>OY292366.1:60000-5060000 GCA_958496195.1 Timandra comae
TACCTACCTACCTACCTACCTACCTACCTACCTACCTACCTACCTACCTACCTACCTACCTACCTACCTACCTACCTACCTACCTACCTACCTACCTACCTACCTACCTACCTACCTACCTACCTACCTACCTACCTACCTACCTACCTACCTACCTACCTACCTACCTACCTACCTACCTACCTACCTACCTACCTACCTACCTACCTACCTACCTACCTACCTACCTACCTACCTACCTACCTACCTACCTACCTACCTACCTACCTACCTACCTACCTACCTACCTACCTACCTACCTACCTACCTACCTACCTACCTACCTACCTACCTACCTACCTACCTACCTACCTACCTACCTACCTACCTACCTACCTACCTACCTACCTACCTACCTACCTACCTACCTACCTACCTACCTACCTACCTACCTACCTACCTACCTACCTACCTACCTACCTACCTACCTACCTACCTACCTACCTACCTACCTACCTACCTACCTACCTACCTACCTACCTACCTACCTACCTACCTACCTACCTACCTACCTACCTACCTACCTACCTACCTACCTACCTACCTACCTACCTACCTTACCGAAGGTATACCATTGAAACCATCTTTGGACTATAGCATGTGGCGGAATAAAACGTAAGCGTGTTTTAAATTTTCTAGTGGCGCCATCTCTTGAAGAACGTTTGAATAGAACGTTTATAATTACGTTAATTGTCTTGTCTACATTTTTGCGACGTTAATAATGAAATTTAATGTTTTTTTTTTTTTTTGATGTATTTATTTTTTTTAGGTTTAGGTACAACAACATCATTTATGCGTCACATTTTAAAAAGGGTTAAGTTTCTCATGTGATTAGGTTAGGTTCGTCACAGTTTTACACAATTCCGTTAGGTTAGGTTCGTCACGGGGCGCTATGCTGACTGGGGCGCTATGCTGACTGGGGCGCTATGCTGACTGGGGCGCTATGCTGACTGGGGCGCTATGCTGAATGGGGCGCTATGCTGACTAGGGGCGCTATGCTGACTACCTCCTCGTGGTGCGTCCTGGGCAACGTGGGTGGGCTATGTCACTGAGACTAGCTCGCCGACGGCTAAAAGTCAGCGGAGGAGAGGCCTCGGCTAGGGCTTCCGAGTATTGAACCTGGGTCACTGCTAGGCGAGGCGGGCCCGGCTGGCGTCCCCGACGTATTCGGGATGACGGCAGTGACGGGCGGGCGTTGGTCCGTAAGGACAGGGCGAAAGCCCAAGGGTTGCGGCTGCGGCCGACGATCCCCACTGCACGGAAGTGGTGCCACCAGTACCCGTCGAGCTTGTCAAAGTACCCGTAGTTTTCCTCCTAGTACCCGTTTAGTACCGACAAGTACTATGCTCCCCGCAGCCTTCCTCCCGGGCAGCGGGTGACGCAGGGAACGGCCGGAAAGACGGGGAAAACAGGGATACACGGGGAAGACATGGCATGACGGCGAACGGCGCCCTCCCCGGGGATCGCCCGATTGCGCGTGCGCCACGCGCGGCCCTCCCTCTTGCGAGGGGGGCCTTGGTGGGGGGCTATGCCCCAATACCGTGGGCGAGGGTCTGGGGGGACCCTCGTCCGCTAGCGGTACGGTCTGGGGCCCGCGCCACGGTGCGGGTCCTGCGTCGGGGCGCCTGTAGTCGAAATCCCTAGGGATCCTGCGGCGCCCCACTTAAGACGCGGACGGAAGTCGTTGGGTTTTTAGTGGCTATGCCTCGCCCTTCAGGTGGGGAGAGCCCCACATAACCATCCGGAGTCACCTCCCGTCCTCGGCTCCGGTGGTATGCGATTCAACGCATTTTCCCAACGTAAAAAAAAAAAGGTTAGGTTCGTCACAGTTTTACACCATTTTTGTTAGGTTAGGTTCGTCACAGTTTTACACAATGCAGTTAGGTTAGGTTTGTTAGGTTTGTCTCATTTTTAGACAGTGCAGTTAGGTTAGGTTCGTCACAGTTTTACACAATTCCGTTAGGTTAGTTTTGTCATAATTTTAGAAAATGCAGTTAGGTTAGGTTTGTCATATTTTTAGACAATGCAGTTAGGTTAGGTTTGTGATATTTTTTAAAAATGCAGTTAGTTTAGGTTTGTCACATTTTTAAGACAATGCAGTAAGGTTAGGTTCTTCACAGTTTTTGCCATTGCAGTTAGGTTAGGTTCGTCACAGGTTTACACAATGCAGTTAGAGGTTTGTCTCATTTTTAGACAGTGCAGTTAGGTTAGGTTCGTCACAGTTTTTGACAATGCAGTTAGGTTAGGTTCGTCACAGGTTTACACAATGCAGTTAGAGGTTTGTCTCATTTTTAGACAGTGCAGTTAGGTTAGGTTCGTCACAGTTTTACACAATGCAGTTAGAGGTTTGTCTCATTTTTAGAAAATGCAGTTAGGTTAGGTTTGTCATATTTTTAGACAATGCAGTTAGGTTAGGTTTGTCATATTTTTAGACAATGCAGTTAGGTTAGGTTTGTCATATTTTAAAAAAATGCAGTTAGGTTAGGTTTGTCACATTTTTAAGACAATGCAGTAAGGTTAGGTTCTTCACAGTTTTTGCCATTGCAGTTAGGTTAGGTTCGTCACAGGTTTACACAATGCAGTTAGGTTAGGTTTGTCTCATTTTTAGACAGTGCAGTTAGGTTAGGTTCGTCACAGTTTTTGACAATGCAGTTAGGTTAGGTTCTGCACAGTTTTTGCCATTGCAGTTAGGTTAGGTTCGTCACAGGTTTACACAATGCAGTTAGAGGTTTGTCTCATTTTTAGACAGTGCAGTTAGGTTAGGTTCGTAACAGTTTTACACAATTCCGTTAGGTTAGGTTCGTCACAGTTTTACACAATGCAGTTAGGTTAGGTTCTGCACAGTTTTTGCCATTGCAGTTAGGTTAGGTTCGTCACAGGTTTACACAATGCAGTTAGAGGTTTGTCTCATTTTTAGACAGTGCAGTTAGGTTAGGTTCGTAACAGTTTTACACAATTCCGTTAGGTTAGGTTCGTCATATTTTTAGAAAATGCAGTTAGTTTAGGTTTGTCATATTTTTAGACAATGCAGTTAGGTTAGGTTTGTTTTATTTTTGACAATGCAGTTAGGTTAGGTTTGTCACATTTTGAGACAATGCAGTTAGGTTAGGTTCGTCACAGTTTCACACAATTCCGTTAGTTTAGGTTTGTCATATTTTTAGAAAATGCAGTTAGGTTAGGTTTGTCATATTTTTAGATAGTGCAGTTAGGTTAGGTTCGTCACAGTTTTACACAATTCCGTTAGGTTAGGTTCGTCACAGTTTTACACAATGCAGTTAGGTTAGGTTCGTCATATTTTTAGAAAATGCAGTTAAGTTAGGTTTGTCATATTTTTAGACAATGCAGTTAGGTTAGGTTTGTCATATTTTTAGATAGTGCAGTTAGGTTAGGTTCGTCACAGTTTTACACAATTCCGTTAGGTTAGGTTTGTCACATTTTTAAGACAATGCAGTTAGGTTAGGTTCGTCATATTTTTAGAAAATGCAGTTAGGTTAGGTTTGTCATATTTTTAGACAATGCAGTTAGGTTAGGTTTGTTTTATTTTTGACAATGCAGTTAGGTTAGGTTTGTCACATTTTTAGACAATGCAGTTAGGTTAGGTTCGTTACAGTTTTACACAATTCCGTTAGGTTAGTTTTGTCATAATTTTAGAAAATGCAGTTAGGTTAGGTTTGTCATATTTTTAGACAATGCAGTTAGGTTAGGTTTGTCATATTTTTAGACAATGCTAGGTTAGGTTTGTCATATTTTTAGACAATGCAGTTAGGTTAGGTTTGTTTTATTTTTGACAATGCAGTTAGGTTAGGTTTTTTCACATTTTTAGACAATGCAGTTAGGTTAGGTTCGTTACAGTTTTACACAATTCCGTTAGGTTAGGTTTGTCATATTTTTAAAAAAATGCAGTTAGGTTAGGTTTGTCATATATTTAGAAAATGCAGTTAGGTTAGGTTTGTCATATTTTTAGACAATGCAGTTAGGTTAGGTTTGTCATATTTTTAGACAATGCAGTTAGGTTATTTTTGTCACATTTTCCGACAATGTCGTTAGGTTAGGTTCGTCATAATATTAGAAAATTTGTTATAGATAGGTTCGTTCCAGTGTATAGGCTTATCATATTTTAAGAAATTTCGATTGGGTTAGGTTTTAATATCTGTAGATGATACGATTTAGTTTATATTTTATACTTTTATAAGGTTCGGTTTGCTTTTTGTTTTTGATAAGTTAGGTTAATACTTTGGTTTTTTTTTTTTTGTATGAACACCCTAACATATTATTGTTGTAACGTATAGATCTTGTCGTTCCGCAAATTTTGACACCAAGCACGACCTCCTAGGACGTATAAAACCGAAAAAAGGCCCCCACCCAATATCGCCTGACCATGAAGATTTTGTACGGTATTCAAAATTTTCAAACTGACAAATTCGCATTTTTCTTTCTCAAAATAGGGTCGGGACATCAACACAAGGTAGTCCACACTATAGATTGTTCCAAAATCAGGATAATCAAGTCAATAAAAGACTTTTACCTCATAACTTTCTGCGCATACCTACCTATTAAAAATTGACGCAAAAGTGCTGCTTGTTTGAGGGCACCGCCATGACTTCAATCATAACAACTCATAGAAAGGCCTTTCAATGACAACGAAATATGTCTAATACGATCGAACTTCACCTACTTCCTCACCTACTCATGCTACTTCCGGCCGAACATTGAAACTGAGTATTGTGATCAATACTCGGTTTCAACCAACGTGTCGCTACTTAATGAACCTGGTGATGAGGCACATGACATTAATCGCCGTGACACCGGTAGAAGAAAGCGCCGGATCACGTGACCACAACCAGAAAATACCGATTTAGTGTCTTTCAAGATAAAAATACAATATTGCGGGCAGGCTGTAAAAACAATAAAATCTTAGATAATATAAAAATCTTGGGTAATGAATGTTCCATCCAATATGTATATTTTTCGGCTTTCAGAGATAATCGTCATGTGGAACAGTGATATCAACACGTATTGCCCGTCTCGCTACCCGGTCTAATAGCACAATGTCAGTAACATCATTTTATTGGCAACGAAGTTTTACGCCATTTTTCGTTTGCCAATAAAAGAAGTGGTAGGTTTTTATGAAATGCCACGACATCCCTGTGAATGTGATGCCACACCTGACGCGTAAGAAGTAGTCTCTAGATTATGGATAGTCCATTTTATTATTATTCTAGCTTTTGATGACTTCCGGTAGAATTGGGGGGTAGAATTAATCAAAATCCTTAGCGGATGCCTACGTCATAACATCTACCTGCATGCCAAATTTCGGCCCGATCCGTCCAGTGGTTTGGGCTGTGCGTTGATAGATCACTATGTCAGTCAGTCAGTCACCTTTGAGTTTAAATACTTATAGATTTTGAAATCCTATCAACACTTAATGATTTAGTTACGTGTGTACCTATGTATGATACGCAGTAGGCACGTACGCAGTAGGTACGATACGTACCTATACCTACTCGCACGTGAAACATGTTTCACGTTCATGACACTATTGAAGTTTGACCTTTTCTGCATTTATTTATATTATCAACTAGCAGTTCCGTTTCTTTTTTATTATTTAACGAAGCTGTCGAAACGTACGATGTAGACATGTTATTTACTTTATTACGAGTACTTGCTCCCCATTTACGAAACTATGTACGCATAACCCTTATATAATAATTAAAATGTTCCGTTTCTGTTCATTTCGTGTAAGTTTTGCAATAACAAGTATCCCATATTTATTCTTTTCCATTAAGTTCCGTGCACCATGGAAACATTGTCATCGCCGGTCTGAGTGTGTATGAATGAGTGTGTGCGTAGATTCTGATACCCTAGATATACATACATACAAGTTTCGAACTTAGGGGTCAGTTAGTTACTGTAATGAAGTGATGGAGTGAATGATTATGATAAGTTATACAAAGCTGAGTGTAATGATTGACTACAGACCACAATTAGACAACACATAAGAAAGAATACTAAACTCGTATATCTTTTTATGCATCATATCATAAAGTCAGCACAAAATCATTTATTCAGTTATGGCCTCAATGAGCCACTTATGAACGTCAAATGTGAATCTACCTCCGCGACCGTGTGAATAAATCACTTATATTAACAGTTATTTTTGATATCTTAGAGATCTCTATTTAAAATTAAAATTCCATTGCAATCCCACAGCGAGAGGCGTAAGGCGTGAGGGGGAGCTTCCGGTGATCGCCGCCGCCGACTCCGGGGCCGCGTCACGCTCGGATGTGGGCCCACTGCGCTCACAGGGGAGGACTGGCCTCTGGGCCATAAGGCCAATCATATTTATCATTTTGAAGGTCTATAACGACAATTATTACAATGTTGGCATAGTTATATTGTTGGTTATCGAGTGCGCTGTCCTGCAGGTCTATTCCTGTGTGTAAGTATTCATGCGCATAAATGGCAGTCGGTGCCGTGCGCCGCCCTTGGTGTGCGCGGCGAGCCATGTAGGGCGCGCGCCGCCCGCCGCCCGCCGCCGACCGCCGCGCCCCGCCGCCCCCGCCGCGCGCTTGCTATATAGCGCCGGCGCAGCCTCGCCAGCGCACTCTACCGTCATCGGCGTTTGCGCTCGTTGTGAGTTCCCCACGCTTTTTTTACCAATTGATCGATAGCAACACGTCTGGCTATTCTTAATTAATTACAAAAAATATTGCTGATTTCTGCTTGCTTTTTACAAACGTGCCTTCCGCTTCTGAAGTAATATAACTTGTGTTGGGTGGGTGTAGACCGGGTGGCCCGGGTGGTAGGTGAGTGTGGTTGTGGTTGTGGTGGCGGTGGTAACGTGTTGTCGGTTGTCTGTTGCAGTTGCCGGTGTGTGTCAGTAGTTCCTCGGGCCTGTGAAGATGTGCGACGACGATGCGGGCGCGCTGGTGGTGGACAACGGGTCCGGGATGTGCAAGGCGGGGTTCGCGGGCGACGACGCGCCGCGCGCCGTGTTCCCCTCGATCGTGGGCCGGCCGCGACACCAGGGCGTGATGGTGGGCATGGGCCAGAAGGACTCGTACGTGGGCGACGAGGCGCAGAGCAAGCGCGGTATCCTCACGCTCAAGTACCCCATCGAGCACGGCATAATCACTAACTGGGACGACATGGAGAAGATCTGGCACCACACGTTCTACAACGAGCTGCGCGTCGCGCCCGAGGAGCACCCCATCCTGCTGACGGAGGCGCCCCTCAACCCGAAGGCAAACCGCGAGAAGATGACGCAGATCATGTTCGAGACGTTCAACTGCCCCGCGATGTACGTCGCGATCCAGGCAGTGCTGTCGCTGTACGCGTCGGGTCGTACGACGGGTATCGTGCTCGACTCGGGCGACGGCGTGTCGCATACGGTGCCCATTTACGAGGGGTACGCGCTGCCGCACGCCATCCTGCGGCTGGACCTCGCGGGCCGCGACCTCACCGACTACCTGATGAAGATCCTCACGGAGCGCGGCTACTCGTTCACCACCACCGCCGAGCGCGAGATCGTGCGTGACATCAAGGAGAAGTTGTGTTACGTGGCGCTCGACTTCGAGCAGGAGATGCAGACGGCGGCGGCGTCCACCTCCCTCGAGAAGTCGTACGAGCTGCCCGACGGGCAGGTGATCACGATCGGCAACGAGCGGTTCCGGTGCCCCGAGGCGCTGTTCCAGCCCTCGTTCCTGGGCATGGAGTCGTGCGGCATCCACGAGACGGTGTACAACTCGATCATGAAGTGCGACGTGGACATCCGCAAGGACCTGTACGCAAACACGGTGCTCTCGGGCGGCACCACCATGTACCCCGGTATCGCCGACCGCATGCAGAAGGAGATCACCGCACTCGCGCCCTCCACCATCAAGATCAAGATCATCGCGCCGCCCGAGAGGAAGTACTCCGTCTGGATCGGCGGCTCGATCCTCGCCTCGCTCTCCACCTTCCAGCAGATGTGGATCAGCAAGCAGGAGTACGACGAGTCGGGCCCGGGGATCGTCCACCGCAAGTGCTTCTAATCATATCGCATTTCTTTGTACCTACGCTACGTTATGTTACGTTACTTTACTTGAGTTATATTGTTGTTGTGCGGCGGGTGTTGTCGCGTGAGTCGTTGTGAGTCATTTGTACGGTTATTATTATAATTTTGTTACCTAACGTGTGTTTCATTGTGACATCCCTATATGGCGGCGGCGGCGGCCGAGTGCAGGTGTCACCCTATTTATATCGGGGCGACGCGATGCGCCGGCGCGCGCTCGCAATGCGCCGATCGATCGATCGATCACGGGCGCAATAAATAGCCAACACTCGATTACAATAAATAGATCGGAGTGGCGCGATCGCAGACCGCAGACCGCCGACCGCCGACCGGCGACCGGCGACAAGCGACTCCCACTGCCATTCGGTATCACACACATCCTGTTTATTGTCAAGTACTGAACATTTTCGTTTGAAAAATTGAGCTTATTTCAATCAAATATGTGTTCGATCCACTATCTGATTATTATATAAGTATTTGAGGAGGAACATAATATAAACAGCAGGACTACTTACTATAAAGTTAGCTTTCATTGGTGATAAAACATGATTTTCAGGAGTAATTGGGCTGCTTTTATTTATTGGAAGATTCAAATAGCGAACTACACATCCAGTTGATTTCAGCTATTCAATTCATCATGATATATCCACAACAGTCTTACACACAATTTTACAGGAATAAGGTTCCTTCTATTCTCTTCGACAGGGCGTATATTCGCGGAACTATTGCTTAAATCTGTCTAATACTATAAAACTATCACCAATACTGTTGATTATAAAGTACTTACTTTGGTTTGGTGAATTGGTAACTTGACAGACCCCTCGAGGAGCGAGTCCGGCACACAGTTACACACCTAGCAGACAATAAGTACGAGTACCTACGTAGGAAGTTGTGATGTGAGATTGGAACACTATTACTATGAGAGGTTGGTATCGGTTGGAGAGGAGGCGAGCGCGGGGGGAGCGGGGAGCGGGGAGCGGGGAGCGGGACCACTGCGCTACTCACGAAATAATACAACACTCTGAAGGATTTACTTATTTGGTTTATATTTATAATTATGATAGACAGTTCATTAATGTCTTACTACTATATACAAAGTTATTTACAAGAGTTCCCTTGGTACTTTATTACATTGCTATAATGACTGCGGTGAATCGCCAGTCGCTACTCTCTACAACGAAGAGATCTTCAGATTATTTACACTCACACGCATACTTTACTCATAAGCACTTTGTTATTCGTCTTACAACTGCTGTCAATTTATTCATCGTTCGATTTATTTATGTAAAAATTGTTCGGGTATAAGTTCATTGGAAATAGTCTGTTAAACTGTACACGAACAGCCGCGCGGCAGTCACGGCGAAGAGCCAGCCGCGGGGAGCAGGCGGGGGGCGGCGAGCGGCGGGGCGCGGGGCGCAGGGAGCGGGGCGCGGGCAGTTAGAGCAGGCGCGCGTCCAGCGGCGCGTCCTCGTCGCTGTCGACGCGCTCGAACCGAATGTGTCGCTGGGTGCTGCGGCGGCGCTCGCCCGCGCCCGCCTCGCCTCCGCCCGCGCCCCCGCCCGCCTCGCCGCCGCCCGCCGCTAGTCACACCTTCTCCTCGGGCGCGCCGCCGCCGCCCGACCGCACAAACTGTAACACCGAGGGGCTGGGTGAGCGCGAGCGGGTCCGCCGCGGGACCAGCGCTCGGCACCGGCCGCCACCTACCGACACGGTGGTCGCCGTGGTGGAGTTGGCGCGCGGCCGGAACGTCAGCACGCGCCACCGCCGCCGCAGCTGCGCCAACACCTCGCCGTTGCAGAAGCAGTAGAGCACCGCGACGCAGAGCCCCTGCAGCGAGGTGACCAGCGCCGTGGTGTACTCGTACGCGAGCCACCAGGACATGGTGCGCGTCGGCCGGAACGGCATCAGCAGGTACTGCAGCCCCAGCAGCGGCGCCAGCAGGCACGTGGCGCGCAGCGCGTGCAGCGCCGTCGCAGAGGGCCGCGCCGCGCCCGCAGCCGCGCCCGCGCGCAGCTTCGTGCACAGTACGCGTACTATGTTGCACAAGAAGCCGAGGTTGAGCAGCACGGCCACCACGCCGAGCGTCGCGAGCTCGGGTGGCGGCGGGCCCTCCTCCAGCCAGCAGGGCGCGTCGGCGTCGGCGTACGCGCCGGCAGCGCGGCGCGTCGCGTACGTGGCGGCGGCGGCGGCGGGCAGCGCCCACCCGAGGGCGAGCAGCGCGCGCACCAGACGGCGCTCCGACACGAACGCGGAGACGAGCACCGTGTGCAGGTAGAGCCCCTCGCACAGCATCCACGTGTAGGTGGTCAGCATGGCGTACTGCAGCAGGGTGTTGAGCACGCGGCACCACGCCGGCGAGGCGGCGAGCGTGTCGGGCGCGCGCACCACCGCCCCGTACCACACCAGCCACACGCAGTTGTTGAGCGCGAACGACGCGAACAGATTCATGTGCACCGTGATGCGCGCGCACCGCAGGCTCCTGTCGACACCGCACGCGCACGGTTAGTGGGAGTCAGGGGGGGCGGCGACTGACGACGGACACACTCACTTAAAGTAGAAGAGTATGCCGAGCGAGAGTAGCAGCGCCACCAGCGAGATGCTGTAGCCGGTCTCGTACACCGCGACGATGTCACTCATGTCCTGCACAGAGAGAGGGGCTGAGTGCCGGGCGGCGGGCGGCGGGCGGTCACCGCTACATGCGGGTACACTCACGTCCTCGGGCTTCACGCAGGTGGTGTAGTTGGACCAGACGCGGCCGGTCGCCGGGTGCCGGAACCAAGTGCCATTCTCCGTGCACTCCTTGTGCGCGAACACTGCACACACACAAAATGAGCACCATTAGGGGGAGTGCGCGGGGCTGGTGGCGGGTGGCGGGTGGCGGGGGGAGGGCGGGTACTTACGGTCGGAGCTGAAACCGGGCACGAAGTCGGGGCAGCGCGCGTAGGCGGTGGTGTTGGCGCGCGTGTGGCCCCAGCACAGCCACGAGTCGAACGTGCCGCGGCAGTACTCGCCTGCAACACAACGCGCGCCCTGTACCGAACTGTACCGTACCGGAGTACCTGCCGCTGGTCGCGTGTCTGAGTGAGTACCGGGCGGGGGCGTCGACTGGTTGTTGGCGCGGGCGCACGCGGCGCCCTCCCGCTCGATACGCTCCGGGTCGTCCATGGGCGGCGCACGCGCACCCACACCGGGAACAACACCTGCACAAACATTCACCAATGTTCAAACTGTTACACGAACATACGTGACTAGCAGCACCCCGCGGTTTCACCCGCGTAGTTCTCGTTCCCGTGGGAATTTCGGGATAAAAAGTATACCTATGTGTTATTCTGATGTATAAGCTAAATTATTGTGAAATTTCATTAAAATCCATTCAGTAGTTTTTGCGTGAAAGAGAAACAAACATCCACACATCCACACTCACAAACATTCGGCTTTATAGGTAATATTTATTTATTTAAAGTATAGGTATAGGGAATTTCGGGATTAAAAGTATCCTATGTCCTTCTCCTGTTTTTAAGCTACCTCCCCACCAATTTTCAGCCAAATAAATTCAGCTATTCTTGGGTTATAAATTCCCGTTCCCAATCCCGTGGGAATTTTGGGACTAAAAGTATCCTATGTCCTTCTCCTGATTCTAAGCTACCTCCCACTAATTTTCAACCAAATCAGTTCAGCCGTTCTTGAGCCCGTTCCCGATCCCGTATAATTCCAGTTCCCGTTCGATTATCCTAGTTTTTATAGTTTTCCCCTTATGTGGCCATTAAACCCTAACTATGTACCAAATTTTAGCTCTCTAGGTTTATGGGAAGTACTAGTTCTATTTTGATGATCATGAGTGAGTGAGTGAGTGAGTGAGTGTCTGTCATAAATATGAAACTTTGCTTTCGCTTAACTTCGGAACTAAATGACCTACAGACTTGAAATTTTATTTTAAGTATGTGATTGTATAGCTTACTGGATGACGAAAATTTCAGCGTTCTGGTCTTATCCAGAGGCTCTCAAATAGGGGCCTGAAAATGCGGCGAAATGGTTTCTGTAAAGGATGGTACTAGGGTATCGAGAACCGGTATAAATATGAGCACCGGGATTTTCGGTACCAGTACTAATCAGAACCGGGATTTCCCGGGATTTTCGGTACTTTCGGGATTTTTTTCTTCTCTTTAGTTTTGGAGGTAAATATAGTCTAAAAATATAATTTATATTAAATAACACATATTGCGCATTCTGGCATGACAAGATAAGCATTGATTGCTTTAACGCATTAAAAAAGCATCACGACTGAGCCTCTTAAAGCAGGTGGCAGGCCAGTGCTGCGGAAACTGCAAAAGCTGTTTTACGATGTCATCTCTCCGGGAGAACTCCAAAAGCATGGAACAGAAGCGTGATGGTGCTCTACTTCAAAAAAAGGGATATAACCCTGCTGAAGAACTATAGACTCATCTCACTTTTGAGCCATGTTTACAAGCTGTTCTCGAGGGTTGTCTCAATTCGTCTATCAAGAAGACTCGACGAATTTCAGCTCCTCGAACAGGCCGGGTTTCGAATTTGTTTTCTCATCGCATATTTCACAGTGCCTAAAAACAATAGTTTTCAATCAGTGCGTCCTACCAATGATGACCTACGGTGCCGAGACGTGAACACTCACGTGGCTGGACCACCAATTTAAATTCACTCAAAGAGTTCTGAAGAGGGTTATGCTCGGAGTTTCTCTGAAATATCGCATTCGCAATGAAGTGATCAGACAGAGAACTAAAGTCACCGACATAGGTCAAGGAATTAGCTCTCTGAAGTGGCAGTGGGCTGACCACATCTGTAGGAGAACCGATGGATGTTGGAGCAGAAGAGTTCTCGAGTGGACACCGCGACTCGGCAAAAGTAGTGTTGGACGTCCTGTGGCTAGATGGAGCGATGATCTGCGCAGGGTAGCCGGGAGAGAGTGGATGCGAATTGCGACGTGCCGCCGACGGGCACATTGGCGCAAGTTGGGAGAGGCCTAAGTCCAGTAATGGACGTAAACAGGCTGTTGTTGATTAAAATACAGTTATAAATTCACTTTTGATAAAGTTGTACACATAAGACCTTATAATTAAACTTTCTTGTTCTCTTGATAATGTGTCTTCAAAAAGATCAATGCTTGCATCACCTAATCGAGATCTAATTCTGTTACAAAAAAGGCCAGCTGAGGAGAATTTTTTTTCTGGCTCTACGCTAGTAGTTGCAATTGTGATAAGGTGTTCGTAAGCTTTTAAGTACCACATTTTGTCTTATGACGGAATAATGATCTACCAGGTACCTACAGATACAACATTTTAATGAGAATATGGTTTTAGCTTGAATATTTTGTATAAAAAGAATAAATGCTGTTATTAGAAGATTAAAATCAACAAATGATTATATTGTTAACATGATTCGTTATTTCCCGAAAATACCGAAAATCCCGGTTCTTATTCATTGAGAACCGGTTTTTTTACTACTATTAAAGAACCGGGAAATCCCGGGATTTTCGGTTCCGGGATTTCCCGGTTCTGAACCCTAGATGGTACGGCAGTGTTTGCTTCGCGCTCGACTCGGCGGAATGGCACTGCCGTGCCCCCAGATACATAAAATGAACTTAGCAAAACAAAAAAAAGTAAAAATTAAGATGGATTACTAATTGCAAAAGAGAAAACCATATTTAATTAATAACCAAATTGAATTAAAAACAATGAAAATAAATTAATTAATAAATTAAAAATAATCACAATAGAACTTAGATTAAAATGTCAAAAAATAATTAAGTACAACATTGACAATAGGTACTTATACAAAAAAAGGAACAATCAAAATAAACTAATAAGTAAAGTATAGGTACGAGTATATCATGTACTCGTAATAGTCAATCAAATGTATTATACAGTAATCACTGCCACTCGTATGTGATTAGAATTCTCTATTCAAATTAATTGGCAACATTAAATATACACGTCGTTGTTATACGGGCGATGTACCGTCCCATCATTTATTCAATAGCTCGTGTGTGCGGCGCGGGCGGGCGCTGCGCTGGCTCGGCTACATTGACATCGTCAATCGGACGTGAGACGAGCGCAGTGACGTCGCACCGCACACTCTACAACTAATTACGAACACCAAAATGGACATATTTAATAATATCTGTCAGTTGTCGTTTAAATATGGGAGTTACGTCGGCGGCGTCACTCTACGTGTCGCGCTGTCGGCACTGGCGCGCGGACGCGACGCGCGACTCCCGTGCAGCATACGTCACACGTCGACACCGAAACACGGCGGACATCGGCATTCCAATTTGAAAAATGTCAGTTCAGTTGTCAATGTGCACCCGCCGGGGGCGTGGGGGGAAGGGGGGGGGGGGGTTGGAAGCGGGGACAGAAAGAATATGTGAAGGGCGGGTAGAAGGGAAATGTGCGAAAGTTCGACCACTATTGTGGATTACCAGATAATTTATAAAAAATCTCGGCGTTCGGCTATGCAATTTAATATCAAAATAATGTGCGACAATGAGTCCCCGTACCTTACAAACGGCTCAGTAGAGAGTAGTGTACCGAGAATTGGTCTGTTAATCCAATGAGCGGGCGGCGGATCACGCCATCGCGCGCCACGTCACACACACACACACACACACACTGCTGTGCTATACTATAATGACATCACGAGTACGTGCCTCACGTCACTATTTCCTATGTAAACGTATTTAACGCGGTGGAACCACTTTGTCGGTTCAGTGCAAGACTGCAAGTTTAGTGCTACGCCGCCCAAGTGCTACGTCGTAGGTGCTACGATAACATAACATAACATACTGTATAACATAATCATTCACTACTTCATCTCATTATAGTAACTGACCCCTAACTAAGCTCGAAGCTTGTATCTAGGGTATCAGAAACTACGCACACACTCATTCACACACACACCCAGACTGAGACAAATAATTGTGGTTCACACAAATATTCACCCCGCACGGGAATCGAACCCGCAACCTTACGGATGGCAGTCCGGCATGGTGACCACTCTGCCATCGAGGTCGTCACGATGCTACGGGCACAACCCTTTTAGTGTTTAGTGATGTTATTTCAATAAAGTAGGTGTAGTTAGTGAATAGTGATGTTCAATCACTACATACAATTATATTCACTAAAGAGTAATGAATTGAAACTTTCACGAATTGTATCTGGGGGCACGGCAGTGCCCCCCGCCAAGTCGAGCGCGAAGCAAACACTGCCGTACCATCCTTTACAGGAACCATTTCGCCGCATTTTCAGGCCCCTATTTGAGAACCTCTGGATAAGCCCAGAACGCTGAAATTTTCGTCATCCAGTAACCTATACAATCACACACTTAAAATAAAATTTCAAGTCTGTAGGTCATTTAGTTCCGAAGTTATGCGAAAGCAAAGTTTCGTATTTATGACAGACACTCACTCACTCACTCATGATCATCAAAATAGAACTAGTACTTCCCATAAACCTAGAGAGCTGAAATTTGGTACAGAGTTAGGGTTTAATGGCCACATAAAGGGAAAACTATAAAAACTAGGATAATCGTACGGGAACGGGAATTATACGGGAACGGGATCGGGAATTGTAACTCAAGAACGGCTGAACTGATTTGGCTGAAAATTGGTGGAGAGGTAGCTTAGAACCAGAAAAAGGACATAAGATACCTTTAATCCCAAAATTCCCACGGAATTGGGAACGGGAATTCAAAAATCAAAAACGGCTTAATTGATTTGGCTGAAAGTTGGTGGGGAGGTAACTTAAAACCAGCAAAAGAACATAGAATACTTTTAATCCCGAAATTCCCACGGGAATGGGAACGGGAATTTATATCTCAAGAACGGCTGAACTGATTTGGCTGAAAATTGGTGGGGAGGTAGCTTAAAACCAGGAAAAGAACATAGAATACTTTTAATCCCGAAATTCCCACGGGAATGGGAACGGGAATTTATAACTCAAGAACGGCTGAATTGATTTGGCTGAAAATTTGTGGGGAGGTAGCTTAGAACCAGGAGAAGCACATAGGATACTTATTATCCCGAAATTCCCACGGAAACGCGAACGGGAACTACGCGGGTGAAACCGCGGGGCGCTTGATAATAAAATACTACTCCTAAAAAGAAAAAATGTGTCAAATAAGAAAATCTAATAAAATAAATCAACATAAACACGTTTCAACAAAAATAAATGAAATCCCACCAAAAACATTCTGTAAAAAACTAGCCAAGTCTCGATGGAGATGCTTGTTTATCTCTAAAAAGTAATGAAATCTAGACAAACTCGTACCAAGTCTAAGGTTCCTTACTGCGATTTCTTTATTATTATAGTTAATGTTGTGTGACTTGGCCGTTGAAAGTTGTTTAAAATGTTAGTAGTGGGTACAAGTAAATTTTGTTTACATGTAATGTTATAACATTATTAAAATACGCAGCTTTATCAAGCCTACAATTGACTGGATATTGAATCAACGTTTTTCAAGTGGCAATGTTCTATCGTCAATGGGTAGCGGTTCTGGCAACAGACTGGTGCAATGGTGTCATGGACCACCTAGTTTTGTACCCTTGTGTACATGTGTACCCTTCAACGGCCAAGTCACACAACATTAACTATAATAATAAAGAAATCGCAGTAAGGAACCTTAGACTTGGTACGAGTTTGTCTAGATTTCATTACTTTTTAGAGATAAACAAGCAGCTCCATCGAGACTTGGCTAGTTTTTTACAGAATGTTTTTGGTGGGATCTTATTTACTAGTTTACGATTCGTAATATCTTTATTGAATAAATCCTCAAAAAGTAATAGTAGATTTCGTAGGAACGTTTTATGTTATTATTTGTAGGTAGAACGTTGAGATTTACAAGCGTAGTATATAGTATGATAGTAAACGTATATATAGAGCGCTGCTCTCCGCGACCAGCGAGCGCCGCCGCAGCACGCGCCGCGCCACTCCGCTCCGTGCACCCGCCTTACGGTGTATTCACATATACATTTATATTTTGCCATTTGGGGTGGGTCACCCTAATAACTTACGACGTACGTTTACCACGTATACTCAGTTCAATATCGAATAAAATACAAACATAAAAGTTTGTTTCGAAACAGTGTGTCACGAGACTGGATGCACTGTGTGACCATAAAGTAGCGAGTTTCCAATGTAATCCAACACCATACGACGACACAGGCGCGTGCCCGCGATGCTCGTAACGTTTTATTGCGGGATGTTATTTTATTTTGATTCGGCCGCGGCGGGTCCCGCGGCGCGCCCTCTCCTTCAATTATTGGCAAAGGCCTCAAACGCCCCCGCACCCCGCGCGCCGCGCCCCGCGCCCTCCACACTCGCTTGCATGACGTACATATAGAGATCATTTTTTTTTTATTTAGTAAGTTACACCAACATCATTAACACATAACATTAACAAAATAAAATAACACTTCTAGTGTTATACAGTGTGCAATACTTTTAATCAGCATTCATTAATTAAAACTTACAGCTAATTATAAGTACTTACTTAAATTAAATACTTACAAGTAATATTAAAATTTAGAAAAAATAAAACGTATAAAAGAATAAATCGAATACAAAGAAAAAGTGCTTATTAAGAAGTAAGTAAGATAGAGTAATTCAAGAGGAAGGTTTGAAGCATAATTTTATCTTCTGCATTCTCACGGGAGCGGGAACTACGCGGGTGAAATCGCGGGGCGCCGTTAGTATTGTATAATAGCTTCTACGAATATTACACTTGTTGATTGCGACCGAGCAATACATAAATGGGTGCCAAAAGTGGCGCAATCTGGATAAGTTACTAAGTTAATTACCCTTTGTGAGGATATTACTTGAAGTGTCACCCTCGCCCGCGCCCCCCACCCGCGTCTCCGTCTTTGAACATCTCGACACCGTCGCCAGTGATCCTGATGAGAGCCGAGTACCCCCCTCTCTCGCCACATCACTCGGCACTCAATGAACTCGCGCCACCGAGGTGTATACTGGGGAAAGGAGTTGACAGTGCGCCTCGCCCCCGCCGAGCACCTGGCTGACCTGACACCGGCCACCGCACCCCGCCACACGCGACTCGCAGCGCCACGTGCGCCATGTTTATTGACACAATAAAATGTTGAAGTACTTATTTAAATTATTCACAGGTGATTTTACACGTTTGGTGCGAGATGGCGACTTGCCACGGGTCTCACACACCGAGACTGTTTTATTGCAAGTTAATGACGACTCACACAGATACTCTCACATAATACAGGGCAGTTTGGGCACTGGTATGCAATACTTGTTATATACTGTGATCTGAATCTACGATCAGTGAGCCCAGTTGGTTTGTTTGTTGTCGTGACCGGTGTCACTCCCGTGAGGAGCCGCGTCCATCCGCCGGGTGGGAGCGCGGCCTTACTCGCGTGCGCTCGCTGACACCTGCCCTATTGTTACACGGGATGTCTCGGGTGGTCTCCACTCCCGGTGTCCCGGCGCTGTAGACCCTCCCACGCCGAACACTCTCGTTGTACTCGTATATCCCACACCGCGCTCACACCCCGCCATTGTTCCGTACCATTTGCCATAAACGTACGCACTTACACGAGTTCAAAACAACTCTTTTTAATAAATAACGAGGTACAATTCAAATATATTTATGGGCCGTATGTGCAAAAGTTCGCGTTCGACATGCATTTATAATAATATCAGCTTTAATGGAACAACTAGCTGCGCCCGGCGGGTTTGCCAGCGCTAATATCAGTATCGTGGGGTTGGGAGATTTTTTTAATGGTGATATCGGCAAGTAGGGGTGTATATGTATGTATGTATGGGGTGTGGGTAGGCCCAGACTTCGGGCTAGGAGAGCCCCACATAACCAACGGGATTCCTCCTGTTATCGGCTCACGGTGGTATGAAACTCTATGCATTTTCACAGCATTAAAAAAAGAGGTGTATGTACAGATGTTATTATTAGTATTTAACTAAAAACTTTAGGAGTGCACCAGCCGGTGTCCCCTTACTAAATCGTTGGTGTATTGAGAGGGATCGCGCGACGGGTCGGGGGTCTCTATACGTTGTCGAAGCACTCGAACGACGGCGGAGAACTTGCAAAATGGATTAATTTATTATTAACCAATAGATATACAAGAAGTAGTGTCAAGGGCTTTTCGGTTGGTGACGAGGAGCAGCCGAGTGCCTCCAAGTGTCCCTTGGGTTCAGTGGGCATCGTCGCGGACCAGTTCGTACCGGATTCAGAGGAGAGTGCGCAGAGAATACTGTTAAGATATCGAGTGCGCTGGACGAATACAAATGAGGGGCGCGCGGGGCGTTCATTGCCGAGCGAGTTAATGATGGTGTCGCGAGTAACGTCGCCAGAGGAGACTAATGGCCGCATTACTGTCGTTCGCTACGCCGCTGGCTGTGTCTGTCCGTCAGTGTGATCGCCGGGCGACGCGCACTCCGCTTCATTAAACTATATAAGTATGTATTCAGCGCATGAGTCTAGTACTAAAATTTGTTAGTGTCAGTTCAACGTTTCCATGAAATATAAGACCGGAGACCCGGAGACCCGGAGACCCGGAGACCCGGAGACCCGGAGGACGCTCCGCGCCCCGCCTGTTGTATCCCGCGGCGTTACCCGCGCGCTCATGTGTATGCCAAAGCAAAATATGATTATACTTATACATAGGTATGTGTGCGAAATCATACGTATCCGCCGAATGCCCACTGGCACACCGTGTCTATTCCGCACAGAATCTATTCCAACAAACAAACATCTATTTTCCAATTTTTTTCCATTCTCTTTGTAACATCATCCAAGGGACAGTAACGCCATGAATCTTTTTGTGTCATCTCATTATTATTTATGGAATTTTTATCTTATGAAACATGCGATTATAATAATTAAATGCAAATTAGGCCCCGCCCCGTGACCCAGCACCTCTCGCGCGGCGCACGGCCGGCTGTACCGTTCGGCGCGGCGGGCGGCGCACAGTGGGAAATTTGCGGCCTTTATTCCAACTTATGATATTTTTTTTAGCAACTAATTTAACTTAAACCTTTATTATTTTTACACTATGGAATCCTATAAGATTCTGATTGAAACAATCATATTTGTACAATATTCAGCCCTAATTTGATGATTAAAGTAATATCTTAAATGGTTAACACACGAATTGTCTAAGTTTAAGATGATAAAAAGTAATGTTGTTTTACATATATGGTTTTACAATTTCTAATACTGAAAAGGGTGTATTTTTTCTGTTATATTCAATAATTAGAATTGATTCTAGTGCTTAAGGGAAATCAGAATACTTCTTCAAACAGAACACCCATTTTTCGAGCCTTTCATAACATTTATTTGAAAAAAAAAAAGGTCACCCACAGCCTCCCGCAGTCAGATTTTTAGCTCTATATAATCTTGAGAATGTGGAGATTAGAATCTGAATAGATTTAGCTGCTATTTCCCGCTACCCATCAAATGACATCGTAATAAAGATCGACTGCGCGCCAAGATTGTAGACGAAGATGCGTTTAAAGTTGGACTATCGCCTCTACATGCAAGGATAAAGTTTATGGAGTGCATTCTCCATATAGCTTATAATAAATCGTTTCAGTCATGGAGAGTAACAAATGAAACAAAGTCAATGAAAGAGGAAGAAAAAAAAAGGATACAAGCTTTACTTTTTCAAAAATTAGGACTCAAAGTCGACGTAGTGAAGCAAGGTACTGGAACAACCAACGACGGAAATACCTCCCGAAGATTTTTCGCCGATCCAGCAATAACCTCAGAAATAACTGGGATCAATGAAGAATTGATCCATCGATTTGGAATTATACTCCAAGTGATTAATTCAGGTGCATCTATCGATGAACACAAATTTGATGCACACTGTAAGGATACTACTGACCTCTATTTGAGTCTCTATAGTTGGTACTACATGCCTAATACCGTCCATAAAATTCTGATGCATGGAAGTCAGATAATTTCTGCAGCCATGTTGCCAATTGGAATGCTGACAGAACAAGCTCAAGAAGCTCGCAACAAAGACTATCGGAATTACAGACTTTACCATTCCAGAAAATGTTCCCGAGAGAGCACAAACGAAGATGTAATGAACTTACTTTTGGTGTCATCAGACCCCTTCATAAATAATATGAGAAAAGAACCGAAGAAAAAACATTTGCCATTACATGATGATGCTAAAGCACTGTTAAAATAATAATTGCGATTATTATTTAGGTTTAAAATATTTTGTTATTATTTTTTCTGTTTTTTTTTTGTCAAATAATGGTTATTAATAATATATTTTGATATTTTTTTCTTAATTTAATTTTATGATATTTTTGTAAAAAGTAGTTTAAGTATTAAGTCTATTTTTATTATTAAATTGTTTAATTTTACTTTGTTTTTTAATATATTGCTACCTATTCATACTTATATTATTATTAAATGTTGTTTTATTTAAATAGAAACATAAAGTTAAAGAAAAACATTGATTTATATAAAATAACACGAGTTACATAATAAAAACCGCACCTCAATACATAATTTCCCACTGTGCGGCGGTACGCACACCGAGACCGCCGCGCTCGCTCCTGCACTTTACACATTCAATTCAGGGACTACATACACCTAATATGGTAAACTTGAAAATGAAAAGCAATACAAACTAGACTAACGTCATTTCAAAATCAAGAAACAACAAACACGTGGTAACTTCCACAACACTTCGGTTGTAAGTATAGATACGACAGTACAACTCAACTGACGAACACCTTACGGAATAACAAAACGAGGAGCGATTGAGCTCGTGTTGTGGGGATCAATCTCGGGCTAAGATCTCGGGACTTGCTATGTAAACTCGTAAACTCTCCTGTAACGTTAGATGTTTGATGTGGATGTTGTGACCCGGGGAGATGAGGCGGGTGGTGCATGAGCCCACCGAAGACACTGAGAGTGCCGCTCGTTCTATTTGGTGGTGCAAGCGGAGCGGACACTCACGACAACGCATTGCATCAGCACACCCGCGGCACCTAGAGCACACAGTACGACCGCCGGCCGCCGTATCTACGCTATCTCCTCCCACCGAAGTAATTAACTTATACACATCGGTGGACAAATATAACTGATGTGAACGAGTTCAATGTAATTGCACCAGACGTTACTTGACAAATTGTATCTGTTTGTGTTAATGGTCGTATCGCGTGGACAGTGGACATGTGCGCGTGACGTCACCTTCATATTATGTGATATCATGTACTTATACATAGATACCCGGCGCAACCAACTTCACCGGCTATTAATAAAATGCTGTCACTCCTTTATGAAAAGAGATGTTCAGTTCAGCGAGTCTAATGCTTAACGTAGTGTTGTACATGAAACTTATTAAATGAGAATCTTGTACTAACGAGTCACGAGCGGAATGTTAACAAACTGCTTACAGCCGGTGACAGTGTACCGTGCACACGGGGCGGCCGGCGGCCCCAGGTCACGCGACTCCCGACCTTATGTCGAGGGCAACAAGGGCTCGGGAATCGTGGCGTGACGTAGGAGCGCGTTAGTTTCACGACGAGACCATTACACACGTGGAAACTTGCACATTTAACATTTAGACACTAATCTAGACGTGCCTCTATTACTTTACGGTCGTAGTTCCTAGATAACTATGGATGTTTATTTTTATCGACATCAAGCCCGACCACATTAATAATAAAAGAAGTACTTACACCTATGATTTGTAGTGCACCTGCACTGCAGACTGCAGACTGCAGACCTAGTACAGGTCCGGTGGGCGCGAGGCGCGGCTCCAGTCGCTACAATCACAAACGTTATCCGAGTGCCCCCGCCAAGTCGAGCGCGAGCAAACACTGCCGTACCATCCTTTACTAAAACCATTTCGCCGCATTTTCAGGCCCCTATTTGAGAACCTCTCGATAAGACCAGAACGCAGAAATTTTCGTTATCCAGTAAGCTACGATCACATACTTAAAATAAAAAAATGCAAGTGTGTAGTCTGTAGGTCATTTAGTCCCGAAGTTAAGTGAAAACAAAGTTTCGCATTTATGACAGACACTCACTCACTCACTCACTCGCTCATGATCATCAAAATAGAACTAGTACTTCCCATAAACTCAGAGAGCTGAAATTAGGTACAGAGATAGGGTTTAATGGCCACATAAAGGGAAAATTATAAAAACTAGGATAATCGAACGGGAACGGGAATTAAATGGGAAACGGAAATTACAACTCAAGAATGGCTGAACTGATTTGGCTGAAAATTGGTGGGGCGGTAGCTTAGAACTAGGAGAAGAATATAGGATACTTTTATCCCGAAATTCCTACGGGAACGGGAACTACGCGGGTGAAACCGCGGGCGCTGCTAGTATAATAATAAAAAACTACTCCGAGAGCGTCACTCAGTCACTGCAGCGTATGACTCGTGCCGTGTAATCCGTGTATCGATCAGCCGGTTCAAACACATGCCATACTCTTCTCGAAACACTCAACTTGAAACACTTTTGTAACTTCGCCGAGGATAAAGCGAAAAGTTTGAATTTTTCCTGATCAAGAGAACGTACTATAATATAATGGATATGACTAACTATGATAGGCATAGGCATTATGGATTTTATGGAACTTCCAACACTGTTACAAACAACATGAAATTATGTAGAGTCACAGAATAATTAACAGTACCTACTAGGTACAATTTGAGTGTTAATTTACTGTTTACCCTATAAAGGGTGGATCACAACTTATTTGTGAATGAGATGTGGCTTTGACGTTGATTTCATATTTATGACGAGATACATCCTGGATATATCTGTCTGGTGCTTCATAGTGCGCTCTGTCTGATTTATTGTTAATATTTAATAGTAAGTACGAATATATATTTTTTATCGATGTTAGTGTTTGAGTGCGTGCCCGAGTTGTTTCTTCAATAGACTACGCCAGCGTTTCTCAAAGTGTGCTCCGCGGAACCCTAGGGTTCCACGACACTCCTGTAGGGGTTCCGCAAGAATTTAGAAAAAAAAAACAAAACACTTCTCTCTTGTCGACCGTACTGGCAAGGCGTGGGTAGCAGCGTTTTAGTTCCTAGCGTATGATATTTTATCATTCCGATTATACGAAACTAAGTAAGATTACAATACGTATAACAAATTAAATAAACTGCACACACCGACAAAATTTGATGAATAAAACTTTCAGATTTTTTGTTATGTTGTTTTATTTTTATGATTAAATATTTTATGAATGAATTTTTTTAATAATAAACTTGTTAAAAAATATGTTTAATATTTTAAGCATGTAATTTTACAAAACTAAAGATTTTTTTAAGGTCAAAAGTGTGGGCTCGTCTGGTGACAGTCGCGTGGTAATTTTTGCTTACCTGTAATGTCCCACTGCTGGGCAAAGGTCTCCCCCAAACATCTTCAACTATCCCTATGCCCTCCATCGGGTACCCATAGCGTTGTTATGTGGGCGGCTCTCAGTTACCATCCGACTCACATGACCAGCCCATTCCCACTTTAGCCTCGCAGTTTTGTTATCGACATCGGTGATACCGGTAAGGGAACGCAGCATGGTGTTACGCACTATCAATTCGTTTGAATCCGAGTATGCTGCGTTCCATTGAGCTTCTGAGAGACCACGTCTGTGCACCGTAGGTTAGGACGCGCAGGATACACATGTAAATTAGACACCGTTTTAAGGTTATCGGTAAATCACCTTTCATATGCTCTTTCAAGGACCAGTAGCTCTTCCAAGCGTTCTTCCGATCTTCCAAGCGTGCGGCGATCGAATTCTTAATCTTGTCTGTTTTCGAAGCTCGCTTACTGACCCAAGTAGATGTATTCATCGACATACTGTATTTCCTGCCCATCTATTACTACCCTACGTTTCGTACCATTAGACATGACTTGTGTCTTCGACCGATTCATTTGAAGTCCAACCTCAAGACTTGCAGTCAAGTTCTTGGAGCATTCCTTGCAGTCCATGTGCTGTTGGGGCAAAAAGGTCAATGTCATCTGCAAAACGTAAATTTGTCAGGCGTTTGTTTCCGACGACGATGCCCCTTGAAGTAAACGAGTAAATTCTAATCGAGCTACTCGAAGTGAGCCACCATGATCTTAAACCAAATTCATTTTCTCACTGTTCGTTCACTCACATGGATGTTGTGTCTGAACAGCAATTTGACGACGATTTTTCAATGTTTGTATTATGAAAAAGAAATTAGAAGGGAAGAAGTTCTAAGGTTGTGTGTGAAGTCGACCAACCCGCACTGGCCAGCGTGGTCGACTAAGGCCAAATCACCCTCATTCAGGGTAGGCTCGAGCCCCTCGGTGGGGACATTATATGAGCTGATAAAATGGTCATCTATGGCGCTGGTTGCCCGATTTCTGCCTTGTCCTCGCCTGTGCACGTAATAACCCGTCTGGCGGTAACATTGACCTTATTGGAAGATACGATTATCCAGTGTTTCCAAACTGAAATTGACTTTGATTGAGGAGTGGTAGAATTTACCCCATGGCATCATTGGAAGAATGAATAAGCGTAAACAGACACCGCAATTATGTAAATTCGTTAATTTTGTAAAATTCACTTAACAAGTAAAATATCCAAAACGTAGTATTTTTTTTCCATTAAACAAGTTTATTTTAAAAAAATATTCAAATAAAATCATAAAAATAAAACAACATTAAAACAAATTAATCCGAAATTTTCACAAATGAACTAACGTTCCTCTAATTTTGCCGGTGTACTTCAAATAGGGTTCCATCAAGTATATCGCTTTCCAAAAGGGTTCCGTTACCATAAAAGATTGAGAACCGCTAGACTACGCAAATAGCCTTATGTAAGCCCTTAGAGCTAGGCATTTACAGATTAATCGAATGTGGATCGAGCCGATTCAATGTGGATAGTGTGGCGTCGCCCGGAGCGCGGTCCTCATCTCAAACGGCCGTCAGAATACTATTTGGTGCCACGGGCGGCCGTACGGACACCGCCGCCGCCGCGCCGCCCGCCCGGGACCCGATATCGATGACGCGGCTCACATCTAATGGTAGGCGCGCCTTCAAACAATAGGTAATGTTTTTGACGTGTTGATCTCATATTATGATAGCCTGTTTTATCGAAATCTCAATCTTAAGTTTCAATGAGAATCATGCGTTGTGTGGTCATATAATGAAAGTGAAAATATTGTCACAGAGACATTCCATTGAGACGATGATAAACGAGATGTTTGAAGTAGTATCAGAGCGCGGCGCTGTGCGTCCCCTCACGGCGCGAGGCGCTCTCTGTAGTTCGCGCCCGCGGGACCCCGGCGCCCTTCCACCCGGTGTGCTGAATGCTGGAGGTCCTCCCGCGGGACGCGCGTCCGTCTCAGTGCACCGTTAATATTAGACGCGCTCATCGCCGCTCGCCGCTCGCCGCTCGCGCTACCAGATGAGTATCGATATACTTCAAACAATAGAAGATCAACAAGTAAAGTTTTCACATGTTTGATGTTAAGATCAAATTAATTACAATCAATCGCTTTTGTGTTACAATCAATCGTTTGCTTCTTATGTAATGTCCGTACATGTGTATACTCGTATGTTAAGGTATATGTTATATCCACAAGGAATAACGTTTTTATAAAGAAAGAGAGTGTTCCATTAACCGTCGTCTCTAAATCCGTGGCTTTATTGCAAACTGCTCCTTAACGACCCGTATTAAAGTTCACTTTTAGTTTAATCACAACAGGAAATGGCAGTACTGAGCTAAAAAGCCACCCATTACTCCAGTTGTGTTACCTAACGCATGCTAGGATTACGAGAATGTTACAAAAATAACGGGATATTATACGTATTTCATTATTTCACGTTGAATTAGAGGGGGCGCGGGCGCGGGCGCGGGCGCGGGGCGCAGCTCTATCAAATTATAATAAGGCAGGTTCATGAAAACGTAATTGGTTTGTCTAACGGAGCGCTCGTGTTCTGCCAATTACATACAATTAGCGGCGGTTCGCGTGTAGGTACACACCTCACGACCCCCGCACGTCCCGGCATCAGCCAGAGTTACACAATACATGTGAATGTAGCACGCGGCGTCAGCGGGAGCGCCACGAGGCGAGCCGCGGATACCGCACTGGAGGCACTTGCACTTGGTGCTCGGGGGGTAGGTGCTTCTATACGATAAATTATTGTCGTGTCCGGCAGTACAAGGTGAAGCACTCGCGCGTCCAGCTGACACCGACCACTTTACTAAAGGCCGTTAAGGTGTTACAGTGCGGATATGCAAAACAGTGTGAGAGTGGGCGAGGGCACGTGCGGAGGGACGCGGACGTGTCGGCAAACAATGGTGGGCCGCAGGTGCGTGTCGGCGCACACCGCACACACATTACTTATACTGTGTGTGTCGCCGTCCGCCGGCCGCCGAACTCCCCCGTACCATTGTCAAATACACTGTCACCGAACACAAAATGATGAAATTGATTATTATCAGAATATTGGGACTTAAGTAGAGAGGAATTTACAGTGGATCGACCGGCAGAGAAATAGAACTTTATTTGACTACGAATTACAACTAAATCAATGCAATTTAACGCGATATAAATTATTATTTATTTTAGCGATCAACCTGTTTGTCTTGTTCTCAGTTCAATAAATTGAATTTCGATTTGTTTGTGTAGGGGAAGACATCCTCGGACCCACTTCACCGGGAGGATTACGGCGGTCCCGGCGAGACGCCGACCGCACTCACACCGTCAGCAGGCGCGGCCGCGCGCCGCTCGACCGCTCAGCGCGCGGGCCGCTCACGCCACGCGTCACGCGTCACGCGTCGCATGTCGTATGTTTCTCTTCACTCCACGTGACTTCTCTCATTGTCCAAATAAATATTGACTTTTTTACCTTTGAAGTCAAATGTTGTACACACTGGTTATTGGTATACATATCAGAATTGACATAAAACACTTAAACGGATTTTTGTCGTGGTTGTATTTTGTTTTACATTTTCTGACGTTTCGGATTCTTTACAGAACCCGTGATCACAGAAGACTAAGATAAATGTAAAAAGTTTACTACCTTCAATATTTTGAATATAATTTTAATGAATTTACCACAGATTCGGAAATACATCAGCCGAGAACAATCTGCAAGAAACTCGGTCTGGATTTTTTTATATCATTATCTTGGTTCTGTAAAGAATCCGAAACGTCAGAAAATGTAAAACAAAATACAACCACGACAAAAATCCGTTTAAGTGTTTTATTTCAATGTGTAGTGTTTGACTAAATCAAAGATATCAAATACATTGTATATCAGAGTTGTTAATTTTAATTGTTTTTTTTTATTTTATAATGCGCATACTGTTGGTGTGTCTTTTAAATAAAAAAATAAATAAAAGTTCACATGTGTTTCTGATATTCATTTTATTAGTAAACAGTCGCACTCCCCAGGAACTCCCCGGTTCCAAGAAACAAACACGCATACATTCAAGAACAGAAAACACACATTCACACCGGAGAGGCCCGTCACCCCAGAAGGCGCGTGGCCGTTGGTATGATATGACTTGTCCGGTTGACCACTGCATAGACCAACTGGAATGTCCGCCTGCTCTGTGTCTCCAAGAGCTCAAGACACCAGCCGGTACCCCCAACCCATCCCCGCACCCGCCCGCGGCTCACACGCTGCGGCCTGCGCCCCTCTCAGCCAATAATCAACACTCGCCGTGGAAGTGCTCCTTCATCTATTTACCAAACAATCTGATATAACCGCTGCTCGTAATCTCATTTTCATCTCGAGATAATGCATTTAAGAAATTCGGTGTTTTGTTTGTTTTGGAATCTGTTCATAATATTAATTACTTGGATCAAGTAGATGAACTCGGGCCCTAAATCACTGGAATACTACTCGGACGACTGTTACCTCCGTGGTTTGGTTTTAGGTGACTGTCTCAGTGATATGTCGTTTGACGCTGGCCGTGGTGACCGCACCGACTCGTCCGAGTGAGTGGCACGAGGCGGCTCCACTGAGCACGTTACCTGCGTCACGTCACGGTGTCACAGTGTCGCCGTGTCACGCACGCCACATGTCACTCTCACCATTATAAGGAGAAGTCGCGTGTACCACCTCCACTTCATACAGAGCTAACCATCGAGCTGGTCTTCATGTGGTTCAGATAACTTCAAATTGTTTCTGATATTTGAGTAACAAGTGTCACCGCGACGAGACACGAAACACTACAATTGGAATACAATGTGTACGGGATACGCGGACAATTGAACCATACATAGTACATAAATGCAAATTGTGTAACAAACGAGAGATTGACCCCGCCAACGGCAATTCGTATGTTGGCGCGGTGAGTTTGTGAATTAGTATTGTCGTGTGGCGTGTCGCGGGTGTGGGGCAGAGCGCGTGGTGTCGGCGAGCGCGCCCCAAGCCGCCTCATCTATCACGGAAACTGACCAACCAACCAGCAATTAATTAACTGACATACACACTTGTATGAGCACTCACACATTGGTGAACTACTTTAGCTTATAAACATACACAACAATATTATAACTAAAACTAAACCGTTTGGTTGGACCGGGTGAGAGGGTGTGACTGCCACAGTGGTGCACGACACAATGTGACTACGTTTGGATTATGATTTGCTATAATTATGTACTGCGACGTGGCTCGTGGACATCTCCAACTCCAGCGAGTCACAAGTGCGTGGTCGGACTTGACTTAAGTTGTAACAGAGGTAACAGAGGAGAAGGTTTGGACCCCGGACGTGTAATCGTGCGAGACGCTGTCTTGGGGTTGCTCTACCACTGTACGTTACACGATATTCTTTATAGAACATAATCAATACGGAAGTGCAGTCAGGTGTAGTACTCCTACTGTACTGGTTACTGTCACTCGGAGTCCAATGAAATCTAGCAGACCTCGGTCTAGCACGCCCCGCGCCATCACCATCACCACACATTGGTTCTACTAAAATGAACACTCAGTCAGTGTAGGCAGAGTCAATGAAGTGAAACAAACGATAACAAACTCCGTCGTCAGGCTCGCCAACGTGATTCATATACAACTTTACGTAAAGAGTTTTACTCGACGACACAATCATAGTGAAATGGTACCCCGAAACGAATGAATTGTCTCAAGGAAAATACAATAGGTACGAAGCAGTAATATGTTTTGGTGAATATATTTCTATGAATACAAATGTATTTCCATATTTAGGTAATACGTGGTACTTATCCCGTACTTGAGTTGATAATAAATAATGAATTGTGTATTAATGGCGTGCTCTATAATATAAGTAGTGTATGTACCTGTGGAGGCGGCACTAGGCGCCGACCCCCGCCGACCCCCGCCGCGCGCGCCCTGTGACCGCCATCGCCTGTCGCACCACTTACACCTACACTACACGCGCCTACATTGTACTGTATGTGAGGACCGCTCATCGACCGAATATTATGTCCTATAGACTAACATCTTCACCCATGGTAAACATCTTATTTTTTATAACAAAGAAGATTTAAGTCTTACTTCGCTATTCAAATACTGCTAAGTATTTATTTTTTTTGGATACATTATTACGCCCATAAACTCTGGCCTAGTGTGCTGGTGCCTCCCCCGCCGGGAGGTGGGGAAGGGCAGACATCTCATAAAAATACAAGATATTGAAGATAAAAGCGAAACGGTGCCGGTAGACGGAAGTATTCAAACAATACGGCCATTGTGAGAGACCGCGCCGGTGACGGACCACCGCGATAAATGTTTTATTGAGCATTGGAATCGAAGCGAATATACATAGGTATGTACTTATGGTATTTGTAAAGAAAACATTATAGTGAGATAATGAAGATAGGGCGTCATGACATGTTCGAGAACATGTTGAATCTCGTAAACACCTACGTATGGGGGGTGATGCACGTAAGGGTTATCCGGTGGGCGAGCGACCCGATCTGGAGCCGATGGTGATATTGTAATGTGTCGATGGAGGGCTGGTGCAGGTAAGTGGAGCGGCGTCACCACACCACCACGGGCTCGTTGTCCCGGCACTGTGTCCCGGCTGGTCCCGGGTTGAGACGCCGCGAGCGCCCGTGACGTCACGCACGGGACCGGCCGGTGATGGGATCTACTCCGCACCTCCGATGTAACGGATTCCGTACAGAAATATCTTCATTTGAAGTTTTTCTCGCGTCATTTAATGGTGTTTGTGATTAATCTCCGGCTGCTTGGGATCCGTTTTACGAGCGCAGTACATAACATGCCGTAATCATTATCTGTAGGTACTTACACATGGAGCGCGTAGCCGGTCTGTACGTACATACGTATTGTACGCTTCTGTTCTACTATTACTATTACTCGCTATAAACAAACGGGACAGTTGGCACATTCTAGTGTCAACATTTGTGATACAGACAATATATGGAATGCGATCTCCGGCGGGTGCAGCGCGCGGGTGATCGTGCGTCGCTTCGGTCCGGGGGAGATCGGGGATCAGCGCACTGTTGGACATAATTATCATAATAAGATGTTGATAGGAATCCTGATACCATAAGTTATTGAATGTGGTGCCAGCGACTGCTGAATGAAGCGCACTACATGTATGTATGTATACGTACACACACCACACACGAACCCTTCCCTACATGGTGATAGAGTTGCCGGCGAGCGCGGCCGCGACCGCTATCGCTAACATAAAAATAATTATTTATCTGTTCAGTAAAATCATCTTTCAAAAATGTACACTAATTTTATCATTTAAAATCATTTTTATTTGGAATTCACCATTGATAGAATTTCAATCAGTTATTCAGTTTGTAGGTAGGTTGGAAGTGTTGGAACAGAGTTCCGGAGGCGCGCCCCAGGCCTGCGTATCGGTGATTGTGTATCAGTGTCAGGCCTGTAACCACTACTGGTTGGTATATTGAACGTTTATAAGATACATTATCATGTATATTTAAACCCTCAATTAGAGTGTCGGTGACGCGACCCGCGACCCGCGACACGCGACACGCGGGCGGTACTCTACCTCCACACACGCACTAACACTAAATCACTTTGTATCGCGATGTAAACAAAACATCATTAGTTAATTAACGATCCCAATGTCAGCGATGATACCTGTCACCCGACCCCCACACCCCCGCGCTTGTGGAAGGTTCAGTAAAACAAAACGATCCAACTAGTAGTTATTTATGATGGTAATGATGTTCATTACCCGGATTACGATCAGATGTTAGAGGGACGTGGGACGTGGTGGTCGTTAGAGCAGCGGAGGCGGGTCGTGTGTCGCAGCCGGCGGAGGGACGCCAGTGGTTGTGGTAATGAGCAGAGACACGCCACGCTCGCGGCAACTACCTGGAGTTGGGGACACCTCCGACAAAGACAGGTCACAGTCACAAGAACAGTTATTTGATTGCACTTATACAGTCACTACCAGTCGCCTGGTAGATTGATCGGTGGTGGTGTCCACTGGCTACTGGCGCCTGTTGGTGCCCCCCCTCCCCCTCCCCCACCACCCTCACCACGTCATTAAACTTGAGTTACACACGCATCGGTCACTTGATAATGGATTAAGTATAACCCGCTTTTACCAGTGTCCACTTTGTTAATGAAACGTTATAATAGAATGGTTATTTTTGTTAAGTGAACATCACTCTCGAATGTGGTGTGAACACGAGGAGTGCGCCCGGCGGCGTCCCGCGGGGCCCGGGGACAATGTGTCACAAATGGAGATGGTTGTTCGTAAAGTTCTATAAATCTTTATTACTTCAACTTTTTTACTTTTTGAATCCTGGGTCGGGCGATGTGCAAGTTTTGAGATCACCAACAAGCTGCCGTGTAACATATGCTTTCGCGGTGATTACGACTTTTCTTTACCGAATCTTCCAATATAAATTGTGTTAGGAAAAGCCTTTCCGATCTTGGGATTTCACAGGCCGGCCAACGATACTTACCGAGGATTTATGAAATCAAATTCAAATCATCAAATTCTAACGTTTAGAAAACGTCCTCTTATGAGGAAATCAGAAAATTGGCTTTTTTGGTCTTGTAAGAATAAGAAATGTACTCAGTACAATAATATTACGGCAATAATTTCCAAACGCATGTACCTATCACCCCAACAGATGTGACATTAATGTGATTGGGAGTTGACACAATCTAATTGAAGTGATGGAGTCGTGTGGAGCGCCACCCGACAGCGCGTTGCGTGTCGGTGACGCTCGCTGCAACGTGTCTGTTTGTCCGCGCGTGTGACCCTGATAGGTACCACTTGACGGAACCTGTCGCCTCTACTGTTGTTACAATGTGACCGTCAACATGTGTCTCAGTCGGTGTGTGTGTGTTGACATAATATTTAGTGTGTAATCGTATGTTGATGTGTTATCTGACGTGTGTCCACCGTCCGGTGACGGTGTCGGTGTGGCGCCGGCGCCCGTGCCCACGTGACGTCACACACCGGACACATGGCACTCATCACACCGCGTACTGGGCCTGGTGGCCTGGTTGGTACCCGTCATTTGGTGACGCCCTCATATTTTAATGGGTTACATGTGAAAACTAATGTTTATTGTTTGCAAACATTAACGAACAAACGGCGCGCGGCGGCCTCTCCTCAGAAATATCAAATTCAATACACAACTTATAATTATTTCATACCTGGTTCAACAGTTACGTTATCTCAGTGAACCGAAAATAAGCCAATTCCCACAAACCGACAAACGTAAACAATTTTTAAATAGATCATTTTGAGTTTATTTACTGAAACGTAACAGAAATACATTCGTGTGTGTTTAGTTCACATATAATATTAATGGTGGTACCGACGTGTGTTAGTACCCGGCCGCCGATACAAACGAAGCGACTCATTATATGTAGGTGGAACATGTAATGAGGCGCGCGCGGAGGTCTCACCCATTCAATAAACCCTGCTGGGTGTATACAGACGAACATACACTCGGAACTAGTAAGTAGTGTTGGGAATGTGCCGCGCGTACTGTTACAAGATTTATTAGTTCGGGAGTACACAACAGTCCCGCGCGGGGAGTCGACTCCCGCTACCCCGTAATGGCACACCCTGTTACCGAATATATTGCTCAATTTAATTGGGTTCAATTCTCAGATTGTTTGATTCATAACACGTCGCGTGCCGAGACCTCATCCCAACAACTAACTGACAACAATAATTAAAACATTAAATTAAAAATTTAAAAATCTCCAACACAATTACTTTCAAACCCCCATAACCTTTAAACGGGTCAACCGATTTTCATCAAACATGTCTAAGAATACTCGCACGTATGTAAGTCCCCTTTAATATAAAAAAACTAAATTGAAACGGTTCATCCGTTTGGGAGCTATGATGCCACAGATAGACAGATACACACACACACAGACACGTCAAACTTATAACACCCCTCTTTTGGTGTCGGGGGTTAAAAAGAAACTACAAATTGAAATAATTGCAGTATAGGTACGAGTAGGTGGCGCGTGCAGTGTGCGAGCGAGTACAACATTCGATCTCGTCAGATCGAGCTAATCATCGAATCAAACCGTGTCGTGCTCGCGGTGCTGATAAGGAGCGCGCGCGACCGACGCGCACCGCGCGCGCCGCTCGGCACGCATCATATCACATCACCGGTGTGTGGGAGGTCGGTAATATTCCAACTTGCGGGCAGAGCTCCGTTCATCATCATTAGAACCGAGATTAAGATACGACACGCTCCTATGAAGTAGGAAAATAAACATAAACGGACGTCCTATCTAATATACAGCGCTATAGAGACGCACATGCTTACGTTTATAGGTCCCCAGTTTATTAATGAATCAGTCGCTAGTTATAGACGGTCGTAAACACACACACACACACGTACACAGTCTCTCGTCTCTCGTCGGGTAAGACGCGGCCCCTGGGGAGGATTCAATGTTTAACTAGCTCGTCTCGAACGTAGTTAACTCAACACAGCTCCTTTTCGGCGGTAGTTGCTCAAGTTATCATATTAATATAGAGCGGATGCATTCGAGGCGAGTTACGACAAACCCGGGCCGGTCCCGGTACAGTAGATACTCTCTCTCTTAGTGAAATACCCACAGCACAGCGCTAGCGCAGATGTTCAAATAGCTTCTCGCGCCAACTCTCGGTGAGGGCGACGCGCCGGTGGCGGTCCGCGTGCCCTCACCTCGCGCTGACAGAGGCCCCTCGTGCCATCGGGCGAGAGGAGTGCGCCGACCGATCTCCACTAACGCAATCAATAAGCCGATACCATCGATCGTTCCAAATCACTGATTTAATATAGCGTCAGCGGGTTTTTCCTCCGTGAAATAAATGGTCGTGTTGACATGTAGACGCTCTGACAGGGCCGCCATGCGCCACCAAATGAGATTACTTGTTCCCGAGCCCACTCACGCTCCATCATGTGCGAGTCGGCTCGAGTGCCCGCTGCCTAAAGGTACTTGTAGTACCCGCTCCATACTCTCATACTACATACTGTATAGGTACATACATACACACGCAGGTGAGTAGTAACGTAATGTACTCGGAGGTACCGCATTACGCTCGCCCCACCTGTTGCTCGCTCGTGGCGACTGATTCCTTTCGAGAATACTTTGTGAATAACAATTTCATAAAATAATCCAAGTATTTGTGTAAATGTAAATACTTGGAGCGCCCGAAGCCACGGATTCAACCCGCGCGCACGCGACAAAGGGAAAATGAATAACATCGCGCACATTCTTTAATTTTAATAAAACTTGACGACGACAGAATAACGTTTACATTACAGATAACAAATCATTTTAACAATGCCTAGACAATGTGGCGTATCATCCACTCGATATGTGATGTGAACCGTCATTGGAGGCGGTGAACACGGCGAACAACGTGTCAGCTCGAACGAATGTGCAATACGAGTCTACATAGGTATTATAGTACATTGTTGACATACTTTGACAAAAATATGTAAGTACCTATTTCCTAATAGTGAGAGAGCGCGCGAGGCCGGCCGGGCGCGCACATACCTATGAACACGGCACACGAGATACAAACTAGAGTTTTTCCAGAGTCCGGCGCACGTCTCGCGCCGCCATTATTGCAATCATAAAACTCAATTCCAAGAACAACACTCACTCACACACACGCATCATAAGGTAATAATGTTCAAATAAAAAGTTGTAAGTGTAGTACAGCTACGCGTGCCTCTAGTATGCGTGTATTTGGGAGTTATTATCTTCCGCACAGAGTTTCTTGTTATACGAGAGGAAATACGAGAACTCACTTGGTCGCTATCGCTACGCGGAGGGTTTCACAAAATGAGAATATTTAAATTTCCATGGAACAGAATAGGCGCGCGTTTGACTCAGCGGGCGCGGTGACGGCAGACTCGCGCCGCGTCACAGCCGCGTGATTGCCGCGCGGTGTAACTAACCGTGGGACCAACTGACACGCACTACAGGACACGATATTAGTTTTACATTACGTTATTGTATTTGTAAGAATAACAACCATTTTAGAATAGGAATTCGTTTGGAGAGTTAAAAAAAATCAATAGGTATGCCAGTATTGCCAGTAATCATTCACTACATCATCTCATTATAGGTAGTAACTGACCCCTAACTAAGCACGAAGCTTGTGAAGTGTTGCTACGAAAGTTGTATTTTTAAAATAAATAACGCATTGAGTAAAAACTTAGCCGTCGATCCAAACTACTAATAAATCGAGTGTATTGCAGTTGTTGAGGGTGGTGGTGACGTGACACTAACATCACAAAGGCTTCGTAAAGTTAAAAAGTTGTCGGAGGCGAGTGGGGCGGGCGGCGGCGGCGGCATCTACGTCTAGTCTACGTATTGTTGGAGAGCTCAAAGCGTCGCGTGTCGCGTCAGTCGCAGTGCGCGCCGCTCGACCCGCTCGGGCTCCCTTTACGAGCTCCGAAAGAGGCGACCGACTCCGGCGGAAATTGGTCCTGGTGCCCAATGTGCGCCGCCGGATGGTGTCGCCCTCCGTTATCGCGCGCATTCTCACAAACGCGCCAAACAACTACTAGTGTGGACCCGCCCGGACCAACATTATTAGTGTAAAGAAGACTTTTTGCTTTTCATTCTTTATTCTCATGCACTTCATTGTGTGTATCGTATCATTGTTACAATATACAGAGACACCTCTCACGGCACACTACTTCACACAAGTGGTCGCCCGCGCCCGGCCGTCGCCGGCCCTCGCTAACCCAAAGAATTTCACAAGTAATAAATTATGACAACTGAGATAATTGTATAAATCAACGCGCGGCACAGTGCGCGCCATTAGCCCCGCTGTACAAACAAACGTTTACATCGCTACTTGTCGGTATTATTCATAGGTATTAGTTATTGTTACATTGTTTTCATTGAGTTCGATGAACATTATACTCAGAGTATAACAATCACACAGAGCATATTATCAACTTCCCCGGTGCGACATGTGATGTGTGTGTATGTGTACGTGCGGGCGGCGGCGGCGGCGGCGTGTGGAAGAAGATAGAAAGAAAAATTATTTATTCTGTCACACGCAAACAGTCACAACAAAATGTTAAAAAAAAATTACAAAAGAAAAAAATAAACAAAACAATACATCTATACTTACTAATATTATAAACAAGTAAAGTTAATATGTTTGTATATTTGTTAAATTGTAAGGGGTAATCTTGGGATCTACTAAACTGATTTCTAAAATTCTTTCACTCATGGAAAGCTACATTATCCCTGAGTGTCATAGGCTATATTATATTTAACTAAAACTATAATAATATACCTAACTCAAGGTGTAAAAAAATTACCCGAAATATTCTTTATATCGCGTGCGCCGCAAAAACTATTGATGATAGAATAAAATAATGTACTACAACTATGTAGATCACATTATTATCTACATAAAATGTCACGATTTACTATTATAATTTGCCACAATAAGTGTTATTTTATTTTAAAAATTAATTGATTTGCTGCCGCTAGAAAAGCGGTCTTTATTCGTGTCTTGGTATTAATCCTTATGAAAATAAATTGCTTCATATTCAAGACTGCTTCAATACCTTTATACGTGGTCGCCCGCGCCGCTCACCCTACTCAGCGAGCTAGCTAGGCAGCACCATATTGAGCGATGTACTTAGGCGTCACTTTTCGAAAAAATATGGGCCTGGGTATACGCTATATTTTATCCCGATATGCCCTCGGGAAAGACATGTTTGCGTGGGTCAAAAATGGTCGCTATTTCAGCACAATGCCACAACAAGATGCTGTCGCGCCGATTTTCGAATAGCGTGTGGTTAGCGGTACAGCGGTGACTACGACTGGTCTTCTACTTGTATTTATTAGGAATATTTGGCAATTATTTAACGTGGTGACGATACACACGTGTCTGTATGATCAAACAGACCTCCCCCCCGTACCCCGCGCCCCGCACCCCTCTTCTGTACCGCATACAATCGCGCACTCGCCGCGTTTTTCTATAAATTGGTGTTCTTCAGATATTGGATCGGTGGTGTTTGGCTCACACAACATTAGCGTTATCTCGCGTCTTCGTTAGTCCCCTATAGTCGTACCTACTATACTAGAGTACTAGGTGAGGCTTATTTTCGATAACATTATGTTTTCCTCGAAAGTGTCGTGATAAAGGTGAGATCGAATTGCTTTCCTGGAAACCTTCCAATGAAATCAAGATCAAGTGAATCTTTCATATAAAATAATTTATTTCCAAGTAAACATAAACAACAATAAACTAATCATCCTATTTGCATCTCGCAGTAGAATGTGTTAGAATAGGTAAACAGTAAATAGCTGTCTATCTGTTTCTTTCTCTCTGATCTGTGGTGATACACGCGTGTACTTCGGTGGAAACGGTAACACACACGCAGCTGAGCTGCGTAGCCGTGGACATAGCGTAGTGGTGGGTTCGCGGCTTAATAGGGCCGCGCGGTCCATCCGACCAATTCCTCTCCTAACTGAGATACGCAGAGTCGAGTCGTGTCCCGGACACAAATAAAGTTAGCCTCTACATTATCAACTCATTTTGGGAAAATCGGAAAATCATCCGCTCTCAGAGCACCCTCCAAATCGGTTCAGTGGCTTCGAATCACGGATTTATATTTGTGTACGATATTGACATAAGAGATGAGAGGGAGGTGCGTAGAAAGAGTTTCAGGGCGGACTGGCGGCGGCGCGCGGCCGCGACGCGCGCGGGCGGCGGCGGTCCGCGGTGTGACATGACGGCGGTCGGCGGACGGCGGTCGGCGGTCGGCGGACGGCGGACGGCGGACGGCGGACGTGTCGCGCGGGACTTGTTATCAATGTAATGGTCACGCAGCGCGGACAGGACAGGACAGGTCTACCTTTTGATGTCTATTATCGCGCCCTCGGCTTTGGAGATAATCACTTTACAGCGTTCTACTTTACTCACGCATACTTAATGAGGATAAGCGTAATTCCATACTTATTGCTCAAACTGGATCTTTCATATTCAGTGGGAATATCGGTAGGATCCCGGTGGTGCCATTCAGGGTATCTCCACACTAATCGCAATCGTGCGATTATAATATAAGTACTTATAGCACGGCAGAGGGAAAGATGTTCTTAGTGAGATGGGGACAGTGGAGCCAGCGGAGCCGAAGTAACGCCCGTGGGCGCTCACAATGGGACGGATCGCAATCTGATGCGGGGCGCGCTCGCACTCGTGTTGTGACCGCGTGGCCCCGCCCGGTCACCCGCCTGGGGTCACGCCCGCTGGACTCCTGTCCGCGCACCGCCACCACCGGGACTCACTGCTTACTGGCTGAACTGGCTCACTGCTTAAGTTGAGAACACTTTTATTTAATTTTATTAAGGAAATGAGGTCGCGCCGCCTTTTGTTTGGATTCATTTATGAATAATTAATTTATATTTTTAATATTGTGTTCAAGAGTTTGGCTTCCGTCTTCGAGAGTAGTTGAACACGACGCCCGTTAATTAATATTTCAAGTTGAGCGTATTCACGATTGTGCTCACGAGAGCTGCTCAAAGTTAATCGGCCCGTTTTATAATTGTATGCGGAATTGAGTTTATTGTTATTATAATAATATAAGTAAATGTAAATAGGGCTCTACATTTTGCACATAACTATGACTCGCTTTTCATTCGTAACCTAAAGACACTCAGATTATATGATTCTGGCAACAGATAAATTGGCAGTTCCACACTCGCGCTTTTCGCATAATGAAGCTGGACGCTTCGTGCGAGCTCGCGGAACAGTTTGATGATACAATCGTAAGGGCTTACAGACGATTTCCATAATTAATTTTGTTGGTTTGTTTGAACCCAGCGCGGGGAAGACGATTTCACACGAGATAAATTAGGGATTAGAGGGAATTAGAAAAACCGTGGCAAACACATTTAGATAAAATTTGTTAATAGATAACGATTGAGTTTACGTTGCGTGTAAGTACCAGTTTGAGTTTTCGAGGTGAGAGGTAACGGAAAGCAAATGATTTGGTATTAGTGGGTTACGAGCAGACAATATGGCCAGCGACGCGAGTGGCGGACGGTGGTCGGGGTCGGCGGTCATAGTCTGCTGTTGTTATGTGTGTCTTAACATATCATATCACAACATTGTACACTTCGCGATACATCACACGATGTACAGTCGTTTGAAACATATTTAACGGCGCCACATAAAGATAATCATCGTCCTTGGAGAGCGTTTGTTTAAACATGTGACGGGTGAGTGAGGTGCGGACGGCGACCGGTCAGTCAGTCAGTCAGTCAGTTAGCACCTCCTGTAGTCAAGTAGTGAGGCGCGCTGCCCCGCTGTGTGGTGTTTGTGCTTCACACTTCACCGCACCGGCCTGCTAAGCGAGCAGATCCATATCAGTCAGTCCGCGTTCCTGTTTCATGCTGTTTCATGCTTAATGTAGGAAATGTATGACGTTTGAAAACGTTTACCATAAGTACATATGAAGTATGTACAAAATGGAGCAGTGCATGGTGTGTGTGACCGTGTCAACGTGTGTATGAGTCCATACATCGGTTACTCTGTCGGGGTGACTCAATCCGGCCACGACCGTAAATACTTTATTAATAACTAGGTTAACATATTTAGCCAAAAATAACGATTTGAAACATTTGACGGCCGAAGACATAACATTGTGTTGTGCCGACACATTGCGCGCGCGGTGTACACTCACCAACAGCACGGTACGGACACAGCACAGACACACGGACTGAACAGGTTATCGTCGATAATCACTCGACGACGTGTTCACACCTGTGACATTATGAACTCGACACATTGTACCCATTGTACAATACGCGAACAACACACACGACGTACACTGAGTAATAATTATGATCAATTATTTTTATGTTGGTGAATTAAATTTGAGCCCTGTTGCCAGTACGAAAAAAGAAACTCCAAAACTCCGAGTATTATTTATCTGAGTGTATTTATATAATAAGGTGGTCGTTATCCGGGTGTATCAATCATGGTTCGCGACCGGCGCGGGCGGCGGCGGACACTCGACAGTGGACACGGGCGGCGCTCATTAATGAACACAAACATTATACAATTTAATAACATTTAGGTGTCCAGTGAGTTACTTTGGATTGTTCATTTGTTTCACGATGTAATCAGGGGGGGGGGGGGGGGGCGGGATGGCGATGGGCGGTACTGACGTAATGGCCATTTATGTTGTAATAGTGATTCAGTAAAAAGTAAAGTAGCCAAATTTAATAATTATTTTCTTAAATAGGTACGTTTCCTATTGTCCTTCAGTCCTTCAGTACAATATTAAGGTCTTCCATAATAATTCATACTACAGGTAAATAGTTAGTTTGAAGTTCCAGTAACTTATCATACATTGAGCGGGCAGTTCCGTCCGTGGTACACTTGACCCGCACGCACTCGCGGTCACCCATAGCCTACAGGTGTCATATTTCACAACACGACGACATTAGACACACGACACCTCTAATATGAGATATTTGAAACAAACAACGTTCAACTCGATCATAATCACAAACAATTATTTTGTAAGAAAGTACACTAATAATAATTAGTGTACCATGTTCCAATGACTTACCGTGTGAGTGTGGCGGTTGCGAGGCGAGGACTAGCGAGGCGGGCAGTGCGTGTATCGCGATGGCGCCCTGTGTAAGTGCATCCCTCGCGTCGCGCGAGTACGAGACGCGTGGTGCGGTGTGACGCGGGCCGGGTGCGGGCGGCGCGCTCCTCGACTCTCGGCACTCGACTGACGCGCCGCGCGCCCACTGCCGCCGCCGCCGCCACACGCTCCACGCCGCGCCGCACGCTCCACGCTCGCACCGCGACGCACTCCCACCAATCACCACAACATTAATTGTTACATTAACTGTTTACATTACAATCAACACACAATATACCTAGGTATATATTTACCTAATTACGATATTCACCACAACAGGTGGGTAAATAAGTATAATTACCTATGTACCGACCTATTGTAAAGGAAAATTATCAAGGGAGACATGTTCTAATGTAAAGCTTTAACGAACTCAATATCCGTTTTCCTTTTTGTTATCCTGGTTGTGATTAATTGTGATTCTCACTAACTACGAGTACTCGTAAGTCGTCGGAGAGTGAACCCTATTCTGTATGAACCATTTTTTTTATATGAAATGTCAAATAAGTAGATCTCCGGCTATTGAATAAGTAATGAGGTCTATAGATAGAGTACAACCTACGTTCGTCACTCGAATATTCATAAACGTTAAACAACTAACTCGTATAACATAATGTATAATGTATCCCACCAAAAACATTCTGTAAAAAACTAGCCAAGTCTCGATGGAGCTGCTTGTTTATCTCTAAAAAGTAATGAAATCTAGACAAACTGGTACCAAGTCTAAGGTTCCTTACTGCGATTTCTTTATTATTATAGTTAATGTTGTGTAATTTGGCCGTTGAAGGGTACACATGTACACAAGGGTACAAAACTGGGTGCTCCATGACACTAATGCACCAATCTGTCGCCAGAACCGCTACCCATTGACGATAGAAAATTGCCACTTGGAAAACGTTGATTCAATATCCAGTCAATTGTAGGCTTGATAAAGCTGCGTATTTTAATAATGTTATAACATTACGTGTAAACAAAATTGACTTGTACCTACTACTAACGTTTTAAACAATGTTCAACGGCCAAGTCACACAACATTAACTATAATAATAAAGAAATCGCAGTAAGGAACCTTAGACTTGGTACCAGTTTGTCTAGATTTCATTACTTTTTAGAGATAAACAAGCAGCTCCATCGAGACTTGGCTAGTTTTTTACAGAATGTTTTTGGTGGGATTTCATTTATTTTTGTTGAAACGTGTTTATATTGATTTCTTTTATTACATTTTCTGATTTGACACATTTTTTTCTTTAGGAGTAGTATTTTATTACTAAGCGCCCTGCGGTTTCACACGCGTAGTTCCCGTTCGCGTTTCCGTGGGGATTTCGGGATAAAAAGTATCCTATGTGCTTCTCCTGGTTTTAAGCTACCTCCCCACAAATTGTCAGCCAAATCAGTTCAGCTGTTTTAGAATTATCATTCCCGTTCCCATTCCCGTGGGAATTTCGGGATTAAAAGTATCTTATGTCCCTCTCCTGGTTCTATGCTACCTCCCCACCAATTTTCAGCCAAATCAGTTCAGCCGTTCTTGAGTTATAAATTCCCGTTCCCATTCCCGTGGGAATTTCGGGATTAAAAGTATCTTATGTCCCTCTCCTGGTTCTAATCTACCTCGCCACCAATTTTCAGCCAAATCAGTTCAGCCGTTCTTGAGTTATAAATTCCCGTTCCCATTCCCGTGGGAATTTCGGGATTAAAAGTATTCTATGTTCTTCTCCTGGTTCTAAGCTATCTCTCCACCAATTTTCAGCCAAATCAGTTCAGCCGTTCTTGAGTTATAAATCCCCGTTCCCAATCCCGTGGGAATTACGGGATTAAAGGTATCCTATGTCCTTTTTCTGGTTCTAAGCTACCTCTCCACCAATTTTCAGTTAAATCAGTTCAGCCGTACTTGAGTTACAATTCCCATTCCCGTTCCCGTATAATTCCCGTTCCCGTTAGATTATCCTAGTTTTTATAGTTTTCCCTTTATGTGGCCATTAAACCCTAACTCTGTACCAAATTTTAGCTCTCTAGGTTTATGGGAAGTACTAGTTCTATTTTGATGATCATGAGTGAGTGAGTGAGTGAGTGAGTGAGTGAGTGAGTGTCTGTCTTAAATACGAAACTTTGCTTTCGCTTAACTTCGGAACTAAATGACCTACAGACTTGAAATTTTATTTTAAGTATGTGATTGTATAGCTTACTGGATGACGAAAATTTCAGCGTTCTAGTCCTATCCAGAGGTTCTCAAATAGGGGCCTGAAAATGCGGCGAAAGGGTTCCTGTAAAGGATGGTACGGCAGTGTTTGCTTCGCGCTCGACTTGGCGGGGGGCACTGCCGTGCCCCCAGATTATTTAAATGTGGTATTATCGGTGGAGTGGTCCGTCGGCGGTCGCCTGTCGCCGGTCGCACGTACGTAATGTTAACAACTCGGAACTAATCGACTTCAGTTAACAATAAGTTATTTGTTTGTAGAGTTGTACAGTTTGAGGTACGTATCGTACCTAATGGGGATTAGGTCCGTTGCGGCGCGGCGCGGGCGGAACACGTCAATGAGGAGAGCGGGTCTGCTGCCCACTGGCCACTGGCCAGCGACTGATCACCAGCACCTCGTGCGCTGCGCTCCTCGTTGTCAGTTCAATGATAATGTGCGTAGAGCGAGAGTGGCACCGCCCGCACTCTCGCGGGGGGGGAACTCTCGGGAGTCTCCGAGTGCCTGTGCCCTGCGAAGGGATACTGTTATCAACAATTGTATCACAACTTTTTTTTATTAATAGTTTTGTAAAGTTATCGACCCATAGTAATAACGAGCATCGCTTAAGAAGTCTGAATGCAATTTCGAATAGATACTCCTATGAAAATGATTTGTAAGTACATTAGTTGTTTAAAAGTACCTATGACGTGGTCGATCAGTGCGACCGACGTGTTGTTGTGTCCGATGGCGTGCGTGCGTCCCGTGGGAGCGGAGCGTCACGTCGCGCGATACTCCATAATGGGGGATTTGGCGTGATGGATGACACGCGGCGCGTCTCATGGCCACCGCCGCGCTCTGACACGCGCTGACGGGACGCCCGCGCCCGGACCGCCCGCCTCTAGCACCCGCGCTGCTCACGATACTATAGGTTCAACATTCACATATACAATCTGATCGTAATTCGTATGCAATAAAGGTTTATGCTTAGGGTAAAAAATTAAAATTTTTCACGATTTATTTGTCACGATTGGTTACCTAGTGGTATGGGATGGCCTTAACTTTTTTACGATTTTCCATATAAATAAAAAGTATTTGATAAGTTATTGTTATAGGCAACTACATGTTGCCTGTAACAAGTAAACGTAGTTCTTCTTCACATACTGCTCTTAGTTAAGTAAGCTATTAATCTTCCTACCTTTGGCAGCAATAATGACCCGAACGGTAAAACGCCCTCGGAAGTGAGTGCGATGTGACAGACCTGAAGCATTGTGAACACATGTTATTCGTAATGTGATTGTGTCGGCGCGTGTCGCTGGTCGCGGTGTCGTGTCGAGCGCGCTCGCGTGACGCGACCTCCGCTCGGCTGTCACGCCGACTGACAGCGGCGTGTCGACAGGTACTCGCGCCAATTACAATGTGATCACTCTCGGAAGATGTGCCGATGTGTGATGATGCCGGTCGGCGGCGGGCGCTAGTCAGTGAGACGTCCCTCGGCCGCGCCATTAATGTATAAGGAGAAAAGTGAACGCGTTTACACAACGATTACACTCCAAGAGAGAGTTTTTCATTAAGGCGCGGATCAACATAACTTTTATGATATTCGGAAAATTTTCGTCGTCTCATGAAAAATTTGCGGAAGTTTGTCCGTTAAACAGGAAACTAAAATGATTCGAGTGAGAGATCACTCCGCTTATTGTTTCAAAGTATTTAGAGTGAGCGGTCGCGCGCGGCGCGGCGCGGTGCGACGGGGCACCGGCTCGCCAGTACCTACCAATCTGGGGGCACGGCAGTGCCCCTCGCCAAGTCGAGCGCGAAGCAAACACTGCCGTACCATCCTTTACAGGAACCCTTTCGCCGCATTTTCAGGCCCCTATTTGAGAACCTCTGGATAAACCCAGAGCACTGAAATTTTCGTCATCCAGTAAGCTATACAATCACATACTTAAAATAAAATTTCAAGTCTGTAGGTCATGTAGATCCGAAGTTAAGCGAATGCAAAGTTTCGTATTTCAGACACTCACTCACTCACTCACTCACTCATGATCATCAAAATAGAACTAGTACTTCCCATAAACCTAGAGAGCTAAAATTTGGTACAGAGTTAGGGTTTAATGGCCACATAAAGGGAAAACTATAAAAACTAGGATAATCGAACGGGAACGGGAATTATACAGGAACGGGAACTGTAACTCAAGAACGGCCGAACTGATTTGGCTGGAAATTGGTGGGGAGGTAGCTTAGAACCAGGAAAAGGACAAAGAATAACTTTAATCCCGAAATTCCCACGGGATTGGGAACGGGAATTTAAAAATCAAGAACGGCTGAATTGATTTGGCTGAAAATTGGTGGTGTGTTAGCTTAGAACCAGGAAAAGGACGTAGGATACCTTTAATCCCGAAATTCCCACGGGATTTGGAACGGGAATTTATAACTCAAGAACGGCTCAACTGATTTGGCTGAAAATTGGTGAGGTAGTAGCTTAGAACCAGGAAAAGGACGTAGGATACCTTTAATCTCGAAATTCCCACGGGATTGGGAACGGGAATTTATAACTCAAGAACGGCTCAACTGATTTGGCTGAAAATTAGTGGGGAGGTAGCTTAAAACCTTGAGAAGAACATAGAATACTTTTAATCCCGAAATTCCCACGGGATTGGGAACGGGAATTTATAGCTCAAGAACGGCTGAATTGATTTGGCTGAAAATTGGTGGGGAGGTAGCTTAGAATCAGGAGAAGCACATAGGATACTTTTTATCCCGAAAATCCCACGGAAACGTGAACGGGAACTACGCGGGTGAAATTGCGGGGCGCTTAGTAATAAAATACTACTCCTAAAAAGAAAAAAATGTGTCAAATAAGAAAATCTAATAAAAAAAACAATATAAACACGTTTCAACAAAAATAAATGAAATCCCACCAAAAACATTCTGTAAAAAACTAGCCAAGTCTCGATGGAGCTGCTTGTTTATCTCTAAAAAGTAATGAAATCTAGACAAAGTCGTGCCAAGTGTAAGGTTCCTTACTGCGATTTCTTTATTATTATAGTTAATGTTGTGTGACTTGGCCGTTGAACATTGTTTAAAACGTTAGTAGTGGGTACAAGTCAATTTTGTTTACACGTAATGTTGTAACATTATTAAAATACGCAGCTTTATCAAGCCTACAATTGACTGGATATTGAATCAACGTTTTTCAACTGGCAATTTTCTATCGTCAATGGGTAGCGGTTCTAGCGACAGATTGGTGCAATAGTGTCATGGAGCACCTAGTTTTGTACCCTTGTGTACAGTTGTGTACTTGTGTACAGTGTATCCTTCAACGGCCAAGTCACACAACATTAACTATAATAATAAAGAAATCGCAGTAAGGAACCTTACACTTGGCACGACTTTGTCTAGATTTCATTACTTTTTAGAGATAAACAAGCAGCTCCATCGAGACTTGGCTAGTTTTTTACAGAATGTTTTTGGTGGGATTGTAATTACCGATTGTAAATACTGCTAATGGAAGGGAAATCCAAACTGGGGCCGATTGCACGACGTCGCTCCTAAATAATTACATGTCAATAAATCAAAAGTAAACAGACCCAATCGGAAGTCGGTCGACCGTTATATCTGGACATTATTTAATCCCGCGTCCCGGCGGGGGGGGGGGGGGGGGCGAGAGAGTACCGTCGTACCGCCGACAATCTGTTGCTTCTCGAGTGGCCCACGGGGGGACCACCGCCGACTGCCAAACCGCTGATTGCTGATTCGATTTCCGATACAACCAACAACAAGATTGTTGCCATTGTTTTGGATTTTGAATCGTATTGGAATATATAATTATTAGGTACCTATTTGTTGATTGTTGAACACTCGACACGAAGCAACTACTTTGATATTGCAGAGTTCAGTCCATTCCCAATTCAGTCCGCGAGAGTATAAAAGTGTGACGTGTAGTGTCAGTGTGCGCGGGAGGTTGTAACTAACTAGCTGTATCAATGAGTAATTATTGTTTGTTTGTGTCGGTCGGCGCTGCGTCTCACAAACATCGGATGTATACCTTTCCGGCTATTTGCAGATCGCGCGCCGCCGTGACCGTCCCGGGGACAACATCGGGACGGCTCTCCCTGTCAATACATATTACTGACTTATAGCCTCTTAGGCCCTTAGTTCCTCTTAAGTGTCTTTAATATTCTATCCTTCATATTTCAAACGAGAGTTTGACCTGTGGGTCGTCCGTGTGGAACTGGATCCTGGGGAAAATCGAATCATTAGTCTCGCGACAAAAGTCTATATTTATATCCTTCCATGGGATATACCTGACCCGTATATCTGCGATGAAATAATCTGTATAATCCTCAAAACGAGTAAACCTAATATAATAATAATTAATTTCGATTAAGTACGTTAATGTGTTATTCTATAGTATTTATTTATATACTAAGTATTTACACGTCAAGTAAAAGATTGTGCGGGATATAATAATAATAAGTATGAGCTTAAGGTCTTAGTAGTGAAATAATATCGGGAAGGAAACAACGGGACACGGCTAGCGCCATACGTAGTATAGGTGAACGTTTAATTAATTACTCCCGAGAGAGGCTACATTCTTCTGGTGTGTTTGTGCCGGTCAAACAGAGTCAAGTGCGCAAACAGCAAACACCGCTCGCCCCCGGTGGAGGGGGGGATGGGGGTGAGAGGGGGGGGGGGCGGTGCACGGACAGGAATCTTATCTATGGACGAGTCACTGTGGGTCCATCTCATTTGTTAAAGTCACTCGATAGTCCATTATAATGCCTTAACAACGTTATGTGGTGCAGTAATAGGATTGATAAATTAATTCATTAGAGTGCGACGAGGGACGTTACCGGATCTGGACACGTACCTATTACGTCCACGTTACGATACCTCCACGTGTGCACTCCCCCCCCTCTCCCTCCTCTTCCCCCGCGCGCCATCACCCAGATAAAACCCACTATTAAACAAATAATATTAACTTTATATTAAACTGTTTCAGCCATTTACTTTGTTACCCCTGAAATGGCCAATAAAGGCGCGCGCACTTTGCCTCATAAACCGCGCTTTGTGGAGACATCGGAGCGAGGTGATGACTCGCAGCGAGTGTGCGCCGACCTTTACGGCGGTCGTCAATGAGATTTTATACGTGGTCGGGGCCGGCGGGCACAACGATTGTGACACCTATTTGATAACGTCGTGTCGTGTGGATGTATGCACAATACAATACAACCGAAGGAACCTCTCGCCGCCCGCGTGTATCACCCCGCGCCGTAAAATGAATTACATTAAATATAAACGAGATGCGAACGCGGTCTTCGTTATGGAACAACAACATTGTGCGCGCGAGTACCGGATAACGAACTCAGTTTGTCAACAAATATTGTCCAGCACACGAACCAATCGACGGGCGGCGCCGCGCGGATTGTTTGTTATTCACCGGAACACGTCGGAGATATTCATGTTTAAAATGTTTTGTATTATTGTCATACTGCGGCGACCCGCGGGCGGCGACGCATACGAAAGTAATCATATAAATAAATAAATAAATAAACGTTTATTTTACACACAGATACAGACCAGAAACAATTAGTTAGGTACCAAGCAAAATAAAAAAAAAAAAAAAAAAGCCAAAATAATTTCAATTTGCTTACAATATATTTAGTTAAATTATATTAATTTTAAATACTTAATTAATAACTACAGTCATAATAAGGCCAAAAACAATAACAAAAGGGAAACATTAAAGTAAAAAAACAACAAAAAAAATTAAAATGAAAAGATAAACAACATTTGGGAGGTAGATGGATTTTAAATAAATGCAACCGGGGAAACTACCCGGCGAGTGCCAATAAATAATGCCTGCCGCATGTGAAACTGCAGTCAAAAAGGACCCGTCTCAGCTTTGTGTTACTTCACATAAAAGCGAAGCAACGCTGGTTTTCAGACGGAGCCAGGGGTGCAGTGACGTCACCGTTATACTAAAATTTAAAGGTAGGTACGAGCTAAGTGTGCCTGATAATGAACAAGATTAATATATGGTATAAGTAATAAAAAGTGCATGATCACAAATAAAATAATAATGCCTACGTAAATACAAAACCAAAACAAATATATATTCATATAAAAATACAAAATTAACAAACAAACAAGTAGCAGCATGCAGCATTTCAACAAGCAAGTCCACAAAAGTAGCACTAAAATTCTTTTTTATTTAATTTATATGTTAATTAGAGCTTAATTGGGCAGTAATAAGTGCTAACTTATACTTTTTTTTTTAAGTATACAACGAGGTTATTGCACGGATTGGAGGAGGAATGTCGTTCCAGCACTGAGAAGCTGCAAACCTAAAAGACCCACGGAAAGCTGCTGATCTATGTCTTGGGGATATCGGAGTGAACCGATCTGTAGTCCGAGCACACGACTCAATCTCGCCGAGATACGATATTGGCGGTCGCGTCCGATCACACTCTTTAATATGTATTGATATTAAATTGTTGTGCGAGACTGGAGCGAGGCCGGGCGGCGCAGCGAGTGCGGCTCACGGAGACAATCAACAAGGGGTCATCGGGAGTCTGGAGGCTCATATACATTATACATCACGTACAATGCGGTCGCATTCGACGCTATCAGTGCTAACCGTGCACAAAGCGAGTAGCGGGTTAATTGACTTCGATGGATTACATAATGCTACTTGACGATATTTATTAAAATTCTTCCTTAAATCATTAAGTTGTTTGTTCCTAAAAGAGTTAATACAACCAATTTTTTATTGAATTTGGCTTGTAATTTTAAATATTGTGTATGTTTCGAGGTAAGTGTGGACATCATTGACTGACGACAAATTTAATTATGAAAGGGTTTGTTTGAGTTCAATGTTATGTTCCAGAGTGGATGTGTCCTTGTGTTGGTATCTTCGTGATTAATCAGTAACAAAATTAAATGTAATCAACCATCTGCGGCGCTATACTTATCTGTATCTCCCACCACCTCTGCCCGCGCCCGCGCTATGTACAGTACAGGAGTACAGGTGAGAAGTAGTACAACATTCCGCGTGGCAGAGATGTTCAACATGTTGTAAAGTGGCCAGCGGCCGTGCGAGCGCGGCCATTGTTACTCGCTGGAGGTCACCTCTCTCATTGTTCGCGATAGATCCGATGACACAGGCTCTGACCGAGTTACAAACCAACACCGCAACTCTCGCGCGACTCGTGTCTCGTGTATCCACATTCAGGTGGCTACAGTTTGATTGAGATGTTCTCTTATGAGGAAGTAATATTGTTATTGGAGTGACTCCCGCGCGGGGCGCGGGGCGCGGGGCGGGGGGTACTGGGTGCTGTCACAACTGTGGCCGACGGGGACCTCGCCCGTGGGACAGAAATGTCAATTGTATTGATTTCATTATTCAACAAGTTGGAATATACACAAAGCTATTTATATCATACTAGCAGCGCCCCGCGGTTTCACTCGCGTAGTTCCCATTCCCGTGGGAATACAGGGATATAAACTATAGCCTAATATGCCACTCGCTGACAATATAGCTTTCATTAGTGAAAGAATTTTTGAAATCGATTCAGTAGATCCCGAGATTAACCCTTACAATTTAACAAACACACAAACTTTACTTCTTTATAATATTAGTATATATGAAGCTATTATATGTGCTATGTAGCGGACGAACTCATTCAAAACTTTCCAACGTTTTGTAAAATGTTAACGTTTGTGTGTTATAATTTTAATTAAATCATCTTCCAGTTGAACATGTTACATGAAAACGTAATTATAACCAGTTGGACATAAACAATGAAGTCAACATCAGTCGGATGCGTGTCAGTGGGGCCGACCAGCGCGGCACTCGGCAGGCCCCCGCGCGCCCGCCTCAGGTGGGCGCCGGCGGGCGGGGGGCGCGGGGTGCGGGGAGCGGGGGCTCTCGCACATTCATTCCGTTACATAAACTTTGTTTATTGTTATTGTTTACGGCGCGCGTTTGATCATCACTAACTACATTATAGTTACAAAGGTCGCTCACGCGCGCAACACTTTTGTGACCAAAAGATCATTAGAGGAGAAGGGGTCGACTCGCTTCTGGGAGCCGTTTGTGGCACTCTTTCCTTATAATGTTAAAGCGACGAGCGCTCGGCGCGGGCGAGCCGGCAAATACACAACACGAGTGAGCGATCGTTCCATACATAACATTACGGAGAGGCGAGATGTTGTCGTAATACGTTGACAACAGTGACACCGACCGAGCCCGGGGCGTGTCGTTAGTATTCAACACATACTGCTCGTCGATATCTAACATCGGGGACCGTGGAAAGTGAGTCGCGTGGGTCGCGGCCGGGTCCCGTCCTATCGTCAATAGAGTCTCAAGTTTGACATACAGTTTAAAAAACCCATAAATATGTATGTTTGATGATTAGTGTTACGTATGTATGTTTTGATGGATGTTAGGGTTGCACCATCCAAACAATTTTAATCTCAACACTCCTCCGAGTATTCCTTTAAAATATATGAATTACAAACAACATCTCAATTATCATATTCCGCGGCGCCCACTCCCTCTGCTCTCAGTTCTCCAAGCTCATTTCCCTAAACACAATAAATTATGATTTTAATTTAACGCATCAAATACATCACCTACGTGTTGTATTGTACTGCGGCGCGGAACCCCACAATGTTCGAAGTATTTTGCGGAATCCCTTATTAGGGAGTCCCGTTCCGCTGAGTCGGGGATAGCGGGAAGGTGCCTTCACGTGGGAATATATGTGTTATGTGATAACGTTCACGGGGAATATTTACGGACCTTCGCTACGGCGTAGCGGCGCTACGGGCGCCGGGCGTAGGGCCGGACGCGTAGCGGGTGCGCCGACTGCTAATGTCTACATTAGTGAGACATAATTGTTTAGCGGAGGTCCCGGAGACGTACCGGGATATAAGTCACCGGTTATTGCACGGAGCGGGACCCGGCACTAATGGAATTGTAAATACGAGAGAACATCGGTATCCGACACTGATACACATTATGTGTGTAATACATTAAACGACGACATTTGATTTATATTAGTAATGGTAATACATAATTTAAGATTTAATTAAAGAGGACTTATGAATGAGGGTGCTATTTGAGCCTCATTCTATAATCGACATTGTAATTGACTGTAGCTTGTAGTAATTACTATTATATAAATGTGCAATAACTGGACTGAAGATAATAACTGGAGAAGGTATTGAGGAGTGCATGTTGTGAACATTTGAATGAGGTGCGGCGTGCGGCGGGCGGCGGGCGGCGTGCGGCGGGCGAGGGCCGTGAATGTGGTTCATTAGAGGAGCTAATCATGGCGATCCTGGGCTGAATGACGAATGAACGGATAATTGACTTCCAGTGTGTAGCGCCCCCCTCCCCCCTCTCCAGCCCCCCGCCCCCGGGGCTTATCGGCAGGTGATACCCACCAATTAATACGGACCCGATCTATTGCCCGATCAATGGGTACCAGAATCGAGATGTGCTTTGAAAAGTTCTGTTTTCTGTATTGATGCCTAGATATAGAAGTGTAGAAGGCGACTCGACTGCGGCTCAACATGATCACGCGGCGAGGCGCCCTGTCCTCGGAGACCGCACAATGCGCCTCCGGACGCCGCCGCCTTCCTCTCCCGGAGCATGATGAATGGTCCCAGATACGACACTCTTCGACACACACACATTTTTACAATCTATTATGTTTTTGTGTGTTCGTATATTTCAATGTCAGCGGGCGGCGGCGGGCGCATATTGATAGGGACCCTCGTCACGCGGGCGGCTGGCGGGCGGGGCGGCGGTGGCGCGGTCACATCGCTTACCGCAAATAAAATTCAATTAAATTATCAAATTAAATGGGTTCTAAACCAGTCGCAAACACTTCACGTCTCATCCATTACACGAGTACGTCCAGCTGAACACACACACTGGGAGCCGGAGTGTATCAATCAACGATTGTTTGCGGCAGACTTGTCGACATCAAGTGGACGGAGTACAAATGAGTCGGCGGCGCCATCAGCACCGGGGCCGGGGGCTGCTCGACACCAAATAAAGTAGTAAGTAATAAAGTAGGCGCGTGACGTGACACACGACACCTGACAGCTGTCACGCGCGAACAGGGAACTGAACCAATTACGACAGGTAGCACTGGAGGCAGCTGTGGGCGAGACGCATTCATACAAATCAGATTGATGCATTCACAAAGTCATACCTACTTCATGTGTGTAATTAGAGGACGTATAAGGAAACTAAAGTTATTCTAGCCTTGAAATAGAACAAGAAAAATGGCAAAGAAAAACACTAAATGTCGGATGACATTGAGGCCATTAGTCTCTGTCGGGCGAGTCGCTCCCACAATAACATATTAATAAATTGTAACGCGTCTCATCAAACGTACGACCGACACGTAGCTCGTAGGCCGGAGACGGTTGGCGACCCACAATGTATGATACATTGTGGGTCGCAACGCAAACCGTCTCGATATGTGTCCGCCGTCACAGACTCACAGTGCACCCAATAACCGTCAGTGAGAGCGACACGCGGCGATGTGCGGCGCTCACCGCACTCGGCACTAATTGCCGGCGGCACGCCACTCGGGGCCGGCGGCCGGGTTAGGAGCGTTACGACTACATCTCTATTTGACCAAGCAGCAGATATGACTAGATCGCTTTAAGACTAAATCGCGATATGACCATTTCGCGTTACGGTTACATTGCTTTTGGACTACATCGCCAAAAGACAAGAAAGCGTAATGACTTTATTCTCGTTTGTTTTCTAAAGTACAACTATGGCGAAAATCAAAACATTCAAGTTATAAAGTAGTTATACTTTTATTAAAAACTATTATTGTCGTTATATTTACTTATATTTAAGTTTTAAAGCACTGACATTTTTTAAAAATACTATAGGTGTAATTTCCTGTGACTCAAGTTTTCCTAATTCGGTTTTATATTTGCGGTTAAATATTATCGTGCTTCTTTTTCGGTTACCTTCAAATAAAGCATTTTGACTTTTTTTATCTTGGATATGTGCTTCTTTTCTCAAACTGAACAAAAATAGCAGCAATGTACTTTTGTGCTGCATTCGCACGTTAAGCCGACGATGCCAGGCTTCTAGGCTATTATTTGTCCTATGTTTTTCATATGCACAAGAAACAAGATTAGTGTTTTTCAGCCACTGCTTACAAAAGTAACTTTTAAACGCCTCCATTTCTGCAAATTTTGTAGAACTCTGGACAATAGCCGTCCACCCGTCTTGTATATACGATGAAGGCAAGAGAGCCAAATTAGCAGTCATCCTAGTGATGTATTGTCCTTCTTTGCATTTTGTCAGACCTATATCTTTTGCCTTTTTCCACACTGCTTTATTATAATGAAAAAAGCATCCTGTAACTATTGCGTTCGGATACACGCTTCGAAAGGCATTTATGAGTCCCAATTCATAATCGCATTTAAATTTTTTGATATTAACTCCAAGCACGTCACGTATTATACTAAATAGAGCCATATAAGTTGTTTCCCTTTTATTGGGTAAAAGGGCATATAACACGGGCAATATATTTGTCGTCTCTTCTGTGCTATCAATATCCACATGGATTGAGAATAATTGATAGTATGGCTTAGGGACACATTTAAAAGTTCCGTCACCAAAAAAAAACTTATCTTGATCTGCATAAGTTTTCATGTTTCTTTTGGAAAATTGCGATGAGAATCTGGCATTCTCATCGCAATTTTCCAAAATCTTATTTTATCATCTTCTGATAATTCGAACTCTGCAATCAGAAAATCTCTCTTGATGAACTCTGGCACCGTCACTTCGCTCGATTTAGAAAATTCGGTTTTCTTCACTTGAAGGAATTTTTTGCGGTGTCTGTATAAGATATCTTTTACTGAATTATAAGATCTGGCACTGCTAGAAGTAGATGGCTGTTCTTGCAGTGTTTGTTCATAAACCTTTTTTACTGACGACATATCCTCGCACACCTTTTGTTTTGCCATATCCAGCAAGATGTCTTCTTCCATTTTATCGTAGTCTTGCTCACAGCTGTGCAGACTCTTCCTGATTATTGCTGTTTTTTCTTCATTTAACGTTAGAGAAGCAGTACACTCTTCTCTCTTGTAGCAACGCCAGAAAGACGTTCCGCTTGAATTGTTTGACACATAATTGTACCGGTATCCGTTATAAAGAATAGCTTCCCTATTTTTTTTACTTTTAATGAAATAAAATTTCTCTTCAGTATTCATTTTAATTTTTAACTTATGACATTTTACGTAAAATGTAACAAAACAACCATCAGTCACTAAAATAGAGAACGTCTGAGTGGCGATTGTTTTAATTCTTAAGTTCCGGAACTCCATGGTAAGTAGATTGTTTTCTTTCCAAAAAGTACCTATATAAATGTTGTCTGTTGAACTGAAGTGCCACTTTGAGCAAGTGGTGCCACTTTTAAGCACAACTGTACGTCATATCGATATAACGTCGAACTGATAATAGGACGTAAGCATATATGGTCAAACAGCTATTTATCCCCAACGCGAAATGGTCATATCGCGATTTAGTCTTAAAGCGATCTAGTCATATCTGCTGCTTGGTCAAATAGAGATGTAGTCGTAACGCTCCTAACCCCGGCGGCCCTCGCGCCCCGCTCGTGAGTGGCCATTAGTGCCCGTTACGTACTACTTTGATCAATCGACTGGAAGTTTTAGACAACATTAGGAGAATGGAATGCGAGTCGAGCACACTACACGGTCCTCCTGCTACTTACAACTTGTTCAAGTAATACGATGATTAGACACCGCGTGCCTTACTCGTACCTACTTAACGGAGGGTTAAGGAACATTACTGTACCACGACACGACATACATCTGATATCAATATGAAAGTTTGTCAGGACGAATACTTACATTACGATAAGACAACATAAAAGTAAGGAATAAGATAAGGAAATAATAGACGATAAAGAAAATTTATATTTAAAGACTGTGGACGTTAATAAACAAAATTATCTTTTCGACTTTATTTGTCAATATCATACAATTTATTTTATTCAAGATTTGCATAAAAGTTATATCCTCTAGAGTGGTAAGAGATGGAGTAAATACTCGAGATACGGCAAGTATGCAATAAATAGAAATACACACATCAAAAGTGTCTAGGGATCAACATATATTTTTGCAATAACTTTTCTCCTGATTGATATTAATTAAAATTTTCTTTAAGGATTCATCAAATAAAGTGTTTTCGTTTGTCACAGTAACGATAAACCAAGTCACCTTTGCATTAATAAAGAAATTTGCCATTTTCCTAAGAAAGGGATTTTTGACATTTGTACCACTAACATTAAAGTTCGAAAAAAAGACTGAAATAACAGTTTTCTTTAAAATTTTATTGGGTAAATTAAACAATTAATAATCCGTGTTTCTACCGCGAACACTAACAACACAAGAACATCGGTTTGGCATACTCAAAATGAGTTCATCCAAATCACGCTGTGGAATGGCCGCCCATGTTCGTTGCAACAACAAAAAAAGGTCTTCTTGCGACTGGATACCCTCCATATTCGGCAGAGCTCTTCTCTGTAGCATATCCCATGCATGCTCAATCGGGTTCAAGTCTGGCGACTGAGCAGGCCAGGGCAGGACATTGATGTTAGCTGCGGCGAGAGTCTGTCTTACAACTCTTGCGGTGTGCGGTCGTGCATTATCATGCATTAACTGAAATAAGGGACCGATTTGCACTTGTAGAGGAACGATGACGTCTGATACAATCGTCTCAGCATAAATTTGAGCGTTGAGGTTGCCTCTGATCCAAATCAACTCAGTTCTTCCGCCGATCCAAATACCCGCCCATACCATGATGGTTCCACCACTATAAGGATGGACTTCCTGGCAGGATTTTAATCGCTGTTGGCGTCCAGGGGTTCTCCAGTGTCGTATACGTCTTGTATCCGGTCTCATACCAAAACGAGACTCATCAGAAAAGCACACGAAACGCCATTGTTCTTCTGCCCAATTTCTGTGTTCAAGAGCCCATTGATATCGAATCCTACGATTGTGCATTGCTATAGGTGGTACCCGTAGCGGTCTTCGGGAATGAAGGTTCACTTCATGCAAGCGGTTTCTGACTGTTTGGTCGCTAATTAAGTTCCCTGAAGAGTGATGAAGCCGCACGGCTAACATCATGGCGGTTATTGTTGGAGCTCTTCGAGTTAAGATTTGAATGTATCGGTCTTGTCTCCGTGTGGTGCAGCGATACCGTCCTCCATGGCGCTCAGCCACGGTACCAGTGCTTCGGTAACGTGTCCAAAGTCGACTGATAACACTCTGACTTGTATTCAGAGCTAAAGCCACAGTACGTTGCCGGGAACCAGCTTCTATCATTCCCACGGCTCTGAGCATTTCTTCCCTGCTTAAATGACGTCGCCGCTCCATAATAACGTTGGTTTTAATCAGTAGTAGGGAAACAGTAGCACTAATAATGTCTTCAATGCGTTGTATGTTTTTATAGGGAAAATATTGACAGCTGATTTTCATCTTTTACTCGAATTTGATTCACAGTTCCTGATTCAAATTATGAAATGCACCAAAAAGGATCCATATAAATTTATAAAATCATAAATTTATTACAAAGCCACATCTCAATCTCAAGAAATCCGCATAAAAATGCTTGATCCCTAGACACTTTTGATGTGTGTATAATATGGGCTCTATTCTATAATAAGTTTCCAAACGATTATCTCCGCGTGGATGCACAATATGTGTATGTAGATTGTGCAGTGAGTGCCGCGCGTCGCGTGTGGTGTGACAGTGACACACTTACTGAGTGTGTGACAATGTGCAGTGACGGGTGTCAACGTGTCACATGGTGTTTGTGTTCACGATTGGGGGCGGGCGGCGAGACGACCGTCACCGCGACGACACGACACGACGCGACACATAGCGCGGGGCCGACGCCGACGGGACCAACCACTCACATACTAATCCTAGCTTCTATTCTAAATAAATTGGTTGATGGAAAATATTTTTATAATGTTAAACATCACAGAAACTTGTACTGATACTCGTTTTGTTTGATTAATACATTGTTTTAGCAATTCTGTAGTCTGTACGTACAGTACAAAGAGAAATGTTGTAAAAAACACGGCGTGGTGTCCGCGTGTTGATCCAAAACGGTCGTTATGACCGATTTGTACAAAACTGATTGATTTATTGTTACGTACGCTGGATCATGGATCCCACGCGCGCCTCCTCACACAACTGACTTGTGTGTACTCAATCCGCACTGTTGGGGGCCCGTCGGACACGTACTACATAACCACTACTTAGAGGTATCTTAGTATCTTGTAGTATGAAACATTTTAAACACAATCATAATATCAAAGACTATTAAAAGTTTCCTAATAAGTACATAAACAATTAAGTAAGTATATTTTCTTTATTATAGGCGCTAATCTGACGAGACGCATGGTGTTTGTGTTTTAACTTTGCGCCGGGTGACTCTGTACTCTCGCCGATAGAAATTCAATAAAGTGCTATTGTTCACCGAGTGTGAATAATCAATTGAGGCGGCGGCGGGCGATCCGAGTGGCGCGGGCCGAGTGGCGCGCGGCGGTCACCTCACAGCACACTCATTGTTGGTTATTTAGTGAAACTAATTTGTTTGTAGCGTTCGTTTATCGACCGCCATATTGTTATCGCGACTTGTCGCCATAAAGAATTTACCTCTCGTGTGTACGTATTGTTCTTTATTAATGACCGTAAACGTCACAGTTCACACAATAACAAGTGCCTATTACGATTACGGACGTATGAATATCACGTTTAGTGGTGCGGAACCCGCCCGCGCCCGACCTACTCCACCTGTCCTCGCGTTGTGCTAACGCGGCAGCCACCTGCCTGTCAACAATATATTTATACCGAATCCCGTGCACTTGACCTCGCTCCAAACGATTTACGACCTAATCCCGGCAGCAAGTAGGTGCAGTTTACGAGCGCCCGCGCCCTCGCGCGCTCACAGCACGTCTTCACGCCTCTGTTTGTTTGCTATAACACATGTGTTTGTTGAACTTGGGATCATTTTTCTGATATTAGTTCGTTATTTATAAATAGTGCGATGAGAATTTCAAGAACCGAACATCAAATGATAACACCCAGTCCAGTACGAGTAGTAGTAGCACTTGTAGCGCGGCGCAATTTCCCAATCCAGCGCGTGGGAAGTGAGGGCTCACTGTGTATTAGGTACATGTAGGCAACTCTGTAAGTATGTTGTCCTCACAGGCTTAGGGAACACGCCGTCTGCACTCGCCTGCCCAGAATCATTATATTACCTGGTATGGGGTACTCTGGTCGACTCCCTGTACCTTCATTAGGCGCAGCTCGTGACCCCGATCTGACCTCGTCTCGGCACTCTAAGATATTTTCGTTTCCGATCCGATAAAATCATATTCTCTTATTATATTGGAAGCGAGTGCTTATAACGAGCCCATTCTGAATACAGACCGAGTACCACAAGTTATAATCCAACAATGGCGGCACTCGCCGGACCAATCGACCTGTTTGTTTGTTTACTCAAACACTCCGTTATTATACTAACTTTCGTATCAAACAAATATTAAATGTTTGCTCGCACTAACAAACGTTCATTAAGTGAAGCCGCGGGATAGGTATATGTATTAACATACACACAGTAGAGGGTTGTTATGTTAATTTGATAAATTCAGCAGGAATAGAAATAATTATGTTAATATCTGTGTGTGGCGTCGCGACCCAATCCCGACACCCATAAAGTCAGTGGGGCAGCTCCTAGCGGCGTTAGTTCCACTCCATTATGCGAACATAAACAAGTCTATCACACGGATCGGATAGGTAGGTACTTAAATATTGAATTAGTTCCGCGGAGTGTTCCGGCGCGGCGAGTGAGCGATCCATCGCCCACATACACACATAGGTACAACATGTGCACCTCGGCGGCACTCCGGGCGGCACTCCGGGCGGCCGCCGGCACAAGTTTGTCTCAAAAGCGGTCTCCGTCAGAGTTCAAAGTCGAAACCAATTTGCTCACGTTTACTCTCAAACAAAATGTATTTCCGCTCGCAAACTTAGAGCGGCTTATAAAGGAGTTGTAACGTGATTCAATACCAAATCATATTCAAAGAAACAAGAAACAATGTCGATTTAAAATATAACATTATAATAAATAACACGTCTCCGAGCAACGCAGCGTTTGATATAGAGAGTGGAGTGGGACCGGGAAATATAGGTATGTTAGACAGATTGTGGTTGATGTTTTGTTTATTATGGTTGTACCTACTGTACGTACAGTGCATTTGTGAGGTTCCTCGTTGGTCCATCCGTGAGCACCCCTCACGTGATGTCCTCGCTTTCTCTATTGAAAGAACTGTTAATGCGCAAAGTTGGAGTGCAACATCGAAACAGTTGTAAGAGACTTTGGACATTAATGGTTAATTATTGTACACCGCGATGCAAGAAGAGCCCTCGCCTCAGTACCGCGAACACCTCCAGATTACTAAACTGTTCCATTTCAAACACCACATCGCCGAAGGTCCCGCCCGCGCCGCTCCGGACATTAACACAACCGCTGCGGTTATTAATTTGTGATCATTGGTGTGACAGACACCCTCCGAGGGCGACACGGACATTCCAACTGCTTTAAGATTTATTGATAGTGAATACGGTGTACTTATAAAGACGTTACAATGAACATCACGTAGTGTAGACTGTGGATGCACTCCGAAGTTCCTCTGTTTTAAATGTGTACATCGGAATAAATACGAGTAGGAATACAAAATATCGTGTACTAATTTCAGAACACATTTCATGGACGTGTCACGGTGTCATGTTAATTCGTTTGGATATTTTTGCGTGATTGTATCGTAAACATCTGCACATTGATCCCAAACTGTCACATCTCACAAGTAGGGTTCCGGTGTTTGACAGTTGGTGTCCAAAGTTCTTAAGCCGCCTAGCCGTGGAGAAGTGTCGACACTTGGTTACTCTTTCATTCGAAAGAGTAACCAAGTGTCGACACTTCTCCACGGCTAGGCGGCTTAAGATTATTCAATCATCAGACTGTCGGCTGTGTCATGTTTGTGATAAAGTCATATTGGTTATGATTGGACATTGATTGAGACACTGTGTGTATTGCGTCTCGCCATACCCCAAGCCCGGCGGGTCCAATTGGCCCCGCGTGACACAGTGCGGCCCTGTGCACGTAAGGAAGGTCCCGATAACGATTCAATTATCCCCCCTCTCATCCCCCCGCCCCCGACCGCCCCCCTCAGGAAGACAGCCCTTTGATGTCCTTATTAAATATCAATAAGTCACAATATGTGGCGGTACAGCTGTGAAAGACTCCATTAAAATCACGAAACAATAACATTGTGGGTATCGCTAGGGGCGCTGCCGCTGACTAACTGATCAGCAGGAGGCCGACCTTCTCAAACGATGATCCGCTCCAAACTCGAGAAGAACATTTTGTAGCGACGAGTAATTTGAAAGGGAGGGTCAAACTGAAATATTCAGGGGTCGTCCCTTTATTAACGTCCTTCTATTTATAGGTCGTGTGTTCGCGGACCAACTCTAATAAAATACACTTTGAAATGAAACAACTTTTAAGAAACATTCTTCAAACGAACTCACTGAAGATGAAAGTACTGACAATCCTTAGAGCTCGTCGCATCACTCGCGGAGTTATCGTTGGTAGTCAAATGTTATAATATCATTTATTACAAACATGTCATGTACGAGTGATGGATATTTCCTTCGTCAGCCATCAAACTTCCGAAGTGTGCAGTACCAGTACCAGTACCGTAGAACAAAACAAACGCTGATTATCGTCGGCCCACACTGATGTCCCCGTGTCTCTGTACTCGGTCCACCGCACTCTCTGTAAGTACTCGTGTAAATATAAATACAGTTCGGTCACAGTACGTTATTGTCGTTAAATTAATTCAACTTCCTTTGACCTGTTTCGCGGTTGTCTCCGTTCTATATTATATTGTGTTCAAACAATTTAACATAATTTGTAGCTTTTTCTCTAAGAAAGTTGAACGATAAAAAAGAAAGTTAAATATTAGATACAACTTGGATATCTTAAATATTCACTGAATATCATTAAATGGGAGAACTTTGGGAAAACAATCTAATGATATTCCGTGTCTAGAGAATGTTAAAAAGGCTCCGAGGACTGAGCGAGTGACCCCGCTCCGTATACAGTGGCCGACACACACAGCCCGCGCCGTTCGCCGTTCGCCGCTCGCCGCCGCCGGCGCGATTTAATTATAAAACATTAACAAAACTATACAAGTTAATGAATTAAAAACGTTTCTTTCACTCGCTTCCATCCTTTTTCTCTTCCAATAAATGGGTATTTCTAGTTGAATTGCAATCGCTTTCAAAGTGAACGATGATATTAAATAACGAAATTGTTGTTGAATATGAATATGAAAAGCAAATTATTGAAACCGTTCATAACAGAATACAACTCTACTAGTCGTATACTTAATAATAAGTCCATATAAGTACCTAAGTAACTTTATACTTCATACTTGTAAATAGGTACTAAATACTTACATACATAGTAGGTTAATTAAAAGCTTGTAAAATTATGTGTGTTGTTGTGATAGGTCCCTATGATGTGACACACGGTGTAATGAATGGTCCTCCGTCCACATGATGTGACGAGAGTGGATGTAATGACGGCGGACGTCGCACGGACGGTCAGCCCCCCACTCACCTCTGTCAGTGTTAATGAACGAGACAACCACCGGTTAATGCTAATGTGACATCTACGAGTGCGCAATCTAACAAATTGACTTTCATAATAACTGTTAGTGTTGGGGCAGAATAATCTATTAATGAACAATGATTTCGCGCCCTGAACCCGGACGGGAATATTTTACTATCGGTGTGTCCGGTGTCAGTGATGCTTCACTTGGGGTGTCAAGTGGAATCAAATAGGTACCAAGGCGTGACTAAAACGATCTTCAAGTTAATATGAAGTTAAACATAGTCTTGGAAAACGCACTTCGCAACTATGAGTTAACAAAGAATTCTTTATTTGTCCAACCAATTCAATTTGTTCTTAAAACTAAAAATATGATTGAAATAATACAATTAGTCAAATAGCAGCTCGCACAGCGGACCCAAATAAGAGAGGTCTAATTGCGGGAAGCCGCCCCCTTACGGCACAAACGGTAAATAAATGTATAGACTAGCCTGAGCCTCTCTTAGGCGATAGAGTAGTACAATCGTCTCAAGAAAAAGATCTATCTAAAATAAAATGAACAACAATTAAAACCTTTCAAAATATATTTGATTATTGATGTTTTTTCGATGGATAACAATTTTTCTTGAATGGCTTACCATAAATGGATTAGTTCACTTTATAGTAGGTATAAGCGATTTGTAAAGCTCCTTATTGTAATACGTTTCCAATGTGGTTGACAAATCAACCCGTGTCGTACAAACGTAAGGCGGGCCCGTTGTGCGCCTCCAGCGGACCGCGAACTGCCCCGTATTCATATCGATAAGTGAATTGTTTACGGAATGTTCTAGAGTCGAGGCCGTCTCACTCTCTAACAAGGTATTCATAGACATAATGTGTGACATATAAGTACATGATCAAGTCTTTACAAATAATCACAAAATATATGTATAAAGACATGCCGTCATGATTAATACCTGAACCAAATATTCGAGGCATTCATTTGACTGGAATTTTTCTCGAAAGAAAACGATTTATTCCTTTTCGTAAGAAAAACATTTATTTAAAAAGCAAAGGTAAGTACAGAGGGGTTTACAAAGAGCCACAAATTGGTGTGAAGGGCCGCGACTCATTCAGCGCGCGCGGTATCGGCGCCTCACGACGGTAACACATTATTATGAAGGCTCTTCATTTAAACACGCCCCCCCCCCCCCCCCCCGCGCCCCTACATCACCCATATTTCTTCGAGACACGGTAAAGTATTCACCATATTTTTTCATTAAATATTTGTGAAGGAGTTACACGAAGCGTGTTGTGTTTTGTTGAACATTTGTTTTGTGAACTGTGAATGATCACCGCGCCCCGGGGAATACGCTCTTTGAGACGCACTCCCGTGTATTGTACAGGTCAATATTTTATATGTTTGTTTGTTCACTGTACTGGCCTAATAAACAACTTTATAAGAAAATAGGTCTACACCGGAATGGACAATCTACACATACTTACTAGGAAACATAGCAATAGATTTATAAGTCCTGAAGAGAGGGTATCTATAATCCTTCCTATAAGCAGTAACATAGCAAGAGAGCTATCACAATATAAAGCCTGCTTGTCACATCTCATATTTCTCAATAAAATATTAAATAAAATTATTAAATTCGTGAGTGAGGCACTACTTGGTGGCCAGTAGAGCGGCGCACAATACTTGCGGTCTGAGGAGAGGACCGGCGACTATTTGCATCGCTGCACCTCGACAGCACGATACGACACGACACACTAAATAGACCCGTGTACGTCAACCGGGATACTTATGAAACGATCCTTACTTATATTGTTATACATTTTAATATTGTTAATTCAGGACCATCGGCCTCCCTCGAGCACACGGATTGGGATCCTCAGAGAATAATCTTATCGGATTAGAAATTTCAACGACAATTTTTACTAAAATAAAGCTTCCCTTTTTATAAATTGTACTGAGATAACGGACTCGCGTTTCATATCGCGTCTTTTGGAACAATAACTGCTTAGTTCCCTCTTCTGGAACAATTGGTACTGCTTACAAACAACCAGAAAATATTTGAATATTTTCTTTTAATACAATAAAACGTTTATCAAATACTAATATCGTTCGCTCAGTTAGGGGTCAGTTACTATAATGAGATGATGTAGTGAATGATTATGTTAAGTATGTTATGTTATGCTCCCTAAAGTTGCTCTATTTAGTCTCTTCCGTTATAGAGAACCCAACTCTGGAGCCGGTTGTGATGTAACCCCATTACCCAGATCCTCGTCGAGTAGACATGTCCCGTATCAAATGATATCGATAATAGATGTCGCGGTGTCCGTCAGTCAGATGATGGACGACCGCGGCGCTCCCGGCCCGGTGTGTCAGACAAGGATACCTCAGGTACTTACACTTAGGTACATACTACTGTTGGGTCCTCATGCTACTCCTACTACTATAATGAGCAACATCACATATACCAACAATATTCTTTTACTATAGTACCACTAGCATATCACGAAAATATGACATCTTCATAAAGTAACTGACCCCTAACTAGGTTTGTTACCCATATTAAGTTACCAGAAGATTCATTGATACGCCCAGACCGAGACAAACATTAGGCCACACAAATATTTACCTCAATGAGCTAATCGATCAATGTAATGATGGAGCTCTCTCGATATTCTAATGTTTGTCTTTCTCGGAATACGACAGATTAAACAGTAAGTAATCCTAATATAAGTAATAATATCTTCAACCAGATTTTTTTAGAATAGTAAGCCTGTTAAAAGATAGAGATGTTAAAAGAGCGTCGGTGGCGCAGGGGATAAGGCCGTTGACTTCCGATCGGAAGGTGCCTGGTTCGAACCCCACCAGTCCCGCCACGTACCAATGTGTTTTCAATTTACGAATTCATATGTACGTTAATTTCGACGCTCTTACGGTGAAGGAAAACATCGTGAGGAAACCTGCACATACCTGGGAAGAAATTCTAAGGTTGTGTGTGAAGTCGACCAACCCGCACTTGGCCAGCGTGGTTGACTAAGGCCTAATCACCCTAATTCAGGGTAGGCTCGTGCCCCTCGGTGGGGACATTATATGAGCTGATAATGATGAAAATAATGAAGCCTGTTATTTATTAGTATTAGTACCAATGTAAAACAATAATGGAGACAAAACGCTCGAGCGCTCGTTCCGTTTTGTCGGTTCCAGCGTTCAGCGTGCGAATCCAATGTAATCTAATCAGATTGTTAATATATAACAAGTCCAATTCGATCGCAATCAAGAGTCGCACAATTCCTCGATGGAATCCATTTATTTCCGTCTGAACGTACCGTACACTACACACAGACACAGATATAGAACACAGGGTGTACCGAGTACGGGAGAGCGCGTAAACGCCACCACTTCGGAAACGGTTCGATTCAAACGGGTACAGTATTGGATGCAAACGGGGTGGTGTGTGACGTCACACGGCGGCATCCCGTGTGACGTCGCGATATCCCGTCCGTACAAATGGTGCTCGCCACTTCCAACAATATTGAATTCACATTTCGGTCTCGTCCCGAACCGACGCTCAACTATTGGCAGTGTTACAAATAAAAGGTTAAGTTAAGAATCCTGATCAATATGTGTTTAGATAGCCAATTGAACAGAGGTAATTTATAAAGTTAGGTACTCGAGACAAAACAATTTGTATGAAACTAGTTGAATGCGGCGGCATGTCGCGCGTTCTTTTAACTCTTTTTGTCACGATTCGAGCCCTGAAACTTATTAACAATGTGTCCTCCCTCCCCCCCCCCCTACTACCCCCCTTCCAAGCCTCCCCCCTCTCCCTGTAAGTTACAAGCCGTGGGAACGAAGTTTGTAGCACGTAATGAATACTTTCAACCAATATTGGTTTGAACGAGATGGATTGGTACTCTCATATACGGAGTATCTATGTTTGTGTATCAGTATAATAAATATAATATTTGGGTACTTCAGACCACAAACATATAAATGTATCAATCGGTAGTTTGCCGCGTATTTGGCGGGCGCTGAGTTGTTGTGTCTCGACTCCGCGACAGTTGAACCTTCCAAATACTACGAATAGGTAATACAATTAATTCTGCGAGTGTGTCCGGCCCATAGATACAGTTTTTTCGTCCGTCATTTGTCTCTCCTAACGGCGGGCGGTGTATCCGAGTATGGACATAAGAGCCGGCTTCCGAGATATCGATGTCCTATTGTCCTGCTTTATATTCCTAGATCATCTCGACTAATCAATCTAATGGACCTGTTTATTTGTTATTTCATAACTTTTCCTCTAAATCTCATAAACTCCTTCTACGCATCCATCATTATGTTTGTTTTTCTGTTTTATTTTATTGAATGAACCTCTAAATCATACAAATCCTCGACGAGTGGTTGTTTCGTTATGTCGATGATTAACATAACATAACATAACATAACATAATCATTCACTACATCATCTCATTATAGTAACTGACCCCTAACTAAGCTCGAAGCTTGTATCTAGGGTATCAGAAACTACGCACACACTCATTCACACACACACCCAGACCGAGACAAATAATTGTGGTTCACACAAATATTTACCCCGCACGGGAATCGAACCCGCAACCTTACGGATGGCAGTCCGGCATGGTGACCACTCTGCCATCGAGGTCGTCAAAATTTGGTTTTTATGATGATCTCATTTAGAGCCGCCTTAAGATATTCATTGATCCATTGGATCAATATAATATTTGTTGGGTAAGCACATATTTTTTTATCTTAAAGTATAATAAATGTGGATATAAACAACCTAAATCCGGACGATCACGATCTTGTTGTTATAATTCGGATAAAAATAAAATAATGTTGTGAAACCACAAAGTCGGTCCAACGACAGAATATCAAAGAACATAATTAATGCGAGTATCCGTTAAGAAGATTATTGTCGACCACATTGTGTGGTAATCCCGGTCCGGGCCCGAACCCCGGACCCCGGACCGCCGCCGGGACCTCGCATTCGCCGCGTGTTTGCCCTTACTTAGCGCGCACCGCCCGCGCCCGCCGCCCGCCGCCCGCCGCCCGCACCTCGCATTCCGCCCACCGTACACACTGTACATACATACACTACACCTCTCGTACAGTACAGTAGGTACACACGACACCAGTGACTTAGTGAACTATATCCCGATGTGGGCGCTATTACTGTGTTTGCTCGCGCGTTATTAACGCACCGAATTTAATATGGATACGGATACTGTTCCCAACTGGATGTTAATCGGCGGCGGCGGCGTTACACTGCTATATGAGGAACTTTGGAAGTTTCAAAGAGCGCTCTCTCCACCACTAACTGATTCTGATATTCGATACTAGCTCGTACGAGTATACATAGAATTTACTGTTTTAGTGGAGACCTTGTGATGGGGTAGTTACATGTTTTATTAGTTTTGTAAAGAAAACGAATAAAAACTTTGATTTTATTTTATGTATTTAGATACCCAACATCAGTTCTACAATTCTACGATGCTGTCGTTGACATCGCATTAAGTACTTAAGATAAGAACTGCTGGAACAATTTTGCTTCACAATATTCTTGTACTAATGAAAAGCTACATTATGATGGTGTATCATAGGCATAGGTTCAGATTGATTTATCATTATCACAGAAAGCCGTGAAATACCAAGGTCAAAAATCACGCTAGCTATTAATAAAATCATCAAAGTCAAAGTCAAAAATCCTTCATTCAGTTAAGACCTCAATGAGGCACTTATGAATGTTAGAATTGATTCTACCACCGATTCGGAATTACATCAGCCGAGAAGAATCGGCAAGAAACTCGGGCTGGTATTTTTTTTTAAATAAAATTAAATACAAATGTCACTTATAACTAAATAAATAATATAAATAATAATAATAAATAAAAAACATGTCAACTAATGTCAACAATAAAAAACATGTCAAAAGGTATATAAAAAAATATCAAGCAAACATCAAGCATATTTAAGTACGAGCACATAAAACTATTCTGAAGACAAACAAATTATAAATAGATCGTGAAACGCGACGGACAAACACTTACTTTTATGACAGTTTAAATTGAGTTGTGTTTATTGAAGGCGCGACTATAAACGTCTCGTGATCTAACTACCTGTACTCGTATAATCAGCGCGTGATGTCTCAGCGATCGATTGTTCCTTCCTCTCCTTAAACTTATAGTTTCTTCGAAGCTCGGCCCTGTCATAAAAGCGATGTTGGTCGTAACTGAAATGACTTTTAACTTCATGAGCATTTGTGTGTATCAGAAGGCACGTTAAGCCGTCCTTCCAAACTATCGTAACATCATCGACGGTCGTGTCAAGCAGTTGGAGGCTGTAGGTTCTCTGTCTAAACAAAAATCCCTACCCGTAACGACTGTGTACGTTGTTAATACTAAAACCGGGACCGAGACGGGTGAACCTGCCCTCCGAGACACGGCAATGCTCATGAAATTAAAAGCCATTTCGTTAACGGCCACCCGCCATATAACGGGGCCGGAAAATCGTAAGTAATCCGCAAGCGATTTCTTTCTTATAATGTAGCAACAAAATAAAAAATATAAACTTTTTAGTTAACAAATCTTTACCTCGATTCGTATTTAAATTAATATTGGTGTTGAATAAAGTATTCGTACTATCTTGTGAATTTTATGTAAAGATACTCTAAGGATTATTTTTTTAAATCCAAACACCTGTCCTGAATATTAACCGGTTTGTGTCCGTGGACACTCAATTACATTATGAGTAATGGGAGCTCCTCGAGTCTCCTTTTGGAAAGTTTTTCATCTGAAACTTGTGTTCAGACTATAGAGTCAGGGAAAATTACAGAGAAGGAGATTATGTAAAGTACATTTAGAGTAAGTGCTCCCCGCTCCGCGCGGCCGCTCCCCGCTCAGCTCGTCCGCTCCGCGCGGCGCCGCCCGCCGCCGCGAGTCGCGCCGCTAACACCTGTTTATCCTCATAAAGTCGAGAGTCACGATCTCACAAAACATCCCCAACGATTCTTCCGAGACGATTTGGCAATAAGTGCCTCATAAAATAAAAGGAACCCTTTCCAGAGAGATTTCTTTCAATGACTCGAGAAAATGTGGAAAAACACCCGCTTTTGTGGAGATTAATGATCTGAGCTCGTTCATAATAATGAGGGTGTGGGGGGCGCGGGGGGGAATGCGCAATTAAAAAATGTATATTACGTTTAAGTGGAGCTGGGACGGTGTAGTGTAATATTCATGTAGCGCGGACGGCGGGCGGCTCGGAGGGCGGGTAGTGCAGGGACCGCGCGCGGCTCGCAGCTCGCAGGTGAGGGCGCGCCGGGCAGCCACGGCGCGACTTGCACGCACTTGATTGATGCTGCACATTTATTGTATCTTCATGTAAGTGGTACATATTATTGATATCTCAACAAATCACACTCCAATTAACAAAGTTATCGTTAGACGTACCTATTTGTGTATTTACTTATTTTCTTTAGACTTACTTAAATAATTTAGGGAAAAAGTTTTGGTAGTTAAATAAATCTCATTGACTTGACAGTATTGTTGGATATATAATTGGAATTTGTGATAATTACAGGGCTGGGAGCGTTTCGGGGCGCGCGTGACGTCACTGCCTCGGGACACAATACCCACGGGAACTTTGTAAACTGTTACATTTGGTGTTACAATTATTCGTTTATAATGAAGTCGTCGACCCGACTCGTCGATGTCTATAAATAGCCTCTACTTGGAGACTAAGTCCGCCGTGTGGTGCTTCAGTCACTACTCACTGCCGGCACATTGTTTCTTTGTACTGAGTGCAGTGTGTAATGTGCATTCCACACGGGGCGAGCCCCCGAGGCCGCCTGCACACGTGTGTGCATGCTGACACCTATATTTATTACTGTGCGGTTTATTTCTTATTCAAGACTAACTAAGAAAATGATGAACTTTTAAAAAATGAAAGTATTACATATTGATCGGTTGTTGTTTGTTGTGGTAACAAATGATATTACCGCGAGCAATATGAGACGAGACAGTTTGAAGTTGTGACCGGCGGCGGCGAGCGGCGAGCGGGGAGCGGGGAGTGTACTCGAGGACAGGGCCGGGGGCGCTGCTTGTCTACAGGTATTACAACTTTTGTCATCACTGATTTCTTTCAACTTAATCTAATTCAACAAAGTTTCAACCATTAATATGAATTTAAAATTTCGTTTCATTGAAACATAATAAGAAAATGTTATATCTAACTTTAGTTCCAAACAATTTCTGAATCAATTTTGGAGAAATTTGTCACAGATGTTTGTTCCCAACGAGCCATTAACACGCCAGATGTGTCCCATTATATTGTACTGTATCAGCATTAAGATACGTGAATGTGATCGCGAACAACACAATTAATGTATGCCCCACATTCGGGCAGACATCAGACAATGGCGCGACGCGACACATTGTGTGTCAGGTGTGCTCGTACGGGTGTCGCCCGTTACAGACACCGTACACCATTGTCCGCGCACCCACCATTACCCCCGACTATTCCCCGCCACACGTCATCTCGTCACTGTGACGCACCGCGCCGGACCGCTCACTCTCAGTTAGTCCACCAGTGACACACATTAGTGACAACTTACAGTAAGTAACTGGAACTGAACGCCGCAGCAACAGGAAAGTGATTCACACCGAAAATATCGGTCCTGTCTGAAACTAGGATGAGGAAAATCCCAGGAAATAACATTGTCCTTATTAACAAATAATTTAAAAAATACAATGAAAGTTGTTTAAATTCCGAGAACTCGTCAGTATTTTTTGTAATCAGCCCCTCGATCTAACCACATTGAACAGATTCAAACAAAAGGTAATCCTCGTCCGCCTTCAACAACAAATTCCGTAATCCGTTAAGCTAGATACAGCATTTATACTTATATATTTCTTTTTCCAAATCCAAAGTGACATTCCCATCGGAGCGCTGAAACTATTCGTTCGGCCGCCCGCCGCCCGCAGACCGCCCCGTGGCCCGCGCCGGCCGCCCTGCGCCGGGTGCCGCCCGGTGCCGGCGTGATCCCAACTAACGAACTCGCTCTAATCTATCGGATTACTGCACACAGTAGGGCGCGGCTCGCACAGACTCCACTCAAACAAACACACACCCTGACTTAGAGCAACTTCCCCCGTCTCGAGTTGATTGCGATCTGGATTAAGGAGATGTATGTTAAGTAACCGCTCTGGTTTCCGTCCACGTCTGCCGCCGCCGGACACCTTCGCTGCCCCTAATTGATAACGGCCCCGCGCCGCCCCGCGCCGCCCGCCACTCGGACAAATTAAAATCTTTATTAAATTCCTATTCATTGTGTGACATGAAGATTAAAGGAATCACGACTCAGAGTAAATTAAATTACCTTTGTCGAGTGATAGAGACGGAATGTTGCCATTTGAATACTTTGAACGCGGTGTTATTACTGAAGTGGCGGCGGGCGGCGATATGATGACGTACTTCAAGTCCGACAGATCGACCTGAAGTCCGACATCGTAATACCACCTACTCCGAGTTCAACCACCAAACAAAAGTTATTGCAATTACACGAACGAAACAGTCGCAATTTTACTTAAGTATTTTTATTTATTTGACACATAAACGCTTATGGCCCCGTGCTACCCGCGGATCACTTGTGATCTGTGCTCTGTTGTGGTTAAGCAACGTCTGGCACCGTCATTACTATGATGGGTCGTTACTAAAAATGACTTTTCATTTCATGGACGTTTTCGTGCTTCGGAGGGCACGTAAGGCCTTCGGTCTCGGCTGTCGTACTAACATCATCGACAATCCTTACGGGTTACGGGTAGTTAGAGCCCAAAAAGTCTAACATTTATTTTAAACAAAAAATGACGTATAGCCCTCTGGGTTGTGAAGGTCTGATGGCAGTCGCTTCACATAAAATACTGAGATACCGCCAAATCTGGTTAAACTGAAAACCGACCCCAAATAGACATGGGACAAAGGTTCGCAAAAGAAGAAGATTTATTTGGCACAGTTACAACATACAAACCAAATAAAAACAATAGTTTTACATGGATTACAACCGTGCACACACGCGTGTAAAGTGTGCAAACGGTCGCGACACTCTCTTTATAAATCCTAGTGTCCTTTTGCTCTCATTACCCGGCCCGGCTCGTAATGGTGTTTGAGTCTATCATTACGCCCAAATCTGGTATTGCAGTGTGACTCGATCTAGTTTTATATTATTTCTTTATAATTAAATGTTATAGGATGTAAATCTGTTGATATTTTAAGTGGAAATAAATAAAATAACGATTAGAAAAATGCAACGAACGTATATTCATGACAGATAAAAACGGAAGAAGGAAATTACAATCAGTGTTGCCATAGCCGTAACAAAGTAATGTTGCAAGATTAATCAATTATAATAATGGTTGCGTTCTTACTTGCCAACACTCCCCACAGAACGCAAACCCATTTTATTTATACAAAACAAATGTTTTTCTAAAGTAGTACCTTTAGTCAAGTTATCAGCTACCATATTGCAACCATTTACAAATTTAAATTTAATTTTACGACTAACAATGTTTTCTCTAAGAAAATGTAAACGAATATCTATATGTTTAGTTTTTGGTTTGTAACAGTCCGTTGATGCCAGTCTTATAGCACTTTGGTTGTCACAATGGATGAGTAGCGCGCCGTCCTCGCCTTGACCGAGCTCGGCCTGCAGTTGCCGCAGCCACAGGGCTTCCTGGGTCGCCGCCGCCATCGCCATGTATTCGGCCTCCGCCGTAGAGAGTGCCACTGTTTGCTGTTTACACGAATTCCAAGACAAACAAGCATTCTGAAACAGAAAAATATATCCCGAGCACGATCGTCTATCCATTGGGTCGCTGGCCCAGTCTGAGTCACAATATCCAGTTATTTGCTTCGAGTCATCTTTGACATAGCATAGTTTTAGGTTCTTGGTTCCTTGTAGATACCTCATAATCCTTTTTATTCCAAGCCAGTGTTGATTTCCCGGACTACTGCAGTACTGACTTAACTTGTTAACTGCATAGGTAATATCAGGTCTCGAGACATGTGCCAAATATATCAGACACCCCACTGCTTCTCTGTATGGGATATTATTATTTCTATCTTCAGGATTTTTCTCAAATTTTGCATTCACCTCTATCGGAGTACTAACTGGTTTGCACTCAGACATATTAAAACGGTTCAATATTTGGTTAATGTATTTTTCTTGATCCAACATAATCATACCTGCCTCTCGGTTCCTTATTATGTTTATACCGATACAATGCTTCAATTCACCTAAGTCTTTCATATTGCATTCTCCTTTCAACTTGTTTTTAATTTCTGTAGTTTTATCTTTATTATTTGTGAATATCAGAAAGTCATCCACCCACACTGCAATGAATATAGTTGTAGACTCATTAATTAAATAATAAATACAGGGATCCACATGTGACCTTTTTAAGCCAATTTTTAATAAAATATTATTCAATTTAAGATTCCACTGTCGGCTAGCTTGCTTAAGCCCATAAATTGATTTGTGTAAAATACATACTTGATCATTTACTCTGTAGTACTCTGGTTGTGACATGTATATTTCAGTATCTATGTCACCCTGCAGAAATGCACTAATTGCATCCATCTGAAACATTTCTAAATCATACCTCGCAGCCAGTGATAGTAAGAATCGAACAGATGTATACCTTACAACAGGAGCATATGTCATATCATAGTCACTTCTTTTTCTCTGAGCATACCCTTTGATAACCAATCTTGCTTTAAAACCGATAATTTCACCTTTTTCATTTGTTTTAGTTTTGTAGACCCATTTACATGGTAAGATTCTTTTCCCAGAGGGTGCGTCAACCAGTGACCAAGTTTTGTTTTTGATCAGTCATACTCTTCTTGCATAGCCTTTTTCCATTGATCAGCATGAGACGACGATAATGCTTCTTCTGCAGTTTGTGGATCATTGAAATTGAGTATTGGACAGAAGTAACTTACGTCATCTTCATCTGTTTCTACATACTGAACAGCTTCGGGGAGACCGGCTAACATCAATGTCCCGGGCCACTCATCATCAATGTCGAACTTAATACTCCGGAGCTTATGAGCGGTCGACATTATTTTATTCACATAATCATCTACATTTCGCGAAGATTCTAATGTAGTTGTTATCAAGTTTCTCAACAAGGCTACTCTCCTGTACAACCCGCTGTCATCAAAAGCATGTTCCAAACTCTCCCAGACTTCTTTACAAGTAGTTGAATTCTGTACATGTACGTAAATGATAGGGTCCAGTAATAAAATCAACTTAGATTTCGCCTTGGTTTCTTTAATTTTATCTGTATTGGTACCTGTGACGCAAGTCCATATATCGTCAAGCTCAAAATATGCTTGGACCGCAAACTTCCAACTGGCATAGTTGTCCCTTCCAACTAGCCTATCGATATGAAATGGATTGTAGCCTGCGTTCGACATTTTGATGCGTACTATTGAATTGGTCGTGATTCCTGTTGTCTGAACGAGCACGCGAGCACACCGCCCCGGTAACCTCAAAATGCGTGAGTTGCTTGACTGACAAAATACGCCGGCTGGTTTTCTTAAATTTTACTGCGTTACTGATTTTATTATATTTCCACTAGTAGCAATCAACCACGCTCTGCTACCATGTTGATATTTTAAGTGGAAATAAATAAAATAACGATTAGAAAAATGCAACGAACGTATATTCATGACAGATAAAAACGGAAGAAGGAAATTACAATCAGTGTTGCCATAGCCGTAACAAAGTAATGTTGCAAGATTAATCAATTATAATAATGGTTGCGTTCTTACTTGCCAACAAAATCTAATACATTGTGAATTTTTAGTAAATGTAATACATTGAAATTGTCCAATATTTATTGACATAATAATTATTTTCTCTGCACCAATCAGTTAATTTGTTATGATCCGATTGCAAAACGTGGTAGTCTTCCTAAGTTTGTATTTTACGGAACAATTTTAAGTCATCTGCATATGCTAAACAATTACTTACTGGAGAATTACTCAAGTAAATTATGACTTTGTTCATGTAGTTATGAGGTCTGCTTCATATTTTTATCTAAAACCATCATTGTAACCTATGTTTAAGCAAATAAATACTTTGACTTTGAAATCGTTAATAAAAATATTGAATAATAATGGTCCAAGATTTGAGCCTTGTGGTATCCCAGACTCTGCCTCAAACGGCAACAATTAATTAATAAACCTCAGAATATGATTACAATAGGTAATGACGCCAACATAATATTATGCAATTATATTATATTTGTAGGAACTGAGTAACAAATAAATACCAAAATACAAAAGTTTCCCACGTCCATCGGTAATGTGATGTATGTGCGTGTGCGTGTGTGTGTCCCCCGGGAGCACAAGGGTTGTCTCGCGCGTTTCATGTCGAGGGCTCACGGTAATTGATAACCTCTTATGAAAGGTCACTCCGGGCTCACGAGCTCACTGAAAGCTTTTCCCGTTTCCGAGTCCCGTGACACATTTCACGTGTGGACCACGTCCTGTCGCTCTCGATGCGTATCGAAAGAAGAGTTTAAATATTCACCCGCCGCCGCCGCCAGTGCCGACTCGCTAAGCCCGCGGCTTCATCCATAACTAACCATAACTTCAGCCATAATACTCGATCCAAAGAGAGTTTGTGAAGAAACTCGGTGTTCTATCGCGCCCGCTCGAGCTCGCATGTGGAAAATAAATTGCGTTCATAAAAAGTAACGAACTCCAAAAGAAGTTCAAGTGTAAATTGAATAGAAATGGCGAACAGTTGTGAGCGTGCGACCTCGGAGATCACGCGTGGGGCGTGGGGCACTTACTGCTAAACTGATTACCGGTCGGTCTACGCGGGACGTGTTACACTCAATGATACTCCACTCACATTACTGCTCCATTAACACTACGTGCCAATTAATATTCGGAAATAGGTAAATTCAACTTCAGTCGGAGTTCGATAAAGTTCACTACGACTCTACTACTACGACGACAGGTATCATAATATCAATTTATTTATAAGTTTTGTTACAATAATAATACTTATATTAAATGCAATTATAATATGGTTTAACTAAACCTCAATTTTGTTCTTAATTATAAAAAAATATCAGCTCTTTTTATTATTTTAGGATATCCAACGAATTATTGCGTATTGTGTTGAAGGTACTCAAACGATGACACGGTCCCATCCAATCTGTATGGTAAGAGAGCGCGGAGCGGGTGCGGTGACGCGGCTAATGGCGCGTGTCGGACAGTCTGCGCGTCCCGCCGGAGACAATTACAGGGACTGACGCTAATTGGGACCCTAACGTTGACAAGTTTGGAAATTAAACGGCTCCTCACGTGAGCCCGCCGAGCGCTGGGGCCTGTGTCGGCATAACAACGGTATTACCCGGCTGTAATGATCAGCTTTGATCACACGACACACACACCACGACGACAATCACATCCATTTTGTGGGTCGCTTTATATTTATATACGTAAACAACTAAATAAAAACAGATTCTGTTTCGTTCAAGTATGACGAGCGGTAAAACTGTATCACTCCCACCATTAGCGGTGGTATTACATGTTCATGTGCCGGCACTCAGGTCGTGCGGAGTATCCTAATGCACGGTACACACACAGGAGACAACGCGACGGAACTGTCGAGTCATTCACGTCGTACGAACGCCGGAAATCGTTTCACCGGAATACCTTTTAAAATATCTCCTTCACCTGACAGATACGTATTACATGCTATCCTTACCAAAGAAAAGAATTCGGTTTATATATTTTGTAAATGAATTACATTGTTCCTTTGTTACGTTATTGTGAATAGATGATCTTCTGTTGATAACATCCCGCTGACCCAGTTACTGTGCACTTATTTCAAACTCCTGATCTGAGGTCCGACCGCCCCTCCGCCTCCGCCCCATCGCACTCCGTCGCATCAATCACTCGTGCGTGTACCTAACACGCAATTACGTTTTCAAGTGTTAGATGCGTTGCTGTTACTTTCTAATATGGGGGATATGGAGACTGCGAGCCAAATATTTGTTAACTGTAAGTATTGTTGTTGAACTTCTGTTAGTTACCTGAATCAGGTAACAATACGACGTAATAGTTGATACATTACTAAGATAGGATTTTGATAGGATAATAACTTGAGTTGAGACCCTTTGTAGTTTATTCATGGAATACTTTTTAATTATTTTGGTCGTTAAATCTCAAGTTCTTATCTGAACACAATCCCTTTTACTCAGAAGAATAATTAATGAACATTTAACTGACGTTTCATCCCTCCCCACCTCCATCGCACAAATTACTCACGATAGAGAATGGAAAAGAAAACCACAGTTTATTTAAACAGTTCTCAAATATTTGCATAACTGTAAGGGTTTGTTAATTCAATTAAACGTGATATCGTCGGAGCACTCTCATATAATATCGTGTAATGTTTAAAGTTGGTGTTGTTTTAAGTGGAACTTTGTAAAGGTGAATCAACTGGACAAGTTCAATCGGAGTGTCCGTAGAGGGGCGGCGGCGGGCGGCGGACGGCGGGCGCGGGTCAAACGTCACCTCTCTCAGCCGGTGACAGGGTGTACGCTGATACAATATGGACGAGTGAGTGCACACAGAGGGACGGCCATTATCAGGGAGGAGCACCCGACTGGCCAGCCCCGGGACTTACTGTGAACGAAGCATAAACACAAATAAAACTAAATCAAAACACAACTTCAGATGATGCACCCTCAGTCCGGTCACTGTGTACCAACCAGACAGAGCAACTTCAATATTTTATTGGTAGGTGTATGTATGCATGTGTGTGATATGATATTATACATACATTATGTATGCAGGTGTACGTTGGCTCGTCTGTCAGACCAGTGAGCTCGAAAGACGCGAACATTTTTATTTCCCTCACGTACGGTACACACGGGATTCAGAATTTAAATAACATTTTATAATTGACTGCCTGACGCCGCAGACTAACTTCAAGCTTCAAGCTTAGTTAGTGGCACAAGAGGTAAGTATTAAGTAAGGATTAAAGATTATTAAAAATCGGGTGGGGCTGTGCCGGGGCACACGGCCGTTGGTATTAACGTGAAACGTTAGCAAATCGCTTTTAAAGTAAAAGATTGAAATGAAAACAAGAAAATTCAATGTCATAACAGCGAGCTGACTATACGTGATATTCACACCACATTTTTGTTTCTAAGACTAATAGTGTCCGCGATATTAGCTTTGTATTGCCCGTTATCTGAGTTTAAAAAAACCTATTGTATGAAAAAAGCGCACCGTAAAAGGGAGTTAAGAATCTTAATCGTAGTTTTTTTTCTCATTTGTACTTACCTCCTTTCGTGTTTTTCTCGAGATTTCCACGCGGAAGAAAACAAAATGTTTCGAAAAACATACGTGAACGCAGATAATATACCGATAGCGAGTGTTCTCGAGTGTCGCTCGCTACTGAACGGAGGATCTGTAATCATGTCAGACAGTATCCAACTGTAACTACGTTGTGTACGACTCTCACTGTTTTGTAATTTTATCCAATTGTCGTTATCTAGTTGGGATAAGCTAGGTAACGAGTATGAGGTGTGCGTGGAACACCAATGTTACCGATATAAGTATAGGACTTTTTACCCGGCTAAACAAGTGTAATGCTCACCACTCGCTCACGATTCAATCTTAGCCGGTGTACCTACAGTGTACAGCTGTGTGTGTACGCGGCCATAAATGCGATGTTCAATAAATCTTATCGAAATTATTTATCGAATTCCCGGCGCGCACTCGTTATACGAGTGATTCCAATAATTAGATCGCTTTCATATTTCATTTGTGAAAAACGGAGTGTTGATATTGAAGGTGTAGGTGTACATACGTACCTGTGCTCGTGTAGGTTAGGTATCACACACTTATTTGTTGAGTGGGGGAGTGGGAGTATTCCACGAAGCGCACATTTGAATGCAAAGAAACACTTAGATGAACTCCAATATCAGTCTCAAAAGGAGAAGAATCGTCAAAAAAAAAAGTAAAAATTTGTTTAAAAATGAGTAATTTAATCTTGTTTTCTATATAAAAGTATTTTAAAACGATATGGTTGCATACGAATACATATTATCTGTTTAGGGCATGTTTTAATTCGATATTTTTAATTTACATAATCTGCCTTATTTGCGTTGCATTTTTAGTCTGGTTTAGCACTAAACTCTCCCGGTAGACATGTTGTTCGTTCCATGTCCCCAGTCCACCTCAGAGCTATTGTGTGTCGTCGTCCTGCAGTATGAAGTCGACGACTCTCTCTCCGAACGCGACGCACACCGCCTCGGTGTTCCCACGCGGCAGGTAGGGCACCGCGCTCGCGTCCGCGACGCGCAGCCGCCGCACGCCGCGCACGCGCAGCCGTCGGTCCAGCACCGAGTCGAGCGCGCACGTGCCCACCGCGTGGAACACCGAGTAGGTCATGTGGCGCACGTAGCACCGCCAGTACGCCTCGCGCCCCGCCGTGTACCGCGGGCACTCCGGGAACTGCGCGTGGAACAGCCTCGCGTTGTTCTTCCTGAAGGGCGGCGTGGTGAGTAGGTCCTCCACGATCGTGATGGCGCGCAGCATCTCCTCCACGTCGCGCTCGTCGTCCAGGTAGTTGGGGTAGATGGCGGGCGGGGCGGTCGGGTCCGCGCTCTGCAGCCGCACCCAGCCGCGCGAGTACGGCTGCAGCACTATCGGGGACTTTATTATCAGGCCGCATTTTTCGTTCGCTTTCGCCACCTGCTCGACTAGATCGTCGTTCAAGTGCACCGCGTTCTGAAACAGCGGCTTGACCAACGGGAGCAGACCGAGACCGACGTACGCGTGGATCATTTGAAGAGACGGCAGCTGGCAGACGCCACCCTTCCGTAACCTCTTGTTGCAGCAGTCGTAACAGGAAGTGTTCCCGAAGGCGGTGATGTCGACGAGGTTGTTGGAGGCGAGTGGTCCGCTGCGGTCCACCAGATACTGCGCCAGGCTGAGCACCGCGCCCGTCACCTCGGACACGGTCCCCAGGAGGTCGATGCCGCAGTCGACGAGCAGCACCATCAGCGGCAGCACGTGGTCGCTCATGTTGTCGCCGACGGGCAGGTCTACGCGCACGGGGATGCCCATCTCGCGCAGGTGGGCCGCGGGCCCCACGCCCGACAACAGCAGGATCTGGGGCGTCCCGATCGCTCCTGCGCTAAGAATGACTTCTTTCCGAGCGTACACGTGAATAGTGACATTGATCTTGTTCTGCACGACAGTGACCCCGCGCGCGACGTTCTCCTCGTCGATGATGACGCCGGTGCAGTGCGCGAACTTGGCGACTCGGAGCGACTCCTTGACGGGGTCGAGCGTGAGGTAGGCACGCGCGGTGGTCATGCGCTCGCCGCGGTACACGTACCCCGCCACCTCGCTCACGCCGATCTGGGTGACTCCGTTCACGTCCAGGTTGCGCGGGAACCCGAGGTAGTTGAAACCGCGAACGATTCGCGAATGCCACGGGTTCTGAGGGTCGGCGAAATAATCTATTTTAAGTATACCCGAATCGTTATGGTACGGTAACGAGGACCTAGGAAGGCGGTCGATATCCTGAAAACCCTCGTATCGGAGGAAATAAGGCTTTAGGTCGTCCCAAGTCCAACCGGGAATGTCAAAATTGTCGTAGTCCTGTCGATTTCCCCTGGTAAACATCATGTAATTGATGGCGGTGGAGCCCCCGAGACACTTGCCGCGGCTGAACCGGCAGCTGCGGTCGAGGGACGAGAGGCACGACTTGTTGTTGGAGATGGTCTGGTACTTCCAGTCGATGTCGCTGCCCAACAGGCCCATGGCCGCCGCGGGGATCTGTGACAACGGACTTTGTTAGGCGTGTGTCGTGCGAGTGGAGTGTAGTGGACAGAGGAGAGATGCACTCACGTATGCGAGCGGGTCGGGGTCCCCGCCGGCCTCCACCAGCAGCACGGCGTGTCCCGCGAGCGCCAGCCGCCCCGCCACCGCGCACCCCGCCGCGCCACCACCCACCACCACGTAGTCGTAAATCTCGTTATCTGGACAACAGACATATGCAACACTTATATGTACCTATATTACAAATACAAGGTCAACATCTTTTTATCTCTTTAGAGAAATTTGACAAAAAGCATGGACCTTTACAAGGCCACTGATAGTGCCATATCGGTGGCCGAGTTCTGGTCCTCAAAAATATGAGTCAACACGCAAAGAATAAGAACAGAAAGCAAGGACTCATCTGTCATCTGATTGAGATTACCTTTGAGTAGCACTCCAACGGGCAACTTGTAGGGTTCCTGTTGTGCGCAGTGCGGCGCCCACAGGCACACCGCCACGCTCACCGCCAACTGCCATCTGCAACAGACATCTGATTGCTTCTGAATGTGCCCGTGTACCGCGCGTCATAGCACACTTGCTAACATTAAGAGTAATCTAGACTAGAAGCTATTAGTCAGTTCCGAGGCGGATTTCCCACAGGGCTGTCTGGGTCCAGACATTACGTCGGTGGAGGCCGCCTCGGGTTCATAATAAAGTCACGATGTTAATCATGTAGGAGCTGCAGGACCAATACGCTAAATTATTTGTAAATGTTGAGATAGTAATACGACCATAACCCACTTTAGAACGAACACTGTTCTGCGAGTTTTGGTACTATTAGGTACGCTAAATTATAAACTGCAACCCAAGTCGATAGGTTTTGTAGTTTTGAAGGTTGCTAGCAATGGCAGGAATATTCCGTGAAGCTCTCAATATCAGCGTTTTACCTCACGATCATTAAATGACTTCATTTGACGACGTCACTCATGTCCCGAACACTTACTTGAACACCATGGACGTGGACGGTCCTCGAACAAGAGATCACTTTCAACGTACCTATCACAATGATACTGATATACCTACATTAATTTACTAAATTAGTGTATTAGTTATTCAATTAGCCCCGTCTGTTTAAATAGACTCATTAAAAACAATGTTAATCCTGTGTTGTTGTTATAATGTAGTTCATTATTTTCCGTTCGTCTGTTTTATAGTTTCGCAACAGATAAATAAATAGCGCTCTTCGCAACAGATATTGGTTCCATTTTTCGCTAACCCACAATTCCTTTTAGAGTTCCGTAGACAAAATATTAAGTACTAATATTTAGTGGTATATTTAGTACAGCACAGGAGTAATGTACGGGTACATACCGGAGACTGAACTGTAATGTAAGCTCTCGTGACATTTCATCCTGTTACATTTGAAGGAGCGAATCGAGTGCTGGCGGAACTGTGATCGCGTGAAACGCCGAACACACTTGGCCTTTGCCAGTTTGTATTAATTCAGTTTGCCTCATTAATGAATGTAATCATTAGCTGCAAATTTAAATATATATTATTTATTTAGCAACACATTTTACATTTATTTCCGAACATTGTGTAATATTTTATTAAAATTATGAATACTTACTTACTTACTATAAACCAAAATAAGAGGTTAATCCAGATAAGTATAATATAAGTATGGCGATTTATATTTTTAGTTATGTAGTTTCATATTTGGTAGATATGAATACCTATATGAAATCGATGAATACCGGTTTGAAAAACACTCCCTCAATCTTTTTCTTTTCATCAGAACACATATACAACTCATTTACACCAATTAACTCATCTACTTATACCAAATTATACACTTAAGTATGACTCAGGGGTCACTTATACATATATAAGTCATTATTTATGACTAATACCACTTATATCCCGTGATCCCGTGACGCCGGCGGTCGGAAGTGTTCTGATCCGACCCCGTGTCATGTTTGTTTGCTTGTTAGTTCAAACGCGTGTGACCCCTCCGCGTCGCTTGTTGTCTTCAATGGAGACACGTGAACCCACTGTAGCACAACTTCCATTCATATTGAAATCGCGACAACGTAATAGGTACAAAGGTTAACACGTAAGTTACCTGTACCTGTTTTAAAAATAACTTTTTTGCGTATTACCCGTGGTAAAAAGATGATAGATAACTATCATCTTTTTTTCATATCATAATATATATTATCTTGTTGGTGTTGTTTGCCTCAAAACTGGAATCCTAGTTTAAGAAAAGTAAATTCGAAAAATCTAAAGGAAACGGGTATTGGGCAGGTAAGACACGTCACTAGGTCGCAACTAATCTAGTTGCGCCCGTACCGTGCCCGTACCGTGCCCGTAACGCGCCCGTTCCGCGCCCGTACCGCGCCCGTACCGCGCCCGTACCGCGCCCGTACCGTGCCCGTAACGCGCCCGTTCCGCGCCCGTACCGCGCCCGTACCGCGCCCGTACCGCGCCCGTACCGTGCCCGTAACGCGCCCGTTCCGCGCCCGTACCGCGCCCGTACCGCGCCCGTACCGCGCCCGTACCGCGCCCGTACCGCGCCCGTACCGGGCCCGTAACGCGCCCGTTCCGCGCCCGTACCGCGCCCGTACCGCGCCCGTACCGCGCCCGTACCGCGCCCGTACCGCGCCCGTACCGCGCCCGTACCGCGCCCGTACCGCGCCCGTACTGCGCCCGTACTGCCCGTACTTACCGGACTTACAGCTCCCCCAATAAAATAACAGAATATTATCAGATAACATTCAAGATACATTTTTTTTATTAATTATTTAAACTGAATTATTTTCCACTGCTTCCTCTTCGTGTATAATTAGTTAGAACTTGTTAAACAAAAGTTAATTTTCAAAAAACAAAGACAATTGCAGGAATGGTATCAAAAGATAAAAATGCCAACTGTAACTTAGTACCATCAAGAAAAAGTTAAAATCTTAATCAAGTTTATCAGTGAATAGATCTCGGAATTAATTTGAAGGGCATTGGAGTGAGCAGCGACAGCGCCGGCACCGGCAGGGAGGCATTCATCGGCTGCTCATTGTTCTGTTTCAATTTAATTCAGGGCGAGGCGGCGCGATGTCGAAGTTTCGCTGGAGAACGCCCGCCCCGGGACACCTCGGGCGAGCTCACTCTGCTCACTGCTGCGCATTCATTAGTCATTCATGCACTCGTCACACTCACATCTGGTAACAAGTTCATCGACACCACTACGACTGGTGATACAATACAAATACGGCATCATTATACAAATGTTAAGTACCAATTTTGTGTTATATTTGCAATTGTTTAAATTTTAAGTGGTTAAAATCACTAACATTGCTATTGTTACCTAAAAATAGTCAAATAGTCAGAGTAGCCTTTTCACAATGATAACTCCAGGTTTTCAAATCGTTAAAGCTAGTTTCATTGTGTTACAACGCACAATGAAATCAACTTTAAAAAAAAATAAATTATGCAAAAATGTACACCTATGAAGAAAAATAACAATAGAGAACTAAAAACGCGAGGACCATAATACCAATTTTCCCTCGTTTCACTGTATCTTGTCTTATGGCGTCTTACAGCCGGTCGCCCGCGGACTTACAATCGGTATTAAGAATACATAAAGAGGTCGGTTAAAGGGCCATTTAAGCAATTTACAATTTGGGATCGCGAGTCATTAAGAAAACTTTTAAAATAACTCACATTTTCACTGTACCCTCCTTTTACATAATATTTTTAAAATAATGTAGGTATGCAGGGAAAATTCGGAGTCGGAAAGATAATGGTGATCTTAGTTTCATACTAGGAATAACCGTCAAAGCTACTACCATTGATGGATTCAACAATGTTAATGGTTCAATGTGCGAAACAAATGTCTGTATCAGTGTTTCCTCAGAGAAGACCAACTATCGCTACCACTAGGTACCACTTCTACCTCTAACATTTCAACTTCTCTAAAGAGCAAATTATTTGAATATGCATATTAATGAATATGCATAATAGAATTTTCATATTATGCTACACACAATACCTGATTACTTACTTACCTATACTTAATGTACCTACTTATACCATGTTTCTGCGAGGTACATACTTACCTATGTACTTATCATGATAGTAATTTTGTTCAATTGAATTAGCTCATATTATAATAATGAACTAGTTCAGTGTTCGCGACACTTTCACTGATATCGTTATCTACTTACGTTTGCGGTTCAGAACATTATCTATTTAATGGACCTTAATTCACGTCGCTAGTGAACATCGACACCATAATAAAACCTTTATTTTTGGACATTGTGTAAGTAAATAAATAAGTATTAGAGTTTACAATCTTATTGAAGTAAATGTAAACCCGTAAACTCATAACTAGACATGAGACTTAACTTTTATACTTACAGTCTATTTTTATTTTAGTTTCAGCTGAAAGAGATTACGGTACAGCACATAAAGAACGCAAATAATGGTAAAGTATAGAGAGTTCAATATTTTGTTTGAAAAAAAAAGGGAACATTACAGCGGAGCGTGAACGAATATTATGGAAATAGGAGATTTGGTATGTAGTTATGTACGAGACGCGAGACCTAACTTATAGGTGAGCCGCGATATTTGTAATGCATTTCAATATAAAATTGTTACTTAATATTGTCTACAGATACTCTGCGGAATATAAAAGAATTGTATTTTTATCAAGAAACGAACTGTGCCCGCTTTTATCTGAATATTTCCCGTTTCTATGAGATAAATATAGATTTATATTTTCTTTTTCCACCTACACATTGAGTAGGAAAATACAACAATATTCAATTGGTTGAGCGTGTTTTACGGACCCATGTTTGGCAATGGATTATTATAATTGAACTTTATCAATAAGGATCATTAATAATGTGTGTTTGTTCAGGCACCTCAGCAACTCCCCGTCTAGAGCCGTAGATGCCGGCCGGGCCGGCGGGACGGGCCGGCGAGTGCACTGCGTACTCAGTACTCACAATAATTAGTAATCCTGTGAGTTACGAGGGTCGCCGCCGCCGCCCGCGCCGCCGCCCGCGCCGCGCACTCCTCGCAGACAATAAAAAAGACAATTAACGTCCAACTAATTACAGTACGTCTCTGCTCCGATGGCGAGGGATTTCAGACGTTTTACATTTTATACGTGCCTTACTTAAACCACCTACACCTGGGCGGCGCCATGGTACATTTTTAATTAAATAATAAAAACGGACCACTCGTTTAATTTACGATTGAGCTTAACATCGCCATAAATGACCGAGATTTCCTCTATCCTTCTATCATCTTATTACTCGAATTGACCCTTGGTGTACCTAGGTATGTGGTAAACCCGTGGTGTGTACCTACTCGTAAATGAAGCACAAACACAGGCTACCCCTGTCAGAAACGACGCATCAATTATTTAGAAAAAATATTTGTTAAATATTTCTTTCAGAGCTTATCAATTATAAAAATACATTAAAATGAACCTAATGAACGAGCCATTAAAAGTTGTAAAACGTCGTCAGTTGTCGATAGGTGCCAATAATGCCGATCCATTTAGAAGTTCTGCTACTTATAACGAAGTTAATTTTTACAAAGCGATACGACAAAAAATAATTTAACCAGTATAAGTAGCTCCGTACAAATGGATTTTTGGGCGCTGACAAATTGCGATCGCGCTCCGACTTTATTTTAATAAATTCCCTCCGTTTTAAGAGCGGCACTCGCGGGCCGCCATTTGTTTCGCGTTTTTTTATAGTCTCATTTTGTGGGGACACTGCTCGGTACAGAGGGACTGTGACTGATTAGCTTTCTTGGTCGGTCTTTACATTAATTTAATATTGCAACGAAGTTCAGTTCAATGTTGTTGTACGTTGGAAATATCGGGACACAACCCGCAACTTCAATTAATAATTTATCGATTTGACAAATTACTGTAATTAAATATTTATAATTAATTACATGTTACAAGATACTGAGCTCCTTGATCTCATCGTTTTGTTACGCCGTCTAAACACTACTACTACCATCTGTCGGTGAGTAGTTGAAAACGTAAAAAAGTAATTAATAATAAATAATAAATAAAATTTTATTGCATCCCAAAGTTTACATTAAACATTTACAATGATTCCTCACTAGGCAGAGCCTGTATTAAGGAAATCAATTTCGTACACGTTAATCGTTAGGACTTAAATTCTAAGAAATAAAAGTTAAATTAAGGTAAGTATTATGAAAGTACAAATTATAAAAAAGTAGAGTAATTTATAGGTGAGTGTGTAGTGTGAGGCGAGTGTGTAGTGTGATGTGAGTGTGTAGTGTGATGTGAATGTTGTGCGTGCAGTGTGAGGTGAGGTTTGTTAATATTTTTGTCAAATCAATTTATTACAGGTTTATCGTCCTGAGTTGCAAAGTTGTTCCGTTTGTACATAGTCTAATCTACTTATTTCTTCTTTTAATTTTTTACGCAAATCACGAACCGAGTTATCCTTAAAATTAAATTTATTAACTGTTTTATTATACAAGTAAGGGAACATGTACATTTGCGATCGTTGTGCGAAAGAAGTTTTGAATGAAGGTATGTTTACTTTAAAAACTCTTTGTTTCAATAAACTATTATAATTTGAAGAATTTAATACTGATTTATGTGTATCAATAATAGCTTTGTTAATATATAATTGTCGAATGGTGTAAACTCCCGCCTCTTTATATAACTCTTTTGTTGGATATCGAATAGGTCTCTTTAGCATTACTTTTAATATTGAGCGTTGTGCTCTTTCTAATATGATAAGATTGGTTTTAGCTGTACCTTCCCATATGTTTATGCAGTAAGTTAAGATTGATTGACATAGACTGATATATATAGTGTTAAGCAGTTCCCTGTTAGCGACATCTCTTAGCTGTTTCATAACGTAAACTAATTTTCTGGTTTTTGCGGATAGGTTAATAATGTGGTCTTTAAAGGTAAGTTTGTCATCTAATATTACTCCAAGGTATTTAATTGTCTTAGATCTGTTTATTTCATTACAGTTGCAGGTGTTGTAAGTGTGGATGTGTACTGGTTGGCATGTATGTATTTTTATTTTTTGTATGTCAGTCGGAGCGGTTACAACGGTTTTGTGAAAGCACAAAAACATAGTGTTTTCGTGAAATTATCGTGAAAACTACCGTTTCGTAAAAAAATAACTTAGTTTGGAATTATATTTTTCACATCCGTTGTCCATTTCAATCCACCTTCAAATTCTAAATATTAGTTTTCACATATAACTACTACTAACGCCATCTATTGAAATAAAGCTAGCGCCAACAATCACCCAACCATAAACTCGTACCAATCCCGGAGGTAGTTTAGAAGCCTTGTAACAGATGGCGCTACTAGTCGTCATACTTAACCCATGAAATAGTGGATTGCTGGTATCCCACATGCGGACCAAATCCGCACACGGGAGACAAACGCATGTCAGGGCAAAGTCAAAGATCATTTTAAGGCCTCAATGAGGCACTTATGAACGTCAAAATTGATTCTACCACCGATTCGGAAAAGGGCCCTAACAATAATTGAGGTCCAGTTTAAATAAAACAACAAAGTTACAGTCTAGGGGTTGCCTTTATTGTAAAGTTTGAACATTAACAACGGATCAATCACTTCACTGCTACTTCACTTCATGAATGGTTTAAAAATATATTAATTTCGCACGATAACAATATTTCACGTGTAAAATATTAGAAAACTATAAAAGTGGTATTTGTTATTTACTCGTATTAAACAGCTACGATTTGAGACCGAGGCCAAAGGGCTGGTGTTGTAATGCAATATTTTTGTGACACTCGTCTATAACTTGATTTTAATAACAAAAAAAAAATCAAAGAAAATACATAAAATAAAACCTATAATCTCGTTAACCAAATTCTTGTTACTGCTCTAATCTCCATACGATTACAATGAAGAGTGCGCCGCTTGTGGCGCCCTCTATAATACGCCTTACAAACACTTATTCAGTTACATTATTTTATGTTTTATATTTATTTCAATTCCGACGCCACGGAAATGTGTGTGAATATTACTCGGACCACACAGATCTATCGATATAATGACATGAATAAGTAAAATAATAATTATGATTATATTATGACTTAATTTTGTAATGTTTCTCTTAAGAGACCAAAATAAAATCCACACACATTCCCTACATTACATATTAATTATGATTACAATCTAATATCTAATTTATATGACTTTAAATTTAATTAGTTTTTGGTTGTTATCAGCCTTAACATCGTTAGACTCCTTACATAATGTTATATAATATATTACACGAGCAGCAGTTTTATTTATAATGTTGAGTATTTCAAGGTCTTTGACTCTTTATTTTTGTATTATTGTTATTGACGTCATCAATTTAATTTTATAAATAATTATTTGGAACTTTAATAAACTTTAGTATGTTTGTATTCTGTCAGTCAGTCAGTCACACCTATTACAATAATCGCCACTAGACGATATTTTGTCATCAAATAATACAGTTTTGAGTCTCATGGCATTATTATCATGTTCATTTCGAAAGAATAATATATAACAGTGTCCATACACTCATCTATGTATATTAATATACAATACAAACGAATATAAACCTTATACCTACATAACTATGGAATTAATTCATTTGGCTCATTTGAAACATAACATTTCTTTTGGCATTTGTAAATAAATAATAAGGGATCAGTGACCCTACGCTAAACAAATATATCGTTATAATATAAATATAGATTCAACAAAACGTTATTCTTAAAGCTATGTTTATAATGTTATACATTTGATTTTATCTAACATATAAAATAATACTGAAGGGCTATGAATGTGTAAATGCAGTAAATATAAGACTGTACTCACATACAGACGACTAGAGTTCAATATTCAGCTATAGAATGTTGGAGCTGTACATTACATAGTATGGAATGTCAACGGATTGGGAAAATAATGCGGTCATAATGTTATAAAAATACAGTCCCCAATGTGTTCTACTAACATATTAACATTATATATTTGTGCAAATTATTTGCGCACTACCACATGCCACTAAGTCTCACTAGCTGTCTCTCTCTTACATATGCTAACGATACCGGATAGAATGAGATAGACATACAATGCAATGATCAATGTAAAGTACAAATTATCTCACTTATTGTTTTATCACAAACAAATACGTTTTATCGTGATGTGCGACCTTCTGGGCTTGTTAATTACTCTCTAAATGCTGATTAATACAAAAAGGAACGCGTTACTTTATTAGTTTCCAGTAGAATGCCTCTAATAAATGTCGCTCGCGGGTCGCCGTATCGTCTTCATACAATGTATACATGTGGGGTTTACGAATTCGTTTCATGTTGCGTCGCGTCGTCCGGTCGTCCGCCTAGAGCACGGTGCACTTGGCGAACTTCCTCCGGCGGCGCTGCTTCTCCTCCTGCTGCGGGTGGTTGCGGATGATGCGCACCAACTGTAACAGGTACACGCGTGTCAGTGCCGGGCACCGCCGGGTGTGTGTGTGTGCGTGCAGTCCGTACCTCGTGGAAGGCGGCGTCGACGTTGAGCGGCGGCTCCTTGGCGCTGGTCTCGATGTAGGGCGCGCCGAGCTCGCGCGCCAGCTCGCGGCCCGCGTCCGCGCACACCGCGCGCGCGCCCACCAGGTCCACCTTGTTGGCCGCCACCAGCATCGGGTAGCTGTCCCTGCACACGACGTGACGTCACACACGGCACTACACCGCACCACACGACACACTACCCCCTGCCGGCCCCGCGCTCACCGGTCCTTGACGCGCAGGATCTGCGTGTGGAAGTGGCGGATGTTCTCGTAGCTCTGCTTGTCCGTCACCGAGTACACCAGCAGGAACCCGTCCCCCTTGCGCATGTACTGCTCGCGCATCGCGCTGAACTCCTCCTGGCCCGCCGTGTCCAGTACTGGAATCACAGATATACATTCAGTATACACATCTGAAGGATAATTCAATTCAATTCATATAACTATTCTTATTAGCTCTTGAAAGACCATAATATACTACTTATTACTTAATTTCTCTCATGAAACTTATTCTACACAAAATCCCTCACCATCAAGTATACACCACTGTCCATCGATCTCGGTGTGCTGTATGTACGAGTCCTCTATAGTGGGGTCGTAGTCGGTGACAAACAGCTTCTGGAAGAACTGGATGGTGATGGCGCTCTTCCCGACGCCCCCGTCGCCCACCACCACCAACTTCACCTGTAACATATGACAATGTTATAAATATGATGACAAGTTATTATTTACATTACTAACACACATGGAGGACCGAGCTTGGTGGTGTTCATTGGGAGGGGCCTGGTACACAAATACAGGCTAAATAGATGTAGGTAGTCTCTACTCTATCTCTAAACACAGTTAGTCATAAGTTCATTCAAATCAGAATGAACAGCTATCTAATGCAGTGTTGAGTTGTGGGTTGTAATTGGTCTTGATAAATTGTAAAATGGTTAGATGCCTTTGTTTTTTTTGACCAGTTATCTAAACACCTTTAAATACATTATGTTTTCTTAAAATCTTAAATAATTTTCCCAATGGCAAAAAACTCTAAAAAGGACATTGTATGGAGGTGACAACAATTTATTCCGGGACCAGTAATTTACATATACATGGAATATGTAAGATATTTAACAAGCGTATCTGAAATTATATTCATAAAGGAATTATATAATTTTGGAGAGAGAGGAGCAACTATCATGTCTAAGGTCCGTGTTCTACACATACACTGTCGCTGCCTTGAAATATTGTCATTACTCAAACACCCTTCACTGAAAACAAACAGTAAATACCTGTTACAATCAATTGGCGCAGTGTGCCTAAGTCTAGTACGATAATAACTATTTGTAATTTGATAATTTTCACATTGTATCAAAATCAGTCATTGGATAGAATATAGTCTAGGTCTAGGTAATGACTTTAATAGTAAGAAGGAAATACCTACAGTGTAAAGTAATTACTAACAGTAATTCATGTTTACGAAACGTTTCAAAGAAAATTAACGAATTTTCTGTTAAATTTATTGATTTTTTACCAATATTTACTTTTGGCTGGCACTATGATATTAACCATTTGGTTTACATAACTGATATGAGAGTAAGCGATTTTACTTATTTATTGGTAAATACGCGGTGTAATTGAGAGCATAAACTCACTGTGGGTAAATTCTCATTTGGAGGGCCCGGCCTCGTCATCTTGGCACCAGAGAGCCTCGCGGCACCACCACCAGACACTGGACCTCAAGCACACCGTGATCATGGAATATTATCACCGAATTCACCGTTACACTGACAAAAACACTTAAAACCTATTAAAAACTTGATATTTTTCACAATCAAATAATATTTCCCTTTGCGAATCGTGTGCGTAAACTTTATTTCACTAGGTTGGCAACAGTGAGTGGCTGAATTTTTAATTCATCAACGTCGGTCGCCCCGCCCGTCATTCATTCAGACACAGACATACGTCAGCTGTGTACTCTTGTTGGTATTAAATTTATCATTTTGTTATAAAAATAAAGCCACTTCTATGCAAATTATTGAAATATTTTACAATATTTAAACGCAAATTGTTTAAATATCGTCTTAAAATAAAGAAATACCGTTGTTTTGTGAAAAGAAATTGAAAATAATAGTGCGAGTGGCGGACGCTGGCTCAGCTGTTACCATGACAATGACATTATTAAGAAAAAGTCAGTGTCATCTATGCGCTGACAATGACAACTAAAGTGAGTGATTACAAGACCATGGAAGAAATAAGTAATATCATACAGGGTAAGTGAGCCTAAAATAAACATAGTAAGTGAAATGCGAAGAATAATTAAAATATTTATTAATGTAGACTTCTTTTCTGATCTTAAAAGTTATGTGCCTACATTTACGTACTTACTTAATTCATGTCCATTAATTATAAGTAAGTACTTACTTTATATCATTAGGGTTTTTTGGTTCATCGAAATAGGTTTACTTATAGTACAGGTCACAAAAAAGAGTCAGACAGGGATGCATACTCTCCCCAATCCTCTTTAACATCTATGGGGAATATATTATGAGACGAGCCCTAGAGGGTTGGGAGGGTGGAATATCTGTTGGTGGGAAGAAAATTAGCAACCTAAGATACGCAGACGACACTACTTTATTTGCATCGTCTGAACAAGAACTGGCTGAACTCCTCTCTAGAGTAGAGAAAGAGAGCGAATTAGTTGGCCTCAGCATCAATAAGGCAAAAACCAAGGTGTTGGTAGTAGACAGACCGGGTACGCTAATTCGCTCCAATGAACTCAAGGACCTAGAATTTGTCGATAGGTTTGTTTATCTTGGCTCTCTTCTTGACAACAAGGGTGGCAGCGAAAAGGAGATCATCAGGAGAATCCAAATGTCCAAAGCAGCGATGACTAAACTCACAAGGATATGGAAAGACCGCAATATATCACGCAATACGAAAGTGAGGCTGGTGCGTACTTTGGTTTTCTCAATCTTCTTCTATGGAGCCGAATCCTGGACAATAAGACAGAAAGAGAGAGCCAGGATAGACGCCTTCGAAATGTGGTGCTGGAGGCGTATGTTGCGAATCCCTTGGACCGCGCGCCGAACCAACGTGTCAATTCTCCAAGAACTCGGAATAACAACTAGGCTGTCCACTATTTGCTATCAACGGATACTCAGCTATTTTGGACATGTCGCTCGTAGAGACCCTGATTGCCTGGAGAAGTTGATGGTAGTTGGTCAGGTCGACGGGAAAAGACTGCGAGGTCGCTCACCTACCCGTTGGTCGGACCAGATAAAGACGCTCACTGGCTTGCCAATCCCTAAGGCTATTAAGACCGCCGAGGACAGAAGTGTATGGAAGAGCATGGTACATCAAGTGAGCAGCACGTCACACTAGACACGACCTTCAGCAATGAAGTTAACGACTAAGAAGATAGTACAGGTACTTATTATATTAAATAGGAAGTAAGGATTGATTGAGACTAGGGAAATGCGAAACTGTAAACAGTTATTTTATCCTAAGAGTTATCTATAGTAGTGAAAAAGGACGTATATTTTTTTAGAACTATGCTTAGAAGACGCTAGTACGTTCTTAGGTTTATGACTGATTTTAATACAATTTTGAAAGTAAAGGAGGTGTAGGCACTCAAGTACTTAACTGTTCTAACTTCTAAGTAAGTATGAGTACTTAATTAAAATAAAATGTATTTCATTCACATCCATTTGAGAAAATCTGTTTAATGCTTATCCAAGACTAACCTATGATAAATTAAGTACCTGACTCTAATTACTTTTGTTAGGGTATGACGTTAAGGGTACTTTTTATCCCAAAATCTCCAATTGAATTGATATTTACGAGTGTAAAACAGCAACTAAAAGTTCTTAATATTTTCAACCCTATTGAGTTCCATCCTATAAATTCCTACAAAAAATGCAATGCCTCAGTAGGAGTAGGTAGGTACGAATGGGAACTCTGCGAGATTAGGAGCGAAAGATTGATGTGTTCACACGTCAGCCATTCATCTTGTCACTTATACCTTAGTGCGGACTTAGAGAGAGGACGCGAATCGATTATGCAGGACCTTACTACTAATGGGAAACTTACGTGATAACCTGAAACTAAACTGAACTCTTATCTTTTACTTTTACCTATCAATAATTGAGGAACTCCATCGAGTCGGAGCTGAGACTGATCTGAATTATTATTTGGTCCATTGAGTATATAACTACCTACCTAACGTACTTTACCTAGCACGACTGTGTGATACAGTTCACTGAATACGGCTCACATCAAACGATTTCAAATTGTTCAATCAAACGAAACGGAGAATTGTTTCAGTTTCATTTGCAGCGGCACTTACAGTCTACGGCATATAGCAACTTCATCCGTGTAGGTATTCATTGTAAAAACAAAAAACTGACAACCCATATAAGTACCTAAGCTGCATTCTATCCTCCAACCAATGACCTACTACCTACTCGTACGACCTCTGCTCTGCAACATCTGAACTCCGATCTCCGATCTCCCACCTCATACCTCGGACCTAGTACAGTCGTATCCTACTTCCCCTACCTCCTTCCCTATCACATACCCTACACCCTTCTCTATCCCGTACTCTAACCCTTAATTAGGATATAGGGTACTTAGGGTAGGTACCTAGAGTACGGAATACCCCTACCCTGTCCCATACTTAACCTTCCGCCTTCCCCATCTTTTTATTCCCCATGAGATCGGTGGCTAGTACTCATTATTACCTACCTATACTATGTCGGGGGTTAACGCGACTGAAACCGCGGGGCTGAAACTAGCTGTGACTTTATGAAATTAATTTAAAATGTTTCTCCTAAGGATATAGGTATAAGAGTAATCTAGGGAATCTATAAAATAACATACAGTGGTAGAACCGAGAAAGCACGTATTCGTACATTACATACTTATATGTATGTATGTACTTACCTACTTAGTACTTTTAGTAGTAACCATTTCGTAGAATTTTCGTTTTATCTCATGTCGGCCCTGGCCCCGGGCCGGGGTCGGACACGCCAATGAGCACTCATGTTCAGCACTAATTACATTTAACACCGGCTTCATTCTATCGTATCGTAGCCATTTATGTAACAGAGTATAATATTTGTGCTTAGTGCGAGTATTTACTTTTGGGATTAACAAATATTGCGATAGTTTGAGTGTATGCGTAGTAGTAACATCTAAGTACCTACATATTTGTGAAACTAGGCTGATTAGAATGTTTACTACAGTTTGTGATGATTAAATTGAGGAATACCTCCGTTACCAGCCGATTGTTCTAGGCTGATGTAATCTCAAGTCTCGGTACTACTCCTATCATTACACAATTACCTACTGATTGTGATTGTATGTTAAACAACCTAATATTATGTAATATCCACTTATCATCCTACATAGGTAAGTATGTAAGTATTCCACTTCAGAGTTGATATCTTTACAAAATCTAAGTTTATAATATCTATGATAGTCCAAGGCCAATAGGTATTCCGTCGTATCTGCTCGTTATCTCGTCGTTCTCCTGTGGATATGGACCGGCCGGTATCGATACCACTCTCAATATGTCTTAATATAGTACAGTTTTGGCGGGCGCTGGGCGCTGGGCGCCGGGCGGCTCGAGTCCTCGCAGAGTGGTGCGCGCGTCTGCGAGCCCGACGCACCCCGCGCGCGCCCGCCGCCGACTCCAGTAGTGCGTCCCTACCTCCCATACAGACAGACCGCCTGTCGCTCCCCACACACTTTCAATATTTCCCGGTTCATTGTTCCATTAATGAAACGCAATTAATTACTCGCCCACCAACCAAAATAACCAAAAGTAAAGTGTGCAGTAGAAGTGGCGCTGCTGTGCGGTGCAGCCTCGTCGAGATGGTGTTTGTTGACAAATAAAGGATGCTGGAGGGTCGGTGAGTGTCCCGGTAATACGTCCATTAACGACGCGTGCCGCGGTTTACTTACAGATGTACTATTGTTGCTAAATCTCAAGCGGGGTTCATACACTCATTAGTTAGTTAGTATAGATTTGCAATATCTGTATTGAGTGGGCAGAATACAGCCGGTACGACAATACAATTTTTTCATATTTTTACACGCTTTTTATTAGCTTCACCTGTATGTTTGTATGTTAGTATGTTTGTATGTTTGTTTGTAACCGACTTCTTTGGGCGCTATTTTGACCCACTTTAAACGGCCAGATTTCGTTCAAAGTAGATTTATTGAGGACCGATGACAATACACTAATTTGATAAAATTATTCCATTTTTCAATTTGCAAATTTAAAAATAAGCTATTATAAATAATCCAAACTAAAAAGTAGAAAATAAATTAAATATATATATAATAAATAAAAAAAAAAGCGTGGGGTGCTTTTTAAAATATTGACACCATGCACCCCACGCTTTTTTTTATTTTCTATTTTTTAGTTCGGTTTTCTAAAAAAGGGTGTTTTTTAGTTTTTTTAAACTATAATTTTTGCAATATAAGTATGTAGGTAATAGTTACTTGATCAATTCATATCTTTGCTAATTCTAATGAAACATGCCGGGTACCTTACAACACGAAATCCTAACTATTTACTCGTACTTAACTAATAAACATGATGAATGAATCGTTTGTAAATAAACATGGTATTTATAAATAACAAAGTGAACGGTTAAAGTTTACGACGCCAATGACAAGGGTCCGAGATACAGTCCGGGCGAGGGTTGTAAACTGAGCCAATGAGCTGGATGCGAGCGGTGGTTACACTCCTGAATAAAACACCACACTCACTGACTGACTGATGTGTGTTTGTGCCGTAACCGCCAACGGATGGCGCCCACCTCGTGATTGATTCGTGTTATCTTATCGGCGTGGGAGTTTGATTTGATTTATCATACTTAGTTTATCTTATTATTTGGCAATTGATTTACCTCAGACGAATCACTCAGGACTACAATATTGATATGAATGCCAATAGATTACCTAGGGAAAACTGGCATTAAATGTCCTCTCTTTATTTAGATCATCCAATTCAACTCTTCATATTGTGACGAATTGGATAGATTGGACTGTTAAAAAAGGCTTCCTATGTGATAAATGAAGTCGTTCTGGGTCACACAACATTCGTACCCGGTTAACTCTGACCCACTTGATAAAATTAATGTTCGCTGATTTCGACTCACGATATCCGCAGTTTTCCTGCACACATTGGTAGGAAACTCACTAGTCACGTCCGTACTTGGTAGATAGTGTTACCTCTAAACAGAGTTACCTATTGAGGCTGCAGTTATTACGTATCTGCTCTAGATTCCAAATGTATAATCTGTTTAGCAGTACCTGAATTACCTTTTAGGTATGTCCAGCAGTTCCTGAATGTAGGTACTTCTTGTAGGTTCTTAAAGACGTGACCTCTTTAAAATTCTATCGATTTACGTGAAAGTATTATGCAACATACAAAAAGCTCAATAAAATCCGGGTGTTGCGTGCAGCCCGCGAATGCCTCTACTGAGGCCTACATGTTGTAAATAGCTACAGTTTAATATCGAGTGCGACATGAATGTACCTGTGTATTTATATTTATAGGTACGTGTAGAATGTAGGAGAGGGTAGATGCTATAACTCACGCATGGCTGATCCTCTGTTATTGGGCGAGGGAGGCCGCGGGTTATTTTTAAATAAATTTCAACGATTTAAATGGATTATGTAACCGAGGATATACAATTGGTCTTCGTATAAATATGAGTTATGCAGTTGGGGACGATATAATATTAGGTACATACTGATTATGTAAGGAAGGCTTTTACAGACCTCCTATCCTACAGACTACTTCCAAGGTGTACCTTCAGCATACTCTAACTAAGTGATACTGATACAGATCCAACTGGACGCCATGTATTGGAAGTCTCGATTGCACCTCCTGTATTTTTATCACATTTCTAATAAATAAAAAAGAAAAATCAGGATCAATGAACCAATTCCAAGAGATAAAGAAGATAAGTTAAACAGACATTAGTTTCCCCTTTCTAATTATGTTTCTTTACTCAATCCTTTACACCGGCGGCGACTTGCTCAGGTTTCTTCGGAAAATTCCTTCAAAGAAAATCAAAATACAATCTTATCGACGTATTTTCACACAAAATTGTGTCGTGTTGCATTATGTTAAGGTTTGTTATTAATCGATGTGGTAATACGATCCCCTTTGACGGTTTGCTGTTGTTATGCTGCGCGATTTTCACTCGTATGTAGGTACTATGTAGCCTGCGAGGGGAGGGCGAGGGGTGAACGACCCTCACAGCGCGACCCTCGCGGGGTTGTTACGCAACTTGTCCGTCTGTCTGTTCGACGACAAGTCAAATCGTTAATGGTGATGCGGCTCTCGGCTGTAATTGCCCTGGCGGGATTCCTCGTTTGTTGACGCTCTCGTATTTCAAAACACTTGTCAGGTTTTGATCAAAACAAATTCAGGAAGTTTACAGTAAAGATTTATTTTCATAAAAAATGACAATTCTGAATCAGTCTAGTAGAACTTGCAGAATAAAATGAAATATATCGGCCCACCCCAGCTTCACATGGGTTAAAATGTCCCGTCGATTTTTCAAAATGTTCTTGTAACAAACCGAATTAAATAGAATCAAAGTAGCCGTTTTGAAGTAATGCGCTTAAATTACATTTGTGGGACGGATTTAGAACACATTCATATAAAATACCTTTAAAGTTAACGGGCGATAAACAGAAGGCCCTCGCCGCGGCCGCCCGCCCTAATTAATTTGTTAATATTTTTAATTTTCCGCTCGTTTCAATAAAACCGCAACGAGCCATAACACAATGAACAAAAACCAACAGTTATTGAGTCGTCCATTTCCGTATGCGTATTCATAATTTTCAGATTGTGTATTAAAATAATTATTTTAATGGCATCGAACCCCACACAGCAGAACCGGATCCGGGTGTCCCGGGGCGAAGGGGGTGTCGAGTCACGCGGGGAGGGTCACATACCCCAAATTACAGTTTTAATTTATAGCCAAAGGCACTTACGGGCTACAGCGCCAATATTGCTAGATTTACGATGGGTCATTTCAAAATAAATACTCGTACATTAATTTCGGAACTGCTTTTTTCGTAAATACTACATTAGTATGATAATCACTCTATCCATTCATTGAATCCAACATACAGCCACATACTTTCATATTAGTAAGTACGTACATAAAGAGTTCCAATACTATTGAAAAGAATGAACAATCGCGGCATTTATCAGATTGTTAGCTTTCGTTCGATACAAGCACTAAATCCATACAAGGCTGTACACAGCGTGGTAAACAATACAATCGAATTTGGGTCCCCTCTGCTGTGTCTCCCCGATCGCTGGCGGGGCATCGCCGGCACCTGTCTGCTCCCGGTATTGAATATTAAAAGCGTACTTTGAAATGCAATTTCCACGAGTGTCGACGGAAACCTCTCGGGATTGTTTGGAGACAAACGTTTTACATGATTCTCAGATGTTCTGGGGTCGCGTTCACGTTAGAGTGTGGTTTCCTTGTGGGGTTTGTTATCTGATTGCACTTTAACTTAATTTTGTATTAATACTTATCTATATTAATTGTACCGACCTATGAGGTTTCAATAAAGTCGATGACAATGGTAAATAATTTATCGCAAAGCGTTACAATTTAGAGAATCTATAAACATGTTAGGAAGTTGGTAAAAGGGATTTTTATTAACATTATTAATCTCTTCATTTTTGCGAGTTTCCTAATCTGGAATGATTATCATAAACATTAGTATATTGACCATAACTAAGTATAAAATACAGCCTAAACAAATTACATTTACAAGGAAGGAAGGAGAATAATAGCAGCGTTTTACCTGAAATAAAACGCATATTAAAATACTTACCTAACTGGAAGCTTTATTGAGAATAGCATTTCCGTTTCCGTCGATTACCTACCAGTTTTTTAAGACTTTTAACGACCTTGTTTCCGGTCAAGTGGCGCCACCTGGCGGTTTCGCGCCATTTTGTTTTATAAAATGAGCGGCGACATTTTGTCATTGGCTCAATTTTCACCAGGCAGGAATTAAAGTAGAAGCTTCCAGTTAGGTAAGTATTTTAATATGCGTTTTATTTCAGGTAAAACGCTGCTATTAAACAACTTGACCGTAACTGGAAGCTTTATTGAGATCTGTTTATTATCGCCTGGTGACGCCACTTATTGTACCTATTGTGTGATAATATTAACGCCAATGTGATATGAAATAAAAACACAATTTTTTACAACTATTTTTTAATATTTCAATTACAAATAACGAAAAATGTTTCCTTCAACTGAATATGAAATAAATCACATCAAAATTAATTAACGGGTGTAAATAAATGTGTAGCCTTCTGTGAATCACCACTACTCATTACTTCACGTTGATAAAAACGTTGAAATGTATTAGCTGATCGCCAGTTGCCACGTGCCAAGATATCATCAATGGAGTCGTTTTGTACGTTCAGACGTTTCATTTGAGGTCGGACTCGCCCGATATTGAACCTCCAATGGAGACGATCAAACACTCGAGGTACATTTTTGCGTTCCGTAAAACGCAACCTTTGATTCGTTATGTCGATTGGTATTTGAAATCAAGTGGTTTTGGTTTGAAACAGATTGACTTGTATTCGATTGAGCTGAACTTTGATGTGCTTATTGGAAATTATTTAGAATGATTACAATCCCGTGAGAATTTTGGGATAAAAAGTACTTATCCTATGTTTTTTCCTGGTTTGAAAGAATCCAGTAAAAAATATACTTTGTCAATTACCATGTGGCAATGGTAATCGATTAAACTTGTGTAATTTTTTAATATTGCAAGAAAAGATAGGTATTTATATTTTGTATCTACATCCAGAGGTAGCTACATCCATATTACAAAAGAACAAATTTATTTTATTTTATTACAAAAGAACAAATGTACAAACGAAGCTACAAGCTCTCAATTAAACCCTGTCGGTATCTAGCGTCCTTGTTAGCAGCTAAACGCTGAGTCCAGCGATAATTCACCCTCTCCACACCCAACCCTCATACCGCCCCCCTCCTCCATGTCCACTCCCACGGGGAGAGGGATAACACAGATTCACTAGGAAATATGATGTGATCTTTTCATGACGTGAATATGACGTAGTTATAGTTAGATGTGGATCATTATTAAGAATGTGTCATGATAGCTAGATTACTAAATAGTACCCCGTTGGAGTTTCAATTTTTATCGTCCGTAATATTTACATGACAAATGTAAGCTTGCGTGCGTTAGCACCCGTTTTAGGAGGTACTTACGTAGCCCTTAACGTGTACTAGTAGCGTGTAAATGTGTCAAACGCTTTATAAAAATTGTATACTTACATCGTAGGTAGAGTCACTCGTAGCTCGTGGCGTAGGTAGTCTAAACACCTACATAAAAGCCAATATCACCTACCACTAGGTACGTATATAATGGGGATGGAAAATCCAATTGTCGGTGGGATCTGCTAGTCGGCCGGCGATTCACATCGACAGGGAGGATTCCTTTTGTAGTCTGGCGACGACAATCACGCACGTGTCTGGTGGAGGAAGACAAATTGATACAGGGATCTGTCTTTTATCCTCCTACAGAGTGTGCGTGGGAGGACGGTCTAGAATACTTTGTATTGAGTATTCTATTTGCATACAAATTTTGTTACTTATACCTATACTATTACCTACTACTAATAATGTTATAATAGCAGTTCCAATCAGTAAAATGAATTACCATTACGAGGTGTCTACTTCGTATCCTAACATAATGACCTTGGCTGTTCGTTATTGTCCCCTTGTTTTCACATTCTGTCATAACAAAGATGTGACTTCAGTTAACCGACACAAACAAACTTCAGGTCAGCAGTGCCCCAAGACCAAATAAAGAAGACCCTTTTTAAATACGTTGTGTCGCCAATTCTGTTGATGTGATGTGTGCGTTGAGAGGTCAGTAGGCGATGGTTTGAAAGTAAAGGGTTCGTGATGAGGGGCCGGTGTAATCACGAGCTGTGGTGGGTAAATATTTGATGAAGTATCCACCGGCGAGCCGTGAGGTGACTCCGGTGGATGCGCTCGTAAAATGGCGGGACGTCGGGAATGCGCCATAAAATGATATCGAATCGTTCATAAACCTGTTTACGATTTCGTTCAGCAGTCTACTTTATGGACACAGATTCATAAATGTTAAATATTGATTTGGGAAGTAATGTATTTTACCTATGTTACGTATTTCGATATAAGTACTTACAGAATTGTATAAGTACTTAATTATATCTTAGAGAATGCACCCAAAAATTATATACATCCAGTAGAAATGGGTGGAATCAGAAGACTGTATTTTTTATTTTAGTCACAAAACGTATAACTTACGAGTAAAACTTTAAAAAGTTTTAAATGACTTAGTAGTAAGTAGCACTACTGCTACTGCAAGAGCTATTATACAAACTCGTAAGTAGCCGGATACTACACATACTGGGGTCGTCGTTGATTTATAGGAAAACTTTCAACAATGCTCAATCTCTAAAGTTTTATGTCACCGTATCTTTTTAATGGTTTTTCTTCAAGGATTTTATTTTAACGTTTTTATGATACATAGGTTTTCGTATTATCGTAAACCTTTTATCATGAAACAGACTGTAGGTATTTCAAAATCTACGATAACTTACTTTAAATAACACAAAGGGACTATATTAATTCTATTAATATTAAGCAATGCAATTGTAACATTAGTCACTCAATAAAAATCCATCAATAAGACGTACTTACTGACAACTGCTGGTTATAAATTAGTGATGAGCAGGTACCTGCACCGACATTAACAAGTTGTAACCAGTCACCCTCCGTGAGGTGTGCTGCTCATTGATCAATGCGAGGAAGCCGCGCGGCCCAACGGTCGCTCCCTGGGGGACGCGATGCATTTCATTTACCCCGCGCTACCAACACTTGGTGATTCCTCCAATATTGTAGGGGTCTGGCCTGTGAGGGGCTTTTGAAGTAGAAAGTTATAGGTAGTTTGTAAACTAGAGGCAGTGTGTCGATAATAATAACTCTTTTACCATCTGTTTACCTTTTAGCCTTGTACTTATGTACTTATATTTTTATGATTTAAACAAAACGTACGTCATTGTTTATAATTAATATCTTTTTAAGGGATATTTACACGTACCTATAAGTCGAAACTAGTCGAGGGATTCGAGTTACAGGTACGTGTAAATATCCCGTAAAAAGATATTTTCATCCCACTAGCTCGGAAAGTATGTTTTTAATCCTCGATATCTGGGGGTAAAAGTCGATTTTAATCTCAAGAGTGGAAAGTATCGGGGTCGCTGTGACAGCCCCTGCAGGACCCAAGGCATTTTCGATAACTGGGAGTAAAAGTCGTTTTTGCGCTCTAGAGGTTAAAGTAAATTTGAATTTGGAACATCATGTGCACTACGAGTGGTTTCAAACCATCATACAACTTTTTTTTTTATTTAAATTTCAAACTCGGAACCTTCTTGGTGTCAAGACTTACTTATTTTTTAAATTGTTTTGCGCGTGATATGTTCTTTCCATTTGATATTGTGATTGTTTTATGTTTCCATTTAGTAATTTCCTCGCTGAGGGGGGATGAAAAATAATGTGTTGCACTCGAGTGCAAACAATTTTTAACCTTGTGCTCCTTTGAGTCCCTCGCTAACGCTCAGGATTCTTATTTTGAATCCCTCGCTGCGCTCGTGATTCAATTTAAGAATCCTTCGCTGGCTCGGTCCTCAACTGGAGTCCCGGTTAAAAAGCAACTTTGCACTCTTGTATAACAAATAACTATAGTTACCTTACTTGTTTATTGTGTAACTATACGCCTAATTCCTACAAAAGAAAAACGTTTTTCCAAATCAATTATTTCCAAAAACCATAAATTTATCTTGTCCTTCTTTCCTAAATCTGTATAAAAAGCTACAATAGACAATACTAATAGACGCCCAATTGAAATACGTAGTTTTTCTTGCTTAATAGGTACTTGTTTCACAAGTCCCCTTCCTCTATGCCCAGATGAGATGTGGAGTCCAGTGGAGGTGAAGGCGGGCGGGCCGACGGCGACGCCGTGTGCCCGCGGCAAGCACTCGGCGACGCTGCTGGCCGGATACGTGTACGTGCTGGGCGGGAGGGGCGCCGGGGGGTCCGTGCCGCTCAGGGACTTCTGGAGATACTGTCTAGGTAGGTTTGTGCATCGCAATATACCTACCTGATGTTTTATTTCAGTTTTTAGTTCCTTAATAAATATCCTACTAATAATGTAAAGCTGAAGAAAATCACGCTACGACCAATAGTAACAGAATGCAAATTAAACCGCGAGCCATAAGTAATACCAATAACATATACATAAATCTTCCAGTAGGTAGCTAAATACTGAATACCATTATCCGATACATATAACGTCCTTACTATTCCTACTGCTCTTACTCTCGTTATTATAAGAAATCGTGAAAACAAAAGTAACCCAGCTATATTGTAACTAAACATCTTTAATTCCCAATCAATCCCATAAACACGCTCCTCTCAAGTGCCCTCACTGAGCGTGACTGTTCGTTGAGTGTCGTGTGCAGTTCGTGACCGAGCGCTGCGACTCGCTCGTTCGGTCTCTTTAAGGACTCTTATCGGGATCAACCACAACCTAATTAGGTCGTGTCGCGCACCTCGCACCCAATTACCAACCGTTTGGATCTTTGATATTCGCGCCTTTAACTAGCTACTTAATTAACAACAATATTAGCTTTGAAATGATTGTCGTCTAGTTTCTAGGGGTTTTAATTAGCTTTGATTAGTGTCATTTTGCGGTTGCAAATTACATCAAAAGAACTGCGAGATCAATAAATTGTCATGTTTCGGATTTGGTTTATCACAAGTCCACAACCACTTGCTTTTTGCCGCAATTATACGTTGTGTTATTTAATTGTGTGTGGTTCCCAGCGAGTGGCGTATGGGAGCGAGTGTCGTGCCGCGGGGAGTCGCCGCCCGCGCTGCAGGAGCACAGCGCCACCGCGCACGAGGGCCGCCTCTACGTGTTCGGCGGGGAGCCGGGCGCGCTCAACGAGACGCCGCTCTGGATATACGACACTGAGGTGACACCACCGACACAACACTGCCCTCACACCATCACCCATCACTATCACCTACCTCACTTACCTATACGAATGTTTGTGTGGACAGTTACTGATGCCTTCGGTAGAGTATTGATCATTAACCCTTGTGACTGGGCGGTCTCGTTTAGATTAGGCGGTTTAGAAATGAAAGTTAATTACTTATACAATTAACTAGGTAATAAGTTTAAGTAAGCAGGTTTGTTAACCCATGCTATGTAAATTCGAAATTATTTATATTTAGTAACCCATTAAAACTGATAAAGACCACGAAAACAAACATCAACAGTAGGTATTGTTGTAATAAGATTCCGTCAAAGGAATGTTGCGTGCGACACCCCATTGAGGTTGCTTTGTACCTATGTACCGCGCGATACCGGGCGACCGGCGACCGGGCGGTACTCGCACACGCGACTGCATGCCTCACAACGGTGAACATCTAGTTACACATAAGTATAATAATAAGTTATGTAAACGTTAATCTTACACGTCAAAGTATTCCATATCTTGGATTTATAAAGGAAAGTTTCAATATTGAATGTCGCCAGACCGAATACTGGCGTAAGCTGGCGGGTCAGCCGTCGTACCCGAAGAGCAACGGGCGACGGCGCGAGGCGCGCGGCGCGGGGGGCGGCGCGCCGCGCGGGCGCCGCGGGCACTCGGCGCACGCGCTCAAGGACTGCTTGCTCATCTACGGGGGGTACATGGACCTGCGGGGCTCCACCAACGAGCTGTGGGCCTTCCATTACGGTAGGTAACACCTCCAACTAGGCATGCGTCGAGCAGCGCGACCCGGTCGTAAGTAACGGATTGTGTTCGTGTGGTAGAGTCGGAGTCGTGGCAGCAGGTGCGCACGGCGAGTGCGGGCCCGGCGCGCCACCGGCACGCGGGCGCGCTGCACGACGCGCGCCTCTACGTGCACGCCGGCGCCTGCGACCTGCGGCTCTGCAGCGACCTCTGGGTCTACGACACCAGTACGTACACCTACACCGCGACCAGTGCGTCTCCCTTCATCATCTGATCTTTTTCTATTTCTATAAAAAATGTATTGTGTTGTCGTGGCGCAGTATCCCGCGTGTGGAGTCAGATCCGCACCCCGGCGAAGACGTCCCCGAGCGCGCGCAGCGGGCACGCGGCCGTGCGCGCCGGCGCACACCTCTACATCTTCGGCGGCGAGACGGGAGGACACCCCGTCGACGACATGTGGCGCTTCCATTTCGGTGAGCGGCGGGGGCGACACATCCGGCTCGACGAGCTGCGGCCCGAGTGCACGCGGACGAACACTGACGGGATTGTTCCGTTCCAGCGACGGAGACGTGGGAGCGCATCTGCCCGGGCGGGCAGTGGCCGGCGGCGCGCGTGGACGCGTGCGCGCTGCTGGTGAGCGGCGGCGCGGGCGGCGCGGCGCCGGCGCCGGTGGCGGCGCGGCCGGCGCGCTCTGCGCCGTCGGGCCTGCTGCGCGAGCTGTCGCGGCTGTCGTCGCTGCACGCGCGGCGCGCGGCGCGCTGCTCGTACTCGGCGCTGGGCGCGCGCGACTCGGCCGAGAGCCTGCAGCGCGCCGAGCCGCTGCCCAAGTCGCGCTCGGCGTACGGCGTGCGCGGCCGCAGCCCGGCGGACGGCGAGGCGGGGGAGGCGGGCGAGGCGGGCGGCTGGCGGGCGCTGGCGCGCGCGCCGACGTCCGTGCCGGACTTCGCGGCGGTGGCGCCGGGCGGCGGCGGCGGCTCGCCCGACTCGGAGGAGGAGGACAGCGCCACGTCGGGGTACGCGTCGCTGGCGGGGCTGGGCGCGCTGGCGCTGGCGGGGTTCACCAACCCGCACTACCTGGGCCCCGAGGTGCGCGCGGGGGACGTGGAGCTGGTGGAGCTGGGGGGCGCGGCGCCGCCCGCGCTGCGCCTGCTGCTGGTGGGGGGCCGCGAGCCCCCGCACGTGGCGCGCCTCACCGCGCCCCTCTCCATGTGGTCGTTCCGCCTGCTGTGAGCCCCCCCCCCCTCCCCCCGTCCGGGGCTCGTCCCCCCTCCCTCCTCGACGATCGTTTGTTCGTAGTGTAGTCGAACGTAATGTTTCAGTAGAGATATGAGATGAGAGTTATTTATTGTTGCCGACTTTTGGACTCTGTCGAAAAGTTGTTAGATGACGTCCAGTGTTAAGTAAATATTATAAAAAGATATTATTTGAATGCCAACGTTAGGTTAGACGCCCTAGGGTCACTCTCCGTGACACGCCTTAGAGTTCAGCCAGTAGACATTTGTAAAATATTATTGATAGGACTTAAGTTATCGATATCGTAGTCCAAAATTAAATACTTACTTACTTACTTATTTACGCAACAAAAAAATTTACAATCGAATTCTTTAGCATAAAGTGAATAGGTAATATCGTTTTGAAAGAAGTTTAAGTGACATTTAAACAACTAGGATCTTAGAGAATCCTGGTCGTAATCCTTATTCTATGTACACCAACATGCAGGCTCTCAGAAACTGCGTACGCAGGCGTTCGAGAAGGGAACGACAAATAAACCAACCAAACTTGTTGTCAAACAGACGCTGATGGTTTTTCCATAGGTACTTACTCATCTGGGGGCACGGCAGTGCCCCCCGCCAAGTCGAGCGCGAAGCAAACACTGCCGTACCATCCTTTACACGAACCCTTTCGCCGCATTTTCAGGCCCCTATTTGAGAACCTCTGGATAAGACCAGAACGCTGAAATTTTCGTCATCCAGTAAGCTATACAATCACATACTTAAAATAAAATTTCAAGTCTGTAGGTCATTTAGTTCCGAAGTTAAGCGAAAGCAAAGTTTCGTATTTATGACAGACACTCACTCACTCACTCACTCACTCACTCACTCATGATCATCAAAATAGAACTAGTACTTCCCATAAACCTAGAGAGCTGAAATTTGGTACAGAGTTAGGGTTTGATGCCCACATAAAGGGAAAACTATAAAAACTAGGATAATCGAACGGGAACGGGAATTATACGGGATCGGGAACGGGAATTGTAACTCAAGAACGGCTGAACTGATTTGGCTGAAAATTGGTGGTGAGGTAGCTTAGAACCAGGAAAAGGACATAGGATACCTTTGATCCCGAAATTCCCACGGGATTGGGAACGGGAATTTATAACTCAAGAACGACTTAATTTATTTGGCTGAAAATTTATAGGGAGGTAGCTTAAAACCAGTAGAAGGACATAACGTACTTTTAACCCAAAAATTCCCACGGGATTAGGAACGGGAATTTATAACTCAAGAACAGCTGAATTGATTTGGCTGAAAATTGGCGGGGAGGAAGCTTAAAACCAGGAGAACAACCTAAGATATTTTTAATTCCGAAATTCCCACGGGAATGGGAACGGGAATTTTTAACTCATGAATGGCTGAATTGATTTGGCTAAAAATTGGTGGGGAGGTAGCTTAGAACTAGGAAAAGCACATAGGATACTTTTTATCCCGAATTTCCCACGGGGACGGGAACTACGCGCGTGTAACCGCGGGGCGCTGCTAGTGTAATAATAAAATACTACTCCAGAAGAAAAAAATGTGTCAAATAAGAAAATCTAATAAAATAAATCAATATGACCACGTTTCAACAAAAAGAAATGAAATCCCACCAAAAACATTCTGTAAAAAAACTAGCCAAGTCTCGATGGAGCTGCTTGTTTATCTCTAAAAAGTAATGAAATCTAGACAAACTCGTGCCAAGTATAAGGTTCCTTACTGCGATTTCTTTATTATTATAGTTAATGTTGTGTGACTTGGCCGTTGAAGGGTACAAAACTAGGTGGTCCATGACACCATTATTGCACCAATCTATCGCCAGAATCGCTACCCATTGACGATAGAAAATCGCCACTTGGAAAACGTTAATTCAATATCCAGTCAATTGTAGGCTCGATAAAGCTGCGTATTTTAATAATGTTGTAACATTACGTGTAAACAAAATTGACTTGTACCCACTACTAACGTTATAAACAATGTTCAACGGCCAAGTCACACAACATTAACTATAATAATAAAGAAATCGCAGTAAGGAACCTTATACTTGGCACGAGTTTGTCTAGATTTCATTACTTTTTAGAGATAAACAAGCAGCTCCATCGAGACTTGGCTAGTTTTTTACAGAATGTTTTTGGTGGGTTTTATATTTACGAAGAATATTGACTGATGAAAAAAAAAAGAAATTAAATAAGCAGAATATGTCGACACCTTTCAGTGTGCCATTTCAGTGCTTTATAATAGTAATATCTTTGGGTCTACTTATTGAATTATGTTTTAAAATACAAGGGAAATCCGATGTTACACGCAGTATTATCTAGTTGAGGCTAGTAACTAATTAGATTGATTTAGATTTAAGTATTCACTTGTTTACAGATGTGTTCGTACTTTTGTTATTAACTTATTTTTGACATATTGTTTAAGTATCGGCTTCCATTGTAATGTTATTACTGTTGATTTTGCATATTCTGTTAATGTTCGTTGTGATTCTGTTGTGTTAGTTATTAAGTTGTTCTATTCCATAACTAAATCAATCCTATAATAATAAGGATTGATTATATGGTAACATTTCCATAGATTTAATTAATTTTCAGATCAACACACCATCTATTATAATCTCTTTGTATTACTAAGTAAGCCTGTAGAGTACTCGTGTAAGTACTTACTAATGAAATCAATAGCATTTTTATCGTCATTAGACAATAGTATTAAGAGAATTTTTGTCTAAAAATTTATCTTATTACAAGATATAGGTAACTCATCCAGTAGACACATATTTAATTTATTTACTTCTAAATGTCTATCAATAGGGATTTCTTTGCAATACTAAGTTTATATGATTCCATAGATGATAAGTTAATAATATTTTGTATTGTGTGGCGATATTGTAAATAATTATTAGTGTATAAGTGATTGTTGTACAGTTTGTTTGTCTCGTAATATTATATTTATTTTTGTAAGTGACCGCCGGCGGCCGGGCAGCGGAGCCCGGCGGTCGGCTCCATCCAGTACAATGTTGTAATAAATACTTATTTCGATCATACTTTTTGTTTTATCTATCATATACCTACACTACATCTTACAATGGGTTCATGGGTTTATATTTAATACGTATTAAGTAATTGATGTAACCAGTAGGTGAATAAAAACAACTAATTTAGATACCATAAGATTTATTTGACTATAAATAACTCAAATTAATTTCACAAATAAAGATACATTTTGAAGTAGTACATTTGGTATGTACGGAGGTACACTTACAGCTACTGATCGCCTACATCTACTGGTTTACGAATTACATCATTCGTCTATAATGTCTGAGATTTTTATCTTAATATGTAAATAACTTATTCTAAACCACTATAATTTCTAAAGAACCATTAAAGATCCCCACAATAAGGGTGCGTTTCCACCAGAGATGTATAAGGATGCATAGCGAGTGGCGTATTTGTTAAGGACCAATAGATTAGCTTTATTTGCCTAGCCGCTGTGAAATTATCTGAGCTGTATATCGGTTGTTAATAGACATATCCGTCGCTACGCATCATCGCACATCTCTGGTGGAAACGCAGCCTTAGTAGGAAGGTCTCTAATTAGTTCTGCTTCATTGGCAGCATCCGCTACCAATGACTAAAGGCACACAGATATAGTTATTCCCCGCGCGCGGCATTTCAAATCGCGTCTACATTATTAGTTATGTTTGATTCCCTAGAATCTCGAGGTGCACTTGTCTTTATTTATTGTAATTAGATTTAGTACATGCAGAAAATAAACCACATCATGGCCCATCAATAATTATTATATTATGTCAGATTATTTTGATCAAAAAAAGTCATTCTAATAATTCCTCTTTTCGTCAAATTATAGGTATAATTCTCACATTAGTGGTCACCAAAATATCACGAATATTATTACAGAAAAGAGATTGATTTAATATCAAGAAACCGAAGGTAATAGAGAAAGTGAGACATATAGAATAAAGAGAGAACGACTTACAATTCTAAGGTAAAGAACATGTAAAGAAGAAATAGGAATCAGATATTGTATGAATGAACTCGATATCTCGCTCGCCATTCGTAACATACACAGGCAAACGGAACATTCGAGAATACTATTGTCATTGTAAACATCAATCCGGTGAGAGGATCGAACCTCAATACGGAGTCTGACCGATGCAGTTCAAAATTATAGTCGGACGAAAAGAGAAGTCAATTTATTTAAAATAGAATTTGTAACTACATTAAAATGTCACACTAGGAATAACAATGTTCAAGATAGCTATACGATAGATGTACGTATGTTGTATGATATAGAGTCACCGTCCGAGCGCCCCATACAGCCAGGCTGGCGGAGTCGCGGCGGGCCCTACGCGGGCGCTATGGGCTGGTTGGCGGTGACGTAGTAGTGGCCCCTACGCGGGCGCTATGGGCTGGTTGGCGGTGACGTAGTAGTGGCCCTACGCGGGCGCTATGGGCTGGTTGGCAGTGACGTAGTAGTGGCCCCTACGCGGGCGCTATGGGCTGGTTGGCGGTGACGTAGTAGTGGCCCCTACGCGGGCGCTATGGGCTGGTTGGCGGTGACGTAGTAGTGGCCCTACGCGGGCGCTATGGGCTGGTTGGCGGTGACGTAGTAGTGGCCCTACGCGGGCGCTATGGGCTGGTTGGCGGTGACGTAGTAGTGGCCCTACGCGGGCGCTATGGGCTGGTTGGCGGTGACGTAGTAGTGGCCCTACGCGGGCGCTATGGGCTGGTTGGCGGTGACGTAGTAGTGGCCCTACGCGGGCGCTATGGGCTGGTTGGCGGTGACGTAGTAGTGGCCCTACGCGGGCGCTATGGGCTGGTTGGCGGTGACGTAGTAGTGGCCCTACGCGGGCGCTATGGGCTGGTTGGCGGTGACGTAGTAGTGGCCCTACGCGGGCGCTATGGGCTGGTTGGCGGTGACGTAGTAGTGGCCCTACGCGGGCGCTATGGGCTGGTTGGCGGTGACGTAGTAGTGGCCCTACGCGGGCGCTATGGGCTGGTTGGCGGTGACGTAGTAGTGGCCCTACGCGGGCGCTATGGGCTGGTTGGCGGTGACGTAGTAGTGGCCCTACGCGGGCGCTATGGGCTGGTTGGCGGTGACGTAGTAGTGGCCCTACGCGGGCGCTATGGGCTGGTTGGCGGTGACGTAGTAGTGGCCCTACGCGGGCGCTATGGGCTGGTTGGCGGTGACGTAGTAGTGGCCCTACGCGGGCGGTATGGGCTGGTTGGCGGTGACGCTGGGGTCGAAGTGCACGCCGAACAGCGCCTCGCACGCCGCGCGCGCCGCCTCCTTGCGCGCCTCCTTCTTGTTGGGCGCTGCGGGCAGGCGGCGCGTTAGGGCCCCGATCGCATGAGGACGTAAGAGTAAAATTCAAAATTCAATGTACCTTTCCCGGCGTAGGTCTCCCCGTCCACGTCGACGGCTATCGTGAAGATCATGTTCTGCGGCTTGTCGCCGAAGGCAGCCAGCTCGCGGTACTCGAGGTGCGGCCGCATGTACGTGAGCAGCATGCACGGGTGCATCGCCGCCGCGTTCACCGGCAGCCGGCGCGGCTTCTTCGTCGGCGTCGGCGGCGTCGGCGTCGGCGCCAGCGTCGCGTCGGCCGTCGACGGCTCCGACCACTGCACGAATAACGCCGATAATAACGTCGTTCCTTAGGGAGGAGGCGGCGCGGGGGTGTACTCACGGAGCAGGATTGCGGGCGCAGCTGCGGCACCTTGTGGCCCTCGTACTCCCACTCGGTGAACAGCTTGTGCAGCGCGAACGACGCCAGCTGGATCATGGGCAGCGTGTCCTCCTCCGCGTCCGCGCCGGGCGCCGGCGGGCCGCCTGCACACACACACACACACACTCGCACTTGGCGCCGCACTCCGGGAGTCCGCGGCGCCTCCTGTACGTACCCTCGTTGCTGACGATCTTGTTCATCTTCTTGATGAGGATGTCGCGTATCGCTTGCTCGGCGGCCGCGTTCCGAGCGCTCAACTTGTTGTCGCCTGACGACACAGTGAGTTACAATTGTTACGTGTTTAGTTCAATAAGCAAATAAAATTATTTCAAAGGAACTAATGAGGTATAATATAAGAACAATGTACCGTATCCCTTGTAATTTTCTCCCTCTAGATTCAGATCGGCGCAGAACGCTTGAGTGCTTTTCTGGAAGAAGTTCTGAGTCGGAGGCGACGGCTCCACTTTGAATTGCTGAAAATACAAGACATTATATCAATGTTATACATATTGTATTGTAAATTTAATTCAAAGACCCACAAAGTACAATAGACGTTAGTCTTACGTTGGTGATCTGCTCGTTGGGCTTCATCTCATTGAGCACCATGAGCGCGTTCTTGGGCGTGAGCAGGCGCCGCAGCGTCTCGTTCTGGCGCCGCCGCCGCTCCTTGTTCGACACCTTCTTCACTGTCGTACACAACACACACGATAAATAGATAGATTTGTCATTGTGACCGGCAAGTCGCCGGCTCTTTATCGTTACCTCCTTGGAGCTTGGACTTCATCCACGGCGGGCGCTCCTGCTTCATGCTCTCGTCGGACAGCGAGGGGTCCATCTTCACGTCCATGTCGGGCTCCACCTGCCGGCGAGACTCACTGTGAGGGAGGTCGCGCACTGCGCGCGGCGCGGGGAGTGGGGGGGGGAGTGGGGCACTACCTGCAGGGGCGTCGGCCGGGGCGCCGGGAGTAACGGCGCGGGCGGTTGGACAGGGAGTGGTTGCTGCTGCTGTTGTGGTGGTCGACTTTGTAGCAACGACTGCACATTTAAACAAATTTATCAATAAATATACATACAACAGAAGGGGGTTCCCAGAAAGTTTTTTGTTAGTTAGTTAGTATGTGTATGTATTTTAACTATTAATGGAAATCTTAAAGATTTTCTAAATTTCTAACACAAATAACAATAATGAACACAGGTATAGATAATATTATCATTTACCACTTCCAACTAAGTCAAGTGCATGTGCTCTTACCTGAGGGAAAAGAGCGACGTCACGGGGCGTCGCGCACTCACTGGCCTCGTGCAGCTAAGTGGAAGGTGTGAAGCCACCTCTCACTCACACATACATCACATCCCTCACCCTCACATAGCTATGTTACTTGGCCTTTAATAACTCAAGCAACATATCTTCAACAGTTCACAAATACATCTACACAGTGAAGGTGGGTACACACCGACCAACAACAACCGTGTTCCTAAAATGTGTTGCCCACTGAAATTGCACCATCATAATTTGTGTTCCACCACCAGTGTTTACCTTAATTCTAATTTGTTACAAATCCAGTGGGTTCACACATGTTAGAAGCAAGGTGCAGCTTACTGTCTACTTAGTCTAGAGAAGCCCCTATGAGCACGAGATGGATGTCTCGTGACCATAATGTATTCTCAACCCTCCGGGATAGTCCCCGAGAGGCCTGAGTCTTCATTCTCTGACCTGACTCCCCCTCCCCTCCCCCACTTGATGGTCAAGCAGAGTGCAGCCATGTCCACCACAGGAATTGTTAATCAATGCCATTGGTGGGTTGCATCATTGCACAAGATTTACTACAAACATTATTTTGTGATCATCTCGTGTAATGATGGCCAGTCATGTGACTCAAGCACAGTCGGAGACTAAACCGCGACTTTTGGCCAGTGCCTTGGTGTTCAGGACTCCGCATTACGCTGTGATGAGAAATATTTGATTCATATTATAATAGTGTACTTGAAAAGATAGGTTTACCGTTTAAAAAATAAACTAGAAGATTGTGTTTACCTCGTTGGCAGGCACAAAGTGTCCTGGAGTGTTGTAGCGGCCCGAGCTGCGTGTCCTATCTGCCAGAAATATGATGTTATTGATATATTGACTAGTATAAAGTACTTATGCAATAATATGAATTCCTTATGAAACTCCTATAGCAGTATTAACAGATAGTGTGGTTTTCAGCAAGAACCACATGAAAAATCAATTGTATTGAGAAATAAAATATACTTATATAAAAATATTCAATCATAAAAACTTACATTGCTTGTACATGCTCCTGAGCGTTATCAACTAAGTACTGTTATTATTACAGAATCGATATTAGGCTGAACAGGGGCTTATTCACTTCAACCTTCGTATCAAATCAAACAATAATGTATTTATTATCGTTGATACAATATGGAATTATAGTTACTACCTATTTCAATTTCATCGCCATCGACGCCATTCCATTATTCTTTCTTTCTTCGCTTCGATTCGATCGATCGAATCATGACATGACGTTGTCATGACCACCCACAGACTAGGTCATATTCATTGACATATAACATGGACATCGCATGTTTGACTATAGAAAAAATAGTTATAGAAGTATGAGGCTTATCGACGCCAAAGTTATAAAAATATGGCCGTCTCTTTTTAACTTTCATAATTTTGCGTAAGGGAAAAAGGACAACAGTATTTCTGACAGTTACTATAATAGCCATCTGTCATTCTTAGTCTCATTGAAATACCTACTCGTGGCCGTTCGCCATATTATTTTCTAGCTATAACAAAAGGATTTATCGACTTACTTAGTGATGGGCAATGAAACATCGTGACCACAGACTATAAACTATCGATATTTTAAATAAAACGTTATTTGAAAATTTATTCAAGTACGTTTTAATTTTGGTGTTTATTTTTATTTCATAAACTTTATTTACATTTTGTGCATATTTGATCTTAAATAATAGTGAGTAAGTATATAAAGTCCAATTTCTCAGATTCTCATGTAGTATACCATAAGAAACCATGGATTTGAGGTTTGCTCTTGAGAATATTTGTATTCATATTGAAATATTCGTTTAATTGAATGCCTAACGTTTGTAATTAAATAAAACCCAATTAAATGTTACATCAGTATCGATTATAGTACGAAACGTCGATAATTTCTATCGACATTTTTATATCCCGGCAACTAAAGTATAAAGAATAAAAGTTTGATATATAGGGTGGCCCAAATAAAACGGTCAGTGGGGGGAAGTCTAAAACTATAAGAGATACAAAGATTTGTTCTTAGGAACCATGTCATCGATTTTAGTTAAAATAAAAATTGCATTCAAAGATTTAGAAAAATACTCACTAATTACTCACTAAAGGAATCGAACCCGGATGTTTTGAAAAAAATATTTTTTATTATTTGTAACTAGAACGAACGGCCGTATATACAAACTATTGTATTTTGTATCTTGAAATGGTGAATTTGTGTTGAAATGGGATATTTACTGGGAAGGAACTACAATGATGTCTTGGCGAGTTTTGTACCAAACTATTTCATTTAAAAACAATGCATTTTAAAGAATTTAGATATTATGTTTCTTAGTAACATTTACTTACTGCTAAAGATGTACACAATCCATTTCTAGTTTAAAATAATGAACATTAAATTTTTCAAAATTTCCGGGTTCGATTCTCAAAGAGAGTAATAGTTTTTTTTTCTAAATCTATGAATGCACTTTTTTTTTTACTAAAATCGATGACATGGTTCCTAAAAACAAATCTTTGTATCTCTTATAGTTTTATACTTCCCCTTACTGAGCGTTCTATTTGGGCCACCCTGTATGTCACAATGATCAAGCTATATTTTACAAACTATCTATATGTTCGTTTACAGTAAGACCTATTTATAAAACTTAAAATTAATCAAAGTAAGAAAACATACTTACGATCTATTATCGATGTTATTTTTCAGACATATCGATAGGGACTGCACTATTAGCCGCCATTTTATACTCTCAGTAAAGTATAGGTATACACGTTTTTTTCGTAGGTATGCCCCGTCCATGTTATATGTCAATGGTCATATTCTATGCTATATTAGTACGTATGTCATGACATTGACAATGACATACTACAAAAATATGGCCACAGCACAGAATGCATGCAATGTGAATGGATGGAAGTTTGATGTTGATGGGCTTGATGCACGAATGAATGCACTACTTTGCTTGTTTGCTTGATTGCATTGCATTTCTTTGCATTGCAAATTGCATTTATATAATTAATTCATTCATTTTTGTTGTGTATGTTGGATTAAAAATTGTGAAAGAAAAAGTGAAAATAAAAAGAAATGTTCCATTTGATTTGATTGTATGTGATCTGAAGGGAAATGCTGGAACATTTACATTATAATCGTGGAAGTAAACGTTGGCTTCAATGTTCACTATTATCTGATATTATTTGTGGAATATGTATTTCAAGATTATACCTGCTATGCAACTTGCCCTGAAAACAAATAGGTACCCTGAACAAGTAAAAGTAAGTAATCAATAATAACTAACGTGGCTATATTGCCTCATAGGTGCTCAAAATATACCTACTTATGTGTTACTGATTTCACTATACAATCACTGTTATTAGTTGTGTGTTGTAGTTGTAGTGATCAGTAAAACACAAAATGTATTGATATCATAATATGTAAACACAAGTGACCATTGAAGTAGATATTGAAAGTAAATGTTTCCACTTTACGTGGATAATGTTTGTACAATGATGTTAATTACCCATTCTCTTGTGCATGATAACTCAGTGCTCGGTTGTGAGAACACATTCAGTGATGGTTGGTATTAACCAGCCAATAAGTAGCTACATTGAACCTTTGTTGGAGTTAATAAATAGTTTTATAAGTTGTGCCTGTTTTTTAACATTTTTAAAACTTAGCTTTGATGTTCTGTGTACAGGTTCAAACTATGTTTGTATTTTAGTGAACAAATGAAAGTGGAAACTCCACAATGTCATCAGTGCATTGTATAGTGGTGTGGGAGTACCAGAGTCAAGGGCTGTGGGTGCCGCACACGCCCGGCGTGACGCGCACGCTGGAGCGGGCGTACGCCAAGAAACTAACCCGAGTGGTGCTAGCTGACGCCGACCCCGCGCTCAAAGGTCACTACGTCAACTTGAGGACGTTGACACAGTGTCAGGACATGCCCGGTGAGTACCAAATATCAATAACAATCTTGCCAGTAACATTCATTTAGATTGCAAGTGATCAGGTGCTATGATAATTTTGAAACAAACATAAAATAATATTTGTCTACTTGGACAAAATAATATACTATTATAATGTTTCAGGCAACAATTATTGCCCCCATACAAGATTTACAATGACAGGTGCTGAAAAGCAAATGTGTTTTGTGTGTGTGTGTGTGTGTGTGTACCATATATGGAAAAGTATGCGAGCAATAATTGAAGAAGCACGTGGTTGCGTCAATGTGCTACCAGGTATAAACTTAGTAATGCATGTTGTGTGGTGGTCAGAGGGCCGGGCGCGCGAGGTGTGCGTGCGGCGGTCGTGCTTCGGCGTGCACTCGGTGGGCGGGCGCGGCGCGCGCTGGGAGTGGGCGCGTCTGGCCGCGCCGCCGCACGCCAGCGACCTGCACTACGAGCCCATGCCCATGGAGGTACGCCACCAGTGACGTCACTACTGCTAATCGTGTTACTGTCCGAGAGCCTGTCGAGTGTCCGCCGGCGGGCCCTCACGGAGGTGTGTTGCAGCTGCAGTGCCTGGTGGAGGAGCGCGTGTGCGCGGGCGACGCGGGCGCCGTGGTGTGGCGCGAGTGGGCCGTGAGCGCGGCGCGCGGCGCGGCGCGCGCGCGCGACGAGCTGCGCGTGGTGCGGCGCCGCGCGCAGCCGCCCTACCCGCTCGCGCGCATCCACCCGCCGCCCGCCCTGCCCCCCGCCAACCCGCACCCCCACAACCCCCACCCGCACGGCTCGCAGGCCCACCACCCGCCGCCCGCCGTCGAACCCACCCTTCCCAGTGAGTAGCTTCTAAACATGTGGCACATTTTTAGGAAGACCATTAATTTCATAATAGTAATATAAATCTTCCATTGCGTCCGTTCGTTCCAGGACGAGGCGTTCGCATCCCCCAGCAGCACACGGGGTCGAGCGTGCAGTCGGTGCAGTCCGTGCAGTCGGCGCAGTCCGGGCAGTCGGTGCAGTCGTGCCCGGCGGCGGGCGCGGCGGGCGGGCGGCGCAGCGCGTCCCCGAGCGGGCGCCGGCCGGGCCTGGCGCGGCAGATCCTGCACAACCTCAACATATTCAGTGAGTGGCGGCGCGCGGCCCGCGACGCGTGGCCGCCCGAGCCCGCGCCGACGTCCCGTGGTGTTGCAGGCGCGCCGCGGGCGCCGGCCAAGGACGAGCCCAGCGCGCGCCGACACAGCGTCGACACCGTGTCCACCTACCTCAGCCAGGAGAGCAAGGGGAGCACGCAGGTCGCCCGCCTTCCATACTTTCGATGTTGTATTTGTTAGCGAGCGAGACGGTTTGGGGTGCAGGTGCAAAGACCGTGTGAAAAGATTTGGCTAGGTCTATAAAAAGACAGACGAATGTGTGTGGTGTTACAGGGCGGGTCGGTGAGCGAGCTCCTGGACTGCAGCGCGGGCAGCGACGACGTGTTCGAGTGCGGCGGGACCGCGGGCGCCGCGGACCGCGAGGAGGACGACGACGATGACGGTCAGTGGCGGTCGGGGCGAGTGCACGCAGGAGGTGGAGAGCGAGGGGAACAGGCTTCGGGACTTCATCTCAACGCTTTAGTTTATAAACTTTACACAGTGTAAACACTCTCGTGCGACTTGAATTTGCTCGCAATAAAATGTTCATATTTGGCTTATTCATTTATTTTGGGTAATTATTTTTCCACCGTCACATATCAGAGTGGGTGTGCGGCAGCCCGGCGAGCGCGTGGGTCCGCAGCGCGGGCGTGCCGCAGTGGGGCGCCGTGTGCTGGCGCTGCCGCCACCCGCTGCGCGCCGGCGCGCTGCAGCTGCGCCGCTGTCAGCACATGCTGCACGCCGCCTGCCTGCGCCGCCTGCTGGCCGACACGCCGGTATGTACCCGCGGCCGCCGCGACCCGTCGCCGCCGCCTCTACAGCGCGCGCGTCCGCAGGGCCCGGCGCGCGTGGAGTGCCTCGTGTGCGGCGAGGTGTACCGCGAGGGGGAGGCGGAGCCGGCGCCGCCCGCGCCGCCGCCGCGCCCGCCGTCGCAGCCGCCCGGCAGCATGTCGTGGCGCCTGCAGCCCGTGGCGCTGCCCCACACGGACTGCGACACCTCCATCCTCATCACGTACAAGTGAGTATGCGGGCGGCGGGCCGGGGGCCGCGCGGCGCGGGGCGGGCCGTGACCTGGCGGCGTGTCAGCTTCCAGTCGGGCGTGCAGGGCCCGTGGGACCCGGCGCCGGGCGCGCCGTACTTCGCGGTGGGGTTCCCGCGGGAGTCCGTGCTGCCGGCGTCGGCCCTCGGGCGGCGCGTGCTGGCGCTGGTGTCGGCGGCGTGGGCGCGCGGCCGGCTGTTCGCGGTGCGCGCGTCGCGCACGACGGGCCGCGAGCACGTGGTGGCGTGGTGCGCGGCGCCGCCGCCCGCGCGCCCGCACCACTACGCGCGCGGCCTGCAGGTGCTGCTGGCGGCGCGCGACGCGCTGCTGGCGCTGCTGGAGGGGGACGCGTGACGCGCTGCTGGAGGGGGACGCGTGACGCGCTGCTGGAGGGGGACGCGTGACGCGCTGCTGGAGGGGGACGCGTGACGCGCTGCTGGAGGGGGACGCGTGACGCGCTGCTGGAGGGGGACGCGTGACGCGCTGCTGGAGGGGGACGCGTGACGCGCTGCTGGAGGGGGACGCGTGACGCGCTGCTGGAGGGGGACGCGTGACGCGCTGCTGGAGGGGGACGCGTGACGCGCTGCTGGAGGGGGACGCGTGACGCGCTGCTGGAGGGGGACGCGTGACGCGCTGCTGGAGGGGGACGCGTGACGCGCTGCTGGAGGGGGACGCGTGACGCGCTGCTGGAGGGGGACGCGTGACGCGCTGCTGGAGGGGGACGCGTGACGCGCTGCTGGAGGGGGACGCGTGACGCGCTGCTGGAGGGGGACGCGTGACGCGCTGCTGGAGGGGGACGCGTGACGCGCTGCTGGAGGGGGACGCGTGACGCGCTGCTGGAGGGGGACGCGTGACGCGCTGCTGGAGGGGGACGCGTGACGCGCGGGACTCCCGCACTCTGCACTGGAGGAGGTGGAGGCAGGAGGTGGGCCGCCACGCCGACTTGATAAACGTCGCAAAAGTAGACCCTATGCGAAGCAGATAAACTAATATTTTCGTTTGATTCAATTGTATTAAAATGTTATAGATTTCTAGCTTAATTTTATAGTTCTTGTTTTTAGTCATCTTAGGCGACGAATTTTTTCTATACAAAATTGAGAAGGTATATTAAGTGATAAATGTGATTACAGACTGCACGATATATTGAAACGTGTCTTCCATTGTGCACCCCGCGGTGTGTACATTTGTCTTCCTACCGCCCGATCGCGTTCAGTGTATAATATCGCCCTGAGGTAGCTCCCCGATTGTAACAAAGAGACTAACGGTGAGTGCGCGCGCGCCGGTGACGTCACGCGACCACGGCAAACATTGACAGTATTCTCTATGCAATTATTTGTTTACTACTAGTTACATCGGAGTTCGGTAATAATGTCCTTTGATAACGAATCAAATCAATGTTAGTGAAGATAATTTTAGTTAGCAAATATTACTCTATTTACATTTTAAATGTTACATTCCCAAAGGCAAAGGGAATCATGTTGTTTTGTGGTATTAAAGATGAATCTCTTGTGTAGCACAAAATGTACATCACTAATTAGAAAAAAATCTTACAGCTAATGTAAAATTACTACTATTATTGATAAATTGTGTTTGTGAAATTGTGACCAGTGAAAGAATTTTAAATAGTAACACATCATTCAATGAGTTATCATTTTGGATATTTTTATTCAATGTTTAAGTTACTGCTATGGGTACCTATCTCATATTTTCCACAAACTTCAAGAAAAGTGGTGTATATTGATCAACATTTGTCAGTGCTACTAATGAATCTTGCCAACATGATCCATTGAAAAGTTACATTTGGGGTTGCGTTTCTTAGAGGACGCAATTTTATTTTTTTGACGTGTAGGGGGGGTAAGTGTAAAGCTAAAATCAAGTTTGTGGGGTCGCCACCCTTGTCCCACGGCCGCCATCTTGAAAATAGGGGTTGAAACGGTTTTTACGATATATCTCTTAAAGTATTTATCTGATAAAATTTTTTTTTTAACGTTTTTTGTTGCAAATTAAATTCTCTATAACTTTGGTCCAGTAATTTATAAATAAAAAAGTTATAAGTGAAAATGTTCAGAAATTCGAGAAAAAAATATATTTTTCGATATAACTTTTTTTTATCATTTTACGAAAAAACGATATCAGACCATTTTAGCAGATCGTTTTTTCGACAACTTTTATATGCAACATTTTTTCATTTAGTCAATAGCTAAGGTTTTACAACGCTCCGAAGTGAGTACTATTTTTCAGTACTCTTAACTATACATATTTTATACGTGGGTACTAATAATGTGTCATCAGTTTTTATTTTTTTTATTTTGTTATTATAATTCTTTTAATTAGTAATTTTGCAATGTTATTAATAATTATTGACTCTTTTCCTCACCACCCACGAGGTAGAGTCTGGAGGCAATGTCACAATGACATTTGTTACGAGGATACCGCTGCAGCACACTCAGGCACGGTAGAAAGAGTGGGAGATACTAGTACCTCTCCCTTCCCCTCGATCTTACGCTTTTTCGATCAGCATCACGTGACCCTGACGCGAGTTTGAAAGTTTTTACCCATACAAAAAAAAGTGCTCAGCGCGCTAAAGAAGTTTTCACTTCAAAAAAAGAATAGTACAGTAAGAGAGGTTAGAAATAATGATAATAATAATAGCAGCTTTTCTTTTGTTCCCTAATGGTCGCTTGGGTATTTTCTACCTGGACAGCATTCTCGGTAATTTTTTTCTCGAATTTCTGTACATTTTATCATAAACGTTAATTTTTTTTTATCAGATAAATAGTTTAAGAGATATATCGTAAAAACCGTTTCAACCCCTATTTTCAAGATGGCGGCCGTGGGACAAGGGTGGCGACCCCACAAACTTGATTTTAGCTTTACACTTACCCCCCTACACGTCAAAAAAATAAAATTGCGTCCTCTAAGAAACGCAAGGTAAGGCCTAAAAAATGTAACATTTCAATGGATCAACAGTGCCTTTTGATATCATAGCTTTAATTAAAGATGGCGACGATTGTCAACGTGACATCTGTCAATATAAGTAGGTATAGTATATAGATTGAGTTGTGACAAATATATTAATAATAAATAAGAATATATTAATGATAAGTTTTAATCATTCTCACTGATGATATTAAGTTATAAGTATGCCTATTGATACGTTAAAACAATTTTTATTAAAAAAAAGCTACCTTGTTATTAAGTTAGTAGAATACAATGGTCTTCCGTATGCATTTTTTAATATAATATTTACGTAAAATAATATAAGATTTTGTATTTCTAATGCATTTTTGTATTTAACGTTATATGGGACCAAGTTCATTATATTAACTGACTGGTAGGTTATCTCATTATAATTATTTACTTGCCAATTAGAGTCTTCCTCGAAATGTAATCTTCCAACTAGAGTTTAGTTATTAAAGTTAAGATATAAGTAAACGCCATAGTTATAGTTATTAAAAGAGATTTTACTCAATAAATTATTTTAAGAATTATTTTTTGTTTTATTTAACATACATACCTACTTAAGTATAATACAAGATTTACCCATTTTCTGATGATTCCGTGGGAATGGGGATAGTCCTTTTCTCTGCCTCTGGCATGTCACGTCACGGTGTTTAACTTAAACATCATGGGGTGAAAGTGTAACAAAACAAAACTCACATTACATATAATATCTTTGTAAATCATTTTCTATATTGATAATTATCAATAGTGAGGCTGGTAAAACTTGCGGCACATAAATACGTAGTAAACTAAATTCGTTTTGCCGCTTAATACTATCGGTAAACAATAATACCTACTATCGATAGTATCGAACCCCAACGGTATCGATACTATCGACCGTCACGGCGAATAAACTATCGATAGATCCATAGTCTACAACTATCGATGTAAGCTCGATAGTGGACTATCGAGCGGTATGTACAGTGGACTAACGTATGTACAGTACAGGTCACAAGTAATCCGTTTTAAGGCTGCGTTTGTAATAGTTATATCAAATTCTGCAAATCATGGAACAGAAATAAGTACATACTTTTTGTATTTATTTAACGTAGTTCTAAACAAATACAGTGAAACTATGATAATGCGCTGTGACAGCACGCGGTGTGTTCTTGTAACGTGTCAATATAGGCGCGCGGTCGGGGGGCACTGGGAGTGCGGCGCATCTCACTCGATCTACCGTTAATATTGAACAAATTAACACACATTGATAACGACATTACAACATAATGCACATTAATTACAATACCAACACAATAAGTCAACTTCAAACCTTATTGATTTAGATAATTTAAACAAACTGAAGCCGCTATTTAAATGAAAACTGTAATTACAGCATCTAACTTTAATTGTAACACTTGAATTTAGATCACGAATATGGGCGGAGGCAAGGCAGGCACGGTGCGAACTTACACGTTGAAAGAGGTTCTAACTGATAGGAATGTAGACGATGTTCTGAGGAAGATTTTTAACGATATAGAGTGTGAGGTGGTGGGCAGCGTGGTGCGGCCGGCGACGGACGGGCTGAGCGGGTACCTCGGGGAGCACATCCGCGCGGCGCTGCACGTGCGGGTCGGCGGCGCCAGCGGGCGTGTCCAGGAGGTGCACCTGTTTGTGAAGAGGATATCACAGGGGAACGAGCCCAAGGCGCAGTTCATACACGAGAACAACTACTACAAGAGGGAGAGCCTCATGTTCCAGTTAATAGAGGAGATGAAGGCTGCTCACGGTAAGTGTTATACCTAATTGTGATATGTATGAAAGACTATATTCTTAATGTGGCAATAATTGTGATGTACCTAGAGCCCCGGCCGTGGTGCGCGGAGGCGTACCTCCACACAGACCGCCTGCTGGTGATGGCGGACCTCTCGCTGGCGGGGTACTGCACGCGGCCGCTGCTCGACACGCTGGACCCGCCGCACGCGCTGCTCGCCGCCGCCGCCGTCGCCAGGTTCCACGCCGCCTTCGCCGACTACCACACACAGAAGAACCTCCGAGGGACGCGACCCTATGACTTCATCGAGCTATACGGCGATATAATGGGGGAGCCCACTTTCTGCGCGTCGCCGTGGCTCCGCGCTGCCGCCAAGTTGTCCGCGAATCTGTTGGACGAATTTTCCGACTACCGTCGACGATTTGGAGTCCAAACTGGCTGAGCGGTACGTGGAGGCGTGCGACAGTCTGTGCGTGGACGAGACCACCCTGAACGTGATCCTGCACAAGGACCTGTGGGTGAACAACATTCTGTTCAAGTACGAGGGCGGCGAGCCGGAGAGCGCGCTGCTCATCGACTACCAGTGCATGCGGTACGGGCCGCCCGCCTTCGACCTGATGACCTTCCTCTACCTGAACACCTCCAGGAGTTTTCGGGAGAAATACGAGAAGGAGATCATACAGTATTACTTTAAGACATTCTTAGAATCCGTTTCCAATGAGACCAAGAAGCGATTGGATGCGTTGGGGTACGACGAGAGACAGTTCTGTGAGTGGTGCGAGAGGAGCCGCATGTTCGGGTGCGTGGAGGCGATCACGATCTACCCGATGGTGCTGCTGGAGCCGGTGAGCGCTCAGAGCACGTTCGACGACCCGGAGACGTTCAGCGCGCTGATGGAGCAGGACCGCTCGGAGGCGGTGGCGCAGCACGCGCGCCGCTCGACGCCCTACCGCCACCGCCAGCTCGAGGTCACCGAGGAGTTCATAGAGCGATACGTGGTAACGAAGGGAGTGAACATGCAAACACAGATTACTAAACAGTTACTATGAACTAAGGTCTTAGTGATATTGATATGTGTCTATGTATTATATACGGCACTGTGCTAGTCTAGTAATGATAGCTGGGAACATACCTACTCAGTATGTGTGTAGTTTTATGGATATTTATTGTATTATGTATTAGTTAACATAACATAACATAATCATTCACTACTTCATCTCATTATAGTAACTGACCCCTAACTAAGCTCGAAGCTTGTATCTAGGGTATCGATATTAATTGTCATCGAGTTGTTTGTTAATGGTGTTGTGGACAGAAGGTCTGCTATTTGTTAAAAAATAAATATTATATAAAGTTGAGTTGTTTATTGATGAGTACCATAAGACATAAATAGTAGGGCAGTATGTAGGTACATATTTCTAACATTTGCCCCGTATCACTTATTCACACCAAAACAAAACCAGCTTCACACAGTTCTCATTATCTAACACTAGCAGCGCCCCGCGGCTTCACCCGCGTAGTTCCCGTTCCCGTGGGAATTTTGGGATAAAAAGTATCCTATGTGTTATTCTGATGTATAAGCAAGATTATTGTAAAGTTTCATTAAAATCCATTCAGTAGTTTTTGCGTGAAAGAGTAACAAACATCCATACATACAAACTTTCGCCTTTATAATATTAGTAGGATTACAAAAAGCTTACATTGACAGGTTTCCAAATAGTGTGTACTCGTCTAGTGGACAGTTCACCAATGGAGGCAGCTTTCCATTGGGTGATGTAAGTAAACACACCATATGGCCGCCGCCGCCGCCCGTCTGCAGCTAACTGTGTCAACACGCTGACATTACCATTTACAGAGCACTGCCTTCGGTCACACGACGCTTATTTTACGCACATTAGTACTTGCAATTATACTTACTTATACTATTGAGAAATACTGAAATATCTGATATCAATATGTGAGCAAACGTCTCGCTTGCCAAAAAGTATTTCTAAATATTTAATTAAACTAGCTGTGCCCCGCGGTTTCATCCCGTGGGATGAAAAGTATCCTTTTGGTATAAATGACCAAATTTAATCTAAATCGGTTCAGTAGTTTTTGCGTGATAGAGTAACAAACATACACATTCACAAACTTTAGCCTTTATAATATTAATCTGATTAATACAGTGAGGACAAGGCGTCGTAGTGCCGTCTCGTTGAGTTTTCTTAATTTTCAAACCCAAATCACAACTAGCAAATAGCGAACATATAGACAGCGATCCCTGTACCTCTAGCTAGGAAAAAAGATGCACATATAATTTACCACAACACCAAAGCATTTCACACATACCCAATTAAATATTTATTGAAAACCTTGTAAACATCATTACCGAGATGTCCAGATGCGCTTATCATCAATAATATAAAATATCTCAAGTGTTGCAGTGTGTCACCCCGAGCGAGGTCGCGGCACAATACTAGTTGTGCAATCTCTCGATGCGTCGGGACTCGGACCGATATGGAGTCGAGTCGGAGTGATTCAGAGCTTTAGGGTTGTCCGCTATTGAGGTTGAGCTTTTGATATGCAATTTTTAGATGATGTCTGCGATTGGTGTAAACTTCGAGAAGTGTAACTACTATACAAATGTAAAGTAAGGTATAAAAAAGATTGAATATGTAAGTAAAATACTAAGTTTAGAAGATATTTTTTTAATAAAAGGAAAGAATTGACTTTATGTGAGTTTTTCTGAAATGCTTAATAATATCGGAAAAACTTTTCAGAAAAATCCTTTAAAAATGCAAGTTGCATCAAAAACAGACCGACGATTGACACGGACAGGGAAACACAGAGAATAATGTTGTAGAAGTAATTAACATGTTTGCGTTACTCATCACTTCTAAACCTCTATTAAAATTGATCGTGAAAACATTTCCAAAAAATACTCTGCGAGCTGCGAGCCAACCCTGCCGCGTACCCCTCACTAGGACAAGGGCGGTTTGTCGCCGAATACGGGCCTCCAATGTCGCTCACTCCACAAATATCGATATAATATTATATACCGACATAAGTAAATAATTACAAGTATAAAAAGTACCTACCTACATAAATACTGTCTGACACAACGTTATTGATAAGTCTGCTTTTAAATTACATTAATTATTCGCATTCTCAAATTAATTGATAATTAATGAATTGATAATTTGGAGTTATAAAAGTTAATATTTAAACGTTATACAGAATAAATAAACATAGGTAGGTTATTTGTTTTCCGAAATAAAATAGAAGGAGCGCGTTGATGTCTAATGTATGGAAAACTTTCTAAACATTTAGAACTCAGAAAACTTTTATAATTACTTACATATTGTTGTCACTAACTTAAATTAAGGTTATGTGTGTGTTATTTTATGTGTTTTATATAAAAATCTGTTTCTTTACAATTTTCCTTTAATAACTTAACATGTGACCAAAATGCAACATTTAAAATAATATTACTCATTTCATTGTTACCAAAGTATATCTATACTAATAATAAAACAGTAGAACCACCATGTCTGTACATTAAATAAATTTACCTAAAACTGATAGGGGGGGATAAAAGAAGGTCAAAGGAACACAAAACAATAATTTTCGACTTTCTTTCCTGTCTGTCTGTCTATCTGTCTGTCTGTCTGTCTGTTCGCGATAATCTCAGAAAGTACTGAACGGATTTTCATGGCGTTTCCACATATGGATTAAGCTTAATTTGGCGCAATATATAGGCTTTGTTTCATCTCATTTGGATAACGAAAAGAAAAGTTATCAATAAAAATATATTTTGTTGTTTTGAATTTAATAAACAATACTCCGCCCACGACATCGCTTGGGTAATATCCGTTTATATCGCGCAACTTACCACCTTAGTTAGTTCGAAGTTATTGAGATATTCTTTAAAATTTGGGAGGAATCGTAGTCTTTATTGTTTATCGGTCCTCTGATTTCAATCAAAAAATATATTTATCAACACTTCGCTTCCTTTTGACGAGAAAACATTGCTGACATAAATACTACATTTTGGATTTTGTATAATAATATTTCATAGATATCAAATTTGACAGAATGTAGAATATTTCAATATCGAATGCTTAAAGGGCATATCCACATAGCGGATTTTCAGGCGTAAAAAAAATAGTATAGACGTAATATTAGTTAAAGTGCAGTGTACGTGCGTACTATGTTAAAGAAACATTAACTGAGTATCTTTCCCTTAGTAAAAAAACAATAAGAAAACTGCTGATGGATACATTATCAACATAAATATTTTATTCAATAGTTTAAGTTAAATTAAAATAACTTATTAGCCTTTTAGAAAAATGCATTCTAAATTTTCGCCTCAGCCAGGACTTGAACCCGGAACCATGCTGAATCGTAGCACCGCTCTATCCAATTGAGCTACCGAGGAGATTAGATCGTAATATACTGAAATTCTCAAAATGGTACATCAGACATCAAAAAAATATCTACAGCGCCGTCAAGGTATCAATTCAATAAACAAAATAGTTTTTGGCTACTGCTGCCATAACTACGCAATTCTGCTAATGTCAAAGTAGGTAAACGTAAAACAACACGATGGAGATTGGTCATTAATTCTTTTTATCGAGTATAATCCGTCACGGTATCTACGTGAGAGTGAAAAATAGGCAGTGTGCAAAGGTCCTAAAATGTATGATATTTTTTACACAAAGGTTGGCAGTATTGAGTTTTAAATATATAGGTGCATTCAACCTTCTTTTTGTTAAATCAAGCAAAAATTGTGATATCCATCTATAAATACTTTAGGACAAAAAATAAGTGCTTTTAAATTATTGTTCACTGTCTTTGTGTGCTTGCATCATATACAAAACTTTGTTATATGATAGTTCATTTTCAAAGAATTTCTCTATAAACTACATTAATAGTTTGCCTTCCGGGGCTAACATAAATAAATAAATTACTGACCCGTGAGCAGGCCACATATATGTAGTTGGCCATGCTAAAAACAATTAGACCTTAGGTCGACACCAGCGGCCTTTAGTGTCTAACCCTGGGATTTATTTATTTATTTATCGTCATAGCAAAGCACGCCACGACTGGGAATTGGGTGCGCATGAATTGGAACGGAAAATTGTTAGGGATGAGTGGTATTCTTGGTATCAAGACGGTTTCTTCGACACCACAACCGGTTAAAATTTCTGCCTCAATTATGTTACGTTGTAGTGAGGGGTGTCCAGGAACATTTAATGAATTCAGAAATTCTATCGGATAATTTGTGGATTCTTCTTGATTCATAATTATATTGATAGAGATATACTCTCGATTTCCTCCTTGAATACGCGACAGTATTTCATTATTTATTGCACATGCTTGATCATTTCGACGAGTTAAAACAGACCTTTTACATAACCAAGTACTGTTCTGATATTTTTTATTATAGAAAAATAATTGTCTTTTTAGTAATGATTACATATGATTAAAATAATTTCAACATCCGGTATAGAATTTGTTTGATAACTTTGAAAAAGTCAACTAGGTACGTAAAATAAATAAACCAATTTTCACGCGGACGAAGTCGCTGGCATCAGCTAGTCTATAATATAAAAATGAATCGCAAAATGTGTTGGTAAGCGCATAACTCAACAACGCCTGGACCAATTTCGCTAATTCTTTTTTTGTTGTGTTTGTTATTGTCAGGAGAAGGTTCTTATGTAAAAAAAATCTGGAAAATCAGCGGGAAAATTGGACCCGTGCGAAGCCGGGGCGGATCGCTAGTGTTATAATATGACGGGACATTAGTTAATTAGAAGGTTATTGTTTATTAGAAGTGTATGTTTAATTAATGATGTAATTGGTGAATAAGTCGAATTCATCGTTTAATGAAATCAATTCACGTAAAAGTATTTTCAATCAGAGGGATTTAGTCTGTACTGTGTGTCTCTGAATGTGGGTTAATGTGTTCATTTAATTCACTAATCAGCGGTTTAGACATTACACTGCGTCTAATGTATTTATGTATGTACGTAAGAAGTAAATACGTCTGCCATATTTGGATCACATCGACTTCACGAGAAATCAATAAAACAGAAGGAAAATAACTTTTAATTACGCGTGATGTCACCGGCCGTGACATATTTATTTATTGTACTTTAAAATATATGTACTTATTTATTATTAACTAAAAGAATGACGAGTTTTATAAATAATAGTTTAATTAATGTTTATTTATATTGGAATCTTGCATTTCTAATGAATTTGTTTTCGTTTGTCTGGCTGTCTGTTACCTTATCAATCCAAATTACTAGTTCAATAATGATTCTTATATAAACGGTTTTTTTTATGCCTGAACTTTGCATTTTCTTTATATCGGTATAAAAATTATGAACAGTTACCCTTTGTAACGGAGACATTGATACTGTCTCCTTATCGTCGAATACTAGATCAATGAAAAGAGGAATAATCTAAAGCTAAACTATTGTAAACTGTAACCTTTCATAGTATTTTGAAATAAATTAGAAAATAAGATTTTTAGGATAACACATTATATTCAATCTGTATCTTAAAATATGTGTCGAGTTATTTATCAAATAACGTGTCGTGACTAGCTAGTTAAGTTTTGCTATCAACAATCTGTCGGTCAGTTATCGCAGTGAAAGTGATGTATGGACGCACATTAGGTGCCTCTTAGTAAGCACTAGCGGCGCCCCGCGGATTAACACGCGTTAGCTCCTCTCATATTCGTCGCAATGTGATGATGTATAGCCTATAAATGGGCTATCAAACACTGAAAGAATTTTGCAAATCGGACCAATAATTCCTTAGCTTAGCGCCTTTAACCAAGCAAACAAACTCTTCTTTATAATATTAGTATAGATTAGACTCGTTATCAAAAGGGACATACATCATGGTATTGTATTTTAAAAGACTAATTTGTTATAATAATTTATTAAGTGTTTTCCTTATGAGTAACACAGTTATTTTGTGAAATCATTGCTCTAAATTATTATATTATCATCCGTCAGGTTAAGAGATTAAGCTCATTTGTACATAATATAAAAGTGTGATTATAATATCTGAAAATCTCTAGCTTCTTCATTTTCACAGAACTTTCACTGATGTTGTTGTAAGATTTACTTACGCTACCTTCTACCTCTAATAAATTCTTACCGGCGTCATAATTTTGCGGACAGACGACAGCCCCTAGGCTCCTAGGAGTATCTGTACGTAATTTAAATATTAGGTTATTTTTTGTGCAAAAGTACTCACTCGTAAATCTTATTTCGTACTACTTAGTTATTTTATTAGTTGTCAAGTTTATCAATTTATTATTACTTTCTCTACAATTATAGTGCAATATTTTATCAAATCATAATGACGAATAGACAGTAGACTGGTGTCGTAAGATGGCGGTCAGTGTAGAGTTTCAGCGGCTGCGCACGAGTTGCGACACTCGGTGCGCCCTGCGGCTGCGCTTGCGACACCCTGTAACTTATACCATATGATAATACAAAATTAGGATTTAGTCGTGATATTTTTTTCTAAATCTGTCTATATTTGTATTCTTATGAGAAACAGGTAAGTATTAAAAAAAAATGGTTTTTATTCGAGTTTAATTAAGTTAGTTTAAGTTAAACCATTTCTTTGAGAGTTATAAAAAGGTTGTGTTTTAATTTGTATTATTCCTTTACACTTCAAATACTCATCCTTTTACACTTTCATCACTTTTACTATTTTGGCGAGTGATTTGACTTCGCAGGAAGAACTTCAGAACTCGCGAGTAGTGCCGCCCGCCCTTAACGTTTATTTATCTATATGTATAGTAAGGGTATCAGAAACTACGCACACATCCAACTATCATTATTAGGGAAACTACAAATAATTCACTTTTATACATACTCTTAGAGGCTAAGCAAATTTGTTCACCTGTAAGACCTCGTCTCCATCCCCGTCTGTCTGTGTGTCTGCGGTCACCTCACGAGGTTTCCTCCCACGCACTGACTCATACATCACAGGCCCTCACTATTCGACTATTCATAATTGTTTGGCCTGCCAATACTTATAACCGTAATCGTCGATGAATAATACTAATTTTAATAATGACAATAACAAACGAATATTACAATGAGCTTATAGCTGTGCTCCGCGGTTTTTCCCGCTTTAATTATTATCAATCTCGTAGGAATTTTGAGGTAAAAAGTCTTAACCTATGTGTTATTCCTAGTTATAAGGAACATCTGTACCAAACTTCATTATTAATTGGTCCAGTAGTTATTGTGTGAAGTAATAACAAACATCCGTCCATCAACTTGCACGTTTGTAGTAATATTATAGACAAAATCTTACTATCAATATATTAGTAGTATTTTGTCTTCATCGATATCCATTAGACAGTATACAAACACATCGTGACATGTAAAATATCGTCGGTCACCACGTCTGCGCGTGAGTGGACGCGCGAGCGGCGCGTGCGCACGCCCGCGCGCACCTGACCATGTGTTAGGACTTAAGTACTTGGTAATATGTTTATACTTCTTATGGTAAACAGTAAGTAGGATATCAACAACTAACTTCAAAATAAACCTCGTATTTCGGAGGACACGGATGTTTCGGTTTCGGTTGTCTTACTTGACATCAACGACAATCGTTAAGGGTAGTTATTAGAACCCAAACCCGACGGCTTAACTAATTCATACTGTAGCACGCAAAAAAGATTCTAATTCACAAAGACCTGATTGTGAAAATTACAAGGCACAATACCCACGAAAAACTTTAACTTAAACATAAAATCATCTTTGTTTCATTCAAAACATATATTTATGATATCTACTAAATAAGTCATAAGACGTATACTTACTACTGCATAGATTTAGCTCCCCAACCTACACTGACATCAAGAATGAATCAATGTTATATATTTCCATCTGAATGGCTGCAGATACATAGAGAATTTCCTTAATCTGCGACCAAATGATTTCATTGATAGCAGTCGTATGCGCGGCCCGCGCGCGGGGTGCGTGGGCGCATGTGACGTCACCGATACTGTACACCCCTTATAAGGTGATCGGCGGTCGGCTGAATTTACATATTTATATTCTTTATTATTATTACTCCATGTATAATAGTTTTGCATGTTTTATATCGTGTCAATATCTGCTGTCGTGTTAGAAAAGAAAATAAAGTTTTCATGAACATCATAATTAACTTATAGCTATTAAGTATTTCATACATATGTATTTATATGATTGTTATTTAACTCAAACACTACAGGACTGACCATTGACCATTAAAAAAAGTCAAATGATATCTTAATATTGACAAAATGTTATGTTGTATGATATTTTTGTCAAGTCTATTTCCACCCGGGCAAGATAGCAACATGTAGCAAGTACAACTTTAAAATCTTTCTATTATGAAGTTTAAGATCTTGCGCCTGAATTATGAAAGTAATTCTTGTTAAATTGTTTAATGAATCTGTAATGATGGCATTTTTTCTTCTAGTCAGTGTAAATATTTTAAACGTTATTCATGTGATAGAAATAATTATTTGTTGCAGTAATATTGCAGCGACGCGACGCGACGACGGGTGTCACGATTGGACACGTATTGTTTTTATTATTACTCAATGTAACTGATGATAATATTATATTAAAACAATGATTCACCGCGGCTTTGCTTAACCTCAATTTTTTATTATTATAAGTAATACATTTTTTATATACTTAGTTACATTTTCATCCTTTATGTAATTTGTGTATTAAATTCCATATCTATTCGAAGACTTTATGTATTTGTAACTCTTCGAAATGTATGTCCTTTATTAGTGACAATAATTTACTAGACAAGTATGAACATAAAAATTGTTATTGTCTGTATGAAAATGACGCAAGAACTTAAAAGTCACAAGTATAATAAATCTTTGTGTTTTAGCAAACATAATTGTGTATATATTTATTGTGTGTATAACATATTTGTTACAAAAACTGTACTTTATTTGGTAATGTTTCGTAGTGGGCCAAATATGGCTCGTCTCGGGGCGAACGTGCCAAACGCACGGCTTTCGTTTCATGCAAATGTCGTTACTTGAGGCGTCTGCCCAATACACCAAAACCTGTCAGAGATACCCAGAAATAAAGGAATGTCGACAAAACGAATTAGAATTATCTCTTACTAGGATAAAACACGCAAATGGCAACCCTTTGCAACAATTTGCTGTCAAGTATCATCATCATCATCGTCAGCCCGTAGTCATCCACTGCTGGACTTAAGTTTCCTCCATCCCCATGCCACGTCACCACTCTACTGTCATGTATACAGTAAATAAAATCAACAAGCGAAGGTTTTAGTTAAACATAAGAAGATCAAAATAAGTCTATTTTTTTTCCTTTTAATATTTTGCCGCGATTAAGTTTTTGGCAAAACTATAAACCCGAAATGTATCGGACAGTAATTTATGATTTCACTATTAATATTGTTTAAATAAGGAGATGTAGATCGCGTGGGATGCTGCAGACGTGATCTCTCTCCAATAACATCCTCTCGCAGATTGCTACCGTTTGATAAACGACCCGATAATTGAACGTGTTTTTATAAGTACATGATAAGACTTTTAAACCGTTAGCCAATCGTTTCTGAATCAATAAATTATGGAAATAATATAGGCAACGACCACACAGAGGTATGTAACAATCTTTCTTTTCAAAAAAGGATCTCAATAAGAAACTTTAATTAAAAATATTATTTACAACATCGCCATATTGCCATTTCGTTATCTCGCTGTCATCAGATCATCTATGATTTATCTCGCGTGTTTGTCGAAGGCGTTTAGCACATAAAACTCCGCCAACACACGGTGAACTTGAGACTATCTTATTAAATTATATTATTTAGCTGTTTTTAGCGCAGATTTATCGCTGTTTTGATTGATTCGAATACAATAATTAGTGATTTGTCGAGAGATGTAAATGGTACGCTATTGTTCGTGATGTGACGACCGTGGGCGTGACGCTTTACTTTAAGTTTTAGCTAGTAATTGATTTTTAAACTGTTTGTCTTTGTCTTACATCGCTATTTGTTTTTGTAAAATAAATAGTTTAAATATCCTTATAACACGACAAGGCGTACTTAAATTGGATTTTACGTAAAATTAAATACTGTTAATTTCGATGTATATAACGGATCCAGGTCACATGTTACTCACGGGTCAGTAGTAATTAGTAATAAGAGGTTTATTATTACAATTTAAACAACAAAGTTCTGATAGTTGTTCTGAGAACAGTTCTGTAGTGTTGACATTGTGACTTCGTCAGGTTTAATAATAAAGTATTGAATCATTAGGATTATTGATTGACTAGGAGTACCCACGGGTTTCACCCACGAAGTTTTGGTTTCTGTAAGAATACGGGGATAAAATGTAGCCTATGTTACTCCCTGAAAAGTAAACTATATGATTGAGAAAGAATGTTTCAAATCGATCTAGTAGTTTCGGAACCTATATTGAATAAACAAACTATCAAATGTTTCGATCCTCTTTATAAGTTTAATATAGTGGTGTCTCACGCTCTAACACTGCAACTTTACTAAAATAATCAGTATTTAGTAAAGACCCACCGTTGCAGTATTAAAATATGTACTTACGTACAGTGAAAAACATACACACATCAAAAGTGTCTAGGGATCAACATATATTTTTGCAATAACTTTTCTCCTGATTGATATTAATTAAAATTTTCTTTAAGGATTCATCAAATAAAGTGTTTTCGTTTGTCACAGTAACGATAAACCAAGTCACCTTTGCATTAATAAAGAAATTTGCCATTTTCCTAATAAAGGGATTTCTGACATTTGAACCACTAACATTAAAGTTCGAAAAAAAGACTGAAATAACAGTTTTCTTTAAAATTTTATTGGGTAACTTAAACAATTAATAATCCGTGTTTCTACCGCGAACACTAACAACACAAGAACATCGGTTTGGCATACTCAAAATGAGTTCATCCAAATCACGCTGTGGAATGGCCGCCCATGTTCGTTGCAACAACAAAAAAAGGTCTTCTTGCGACTGGATACCCTCCATATTCGGCAGAGCTCTTCTCTGTAGCATATCCCATGCATGCTCAATCGGGTTCAAGTCTGGCGACTGAGCAGGCCAGGGCAGGACATTGATGTTAGCTGCGGCGAGAGTCTGTCTTACAACTCTTGCGGTGTGCGGTCGTGCATTATCATGCATTAACTGAAATAAGGGACCGATTTGCACTTGTAGAGGAACGATGACATCTGATACAATCGTCTCAGCATAAATTTGAGCGTTGAGGTTGCCTCTGATCCAAATCAACTCAGTTCTTCCGCCGATCCAAATACCCGCCCATACCATGATGGTTCCACCACTATAAGGATGGACTTCCTGGCAGGATTTTAATCGCTGTTGGCGTCCAGGGGTTCTCCAGTGTCGTATACGTCTTGTATCCGGTCTCATACCAAAACGAGACTCATCAGAAAAGCACACGAAACGCCATTGTTCTTCTGCCCAATTTCTGTGTTCAAGAGCCCATTGATATCGAATCCTACGATTGTGCATTGCTATAGGTGGTACCCGTAGCGGTCTTCGGGAATGAAGGTTCACTTCATGCAAGCGGTTTCTGACTGTTTGGTCGCTAATTAAGTTCCCTGAAGAGTGATGAAGCCGCACGGCTAACATCATGGCGGTTATTGTTGGAGCTCTTCGAGTTAAGATTTGAATGTATCGGTCTTGTCTCCGTGTGGTGCAGCGATACCGTCCTCCATGGCGCTCAGCCACGGTACCAGTGCTTCGGTAACGTGTCCAAAGTCGACTGATAACACTCTGACTTGTATTCAGAGCTAAAGCCACAGTACGTTGCCGGGAACCAGCTTCTATCATTCCCACGGCTCTGAGCATTTCTTCCCTGCTTAAATGACGTCGCCGCTCCATAATAACGTTGGTTTTAATCAGTAGTAGGGAAACAGTAGCACTAATAATGTCTTCAATGCGTTGTATGTTTTTATAGGGAAAATATTGACAGCTGATTTTCATCTTTTACTCGAATTTGATTCACAGTTCCTGATTCAAATTATGAAATGCACCAAAAAGGATCCATATAAATTTATAAAATCATAAATTTATTACAAAGCCACATCTCAATCTCAAGAAATCCGCATAAAAATGCTTGATCCCTAGACACTTTTGATGTGTGTATGTTTCAGTATGATAACATACTCTGACCTTCATACTTAAGGTTGTTTTTGCAAAATGGTCTCCAAATAAGTATTAACAACATTTCGTTGGAGTGATTCATTGACCGCGAGGAGAGCAGGTGGTGCATGACGTCATATCTGTTCAATGACGTCACCACAAGTGGGCTCAGCATACAGGCTTTCCATGAAAAAGTGTAGACTAGGTCTTTGTTGGTGTATTACATCTATTAGATTCATATGATAATTATATACAGATTTGTCCTAATTATCGTAAGTTCGATCCCTAGACACAAACATACACTTATATATTTTTTTTATTTTTTTTTATTTGGGTGGCTTACAGCTATCCTTATAAATTAACAAATAACATGAATTAGCAAAAGCCATTTACAAGCCGCCACATGTAGCACAAAAATGTTTAACAAAAAACCGCAAATGATATAAATATAACCTGTCTAGTGATATTTGATGTTTCACAGCGAGCTGACTTATAACTAAAATTTATGTATCAGATATTACTCAAAGTTTTAGTCAAACTAGTGATACTAGATGCATACAGATCTATGGTTCGGTCTTTAAAATCTACAATTTTGTTAAAAGCTTTACAAGATCGAATTAAAAATGAGTTCCGACGATAGTTGGTGCGTGCAAACGGAGTATGGAGTATGAAGGGAGTATGCTAATAATTCTAGATGGTCGAGATTGTCTAGAAGGGACGTTAATTAGCAGTTTAGAAATGAGTTCCGGACAGTCAATCTTAGATTGCGCCAACTTCATAAGGTATCTTATGTCAGAGATATTTCTACGTGTAGTGATTGGTAGAAGATGGAAACGCGTGCACCGTTCTTCATAACTTGAAAGAGGAATCTTAAACTTAAAACCCAAATACCTAACAAACTTTTTCTGTATTCGCTCTAACCTATGTGAATGTATCGCGTAGTTGGGGTTCCATACTTGGCTGGCGTATTCTAAATGGCTACGGACATAAGCACAATACAATATTTTTAAGGTTTTCATTTTACTTATTAGGAGATTAGTTATATAAGTGATGTGCAAACCACATTGCGAGTGACATTTTAAAGTCCTTGTTTATTTTACCTATGGAAAAAGTCAGAGACTTATTTTTTATTTTTTAAAGAGAGCAGGATACCACTGATTTGGAGTCCAGTTTTTTAAGGGAAAGCAGATACACAAGTATCTTAGTTTGTCAATAATACTGAAGAAGTCGAGATATGTATTCAGTGTACTTATAGAGTTTTCTAATGGCGCTAGTGCGAGTCGCGTGTCGCCTGTCAATGAGCGCGTTAAGATGCGCCGGCGCACCGTGTAGTTCTATTCTTCCTTCCTATGAATTGATTGAATTACAAATGTTACTAGGTCACCAGGGTTTATATGACCTTATTAATTTAAATTATATAAATGTTTACTTACTTCATTATCGATATATTTGTCAAAAATGTCGATGTGAAGCCGAAAAATTGAATAAGAAAGTGAGTTGAACTAGGTCAGCCTACGAAAACAATTGCCTAAAGTCGTTAATCACAAGTTGAATAACGTTTGTTATAGCAAATCTCCAATAAGTGATACAATCCCGATGACGATCTGTGATGCATTATCTTCGGTTTGGAGTCCAGTGTGGTGCGCGTCAACAATGGCCGCCCGGCAGACAATACCGGGCGAGGTGTCGTCGGCCCATTGTGTCGCGAGCGCCGCCGGAGCCCGATCTATATCAATAAAACGATTATTTCATTCCACTTACTATCTCAAACACTTTCATTTCAATATAACACCGATATTTTCAAAAGCTCCCCGGCACTATTTACATCGGTCCACTCGTAAACACACCGTGTGAACCCCTCGCGACCTCCCGTGCGATAACATTTTTGGTTCCACCAAATACCGGTTCCTTGGAGTGTTATCTTAAAAAAATAAATAACGCACTTATACTAATTAGAGTGGTGTGTGTCTCTGCGGGTATGGTGCGGGGCGATAAGGCTGCGAGGGCGCATCCCGCCCGGGCTTGGCGCGAGGTCGCGGGCGCAGGCTGCACCGCGACTCCGCGCCTCCGCCGGCCGCAGTGATCGCTCGGACACGCCGCGCGGCGCACGCTCTCGCGCACACACCGCCCGCCCCACGACATCCCCATCGACCCCGAGTGACCCCAGTGCATACCGACACCGACCGGCCGGACCCCAACGAACGACTTCGCGAACTCCACCACACTAACATCTCGCTTACGCCATAAACACATAACACATGAGCTTCATTAAAACTATTTATTTTAAGTTATTTAATAACAATAAGGTGGTAAATATTGTGCACTCGAACAGAAGAGAGTAAAAGTTATCGAACTATTTATTTGTAAATGTTAACGGGCGCCCAGTAGCCGCCGGCGAATACCTCTCAGGTGAGTCGCGCTTGTTGTTATCACACCCCGCACCGCGGTCGCAGAATTCCAATATGTGTAATATCATCATTTCAATAATTTAACATTCTCGTGTCGTCTGCGGTCGACGCGGGCTTTTTGACAGCTGTTTTTTTAAACGTGTCTTTGCATAAATTAGTCTGTGGAATCCTGCGCATTCGGTGTTTGTTATGAATAATACGATAATACCTATTGAGGATGGTCGGCCTGATGTAACCACCTCGCGAGGTACGTGCGGCGGAATGTTTGTGTTCCTCCCGGCTTTGTTCACGTCTGTATGTACAAACACGGTGTTATTGTGTGTGTTTGTTCACCTGGCCGCCGGATTCCTTCGCCGTCTGCTCTCATCATTGCCTTCATTATTTATGTTATGAATATTGATGTCTGATACATTCAGAGACCATTATACATATTACAGATACACGTATTTTATATTATACTAATGCAAAATACTACGTTAAATCTCAAGAACTAAAAATCTGATAAGTATATCATTTAATTAAACAAAAAGGGGTAGGTACATACATAGCTATAATAATAAGTAACAAGGAAGATAACGAAGTAAACAAACCGCTGTCTGTCTTTGCCCTTTTTCAATGTACCCGCAGTTTTCATCGCCATTCAAATAAGATAAATAAACAAATTAAAATGCATACAATACAACTTTAATAAATAAAATTAATTGGTAAAAACCCAAAACTAAGTAAACAGTGTCTCGAAAACAAACCGTCCATAAATAATGAATGTCTGTGAGCGATACGCATCAGGTCAATATGGCGGCGCGGGCACTAATACGACGAAAACGTTTTATAATATTTTAACATTACATATTTTCCCACGCAATTATATAAAAACATCGCTTTTAAAGTTATTAACATATAATTCAACATTACTATTAAGAATTTCTTTAAAATGCTTTTTTTAGTTAAAACTAGCTGTGCCCCGTGGTTTTATCTGTGTCAATGATAATGCCGTGGCAATTTTGGGGTGAAAAGTATTAAGTTATTCCTGGACCTGGATTCATCAGTCGACAAAATATGGTTTTCTCTTTGGTTCCTTTCTATCAGCCAATCGTGTCATCCTACACAGACTCTATTTCTTTCCTTATATCTCTAAAGTGTAAATTTTGAGACATATTGTATTCAAATATCTTCAGTCAATATTTGTCTGTATGTATGTCTGTTACACCAAACGTCGATATACAATGAGGCCGAATAAATAATTAAATTTTAATTAAAACATTATCATTTCAAGACATACTGTCGCTGTTATCCTTGAACTAAAAGATACGGTGGAAATAAGGTTAATAATTTAAGGTATTTACTTATATGGTTTTTCCGATACATAGGTACAATAAAATACAAGCTATAGCCCTGTGGTGAACGCGTAATCGTCGCGCGAATAAAATTAAATTTCGAAAGAACTTAGTCAAGTCTCTTTCTATCAAAGCACGCTCTTGGCAACTGCCAAGTATCATAAGGATATATTATTATTTTTTCCAGTTACATTTCACCTATACCCTGTTCACGGAGACAATCATATAGGGAAGTTTGAACTGGCATCTCATTGCTCGCAGATAACGAACATATAAGGGAGACTCCGCTGACCAGAACTTTTTATTTTCGTTTTAAGAAAGAACAGACGTTTATATTAAAGTAATTTTATTGATCTATCTGTGAATACTTTTGATAATTTCGTTACGTACTATATTGGAAATAGATAGAAGTGAATCACATATCTTATTACATTCTACGAGTAATGTCATATTACACCGTCGATAGCTCTATAAGATCAATCTGTGCGTAGGAATGTCTGTCCGTCAGTCGGCGCGTGCCTTATCTCCCTCCAGAGGTATTTGTATAACTTAATACATCTTTAATAATCGTTTGCCTGTATTGTGACTGATGTTATAAAGATATTCACAAAAAGAATAATCGTATTATGAAACGTTTGTTAATAACAACGGTTATTTGAATGTACGTTTGTTTAATTGTTTTATCGGACCATAATTATCCAATATTATGATAATATTCAATTTTAATTCAGGTTTTGAGTTCCGTACTTAAAACTGAATTGCGATACGTTTTGGAAATTAAATTAAAACAAGTCTTTGCGATGTTACGAGCTTCAAGTCCATACAGCTGACTGTGAGTCTGTGACCACACCATAAATGTTTTACATACTCGTATAACACATCGAGTGACGGACAACTGTTTGTACACAAATTGCGAGTCAGCGCGATGATGAGCCAATTCCGTACGCAGAAAACATCTCATACGAAACTTTTAGAGTATATTAGCTGTGCCCCGCGGTTTCACACGCGTAGTTCGCGTTCCCGTTCCCATGGGAATTTCGGGAAGAAAATAAGATGTTGGCCGATTCTCAAACCTACTGAATATGCTCACAAAATTTCATGAGAATCAGTCAAGCCGTTTCGGAGGTGTACAGGAACGAACATGTGACACGAGAATTTTATATGTATATAAAAATCTTTTGTAATAGAGACAAACCTTAACCAAATTAATAGAAGTATTTGTAAACCATTTAAAAGCCTTACACTTTGAAACCATTTAAAAGCCTAAGTAGTGACCGCAGGGTGCGCTCGCGCATTATCTCGGTGTGTGACCGCGCCCGGCGCGTCCCATTAGCCGACACACTCCTAATGGGTCACATTACGTACACTAAACACATCTACCGCAATATGAGTGAGTTCTCTTATCGGAGTGTTTATGTCTGTGATATAATAGATCATAGATGTTAGTACTTTAAGGGCTTGGCAAGAAGATTATGTAAATCAGTGTTTATGAAAATGTATTTACTTACTTACACATTATTTTTAATCGTACACTCTCCTGTTTAGCGATATTGAGTCCGCAATTACATGCATTGGAATAAAATAATCAGAAAAAAATGCAAATAATTATGCATAATTTTATCCATTTATCACGTTTGATTTAAATACTAAAGTATACAGTTCACCCGAACGTTTTACAACAAGCCTGTCCGTGGACAGTTGACGTTCATCCATCATCATCTGTTAACTGTCACCGGGGATGCGCCTACGCATGAGAAAAGATTAGGGATGTCACAAGATATAATAAAAGTCTTGGTAGCTAGCTGTGGTTAGCTCTATATTTATCGAAATAAGTCATTTTTTCCTTTGCTTTATTCAGTGTAGATTTCCAGAGTCGTCACTTACATCTTCAGAGAGAGAGAGCTTTCCTACCAAGAGTTTTTGCTGGTCTTTTTCACTCTCTTACTCATTTTGTTCACAAACTTAGATGGAACCTTATGAACTTGTATAGATTTAATAGACAACATAAATATTGAATCTTTGCTATGTGAACCCTACTGGAGATGATCACATAGGTGTCAGTGATAAGTTGATAACGATCCCGGCCGGTGACGTCACCGGGAGATGGGATAAAACCGCTCAGGTGCTCTAAGTACTGGTACACACGAGGTGGTACATTGGCGAATACAACGAATAGGTGATATTTTTTATCATAGTATGAAAATTTATTTATCTTTTCATGGCTCAATGGTTGAACATATACATACGTATATTAGAATCAATACGGAAAATGAATTCTAAGTCAAGTAATGTTCGCAAATTTTTCCACATCTACCCACACTGGAGCCTGTTGTCGTATTTCCTCCACCATTGGGATTTCCTCGCGAGTTGGAGTCGCGCCCACACGTCGATATATCAATAACAATTATAAAGCGATAGACCAAACAAAATGTTCAGACAAAACATTACAATGTATTATTAATTAAACAATAGAACGATGGGATCCGTCGTCAACGTTTAAATATTGTAGGTACGGTGTTGTGCTCTTATAAGTTATCTACTGGACAGTAAATGTAGCATTCCAAAACGGATTGATCAATTTTGTCGTAGTTTTTTGTTTGGAAGGTGAACTTGTGTTGGAGGAATTAAAAATATATTTGGTAATTTACCTAATTCCATTCATTTGTATTGTTGTATGTCCATCTGTGTTGTTAATATATTCTGTGTTTTATTAACGAATATTAGTCACAGCGCGGTGTCGTGACATATTGGTCTCTCTCAAACTCAAAGAATCGTCTGTTACTCACCGACTCACCGCTCGATAACACAATATTTGTGTCCATTTGTCAACCATTAGACGTCTCTGTTACATTATTTGACATTATTGATTGTATCTGTCACATGCGCATTAATTTAATAGAATTATTAGTCAGTCCCTCTGTTATTAAACTTATTTTTAAAGAAACAACGTGGGAAGCCATCAGACTTGCTAATTTGCTAGTGATTGATATGGAACGTGTTTATTGTTTGCTAAATGAACGTTCTATTATTTATTTTAAACTGACGAACAATGTATAGCCTAGTGCATCTAGAATTATACATTCTGATAATAATCAATAATACTAAGAAATTATTACTCGTTCATAAATTCTAGACAGATTATTAAACTAGATGTTGATCAGACACATCTCTGATATTTCATAAGTTCTAAGAAAAATAGCCAAAGTTTCTGACCGTACGTTTTACTAAACGCTATTATTCGCAAAATCAAAGTATTTAGAGGTCGAATATTTTGCATATTAGCATAACATCATAATTCGCACTAGTCCGCGCTGTGTGGACGCAGCGTGTCGCGGCGTAGGCGCAGGTCCTGCCACCCCCGCGGCCACCAATCAGTGCAGGCGGCGCGCGCACCAGTCACACGCGCGCCACTCACACGCATACCACTGTGTTTGAGCTCCATTTACCGCGTTCGATATTTGAAACTCGGGAAATTGGTGAGTCCGATACATAGAATATTACAATTTTAAAATATTATTAAAAGTTATAACTACATATTATACAACTAACAAAAACTATGTTATTTTGCAATGTTAAGGTATATTGAGTTGAGTTTAAATACATAATGATAGATGTTGTGTTTGAGTTAGGTGGTTTAAACAATCGAATGTGTGTCACCATGAATATCACTAATGGCTGTCTTAAAACGAATCTACTCGTAGCATTCAAAATGTTCAACACCTAAGGTGTTTCTTCGCTTGCTTAGTTGGTTATTATATCATTTTTTCCGCTAGACATAAAATGTAAGATATTATAATAATATACATGTCCCATTTGGTACCAAAACACAATTTTGCGAACCAAAACAAATTGTAAGAAGCGGCTGAACAAGCACATCGCTCAACGAGGTCACCACGAAGTGTTTAACAAAACATTCTTATCATAATCACTTGAATTTCTATTTATTGCTAATTTATTTCCTATTACTTGACATGTTACATCGATCTAGGCCTTGACATAGATACCCTAGGTCTGTGAGTAAGCACTAAGTTAAGTATAATACATACTTTATAATGTTTATAGATACGAGACATACAGACAGTTGATTGTTGTATTTAACGAATGATGATCGAATCGTTCAACGTATCGATGCTATAACTCTGTCCGTCTCGAGTCCGATACTTTATTTTATTTATTGATCATGATATGGAGGTGACAACAGAACGCATTCACTCGCCGATGTCCTTTAGATAACTCTCAAAAATAAATAAATCACAATTTAATTTTTTTCTTTTTTTTTTGTGTTTACATTATGGATTTTTAATTGAAATCGGACACTTATTAGCTGATGAGAAATAGTTGATTATCAATATGCTATTCCGATTACTATTAATAAGATAAATTGCATATTGAGTTTTGAGTATTGGTCAAACTTAGGAAAAGCAAAAGATTTTACTTTAAAAAGTACTTGTATTTACACTTTTTAACCGACTTCCAAAAAGGAGGAGGTTCTCAATTCGGCCGGTATGTTGTGTTTTTAGTATACATTAACATTATATACTTACACTTACTTTTTAAATATATCTTAGAGTAAGGGATTACACAATTTCTCTACATGTAATACATAGGTATATACGTTTGGTACATTTATTATGCAACATTGGAATAAGAACATTTTCTCTGAACGTGTTTGTAGCGCTCCAACACATGCGCAGTGCGCACTACATCCTCGTTACAGGGCGACTCGGACACAACACAAAATGTTTGCGAATATACTGTTCAATAATTCTTCTGGAACTTAAAACTAAAATATTCGATTGCCCGTTTAAAACAACTACATATTCACAAATATTCGTAAATTTTAAACTGAGACAGTATTAGAATAATAATTTGCATAACATTTTTATTATTAAACTAGCTAAACGTGTCAACAATTCTGTTTTTGTTCTTTTTATATGTTTTATGCGAATAAAGATGATCTTTTTATTAAAAAGAACCATCCGATGATGAAATTTGATACTTACAGAGATTCTAAGGAAGGGCTTCGTGTTATGAATTTGGTCATCGCGAATTTTGTGAGGCATCACTACATAGTATAACAAAGTCGCTTTCTCTGTCCCTTTGTATGCTTAGATTAGATCTTCAAAACTTCGCTGTGTTGTTTTAATGAATAGAGTGATTCAAGAGGAAGGTTTTTAGCAATTTTATCCCTGATTTATCAAGGGAGCGGGAACTACGCGGGTGAAATCGCGGGGCACTTCTAGTAAATACTAAAATCACTTATTCAGTTGCAAAGGCTGCAGAATATCTACAAAACTAGAAACGTCATCAATGCATGTTCAATAATGATCTAATAACAGCTAATTTTGTCATATTTACATCATGTTTTGAGTTAGTAAACAACATTATTTTTTGTAGTGGTATTTTTTTTTATATACTATCGGTGTCCTACGATTTTACCTGCGTAGAAGCGTATCTCGTGGAAATTTTGGGATAAAATGTAGCCGATGTCCTTTCCTAAACTTTAGTTTATCTCTATACCAAAGTTCATTAAAATCCGTACAGGTGTTTAGACGTGAAAGCATAATACACCTATCTAAAATTTTGCGTTTATAATAATAAGGAGGGATTTAAATTGTTCTGCGAATATTTATGTGAGTCCCGACCTCACCAGCGCGGCGATATGTAGTACCTAGTGGTACCTGTATAGTATATAGTGGTACCTACTAGTATATACGTATGTATGTAGGTACCGTCTCCGGGCGATGTACCTCCGAGGAACTGGTTTCAAGTGGTCCGACGCGGTTTGTTTATACCTAACGTTTGGCTCCAATAATTATATTATTATGCAAATACCGACTTTGACAGTGACCATCATATTTAGACTGTTTACCTTATTTAGGTTTTGTACTCGTAAAGGTTGTTGTCAAGCGGGATTGGAGAGAGATAAAGTTGGATTTTTACCACAGTATAATAATGATATAATGAGTACTAGCGTCATTTTACCTGTACTTGTCTATATCTATACTAATATTATAAAGAGGAAAGATTTGTTTGTTTGTTTGTAACGAATAGGCTCCGAAACTACTGAACCGATTTCAATAATTCTTTCACCATTAGAAAGCTACATTCACCCTGAATAACATAGGCTATATTTTATCCCCGTATTCCCACGGGAACGGGAACCACGCTGGTGAAACCGCGGGGCACAGCTAGTTTTAAATATTTTTGGAATCAAGTGAATGTTATACACAGTTCTGAGTGACAATAAGGTAATCTACCTTAATAATTAACCTATGTAATGTAAATTTTATTTTGTGTTATTTGTTTATCAATTAAAAAGACTTTTTGTAAGCTTTTTGGTGTTCCTTTTTTCTTTGATGATGAACTAAATTAATTATTTGGAATGTGTTTGGCTTGAGAGTTTGGAAGCCATACTTGCTGAGAATAACATTTATAAATTATATTATAGAACTCTTATAACTTTAAAAACCTTATCTATCTCAATATCAACCAGAGGTAATAACAAAACCAAATCTATCAAACTACTGTAACTTGTAGCAATCGGTTTAGCACGAAAAAGGCGAAGTTATCCGAAGTTGTTAGGAATAGGTTTCTGTTTATGACCAAATATAGACGAGACGTGTTTTAGAGCGATCTGTGAACCCACACACAAACACACAGACGGACTACTAAAGACGTTATTTGTTCAATATATGTAATTACGACAAAATTAAATAGTGGTCTGAATATTTATTATTGATTTAAACCATTTTAAGAATAGTTAAATGTAGTGCGAAATATTATAACTTATTATTTAAAATGTCGAATGAACTCAAATCCCATATAGTCTCAGGTTCGGTTCCTGACTGGATCGAAATTTCGATGTATGTTAAGTATCGTCGTGATTTACATTAAGGCCGGCCCACAGTTGTATTCCGTAACAAATGTTGTAGTATCTTTCCGCGGCTTTTCCTTCTTATCTTTTATTTATTTCATCAAGTAAAGGCTCTCTCACGCTAACGTGACCGTGTCCGGTAACTTACCATAATAATAAATGTAGTTCACGACGTACAGACGGACGGATGTAATAGTACAACCAGGAAGTGATTCTGTAAATATTCTTCAGTTTATTCAGTTATAGTGAAATTGTGTCGAAAACTAGTGTTTTTAATCTATTTTGTCATAGAAGAATCGAAAATTATTCGATTAATGTTTCTTCTGTGGTAACAATTTGTTATTTTTAGATTATTTATTTTTAAGACATAGAGTTTTACTAAAGTACAACGTTAAAATCGAATTGGTATTTACCAAAGGTCGCTCGTTGATGTCTTTTGTATGTGATGGTGCGCGTTGAAGTCTTTTCTATTGATCGAAGGAAAGAGTACCTACATCTGTAATAAGACTTAATACCTTATGTAATTATGACACTGGGAAAGGAAACTGGCTTTACGGACGGGCTTTTTGCCTTCAGGAGTATTCACTATTGCTAGACATTCGTGCTCTGTGATCTATATTAATATTTCTAATAGCTACTTGCTGCTTTTAACATTTCTTACAAATGTATTTATAATAATAATAAGTGTAATGTATGGTACATAATGTACTGCGGACCAGTGCTGTATAAAGCGAGTCCTTCACGGGCGGCGCGCGCGACCGGTCCTACGGGACCGACCGGACACACACAGATGATGTTACATAATTGTACGCTCTTTTATGTCATTTACGTACGTAATATACATACGTATATTCGTGCTAATATCATCAGTGAGAGAGAAAATCCTTTGCTCTGTAGAACAGTCAACACTTCACATTCATGCTCAACCAGACTACATTCACACCCTACACTCTAGGAACTCTTACAATCACACTAGACAATATAACAACATACAAGACTTGACAAGCTGCACACTGGTCTGGTCATGGTACCTATCGAACCGAAAACCCGTACACCATAAAAACCGTATGGTCCATGAATAATTATTCTTTGAATGGTATGGGGTGAACATTGCAAAATGGCCAAAATTCAAACAAAAATCTTGTCTATAAATTAACTTCGTATTAATTAACCTTTACAATTTTAAGTAAGTAATATTCAACTACACTGACATAACTCCCTAAAAAACTAAAACCTTCCCACTTCTTTATCATTTGACGGTCCTCATGATTGCTCATTTCCTAAACATATTTACGTTGTTTGAGTAATTGCCGTAAACAATATAATAATCGATCATTGCAATTGGACTGACAAACACACTCGTTCAGGTGACCGAGTGTGGGTGAACCTTTATGGCAAATATTGCACACTCTGTCGGGGGTGACACCTTGTAGAAGTAAAGTTTTTGCAAATAGACATTTGTATTCATAATCGTAAACACTATGATAAGAATAATAATACATTTAGGTAAAGAAAAAATATATAATAAATGTATATAATAGTACTATGTATATTTTTGAAATATTTTTCTTTGTAAGCCATCATGCGATGCACCTTTTTGTCATTCCATGTTCACATCATGCTATATTTTTCTTGCGTTATGATATTTTCAAAGGTTTGCCCTGACAACCCTGGTAGTATTTATTTGCTATTACCTCGTCGCGTTTGTCTCTGAGATCACAATCGCGTGATGGCGGTGCACGTGGGATTCGCTGATCTCATCCCGACGACACCTCACTACCGCGACACGAGCGACGCGCGACTAGCGCTCGGTGTAACCCACACACGGACACGCCTGTGTTCGTCACAAACACTTTACTCAAATATCGCGAATTACTTCCACTATTGGGTTTCAAATATGTGACCACCGTTTGGAATTTGGATGATTTCATTGTATCAAAAGTCCGTCAGATTGTGTCCCGTTCCATTGAAAAAGTCTGCACTATGTTCCGCTGGGTATCTCGTTAGAATATTAGGATAATAGTTAATAACTTTACAATATTCTAAATTGGTTCCTTGGTTCTTGAAGTTAGGGCGGTCCACCAACAGAGAGATGTCCGTCAGAGTTTTCTTTCAATAAACTATCAGCTTTTTGGCGGATTCCTCGTCATTCAATACTTATACATCGCGCTCTTAAAGTATATTCTAATATGTACTTAGTGTTCATGAAACATAACCAATATTTTCCAAGAGATGATCTACCCATTTTATTAGGATCCATTCAACTGTAAGGTCATGGAAAGTTATACAGACATTATTTATAGAGTTAATTTGTCATTCATTATAGTAATGCAAATGAATGTATTGTATGTGATTATTAAATTAAAGATAAAGTTGTCATGTTCGCAATACATAATAAGAATTTATTACATGTGCAATGTCTGTCCGTTTAATCCGCTTATAAGTAACAGGATGTATTTATGGATTATTTTTATTACGTTATCGATCTTATAGACAAAGATTTACTATGTTAGGACCGAATAAAGAGACGTGTGTTTGGACACCATTTGTTTAACGATATTTATGAACTCGAATTATTATGATAAACGGGATATTTACCATTTGAGTGCTAATAACCATGATCACTATAAAATCTAGATATTTATGAATACAAATTTACCACAGAGCATGGTAAGTTCGGACTTGAAGGGGCGGGGAATCCGTCCACGGGGCGAGATTTCCTGCTTGGATTTATTCATTTATGCAATACATTATTGTCATATTCAAATAATAAAATACTTCGTAATTATTTATATTGATATAACATTAATAAAACCATCATAACAGTCTAGTAAGGGAGCAATTTGAATATAATTACAACAAACGGTAAATTGCAGTTGACTTTATGATACAATAAAATACTCGCTTTACGTCCTTGTCGGTCTAATGGCACGACCGAGTGTGACGCTCATTCACAGATTGATTACTTAATGAATCCTGTAACAGTGACGGACACTCGGACAATGACTAACGACTATACATATGCCCTAAATGCGTTTAATTTGAATAGCCCGAACTGTCCCGCTTGTGGGTCAAGGCCTCTCTTTTATTTTAACACATATTAATATGATCATTATGTTCTCTTTATTTCTCTACATACGTAATTTATAAAAGCATTTTGTTGCTAAGTCTATTTGGGCCATTGTAGGGATTTCCTATGTTCCTTCCCTTACCCATATTCGGTGATCAGAAACAAGTATTCTTCAAATAAAGAACTATCTCTTTGCTTCAACTTGTTATATTATTGTCAGACGAGTGCCCAACAAGTGCATGTTCCAAGTATTGTCTCCGTCAACATGTTGACATTTTGAACAAAAATATAATTTTATACATATTACATAATATGTTGTTGGAATGATGAATGTACACAAGGTCACGTGAGTGGGCCTGTTTGGGGTTCCGCAGGTAATACATGGTTATAATAGGTACGAAACAGGAAAATATTATTGATTTTGATATATGTACTCCAATGAGAGATGACGAAAACGCATTATGTACCCAAGCATGGTAAGAAATATTCCTTCTCACTGTATTAATAATATTTACAGTGAAAAATAGGCCTTTACTCAGTAGTGGAATGTTACATATTGCTACTAAATATTCGTAGAATTAAAGATATTTTTTTAATTCATTTATTTAAAGAAACGATATATTTGAGTAATTATTTTATTAGCAGTCTACTGTAACTGTACAGTTCGCATAATTATTAAAAAATTAAAAAATAAACTTTCTCAAAAAGATATTGTACAGAACCATTCTTACTGTACTCTTTTTAAGACTATTACCAAACAAGTTACTTTATAAATATTCAACTATAGATGTTAATCGGACAAGTGTCATCTCGACACTCGTAAATAAAGGATTATTAATGTGGATATTAGAAAGTAATCCTGATTAGTGTTAGTGTTTGTTATATTTATATTTTATTAGTTCTCGTAAAATACATTCGATAATGTGTGATACATTTTCCTTCCTCTACTCTACTTTCTATGACGACATGTTTGCGTAACGAATTATATAATTTATGTCTTAATTATGAAGATGTTATTGCCTATTATAGTTGTAGTATTTATCTCTATCGTGTTTGATTCCACTGCAGGACATAGTCCTATCTCACTGACGGTGTTGATGTCTAGTTCTAGCCTACAATGATGATACATAACAAATATAAAACAATTATGTTATGATTCCACCAAATTCCATAATTATCTGTAGTCATATAGTCGTCAAATTAAATGACAAAGATGAGAAATGTCGCAGGACACCTTGTTTACCATTACAAGCTTGGCTGTGACGGTAACGCACTAGAGCGAAAATGTCACACTTTTCCCTATGTCTCCTCCATTTCTAAAATCTGCGATAAGGAAAATAGTTCAAATATATTGTAAAAAGTAAAAACACATTTTGTAAGTTCAAAGAAAGTATTCCATAGGATTTAAGATCCGTTCAGTTGTGATTGTCACACAGATCATGTTCTTGGTAATGTACCACACGAGTACACGAAGACACGGTGTGAATGGGGGCGAGTGACGTGAATACTGATCAATTTGGTACTCTCTGAGAGTGATAGGGAAAGTAGGGAGTTTCTGTAGAAGTATGTATCTGTATTTGGGTATTGATTTAGTGCTAGCAGTGCCCCGTGGTTTTACCCCCATAGTTTTCGATCCCGCGGGAATTTTTATTACAAATAAAAGCTTATGTTATTCCTCGGACCATAAGCTACCCCTGTACCTAATTTCAAGTCAATCTGTTTAGTAAAGGTAACAGGCAGAGTAACTTTCGCATTTATAACTTAGTTTGGGGACGGTTACTATACATTACCCACCCAAGACCAAGTGGAAGATCAGCGTTGGACAATGGAGCGATCTGTTGTCCAACACATCGCTGAACTTGGACCTATTTGTGGTTAGATCTACATAATTAAGAATTTTTATATATAGTTATAAATGTTATGTAACTTTGTCTAACTGCAAATAAACGCCTTTTCTTTCTTCTTTCTTTCTTTCTTTCTATAATGAGATGATGTAATGAATGATTATGTTATGTTATGTTAGTAAGGATAACGTAACTAAGTATAAATTGACTCTCTCGTACAAAGTAGAATTGAAAAGGACTTGGTTTGAAGGAAATCATCAACACGCGTCGGGTAACTGTTAATATTCATCCACACTGATATCATATGAAACAGGGGCTTGTGATCTGCCGTGGGTTCTGTAAGATCCTGTAAATATAACAATATTTTACTACATTTTAATTCTAGTTTCTGAATAGATATGACATACACCGGATATGCAAATATATTTTTTGTATATGATCTCTGAACAAATAATGTCCTTATATGTGAGGATTATGTCATGAGTGGTTTGGAGCTGTGTCTCTAATTGAATGGTTACATTTTGAAGTATTTTTGTATCATTTATTGCTTACATAGAGATTACCCATATTTAAAGTAATTGTTGATTCAGATACTTAACTTACACAAAAGTTATGTTCTTGCTTCCTTTCTATACCTTTCAATCCTTGTATCAGAAACTACGCAAAATAAAATAAAACAGTAAATTATATGGTCATACGCCATCCTCTTGGTGTTGTCATGAAGATAAATCAATGTTCAGTAATTGGAAGTCCAATTGTCGGCATGAAGAGCCGGCGTGGACATGACATCACCTGCAACACACTCACTCACTTAGTGCGACTTGTTTACTGCTGTATGTTCTAATAAAAATATATAGGTGCATATTTATACACTGTTTGTATATAATACTAGTAATATGAATATATAAGTTATTTGCGACAGTAAACAAACGTTTCAATTTATTTATAAACAATTAAACAATAAATTGGAATTGCCGTTCGAGTCGATATTATAGAAATAGGTTGGCATTGATAGTATCTTCATTCTTACCATTTATATGGTCTACTGACTGTGCCCTGCGGTTTCGCTCTTTCCTTTTGAGGTTTTCGTAATTTATAAACTTTTATTTACATTATTAAATGGAACATGAAACTACAAACCTAACAGGGTCCACAATAACTTGTACCTTGTATCTTGTAATTGTGGTGAGCAATAAAAATTGAGTATTGAGTATTAACCTATTAAATTAGTATGACCCTTCAAAAAAATTCAATTTCGTCACAAAATGATATAACTTGAAACACTATTTTAAATGATATCAAAATCTCATAATGTCATCTCACCTTCCTTGTATATATACCACCTCACTATGATCTCATACTAGGTAACTATTATTGAATCGTTCGCGTATCCCACGTCACCCCGTACTTACTACTCCACTTCTGGATGTTATCTCGGCTCTTATTACGAGTTCTAATAGAATAAACGGTGTATTATTTCCTTTTGAATGTTTGTGATACGATCTACACTGATATTATAAAGAGGTCAGAAATTATATGTATTACAGGGGGACTGACTTTATTGACTGAAACGAGTCTAAAAATATGTTCACCTATTCGTGTATGTACTAGCTATATGTTACTAGTAAAATAAAACCTATGCCACTCCATTTTTACATCAGTAAAAGTGTGAGATTCGAGTTATTATTAACATTAAATGAACACTGTATTTGAGTTCGTTTAAAAAATGAGCGTAAATTGGTAATAGGCCCAGTAAATTGGTAATCAATTACTACTTATTCGGTGATAGATCAATTGATTGATTTATAGATCAATGCTACACTTTGTAAGGCAATTTTTATATCTTGAATTACAATTTTAAACAATCTATCAGAGCGTTTAAAGGCTATAAGTAAATCAATAAAAAACTGCGTCCTTACAAAGTACTTTCATAAAAAAATGCGATATGTCCATTGCAGTGTCGCGATTGCACCGACATGTGTGAGACCACATCTAAAGGCTATGTCCTTATGAGGCGCCTCATCCCGCCGCCCTTGTGCCACTCCGACCTCACGTATAAGGACCACTCCGCCGGTCACTTATTTAAGTAATTCACGCGACATGACATGACATATGGCTGTTATTGACGACTAGTTATGTAGTAAATATGTAGGTACTCGAACATTTGCAATGTATTATGGACCAAAGGTACTTAATGTCTGATTATGGCAGGTTTGGTTATGGAAACGGAGTTTTTATGTCTTAGAATTGTTTCGTTGAATGTATGTGTTCGTAATATTCTGATACATTATGTAATTAATCTGTAGTATGTATGCATTTATATTACCAATGTCTTTGAAATCACAAAGTTTTCTTCCCATTCAAATATTTATCATTCAGATCTGTCCGACCGTGTTCCAGAAATTCAAAGAAATCTTTTGTACAAACTTACTAAACAATATGAATATCTAACGTTGCTCACTTAATATAAGGCTATGTTTTATCCCAATTTTGGTAGGACTGATAAAATCAGTTATTATGATTACAAATGGAGCGTCAAACACATACAATTCACCATGTAACACCATGTTTTGTCCACCGTTTAAGACGTACGAGTACAATAAACAGACCTCCCACACCGTCGTCACAGACTCTGCGATTCCTTTCCTCTAATTCCCGCCATTCGATCCGATTGTTGAGATGACCGCGCGTGGGCGAGCGTGAGGTCAGCCATTATTATATTATACTTTGTAAACAATATCGAGGGTACTTACCGGTTACGGTAAGTGTTAGATTAGGTATAATCTGTCATCTGGCAAACGTCGTCGTCAATAACTACCGATTTATGTATTAATGTAGAAATAAATATGTATGTTTATGTACACTCTTCAGATGATATTGTATGGTATGCTATTGTCTGTCTGTTTTGCTGTGTTGCATATTGTTATATCAATTGTAAAACATGTGTTTGTTTGTCTGCAGGATGTCGGAAGGAGACGTGTCTCTGATACAGGACGAAGACGTGCTGCGCCGTATGGTATGTATCTACATATGTTTTGTATCTAAAGAATGTTGAATTACTTAAACTGGAGCAAATTACTTTTCAGCTCGAGTAAAAAAGCCTTTTAAATTGAATTTTTACGCGTCATATTTTTAAAACAACAAGATTAATGCAAGAAAATGAGAGGCTGCAGTTAGTTTCATAAAACATTTTGATTGGTAAACAACTTGTACGTTTGTTGTGTCTGTTCGATAAATGATTTTCATCGAACGAGTTGCGCCTGATATAATAGTTATAGCAATATGCATTGAGATTGAATTCTGCAACTTATATTGAAGGAAGTATTTTAAAGCTTAAAAAGCTGTATTTATAATAATGCGATGATCAATTGCTATCATCAACTGGAAGATGTCCACAAATACAAAAGACCTCTCCTTGCGGTCACCTCTATGTACGGCACTTGACTATTTGCATCTGCCTGTCGGTTGGTCGTGGCTCTTATTACATACTACGTCAGTAAAGTAAGTTCATAGAAACTGCAACAGGTTCACTCTGTTAATCAATACACTGTGTGTGTTTCCAGTGGCAGCAGACGGAGGACTTTTCTAGAAAGAAAGAGATCCGCGCGCACATGTACCGGCTGCGCGAGGAGCGCCTGCGCACGCTCTACTCGCCCGAACCCGCCGCCGACGCTAAAGGTAACTACATCATACTCATACTTCCATACGTTTCAAGTTTTCTGCCACTGTTTAGTAGCTTTTTGTCTAGTTTTGTATCTTTAACGCAAATCTTAATGAATATTATAAACTTTATTTTAACTGTGTCACTATCTTATGTAGTCATTGTTTGTAAACCAGTCCTAGCGGCCTTCCGTAGTTAGATAACAGTCTCCTTTTAAATGTTGTTTTGAACACTCATTAGGACGCATACGGTTGTGATGTTAATCTGTAGACATCTCCGCACCAGATGGTATAGTGTGACCCGCGGCGAGGTCGCGCCGCTATCTCCACAATGACGTAATTAATGTAGAGCTACTAGCGTAGTGTTGCCGCTTCAACAGGTTGTCAGTTCACCTCGAGCCAGGGGCACGTCAACTCGTTCGCCGACCAGAACTTCCAGTCCATGAAGAGCAAGGAGGTCCGCGACGCGGGCTCCCCTCCCAAGGAGTTCACGTATCGCGGCCAAGGTGCTCACCCCGACACTACACCACTATCCTAACTCGACTAACGCTTCATTAACTCTTAACACAACAACTGGTTCTAGACCATATTCTAACGTCTTTTGCTATTTTCAGATCTCAAGGAGTACTCGAACGCGGGATGGAACGTGCAGTCCGAGGACCACACCACGGATGACGGTCGGACTCACGTGAAGGCGGTGCACGCCAACATCGAGGGGCGCTACGACGTGGAGGGCGGCGCGGGGCAGTTCGCGGCCGCGGACTCGCACCGGCGGGCGCGCACCGAGTACAGCGACGACACCTCCTCCGTGCGCCGCGACGAGACCAGCTCCGAGAGCGCGGCGCGGGAGCGCGTCGTGCGCCGCGTCGGGGACGGCACGCATCTCGCCACCACCACCAGCTCCTCCTCCACCTCCAAGTACCAACAGGTGTCTTCCACTAAACACGAATCAGTGCCATATGTTACCGAACAAGAGTATGACCAAACTCGACACACGACAGACGATACTAACCGCAACGAAAATGTTACCAGAATTACTAACAGGAGTGATTACGAACAGAGCCTTAGGAGAAATGAGAGTGACCACGGAGAGCTGGTGTCCAGGAAGGTAGAATACCCCGACAACAACACTAAGGTAATAGTCGAGACGCGATGTCTGCCCGACGGCACGCGCGTCACCAGCACTCGCCGCGAGTTCCGCGTACCGGCGCAGTCCACTCGCTCCGAGTCCCATCACACTAAGAGTGAAAGCAAGTCCTACTCGAGCCAACAGAAGTCTGACACCAGGAAATCCTCCTCCAAGGTCACTCAACACACGGTCAAGGAACACAGTAACGATATTGTTGACTCTCAGCGGAATATTGACGATCACGATTTCAAGAAACAAATCCGCGAGTACACCAGCCACGACAATAACACCGACACGCAGCAGCGCACCGACCAGCGCAACGAGACCAATGTAAGGAGAAATGTGTCCGATTATTCTCAAACTGATAACGACTTTTCTGAAACGAGATCAGAAAGAAAACTAACAGACAAGGTGGTTGATCATTCTACAACAGATCGACAGAGCTCAGTTAATGTTCGCCAGGAAACTAAACAAAAGTACTACGACAGTGTCGATCAGACTGACCGTCGTGAAGTAGTTCAAGATGAATATATTCCTTCGAGAAACCTTAAAAACACTGAGCATGTTTTAACTAACGAGGAGCGTGTTCATAAAACTACAAAAGATAGAAAAGTGGAGGAGGTAATAGAACGAAAGACTAGTAACGATCATTACCAAACAACTTACCAGTCTGATTACCAACAGAAGAAAGTGAGCAACGATTGGAGTCCTTCTCACCAGGCTTGGGCGAGCACTCTGCGCGCCGACACCCCCTCGACGACCCGTCCTTCGACCAGAGCGTCGTCTCCCGGCGGGAGGACATTCCAGTCCAGCACCTCGTCACTGAGGAGTAGTGTTAGTCCCGACAAAACGTACAGAAAGCCATCTAGCCGCGGAGGAAGTCCCAACAAAATCGACCGCCATTCGCCGACACGTACTGTCACTTCCGATCGCTACTCAAGTACTCATTCTACATATACTTCTGAAACTAAAACCAACAAACATTCTAGTCCAGAAAGGAAACCGCCATCTGGCCGCTCGCCTACCAGGCCAGGCCACAGTCCCGATAGGAAACCACAAACCGAAGCAAATCAAAGATCTACTAGTCCCGATAAACGACCGCAAAATGTGACCAGCAGACCTAGTGCGAGTCCAGACCGAAAGACAAAATCTACCACAACTGACGAATATCCTAGAATATCTCCAACACGACCGGCTGGAATACCGTCAGAACAACAACCTCGAACGTCTCCATCAAGATCTTATTCTCCTGGTAAATCGTATAAAGTGCCAGAAGACAGTGTTGGGGAAAAAGATACTACAAAAAGACCCAGCGTGAGTCCCGATAGAAAACCAGGGTACATGCGTCCAACGGCAGCAAGTCACCCAGTTTCTGACGTAAACAAACCTGATGCTGAAACCGGCAGGCCTTCTCCCACTAAACATACATCTTCTGTAAGCCCTGACCGAAGACCGAAATACACTAAAACAGATAAAGTAATAGATGAACATTACAAATTCATTGACGAAGAAACTAAAATGCACACCCGTTCTGAAAAAACAGACATTCACAATAAGTATACATCTTCGACTCGGTCTGATTCAACACCACGTGGAAAAAGTTCTTCACCTCAACGTAAGGTACCTGAACAAGTTTCTGATATCAGGCCATCACCGTCAGCCCCTGCTAGATCACCGTCTCCTCAGAAACACACAGTTGTTATTGAAAATGACGCACTTTACGGTCGAAGTGATAAAATAGTGGAAAATAATACCATTGTCACCAAAAAAGATCGAGATGATGTGAAAACTCCAACAAGTGCCAATACTCCCAGTAGAGGTTCTTCGCCGTCAAAATACGACACCTATGACAAAAAGAAAACACGTGATTACTCTGTTACTGAAACAATCCAAACATCTACTGAAACTGAGAAGTTTGATTCTCATCATAATGAGTATTCAAATAAGAAAACGCCTAGAGGACCTTCTCCAACTAAGAAAAGCCCAAGGAATAGCCTATCACCTGCAAAGACTCCTATAAATGACAACAAATATAAACATACCACTGACTTTATTTCGACGGAGAGGCAAACAGAAGAGGTTAACAAAAAAACTGTATCTAAAGAGCATCCTCGACAGTTGAAGACTCCGTCCGCTAGCCCCACTAGAAAACCTAAAGGTACGGAAACTGAGCCTTCTACGGGACAGAGCTCACCCACCACATCAGTCAGCGGTTTCGTCTACTTTGGTTCTCCTCGCAATGAGTACCCTCAAGTTACTGATTTAGATGAGCCGTACCCGGAAGAAAAGCGTCCTGATGAAACTCCGTACGGAACAAGGACAGACAGACCAGATAGCTTAGAGATCAGAAGGTCACCGTCACCTACCAAAATACCATGTAAATCTCCTTCTCCTGAAAAAATAGTTTCACCACAAAAAGAAAAATTGCCTAGAAAGAGCTCATTGAAGAAACCTTCAACACCAGCAACCGATATTAATCTATCTTCCCCGGTCGAGAAACCACCGACCAGTTTTAGAGTGTCTCCTACTGAAGATAAGCCTCTGCCTGGACATAATGTCGTCAAAAAGGACAAACCCGAAGGTTCTGATTCCTTCAAACCCAAACCACCATTGCAAAGAAGGGAAACATATGAAGACCGATGCCGTAAAATCCTGGGGATGGTGGATGACGTGAGCGAAACTGTAACAAAAGAAACCAAACGAAACATTAAAAAAACAGACCTGGTTCAGAGCTCACCTAGTGTGTCTCCGTGTGACAGCCCTACTCAAAAAGAATTGTTACACTTTTCTGACCATGTCACTCAGGAAATTAAATCTGATGTTACTGACGTTACTGACTTCATTACTTGTGAAATAAATGAAGCTATCAAAACCACAGATATTAAAACCCCGAAGCAGCCTCAAGTTCCAACTCCAGGATCTACAATGAAATATGAAACCACTGAAGTAACTGCTGATAAAACATTGACCAAGACAGTAACGAGTAAACATATTCCTACGCGTACAGGCCCCAAAGATGCTCCTAAAACGAGTAGGTCCAGTGAGAGTCCTAAAAAAGAAATGCCTGGGACCACAAATGTTCCACGTGGTACGTCTCCATCTAAGCCAGGGTACGCTGCTGATGAGTCACCAAATTACAAACGACCATCACCAAATAGGGAACCGTTTGAAAGAACTAGTCCTACTAGAACTAGTCCGAGTAGAATTTCTGAATTTACCAAAGTTACAACAACGACAAATGATTCTTTCTCAGTGAACGAGAATACTAATGAAAAATTGACTGAAAAGAAAACAAAAACCTTGCATCCTAAAAGAGTACTAGAGTCTCCGACCCGTCAATTCACAACTAAGCCCAATGATGACATTCCTCAGGAGTCACATGGCTCACCTACAAAACCTCCATCAACTACTCCAGGACGGGTACTTACATCTCCAGACCGCAAAATTGTATCTCAAGATACACCTAAAGCGGAAAATGATCACCACCCAAGAACGTCTCCAGGTAGATCTCGCGAGAGTACACCTGGGTATATGAGAACGACGACTGCTGCCAGTTCAAGATATGACACTATGTCTACCAATGAAGATTATGAAGAAATTGTATCATCTAAAACTACTGAAACAAAGCATTCCACTGAACATTCCAAATCTCCTGTTCGCAAACTTTCACAAGACAAACATCATACAGAATCACCAACTAAAACTTCTCCCAAGAGACCGGATAATTCACCTACTCGTAAGTCAGAACAACGAACGGATAAGCCTGAACCAACAGACTCAAGTAAGCCGTCTGATATTCCAAGCTATATGAAATCTACTACGTCAACTACAGCACGTAGAGAATCTACAGAAGAAACTCATGAAACTTCATCCAAAACGGTCCAAAAGAGACACTCGACGCCCAAACCGTCAGGGTCGCCAACACGTAAACCTTCATATGAACACACGCCATCTGAAACTAGCAAACGGCCAGTAGATTCAGAACCACTTGCAACTTCTCCTGAGAGAAAACGTCCCGTGTCACCGACTAAGGAATCTTTGAAAAAACCTAATGATCAACAAGTGCCAAAACCGCAAAGTCCAACTAGACTTGATAATATACCTGGATACATGAAAACAACTGAATCTGTAACATCAAAATTCGAGAACATTACACAGGAGCATGATGTAATCGAAGAATCATCAGTTACTGAAAAAAGACAATATACCAGACGGTCAAGATCACCCCTTTCTAGTTCTGAAATTAAAAAAGGTGAAAAACCTGAAAATCTTGGACAGTTGAATCCTAAAGATGAAAGAGCCTCACCTGAACGAAAATCGCAAAAACCTGAAAACAAAAAACTTATTGATGATTCTGAAATAACAGTTCATACAAAATCTACGGCTTCTGTAACAAGTGACTTTGAAGCGATTTCTACCACAAAAGATTCGAAAGAATCTAAAACTAAAACGACTACTTCTAAAACTATCCGGGAAAAAGCACCTCACGCTTCAGAGCCAAGAAGTAAATCTCCTAAACGATCTGATTTGTCACCTCAAAGAAAATCCGGAAAAGATTTGCCTGCTAAAGCTATTCCGAAGGATCCCGTATCCAAAACGAGTCCAACTCCCGATAGTCAACCTGGTTACATGAAACCAACAGCTTCGGTTACCTCTAAATATGAAACTCAAACCACCACTGAAGACACGAAGGAAGTTCACACTATCCGGGAAACACCTGACAAGAAACCAGAGGAACCTAGACATTTGCGAACACCATCACCTACTAAAAAGACAACAAACACTATTGATATCAGCACAGATATCATTTTATCTGAAAAAGAACGTGAAGTTTTGGATAGAGTGCAGAAATCTTTAAGAAAATTATCTCCCGAACGTAAAGAAAAATCACCTGTTCGTGAAAAAAGTCCTACAAAGTCTACAACTAGCCTTCAAGATTTAGATATCGTTACTACGGAAACTGTTGAAAGTACTGAAACTGGAGAAAATTTATCTAAAATAATAGAAGAACAATTTACCACCAAAAAAGTTGTGTCTCGCCCTGAAAAGTTAGGTAGTGATACACCTAAGAATAAACCTACGAGCAAACCTTCGTCTAGAAATGTATCGCCAACCAAAAAGGCCCCACTGACACCTACGAAGGTAGAAAAGAGTCCAGAATTCCCAACTAAAGCTAGAAGCACTTCTCCGAAGAAACCAATCTCACAGGTAGAGCGTCCTCTTTCTCCTCAGGTACCGAAAGCGAGCGGGATCAAACCTCGCGAACCCATACCTTCACATCTCACACGCAAACCAACTCCAGCTACTCTCAAAGTTGATAAGTTAATAACTGATACAAAGAAGACAAATGGTGTCACGAGGCAAAATGCCATATTGAAGACGACAACTGTATCAAAAACTACATCCACAACAAGTAAATTGGTCTCGTCGCAAACAGACAAAACAATTGAAACTGAAACAAAGCGCACGCCTACACCTAAAGGAGTCAAAGATAACTTAAGTCCAACTCGAAGAATGAAGGATACTGTCACACGTACTACTAGTGATATTAATATTAAACCTAAGAAAACATCTCCACAAAGAATGAGATCAAAGCCGGAAATTCAAATAAGTGACATGTCCTCTAAGTCATCGAAAAATCTTAAACCTTCTACAAAGGAACCTCACTCAAAACTACCAGCAAAACCCAAGTCTGCAACTTCATTGAACACATCCATTGATGATGATGACATCATTATTGATGTACAACAATCTAAATCTTCAAGGGAGAACTCTCCGGATAGAATTTGCCCCACTCCTATAGATTTTGCAGATGATGTTGGTACACCTAGATTCCCTGACGAAGTGAGTGAACCTGATGATGAGTACCGCAAACGGACTTATCACACCATCCATGAAACTGAATCTGTAGTCGATGATATAGTTGAAATTTGTGAGGATGAAGAACTGTTTGTCAAAAAATCAGATGTAGCTACATTAAATAAGGAAGATGACAGCCTTCTCAGTGTTAACGACAAGGTTCACAAGTTTACACGCAAAACAGACGCGGTTCCAAAACCAAAAGACGCAACAAAATTGTTTAAGGACACTGAAAAGACTCTTCACTCTGACTTTATCGACGAAAGCCTAAAATCTGATGAATGTTTGCTGTCTGTTTCAGAAAAAGTTAACAAGTTCGCAAAAGAACAGAATGAAACTGTAGATAAAAGTTCGTCTAGGAAGATAGTAGATGAATACGACAACGACACAATATATACCGATGATTACACAAAATTAAGTGTCAATGATAAAGCTCATCTTTTTGTTGAAACAGCTGAAAACATTAATGTACCAAAGCTCAAACCTACACAAAAAATTGAAAGGCCAGATTTATCCAATGTCGACGAATCATTAAAGAGTGACGAGTGTCTACTTAGTGTTTCTGATAAAGTAAATAAGTTTGTTAAAACCGCGGAACAATTCATAACTGAAAACCATGAAGTTGAAGTCAAAGATAAAAAAATTAAAGAAGAACTCCCCAAAATAAATAAACAGACTAGCATTGACGATGAACGTGATACATCAGACTATGCTGAAGAAATTATTACTAACGAAGAAGACAAAAATGTTAAAACTAAAACAAAAGATAGTTTTAATGTCAAGGACAACAGATCTCCCAAGCCAGAACAAATAGAGAGAAAACCAACTGTAAAGATCACCACTCTAAGAAGCAGTGAAGCTGTGAAAAAGGCTAAAGCTTTGTTTGAAAATATTGCTACAACTCAAAAGACAAATGAAGTTACAACAAAATCCACAAAGTTGACAGACATTGGTGTAATCAAGAAATCTCCAAAACTAGACTCAACAACGATCTCACAACCGGCTGAAGAGCATTCTCCAGTTGAAATAGACAAGGAAAGCGACTCACCACATGAAATAAAAGATCGTCCTTCAAGCGGCACTCTTACGAGACCTTCTCGTCCTCACCATGATGAAAATCCGAGGCGCAGCCCAAACCGTTTAACAGCACCATCTGTAGAATTACCGAGACCTAAGTCGCCAATGCGTCAAACTGTTGACATAACAACCAAAACGGTGTTGACCAAACATCAGATGGGGCCAAGGGCGGAGTCACCAAAACAACGCCCAGAATCACCGAGACAACGGGTTGAACCCGAAAAAACAGAGAAAGTACCGGGATATCTGAGACCAACTAAAACGAGCCAAATCAAAGAAGAATCGAAGGTGGTGGAGGATCACGAGGTGAGCAGCCGACGAGGAAGTGGAAAGTTTGGTGTCGAGCTCCGGAGGACGAGCGTCGAACGGTCGACGGTCAGCAGCGAGCGTCGCCGCAGTGTCGACCACCACCAGCCCTGCATCGAAGACATTTTTGATCTGGACCTTCTAGAACAAATGGTTTGTGTACTTACCTTAATTCTTATATTAAATTTGTTTATCGATATAATTATATCTGTATATATAATATATTAACCTATTTATTTTCAGTTGGAAAAAGTCGTAGGTTACGAGCAGAGGCGCCGCATCCGAGCCCAAATACGAATAGTGAAGAAAGAGACAGAGCATTCAGATTATAACACCCACACCACAGTCAGTAAACAAACAACCACATTCCAAATTAAAAGTCCGCCCAAGCCGAAGTCTCCGGAGCGCCATCCAGCGAAATCCCCAGAACGAGCTAAACCAGCACAAAAGAATCTATCTCCTGACCGACACAGTAAGGTTGCTCCACAAAAAACGTCATCCGACAATAGTCAACCTAGAACTACTTTAGTGAACGGACACACAAAGGAGCCAGCCAGATCCGCCGCTTCCCCTAGGCTAAGACCTCACAGTCCTGAGAAACCAGCGACGAAATCAGCAAAGAGTCCGGTACGCCATGCGAGCCCCGAGAAAAAGAGAACTGTATCACCAACCAAAATTGTTTCTAAGCCGAAACCAAACCGGTTTAATGAATACGCCAATGCGTACATGAAGAAAGTTGGCTTAACCGACGCTGATAAAATCAAAGTTGTTGATACAAAAAACAAGAAAAAGCAAACAATAAAACACGAGACTCAGGAGAGGACTGTTCAGGAGTTCACGACAACCAAGAACTTCACTGAGAGAACTTCATCTAAAGACGTCATTGAAATCGTTAATACAAACGGCAAGAGGACCCCGTCACCTGAGAAGGCACAGAGTCCCGAGAGGAAGATGAAAACTTTCGACCAAAGGCCTTCAAGCCCTCCGAGGAAAACGGCTACTCCCATGATGAAGACCCCCAGTGACAAGAGAGTCCACAGTCCCGAACGGCTCCACCAGAGGACCCCGAGTCCAGACTTCAAGCGTCGCGCGGCGGATAGCGGTAAAGAAACTATCATCAAAACAATATACGACATTGAAAAAAAAATTCCTTCCAAGACACCCAAAGAGGAGAAACCGTCTTGGGTGACAAACAGGAACTTGAAGAAGATCAGTAGTGAGACGAGGACTTACAGCTCAAAGAAGATGGAGGCCGAGAAGCCGAAGTACCGCGCGCCTAGTCCTTCCAAAGTAATCTCGAAGCCGATTGACGTCATCACCTCGAGCTACGGGCCCGGCCCGCTGGATGCCGACGGGAAGCCACTGTTCGGGATCAAAGCTTTGAGGAACGGCGCCTCCAACTTCCAAGGTATGTTTCATTTGTGATTCATAATTCATATCGTAACTCGCTCGCGCTGTGTAAATGTTGTCGCAGGTGAATATAGAATATGTTAGCGACGTTGTATGGTAGCGCTAATGTTTTGGCATTGGTATATTAATGTGTTATTCGGTTGTTGTATCAGTAAAAGGCACGGTGATCAGACAAGAGTTCCACTCGCGCAATGGCAGCGAGCCCGAGGGCGTGGTGTCGGTGACGGCGTACTCGTCGCAGCCCGAGGAGCTGGAGCGGCTGCTGGCGGCGCAGGGCACGGAGCCGCCCTCGCGCATACACGGCCTCTCCGCCATCACCACCACCAAAACCTTCGGCCCCGACACCGGCACCACTTACTCCAAAGTACATACGGTATGTGTCAACACTCAGTGTTATCGCATGCCGCCGTTTTTATATGTATAAAACCGATCATTTATGTATTAGTTTTTTGGATTAATATCAGCTATACTTAAATGAAATCCTGTCGGTGTTGTTGCTAATTCTATTTAGTAGTGTATGTAGTAATATTGTAATTATCAAGGAAATTCATAAAATCTTAATAGATTAAATCTAGATAGAACTTACTTACCTTTGGTTGAGTCACGTTCGCAAGTTGTTTGCATTTACATAGGTTTATAAATATTATGTGAATAACTAAATCCTGAACGATAACAATAAGCTATACAAATAATGTTCGTTACTAAATGTGTTTGTCATGTCCGTCTCGTTCACCTTCTCAACAAGTAAAGTACCTATTTACATGAAACATAAATACAATGTTTTGCCTGCTTATTAATTAATACAAAACTTATTAATACTTTACGATGTACAAATATGGCATTTTACTACTTATAGCCACACTAAACAAATATTCGATATCCTCCTATAAACCACGCGTACTCTACCAATTGTATCATGAAAATTTGGAAACGAAAATTAACCCGGCAAAAACTCGGGAAACTGTTAGTACAGTGGAAATTGAAAACCTAGTTTTTCGTGTATTGGAAAATACATTTAGGTGGAGACGCTTTTTAATATAGTAATGTTATGTAACTTAAGTTAAAATGTTAAGAAATATTAGGTGGATTAACTTTTTAATACATTAATGTTATATCATCAACAGAAAGAAGAAAGGGCGTCTCTTGAACAGTTCACTCACAACGATAGAAAGATGGACTCGTTCACCAGGACCGAGTCAGACTCGCAGTTCGACACGCAGATTGACAGGACTGACAGGATTGACAGGAGTGACAGGATGGACACGGAGACCAGGAGACAGGAGAGGGTCATGGAACGGAGGGAAGACAAGAAGACGGTCAGGCAGAGCTCAGTCAAGTCGCTGACGGAGAAGTTCATTAAAAATACTAGTGAGTTACTCTTTAGTTTTTATATCATTCATGTTCGCGGTCGATTTTTTTAATAGTCTTCTAATACTGGGTAAAGAGCCTTCAAGTAGTAAGTTCTCGTATGTACTTATTAATGTACTAAAGCAAATCAGTAGTATATTTGGCATATGTTTAATATTGAGAAAGCTACTAAAATTTTAAGCAGGCTTTTTGGAGAACTTCTGTAAAATAAGGCATTGTAACGCTTTCCTACTAAGTTTTAAAAAAAGTAAGGGTAAAGGGATACATAAAACCAGACAGTTATTTTGTCAATTAGCCAAACTCGTATAAAACGAATTTCAGAAATATTTGTATCAAACACCTTCTTTTATTCATTACTCATCAAAACTAATGTGTCTGTAAAAGACGTGAAAGTATGAAAATGTCGTTATGACTTATCTCCGGTTACAGTCGACAACTCGACATAGTTGAGGGGCGTAGTTTACAAACAATCAGACAGTGCGATAACAAATTAACATTACAAAGCGGTGAGGGCCGTGTTACCCGACTGCGCCGACTGCGCCGACCAACAAGAGGTGTACAGGGAGCAGGGAGGTTGCGTAACCACTTTCATAGTGCGGTTACCGTTAGCGAGCGGCGGCCACCGGCGGCCACCGGCGACATTTCAGTGCATTCCCCGCAAGCGAAAGTGTGCTCGCGCGTTATCATGTACCAAGAATACGTCGATATTTTACAATTAATTAAAAGTGAGTTACATGGATTATAATACTAAGTGAATTTAATTTAATTATTAAGTGTTTTTTTAGGATAGAACTTGTTAAATGTAGCGCGTCGTGTTGTGAGAAAAATAAGTAATTTGTTTACTGTCCGGCTTGTATCAATTCTTTATTTTTTATTAAAGAAGTTTTAATTAAAAAAAAATATTTTATACTTTTTTGTTATCAAACATTAAATAGCCACATTTGATGTAATTGAACTTGTTGATGTTGTAAACTTGACTTATTGTTTACCTCGGTACGTGATCGATCGGAACTGTATATATGTGATATATGTATTTATGAAACAACAAATTACATTAGTATAGATTAGATGATATTGAAACTATTTTTAGATATTTTAACTCGAAGAATGGTTACTTATATGTTTTTATATAGGTAATACTAATAAGTTACCTTTGATTCGAGGTTTTACCGGCTTAAATCGAAACAAATGTTTTTGCTTATTATTCTTCTTTGATAGAAGACTATAAATAAATGAATTTTAGCGAAAATATTGATCTATAAATCGACTAAGTTCTTTCAAATATGTAGTTATGTTGTGTAGAAACATTCGTGATATTTTATACAATTGATAGAATATTTGCAAAATATTCTTGGCGTGAAAATCTTGTTTTATTTGATAAATTTAATTATTACTTTAATATAAATTCAATTATAAAGTAAATCGCTAAGGCAGGTATTTGTTCAGCAGCCATTACACGGTCAGTAGCAGACAAACAGTAAACATAACGTATTGATGACACAGTGACGAACGCACGATAACATTGTGCTCGTATTACACATTCAACAAACAAACAAATTGTTTCATATTACTGTACGTGTGTACACATGTTTAGCACATTCCTGTGCGTATACTTTGTTAACTCTACCCCGCGGTTTTACCCGCGCTTCTCCTGGAGTCGTAAAAATGTACTAAGTTACTTAACTAAAATTGCAATAGTGCCGAAATCTTGTCATTCATTATGCCTTATGAAGCTTTTTAAAAAAAAGCTTATTCGTTATTAGCACGTTACCATAAGTCTTGTTAAATCCTCCAACTAATCAAAGTATGCTTGTCTGATCTGAACTCACATCAATATTGCAATTGGTGGACATCGAATCGACGACCTCTTCATTGTCAGGCCGACGATTAGTTACGGCCTATCTATTACCACTTCATCTTACCATACTTCATCTTATCATACAAATATTCACGTTTCTGTATTCCGTTTAATATAAGTACTTAAATATGTTAAGTGTAAAAGAAGGAACGTAAACGATATTTAATTGTACGTTTGTTACCCAGATGAGAGCGTCAAAGTGGATCGCAGCACGTACCCCAAGGCGGGCCTCATCCTGCGGACGACGGCGCGCCGGGGGAGTGTCTCCAGCGAGGACACACCAGGTACACACTCATTCATTCGTTCATAGTGTCAGGTTCATTCATACAACAATAAATCCTTGATTTCTTTGATTTACACGAACACTACACGTTGAAATGTTCTACATATTTATCTTAACGGATTTTTATCGTGATTATAATTTTCTTTCACATTTTCAAAGTTAAAATATATTATTTTCTGACATTTTGGATTCGGAAGAAATTATAACCACGACAATTGTCTTTCTAAAAGGAAGCCACCAGGTACACCTCGAGTCTCGACACACATACCAACTGGTCTCAACTTACTATTTACTACATCTCAAACAATATCCATTGTCTATCAGCCATTGTTCCGCTGGCGACTGAAGGACTTACATTATCTCCTTTACTTAACAAAATATTTAGGTAGGCGAGGTAACAAAGTTCAACAATTACTTTACTCGTAGTATCTAGTATTGAGATGCGAAGTGACAGATAATTAAAATATTAATAGAGTTAGTAGATCAAACCCATAATACCGCAGGCTACCTACAGCTACAACTTTACATAAATTAATAATGAGCAATGAATCAACCGAAAAGTCCAAGCACAACATTGTTTCCAGCATGCCTAGTGCGGACAGACAGCGAGCACAGCCTGGGGTCGGCAGACGAGGTGATCACCCAGTCGGGGGAGACAGTGCGCACCACGCGCACGCACGGCCCCGTCACCCGGGTGTCGACCGTGACCACGCGCCAGGAGCCCACTACCAGGGTGACGACGCACGAGACGGTCACCAGGGTATCCCACCAGCCCGTGGTGACCAAGAAGACCACGGTGGTGGTGCAGGAGCCGGTGTTGACGCGCACGCAGACGCGCCACACGGAGCGCTCCTTCCTCGACAGCACCACCAAGGTCACCGGCGTGCAGGATATACTCACCAGGATGAAGAACGCTGATATCGGTCAGTTGGAGTCTCTAGTGCATAATTGTTGTGTCTAAGTAAGCCCTAAGCCATTGACGATGATGATTTTATGCAATGATCAGAAGTTATGTCAAAAACAACTTTGAATATTTTGGCTACTTGTTTCTTTTGACCTATATACGAAACAGCTGGACTGATTTTAAGATGACTTTCTGGATGATTGATCTTATAAAGTACTATGTCTAAAATTTTACGAATTCCGTGAGAATTTACGTGGTGCATAGCTAGTTTAATTTAATTTAACAACACACCCAGCTCTGAACTCCACAACAACGTCATAAGTCACCAACCACTCCGTTCACCAATATATTACCCCTCCCTCCGGTTGCAGTGATCCAGGAGGGCGACAGCACCGAGGACACGGAGGCGCGCGCGCTGCTCAACAAGTTCCTGGGGGCCACCGTGCTGATGGCCGGCATGCAGGGCTACGTCACCGAGCAGCCCTCGGGGAATGTGAGGGTCAACCAGGTCAGTCGGAGCTTTCATATCATGTATATTCCATGGTCCTTATGCTAAGATTGTGTCTTATGTAAAGTCGACGAACCCGCACTTGGCGTCCGTGGTTAACTAAGGCCTGATTACCCTCAGGGCAGACTAGAGCTTAAGGTGGAGACTAGTAGGTATGTGTTTATGTACGAGTTTAGTACGCAATTGATATCATTCTTAAATCTAAATATTTAAACATGCAAAACGCATCATCGTTACAGCAATCACTCGTATTTGCTTTCTTTCATCAAACGCCATCGCTCATGCTTGTTCATCCGTCTGTAATAAATAAGTTGTATTACCAATTGTCTAAACTATTTAAGCTCATTCCAATGAAACAAGATCACTTCATAATGTGTGATGTACGGCGATAGTGTGGTGAGTGTGTGACGTCACCCTCTCCCGCTAATTGCGGCCGGACCACAATCTGTGTACGAGTATATCTGTGTCAGTAACGACTTCCTTCATTGAATCAGGCACGCACAGACAATACGTGGAAGTGACACGACACACTACGGTTCGTCTCAGTGGCGGCGGCACTTACCTATATTATTACTCATAGAGATGTTGGCTAACTTACACCGTTTTGTGTAACTGGTAGCCAGCAAAACAGCTTGGCCGAACTTGTGAGTCGAACAAAGACAAATTGTTTTAGGTTAACGGACATGAATATAATTTTATATGTACATTTATTTTCTTTCGGCCCCGTCAACCTCTTTCATGGAAATCAAAAATAGTCGCTTTCGGGCTTTCGAAATTTTATTTAGGTAGAATAAGTAAATATTTTGTCTAAACATCGCTAAAGATCTTGGAATAGCGCTTTTAACCAAAACTCTTTAGCTTCACTACATAGTATAAAACAAAGTCGCTTTCTCTGTCCCTATGTATGCTTAGATCTTTAAAACTACGCAAAGGATTTTGGTGCGGTTTGTTTTTAGCATAATTTTATCCCTATATTCCTACGGGAACGGGAACTACGCGGGTGAAACCGCGGTGCGCCGCTAGTTAGATAAAATATACGTTTAGATTACAATATTGTAATGAATTAGGCGTTAGACGTTGACTCATTTCAAAACTTTATTTGTACCGACCCACTTTCCTATTGTTTGCTCGAATTTGGCAACATTGTGACAATAGCGGTGGGCCAATGTGACTTTTCACGGTTTATTCACCCAAATATCTACTAAATACCAGTCATATTTTATTTTATTTACTTACTTACACCTTTTTATTGTAATACCACGTCGCGCGGCGGCGGCGGCCTAGCAGTCAGATGGAAAATATTCTTTGGATTTTCCGGAGTAAATCGTTTTCAATAGATTTTCCGGGAATTACCGGGTACAAATATTAATTGTTGCTAACGATTCGATGAAGTTTGAATGATTTCAAATAATTTTGATCAGTCCTTCAATCGTAATGAAAGTGTATAAGTACTTATATTTTTGTGTAAAAAATACACAAAAATATAAATATTTTCGAGAACAAAACAAACAAATAACATAGGAATTCTATTCGTACAATACTTTACACCAAAGATGACAAGTGAAAATGGAACAAGTGATAATCGCAGTGTGTGCGCGTGCGCTACCATTTGTAAACAAAAACACGGACATGCGCAGTACGCAGTGCGCACCACCTAATGTACTCCAACTATGTTTTGATCACCACTGATAGAGATGATCAATTGCAATATTTACAGCTAGTTGCTCTGATTTTTTATTTTTAAACTATGCTGTAGTACGAGGTAGCCTGCATTCGACCAAATGGTTATAAAATTACAAGCATCGATTTAACCCACTTTTACTCCGTCCTTTTATTGGTGGTAGTGTTTTATTTTGCGAGTTTAAGAAGGTTTTATTTTAATAACCTTTAAGTCAATTAATAAATTAAAGATTCGTAACTTATGAGGGTACCAGACAACAACCCGTACTCTACCCATAGTGTATCTGTGATGTGACGTCACAAAACCCGCTCGTAGTTGGATCGCACCTTCACCGTACAATGAAACAATGGGAGTGCGTTACGTCACGCTCACTTAACGTAATCTGCGGCACCACGTGTCGAATGTGGGTGAACAACCCACAGACCCACACTCGGTACCCGCTCCTAGTAAACAGCGCCGTACGCGGCCGCCTTCATATTGCCGTTTTAAGACACACGCGACCATCGCCCGGTAAAAATAACACTCCCCGACCGATCAAACAACATAACCACCGACACACTCTACGCGAAAATCGACCTTGAAGCGGAAAAAATAGGGAGGAAAGCCGAGGAAAACTCGGGCGCACCTATATTTGGCCCGGTGACGTCAAAGAGCGCGGCGCGCGCAGTCCGCCCCGCAATCCCGCGCCGGACGGTTCGCGCCAAAATATGAGATAACTTTTTTGAATACCATAAATTATGGTTTATTTTTTTACCCCCCAATCTGTAGTGTAGTACCCTAGTACCGATTGCTCGGCGGATCAATTAATTAATTCAGTGTAAACGTTCAGGATTACATATCCAGACTACTATTTAAGGTGAGTTTTCACTTATTTTCTGTAATCTTATACGGGCCTGAAATAAATGTAATTAATTACTAAAAATTCTAGATTTTAATAATTTAATTAGTAGTTAAGTAAATGTTTGTTTTACATATAAAAATAGTAAGGCTTATATTTATATGGAACATCTGTGCTGTACCTATTTTTGCGTGATTGAGTAACAAAACACATCTTCGCATACCTTCGTAGTAATAAGACCGAATTTAATGCAAATAAAAAATACTTACGCTTGATTTTTAAATAAGTACTTAGGTATATTAATTTTATTATACTTAATCAAAAATTAGGTAAACATGCCAATTTTATACAAAAACAATCAGAGTTAGGTATTTAATTTTCTACTAATTTTACAACTAAGTACTTAGTTGTTATTTTTTTGTAATTAATTATACTTCGAAATTGGATAGCCATGATACACTACTGCTCGTTATACACACGGCCGGGGCGGCTGTCAAAGCTGACATTGCATCCATCATCAGTTCACGTCAGCGTCAAAGTTCGCGCCACCCGAGGTCACATTGTGACACACTTTAACATTGATCTAGTAAAACATTGGAAATGAAAAGAAAATACAGTTTATGCAAGTACTGAAACATAGGTATTTGCATGTATGAATAGTTTCTCAAAGCTTATACATTTCATTACCATCTTTATGTTAACGCATAGTAAAAAAAAACAGCGACTTAGGTACATATTTTGACAAAAAACTAAAAATAAGGATTACTATTATTACATTACGGAGAATATTTAATAAGCACATGTGTTATTTATTATATTACTATGTTCTATGTTTTATAGTGTACTAGCAGCGCCCCGCGGTTTCACCCGCGTAGTTTCCGTTCCCGTAGGAATTTCGGGATAAAAAGTATCCTATTTTCTTTCCCGGACCATAAGCTATCCCTGTACCAAATTTCAAGTCAATCGGTTCAGTAGTTTAGCCGTGAAAAGGTAACAGACAGACAGAGTTACTTTGGCATTTATAATATTAGTAAGGATTAGGATTAGTTAGGATTATATTGAAATCTCTATATAAACATCTTTGCAACAGAATTACTTATCAATCATATAAATTGGAGAACAACGAAGCTATTCAACGTGTCTCGGAACTAATGCGATATTATCACTCACTGTGGGTGTCTGGGAGCTTTTTCATAAGTGCCTCATCGAGGCCTTAATTGAATAAATATTTTTTGAATTTGAATTTGAATTTGGGATGTTAATATTGATACAGTATCTAGTTTCCAGACTTAATACTGGTACTTAGGAACCCTAGACTTTTTGAATACTATCCGTTGCATTATTTACAACTACTTACTATCCATTTGAACTAACTTTATTTTTGTTCACGTTCCTTCGAAAATTGTTTGTAAATGTATTTTATTAAAAGATAATACGATCCAATATTACCCAATGTCATTGTTTTTCTTTTAAAGAGACACGTACAATTCATGTGTCAATACGCATAAAGAAAATTTGTATTTCACATTTAATTTTCAGTTTAAATTAACTTTCTAAACTATAAAACTTCCCATCAACAGTGGTAAGTACAAATAATTATGTTGTTAAACTTATTGTGGTTTCACATTTTTATGGTCATTTCATTTACTTACCACTTTAAAATTAATGTTCTGTAAACACTCGTAATATTATGTACATATTATGAGTGTGTATAGTTATCTAATAATTATCTGTTATGACATAACGTTGTAAAAATAAATAATGTAAGTTTAGTTTATGTTTGAAAAGAGAAGTTAAAAATAAAAGAAGTCAATATATTTGTATTCCTATTTTAAAAATGTAGATGAAAAAGCATCAGTCAATTTGGTTTAATATTGTCTCTAACATCGTAAAATAACACAAACGTCTTTTATTTTTTATATCAACTTTAAATGTATTTCGTAATAAGTTTTAAACGAAAGATATGATAATTACTTGTTTGTTAACGAACTAATTGTTTGTCTTATCACTTTCTAGTTTTCACTTCACTTTAGTTCAAGTAGTTAATTGGAAATGAGTATGTACCTACCAAAGTATAACGACAAAAGGGAAAACTCGTTTTAAAAATACAAGAAGAAAATTTTATCATAAGGAAAGTTATTTACTTATGAAGTTGTTGGTTGATAATAAGGGTTTTTTTTTCTTATTTAACTAAGTTTACTATTTTTGGCATTATACATAGATGAATTTGCCCAATGATTATAAGTAACAAAACAAATAAATCAGAAGTTACTTATTCTAACAACATTCAATAGTAGAGCAGGAAAGCGTTTATTTTCTGATACTCTACCAACTAATGAAACAGATTCAATACATTAACGCGGACAGGAGAATCGAATGTGGTATCTGACAGTACTTGTACAAAACATTGTGTCCGTTCATACAGTTCTCACGGTTCGCCAACTTTGTACATATAGAATAATGTGAACAAGTACATGGGGTCACTGACACCGGTCTAATTATAAGAGAGGCCAAAAGTGCGTGAATGTAGGGCGATCGGTGCAGGCTGCAGGCTGCAGGCCGCAGGCTGCACGCTGCACGCTGCACGCCACCGAGTGCAGCGATTCACGGGGAAGCGACGAGAACGTACGATACACTCGCACGCGACATTGTGTACCGGTGGTTTTTGACTTTTTGACTTTGCATGCTGTTAAGTAAAACATAACTTATACTTATTTTAACTATAACTACCACCTATAACAATGTAAACCTATGTTTAAGTAATTATATGATTTGATTTGATTTTGTTATATCTTGCATTACAATTCTATCGTGAGGTGTACTAACAATGTACCATAGGAACATCAAGATTAGTAATTTTAACTTATAATCTTCCCCAAAATTCAGCGTAGCAGAAGCGTTCTTGTCTTTCAAAGAAATATTGGATCTGAATGAATTTTAAAACACTTGTAAAACTTTCAAGTAAAACAATTTTCAAAAACTAAATCAATTTCTTAAATAAATCGGTTAGATCAGGCGTAATATCTCGCTCTACATCGCTCGCGGATCAATCATCGTCTGCCATTATTTTACGATCTCCCATCACAGGCGTGTGACGCAATGCCTGCGTCCGCGCATCTACTGAGTTTTCTTTGTACTTTTACAACAATAACCAAACCGAAGTTATAAAAGAAAACACATTTTCAGTCTTGCCACAGTAGTTTGGGCTGAGTGTTGACAGATCAGTCAAGTTTCCTATTTCTTCTATTGATAAATGAGTCCGTTTGGAGAATTACCAAGCAGATTTGAATTTATTATTATGAGAATTGCAATTACTTACGAAAGAATAACTACACAAATGTAAACACATTTATGTCCACAAATATTTCCGGCAGTCATTTAGGGCACAAAAGGACTAACAATAAGATGATGGGGCGAAACATAAGAATTTCTTTGTTGAAATAATAAACACTGATATTGGCAAATCATTGTTTTGCTCATTATATTTTGCGTAATTACAATGAGTATAAATAAACAACAAGTTTCTCTTTGAACAATAAACTTATTTAAATACATCGAGATAAAATTCGTTTTCTCCCAATGTCTTTCCCCATAAAGCAAAATTTAATTGAATTCCGTAAAGTGTTTATTAAATAAAAGACAATAGAAAGTTAACCGGTAATTTTAAAGATACCACTTCCTCAATGTGCGTCGGTAATCTTAACTGCAACTTCTAACAGAATGATTTAAGATCATCTGATAATTTTCTTTTTTTAAAACAATGGTTCTAATTTTAATATTTCTCTGAATATGATTGTATGACAAATGTTTTTGTTCTGCGACAATACGTTCGTTATTATCATGTGCGCGGCTATTTTGTGCGCGTTGTTTGACAAGGTGCCAAACTCGGCACCTAGCGCGCGCGGTGCGTCGACCTGCCCGCTATGCTCTCTGCTTCCTCTAATGCCCACATTTGGACTTCGGCGAGACAAAACGCCATCCCCGCAAAAAGGGCCGAAGCTTATTTCTCGTATTTTATACGCAAAATACAAATTTAGATCTTGATTTATGCTTCCGCGTTAGATCATCGCGTGGAACAGAACGTTATTTGCAATGTTCATAGCGTGCGGTGCTGGCGAGGTCGTAAAATGTGAACCGGTGTCTGTTATGAGGAGGAAGTGGACGCACGTTTTTATTGATATTTGGTTGTACATTTAGGACACATTCAGGATTTGATACATTTCATGCTTATTGCAAATCTTTAACCGTTCTTCGACTTGCTAGAGTTAATTTTGTGAGGACTAGTGTACGTACAATGATCAAATGCAGTTTCAATACAAATATCTAACTCAACCCAACACAAACCCCAATTAGCTCTCGTAAAAGCGGTCTCGTAATAATAAGCCCTATTATTTCAACAAGTCTACTTCCATTTTTCCTTCAGCCCATTATCCATTTACGGTATCAATCAATAAGAAAGCTGCTTATTATCTCGACCACTCACTGTAACCGGACGTCAATCTGAAATAAACTTTATTAAAACAGTACTAAGATTAAATTCTCAATGATTGCGTTTGTTTATGAGCTGATAATTCCGGTGTATGTGATAATTGAGATAAAAACTTAAACACTGATATTCTTCCTGAGATATAATTGGCATTATGTTCTAGTTTGTGTTATTATTTTTAGTCTGTGATTTAGAGCGCGTTGTCTGTTAGGTCTAATTGACGGTTAATTTTATCTGTGGCTAATGATTTGACAGGGATTTTAGCGGGAAACTTACAGAAAATGTTATAAAATAATTTTCTTTTAATTTTTTCCCCATTAACTTAAAACATATGGATGTTTTCGGTTTCCTAATTATGGATGTCGCGGTTTCTATTTGTTGTTGTGTGGGTCTGGTTGATACACAATGACAACCATTTTTACGAGTTTGTCTATTTGTTTGTTGTCGGTACTTTCACCTCTTTATTCTCACATACATTTACCAAACTATGTGAAACATAAAGTACATGAGATAAGAGTTTACATTAGGTACACAATACAAAATGTTGTTTTTGATTAAAACCTCAATAAAGAGAATAGAAAGAAATGTTCATAAATCATAGATCATTTCAATATGGAACAAGAGCACACGAACCAATCATAATACTATAAATAAAACATTAACCGATCGATCGCATCAATTGTAACATCAACAAAGAAAGGCGTTAATGTGGCGACGCGTGCGCATCTCCCCTGCGATACGCGATCTATCGCCGACAGCGGAATCAGTTCAACGCAAATGAGTTTATAATGAACTTGTATTTATTATACTTTTACAGTTGTTCTTGTTCATTTGTTTTTCTTCCAATATTAATTATTTATTCAAGCATTGCTTTTCTTTATAATTTTTATACGGATTTGAAATCACCGACACGCATTGGTCAAGCGTAGTGATTACGTCTGTTCCTCTCCGTACTAATATCATCGTGAAGGAAAGGTTTTTGCGCTACAATAAGATTTTAAATAAAGTCCGATACTATACTTGACTTTCTCAAATATTACGCGTAGCTTTATATACTTACAGAAATATATGTACTTATAACTAAAATGTATTACATATAGAAACACTAAATATTAATGGGTAACACATAAAACTGGCACCGAGTGAAATAGTTGGAGTATATCTGGAGCGGTCGAACTGCGCGCGCGCAGCTACGGAAATAACCGCCTCGCGATGCGCTCCTGACATTCAAAACTGCAAATAAATTGATACAGGGATATTAATTACGAGCTTTGTGATCTTTGTGCTTATTATAGTTATACACGAGTAGGATTAGATCTTTTTATAATACCTTGAATAAAACTGTTGTGTTGTAGACAACATAGGCACTACAAAAATATCTTCTGAAGTCTCCGATCGCCCATTAGTAGGTTTAGTTGCATTTCTATTAGACATGGTCTGGTGCCGTCTCACAACTTTGTGATGTACTCTCAAATTCCCAATGTATACGCTACATCTTTTCACTCTCCTGGAACTTAATCTTTGTATCGAATTTCAGTCAAAATCTCTAAAGGCACATCAGATTGACGACCTCGATGGCAGAGTGGTCACCATGCCGGACTGCCATCCAAAAGGTTGCGGGTTCGATTCCCGTGCGTGGTGAATATTTGAGTGATCCACAAATGTTTATCTCGGTCTACGTGTGTGAACGAGTCTGTGCGTAGATTCTGATACCCTAGCCTAGATACAAGTTTCGAGCTTAGTTAGGGGTCAGTTACTATAATGAGATGATGGAGTGAATGATTATGTTGTGTTATGTTAGATTTTGATTACGAAAAATGGGGCAATAGTCATACACGTTATAGTATATATGTACCTAATAGTTATGTAGGTGTGTATCGGTACCGAGTTCCACGCTGACCTGCCAACAATGTAACCCAGTGATCTTCTCGACAATATACGAGTATAATACACTGCGTTATTATTTCTGACGACCGAGTGGGTTGCTACTCTTTAAAATTACGTATTTTATGTTCATAGACCCTATTTACTTGGGCTAAAAGTTTTTGCACAGGTGCTCAAGGAAACTAAGTTAAAAACATTTAAGTACCGAATACATACATATCTACGATAACATCTTTACGTATGCATTTAGATGCTTTTGTAAACTTTTATAAAGAATCCGTCTATTAATTCAAAATAAAGATTTATTGCATAAAGAAATAATTAAAATTTAAAAATCCCCCAACACAATTACTTTCAAACCCCCATAACTTTTAAACGGGTCCACCGATTTTCATCAAACATGTCTAACAACACTCGCACGTAAGTCCCCTTTAATAAAAAACTAAACTTAAAATCGGTTCATCCGTTCGGGAGCTATGATGCCACAGACAGATACACACACACACACAGACACGTCAAACTTATAACACCCTCTTTTTGCGTCGGGGGTTAAAAAAGGAAATATTCATCCATCTAATATCCAGAGCATACCTATTGTTTGTTCGTCTTACTTTGGAACTACATCCTCGTAGAACCAGAGAACATTATAAACAACTTCAGTTGGTATGAGAGGGGTCCATTTATTGGACTCATACGTCTCGGTGAACACTTGAACAATGACGATTGAAATTATTGACGCGGCCTCTACTCGCGTTATTGATCTGAGTGATGACATGGGACATACAGACCTTTGACACGAGAATGTTTGTACATCAACATCAAACCATCAGTTAATATAGGGTCTTAGAGTAACATTGTGTTGTGTAGTGTTTAGACTAACTTATTTAGGCGAGCGGTTTAAGTAGTCGGTAGTGACCCTGCCAATACCGAAGGTTACGGGTTCCATTTCCGCTATAGACAAACTTGTTTAGACGACCGAGCGCTATAGCACAGTATAATCTATACTTCTATACTAATATTATAAAGAAGTAAAGTTTGTGTGTTTGTTTAATTGTAAGGGGTAATCTCGGAATCTACTGAACCGATTTCAAAAAATCTTTCACTCATGGAAAACTAATTTATCAGTGCGTGACATAGGCTTATTTTAGGCAGCATATTTTATCCCTGTATTCACACGGTAACGGGAACTACGCGGGTGAAACCGCGGGGCGCTGCTAGTAATGAATAGCGTGCTATAGTGTTCTTAGTGACCCTGTCTGTTATGTCGAAGATGACGGGTTCGTTTCTCGCTCTAGACAAAAATGTATGTACATGAACTGAACAATGGACACCATAGTCTTGGTCCGACTGTTTTCTATCTATTCTAAGGATGTATTTACAAATAAAAAGTAATGTTTTTCCGTTATCTAGTATCCGTAGAACAAGCTTTGCTTAGTTTGGGACTAGATGGCGATGTGTGATACTGATATGAAATGTGTCCGGATATTTATTATTATTTTCTGTCAGTAAATCATACAATATTTTCCGGCATCGGACAAGGACAGTTTACGTTCCTGAAACAGATTTCAATTATAATTTAGAGTTAATATAGGAACAGTGTTTGTTTATAATACCGGGAGCCAGTCTGGAGTGGGCTTGCTTCCAACCCGGAATACACACACGCAGACATACATTAATTACACGTGTATATATTGTACAGGATACATTACATATGTACCATGTGTAATAACGTCAGCAGACAAGTATATGATCGAAATGAATTTATTTTTATTTTAATAGGATCGTAAAAAAATCTGCTCATCATGGTGTTTCGATTACGTCCGAATGATTTGATTGAATTTAGCTTATAATTTAATGTAGAACAGAGTAGATCCCAAGGCATCGTCAGACCAAAATCCTCCCTACAGTAAGGGGAATTAAGAGTAATCATTAATGTGCTATTGATAAATAAAATACTTACTACAAGTTTCAAATATTAATCTACTACAACTCACTCGACACACGTTTTACAACCGAACTCCGTATTACTCATTGATGTATTTGCATCTACATAATAAATTACATTGACAGGTGCCAATTAATAATTAATAGGTCAATCAGCTTGCGAGGCCGCGCCAAACTAATAGGTCATCGACACATGCGAAGTTTATACTCGTAGTGTAGATACTCGTAACTTACTCGGTCAACGCGCAGTGGTCAATTTTATAAGTTTATACTCTTTCACGAAAAAAATATTCCAAAGATTTTGATGCGATTTCGTTCTAATACGGGGTAGCTAAAACCGCGGGCTACATATCACGAAAAAAAATCATGATTTAGATGCTATAATATAGCATCTAAATTGATCATGTTTTAAAAGAATGAGGAATGAAAGTTTGGATACTTTCAATCCCAATTTCCCACGGGAGTATCTAAAATCGCGGGCTACATCAGTAAAATTTTATAAATCAAAAAGAATCTCTGAAGGTCACACGCGGCATTTCGCGATGTTATGGCGCGTCTCCCACGCGAGCTCATCATCTCAATCACCGCACACCTGCCGCAGCTGTTACTCAATGATCACAACGAGATAACAATCCACTATAGTTTTATTATGTTTTTATTGGCCGCGGCACAACGCGTGTTGTTTATTAAAGTACTGATATAACTGACAGCTTTAGGACAAATCACTGAGTTCACAATAAAAACAATGTTTAATCGTGTTTTAACACCTGGTACTTTTATAAACTATCACACGTCACGTCAAAGCATACAAAAGGAAAACCTCTTCAGCAGGGAATGTATTCACTCCTTAACATAGCTGGGCATTAACTCGTTAATCCGTTAATCGTTATTTAACGAAGTTAACATTTTGATTAACAGATTAACTTTTAAGTTAACTTTTAAAAATGTTAACGGACTCATTAACTTCCGTTAATATGCAGAAGTCCGTTAATCGTTAATCCAATGCCTACTATTTACCGCACGGCACCGCGGCGCGGAGGAAGACTTTTTCATTTCTGTCACTCAGTCTACAGAAAAACCAAAGAGCTCCAATTCTTTAAAGAATAAAGCGCAAAGTCTCGTTAAAATGTGGCTGGACATGAAATCAAAAGACTCGTTCAACGATGCTGCATTCCTCGGGGAACAGATATTCATAAATCTATTTATTAAATACAATACTGCTATACCCTCAAGCGCTGCAGTTGAACGTTTGTTTTCCACGGGTAAAGACATTTTGACACCAAAACGAGCCTCGCTTTCAGACGAGAACTTCAACATGTTAATGTTCATGAAGGGGAATATGCACCTTATGTCCGACGATTAAATTACACATTTGAATTATACATGTATTTTGTTTTATTCATAACCTGTTAACTTCCAGAACCTAAACCAATAAGTTTTTTAAGTTCACTAACGCAACGATATAAAAATGTAATTTTACACATATTAACGGATTAACGATTAACGTTAACTTGCGTTAATTCTTCCGAAATGTAACGCTTTAGCGTTTAACGAAGCTGACTTTTTTTGTAGCGGATTAACGATTAACGAAGTTAACTATTTGATTAACGGTGCCCAGCTTTGCTCCTTAACATTGTGAAATCTTGAAATAAAACACTTTAACGGATTTTTGTCGTGGTTATATTTTGTTTTACATTTTCTGACGTTTCGGATTGTGAAATCTCTATTGATACGCCGCTTAATTGTTCAATTAAGTATTTCTCTCTATCTTTATATGTTGTCTGTATCTGACTCTACAACCAGTTAGTTTTTATTGCATCCTTGAAGGAAGTTGTGCATAAGCTAATATGCATATGCCTACTTACCTATTGATTGACTGTTCTCTTTATGTTTGTATTTATAGGAATTAAAGAGAGGCTTATGGGTAATCCAATACCAGTAGGGTAGCGGTAGCGGTGGTATTAGGATCAGTGCAGTGACCCTAATCTGACCTCATTGTAATCACCACGAACGCAACCACAATCCTAGTTAGTAGTCAAAAAGATTATCTAGTTTGTATCCAATAACTATGTTTTAACGAGTACTTTGTAAGTTGTACGAATATCAAATAAAAATATTAAAAATTAAACTACCTATGCCGCGAAGCTTTTCTCGTGTTTTCCATTTAATATCTTTGTAAAACTGAAAAACTTTGTAAGAACTCGAAACAGGAGCTTTTAAACCATTTTACCATTTAAACCATTTATTTCTACATCCATACCAAATATAAAATTTAGTGGTAGTAATGGTATCTTATAACTGTTAACATTTTTGATAAGCACGTAGGTAGGTATATAAATAATCATAGAATATTTTTTAGATATTTAGGCAAGAATTAGTATAACTCTAGAAGTGCGATAGTTATTGTCACGTCTACCGTCTTACAACAAAGGTTTGTGGAATACAAGTAGGTACGAAGTAGAGACTTCACTCGCCCAATAACAAACATTTGGATGCTATATCTTGGTCAAATATTATGAAATTATAAAATAGTATTTGGGTCAAGTGGATAGTTTTCTACCGCTATTAATAATATTATGTTCCAACATATTAAAAATACCCCAATCGGCCGCTGTCAACGTTGAAGGTCGTTCCTACTACATTCTCTGTTCAGCGGCAAAATATTTTGTTATTTTTACAAAAGCTAAGTGTTTTGTAATTCGGTTTGTGTTGTTTGAAATAGAACAGTTATTTTTGCAGCGCTTTACAATTGATCGAGCTGCGTTGTACTGTTTTAGCTGCGTTTACGATGTGCAATCCGACATATCTAACGTACATCTGTTACCTAATTTGTTCTTTGAATGCTATCAGCACCCCCGAGAGATTACGGGGATAACATATGCCGATGTCACTCACAAATAATGTGCATAGAAGAATTTTCAAAATAGGTTCAGTATTACAGACTCTTTACAGACTCACAAGTCTTTATCACCTTTAAATGTTAATATAGATTCACTCTGTTATGGCCTGGCCCTACTCCTCGTCTGTTGGTCTTAGCGTGACGATATAGCTTTCCTCGATAAATGGGCTATCTAACAGAGATCAGCGCATTGAAACAAATTCTTTAGCTTTATAATACAACTAGCGGCGCCCCGCGGTTTCACCCGCATAGTTCCCGTTACCGTAGGAATATGGGGATAAAATTAGACTAAAAACCTTTCCACTGAATGACTCTATCTACTAAAACAAACCGCATCAAAATCCGTTGCGTAGTTTTAAAGATGTAAGCATAGGGACATAGGGACAGAGAAAGTGACTTTGTTTTATACTATGTAGTGATTGTAGATGTATATATTATTAATTGTATGTGTGTGTTCAGGAGGTGCACTCGAGTTCCGGCGGCGCGAGGGTCACCAGCTCGCAGACAGTGGAACACTTCGACCTCGACAACTGCTGGGACGAACCCCTACTTAGGAAACTTGTGAGTATTTCGAAAGAATTATTTGCTCCTGTTAGCATGACGCTACCAACCTTAAAAATATTTCAATCCTGCACGAAGGCGTAGGAAGCGTTGTGTAGGTACATCAGGTGAATCGCGAATAAGAAAAACAAGTGAGAGAGATAGTTCTGTCATCCGTGAGGTGAATGTTCTTATCTGACATATCCGTGAAAGACAAAAAGTCCTTGAAAGTGAAATTAAATATATGTACCCACATATATAAAACGATAAAATTAGCAATCGTTACCCGGAGAGTATTGAACGCGTCCGTAACGTAAAAGTCGCTTGTCACCGTGACCACGCGATAGTGCGACGCGTGGTATATGAAAGCGGTACCACTCTCACTCACCACCGGTCACCACACGGGCGGGGGCGGCGGGCGCGGGCCAGTGAAATGTACTCGTCATCCTGTCATTATGTACCTCAATGTTTAACTACATTTATGCAATACATTATTATGTAAAATTAAATGCAACTAATCGGTATTTCATAAGTACCTATTTTTTTTGTTTGTTAGTTACTAAGTAAGAGTTGGTTCGTTTTCGGAAAAAAATAATTATATTTTACTAGCTGTGCTCCGCGGTTTTACCCGCGTGGAACCTTATCCCGAGGGAATTTTGGGATAAAAGTATCCTATGTTTTATTCCTAGGTATGAGGAACATCTGTACCAAATTTTGTTTTACCAAGTTTGTGTTACCAAGTTTTTGCGTGAAAGACGAATAAACATCCACACATCCATACCTACATCTTAACATCCACACTGACAAACATTCGGCTTTACAATACGAGTATGTATTAGTAGGATGAAACTTTTAACAAATCGAACTGAAAGTTCAAATTGATAAATCGTGCATTAAACTGAATGTACTCGTAATGTGATGTTACAGCTAGAGCAGTGTACGGACTACGAGCAGCGGCGTCGGCTGCGCGCGCGCATACGGACACTGATGGCGGAACAGGAGGGTGAGTGGGAGTGGGACAGGCGGGACCGGCGGGACCGGCGGGACCGGCACGGGGCTAACGGGGTGTGTTTGTGTGTGCAGCGTGCGCGAACGCGGTGACGGCGGCGCTGGGAGCCGGCGAGGGCGGCGCTCCGGAGGGCGGCGCTGACACCCGCGGTGAGTCTCTCCTCCTCCCGCTGCTGCAGGGCCTGCTGGGCGGCGGCGGCGAGCGGCTGCTGGCGGGGCTGGGCGCCGCGCCGCCCGACGTGGTGGGCGACGTGCGGCGCTCGCTGGGCCGGCTGCGCGCCGCGCTCGCGCCGCCCGCCGCCCACCCGCAGGCGCGCGCCCTGCTCGCGCTCGCCGACCGCCTCGAGGACGCGCTCGACGCCGCCGACCGCCTGGATGGGTGCCGCGCGCGCCGCCCGCGCCGCCGCCCGCGCGCCGCCCGACACACCACCGGCGTCACGCGCGACGACCTGGACCGCGCGCGCGCGCTCGTCGGCGCCGAGCGGCTGCTGCCCGACCGCGACCGCGACCCGCCGTCCTCGTCCGCCGCCTCCACCGGCTCCTCCGCCGCCGCCGACGGGCCCCTTTCGCCCGAGCGCGACGCGCCGCCCCCGCCCCGGGCCGGGTACCGGGAGCCGGTGGCGGCGCGCACCAAGCCGCCCCCGCTCCTCCAGTCCGCTAGCTACGAGCCCGGCGCGTGTCAGGACACGCCCGTGGAGCGCCGCGCGCCGGCGCCGCGCCGCCCCGACTTTTTCCGGCACTCGATGGTGGACGCGGCGCCGCAGCCCGCGCCCCACCCGAGGACGGAGCGCCGCCCCTCCGACACCAAGAGCAGCATAGCGGCCATCGCCAATAAATTCGACGCGAACGCCCAAAGGGAGAGAACGACGCCGGAGCGCGGTCCGGCGGCCCGCCGGGCACCCGTCGTGGGCGCGCCGCCGCAAAAGAGCCCCGCCGCGGAGGAGGCGACCAACCGGACGCACTACCGGCCGCTGCCCCCGACGTACAACTTCGCGGCGCCCCCCGCCCCCGCCCGGGACGATTCTAAACCGTTGAGCAGATTCAACGGCAACAGGAAATTGCGCATGAAGAGGGCGAACACCGTGGACATCGGGCGGCCGCTGGCGGGGTACCGAGCCGACAGCGACACGGACGAGGACCTGCGCCGGGCGCCGCCCGAGTTCCGCCCGCAGACCGACAACGACAAGAAGTTCGTCGCGTTCATGAAGAAGAACGAGGCGGGGGCGGAGCGCGATGCGGGTGGCGCGCAGGCCAACTGGAGCAGCCGGTTCGGGAACATCAAGCACGCGTTCGAGAGCCGCGAGCGCGAGGACCCCGCGCGCTCCGCCAGCACCTCCTCGTCGTCGGCGCGGCGGTTCTGGCGCGCCACCGAGGAGGCCTCCGCCACGCCCGCCGCCCGCGCCCGCCAGCTCTTCGCCGAGTCCGCGCCCGAGGTCATCAAGCCCCCGTGGGTGACGGAGCGCCGCGAGGTGCGCGTGGCGGCGCCCCCCGCCCCGCGCGCGCCGCCCGCGCCCGCCCGCGCCCTCGCCCCCAAGCCCGTCCCGGCGCCGGCCCCGCCGCCGCCCGTCGCCCATCCGCCCGTCGTTCTACATTCGCCCACGAGACCGTTCTCGTCTAAGCCTTTCGTAGCGAAGCCGATTCCCGTGAATCAATTCTCTCACGCTCCGATGTCCGCGTTTAAGCCACCCGCCAAGATAGCGTCCCCGACGCGGGCGCCGGCGTTGGTGTGGAGCCCCCCGTCCGTGTCCCCGTCGGAGCGCCCCGCGCCCCCGACCAGCCCCCCCGTCCCCGCGGACCCCGGCAGAGGGCGCGGCCCGGACTCGTACGACACAGATACCGGCGATTTACCGCCGCCATACGAGCAACTTGCGCCCACATACCAGCACCCACCTCAGACGTATCAACAGCCCCCTCAGACGTATCAACAGCCCCCTCAGACATATCAGCAGCCACCTCAGGCATATCAGCAGCCACCTCAGGCATATCAGCCTCAACCGCCGACGTATCAGCCTCAACCACCGGCGTACCAGCAACAACTTGAGACGTATCAGCAGCCTCCTCCGACGTATCGCCAGCCCTCCCCGACGTACAAGCAGGCTCCGCGGACGCACTCGCCCCCGCCGTACCCAATCCCGAGCCAGAAGGAGCTGGCGGCCCCGGAGCTGGTGCGCCGCATGGAGGACCCGCCGCGCCTCACCAACGGACACTCGCTGCCGGAGCCGCCGCCGCCCGACGCCCAGCGTCTGCAGATCGAGTTCTACGAGAGACAGATCCGCGAGAAGATGCGCCGCGACCGCCCCAAGGACTCGGACCACAAGCCGCCCGCGCCCGCCCCCGCGCCCGCCTACACCGTGACCGACTACACGCCGCCCGCCGCCGTGTCCACGTTCGTGCCGCTCCAACGCACGCCCGACATCGAGAAGGCGCGCGCCCACAAGGTGGACTACCTGCCCGACGTGGTGACCAACGACACGGAGCGCGCGCGCGCCCCGCCCAGCCCGCGCTCGCCGCGCCCGCCCGAGCGGCCCGCCACGGGCCCGCGCCCGGAGCCCGACGCCGCCACCGAGCACGAGGTGGCGGTGACGCGCGTCATGCGTGGCCCGGTGCGCGGCGCCGCCACCATCACGGCGGGCGTGCGCACGCGCGGCGCCGCGGACGCGCTGCGCGGCGCGCTCGACAAACTGTCGCCGCGCGTGCGCCCCTCGCCGCCGTCGCTGGGCGCGTCGCGCGAGTCGATGGCCTCCAGCGAGTCGGGCAGCGGCGGCGCGCTCAGCCGCTCCGGCTCGTGGCACCAGCTGGCGGGGAAGGGCCCGTCGCCGCGCCGCGTCGTCTCGCGCACCAAGTCCATGCACCTGCTGGCCGTGCCCAAGCTGTACGAGGGCGGCATCGCGCGCGAAGAGCTGCCCGACAAGCGGCGCACTGTGGAGGCGTACTTCTCGGGACAGGGCGCGCGCGGCGGCGGGCGGGCGGCGGGGGCGGACGCGGGCCCCGGGGGCTTCGGGCTGGGCAGGAGCCGCACGATGGCCGCCGTCACCGAGCTGCAGTTCCTGGACGAGAGCAATGCGGACGACGCGTTCGAGGACCTGGTGTCGGCGCTCGCGTAGCCGGGCCCACATTCCACTGTTAGAGGCGGCGAGGAGCGGACGCGCGTGAGTGGTGTGTGCGTGGGCCTGTTGCGTGTCGCATGTCCCGGCCGCCCCCTCCCGCCCCACACCACACCACTGTACATACATACCGTATCGTGTAACATTCGCGACCATCACTCCGCTCAATCTCCCCGTAACCGTGTTTATTTCACTAATAGCTTTAAGTACATAATATCGTTGTGATGTGTTGCTGGTTGTGTTCCGAGTTAGCGTTAGAGAGTTTGCACTCGCCCCCGCCGCCGCGCCTTCCGCCTCGCCCCTGACCTCCTGTTTCTGTTACAGACGAAGAGGAACTCACTGTTACATCGAGCGTCAGAAGGAACTCCTCGGAGAAAACCGTTAGCAGTAGTACCACAACCACCAAGACTTCCAAAGGTAACCGTCTGTGCTCCCCGCTCACCGACTACCACTCTGTCCTACATCTGTAAACATATGTCAATGTACCTACATGTGTGTGCTGGTTGCGCAGTGACCGAGATGAGCCGCCCGGCGCCGAAGCCCGTATCGCCGTTCGCCAAGTTCCGTCAGCTCGAGAAACAAAATTCCACAAACAGTCCCAAGTGAGTACCGAACCGCTCCCACTCCTCACCACCTGTTACACTCCGCGATACAGATTATTTATATACTTATCTATTACAAATATTAGGAAATATATATATACTTATATAAAATATCTTTGCTTCATAAAGTATTATATAACGCAATATATTTTATTTATTTTGGCAGCCATATCTCGGGATACGAATGAGGAATATAGACTCAAGTAAATATTACCATACAATACATAATATGACATGCATTACATAATTATAACTTTTTGTATATTAGAAGCTTTAATACAAATTATATTTATATAATATACATCTGTCTGAGAGAAGCATCGCTTTGGCTAAGTACATACGATTTAAGTAGTGATGTCAATAATACCGCGTGTGTACTTAACCTGTCATGTGCCATGAGGCGTCGCGTCGCGCCGCCGCCGCGCGTCCGGCGCGACGCGACGCGCCGCTACCACGTTCACGCGACAGTGTTCGATCAATGTCAATAACCTGAATGATAATACATTATGAATAATACTGCACCGCGTTGAGTAGCACTCGAATGTGACGAGCACTTCACCTAACGATCGTTGAGCCGCGAGCCGTGAGCCACGGGCCGGTGCCGGTCGACACTAACCTGAGGTACGTTGTGTAGCTCGCCCAAGAGCCCGCAGAGCCCGGGCTCTCCGTCGCAGCCTCTGTTCAAGTTCACGGACCCCGCGCTGCAGACGAGCGCGCTCACTATTAAAGAGCGGCTGCTGCACTGGTGTCGCGACAAGACGAGGGACTACGAGGTACTGCGCCCCTCCCCGCCGCGTCCACACACCCCCCGAGACACACTTCGCACACACCGCGCCGCGACGCCCCTCACATGTTTGCCTCTCATCCCCTAGTTCTCTACATACCTTTTGTAAATAAACGTGATGGGGAGAATTCACTAATGGTTCTTGTGAGTGGATGCATATTTTTTAAAAGATCTCGAGATTGCCGTGTCTTTCGGATCCTGGGTGAAAAAAATATTGCATCGGCTCGTTGTATGGACGCAGCTCGGGTTGAGACGCGTCACCGCCGGCGTAGCATGTTGTCACGTGAGCGCACGCGCCCCTAACCATCACGGCACTGTCGTCATCGCCCGCACCCCGCACCCCGCACCCCTCACCCCGCACCCTGTATACCACATCACACCATACCTCACCATACTCCATGCCACGCCATGTGCTTCTCATGATGCTTTATTTTTGGCTGCACTATACTCTATATTCTGTATTGTATATAATTACTATTTATATCAACGTACTCGTATATATTTGTTATTGACTTCGTACCAAATCGTATTACTTTGGTTTCGATGTAACACACAAAACATAACGAAAGCCTGCGTATTCATAATTTAAAATGCTCTCACTAAACTATTGCGAAAACCTCATGATTTCAGTAAAATTTAGCATGTTATTAATTTATTAATTTACTTACTTAATATTATGTAAAACGCATGGATTTCGTGTGTTTTGTTGAGTGTATGTTTATTTCGTAGGTGTATAATGATGTGTAACTTTGTTTGACTTCATACTTATATGTAAGTACTTATAAAAACATGTTTACTTAAAAGTGAACACAATTAATGGTGTATTTTGTGACGTAATGCTGAGTGTCCCGAGACGATGAACAGGACGTATTGAGGGTTACGTTGTGTGTTTACTCACTTACCTATAAGACAAATGGCTGTGGAGTGTGGACTAATACAAGTATCGTTGAAAAACCTGGTTGGGTCACTGTAAATACTTTCTATTATAAGTACTTAATTTATATATCAGGTTTCTGTATGTTGCCTTAAATAGACTCAAATAAACTGAAACATATTTCTTGATTCTTTTGTCAATACTGTGGACAAGTCAATACATTTTACATGTAAATGGAAAAAATAACAATAAAACTTTTATTCACGTTCACGATGTTTTTCCTTAATTACGGACACCAATAAGGACAAAATCATTGGTATAGTTCACTACACGTTTTGATACTTGCAGTTACAGACTAACAGAGAGCAGATAGTACAATGTGTCATGTGCGTTAACAGCGTTGTGTGTGTTGTGTCGTTAGAATGTGAAGCTGGAGAACTTCTCGACGAGCTGGGCGGACGGGCTGGCGTTCTGCGCTCTGGTGCACCACTTCGTGCCCGACGCGTTTGACTACTCGCTACTGTCGGCCGATAAGCGCAGGCACAACTTCACGCTCGCCTTTAAAGTTGCTGAGTAAGTATACCTAGTCTATGGACACTCTTACACTCTGTTATTTTTTTGTTAATACAACCGATTTAAAAATCAATATAGTTTGTATACTGAAGGCTAAATGTCTGTTTTTTTATCCAAGTTACAGCATGTATTATCCCGCCATTTAAACTTTATAACATAAAGATGCACCAAATGTAGTAATGTAATGTGTGATTTGTGCAGTGAGGCGGGCATATACCCCCTGCTGGACGTGGAAGACATGGTGGCGATGCGCAAGCCGGACTGGAAGTGCGTGTTCACGTACGTGCAGTCCATCTACCGCCGGTTCAAGGACCAAGACTAGCCGCGCCCGCCACACGCCACACGCCACACGCCGCACGTCCAGCGTGCCGCGCCTGCCGCGCCCGCGCGCAGTCAAACGCGTACTCACAAAGTGTACTCACGTACTCGTACTAGTTCCCAAAGAGCGTATGTTTTGTTAATGTTTGTATATGTTATTATATGTTTATCGTCGGTGTCCGCCCACCCGCGTCGTATCGTATCTCCATCGCGCAGTCTCTTCTTACTCCTATGTAATCTCAACTTGTGATTTCTTTATAATTTAGTTAAGTTAAGATGGACTAACACACGTCGAGTTAGGTCATAGGTAGCGGCCACGGCCGGGGATCGCTTCTACTTATTACTTCACATAAGAAAGTTGTATTCTCCCGTTAGTGTTGTTGTTGTAACATACGTAGTATACCTATCACGACATTTTATTATTTAACAGTAAAGCTTGTATTCGCCTACTGATTTTAAAAGATTACTTATTATATTATTATTATGTGTATGAATTTAAGAATAATTATTGTTAATTTATAATAATTTTAATAAATGATATTATTAACATTTGTTCTCTGTTTATTTATAAGCCCTTTCCTGATTTTGTTGTCAAGACTTCATCAAAACTACTTTGTAAACATTATTTGATCATAGTGGAATGTAAAGTAAGTAAGTATATTGTGTTATTTCTGGTTCTAAGAACATTTATGTTGACAAAATTTCATCATCTAAGCAAATGAGTCCGAAGTTATTAAATACTTGAAAAAGTATCAATCATCGATACATTATGTGCATAAGCTTAAAAAAGGTAAATAAATCATCAGAAACTTATAGTATTGTGGAATTAAGAATCATCAGAAACTTACAGATTCTAGTGTAGGCAATCAAATAAATAAAAACAAGGAATAATATTCAAAATTAGTTTCATCATATTCAGCTAGTGTCAAGTACAGTTGTTATAAGGTTGTCTATATCGTGATATGAGCGCCGTGCCGTCTGTAGTGCGCCACGGAGACCCACAGCGCCATCAGCACGATGAACAGCAGTGTGGAGGCGAGCGCGGCCACGAACAGGAACGACATCGCGCCAGTACTTACACACTGTCTGACGGGATACGTCTACTGAGGATATTACAGACGATATTAGGCATACACTACGCAGTCAAACGTATTAATTTAACAAAGAATCTATAGAATCACTAGCAGCGCCACGCGGTTTTACCCGCGTAGTACCCGCTCCCATGAGCATGCGTAGCTCGTAGTATCATACAATCTCGGCACCATTCACCATCGTGTGTTAAAAAATTAAGTAACAGCGATTACTATTACGATACGATTACTTATACACAATCCCATGGGAACTTCGGGACGAAAAGTTTCCTATGTGTTATTCCTAGTTATAAGGAAAATCTGTACCAAATTTAATCAAAATTGATACAGTAGTTTTTCCATGAAAGTGGAACAAACGTCCAAACTCACAAATACAAACTTTCGCATTTATAATATTAGTAGGATAGGATAATACGGCTGTCTCAATATAAGTAGAACAAAATCACTGACCTAGTGAGTCCGGGGTGGTGGTGTGTGTGTGTGTGTGTGTGTGTGTGTCAGGCGGGCTCGTCGGGGTGCGCGGGCGAGGGCGGCGGCGCGAGGAAGGGGTCGGCGACGTTGGTGGCGCGGGACACGCGCGCGCCGCACGGCTCCTCCAGCGACACGTGCACGTGCAGCGTGCTGTCGCGCCACGCCTGCCACGACGCCTGGTGCTCCTGGATCTTCAGCAGCATCCACGTCGTCAGCAGCCCGTTCAGCGCGCCTGCAACCGCACACACGTTTAATATTGGAAACCCCCCTGACGGGACAGAGAGGATTGACACGCAGAGACATGGCTCATTGTAAAGGTGCAGAGGGCGGGACGAGGCGGGCGGGGGTCGTGCTGGACGTACCGATGACTCCGATGAGCAGCGACGAGAAGAGGTTGGCGGCGAGTGCGGCGCCGCCCCCGCGCCGCGCGCCCGCCTGCAGCACGGCGTCGCAGGCGTGCAGCGCGCGCGCCGTGCCCAGCACGCTGACGGCGCCCAGCGCCAGCGCGCGCCACGCGTCCGCCGCCAGCGCGCGCCCGCGCCCCGACACGGCCCACTGCGCCACCGACATCACCCACGACCACTTGTGGGTGCGCGTCACCGCGTAGTGGTGCCGGCACAGCTCGCAGTACGAGGTGGCCGCCTGCAGCAGCCAGCGCTCCAGGCACGAGCGGTGCACGGCGGCGATGGTGCCGCGGCACGAGCACGGCCGCACCAGCCGCTCGGCGCTCTCGCCCCCGAAGCAGATGCGGCAGATGTTGTCGGAACGCATGCTGCCCGTCACGCTCGACACCTCCTTCGGTGACGACGCAGGCTGTTACCGACACCCAAAACGGTCAACTCGCAACCGCGCCGCGCCACTACACACTACACGCAACGCTACAACGCTTCACGTAATGTGATTCTAGCAGTACTAACATGTAAGAAAAATTATACGCAGTCGCCTGATATCCCCCAAACTTAACACCTTTTATCCCCAGTCATAACTTATCATTATTTGTCCCCGGCCATACTTAAATCTATAAATCTGATAAAAAATTTAGAACGCACAAAATATATCTTAACTTCCATGTAAATGCCGCTAGAAACACTTTACAGACTTTTTTCATCGAAAGATTCATGGACTGACCGTGGATTCCTAAGTTTTAAGGTGTTTATTCCTAACAACACTCGACTATGTCCAAAGAGGTGATAGTACCCATCACCAATTTACATGATAGTTACATGTTGTATGTGGTCCCACCGACCTGTTTGTTGAGCAGCAGCGCGCACACGGAGCCCAGGATGGAGGTGGAGCGGCCATTGGTGGGCAGCAGCGAGGAGGCGGGCGAGGAGAACGTGGGCGAGTCCACGACGCGCGCGCACTCGAACCGGTGCTCGCCCACCTCGCACAGGCTCACTGGGGGACACTCACGTTACAGGGCCCCACCGAGGGGCTCGACACAAACAAATAAAAATAAATATGTACACGAAAACATTTGCGTCTAATTTCTTTCCTAATAAATAAGAAAATAATCATTCGCTCCATAATTTCGCTATAGTAACTGCCCCCGAATTAAGTTTGTCACTTGTATCTAGCTAGTGTAAGTATAAGAAACTACGCGCAAATACATTTTTCGATTCGAAACTATATCACTAATTAATTAGATATTGTTAGTCACCTGGAGAAGCTATGCCTGGAGTGTATCGGCAACTGATGTCGGTCTGCTGTGCGATCGAGCGCAACTCACGGTCTCGGGATAATTGGGAACCCGCCTGCAATGTTACGAACGATCATAACTAGACCTTACTATTGAAGTAAATTATTAATAGCAAATTACTCAAAATACATTGCTGTTTAAAAAAAATCAGGCGCAGTCAACCGTCTTATATCGTGCTTACGAATGTGTTGAGAATGTATAATTAATTCACTTCATTGCATTCCTCTGTGCTTCGGAGGGCACGTAAAGCCGTCGGTCCCGGTTGTCGTACTAACATCTTCGACAGTCGTTACGGGTAGTTAGAGCCCTCAAAAGTCTAACATTCAGTTTAACCAAGAATGTCGTATAGCCCTCTGGGTTGTGAAGGTCTGATGGCAGTCGCTTCACGTAAAATACTGACATTCCGCCAAATCTGGTTAAACTGAAAACCAACCCCAAATAGACATGGGATAAAGGTTCGGAAAAGAAAATTGCATTCCTCTGTGTAAAAAATTTGAGAAGTGTACTTATGACAAGTTAGAAATACTGTTTTCATTGTATAGGTAGGTAGAGGATAAGTATGTAATATGTAAGTCTTACTATGACCATGGAGGAGCAGCTAGAGCGGGATATGCTCATGGTGACCTTGCTCTCGGTCGCCTCGCAGCCCCAGAACATCAACAGGGTCTCGCCCTCGCACACATTACACTCCTGACACAAACAATACGGATCACCACCACGACAACGTTACTAACTCATTTCAAATTTTATGGAACCTACTCTTATTATGTTTTCATAGCTCGATGTCCTATGGAATTTGAAGTTAACGTTCTGCAATGCTTGCTGGAGTATCGGTTTGTAGGGGACAGGCGCGAGCACCGCTTCCCTCAGGTTCTGAATGGCATCGCTTGGGAACGGCTCCGTATCCAGTTTATCCACAAGACAGTTCAGTGTTACAAATTTACGCATCTTTGTATTTTCCTTTTGACATTTTGTTGTTTCAACTTATTTAATTACATTTTTATTTAGAATTTAGTGTGGTTTGTTTCAGAAATTTTGAAATAGGACTCATGTTGATTGACAACCAGCCGACGCGACGCTATCAAAACGAAATGATTGTTGATTTTGTATGATGCGTTCAAGTACCAAGAAGGTTAATACAAGTCTTTGGGTTGAACTAGAAGGACTTTATTTATAATTCTCTATAACAACCATCTTTCTTCTATAAGGCAAAAAACTGTTGTGAAAATGAGTTTCAACATATTAGGTACTTACCTACAAAATTTATTTTAAATACTAACCTATTTAAATATTGAAGTGGTTTTTAAGATAAGTATTTTCAATTCAATTTCAGAGGAAGTACACGAGGCTTCCTTCTTTGTGAAGAGAAATACATTATTTTTATACTTACCGCCTTTTGTTCATGAGCGTTTCAGTTAGTTATGAAGGAAGGAGCGATCGCGAAGTTTCCGGTCAGTTTAGATCCCGGTTGTCCGGTTGATACATTGACATATAACATGGACATCGCATGTTTGACTATAGAAAAAATAGTTATAGAAGTATGAGGCTTATCGACGCCAAAGTTATAAAAATATAGCCGTCTCTTTTTAACGTTCATAATTTTGCGTAAGGGAAAAAGGACAACAGTATTTCTGACAGTTACTATAATAGCCATCTGTCATTCTTAGTCTCATTGAAATACCTACTCGTGGCCATATTCGCCATATTATTTTCTAGCTATAACAAAAGGATTTACAACTTACTTAGTGATGGGCAATGAAACATCGTGACCACAGACTATAAACTATCGATATTTTAAATAAAACGTTATTTAAACACTTATTCAAGTACGTTTTAATTTTGGTGTTTATTTTTATTTCATAAACTTTATTTACATTTTGTGCATATATGATCTTAAATAATAGTGAGTAAGTATATAAAGTCCAATTTTCAGATTCTCATGTAGTATACCATAAGAAACCATGGATTTGAGGTTTGCTCTTGAGAATATCTGTATTCATATTGAAATATTCGTTTAATTGAATGCCTAACGTTTGTAATTAAATAAAACCCAATTAAATGTTACATCAGTATCGATTATAGTACGAAACGTCGATAATTTCTATCGTCATTTTTATATCCCGGCAACTAGAGTATAATGAATAAAAGTTTGATATATAGGGTGGCCCAAATAAAACAGTCAGTGGGGGGAAGTATAAAACTATAAGAGATACAAAGATTTGTTCTTAGGAACCATGTCATCCATTTTAGTTAAAATGAAAATTGCATTCAAAGATTTAGAAAAATACTATAACTCACTAAAGGAATCGAACCCGGAAGTTTTGAAAAAAATATTTTTAATTATTTGTAACTAGAACGAACGGCCGTATATACAAACTATTGCATTTTGTATCTTGAAATGGTGAATTTGTGTTGAAATGGGATATTAACTGGGAAGGAACTTTAATGATGTCTTGGCGAGTTTTGTACCAAACTATTTCATTTAAAAACAATGCATTTTAATGAATTTAGATATGATGTTTCTTAGTAACATTTACTTACTGCTAAAGATGTACACAATCCATTTCTAGTTTAAAATAATGAACATTAAATTTTTAAAAATTTCCGGGTTCGATTCTCAAAGAGAGTAATAGTTTTTTTTTCTAAATCTATGAATGCACTTTTTTTTTACTAAAATCGAGGACATGGATCCTAAAAACAAATCTTTGTATATCTTATAGTTTTATACTTCCCCTTACTGAGCGTTCTATTTGGGCCACTCTGTATGTCACAATGATCAAGCTATATTTTACAAACTATCTATAATGTTCTTTTACAGTAAGACCTATTTATAAAACTTAAAATTAATCAAAGTAAGAAAACATACTTACAATCTATTATCGATGTTATTTTTCAGACATATCGATAGGGACTGCACTATTAGCCGCCATTTTTCGCTCTCAGTGAAGTATAGGTATACACGTTTTTTTCGTAGGTATGCCCCGTCCATGTTATATGTCAATGGGTTGATATTGTATTATAAACCATAGACTATAAAAAACAATGCTTATCGAACAAGTGACGTTGACAGTATCAATCACAACGTCACAAATGTCTGATGACGGCAGTGCTAACGGAACAAAAGCATCCGCCCGGCCGTCAACGCCGTCTCAAGTCAAGTCAAGCAACAGTCTTGATCAGTCTTTCCTTGTTTTTGTCCCACGTGAAGAGATATTTTTATTGTGAAGTACTTTGAAATTGTCTGTAATAATAAATAAATTCAAGAAAACTTAAATCATGGCGGTTCGTGTACAATTCGAGAATAACAATGAAGTGGGAGTATTTAGTAAATTGACAAATTCATATTGCCTTGTCGCTATTGGAGGTTCAGAAAATTTCTACAGCGTGTTTGAAGCGGAGCTCGCGGAAACAATACCTGTGGTACACGCTAGCGTCGCCGGGTGTCGGATCATCGGACGCATGACAGTCGCCAATAAGAACGGCTTACTGGTTCCATCGTCGACGACGGACACAGAGCTGCAGCACATCAGGAACAGTCTGCCGGACAGCGTGAAGGTGCAGCGCGTCGAGGAGCGGCTCAGCGCGCTCGGGAACGTGATCACATGCAACGACTACGTCGCGCTCGTGCACCCCGACCTGGACCGCGACACCGAGGAGATCCTCGCTGACACGCTCAACGTGGAGGTGTTCCGGCAGACGGTCGCGGGTAACGTGCTGGTGGGCTCGTACGCCGCGCTCAGCAACCGGGGCGGCCTCGTGCACCCCAAGACCTCCATACAGGACCAGGACGAGCTCTCCTCCCTGCTCCAGGTGCCGCTGGTCGCCGGCACCGTCAACAGAGGCAGTGACGTGGTCGCCGCGGGGATGGTCGTCAACGACTGGTGTGCATTCTGTGGCATGGACACCACCTCCACAGAGATATCCGTCATAGAGAGTGTGTTCAAACTTAACGATGCCAAGCCCTCCGCCATCACATCCACTATGAGGGCTTCACTGATTGACAGCATGTCGTAAACAATCTACAGACACACTGTGATACTAGTTAAGGTTGAATATGTTCTATGTTGCACTACACATTGGGTGGCCAATGACTCTGTTTATAAGAAATAATAAGAAATACATTTTAATATTGATATAAACATTTTGTGTTTCAATAAAACTGGCTATAGTATGTAACTGCACAATTTCAACATTAGATATTGGAGGAAATATCTTGAATAATTTATTGTTATGCTTTAAAAAAATTCAAATTAATTTCACTGCATCATTTGAAAGTCAGGTGTAAACTAGATAGAGTAATAATCAAAACACACAACTCTTAGAACAATATTTAATATCCATCCTATCTACATAGTACATACATGGTCACTTGTTTCCTCGGAAGTACAATCATTAATACAACACAAACACAGCTAAGTAAACAATACTAAACTAAATAATTCATCCATATCCACAGAACATTGTTACTCCATCAATGTTTATCTGCTATCTTTATTATCTTTGGTCATCATCTGATAAAATGATATAAATATTTGTAGTAAATGGTGCAAAATAGGGCAATAATAAATATTCTAACAGATTTAAATTTGTCTTATATGAAAAGTGTCATCTTTCAGTATATGTATTAACTAAATAATATATTCTAAGTGTTGTTGTCGCTGCCACGGGGACAACGGGAAGAAACGATAATAATGATCATCTAATGGTTCAATAACAGAATTGTAGCAATTCCACAATAAAAATGTACCACTTATAAGAGAAATGCTTTCAATTCATAGAAATTTCTTATTAGAAATCTACCAAGAAAAATTAAGTTAGTCATATTCAGTTGAGCTCTATCGCTACTAGTGAGCAGACGTGTTACTGGTCCGCGCGCAGTATTTTTGAGTGTCTTTCTCTGATTGGTTCAGTGATTGTTTTCGGTCCCTCTCGTTTCTTCCTTAAAGTTTTAAGTGCGTAACTCCGCCTAGTGGGCGTTCCAGAGCGGGATAACCATATTTTTGTTGACTGGAGTTGTGCTGTCTCGGTGGGGATTGAACCGGCGCCTGCGTCGAGCCGAGCACTTTGGCCGAGCGCTCTTACCGTTGTGCCACGGAGACGGTGCGACATAGAGTCGAAATTAGCAAAGGCCTCTTAGAGAAATTCGACGTAGAATATGGCGAAGTTCGGTTGTTGCCAATCAACGGAGGTTGACAGTTCGGGATATATTGTATGTAAAGCTTGCAAAATTTATTTTCACTGCCAATGTATCTTATCAGATAATAAGAAAAAAAGTCTAACTAAAGAATTTAAAGCATCTTGGTTATGCCCCAGTTGCCAGTCTAAAACTAGACGACCGAAAACGGACTCCACCCCAATTCGCTCATCCAATTTAAGGGAAATTAAGGATAGCAATGATAAATCACCACCACCTTCATCGAGTATTCCTTCAATTGAAATCGATAGTGGAAAAAGCACCTCTCCATCATCGACGGCTTACGGCAAGATGGACCTCGCAGATATTATCAAAACTGAGGTTAACAAAATGAAAGATGAGTTATGCTGTACCTTTAAAAAAATATTTTCTACCGAAATTTCGTCTCTACGACAAGAACTATTAGAGATAAAATCTTCAATGGAATTTATTAGTAAGGAGTATGATAGTTTGAAGACTAAAATGGATAAAATTGAGGCAAAATCTAGACGTTTTGACGGAGTTGTTGGTGTGATGGAAGATATGAAGAAGGAATTTAATCAGCTGGTAAAGGATAACAACGTGCGAGAACAATGGGCGCGACGATCTAATATTGAGATACTTGGAGTTCCAGAAAAAAAAGGAGAAAATCTTTTAAATATAATAAATAACCTTGCTGAAAAATCTAAATTTGATTTAATGCCTACAGACATCGATTTTGTTACTCGTGTGGCACCGTCAGTTACACACACCGGTGACAGGAGCAAACCTAAACCTATTGTGGTGCGGTTGTTATCTCGTTACAGAAAGGACGATTTCCTAGTTGGTCTTAGAAAACTCGGCAAGTTGAAATCGACGGATATTGGTTTTTCTGGTAGAGAACTTCCGATTTATTTTAATGACCACCTTACCAAGTGCAATAAGTCTCTCCTGCAGCAAGTAAAAAATCTATCTAAGGATAAGAACTATAAATACGTCTGGGTTAAGAACTGCACTATCATGGCTCGCATGTCTGACATTAGTCCAGTTTTGCATATTGCTTCTGAAGACGATCTAAAAAAAATCGTGTAATAAGTGTTATCCAATTATTGGTTGATCTTGCTCATAATTGTTACATGGCTTCTCACAATTGTTACTGTATTTGCTTAATTAGTTTTGTTATGAATTTTCAACTTAGAAATATATTTAAATGGCTGTGCTTTATAATTTGTGTATCGCTATCGGGCTTTGTGCTTTACTCTATAATTATTGTTTTGCTTGGTGTCCAGGTATGTTTACAATTATTTTTATTTTTTACTCTACATTATAATTATGGATATAGTCTTCATTTGCAGTGGATACGGTAGGCAAGTTTAGCTTTTATTATCAAAATGTCAGAGGGCTGCGGACTAAAACAGTTGACTTCTTTAGAGGTATATCTCGAGTTGATTATAATATAGTTTGTCTTAGTGAGACTTGGCTTCTACCGGGTATATATGATTCAGAGCTCTTTGATGACAGATATAATGTTTACAGATGTGACAGAAATTATGAATTACGCGGTAATAAATTAGGTGGGGGTGTGCTTATCGCGGTCCATCGTAATTTGTCTGTGTTAACCGCAACTTCTATAATAAATGAAACTGCTGAAATTATTGAAGTGGTTGTGGAACTAACTCATGGCAAAAGACTCAGAATTTATTGTTGTTATTTTCCACACTGCTCGGAGCACTATGACTCGATTAGTAGCTTTTTTGATCATGTCTTACAAACTTATGTTGATCATCCAGATGATAATTTCATGATTTCTGGTGATTTTAATATGTCTAAAGGTCTCTGGGATTGCTCTAGTAAAATTCCTAAATTAATTAATCCTAATGATGACCTCTTACTGTCTGAGCTTGACAAGTTTCTAGCGATTACTAATTTTTCACAGCTAAATTATGTTTTTAATCATAACCAAAGGCTGCTTGATTTAATAATAAGTAACCTTCACTGCAATGTATCTAGAGCTCCAACTCCATTACTAGCCGAAGATTCCCACCACCCTGCTTTATCATTATTGACATTGGAGCTTAAATTCAAATCTATTAGACCCTCTCCCCGCACAGTACGCTTATTTCAAGCAGCTGATCATGAAGCTATTAGAAGGGCTATAGCAGGAATTGATTGGATCTCTACATTAAATCATAGTGACATTGACGAGTCAACCGCTACATTTTATAAAATTATAAATAAAATAATTAACGATTATGTACCCAATAAAAATATAAATAAATGTTTTAAGTATCCTAAATGGTATACGATACCACTTATAAAAATTATAAAAGAAAAACTTAAATTTCATTCTAAGTGGAAAATCTATAACAGACAAAGCGATTATAATTCTTTCCAAAAATTGCGTGATAGGGAAAAGCTGGTTGAACATGAATGTTACCAATATTATATTAAAAATGTTGAATCCAAAGTTAATACAGATTGTAAACATTTTTGGTCATTTATTAAATCTAAAAAGAAATCAGGTGACATCCCGGATTCTATGATATATAACAATAGCCAGAGCTCAGACGCTACGACCATTTGTGACATGTTCAATACTTTTTTTCAGTCAGTTTTCGTTTCTTCTACGGATCCATCGTGTAATCATGATTGTATGAGTAATAATACAAACTCAATTTTGACCTCCATTGAATTGACATCTTCAATTATCAAAAAATATTTAAAAGGGCTTAATATCAATAAGGGGTGTGGTCCGGATGGTTTACCAGCGACTTTCCTCAAACAATATTACTTAGAACTAAGCATTCCTATTACCATTTTATTTAATCGATCCTTGAGTACTGGTAAAATGCCTTACGTCTGGAAACAGTCATATATTGTACCAGTTTTTAAGTCGGGAGACAAACACGACATTAGGAATTATAGACCTATCTCTAAATTAAATATAATTGCGAAAATGTTCGAGAAAATTATTTACGACACAATGTTTCCCGTATTACGTCCTTTTATAATAAATGAACAACATGGGTTTGTCAATAAACGTTCCACCGAAACAAATCTTTGTGAGTTTTTACATTTTGTGTCTAATGCCATGGATCAGGGGTCTCAGATGGATGTTATTTATACGGACTTTTCTAAAGCTTTCGATAAAGTATCGCATTCATTATTAATTCGTAAACTCTACCAGATCGGAATACATGGTGATCTTTTAAGATGGCTGGAATCTTACCTCCTAAATCGTAGCCAAGCTGTTACTGTTAAAGGTCACTGTTCCTCTTTTATCCCGATAACTTCCGGTGTTCCTCAGGGGTCGCATATCGGGCCATTGATGTTTATAATTATGATTAACGATGTCCTTTGTAACTTTAAACATGCAAACTGCTTAATTTACGCGGACGATACAAAGGTTTTCATTAAAATAAATTCTTTAGCCGATTGCTTTCTTCTGCAGAGTGATCTAAATAATTTATATAACTATTGTCATTCCAACTCTCTACTGTTAAACGCCAATAAATGTAATGTGATTACGTTCAGTAGAAAACCTCATCCTATTATTTTTGATTATAAATTCGATGTAACTACGATAACTAGAGTTAACCACGTTCGAGATTTGGGGGTACTGCTGGATCATAAACTAACATTCAAGTTACATTTTAATCATATTACTTGTAAAGCCCATCGAATGCTTGGTTTTATTTTAAGAGCTTCTAAAGAATTTGTGTATCCTCACACCTTAATACTTCTGTATAATAGTTTTGTTAGATCAATACTCGAATATGCCTCTACCGTCTGGAACCCTAACTATAAAATTCATATAAATGATATAGAAAGAATTCAAAATAAATTTTTAAAACACTTCAGATATAGATTTCCTCATGCTAGTGTCGAGTCCCTTACTAGTCTAGAAGTCCGTCGTATAGTTAAAGATCAAATGTTTCTCTTTAAGATAATTAACAATTGTATTGATTCACCTACATTACTCGGTAATATATATTTACACTGCCCTCGTTCATCCGCTCGTAAGTGTAAACAATTCTGGACACCAGTTTCTCATACCAACTATAATAAATTTATGTTCTTAAACAGATCCTGTGACACGTACAATAAATTGTTCACTGATATTGATATCTTTAACAACCATTTAAAATCGTACCATAATCAGATTAGATCTAGCATAGCCATTAGAACTAAAAATTTAAATAATTAATTTTAAAACTCAACAAACAGCCTTTTTGCCATTTCTTTTTGTCTCAGATCTTTTGTTATTGTTTTTTTACGTATTTTTAATAGATACTTTTAATGTTATAATTTACTATTTTAATTTAATTTTGTATTTTTGTCGCACTCTCTTTGTTCACTAGTGTTTATATGTATAATGTAACAGTGGAAACTTCACTGGTTAAAGTGTTAGCTTAAGTACATTATTAATTGTTAAATATAGTACTGTTTGTTTCCCAAATAAAATAAAATAAAAATAAAATAAAAATATTACGAAACGCTACTGTTACTATTTTAAAAATTAATCATGTAATGAGTCATCTAATGATTTTCCAATGTTGCCATTTTAGCCCCGCAATTAAAAGCTCTAAATAAAAGTATAACTTATGATTGAATTCTCTTTGAATAAAAGTGTCTAACTTTTGTGCAACTATTACTTAATATTACCTGAATAAAGAATGACTCACTGATGCGTACTCTTGATATTGAGGTGGTACATCATGTTGTTACATCCTTGCGCAATTAAAATGAAATATCCATAAAAAAAAATATAAGTTACTCATACATATTTAATTATTAACTATTAAACTTAGATATGAATTGGACAAGTGTGGTGATGTCGCGTATTTGAGGGTAGAATAGGCTTGCACTTGACTGTAACTCGCCTGATAGAAAGCGGTGATACAGCCTAGGATGATGTGACGAAGGTGCTGCGCTGCAGTGGTGTTTTAAAGGCCGTTACTTATGATCTGATGTATGAATATGGATGAGAATGGCTCAATTGATAGTGTTTGGTGGAATTTAATATTTACACATGATTAATAATAAAATTGTTTCATATTTCGTAATGTTATGAGTCGACGAACGTTGCTGCATATATTGAGTTTTATTTCAATCATTATTCAAATCTGAGAGTTAACTCAAGTAATTGAATGTACAAAATCATAATAGAAAATATTAAACACAAAATAAAAATAACTGTAGATATTTTGTGCAAAATTAGTAAGCAAGTATAATTAATAGGTAATTGAGCCTCTTTAATAAACCTTTATAAGTATATAGATAACATTACACAAATACACTGTAGGCTATACACTGAGAGCAAGCAGTCTTCTTAATTAGGGAGCTACCTACGAATTAATTTAACGGACGATTTTTCAAATATATTTTCCGTGAAGTAGACAGGTGGTGTGTGTGGTAGAGTAGGCTGACCTTAGAAAATATTTAGATAATAAAACCTACTTGCTCTCACTGCACGCACTATATGTTCTAGATAACATTCATAAATAGTAATAACTAATAATTACACAAAACAACATTTAAATAAAGCTACACTACAGTCTATCAACAAACAGCTGACAAAATCAAATTATTAAATTATAATTATTTACTATTAACTAAATTTAAATATTTCACTAGATCCCCCGTGTTACATATTTAATACTCTTAATAATATTCAACTAGTGTTCTGGCTCATAAATATTGAAAAGAGAAAAATATAATTCATCTATAATAGAGAGTATAAAGAATAGGTTCTTAGGCCACAGCTGCTGGTGGTCGAAGCGAGCCTTAAATTTTATAACAAATTTGATCCACAACAGACACGATGGGAATACACTATCTGAGCTGTTCAAAATTATGTTAATATAATAAAATGTTGCAAAAATGCAATTGAACATCAAATTCTTAAGTAGATTTCAATAAAAATATACGAAAATACATAAATGCTTGAGTAAGTATTTTATAACAATAGGAGGGATTTGTTCCTTCCAATAAATATAACAAAATGTGCGTCCGACTTTGTGAATACACGCTGAATGAAGACCATAATTGATTCAAATACTCCATAAAATATTTACAATTGTGAAAACAGTGATAATATTCGAAAGTATTGCTACAATAAAAAATAAATGCGACGACTAAGTACTTACATGGATACATAGAGAAATCTACTATGTACACTTAATATAAGTATACCGGGTGTTTGGTAGAGGGTTGACCAAACGGGATGGGGGTGTTCCTGGGCCTATTTGGGAGATACAATTTGGCTAAAAATTTCCTCGTGGTTAAAATAAAAAAAATATGGGCAAAATTGTATTTTTTTATTTTTTTCCGAAATTGCGACTATTTATCCCTATAACTTTTTTGTTAGCTAGTTTTCAGTCAATTTTTTGGATTGATTATGGTCTCGGATATCACCTGGTCTGTTCATAGCATTTTCAGACCCCTGTCTGACCCCGGTCTGTAAATGGAATAGCATCCCACCAGACGCGTGTTCCACAACTCTGGACGTTTTTTAATCCCTTTAATCGGTTGCCAGAGACGGGAAATCTTGATTTGGAAGCAATATCCTCCTCTAATTGAGATAGTCCATTTTACTTGTTTTAAGACTAATTATTTTCTAAGAAAGTCACTACAGCATCTCAGTATCTTCAGAAGACCTCAGATAAATCCAAATTTATTCATACTGTGACGTATTTAAGCGAAACTTGGAATCTGTTTTTAAAAATATCTTATTATTTTTTCTTCCATTTCCACTTTACACCTAAATTTTTAACAATTTTTTTTGGCTTTTGTAAAACTTGTAGTATACCGTTAAAATAAGGGATAAACAGAGAAGTTTTTAAACGAGTTTTAAATTCTCGGTTACTATTCGTTTTCTTTTTATTTGAGTTGAAAGATCCCCTATAAGACTTCTATTTTTCATTTCCCTAGCGTTAAGTGGTCATAACAAATTATTTAGACCTTGTAGGGGTCTGAAAATGCTGTGAACAGACCAGGTGATATCCGAGACCATAATCAATCCAAAAAATTGACTGAATACTAGCTCACAAAAAAGTTATAGGGATAAATAGTCGCAATTTCGGAAAAAAATAAAAAAATACAATTTTGCCCATATTTTTTTTATTTTAACCACGAGGAAATTTTTAGCCAAATTGTATCTCCCAAATAGGCCCAGGAACACGCCCATCCCGTTTGGTCAACCCTCTACCAAACACCCGGTATATTGCATACATAATTCATCATATGATAATACTATAGGTACAATGATTGATTCAAGTTATCACATTGGGAAATGGCACACCATCAATAGAGATACTTTAAACGCATTTGGCAAAAGGGTTTATTAAGTATTATGCGACAAAACTATAATTCAAAACGAATTTTCCGTTCATATACAAATCTCGTTTTAATTTAGCAATAGCTCGTCTGAGGAAGCATTTTAGCTACTTTAAATCCCAAAATTCCTAAAGGAACATTACTAAAAGAGGCATTGCAATGCAAGCCAAACAGCTAATTTAGCATAAATTAGCTTTATTTACTACAGAAGTTTTACTTTTTCCTCTCCAAGTGGATCACAATACGAGTATTCTATATTTAATTCTACACACATAATTGAGTAAGTGAACAATAGACAATGGAAATTCAACCGTACCACATGACAATAAGGTGTATATTGCAGGATCAATAACATTAAGATTTTAGAAAAATAGGTACCAAGGGTATTAGATTTTAAAATTACGACCGACACAAGATATGTAATACATCAAATGCAAAGATTTAATAAAATTATTGAAAAAATAGTTCTTTTTCATTATTTTAAATATATTTACATATCTATTTAAACGAATGCCGTTTTGCAATTTATCAAATGCTGAATGTAATCAGTCTATAATCAATGACGTTTAAAATCAGTGCATATGTACAGTAAATAGGTGTATAGATTTGGTAAGCTATAGATAGAGAAATACATTCTTGGAATATGGCCGCAGTAGTAGCCAGCGTAGCCACTGACTTTTGAACAATTCACTCTTTTATAACATATTTTTTTTTTATAAATATAATATTAATTCACATGGCCATAACTGTCTCGAGCTTCTCATTACTAAGTTACCTATATATTATTAAGATAGCAAGGTGTTAGTTTAAGCTCCTTTGATCAGTAAAACATAATCTCGTCAGCAGTGGAGCAGAATGCGACCATGGTGAACACCTCCAAATACATATTATTGTAATATTACAATACTCTAACGGTACTCAATAAAAATTCGGAGATTATCATCGATTAATATTTTATAGTTATTCTTCTTCTCTCTAAATCGTATTATGCAATTGCCTGCAGCATCTCAACTATTTCAGACATGTTTACAGTAACATAATAATGGCCATTCGCATCACATAGTAAACATATTGAAATAAAAATGTATAACAATTTATATGTACAAATACGAGGCAACTGATATAATATATACATTAGTATAAAACGTCATTTAACAATATGGATCATTACCATGAGTAGCATCATCGTATCGGGACCGTGACCGTGCTTTCGACCGCGTCGTTGGAGTACCGAGTCGTGGTACAGTGGGCGTGGTACGCGGTACGCCGGCGTTAGAAGTGCGTGGTGGTGGGCGGCGCGGCGGACAGCGCGGCGCCGGCGTTAGAAGTGCGTGGTGGTGGGCGGCGCGGCGGACAGCGCGGCGCCGGCGTTAGAAGTGCGTGGTGGTGGGCGGCGCGGCGGACAGCGCGGCGCCGGCGTTAGAAGTGCGTGGTGGTGGGCGGCGCGGCGGACAGCGCGGCGCCGGCGTTAGAAGTGCGTGGTGGTGGGCGGCGCGGCGGACAGCGCGGCGCCGGCGTTAGAAGTGCGTGGTGGTGGGCGGCGCGGCGGACAGCGCGGCGCCGGCGTTAGAAGTGCGTGGTGGTGGGCGGCGCGGCGGACAGCGCGGCGCCGGCGTTAGAAGTGCGTGGTGGTGGGCGGCGCGGCGGACAGCGCGGCGCCGGCGTTAGAAGTGCGTGGTGGTGGGCGGCGCGGCGGACAGCGCGGCGCCGGCGTTAGAAGTGCGTGGTGGTGGGCGGCGCGGCGGACAGCGCGGCGCCGGCGTTAGAAGTGCGTGGTGGTGGGCGGCGCGGCGGACAGCGCGGCGCCGGCGTTAGAAGTGCGTGGTGGTGGGCGGCGCGGCGGACAGCGCGGCGCCGGCGTTAGAAGTGCGTGGTGGTGGGCGGCGCGGCGGACAGCGCGGCGCCGGCGTTAGAAGTGCGTGGTGGTGGGCGGCGCGGCGGACAGCGCGGCGCCGGCGTTAGAAGTGCGTGGTGGTGGGCGGCGCGGCGGACAGCGCGGCGCCGGCGTTAGAAGTGCGTGGTGGTGGGCGGCGCGGCGGACAGCGCGGCGCCGGCGTTAGAAGTGCGTGGTGGTGGGCGGCGCGGCGGACAGCGCGGCGCCGGCGTTAGAAGTGCGTGGTGGTGGGCGGCGCGGCGGACAGCGCGGCGCCGGCGTTAGAAGTGCGTGGTGGTGGGCGGCGCGGCGGACAGCGCGGCGCCGGCGTTAGAAGTGCGTGGTGGTGGGCGGCGCGGCGGACAGCGCGGCGCCGGCGTTAGAAGTGCGTGGTGGTGGGCGGCGCGGCGGACAGCGCGGCGCCGGCGTTAGAAGTGCGTGGTGGTGGGCGGCGCGGCGGACAGCGCGGCGCCGGCGTTAGAAGTGCGTGGTGGTGGGCGGCGCGGCGGACAGCGCGGCGCCGCGCGCGCGCTCGTAGAACAACAGGTAGGCCGCGCAGCGCAGCACCTCCGCCACGCACACCTCGTGCACCAGCGTGTCCGACGTGTACCACCACCTGCACAACGCACACTCTATCATCGTTATGAACACTCTACAAAGTGGCGTATATGTGTGTGTGAGTGACCTCTTGCCCTCGAAGCCGTTCCCCCGGCGGTAGGTGGCGAAGTGTCCGGAGCGCGGGCCGCCCACGTGCACCACCACCGCCGCCAGCACGTACTGCGCGCCGCCGGCCTCCGCCCCCGGCGCGCCGCCCGCCGGCACGCTGCCGCCGCGCGCGCGCCCCGCCAGCCCCGGGATCTCCAGCTGGGGAGGGCCGTGTCAGCAGGGGACGCGATAATGCATGACGATAACACGTCTAACACAAACGAATGCGGACCTTGGGCGGCTGGTGGGCGGCGTACGGCGCCATGTTGAGCGTCTCGGGGAAGGCGACGAACTCGGAGCGCTTGCTGAGGCCGGCGCCGCTCCACTCCACGCGGCCCACGTGCAGGCACAGGCACGCCGGCAGCTGCACACACACACAAGTCAGCCCCGCCCGCGCCCCGCGCCCCGTGCGCGCCCCGCCCGTTACCTTCCCGAAGCTGACGGTCTTGATGTGCTTGGTGTGGAAGTGGTGCGTGTGCGCGGCGCCCTCGTCCGCCGGCGGGCAGCACTTGGAGCAGCGCACGCCCTTCACCAACTCCGGGGCCGTGAACGCGCGCAGCAGGCCTGCAACGGACGGACGGACGGACAGTGAGACGGCCGGGGGACGCCTCGCGCGCGGGCGCTACTCACCGGCCAGGCTGAAGGTACCCGTGAGGCCGACGCTCGCGTCCGTCATCGACAGCGTTATGCTGTCGAACTTGTCGTACCGCACCGGGCTCTGGACAACCGATCGAACATTGAACAATGCGACACGTGGGAGAGGAGCGCGGAGGCGGGCGGAACTCGCCCCTAACCTTGGCGGAGCAGACGGTGCACTGCAGGCGGCTGGCGAGCGTCCCGCGGAACGGCGGCGAGGGCGCCGGCCGCGCCGCCGCGCCGCACCAGCGCCGGCCCGCCGCGCTCAGCTGGCAGAACGAGCGCGACACGCCCTTGGACAGCCGCGACAGCGCCGCCGGCTCTGCGACACACGCGCACTGAGTCCCCGAGCCCGGAGCCCCCCGGCCCCCCGGCCCTCCGCGGGCACTCACCCGGCTCCACGAGGTCGGGCTCGTCGGCGGGCGCGGCGGAGGCGGGCCGCGCGGGCCGCTCGGGCCGCTCGGGGCCGGGCCGCTCGGGCCGCTCGGGCCGCGCGGCGGCGGGCGGGGACGCGGGCGAGGCCAGCGCCGACCAGGCGCGGCCGCCGCCCAGCGACAGCGCGTCCGACAGGCCGCCCGGCTGCACCACACCATACATACTTTGAAAATCAACTTTTATTCCAAACTAGCTGTGCCCCGCGGTTTCACCCGCGTAGTACCCGTTCCCGTGTTCCCGGCAGTTATTCGATTTTTTCTCACTATTTAAACCTTCCCTAGACCTCCACAAACATTTCAAGACCAAGATAAGATAAATCCGTTCAGCCGTTCTCGAGTTTTAGCGAGACTAACAAACAGCAATTGATTTTTATATATATAGATAATGACTCCATAGACTAAATCCCTTCACCTCGGATACTAGCGATCAAATGTATGAAACAAACCCGTTGCTACACACACAGTCTAAGCTCGTGTAGGTAAACATGTGCAAGCTTGTGTGAGTGAGATAAGAACATGCTAGGGTTGCTAAGCAGCGAGCTTCAACAACCATACACAGCACAATTTAAATTCTAATGATGGTGTTCCGCTGTTGTTGTCAGTTTATATGTCAGTCAGTTCATTTCGTAAAAAAAATCATTATGATTGATTATATTCTCTTTGCGCCAGCCTACAACTGTGTACAACTACAAGTGACGCCGCGAGGGGTGAGCGGCACGTTCAGCGGGAGGCAGGGAGTGACCATACTGTGTGCTAGTACCTATTATTTATACTGTGATTTTACTAAAAAAACTATAATCGCCATACATCATACTTCATTGTTTATTCACACAGCAAAGCAAATGTTGCATCTCACCTTATGATATGTAAATATGAAAAAATATTGTTTTTCAGCTAATACAATCATGTTTGTAAATTATATCTGCTATTTCTATCAATCAGATAAGGGTCCAAAATGTGAAACATATTTGAAGAATCATAGTTCTTGAAGTAGTAAGTAACACAAACTGCTAATACTTCCCAATGCATGAGTATGATGATGTGACGTGGGGTTAGTACCTTGCGGGCCATAGCGAGCGTCTCCTCCTCGATGCAAGAGAGCAGCACGTGCAGCAGCTCATGCGCGTCCTGCTGGTCCGCGGGGATGACCCACCCGGCCGCGCGCAGGGACTGCAGCACGCCCAGGGGACACACCGGCGTCCCCCGCGCTGACTCGTGAGTGCCATTCACAACTTCAACAATACAATATTTACTTTAAGCTTATTATACTACAAGCATATTTAAACTTAATTTAGACTTTATTAATGCCTAATTAGTATATAACTGGATAAATTCATAATGCAGAAAGTAAAAATGAATAGTGAATGTTTTGACAACTTATATTTAATAAATCAAACAAACCTTCAATGACAGTGTACAGTGTGGTGATCATGCTGTTGTGAGCATCAGCCTTGGCATACTTCTTCAGCCAATCTATGAAGAGGGGGCAGGCCGCCAGCGCCTGCAGTAACGTGTTGAGAAAGCACGTCCTGCCCAGGTTCTGGAGGCCGGCGATCTGTCCGCGACGCTTGCGGACCTTCGGCGCGCCCCCGGGGCCCCACAGCACGAACGCACCGACCACCACTGCAGCTGTCAGGCCCGCAGCTACTAAAATCCTGTCCCCTCCGTCCATTTTCTCTACACTAAGTTTAATGTCTTATTCCCTAACACACTAACTTTCATACTACTGGTACATTGTTATTGATACTGTAAATGTAAGCTAATAAAACAAAAATATTTGTTTTCGCTATGTATTATTTCTTGAAGGCTTGCCTATTGCAAGGAACAAGAATTTTTATTTACATTTCTGCCATTTTTGACATTATTGAGCTATTTCTGGCAGCTAGATTGACATGTGACAAAGACAGTTAAAAATGGGCGAAAGTCGTCACACGTTGTCACACACACATTGTATTTGTCAAGGCTACACTAGGGATGGGCAAGCGACGAATTGAAAGCCCGACCACCTGCGGATATCAATTATAATTACGTAGACAGAGTGCTCACATGCCCTTCCTGTGCGAGGGTCTTCACCAATAAGATTGTAGTGGTTAAGCAGTCGCCAAGGCCGGTAACCGTCGGGAACATTATTATTATTAGGGATGGGCAAATGAAAAAGAAAATTGCTGTAATATCGAATATTCCAAAATATCACTACATAAAACTAAAGTCGCTATTTAGGCGTTAAATCTTTAAAACTACCCAACGGATTTTGAAGCTGTTTTTTAATCTGCTGTTGGCACACAAGTATCGACATTCTGATCGTATAATATCAAAATTGTTGTATTTATCACCAACATAGAAAGTATGTGATACTTGAGATGAGAACTAAAATTGTCTAAAATCATACGGAAATTGATGTAAAACTATCGAACTTGATATTCGGATAAACTATCTATCATCGAGATTCAATATCGATATTTTTACCTATAATCTATCTACACTACTAGCCACCCACTACATCCAACACTACCACCTACTGACCAAAGACAATTTAATAGAGCTAAAAGTTTATTTTTATTTTTTCTATCACAGTATTCACTTCACAGTGCACATTACCATGCGAAATGTAAACAATATAATTATAGATAGATTTTTGTTTGTATTTTAATGTTCTACAAGATTGTCTTATGTCCATTTGAATTATGTACCTACTATGCACATAATAGATCTAAAACTGTTTTTTTTAATATTAAATCTTTAAAATTTCACTATGAACCCATCAAATACTATTTGTGTATCTCAGGAAGGCCCGGCTAATGCTCTGGCATTAAATAAAGATTGTACTCAAGTTGTAATAGCCGGCAGAAATGGTGAGTATTAATACATTTTGTTAGTTTATCTTGTTCATTAAAGGTCCCATATTTAGCATTATTAAAATTTATAGCTGTTCAATGAATGATAAAAATTCTTTTGTTTTAGTCTTCAAAGTGTTTGCAATTGGAGAAAATGAATTTTCCGAAGTTTGCAATTTGAGAGTTGGAAAAAACTTAAGTCTCAACTTTTCTTCTATCGATGTTGCTTGGAGCACTATTGAGGGTAAGTACGCATTGAGCTCAAAATTGATAGTATTTGGTTGACCCATAAATGTTTATCTAAGTGTGAGCATGTGTGTATGCCTACACCTCCTCCTTTGATATCACTACATTTATGTTCATGATTATTGGTTTCTATATTGAGGTGTATGATACAGAGAACACCCTCGCGACTGCAGCCACCAACGGGGCGGTGGTTGTGTGGAACCTCGGCAGATCCGGTCGGTCTAAACAGGAGCATGTCTTCTCAGACCACAAACGAACTGTCAACAAGGTATGTAAACATTCAAAATATTTTTATTACAAATTATTTACTTGTCTATGTCTTCTCTATTTCAGCAAAGATTTTACAAATACAGTAGAACGCCGATGAACCGAATCGCCAATTATCTGAATTGGTCCTAAGCATAATTTTTTGCTATTGTGTACCCCTATTATTGTCGTGAATTTTAATATACCCCGATAGGATTGCAACTAACTCTGATCGAGGAGCGTTAGTGTAGAACAGTGTTTGTAAAACTTATTAAACTTTATTCTGTGTGACATTTTGTTTTTCTTTCTTTTTGTCTATGTTTGATTAACCGAATTTTTGATTATCCAAATCAACCCCGGTCCCAATTAATTTGGATAATCGGCGTTCTACTGTACAAGTAAAATATTGTTTGATTTAATGATTGTTCAAATACAAAAAATTGTGTGTGACTTAAATCTGGTGTTTATGTATTGTAATACCTTTTATGTGTGTGTGACACACAATCAATGTTGAATGTTTGTTTCATGTACAGGTCAGTTTCCACCTGACAGAGCCAGCCCTGCTCATCTCCGGCTCTCAGGATGGCATGATGAAATGTTTCGATCTGCGCATGAAGGAAGTCGCCAGGACATTCATCAGGTCAGTTTAATCACCTTTTATCGGCTCTTATCTTTATTTACAAATTAGTAATATTATACATGTGGTTTGTTCTGATAACAATATGTTGTAGACATGTGTTGTGTTGTTAGTAATGTATTGTGTGTGTGTGTGTCAGTAACACGGAGTCGATCCGCGACGTGCAGTTCAGCCCGCACCAGGCGCACGCGTTCGCGGCCGTCTCGGAGAACGGCAGCGTGCAGGTGTGGGACGTGCGCCGCCACGAGCGCTGCCTGCAGCAGTTCACCGCGCACTCGGGGCCCGTGTTCGCCTGCGACTGGCACCCCGAGGTGCCATGGCTCGCCACCGCCTCCCGCGACAAGACCATCAAGGTGCCCCACGACACGCCACACCATCATACACGCCTCTCTCATTTTATGAAAAGTCAAAATAATAAAAAACTAAAAATATTTATTTATGCAGGTTTGGGACATCCACGCTAAGCCGAACTTGGAGCACACGATATACACGATCGCGTCCGTGGGGCACGTCAAGTGGCGCCCGCAAAAAAAGTGAGTTGGACGGGAGGAACACGCGAGACTGGGAGGGGATGGGGCGGGCGGTGCAGTGACCGGGCGGGGGGGGTCAGGTTCCAGGTGGCGTCGTGCGCGCTGGTGCTGGACTGCGCCGTGCACGTGTGGGACGTGCGGCGGCCGCACGTGCCGCTCGCCACGTTCGCCGAGCACCGCGACGTCACCACCGCCATCGCGTGGCAGGCGGGCCCGCACGCCTTCCTCTCCACGAGCCGCGACTGCTCGCTGTACCGGCACCGCTTCACGCAGGCGGCGCACCCCGTGCTGTGGGCCAACCCGCACGGCGTGGGCGTGTCGGCGCGCGGCGAGCTGGCGCACGCCCGCCCGGCGCGCCCGCTGCCGCCGCTGGCGCTGCTGGCGGCGCCGGCGGGCCCGGCGCGCAAGCGGCCCGCCGCCGGCGCGCTGCCCGCCGCCGCGCAGCAGCAGCTCGAGCGCGCCTTCCCCGTGGGCGCGGGCTCGCTGCTGTGCCGCTACACGAGCGCGCCGCCCGAGCTGCCCGCGCTGCGCGTGCGCGGCGCGTCGCCCGCCGAGCTGGCGGCGTACAACGCGCGCGCGTGCGCCGGCGCCGGGCGGCGCGCCGCCGCGCTCGTGTGGGAGGCGGTGCGGCTGGTGGCGGCGGCGCGCGCGTCGGCCGCCCGCGGCACGCCGGCGCCGCCGCCGCCGCACGACCCGCCGCGGCCGGAGCCGGCGCCGCGCCCGCCGCCGTACGCGCTCGTGGAGGAGGAGCCGCCCGACGAGCCCGAGGAGTGGGCGGACACGTTCCACAACAGCGGCGTGCTGGGCATGCCCACGCTCAGCATCTACATCCCGCCGGCCAAGTACCTGCGGCAGGCGGACGCGGGCGGCTGGGTGTCGGCGGCCAGCGCGCACTACGTGGACGTGGACGGCGCCGAGTGGGCGCTGCCCGAGGAGGCCTTCCCGCTGCGCGCCGCGCCGCCCGCGCACGCCGACGACGCCGGTACGGCCCGGTCTCTATTTACAATATTTCACCGGTCCCTGGGCGAGGTTATAGCGAGATTTGGAAAGAATTCAGTTCAGCCTAGGCTCAATTGTTGTCATTTTGTGGTGTAGGTCGCGGGCGCGGCGCGGGCGGGGCGGCGGGCGGCGGCAGCGCGTCGCCGGGCGGCAGCTCGTCCCCGGGCAGCGCGCCGCCCGAACACGCGCCGCTCTCGCACCAGAACTCCGTCAGCGTAAGTGCGGGGAGGGGGGCGAGGGGCTGACGGCGGCTGTGGGTGGGCAGGCGGAGGGGGGCGGGGGGCTGACGGCGGCTGTGGGTGGGCAGGCGGAGGGGGGCGAGGGGCTGACGGCGGGTGTGTGTGGGCAGGCGGAGGGGGGCGGGGGGCTGACGGCGGCTGTGGGTGGGCAGGCGGAGGGGGGCGAGGGGCTGACGGCGGGTGTGTGTGGGCAGGCGGAGGGGGGCGGGGGGCTGACGGCGGCTGTGGGTGGGCAGGCGGAGGGGGGCGAGGGGCTGACGGCGGGTGTGTGTGGGCAGGCGGAGGGGGGCGGGGGGCTGACGGCGGCTGTGGGTGGGCAGGCGGAGGGGGGCGAGGGGCTGACGGCGGGTGTGTGTGGGCAGGCGGAGGGGGGCGGGGGGCTGACGGCGGCTGTGGGTGGGCAGGCGGAGGGGGGCGAGGGGCTGACGGCGGGTGTGTGTGGGCAGGCGGAGGAGGGCGAGGGGCTGACGGTGCGGTGCGGCGGCGGCGGCGGCGCGGCGGGCGGCGCGTGGGACGCCGGGCCGGCGCTGGCGGCGGCGCTGCGGCTGCACGCCGAGCTGGGCGACGCGCAGACGGCGGCGTGCGTGCCGCTGGCGCTGCAGGAGCAGCGCGGCGAGCTGCTGGCGTCGCTGGAGGAGGGGCTGGCGGAGCACTGGGTGACGGGCTACGTGGAGCTGCTGGCGCGCCTGAAGCGCTGGGTGTGCGCGGGCGTGGCGGCGCGCGCGGCGGGCGGCGCGGGCTGGGCGGGCGGCGCGGTGGGCGTGTGCTGCGCGCGCTGCGGGCGGCGCGGGCGCGGGCCGTGCGCGTGCGGCGCGGGCCCGCCCGACCGCTGCGCGCTGTGCCGGCGGCCCGTGCGCGGCCTGTTCGCGTGGTGCCAGGGCTGCGCGCACGGCGGCCACCTGCACCACATGCGGCGCTGGCTCGCCGCGCACCAGCTGTGCCCCACGGGCTGCGGCCACCGCTGCCAGCTCGGGTGACCGCCCGCCGCCCGCCGCCCGCCGCCCAGCGCCCGCGTAGGTTTAAGACTGAACTTGTTGTTGTACATTTTTAAATTTTAAAATCGATAAATAAAACGAATCTTTATCTCGATTACGTAATTATTTATTTACATCAGAATAATACTTGTCGCCGTTCGGGCGGGCACTGCGAGGTTCCCCGTGTGGCGTGGGGCGTGTCCCTAGCAGATGGCGCAGCAGGCGCGGCAGCGCGCGCGGGGCGGCGGCGCGGGCGCGGGCGACGCGCCGCGCTTGGCGAGGGACATCTGTCGGATGAGAGTCAGGAACGCCTGCGCCCAACACACTCCATACCATCAATTCTTACATTATTACCAACATACCTCTCTTAACACTAGCTAAATTATTTACACAGTAATGTATTAAAAATCAATATGTAGTCCCAAAGATTAGAAACAACACATAGTTACGAGTGCTCTACACTTACGAATCGTGACCAATAGAGGCGTGTTTAGCGATACACATCACATACAGACGCAAATGAACAAGAAACAGATGAAAGCTTACCGTCCAATGTGCTCACACCACACAAACATACATTGACATAACATACAACATAGTACAATTATCATTACACACTTACCTTAAAACACCAAAGACTTTAATATTAATAAACTTTTCATTTATAATAAGTAACTAATCTGGGGGTCAAAATCATTTAAAAAATAATACAAATCAAATTATTGCAAATACTTATATTCCTGCTTTCGTTTAATATAATCTTGCATCGAGTGACAATCTATAGTATATAATAATCACTTGTAACCATATAATAGCATATCATACATAGTATAGGTACATAGGAGCTCTATATACTCGCATCATACATACAACGTCTCGCTCTTTTGTAAACTTACAATAAAGGAGATTCGATACAACCTAACGACCTCGTAATTCATTAATATTTTAACATTTCTGCTATGATTTAATTAATTTCGATGTGTGTTGTACAATATACAACTATACAGTTTTGAAAGGGTTAAAAACCGTAAAATACTGCCAAATCTAGTTACACTAAAGTCAATAAAAAAAACAGATTGTTCATCAGAATAATTAAATAAAAAAAACAATCTTATTTAATAATTTTATAAAGATTTATGAATAAGAGGGTGTTAGCTGTAATTATTATATCACGCAAATGATACAATTAAATATAATAATATAAGTAAATGGAATTCTAGGACATTATTTGGTCAACTAAACAGGTGTTTAAAGCGAAGACATTCAAAAGGTATGACATACAATATGACAATGTATTTTTTGATAAAATAACATTTTCATTTCTATAACCTAAATGACTAAACCATGCCAAATGTATGTATCTCTTAGATCAAATTATTACTTATGTTTATTCCTTTAAGAGTATAATCTCGTGTACAATAAATTGTTGTGAGAACCACTATGTAATGAAAGTTACATTATACTTTTTTTCAACCCACATCGTCCTATACTTATTATAAAATAATTTGTAGGGTAAGTAAACATAAAATAAGTATTTGTATGTTTATAAGCACGAACTATAATGAACATCACCATCAAACCTGGAGTTCTGCAACTCTAGCCCCTCAAAACCGATATAAAATCCTAAATATTGCATTTTTCTTCAAAACCTAACATTTAAATTCATAAATTGTGACATTATATTATTTATATTACAATACTAAGTATATCTGTGGACATTTGCACAATTTTGAACAGATTCTTTTGAGATGTAGAGTTCAAAATTGTATGTGACATAAAAGTGAAAATAATGTATGAAAAGTAAATCTATTAATATCTTATAATATAACGTGTTCTGATCGGCCGCCGGCGACTGGACGCGGACGATACAAAATGTCGGTAGTACAAATAAATAGGAGGTCCGCCATGTTGTGGCGCCGGGCGGCCAATCAGAGCGCGTCCCGTGCGGACATCGACAACTACCCACATTTAGCGCTTACACTAACTCAATAAATACAAGTCTTATCAACTACTCGCACTCCGGACGTGCGGCCGGCGACGCGCTGCGCACACTCACACACAGCTCTAGTGATACACACAAACGGAGACACTTCACACACCTCAACACGGTCTAATATTCATAAAGAATTGCAAAAACATAAAGTGTCTCAATTATACGATGTATTCATAAATGCAAATAACAGTGCGAACAACGCCTTATCAATAAACAATTTCCATCATTAATTTATTGTCTGTCTGTGTATATTCATGAATCCAGTATTTATTTTAAGCAGTGGCGGATTTACCGGGAAGCAAAGGAAGCAATTGCTTGGGGCCCCGCTTGGACAGGGGCCCCAAAATTTGCAAAATTTTGAAAATATGTTCGCAAATTAATAAAAAATTAAAACATGCAAAATAAAACAATCCAAAATAAAACAATTTAATCTATCGATATAGTGAAGAATATCGATTTTTCATTGTCCCCAAATGATTTTAAATTCCTAGTTTAAAACAACTGTATTTCGCGCGTATAGTTGGCGCTTCGGTCGCGCATCAATTTGCGACTGAGAAAAGTAGGAAAAAGTTGTAATTTAGTTAGTAAATTATAAGTAAACTGAATAATATATTGATTTTGCAAAATTAATTGGTTATTTATTATTTTAAAATATTGGAGGGGGGGGGGGGGGGGGGTTAATTTCAGAATGGAGAGCCCCGAAAACCTGAGGTTGCTTGGGGCCTCGTCATAGGTAAATCCGGCACTGATTTTAAGTGTACATTTCTTATTATAACGATGAGATAGTATTTTTATAAATTAATGTGCAAGCATCAAGCTTAAAAGTACAAATACAATAACGAATTCTGTTCGAAATGGATTCATTATTATTAAGTAAAAAAAAAAAAAAGTGAGACTCTTAATTTTGTAATACACCATTGCCAATGTAATTTGAACTCTGTCGACATCCACTAAGAACAGTATTCGTTTAAAAATGCGAGCACCAAAAATGGCCGAAATACAAATAGTACATTTTATACATAGCCTTACGCGGATTACATTCGGCGTGGTGGACTGTTGTACTGCACCCGGAGGTCGGACATCGCTTTTTTACTGTCAATCTATAGTAAGTATACATAAGTAGTGAAGTGGAATAGAGTCCGTAGGAGGTCCAATACAACAGGCCCAGCAGACGGCGCACGCAAGCATTCTGTCGCGCTCTCGTGTACAGGCACTCACACACACACTGGAGTCAGTGACGTCGGTGCGCCCGGGCGTCACTATACTTACCCTCTGTTGTCGCGACTTGTGTGTCAGTTGTTACGTACAGGATGACAGATACACACACAGGTGTTGATCCAGTGAGTAGTACATAACAAGTGACAGCGGAGGCGGAGGGCGAGGGCGGCCTACAAGAGGGCGCACTTGATCCGCCTCTTCTTCTTCCCCTTGACGTCCCCGTTGGTGGCGCGGCTGTCGTCCGACTTCCGCGAGCGGATCTCGCGCATCAAGTCGAAGAACACCTACAACACGCGCACACGTCACACACACGACACGACACGACACGCCCGCAACCGACACGACACTACACGTCACTCGCGCCACTACCCTGTCTCTTTGAATGGTATTATGGTACACTCACCAAGTTGAGCTTTGCGGATAGATAAAATATGTCCAGGTGTAGGTTGGTACTTACTGTATTCTATTAAAGTTTCTTATTTTAATTTTTACATCAATCAAATCAAATCTACCCAATGAGTTTTTTTATATTTTTTATAGTGATTTGCGCGCTCTAAACTGATAGTCAATTTCGTCTAAAGTTTATCGGTGAGTAAATGTAAAGTAATAAAGATATTTGACTATAGAAATGATAAGGGGAACAAAGGATAATAAAAACTTGAATTGTTTGATTCCGCGTCGCCGCTACTACTAAATGATTTGGTAGGCGGTTGAATATATCGAGGCTCTTTAGGAGTTTTATTACAAATTCTTTGTGACAAGAACGTATAGATATATTGTTGGGTGACGCGCCGAGTACGACCTTCACCGCTCACACGATTTAGTCACATTACACGAATACATAGCAAGCACCACAAACTAGGACTGCAGAAAAATACTCGACTCTTAGATCCGTTTGTAAGAAAATCCAAATTTCAATAGGTCAATCTAGTTGGACAATATTCGAACAAAGCCAAGCGGAGCAGCGCTGCGATACTAGTAATATAGCGGTGTGGGCAAGCGGTGCGACGCTCTGGCTTGGCTTGTGAGAATATTATAATTAAATAACATGACAATGGTATACTTAGTATGTAATGTTCTCAATCACTTTGAAGAAAGGGATTTTTGGACGATGAAATCGGTTCAGTAAGGCCGTGTTCAGACCAATGTGACTATCAGCCGCGACTGCGAGTAGGCTCACTGCAGCACTGCAGCAGTCCACAGGGGAAAATAAACGATATTCGACAACGTCTACGCATAGCGTAATAACGTATTGTCGGATAAGTAAACGAAAAAGTTAATATGTAAGAAAATATGTACCTAGAATAACGTGCGTAACGCTCGCTCACTTTCGGCGGCTGACAGTCAGTTTGGTGTGAATAGGTATGTATGTGTGTGTGTCGCGCGTACCTTGTCGACGTTGTCCCTGGTCTTGGCGCTGGTCTCGACGTAGGCGACCTGCCAGCCGTGCGCGCGCTCGCGGCACACGTCCAGCGGCACGCGCCGCTTCTCCGCCAGGTCCGACTTGTTGCCCACCAGCAGGAACGGAATGTTCTCGTCGTTTTTCACGCGCAGGATCTGCTCCCTGCACCACACACACCCACTTATTATATGTATTTACTACTTCGTTCGGCTTCGTTTCGCCCGTCTGAAATCAAGTATTTGGTGTGTGTATTATGTTGGTGGAGTACCTGAACTCCTGCGTGGCGTCGAAGCTCTCGGGCTCGGTGATGGAGAAGACGCAGAGGAAGCCCTCGCCCGAGCGGAAGTAGTTGTCGCGGATGGCCGCGTAGTCCTCCTGGCCCGCCGTGTCCAGGATGTCGATCTGCACTTCCTCGCCGTCCAGCACCACCTACACACACACACATACATACTACACACACTGTGCTATTGGAAACTGGTTCAAATACGAAACAGATTCTGACGACACTCAACTTATGGGCATAACATATTTTATTACGTATCCAATTGATATCTTTGATGTAACGAATGTGTGTGTCGGTTTCATTATGTTATTGTGCGGTGGATACCTTCTTTCTGTAGCTGTCGGCCTTGGTGGGTTCGTAGTCCTCGACGAACTCGTCGTACATGAACTGCAGGGTGAGCGCGGACTTGCCGACGCCGCCCGACCCCACCATGATCACCTTGTGCAGCGTCGGCTGCACCGCCGGCTTCTTCGACATGACGCCCGGGGACCGACCGCTACCGCTACCGCTACACGACCACTCGCGCTGCAACAACACACACACACACACATATTGTTTTTAAAATCACATTTTGACACATTATTAATACATTTTGTATTATAAATATAAGGATAACTAAAATTTAAGTTATCCTCATCTCAGTCTCTACAGCGAGTTAAGTAAAATATGTGTAAAAACTACAGATCAGGGTGTGACCTTAGGTCTTCCGACCTAACGTATAAACAATCTATCCTAAATCCTATCTCAGTACTTTTTTTTCTATTGACCCACTTCATCTCTAGAACTGATAATAAAATCACCAATTGAAATGCAAAGATGGGTAGAATTTGTGTTGTTACTCTTTCATACAAAATTAACTGAATTCGGTAGTTACGACCTTACGACATTTTGGGATTATATTTTATTAATTTAGAATAACTTATTTGACTTACAAATAAGTGGCGGTCCAGTGAGAGTGACACGATAACTCGATATTATAACAAAATAGGTAACAATGGAAATAACGAGCCGACACCACGTAAATGGGCGGGTGATGTCATCCATTGATTTAGTTTCAGTTAACATTATGTTATATTGTAACAGTATCCTGTGTTCTCACGCGTCACATCAATTTATTAATACCCATTACTTTTCAGCAGTAATCACAAAAATTAAAGAAGAGATAAAAATAATGTGTTTTCGGGCACAGGTTATCCAGGTCGGGACCGTCTGGTCTGCCATTGGATCAGTTTATCACCGTGTCCGTGTCCAAGTGTTACTCCATGAAAAATGTAAATACAAATGGTATCACATCAATGTTCGACGGTTAAATTGTAATGGCTTGCGGTTTCATCCCGCCGTAAGTAGCTCCAATATCACGATAAAATATGTAACTCTATACTTATGTACTTATAATATTATAACATTATTTTGTATTAGATGTGGAAATAAATGGTTTAAACTCGCTGATATCGGCTTTGCATTGATGAAACAATTTTCAAAATCGCTTTTGGAAAGCGTCACGAAGAAACCCACTTTCGCATTTATAGTTAGGATCATCTATTGCAGTAGTCACAAAAAATATTTATAAAACTAATTAGTTAGCCGGTTGTGGTCACAAACTATTATAGATATTAATTCTTAGTATTGTTATATTAATTATCTCCCTTGTGATGTCTTGTGATGAACACGACAAGATTTAATTACTTACTAATTTAATTAAGATAGCGTAACTGATTTCACAAACATGTATTGGACACAATCATTTCTGTTCTTAATACACGTTGTTTGTTTTTGCTAATTACATACATACGTGTTAATAGCATCAAAAGCTTGATGTAAGTATATTTTTTATGAAGAGTTTATCTGTGAATATCCTTTAGAGGCTAGAGCTAGCTAAGAGGTTCTTTGTAAGAACACACGCGATGCCCGTTCGGAATACCATGAAACATACTTATTGTGTGGTACGGTACAGGTCGTGTATATAGAGGCATACCAACTTTATGATTAAGTATACATATTTCCGCCCCCCGGTGCTATATACAATCAAGTGTACTTGCGACCAAATGACATACAATTTGTATCGACACCGATTTAATTGCAATGCGAATCTCTATCAGCTGATCGACACAATGACAGTACAGTGTTCACGGTCGAGTCCTAGCGGGCCATCCGTATCTTTGTGAAACGTGTTTCGTGCACGGAATAAGCAATTGGCGGCGCGTGCGCACGCCTTTGTTCATTCATTGGCACCTGACAATTGACAGGTTGATGCGCATCACTTATTTAAGTGCGCATAAAGTAAACTAGTTAAGATATTCTTTGGTTGGTTTAACGCGTCAATATTCCAAGGGACTACTGGTTCGAAGTCACAAATTCTCTTAGATGATGTTACGTTACGTGAGCATTTTAGTCTAATGCATTTTTATTTTTTAAATGAGAAGGTACCGCGTGTTCATCTAATATCTATTGTAGTCGGGTGATGTAGAGTGCAGCGATATACGATACACCACGAGACACCGTTTGTTTGTCTCGCTGCTAGAGGACGTGTTCACATAATGACCCATCACGATTGTATATGAATCACCAATGATAAAAAAGTAACAGATCACGTCTTATCTTTCGGACTAAGAATACTTTTCGATGGGAACTCAAATTACATGTGCCTCTCAGGGTCACAGTATTGTGCATAGAGATATTTTTGTTAACACTGTATTGAAGTCAACGCAATATATCGCGGATACTCTATTTATTTATTTATTAAGGCACATCAACAGGATATCATATTTAACATTTACAGAATTACAAAAAAAAATACAGTTTAATGTATCCCAATAATAGTTGTGCACAACATTTACAAATAAAAGACGTAATACAATTAAAATTAAATACACTTAAAAACTAATAAAAAATATATTAATTATAATAAAAAGGTTATTTAGTCTATAAACACATTGCTCTGTAATTCTGGTATGTTATATATAATAAGTAATACTTTCCTTTCAATTACTGTCAGGTTTTTACCTATCGATTGAAATGGAAATCTCATTGATTTTCATCGCAATTGCATGACAGAATCTGTCGTGAGCAAACGCGATTAATAGCCGTAATATTATACAACAAAGCAAACTTAAATACTTCACAGTCCGCTGGCGAAGAAATAGAAATTGCGAGCCAGGTGTCGTCGTGAAACAGACAGATCGAGGGGCGACAGCGAATGACGACCAGTTTCTAATAGATACACCTACACTACACCTATAGGTATACTTACAGGGTGAATTGCTCAAGTGTGGAAGGACACTGTACCTGAACCTATACATTCAGCCTCCAGAATTTCACTTAGACCAGGTGTACCTAGTGCTAAACCAGACTAAAACTATGACGCTAATGAGGAGGAGAGAACAGCGTAAAATGCTGGCCGTATTCTCTATACGAGTTCTTACTGATTTTGATTAAACTAAAGGTACAATTCCAAGACGGGCCCGGACCGGCCGCTGACCGCAAACTGCAAGCGACACCACTTGTTTCTATCAACGTCTATGAAATTGATTCCGAGCGCGGCAACACTGCAGCAGTCGCGATGCGCTCGGAATCAATTTCATAGATGTTGATAGGAAAAAGTGTTGTCGCTTGCAGTTTGCGGCCGGCCCGTCTTGGAATTGTACTTACCTTAATACAACATAATTGGATTTTAGTAAAATCGATACCTGCGCTGCACTGCTTTTGGGTACTTAGTAAACAATCGAAATACCACTCGATAGGTACAATGTACATGTCTTATTTTCTAGTAGTTTAGTGCTCCGTGGTTCAACCCGCGTTAGTTCAGCTTCTATTAATCGTAGCGTGATTTTATAAAGTCAAGTCTTCCTCAATACATTGGATATCTAACAGTGAATTATTTTTCAAATCGAACCATTAGTCCCGTGATAAGCGCGTTCAAACAAACAAACTGCAGGTTTATAATTAGTAGAGATACTGTGTGTAGGCACTGTCGCTGTGTACGACGAGTGCGTTGTGTGTGAGTATATCGTAAAACAATACATTGTGATTGCTGCAGTTGGTACACAGTTGAAACTTTCACCACAATCCGTATGGAACCATCGCGGCAGAACCCATCGATTGTAGAATGCTCCAGTTTCCATAGAACAGGCTGACGAGCGCTCCGCCGCATCATACTCCACACTTTACTACTGTTTACATCTGTATTTCAATGAATTTCTCTTTTGTTGTCAAATGTTTGTAGTACTGATTATATTATATCTAATCTAGTCATATTCGATCTGTTATTCAAACTTCTACTCTATTGGTACTGGGATACGGATAGTGGTATCCGTATCCCAGTACACAAACTTTACCTCTTTAGTACGAGTATTAGTGGTAATACTCGTAAAGAGGTAAAGTTTGTGCGGTTGTAGAGTGGAATCTTTAAATCTACTTAACAGATTTTGAAAATGCTTTATATTCAAATTCACGTATTCTCATCTCAAGAAAGACGTGGAATATGAGGGTGAAACCGCGGGGCGCTGTTAGTGTACTCATACTATTAAATAAATAGTGTTATATTATTTACGTAAATCAATTTTTATTAGTTACATCAACCAAGTAAATTAACAAACACAAATCAACCGGTTGTGCTACTTGATAAGATATGACAAAAAAACTTATTACAAAAAAGTATACTTAATGAAACTCAATACAAATAGAATTAAACTTAATACAAATACTAAAAACAGATGCAATTAAATTTAAATTGGCATACAAATTAAACCTTTAATATGTAATACAATGGGAATCAATCAAAGGTAGGCAGGGGGGCATCGTGCGGCGACTCGGTGCTGAGCACGTCCAGCGGTACTCCCATTGAGTGTAACTCCTTCTTGAAGCTGGGAGGCAAACTCAAGTGGAACGGGACGGCGCGTATCAGTGAGGTACATACACGTGCGAAGGGCGCGTCGCGCCCGCGCGCCGCGTGGTACAGCGCCCACGCGCGCGACTGCAGCTCCGACAGCTGACGGTCCGCCCTCTCCGGGAGCAACAACATCGTCATCCATTCCTCGTGCTCCTTGTACGGCACTCCGTCGCCCAGCCGGAATCCGAGATACTTAATGCTGTTCAAATGAGTGGTAGTTTGACACGTCTCCATATTTAAATCCATACCGATAGAATTTAGTAATCGTTTAGCAGCACTCAACGATATGTCGTTACCGGTGGACAGAAACGAGTCGTCGTTCATCACCACTATATCTTGAATACGGGTGCCTTGTTTCAAGCACACCCATTGACACAATATGTAGTTACAAATCGATCCTATGAGGTGGGAGAAATAACTGCCGCATGGAATACCATTACTCTTTCTAAATCTCAAGCCATTTGATGTACGAATACTTGTATTTATAAAATAATACTTCAAATAATTATACATATGATACATTTTATTTGCATCTGGAATGCCCCCGCCTTGAAAGTGTACTAAATCAATATTTTGCAATAAAACTAAGAATGCTTTATCAATCAGCCATGATGGGACAGTTTTATAAAAAAATCTAAAGTCCAGTTTAGTGTATTTATAACCATTTTGAAATCTGTTGTACAATTGTTTGGCGCCGGCGGGTGACATATCATATTTATATCCCATTGGACCTTCCGTGTCTCGATAGGCCTCAATGAGCGGCACGGCGAACACTGCCTCCCCGACACTCATTGTGGCCGGATAACTCCAAATGGCACGTATTCTCTTCTCCCCGACGGGACACACACCCGACTCACCTAAAGCAATACAATCGGGTGGGCTGAGTTTCTCACGGTTTTTTATCCTATGCCAAAAATGACGTATTTTCTGTATCGCCTCAAAATCATCACGAATATCTTTCATAAGGTCATATCCCATGTCGAGCCATGGTAACCCAGGGGATTTATTCCAAATGTCAGGATCTTCACATTTAAAAAAATCACTGATATGCAACATTTTTACTTTATTTGGCAATTTGAACGCAGTCGCTGTTATGCTTATGGCGCATTTCAAAGCTATATCATCAGGAAAAGTGTGGCACTTGTTACCATATTCCATTAGATCCTTTTTAATATCTGCGACTTTAACTCGAGCGCGCCATTTGTTTGTGTTTGTGGGGTTTGGATAGCACTCGGACTCTCTCACTGCGTAGTGTTCAGGAACATCAAAACCTTCAACTTTTTCTATAAATTTGAGCGCCATTATCAAACCTGAAATATCTGGGGGCACGGCAGTGCCCCCCGCCAAGTCGAGCGCGAAGCAAACACTGCCGTACCATCCTTTACAGGAACCCTTTCGCCGCATTTTCAGACCCCTATTTGACAACCTTTGGATAAGCCCAGAACGCTGAAATTTTCGTCATCCAGTAAGCTATACAATCACATACTTAAAATAAAATTTCAAGTCTGTAGGTCATTTAGTTCCCAAGTTAAGCGAATGCAAAGTTTCGCATTTTAGACACTCACTCACTCACTCACTCACTCACTCACTCACTCACTCATGATCATCAAAATAGAACTAGTACTTCCCATGAACCTAGAGAGCTGAAATTTGGTACAGAGTTAGGGTTTAATGGCCACATAAAGGGAAAACTATAAAAACTAGGATAATCGAACGGGAACGGGAATTATACGGGAATGGGAACGGGAATTGTAACTCAAGAACGGCTGAACTGATTTGGATGAAAATTGGTGGGGAGGTAGCTTAAAACCAGGAAAAGGACATAGGATACTTTTAATCCCGAAATTCCCACGGGATTGGGAACGGGAATTTAAAAATCAAGAACGGCTGAATTGATTTGGCTGAAAATTGGTGGGGAGGTAGCTTAGAACCAGGACAAGAACATAGAACACTTTAATCCCGAAAATCCCACGGGAATGGGAACGGGAATTTATTACTCAAGAACGGCTGAACTGATTTGGCTGAAAATTGGTGGGGAGGTAGCTTAGAACCAGGAGAAGCACATAGAATACTTTTAATCCCGAAATTCCCACGGGATTGGGAACGGGAATTTATTACTCAAGAACGGCTGAATTGATTTGGCTGAAAATTGGTGGGGAGGTAGCTTAGAACCAGGAGAAGCACATAGAATACTTTTAATCCCGAAATTCCCACGGGAATGGGAACGGGAATTTATAACTCAAGAACGGCTGAACTGATTTGGCTGAAAATTTGTGGGGAGGTAGCTTAGAACCAGGAGAAGCACATAGAATACTTTTAATCCCGAAATTCCCACGGGAATGGGAACGGGAATTATAATTCTAGAACAGCTGAACTGATTTGGCTGACAATTTGTGGGGAGGTAGCTTAAAACTATTTATGTATAGATACTTTTTATCCCGAAATTCCCACGGAAACGCGAACGGGAACTACGCGGGTGAAACCGCGGGGCGCTTAATAATATAATACTACTCCTAAAAAATAAAATAAGAAAATCTAATAAAATAAATCAATATAAACAAGTTTTAACAAAAAGAAATGAAATCCCACCAAAAACATTCTGTAAAAAACTAGCCAAGTCTCGATGGAGCTGCTTGTTTAACTCTAAAAAGTAATGAAATCTAGACAGACTCGTGCCAAGTCTAAGGTTCCTTACTGCGATTTCTTTATTATTATAGTTAATGTTGTGTGACTTGGCCGTTGAAGGGTACACATGTATGTACACAAGGGTACAAAACTAGGTGCTCCATGACGCTATTGTACCAATCTTAAAAAATCCAGAACCTATCCATTGACGATAGAAAATTTGCTTAATTATAGCCACTTGAAAAATGTTGATTCAATATCCAGTCAATTGTAGGCTTGATAAAGCTGCGTATTTCAATAATGTTATAACATTACGTGTAAACAAAATTGACATGTACCCACTACTAACCTTTTAAACAATGTTCAACGGCCAAGTCACACAACATTAACTATAATAATAAAGAAATCGCAGTAAGGAACCTTAGACTTGGCACGAGTCTGTCTAGATTTCATTACTTTTTAGAGTTAAACAAGCAGCTCCATCGAGACTTGGCTAGTTTTTTACAGAATGTTTTTGGTGGGATATTTTTTTCTACATTCTTTAAAATCAAAACATTAATAAATTAGACACTATCAGTCTTATTTGCATAACGTTTCTTAAACCTAGTTTAACAAAACCAGTTTTTAGATTAGATTTGGTTTTAGAAATTAGTGTTCCAGAACTAAAAATAGACCAAGAAATCCAAAAAACTTGAATTAGTCTATGGTTTTGTTCATTCAATGAACTATTAATCTGTGCTATCATTCCAAAACTATTCATATTAACAGGTTGCAATACGTGGTTTTGTGTTAAACCAGACTAAAAATACAACGCAATTAATAGGGTGTCTCGGTGGTCACTACGCGGTATCCCCTTCCCTGTTATGTGTGTGTTTGTTGGTTCTTTCTCAATATTGATATTTATTTCATGATAATCAATATTGGTGTATAACTTGAAATTGATGATCTTGTCGCCTTCGACAGTAGCTGGTGGGAGGCTGCGAAGGATCGGGAGAGTTGGAGATGTCTGGGGGAGACTTTTGCCCAGCAGTGGAACAATGTGGGTTAAAAAAAAAACTTGAAATTATCAACAATTTGTAAGAAGTATATGTACATATGTGCACTGCACAGGGTAAAATTAATAGTGAAAAGTGTTGTAGGAGTCTTGAGGCAGATTTTGACACAAATGAAAACTGACAGGAATCAAGAGGAAACAAACTCATTGATTTGAAAACATAACAGACCTTGTATTATCATACTTTCTAATAATAATAATCAAATTTCAGGAAATAATAACATATGGCAAAATTAAGGAAGATGGTCAATAAGAAAGAATAAAAATTTAATTCCAAATATATTTTAATATAGTTTTTATAGTTATCATGGTTTATTAGCACTCAAATTATTGTGATTTACGGGATATTTACCTCAAATAAATAATTAAAATATCGAAAACTGAAAATAAATAATATACATGGTAAATATCCCATTAATCATAATAATTTGAAATATATTTTATCTCTATGCCATGATATCACTTCCTAGAATTTCTTCCTGCACTAATAACAAAATACATTACAAAGTTTGTTTATCGAAGTGAAATAACTCTTACATCTACATTCATACATGGTTTTTAACATACAAGCACAGGCATTTGCCTCGAATAGACCTGCATTTTTAAAGTGTGTTTTGGCTAATAATTGTGACAACAATTATATTTTGATATACGAGTGTTATGACTTAAACTTATTTAAGAACCAAAATAAGTATAAAGACAAAGAGCTCACTATTGCATATTATGATCAAGGCTGTAAACCTAAAATAAGCAACTTAAAAAAAAGTAAGATTGAAACTTGTGTCACCTCAATAAATGAACATATCCAACTAAAGAAACTACATTAAAAAACTAATGATTAAAAAAATAGATGAAGAATAATAACTACCACTTATGAATATGAAACAAAGCTAACCTTCTGTTCCTCCAAAAACTTATTAGAGAGGTGGTACGCGAGCGCTGAGAACATCACTGTGCGATCGCGTGCACTCCCTGAGGCAGGAGACTCCACCGGAGGCCTCACCGGCTCACCATTATATGTCAACACTTGAGAGAGCACTCCACTCTATGGTACATACATCAGGTACAAACACCAACAAGCACTTTATAAAATCGAACCGCCTCAGCTTTAATACAAACTATGAAGAATCATTCACTATCGAGTGAGTCACGAGCTCACGAGTGCGATCTATCAAAGCGGCACCCGACCGTTGTTTGTAACGTCTCTAAATGGAAACGGGTCATGCCAATATCAAGCGCAGAGAGAACCACAACAACGCGTGAGAACATTAAGACAATACACGAGAAACTGTGAGAAAGAGGCGTTGCCATTTGTACTTTGTGAGTTTGTAGTAAACATTAACGTCACGTCATTGACCCTCTACAACTTTCTTAGGCCTACCAATATCTAATCAAAGTATACTTGTTACTCACCCAAAATATAAATGCGGCACGTCGGCTGTTTCAAAATTAGATATTTAAATGTAGTCGATATCACATTAGTTTCACCACAACTTCACTTCATCAATTTTACAGTACAGGAATACGAAACAAATCCAATCAAAGCAAAATGTTGGTTTGGTTTGATTGAGTTGAGTTGAGAGAAATAGTGCAGTGACTGACTGATTGATTTTAGAGAAGAGTAGAAATTCATGTTTGTGGAACTAACTATATTATGTAGCTGGCAACACTACATTAAAAGTCAATCTTGTCACTAATAGTGCGTGTGACTGGTTTTGATAATTAACAATACAATTTTCAGGTATATCCGAGAGCATACATAAATTATTCCAGAATATAATTTAATTATTCCATTCATCCTCACAATCTTCCGCATTTATAATAAAATGTATTAATAGGATTGAGGCACAAGTTGTGATGTAAAGTGGTTATGTTAAGTACTAAGTTAGCATCATCAAGTCGTTTTAAAATCATCACAAAATATTAATGCCATAATACAAGAAATAATTAGCAAGTATCAAAACCAGTTATTGTATAGTATGGGGGATACCAGTAAAACGACAGCGGCGGTGCCCTCATTTTTTTTGTCTACTCTTTTTAGACGGACTATACTCATTTGCAGACATGAACATTGAACAAGTCTTGTGTATACACAGGGCTTCCCACGGCCTACGGCTATGCCATATGGAGGGAAGGAAAGTTGTTGAAATATTGTAGATAGAACATTTTACTGGCTTTAATTTATATTTCTGGAACTATGTAAAAAATAATAATGAAAAAAATACTAAAAGATGACCTGATGACCTGATGGACTAAAAGATGGCTTTGACCCCACAAAGCCTTCTATAGCATATAAATTACTGAAACCTTATTGAATTATTCAATTACAAATCAATATTTTGATAGATGATAAAATATTCATTTACAAAAAGCTATTTTTTTATATCAAATGTTCAACTTGATAGAGTCCACGACGTACACTAGTAAATTTCTTAACAAGACTGATTAGGTAGGATCTTAAAAAGGGACAACATTATATTTCCTGAACCACCTTGACTTTATCTATTCGGGTTGGGTCGGGGAATTCAAGGTCACGCACCGAGGCCAATTGAAATCCGTATCCTTGTCCGTACCCGCGAATCTTGGCCTTAAATATCCGTATCCATGTATAAATTTTTGACGATCCGGCACATCACTATAGTATGAATCCAGCATCAGCTTTCGTCAAATCGTCAGAGCCTTATCATGCAGACGAATCAATCAACTTTATCGCTCGGCAATTTTTATTCTAAGCGTTCTCGATAAATCACTGTCACTGTCAATCAGGTAGTCACAGTCAGTATCATTGACATATAACATCACATCAAGTCAATCAAAGTCAAGTTAGTCATAGTCAAGTCAAATTCCAATTTAGACTCGAGTCAATGCAATGCAAGTTTGATTTGGATTTGTGAATTTTGAAGAAATAAAAATAAATTGACGAATATTGATGATTGGAAGGTTGAACTAAATATTGTGAATCTTTCCCCTGTTCTGCTGATAGAATTTTAAGAGATTTGTTAAATTATGTGTCTATAAATTATAGTGTGTAACTTTGTAGCATACATTCATATTTCTTAGATAGGTCATTATTAATAGTTTGTGTTAAGCCATTTAGACCATACGAATACATTTATAATTATTATTTGTCGTATTTTAAGCGTAAGAATTAGGTGTATCCAATATTTGATGTTCCATTGCGGATTGTTTTGGTGAAAGACGTAGTTGGTGCAGGAAGCAATATGAGTTATAATTCTAACGGAGGCAGAGGCGCTGGCTTCGGTTTCGCTGGATTCACGATGCCGAAGAGAAACCCATCGAACGTGTCGCTGCACGCGGTGCCGCCCCCGACGACGTCGATGCACGCCGTGCCCCCGCCGGCGGCCGCCCTCTCCAAGCAGGGCTACCACACCATGAACTCCATCACACAGAACGCCGTCACCGGCAACTGGGGCTCTCTCGGCAAGAAACGATCCAAAACAGAGGACGAGTAAGTTGAGTCTGTTGGTCTGCGTCGTGGATTCTACTCCCTATCAGAGCATCAACTGGATTTAATTCAATTTACATTATATCAATCTGACCTTTTTATGCTTACATCATTTCTTTGTAAGATGTTTTTATTTAAAATAGTAACAAAATGTAATAAGATGAAGCAGTTCATAGTATTATTATGCAACCAGATATTTTGATGAAGAAGATGAACCTCCGACCCCGGCCCTGGCATACATCCCCGCTCCTGGCAGTCCCACGTATGAAGCACCTACTAGTTCAAAGGTATACATGAATATATTTGAAAAGTTGTTTGTATATACACATAATTTACTTCACTTGGGTGGATCATAAGTGTCCATTGAAAGCATTATGTTAAAATAATGAACAGCGTAATGAAGAAGATGAAGAGGACCCTCTGGATGCATATATGGCTGGTCTAGAGCAACAAGCTGCAAAGGATATGGTAGCGAGCAAGGAGAACGCGGTCAGCGGCAAGGAGGACGCGGGCCGCGGCACTCGCGGGGACATCGACGAAATGGACGACGAGGAGAGTTATTACAAGTAAATACAATGTTTACCGAATGGGGCTTTATACATATTATATTCTTGTCATCAAACACAAGGCTTATTACTTTTCACATTTAGTTATTAATCTTGTGTAGTGTAGTATTTTGTGGAATAATTTCATTTTTCAGGAGTGGGACAATACAGGTTGATTAAAAAAAAAAAAAAAAAATTTCATAAAAAAATCTATTAAAATTTTAAAACATTGTCGTGTTCCAGGTACATGGAAGACAACCCTCTCAATAACGGAGACGACGGGTCCGACCTCGAAGTAGAGTACGACGAGGACGGCAATCCTATAGCTCCACCTAAGAAGAAGTTCATCGATCCACTTCCTCCTATTGATCACTCGGAAATCGAATATGAACCATTCGAGAAAAACTTCTACACCCCACACGAAGACATAGAGAAGTTGACACCGCAGCAGGTGGAGGACCTGAAGAAAGATCTAGGAGTCAAGGTAAGGGGCCGCCTCGAGACGAGGAGGCGCTCGGTCGTCCGGAGACGTGTTATGAGAGGTGTGTTGCAGATCACGGGCCCGGAGCCGCCGCGGCCGGTGAGCAGCTTCGCGCACCTCGGGTTCGACAAGCAGCTGATGCGCGCCATCCGGCACTCGGAGTACTGCCAGCCGTCGCCCGTGCAGGCGTGCGCCGTGCCCGCCGCGCTGGCCGGCCGCGACGTCATCGGCATCGCGCGCACCGGCTCCGGCAAGACGGCCGCCTTCCTGTGGCCGCTGCTCGTGCACGTCATGGACCAGCGCGAGCTGGCGCCCGGCGACGGGCCCATCGGCCTGGTGCTGGCGCCCACGCGCGAGCTGGCGCAGCAGGTACCGCGCCCGCGTCCGCCGCGCCCGCGCCCGCGCCCACACGCCACACACACCCTCTGTTCTAGATCTACATGGAGGCGAAGAAGTTCGGCAAAGTGTACAACATCAGGTGCGTCTGCTGCTACGGCGGGGGCTCCAAGTGGGAGCAGACCAAAGCTTTGGAAGGTAAGCGGGAGGGGGGGGGGAGGGGGGAGGGGGGCGAGGCGCAGGCGGTAATGGTCAGGGTGGTGCAGGTGGCGGCGCGGAGATCATAGTGGGCACCCCGGGCCGGGTGATCGACCTGGTCAAGTGCAAGGCGACTAACCTCCGCCGGGTCACGTACCTAGTCCTCGACGAGGCCGATAGAATGTTCGACATGGGTTTCGGTGAGTTCGCCTCGGGCGGGAACGATGCGCCAAGAGGGGAGGACGGCCGCGAATGTAACGTGGTGGGCGGGCGTAGAGCCGCAGGTGCGGTCGATCTGCGCGCACGTGCGGCCGGCGCGCCAGACGCTCATGTTCTCGGCCACGTTCGGGCGGCGCGTGGAGCGCCTCGCGCGCGACGCGCTGCGCGACCCCGTGCGCGTGCTGCACGGCGCCGCCGGACAGCCCGCCAGCCTCGTCACGCAGCACGTGCGGTGAGCCCCACACCCCCCGCACCCCCCGCCCCGCCCCGCCGCCACTCACCGCCGCGCTCGTGTTCGCAGGATATTCAACAAGCCCGAGGACAAGTGGCAGTGGTTGCTGCGGAACCTGGTCGAGTTCCTGTCCGCCGGCAGCGTGTTGATATTCGTCACGAAGAAGGTAACGCCGGGCGCGGACGGCGCCGGCCGACACGCGGCCGCGCCTGACCCGCGCCGACCGTTCCGTCGCAGGTGGAGGCGGAGCAGACGGCGGTCAACCTCGGCGTGCAGCAGTACGACGCGTTGCTGCTGCACGGGGACATGGAGCAGGCCGACAGGAACAAGGTCATCACCGCGTTCAAGAGGCAGGAGAACAACATCCTGGTGGCGACGGACGTGGCGGGTGAGTGCGCGGGCGGCGGGCGGCGGGCGGCGGGCGCGGGGGTCGGGCGCCGCCTGCACTGAGGGTGGTTGCAGCGCGCGGCCTGGACATCCCGCACGTACGCACCGTCGTCAACTACACGCCGGCGCGCGACGCCGACACGCACACGCACCGCGTGGGGCGCACGGGCCGCGCCGGCGTGCCCGGCGCCGCGCACACGCTGCTGCTGCGCCACGCCGACCGCGAGTTCGGCGGACACCTCGTGCGCAGCCTCGAGGCCGGCCACCAGGTGAGCCCTCTCCCTCCGCCGTCTGCGGCACGCTCTGCCCCCTCCCCTACCTGACTGACATTTGTTTTTTTAAATCAGGAAGTACCTGAAGAGTTGATGCAGCTGGCGATGCAGTCGGCCTGGTTCAGGAAGTCACGCTTCAAGAAAGGGAAGGGGAAGAACTTGAACGTCGGGGGCTGCGGTCTCGGGTAAGTGTAGGTCCCTGGCGGGCGTCCCCCGTGTCGGGCGTGTCTGAGGCCGAGGCTGGCGGCGCGCAGGTACAAGGAGCGGCCGGGGCTGGCGGCGGAGGAGGCGGCGGGCGAGCGCGCGGGCGGCCCGGCCACCGACCGCCTGTCGTCGCTGAAGCAAGCCTTCAAGTCGCAGTACAGCCAGTTCACGGCCTCCTCCGACCACTCGTGGGAGCAGCTGCGGCCCGCCGGCGCCGAGCCCGCGCCCGCCGGCGCCGAGCCCGCGCCCGCCGGCGCCGACTGCGCCGACCCCGCCGCCGCCGCCGGCGCCGAGCGCGTGCGCCGCAGTGGCAAGCGCAGCCGCTGGGAGTGACGCCGCACTCCCCATTGCACCGATACACTAAGGGCCGATTTCTCTATCGCCAGATAACTTTTAATTAAATTGACGTTTGACAGTTTTAAGTTATTCTTCGAATAAAGTTATCTGGCGATGGAAAAATCAGGCCTAAAAGATTCTGAAAGGTCCTTTCAAATTATATGATAAAATAAATTTCAATCGAGGTTTTGAATTACTTGAAATCGTTTGATTAACTAATAGTATTGACGGGCGAAATGCGCTTCAACAATTGATTTCACGAGCCTATGGGGCACCTTGTTATCTCATATTAAAATACACATATAAAATTATAAATTTCCGACTAGTGTCTTCGACATACCTTCTAAAATAATTACAAAGGCTACTAACTAATATTGGGTGGAATCAGTCAAATACAATTACTAGAGAATATATCGTGATATGTTTGGGAGTATAATACCTGCAGTACGCTGTTCAGTGCACGCCAGGACACCACACACCACACGACACACGACACCTCGACCACAGTACGTCCACAGTAATACAGTATGTTCTGTGGACCAGACACTATTTTATTTTCATACAAACGACCGCACGCGACTCATAAAATTATACTAATTTTTCACCTCCATTATCACCCTCTTAAGGGGTGGTTTCGGGATAAAAACTACCCTATGTGGCTATGTCTTTCTCAGGGTCTGGTAGTATTTTTATTAACCGACTTCCAAAAAAACAGGAGGAGGTTCTCTATTCGACGTGTATATTTTTTTTTTTGTGTGTTTGTTACGCGATTTCTTTGTAATCATGAATGGAGCATTTTAAAATTCTTGTTTCATTAGAAAGCGGATATTCGCGAAGTGGTCCCATGTCAAGGAAATCAGGATCTGATGATGGGATCCAGGAAAAATCGAGGAAAAACCCGCAACAATGTAGGCTGGGGTGTCGATTGACATTATTAAAAGTAAAACTACCTGTGACCTGGTGGTTTTGCTCGCGATATTCTTGATACCATAAGAATTTCTGGATGAAAATATTTTGGCTGTATTCTTTCGTATTTAAATCAAATGCTGTTCACAATTCATGGGTTTTAGATATAAAAAGTCCTGTTTTTTAATTCGTTAACACACACTGAAATAAACCCGAACCTACAACATTTTTTAAAAATGCTTTTTTATACTATTATAGGTACCTATTACACATATATCTTTAGAGCGATTTCATAAAACTTTTCGTAAAAAAATATTTTTAGATATTACAAACAAACACTGCACCAGAATAGATTGTATATATTATTTTAATTAATAAATAGACAGTATAAACGTCATCCTTTATTTACGTTTTTATTTTGACTTTGGTTAATTTTTTTCTAAAAAGTTCTTATACCTTTGTGGTTATAAAGAAGTTTTGTAATAAAATGATGGTTTAATTGGGATGATGAAGTTAAAAAGAAGTAATAAAATGCAGGGTTGTGTTAGATTATGAATCATGAGTAACATCAGCTCATGGGACAGGATTCAAGCGGTACCCGTTGAGGTTGAACTGCTCGACACTTATAGAGCAGCGAAAAAATCCCTGCAAGAAGCTATTGCCCTCGCAACTCACGCGGCAATCGTGCGAAACGACCTCTCCTTGCCAAATGTAGTCTGCTATGGTGAGCGAGGAGAGGTCTTGGATTGGAGTGTCCACCTTTCGTGAAGTCGTACTCTCGCAAAAAAAAAAAGCTGCGGACAGAGAGCGCGAATCCCTCTCCACTAATACTATCCGCAGCAGAAGGTTGGGCAGACGGAAGCGGGACTACCACTTTGTCCTGCAACCGCCATACGCCCGATCTGCGGCAGTGATCCCCGGGGGAAGATCTACTGCCGCCATATAGGCCTCGAGGTGCCGCGCGGTAGTTTAGGAAGGGGGTAACTCAACATCTGTCGCGTAGAGCTACATTCTAGCTCAGAGGAGAAACCCTTAACAGGGTAGAGGCGCTGTCCGGGATCGTAGTAGCGTGCAGCCGCGTTTCTTCCGGTTTCGGCCATAAGCGCAGAGGTGGCACACCGAGGGGTTTTAGTCGGTAAGCGCGTCGCCACTCTATCTTTGCGGCGTGGAGTCCGACATACCCCGTCGTTCCGCTGGACAGAGGAAAGACGTAAAGTCTTCCTCCCACAAAAAAGGATTCAAGTGATCCACGAGTCAAAAGCTCTTCTGGAGGAAAATTTAGGCGTCTTTTGTAGAAGGAGACTTGCTTCCCACTAAAAAATTTAAAATAAAGTTAATTTAAAAAAATAAGAAACCGACTTCAGCACTAAAAAGTAAGAAAATAATTTAAAATAAACGATATTATTAATACATATTTACAATTTATAATTAGTTACTTTTGGAGTCGGTGACAGCCAATACCTTCATTTATATTATAGGCGCGTCTCGTGCTATCTTATAAGGAAAAAAAACTATCCTGGGCTGGCACTGACTACAAAAGTAACTAATTATAAATTGTAAATATGTATTAATAATATCGTTTATTTTAAATTATTTTCTTACTTTTTAGTGCTGAAGTCGGTTTCTTATTTTTTTAAATTAACTTTATGCCAAATATTATTTACATCGGTAAGGCGGTTTAAAGGTGAAAACCAAAAGGTAAAAGTCTGTCTGTTTGTAGTACATATTTATTTACAATATTAATATGGATTGTATTGGCGGCTTTACTATGTTGCGCTTTATAAATCTAAATATGGTTTCAATAGAGATGAATTCAGAAACATCGTCAGCCCGTATTCATCCACAAGAAACATACATACAGTAAACAAAATGTAGAAACGTTTGAAACGAAGTACTGTGTTACTTAGTCTTAGTACTGTGGTCCACCTATTTATAGTGTATCTTTTATTGATAACGGGACTATGAACTTTTGTTTTAATGTAAATATGTATAATAAATAATGAAATAAAGATATATTTAAAATATTTGTTGTATTATTTTCTTGCTCGTAGGTAGTGGTTAGTCGTTTGTTTTAAACAATGGAGTAGTGCAGGTACGCTTGTACCTACTCATTATATACTGTGATAAACGAATGTTCTTGTTTATTTGTTTAATACCAAAATGATGTGGTTTATTGTAGTGTTTTGATTATTTTTTTTGTGTACTTGTAACTATATGTGAAAACTTTTAATTGGCCATCAGTACCTACTGCTTTTATATTATGATTTGTTAGCTGTAAGTTTTCCAAATACAAATTAAATAAATACGTGAGTGAAAATGGTTAAGTATGTATATTACGTTTGGTTGTGGTCCGTGCCGGGCGCGTGCGAACCTGCTGAAGTACACATAATGGTGGCGCGCGAACAGTAAAGTTTTAATTTATTTCGTAACTGTCGGCCGACACGGAACCCTCAACACTGATTGTTATCAAACGGAGTTATCTAGGTGCCTAACTATAAGTAACGCCAACTTTAATTTTACATTAAGACGCTCCTTCTAACGTAACGTTACAGATTCCTCTTTGAGCATTACATTAAATACCTCCCGGAATAACGAGCATTCGCGTGTAATAATTACAAATTACAATTAATAAATTACAAGGTGCGCATTGTAGTGCTCGGTTCTCCTCCTTCACTGATGTAATGCTCAAATCTGTAACGTCACATTACACGCGAATGCTCCCGGTGAAAGAGCACCTTTAGACTGCTCGCCCACGTCTCACAATCGGTGACCGACTTTTTGGACCGATGATAGTCGGGCTCCCTTTTTTTTGTAGGTACTGAATTTATAGCCGATTTTCTGTAGGATGTACCTACGTTTTATTTTTCTCCTACGAAAAGTCGGCCTAGTACCAAGTCCGCCGGTATCCGCGCGGTCTGTTGTCTCTCAGTCATAAACCGAGAGATGGCCGGTAATTTTGACAATGTGTTTGAGGCAAGCTGAAACTTTGTCCCATTACTCTCCTATTATACCCCAACTCAAAGGTCCAGACCTCGCTGGTGGGAAGCGGGGCTAAAAGAAATATGTTGTACTTTAGTGTTGAAAGAATACAAAAAATAATATGCCAGACGATTTGGTCGGGGCTTTGATGCTACCAGGCGCGCCCAAAAGTGCTTAAAAACTGACCCAAAAAATTTGTTTGAGGCAACTTGAAATTTTCGTAGGATGTTTCATTATAACTAAAAAATAATATTCCCAAAAAGCCAGATTATTTTATTGGGGCTTTCTACCTGCCAGGCGATATAGTTCTTAATCTGGTCTAGGTAAAAATGAGCCATAATGAGCATCTTCCCTTAGTTTGCCATGTGTCATTACTTCCCAGAATTTGACTAATATTAGTAGTACTAATATTATAAAGAAGTAAAGTTTGTGTGTTTGTTAAATTGTAAGGGGTAATCTCGGGATCTACTGAACTGATTTCAAAAATTCTTTCACTAATGGAAAGCTAATTTATCAGTGCGTGACATAAACTATATTTTATCCCTGTATTCACACGGGAACGGGAACTACGCGGGTAAAACCGCGGGGCGCTGCTAGTATCTAATAATAATAAAACCTCGACCAACATCTTAAGAGGCTTTCACTCGACGCGACGGTTGGATCAAGGGGCAGATACAGAAGGCAGTGATTTTGGACACGGCACGTATCGTGAGGAGGTTCCTGTCTCTGCAGCCCTAACCACCAGTAGTTTGGGCCCTGCCCCGCTACTGACGGCATTATATTTTTTAAGCTTTTATTGTAATTTTTTTTTTTATATAAGTATTTATATTGTAAAAACTTAAAAAATAAGAAAATAAATGAATACTTACTTATATGAATAATAATGATCTGTGCTACGACACAATGTTGTACAAAAAATTGTACCTGGTATGGTAACTAACAATAGTTATTTGTTATACAAGAGTGCAAAGTTGCTTTTTAACCGGGGCTCCAGTTGAGGACCGAGCCAGCGAAGGATTCTAAAATTGAATCACGAGCGCAGCGAGGGATTCAAAAGAAGAATCCTGTGCGTTAGCGAGGGACTCAAAGGAGCACAAGGTTAAAAAAAATTTGCACTCGAGTGCAACACATTATTTTTCATCCCCCCTCAGCGAGGAAATTACTAAATAGAAACATAAAACAATCACAATATTAAATGAAAATGAAAAGAAAATATCACGCGCAAAGCAAATTAAAAAATAAGTAAGTAAGTCTTGTACACCAAGAAGGTTCCGAGTTTGAATTTTAAATAAAAAAAAAGTTGTATGTTGGTTTGTGAATTCAAAACATCATCATATAAGTGCACACGATGTTCTAAATTCAAATTTACTTTAACCTCTAGAGCGCAAAAACGACTTTTACTCCCAGTTATCGAAAATGCCTTGGGTCCTGCAGGGGCTGTCACAGCGACCCCGATACTTTCCACTCTTGAGATTAAAATCGACTTTTACCCCCAGATATCGAGGATTAAAAACATACTTTCCGAGCTAGTGGGATGAAAAAGTAAGTACCTACTTACTTATATTGTACTCGTATGTAAGTAGGTAAGTACTAAGTACTTCTAGCCAGGTATAATAGAATACATATCATACCTAGGTACAAAAACGAAAGTGTTACTAACATGTATCTACCATTAATTTCAAACAAAGTTGTGTCGGTAAACAATTTGAAGCATTCGTTTATCTGTGGTAATGCTAATGCGTTTTAAATAGGGCCGCGCGGCGCCGAACTAAACTTAACATAAGTTTACTGATAACTCAACCGAATGTTAGGGCTTTACGCACACCAATACACACATTTATAAAAATACTAGCTGTACCCCGCGGTTTCACCCTCGTAGTACCCGTTCCCGTATTCCTTGCAATTATTCGATTTTTTCTTACCTTTTAAACCTTCTCTAGACCTCCACGAACATTTCAAGACCAAGATAGATAAATCCGTTCAGCCGTTCTCGAGTTTTAGCGAGACTAACGAACAGCAATTATTGATTTTTATGTATATATATAGATATTAAGTAAGTACTTATTAAAAGCATGTAACGACGAATTCCGTAGTCAGCGTATAGGTACATGCATCGTACGCATGTATGTGGTGCTTGAGGTCTCGGAGAATGTTTGTTTCATTTGTCATTTAGTAAGGCAGTCAGTTGTTAGTAATTAAAGTAGTACATACATACCAAAGCGCTCATGGCCCAGTGCTACCCGCGGATCACTTGTGATCCGTGCGGTTAAGCAACGTCTGGCACCGTCATGACTGTGATGGGTCATTACTAAAAATGACTTTTAATTTCATGAGCGTTTCCGTGCTTCGGAGGGCACGTAAAGCCGTCGGTCCCGGTTGTCGTACTAACATCTTCGACAGTCGTTACGGGTAGTTAGAGCCCTCAAAAGTCTAACATTCAGTTTAACCAAGAATGTCGTATAGCCCTCTGGGTTGTGAAGGTCTGATGGCAGTCGCTTCACGTAAAATACTGACATTCCGCCAAATCTGGTTAAACTGAAAACCGACCCCAAATAGACATGGGATAAAGGTTCGGAAAAGAAGAAGATACATACCAAACTTGTCTATTAGCATCATACTTAGTGTTCTATACGTGGTTTTGCCTACACTCCCGTACAAAAATTAGGACGAAAATACTTACTTAGTTATTTAATTCGGTAGTTTAAATTCAACTACTCTTTCTCATCATATTATGTGCCGCTCATAATTACAGATTTTAGTCGATAACTTTTCGATTTATCCCTCCCATAGGTATAATACTTAATGAAAATTAATTAAGTATAACAATAAAAAAATCTATAGATCCATACCTACTCAATTTCCCTTTTTCAAATATGGAACAAACATTTTATGTAGATATCATTAGGTTTAACTATCAAGCCGTTGTTGATGAAACTCAGTGACCAACTACAATAGTACAATTACAATAATGGCCAACAAATGTAAACCCTCCATAAGTTGATGGTTCCGCCGCTCCTCATACACGGAGTTAAACATTTAATTTTGTTTAGCGCGCTTTGCCCGACCGACTGGCTGTATGTTAACGACAACCGCGCTTAGTAAAGAAACAAATTAATAAAGAGAAATAACGCGGGAAAACGGGAGTGTTCGTCGTACGCTCGATAAGTTAATAAAAAAAAACTCTCTTTAAATAATTTGGTGTTGTTTTAATGGAATAATATATTCGAAAAGGTAAGTTTTACTTGATTTTATCTAGAAGGTGTACATAGGTACTTGTACACATACTTACACCTTTTTCAGATTTTTTTGCATTTTTCCCCGAATACATAAGTACTAATAGGGGGAAACTGGAAACAAAATGGTCCCATATCCCCCCGAAATATTATTTTATTTATTATAAAATAGATTCATACGTAATACTAGCTGTGCCCCGCGGTTTCACACGCATAGTTCCCGTTCCCGTTCCCGTGGGAATTTCGGGATGAAAAATAGATGTTGTCCGATTCTCAGACCTAGTGAATATGCTCACAAAATTTCATGAGAAAAACATATATAATGCAACCAAAGTCTTTGAGTTAATTTGCTTGAAGTTCAAGCCTTGAACAATCATTCCCGTACGTCGAAACTCGAATGAATTCACCAATTCCACTCCTAATATTCCGTACGCTCAACTACGCTCTGCTCTACTCTATCGTTGAAGCGTGAGAGGGGGAGTGCTCGTGCTTTTCTCATTCTCTATGAATGAGAAAAGTAGGTATGAATTGTAGGTAAAGTCAACTTGCCCCCCCCCCCTGCGCCATCGGCTGGCGACGCCCTTGGTTATACCTAGATAACAGTTAATTTATTGGGTAATGGTTAATGTAGGTACCAACCTATCTAAGTAAGTACTTAGTTTTCATAAAGGATAATAAAGACACTGGAAGTTAAAACTATTTTAATTAGCTACACACGATGTTATAAATACCTACTTACTTACCTATAATAGCCAAGAACCTAAAGATCTAAATTAACAAAACAGAAGCCGGACTGCCATTCGAAAGGAGGCGAGTTCGATTCCCATGCGGGGTGAAAATATAGGTACTTCTTCTCTTTTGTGTAGTTAGTTATCTAATGCAAAAATCAAATGGGATTATGTACTTAGCTCCTAATTTCCGAGATAACGTGTACAAACTAACGAACTGTACCTCTTTGCATTATCAATAAATAGGTACTTTTTTTATAAGCATTCACTACATCTCATTATAGTAACTGACCCCTAAGTTCGAAACTTGTATCTAGAGTATCAGAAACTACGCACACACTCATTAACACACACACACCCAGACCGAGACAAACATTTGTGGTTCACACAAATATTGATTGACCCGGGAATACGGGAATCGAACCCGCAACCTTACGCATGGCAGTCCGGTATGGTGACCACACTGCCACAAGTACCTACCGCAAGTACCTGTATGCTGAAAGTGAAGTGATAACTCCCACATCATGTCGCCAAACCCAAGGTCACGCGACCTTCGACCTGACAGTGACGATTAGCAAACACAAAGAAAACCGGCTAAGTGCGAGTCGGACTGACGCACGAAGGGTTCCGCACCAAAACGACAAAAAAAACACGTTCGTGGTATGAGAGCCCCATTTTATTTTATAATTAGTATTTGTTGTTATAGCGCCAATAGAAGTACAATTTCAACTGTCTGGCTATCATCGCACAGACTGGTGACAGACGGACGGACGGACGGACAGCAAAGTCTCAGTAATAGGGCTTCGTGTTTACCCTTTGGGTACGGAACCCTAACAAGCAATTTGTTTAGTGCCACTAATATCAAGGGGATGGAACGCGACTAAAGATATCAAATACCTAATTGTGTTCTAAATTTCCATCAGGCCACAGTCAAGTGCGAGCCTGTTTAAAGTAAAAGAAAAACAAAAGTACCTAAGTTTTTACTTATACCTACTCGTAATACTTGTGTGTTTTCTACTTACTTTGCCTAGTTAATCTATAGCAGAGTTTCTCAAAGTGTGCTCCGCGGAACCCTAGGGTTCCGTGACACTCCTGTAAGGGTTCCGCGAGAATTCAGAAAAAAAAAAACAAAACACCTCTCTCTGGTCGACCGTACTGACAAGGCGTGAGTAGCAGCGTTTTAGTTCCTAGCTTATGATATTTTATCATTCCGATTATATGTAACTAAGTACCTACTTATTATCCGTAATTTGTAACATACTAAGATTACAATACGTACAACAAATTAAATAAACTACACACACCGGCAAAATTAGAGGAACGTTCATTTGTGAAACTTTCGGATTTTTTGTTGTTTTATTTTTATGATTAAATATTTTATGAATGGTTTTTTTTTAATAATAAACTTGTTCCATGGAAAAAAATAAGATAAGACAAAACCGTCGCTTATAAATGGGTCAAAAGGCATTTCATGGGGTTACAAGATATCGGTTATGTATCGCTGTGCGGTCAGGGATCTGAGATTTAAAATCACGACTAACTCCATGTGTGCTCCTGAACATATGCCACACCATACGGTCCATACCAGAACCTCCACTATAAGCGGCAGTTTCGGAGAAGTTTGTCTGGTTATAACGGTCTCCTCGAAATCTGCACGTCTTTTCTTTTTTATCTACGTAATTAACACAAAACTAACATTCATCACTGATCAAAACTCGCCTCCACACTTCAATCCAGTATTGATGTAAATTTTTTTGCTAACCTGTAATGTCCCACTGCTGGGCAAAGGTCTCCCCCAAACATCTCCAACTATCCCTATCCTTCGCAGTCTCTCACCAGCTACTGTCGAAGGTAGTAAGATCGTCCCGCCAATGCTTTCTCCACCAACCCCGACGATGCTCTCCTTCGGGAACCCATTGAGTTATTATGTGGGCGGTGGGTCCACCTCTCACTTACCATTCGACTCACATGACCCGCCCAATCCCACTTTAGCCTCGCAGTTTTGTTACCGACATCGGTGATACCGGTAAGAGAACGCAGCATGGTGTTACGCACTATCGATTCGTTTGAATCCGAGTATGCTGCGTTTCGTTGCCCTTTGGCATATCTTGAGCCTGGACTTCTGGGCCTCGGTCAGAGACCACTTCTGTGCACCGTAGGTTAGGACGGGCAGGATGAGCATGTCGATTAGTCACCGTTTTAAGGTTATCGATAAATCACCTTTCATATGCTCTTTCATGGACCAGTAGCTCTTCCAGGCGTTATCCATGCGGCGATCGATTTCTTATTCTTGTCTGTTTTCGAAGGTCACTTACTGGCCCAAGAAGATGTATTCATCGACATACTGTATTTCCTGCCCATCTACCACTACCCTGCGTTTCGTGCTACTAGACATGACTTGTGTCTTTGACTGATTCATTTGAAGTCCAACCTCAAGACTTGCAGTGTTCAGTTCATGGAGTATTCCTTGCAGTTCAAGTGCTGTTCTTCTTCTTTGCGTATCGACTCAAATTTTTGAGGACTGTGCTGTTGGGGCAAAAAGGTCGATGTCATCCGCAAAACGTAAATTTGTCAGGCGTTTGCTTCCGACGACGATGCTCCTTGAAGTAAACGAGCAAATTCTAATCGAGCTACTCCGTGGCTCACTTCGAGTTTCGGGGCTATGGCGGGTATGTACGACCTTAAACTAAATTCGTTTTCGTACTGTTCGTTCACTCACATGGACGTTGTGATTTCGGGTCTGTACAGCAATTTGACGACGCTTTTTCAGTGTTTGTATTATGAAACGGTCATCTATGGCGCTGGTTGCCCGATTTCTGCCTTGTCCTTGCCTCCGCACGGAAAAACCCGTGTGTCGGTAACATTGACCTTATCGGAAGATACGATTATCCAGTAATGTTTCCGAACTGAAATTGACTTTGATTGAGGAGTGGTAGAATTTACCCCATGGGACCATACATGGCATCATTGGAAGCTTGAATAAGCGTAAACAGACACCGCAATTATGTAAATTCGTTAATTTTGTAAAATTCACTTAAAAGGTCTCTTCTTTTTCCGAACCTTTATCCCATGTCTATTTGGGGTCGGTTTTCAGTTTTAACCATTGATTTGGCGGAATGTCAGTATTTTACGTAAAGCGACTGCCATCAGACCTTCACAACCCAGAGGGCTATACGACATTCTTGGTTAAACTGAATGTTAGACTTTTGAGGGCTCTAACTACCCGTAACGACTGTCGATGATGTTAGTACGACAACCGGGACCGACGGCTTTACGTGCCCTCCGAAGCACGGAAACGCTCATGAAATTAAAAGTCATTTTTAGTAATGACCCATCACAGTCATGACGGTGCCAGACGTTGCTTAACCGCACGGATCACAAGTGATCCGCGGGTAGCACTTTGCCATGAGCGCTTCTTTCACTTAAAAGGTCAAATATCAAAAACTTCTTAATTTTTTCCATTACACAAGTTTATTATAAAAAAATGACATTCATAAATATTCAACTAAAATCATAAAAATAAAACAACATTATAACAAAAAAACCGAATGTTTCCCAAATTAACTAACGTTCCTCTAATTTTACCGATGTGTGTAATTCAAATAGGGTTCCATGAAGTCTATCGCTTTCCAAAAGGGTTCCGTTTCCAAAAAAGATTGAGGACCGCTGATCTATAGGTTAGGCAACTCATTGCATGTCTGACTACACAAGTCACCAACGCGCCTCTAAAAATCAACCGAACAAAACAATCATATATATTGAATTTTGCCGTGAAATAAGTAATTTTGTTGTTTTTGTGTTAAATTAGGCGCGTCACAGACGAGTGGACAGGTGCCTTCCGTTCGCCGACAATGGGTAAAAAATGACATGTCGTGTTCGCCAGCGTGATTGCCGGTCTCTAATTACGTTTGTAGTGTTATTGAATGTAATAAATACCTAGTTTTGTACATAATACATATATACATTTATACTTACATTCGGTACGTATGTATACATTCTACATTGTATGCTCTGGGTTCTGCAGGTGAAGACAGTCGCTCCATCGGCATACATGCCGCCAATCCGCGAAATCTGGTTAAACTAAAAAACCAACCGTGATTAGATAAAATGTATGAATCATGTAGCAAAGATAACTCCACTATAACACTTTGGTGTCTACAGACAGACACGTCTAACTATTTTAAAACATTGAACGTTGACTAATCTCATTAATTACACAGCACTTAAATTAATAAGTATCTTACATACAACCTTGGACTAATTCGCCTACTTAACGATAATTCTTCTATTTTCATCAAGCACTAAGCCTAATGAGCCAACTACTAGACAATTTATAACCTGAAGTTGCAACAATGTCAAGATTATCATATCAAGTCGGATTAGGGTTATTCTATTTTAGACGTTATCCTAACGACGCAAGGTCCACGTTAATCCTAGAACATCTTCGGGGATTATGGCCACACCGAGGAGTTGTAAAGGATTTTAATTCTTTAGCTATTTGAGATAAAGGTGATTTGGTTGGGCTTGTGAAATAGAAGTGATAAGTATTATAGCTGGCGTAGTTAGTCAAGTTCTAAAGCTATGAACACAATGTTTGATAACCTCTATCGCAGAAATAATAAGTTCGTACTAAAGTAAGTACTTACTTAAATAAATACTTACTCAACGTTAGCAGTATAATACTTACCTATACCTAACTATACTTACTTACCTATTATGTAAATGTAGTATTATGTTGAAGTACGAGTTCATCTTCAAAATACCTACCTATATTAATAACATCACATTATATGTTTTTATGTAAATTTGAGTAAAATCCACCCGGAAATGTTAAGTTTTTATCTACAGAAACTACTTGAATTAAAGTTGTTGAATGAAAACATATTGTTCTTTATTAAAAAAAATGACCCTGACTAATAAATAATTTTGATCAATGATTTCTTAAAAAAATGCGATTTCTATATACAGTAAGTAGTCTCTTCAGTTTCATAACGTTAAAGTTATCAGGCATTGAGACGACAAATTAATATTGGTATTTACTTAACTTACCTCACACGTAATTGAACCCGCGGCCCACAATTTGTGTTCAGTTTGAGGGTCGTTCTGCCACTTGGAGCTCTACTTGGTAATACCGTGGTAATACGTATGTGAAGAGTTGATACCTACTTATTTATATGTACTTAATAGATATAAATATATTAAAAAGTAGGCACGTGTCGAGGTCCGCCAGGGTCAGCTCCGCATCACCGGAGTTGGATAATGCAGCTTCCGTCGGAAACGCGGCAATTGTCCGCCATCTCGCCGACATTGTCCACACAACAATGATTGATTCTGTTCACATATTTAACAATCGTGTTTGTGTTCCGCGCTTACTGCTCCGACAGACTTTCCTAATGCAAACACCTTTCATCTTTGATAAAAAAACGAAAGTATGTAGACAAGTAAATGACATCACAAACAAACCCTTTCTTGTACTACTCGTATAAACTTCTCATTAATAACAAAATAGCGACAAAAACATCATTTAGGCGACATTAGGCGGAGTGCTTTCAAATGGTCGATGTATTTGTGTAGGTATGGGTTCGGCAGCGTCAGCGGCGTGCGAGACGCCCGGCGGGGACCTGAGGCTTCCGCACTCGGGGCTCCGGTTCACCGTGAACCAGCTGAGGGCCCTCAACGCGCACGTCGAGGAGCTCTGGGAGGAAGACCAGAGAGGTATAACCTCGGGAACATTGGAATGGAAACGCAACAGGAGGATACAACGTGCGGGGTTTGTTCCAGGTCGGATGTCCAAGGAGACGGAGACCATGGTCGAGAACCTGGTGCAGAGGATAGTGGACGGCGCCGGCCAGCGGGACCCCAGGTTCAAATGTCGCCATCTCATCGCGTTACACAGAGGGAAGAAGGTCTCCATTATAATAATATACTATGCTACTAATTATATTCAATGGTGATGCGTTTTCTAAATTGGTTCTTGTGCCAAAATGTTAAACATTGTTCAGATGAGATCTCGTTCGTTGGAGTACCTGGTGACCTTGGACGCCCTGCCCGTGCTGGACGGGAGTAACGAGGAGTGCCAGCTGGAGGAGGGGCCTTACGGGTACGGGAAGATACGGCTGACGGGCCGGGAGGCCGACAAGTGGGAGGAGTTCCTCACGCCTTCAGGGTACTTGTGCAGGTAACACACCACGGCCACGGTCAGGTTTGCAATACTAAGTACTACCTTTAAATGTGAGTGTGATATACTTATGAACAGAACCATCATTAGTATTATCTATACTAATATTATAAAGAGGAAAGATTTGTTTGTTTGTTTGTTTGTTTGTTTGTTTGTTTGTTTGTAATGAATAGGCTCCGAAACTACTGGACCGATTTCAAAAATTCTTTCACCTTTGGAAAGCTACATTATCCCCGAGTAACATAGGCTATATTATATTTAAAAAAAAATTAGGGATCCTTACTAAAACTCCAATAATGTAACATAAGGTGTAAAAAAAAGACCTGAAAAATTCCTTACGTCGCGTGCGCTGCGAAAACTATTGATGATAGAACAAAATCATTCACTACGACTTTGCAGAACTCATCATTATCTACAAAAAGTGTCGCGACAGCATATGTCTAAATATTATAGTTGTCACAGTAAGCAGTTTTTTATTCTAAAATATTTATTTATATATGCCGCATCTTGAAAAGGCTCATCATTTGTCAAAATAAATTACTTTGTATTCAAGACGGCTTTAATACCTTTTTATGACTTTTTGAATTATTCAATTCGGACATTTCATTCGGAAGATATCACGAGTTTAAAAATGCAAGTATTAGAAAAAAGGCGCGTGGTTGTCGCTCACCGCGCTCAGCTAGCCAGCATGCGATGTAGGCTCCATGTAAGCGTCACTGGGGAGTGATCGTATGATTTTATCTTGAAAAATTTTTGAATTCGCTTTAAATTCGTTTCGTAGGTAAATAAGTATCTGATAATAAATATTATATTTTAATGTATGTAACTATTCAAGCTGCTTATAGTAGTATTTTATTTCCTGTTCAAAATTTAAGCAAAAATTTTGTAAAAGGTAGTTTTCTAAACCCATATTTTTAATTTTCTTTCAATAAGTACCTACTTACCTGATAATAAATATTATATTTTAATTATTTTATAAGGATTAATACCAAGGTACAAATGAAGAGTCTATTGAAGAGGCGACATATATAAATTAATATTTTAGAATAAAAAACTGCTTACTGTGACAATTTAAATATAAAAAAATACAAAAAAACATTAATAAAAAATATGAATAAAAAAAAATCATAAAAAAAAATTCAAACTTCCTTTATAATTTTACTATTTTTTTGAAACCCGATGCAAAAAAAGGGTGTATGTGTGTGTGTATGTACCCGTGCGTAGCCGGGGCGGGCCGCTAGTACCAAATAAATATATTAAAAAAAATGGACACAGGAGAGATCGCTTCTTAATTCCTAGTCGAAGCAAGTCAGAGGCGGCGGATTACCGAGCCAGGCTTTAAGGAGGGGTTGGTCGCGTCTTACGGGACCAGAGGACCGATCGTGTCAGTGGTTTGGTGCAGGGACAAGGTGGTGGAGCGGTGGGTGTGCCTGGTGGCGCGCGGCGCCGGCGGGCGGGCGGCGCGCGCCGGCGCCTGCCGCGTGCTCGGCGCGGGCGCGCACGCGCTCGCACGGGACTACTCCTACTGCTACCTGGAGACAGGTGGGGGGGGGGGGGGGGGGGGATAACATAACGTATCTATCTTCTATCATATCTTGAACACTCGTTACTGCGTCGGTTCTACCCAAGAAAGCCCTAACAAATCTAAGTTAGATGGCCTGACGTTCTAAGTGTTGTCAGTTCGACCAGGATACGCTGTCTGTGTGTGTGCCTTTGCTGTCATAAGTTATTGTTTGTTTATGTGTCAGAATTACAGATAAACTAGGTAAAATGTGATGACTTAGCTTAGAAAGTCAGACCATCTATTTTACATACCCCTTTCTTCGGCTAAACAAACATGCCCATTGATAGGAACTTATATAAGTAGCTTGTATCAGTTCGGAGTACGACAGATGACGACCGTAGACGTAACACACTCTGTACTACCGGCAGTGCCTTATTCTGCTGTTTCCTTTTAAACTACATTTTATTAGAGTCGACACTAAAAACAGATAACCAATGATACAATCACGACGATGATATTAATGCCTAATGTTTACCAAAGACAGTTCGATTTAACAAAGATACAATCGCCTGTTGGTGTCATCACGCGAGGTATCAGAGATCTCGTGTTAGTAGGTTGCTGCACAATTATGTACTCTATTGTATATAACGAAGAACACACAACGAGCCTTGACCTGCTAGTTTAGTGTCATGTGCTCACTTTACTAACAGATATAATTATGTGCACAATTCAAGATCTTTGTGTTCCTAAATTAGATTTTCTAAATACGAAATTTCCTAGGACTTGCTGAATGCTACGCACCGGTCTAAACCAACTGAGCTACCCAGGTGTTATCATCATCTGCTCATATTTTTACAGCTGTCGAAAATCTTGAATGATTAAGTACAGAACACACGAAGTACACAAAGTATTGGACTAGGACGCATAGGACTCTTTAGCCATGAACAAAAATGTTCTATCACGAATTGTTCAATCACCTGACGTCACCTAAATTATCTTATGTAGATGTATAGGCCAATGATGATGACTCAAAGTAAAAAGTAAACAGAAAATTTATCTTACTTGTAGTAAACAGGTAAACTTACGTAATGTTAGAGAAGTAGTACCGGCGAGTTGTTGATGTATGAGACCGGCGCGGTCACAACCAGCAGTTCGTCCCCTCACCCTGAGACACAGCTGACGTGATAGTTTAATCACCAAAGTGAATACAAGTTAGTACAACTATTAGTTGGACAGTTTGTGCAATCCCGCTCCACGCCCGCGCCGGCTTTAATTAATTTGAGAGTTTCACAGTTTGATCACAACTAGGTACCTCTGACGCGCCTCGGTGCACACTGTGACATATTGCAACAACCTTTACTTTCAGGGTGATAGTGCACTTAGTGTTATGGTATTCTAAGTATCTACTATTGACTGCGCCCTCAAAAAGCATCTTCCTTTAGTTTGCCATCCCAGAATTTGATCCTAATTAGCTAGTAGCTACACTATCAGATGGCGTGATAATACAGTTTTAGTTTTTATCAAAATAGACTTCGAGACTCCTTTCTGCATTTTTGCATATTCCTTATTAGTTTCGGATATCGTCTACCACGCCCACTCGAAAAATAATCCTGTATAAGTAAAGGATAGTGATATTGGGATGTAGCGCACGGCGGCGCGGAGTCCCCGCCCGGGCGGCGGCTGGCCATCGTGGAGGGCGCCGCGTGGGTGATGGTGCGCGCGGGCGACGCCGGCGCCGAGGCCAAGCTGGTGCTGGGCGCGGCGTGCGGCGCGGCACCCGGCGCGCGCCCGCCGCCGCTCACGCACCCGCTGGCCCTGCTGCACTACGCGCACGGCGAGCGCGCGCACGTCGCCGCCGCGCCGCCGCCCGCCGCGCCGCCCGCCGGGCCCGAGCGCGGCGCCGCGTGGCGCGTGTGGCGGCCCGCGCTGCGACACGTGCTCGACGCCCACCTGCACGACCTCGCGCCGCCCGCGCTGCTCGCCGCCGCGCTCAACGCCGCGCTCGACCGCATGCGCCACGGACACTACCAGGTGAGTGCCCCCCTCCCTGCGCCCCGCCCCGCGCCCCGCCCCGCGCCCCGCCCCGCGCCCCGCCCGCGCCCCGCCCCGCGCCCCTCCGACGTGACGCGCCCTCTCGCCGCAGGGCTCCGTGCCCACGCTCAGCCGGTACCTGGTGTGGTGCGTGTGGCGGCGGCGCCTGGACCGGTGCGGCGAGTACCCTACGGCGGCCGGCCGGGCGTTCCTCTCCGCGCACCTGTCGCACCACCTGCTGCTCGCGCTCGACGAGTGAGTATCCGCCGGCGGCCCCCCGCGCCCCCGACCGCCCCTAACGTGCGCCCCCGCAGGTTGGTGGCGGTGTGCGAGGCGGGCGGGCCGGCGCTGGGCTACGAGGGCCCGGGCGCGCGGGACCACCTGACGCGGCGCGGCGCGCGCCCGGCCTGGGTCCGCGACGCCGCCTGCCTGCGCGCCGTGCTGCTGCAGCTGGCCGCCGACGCAGGTAAAGGAGTCGAGGCGCCGGCGCCGGGCCCCAGCGAGCGGCTGGAGGCGGCGCTGGCGGCGCGCTGGGAGGGCGTGTGGCGCGGCGCGGGCGCGGGCGGCGCGGGCGCGGCCGCCTACTCGGCGCGCCAGCTGCACTACCTGGCGGCGCTGTGTCGGCGCGTGGCGCCGGCGCCGGCGGGCGAGCGCACGGCGCGCTGGCTGGTTGTGGTGCTGTCGCAGGCGCGGGACGAGTACCTGGGGCGGCTGGCGGACGGCGCGCGCGGGGACGCCGACCGCGACCTGCACGCCTACAGGTGAGTCCCCCCGCCCCGGGCGCGCCGCCCCCCGCGCGCTGACCCGCCCCGCGTGTCGTTCCCCAGGACCAAGAAGTGGAGCAAACTCCGTCAGTACTACGACGCCAGCGCGGCGTGCCTGGAGCAGGCGGCGCGGCGGGAGGGCGCGGAGCCGGCGGAGGACGCGGAGGCGGCGCGCGCGGCGGTGGCGTGGGCGGCGCGCGGCGCGCGGGCTGACCCCAAGTACCTGGGCCCGGTGCTGCGCCCGTTCCTGGCGCGCCTGTACCAGTCCTCGCTGGAGGCGGCCTGGTTCGCCGACTCGCTGCTGGCGGACGGGGAGCGCGGGGAGTGCGGGGAGCCGGCGGGCGGCGGGGAGCTGGCGGCGCTGCGCTCGTACTGCGCGGGGGTGCACGCGGGCGCGCTGGCGCCGGCCGCGGGGCTGGAGGCGGCGGCGCAGGCCCACTGCTGGGCCAAGGTGCTGCTCGACTACCTGGACAGGCACCGCCACGTCGGTGAGTTCCGCCCGACACACCATACAGTTTTTTAGCTCGACGGGGCGTCTCGTGTCTGACACTTCAAATCCAATTTGGAGTAAAAAAGTTTTTGGGCATTTTCGCGCTGATTTGATTTGGATCAAAACTATCAATTGATTATTTCAATCGTTAAAAGGCGAAAGGTCGAAAAGTCGAAACTTCAAAACGTCTAAAGTCGAAAAGTTAAAATTTCGAAAGTTAAAAGGTCCAATATTTACTAAAAAATATTTATGTCAAAATCTCGACATCGGTGTCGGTGCTAAAACTATTTAAATTCATATTTATTACCGAAGAGAGTCCGACATTAGTCTGACGTTTCAAGCCAGGCGTTGGGTACATTCTCGAAAACAAAAGTTGCATATTCCCGGTCGGCCGCCGGATCAACATTTCACAACGGTTTTACATTGCACTCGGATCGGGTTAGATATGACCAATATAAAGTGACCTCCGTACTGTGGGTTTACTGAGTGTGGTCGCACTGGAATTGGGAACCGGGAGGTCAGCCGTCGCTGGCCTGAACTTAATTTTAAGCGTAGGCGGTCACCAGATACAGACGTACTGGCACGAATACGGTTTTAGAATATTGTATTAAAATTATGGCAAATAATTTTAACAGTGCTACTAATGAAAAATTTTGATATAAGTACTTATGTAAGAATAAACTCTTCTCTCAAATCTCGTTATAGTCATTTTGTTTCTTTTAAACGTCTTCATTTGTTTCGGTATTTTTTTTTTTATTGCGATATATTTACTATGCATCAACAGTATACTTCGTTACAATTTAAATTCGTAATCTATGTAGTTTTATATCGTTGTACTTTTTTATTCACGATTTTTACGAATTTGCTATGCCGTATCCAGTGTTGGTATGTAGTGTTGTTAAAGTTGGCGGCAACTTGCAAATCCACCGCGTCCCGATACGTCCCGAACGACGGGATTAGGTACCCGTACCCGACATACTTACGTATTACATGTATACGTACACTACGAACAGGGTATGTAAGGAAGGTAAGTCGATCTACATCCGTTGACAGCAGTTAGGCCAAGGAACACCCCACCCGAAAATTGAGGTTGGGGATTTTCCGAGTGAGGAAGTATCCGGTTGGGGAGTTTTCGATTGAGAAGATTCTGTTTGGGGAAGTATCCGGTTGGGGAGTTTCTGATTGAGGAAGTATCTGGTTGGGGAGTTTTCGATTGAGAAGTTTCTGTTTGGGGAAGTATCCGGTTGGGGAGTTTCTGATTGAGGAAGTTTCTTTTTGTCAGAATACCGGCTCGTGTTCCCGGGCGGCGAGGGGCTGGAGGTGCCCATATCCGGGCGGGCGGGCCGCGCGCGCCGCGCTCTCTCCGCGCACCACAAGCAGCGCGCCAAGGGGGAGCTGGCGCGCCGCGCCGTCACCGCCGCCTACCGACACGCGCTCATAGGGCACCGGTATACATACACTACTCTATACTCACGATCACTCTCTCCGCGCACCACAAGCAGCGCGCCAAGGGGGAGCTGGCGCGCTGCGCCGTCACCGCCGCCTACCGACACGCGCTCATAGGGCACCGGTATACATACACTACTCTATACTCACGATCACTCTCTCCGCGCACCACAAGCAGCGCGCCAAGGGGGAGCTGGCGCGCCGCGCCGTCACCGCCGCCTACCGACACGCGCTCATAGGGCACCGGTATACATACACTACTCTATACTCACGATCACTCTCTCCGCGCACCACAAGCAGCGCGCCAAGGGGGAGCTGGCGCGCCGCGCCGTCACCGCCGCCTACCGACACGCGCTCATAGGGCACCGGTATACATACACTACTCTATACTCACGATCACTCTCTCCGCGCACCACAAGCAGCGCGCCAAGGGGGAGCTGGCGCGCCGCGCCGTCACCGCCGCCTACCGACACGCGCTCATAGGGCACCGGTATACATACACTACTCTATACTCACGATCACTCTCTCCGCGCACCACAAGCAGCGCGCCAAGGGGGAGCTGGCGCGCCGCGCCGTCACCGCCGCCTACCGACACGCGCTCATAGGGCACCGGTATACATACACTACTCTATACTCACGATCACTCTCTCCGCGCACCACAAGCAGCGCGCCAAGGGGGAGCTGGCGCGCCGCGCCGTCACCGCCGCCTACCGACACGCGCTCATAGGGCACCGGTATACATACACTACTCTATACTCACGATCACTCTCTCCGCGCACCACAAGCAGCGCGCCAAGGGGGAGCTGGCGCGCTGCGCCGTCACCGCCGCCTACCGACACGCGCTCATAGGGCACCGGTATACATACACTACTCTATACTCACGATCACTCTCTCCGCGCACCACAAGCAGCGCGCCAAGGACGAGCTGGCGCGCCGCGCCGTCACCGCCGCCTACCGACACGCGCTCATAGGGCACCGGTATACATACACTACTCTATACTCACGATCACTCTCTCCGCGCACCACAAGCAGCGCGCCAAGGACGAGCTGGCGCGCCGCGCCGTCACCGCCGCCTACCGACACGCGCTCATAGGGCACCGGTATACATACACTACTCTATACTCACGATCACTCTCTCCGCGCACCACAAGCAGCGCGCCAAGGGGGAGCTGGCGCGCCGCGCCGTCACCGCCGCCTACCGACACGCGCTCATAGGGCACCGGTATACATACACTACTCTATACTCACGATCACTCTCTCCGCGCACCACAAGCAGCGCGCCAAGGGGGAGCTGGCGCGCCGCGCCGTCACCGCCGCCTACCGACACGCGCTCATAGGGCACCGGTATACATACACTACTCTATACTCACGATCACTCTCTCCGCGCACCACAAGCAGCGCGCCAAGGGGGAGCTGGCGCGCCGCGCCGTCACCGCCGCCTACCGACACGCGCTCATAGGGCACCGGTATACATACACTACTCTATACTCACGATCACTCTCTCCGCGCACCACAAGCAGCGCGCCAAATCTTGCAAGATTCCTACTACCTGGTAAAATCATACATTACTTATAATTATTTACAAATAAAGACTTTTGTGTTTTCTACATTTCTGACCCACAGCGGCCAGATTTTTGAGATTATTTTTTTTTAAATCTTGAACAGCTGAGGGGCCTTTTGCAAAGCCGAGGGGAATGCTAGTACAAATAGCGTTGTGTCATGTTGTTTAGACAAATTGACAATTCTAATTTCAATCTGATATTAGAGAATTATCTTTTTTGTACGTTTCATCCGGACATGACCGAGAAATCTGGTACGAGATGAAATGTATAAAGTATGTTGTTGTCTGTTGGTGTCACCGCGACGAGCGACGAGCGACGGGCGGGACGTGACGTGAATGAAGGCACGCACCACGCGCCATCCCCGCTGATGATAATACTTAGTTATTTACGTTTGTAACGGGAACATAAAAAACATTATCAATATTTTAATATTTAGGATAAAACTTAAAATTATGGTTTGGTCAATGATCGCAGAAACATTGCAACTGGCGTAAGTAACAGCGTAACTGAATTTAAATCTCATGTCACGTACTTAGTCACTTCGAAGTGATGTGAGGTATTGCTATTGAATTACACTTTAAAACTTTAAACAGGTTGTTTCCAAATCATGCAGCGACATTATACAGGATAGGGACGAGGACGACGCATTATAATTTACGCAGGTGCGATAGAGATAGATAGCTATAGGTCAACGTACGATATTTCATGTGAATTACAACTTCACATGAGATATCGTACGAACGATATGTGATACCGCTGGGAGCGAAATGTCATAGGAGTAACTTCAGGTGTTTGTTTCAAGGAGCACTTTTAGCGGTTTCAGTTACGAACGGTCAGTGTACATAGTATTTCTTTCCCTCCCAACAGTATGAAACAAACGTCACTTCCACGTCAAGACAGCTCGGAGATCTTGACGAGCGCCAAGAACGGGAACTACTGGCGGAACAACTCGAAGCCCGACGTGATCCCCTCCGCCGCCGTCCCGGAGCCGGCCGCGCCGCGCCGGCGCCGCTCGCGGGGCAGCCGCCCGCACACCGCGCACGGCTTCCCCGCTATCACGCTCTCCGACGACACGCACTCGCTCAGGGACAAGTACCACACCCTGCGCAGCCTCATGTACCGCGAGGGGGCGGAGCGCGAGGCCCGGGGGCGCCGCCCGCGCTCCGCCGGCGGCACGCTCCGCGGGGCCGAGCCCCCCAGCCGCCCCGCGCTGCTCGAGACGCTCGACTTCATCAGGGGCGTCAGGGATGAGATCAACGGTCAGTGCACACCGCCATATTGCGATCCGGGATTCTCCCGACTCTCGGGGGGGTCTCTTCTTAGTCCCACCGATCGAGTCCTGGTGACCGGTGTCGTCTGTGCAGTGGAGTCGTCGTGCGGCTCGGAGGCGGAGGAGGGCGCGCGCGGCGGCGAGTGCAGCGCGGCGCCGCTGGAGGTGGCGCGGCGCGGCGCCGGCGTGCTCGGCCTCGCGCTCGGCGACGTCGTGCCCGCGCTGCTGCGCCACAGGCACTACTCGGTAGGCGCGGGGCGGGGCGGGCGGGCGGGGCGGGTGCCCGGGCGGCGAGTGACGCGTGCGTGTGCAGGTGCTGCAGGAGCTGTCGGTGTGGCTGGGCGGCGCGCGGGAGGGCGCGCTGTTCGCGCTGCACCGCCTGGCGCGCGCGCACACCCAGTGAGTACTGCCCGGGGAGGGAGCCCGCCGCCCGCCGCCCGCGCCCGCCCCGCGTGTACCGAGTGTGTCAGTGTGCAGGTGCGCGCGGAGCCCCCCCAGCTGTACCGGCGCCGGCCCTCCGACCCCGGCCCGGAGCCCGACCGCCCGCCGCCGCCCCCGCCGCTGCCCCGTCGGAGCTCCAAGGACAAAATGGTGACCACAATTCTCAACTCTATATCTTTTGGATTCGGCTTCGAATAAAACCGATATCCGATACCTGTAGTACTTTAAAACTGTGGTACTTTAAAATTCGATGCAAGAAGCATTCATTTAATGACATGTAAGTATATGATAGGACTTAAGACAGAAACGCGTAATTAATATAAAGTCCCAATATCCCCAGGCACTCCCTAAGTACGCGGACTACCTCCCTCCCCCTAGGATCCAGCCTCCGCCCCAGGACCCCCCCGCCGCGCCCGCGCCCCCGTACACGGGCATCATCAACCCCATCTACGAGGTGAAGCTGCCGCGCGACAAGTTCGCGGTCAAGAGGTCCAAGTCTCTGGGGCGCAGCTTCAGCACCAAGAGCAAGGGCGGCGAGGGGGGGCGGTACAACGTGTCCCTGGGGGCGCGGGGCGGCGCGCGGACCAACGACGTGCTCACGGCCCTGGGCGGCGGCGCGGGGCTCGCCTCCAAGGGACACTTCTTCCAGCGGCGGCCGGCCGCGCCTGTGGTAGGGGACTCCTACAGGCCCACGCGCGTCACCATCGACTGATGACTCACTGGGGTCGAGTGGCGTTAAGCCGGGTACCCACTAGGCGACATTTAGCACGCATCATGTTGCACACTGCCAAGCCAGCGGCACGTGTTGCGCGCCAAATGCTGCCTAGTGGATACCCGGCGTTATTGATTGATAGCTGTATTATTTAGCTGTAACACTACCGGTATAGCGACTGTAGAAATAGCGGTTAAGTAGTGCTTTATCGAGGGTGAATCATACCATGTAACGGGCATTTAGCACTTTAGAAGAAAATACAATAGTTTTGGATTTCTTGGAGCTAAAAATTTATACGTCGATGAATACATTTTATTCAAAATACACTTGAGAGCAAAGAAATCGCACACCTGCTCAATTTTCGTTTCAAGTTTGTTTTTTTAAAACATGCTTATATTTTTATTCCCATTTATATACTGAATTAAAGTACACACTGTCAGCTTTCAAATAACACCTTAAGCTAATCCATAACCCTAAAATTCATTACAGTAAAGCCAAAAGAACAATTGCATCCGAAATCACTCGTTTCAGGTGGTGCTAATTGAGCGACTAAGAACGGGTATAAAAGGTGAAGGGTTGGGTGAAACTGCATCATCTGCATATCAAATCGTAGCTTGGAAAGTCAGCTATAGAACACAAGCACATTAGAAACAAGAAAATTTATACCCCACCAGAAATATCAGGTCAAGTGGTTGCGCTAATTGAAACTGGCCACAACCAGATTCAAATAGCCAGACAGATGAATTTATGCCAAAACGCTGTTCGGCGAGTATATCAGCGTTATCAAGAGAGTCGCAGCTTTAGCAAACTGTAGTCGTGCTTGTCGGTGACCTGTGGTCAATTCTGGAATGATAGCTGATCTGTGCGCTATCAGACCTCCTTCGGCTAGTCTTCTTCTAACTGTCTGCCGGATAATTTTAACTTCTATCACTTCCTGGACTTGCTGACAGAGCTTAACAGCATTCAACTGGCGATTTCTTAATGATGAGGTCACAAAAAAATGGTCATATCGCTCTGATGCTGTGCTTTTTTGGCCAGAACCTCATCGGCGGCTAAAGCTGCGACTCTTTTGATAACGCTGATATACTCGCCGAACAGCGTTTTGGCATAAATTCATCTGTCTGGCTATTTGAATCTGGTTGTGGCCAGTTTCAATTAGCGCAACCACTTGACCTGATATTTCTGGTGGGGTATCCATTTTCTTGTTTCTAATGTGCTTGTGTTCTATAGTTGACTTTCCAAGCTACGATTTGATATGCAGATGATGCAGTTTCACCCAACCCTTCACCTTTTATACCCGTTCTTAGTCGCTCAATTAGCACCACCTGAAACGAGTGATTTCCGATGCAATTGTTCTTTTGGCTTTACTGTAATGAATTTAAGGGTTATGGATTAGCTTAAGGTGTTATTTGAAAGCTGACAGTGTGTACTTTAATTCAGTATATAAACGGGAATAAAAATATAAGCATGTTTTAAAAAAAACAACCTTGAAACGAAAATTGAGCAGGTGTGCGATTTCTTTGCTCTCAAGTGTATTTTATTGATAGGTACGAGTATTTCAATAATATTTTTTTTGCTTGGTTCAGTTATTATAGTTCATTTATTAGCCCAAAATGGTTTGTTTTTCTGGTATAGATGAAAATCAAATGTATGTATTAATATGTATACTTATTTGTAGTTCACCGATTATTAATTGACAATGATCCTAATTTTTATAAAACGTAAAGTTGTTATAAAATTATTAAAATTGATGTACAATTAGCTTAATGACTAAAGTTGTTTTGTTATAATAATAGTGTTCGTTTTACTATGAACGTGTTTTATTTCTACCCTCTAGTAACATTTTCATCTAATTTTAGTCAAATAAGGCCTTTGATCGAAATCCTTTGAACTATTACACATGCGTAATGCGCATATCAAAAGCATACAGTTCCTATTAAAATTAATATCCTATTAAAAATACCTACCTATACTTACCAAAGAGCAAGTAATTCCTATAGTACAGTGATGCAGCACGTAGCCATTTCTCTAATAATATTTTCGTTTGCTACTGCGGCGTATCCATCCACATGCCTTCACGTCCATCACCGTAGTACGACGTCTGACGTACACAGTATGACGCCAAAACGTCTAAGAGCGACCGCTTCGGTATTCCAAAGTGCTACAAAATGCATTTTTAAATGCAATTTCTAAGATTTCTTAGCTACAACTGTGTATGGTGTACTTATCTATTATAAGTACTTATTTGAAGCGATATTTTTTCATTTTTTACAATGAAATCTATTAATTTAATGCGCACTAACATAAAAGTAATTGCTGGATCCCATGGAATAAAAAACACTTATAAAACAATTGAATTCAGGATATTGGAAGGTTTTCTGAAAACCGATTAAAAATTCTATAGGTAGGTATTTATGAACACAACTCGAACAACCTTACAGGTAAGTAATTACTGAAATGCGAGTGGAGTCGCAGTTGTAGCTAGTACTTTCGTGTTGTAGTCTTTTTATAGTTTTGACTTCAAATTTCGCTAAAATTAGCGCCAAAACCGCCGAAAAACTTTTTTGCTCCAAATCCGGTTTTAAGTGTCGGAATCGATTAGGAACATCAAAATATAAGAGAATCCGTTAAAACAGCGCGAAAAAATGAAATAATAATTTTCATTCAAATTTCGCTAAAATTGGCGCCAAAACCGCCGAAAAACTTTTTTGCTCCAAATCCGGTTTTAAGTTTCGGAATCGATCAGGCATATCAAAATACAATAGAATCCGATAAAACAGCGCAAAACAAGGACATTATAATTTTCGGCCAAATTCGGCCACAAAACTGCCTACTAGACCCAACTCGGCTCGAAATCCCTCCAAAATCTTGCTGTCCCAAATCCGATTTTAAGTGTGCGGAATCGATCAGGCATTTCAAAAGACAATAGAATACGTTAAAACAGCGCGGTAAAACGAAATTATAATTTTCGGCCGAATTCGGCCACATGGCCGCCTATTTGACCCAACTCGGCTCAAAATCCGCCCAAAAACTTTTTGTTCCAAATCAGATATTTAGTGTGCGGAATCGATTAGGCATCTCAAAAGACAATAGAATCCGTTAAAACAACGCGGAAAAACGAATTTATAATTTTCAGCCAAATTCGGCCACAAAGCTGCCTACTGGACAGACCCAACTCGGCTCGAAATCCGCTAAAAACTTTTTGTTCCAAATCCGGTTTTAAGTGTGCGGAATCGATATCAAAATACAATAGAATCCGTTAAAACAGCGCGGAAAAACGAAATTATCATTTTCGGCCGAATTCGGCCACAGGGCCGCCTACTGGACCCAACTCGGCTCGAAATCCGCTCAAAAACTTTTTGTTCCAAATCCGGTTTTAAGTGTGCGGAATCGATATCAAAATACAATAGAATCCGTTAAAACAGCGCGGAAAAACGAAATTATCATTTTCGGCCGAATTCGGCCACATGGCCGCCTACTGGACCCAACTCGGCTCGAAATCCGCTCAAAAGCTTTTTGTTCCAAATCCGGTTTTAAGTGTGCGGAATCGATCAGGCATATCAAAAGACAATAGAATCCCTTAAAACAGCGCGGAAAAACGAAATTATAATTTTCGGCCAAATTCGGCCACATGGCCGCCTATTGGACCCATGGCCGCCTATTGGACCCAACTCGGCTCGAAATCCGCTCCAAAAACTTTTTGTTCCAAATCTGGTTTTAAGTGTGCGGAATCGATCAGGCATATCAAGAGACAATAGAATCCGTTAAAACAGCGCGGAAAAACGAAATTATAATTTTCGGCCAAATTCGGCCACATGGCCGCCTACTGGACTCAACTCGGCTCGAAATCCGCCCAAAAACTTTTTGTTCCAAATCCGGTTTGAAGTGTGCGGAATCGATTAGGCATATCAAATGACAAAAGAATCCGTTAAAACAGCGCGGAAAAACGAAATAATAATTTTCGGCCGAATTTGGCAACATGGCCGCCTACTGGACCCAACTCGGATCGAAATCCGCTCAAAATCTTTTTGTTCCAAATCCGGTTTTAAGTGTGCGGAATCGATCAGGCATTTCAAAAGACAATAGAATCTGTTAAAACAGCGCAAAACAATGACATTATAATTTTCGGCCAAATTCGGCCACATTTTGCTATTTAGGCTACAATTTGCTATTTTGGCAACAATTCGTTATTTAGCTACAATTTGCTATTATGACTTGTCCTTCTAATTTTGGCTATTTTGGCCACATTCTGCTATTTTGGCTACAAGTTGCTAATTTGGCCATATTTTGCTATTTTGGCTACAATTTGCTATTTTGGCCATATTTTGCTATTTTGGCTAAAATTTGCTATTTTGGTTAATATTTGCTATTATGGCTTGTCCTTCAAATTTTGGCTATTTTGGCCACATTCTGCTATTTTGGCTACAAGTTGCTATTTTGGCTACAATATGCTATTTTGGCTACAAGTTGCTATTTTGGCTACAATATGCTATTTTGGCGTTGCTATGCTAGTTTGGCCACATTTAGCTATTTTGGCTACAATTTCCTATTTTGGCGATAATTTTCTATTTATCCTACAGTTTGCTATTTTGGCCACAATTTGCTATTTTGGCAAACATTTGCTATTATGGCATGTTCTTCCAATTTTGGCTATTTTGGCTACATTTTGCTATATTGGCGACACGTTGCTATTTTTGCTACATTTTGCTATTTTGGCCACAATTCGCTGTTTTGGCTAAAATTTGTTATTATGGCTTGTCCTTCCAATTTTGGCTATATTTGCCACATTCTGCTATTTTGGCTACAATTTGCTCTTTTAACCACATTTTGCTATTTGGCTAAAATTTGCTATTTTGGCTAAAATTGCTAGTTTGGCCTCAATTTGCTATTTTGGCTAAAATTTGCTATGTTAGCGACATTTTGCTTTTTTGGCTAAAATTTGCTATTTTGGCTACAATTTGCTATTTTGGCTAAAATTTGCTATGTTGGCGACATTTTGCTTTTTTGGCTAAAATTTGCTTTTTTTTTGGCTACAATTTGCTATTTTGGCTAAAATTTGCTATTATGGCTTGTCCTTCCAATTTTGGCTAGTTTGGCCACAATTTGCTATTTTGGCAACAATTCGTTATTTAGCTACAATTTGCTATTATGGCTTGTCCTTCTAATTTTGGCTATTTTTGCCACATTCTGCTGTTTTGGCTAAAATATGCCATTTTGGCCACATTTTGCTATTTTGGCTAAAATTTGCTATTTTAGCTACAATTTGCTTTTTTGGCCACATTTTGCTATTATGGCTAAAATTTGCTATTATGGCTTGTCCTTCAAATTTTGGCTATTTTGGCCACATTCTGCTATTTTGGCTACAATTGATATGTTGGCCATATTTTGCTATTTTGGCTACAATTTGCTATTATGGCCACAATTTGCTATTTTAGCTAAAATTTGCTATTTTGGTTAATATTTACTATTATGGCTTGTCCTTCAAATTTTGGCTATTTTGGCTACATTCTGCTATTTTGGCTACAATTTGCTATTATGGCTTGTCCTTCCAATTTTGGCTACATTTTGCTAATTGCGGCCAAAATAGGATATTGTGGCCAAAATAGCTAAATGTGGCCGAAATAGCAAACTGTAGCATAAATAGAAAATTACCGCCGAAATAGCAAATTGTGGCCAAAATAGAATATTGTAGCCAAAATAGCAAACTGTAGCCAAAATAGCAAAATGTGGCCAAACTAGCATAGTAACGCCAAAATAGCAAATTGTAGCCAAAATGTTGCCAAAATAGCTAACTGTAGCCAAAATAGCAAAATGTGGCCAAACTAGCATAGTTACGCCAAAATAGCAAAATGTAGCCAAAATAGCAAATTGTAGCCAAAATAGCAAAATGTGGCCGAAATAGCAAATTGTAGCATAAATAGAATATTATCGCCGAAATAGCAAATTGTGGCCAAAATAGAATATTGTAGCCAAAATAGCAAAATTATGCGAAATAGCAAACTGTTAATAGAAAATTATCGCTGAAATAGCAAATTGTAGCCAAAATAGGATCTTGTAGCCAAAATAGCAAACTGTAGCCAAAATAGCAAAATGTGGCTAAACTAGCATAGTAACGCCAAAATAGCGAATTGTAGCCAAAATAGCCAAAATTTGAAGGACAAGCCATAAAAGGAAATATTAACCAAAATAGCAAATTTTAGCCAAAATAGCAAAATGTGGCCAAAATTTCAAATTAATGCCAAAACAGCAAATTAAAGCCGATATAGCAAATTGTGGCCTTAATAGGAAATGGTAGCCGAAATAGCAAATTGTGGCCAAAATAGGAAATTGTAGCCAAAATAGCAAAATGTAGCCAAAATTGGAAGGACAAGCCATAATAGCAAATTTTTGTCAAAATAGCAAATTTAAGCCAAAATAGCAAATTTTAGCCAAAATAGCAATTTTTTGACAAAATAGCAAATTTTTGCCAAAATAGCAAATTGTAGCTTAAATAGCAAATTTCAGCCAAAATAGCAAATTTTTGATAAAAAAGCAAATTTTTGCCAAAATAGCAAATTATAGTCAAAATAGCAAATTATAGCCAAAATAGCAAATTGTAGTCGAAATAGCAAATTGTGACCAAAATAGGAAATTGTAGCCAAAATAGCAAAAAATGGCCAACATATCAAATTGTAGAATAAATAGCAAATTGTAGCTAAAATAGCAGAATGTGGCCAAAATAGCCAAAATTGGAAGAACAAGCCATAATAGCAAAATGTGGCCAAAAAAGCAAATTGTAGCCAAAATCGCAAATTTTAGCCAAAATAGCAAATTAATGCCAAAACAGCAAATTGAAGCCGAAATAGCAAATTGTGGCCAAAATAGGATATTGTAGCCAAAATAGCAAAATGTAGCCAAAATTGGAAGGACAAGCCATAATAGCAAATTTTTGACAAAATAGCAAATTTTAGCCAAAATAGCAAATTTTTGACAAAATAGCAAATTTTTGACAAAATAGCAAATTGTGGCCAAACTAGCATAGTAACGCCAAATTAGCAAATGTTTGCCAAAATAGCAAATTTTAGCCAAAATAGCAAATTTTTGACAAAATAGCATATTGTAGCCAAAACTTGCTATAATAATTTGCTATTTCGGCGACAAATTGCTAGTTTGGCCACATTTTGCTATTTTAGTTAATATTTTCTATTATGGCTTGTCCTTCAAATTTTGGCTATTTTGGCCACATTCTGCTATTTTGGCTACAATTTGCTATTTTGGCCACATTTTGCAATTTGGCTACAATTTGCTATTTTGGCAAACATTTGCTAATTTGGCGTTACTATGCTAGTTTGGTTACAATTTGCTATTTTAGCTTGTCTATTCGATTTTGTCTATTTTGGCCACATTCTGCTATTTTGGACACATTCTGCTATTTTGGACACATTCTGCTATTTTGGCTACAATTTTCTATTTCGGCTACCATTTCCTATTATGGCCAAAATTTGCTATTTCGGCTTCAATTTGCTGTTTTGGAATTAATTTCCTTTTTTGGCCACATTTTGCTATTTCGGCTACAATTTGCTATTTTGGCTAAAATTTACTATTTTGGCTGAAATTTGCTATTATGGCTTGTTCTTCCAATTTTGGCTAGTTTGGCCACATTCTGCTATTTTAGCTACAATTTGCTATTTAGGCTACAATTTGATATGTTGGCCATATTTTGCTATTTTGGCTACAATTTCCTATTATGGCCACAATTTGCTATTTCGGCTACAATTTGCTATTTCGGCTAAAATTTGCTAGTTTGGCCACAATTTGCTATTTTGTCAAAAATTTGCTATTATGGCTTGTCCTTCCAATTTTGGCTACATTTTGCTATTTTGGCTACAATTTCCTATTTTGGCCACAATTTGCTATTTCGGCTACCATTTCCTATTATGGCCACAATTTGCTATTTTGGCATTAATTTGCTATTTTGGGTAAAATTTGCGATTTTGGCTACAATTTGCTTTTTTGGCATTAATTTGCTATTATGGCTAAAATTTGCTATTATGGCTTGTTCTTCCAATTTTGGCTATTTTGGCCATATTCTGCTATTTTAGCTACAATTTGCTATTTCGGCTACAATTTGCTATTTTGGCTAAAATTTGCTATTTTGGCTAATATTTGCTAGTATGGCCACAATTGGCTATTTTGGCTAAAATTTGCTATGTTGGCGACATTTTGCTATTTTGGTAAAACTTTGCTATTTTGGCTACAATTTGCTATTTTAGGGCAAAAATTGCTATTTTGGCTAAAATTTGCTATTTTGGCTACAATTTCCTATTTTGGCCACAATTTGCTATTTCGACTACAATTTGCTATTTTAGCTACAATTTGCTATTTTGGCAACAATTTGCTATTTTGGCTAAAATTTGCTATGTTGGCGACATTTTGCTATTTTGGTTAAACTTTGCTATTTTGGCTACAATTTGCTATTTTGGCTAAAATTTGCTATTTTGGCTACAATTTACAATTTTGGTTAATATTTGCTATAATGGCTTGTCCTTCAAATATAGGCTTTTTTGGCTACAATTTGCTATTTTGGCTACAATTTGCTATTTTGGCCACATTTTACAATTTGGCTAAAATTTGCTATTTTAGCTACAATTTGCTATTTCGGCTACAATTTGCTATTTTGGCTACAATTTACAATTTTGGTTAATATTTGCTATAATGGCTAATTAAGTTGTACGCAGCCGAAGGACTTAAAAAAAACCAAAATTCTAAATATAATTAATTTAATTATTTAACTTAATTAACATTATAGGTGCTTCTATGTTGAAGTGGTAACATAGTGTGATCTTAGAATTAACATTAATTCAAATTACTTATTATAACTTATTACTAATCATAATTGTTCTTGGTAAATCGGACATCTGGGTTGCCGGTTGCGCAAGCGCCGGCCGGTATGGGTGGTCTCGCGGAGGGGTCGCTGTGCAAGCGATCCACCTGGTACTGCCGTGCGTAACATCTCCCCCCGTAGAGAAGCTACTATTTGAGTACTTTGAGGGCAAATGTCGCTGGCGAAGATATCTCGTCCCTGGACGTCTCTGGATCAGCGGCGGCGTGACTATACATTACGTCAATGTTCTCGGATGTCATAGGGTTTCTAGCTTTACTCTGGTTTAAGTATCGTCGTGTGAGTATAACGATACATATTAGAATAGCGAAGATCAGTGTGGCGTAGAATGGTATAGTCGTGTGGTATAAATTTCCATTTGTAACGTGATCTAGGATGATATTGGGCTCTTTCAGGATCTTGTCTTCTATGCTGTGCAGTTCTTGAATATCAATAGTTTTAAGTTGAAGATGAGGAATAGTATCGTTCTCGCCGATTATGTAGCTTTCAGGGATTTCAGCTACTTTCAGTGGTTGTCCTTTGATACGATCTTGTGTGTTCGTGATTGTGAATTCGTCTGTGCGCAGTGAGCATCTCCGTGGGATAGTAGCGAGGTAGCTCCCGGATAGAGTAGTGAACTCTTGACGTTCACATTGTAGTTCAACCTTCGTCGGGCGTGGGAAGATAAGGGTGTAGTGCTGGTCATCTAGTTGTTCCATCATTTCTTCGGTGAGTGTTACTTTTACAGGCCGACATGACTTATCCATAGATTGGTTAACTATGAGTGTTTGGACGCAATCTCGTTGTTCTCTAGGCTGGTGGTTGGTGTTTCCTTCGCAGAGATGTTGCAGATTGAACTTCGGGCATTCAGCCTCCATGTACATGAAAGCTTTACCATCGGTTGCTATGAAAGGATATGGTGGGATAAATGTTTGTTGGTACTGGTTAGGAACAATGGATAATTTAAATAACTCGAATTTTCTCGGGGAAATAATCGGGAATTTAAATATGATAACTATTCTTGTTCCTATGTAATAATAACCGGGTTTAATTACTCTATAGTATTCTCTTAGATCGGAATCTAATATTTCATCCTTATTATAAATACTTCTAAGCCTATCAACTATTTCTCTTAAATTACTAATGCTTAACATGCTATGATGAGTGCTCGATGCACGTATAAATGCTAAAATATCTTCTAGTCTAACTAATTCTAACATTAGGTCTTCAATATTTTCGCTAATAATAGTTAACATCTGAGCGAACTTTGCTAGTTTGAGCAGATTGTTAGTAGCATATGCGTTATGCTTTAAAATCGACTCCAGTGTACTATTTATCTTATATTGATTTTCTGCTAGAGTTATGAGTAGTGAACTATGTTTAGTCATCCATTCTTTATTTAAACTTATGTGATCATTTAATTCAGACATAATTTTATCGCTATTACCTTCTAATATTTCTATTGCATTATTATATCTTTCAGCATCTGTCTGATCTAGGTTACCAGTTATACTTTTAATTATTGAGCCAATACCGTTTATTAATCCGCGTTTAACTCGACTAGGTTCCAAGCTTTTAAGTTGTGAATTTATGTTAATTAATTTATTAGATAAGTAATCTATTTGTAGTTCAAACAAAGAATAGGTTATATTGTCTAGTTTTGTTTTAAAATATTCAAGTTGTAAATTAATGGAGTCAAAACGATGGTCATAGTCATGTAACTCAACATATTGTATAAAGGAGTGATAACGGGTGATAAGTTTAGCGTATCCGAGGTTGAAAGGAAGAAGTCCTGGTCCATTGTCTAAAGTGCCCTGTAAACGATCAAATTTGCTTGGCAAATTTGTTTGTCAAACTTCACGTTTTCATCAAACAATAGCTTAAACGATCAAACCAAATATCAAACAAATTTGTTAACTTTCTAGTAGATTCGGGTTTCTCCTTTCGTGACGGGACGTCGCCGTGCCGAGCGCTCTTACAATTACAATGAGTAATTCAAATGACGCATTTTTGGCATTGACTCTAGCACTATGTATCAAGACAAAAAAAAGAAGACGATGGAGTCGAGAATGGTTGAAATTAAGAGATAAATATACCCACGAGAATTTGCTACGGGAAATATTGCGCACAGAACCTGAAGACTACGCAAACTTCCTGCGCATGGACCATAAAACTTTTGAAGATTTACTGACTATACTTCGTCCTCGTATTGAAAAAAAGGACACAGTTATGCGCAAATCTATACCAGCTTCTCAAAGGTTATCAATAACTTTGAGGTACCTGGCTAGCGGCGCCGATTTCGAAGACTTAAAATTTCAAGCCTGCGTTGCACCTCGAACATTGAGCAACATTATCATTGAAACTTGTGAAGCAATAAATGAAACACTATGCAACAATATTCAGGTAAGGTTTTATTTAAATCATACTAATTAAAATGAATAAAAATGTTTCAAGTATTTTGCTGCTGTCTCAGCTTCAGTTTCGTTATTTTGCAAGTCTGGAATGTGAATTAACGGAACGGGAGATGGAGATTGCGGAACAATAGATTGAGTGTGAGAGATAGAAGATTGAATGTACGGAACGGGAGATGGAGATTGCGGAACAGTAGATTGAGTGTGAGAGATAGGAGATTGAATGTACGGAACGGGAGATGGAGATTGCGGAACAGTAGATTGAGTGTGAGAGATAGGAGATTGAATGTACGGAACGGGAGATGGAGATGAGGAAATGGAATATTGATTGCTCGGATTTATTATTACTGAATGTCTACGAAGATTTCCTTCTTCACCTTCAAAGAGTATATCGTTGATGAACTTTTCTGCCAGTCGTCTTTGTTCTGCAGACATCCTCTCCAGTTTAAAGGCCCAGTTTCTTGCCATTGCTTGATATTCATTTTCAGGTTTTTTGAAATGATCCCTGGCTAATGTCAATAAGTCATGCTGCAAGTCCTCCCTTTTCTTCTTTTTTGATTGCACTGGATTTGTAGATGCCAAAGGTTGCGAAGCTGTTGAGGTTAAAGATTGTGATGATGATGATTCCTGGAAATAAAAACAACATTATAATAAACATTTTTCTATTTCAGGTACCCAGAACAAAAGAAAATTGGAAGATATTGGCGCGACGATTTGGAAATGCATGGAACTTTGATAATTGTATTGGAGCTGTAGATGGAAAACATATCACTTTGCAAAAACCCGAAAATTCTGGTTCCTACTATTATAACTATAAAGGATCATACAGCATAGTACTTATGGGTATAGTCAATGCAAATTATGAATTCATTATGGTTGATGTCGGTACAAATGGCAGAGTGTCAGATGGAGGGGTAATTAAAAACACAAAATTTTGGCATTGCTTTGAGAATAATCAATTACATATTCCAGAGCCAGAAGAATTGCCAAACACTAATAAAAAAATGCCTTTTGTGTTTGTAGGCGATGAAGCTTTCCAACTACTTCCAAACTTTATGAAACCTTACAATAAACAAGTGTTAAATGATAACAGAAGGATCTTTAATTATAGATTATCTCGTGCTCGACGAATAATTGAAAATGTATTTGGCATTCTTGCAAGTCGTTTTAAGATTTTCCAAAAACCTATTAAATTATCTCCAAGAAAAGCAAAAATAGTAGTAATGGCGTGTTGCCATCTACACAATTTACTTATGAAACAAAAAAATTACGTTCGACATGGAGAAATAGATGTGGAAGATTTTGTTACGGGGGCTGTTATTCCAGGTACTTGGAGAAATGAGTCAATGTTGTTAGGTATTGAGCATACTCGAGCTGGAAATAGTGCTTCTCTAGCAAAACAAGTAAGAGATGACTTTTGTGAATATTTTAATACAACGGGCGCTGTTCCATGGCAAAACAAATGTTTAGAGTAGGTATTTTTTTATGTTGTACCGTATATATTTTATATGTTATATAGCCGTGTGCTACACATCAAGCTATACAAAACCAGTTTTAGCTGACCTCGCATTGTATATGTTTTTCGTACAATCGGAAGTCTGCTTATACTGGTAAGTATAGCTTGATGTGTAGCCGTGTGTACGTGTAAAAATACAATACAATAAACAGTACTACTATTTACCTCCTGTGCTATTATTGTGCTAATTCCTGCTTCTCCCTCCATTTGATCTTGCAGAAATTCTAAATCTTTGTAGTACCATAATGATGGTACATACAGATCATCTGTACCAGAACCAGAAAGCATCGACTTTTTCACTTTGTTGTTTTCGCGCTTGAAACTCGTACGTAGAATGTTAATTTTTTTCTTCACGTCTTCCTCCGTAATGTTCCGGCGACACATCTTCAGTAAATTTGTCATTTTTTTTATTGCTGTGCTTCTCTTGTTCTTGTCCATATAATCTTTTGATTTTATTTTCCATAACATCGGCATATCACGATAAACAGATATGAAATGTAACGTAAATTCTTTGTCCGTAATATTGCCACTTAGCATATCGTCATTGAGCGTAGCGTCCTCCATGATGTCAATACAACGAGTGAGATCTTGTTTGACAAACACCGCCGTTCACGTTCAAACACGTTTGCCAAACTCGACATCAATCCAGCTTTTCATCAAACACGACAAACACGTAGATTGTTTGACAAACGCCTCAAACACAGCAGTACACTATCAAATAATTTGACAAACACGTAAAATTTGACAAACAATTTGATCGTTTACAGGGCACTTAAGCGTTCAAGTCTTATGTCCATTGCCAGCGTCAGGTGGAGGGTTAGTAATAAATATACCAGTTGAGCCCTGAAACAATTAGGAGGTCTTAGGGACACGTTTCAGTCGGGACTTAGCTATGGGGTTTTTCTTTTTAGAAGTATAGATGTGTATAGGCAAGTCAGCAAGGACAGTGTCCTGTGTGTAACGGGGTGCTAATTTCTGTCTACTAGCTTGAGGGTTGTTAATAAAGACTTGTTGGTCGGGGTGATATTCGACTTCTGGTTCTCTATTCTTATTCCTATTATTCATCATATTAGTTCGGTCAGTCAGAGTAAATTCGTTAATAGTCTCATAAATAGTTTTCATTTGGTCACGGTGATTTATAATATACTGTTGCATTAAATGTTCAGTTAGGTCTATTTCTAGCGGGTCTCTAGGGTCAAAATGTCCTCTTATTATATCGTGTGGTCTACATTTAGTGTAACTATGAACGGAACTATTGTAAGCTAATATGGCGTATGGCATTTGATTTATTGCAGGTTCATCCTTATTACGTAATTTAAGTATTCGTAAGTGTTCTAATAGTGTGGAGTGGAACCTTTCTATGATACCATTGTCATTAGGGGAGTTAGGCAAAGTTCTATGATGGTTTATTTTGTGTACTCTCGTAAATTCACTAAATAATTGATTGGTGAATTCAGTCCCATTGTCTGTCGTAATAGTCAGGGGTAGTCCGTGGTGCGTACTGAAGGTCAAAAGAGCTTGTAATATACTAACTGCGGTGCCATCTCTTAAGTGGTAGGCTTGTCCGTATTTTGAAAATGAGTCTACGAAGGTCAGATATTTCTCATTTTGTGCTGTGAATAAGTCTAGGTGTACTATTTCAAAGGGTTTAGTCGCGGGTGGTACAATGTTGAATTGGGGTCTTATAGGGTGTCTGTCATATTTAGTCTGTCCACATATAGTACATTCGTTAATATATTTAGCTATTTCTTCTTTCAATTTTGGCCAATAGTATTTCCTAGATAGGGCTAGGTAACATTCATTGATACCTCTGTGATTAGTTTTGCCTTCGTGATAGTGTTTAATTATTTCCTGCTGCCTGAGATATTCTTTTACGTCTTCTAGTTCTGTTTTTGCTAAAACTAGATTCATAGAAGAGCTTTTGAAGTTATTTTGAATGATAGGGAGTATTGAATACATGCCTAGAGGTGGATGTATTTTAAGTGCGGTTTTGACTTTTGGGTTAACGTATTCTTTTATTGCGTTGACTACATCTTGTTCCAGACTAGATTCTGAAACTTGTACGAATGTTCTAGTATGCGTGTCAAAAGGTTTTGTCGCTGTCGGTCGTCGTTTTATGTCTCCTACTATTGTAAAGCATATTTGTCTGTGAAATTTATTCAAGGGTTCGTCTGTAATAGGGATTTCAAGAATAGGGTTTTCAGCACTAGTGTGAGCAGTTACTGTAGTTGATCCTGTGGGAGAAGGCGGTCTTTCAGAAACATTTACAATTACAGAGTCAGTCTCTTCGTTGTTAATTTCTATACGGGATAGTGCGTCAGCGTTAGTGTTACATTTGCCTGTCTTGTAAACTATTGTATAGTCATATTCACTAAGTTTCAGTCTCCAGCGTGTCAATCGGGAATTTGGTTCTTTAGTGTTCATGAGCCACTGTAAAGGTCTGTGGTCAGTTAAAATTTTGAATTTGTGTCCGAAAAGATAGGGTCTAAAATACTTAGTTGCCCATACAATGGCGAGCAACTCTTTTTCAATTGTACTATAGTTTAATTCACTGTCATTTAATGTACGGGACGCACAGCAAATAGGTTTGTCTGAGCCAACAGGTCCTTGAGAGAGGACAGCCCCTATGGCTACATTAGATGCGTCTGTAGTCAAAAGGAATTCTTTTTGAAAGTCGGGATATTGTAGTATTGGGTCATTTGTCAGTAATGTCTTACACTTTTCGAAGCAGTTTACATAGTCAGTGTCTAGTGTTATCTTGTTACCTTTTTTAAGACATTTTGTCATCGGTTTAGTAATTTTTGCAAAGTCTGGGATAAATTTACGGTAGTAACCTAATAGCCCAAGGAATTGTTTAATTTCCTTAGTTGTCTTAGGTACGGGATATTTCTGAATAGCGGAGATTTTATCGGGGTTCGGTTTGATTCCGTCTTTTGAAATGATGTGACCAAGATACGCAGTTTCTAGCTTTAAAAATTCGGATTTGTCCATCTGAATTTTAAAGTTAGATTCACGCAATCTAGTGAAGACTTTCTCTAGGTTAGTCATGTGCTCTTGAAGAGAGGTGCTAAATACGACTATATCGTCCAAATAGACTAGACAAATCTCATTCTGGAGCCCTCTGAGGACGTTATCCATTACCCTTTGGAATGTAGAGGGGGAATTTTTGAGTCCCATGGGCATACGCAAAAATTCAAAGTGCCCATGCTCTACATTGAATGCTGTTTTAAGAATATCGTCTGGGTGCATCTCCACTTGATAAAACCCTGATGCCAAATCAAGGGTTGTAAAGTATTGGCATCTACCAAGCTTGTCAAGTACGTCAGTTATATTAGGGATGGGATATTTGTCGTCTATGGTCTTGTCATTGAGTTTTCTAAAGTCTACAACAAGTCTCCACTTTTGCTTGCCTGAGGCGTCGGCTTTCTTAGGAACTACCCATATAGGTGAGCTCCAAGCAGAGTTAGATGGTCGTATTATACCTTGTTCTAGCATTTTAGATATTTGGTCTCTAACTTCTTGTCGGTGTACAAAAGGATATCGGTAACTTTTAGTGTAGATGGGTATTTCGTCAGTAGTCTTAATGTGGTGTTTTATTTTATTCGTGAATGTCAAAGGTTCTCCCTCTAAATAAAACACGTCAGCAAAACGGGTGCAAAGAGTCTCTAAGTTAAGTCTTTCTTCCGCGTTTAGATGGTCAGTCCGTAGTCGTTTTAATACGTCATTTGTACGCGTCATTTTGTCGTCAGATTGAGAGCAATTAATATTAAAACAGTTAACTTGAATTGGGTATTGAAAGGATAGTATAATGTCTTTACTAGTCGGGTTTTCTATTTCAACAATGCCTGAGTTGTCTGTAACTGTAGTAATGCAATCATGTATTATACAGTTGCATAGTATTTGTTCAGACACAAATACGTCGCCTCCGGGGTGTAAAATCGGGATGTTAACTAATCGCTTAGTATTAGCAGGGATAGTCTCATATGAATTTACTTTTCGACGGTTATATTTTAATAGAGGTATGTTCGCATAGTCAGTTGTCAGTATGTTATTTTTGAGGTCTATTTTACAATTTTCTAACAGATCTAGGCCTACGAGGCCATCAAAGTGATTATGGAATTTAAAAATAAAATATTTAACATTCATTTGTTCACAGAATTCCGGAAATTGTGGGATAGTAATAGAATGTTCATGTAGGCTGGTTACGCATGAATTCGTAACTTCAAAAGGATCATAGTTAAGTGGTACATGCGAAAAATATTCGTTAACTACTTCGGGGCTTAAAAACGATTGATTGGCCCCTGTATCGACCAGTAGTTTAAGAGGTGGATTGGTAATCTGAATATATCGCAATTCCTTTTTAGATTGTAAATTTAATTCTATTTTTCTCCTGGATCGGACCGGCCTAAATGAAAATTCTGCTCTGTAGTAGATGAGGGTGACGGCTCTACTTCGCTAATTATTACTTTCTCGGGCTTCGCAAAGTGCGGGTCAGCTTCATAGTTATAGTCAGGGAAATTAGAGTCATATCCGTAATAGTGATAGTCAATAGATGAGTCATAGTAGTCATTCTGGTTTAAGTCGCTATAGTAATAGTCAGGGTAATCACAATAGTCATAAGTCTCGTTATAGTTCATTTCCTTAGTTTTAAAATAATTAGATGGTGGTGGATTTCCAAACCTAGACCAATCATGTCCTCTAATAGCAGGAGGGAAAGGTCTCGCTACGTAATGACTAACGCCGCTCATTGGTTTCGGCCCTAAGTTTTGCTGTGGTACCTGCCTAGGTGGGATTTTAAAGTGACTATTTTGCGGGTTATAATTAGGTGGCGGTGCCCGGAACATCTGCTGCGTACGCGTCGGCATGCCCGGTGGTAAGCGCTGTTGGGGGTGACTTACCTGGAAAGCAGACCGCTGGGGTTGACCATACTGAAAGGGTGGTCTCCAGTGCTGCGGTGATGGTTGAAAGGGCGTACCCTTTTGCCAGCTAGGACCCGGCGTAGCTAAATTAAATGGTTTCGGCACAGTAAAAGGTACACTCAAGGTCCTTTTTTCCGAATTATCATTACGTCGCTGAAGGTACATTACATTAATTTCCTCCTGAACAAATTCCAGAGCCTTTTCAATAGTTTCAGGTCTCATACACCGAATTCTCGAACCGAGGGGTTCGTTTAACCCTCTTATAAATGATTTAAGGGTGAGTTTACGGTATAGTTCGCGCTTAGCTTCGACGGTGGTATGTACTTCGTCATGTAATGTGACATACGTCATAATAGTACTGAAAAGCGTCTGGCATTTGTCATAAAAAATCTGCGGAGTGTCGCTTCCTTGTGTAAGTAGCGAAAGGTCATTATATAGGGCGGTTTCATCCCTTTGATCCGCGAAATTATTTATTAAGGCGTTCCTAATCCCTAGCCAACTATCTGGAATCCCGTTCGAGTTAATTGTCCTGGCGGCATTGCCGGTAATTTTATTTAAAATGCCATTAATTAAACAAGAATTACTTAACTCGTAACCTGGCTCAGGTTTCATATACTGTACAACTATTTGATCACATATTCTTATAAATCTAGTTAATATGTTCGGGTTCCCGTCGAACTCCGGAACAGGACGCAAAACCTTGTAAATGACGTCTGGATCAAACGACATCTTAAATAATAAATCTAAACCTAACTCAATATCACTATTTTCTAGGTTTCTATTCGAATCTAAATTACTATTCCTATTAATCTACCTTGAAGAGGCCGATTTTTTCCCGATTTTGCGTGGGTGGAAAATTTTGGAAAAGGATAATTAAAGATTGCGAAGGAAGCAACACTTAAGTAAAGTTTCAAAGTACTTACATTTGGTTTTCTTCTGTACTGAAGTCTAAGTACGTCCTTGGCCGCGAAACACTCATAGATTCGGATATTCGACTAAGCACTAGGTAGTGCAATCTAGTATGCGTAGGGCACTGATTTGTAAGAACCCTATACTCGCGCACTGACTCGAATATCCTACCGACTGCGCCAATTAAGTTGTACGCAGCCGAAGGACTTAAAAAAAACCAAAATTCTAAATATAATTAATTTAATTATTTAACTTAATTAACATTATAGGTGCTTCTATGTTGAAGTGGTAACATAGTGTGATCTTAAAATTAACATTAATTCAAATTACTTATTATAACTTATTACTAATCATAATTGTTCTTGGTAAATCGGACATCTGGGTTGCCGGTTGCGCAAGCGCCGGCCGGTATGGGTGGTCTCGCGGAGGGGTCGCTGTGCAAGCGATCCACCTGGTACTGCCGTGCGTAACAGGCTTGTCCTTCAAATATAGGCTTTTTTGGCTACAATTTGCTATTTTGGCCATATTTTACAATTTGGCTAAAATTTGCTATTTTAGCTACAATTTGCTATTTTGGCTAAAATTTGCTATTTTGGCTAATATTTGCTAGTATGGCCACAATTGGCTATTTTGGCTAAAATTTGCTATGTTGGCGACATTTTGCTATTTTGGTAAAACTTTGCTATTTTGGCTACAATTTGCTATTTTGGCAAAAATTGCTATTTTGGCTAAAATTTGCTATTTTGGCTACAATTTCCTATTTTGGCCACAATTTGCTATTTCGACTACAATTTGCTATTTTGGCTACAATTTGCTATTTTGGCAACAATTTGCTATTTTGGCTAAAATTTGCTATGTTGGCGACATTTTGCTATTTTGGTTAAACTTTGCTATTTTGGCTACAATTTGCTATTTTGGCTAAAATTTGCTATTTTGGCTACAATATCCTATTTTGGCCACAATTTGCTATTTCGACTACAAATTGCTAGTTTGGCCACAATTTGCTATTTTGGTAACAATTCGATATTTAGCTACAATTTGCTATTATCGCTTGTCCTTCTAATTTTGGCTATTTTTGCCACATTCTGCTATTATGGCCATATTTTGCTATTTTGGCTACAATTTGCTATGTTGGCGTTATTTTGCTAGTTTGGCAACATTTTGCTATTTTGGATACAATTTCCTATTTTGGCCACAATTTGCTATTTCGACTACAATTTGCTATTTCGGCTACAATTTGCTATTTTGGCAACAATTTGCTATTGTGGCTACAATTTGCTATTTTGGCGTTACTATGCTAGTTTGGCAACATTTTGCTATTTTGGCCACATTATGCTATTTTAGCTTAAATTTCCTATTTTGGCTACAATATGCTATTTTGGCCACATATTGCTATTTTAGCTTAAATTTCCTATTTTGGCTACAATATGCTATTTTGGCTACAATTTAATATTTTGGCTAAAATTTGCTATTTTGGCCACATTTTGCTATTATGGCTTGTCCTTCAAATTTTGGCTAATTTGCTATTTCGGGTACAATTTCCTATTATGGCCACAATTTGCTATTTCGGCGACAAATTGCTAGTTTGGCCACAATTTGCTATTTTGGTAACAATTCGATATTTAGCTACAATTTGCTATTATGGCTTGTCCTTCTAATTTTGGCTATTATGGCCATATTTTGCTATTTTGGCTACAATTTGCTATTTTGGCTACAATTTACAATTTTGGTTAATATTTGCTATAATGGCTTGTCCTTCAAATATAGGCTTTTTTGGCTACAATTTGCTATTTTGGCTACAATTTGCTATTTTGGCCACATTTTACAATTTGGCTAAAATTTGCTATTTTGGCTTAAATTTGCTGTTATGGCTTGTTCTTCCAATTTTGGCTATTTTGGCCATATTTTGCTAATTTGGCTAAAATTTGCTATTTTTGTTTATTTTTGCTATTATGGCTTGTCATTCAAATTTTGGCTTTTTGGCCACATTCTGCTATTTTGGCTACAATTTGCTGTTTTGTCTACAATCTGCTATTTTGTCGTTACTATGCTAGTTTAGCAACATTTTGCTATTTTGGCTACGGTTTGCTATTTTGGCCACATTTAGCTATGTTGGCTACAATTTGCTATTTTGGCCATAATTTGCTATTTTGGCTCAAATTTGCTATTATGGCTTGTCCTTCCAATTTTGGCTTTTTTGGCCACATTCTGCTATTTCGGCAAAAATTTGCTATTATGGCTTGTACTTCCAATTGTGGCTATATTTGCCACATTCTGCTAGTTTGGCTACAATTTGCTATTTTGGCTACAATATGCTATTTTGCCACATTTTGCAATTTGGCTAAAATTTGCTATTTTGGCTCAAATTTGATATTATGGCTTGTTCTTCCAATTTTGGCTATTTTGGTCACATTTTGCTATTTTGGCTACAATTTCCTATTTTGGCTACAATTTCCTATTTTGGCCACAATTTGCTATTTCGGCTACAAATTGCTAGTTTGGCCACAATTTGCTATTTTGGCAACAATTTGTTATTAAGCCACAATTTGCTAGATTGGCCACAATTTGCTATTTTGGCTTTAATTTGCTATTTTGGAGACATTTTGCTATTATGGCTAAAATTTGCTATTTAGGCTACAATTTTCTAAATAAAATTTGCTATTTTGGTTAATATTTGCTATTATGGCATGTCCTTCAAATTTTCACTATTTTGGCCACATTCTGCTATTTCGGCTAAAATTTGCTATTATGGCTTGTACTTCCAATTGTGGCTATATTTGCCACATTCTGCTAGTTTGGCTACAATTTGCTATTTTGGCTACAATATGCTATTTCGGCCACATTTTGCAATTTGGCTACAAGTTGCTATTTTGGCAAACATTTGCTAATTTGTCGTTACTATGCTAGTTTGGCCACAATTTGCTATTTTGGCTAAAATTTGCTATTTGGTCAAAAATTTGCTATTTTGGCTAAAATTTGCTATTTTGGCCACAATTTGCTTTTTTTGGCTAAAATTTGCTATTATGGCTTATCCTTTCAATTTTGGCTATTTTGGTCACATTTTGCTATTTCGGCTACAATTTCCTATTATGGCCACAATTTGCTATTTCGGCGACAAATTGCTAGTTTGGCCACAATTTGCTATTTTGGCAACAATTCGATATTTAGCTACAATTAGCTATTATGGCTTGTCCTTCTAATTTTGGCTATTTTTGCCACAATCTGCTATTAAGGCCATATTTTGCTATTTTGGCTACAATTTGCTATTTCGGCCACAATTTGCTATTTTGGTTAAAATTTGCTTATTTGGTTAATATTTGCTATTATGGCTTGTCCTTCAAATTTTGGCTTTTTTGGCCACATTCTGCTATTTTGGCTACAATTTGCTATTTTGGCCACATTTTGCTATTTTGGCTACAGTTTGCTATTTTGGCTGTTTTTAGCTACATTATCCTATTTTGGCCACAATTTGCTATTTCGGCGATTATTTTCTATTTATGCTACAGTTTGCTATTTCGGCCACATTTTGCTATTTTGGCTACAATTTGCTAATTTGGCTACATTTTGCTATTTTGGCTACAATTTGCAATTTTGGTAAATATTTGCTATAATGGCTTGTCCTTCAAATTTAGGCTTTTTTGGCTACAATTTGCTATTTTGTCTACAATTTGCTATTTTGGCCACATTTTACAATTTGGCTAAAATTTGCTATTTTTGCTTAAATTTGCTGTTATGGCTTGTTCTTCCAATTTTGGCTATTTTGGCCATATTTTGCTAATTTGGCTATTTCAGCCACATTTTGCTATTTTGGCTACAATTTGCTATTTTGGCTAAAATTTGCTATTTTGGTTAATATTTGCTATTATGGCTTGTACTTCAAATTTTGTCATTTTTGGCTTCAATTTGCTATTTTGGCTACAATTTGCTATTTTGGCAACAATTCGATATTTAGCTACAATAAGCTATTATGGCTTGTCCTTCTAATTTTTGCTATTTTTGCCACAATCTGCTATTATGGCCATATTTTGCTATTTTGGCTACAATTTGCTATTTCGGCCACAATTTGCTATTTTGGTTAAAATTTGCTTATTTGGTTAATATTTGCTATTATGGCTTGTCCTTCAAATTTTGGCTTTTTTGGCCACATTCTGCTATTTTGGCTACAATTTGCTATTTTGGCCACATTTTGCTATTTTGGCTACAGTTTGCTATTTTGGCTACTTTTAGCTATTATGGCTACATGATCCTATTTTGGCCACAATTTGCTATTTCAGCGATTATTTTCTATTTATGCTACAGTTTGCTATTTCGGCCACATTTTGCTATTTTGGTTAATATTTGCTATTATGGCTTGTCCTTCAAATTTTGGCTTTTTCAGCCACATTCTGCTATTTTGGCTACAATTTGCTATTTTGGCTACAATTTGCAATTTTGGTTAATATTTGCTATAATGGCTTGTCCTTCAAATTAAGGCTTTTTTGGCTACAATTTGCTATTTTGGCCACATTTTACAATTTGGCTAAAATTTGCTATTTTTGCTTAAATTTGCTGTTATGGCTTGTTCTTCCAATTTTGGCTATCTTGGCCATATTTTGCTAATTTGGCTATTTCAGCCACTTTCTGCTAGTTTGGCTACAATTTGCTATTTTGGCCACATTTTGCAATTCGGCTTAAATTGGCTATTTTGGCTAAAATTTGCTAATTTGGCTTTTTCAGCCACATTTTGCTAATTTGGCTACAATTTGCTATTTTGGCTAAAATTTGCTATTTTGGTTAATATTTGCTATTATTGCTTGTCCTTCAAATTTTGGCTTTTTTGGCTTCGATTTGCTATTTTGGCTACAATTTGCTATTTTGGCCACATTTTGCTATTTTGGTTAATAGTATCCAAAATAGCAGAATGTGGCTGAAATAGCCAAAATTTGAAGGACAAGCCATAATAGCAATATTATGGCTTGTCCTTCAAATTTTGGCTATTTCAGCCACATTCTGCTATTTTGGCTACAATTTGCAATTTTGGTTAATATTTGCTATAATGGCTTGTCCTTCAAATTTAGGCTTTTTTGGCTACAATTTGCTACTTTGGCTACAATTTGCTATTTTGGCCACATTTTACAATTTGGCTAAAATTTGCTATTTTGGCTACATTTTGCAATTTGGCTAAAATTTGCTATTTTGGCCACATTTTGCTATTTTGGCTACAATTTGCTATTTTGGCTTCATTTTGCTATTTTGGCTACAGTTTGCTATTTTGGCTACTTTTAGCTATTATGGCTACATTATCCTATTTTGGCCACAATTTGCTATTTCGGCGATTATTTTTTACTAGCAGCGCCCCGCGGCTTCACCCGCGTAGTTCCCGTTCCCGTGGGAATTTTGGGATAAAAAGTATCCTATGTGTTATTCTGATGTATAAGCAAGATTATTGTAAAGTTTCATTAAAATCCATTCAGTAGTTTTTGCGTGAAAGAGTAACAAACATCCATACATACAAACTTTCGCCTTTATAATATTAGTTATGCTACAGTTTGCTATTTCGGCCACATTTTGCTATTTTGGCTACAATTTGCTAATTTGGCTACATTTTGCTATTTTGGCCACATTTTGCTATTTTGGTTAATATTTGCTATTTTGGCTACAATTCGCTATTTTGGCTACAATTTGCTATTTTGGCCACATTTTGCTATTTTGGCTACAGTTTGCTATTTTGGCTACTTTTAGCTATTATGGCTACATGATCCTATTGTGGCCACAATTTGCTATTTCGGCGATTATTTTCTATTTATGCTACAGTTTGCTATTTCGGCCACATTTTGCTATTTTGGCTATAATTTGCTAATTTGGCTACATTTTGCTATTTTGGCCACATTTTGCTATTTTGGTTAATATTTGCTATTATGGCTTGTCCTTCAAATTTTGGCTATTTCAGCCACATTCTGCTATTTTGGCTACAATTTGCTATTTTAGCTACAATTTGCAATTTTGGATAATATTTGCTATAATGGCTTGTCCTTCAAATTTAGGCTTTTTTGGATACAATTTGCTATTTTGGCTACAATTTGCTATTTTAGCCACATTTTACAATTTGGCTAAAATTTGCTTTTTTGGCTTAAATTTGCTGTTATGGCTTGTTCTTCCAATTTTGGCTATTTTGGCCATATTTTACTAATTTGGCTATTTCAGCCACATTTTGCTATTATGGCTACAATTTGCTATTTTGGCTAAAATTTGCTATTTTGGTTAATATTTGCTATTATGGCTTGTTCTTCCAATTTAAGTTATTTTGGCTACATTCAGCAATTTGGGCGACACGTTGCTTCTTGTGCTACATTTTGCTATTTTGGCAACAATTCGCTATTTTGGCTAAAATTTGCTATTATGGCTTGTTCTTCCAATTTTGGCTATATTTGCCACATTCTGCTAGTTTGGCTACAATTTGCTATTTTGGCCACATTTTGCAATTTGGCTATTTTGGCTAAAATTTGCTATTTTGGCAAAAAATTGCTATTATGGCTTGTCTTTCTAATTTTAGCTATTTTGACCACATTTTGCTATTTTGGCTACAATTTCCTATTTTGGCCACAATTTGCTATTTCGGCTACCATTTCCTATTATGGCCACAATTTGCTATTTAGGCTACAATTTGCTAGATTGGCCACAATTTGCAATTTGGCTATTTTGGCTAAAATTTGCTATTTTGGCAAAAAATTGCTATTATGGCTTGTCTTTCTAATTTTAGCTATTTTGACCACATTTTGCTATTTTGGCTACAATTTCCTATTTTGGCCACAATTTGCTATTTCGGCTACCATTTCCTATTATGGCCACAATTTGCTATTTAGGCTACAATTTGCTAGATTGGCCACAATTTGCTATTTTGGCTAAAATTTGCTATTTTGGCTAAAATTTGCTATTATGGCTTGTTCTTCCAATTTTGGCTATATTTGCCACATTCTGCTAGTTTGGCTACAATTTGCTATTTTGGCCACATTTTGCAATTTGGCTATTTTGGCTAAAATTTGCTATTTTGGCAAAAAATTGCTATTATGGCTTGTCTTTCTAATTTTAGCTATTTTGACCACATTTTGCTATTTTGGCTACAATTTCCTATTTTGGCCACAATTTGCTATTTCGGCTACCATTTCCTATTATGGCCACAATTTGCTATTTAGGCTACAATTTGCTAGATTGGCCACAATTTGCTATTTTGGCTAAAATTTGCTATTATGGCTAAAATTTGCTTTTATGGCTAAAATTTGATATTTTGGCAAACATTTGCTATTATGGCTTGTTCTTCCAATTTTAGTTATTTTGGCTACATTCAGCAATTTGGGCGACACGTTGCTATTTTTGCTACATTTTGCTATTTTGGCAACAACTCGCTATTTTGGCAAAAATTTGCTATTATGGCTTGTTCTTCCAATTTTGGCTATATTTGCCACATTCTGCTAGTTTGGCTACAATTTGCTATTTTGGCCACATTTTGCAATTTGGCTTAAATTGGCTAAAATTTGCTATTTTGGCTAAAATTTGCTATTATGGCTTGTTCTTCCAATTTTGGCTACAATTTCCTATTTTGGCCATAATTTGCTATATCGGCTACAATTTGCTATTTTGGCTAAAATTTGCTATTTTGGCTACAATTTGCTAGTTTGGTCACAATTTGCTATTCTGGCTAAAATTTGCTATTTTGGAGACATTTTGCTATTTTGGCTAAAATTTGCTTTTTAGGCTACAATTTGCTATTTTGGCTAAAATTTGCTATTTTGGCTAAAATTTGCTATTTAGGCTACAATTTGCTATTTTGGCTAATATTTGCTATTTGGGCTACAATTTGCTATTTTGGCTACAATTTGCTATATCGGCTAAAATTTGCCATTTTGGCTTAAATTGGCTATTTTGTCAAAAATTTGCTATTTTGGCTATTTGGCCACATGGCCGCCTACTGGACCCAACTCGGCTCGAAATCCGCCCAAAAACTTTTTGTTCCAAATCCGGTTTCAAGTGTGCGAAATCGATTAGGCATATTAAAACACAATAAAATCCGTTAAAACAGCGCGGAAAAATGAAATTTACATAGATTTTCTATGACACTATTTCTGAATCTGTGGTAGATTCACTTACTACATACACATTTGCGGAATGAACACACGGGCATAGTTTATTTATTTTTCTTTTCATTATATACCTTTTAACTTGAGTCTTGTTTAGCAAGTTTTTAAGCTATATTTATGGCCCAAACTGAAGAAATTATTTAAAAGAAAACGCCATGTATACATGAGATACACACGTATCGGTATAGTTATGACGTTCGTTTGTAGTATAGGTGATAACAAGGTGCATTGTGCGTCAAGGGTCAATTTATAATACCAATTTGCTAATATCAGACTCAAGGTTGTATGACGGACGGACGGACGGACGGACCGTAACGTATTTGTGACACGTGACAATTCAACTTGCTATGTTATTGTTTTGTAATAATATTGGCTAGTCTAATACTATCAGTACCATATGGTAGATTTATAGAGTTTACGGAGAGTCACATTAGGCTCATTCATTCGTACATCCAGACCGAAATAAGGTACTCATATTTTATTAACACAACTATTTATCTCGCACAGGAATCGTACTAAAAATCCCTTTCTAGGCAGTCTGATATGATGACCACTGTGCCATGTAGACCTTGAATATGCATCACGAGATTCTCTCTGGATGAGACATGTAATAAATAAAACAAACTGCCACCAAATTACTGCGGAGTGACAGATACGTAACATTTTCCTTATAAAAAATGTTTTACGTCAGGGAATGATTTTGAACGCATAAAGAGATCGTATTTTATAGGAAATTTAATTTATCCTTGTTTCCCCAGGGGAGGGCCGAGATGAGGGATTGTTTATGCATCAATAGTTTCTATCATTATTTGTGTGATCCACAAATGTTTGTCTCGGTCTGGGTGTGTGTGAATGTGTGTGTGCGTAGTTTCTGATACCCTAGATACAAGTTACAAACTTAGTTAGGGGTCAGTTACTGTGATGAGATGATGGAGTGAACGATTATGTTATGTATCTGCAGTAGCGGGTAGTTTGTCTTCTACTTTGTACAATAATGCAATTTTCTTGTACCCCGATATCAAAGAAGCTAGCCTCTATTAAAGGATTCTTTAGACCTTTTTGTCATTAAAATACTACAGGTAAGTAAGTTACATATCAGAGAAAAATATAGGTTTGTAAAAACATTGTGTAGACGAATACATTTAGCTTTGTGATTTAGTAAGTTTCAAAATAAAACTATAAAAAATTCCTCCTTTTATACACCGACAAAGTTAATGTTGTTAATGTAACGAAAATAAATAAATAAAATGAATAGGTTACATAGTACACAATTAATTTGATGAGTATACCTACTAATGGTGAGTACAACTGGTATCTAGAGCTGTAATTATTAATGAGTGCGATGATTTGCAATAGAAGGGTTCAAACAAATTAATAACATAAAGAACATACAACTTCGTACTTTAAATAGATTTTTAAATCACGTGTTTAACTGACTCTCTTTCTGTCTTTTAAAACAACTGTTTGTTAATTAAAATACATATTTGATAAAAAGGTTTAAGTAAAAGATACTAGCATGGATTAGTTTTTATGCAAAATCCGATTCAAAGAAGCTGACATATTTAAAATAATAATAATAATATGGTACCTTCGATGTGGGTCGGAATATGAACAATGAAAATGCTAAATATTTTCGAAAAATAGCTTTATTTGTCGAGACCAAAAAAACGTTACGTGCCTAGACAACAAATTGTACGGATTATATGCATTCTGTCCATGTTGCTTCGACACCTCTACTGTCCCTCTCATTTTAATGTAACAAATGTTTCCATCCCTCTCTAATTTTCCAGTTCACGCCTGCGCAAAGAGGTTTCCCTCGAAAGCTGTACAGCACTCGAAGCTACGTATGGTGAGTTATAAATACGATTTTCTTTTTAAATAATAATTTAAAACACTCAATAAATTGTATTTTTTGTTTTATAAAAAAAGGTTAACAAAACTATGGTTAATATTATCGTGAAATGTGTCGTTAAGTTAATGAACAATTAAGTCATAATCTGAATGAATGCAAGTCCTTTGTGTGAAACGTTAAAAAAAACAAACATAAAAAATAGTATTGCGTTTTAACCTAGAGGAAAATCATAAAATGTAATAGTTGATAGCGACGTTAGTTACGCAAGAGGGGAGGTAGCAGGGTACGTAGCTTCGACCGGCGGCGGGCGAGACTCAGCCTCTGGAGCCCGCGGGATCTCCCGGCCTGGACGTCGCCGCTCCGACACACTAAAACCGGGATCACTTCACAATATTCGACACAAAACATCCTCCACTTCAATTAATCACAAACAAATAAACATTAATGTGGCTCCCGCGTTTTTTTACGTCAATTTTGAATTCAGAACGCGAAACTGTGAGTGAATGAAAACCTCTTTTCGGCCAATGTGTGGTGACGGGACCTTTGTGGTAACAAGTGATATCTACCAAATACACACTTTTTAATAAATTGTGAATTAAATATTTATGGAATCTTTACTATGACGGCGTGGTGAGTATATACTTACTTTATTTAATAATTTATTGTAATAATTAGTTATTACAGTTTTTAACCTCCAAAAGAAGACGTACACTTAATTGATTTAATTTCATAGCTTTTTGAGGTAATTCTTGTGACACAAATACTTTATTTTTAACAATAGAAAACTAATATTGTCTTTTGATATCATTCAATATGATAAGATTTCCTTTTTAAAGAGCAGGAAGTTTACATAGTAACTAAATGAAATGCTGTTTGTTACTTTTCATTGTCACATATATTTATACGAAACGTTAGTCTGATTTTACATAAAACCCTTTAATTTACACGAACACTACACATTGAAATAAAACTCTTAAACGGGTATATTTTGTTTTACATTTTCTGACGTTTCGGATTCACGACAAAAATCCGTTTATGTGTTTTATTTTAATAAAACCCTTTCGTTATTGACTCCCATTATAATAGGTAACTACTTACCTAATCTACGTACCTACTACCTAGATTAGTTACCTAATTATTGCTATAGGTAACCTAGTTTTAGAAAATTCGTCTCTGACTTTAACTAATTTCAACTTAATACTGATTAATATAATAAAGATGTAGAGTATGTTTAAGCGTTAATCTCAGGAATTATACCAGTTCGATTTGAAACATTTTCTTTGCTTTTAAATGCCTGTTTGTCGAGGAAACCTTGGGGTTAGGTACAAAAGATAAACCATATTATGTACAAAAGATTTTCACGTCAGGCGAAACTGCGGGGTAATGCTAGTGTGTTTAAAGAGTTACTTGATAAAACATAATGTGATAAATTTTGTCTTTAAATTTTCCTATAGGATAAATTTCATACATCTTCTATATACATATAATAAAACTCTTCCGTAACTGAGAAATGTACTGACTGACTGACAGACAACGCACAGCCGAAACTACTGGTCGTAGAGGGCTGAAATTTGGCACGTGTGTTTGTTGGGGGGAGTAGGCTACCACTAAGAGAGGATTTTTGGAAATTCCCCCCCCCCTAGAGGGAGAAAATGGGGGTAAATTGAAAACTACGCGGGTGAAACCGCGGGGCGCTGCTAGTCTATAATATAATAATGAATCTCAAAATGTGTTGGTAAGCGCATAACTCAACAACGCCTGCACCGATTTGGCCAATTCTTTTGTTGTTGTGTTTGTTATTGTCAGGCAAAGGCTCTTATGTACAAAAAAATGGGGAAAATTAACGGGACAATTTTACCTGTGCGAAGCCGGGGCGGGCCGCTAGTATATTATTTAGGTATAAATAATAGTACTCAAATTATGATTAACGCGATATTTACCATGTATATTATTTGTTTCGAGTTTCCGATATTTCGACGCTGTTGCAAGCGCTATGATCACGGATGATCAATAACCCGTTAATCATAATAATTTGAGTGCTAATAACCATGATAATTATAAAAATTATATACATGATAGTAGTCATCTGTATGTGGGTAGTTGAAGAAAACGAGCGCGTCATGTCCCGTGCCATAGATAACAAACAGCTTTACATAATCCTATTGTGACATATAATACAGAGGATAATATTTTTCTCGTAACAAAAAATACGGTTCCACAGATCCTATTACGCGTTTACGGCTTTTTATGCGTAATGTTAAATACTGAGACTTTTAAGACCTCTGTTCTATACGTGGGTGGGTTTTTAAAGAAATTTCCTAAAGAATGAAGAAGTTTCTATTGTTATCATGGGTATTGGTGTTTACGGAATGGTAAATCCCGTAATGTGATCTAAGCATACATAGGGACAGAGAAAGCGACTTTGTTTTATACTATGTAGCGATTTACCAAGTATACTGTTGTTTCTTTCAAGTTTCCGATATTTCGACGCTATTTCAAGCGTCATTATCACCGATAAATCGCAGTACCTAACCTACCTACTGCGGGTAGTTTAATAAAAAGATAAAAGACATATCAGACAATAATTCTAGTTAAGAATGAAGAACTGAAGGTCAGAACTAAACAAATAATTCAATTGAATTCAATCACATCAGGTCGTTACGCTCGAAGATTTATGATGACGTAGGCACTCGTAGTTTCGATTTAGACTATAGTAAGTATTTGATTCTGATGTTGGTTGTTTTTTGTTTACGATAAATACAATGTAATAGTGTCATTCGTGTGTTTCGAGAAAATAATGGTTACGCTGTGCTTCGGCCTAATAACTTTTGTATATTAGTTCATTATACCTTTGAATTCTCATTTGCTAAAGCCATCAAAATATCTAAAACAAAACACAGGTCTAGATCGCAAAGAAAGAAAAAATTAAGGCAAAGCTGCGAGCCACAACTAGATTTGAAAAAAAAAACACTATATTTTTTTTTTAATGTTGTGAAATCTTTGTACGTGGTTAAATACTGACTTAGCCATTTTTATAATATATTACTGGTTGTGCCCGCACAAGTCTCGATCCCGTGGAAATTTCGCCTTATGTCCTTCCCCGGACCATGAGCTACCCCTGTATCAAATTTCAAATTTATTGGTTCAGTAGTTAAGCCGTGAAAACGTACAGACAGACAGAGTTACTTTCAAATTTATACTATGAGTAAGGAAGGATATCTATGTATTTATAACATAACATAATCATTCACTACATCATCTCATTATAATAACTAACCCCTAACTAAGTTCGAAACTTGTATCTAGGGTATCAGAAATTACGCACACACATTCACACACACACAGACCGAGACAAACATTTGTGGTTCACACAAATATTTACTCCGCACGGGAATCAAACCCGCAACCTTACAGATGGCTCTCTGGCATGACGACCACTCTGCCATCTAGGTCGTCGTATACGCGTAATATACAATGTACGTTGTCCGAATCCCGATGATGGGCGGATGAATGCGAAGATATTTGTCTTTGAGTGGTCTCAAGTGGATTTTTATTGACGCAATGTGAGCATACTCAGATTACGGGCCATTTACATACCGAGAGCGTGTTTGGTTTGTCCAGATACTTTTTGTCGCTTGTCTCAATAAAAATGACAAATATATATTGGATATCACATTATTATTATAGTATTGTGTATATTGATGATGATTATTTGTTAGTGTTGTCATTTCAAAGTATTATAACTCACCTGGCTTCGCATGTGGAGTAGTCAAGTGGATTTTCCGAAGTTTTTCTTCTTACTACAAACAAAAAATGAATTAGATTTTGTGATGTGTAGCCGCTCTTAGTGAGACGCGAGCATTATTACATTATACAAAGCGATTTTTTTTTGTTTAGGTTTTTTGTCGTTTTTAAATACTTGAAAGTAAGCTTATTTATAACTAGTTGTGCCCCGCGGTTTTACCCGCGTAGTTCCCGATCCCGTGGGAATTTCGGGATAAAACGTAGACTATGTTCTTTCCCGGACCATAAGCTACCCCTGTACCAAATTTCAAGTACATCGGTTCAGTAGTTTCGACGTGAAAAGGCAACAGCCAGACAGACATACAGAGTTACTTTCGCATTTATAATATTAGTTATGATTTATTTCGTAATACATAGATCTATTCAGTGTGTGTCTTTTTGCATGCTGCGATATTCTTGGTTTAATCAGCTGATAGATTTTTAAAGGCTCTCTACATTTCATATTTTACCATTAAGATTGAAAGCTATATTAAGTTTGAAATATTAATTGTTAAAGTATCTCTGGGTAGTGGGTTTCCGAAGGAGGGCGTCGTCGGGGTCGGCCGAGAAAGCGTTGGCGGGGTGATCTTACCACCTTCGACAGTAGCTGGTGGGACACTGCGAAGGATAGGGATGGTTGGAAATGTTTGAGGGAGACCTTTGCCCAGCAGTGGGACACTATAGGTTGACAAAAAAAAAGTATCTCTGCCAAATTAGTTCACAAATCAACTAAACCAATAAATAAATAGCTTTATTTTGAAGAGGGAACAACGCTGTTTGGATCTCCAAAGATACGGGTACTTGGTGGCCGTTGTGCAAATATTAAAAAGTTATGAAACCACCCCCATGGTCCCTATAAACTTCGCTACATAGTATAAAACAAAGTCACTTTCTCTATCCCTATGCCCCCATGTCTCTATTTATGCTTAGATCTTTAAAGCTACGCAACGGAATTTGATGCGATTTTTTTAATAGATAGAGTGATTCAAGAGAAAGGTTTTTAGCATAATTTTATCCCCGCATTCTCACAGGAGCGGGAACTATGCGGGTAAAACCGCGGGGCGCTGCTAGTCTATTATATTATGTAGGTATATTGCGTAGGTTCGCTTTTGTAGTAACAAGATTTGTGGCTCGCCCCGTCTTGCTGCCCTTTCAAGGCATATATCAACGGCGAATGGGCTGACTTTATTGTGCTAACAGCAATTACTTTGATGTAAAATATAATATGTTATTACTGAATTATAATGTTGTCTTGATGACAGGGAAACGGAAATTTATATCAAGCATTTTTCGTATAAACACCGTTCCAAAATTAAGATGTCTTGTCTTTCTTGCCATTACCAGCTCAAAATCTAACCAAGGATTACGTATGGTCTCTGCCATAGGGCTGTATCGTTAAACAACGTTGGCTCCATCTAAATAGTGATGGGTCACCGGTACCAAGGCGACTTTACTTTTATGATTTTAATACTTTGGAGGGCATTAAGTCGTTGTACTAACAACAGTAGGCTAAGAATAGTAGTCTATGCCGGACTGCAATCCGTAAGGTTGCGGATTCGATTTCCGTACGGGGTGAATATTTGTGTCCACAAATATTTTTCTCAGTCTGGGTGTGTGTGGGAATGTGTGTGTGTGCGTGGTTTCTGATACCCTAGATACAAGCTTCGACCTTAGTTAGGGATCAGTTACTGTGATGAGATAATGTAGTGAATGATTATTATTATAATATCACAGCATGCACAAAGGCTCGAAATTAGTTAAGTCTAATTGTGAAAAACTGCTCATTTACAACCACGGAAGAAAGAACTCTCTCTTATTCATGACTACCTGATATTCGGATATTGAACCTCCTTCGAAAGGGCCTTACGACAAGGAGTATCTATTACCATCAAAGTATTTTAAGTTTTTCATAATTTAAGTATTCTTTTGTAAGCGCCCTTAAGTGCTTCCTCGAGAGCCGAACTGAATAAATAATGTTAAGGGAAGACGCTGAATTTATTTACAAATTATTGACAAAGTTTTATTTAAATGCTTTTCCAGATAAGAACTTTTTATGTACATAAAAGGTACTTTATTTTTTAGTCATTAATAGTAGCAGATAATATTACAAGGAAGCAACTTCTTGTACGTTGTAATTGCAGTGTAATCTTCGGAATTAATGTAATGATGCTAAAATTTAAAGATTTTATGAAGTGTTAGTTTATACTTTGTTTCCCGATATACAAAAATAAACCCAGATAAAAAGATGAAACGTAGTTTGTAAATTGGAAAAAAACTAATATTAGTAAACTTCTTTTATTAATAAACGTTGATGTAAAGAGGGAGTGACTCTAAACAAACTAATTGATTAATTTATTTCCCCTAATTCAGGGTAGGCTCGCGCCTTTCGTAAGGATATATGCGAGCTGATGATGATGATTAAATAAATATATATATTATTTTTATTCACACATACATATATGTACTAATTTACTGATCATCATTTATCACTTACATTTACTGGTCACAAGCATTCAATAGATGACTTATACACCAACAAATAACATAACATAATCATTCACTTCATCATCTACACTACAGTACCTAACTGACATCTAACTAAATTTGAAACTCGTGTCTAGGGTATCAGAAACTACGCGCACACACCCAGAACAGTTACCTATCAAGTAATTCGTTAAAACAACCATCCTTTTCCCTCTTTACAACAGAACAAAAACAAATAAATGTATCTCCAAATGAAGTTAGTCTCAAACGGGTAATCCCAGATTTGTGTAAGATATTTAGGTAACAGAACCAAATTGAATTGTATTTTTCCGACGCGAGTATCTGTTTCATTTAAATGAATTGCTTATTTTGTGTTAATTCGAACGGAAAATTACTTGGAACAATAATTATTTTAGGGTTCCGTAGCTATTTGAGTGTGAAAATCACTCTTTTCCGGTAAATTCGTTTGCGTTTTCTACCCTTTCGTAAAGGTGTAACGTAGGTATGCCTGTGTAAATATACCTAGTGGGTTTTCAAGCTCATTCATGCAATTCTTTGGAGTGTAGCTGCGACCCATTTACAGTGCACATGAATAGAAATAAGAATATAATGAAAGGTGGGATTATACTTGCTTTGTATTTTAGGTAAAGTTATTTAAAAACTGGCATTTGAAAATTAAATGTAGTAATAACTACAGCCATGGATAAAGGAGTTATTAAATCATGCTTTATTAGGTGTTATTTAAGTACTACACATATTATGTGGTCAAAAAGTACATACATATTTAAGTAGGTAAGTAATTTGTAGTAATTTTCTCACGGGTTTTCCAACCATACTCAGAATATCTATACTAAATTAAATTATAAAGAAGTTTTGTGTGTTTGTTAAATTGTAAGAGCTAATCTCTGGATCTACTGAAACGATTTCAAAAAAACTTTCACTAATGGGAAGCTATGTTGTCAGCGAGTGACATAGGCTATAGTTTATCCCTGTATTCCCACGGGAATGGGAACTACGCGGGTGAAACCACGGGGCGCTGCTTGTTATAAATGTGTAAAATACTTAAATGCGTCTCGTTAGCTAGTTAGAAATAGATGTGCAACCCAATAATATTGTCCTATATCCATTTTATATCAAGACACTATTATGTAAATACTACGTTCAAATAGACTCATATGGGATAATTCAGGTCTTATAACTATCACCACTCAAATGAAATTATACCATACCGTAAGAGCAATAGAATTGAAAATCGAATGTAATATCAGAAATGTAAGTGAACGTTGTAATTGAGACCTTATTAGCTTTGTTTTAGGAATGTTTTTTGCGTGTAGGTTGATTGTAAAGGTTAGATCGCACTTAAACACGTGTGGCTAGTTGGCAAGGTGTGACGTCGTGAGGGGAATGCTTCAGTTACTTTAAGGTGGCCATTGACGAGTCAGTTCAACTGATCAGTCCGGACATAAAACTGTAGCGTCACTTTAAAAGTTTTAGGCCAACTGGATTTCCCCACTGGAATCATGAATCGCTCTGGTGATTGACGGCCATATTTGGATGGACGCCATTTGAACTTATTAGTTAAACTGACTCAATGGACAGTATTTTTCTATATTTATAGATTTTATTATTTGTTTTCTTTGACATTCTCATCTATGACATTGTACTAGTATTAAGGTACTGTATGTATTTTATTTTATTTAAAAAAAAAAATACCAGCACGTGTTTCTTGCCGATTCTTCTCGACTTTGACACCTTTAGTTCAGTTCTGGTTCTTAGTATTATTCTCTCTTCCTTCAGTGTATTAAAATAATAAAAGTTTATCGTGCGTTGAGCGACGGTAGTTGTAATAAACATTATAACAAGTTATAGAAAGGGTGAAAACCAAGGACTTGAAACTGGGTCTTGTTATCAAAAACGCCTCATAAGTCTAGTGGCATCTGCGTGCAAATACCTACCTGACTTGAGGTCGTAGGTTGAATAAGATAGGTACATCTATATATATAAAAATGAAACCCGTTTTCCTTGGTCACGGCATCACGCGTGAATGGCTGGACCGATTTCACTAATTTTTTTTTGTTGTATTTGTTATTATTAGGAGAAGGTTCTTATGTAAAAAAAAAACACGGAAAATCAATGGTAAAATTGGACCCGTGTGAAGCCGGGGCGGGCCGCTAGTGTTTGATATTTTCCATACACACTTAGCTTTGAGATTGTTAATTGCAGCTTAGTTAGGGTCAGTTACTATAATGAGACATAGTGAATGATCATGTTATGCTATTGGACAAGTTTGGATTACGCTTATTCTTGCCCACTAATTCATGTTTGATTATTTGTTCAGACTTAAAACTAGTACTTACATTATGAAACTAGGAAACCTACAAACACTCGTACTATACGAGGTACTATCAGGTTAATATTGTTCGATCGAATCCTTTATATTTATATATTTTTGTTTTATACGAATAGAGAATAACCAGTTCTGAAGTTGATTGAATGAAATGAAATCACCCTGTATTTTGAAGTTCCAAAACGAACTTGGGTTTTTGGACCACTTACAGTTCAGATGAGTAGTCGACTCGACCTTGGGCCGAAAAAACTGTGGTCGAGTTGACACCTACACTTTTTCAAAAGGTGGCTTCTCGACCGTCGCTCTGTCTAGTTTTGTGTGGTCGAGTCGCCACCTAAGTCGTGAAGATTATGTTATGTTATGTTATTAGACAAGTTTGGATTACGCATATTCCTTGCCACTAATATCATCCGTGAAAAACAGACCTTCACTTCAATAGGAGTTTATAACCTACCAATATAAATATCAAGAAAATACCAAGTAGCGAAATGTAATATTTTTAAACACAATCCAGTGAGGCGGGTCGCGACTTCATATTCCGCAGACGAGACTGGAGGCGGTACACGGAAATTCATTTAACTGTACTCTCTTCGGAGTTATATGGAATTATACTTTGTATATGTATAACATGGTATATGATTGAGTGGATAGAATGCGATATGATGGTGCTTTTTTATAATGTAAAGAAGTAAATATTCACTTTATTCGTTACGTATTTAAAAAGCAAAACTAGTGTTATTTACAATGTATGATTTAACTGATTTTCCAAAAAAACTGTACTTATAATAAATTATGGTATCTTTTTAATTTATGAATAAAATGGTCAATAACATGATCTTATCTTATCTTTTCTTATACAATACGAGGATTCATGTTTAGGAACAGTTTTCTTTGGGGCTTCTTTTATTTTTTACCTTTCAATTAAATAGTTACAGTAATTTTAATTCGTCGTTTTAGTACGTTCAATATGTAGCGCGCATTTATTTCTCCACTTATTTTCTTGAAAAGAACTCATGAATAAGTAACAACAATCGTTTTGCTAAATTAAAACAACAATTTTCTTGTAAGTAAGGTCTGACCTCAAGCATGTCAAATGACAGCTGTCAAATATTCCACGTAAAGCTAATAGAATAAAGAGTCCCTATTTCCCGCTCAAACAAACGTCACCCTGACGGAAAGCCGGCTCTTGACACTGACAAATTATACTACTTCCCGCCAAATGTGTGTGTTATTGGCTCATATTTTAAATCTTTAACGTAAAAGAAAATAAAAGATTACTTATCACAGCTTGTTTAGTAATATTTAAAGACGTTTTAACTTTTATTTAAGTAAGTACTTATTTACTTTATACAATACTTCAAATTATACAGCATTTAAAGCAGTTCCTGTACAATAATCCTGTTTTTAAGGAATATGTTTAACAAAATACCTATCGTCCCAAAAGAATTTTCTCCTCTCTCTGTCACCGATAATATTATTGAAGAGATCCCATTAACTTTTTCGCATTTAAGTAAGTATATAGTTTTCATACATAACTGTGCTGAAATATAGTGTTTATATCTAGACTAGACCAACCATATACGTCCATCTCTAGATTATCCAATATACCTAGTACAAAATACTAGACGCACATGAACAGTAACTATATCAACTAGATACTTATTTCTATAAAAAGGTTGCGCTAACCCGATAACAGTGTTAAGCACATAAGCTATCCAGATATCCCCTCTAAGGAAGATAGCATAGTGCCCCTACACTTAACGACCCTTAAGCGATAGTTAACGCGGTCGTCCCTCTCTCTCTAACCCCTGTCTCCAGAGAGGGATAGAGCACGCCACGGGTGCATATTGAGGGTTATCGAAACGACTCGAGAAAATTGTATTGGAGCTAAATATAGTTGGCATTGTGTGGTGTGAGCCCGCGCCGGGCCGGAACTATCTGCTTTATGGGAAATTTGAATACAAACGAAGAATTCCTTTTGATATTTTATAGTTTGGTGATTCGAATTTATTCTTCCAATATTGTTATACTGCGTGGTTACTAAGTGATTAGATCCTGTACTAAGTAGTACCTACTAAGCATGATTTTTTGCTTCAAAGATGAGCGGTTTGGTTACAATTTATATTTTGTGGATTCAGTCAGAACAAAAGTAGTACAAATGTTTATAATTTAATGACGAAAAGTTAAATAATTATGGCGTAAAAGCCTCCTAAATAAACAGATTCACTTCCGCTTCTATATACACCCCTATTTTGAAAATATGGGACTTATTAAAATCAGAATATCTGTAGCAGTAACTGAATCCATATATCCAATAAAAATATCAAAAATGATAGTCGATTACTTATCTTTAAAAAATACCAAATAAATGTCGTAATACCAGACGGCACACTAGCTATCAAGTATTCTGTGACGGCTCGGGTCGATGACCGCGCTCAGCTGTGTATCGCAGCGTTCGGTGTAGAATAACAATAAAATTCGGCGGGATTTTGAAAATCTTTGACTTATCATAACTTTTTAAATTAAAGCAAAAGAAAAAAACTAACTTCACTATTATATTGTCACCTGTCGTTTACATTAGCTGTGAGATAAGGTATCGCAATTTCAAAATAAGGGTGTATAAGTTGGGATCACTGGTTCATTAAACAGTTCTTCGAAAACTGTTTAAACTCAAAATCGAAACATCAAACTGATTCGAAACATCTCTTGACCTTTTGTTCGGTAATATTAGGTTTGTTGTACAAAAGTTTTGTCTTTGTTCCAGAGCTGATACCGCGGGATGAACTGACTTCGGAACTCTCGGGAAACTTTGCGATGGAAACTTGACTCGGGGAAAATGACGAACGTTAAATTAAAACTGATGTTCTTCCTGCTGAGCGCGCTGCTGACCGCGGACGTGGTGCACTCGCGGCCCTACTCCGAGGGAAACACCACCGACCTCGTGCTCAAGTTCCCCGCCAACAACACGTTCAACATCCCCGTCGAGCCCGACTCCGACACGCTCGTGGTCGCCAACGACGACGAGACCCCAGAACAGACCAACTTCAACTCCAACACCAACATGGAAGCCATCGTCAACGCCGAACAGGACAGAGACGAGATCATCTCTGTGTCTAATCGAGGGAGAGAACAACCTAAAGAAACAGTCCCAGACATACCGAAAGACGACGCGGAAGCTATAGAGAAACAATTAAACATATCAAGTTCTTTGCTAGAGGATATAATAGATTCGGAGACAGATAGAGAGGAGACGATTACTGATATACTGTTCAAGCCGGAGTCTGAGTTCGTGGAGGTGCCAAAGTTTGAGTTTTTGATAGCGGCTAAGATAAATGAGAGTGATTTTAGTAATAGGAGTGATGTGGAGGCGAGGAACAGCAGTGATTTGCTGAAGAAGGTGGACTACGTGGAGCTGGTGGAGGTGGGGCGGGCGCTGGGCGGTGGCAACCGGAGCGCGTACACCACCAACATCACGGGACACGAAGTGGAGAACGACCTCGCGCCTGACACAAGTGAGTCTCTTTGTGGTAATTTGTAACTCTCAATGGTGTTTGACTGTGATTAGTTGTATGCCTCAGTATCTTGCTACCCCGTGGGAATATCAGTTTAAGAACCTATAGTACACTAGCACCGATTCGCGGTTTTAAACGCATATGTCCCAATCCATTGAGAATTTAGGGATTAAAAGAATTCTATGTTTTAATAAATACTCTAAAACCATTTAAATTTAGTGCCGTTTAAATTTTTGTTTTATATTACTGACACAGAAAACTGAATTATTAGTGTTCGCGTAAATCAAAGAAATCAATTTTATTTAAATTCAGTGTTTTTGAATCAGTTTATCAAAAGGATATTTATTAACTGGCTCGCAGAGTGAAAGAGTTCCGTGTTGTTCAAAGAGTGATGTTGTCAATTAAAACACGAGCTCACTTTACACAGTCACGGAAAAAAGATGGTGCGCATTGCAGTGTTCAAGACTTTTTTTAATTGGTTATTTTATACAATCTCGTTTTACTTGTTAACTTTAGCAAAATATTTTTTCTAAATCTCAATTTTAATTGATCTTACATCAAGTAGGTAAAAAAACCGTCCGCCATCTTTGAAAGACAACCATATTGAATTTACAATGACGTCACTTAACTATGAATGCGTTCAAACGATTGACACGATCCGAATAATTTATAAGTATTGTATAATTAAGTAGCGAGATTTGACCTAAATCAACTTTCTATAAAATGCAGGACAAAGCCACCATTATCACTCATAATAACACGTTTGTTTAGTGCGTGTTGGTGATCTCAAAACCCTGTCATGTTAAACAACAAACACGTGTATAATCCGGAACCAACCTCTAGCTTCGCAGGCAGATATAAATGTCGCTAATCCGCAGAAGCGATTATACAAAACCTTTAGAAAATACGCTATTATATTCTTTAGGTTAGAAAGTCGAGTGGGCGAAGTTCGTCAATTTTTACTATCTCGCATAAAGAGAAGTTATCGTTATACTGCCGCTGAGCCACTTACTGAAATGTCAATGAACTAATCACAATGTTTTTATGCGAAAACTTTGAATAAATTTCGTAATTGAATACTTATTTTTTCGTTCTTCGCTGTTACTATTGTTTTGTAAAAGTGTGACCTTTTTCTAGGAAAACTTAATTCGAAAACTTTACTCTGTGAGAAGGTTAATTTGCTTTAGGTTTTAACCGACTTAATATCAGGAGGTTTCTTGAAAATATGCTTGTCTTTACAGCGCCATTGCATTGCAGTAGTCGTGGTCTAGTATTTCTTTTATCACTTTAAATGTGTTTGTTTTTGTTGACACCACTTCTTTCTCTTGGGGTGTAAGCGGATAAAAATATACGATTTTAAATCCTTCCTAAAAACGTCTTGGGGTAGTAGTGGAAATATTTTTGGGGTTGAGTGGCGTAAGTCTGTCAATTGTACTTTTATATTTTTGGGCTTAAAATATAGGTAGGAAATGGAATCACCAACCAGTAATGATTTATGATAACGAAACGACAAAACCATTAAACTAATTAATCGGAATGTAAGATCCCTGTATCGTCATACTGCTGGGCAAAGGTCTCCCTCAAATCACTCCATCTGTCCCTGTCGTGAATTAGCTCTCTTCAACCTCTGTTAAATAAATTTAGATCCCTCTTCCAGCGTGTCGATGGGCTACCTACAGGTTAAATAAAAAAAAAGTTCCCACTCCAGAGAAAAAAGTCTCTTTCACTGATGGTATCAGTACATTCACTCAATACCGGTGGTCTGAAATCTGAGTCATGTTTGAAAAATATCGGCATTTGCTCGACCTAGGAGTTGAACCGAGACCTTAGCCATGATAGAAATCGAAACCTAATTAGCGTTAATTAAATGATACCATAAAAATATAGAAGTTTATTATATTTGGCAAACAAATTTAAATTATTTTATAAATATGGGCAATATGCATTATTTGAGTGCTTCTTCTAAAGCCCTAACTAAATAAATGATTTTGATGAAGACCACTGTATGCGGCTGAAACTAGTCGAGGGATTCTGATACCCTAGATACAAGTTTCGAATTTAGTTAGGGGTCAGTTACTATAATGAGATAATGTAGTGAACGATTATTGTTATGTTTGACTAAGATTGGAACGGATATACTCTTTTCTGCCCCCCTAGACAAGTGGCAAACGCTCCCAGTCTATTCCTTTTCTCCACAAACGAACGTCGTCTCTAGAACAGCGCTAACTTCTTTGATTTCGTTGGTGCACGTCATTTTTTACAATTGTCAAACAGTACAAAACGTTCCAACTGACATAGCAAGTTAGTAAATGAAATGAGTTTGACATTTGCTTGTGAATAGAAATTACAAATTGGCAGCCAAGTGGCAGTTTGACAAACGTTTTCGGGCCGCGAGCGTATGAATTTTAGCGCATGCTAGGACCATGCAGAAAACTTAAGAAGAGAGAAACGCTAAAACCGCGACGATACTTTATTTGCAAATTTTGTAGTAATGTTTGCATGAATCTTGATATTAACTAATAAATAATATAATTTCGATTAAAAGAATGTTATGTGTTCGTATTTTGACCTTCTAGTTTTTGATAAATATTAAAAATAAACAAACAAAGTAATTTAATTCTTTATTATGATAAAAACTGTGTACATTATCTTTAAAAATCTAGGCTACCAACATGTTTTAACTGCAACTATCTACCTAATGCCTTAATTATTATGTATTTATATTTACTCTAAGTATTTAAGTAAGTATATAATATTCTTTAAGTTCTAAAGTTGTAAAACATAATTTATTTCATTGAAGTTTCGTTTCTTATGGCTTTTGCTGGCGTCAAATCCCTAATATAATACAATGTATAATACCTCTATGGTCAAATCACACCATCCTTTTTTTACAACGCCATCTTTTGGCTCTTGAAAATAATAAATTCTAATAACATGATGTCTAACCTTTGATTATATATTTGTCTAGATAGAGTAATGCCAACAAACGACGCGTTATAATTGTCCTCAAATTGCGGGATATGTGTGAGTACGGCTCGTTTATTATTGTATTAGGTATTATGTCAATGTCAATATGCCTAATTAAATAAAGTAAAATAGTAATTTGTAATAGAAAATAAATAAACTTCAATTGAACTAATATAACATAATTTAACAGCGCAAACCGGCATAAATAATTATTTTTCGTGAGCGTTATCCATAAGTCATTCAAATAACACTGATGTAAACAAGAAGTGAGTCTACCAAATATTTAGAGTAGAGTAGACTTTATTTGACCCGTTTTAGTACGGCCAATTTTGCATCTAGACAAGTATATAATCAAAGTATCTAACAATAAAACCGTTAGACAAGACCACTGACTTTTACCTTTAAACGAATAGACTATGCGTTCATTATGTTTTTGTACACTTGGCTAACAATTGACAACCTATTGCGTCACGGGGCGAGGATTTGGCATATATTTGGAGCGTTCGCCAGTTCGCCACAGAACACATTACACAAAGTATCTCTGTGCCATGGAATAATAAACATTTTGTTCATAATTTATTTAACTTTAAAATTTATTTTTATTCTGTCAAATAATTATTCAAGTATTTATTACTATTATAATCTATTAAAAAACTAAATTTTTTGTACATTTTATAAACTTTGTGCAATTCAAATTATGAACTTTGATTTTACTAGTATAATATTATCTGTGGTTTTACTATGAACTACAATTTAATCTTTAATATTAATATCAATAGCAATAAAACGGAAAATAAATGTTAATAATTATATTTTTTGAAATTAATATTGACATAAACGTGAACAATTTGAATCAAACAAATCAATCATTCACCATTTTGAATGAAAAATGTACTACTGTGGCATTTCCTTGAAGTTTCCTTGCGACGAAATCCGACGAATAGATAAATGACCACTTGTCTTCCAACTTCACGTTTCGTAACGCGGCAAAATTACAAGTCGTAAGCAAATATCAATTTCATTCATAAAAACGAACTTTCTGTTCTATACGTCTAATGTAATTGCCACTTGTCTAGGGGGGCTGACAGTATTTTAGTCGAGATTCGCTTGACTAGAAACGGTATAATCCATATAAAATTATAAAAAAGTCTTCTTAGTACATTCAAAAACATTAATAAGTCTTCCAAAAAGTATTCTAAATTAGTAGTTAGTGTTGTAATGTATCCAGGGTTGTATCCAGGTAGTTTGTATGCCGGTCCCGGGGGCTCTGGGCCGAATGAGATCTCACTCGAACACGCTCGCAGGGGAAATGTATCATTTTACTGAATATAAATGCCGGGGAGATTACGGTGTGGAGCTACGTTCATTACGAGTACAACCGCTCGTTTGGCGAGCAATCTCATGTGCCAAGGTCGGTTCGTTACAATATCATAGACGTGTTGTTGTGTTGAGTTATTAGTAATTGAGTAAATTGTCTGAATGTATAATTACATGGATGAGATTGTAAAGGTCTGATGGCACACAAAATACTGTAATTCCGCCGAATCTGGTTAAACTAAAAACCAACCTCAATCAGGTTTGGGAGAAGACACTTAAGTACATATTTGTACTGACTGACTGATTTTGAGACGTTCTCAAACTGAATTAAGGCTTTCCTTTTGTTATGAATGTTGGTGTCACTAAAATGAAAGGGAAAATTGTTTCAGTAATAGCTTTTCAAAACCACGATAATCGAATAACGTTAGCACTAATACATGTTATTTGTGTATTGCTAATATCTATTACTAGCGGTGCCCCGCGGTTTCACCCGCGTAGTTTCCGTTCCCGTAGGAATATGGGGATAAACTTATGCTAAAAACCTTCCTACTGAATTATTTTATCTATTAAAACAAAGCATCAAAATCCGTTGCGTAGCTTTAAAGATCTAAGCATACCTAGGGACAGAGAAAGCGACTTCGTTTTATTATGTAGTGATGAGTTTTCTTATAAATTCCACTGCACTATAAGACCAACAATACCGATAAATATTTTACAAATAGGTACATAAATATTATGTTTCACAAAATATGAACTTCGTATTACATTAAATTATTAGTGAAACCTAATACTATTAAGATATAATTCAGAACTACAATCCAGACCGTTTGTGCCCACTAACCAGGTTTATTACTGTGAGTCCCGTAGTGCCCTGACGCCCCCAGGCGGGAAGCCGAATAACTACGTGTTAATTATGACTCTTTACAAGGTTTAATTAGCAATTATGATTAATATTATGATGAAATCATATTATATGGCGAAAGTCAATAAGTATAATTTGTTTTTTTTTTAGTATTTATGCAATCAAAGTTAAATAAATATTTGTTATTTTGTATTAATGCAATCATTGATGTGTGAATCAGTGTGTGTAAATTATGGGCTATGTCCAGCAGTGGAATGAGGGTTATTGATGATGATGATTTAATCGTCATATTTTTAAAACTAACTATATTGTCTATCAGTTCATAACGCGCTCTATGAAGAACAAGCCGATAGTTTAAGTATCTTTACTGTAACTTTGTAAAGTCGCACTGCAGATTAAATGCCTCTCACTGAGACTTGCTACACACGTGCACATACGAGTATCTTAGAGATTCGAATCTGTGCAGATAAATCGAATGTCCCAAGAGGCACGGCACGGCACCCGATACCTATAAACTAGCCAAGTCAGATTTAGGATTCAATATGTTATCCTAAGTGATAAGAAGAAATGATATTTATAGTAGTTATAAAATATTTTGTTGTTATAAATTTTCAGGACTTACCGATATAGGTTTGTAGTTATCATGGTATGCACTCTATTATGATTCACGGTATATTTACACATATTATTTATTTCGTTTTTCCGATATTTCGACGCTGTTGCAAGCGCCATGAACGCGGATGCACCGTTGGACTGTACTGCGGGTAGATTTGATGATATGTTAAAAATGAAGGGAATGTTTAAGTGCTAAAAAATCTGTCTACCCTCTTTCTTGTCCGTTTATTATGCACAACACCCTACCACGGTTGTAACTTACAAACTCGATCACGATTTACGACAACATTTCTTTTCTGTACTGAAATCTTGGCACCCATTGAGATCTCACTTCTTTAGTCGTTGAAGTCAACAATCAAGGCATAAGTATACTTACTGTTTAGTGACTTTCATTTCACATTTACTGTGCTTTAGATAGGATATGAATCTTCTGCATCCGTTTGTAAGAAACCTGTATAAAATGATACTTACCTAAAGGATAGAATTCAATTAAATTTACTTAAGTATGTATTTCTTCAAATGTATTTACAAATTATTTGACGAAATTATGAGACATTACTTCCCGTGGTAGTTATAAATAAACTGTGTTACGGAGAAGAAAAGCCTCTAAGAATAGGCTTAAATAAAGTGTATAACAAGAGTACCTTATATTTTAATAAAATCGATATTCTAACAAACCCCTGACCTAAATGTATTAATTAATATGAAATCAATGAACTGGAAGGTGTGACGACGCCAGTAGGACGGCGGGCGCCCCGACCGCACCAAAGGTCTACGTCAACTTGATTTGATTATACGAAAGGACAAAAGTATTATCACCTTTGATAAGGGTATCACTGACAATGTGCCTCACTTAACGTACACGATATTTGTTTAATTTTTAAGAGTATAACTTGAGAAATTGCTTATTACTTAGAATCAATACTCGTATCGTCATATAAGTTGATTTCTCTTAACTTTGTTATCCTACTAATATTATAAATGCGAAAGTTTGTATGTTTGTGAGTTTGGATGTTTGTTCCACTTTCACGCAAAAACTACTGTATCGATTTTGATTAAATTTGGTACAGATGTTCCTTATAACTAGGAATAACACATAGGATACTTTTTATCCCGAAAGTCCCATGGGATTGTGTATAAGTAATCGTATGTTTTATTGTAACTTTTTGTAGTCACAAATCCTACCAGTAAATGGCGCGGTTACTTAATTTTTTAACACACGATGGTGAATTGTGCCGAGATTGTATGATACTACAAGCTACGCATTCTCACGGGAGCGGGTACTAGGCGGGTAAAACCGCGGGATACTGCTAGTTTTTAATAATTGTAGTCTTCTACCGGGAAGTTAAACTAAGTATGCTTGTGTCTTGAGTGGGTCACGTCAATAGTGCAATGATTGGGAATCGAACTCACAATTCGTTCGCCAAGCTTGACACCTTAGCGATTAAGCTATTGGCACTATTCAATGATTGGCGTGTTTTTTAGACTGGGAGTTTCAAATATTAAGCACACAAAAAACAATCGCTTCACATTAACTGTTATTAGACTGTGTATTAGAAACATTTACATTGTAATTATAAACATACTAACTGTGCCCCGCGGTTTCACCCACGTAGTTCCCAATCCCGTGGGAATTTCGGGATAAAAAGTATCCTATGTTCTTTCCCGGACCATAAGCTACCCCTGTACAAATTTCAAGTCAATCGGTTCAGTAGTTTAGCCGTGAAAATGTAACAGACAGACAGACAGGCTTACTTTCGCATTTATAATATTAGTAGGGATATTAGTCTTAAATATCAAAGGAATAATATTCTGTCCACATATTAGTCATAATATGACCGAACTAATTGACCGTCCATCTAACCGATTCATTCATTTCGAAACAATGCTTGTGAATTTGTCAAAGTGTGAAAGGCCTTGAGCGAGGGTCCATTCCAGACGATCCTTAGGGACGTTATGTGTCATATTCGGGATAGAATTTTTAAATGAATGAATTTTTAGACGGCGAAAGGGTTGGAGTGTGTTACAGACGTGACGTGACAGAGGGTTGGGCACTTTGGGCAGTTCTTAGAATTTGTCAGTGATTTGTTATTCAATTTGATTATTTTTGATTAAATTGAAAATAAATGAACTATTTTGATATCTTTGATTTACTTACATTTTTGAAAATATATTGTATGCTCGGTTAAACATCGTTTTAATTTTAAAGTTACTGGCGATCTTCATAATTTTAATACTAGGAATAGGCATAAAATCGCCATCTCAGAATGTAGGTTAGCTAGGACTACAAAGTCCTTCATTCATAGATGTATTAAATTTTATAATAAAATCTCCCGGGAAGTGACTGGGCTCACTGATGGAAGGTTTAGATCACACGTTAAAAACATTTTGATAAGCAAAGCATATTATAAGGTTACGGACTACATCAATGACCGGGATGTCTGGAATTAAATTTCTGCACCCGCAACCTCAACATGCTACTTTTTGATTATATAGGTACATATAAGTATTTTTCTATATTTATAGATTTTATTATTTGTTTTCTTTTTTTTATCTATGACATTGTACTAGTTTAAAGGTACTGTTTGTATTTTATTTTATTTAAAAAAAAATACCAGCACGAGTTTCTTGCCGATTCTTCTCGGCTAGAAACAATTTTGACGTTCATAAGTGCCTCATTGAGGCCTTAACTGATTAAATGATTTTTGACTTTGACTTTGACTTTACGTAAAACTACGTAAGTAATGAAATAACACTCAAATCTGAATTAATGCTTTAAGTAGTTATATTATAATCGAGTTCTATAAATAAAGTTCTTTGTGTACTAATTAATTATTCAATTCAATTAATAGAATACCGTTGCGTAGCTAACATACAGGCAGACAGAACGGCGGGAATTGAATGTGTTTCATATTATGTAAAATTAAGCTACGAGTGTAGTAGCTACGCCGCGTAGGTAGCAGCTACGCGTCTACTCGTATAATTAAGTATGTCGGTACCTATATAATTATATTTCTAGAAAACTCTAACTAGAAAATTTGAACCTTGACAAAAATCCGTTAAAATAGTTTCATTTCAACATGAAAAAAAAAATATAGTTCAGTATAGTTCTTAATATTACCTATAATTTGTTACAAAACTTATTCATCGAACAGTAAATAAACATATACCTACATAAATTAATATAATTTACGAACTCATAAAGGAAATGCATTTAAAGTGTCCGTAACATCTGAAACTTTGAATTTAAACGTAATTAAAACAAACTCGGTCTGGAATCGTTCCCGAGGGAGGCGCGACTACGTTATTAATGAAAATACTGTTATTATATTGAAAAGTTTGTGTTTTCGCTGCACTAATGAAATGAGAATAGGGAAAATTAAAAATGCAAAGAAAATAAAGTAAAACACAAGGAAAATATGGTATAATAAGAGAGAAGAACATAAAAAGAATTGATTGAGTTATACTTATAGACATAAAAATGGAAATTTCCTTTTCTAGACTCAATTTGCTCTAGTTTTTCTGGTGTCGATGAAGGTTTGTTTTTCCAACCATGGCTCTGGTTTGAGATTATCAACACGCTTTTGTGTGTCTAACTGTATTAAAATAATATTTATTATGTCTTACAGTGTGATGTAATAAGCCAATTATTATCGTCAAATACCAGAATTCATGGCAACTTCTTTTTCATTTATTCATAATAACAAGCAATTATCAATATAATCTTATTAATTTTACACGAACTACACGAAAAACACGGATACACGATTACACATGGAACAACAATGTGAAAAGAAAATTATAACCACGACAAAAATCCAGACAGTTTTATTTCAATAATATTGTTTTCTTCTTCTCATCTTTATTTGCAATTTAATGATATTTCAGTGACCTTCACGTCACACGCCTGAATCCTGAACACTGTCACAAAACACGGAAACTTCCAACAAAACGTTATTATCAAATTCCGTTCAAAGAAACAGATTACAATTTCATAGTCGAGAGGTTTTTATCGAATGACTTCACTTTGGTCGAATTACCAAGTTTTTAATTGATTTACTTACTTCATTATTGACTCGCTTAAATTTTTCCTTCTCAATGTTTTTTTCATTAATATGAGAAATGTATAAATGCCTCTCTTATTTAGAACATTGAATTAGGAACATGATATTTGTTTTTTAATTTAAGTTTACGTAATGACTGTTAGTAATATTAGTACGATAATCTATTAGATATTTGGAAGCTGAGTAAGATAAAACCTATTGATTTCTTTGATTTACACGAATACTACATTTAAATAAAGCTACTTTTCGTGGATATATTTTGTTTTACATTTTCGACGTTTCGGATTCTTTGCAGTCAGAAAATGTAAAACAAACCACGACAAAAATCCGTTAAAAAGTAGTTTTATCTTTTTATTCTGTTATTACTGTTTTCCCACGAGGTATCAAGTAAAACCAGCTATCTAGGTTTTCTACATTCGTTATCATTAGTTTTTTAAGTACCTAATATAATTAATTTTATACTTATTTCAAATTATAATGAGGAAAGATTTCTTTGTTTGTAACGAAGGCTCCGAAACTACTGAACCGATTAAAAAAAATCTTTCACTAATGGAGAGCTAATTTTTTAATGAGTGAAATACTGTACAAGAACGGGACCTACGCGGGTAAAACTGCGGGTCGCTGCTAGTGTGTATTTGGCTGCTCGACCACTTCCGATACAATCAGTGACTGACTTTTCGACCGATAATCGGGCGAATCGCACACGTGTGAATTGACTCCTTTAAATAATATTATTTTTAGGTAATTCGCACAAGTTAACACTTCGAAAAATATGTATTAGGAATGGTTAATATGTAAAAAAATAACAAAAAAAGTCGGTGACCGATTGTGTGAGGTGTGCGGGTAGTCTTTATGGCGAGAGTCGTGCGACTGGTGTGTGGTGGCATGTGACCTGTCGCAGTCTTGTCCGTGTTCTCAGGGTTCACAGACACCCAGACTCTGTTCCTCGCCTGCTTCGGGACCCTGCTGCCGCTGTTGGCAGTGCTCTGCGCCGCGCTCCTCATTAGGTAAGCCAGTATTGTAGAGGAGTTGAAGGTAGTTGTAGATATAAGTATGTGTCAATAAAAGCAAGATTTTTTAAAGGAAAATAAAGACGCGCCAAATTATTGATCCCCATGCTGACAAATAAGGTGGCGGGTTTGATTCCCGTACACGCTAATATTAATACAAGCAACCTTATGAACAAATAAATTGAATTGAATTGAATTGAATTGAACCTTATCAAACACTTTTTAAATAAAATACAAACCAAAGGGCAGTGTGGTCGGACAGGCCGGACCGCTAAAGAGTTGCAGGTTTGATTCCCATCTTAAATATAAGTGTGATCCACAAATGTTTATCTCGCTCTGGGAATAGGATAAGTTCGCCGGTTCGCGTCCATTTAGTGCAGTTGGCGAGTTTGACGGCGATTATAAAAATATCCCAGCACTCATTTCTATGTATAAAAATATTTAATATGTTCGTTATATAGTCTATTTTAAGATTAACTTTTAGTTTTGTTAAATATATCTTTGGTTTTTTTGTTAAATAGAGAAATATCAGAAATAGCCGTTTTCGCCGGTTTGCGTCCAAAAAATCCAAATCGCGTCCACCTATGAACCGGTTTGCGTCCACTAGCTTAGTAAAGGAATAAAGGGGTAATATTTATATGAATTTGTAAAGAAAGATTGTATTTTAACAATTTCTTTAATAATATAAATATTGAATAGATATTGTTATTATTAAAAACATTATTATCACTACAATCACCACTTCAAAAAATGAGATCTGACCCGTCTATCGGTCTAAGTATCGTTCTTGAGGCATACTATTCACTAAAACTCTTCCTTCTTCCACCTTGTATCGTGTTTTAATACTGTTTAATCATCATCATCAGCCTATGTTTGTCCACTTCTGGACATAGGCTTCTCTCAATGATTTCCAGTGGGGATGGTTGATTACAGTTAGCATGCAATGCAGGCAAACTTTACCAGGTTGTCTGTCCATCGGGTAGGCGGTCTTCCTTCACTACGCTTCCAAGTACGTGGTCTCCATTGTTGGAGAACCTAGCTGCTCTATCGGCCGTCAGTTCTCCTTGCTATGTGCCCTGCCCATTGTCACCGCAGGAGAACAAAGGTGGTCGCACCTTCGTTCTCCTGCGTATCACCTCGTTGCGGATACGATCACGCAGGGAAACGCCAAGTATAGCCCTTTCCATTCCATAGCACGCTGAGTAACTCTGAGATTTATGATTAGGCCATAGTAAGAGACCACGTCTCAGTTCTGTAGGTCATCGCTGGTAACACACACTGGTTGAAGACTTTTGTCCTTAAGAACTGAGGTGATTTGAACGAGAAGACGCTTCGTAATTTCCCAAACACTGCCCAGCCTAGAGTTAGATTCGACGATTGACCATTTTCTTGACTTACCTAATTGGACCATTTGTGCTAGGTTGATATATTCGCCATCAACTTCAGAATAGAATTCAGCGCAACATGAACATTCGACATGATTTTCGTCTTTTGCATGTTTATTTTTAGGCCGATCTGATGAGAAACTCCGACGAAGTCAGGGAGAATTTGTTCCAGGCCTCCAGGTCTTCCACCGATTCTGCCATGACTTTGATGTCGTTGGCAAATGTAAGGTGAAGGCGATGTTGATGCCAAGTTCTTTCTATTCCAGAAGCTCGATGGTATCTTCCTATATTGTCCAAATAGTCCCAGTTTCTTTACTCCATCTGGTCTGCGCCTACTGATTTTGTTAAATATTGTGGTCTTGGGAATAGTATACATATGTGTCTTATCGATTAAATCTTCTCTCAAAATTAATTTAACGCTTTCTTTAACTTGTCTTCTGTGAATGTACTTCTTCTTTCTTGTCTCCGAAGAACTCATCTTACTTAAGATGAGTTCTTCCTTGATGACTCATCTTATTTAAAATGAGTTCTTTGGAGAAAAGAAGAGAGAGAGATATTCTATTTAGAAAAAAAACCAAAGATATCACGCATTTCATTTAAAAACTTAATTTATAGTTAAGTTTTTAACACAGTCTTCATAAAAAAAAATACAGTAATAATAATTAATTTTATATTGTAAAAATTTAAGATATAACAATATAAATGAATATATGAATAAAATTAATACATTTTAAATTATAATTATATAGCAAGTCAATCGTATTTACGAAAATAGTGGACGCAATTTGGTTTACTACTATCATATGTAGGTGTAGTTTGCGTCCATTGCGGACGCAAACTGGAAATTTTGTATATTCGATGTAGCAATTCGCGTCCACCTTATTTTATTCGTTAAATATGAAAAACATTAGCTAATTCATAAATAATATTATTCCTTTTTTCATTATTAAAGTCTAAAATCAGCTATGTATCCTAAAATTCACATAAATCTATTAAAAACTTACTATCGAACGCGCCGCTGCACACTACTTGTTTCCTAAAAATACCGCGCAAACGCTCTACCTTGACTACCAGTCAGATTATAGTTATTTATGGTACGAGGTAAGTTGGTGATTACTTCCGAGGCGCTATTGAGGCCCGAGCCGTCAGGCGAGGGTCAGAAGATAGCCGAGGATAGTAATCATCAATACACGCGTGTACCATACAACGTTTTTCAACACATTTGCGAAGAAATTATCATTTTTCGCTAATAAATAAACAGTTTTTCTATTCGCGCGCATCCAACACAACAATGGTGATCAGCCAAAGACTAAAAGAATATACATATTAAAAAAATCGAATGAATGAATGAATGGAATCGACCATAGACCTACCAAAAGTAAGGAAACATAGTTGAAGTTTGTTTTTAAAATGTATGGACACAATTTTTTTGGTATCGAAACTTTTTTAAAATGAAAGCAATTTAAAAAACAATCTATAACTCACTAGTGAATAAAACGTGTCATTATTCAACTGTTTTTGCACAAATAAGAGCCCCTTTATGAGCAAATGTGTTGAAAAATATTTTTTTTTACGGGATTGGTTTGTCGCACGGACCTTTTGTCCATGCGTGTGTGCTCCTTATACATTGAGGTATTAGCGGTAATGTCTATTCGTTTAATTGGTGTGTTAGTTTACTTATTTTTAAAGGGAGATCCTTAAAGTGGACGCGAACCGGTACATGGACGCGAACCGGCGAACTTACCCTATATGTATATGTGTACGTAGTTTCTTATACACTAGATACATGTTGAAATCTAATTAGCCGTCAGTTGTAATTAAGGGATGATATCGTCACGGTAAATAGTATTACCATGATATAGTGGCCGATTAAGTATATTTACTAAAAAAAAACACATTTCATTACAGTACAGTCAGAGCCAGTGACACTGGGTCGATTACAGATTTAAATAAATTCCATTATTCGCCAATAAGTTCAATGTAAGACACTGAGCATTCCCTCCCGTACGTAACAAAGCGTGGGTACTTAGTAACTATTCATAAATCTGTGGCGTGGGTAGGGTAAAACTACCGGTTATCGGCCCCTTAAGCGACTTTTCAACTTCAGCGTTGATCTTTATACTAATTGGATAAACCAAAAACTTTCAAACAAATTATTATGTAATGCTACAATATTCTAGTTTCAGAAAACCTAAAGCATATATACGTATCTTTAACACATAATTTACAAATAAATATTAATCATGAAATGACCGAAAACACCGGTTATCGGCCCCTAAGACCAGCTATCGACCAGCAATGTACCGGTTATCGGCCGCCTACATTCACTATAGGAAAATGACTCTTATAGTAGAGACATAAGGTTGATAGTCGAATGAAAATAAAACGATTGACGCGCTAAGTACAAACCATACAAAAAGGATTTTGGTTGCTATTATATTTTGATAAACGTTTTGTGAAATATAGAAAATGAAATATATTATACCGGGAATCCAAGGGGAGATCCCGGTGGCTATTTCTACCACGACACCCCAATGCCGGGCCCCCTCTAAAAGCGGCGCCCCCCTCCTGAAAAGAACATCCTCGGAAACAAGGACTTCCCCCAAACCGGTACTGACAGCGAGCGTCCTCCCGTGCTTTCACCTTTTGTACCAGGACTTGAGAGAATTGGGTCGATTGCTCTTCCCGCAACTCTTAGCCCCCTCCTGATCCCCAACATTAACGGGCACACCCAACTATGCCTGAAATGCGAGGGACAATGGGACGGTCCGGAGCCCCGGGAACCCGGGCCGTCCAGTCGACTCGACGCGCAGTATAGCATAACCTTAATAAAAGCTAATTACTGGTTAGTTATCAACTCGTATGGCTGATAAAAATGTTATATTTTAGCCATAATGTTCATAGGTCGATAACAGGTATAGCTATACCCTATACCCGGCCGTCATAAACTCAGTATTTCTGAAGGTCATAACTTTGTAAATACAAAGTATTTTGGCGGCCGGAATCTAGTTGTAAGACCACAAAAATATAGTAGTTCATACATGTAAATAGACCTACTTCAGTAAACCTATGGTTTCTTCAATAAAATCAAAGAAAAACATCGTAAATAAAACTGGTTTGCGACCTCCCGGCCGATAAGGGGTTTTTGAAGAAATTCATCGACCTGTGTGCCGGCCTCCATAAATCTCAAAATTGATGAAACCTTGATGAGTTTCAGTAATTGACTATGAAATTTAAACATTTTATAAACACACAGCCCAAAATTTTCAGCAATTGAACTATAGAAACACATTAAAACTTAGCTTTGAAAATAAATCTACTTGCTATGTTTTTTGCTAAATTTTACGCAACTCCTCACATCAAAATTTTAAATTGCTATTGTAGGCTCAATTTTCCACTTTCAGGAAAATGCCGTTAGCTAATAAATAGGTGAAGTTTGCAGGAATCGAAAGACACTAAGTTAGAAAAGATAAGATTAATATATTTTTAATTATTTAACAAAAAGTGTCAGGTGGCCGATAACGGGTAGTGGCCGGCTAACAGGTAGTTTTACCCTACGTACGTAGTAACTATTAAGTAATCTGTGTGTACGTACCTGGAATCTGGATGAGCCGCTGAAGTCCACCTTCTCCTCAACTAACACACCGGCCGGGGTGGAAGAAACACAATCATAAAACTTCACGACATTTAGTGGTGTGGATGATGGGTTGTTGTTTACTTACTAGTAACTACAAAGTCCAATTGTAACATACACCAACACTACCAACTATTCTTTCATTTTGATTAGGTATCACAATAAAAGCACAACACTAATAACAATAGTTTTTAAGGACAACACAACAAATAACACACACAATATTAGTTAATAGGAAACACAATAATTAGTTCACAACATTACTTTTTATACATTGCAAATCGATTATGAGCCGGTACGCGATATATTTTGTTTATTCGCGGGAAAGATGGGCGCCATTTTGCGTGGAAAATGCAGCAGACTGGCGCGGGAGTGGTGGCGCCACCGGCGCGGCGCGCATGACGTGACGCCTCCATGGTAACCGCCGCGCCGCGCCGCCCGCCCGCCATGAGTTACCTATGTTGGTTAGAGTTAGGGTGGGTACCAGATTTTTTTTCAAAAATATCACTCTAACTAATTTTGACTTCTGTTTCCATTAGAAACATTTAGAGAAATAATTACCAAGACTTGGATTTCAGTAGGTTAGGTAGGTACTCGATAAAAATATAAGTAATTATTTTTCAACACACTTGCTCATAAAGAGGCTCTTATTTGTGCAAAAACAGTTGAATAATGACACGCTTGATTCACTAGTGAGTTATAGATTTTTTTTTAATTGTTTAGTTTTAAAAAAGTTTCGATACCAAAAAAAATCGTGTCGTGTGAGTTTGTTTTTAAAATGTATTTTAAAAACAAACTTCAACTATGTTGCCTTACTTTTGGTAGGTCTATGGTCGATTCCATTCATTCATTCATTCGATTTTTTTTAATAAGTATATTCTTTTAATCTATGGCCGATCACCATTGTTGTGTTGGATGCGCGCGAATAGAAATACTGTTTATTTATTAGCGAAAAATGATAATTTCTTCGCAAATGTGTTGAAAAACGTTGTATGGTACGCGCGCGTATTGATGATCACCATCCTCGGCTATTTTCTGACCCTCGCCTGACGGCTCGGGCCTCAATAGCGCCTCGGGAGTAATCACCAACTTACCTCGCTTGTACCATAAATAACTATTAAACCCCAACGAACAGGGTGGTAGGTATTATAATGTATCAACGATTTAACGTGTGTCGTTTTATTTCACCGGGTTCCCGAACATTTTCGTCGATACCCCAGAATAAACAATGAACGGCCTCCATTTAATTTCTAAAAATAAGCCCAGCTTATCTAGGATAGGAATAAAACTATATTCTGCATAATACATCTTCATATTTGATCGTTGAAATCTGAGTCTTATGTGTAAAGAGTTTTGGTTCAATATTGCGGAGTTGAGGAGGTTAATCCAATAAGTTGGGTCGGGCTATTTTATTTGTGTTTTCTCTTGAGTTGAAGTTGTTTGACGACGAGGTATCTGAGGGTAGGGGCGATTAGAGCGTCACACGCACAAGGAATGTAACTGATACATTGGGCGGGAAAAGAGGTACTTATTCGCTTTTCGGAAGGATAGGTATGTCAATGTTTACCCACCAAAAACATTCTGTAAAAAAACAGCCAAGTCTCGATGGAGCTGCTTGTTTATCTCTAAAAAGTAATGAAATCTAGACAAAGTCGTGCCAAGTGTAAGGTTCCTTACTGCGATTTCTTTATTATTATAGTTAATGTTGTGTGACTTGGCCGTTGAACATTGTTTAAAACGTTAGTAGTGGGTACAAGTCAATTTTGTTTACACGTAATGTTGTAACATTATTAAAATACGCAGCTTTATCAAGCCTATAATTGACTGGATATTGAATCAACGTTTTTCAAGTGGCAATTTTCTATCGTCAATGGGTAGTGGTTTTAGCGACAGATTGGTGCAATAGTGTCATGGAGCACCTAGTTTTGTACCCTTGTGTACAGTTGTGTACTTGTGTACAGTGTATCCTTCAACGGCCAAGTCACATAACATTAACTATAATAATAAAGAAATCGCAGTAAGGAACCTTACACTTGGCACGACTTTGTCTAGATTTCATTACTTTTTAGAGATAAACAAGCAGCTCCATCGAGACTTGGCTAGTTTTTTACAGAATGTTTTTGGTGGGATTTCATTTATTTTTGTTGAAACGTGTTTATATTGTTTTTTTTTTTATTAGATTTTCTTATTTGACACATTTTTTACTTTTTAGGAGTAGTATTTTATTACTAAGCGCCCCGCAGTTTCACCCGCGTAGTTCCCGTTCGCGTTTTCGTGGGAATTTCAGGATAAAAAGTATCCTATGTGCTTCTCCTGGTTCTAAGGTACCTCCCCACCAATTTTCAGCCAAATCAATTCAGCCGTTCTTGAGCTATAAATTCCCGTTCCCAATCCCGTGGGAATTTCGGGATAAAAAGTATTCTATTTTCTTCTCAAGGTTTTAAGCTACCTCCCCACCAATTTTCACCCAAATCAATTGAGCCGTTCTTGATTTTTAAATTTCCGTTCCCAATCCCGTAGGAATTTCGGGATCGAAGGTATCTTATGTCCTTTTTCTGGTTCTAAGCTACCACCCCACCAATTTTCAGCTAAATCAGTTGAGCCGTTCTTGAGTTATAAATTTCCGTTCCCAATCCCGTGGGAATTTCGGGATTAAAGGTATCCTACATCCTTTTCCTGGTTCTAAGCTACCACCCTACCAATTTTCAGCCAAATCAGTTGATCCGTTCTTGAGTTATAAATTCCCGTTCCCGATCCCGTGGGACTTTCGGGATTAAAGGTATCCTACGTCCTTTTCCTGGTTCTAAGCTACCACCCCACCAATTTTCAGCCAAATCAATGCAGCTGTTCTTGATTTTTAAATTCCCGTTCCCAATCCCGTGGGAATTTCGGGATTAAAGGTATCCTTTGTCCTTTTCCTGGTTCTAAGCTACCTCTCCACCAATTTCCAGCCAAATCAGTTTAGCCGTTCTTGAGTTACAATTCCCGTTCCCGTTCCTGTATAATTCCGTTCCCGTTCGATTATCCTAGTTTTTATAGTTTTCTCTTTATGTGGGCATTAAACCCTAACTCTGTACCAAATTTCAGCTCTCTAAGTCTATGGGAAGTACTAGTTCTATTTTGATGATCATGAGTGAGTGAGTGAGTGAGTGAGTGAGTGAGTGTCTGTCTTAAATACGAAACTTTGCATTCGCTTAACTTCGGAACTAAATGACCTACAGACTTGAAATTTTATTTTAAGTATGTGATTGTATAGCTTACTGGATGACGAAAATTTCAGTGCTCTGGGTTTATCCAGAGGTGCTCTAATAGGGGCCTGAAAATGCGGCGAAAGGGTTCCTGTAAAGGATGGTACGGCAGTGTTTGCTTCGCGCTCGACTTGGCGGGGGGCACTGCCGTGCCCCCAGATTGTATCAGATAATTATGGGTATTTAAGTACTTACTTAGTTACAACTTCTCGGTTTTTTAAATGCGTTTAATATTATAATGGCTTTTTAATATGTATACATATTATAAGCGTAATTTTAAAGTAAAGTTGTTTCAATTCTTGTTCACTTTTAAAAAGAAATAAAAAAAGTCTATTTCGGCCAAAATCATTTTAAACTACTTATACCTAAGTACTAAGTTTTGTTAACAAGCCAAAGTAAATGTTATTACTTAATGCGAAAGCAACTCCGTCTGTCTTTACCTTTTCGCGGCTAATCTACTGATCAATATTATAAACTTCTTAAATAACATAATCAATATTAATAACCGTCAATCATCCACTCTCAAGCATCGCATTCTTCAATAATATGCGGTGATGATACTCCGTAAAGTTCGCCCGGTAAATGGGTCCAACCAACTCAATTAGGCCGTGGTCGGTACCTGTCGACCCACGGGATCCACTTAAATGTTTACGGGAGTTCACGGGAGTAAATACACTACTGTAAGTTTATAAATGAAGTGGGACGACATTGTTTTACAATCTAAGAATTATATTATGAGCACCTACACACATTCAAAACTTGCGGTTTCGAGTACTTAATAGTATTTTTTTCTAAATCTATATTCGCGGTTTTTGTTAAGTATATCTAATATCGATGACATGGTTCCTAAGAATATAATTTCTTTAATATCTTATAGTTTTAGACTTCTCCCCACTAACCGATCTATTTGGGCCACCCTGTATACCTTCTGAACCTAGTACCTTCAAGATTGACTTAAAAGTACTTCTTCCTACAAGGTAAAACGCTAAAAAAATCAGTGTTGAAGCCAACATTTCAACTGTACCCTACAAAATAAAATAAAAACAAGTTACGGCAAATAATAAAAAACTTTAGTCTTGGCCCGGGTCCAACGCTGCCGGAAGCTGGCCACTACATCCGGGTAGTTATCCGGTTATCCGGACCTGGTGGAGCCGGATCAATTTGGCCCGGGTAACTCCGAACACAGCTCAATCAACCGTGTAGCTACCTTACAATATGATTGGATACAATTTTTACTCGAATACGCTAAAGTAATAGGAATTATTATGTTATTGAAAGAATATTATTTACTTATACTGTTATTATGTTACGAATAGAAATATATAATGTTGTTTAGGTATACGTAATAACGATAAATTACAACTGCGTACATATGTAGTTATTTTATAGAGATAAACATTTATGGGATTGCACAAATATTAGGTAGCCATCATCACCAGCTCATATTAGTCCCCACCGAGGGGTTCAAGCCTACCTAATAAGGATGATCAGATCAGGTCTTAGTCAACCACGCTGGCCGAGTGCGGGTTGGTCGCCTTCACACACATTCTTAGAATTTCTTCACAGATGTGTGGTTGTGGTTGTAGAGGTTTCCCTCACAATGTTTTCCTACACCGTCAGAATACCTATTCATCATCATCATCAGCTCATATATGTCCCCCCCGAGAGGCTCGAGCCTACCCTGAATTAGGGCGAACCTATTACAATAGATATTAAATTTGATAGTATGTAGTACTTACTCCAATGTTTTAAGAAGGTATTCCCATTTATTGGCCGCCTGTTTGCAGGTCGCTGTGTAGACGGTATTGTCCTGGCGTCTGTAAGAAGAAGTCCACGTCATCATCATCAGAGAGCAGTGACAAGCAGAACCCTCATCATCAACAGGTTGGTCCAGTATCTACATTATATTAGCTTAATATTATAAGGTTGGTAGCTTTAGCTGCGGTTTAAACCGAGTTAGTTCTCCTCCTATTGGTAGTAGTGTGATGTTTGATAGCCTATAGTTTGCTTCGATAAATGGGCTATCCAATGTTTTAACAATTTTTAATCAACTCGTGTCAGTAGTCAAAAAACGAATACTAGAAATACATTCATGTTCAAACAAATTTATAACGCCTTTAAAATTTATCTGAGCAATAAGCGTTTGGTATGATTCAATTTTTCACAGGCGCTTAGCTATTTAATTTCGGATTGGGTCATTGATTTAATACTTACAGTTTTTTACTTTAATTTTTCATAATCATATTGATATTGTAGGAATTCAGAGATTAATAATGTGTCGAGTATCCTATACGCCCTACAATACTATTTATAAGGAACAATTTGTAGCTAATTTCACTTCGGTACGATTACAATTTTGCTAGGAGTTTCTGCAAAAAAGAATAATAAACATTCATCCAGTTTGACAACCAATTACCTATAATAGGTACATTAACCCATACTACTTAATATTGTAAAGAAGCACATGCCTTTTCAACGAGCTTACCTTAGGAACTACGCGTATAGAATCCGATTTGATTTTTTTTCGATATTATAATGTCGCTATAAAAAAATGGGAGGTGAAATAGGCCCTATTTCACCATCTTTAAGTAACGTTCCGAGTAGTTACTATAATGTTTTGTCTTTGTCACTTGATATAAAGTAAGAAAGAGACAACACTAAGTTTACTTGGTGAGTAATTTTACTTGAAGTTCGTGAAATAAGCCCTAAAGGTAAAGTATCAGTGAAACCTCAGGGAAAAATGTATATTATATTATTAGATATTTATTTAATAGCTCATCAATTTATATCAACAGAACTCGAATTGTTATATTAGACCTATCGATTGGTTTGTATATAATGTTAGTTTAACAAACCAAAGTTCCCCGGTTGGGTCAATATTTGTGTATTACCGGATTTGTGTACTATTGCTGGTATCGATACAGTTTGTGCGACGGTGTTTGAGAAAGTATGGTTATTGTTTGCTTATAGTCGACTAGGATTTCTCTGTTGGGTATTCGCGGTGTAGTAATGTTTCATTAAAAGATATTTCTATAAAATATTAATTATTTTGGTTAAACTGGAAACTGACCTCAATCACAAAAGATTGGATGACACTAACTGCTTACAAAAACAGAAGTTTAAAAATTCTATTATGCTATTATATTATGTATTTTTGAATTTCCAAATATCCTTCTAAACTCCACAGAAAATCTAATAAAATATGAACTCGTTTATACAATTAAAAAGAACAATAGTTTTTAAAAAATTGAATTTAAAATTAAACATCCGTAGATCTCACACATATATATACCATTTCGACTAGCACAAACTCTACGACTCTACATTTTAATCGGTTCAAAGTAGTTTGTATTTAAATAAACATCAACCACTTAGGCTTTCACGAATACCAATTGAAATTATAGCGGACTTACGGCACGCTGAGCACTGCAAATGGATGTTATACACACGAGAAATATTGAGAAAATAATATGAAATTTAAATGGGTTTTATGCATTTAAGGCAAAAACAAATTTTAAAAGCACAATTTTCAAAATGAAAATGTATCGAGAAAATGTAATGCTATCGTGTTTCGGTGCGGGTCAAGTTTAGTTAAAGAACCAAAGTTGCATATAATACATAAAATAGTTTTGTACTAATAGTAGAAATATCATAACCAGTCTTCCGAAAACGGGCATTTGGCATCTCAGAGCCCCTTAAACGTAAGGATATACGTGTTCTGTGATTATGATTATTTGTACAAGAGTTATTATAGTTATAAATGATAAATGTAAGTACTTAATATATTACTAGCGGCGCCCGCGGTTTCACCCGCGTAGTTCCCGTTCCCGTAGGAATATGGGGATAAAATGCTAAAAAACTTCCCACTGAATCACTCTATCTATTAAAACAAACCGCATCAAAATCCGTTGCGTAGTTTTAAAGATCTGAACATACATAGGGACATAGGGACATAAGGACATAGGGACATAAGGACACAGGGACATAAGGACATAGGGACAGAGAAAGCGACTTTGTTTTATACTATGTAGTGATAGTGATTTCCGTGTGGGTTATCTCTAACCTAAGGCATATTATTTTGTAAAATTGTCATCAGCATTGGCCTTTAGTGAAGATGATTTCGACATCGTTATCGAAGTATTTTGGTAGCTGTTCATGGCGTGTTTGCAGCATCTACCTGTCAATACTTAGATAATACTATCAAGCATACATAAACAACTAAAATAACCCAACATATTCTTAAACCAACTACCAGTTATAAGAAGAAAGTTCTCACATGATAATCTTTGTTAACGCACAGTACCAAATATCGGGCACAGTGTGCGTTGCACAAAAACCGATCCATAAATCTCTATATATCTATTATATACAAGACACAGGCCATAGAGGGCCAGCCGAAACTGCATTCTCTGTGGTCTAGAGACCTGTTTCCGTCCCGCTCTAACGCACGAGTGTGACAGAGACGCAACAAGTGCATTTGACCTATGCGCCTGCGACCGATTTTGGCAATGCAAGCGGTTATGTATTGGTTTTAATGTTGTGAAAATGTTTGGTTTAAAGATGTTATACGAGTTTTAAATAAACGCTTGTGTCAATACTTTTACTTTATAAATTAAGGTTGTTCTAATTTTGTGTTTACTTTGAAATGTGAAAATATTTCGGTTTGGTAACAGCGTGTAGGATGTTGAAATGAAAATAATGAAAGAGATTTGATAGACTACTAAATATAACTTGTTAATGTACAACTTAAATAAAAAATGTGGGATTCAATACAAAATTTTGTGAGCAAGAAAATTTTGAAAATTCTACTGGAAAATTGCACCCATGCAAAGTCGAGTCGAGTCGCTAGCATAACATAAACAGCAATAATTTCACTTAGACTGAAACTTAGCTATAAAATAATTAAAACTATTATAATAATTATAAAATAAGACTGAAATCTAGCTACATAATCACACATATTATTAACAAATAACATTAATTTGTACCTAATATTAACTTCGATCGTCTAGAACATCACTACATAGTATAAAACAAAGTCGCTGTCGCTGTCTGTCTTGTGAATGCTTAAATCTTTAAAACTACGCAACGGATTTTGAAGCGGTTTTCTATACTCATACTCATCATCATATTATAAAGAGGAAAGATTTGTTTGTTTGTTTGTTTGTAATGAATAGGCTCCGAAACTACTGGACCAATTTCAAAAATCTTTCACTAATGGAAAGCTAATTTATCAGTGCGTGACATAGGCTATATTTTATACCCGTAATCCCACGGGAACGGGAACTACGCGGGTGAAACCGCGGGGAGCTACTAGTCTTTAATAAATAGAGTGATTCAAGAGGAAGGTTTTTAGTACAATTTTATTTCAACATTCTCACGGGAGCGGGAACTACGTAGATGAAACCACGGGGCACAGTTATTATTAACAAATAACATTAATTTGTACCTAACATTATTGTCTAGAACATTCGCTATAACCTCGTAGAGTCGATCGAGTAATAGTGGCGATATGGCGTAATCACCGCAATCTACAATCGTATTAATTTACCAGTTGTTTCTACCCACCCTGGGTTAATTAGGTGCGGGGGCGGGGGTGGCACAGGGACGGATTAAGGACGGACATAGGGGCTGATGATGGGTTTACAGAATGGGTATTTATTGTGTAAAAAGTTTAAATGGTGGTTATAGATTCATTATGTGCTTCTTGAATGAACACACATGAATCCTGTAATGTAGTAGGGTGGTATTGTAAAACACTGACTTCCAATTTGAGACTGAATGTTTATTTAAAAGTAACTCCCTTTTATAGGTGCTAAAGTGGTTACAATGTAGTGGGGTGTATGACGGCTGTTTGACATAAAAGGCTTATCTGTAATCCATATTAGATAAGAGCCATATTAAATAGTTTGTTTATATTATTAATTTTAATGCTTATTTTCCTTATCTGTAAATCAACGTCACACATTCTTTATACGTAATGGCTCGGTCATACACTACAATCCGACATAGTTCATAATATTATTATATGTACCAGTAAAATAAAAGCAGTTGAAAAATGTATGGAAATTGACTTATCTTTAAGTTTTTTTTTTCATTTTACGTTAAACATTAAGGTTGTTTAAAAACGTGTGGGTAACTAAAATTATGCTCAAATAAATCACGTTTTTTATACTTAAATTAAACATTGCTTTAAATTATTATACATATTTATTTTTACTGTATTTTCTGTTGTATTTATTAAGTTATATTAATTCAGCCCCCCTTTCGAAACTCCTCGAATACATCCCTGTATCGATTATTCACTTCTGTGATTCGATTAATTAAAACGCTGACACAGAATTGTGAATAGAAATCTGATTTCAGATTCATCTTATGTCTATTAGATTCAAATACGTTCACAGTCTTACAAAGAATTGGTTTATTTATACCTCTTCATTTTAATTATATTTTTAATCAATCGCAATATAAAGTTGAAGCTAAATCATTACTATTATTTAGGTTTTTTTACATAGGTAATCAAAAAGTTTAATCAAAAAAGTTAAGCATAAAGAAAAAAAACTTACAAACTAACACATGTGCTTAAATATATCATAGGAAAGGTATATATGTAATAACAATAGGTATGTAAGATTGGACCTGCTTAACGTAAAGAATACAACAAAGCACGTGTTTTGTTTTGTACCTACGAGTATAATCACAATTACTAAATTGACTATCAGTTCAGACAAAGAGCGCCCTCTACTGAGAAAAACTAAAAGAAAAGTAAAAATTTCTCTCTTCTGAGGTGAAATTCTTGTTCTAATATATGTTACATATTTTTAATATAGTTTTACTATAAATAAGTACTTCATAACATGTGTAATAAACAACTTAGGTACCATCATGTAATTGAAAATAGGTTGTTGTTCATAAAGCAAGAATAGTTTTGATTGGAAAACTTTATTTATTTGGAAACAAACAGAACAATAAACCATATGAATTGCTACGTAAAATAAACAAAAACGTGGCAAAGTTTCCACTATATGTACATAATATATGACCTTTTAAAAATCATAAAATGCCAGACTTTAACCACCTCCAATCAAATACTCGTAGGACTACTAACTAAACAAAGGCTTCCTTCATAACTCTTTACATCTTAAACGTATTCATTGAAAGAATAAGGGCCCATTTCACCATCTTCAAGTAACTTTCCGAGTAAGTACTCACAAGTTTTGTCCTTGTCATCCTACTAATATTATAAAGCCGAATGTTTGTGAGTGTGGATGTTTGTTCCTCTTTCACGCAAAAACTACTGAATGGATTTTAATGTTTGGTACAGATGTTCCTCATACCTAGGAATAACACATAAGACTTTTTATCCCAAAATTCCTACGGGATAAGGTTCCACGCGGATAAACCCGCGGGGCACAGCTAGTTTGATATAAAGTAAGAAAGAGACAAAACTAACTTTACTTGCTGAGTAACTTTACTTGGAGGTCGTGAAATAGGCGCTAAGTAATATAGAAAAAGAATTAAATTTCATCTGCACCAACTGTCAGTACATACATAAACTATTAAACCAACTAACAAAACTTTCTACAGCAAAAAATGTAATGATGAATTATATTTCAAAACGTTTTTACGATCAGTCCAACGTATCCGTTCTCAGCTTTCTACATACAAACATACAAGTTATATTCTAGTACAAGGGTATAATGATCGGCACACACACAGACACGCGGACACACAGCCTACTGTTACATGGTATTCGATGTAGAGATGATTTTGTACTAACATGGGTGGTTGGACGCTGAAATATGGTGTAGTTTCTTTAAAAGTGTGTATGTATAAATACTGAATAAATAATTATTCTATTCTATAATTTTTGAAAGGTTTCGGTTCGAATTTATTTAGTTTGGATAACAAAAAGGTTTAAGGTTTTTGGACAATCGAATGCCTGAAATCTACTTTTAATGATTTTGAACTCATTAAAAAGTTGAAATTTTCGTAACAATTCATAAACTATGGTAGTTAAATTTTCAAAATAAACTGTAATGAAAAGATGTCTATTGAAACTAAATGCTGTGAAAAGTTAAGGTTCATTGTTATGTTGAAATAGATCAAAGAAGATGTTTCCAAAAATAGTAGCTTTACTTGATTCTAATTAAGATAAATAACATTAAATTAAAAATTTAATAAACCCCCAACACAATTACTTTCAAACTCCCATAACTTTTAAACGGGTGAACCGATTTTCATCAAACATGTCTAAGAACACTCGCACGTAAGTTCCCTTTAATACAAAAAAACTAAATTAAAATCGGTTCATCCGTTCGGGGGCTATGATGCCACAGACAGACAGATACACATATACACACACACAGACACGTCAAACTTATAACACCCCTCTTTTTGCGCCGGGGGTTAATTTAAAATATTAAACTATCTAACATGTAACTGAGGAGACAGGAACGTACTTTCATCTAGAATTTAGAGACATATTACGAGTACATAGATAGAATATTATATGTCTCTACCGCTGACTCCCAATTTCTTCAAGTTTAATTTAAAAAGAATATTGCTCTCCACCTGCGTTTTCCTGTTTGATGTAATGTACATTTAAATGAAAATCGTGATCTCATATTATTATATGCCTCCCCAATGTTCAAAGTGCCTATAGAATATTACATCTACATATATTTAATTTATACATTCACGCGTACTGAAACTAGGTTAACTATTAAATGTCTACAGGTATTGTACATTTTCCAGAGTGGAAATACATAAAATTTATACCCTATTATCATAACAAAAGCCGTACATACATACCATAAAAATAACGTCGAAACGTTGCTTTTGCGATGTATTCACTTCCATAAAGAATAATGTTCGTTTCAGAAAAGGTATGCCATTTAAATTAGCTAAACTTAATGGAATCTATATAAAACTAGCGGCCCGCCCCGGCTTCGCACGGGTCCAATTTTCCCGTTGATTTTCCAGATTTTTTTACATAAGAACCTTCTACAGAGTATTAGAAAACTACAAAAAATCACTTTGTGCCTTACAGCGCAATCCTTTCCGTGGTTTCAGCTGTAATCTGTAGTCATACATTAGTCATAAATATGTATATAATAAAAATCGTATATTGTTTCAAATTACGCACCCTATTTAGTCGCGCAGTCACCGGACGAATACAAAAATTATTGCCAAAATTTCCCTTTGCCCTTCGCGTCGCTGTGTGCGATGCGCAAGAGTGCCTCACTCACACGCGTCTCACTGCTGTGAGCGTGTGGTGTAGCCGGTTTGGTTAAAGTACATTTTTAGGGTACCTACCTACATCTCTATAAATAGTGTATTGACTACATGCAGCCAAGAATTTTTCGGGGTTTATTAACCGAACGCAACTGCGATGTAACTCACTGGATGAGGAGACCAAATTAAAGTATATAGACATTCCTTTGGTTTTAAGTAGATTATTTACGGTCTGTTTTTGATGTTTTGTTAATGATTATGAATTGTATTTAGTTTTATATATTAGTGTTCGTTGGGTTGTATGTTATATTACCATTTAGTTTAGTAAATACACTCGTTTTATTCAATAAGCATTTTATGAACAAGTTTTGTTCTATATTACCTGTCTCTGAAACTTTGTTCTTTTGCTTGTATAAACAAGCAAAAAAACAAACATAAGTTTATTTCTACAGTAACAAAAGATTTAATTTCAAGCATATACATATCAAAGAAATACCTTTGAGAAGTTCTTGCAATAGGTCTAAGCGTACAAACAAACAGCGAGACCTATTTTAGCACTATGCTATGGATTTTAATTCAGTTTTCAGTAATATGTAGATAGAGTAAATCAATATGAAGGTTTATCGATATCTATATAGTAATATGTAGGTATATAAAGCTCAAGAGTTTGTTTGTTTGAACGCGCTAATCTCAGGAACTACTGGTCCGATTTGAAAAAAACTTTCGGTGTTAGATAGCCCATTTATCGAGGTAGGCCATAGGCTATATTTTATCCCCGTATTCCCAGGGGAACGGGAACTACGGGGGTAAAACCACGAGGTGCTGCTATCTACTATATACATGTAGCTTATTCTTTCGGGACTGAGATTTTACGTGGGTCATTGTTAATTTGTTAAAACCTTCCTTTTTAGACCATACCAGTTTTGATTTCTGTATCGTGTGTGAAAATTGTTCTATGGTTTTTGAGAAATCTTATTCAAGTGGAACTAAAACTTACATCAAAATATATTTCAAATGAAACAAAGTCAAATTCCCTAAGACGCTGGACGTGTAAAGTATATAACATAAAATATAATAACTTGTACATAACACAATATACCGTTAGTTCCGAAAACTCAACAAAGATGCTGCGGTGTCATCACCAATTTGTGTTTGCAGTTGTTTCTCTTATTTGTAAACCTTATTGCTTTGTAATAAAGGTGATATAGTATTTTATCAGTTGGTTTTGCTCATGTCCTGGTAACCATTTGTAAGGCAGAAGACAATGGTGCAAATTGTGGTTGTGCCACAAATAATGTTTTTGAAGACGAATGGTGTCACTCGCAACGAGATACTATAATACTTTAACCGTGGAACAATATTTTCAACATTTTCCGGGTTCTGTGTTTCTGTTGTGAGTTGTAACTATGTATATTGTTGTGTTGTAATATTTGTTTTAAGCCAATTTAAAGAAAAGAAATAATTTGTCATTCCCAATATATTTTTGCTCGTACAGTAAATGGGTAACCACAGGGCTTGTTTTATCTTTCGTTTTCTAATAATAGAATTTTTCATTTTCATATTACTTAACATATTTACTTAAGATATTATTAGATTGAAAAATCATAAAAATATTTTGAAAACATACCTAAGTAATTATTCTTTAAAAAATTGACACTATAATCTTTTATAGGTATTTGTATCTATTTCAACATGGAAGCATGTTTTTACAAGTTACCAAACAATATTGAAGTGTAAGATAATTGTTTGCCGCGGCGTCGCCTGCACCTGCTTGGCAGATGTGATTTGACACATGTCCTTGCCACGGTTCCACTAAACAAAATGGAAAAGTTTACAAAAAATAATGTTTTAAATCTATGTTGAAATCCGATTGTCATAAAGCCCATTGGAGCACTAACTCCTGTAACTTTCTCAAACTCATTCGCCCACAGACAAAGTTAGTTCAATAAACGTAATTTCTTTTTATCTCGCAGCAGTAAATTCTGGTTAGGTAAAGCCGGGTCGCGAGTTCGGTTCCCGGCTAACGAGAGAAAGTAGCAGACGTTGTTCGCGGAATATCTTACAGAGTTACCGTAACAAGATGTGGTAAAACTTTGAGTTTACCAAAATAATGGATGTTATTTTAACACTGATGGAATGAAAGTTTATAATAATGAGTGAATGAGTGGGTCTTAATATCAATGGTACTGAGATTTTAGGCTATTTGTATAGAGGGTTGATTTGGCGTGATCTACGTATAGCTGCCAAATTATTAAAACAATTTTAATGGGATATTCGCAAGTAAAATATTTTCCGTAGCGTAAAATAAACTTTTATGAAATAGCCAAGGGCCAAATGGAAGTCTTTGGGGTTGACCTTTTGCCCAACAGTGAGGCATTTTGTTAAAATTATTATTGTACATTCGATTGTCAAAACCCTGAGTATTTTCCCGGCACGTTACATAAACCTCTTGAAAGCTCCCGCGGTGTTGATCGATGATCACCGATGATCACTTGATCACCGACTTTCTCTCCAGTGGCTAATGTACTGACATACTTCGACTTATGAGTATGAAAACCTTCACATAACTCACTGTATTGTAGGTCTACAGACAGATCTGTATCTTTTATAGGTGTTTATTCTTTCCTTTGTATATTTCGCAGGTTTATTGTCAAAACCGTGGTACAATTTTGGCAAAGGACAATGGGCAGATTTGTATGGAGTGTGTCCCAAGTGCTGTAGCACTTCGTGTGGTACATCATTCGATAGCTATCGTTAAGAGGAACAAATGACTCTACGGGAGTGAAGCCGAATTCCCCGGCAGGAAAAAGTTACAGCCATTTAAAAAAAAAAATATGCCTACTTTATGCAGGAAGTTCCAAGTGCTGTAGCACTTAGTGTGGTATACCATTCGATAGGTTTTGTTAAGAGGAACAAATGATTCTTCGGGAGTGAAGCCGAATTCCTCGGCTGAAAAAAGATACAGCCATTTAAAAAAATATATATGCCTACTTTATGCAAGGAATTCCAAATGCTGTAACACTTAGTGTCGTATATCATTCGATAGGTATCGTTAAGAGGAACAAATGATTCTTCAAGAGTGAAGCCGAATTCCCCGGCAGAAAAAAGTACAGCCATTTAAAAAAAAAAAATGCTTACTTTATGCAAGGAGTTCCAAGTGCTGTAGCACTTAGTGTGGTATATCATTCGATAGGTATTATTAAGAGGAACAAATGATTCTTCAGGAGTAAAGCCGAATTCCCCGGCAGAAAAAAGTTACAGCCATTTAAAAAAATATATATGCCTACTTTATGCAAGGAATTCCAAATGCTGTAGCACTTAGTGTGGTATATCATTCGATAGGTATCGTTAAGAAAAACAAATGACTCTACGGGAGTGAAGCCGAATTCCCCGGCAGAAAAAAGTTACAGCCATTTAAAAAAAAATATATGGCTACTTTATGCAAGGAGCTAGCTATTTGGCTAAGCTACTAAACATATTTAAACACTATATTTCGCTATTTTTAGTTATGATGAGGTAATAGTAAAGGAATAGGTAAGTACATAATATAAGAAATAAAATAAAAATAATATGTAAGATTTTGTGCGTCTTAATCACTATCATATCATTCTAAATCATTTTGAAGCTCCACTCTCCAACTTGCCAAGAACTTTGTCTGTTTTTTTTCAGTAAGGCTATGAGTAATGGACTCCTTGAATCAGTTTAACGTAACACAACCGAGCATAGCTCATTTTTGTTCCCTCAAAGGCCATTTACACGGACTCCTTGAATCAGTTTAACACATCCGAGTTTTTTTTTAAATGGCTGTATCTTTTTTCAGCCGAGGAATTCGGCTTCACTCCCGAAGAATCATTTGTTCCTCTTAACAAAACCTATCGAATGGTATACCACACTAAGTGCTACAGCACTTGGAACTCCTTGCATAAAGTAGCCATATATTTTTTTTTAAATGGCTGTAACTTTTTTCTGCCGGGGAATTCGGCTTCACTTCCGTAGAGTCTTTTGTTCTTCTTAACGATACCTATCGAATGATATACCACACTAAGTGCTACAGCACTTGGAACTCCTTGCATAAAATAGGCATATATATATTGTTTTAAATGGCTGTTACTTTTTTCTGCCGGGGAATTCGGCTTCACTCCCGAAGAATCATTTGTTGTTCTTAACGATACCTATCGAATGATATACCACACTAAGTGCTACAGCACTTGGAACTCCTTGCATAAAATAGGCATATATTTTTTTTTAAATGGCTGTAACTTTTTTCTGCCGGGGAATTCGGCTTTACTCCCGTAGAGTCATTTGTTCCTCTTAACGATAGCTATCGAATGATGTATCACACGAAGTGCTACAGCACTTGGGACGTTTTGCCCAATATCCTTTCAACGAATTAATATGCGATGGGGTGGCCCTTGAGTCACCCCTGCGCCGTAATCATTTATATTTTATAAGGAATAAAGTCAATTGACAATCTACTGGTTACATATTGATATCTTTGATTTACACGAACACTACACATTGAAATAAAACACTTACACGGATTTTTGTCGTGGTTGTATTTTGATTTATATTTTCTCACGTTTCGGATTTTTTACTGACCCTCTTCTTTACCCGTGATCACAGAAGATTTGTGTTTTATTTCAATCTACTGGTTAATTATGATGTCACTAGTGAAATTATAAACTCACGGCTTTGATGATAATATACCTGCGCAATATACAGGTGTTATGCGTATTTATTTCGCGGTTATAGAACCTTTGCAAATAACTAATCTGGGGGCACGGCAGTGCCCCCCGCCAAGTCGAGCGCGAAGCAAACACTGCCGTACCATCCTTTACAGGAACCCTTTCGCCGCATTTTCAGGCCCCTATTTGACAACCTCCGGATGAGCCCAGAACGCTGAAATTTTCGTCATCCAGTAAGCTATACAATCACATACTTAAAATAAAATTTCAAGTCTGTAGGTCATTTAGTTCCGAAGTTAAGCGAATGCAAAGTTTCGTATTTAAGACACTCACTCACTCACTCACTCATGATCATCAAAATAGAACTAGTACTTCCCATAAACCTAGAGAGCTGAAATTTGGTACAGAGTTAGGGTTTAATGGCCACATAAAGGGAAAACTATAAAAACTAGGATAATCGAACGGGAATGGGAATTATACAGGAACGGGAACGGGAATTGTAACTCAAGAACGGCTGAACTGATTTGGCTGGAAATTGGTGGGGAGGTAACTTAGAACCAGGAAAAGGACAAAGAATAACTTTAATCCCGAAATTCCCACGGGATTGGGAACGGGAATTTAAAAATCAAGAACGGCTGAATTGATTTGGCTGAAAATTGGTGGGGTGGTAGCTTAGAACCAGGAAAAGGACGTAGGATACCTTTAATCCCGAAATTCCCACGGGATTGGGAACGGGAATTTATAACTCAAGAACGGCTCAACTGATTGGGCTGAAAATTGGTGAGGTGGTAGCTTAGAACCAGGAAAAGGACGTAGGATACCTTTAATCTCGAAATTCCCACGGGATTGGGAACGGGAATTTATAACTCAAGAGCGGCTCAATTGATTTGGCTGAAAATTGGTGGGGAGGTAGCTTAAAATCTTGAGAAGAACATAGAATACTTTTAATCCCGAAATTCCCACGGGATTGGGAACGGGAATTTATAGCTCAAGAACGGCTGAATTGATTTGGCTGAAAATTGGTGGAGAGGTAGCTTAGAATCAGGAGAAGCACATAGGATACTTTTTATCCCGAAATTCCCACGGAAACGTGAACGGGAACTACGCGGGTGAAATTGCGGGGCGCTTAGTAATAAAATACTACTCCTAAAAAGAAAAAAAATGTGTCAAATAAGAAAATCTAATAAAAAAAACAATATAAATACGTTTCAACAAAAATAAATGAAATCCCACCAAAAACATTCTGTAAAAAACTAGCCAAGTCTCGATGGAGCTGCTTGTTTATCTCTAAAAAGTAATGAAATCTAGACAAAGTCGTGCCAAGTGTAAGGTTCCTTACTGCGATTTCTTTATTATTATAGTTAATGTTGTGTGACTTGGCCGTTGAACATTGTTTAAAACGTTAGTAGTGGGTACAAGTCAATTTCGTTTACACGTAATGTTGTAACATTATTAAAATACGCAGCTTTATCAAGCCTACAATTGACTGGATATTGAATCAACGTTTTTCAAGTGGCAATTTTCTATCGTCAATGGGTAGCGGTTCTGGCGACAGATTGGTGCAATAGTGTCATGGAGCACCTAGTTTTGTACCCTTGTGTACAGTTGTGTACTTGTGTACAGTGTACCCTTCAACGGCCAAGTCACACAACAATAACTATAATAATAAAGAAATCGCATTAAGGAACCTTACACTTGGCACGACTTTGTCTAGATTTCATTACTTTTTAGAGATAAACAAGCAGCTCCATCGAGACTTGGCTAGTTTTTTACAGAATTTTTTTGGTGGGATTTCTTTTAACAACAGCAGCTGGCTATCGAATATGAGGCCTCGCAAAGCAGATCGCAACCACTAATCACTAGCAGTTGTGAAACAAAACAAAAATAAATTTTTATGTTATAATGTTTTACAAATTAGAATGACAAATATATACGTTTTATTCACTTTACGATGTCCACAAGTGATATTATCGACCGTTAAAAATACATCAACATTTTTACAACGTCGTTTTATTGTTCATATTTTGGCGTTTACTATGAAAAGGGTTATATAAATGTAGTTACCTGTGTGTATGTGGCGCGGGACCTCTTAGATTGAGAGATTAATAAAATACCTCTTCATTTACGAGTGTTGAGGTTAGACTTTGACACAACTCGAGGTTGTTCAGTCCTTAGCGACAATAGCCTTCTTTACTTATGATAATGAATTTAGAAGCAGATATTCCATGATTTAATGTCTACTACATTTATCTAGACTGTATAATAATAAAGATTACCTAATGTGTTTAAACTATACAATATAATTATGGTTTATTAATAGCAACGGACCCCATGAAACCCAACACACGTTATTTTTCTATTTGCGTCGTATAAAGTCAAAGAAAACTTATGAAAATCATACTACACAAAACATATATGCTTGAGTGAGTTATGTAAGGGTCTTCAAGAAAAATCTTGTTTTCTCTTTGTCAAAAAGGCAGTAACTACTTATCTATCAGAATAAGTTGATCTGATAATACAACACATCTACCGCACGAAGTTCAACGCCACACGGCGGCAGCCATTTTATTTCACTTCATACAATCGGAAAGAAAATCTTGTACAAGTTTTTGTAATAAGATTTTGTGGTAGTTTGGTTGAATAGTGCTCTGGGTTATCTTGTTAGGTAGGTTAGGTTGTTATTTTTGGAAGGGCTGATTTTTCCATCGCCAGATAACTTTTATTCGATGAATAAAAATGACGTTTGACAGTTTTTGTCTGTCACTGTCACTGTCAACTGTCAAAACAAAATTATTCCTCGAATAAAGTTAACTGGCGATGGAAAAATCAGAGCTTCGCTACATAGTATAAAACAAAGTCGCTTTCTCTGTCCCTATGTATGCTTAGATCTTTAAAACTACGAAACGGATTTTGATGCGGTTTGTTTTAATAGATAGAGTGATTCAGTGGGAAGGTTTTATATATAATTTTATCCCCATATTCCTACGGGAAATGGGAATTACGCGGGTGAAACCGCGGGGCGCCGCGCCGCTAGTAATAGTATAATATCAATATTAATGAAAAACAATTGCTATACAAAATTGGTTCATCAAAGAGACTGAAGTTCATGTGCAAAGTGCCTGTACCTATTTGGATTAGGCACATTATTTTTATTGTACTTATTTGTTAATGTAAGGTTTGTGTAAAGGAAAACTTATGACAACCACGCGGAAATTGCGAATCGTTAGTAATAAATAAATATTATTTTCATTTAATTGGAACAAAGCAATAAAAATTTTTTAGTACTTAATATTTTAACTTAGATTGATTTTTGTTTTAATAACTTTCTTTTTGCGTAAAGTTTTTAAGCTATTGCATAGCTTCTATCGAGGGCCTTGAGCGCGGGGACCGAATCCAGAAATTCCGTAACGAAAAAAATCCTCACGTTTTTTCTTTATCGAAAACTTTTTTTTTTAAAATTTCCAAAATGTTTTTATTGTAATGTAGTCAAAGTTTTCATTGTATGAAGTCTCAAGTAGGACATCAAAATTTCTAAGGTTAGGATTGCAATACAAAAATAAAACCTTTACCGCGGCAGTCCCCGAGTGCCACACGTTTTCTTTTTGTTATTCCTAATTATATATGAAACATTTGTACCAAAAATGTTACACAACCTAGTAAGTACCTAAAGTCATATTTTCAACAAACTTTCGCAAATAAAATCTTAGTAATATTATTATATAGTAAAGTAGTAATAAATAATTGGCGATGCCTTCGAGCGACGTACAAAAATACTTTTGCCACGAAATATTCTCACTTCCCTACACGCCCTCACATTCATCAAGTGAGAGAAAGGGAGATAACAACGAACACATAATAATATATTTATAGAAATCTATTTATATTTAAGTTAAATATTTGTTTAATAAGACTTTGAATCTCTTTGGGGAGTGATATCTGAGTAATATTACACACAATACTTACATATAAATATGACATTTATAATCGTCATAACCAAAATTATGTTTAATTATAATTAATTTAAATTTGTAGTATTTTTATATTGTACAAAAATACTAGCTGTGCCCCGTAGTTTTACCTGCATTTTTTCTCTTTTTTATCAATAAAATTTGCGTGTCAAAATCCATTCATTAAGTAGTTTGAGTAGATCACAACTGTTGCCTTTTTCAAATAAATATATTTTCAGATAGTTTCGATTACAATATTAATAACAATATTTCTTATTTAAAAATACGTTTGAAGCCATCGAAATTAGGAACTGCATTTCATGCGCCGGCGCAGCGATGGGATTTAGTCGCGTAGGGTTCACACTTCTTAGTTCAAAGTGAAATAAATAATTTATAAACTTCCATCTAGACGTTTGAAACCTATTTGGCATAGAAACTTGAAATTCAATATAATTTAAATAAATTCGTAGAAAAAACCAAATACAACTTCTATGCTAGAAGGTGATCTCTAACCACGTGCTCAGCTTCTCCAATAATGGGCAAAACGTCCCAAGTGTTGTAGTACTTTGTGTGATACATTATTTGATAGGTATCGTTAAGAGGAACAAATGATTCTATGGGCATAAAGCTGAAAATTATTTTGAGAGACAAAATAAAAGTTAACTAAACGTACCCTACCTTTTACATTTAATATAAGTAAGTATTCGCTGGTAGATTCATATTCTACTTTCATAAGTGCTTTTTCGAGGCCGTCATTAAATATTTTTAGATTTTTTTGTTTTTGTGCGAGCCCTACCTTTGGGCGTGGGGTGCGCGGGCGCACGGGACGCGGCCCCGATCCAGCGCATGCGCCGTTCGTTGCCAAAAATCTAGTCAAACTGGCTTGCTATAGTGCAACGCACTTCTCGATGAATGCGTGTGAGCACAGGGAACTGCGTGGAGTGGGTGTTAGGTTAATTAACAATAATTACGTCTAATGTAAGTAAGGTACTAGTGGAACTATGAAAATTTTCACGATTTATAGAAGAAGAGCGATAGATATTTGTAGTGACTTTAGTTACCGGACAATAAATCAGTAATTTTGAGTGCTAAAGAGGTTTCTTGAGATTTTAGTGAAATGGCTTTGAATACTATTGTAACTCACCGCGGGTCCGCAGGTGTTTCTAGATCATTATCATCATCATCAGATCATAGCGAAGGGTTCGAGCTTACTATGAAATTAGTTCGATTAAATTGTTTTTAGATAAGCAGTTACAATGAAAATTCAAATAAAAAAGTATTTTCTCAAAATGTTGAGGCTGTAAAAGCAACTGGAATTTTAATTTAAAACAAAAAACTTGTCGCCTCCACGCCACCTCCTGACCAGACGTTAGATAGTCGTATAACAAGAGTAGGTGCATCTAAAAACTGCAACTCGATTTGGGGCCGCGGGCGGGGAGGGGGGCGGGGCAGGCTGCGAGGGGGGAAGGAACAGAGAAAAAATAAACCAGAGCCGAAATCGCACGGGCGACGACCGGCCACTGACCCCGCTCTTAGGACCCGGGTCTAGCCTCGGTGACCTAAGTGTTGATGTATGTGTGCGTAGGCGCTGCACCATCACCAAACGTCATTACGGATTATTAATGGCGGAGTTCATTTTTGGGCGAATGTTTTTGTAGTTATTTTCGTTGTTGATCGTATGATTGCTTTGTTTTGGTTTGGTTTTGCCACCAAAGTTGGTAGCTTCAATACAAATAAAGTATAATGTATCCATATTGTGTAAGTGAATTAAGTAATTCAGTTCAATAGCCGTGTATCGGTATTGTTTGTATCGTTAATGTCTTATTTCTGATTGTGGACAGTGAACGCGGTCACTCCGACTCGTAAAACCTTGGATATTGATATTTTATATCGACTCTGTGCACCTGCTATATTACAATATCAATGACAAATAATACGGTGACGTATTTACTCGATTACAGAACAACAAACACATAATTAAACTAACTATATTTTATATTTTCCTATTAATGTTGCGTTCCCGGCACATTTATTGGGAAGTATTAAATAAAATGTTTATTACAAAGACAAAATACCTATTATGTATTAAAAGTCGGGCTTAGAAAAATTTACACCCAATGGCTGCTAAAAGAAAGAGACAGTTGAACAAATGAATCTTCTAACTGGTTAAAATAAACGTATATTTTTAATTTCAGTTAAAATCACCAACTGACGAGGGGGCAACAGGCAGCGCAGGGGATTCCGATTCTACTCCCGCCAATGGCTCCATTTTCACAATGACCCTCAAGAATAACCATCTCATTGTGGAGACTGAGGAGAGAAATGTACGTAGGAATATTTTTAATAATTTCAAATTTGTACTAAATATTACTAAACACAACCAAAAAAAGAATTAAAACAGCAAAGAATCGGCCTGTAAATTCATATATACAGCTGGGCAAAAATATGTACACTATGTATATTAACAAATCATTTTTATATTTTCCAGGACATCACAAAAAACGGTAGAGAAACAAAAATGAAGTATTCTCCTGACAACGACGGTATATTTGTGGTTGAAGTTCAGCAGTCGGCGGCTTACAGACCCAACAAGACATTACAAACAGCTTCCCCGCCACTCAACCCTGAGATATCCACCAACCAGGCCCTCATCCATCGCGTTCCCGAAGAACTTGAAAGAAAAATAGAAGAGGACAGCGAACGTAGCAGTGGCAGGTACGACAGAGACAAAGCATTAGCGTTATCCAGCACTGGACTGTCCATCTCCGACCTGAGCATGTCTTCGATCGGGTCTCATAACGTGAGCTATTCCTATGGCAGCCAGATGGGGTACGAACAAGGCCCGTTTGGCTATCCAGTGTACCCCGGATACGACATCAACAAGGAGAACATTCCAGAAGGTATCATCAATGATAACTCCCAAGAGCCTCTGATTAGCAAAACACCAACAGACCTTGACAAGCCGGTCGTGACTGCAGCTATATTCAAGCAGGATTCTATCATTGGTAACGACGTGCTGCAAGGGTCAGGGTATTGTATCGAGGGGTCCACTGATGGACCGCTGTTATCCGATGTCCAGGCTCGGGAGTATAGTCTGCTACACCTGCACGATCAGAAGAAGATAGAGAACGGAGTCGCCATTGCTATTGCTGATAAAATTGAAAGTCCTAAAAAGAGTTTGAATAGAGCTGACAGCCTGCCAGTGCGGTTAGAAGACGAGATTGTTACTGAAGACAAACCACCGATGGAAACTATTAAAGAGGATGATTTGCCTTCTAAAGAGGCTTTGAAAGGGAAGCGAGCATCGTTACCTATAATCAGGACTGAGGTTTACGAGTCTGTTAAAGATGCAATCCTTCCCTCAGGATCACCAAAGTTCGAGAAGTTGTTCAATGATACGTCTCCCGGAGATAGCACGTTCGATTCCCCGCCGATGATCACCATCACGGAAGAAAGCGAGTCCAGTAAGTCGGAGAGCACTAGTTAATTTAATGTATTTGTAAATAATTTGAGGAAACAACACAAGGTTGGTGATGAAATACTGATGATGATGGTGATGTAAATAAGTATATTTTTTATTTTTCGTTATTTTTTAAGATGAGGAACAACTCACATAACTGATAAATACAGTATTACTTTATTTATTTAAGTGAACAATTATATTAGTTTACGTAATATTATGTATCTATTTGTGCGGAACTAGGGTGACATTAATTATTCACTTTGGTAAGATAAAAAAAAAACGGCGCGCATTTTAGAGGTGTAACGTAAAATGTAAAACCTATCAAAAATGTACCTAGTTAGTGTAAGAATAAGCTTCAAAATTGCTTGTATATTTTAAATCGGTGGTTTGTAAAGTTGCTAAATTTTTATGTTAGGATAATTATGTGATAATGGCGGCATTGAATTAAATAATAGCCTTTAGGTGACGCTGGACAAAATGTAAGAATTTAGTCATTTTTAATTGATATTATTTTTTGGAGATACGTATCAAATATACTCATTTAAAACTTTAAAATTCTAAAATAAATATTAACATTCTATAGACCGTAAATTTGAAGAAAATCAGAAGAAGTAGCCCAATATGATTAAAAATAAGACTAATAAATAATAGATTAACTTCACAACTAGATACTCTTATAAGAGACCAAGAAATAGGAAATATAAAAATATCCTGTAAAATTTAGATACCTACATTGTTGAATTAAACTAAAAACAAGCCTTTTCATAAATCATATAAATTAATACAACATTTTTAATTTATTTTTATATGAATTTCCAAAAAACGCCATACTAAATGTCATAAAGAAACATAAAAGTTCTATTAAGAATATATAATTGTTTTCATCGTCTCCTAAATCTTATTATGAACCTTGTTGCTTTGGATTAAGGTTAAAATTATAAAATTTATGAAAAAAGTATATAATTTTTTAGATTTATCGCCGTCCGAGTTACAAACGAATACTTTTATGTGCCAAGCAAAAATGTTCCTTAGTCCTTTCGTATTAAGTTTGCAAATCTAGATTATAATATAGAATAGGTATTACAGGATTATTTGATATACTTTATTAACTTAATGTAGTCTGATATTAACATTCCATCTCTAAAGAAAATATATTAATTTAATAAAAAAATATTCCATAAAAATACAGAACATGGTAACACTAGTTTCTAGATGATTCTAAAATGGTTGCTTAGTTTCTAATTGTATTATTTTTACAATATTTAAATTAAAATCTGTTCTTAAATTTTATTTAAGTGACAAATAATTACATAGATATAAAGTAGGTAGTTAGGTAAATAATAAGAGCATTTAAATAAATAATGAAATTGAGTTTGTATTAATTTTAATAAGTTTATTTAAAGTTACTTTTATAAAAATAAAAATGTAAGTGATTATATTGATTGTTTATTTGCCTTCACTTTGTATAAGTAGTACTCACTCCATAGATCTTAGCTAAACTCGAACTGATATTTTGATCAGCTAATTTTTAAATGTTAGCGCGTCTATATTCAGACAAACCGACAGGGCTCGGGATTTCATTCATAATAATAAATAATATCATTATAGAGTCACCAAGATTTCTGTGCTGTTCTGTGTATTACAGCGAACGTCGCTGTCACCACGGCGTCGCTGTAATCGCTTATTTTGGTTGTCAGTTTATTAAAAATGTATCCAAATGACATTAGAGTCAACATGGCAATAGGAGCTTCCAATTTTGGCCGCCGCACAGAAAACTTCGGGACTTTAAACTAATGCTACATTAAAAGTCAGTCGAACAAGTTCAGCCAAACACGCTCATTGTCTTGACCAAAGATGCTCGATAGAAATTATGCCAAAAACAAAGAACAAAAGACCGATTGAAACTATGAACCTATTTTTAAATGAACCTTCTGGGGTCCTATATAAGTTTTACCAACCCTTCGAGAAAAGGTATCCTAAAGTATTTTATGAAAATCTCGTTAGATGGCGTTGATTTTCATTGTGATGCTGTTACAGTGACATCTATTGGGTGGCGCTCAAAACAAGATGAAAATGGTTTCTCTTGAATTAAACCCTCTTATCCAGCAAATTGTTTTGAAGAGGGTGTGCTTAAAAAATTACAAATTAATGTGTTTAAATTGAGAGAGATGGTGTATTCTGAATCAAATGAAAATGTAATATATTCTTAATAGAGGTATAAAAGAATGTTATATACACATAGTTTTTTAGTTCTATAAAAACTGTGATAAAAAAATTTGGTTTGACTATTGTTATCTCTGGGTACTTACGTACTTAAGGCCCTATTTCACGACCTTCAAGTAAAGATACTTACCAAGTAAAGTTAGTTCTGTCTCTTTCTTACTTTATATCAAGTGACAAAGACAAAACATTTGAGTAGGTATTCGTTACGTTACTTGAAGATGGTGAAATAGGCCCTAAGTCTTTCAACTCTTTCCAGAGGTCGGAAAACATTCAAGCCGTTCCATATATTTTAATATTTGTCACACAAAAACATTTTGATAAGTAAAGCATACTATAAGGTTACGGACTATATTCATGACCGGGATGTCTGGTATTATAGGATACTAGCAGCGCCCCGCGGTATCACTCGCATAATTCCCATTCCCGTGGGAATACAGGAATAAACTATAGCCTATGTCATTCGCTGACAATATATGTAGCTTCCCGTTAGTGAAAAAATTTTTGAAATCGGTTCCGTAGATCTCTAGATTACCCATTACAATTTAACAAACACACAAACTTTACTTCTTTATAATATTAGTATAGGTGAACAAATCTCGCCCCAAAGCTGGAGATGCGTCCTTATTGTCTTTTTTAACATAATTATTACATATTTTTTAATTCCAAATGAATTAGTAAAAAGTAACGAACTAGTCGTGATTTTAATCATATTTACAAAAGTTTTTTATTGATTTAACCATAGATTGCCAATCGCCATATTGATATTGATTGCCCGTTTTATCTGACTACCCTCCATCCGCGATCACATCAGCCTGTTGTCTTGTTATCAACGGTAACGCAAAAAAATAAATGCTCTTGCTCGTTCTAACGGTTGGATTGTTGTGTTGTGTGACTTCTGAGTGCCATTCTTCAAAAAATGAACATACTTAGAACAATTATGGACTTGAGCGCGATGGAACTTGAAAGTGTTTACGTTAATTGCGTTTCGCCATCGGCTTACATAGTTTTAGAAGACCTACTTATCATGAGTTGCATACAGGAATGGATTGATCCTCGTCGCGTAAGTACCTCACACAGTTAGATGTTAATGGATAGGCAGGCATATTAATAAATTTATTTGAATATCATTTATTTTTAATTTGACGACCTCGCTGGTAGAATGGTCACCATGCCGGACTGCCATCCGTAAGGTAAGGGTTCGATTCCCGTGCCGGTGAATATTCGTGTGAACTACAAATGTTTGTCTCGGTCCGAGTGTGATTTAGATATCTGGATTTTATTGGAACAAATGTTTATAAAATATTTTTTTTTATTTGATTGTAAGCCCTGGAGACCCTTACACTTATTGTGACTTGTCACCACTAAGCTGCAGAGGTTGTCATGTTCTATTGTTATTATTCAAATTATATGAGGGTCAGATGCTAGTGATTATGAATACGAAATGATAGTGAATAAATTATACATATCACTACATAGTATAAAACAAAGTCGCTTTCTCTGTGCCTATGTCCCTATGTATGCCTAGATCTTTAAAACTACGTAACGGATTTTGATGCGATTTGTTTTGATAGATAGAATGATTCAGTGGTAAGGTTTTTAGAATAATTTTATCCCCATATTCATCCGGGAACGGGAACTACGCGGGTGAAACCGCGGTATGCCGCTAGTTTGTAATAATCAAATAAGTATCTATTGTAAAGACAAACAATTTACTTAATTATTTTGACAACTATCGAGCTACGTTATGGAGATATTGAGTCAGTAGTGTTGTTCTTACATAGTTGTCATCAAGAACACCAAAATGTAGGCGATTGGGTACAACAACTGCTTCTCATACTTAGACCAAAAGTTGTACATTGAAAAGAATACTTATTACCCCAATATTACTTTAAATATACGATATCCTTAAAATCGTGATTCATGCGGGAGTACATAATACATTAGTTATGTAATTAATTGCTGAAATGTGATCATAACTGCATTCCAGAGCGAGCAGTCCTATTATGAATTGTAAGTAGAGTAGCAACCAAACGATAAGGCCGGTGTACATGTTTGTGAGGCGTAATATTCCATGTACACCAACTATTGCAGAGGTTACCCGGAAAACAGATTGCTTCCCGGGATAGGAGAGTGGAAACAAAGAGAAATAGGTCGAACACAAAACAATCGCGCGTCCGCCGCTCCCGCCAGCCGACATGGAAATACGCCGAAAAAATTAAACAGATAAAAAGGCATTATTCGCATCACAAACATCACAACTACCCTCATCTCGTCGCTATTGATTCACTGCGGATAATTGAGTACACGCGTGTCACCCTCTCGGCCCTGTGGCCCCCGCCCCCCGGCCCCCGGCCCCCGCGGAGCCCACGGAGCCCCCCTCACACACACGCCCACACCTCATTTGATTACAACGGAAAAAGCGTCGAAAAATCGTGTAGATGCGCTGCAGTAATCGGTCCGTCGCCATAGCAACCGATATTAACGCGAGGGGGCATAACACATAAATAGATTCGCACATAATACGTCCGATGGCACACACGCGCCCCCACATGCGCCCCCACATTTTTGTACAGTGTTAAAATGCCTAAAACCACCCCCCGGCCCAGTTTAAAGCGAACTCCCGCCGGGCCATGCAGATTAGCTAAAACTACGTATTTTTTACCCCACTCGGGGATCTTTTTCCTCGTTTTTTACCCGGAGCTTGCTAACTACCGAAATGTGGGCTCGGGGTGGCGGGAGGGGGGAGCGAGGGTACGGAAAAGTTTGTGTTTTAAATATGTCCAAAGGCACGCATTAAAACGGTTTACGAAATACGAATCGTCGGTGGCCGTACCCTTTGGTTCGCGATGCTGGTTGCGTAACAACGGAGGCCAGAGGTCACCGGAGGTCCTTCGGCCGCCATGTTCACACATTGCCGTAAACGACGGACAGAGCGGGTTCTTAATGTGTAGTACCTGGATCACAATAAACAATATGAAGTGACCGGGTGTGCCGCGCCCGCTCGCCTCCGCTTCTACTCATTACCGACACATGTACCTTTATTACTAAACCACCTTACGTTAAGTCAATGTATCACATACTTTGAGATTAGACACGTAATTATTGAAGATAATCGTCCAGGCCTATGACCGCAGTTCTTGGAGTTTAAGTTACACTTCATCGTTTTCCTAAATCTAGGACCTAAAAGATAAATAACCGAAAAGAAAGCATAAGAAGTAACTAAAGATTGGAGAAGTACGAGTATTATGTAAGAATAACAATTAACGTAAGAAACAAAGAATATTAAAAACTTTTCTTTATCGTAGAATAAATAATAAACAAAAGTAACGAAAACTAAACGTAGTTAAGGTCTACTCAATTATTCTGTCATATTATTATTATTCATCTACATTATTATTATTTAGTCATATTATTGCTTTCTATAGTAGCAAGTAGTTTTAACTTGTTCGGAACGAGTTTAAAGGTCAAGAATGGTCCTTAAAATTACACGCAAGAGCTTAGTTTACTCTATTTAGAGTATAAGTTTTCATAAAATACTGAAACAAAAACGTAAATATAAACCTTTATATTGACCCCCAAGAAAGGAAGAAGAAAGAAAATGTTTATTCACATGCACAACTTATGCCATTACAGAAAAAATAGACATCAAATTGCTAAAGAAAAATAAAAGACCGAGTGTGGTGTCGTGGGACACCAGGTAAGAACGAAGTTACTTAAAAAAGTACTATTTTCAACGGTCAAAATAAGAAGAAAATAAATCATTATGATTTTCAAAAAAGTTTCTACTCAAAAGAGTTAGCCATAGGTTACCTACCTTTTAATAATTAAAAAATAAATGCGCGCCGCGCCGTTCGAAATTTGAAAAAAGTGTCGTGACAACTTTTCGTAAGAATTTTTTCCGTCTAGCCCCCTTTCACAACACGCGCTAAGGAACTTCGTTCCAACAATAATTTTATGACGTCGTTGTGTAGTTCTGAGACTGTATCACTCGGGTAAGCTTCATCGCGATTGTAAGCTGCTTCCTAGCCTGTACATTTATGATTTAGGAAGATTAAACATATTATAAATCGTCATATTTGTGTTAAATTTTAAACCTAGTTTAACAAAACCTGGTAAGTATTTGACATCTTGTCAGTCAAATCTGTCACTATAGTTCTTTGACAGTATTCAAAATTGTTCTTAAAACAGATTGTAAATCCCGGTTTAGTGCTAAACGAGACTAAACATCCGACCTAATAAAACCCTTGTGTAACATATACGTTTTTTAGAGGCCCATTTTTTAGAGATATGATTTCTTATTTGGATTCAAAATACAGTTGTTTTGTGAAATGATTTGTACGAGTACAAGTTGTTTGAGTTAAAGAAACATTAGTTTATGTTATTATATTGAAGTCAGTTTGTTATACAGATATGCCTCAATTATAAAAATTTAATCGTCATTTAAAATGGTTAATAATTTTTTTAAAAGCTTATAGGCCTAAAAAAGAAGCCATCGGTTGCAATCTTGTTTTTCACGAAAATTATTTGATTGCTGTTCTGAGATAGCCATTCGGTGGTTCAACTAACATATTATTGCCTGCGACTTTTATTAATTGCTAAACACCGATTTTCATAGCTCCACCCGCAACTAAAACAGAATTCATATAAACACATTTTCATCCCGTTTTTCATCATCGTATTGATTGAAAAAATGTTCGTGATAAACTCACTAGTTTGGGCGGTGTGTTGATTTGTTAATTTCGTAATATAAGAACATATCAGTAACCTTTTTATTGTGATGAGCAGCTTTTAACTGTACATAGTATGAATTATATTCTTTAAATAATATAACTACACGCTTCATCCCACCAGTTAGAGCAGAAAGCGTCGAGGTCGTCACGCCAGCGTCTCCGCGGCCTTCCTCGGCGTCGTCGCGCATTTTCAGGACCGCAATACTTGGAAGACAATGGGGGAGACCTTTGCCCAGCAGTGGGACAGTATAGGTTAAAAAAAAAAACTACGATCTAGAGTTAGAAACGTACATATAAGAAAACCAAACAATTTCAATATAAGTAATACAGTCGTTCGAAAATAAAAAACTAATTACGAGAAGGATCCAACTGAAAACAAATTCGTTTTAAATAAAATTGAAATAACAAAACAAACATCCCCTAATCCTGTAGCTACTTTCACACATACATATGTACAGGAATCGAATTAGCGACCTCTGGTCCACTTTCGCATATTTATTCAGGCGGTTTTGCCCCCCTCTTCCCCCCGTTCGACCCCAAGGGTCAACCCCCCTTTCCATCGAAAAAACCCTTTAAAGTGAAAAGTTAGAAAACTGTGGTAGGTTTAGAGGATACTCGTATACTGTGTACGTAGGTACGTAGGATTGTACGTATCGGATGTACTCGTAGGTATGTCAGTGTAGTCGGTGATTGGAAATATTTTAAGGATATTGGTCGTATATGGGTGAACTTTAAAGTGGGCGTGGTATATTAAATCCGAAACTTTATATTTGAAATAGTCTGAGGTTGACTTGGGGTATTTGGAGGCCGAATAAAATGATAGTTATTCATAATGTGAAACGTGTTTATTCTACAGAATCTGTCAGTGATCTTAATACTTATGGTAACATTGTACATAAGTGTGACACAGAGTAGCTACACTACAATAGCGTGAAAATGCTTAATCTGTTCGCCGGTATTTTGTGTATAATGTATTTTTTTATTAGTTTGCCATCTTGTATTATCGTTATTTCCCAGCATTAGATTTATAAGATTGACAGTTTTAGATACTGTGATAAATACAAGGATTGTTCTTTAATTCTATCATCAAATAGTTCTATGAAACTATTATTGTTTTCTTAGTAGTTCTAATGGAACAAGTAAACTAAATTCATATATAAGTACATAGTATACTATAACTATGTACTGTATACTTAACTACCATTCAATAATTAAAGTTTTTGTCTACTTTCCATGTCTTTAAAGCTTTCTTTTCAGATGATTTCTACAATGAAGTTTCGCCAGTAGAAAAACTTATTGTAGCACCCGTTCTTTAGTATAGAATATTACATACTTATTAATTCTTTAACCCAAATAGAAAATTCCGATCGCTTTAATCTTAAATTACTTGTATGTACATTCTAACAACTAAATATCGAAGAAGGTTATGTAAAAGAGTTGTATATGTACAAATAAAGAGGTTTATTGGCTTTCTGAACGATGCCTTAGGGCGACATTGATCCTGTGTGGAACATACCGCGGTGCCGGTCCCGGCCCAAGTTACAACATTGTTACATTCAACAAGAATGACGATAATACATTTAGGGTCTATTTCACCATCTTCATGTAACGTTTCGAGTATTTACTCACATGTTTTGTCTTTGTCACTTGATATAAAGTAAGAAAGAGACAAAACTAATTTTACTTGGTGAGTAACTTTACTTAAATGTCGTGAAATAGGCCCTTAAACTTCATATTTATAGAGTTACTGGCCGTGTCCCGTGGTTTAATCTGTGATAACTTCGTTTCTATTGTATCATGCATGATTTTCTATAGTCTATGACTTGCCTTGATAAACAAGCTATCCAACACCAATGAAGAAAAAAGTTTTTTAATCCGGATAAGAAGAATCCAGTTGAGGAAAATCCGGATAGGAGAAATCCAGATGAGGAAAATATGGATAGGGAATCTCTTGACCGAGAAAATCCGGATGGGGTGAATCTAGGTATTGAAAATCCAGATGAGGAAAATCCAAATAGGCGAATTCTTGATGGGGAAAATCCAGATGGGGTAATCTGAGGAAAAATCCGGATGAGAAAAATCCGGGTACGAAATATCTTGATGGAGAAAATTTGGATGAGTAAAATCCGGATAGGAAAAATATTGATGGGAAAAATATAATATAGGGAAAATTTTGATGGGGACAATAAAAAAGGGAAAATCTTGATGAGAAAAATCCGGATGAGGAATATCCGCATAGGAGAAATGCGGTTAGAGAAAACCGGTCAGGGAAAATCCGGATAGTGAAAATCTTGATGGGGAAAATAAAATAGGGGAAATATCGATGGCAAAAATCCGGATGGGGAAAATCCGGACAAGGAAAAATTGGGTAGGGAAAACCGGTCAGGGAAAATCTGGATAAGGAAAATCCAGATAAGGAAATCTTGATGAGGATAATCTGAATAGGGAAAATCTTGATGAGAAAAATCCGAATGGGGAAAATCCAGATGAAGAAAATCCGGGTAGGGAAAACCGGTCATGGAAAATCTTGATGGGGAAAATAAAAAAGGGAAAATATTGATGGGAAAAATTCGGATAGGGAAAATCCGGACAGGAAATATCCAGGTGAGAAAAATCTGGGTAGAGAAAACCGGTCTGGGAAAATTCGGATGAAGAAAATCTGGTTAGGGAAAACCGGTCAGGACAAATCCGGATAAGGAAAATCCGGGTAGGGAAAGCCGGTCTTGGAATATCTTGATGGGGAAAATAAAATAGGGAAAATATTAATGGGAAAAATTCGGATAGGGAAAATCCAGGCAGAAAAAATCCAGGTGAGGTAAATCCGGGTAGTGAAAACCGGTCAGAGAAAATCTGGATGAAGAAAATCCAGTTAGGGAAAATCTGGGTAGGGAAAACCTGTCAGGGAAAATCCGCATGAGGAAAATCCGAGTAGGGAAAATCTTGATTGGGAAAATCCGGTATGGGAAAATCCGGGTAGGGAAATCCGGTCAGGGAAAATCCGACTCGAGAAAATGTTGATGGGGAAAATAAAAAAGGGGAAATCCCGATGGGGAAAATCTTGTGAGAAAAATCCGGATGGGGAAAATCCAGATGAGGAAAATCTGGGTAGGGAAAATCTCGATGGGGAAAATCCGAATGAAAAAAATCCGGATAGGGTAAATCTTGATGAGAAAAATCCGGATGGGGAAAAACCAGATAAGGAAAATTCGTGTAGGGAAAATCTCGATGAGGAAAATCCGGATAGGGAATATCTTGATGAGAAAAATCCGGATGGGGAAAATCTAGATAAGGAAAATCCGGGTAGGGAAAATCTTGATGAGGAAAATAAAATAGGGGAAATATTGGAAAAATCCGGATGGGGAAAATCCGTACAGGGAAAATCCGGGTAGGAAAAATCTTGATGAAGAAAATAAAATAGGGAAAATCTCGATGGGGAAAATCCGGATGAGGAGAATCCGGCTACGGGAAATCTTGATGAGAAAAATCCAGATGGGGATATCCAGATCAGGAAAATCCAGGTAGGGAAAACCGTTCAGGGAAAATCAGGATAAGGAAAATCCGGAAAGGGAAAATCTTAATGGGGAAAATCTTGATGGGAAAAATCCGGTTGGGGAAAATCCAGATGAGGAAAATCCGGGTAGGAAAAATCTTGATGGGGAACATCTCGATGGAGAAAATCCGGATGAGGAAAATACGGGTAGGGAAAACTGGTCAGGGAAAATCAGGATGAGGAAAATCTGGATAGGGAAAATCTTGATGGGTAAAACATAAAAGGAAAAAACTTGATGGAAAAATCCGGATGGGGAAAATCCGGACAAGGAAAATCCGGGTATAGAAAATCTTGATGGGACAGGGACATTAGATGAGGAAAATCCGGATAGGGAAAATCTTGATAGGGAAAATTTTGATGGAAAAAATACGGATGGGGAAAATCCAGATGAGGAAAATCCAGTGAGGAAAATCCGGAAGGGGAATATCCAGATGAAGTAAATCCAGATAAGGAAATTCCAGATGAGGACAATCCGGACCGGTAAAATCCAGGTGAGAAAAATCCGGGTAGGGAAAATCTAGATGAGGACAATCCTGACAGGCAAAATCCAGATGAGAAAAATCGGACAGGGAAAATCCTGATGAGGAAAATCCGGATGGCGGAAAATCCAGATAAGGAAAATCTGGGTAAGGAAAATCCAGATGAGGAAGATCCGGTTAGGGAAAATTCAGACGAGAAAAATCCGGTTACGGCAAACCATGATGGGGATATCCAGATGGGGAAAAAACCGGACAGGTAAAATCCAGGTGAAAAAAAGTCTGGATAGGGAAAATCCAGATGAGGACAATCCGGATATGGAAAATCCGGACAGGGAAAATCCAGATAAGGAAAATCCGGATGGGGAAATTCCAGATGAGAAAAATCCAGTTGTGGAAAATCCGGATGGGGAGAATCTGGGTGGGGTCAACTGAGCAGTTTTATGAACATTAATAGTTTTCGATATTTAGTTGCTGTATAAATAAATTAAAAAAACTTCATTCACTAACTTTTCTATCATCAAATTTACACAATATAATTAGCAAAAGATATTACGATGTGTCCGCTAGTCTACTGTCGTTTGCAGCTCATTACCCGGCGAGCCCTATCAGATACCGCTCCTAAATATACACGCATACAGTCCCTATAGGAGCGGAATGGTTTCAACTAATAAATTGCTAAATAATAAAAGCCTGGAGCCTTTTTTTCCACCCCCGTTCCACCCCCCGTGACCCACAGATAACGCATTGTTTTATACAATAACCCTGTTAATGTTTATCTTAAATTTTATTGTTATTTTTATTGCCGGCTTTTAATTTTATTTATTACACTATTTTAGTGTGTTGTGTTCGTTTGGATTGTTAGATCGTATTCTAATAAAAGAGTAAAGGGTTAACTAAACTTATATCCGGGTTCTCACGTTTTCGATTGAGAAAAGAGTTACTTATAATTATTAATGTTGTATATTTTGTAAGTACGTGTTCTAATGTTCTACACATCTGAAAATTAAGACGAGCGACATTTTTAAAAACCGTGTATTTCGAATTTAAAAAACAACGATTTAAAAAGTAGCTTAAGTGTTATATACAAAAGATACTAGTATGTTTAGATCATTATTTAAGCCTAAGGTAGACCGCCAAAGGACTACAACTATAAAAGTATATTACTAAAAATATTTCATCAATATTTGTTTTGTACTTAGATCTTTTAATGCAGCTTTCAGAAACAGAGTGATTCAAGAAGAAGGTTCATACGTTTATATGTATAAACGAAACGTGGGTGAAGATGCGGAGCACAGCTAGTTGTGTATAAATACGCTAAAAATACTGACACACAATACATGACCTAAAACAAAGGCCTAGAAACATGAAACTTTACACTATAGCTTTTTTAATTTCGTATTATAATCTTAAAGAAAAGATTTACGAAATTAATTCTTCAAAAGTGTTTAATAGGGGATGAAAGTATCACGTTACATGCGTAGGAAGAATCTTAGGAAGTTCAGTTTGTATGGAATCTTGATGGATGATTAAATAAAAGAAAAATGTTTAGAGTTCCAAATGCTGGCCATTAAAGGAAATTATGCTTGAAGTTGTAAGGTACGTATTCAAAATTGTATTACCCTTGTCAATAGTAAAGAGTTAAAGCAAAAAAAACGAAGGAATTACTGAACATTTACTACAAATATGAATTAACTTTAATTTTATTTACATAATATTGTAACGCTGAAAACTATGTAGTTAGTATAAACCTGTTAATTTTACATAAATGTTAAACTACTCATACTAAGTTCAATGAAAAAGGGAAACACGTGAAAGTTGCAAAGGAAATTGAAATTCAAACTTATCACCGTAGGTCAAACCGCGTGACTTGTGCGTGATAATTTATGGTTGAGTTGTATTTAGATACATCCAAATAATCTACTAATATTTGAAATTTTGTTTGTCATCCTTCATCGAAATGGAGCGACGACAAAATAAAGTACGAAATAAAAAATCAAAACTCATATTAAAGACTGCTTTCTATCCCAAAATTCCGTAAAGAAAAACGCATACAAGATTACCAAGACAAATAATAACGTAAACTAGTTTGAACAACACCGGACGGCTGCAATTCAAATGGCTATGCATTATATTTAATGTCTAAAGCGGGTCCAAAAGCGAGTCCCTTCAAGTACCCTCCTGGATGGGGGTCATTGTCCTAGGCAGCCGAATTTCGAAAGCACTAAAAAAACAAAATGGCCGCTACGAGACCTGTTAGCATGTAACATTACTCTATGGCAGGCGTTACAAACATTTACCAAAATTATAATGTTACGATGTACGCGCGCGCGCGAATTAAACTAAGGGATTTTCCGTGTTCCTTGTTCGTTATGACCTTTTTTTTCAATTGTAGTTTTTTTTGTGGTTAGGCCCTCTTGAGGGCTTGTAGTAGGCTACAATGCATTTTTATCATATTATGTAAGTAAAATAAGACCGAGAAAAATGAATTTTGTAGTTTGGGAAGTAGAAACTGAAAAGAAAACCAAATAAATTTTTTCCACATACAAATGTATGTGAATGATGAATTTGACAATGCATATTAACTATTTTCCAAACCTCGCTTGAGTTTAAGATTTAACACAAGTAGAGATTCCGCTTATTTCTCTCTACAATACTAAAGTCATCTTCACTTTACATTATAAAACATAGGGTAAAACTACCGGCTATCGGCCTCTTAAGCGACTTTTCAACTTCAGCGTTGATCTTTATACTATTTGGATAAACCAAAAACTTTCAAACAAATCATTATGTAATGCTACAATATTCTAGTTTCAGAAAACCTAAAGCAAATAGACGTTTCTTTAACACATAATTTACAAATAAATATTAATCGTGAAATGAGCGAAAACACCGGTTATCGGCCCCTAAGACCAGCTATCGACCAGCAATGTACCGGTTATCGGCCGCCTACATTCACTATAGGAAAATGACTCTTATAGTAGAGACATAAGGTTGATAGTCGAATGAAAAAAAAAACAATTGATGCGCTAGGTACAAACCATACAAAAAGGATTTTGGTTGCTATTATATTTTGATAAACGTTTTGTGAAATATAGAAAATCTATCTATCTATATTATACCGGGAATCCAAGGGGAGACCCGGTTATGTGGGACTCTCCCAGAAGGGCGAGGCATATCCACTAAAACCCCAGCAACTTCCGACTGCGCTATACATTATAGGGTGTCGTAGGATCCCGCGGGATTTCTACCATGACACCCCAATGCCGGGCCCCCTCTAAAAGCGGCGCCCCCCTCTTGAAAAGAACATCCTCGGAAACAAGGACGTCCCCCAAACCGGTACCGACAGCGAGCGTCCTCCCATGCATTCACCTTTTGTACCAGGGGTTGAGAGAATTGGGTCGATTGCTCTTCATGCATATCCCAGCCTCCCTCCTGATCCCCCACATTAACAGGCACATCAAACTATGCCCGAAATGCGGGAGACGACGGGACGGTCCGGAGCCCCGGGACCCTGGGCCGTCTGGTGGACGCGCAGTATAGTATAACCTAACTAAAAGCTAATTACTGGCTAGTTACCGACTCATATGACTGATAAATATGTTATATTACACGCTTTTTATTAGCTTCACTTGTATGTTTGTATGTTAGTATGTTTGTATGTTTGTTTGTAACCGACTTCTTTGGGCGCAATTTTGACCCACTTTAAACGGCCAGATTTCGTTCAAACTTTGTAGATTTATTGAGGACCGATGACAATACACTAATTTGATAAAATTATTCCATTTTTCAATTTGCAAAATATGATTTTTGTTAATTTATTGCCAAAATAAGGCGAAAAAATTTTTTCGATCGTAAAGCACTCTCTGATGCTTCGCATCATGAGTCGTGCAATAGTTTAAAATTAAAAAAACAAGCTATTATAAATAATCCAAACTAAAAAGTAGAAAATAAATTATAGTTTAAAAAAACTAAAAAACACGCTTTTTATAGAAAACCGAACTAAAAAATAGAAAATAAAAAAAAGCGTGGGGTGCATGGTGTCAATATTTTAAAAAGCACCCCACGCTTTTTTTTATTTTCTATTTTTTAGTTCGGTTTTCTATAAAAAGCGTGTTTTTTAGTTTTTTTAAACTATAATTTATTTTAGCCATTATGTTCATAGGTCGATAACAGGTATAGCTATACCCTATACCCGGCCGTCATAAATTCAGTATTTCTGAAGGTCATAACTTTGTAAATACAAAGTATTTTGGCGGCCGGAATCTAGTTGTAAGACCACAAAAATATAGTTGTTCATGCATGTAAATAGACCTACTTCAGTAAACCTAAGGTTTCTTCAATAAAATCAAAGAAAAACATCGTAAATAAAACTGGTTTGCGACCTCCCGGCCGATAAGGGGTTTTTGAAGAAATTCGTCGACCTGTGTGCCGGCCTCCAAAAATCTCAAAATTGATGAAACCTTGATGAGTTTTAGTATTTGAATATGAAATTTAAACATTTACTAAACACACAGCCCAAAATTTTCAGCAATTGAACTATAGTAACACTTTAAAACTTAGCTTTGAAAATAAATCTACATGCTATGTTTTTTGCTAAATTTTACGTAAATCCTCACATCAAAATTTTAAATTGCGATTGGGGGCTCAATTTTTCACTTTTAGGAATATGCCGTTAGCTAATAAATAGGTGAAGTTTGCAGGAATCGAAAGACACTAAGTTAGAAAAGATAAGATTAATATATTTTTAATTATTTAACAAAAAGTGCAAGGTGGCCGATAACGGGTAGTGGCCGGCTAACAGGTAGTTTTACCCTATTAGGTTTTCTAGCGTGTCAACACTTTTCTGAGAACAAATCTATTTAAAACTCAACCTAACTGTACCAAAAACTTATACCTTTCGTACTGTCTATCTAAGTAACCCAACATACATTTTGACAATCATTGAGTCCAAAAACGTTGTACTTATTACAAATTTTGGCACCAAAAACGTTGTGCACACCTGCCGCGAGTCTACTCCTAAGAACAAGTTGCATTTCACTGCGCACACACAAGACACACACACACGCACACACAAACACACATCTTATCTTTACTTGATGCACTAATATGCACCTGTGTAGCCCACCAATTCGGGGCCTAGTCGCCTGAACCGGTTTCAACCGGCCGACGGCGGATTTCGGCGGTTCGAACTAGAATTCGCGAGTTAGGGAGCGACCCCTTTTATTTGAAAGTGCAAAGGGAGATGAAAGATTGGTAATTAGAAGTAGTTGGGACTCTCTCTCTGATTGGATTTTTTGATTACGATTCGTTGAACTCGAAAGGATTTATTACAAAACGCGTATCGCCATAATGCGGAGATATTTTTTATTAATTGCAGGTTTCGATTGTATTTTCTAGTTAATTTATTCAACGTATAACCTCTTGTGACTGTATTTTCTATCTTGAAAGTAAAGTAGTATTGAACTCTAAGATGTCCACTGCAAGGAAAATGCCTCCCTAAAGAAAATATCACACATTTCGCGCAGTGGTATATATAGGTGTGCAAAATTTAATTAATTGGTCGTTTAATGAAGATGTATTTAATTAAGTAAATGTAATTCTTTCAATTATAAGGATGTAATCGTTAAAACAATAGTGCTATCTGTAGTACAAACACGTTTTTCAATAAATGTACTTATGTAGTATTTTTAACAGAAATTACGAGTATTACGTCAAGAAATTATAAGTGAATCAAATCCTACTAATCCTAATCCTAACTTCCTAACTAATATTATAAATGCGAAAGTAACTATGTCTGTCTGTCTGTCTGTTACCTTTTCACGGCTAAGCAAATAAACCGATTGACTTGAAATTTGGTACAGGGGTAGCTTATGGTCCGGGAAAGAACATAGGATACTTTTTATCCCGAAATTCCCACGGGAACTACGCGGGTGAAACCGCAGGGCGCTGCTAGTAATATTATAAATGCGTTTGTATGTTTGTGAGTTGGGATATTTGTTACTCTTTCACACAAAAACTACTGTATCGATTTAGATCAAACATTGGTACAGATGTTCCTTATAACTAGGAATAACACATAGGATACTTTTTATTCCGAAATTCCCATGGGATTGGGATTTACGAGGGTAAAACCGCGAGGCGCATCATCAAATTACTTCTCTGTTTAGTATTTAAAAACCAAGTTTTATTAAAATTGTAAATTGCAAAGAAAATGATAAGAAATGCGTCTTTACTATCTTGTAATCGGAAAAAAATAATAGAAGTTGATCTATTTGAAACTTTCATCGAGAAGCAACGACCACGCGGTGTTGTTGTTATCGAAAAGAAATATTGCCTTCAAATTGAACATGGGCGAAAGATTGCCTGGGCGTTAAAATTTAAACACGACATTAGAAATTACTGTCAAGAACTACTTTGTTTTAAATATAAGTACTAAAAGAAAATGAAACAGCAACACTTTTAATATGTTAAACTTTCCAGTGTTTTTTGTTTTCAGTTAATTTTCTTACAAAACTTAACTATAAACTGTGTTAAGATATAATATACTGACGTTTTGTTGTCTTTAAGTACCCTCAGTTAGGTAAAGAAGACGTAAAAACCCCTTATTAAGTGTATTTCAGCCGAAGCCACAAACAACGACTAGTATAAAATTGTACATAATTATAAGGCAACATTTTTCTACGCACTTTCGAGACCCACACACGCGCACAAACCGCGCGTACTGACGTAACCGCGACACGCACACACTCAAACAACCAATAAATAGATTGAACTAAACGGTGAAATTTAAAAAAGGAACAAAACGAACGAATCGTTCACGCACACACGCAAACGTAATGCAACCCGATCATTAAATGTTGCTGAAACAATTTACGTTGTATTATCACGTGTTTAAAGTTTAAAATCGAAAATTCGCATCTTATTTGTTGCTAGCATGTTAAGTTTATACTTGCGTGGGAATGACGGTCCAACACACGCACAAATTTTGATTATAAGAACACCGAATTTTCCGATAGTGTGCGTGCGTGGTGCGCCTGTGTGGGTGAGCGAATGCATTATGAGGGTGTATGTGTTGCATTGAGGCTACTAATGTGTTGCGTTAATCGGTTAATGTGTGTGTAATATCGCGTCCACATGATGGATTCGCGTGTTTGTATTAGTGTCTTTTTCGTTGTTTTTTCCCTTTTTACGGCGCGAGCACACTGCCGGGTAAGCAGTGAAAAAATAATTTTAAATGGCACACTGCAGAGCGTGTTTAATTTTCGTGCTCTCTGTCCTGCGCGAAATGGAACGTCATTACGTTTTAAATTACGAATGGCGGTTGTTTTTCTTTTTTTATTTATTCGGTTTTTAATTTGCATTGTTTGCTTAATTTGCGAACGGATTGCAATCCATGTTGTTGTCTGTGCCTCGCCTACGTATTACGACATTATCGGGGGCTTTGTAACTACCAGTACTATAACGTATTTTAAATTGCTTCTTCATATTGAACTGGACAATCTTTAGTCCAAACGCGATATAGTCATATTGAGATTTAAAGGTCATATCGCATACTAGTCCAATCGAGATAATGATTCTAACCCATTGAAATGATGTCAATAGCTAAATTTTTAATGCATATATACATACATGTCTGTCCTTAGAAAAGTTCAAGTTCAAATCAAAGCTCCATAGCATATCCTAATTTAAAACTAAGTCTCTTTACAAAAGTTGTACCAAATATGGTTAAAGGGACAAAGTAAGACCTTATACAATCGACCACTCAATAATACGTCCTCGTACAATACGCCTGTGAAGAAGAAAACTGTGGTTTGGATGCAAAAGGTTTGGGTTCGATTCCTTGAATCACTTTAGTTTGGTTATATAAGATGTTTAGGTTCGAAACTTGATTTTGCATTTTCTGTAATAGTAAAATTTTGTACATATGTTGTCAACGGTATGTTGAAATCTATAGATAATTACATACCAAAATAGACACATTCAACATTTTTACACATCCCTACTAATATTATAAATGCGAAAGTAACTCTGTCTGTCTGTCTGTTACCTTTTCACGGCTAAACTACTGAACCGATTGACTTGAAATTTGGTACAGGGGTAGCTTATGATCCGGTAAAGAGCATAGGATACTTTTTATTCCGAAATTCCTCGGGATCGGGAACTACGCGGGTGAAACCGCGGGGCACAGCTAGTTATAAATATTTTATGTTCCAAAAATCCTAAGAAATAAAAGAAACGAGGATTCGCAGGACACAACTAATTTACATCCTGGCTGGCTGTGATTTGATGGAGAGAAAAGCTTTATTGTTTAGCTCTAGCTGTGCCCCGCGGTTTCACCCGCGTAGTTCTCGCTCCCGTGGGAATTTCGAGATAAAACATAGCCTATGTTCTTCCTCGTATCATAAGCTACCCCTGTACACAATTTCAAGTCAATCGGTTCAGTAGTTTAGCCGTGAAAAGGTAACAGACAGACAGAGTTACTTTCGCATTTATAATAATTAGTAAGGATAAGTAAGGATGTTATTTCAATAAAAGAGAAGTAAGCAATCCCTAAAAGAAAGCTACATTGTCTCTAAGTGTGTTTTCCATTTATTTTTCTACGAGAACTCTGCTAAAACTATTCAAAATTAAAGTACATACGTATAAAGTAGTAAGTTAACAATTATTATTTTATACGTGCAACAAAAACAACGTAAATTACGCAAATACGTGTACAATTGTACATAGTTACTTATTCTAAGCGACACAGTAGAATGGTCCGTCCTTGCTTAGTTCGTTGCTCTTAGGCGTCAAAGAATCAATCTTCGTTTTTTGAATAATAACTTAAGTTACAAACAAACATAGTTGAAACTAATTATATCCTGTGGATTAACTCGCATTCGTTTCGCTTCTATTAGTATTACGGCCTATTTCACCATCTTCAAGTAACGTTCCGTGCTACTCACATGTTTTGTCTTTGTCACTTGATATAAAGTAAGAAGAGACAAAACTAACTTGAAGGTCGTGAAATAGGCACTTAGCGTAATCCCTACTAATATTATAAATGCGAAAGTAACTCTGTCTGTTACCTTTTCACGGCTAAACTACTGAACCGATTGACTTGAAATTTGGTACAGGGGTAGCTTATGTTCCGGGGAAGAACATAGGATACGTTTTATCCCGAAATTCCTACGGGAACGGGAACTACGCGGGTGAAACCGCGGGGCGTTGCTAGTTACTCGTATATTATAATCTATAAATATTAGCTTCCCTTGATAAATGGAGTATCTAACACTGAAAGAACTTTTAAAATCGGACCAGTAGTTTTTGATAATAACACGTTCAAACAAACAAACTCTTCAGTTTAATTATATTAGTATAGATTTATTAATGTTAATAAGAAGTTTGTAATGATGGTCGACATAATGAAGGTTCTCTAATTGCAATCCGTAAATTAATAAGGCTTTTGACTCATCGTCATTAAGTTCCAAATAAAAACAAGTACAAATACTTATGTTAGACACAAAATGCATTTATGTACGCGTAAACGGGTAGTCGGGTAGTTTTCCGTAGTTTTTCTTCTATTATAATAGTCCTTTATTGTTATTATATTTCTATTCGGACATAGTAGTTTGTGTGGAGAAAATTTCTGGAATCATTGTGAAAGTTAGACCAGTCTTCAGGGCGGGTCGCTAGTTAATTTAGTAAAATAATGTAAACGAGATAACAAAGATTTTGAAACTATTAATTAATAACTTTCATCTATATTCCCTCAAAAAATATCCTCAAACTTTCATTCAAATTCCCAACAGATTACAACATTCACCGACAAACTTAGAATACAAAGAAATAGGCTTACAAAATAGTAGAATTCAGCAAGATATTAAATCTTATTTAGATCTCATGAAAGTACAAAATACAAGTAAGTTTATCTCGTATTTGATCTCCCGAGTTTATCTGAAATGGTTCACATACCGGGGGTGTAGCCGGCGGCCGAAAGGGCACGCAACTAAGCCGTACCAACTATTTTATTTTCCTTCTTGGGCTCACACATACACGCGCCACTATTGATACCCACGTGTGTGTAATACACTCTACGCTAGTCTGTGAGTGAAGGTACGGTTAGCAGGCGTCGTGGAATAGATTTTGTTGATGTATTTTGGATTTTTTGAAGTTGTTTGGGGGATGAAAAGATGTTAGCATAAAATATTTTAGTTGCATGGTTTTAAAGTCTTTTTAATAAGTACATTTTGTTCTCTGTTTAACACTACTCTGTCCAGGCGGTTTAGTGACCTGTGCAACAACCCGCCAAGCCGGAGGTTCGAGACTCAACTCCTGGGTTTTATATGGCACAAGTTTAAGAGTCCTTACATGTATTAGATTACTAACTTTTTCCCCCCTCACTTTCTAATATCATCGGTGGAGTAGACATCATTGGTCTGAATTGGAATCTTAATGGAAATAAGACCTCGAATTTATATTACTTATTTATTTATTTTAGGAACATCAACAACATGTATATTGAGCATTGATAGGTTACGAAGGATATAGTAGGGAAAGTTCTGATACACATGTAGATTATAGATGTCCACAACATTTGTAACAATAAAAAGACAACTACGACAACAGTTTACAATTTTTTTTTTCTAACCTATACTGTCCCACTGCTGGGCAAAGGTCTCCCCCATTGTCTTCCAAGTATTGCGGTCCTCGGCTTCATCCCACCAGTTAGAGAATAAAAAATTACACAATAAAAAATTAAAAGATAATAAAAAACTTAAAGTAAAAAGACACAAAATAGGGTACATACATAAAAAGCTTATTATATTACTTAGAAGTAAGAAAGAAAGTCACCGTTAACAATTTCGTCATGTCATTCAATCCCAAATCTCCCCAATATTCGTAACTCTAACTCCGTATGTTTGTCTGTTCGCGTGACTATGCAAGTGTTTGTTAATGGAGGTTCCGAGAAGCGAGCGCATCCAGGTCGACCAATTACCATCGCCCAGTTATGTCAACTGGTGACGCACACACCAACTACTGTGCAAACCTTTGTAAACCTTTGTTGGAAATAAAAGGTATGTGTTGGAAAGAAATTAGGATCGAATTTGTTGTTTATGTTTATGTGTATGAGTTAAATACTTTCATGAAGTAAATAAGTATAATATATGATTTCACGAAAGTATGTAAACACCGCCATATAAAGAAATAGGATTTCATTACACGAGTATACCTATAGGGATGTTTTTAAACCTAATTGGGAAATTGATATTTTAATGGAAGGATAAAAATATTTGAACAAAACTATATGTTTCTAAGGGCAGATTTCTCCATCGCCAGATAACTTTTATTCGAGGAATAAACTTGACAGTTTTTGAAATAACTGTCAAAATTTAAAAATTATTCCTCGAATAAAGTTAGGCGATGGAAAAATTTGTCCTAAGTTAAATAAATCGTTTTTATGTACTTTGTGTATTTTCAAATTCAGAATCTTTATTGCTTACTGCTTATTAGTATCAGTTTGCAACGCGCCCTCTACTGAGGAATCGACAAGAAACTCAGTAGGATTTATCTTCATCGATATAATTGCAAAAATAGTTGTAGTAATAGCTACATCTTTCAATAGTTTACTAAACTAAACTAGACATAAACTAACAACTAAAAAAACTAAACTAAAAACGCTCCATTTATTCTGCGACCACTACAAGACAATAGTGTGAGTGCTAGACATTGCCTAGACACATTGACCCACTGCCCGGCGACCTTGCGTTTCTTATGTTATTGCTGCATCTCCCTCGCACTCTCGCCGAGACTCTCCCCGTCCTTGTCATGCGTGTCTATTCATGGTAAGACGCTTCAAGGTTATGGGACCCGGTCAAGGGGGAGTCTCGCAGTTGGTCACGCGGTGTAAGGGGTCGTTATGGCCCCCAGGGGTGACTAGTTCGATCGTAATACTTAGTTTATTAAGCTTAACATACACTTGTTGTTTCTGTTGGACATATGTTTTGTTTGTTGGAAATATGTATTATTTTGGATACTTACTTAATCTTTTCTTTTGTGTGTGAATTTGTTTTCTTGTGGCCTATGATTTGTGTCTTAAATTTTATTTTTCGGAAAGATGTAAGATAAAATGAGCTTTGATTTTGTTATGGATATTTTTAAATAAGATTTTATGGTTTACTTGCTTTTCGCCCGTGGATTTGCTTGATTAAAATTGAAATATGTTGCGCTCTCGAAAAAGTCTATATAGGTACCTAGTTTAGAAATAACAAGTAATTAAACGATTTCCTTATTTTATAGAGTTGATGTCTTAACAGTAAAATCTACGAGAATAGGTACTAACAGTTTAAATTAAAAATAATCATAGCAAAATTGTTTATTTGGCTAGAGCTTTCTGTAGCTTTTCACACTTGTAGTTTCACAAAACGTCACGGAAATAATACCCACACGTTTATAAAGTTACTTTAGTAAACTATTTTAATATAATGATTTAATGTAATATAGTTATTATGTATTTTATGTACACTTAACTTAAATTTTAACCCTTCTACTAAACTATTTCTATTAAACACTCTCAATAACAATTGAATACAACAATATAGTCATTTACTAATCACTACATAGTATAAAACAAAGTCGCTTACCGCTGTCTGTTCCTATGTATGCTTGAATCTTTAAAACTACGCAACGGATTTTGATGTTGTTTTTTTAATTAGATAGAGTGATTCAAGAGGAAGGTTTTTAGCATCATTTTATTTCTGCATTTTCACGGGAACGGGAGCTGCTAGTTATAATATATATTCCTATAAAACCACACACAACAAACCTCAACATAACCTTAACTTGAAAGTAAATCCATCCCCCAACTACCCTACTAGCTATCAAAGTAACTGTAGTTGACCCCTGACCTCGACCTCGGAACGTGTTCAACTATATTATAGACGTATAGACAAGAGTTCCCGAGGGTGACGTGTGACGTCAAGTAAACGATGGAGTTTGGGATTGGTAGGATAGAGCTTGTTTATAATCAGATGTTAAGACTGCTAAGCCATCACCTTTAGCAAGCCATCACAATTAACAAACAAATGAATTTATTTTGATATTTTTCATGTACTTTTAAACAATAAATATATTTTTAACCCCCGACGCAAAAAGAGGGGTGTTATAAGTTTGACGTGTCTGTGTGTGGCATCATTGCTCCCGAACGGATGAACCGATTTCAATTTAGTTTCTTTTGTGTTAAAGGGGGCTTACGTGCGAGTGTTCTTAGACATGTTTGATGAAAATCGGTTGACCCGTTTAAAAGTTATGGAGGTTTGAAAGTAATTATGTTGGGTGTTTTTAAAATTTTTAATTTAATTATTTTACAGCATTCCTATTCTTCTCATATAAATTTCTTGACCGCCCTTATTAAGACTGTTGCTGACTTATATTTAACGACCAAGTGGTGTAGTTGATAGTGACCGTGCCTGCTCTACCCAAGGAAACGGGTTCGATTCCCGATCAATACAAACATTTAAGTGCAAAAGTACTTGGATAAGAATACATCCGCTTTATATTGTTTTGTATAACATTAGAATAAAAAAAAACTATCAATAACAAACAAAGCTATAGACCGGATCATTTATTCCCAGTCTCAAGATAAGTCCTTCAGACTCATAAACACGTCTTTTAAGTTGAAATCAGTACTCAACTACAGAAAAAATGGTTGTGTCAAAAAACAAACAGCTGCATCTAAATATTACAATTGGGGACATAAAAATTTCGCAAACACACGCAAAGTGTGAACTCAGAGTGCGCGCGCGCATACGATCTAAAACGTTCATCCGACAACCGATAATGGCCGCCGGGGTCAACGACCCACCCGGTTACATATTTAGAAAAAAATATTTGGCAAATGTTCAGTGCTCTGTGATGTTTACACTGCAGTGCATGATAACTGGACAGTTGGGTATTGATGTTACTAAAATTTATATAAATATTAGATAGATGTTAAGTCAATTATCGGTTGGTTCAGGGAACGAATTTTCAATTCATATTCATTTATTTGCTTAAACATAGGTATTTACATTGGTAGATGGTATCTTCTCTTTAACTGATGATAATATTAGGAACAGAATTATCACCGCTTTCCTAAGTAAATATTTATTTTGTATGGTCAAATGCTGAATGGAGCTGAATAAATGTGTCTAATTCCTAACGCGTGTTGGTGATTCCAAACAGTTATCAAAAACAAGTAATGTAATATGATGTGTTACTTATTCTCACATTAGTTCATAAGAATGTTATCTGTAACGAGGTAAAACATGGCATTGAGAGTGTAATACTTATTTTAAATAAAAAAACATCTATAAATATTACACTATTTTAGAACATGACACACAAAACATCAATATATCAAGAGTTACAATAAGGGTTTCAATGTGCAATTTTAAGTACTATGAGTGCCTCCTATCCTGAATATGTAAAATCCAAGAACCTAAGTATGTAAAATATTTGCATCACCCAATATTATCGGCCGGCAGTGTATGAACTCGGCTACTGTAGAGATGAGGCCAGATGCACACGACTATACACTCACACCGAGATACACAATACATAGACATTGTGAAGTGGATTTTTGTGAGGCTAAATAAATATAATCATTTTTCAATCTTGAAGAGTTTTTGAAACGAATACCTATAGGTTTTATATTTACCGTAAAAGTATTGTATTAAATTATAATATAAAAAGGAAATCTATTAGTGATGCGAAATGGGAAATATTTGTGTTCTGTAGTGGACGATTACGGGCTGGCAATGATTAAAGGATTTTTTAAATTCCAATTTATTATTTATTAATTTTATACTTACAACTGCTATGACTGTTTTGTTTCTCTACGTTCGTCTCACTCACCTAGTCTTAGTTAGTACGTTTTCGTTCTTCGTGTAGGGTTTTCTTACAGCAAAGTTTCAGAAATCAGCCCCTTGATCTTAGGTTTGGGCTGCTACTAGTCTGCTGTGTTAAATTACTTACATAAATTAAATAACGAGTACACTATACAATTAATTTCTTATTTTATTGTTAGTTAAGACCCTTATTAATGGCAAGTATAATCCCAGTTCTTAGTGCCCTACTTATTGAAGATTCTTGAAGGGTCACGATCGCCCTACATTCTTATAATTGTCAGCCTAGCCTACTTAGGGTAGTGTAAACAGAATGCCCTAACTCACTTGTAGACCCTAATTATCGTATACTGCTATCGCTCTTTTAAACCTAATTATGAATAACTAGCTGTGTCCCGCGGTTTTACCCATATACCTAGTTCCTCGATTTTTGTGAAAATTTTGGGATAAAACGCCTATGTTGCTTATGTACCTAATACCTATATGTTCTTACCCGGACCAAAAGCTACCCCTATACCAAATTTAAAGTCAATTGATCTAGTCGTTCACGCATGATGCTGTGACCAAGGGAAATAGGACTTCATTTTTATAAATAGAGATTTCATAACTAAAAGAAAAAAATAAACTAACAGACAAATATGAGATAAATCTAGTAAACTAAGCGTCGAGGTCATAAGTGCAGCCGCTGGATCAAGGCGAGCGGTTCGTCGGCAGCAGTCAAGGCTGCGCCGGCGCACACACCAATAATACCTACAGTTCGTACTGGGAAACAAAGATATGTATCTCGACAAACGTTTTAATTTGAATAGATTGGGGTTTTGAGACTTGTGGCTGTAAAGAAAATAAAGAGCAAATTGTTTCTGTCATATTCATCCTGACTCCTAACTAATATTATAAAATGCGAAACTAAAGACTTGAAATTTGGTACAGTACAGAGGTAACTTATGGTCCAGGAAAGAACATAGGATACTTTTTATCCCAAAATTCCCACGGGAACGGGAACTACGCGGGTGAAACCGCGGGACACAACTAGTACTAAATAAACAATTTCTAATAGAAACTATGAAATAAAATGTATATAAGTACTTGTTGGCAGTTTTCCTCGGCAGTTTTCCTTAACACACATTTTCATTTCATGGACCTATCTAATACGGAACCTTTGTATGTGCTGCGATATCTTTTTAGTTACTTTTAAGGCTCTAACTACCCCTAACTCTGTAAAACATTTTTTTTTAAATGTTTCTAGATTGCAATCTATCTCCTTGTCAGATTTTATTAAAATCCGTCCAATTATTTTGTTGTTAATAGTAAAAGAGCAGGAAAAATAATAATTAAGTTAATTTACTAGTATTTAGTCCGCAGGTAAAACCACGGAGTAATTTTACTTTATTTTATACCCCATAGGTATAGATTAGAATAAGCTCGTTAGCATAATTCAATTTAAAAGTCTAGAATATTAATCTAGACCCGTTTTCCTGTATAATTCCAGCAAATACGAGTATAACCGGTTCCTATGATTCAGTCTAGACCTGCCTCAACGCCTAGATTCGGTAATGACCTAAGCACTGACCTTCACAGGCGCGGTCAACGAACCTCGTACTAGGTACGTAGGTTAAATATAAAGGCGTAACGTATACGTAGTTTCCTTACGGAAAATTTAATACTTACTATTTTTGGGTTTTCAATTATTGGGTATTTTTTAATAAATTAATATTTGGTTAGAATACCTATTTAGTAATAAATTAATAATTTAAATGGAGAATAAAATAGGCATGTAATTAATGCATGGATTTTTCAAACACAGTTCTATTTTTAAACTGAATTTTTAATTTAATATACCTACATACATAGGTACTAATAAAGTTAATTTAAAAAAATAAAAAACCGACTTCAGCACTAAAAAGTAAGAAAATAATTTAAAATAAACGATATTATTAATACATATTTTCAATTTATAATTAGTAACTTTTGGAGTCAGTGCCAGCCCAGGATAGTTTTTTTTTCCTTATAAGATGAGATATAAGATTTTTCCTTAGACTTATAAGATTTTTCCTTATGCATGAGACGCGCCTATAATATTAATGAAGGCTTTGGCTGTCACCGACTTCAAAAGTAACTAATTATAAATTGAAAATATGAATTAATAATATCGTTTATTTTAAATTATTTTCTTACTTTTTAGTGCTGAAGTCGGTTTTTTATTTTTTTAAATTAACTTTATTTTAAACTTTTTAGTGGGAAGCAAGTCTCCTTCAACAAAAGACGCTTAAATTTTCCTCCAGAAGAGCTTTTGACTCGTGGATCACTTGAATCCTTTTTTTGTGGGAGGAAGACTTGTCTTTCCAGGGGCTTTTGTCCAGGGGAACGACAGGGTATGTCGGACTCCGCGCCGCAAAGATAGAGCGGCGACGCGCTTACCGACTAAAACCCCTTGGTGTGCCACCTCTGCGCTTATGGCCGAAACCGGAAGAAACGCAGCTGTCTGTACGCTACTACGATCCCGGACAGCGCCTCTACCCTGTTAAGGGTTTCTCCTCTGAGCTAGAATGTAGCTCTAGGCGACAGATGTTGAGTCACCCCCTCCGAAAAGTACCGCGCGCCTATATGGCGGCAGTGGATCTCCCCCCGGGGATCACTGCCGTAGTTCGGGCGTATGGTGGTTGCATAGTGGTAGTCCCGTCTCCGTCTGCCCAACCTTCTGCTGCGGGTAGTGTTAGTGGAGAGGGCTTCGCGCTCTCTCTCCGCAGCTTCTTTTTGCAAGAGTACGACCTCACAAAAGGTGGACACTCCAATCCAAGACCTCTCCTCGCTCACCATAGCAGAGACTACATTTGGCAAGGAGAGGTCGCTTCCCACGATTGCCGCGAGAGTTGCGAGGGCTATAGCTTCTTGCAGGTATTTCTTCGCTGCTCTATAAGTGTCGAGCAGTTCAACCTCAACGGGTACCGCTTGAATCCTGTCCCATGAGCTGATGTTACACATGATTCATTATAATCTAACACAACCCTGCATTTTATTACCTACTTCTTTTTAACTTCATCGTCCCAATATGTCCCAATTAAACCATAATTTTATTACAAAACTTCTTTATAACCGCAAAGGTATAAGAACTTTTTAGAAAATTAACCAAAGTCAAAATAAAAACGAAAATAGAGGATGACGTTTATACTGTCTATTTATTAATTAAAATAATATATACAATCTAATCTGGTGCAGTGTTTGTTTGTAATATCTAAATAATATTTTTTTTACTAAAGTTTTATGAAAATGCACTGAATATATATGTGTAATAGGTACCTATAATAGTATAAAAAAACATTTTTAAAAATGTTGTAGGTTTGAGTTTATTTCAGTGTGTGTTAACGAATTAAAAAACAGGACATTTTTATATCTAAAACCCATGAATTGTGAACAGCATTTGATTTAAATACGAAAGAATACAGCCAAAAAATTTTCATCCAGAAATTCTTTTGGTATCAATAATATCGCGAGCAAAACCACGGGTCACAGGTAGTTTTACTTTTAATAATGTCAATCGACACCCCAGCCTACATTGTTGCGGGTTTTTCCTCGATTTATCCTGGATCCCATCATCAGATCCTGATTTCCTTGACATGGGACCACTTCGCGAATATCCGCTTTCTAATGAAACAAGAATTTTAAAATGCTCCATTCATGATTACAAAGAAATCGCGGAACAAACACACAAAAAAAAAAAAAAAAATATACGCGTCGAATAGAGAACCTCCTCCTGTTTTTTTGGAAGTCGGTTAAAAAATAAACAGAGTACAAAGGTAATTATTATTTTTATTTTATACATGGATTAAGTTTTATAAAATAAAGCTGTGATGGCAAAACCAGACAGACATAACATGGATCTCATAGATTAGCTTTCTGCGTAAATTTAGTGTAACATGAGCTATATTTTATCCCAGTATTCCTACAGGAAAGAAAACTACGCGACTGACATCACTAATCCTTACTAATATTATAAATAAGAAAGTAACTCTGTCTGCCTATCTGTTATCTTTTCACAGCTAAACTACTTAACGGATTAGATGAACGGATAAGAAGACATTTGGTACAGGGGTAGCTTATGGTCCGGAGAAGGACAAATTACGAAATTCCCATGGGATCGGGATCTATGCGGGTAAAACCGTAGCGCTGTTTAGTTCATAGGTAATATAGATAAGTCTAACTAATTAGCAGCCGTCACCGACCATATTACGACTCACAAGCATATCGACAAGTCGACACCGAACAAGTTGTACCATCTACAACTACCTTTATTCATGCAGATTATACCTAGGTCAGTTATAGCCGATGACACCATTATGTTTCCCACCTAAACGCGCCCCGAGTTGAATAGACTACAAGTGAGTAATTGTTTTACATAGAACCGTGCCAGCGACCGCTAGATGGTGAAGGTTATTGGTTGATATCGACGACCGATATAAGTACTGAATTATAATGAAGGAAATACATAGAAATAACTACCTACTGTAGGTTAGGTTAGGTTTTAAAGGTGCTTGTTTTTGATGTAGAATAAAGTAAGTTTTAATGATCAAAATATTGTGGTGTAGCAAGAAAATACACATAGAACCTAGTATACCTAGATGTAAATGTTTTTAGGTGTTGGAGGTAATTTGTATCACTACCAAAGTATAAACAAAGTCACTTTCTCTGTCCCTATGTCCCTATGTATGCTTAGATCTTTAAAACTACGCAACGGATTTTGATGCGGTTTGTTTAAATAGATAGAGTGATTCAGTGGGAAGGTTTTTAGCAACGTAACTTTATCTCCATATTCCTACGAGAACGGGAACTACGCGGGTGAAACCGCGGGGCGCCGCCGCTAGTTAGAGATAAAATTTAAGTAAATAGGTAGGCATAGTGTTAAGAATATTATGTAATAAAGTACCTATAGAAGATGTAAAGGTAACGCCTCTTTTGACGTACCTATCTAGGTACATTAAGAAATTTTCTTCTTTCACAGGATGGCGAAAATAATATGAAATGAAACTGCTGGAAATGCTAGTTCATAAAAGTACTATACAAAAATATTATAATAACAAAAATCTTTCAAATTTAAACATACAATAGGTACATATTTTATTTTGTTTACCCTATACCTACCTAACCAAAGACGAAAACATCATATTTTCTCATTACAATTTCATAAAAAGGCAACATACCTACCTACAAAAAATCGCGTCGAATTGAGAACCCGCCCTTTTTTGAAGTCGGTTAAAAATTAAATTATAAATAACATACTCGAAGCATATAACTCGAAGAATACATGTTATTGTGAAGTAGGTACAATAAAAACGGAGTCGAAATAAATTAACTACCTAACTACCTATGTGCACATTTGGATGTTTCCTTGGGCGCGGTCGTTAGCCTATTGCAGTCGACGGCTAAATGCTAATAAATAAACGTTTAGGTGTTAAATTGTGTTTGTAGACAATAATAATGTTAAATTGTATTTGTTTGTAAGTAACTAGGTATATAGGTATCTATTGAAAATAAAGGTTCGCAGTATGGACATTTTAGAGGAAATTATAGACAGAGGTAGAGCACAACAAGAAGCTGCATGAAATTAAAGGATTCGAAAGACAATTGAATGAATAGGAAAAATGAGAAATTTTACGTAGATAGGAATGTAGCTTTTCATTTATTTTTAATTACAGTTATTCGTCGCACTAGGAAATGCCTTGAAAATGCTCTCTGTAGTTTCCCATCAAGTTTCTTATTCTTATTTTTTGATCTGGTCGCTATGAAGACTAGTCATTACGTTCAAATTGATTAAATATTCTGTCATAAAAACAACCATGAATCAACACAAAATACGCAACTAATCCTAACTTCTATTCCATCACTCTACATTCCAAAATATACCATAAAAAACAACCAAACCCGCGAGCCTTACCTAGCACAACAATTTGTACGTAAACTAGAGTTCAACAACCGGTATATGTAGTGGTATATAACGATATTTATTGTGTGGTACCAAAATAAATTATAGTCGATGACGTGTGCCTGAACAGGCGGTCAGTGTTAGAATTGTAAACATTTGAGTCACTGGCTAGACCTGACCTTGGAGCACCGATCTTTGTTTGACAAACTAAATGTAGTGTTAGATATGTATAGTAGTGAGTGGTTATATAAATGTATAGAGTATAGAGGTATTAGGGAGAGAGTGGATGCGACGTGCCGCCGACAGCGCACATTGGCGCGAATTGGGAGAGGATGTCTAGTAGTGGACAAATACAGGCTGTTGATGATGATGATGATGATGTAGGTTGGATTATGTATTATTTATTTAATTAGGAATACATTAAACTTTTTTCCAGATTATGAAGTACTAGGTGTGCCCCGTGGTTTTACCCGCGTGCCGTGGGAATTTCGGGATAAAAAGTATCCAATGTGTTATTCCTGGGTATGAGGAATATCTGTACCAAATTTCATTAAAATCCATTCAGTAGTTTTTGCGTGAAAGAGGAAAAAACATGCACACATCCAAGCATTCGGTTTTATAATAGGTATTAGTAGGATCAGTCAATGTGGTGTTCATAACATTTACAAGAAAAGGCCGAAAGAAAATTGTATAATTTTTAATTTGTATTTCAACATGTTTAAATAACGTTACTATTTTAAAGGAATCACATAGAGGGGATTTAGTCCTGCAGTCGGATCTTACAGGACTATCTGTATATATTATAAACAAAAGGTTGGATGTTTGTTACTCTTTCACGCAAAAACTACTGAACCGATTTAGATAAAACTTGGTAGAAATGTAGGTAGAAACTAGGAATAACACATAATATACTTTTTATCCCAATACTCCTACGGGATTTTGATTTACGCGAGTTAAACCACAGGACACAGCCAGTACTCACTAAACTTGCCTTAAAATAGTACTATATTTACAATTAATATTTTTACGGGATATTAACACGTACTTATAAGTCGAATCCCTCGACTAGTTTCAGCCACGTCCACGTCGAGGGATTCGACTTATAGGTACGTGTTAATATCCCGTAAAAATATTAATTGTAAACAATGATGTACGTTTCGTTTAATAATAAAAAAGTACTATATTTGTTTCTATAATAAAGCTAATTAAAAATCACCAAAATCTGGCCTCAAACCTCCGCCCTTGACCCTTGTGTGACCTTCACATTGACTGTGTTATGGCGGTCGTTTGCACTGCGCCTACGCAGCATGTCTATCACAACGTCTATTGTTTTGTTAGATAAACATGAATAATGTTTAATTGAATATGTAGACGTAATCATGTATTTTAGTCATGTAAATGTGGCAATAGCTCAATAAAGGTACGGTAGTAAGTTCGATTCCCACCTAATTGCACTTTTGACGTGATTGCTAGGTACTAAGCTTTATAAAAAAGTTAATATCTACTTGATCAAACTTAAAATTTAAAGTTCAAAACTCTATTAACACATTTATAAAATCGCGAAAAAAATACAAAATTAATTTTATACAAATGATATCCATACCTATACATACACATTCAAATTCAGCGCACTCATACCAAAAATAAACGCAGAACGCCTGGAAGTGCCACTTGAGACTTGAAATTGATCTAAACGGTCTAGAATAGTGAAGTCAATGATCTAACTAAATCATTCACTCCATCATCTCATTATAGTAACTGACCCCTAAGTTCGTAACTTGTATCTAGGGTATCAGAAACTACGCACACACATTAACACATACACCCAGACCGAGATAAACATTTGTGGTTCACGCAAATATTCACCCCGCACGGGAATCAAATCAATCAATTTATTTATAAAGTTTTTGTTACAATAATAGTATATTTGAGAAATTAAATAATCGTCTATAATAATTCATCTCATATTATAGTAACTAGTAACTAACTGAGTTCCTAACTTGTGAATCGAACCCGCTACCTTAACGATAGCAGTCCGGAATAGTGACCACTCTGCCATCTAGGTCGTCGAGTCTATAATAGTAATGTGAATGATCTAGCCAACGAATTAGTTCTAAAGTGAGGCCATGATGTCAATGACTGCGCACGCGCAAGGTCGAATAGGCGAACGGAACGTAGGTGAACGTAGGTCAGGTCTAATGGCGGTTTGGACAGTCATTGTTTGTAATAGAACTAGCAGCACCCCGCGGTTTAACCCCTGTAGTTCCCGTTCCCGTGGGAATACGTGGATAAAATATAGCCTATAGTCTTCCTCAATAAATGGGCTATCTAACACGGAAAGAATTTTTCAAATCGGACCAGTAGTTCCTGAGATTAGCGCGTTCAACCAAACATACTCTACAGCTTTATATGTAAGTATAGATAGCTAGGAATATTAGATTTTTACAATATGAGAAGAAAATTTGGTTTTATTTTAGGACCTAATTTGGAGATACAAGGAGTAATCATGAAAGGTAGTGTTTGTGAAAATGACAGATGGAGGAGTGAAGTACTTACATGTTTTTAATACACATTATAGGTATGTTAGATTAAATGTATATCGCCAAATATACATTTTAAATAAGTATATTGAAATACTATTTAAACATACATCTATAATGGATTAGTTTTGTAAAAAGAAAACTAGGAAAATCTGAATGAAAAACGCACGGAAATCGCGAGAATCGTACGGTACAGCTTCTCTAATTTACATAAAACTAAGTTAAGTTTGTAAGATTTAAGGGGGTAACCTCTGGATCTAATAAATGCATTTTAAAAATGATTTTACCAATACCCAGTCACATTTTTGTACGTTATATTTTTAGAAATCGATTTAGTTGACTTTGTAATTTTTGAAATTGTTATTCCGAAATTGTAACAAACAAACAATCAAATGTTGGCCTTTTTGTAATATTACGAGTAGTACTGATGAAATAAATTTCAACGTCATTATTAATATAAATAATGACTACATAATAACTTTTTGTATATAAAAATACCATCTTTTGACTTTGCTCTATCGCTATAAATAACATATAACTTTAGAACTTGGTTAATAACCTCAAAAGGATACATATAACTATATAAAAAGCATAATAAATTAAAGAACTAAATGGATTTAATATGATGTCATTAGCGTTGAGGCATTTTTTACATTGAAAATAAATAAATTGAAAGATACTTGAACTTACACTAAGCCTTCAACTTCCACTTTGATTGACAGTGAATTCTATGATACAAACTTAAATAAAAATTGAAAAAGAAATTTTGCAAATTTTTTTTAATTTCAACACATTAAATCGATAAGCATATTTGGATGTTATGTATTATCAAAATTAAATATCCCATTTAGTACCATGACTGTTGAATATATGTATATTAACAACCAAAAACTTATCAAAACGCTATCCACCATTTCGGAGAATAATTACGACAATAATTATGTTCAAAGTATTATTAATCATATGTGTAACTTTTGGAAACATCACACATTATGATATAAAACATTTATAATGAGATAACCGTGAAGAAAAACAACATCAACTTAAAATTTATTTGCTATAAATAACATAATAATAAATGCATCCAATATCTTCATTGCAAATGTGTTAAAACCTAAAAATCCACTAACACATATGTACATACATCTACAAATCTAAGTGTTATGTATTGTGTGTGTTTGTTTGTGTGTGTGAAGTTCAATCACTCCCAAACGATGTCAGTTCAAGAGCCGAGAGTTGGGTGACGTACTAAGGCCCGGGATACACTCGGAGATCTCATTTTGGATGTATTTACTGTCAAAGATGAAAATGTGAGCTATAGATGTTGTTATTGGCGAGAAAATAATGAGATGCTTTTCTTTGATCTTCAAGATTAACGTAAAATTAACTAAAACAATGCTAATACAAAATCATTGTTACGCATTTGAAATTTCATTATTACAACATCATAATTTCAGCCTGAAAACATATTATTTGCTGAAATGGACGTCTCCATTATAAAAGCTCACAAATCTCCAGTTTTCTAGAGCGTCTGACCATCTAAATAGAATATTTTTATATATCTTCCAATTTATTGACCTTGTAATTCGCTTCATAATATACAAAATACTTATAACAATATCTAAGTTAAAATATAAAAAATAGCATCCCCCATAGTTTTACCCTTGTAAATCCCTAAAAAAAAAAAAAACTAGAAAAAGTATCCCCATGACAACATTTTCCCAAATTTCACTCACATCGGTCCAATAGCTTCAAAAACCTTTTTCATACAAACAAACATACAAACTTTCTTCTTTATAATATCACTGTAGATTAAGTACAAGTACACCTATAGATGCACTATAAAGAAAGCCTTCTCAGCAGCACTTTTAATTATGTTTGCAAATGTACTTAAATACCTTTTAATTAACTAAAACATGTTAAACAGCTCCTGTGTATTATCTCGGTTTATTTACGACGATAATCACTCGACCGTAACACGTACATTACGTTACACCTACCACGTGAACGTATAATAATATAGTTTTATGGTACGGGATTCGGATTCAACGGGGACAATATGTATGTATGTGGAAAATAGTGTCTTTCGAACATGTTATGAGATAAAATCTTTATTAGATACTGCAATTTTCTTTATGAGTCTTTTTAAGTCGCGAGTCAATAGGTATCTTCTATGCGAGCATGCTCCATCATAGGCTGTATCATCACTTTCCATCAGGCGAGTTGCAGTCCAGTGCAAGCCTAATGTCGGTAAAAAAAAACTTTTCAGTAAAAGTAGAATTGTTTCTATGTTTTACTCGTATACTTAAGAAATGTTTGATTATTGTGAAAAACAGTTGTTGAAAGTGTTTGGTGGGAGGCTATTTTCCAACAATGGACCACGTGTCCATAATACCACCCATAATAAAATGTTATTCTACTTAATATGAATTAGATCTTATTAAAGCAAATTTTAGGTGTTTATTTATTATGGGTATCTATTATATTGCCTTTCAGTTTTTGCATTATTTTATGTACTATACAGAGTGTTTGCAAAAGTTCATAATGATATAATGCGTAGTTAAAACATTACAACGTACAAACTCACTTGTTACAACTGCTAGGAAAAATAAACTAAATTATTAATATATTTTTCATATTATTAATTTGGTACGAATTAAACTCGTGGAAAAATGCTCGTAAAATGTATCAAAAATACACAAATACCTAAGTATGTAACTTTAATAGTCAAATCTAAAGTAAATACTAAAATAATGTAAGTAAATAAATTACAAGAACCACATTAGTATTACCGTCGTATTAGAGGCAAAAAACCCTAATTCTTTATCCGGTCGTTAAACAAAAAGGTATTATAGGTGTAGGCTATCGGCGCGGGCGCAGGTCTGCATGTGTGTGTGCGCATAATGATCTTTTATTAACGCAGAAGGGACACACGTTCGATTTTTCTTTATGTCTTTTTTGATTGATATAAAAATAATTTTTAATATCAAATAAAAATAAAGTAGAAACTTTAGTACAGCTTTTCACTTTAAATTCTGATTTCAAAAGCTACGAACCTTGTATACTATGTGTACGCAAAATATTTGTTATGTAAGTATTTTTTAGCCTTGTACTTCATGGAATTTACGTTCAGAAAGTTAAATTTTGACCTCTATTTTTTAAATTTCTCTTCAAAAAACATCATAACAATAGATCTGTCTATGGTATTAGAATAATAATAGAAAATGTGGCTACCCCACAGGGACATAAAGCTTGAGACCGTTGCTAAGGAAAGCTCAGAAAAAGGGATTGACAAGCTGGACTATTCAAGTGATAGATTAACGGTAGCAGAAAAGAAAGGAAAACAATGAAGGGAAACGCCAGAGACCAGCAGTTGTTACATCATCATCATCAACTCATAATATGTCCCCACCGAGGGGCTCCAGCTTACCCTGAATAAGGGTGATCAGGCACTAGTTAAATAGAACTTAAAGGTTAATTATAATTTTAAAATCATATTTTACATGTTACATATCCATATATTAGTCGTTATCAAAGCTTCATCAAAACCTTTCTAAGGTCTAAGATGCAGGTGGATAATGAATTGTTGTATATCTTCATGTGTAAAGGGAAAAAATGTATTTCTGTTATTAATAAACTTATGGGATACCATTTTTTTATTAGAAGGCTATAGTATAGTTTAATTGCCGCATATCATATCATAAAATTTAGTGTTCATGTTTTTTAAAAATGATACATAATGAGGCAAAATCATCTATAAAAAACTTCATTCAACCATCATATTCAAAATCCCCCATTGATTGTTATCCTTGGAAGTCTAAGCTCCTAATTAAATGCAATTAAAATATGTTCCGTAAATTGAAGTGACCTTGAACAGGGTCCTTTCTGGGTGTATACTCTATGGTCCGAATATATTTGTTAGACGATGTCCTTTGTCTAACAAGGGCACCAGGCCGACAACCCTCGCACGAAGCTATCAGCCCAGACCACGCTCCAACACGAAAATAAACTTTATTGCCAACACTATTAAACAGCTTTTTGAATAAGCTATGTCCTACTGTTTATTCCGGTATGGAGTTTTGTAATTGAATGGTTTAAAATTATTTTCGTTTAAATATTCCGTATTTAGGTATAGAGAAAGAAAATAGTTTTATATGTATGTTATAAAAATAATAAAAGAAAAATTGTTTTATACTGAACTAGCTGAGCCCCGCGTTTTACCTGCATAGTTCCCGATCCCATGGGAATTTCGGGATAAAACCTACATGCCCCGGACTATAAGCTACCCCTGTACCAAATTTCAAGTCAATCGGTCCAGTTGTTCACGCATGATGCCATGACCAAATGAAATAGGGATTTATTTTTATTAGAGACTACTGGCCCACCCCGGCTTCACACGGGTCCAAGTTTCTCGTTTGCTTTTCCAGATTTTGTTTTACATAAGAACCTTCCCCTGACAATAACAAACACAGCAAAAAACTAATTAGCCAAATCGGTCTAGCCGTTCTCAAGTTATGGCGTGACAACGGGAAACGGGATTCATTTTTTTATATTACTAGCGGCCCACCCCGGCTTCGCACGGGTCCAATTTTCCCGTTGATTTTCTAGATTTTTTTACATAAGAACCTTCTCCTGGCAATAACAAACACAACAAAAAAAGAATTAGCGAAATTGGTCCAGGCGTTGTTGAGTTATGCGCTTACCAACACATTTTGCGATTCATTTTTATATTATAGATAGAGATTAAGTAAGTTTCTCATGTAAATGGAAAAGTCTTCGCTACTTAGGGAAAGCTTAGTGGTACGTTTACATACTCGTGTATATATCCCATGAGAATAACGTCAGTATAAAGTGGGATTTTCCTACTGTTTATGTCCTCAAATTTCAGTAATTATATTTTAGTATTTAATTTTCTTATGTAAAATCAAAATCTAATTGGTTTTGATAAGACAATAATAATTTGAAATTGAGGAAAAAATAAAAAGTATTTATTTTAACAAATGTAGGATTTATTCGGTTAAAATAATTTATAGTAAGTATACATGTACAATTTCCATAATACCTATTATTTAAGTGGGCTTTCCAACACTAAAAGAAAATTTCGAATCAAACAAACAATCAAATTAATTTATCTGCTTTTCTATTAATGGAGATAAAACATGCTTACCGAAGAGTTATTAATATTGTAACTGAAGCCCACACTAAATCTATAAAAAGGTTGACCTACTCACTTTTCAACACCATAAAATTCGCTAATAATTTCTAAATTAATCCCAAAGGCTGTCCCCGTTAAAGCCACAAGGCCACTCTTAAAATAGTTATAAAAAAACCTCTTTGAAACTATTCATTGGCCCAAAATTGATCGCATCGATAGTCCACCAACTAATTATATTATACGTGCATAGGGTTCAGTGGGTAATGAAATTTTATATTTTGGGCGATTAGTTAACATATTCTATAAGTAGATAGCTTTTTAAGGTGTTAGAAAATGGAGTATTTTTAAGTGACTTTTTTGTTTGGGTTTGGAAAAGTTTAAGGAAATCAGGGCGTAAATAAGACTATTAGAAATTTACTAATGTACAAATAATTCCTCATAGTATTAGATACCTAGTATGTAATATAGAATATTTGGTTTGTATCCCGTAGGAATATAGGAGCTTAAAAATCGTATGTAGCGCTTTGCTTCGAAAGATACTTTTTTATTTAATACTTATATCAGTTTATGAGTAATATAATATCTACACCTTATCTCTTATTTAGCTTTCTAGTAAGTTGTAAGAAAAAGCGCTCTCAAACTATTTTAGCGCGAGTACTGCCTAAATAACTAAAATCGCGGGGCACAGCTAGTTTTAAAACAAAGTAACTAAAATAAAAATACGAATAAACCATTTAAAACAAGCACACATAAAAACTATATTAAAACCCACATCACAGACATACAAAAGAGTCTATTAATTAAAAATAAAACCAAATAGTATGTTAGAGACTGCAACTAGCTACACCCCGCGGTTTTACCTGTGTAAATCTCTTTTCCTGACACATACCAGGATAAAATATATCTCATGTTACACCCTGAAGATTAAGCTATCTAAATGTGAAAGAATTTCTCAAATCGGTTTAGTAGTTTCGGCTTAATCAACACAAACAAACAATCAAATCTCTTTATAAATTAGTATAGACGCGGATTATAAAATACTAGCGACGCCTCGCGGTTTTACCCGCGTAGTTTCCGTTCCCGTGGGAATATGGGGATAAAATATAGCCTATGTTACTTAAACTGAACGTAGCTTTCTAATCGTGAAAGTAAGTAAATAAGAAGTTTTGAAATCGGCTCAGTAATTAAAAAACTACTATATTTTTGTATGTGTGTTTGTTCTGAATAAACTCATTACAAACAAACATACATACAAAAATACAAATCTTTCCTCTTTATAATACTAGTATAGACAAGTCTAGGTACGAATAGAGTCTGTTTCGAATTCCTAGAAGCTTGTGTCTACATTTTTTTTTCGCGGTCTCATTCGTCCTCCGCCAATATGACTTTAAAACGACCTATCCTAACACAGAGCTATGCTTGTGTGGACATGGGATGCACATTGGTATTGTTTCAACGTTTATCCACTTTTAGGACTAATTTAGTTAGATAATCGTCTTTAAATAGACTCGTGTAGTATTTGTAATATGCTAATGTTCTATGCAGTCATTTTGTAGTAGGTAGTGATACTGTTTGTCTACCTTTATAACGATTGAATTAAATAATAATTATATAAAATATTTTTAGGATAGTTTGACTTAAATATTGGTTCGGGTTATGGAATAAAATCAGGAAGGAAATAAGGTATCCCAGTCGATTCTAGGTAAGTTTTTTTTATTACAAAGAGTCTTTGTATAGTCAAAAGCACCGAAAAACGTTGAAAGTAATTGCCTACTTTAAAACATGTTCGTTGAAACATGCGTTTGCGCACTTCAAACAGAAACGTTCGCAAACCAAACTCCTCACCGCAGCATGTATTGAATCTGTTCCTTGTAGTTAAATTAGTCAGAGTTCCCGAAAAATACGGGCGTCGACCCCTCCAGGCTAAACCTAAGTATTTTAGTCTCAAGAAAAAAATCTACTGTTTACATAACACTTGGTTATTTTTTAAAATATACCAGCACCACGACCAAGGGCCGAGTGAACGCGCACAGACAAAAATTTCGTCTGTTGCCTGTGTGTGGGTGACTCACACATAGAGGGCACATAAAAATGCCCAATCGGTACATGTCGCACCACTACAATGAAGGGAGGACGTAAGTCGCATACAAGTGCATAATTCGGCCGAGATGCAAAAAAAAATATTTGGCAATGCGGCCCCTACGCGCCCGCCAGTCGCCCGCCCGACAGGGTTAGGTTAGGTTAGATTTTTTGGCTCAAAACGTTCGTTGGTAATTTTTGAAAAGTATATTTCTTTTATGTGCAATAGGAAAAGGTGTTCTTCCTGCAAGTCGCTGCCGGCAGTTCGTCGCGATTTTTTGAATAAACAACGTTGTGCGCGCGGCGCGTCTCCTCTAGCCCAATTAGATTTTGATAGTTCCATTTTCAAATCTATCGCCTATTGATCTATCTAACGAACGTTTTGGACTCAGTTGCGCGGGCGCAGTTATTTTATTAATTTTGTTTTTGTTTATTTTACAGACGTCAAATATTATGATTAGTTATTTTACAATAAATATAAGCCAAGATTTTTCAATTTTCTTTTTAACTATTGAACTCTAGTGTCTTGTGTCGTGTTGTGTTTGCAATATTAATTTAAAACTTATTGGACTTTGTGTTCGCTGTTTTTCTTTTTATTTGGTAAGTGATTTTTGATTTTATTTTTTTATTGTATATTTTTGTGTTTTTATTTCTTAGAGTTTTCGCTATTTTTTTATGAAGAATTATTGTTTTAAATTTAATTAATTTAGGCACTCGGCACTTTTCTTCAATATCTGAATTAAATTATAAATTATTTTTCACTAACCACGTACATACGATTTCTTTTCAATTATCATGCTCTACTTCAGCAATATAAAACAACTTTTTTTAAAACAAAACACATTTTTCTTTCTTTTTTATTTCTTTTAATAATGTAGATTAATCCATAGACGTTATGACAAGGACACGTCGTCCAATGACGTCAGTGGCCATAGACACTGCCGAGAAAGTCAGCCATCTTGATTGTGTGTTCTTTTTTTGAAGCCTACATAGTGCGCAAACGCGGACCACCACAATGATTATTATAAAATGTATTAATTATTTTATTGAAATTGTTATGAATATTGTTTTTGGGTTTAGAAAAAGTAACTACGAGTTCATTTAATATTATTAGTGTATTCTTAGAATGCCTATTTTCTTATTTTGATATCAATTTAGTGTCTTTCCACTATTTGCATTCTTCATTACCTTAAAGGAATTTAAAAGTAGACAATAAAAATAACTTCATACTATTTTTATACATAATTGTTCGAGAGATTAAGACCTATGAGTCCATACCATACATTTAAGGCATATTTTATTACACAGAAAACATTACAATAAAAAATACAATATTATTCAACACATTTACCAATTTTACTATACATAATATCTACCAAAATAATATATATATTAAGTCATTTTACTATACATTACACCTAAATTAAAATATAATCTATAAATGATATTACAACCGATTATATTACTTTATAAATATGACGTGTACGCGCATCGAGCGTTGGTTGCTCCCGCGCCGACGAGTCATTTAACTTTGATTTTCAAATGACATCTACTCAGTCATTGTACTGCGAACGCTGTAATAGTGTGGATAATCGATACTCGTGTCCATATTATTATATTATTATTGTAGTAAAAAAACACCATCAAAATAAACATGTTATTTAAGTTTTGTAAGTTAATTTACGGTAATTTTTTGTTAAAAATATGATAAATTAATTATTTTCGGTAAAATTGGAAAATTGTTTTTGTTTATTAATTAATTATGGATAAAATGTCTTTTATTGAAAAGGCGTTACTTTTTGTTTAATACATATAATATAAATAACTAAAATAAATTCTACAATTTAATCTTTTTTTGATGCATTTTATATATTGCTATCAAAATTAGAAAACAAAGAGTTCTGTCGTCCATAAAAATCCGATAGCTTCAAATGAAAACCAGCCTTAACTCGAAGTAATAAAGCATTATTTAAAATGAAATAAAGTTATAACCCTATCAAATTAAGATATAGGTGACGAACTATGCAATTTGTGTATGAGAAAAATATTTTTAGATTTATCTAATAATAACTAGATCTGCAAGCGGTTTTGTTCGCGTAGGTTTTGAATATTTTTGAGAATTATATCAATCTGTATTAATAAACGCTACCTATAAGATATGCACTCTTTCTTTGTGCACCAGAAAAAAAAATGCTATAAGTAAGTACGATTACCAGATCTTCAATAACTGTACAAGAATTTACAAACAAACTTATATTTTCTTTTTCTTCATGTTTTGTAAAACTATTCCTTATTCACCACTTTAATGGTCCATAAAAATTTAAGAATAATTAATTTCTTTCTTTAACTTACTAAATCTTTTCAAATTAACAAATCTCTACGCCAGCCACCTTAGACCGCACATTGTCAGTCAGTCAGTCACAGTTTTAAAGGCAGAAAATGCCAACATTATTTAAGTGATGTATCTCGAACATCTACAAAGTCATGATCCTTTTATTGTTATAGTACTGTGAACTCGAGTACGATCGTATCTCATGTCTGCTGCTTAGAAAAACAACAAATATATATATATATTTTATTGTAATTATGTAGAAATATATGCTTAATAATCAACTATACATATATTTAAACTAGCTGTGCCCCGCAGTTATTCCTAAGTATGAGGAACATCTGTACCAAATTTCATTAAAATCCATTCAGTAGTTTTTGCGTGAAAGAGGAACAAACATCCATACATCCACACTCACAAACAAAAACTGCGGGGTATATCTAGCCTTCTAAGTGTAAGTTACAAAGCGACCCCCCCCCCCCACCAATAATTTCTGTCTTCACAGCAAAAGACTACTACTAGATAATTATATTGTAACTGAGGTGGTAGAATCAATTTCGACGTTCATGAATGATCTTTGACTTTGACTTTTGTCTAAAGAGCATGAAACAAGTTCTCAATGCAATCATCATCATCATCATCATCATCAACAGCCTGCATTAATCCACTGTTGGACATAGGCCTCTCCCAATAAAAATATTCTATTCTAATGACGATTGTAAATGCATCATCACGATATATTTATACTCACGACTCATAAAATATATTTATACTAAAAAGACATGACGTAAGCTATTTTAAAATAAATAAATAAAATATACTAGTCGAATAGAGAACCTCCTTCTGTATTTTTGGTTGTCGGTTAAAAGAGCTTAGCTTTTCATCTCATTTTTTTATAGTAAACTGTAGTTTTAACTTTCATAAAGAACCTGGTATAACAAATTTATATACCTACTAGCTGTGCCCCGCGGTTTCACACGCGTAGTTCCCGTTCCCGTGGGAATTTCGGTATGAAAAATAGATAAGGCCGATTCTCAGACCTACTGAATATGCTCACAAAATTTCATGAGAATCGGTTAAGCCGTTTCGGAGGAGTATGGCAACGAAAACTGTGACACGAAAATTTTATATTTAAGATACTCTTAGTATTAGATAAACGAAGTTGCGAAAACCTAAAATCGGGGTAAACGCGACTAGTAGCATGCTATTGAAAACCTAGTCCAACATACAGTCCCAAAACCCATCCATTCACTGCAGTTTTATTCCAAAATCACAATAAAAAACTCAACAACAACGAAGTGGCTTTCCAATAAATAAATACATATAGAATGCAATAAGCTAGCTATTCAATTGTCGACCACGTGGTATACGAATAGTACCGACAGAAAAACAACTGCGTCCACCCGTCCAACAGGTACGGACAGCATGAACTAGCATCTAAGTGACTTCCGCAACATGCAAGGACATCATGTACAGTCTGCAAGATAAGTGGTCGCTTTAAATTATTATAATGGTAGTTGGTAACTTTAGATAGTATGATAGTAATTGTACGTCATCAAAAACTATGGTAGTACAGTTTGATGACGTAAAAATTTAAAACGAGGATCCCTTTAATTTTACTAAGGGCTGATTTTTCCATCGCCAGATAACTTTTATTCGACGAATAAATTTGACGTTTGACAGATTTTGTATGGAATAACTGTCAACATTTCAAAATTATTCCTCGAATAAAGTTAACTGGCGATTGAAAAATCGGCCCTAAATGTTACTGGTATTAAAAATGTAAAAGTTTGTGAGCATGGATGGATGTTTGTTATACCTAAAACCTTATTGAATCTATTTAAATGAAATTCGGAATCCACAAGAACTGAAAGTACAGAGAAAAATTGCTGAGCAAAGCTAGTGTGTATTAGAAATTATGACACAGCCTCACAGTTCCGAATTATATTCCAACATAATCAGGAAAAAACACTTAAACGGATTTTTGTCGTGGTTGTATTTTGTTTTACATTTTCTGACGTTTCGGATTCTTTACAGAACCCGTGATCACAGAAGACTAAGATGGAAGACGTCTGTACAAAGTAATGTAAAAAGTTTACTACCTTCAATATTTTGAATATAATTTTAAATACATTCTGAATTTACCACAGATTCGGTAATACATCAGCCGAGAAGAATCTGCAAGAAACTCGGTCTGTTTTTTTTTTGTAACATTAACGTCAAAAAATATAAATCAAAATACAACCACGACAAAAATCCGTTTTATTTCAATGTGTAGTGTTCGTGTAAATCATAGACATAAATATAATCTGAAAAATTCAACACATGTTTTTTTTTTCATTTATTTCAATAAGTATACTTAACTAAAAATATAACAGTCACCAATAAAAATATTTCAATATGTGTAACAACTTGTACCTCGATATAGAATGCATAGCAAACGCACAAACAAACAAAAAGACTGTGTGTATAGCTCATGTAGTAGTTACTACGGGCCAAGGTTGTCTGCGCGTGCGCACGTCTCGTCTGGCCCTTAGACGTACTTTTCCTTATGACTATCTTCCTTTTTGTTTGTCTGTTTGCGTTTGAATGGAATCTTTGGATGTATGGAGTTTTGATAGAGGTGTGTATGTATGGAGTCTAGCTTCGAGCTTGTTTGATTGGTAAATATTGTTTAATTGACTCTAATAGTAGATCTAAGTGTGTGAAAAGCGTGGAAATTGTATGTTAATTGATACATAAATAACCTTTGCAATAAACTGATATTTTTGTACACATTGGTGATATAGGTACCTAAGGTGTGTTCTACGAGTAGTCTTAAAGAAACTGTTTGTCTATTATAAAATACTAACACCAAATTTCAAAGGCTCTAAAATTATAATTCCTAATTTAAATGCTTTAATAATAAAGTACTGACACACCATACAAGTTCCAAACTAAGCCAATCTAGTGTTGCCTCAAATTTATCATCAATATTTTCAATTTATAATATTCACATAAGTAACAAATAACATTCATTCAATCAAAATGTTTAATATCAAATCCGCTAAAAAATACTTAAAAGACATGTGGTACTAAACCAATCACAAATTCAAAATCAAACTCATACAGATTATTAAATTGTATCATATGTTACAAGTATCCACAGTTATAAAGCTACAAACACTTTAAAAGCTCGCTAGCTAGCATGTTAAGCTATAAAAAGCTTCAAGTATCCGCTAGAGATCCTAACAAATTAAAGTGGCATGAATGCCGTGGCCTTCTTATCGATACGACCACCACAACCCATGTTTACGCTACAACCTATAAATAACGACGCGCAACCAAAGCAAGGATACTAGTGATGTCCATTTGTCGATATACTGATTTATCGATAAAATTGTTTGTTGATGAAGTGATTTTGTGGATGAAAAATATTGCCTACATAATATCAGTTTCAGAAACTAACTTACTTGATAGTTTTATAATTGTTTATTGAATATTTACCTAACCTCATCATCATCAGCCCGTAAACATCCACTGCAGGACATAAGCCTTCCCCATGTCATTTACCAATCCACGCATTAGAAAATTAGTTAATTTTGTTAACCTGAAATCTTTTACTATTTTTTGCTTCTCTATTATTGGGCAACATGGAAAGCAGCAAATGAAAACATAAAGCTATCACTCTGTTATTCTATCGATTTTATCAAAGTTACATCAGCCGACAGCGATCGGCCAGAAACACATATCAATCTTATAATATAAAAATGAATCGCAAAATGTGTTGGTAAGCGCATAACTCAACAACGTCTAGACCAATTTGGCCAATTCTTTTTTTGTTGTGTTTGTTATTGCCAGGAGAAGGTTCTTATGTAAAAAAATCTAGAAAATCAACGGGAAAATTGGACCCGTGCGAAGCCGGGGCGGTCCGCTAGTATTTTATACTTTCACATACATATCTACGTTTAACAATCATCTTACTAACTCTTCATCGTCCTGCGTACATTATCGACCAGCCTCTCCTCCCATCCCTAACAATAATGAACATCAAAGGGAGGAGATTTCGAAAGTCGTACAAACCTTGACCTCGATCCACTGCGCGAGCGCACGCACTATTATTATTGCACTTTTTATTCTTATACTAGCTACAGCTTGCGGATTCGGTTAGATTATAAACAGGACATGGTATATGTTTTTTTGTAAAACTGTATTTTTAACGAATAAAATAATTTTATTCCTATTACCGGCAACTAGACACATCGATTTTTAAATTAATATGTTTGAATTTAAATTTCGAATCATCTAAAAGTACAAAATCAGTTTGAGCGTCAAAATATTGGTAACTGAACCATTTCGCTAAAATTTTAATGTGTTAACAATTCTAATTCAACAAATGTGAAAGTTAGCAACAACAGCTCAACAGGATTTCAATGAAATTTAGAACACAAAATCCAAAAAACCTCTAACGAAATCATAATGACTTTGAGTAAGAATACAAGTCACAGGCTACCAGTTTGAAACTAGTACTAATAGATTGAGGGTAGAATGTCGTTTTTAATAACTTATCAATAGCTTTTAGGATACTAGTAATTACAAAGGCAATATTAGCCGACCCTAATAAATAACAAGAGACTATAAAACGACCATAAAACTGGACAAATGCTACCCACTACAACGCCACTTTAAACAAGTGTAAAATTACCTTTACATCAAAACTTAATGAGTGAAACAACCCTTATTTAACCGCCATAATCACAGGGGCGGAAAACTATGTTTAGGTGAAGTAGTTAAATATTAAAAAGGGCATTAGACGGGGTATTTCGGTTTTAGTTTTTAAGGTACGATTTGTAGGGTGACTTTTACGGAGCCAAGTTATGTTCGTGTTTCGCAGACCACATTTTAAGGTATAACATTATCTGAAAACTATATAATAGTAGCAGCGCCCCGCGGTTTCACCCGCGTAGTTCCCGTTCCCGTGGCAATTTCGGGATAAAAAGTATCCTATGTTATTTTCCGGACCATAAGCTACCCCTGTACCAAATTTCAAGTCAATCGGTTCAGTAGTTTAGCCGTGAAAAGGTAACAGACAGACAGAGTTACTTTCGTATTTATAATATTAGTTAGGATGTATATAATATGTATAGTTTTTATAGTTATCATGGCTATTAGCTCTCAAATTATTATAATTAACGGGATATTTAACATGGATATTATTTGTTTCGAGTTTACACAAATAATGTACATGGTAAATATCACGTTAATTACAATAATTTGAGTAATTTATAATATTTCTATTACAGGCAGGCAACATTTTAAAGCCTGGCACTATCTCAAAAGCCACTATTAGTATTTTATCATGGTTCACGCCAATAAAAGATGAAATATCTATTGATTCTAATCAGTTTAGAGACTTTAATATATGACCTTGAAATCGCATGCTACTATCGAAATACAAAACCAAACATAAATAGGACATCAAAATTTGTGGTTAACAACCAAATTTTGCCTCAAAATTCATAGTTATTTCACCGTTGACATTGTAAACAAAATCCGTATCTATATACAAACAAATACAGCGGTAGGTATTTACGTAAACCTACGCACGGAATAGACAAATAACCACTTGTAGAGCGTACGTAGTGCCGACGTAAATACAACGTAACATAGTTCTATCGTTCATTCATTCCGCAAACACGTTCACGTGTATTCTCCCTATATATTTTTACTTTTTATATCACGTTTTATAAAAATATTTTCATTGAAAAGCACGTAACGTTTTGCGTCAACGTTTAATAGATTGACACGTTGTGTGGAAAAATGTTGTTGAGAAGCTTTGGGTCTTTTTGTTAATTGGTTGTTTTTATTCGATACGTAAGATGTGGTATTAGGGGGTTGTTTTTCATTCAGTAAAAGAAGATATTTATAAAATCATTTTTTCGTTCGTCTTTAATGACAAAATGGCGGTACGTATGGTAATTTTCTTGTTTGAACATACAAATAGAATTTTACTTCAAAATGGCACCCTCTTTCGACTGTATTCGAGCATAAATACTAGTTAAATCACGGAGTTTTATTTGCAAACATTAACAAAATATTCAAAAGACGTCTTAAAGGTACTCCATTGAAGGCAGTTACTCTTTGAAATATTAGAAAATCAAATAATTATGGTATAAGTTACACAATTAAGTCAACATTTAACTAACGTAACGTTACGTGCCGTAGTTTTACGTAACACTGTTCGTCAGTATCAGTATGCATCATTGACCATCATCAAGCCGCTGGTCAAGCTTAGGCAACCAGTCATGGCGAACATTATTTATCACCATTATGTGCATATAATTGTATATACTATGTATGCAAGTACGTGGGCAGTTTCCAAGAAGACCTTTTGTGTATGAGGCGATATTTTTTAGACTTATGAAGGTTCTAACTGCGCGTAAAGTGTCGGTGATGTTAGTTCGACAACCGGCATCGAGTTCACATGCTCTCCAAAGTAGGGAAACGCTCAAGATTTTATAAGCTTTGTATACTGTTTTTGGAGACAGCATTTTTATAGAGAGAAATATAAAAAAATCTCTCAAAGTCCTCCAGTACTTTTCGTGATCTACGCAGCGTAAAACAGAAAGAGATGATTACAGATTTACAGGGACATTTTGTAAACTATGTTTTAGTCCCAACAAAAATATCAATAAAACACATATTTCCTCTAAGATCACAATATACGGAGTACAATCAAGTACACCAGCCCATTCGTAACAGTTAACTAAAACCAGAACGCATTGTGATGCAAATATCTTCAGGGAATTATAACTGAGGCGAGCACCGTGACCGTACATTCGTGGGCTAAACTTTATACACGAACAAATATTTAGATTGATCAGTCTTTACAAATCATTTTGTGACCTAAATGTGTATAGTGGTTGCAACGAGGATTATCAGACAAAGGGTTATGGGCTCAATTTCCGTGCGAGGTTAATATTTCATCATCAAATGAAGATCTCGAGGATCCGCCCCACAGAAATTTCGAGATAAAATGTATACTATATCTTAGAAGGTACATCTAGACGATAAACATTACATATACTCGTACATACTAACTTAGTTTTATCTAAATAATTTCTGCCGTATGTTCTGAAAAAGATCAAAAAATACTTACAAATTCTTACCTTCACAACATGAGTGCAATACCTAAGTACCGAATAACGAAACTATATTTTAATTAAATCCAAAACTAACGAAGGGCGGTACTCGTTACCGCTCCTTAATTACCGCCAAAATAATAATTTAACAGAACCATTGTTTGCCAAAAAATGCTTTTATTAAATGCAAAACTGTTACATTCAAACGGCGCGCAATTATGAAAAACATCTAGTCTGTGTCCGCGAAGTCGGCTTACCTTGGGCTGGGGCTTTCACTTTGGGCCTGAGTCTCTTGGTTTATTTGTACTTACTTTTAGAGTACTTATTTTACTAGTAATACCACAGATCAAGGAGTCACCTTAGGACTTACGTCTGAAAGTGATGCCTGTCTTTCCCATGAGTAATACTTATGGATTAATATTAGTGAATATTTAGTATTGTTAGTTCAGTTTTAGATCAATTTATCGTAAAGATCTTTTTGTTGAATAATGTGTAATAAAAAAATATATTTGTCAAGAAAAACTGTTGATATTGTTTTCTTTGATTTTCACGAACGCTATAAGTACTTTGAAATAAAACTTCTTTAACCACGACAAAGTTGTTTCTAAATCCGTTGATGGTTTACAGTTTCATGACATTGTTAATGCTACTAAGACAACGCCTACTAATATGTTGCGTTATGTATTTAGATAACACATAAATACCCAAAATTTAAGTAACTAAGACAAAAAAATTGCATTATTTTAATGATTACCACCAAATAAGTAAAGAGACATATCGGACGCTGTGCCCGCGTGCAAACTGACGAACCAAGATGGCCGCCTATTTAGATGCCTTCTATTGGCGCGCTAGCTTTAAAAATGGAATGCACTGTCCTTGGTGCAAGTTCGTTGACCTTCCGATGCATTTCGGCGGTTTCTCAACACATTACAAAACGCATTAACGACCAAAATGAAAATTCAACCCAATTCCTATCGATTTAAAGTCGAATTAAGAATACGGGAACTTAGAAACGTTCCAAGACCGGTTTTAGCGGGCGATTTAAATTATTTTAGACTTTTATGGTTTAGTTTTAAAGTCGATAGTTGCCTGTATGGCTTAATTTTTATCGTTGGCTGTAAATTAATCGAATTTATAGCTTATTGTGACGGTTATAGGGTCTGTAATGGCTCGGCCGGCCGTCGAAGGATATAGTCGTAAAGGTGACTAGGTACACGAATTTTGGTTAACATCTGCTAATTTTTGAGTCTTGTTTTTTTTTGGTTGATGAGAAATGTAGGCTTTTGAAATGCAAATGTTTTTTGAAAATAAATTATTGCAATTTGGAAAAATATTTATTCTATATTAACATTTTAATTGAATATTTTAGATTTAACCTTAAAACATACTTAAGTAAATAAACCAATCTTAGAATATATAGAAAATTTTCTACGCATTTTCTACGCAGCGAAAGCTTTTACAATAGCTACGACGTAGCATAGAAATAGTCGTAGTAACGCGTAGACGCATCTATGCTACGACCGTAGCGATTGCGTAGCCATTTCTCTACGATAAGAAAAAAAAATGATTTTGCAACTTTATAATTTTGTACTAAAGATCTCAAAGATGCAGAATAAGTATATTACATGACGAAACACAGTTTTTCTATATCAAAAACTAGCAGCGCCCCGCGGTTCCACCCGCGTAGTTCCCGTTCCCGTGTGAATACAGGGATAAAATATTTATGAATTTTTGAAATCGGTTCAGTAGATCCCGAGATTACCCCTTACAAACAAACATACAAACTTTACTTCTTTATAATATTAGTATAAAAGTATAGATTGTAAAATATTGAAGTATATTCATAAAAATTAAGTTTATATTAAAACCTACTATGACAAACATCTATAAAAACTTGTATTTATCGATTCCCTAAAAGTAAAGGAAACCCAATACAAACTAAACACTAACGTACGAGTAGTGAAATTGAAATTATTCACTCCCTACTGAATAACGCACTAGGGATGGGACGCGCTATAATGTTACTATACATTTTATCGATATTATTTATAGGGAAATGTATTTAATTACTTGTACATTAAAATAAAAGAGATAAGGTTTTTTGTTGGATAAGATGGATATTACTTCGCATTATTAAAACAAAAAAGATATTTATAACTATATATTGTTAGATGCTAGAGTTCGGTTTTTTTATTATAAAATTACAATATTCCGATTTTTTTATTCATTTTATTATTGTTTTGTAAACATTTATTGTTTAAATATAAAATAATTGTAAATTACATACTATTTAAAAATGATATAAATAATTCAAAAGATATTGTTATTATAGAACAATTAAATGTTTTGGTATCAACAAACTGATTTACATACTAAAATAGAGTTTAATTAACGTAAAAAATAATACATATAAAATAAAAGATATATATTTTTGTATTTTGTCACAACATACAATAAAAAATATATAACCTAAACAATTATGTTTAGGTAGGTATTATTATTGGAAATATACATTTCAAAGATATTATTAATAAAGTAAATATTAGCTCAATAATAAAGTAAATTGTGTTGTCCGCTTTAGCATAAAAAAATAGGTACAAAAAAATAAGTACATGGTACATGGTACATGAAACAAACCTTCTATCAGTCAAAATTGTACACACAAACTGAATTACCATTCGTAAAAGGTTTATCAAAATGCGATCAACACTAAGCCAATAATAATAAAATTAGCATGTTCATGCTAGTGCGGACGGGAAGTCGGTTTTTTTCTTTTGAGAAAACAATGAGGTGTGATGTAGGTACTTTAATACAAGGTTGTAAGTCTAAAAATAAAATATATAATGTGTGTATAATTCATATTTTTATTTTGATCTTTTAAATTAAAAAAAAATATGACTAAGCAGTAATAACTTTTTTTTATCAACCTGTATTGTCCCACTCCTGGGCAATAACTATGTCTTTATATTTAGATTTTTTTAATATTTGCAACTAAGTATTAAGCAAAACGTCTTTGAAGTTAGAGATCCGGGGTTCAACCCCCAACCAAATGTCTATTTAAAATGAATTTCAAGTGTGTGACTGCAAGCCATAAGACCGCTATCGCAAAAGAAACTAATGTCACGTTCTTCGTAAATAAATTAAAATATTCTAAATTCCAAAGTAAATCCTAACATCCTACTCGTGTGTGTTTTTCTAAATTCAATATTTAGTATTCAATTGACGAATTAGATTAGCATACAACAGTTGATCAATAAATTCAATAAGGATACTTTGTTACTTTGATATTTATTTACTAGCATTTTGTTAGGTTTTAGATTTTTTTCTTCAACTCCATGTCTCCTTTCTGAAAAAATATATAAAAAATTATATTACTTAAACGAATTTTTGTCGTGGTTATATTTTGTTTTACATTTTCTGACGTTTCTTACAGGACCCGTGATCACAGTAGACTTTTATTTCTATGTGTAGTGTTCGTGTAACCAAAAAAACAATAGTATGCTCCTTTTTTTGTTTAAAATATCATTTTGTAATAATAATAAAGCCTAGAAGAGATTTGGTCCCACACTAGCCTTCCAAAATACCAGGACTCTTCATAGTCCCGTGACTCAGAAATGACATGACAATATATCCAAGAAGAGTTAAACTAATGTTATTAAAATGTGGTAGGAATGCTTATTTAACACAATAAGAAGTCTACACTTAGTAATTAGTACATAAATATTTAATAAGCTGAACTATGTAATTAACCTATATTAGTTACATTGTTCAAGCTAGTACATTGAACTTAAAAAGTGATGTTTTATTCAACATTGAAAACAATTTATTAATTATAATTACTTTTAATTTTTATTTTTAGATTCATTAATATTAATTACATTCCAAAATCTGAATACAATAATATACAAAAGTTCGTTGAGTTTTCGTACAATCGTAGATTCATAAACACTGCTTATAAAACTATAAAAAACTTTAAAAAGTATTTTAACAAACAACTCTACACAAAACAATCACTAACAATCACATATCAAATCTTTACCAAAATAAAATTACAACATCTAAAACAAAAACTATCGACAAACTATCGCATCGAACGCCCATCACTAGTATTTCTAATTTCACGGTCGCGTGTCTATGTGTGTGTGCGCTAGTGTGTGTGACCTTGTGAGCGTTGTTTCGGCGGTCATTCACCCCAATGCATTGGCGATGCACTCCTGGCCGGTTTATACCTAAATAGCGTTGTTTACTAATGTATGTACTCGTACATAGGGAAATGTAGCTCGAAATAGAGTGCGTGTGTATGATTAATGTTGATTGATTGTGTGTGTTTTGTGTGAGTGTGTGTTGTTCTTGTATGAGTCTTATTCTTTTTTCTCTGTAAGCTAAATTTTAATCTAAATAGCTCAATTGTTTTTGAAAGTCGTACAATCGTTATTAATTGAACAAAATCATCACTGTAAGTCAGTCTATACCAAAAATGACGGTTTATCTTTGTTTATGTACCTTTATAAGGTTTATATATGCTAATAATCAGGCTGAAAACTAGTATATACATATGAAGTTTCTCACGATTGGAATACAAACCAACTTATATAATAAGTATGTACTATAACACTAGCTAGCGCCTGTGACCATGACCACATTTCTTTATGCTGGTAGTTTTCTTACCCAAATTGATTCTTACTGCAAGAAACTCGAGTCAGAACATAACCTGAGAGATAACTAAACTTACTATAAGCATAAGCAAGCAAGCAATCACTACATCGTCTCATTATAGTATCTGACCCCTAAGTTCGAAACTTGTATCTAGGGTATCAGAAACTACGCACACACTCATTCAAATATCCGTGAAAAATAATCCTGAATAGTTATTGTCTAATGAAAATTGTAATACAACCTAATTCAAATCAAACATTTAATCGCACAATCATGTTAACGTTAACCCATAACAACATTAACTAAGCCCCATTAAACCAACATTATTATTCAAACAGCCCATCAAACCGTAATTAACAATTGTTACCCAACTTGACTAACCACTTAACTAACAACTCGACTAAACCACAATCCTTTGAACAACTAAATCCGGATAGTAAAACCACACACGTCTACGCGTCGTCTAGTCGGGCGACTGGCCAGAATACGTTGAGCTGCGTGGTTCAATCCCGCTGTACTTCTTGTGATAGTTGTGTGAATAGTTGAGGGAGGCGGGGAGGGTCAGGGTACACTGGGCAGGCCTGCTCCTGACCTAGAACCACGGACTACAGTCTGTAGGTCAAGGAAGATACACATATATGTGAGTGTGTGAGTCGATAGTTGCAAGAATGTGGGTTTAGAATTCGACAGGATTTTCGGTGATTTCACTTTCGTTTGCGACGGTTTGTTTTGATAGTTTTTGGGATTTCTTGGTAATGATTTGTAGGTGGATTATGTTTGTAACTTACTTGTGTTTCTGTTTCTTAGGACGTGTTGTTTTTGTCACTATTGTGGTTTAGCGTCGTTATGAGATGCCTAAGGAATGTGAGTGGGTTAGAATAGATAGAAAAATATTTTTCAACACACTTGCTCATAAAGGGGCTCTTATTTGTGCAAAAACAGTTGAATAATGACACGTTTTATTCACTAGTGAGTTATAGATCGTTTTCTTAAATTGCTTTGTTTTTAAAAAAGTTTCGATACCAAAAAAATTATGTCCATACATTTTAAAAACAAACCTCAACTATGTTGCCTTACTTTTGGTAGGTCTATGGTCGATTCCATTCATTCATTCATTCGTTTTTTTTTAATAAGTATATTCTTTTAGTCTTTGGCCGATCACCATTGTTGTGTTGGATGCGCGCGAATAGAAAAACTGTTTATTTATTAGCGAAAAATGATAATTTCTTCGCAAACGTGTTGAAAAACGTTGTATGGTACACGCGTGTATTGATGATTACTATCCTCGGCTTTCTTCAGACCCTCGCCTAACGGCTCGGGCCTCAATACCGCCTCGGAAGTAATCACCAACTTACCTCGCTTGTACCATAAATAACTATTATTGTGAATGTTGGAATCGAGAAATTACTCTATCAATAAAACTTTATACTAACTAATGTTACAAAGTAATTGTTAGTTTCATCGCGATAATCATAGAAACCACTAATAACAATTACGCTTTATGTTTGATTAACAAGCAAATACATATATCAGTTTACAAAACAAAGTTATTTCTTTAAGTATGAAAACAACATAAAGTATTTTTGACTGTACAACATAAAGTGGATTGATTTTGTATTTCACAAATAAAAACTTAAAAGTTCTATAATCGTTGGCATAGCAACAAAATGGTGGATTCAAATGTCTAATACGAGAGCCGATAGACACAAACATACCACGAGTGCAATCCTGTTTCTCGACCCCGCGCCCTTCGAGTCTAGCTCAACATCTCCTTAAGAGTCCTTCATCTTTTTATACAACTACCTTCCATTATAACTGGACCCCCGAAACTTTGTGGTTTGCCGAACATTTTCAATACAATTGTCGGGAGAAGGGACGCGAGGGAGATCAACTTACGCCGGCTCTTGTGTTATAAGGTAAGTGTGTGGTAAGACCGAGTCGCCCTTTGAGCCAACCTGTTTCTAAGCTCTATACTTATTTGATGTCGTAGGTAGGTATTAGTTGTTAGGCAATGGTGGCATTTTTGAAGAAAGTCTTCGAGTTTAAGTATTTTATTTTTAGATTATAATGAAGAGACAGTATTGACTATTTAGAAGCCTTGGTTTTCTAACAATAGATTGTAAACAAGGCTTTGTTTTGTTCGAGATTGCGTCATCTTAAACTTTGATTTAAGCCAAATAATACTGTGCTATCTGTTTACTGCCTCAACGAACAAATGATTGATTAAAAAGTCCAATAAACGTACCAACCACCAATACGTATTAACATAAGATAAATATTTGTACAAAAACCAAATAACTTAAAAAAATAAATCGACTATCATCGTCTGCAGCACAATTTCATTTCAAAATTTCGTTTAAAAACGTCCACTAATTATGGATCGGTCGGCTCGCGCATTATCACACTATATACTACATATTTTCGGTAAATACATAGTGTTGTGTGCGTGTGCTATGTACAGAAAAAAGGGTGTTTTTGTCTATGTGCCAAATAAAAATGAGGGCGTAATGTCCGGCGAACGTTTATCGTGCGCTCACTGCCGGCGAACAGTGCGATAACCGAGATTTTTATGGTTTTATTAATTTATTTTTTAGTCTATTTATAGCATTATTATTTGTTGCATATTTCCATAAATTCATTGTATATTACTAAATATTTGATTAGCCGTAACAGTTTAAATTATACATGATTATTACTAGTTATTAGTGAAAGAAAAACCTTGTTTCACTACGCACACACTTATTCACACACACGCCCAGACCGAGACAAACATTAGTGGTTTACACAAAAATTCACCCCGCACGGGAATCGAACCCGCAACCTTACGGATGGCAGTCCAGCATCAAGATTATCCAATTGAAACACAGGATATAAAAACATTGATTTTATTATAACGACAATACACAAATATAAAATATATAATGTATGCAGGTTGTCAAATTAAGAGAAACCTCTTTTCTCGATAGCCAGATTGTAATCTTAATAACATGTGCAATTAAGCTTAATTTTATTATAGTAATTTAATTTAAAATTTACCTAAACTACTGAAAAATAAATAATTTAAATTATTAATAATTGTATTTAAGTTGAAAAAACAAATTAGCTATTTGTAAGCAAAATTATTAAAGTAAATAAACTTAATTATAAAAACAAGCTTTATAGTATAATGAATAACTTAACAAGATAATAAATTTAATGTACTTATTTAAAAATAATAACGTTTTTTAAACTTAAACAATAACTAATAAAGGCCGTCCGTTTTCATTTGTATGGTTTTAGTTAGTAGCCTTTGTCAATAAAAAAAACTATCTAATGCAAAAAAAACATGGTTTCAAATATTTTCAAATACTTTGCAGATATTTTTTCTTTATACTGATCAAAACCGTATAAAAATCTGTACCTACAATAATGTCTGCGATAAGCCTGCACAAACAAAATAACATACATATATTTATGCAATGTAATAATGTATAAGTACTTACTTAAAACGTCAAATTAAAAAACCTATTACATTAACAAAAGTGACGCTTGTTTTTCAACATAGGAATGTTACCTTTAAGTTTCAATGCAAACGAGATATAAAAATACATAATTATAAGTCTTACTTTTAAAGTAATACCTATATTACTTGATGTATTCCGGCTTTTGAGACAAGGTCGGTGGGTAGGTGCGCAAGCGCAGGTGCCTAGCGATGACTAATGCAACTCACTGATGCGTTTTAAATTAATACCTATGGCGGAATGACTTATGAGCTTTTGCTCATTATCAAAAAATAAAACATTGATTGTGACATCAAAGTGACGTTTCGATGTTGACAGAATACATATAAAGGTGACATTTAAAAAGTTTTCTAAATTCAAATGCATGTGTACGTACATGCTCAAAAAGCTCTTTGAAAAAAATAAAAATCAGTTTCAAAAAGAACAAAACAAATACTAACTTCAGAATGGCTAATAGTTATTGTAAATATCAATGCAATAAATTAAACCAACGCTAATAAATTAAAAATAAAATTACGCGTTAAAAACAGCAAAAATGCACTTACACATTTAGCATTTTAAACTCCTGATATTCGAAATTTAAATGAAGTAGCTATCGCAATTAGTGCGCACACAGACGCGGCGTCGCACGCACACAGGCACAAGGCCGCGTACACACGCAACTAAACACACACAATCACAAAAAATGCAAATAAAAATGTTCTGATCAAAAATGTGTGGAAGAATTACACACACATGCATACGCTTGCCACAATTCAATATCCCATGTCATTGGTGGTAGCGTTCGCATAATAATTGCACATTTTATTTTTAACTTTATTTGTTGTACAGATATTTGATTTTGTTTATTATTTGTTTATACTCGTATGTAGATGTATTGTGTGTTCTTTGTTATTTTGTTTTGTTTTTACTGTTTAATGTTACAAAGGTTATAGTTGTTTTTGTGTTTATTTTTATAGTACTTAGTAGTTTTTGATTAAAATAGATATCTATCTAGATAGCATTTGAAGTTTATTCCTTTGTCTCATGTCAAATATGAATTAATTTTGTATTTATCTGTATGTTGATTAATTGTTCAATGTTTTGTGCTATCGCTACCACCTGTGATGTCCACTGTGTGTACATGTGTGTGCTCACATCAACACAAGTACATCAATCGGCGCGTAAGACGAGGCGGCCATGTGGCTTATTTAGGTCAATTGTTGAAATAAACTCATCGAAAAACCAACAGTTTTAAGAGAGAGTACCGTAAAAATACAACTAAATTCAAGCAAAAACAATCCCTAACACAACTGAATAGAGTCCAATTGAATAAAACGTTTTTATTGCGGTTACTCTAACGCCATTTTCTTTTTTTTTGCAGTTTAGGCGCCAGTTGTGCGGTTTATAATGACATTTGATTTTTTTATGTTGGCAGTATGTGGGCGGCTGTTTTTTAAAATAAGAACGTCAATTTAAGTTTTATTAATCGTTGTTAGGTTGTTTTATCTTTCATTCTAATTGTAGTAGGTGAACATAATGACTGTACTTATTAGAATATCCTACAAATATGACTGTAGATGTTTGCTGTATGATTTTCAGCCACTCTCGGATTTCGGAGATATCGTGCGGCGTACGGTGTGTGTATAATATGTGATTTTAACCGACTAATTGTCTGGTCTATCTGATCTACGCACAGCTTAAACCACTGAACAGGTTGCGCTAAAATTTTCCACGCAGAGAGTTATTGCGACGGCGGCATCCGTTAACAAAGGCAGGAAAAAAGAGGCTGGTTAAACCGCAAGGCATTGCTAGTTCCTTTATCAAATTTAGATTTATAACTATGTGATATAGAAGAGATTTTTTCTAGCGATAAGACCGCCTTTGCCTATGTACCAATTGTTTATCCTACTAATATTATAAAGCCGAATGTTTGTGAGTGTGGATGTTTGTTCCTCTTTCATGCAAAAACTACTGAATGGATTTTAATGGAATTTGGTACAGATGTTTCTTCATACCTAGGAATAACACAAAGGATACTTTTTATCCTAAAATTCCTACGGGATAAGGTTCTACGCGGGTAAAACCGCGGGGCACAGCTAGTATTGAATGTTTTTGTACTTTTTGTATCCTTTTATCTCTATGAGCAAAAAAGTGTTTCTATATCTACTTATGTATGTAAATTGTCGTAATTAACATGACACCTTTACAAGGCCCTTGCACTCGGCTCCGTTCGCATATCCATATTATTTATAAATAACCAATCTGTTTGTCTGACACACTTTCATTCGGATGTTCACGATTTGGGTCAAAGACTTTTTAAAGTGTTTATTGTTTGATACATTGTACTGTTAGGGAAATAAATTTGTGACTTGTGCTTGCCGCTTTAAGCTGGCTAAATAACCTGGACGTTGAAATCCGATCCTCACAGAGTTAATGCCATACGCAATGATGATGGCTACTGCTTGTCAGTGGGTAGTTTTCCATAATTAGACATTTGCTGCCTTATTTGCGTTGCATTTTTAGTCTGGTTTAACAAAACCTGGTAAGCATTTGACACCTTGTCAGTCAAATCTGTCACTTTGACAGAATTCAAAATTGATTGTAAAACCTGGTTTAGTGCTAAACCAGGTTAAAAATGCAACGCAAATAAGGCAGTTGTGGTTTTGGTTCTTTGTGTGATTTTTTTTGGTTAAACCAATTGTTATTAAAGTTATAGAGCACATAACAACCTTTTTTTGTCAATAAAATCAAAGGCTTTGTTTTCAATCGTATACTATAGACGATTACTATGTAGAGTTTCCCTAAAAAGAGACATTATTGGAAACATTATTTTAAGAACAGCTTTATGTAAAAGTTTCCAAAAGAAAATATATTTAAATCTTCACGCACGTAATATTTGAAGTACAACTTGTTATAATAACACAAAAATATTTGGTAAATGATCAAAGAAATTTTCCGTAACAGTACTTCTCTTAAAAGCTTATTAATTCACAACTCAGAATTTAGGGCATACACACACACACACACTCTGTATGTAACACTTGTAAGTCTTACGAAACATAAAAATAGCGAGCTTTTCTTACCAATTTGTATAAAAATTAGTAGTAGTTCCCGTTCCCGTAGGAATTTCGGGATAAAACGTAGCCTATGTTCTTCCTCGGAAAATAAGCTACCCCTGTACCAAATTTCAAGTCAATCGGTTCAGTAGTTTAGCCGTGAAAAGGTAACAGACAGACAGAGTTACTTTCGCATTTATAATATTAATAAGGATTTAAATTACTTTTCATTAGATGCTAGCTGTGCCCAGCATTTCTATTTGCGTAAATTATAATCCTGTGGTAATTTCCATTAAAGTATTTTTTTGTTGTTCCTGGATAAGGATACCAAACTAGTTTTCACGTCAAAGAGTAACAAACATTCAGTTATACATCCTCACAATCTTCTCTATTTACAAGTTAGTAATCCTATAGAACTTCTACCAATTTGTTTGCCTAATAGACTATAAAACTCTTTGTATCAACCTCCTTATAACATAAATCGAATTCAAAAATCGAAAGACAATAAAATTAAGACATTCTTTTTTTAAATACACAAATTGTCACAGGTGCTCTCCTTTTAAGGAAGGCTGCCAGTATTATTTACGTAAACGCGGACTATGTAAACGATATTTTGTGTAGTTACATAAAACGGAACGTAAGAAAAATGGTTTACTCTGTGGAGTTTGACCTTACCTTGACGTCGATATGTCAAATAGATGTCTCTCAATCCCCGCAAAAAGTCAAGGCGAACTCAATTAAAGAAATTTCGCTGACCTCAAGTCGAAATTAAAAATGATACGTTTCTCATCTTTGATTACATGTGCCGATATTAAAATTGATATTTTTATATTAAATCCTTTTTGATGTGGTAATTAGTGTTTATATTTAAAGGAGTTGAAGTTACTTTATTGTACTACAGTGCTTTGCACACAGCTTCGATTGCATTACAGTTGACGATGTCATATAACATAAACAATTTTATGTCATAACTCTAACTCTCATAGTTCTATCTTCAAAATTACGAGTTTTGTGCAAACTTTTATCCTCTTTTAGCTACGATAGGGTTTCAGTTCTCTAAATCCTTGCTCGTCTAAAATGGGAAAGGAACCCGCATGTAAATATTCGCAAACATTAGTAGTTTAGGCTATGTGTTGATATTATGTATGTTAGATAGTTTTCTTTTTCACAGATATCTTAAACAGTTTTATTATTAAACGAAACGAACGTCATTGTTTATTATTAATATATTTTTGCGAGATATTTACACGCACCTATAAGTCGAATCCCTCGACTAGTTTCAGCCACATTCGGTGGCCTTCATCAGTCATTTTAAACAGTTTTTGAGCGTTAATACTGCAACGAATCTAAGACATACTATTATAGACATATTTCCTTACGACGATATTGAAAATGTCTTAAAGCCTTAATAATAAAATGGACAGTCGAATAGGGATACGAAACCGTTGAACCGAACCGAACTGTTGAACCTAATAAAGGTCTTCAATTCTCGGTATAACAATGAAAAAACATAATTTAATCCACGCATTAATGTAAAATATACAATAACAGCTAATAAAACAATAGTAATTAACGGAATTAATTATGCACATAAAAATGGTTGTTTAATATTTTTTTTAAAGGAAGTGTACAAACTTATAAAAAAGTATTCACTTGTTTATGGCATCAGAATTTAAAAAAAACTGGTTTTGCAAAGGGCTTAAGTTATGATAGGCTGGACATTTTCTGATGTAATGTCACTTCAAATTTTTGCATTCGATTGGTTATGAAATGTGAAAGTTTAATATAATCATCGACACGTCTCTCAAGCTTACCTTCAAACCTGTTTTAAAAAACTGTCAGAGCTGTCAAAAATGACAGTTGTTTGACAGGAGGAATAACTGTTTGCAAAATGTAAATGTTCTTACGATGAGAGGTCCAAAAATAGTGTGTTATGGTTTCAATTAGTTTTAACTTATGTGTCAATTTAGCTTTTAAGGTAGTATGTTATTGTTTATGGTCCTATTTGCGACACTAAGGGCCTATTTCACGATCTTCAAGTAAATTTCCGAGTAGCTACTCACAAGTTTTGTCTCAGTCACTTGATATAAAGTAAACAAGAGACAAAACTCACTTTACTTGGTGAGTAACTTAACTTGAAGATCATGAAATAGGCCCTAAAACTAATATAAAAGTTATACCAAAACTATGGTTCTTCTTCCTTGCGTGTCGACTCATATATTCGAGGACCAAAACTGTGCCACCGATATAGCACTATCAGTGGCCTTGTTAAAACCACTGATAGACCATGGTCCCGTTACCATAAGCCACGATATTTTTTGTACTTTCTTAGTGGATGTCTACGTCACATATCTGCATATTCATTTTCAGAGCAATCTGTTCGGTAGTTTGAGCTGTATGTTGTTAGATTGGCCAGTAACGGTTGTGTTTTACACATACAAAGGAGAAGTGTTTATTTCATACATATAAGAGAAAAGTATTATTTCTTAGTAAGAACAATAAAAAAGTAAAAACATCAAAGAGCGGCGAGCGTTTGTTTCCCTTTCACTCCACCACTAATAAAACAACATAATAACAATAATATATTTGAAACTAAAACGTTAACTTTCCAAAAACAGTATACATTATACACGTTATTTTTTTAATTCGTTGCATCACACTGAGCCTCCGTATTGGTGCAACATGACCCCGATACACACACTGACAACATACACACACATACAACTACACACGCACACACATACACAATCAATATACAGGGTGTCCGCATTTTTTATTTTATTGATTTATTTTTAGTGTAAATTAAATCAAAATTACCGTCGTTATTCACGTGTTTACATGTAAAGTAATTAAGTGTAAGGTAATTTGACAGTTAATTATTTTCGTCTGTCTGTGCTTTTACTCGGTTAGTGACGTGCAAGTTAACTGGTCTTTTATGAGTGAGCTTACTCTATCGTATTCTCCATATAGCATTGCTAACCATAATAAATGATGAATTATAAACATTTTGTGATATTTTAAATTGTATAGACTAGTCATGTCCAAAAATAACTTGAATACAATCTTTCAGCTTTTAACAATCTACTTAAGCCACCCAAATCTACTTAAGCCCAGATAAAAAGCAAAATATTTTTTCTTTTTATGATGTAACTATAAAAAAATCCGATTTGATACCTGCACCTAAATAGACAATATTTCCTATATCCTAGATACATAAGTACCTCAAAACATGATAAGCTTGTGGATCGCTACCATAAATTACGATTAAAAAAAAGTAAAATAAAATTAAAAGAAAAATCTGAACACCCCGTAAGCGCACCGAACGCGGCGTACACAACCGAATTCTACGCTCTCATCTGATCGGCTCATAATAAAATGTGGTTTTTTTAACACTATTTACTTTTTTCTATGTACAACTTTAATCTGTATGTACATTATGTACCGTATATAAAATCCTCTCATTTGCATCGAAAAGTAATATGTTAAAAGGGATGTTTGTTTGTCATTCGGTAATTATTGAATGAGGGATGCCTTAAATCAGGCTATGTATAGGTTCAGTGACGTATATGTGACGTAGGGCGTTGATGGGAAGCCATTTTGAAAACGTGATGACTTTATTAAAAGTATAGTTCAAGAATGATAATTTTCATTTTGAGCTCAAATTTTGAGTAACTACTATTAAGCTTTAGTTATAAATAAAATATAAAATGTATGTAAAACTAGATGCAATAGAATTATCACCTTCTTCTCATGTATACTTCTGTCTTAATACCAACATTGAAAGAGGCTTTTGATCTGAAGTAAAATTAAGATATACGAAAATAATTAAGTAAGTATATTACTAGTAATATCATTTCTACGTATGTGATTTATTGAGAAGAAAATAATGGCAGCCAGTAGGCAAACTATTTATCAGAATTAATTAAACGTTCACCAAAACAAATTTTAACTGAATTTACGACAAAAGTAGCATAAAAAATAAATAAAAAACTGCCAACCAAACCCGGCTGCGTTTGCCAGTAACACCGCATCGCGTCGCTCCGTTTTTTGTCGACCAATTTTAACTAAATGCAGTCATTCATTATATATTTATTAAATTCGTTTTTGGACCGCACTTTGTTTCATACATAATTATATGTACGCGTGTATGTGTGTATGTACTGCGTCTGAATAACGCCTTTGTTTGCGCGCAAAATATTGGAAAAACTGAATTTTAAAATTATTTTTGATGAATTCTGAAAACAGCGTTAAGTTCTAATGTTTACGCCTATACGCGTAGCTTCATCAGAATTTAATTATTTCTTGAAAATATTTCCCACTTACTATATTGTCCTGTGAGTTTGCCTACATTGATTTCCGTGTATTTTCTTTGAATGTAATAAGTATCTTGAATCTGGCTATAATGTATAGAAACAAAAAGATATGTTTCCTAACGATAAGTGTGATAAAATTAACACTTTTAGTTTAGTGTTTTAGTACAAATAACTCCTACTCGTATTATTTTTCTCACTAACATGATAATTATACACCCTTATTTTGAAATTGCGATACCTTATCTCACAGCTAATGTAAACGACGGGTGACAATATAATAGTGAAGTTAGTTTTTTTCTTTTGCTTTTATTTAAAAAGTTGTGATAAGTCAAAGATTTTCAAAATCCCGCCGAATTTTATTGTTATTCTACACCGAACGCTGCGATACACAGCTGAGCGCGGTCATCGACCCGAGCCGTCACAGAATACTTGATAGCTAGTGTGCCGTCTGGTAATACGACATTTATTTGGTATTTTTTAAAGATAAGTAATCGACTATCATTTTTGATATTTTTATTGGATATATGGATTCAGTTACTGCTACAGATATTCTGATTTTAATAAGTCCCATATTTTCAAAATAGGGGTGTATACGTCTGGCACCGCCCCCAATCTCATCACAGCATCATCTCTGTAGCCTGTAATGGAAATATTTAACGGGTCCAAAGATCCAAGTACAATGTACAAAGAAAAATAAGTAATACGTAACGTTGTAGGTATTATTAAAAACTTTCCTCATTAATTATTTGTTTGTTCAAAAACAAACAATAAAATACTGCTATTTGTTAATTAGCCAGCCCCCGTGACCCCTCTAAGTGTTCCTATTGTAACGTTTGACATTTAAAGTTTTCAATACTTTTATTTTCTCAAATAAACAATGTTCCTTGTAAGGATTCTTTAAAAACTAAACTCTATACAAAAGTTCGCCCTGAAATATGTATATTTACAAGCTTCAAACAAAATTTCCACAAAAGAAAAAAGGTAAATAATACAAATCGTTGACCCAAAATCTTAAACCGTTTCCTACAATATCGCTGTCAATTATTCCCGCTAAAACACATGCGGGAAAATCCTCTAAAAAAATATAAAAACATTCCAGTTCGGTCAATTCAAAAATAGAACTCTCACTCTCGTCAACCAGCGCCTTTTTTCTTTTTTCGCGCTCGCCCGATAGAAATAGTGACGTATATTTTTTTCTTTTTTTCCAGCCACTCTCACTTTCGCTAGTTGCTCGTAAAAAGCAAATAAAGATCGGTAAAAATTCGTTTGGCATTTTTTGCGGCACCATTGTTCAGGGTTATTCAGAGGATTTTTTTTATTTTTCCATACAGACTATTTCAATTTAGGTTAACGCGTGTTCGGCGCGATGATTGACAGGATGCGTTTTTTTTAGTTCCGTGTGGAAACTCTCACTTTCAATCTGTGTTTTAAAAAAATATTTGTGCATTAATAACATACTGGACACTTTGTCTGTGTTAAACATGAATGGGGCTTGGTTTTGTTATTTTAAATCCACAAAAGTTCTTTCAATTCGAATAGAACAAATATGTAAAAAGAAATTTCCAAAATATATTTCGTTCTCATTTAGCTAATAAGAAATTGTAACTACTATGAGAATACAAACGTAATTAGTAGATATGTTTTCCCTGAGAAAATCCAATAACCCTAGTTAAGGATCAGTTGTAGTCACAAGATGATACAATCATTACGTCATATTACATTTCCACATTGAAGTCATAATAAGGAAAAATGATACACCAAGCACAAACATAAATAACAACTAAACCAATATAATAAAGAAAAATATGTAATCAAGTAAAGCAAAGTTTTATTTAATCTAATACCGAAAGGCATTACGTAAAAATTCTATTTCCTATCTTTATAGATCGTGAAAAAGGTAAGGAACGCGACTCGTCTGCCGATGCGGCACTTAAATAACCTCTAAATTTTAACTACCGACCCTAACTTACATCTATAAAATACGAGAAAAAAAAACCATAGAATATACGAACCATCTGCATAGAAGCTAACAGTCACGTTTCCTCCCTAGCACGCACACACACATACACACAAACACTAACACAAATAAGTAATAAAGTACGCGAGTAATATAAAACTAAGAAACATCAACATCTTGCGCCCCTGCCACCCCCCTCCCCCCGAGGGGTAATTTCCCCCCGAACTTACTAAAATACTAAAAACGGAGATACAGGGGGTGTGCCACCCCTCGTTTTCTTATGCAAGATCCTTATATTTTAACCTAAATGTTGGCTCTACGGATTCCGCGTCGAGCTTTGAATTACAACGATTTTTTTCGCTTAGTTTTCTATGAAGACGGTAAATATCGGAACATGGATACTTTTACGGTATTCCCGGTTATTTAGACGTGCATACGTAATACACGCATGTTTGGGATACGGGGAAATATAATTTAGAGGTTTTACTTTTTAGGAAAACTGGAATTGCATTATTTTTAAGAAAATCTTCACAAGTTTTGATTCACATCAGTTTTTGGTTGTTTAATTAGAACAATATGAACACAATATTAACCCTTGATTGTGATTCTACCTTCATTTATTACATTCAAAGATTGTGACTATTTTTGAATGTAACTCAATTAAGATTGTTTTTAATTAATTTTATTAAATTTTCATATCATACTTTGATTACCTAATTAAATTATAATGTCATCAAAATATAAAAAAAACTTATAGTAAATTAAATTATCGAAAAAGTATTTATTATTAAATTGTATATTTCCGTTACAATCCCCTCTCACAAATTCCGATGTACCTCTTGATAAAGACCACGAGAGGTGTCAAGTTGCGGGTTCCATTCCGGGTCGGCACAAGCGTTTATCCGAACCGCAAGTATGTGCTTCCAATGGTAAATGTGTTTGTTAAATTCAGTTGGTGAAAATAATTAATTAGTTGAAAAAAATGTGTAAATAATTTTAAACAAAATTAGGCAAAATCAGTTTTTTTTTAAATCCTACTAATATTATAGATGCGAAAGTTTTTATGTTTGTGAGTTTGGATGTTTGTTACTCTTTCACGCAAAAACTAGGAATAGCACATAGGATACTTTTTATCCCGAAATTCCCATGGGATTAGGACTTACGCGGGAAAACCCGCGGGGCGCTGCTAGTGTTTATATTTTTTTTTAAATGAATGACAATATTTTATTATTAATTATACTATGAAAAAGAAACAATGTATCAAATAGAAAGAGGGTAGAGTAAGAAAAAAAATGAAATTACATCTTTACCAAAAAAACATAAAATAAAACAGTACATGATAACATCTCTTTAAGTGTGATGTCAAAGATACACGTTGAGACAATACCTGCAGGCAGATTGGATGTTTTTGATATGGTTTGTCTCTACTCTCGAAACACAGTATAGAAGTCTTCGATATGTTCCTACTGTATTCAATAAGAAAGTACTATAGTATCTATTTATACAAAAAAGTCGTGTTAGTTACACTATTTATAACTCAAAAACGGCCGAACTGATTTGGCTAAAAATTTATAGGGATGTAGCGAAGAACCAGGAGAAGGACATAGGATACTTTTTATTCCGAAATTCCTTCGGGAACTACGCGAGTAAAACCGTGGGGCACAGCTAGTATAATATAATTATAAATTGATAAACCATTTCCAAGTTCCTAATTAATTGATTTTGTTAAAGAAGTGTTTATTTTTTAAAAGCTTATAGGTAGTTTTAGTAATTGTAACTTTTGCCCAATTGTACTGTGCAAAGACGACGTGCATTAAAAAAAAGTGTATGTTTACTCAAGTCAATTGTAAAAAAAACTAAACTAATACACTACTGCAGAGATTCATATAGTTCTCATTTGTTCATGAATTTACAGGCTAATACTTATAACCGTGTAAACTCTGATCGGGGTACTAGAGCCGTGCGCACATTGAGTATGCACGTACAGACGTACACACACCGTAACGGAACAGGTAAAAAAATGCAATTACTAAAAACGAACAGTAAAAAGTAAAGAGTAATCTCTAGTTGCCGCCATAAAGGAAGCCGCTCTGAACATAACCATTTTACAACTCCACATAAAAAGTACATATATACTTAGTTGTGCGATACATCTCGCGAGGTGGAACATCAAAAACTCTAATCAAAACATTACTACCCCTCCCTCGCCCCCACATTAAGCTCGAAAACTTTCAACAGCCCTCCCCCATCAATATTCTTAGTAGAATATAATCAATTCTTAGCGAAAGAAACAGTCTCTGTATTGATAAATGAGACCTCCCTTCATATTTCCGCGTCTCCCCCCTGGGGGGGTGCGCCCCCGCGGGGGGGGGATCTTAGGAACGTGCAAGATAGTAAGCAAGTAGGGTTGTCAGGGCTAATGAACTTTTAAGTTTTTAGGGTGTTTCTTAGAGGGTTGATTTAGTATGCATGTAAGATTTCGTCTTTGTTCGGGGGGTGCGCGCAGCCAGCCGTCCTTAAAACGTATTAAGATGTGTTTGAACATTTTACAGAAACGACTGTTTATACTTTTGTGTTTATCTGTGTTATGTTTAGTGGGGAGCAAGAGGCGGCTTTGACGAACTTACAGTTTTATTGCGTTCACTAAATGGGGTATGACGCGCGTCGGTTGGTTACTTAGTAATATGCTTGTGTCTAACTCATGATTAAAATAATTTAAGTTTAAAGTAAAAGTTTTGTGTTGTAAGATCTCATTACAGAGCAGAATGAAATAATAGTTAACAAATGAATTATTATTATAAAATGAAAATGCAACGAATGAAAACATAAATAAATTTATTCAAACCTTCCTAGCAACACTAGAAATTCCATTAAAAATTAAATATTTCAAATACATTTGTTGATATGGTAATTAAGAATGTTTAGTTAACAACATGGCAGCCCTGTCGTAGCGAGGCCTACGGTTCGTAGCGGCCGCGGCTACGGCGTAGGCGCTAGTGCCTCCCCCCTTGGTACAACTTTTTACTAAGAACCACGCGAAATGAGTGGATAAAACATAGGTAGCTTCACTTGTTATTGTCAACTATTTATATTACAAATTAATTATTTAATTACAATTATTTTCTAATGATGACATCACAGATTATAAATTGTATGTCATCTAATAAAGATATAGTTGTAAGTTATAAAAAAAATCACCATTGTAATAACTAAGTATAATATACGTTGATTTCTAGCGATGATTAAAGAGTATTTTACCAGTCATGAAATCATAATGTTGTGCTTCATTTCAACCACATTATCTAGGTAATTAGACATTAACATTTTGTAACTTTAAAACAATTCGTTTTTTAAATCAATGTAAAAACCCATGATATCAAAACTTCATAATAAATAATTACTAATTTTCGTAAATTAATTTTGTTATCAATAAAATCAAATCAATATAAATCATTAATTTTCAAAATAAAAAAACAAAATCAACTCCTATTCCCAAATCACATCAAACATAATCACCAAAACACATTTTTACCCGAAACGGAATCGAACCCGCGATACAATAGGAATGAGTACTGTGCCAAATGAAACTCGGTTATTTTAAACAACTACCGTCTTTATAATACATCCAGTTTCGCGACTAAATATCAGCGAATGTTGCTGTATACTGCGATCACATGGTTTTGGTACTTGTAAGAAAATATTTTAGTATTTTATTGAAATTATAATTTTGTTTTGATAGTTTAGGTAGGCGGTAGTAGAGATGTTTTGAAAAGAGTTTTGAGTAGCAGTAAAATGAAATTCTTTGAAAGGAATGAAAATTACTGTATGACGTACTATTTGTTTAATAGATTAAAGTATACCTATTGAACAGCGTATAACTTGTTAACTTGTATTTGCGGTCACTTTATAAGAACATTTATTTATATTTCCTTTTTGAAGTGACTCGGAAAGTATGTTGCTAACGTTTCCAAGGAACCTAAAAACTTCCTAAATAAAATCAGTTCCTATAATGTTCAACAATATTAGTACGTGTTAAAACGGTAGTCTTTCAAATCAAATGCAAAATATATTTGTAAATGTTCAATAGTTGATATTGTTGCTAAAGGACCAAGACTAGAGGAGCGCAGTACTTCCGCGTGCCGTATTTACAAGTATTGTAAGTATAGAATTATATATTTTATAACGCCTGCCGCCCCGCGGCCCCTCCGCCCGCCTCCCTCGCGAACTAAGTCTTTGCGCATCTTTCTACTCCCTTTTTGCCCGCTTCTTTTAAAACCACCCGTCGTATGAACCCCTTTTCTCCCCATTCGACTAATTTCGGGGTACAACTGAAGAATTATTCCTTACAAACAACCCTACAAACGAATTTACACTCTAAACACTGCACATTAAAGTTTACTGTTAGTTAGATCACTCACACAGCCTTGGGACTGTATCTCTTCACTTCGAAAACTAATTCGGAATTAGAAAATGGAAACAAGTGCTCTGCGTCGCGGGCGTGGTTGTGGACTCTCCTGCAACGGGATAAGGTGCAGATTTGTGTGTCGCCGCGAATAAAATTAGAACCGTTTCGTCAAAAATATGAAATTAAAATCTTCATACTAGCGAAAGAAGTTTTAGCATCTTTGTTTTAGAGTGAGATGGGGGATGGTGCATTAGTCTCGCTCTGGCGGGGGTGGGGGGGGGGGCGAGAGATGGGTAGTTTGAAGTAAAAAGCTGGTTTCTTGATCAATGCGGGGCGCATTTGGAATTAATCATAACCGAGTATTTTCGTCTATGTCGGGGGTTGTGGGAGGGGGTGGGAATCGAGAAATCGTATTCTAAATGAAAATACGTTTCTTCCTGTTTACATTTTGTAATAAATTGTTTTAGTCCGCGTCGCTTTGATGCAAACTGCGTCCTTTGTTATGTGCCGCTGGTACTTACTCACTTCATTTTTTGCGACGACTCTTAGCGACTCTCTTTGTAACAGTTTTTAAAAGAAAATATATTGTTTTATTAGCACGAGTTTGTGGAAAGTTTGATAGTATCTCTTTAGGAATAAGTTAGCATTTAACTTGAAGCCTCTTTAATTGCCAATTTTAATTCGTTTAAATAAGCTAAGCTAGGTTGAAACTTAAACTTTTACCACTATGTGTACATATACTCTATCATACAAATGGAAGTTAATCTGTTTGAGTATAAATACTTATCATAGGTAAATACTCTATCATCTTTTGAAGCCAACTTAACCCCTAATAGGCTTATCAAAACTATGCACATACTAAATCATACACACACCAGAACAGAGTTAAAATTATTTACTTCTATAACTCCTAACCTTTTGTTTAGTAGTCCAACATAGAATCCGCTGAATCGTCAATAATGTAAACCGCTGCGCTGCCAAATATTATTCTACTGCCAAGAAATAGCATTTGAAAGAGATTTTCAGCTGAAACGAGAATATAGTTCAGTTAATAAAAATATTTTAGTCTTATAAGCGCACGGTGATCATAGAGCTAATATAACCTTGTTTATTACCAGTATTAATACATTAAGGATACTTTTTGTCCTTAAAAAATAAATTAACTCGGGTAAAACCACGGGACACAATTACTTTAATATTTATTTATTAAATTAAATCTCAGAAACAGTTTATATTTAAATATAAACTGTTTCTGAGATTTAATTTAATAATTGTTTTGAAATATTGATAAAATCTTTTTCTCCTAGAATTTTAAAATAAAAAAATAGAGGAAGCGCCTGTAAAAAATATTCTAGCTAGCAATTTCTTTAGACTAAACGCAAGCAAAAATCTAATTCAATAAAATACTATTAAAATAATACCCATATCTAAAATAATTACAAAATCCACCAAAAAACATATTTTCTAAACGTTATAATCGTTGAAACAACCGACATAGTGAAGTCAAAACGTGGGAGCAAAACGGTTAACCGCTCGGAACAATTGCAGCGCCTTGCAGAAATGCAATCGCAACACACGCTTGAATCGTGCTATGTGCTATCAGTATAACGTAAGGCGCGCCGGTGTAGAGCCACATGTAGAGTAGAACTGAGTTTGATGTTTAAGTAGGCGCTATTGAAATAATATTGTTTTAGATTTTTTTAAAGTTATTTATTATATTTTGGTCTTGGTTATATTATAGAAATAATCATTGGAATTGGATAGACAATTATTTTTAGTGCAATTTCACGATTCTGAGGAGGTTTCTGTAGTTTGGGCCCTGCCCCGCTACTGGCGGCCTTCTATTTTTTAAGTTTTTATTGTATATATTGTTTATTTTTTATTTTTTTATAATATTTATATTGCAAAAAGTTAGAAAAGAAAATAAATGAATAGATCATTGGAATATTGTTATGTTTTTTTTATTGTTAATGGGACACCTTTGAGGAGCAGTAACACAAAATCATATCATGATTCACATCTCTTTAGTTTGAGACTTTTGATAATTTATACTATGAATGTAACACGGTTTTACTCGCATTGATTATTTATAACATTTTTTTATAACAACTATCCAAAATAAAATAGTTAACACCCCGATTTGTTGCATTAGTAACAACATTAATATGACAGTCTATTTACTTATGACAGTCTATATACTAGCTGTGCCCCGTGGTTTCACACGCGTAGTTCCCGTTCCCGTTCCCGTGGGAATTTCGGGATGAAAAATAGATGTTGGCCGATTCTCAGACCTACTGAATATGCTCACAAATTTCATGAGAATCGGTCAAGCCGTTTCGGAGGAGTATGGCAACGAAAACTGTGACACGAGAATTTTATATATTAGAAGATTAACACGTCTGATAGAGAAGAATTCACTTCGAGAAGAGTCACTTCTAGTCTTGGCTACATAATGCTGGGTACGTCTTGCAAGCAATAATATAAACCGGTAAAAGTTAGCATTTAATAAAATATCAACAATAAATGTTCTACATATATTTCCATTAAGCCACAACAAACGCAATAACGTTGAATAATTCAAAGTAAAACATCAAATGAAAAAAAAAATAAGCCACCATCTTAAAACGTTTCAATACGTAGTTACCGTTCATTTTCTCAGAAACCCGATCAATAGAATTAAGACGCTTACAATTTCCGAATTTCCATGTATCCATTTTGCCACACAAATTATAAGACTTTTCTGTTATTTTAAAGATTTATATGCTTGCAAATGAAAACTTACGGTGAAGGAAAACATCGTGAGGAAACCTGCACACACATGGGAAGAAATTCTAAGGTTTTGTGAAGTCGATCAACCCGCACTCGGCCTGTGGTTGACTAAGGCCTAATCACCCTAATTCAGGGTAGGCGTGAGCCCCTCGGTGGGGACATTATATGAGCTGATGATGATGAAATAAATACTTAGATTGAAAATGACGAATGTAGTTAGTAGTGGCAATGTTTGCTATACCGGAGGTAGGTATAGGTTATTGGTTCGATTCCCGAGCAAGACAAACTTTTGTACGCTTTCGTTGGATGGCGATGTGTTATGTTGTCCAAATAAAACATTTGTTTAATTTTATTTATTAATTGTTCTTTACATAAGGGTAATAACAATAACAATAAAAGAAAATTAGAAAAACATTGAAGTATTTTACTGATAAACAACCATTTATCAATATACAATAACAAAAAATAGAAAAGGGACAAACAACCCTTATTATGTTTTAGTTACTTATATATTTTTTTATAGATTTTTATAGGGTAGGGATACAATATTTGCCATTAAGTAAGCTACGCTACGCTTTATTTTTCCGAATTGACTTTGATATTAATCATATTCGGAATTTGAAAGCTATAAATATAAATACTATGGGAAACAAAGTTTCTTTCAGTAGATATAAAGTCATTCAAGAGGAAGGTTTTTAGTACAATTTTATCTCTACATTCTCACAGAAGAGGGAATTACGCGGGCGAATCTGCGGGGCGCTGCTAGTTTAGTATAAAGCTTCTATTAGACTATGTTCAAGTTTAGTTAAAACTAACCGAAATTAAAACACATTAAACCATACTTTTATCTAGATAAACACAACAACACCCCTATCTTCGTGAGCGTCGGCAAATAATAAATTCTCTAAACGTTTTAGCGTATACACGTTACATCAAAGCATGTGAGGCTTCACAAAGCGGAAGAAAAACTTGTTGCTACTAACAAGACCTGTCATATCATCATAGTGTGCCGTCAAACCCCTACACCGAGCTATAAAAAATATTTCTTGCATACTCCTTTACCTTTAAACAAAACTACACCTTATTCTCAAAGACATAAATAAGAAAATAGCATACGTTTCTTATGAGGAAGGAAACTATTTTATTTATCAAGTTTATTTGCCCACTCATAGATGTAATAATATTGTGTTTGGTTCAAAAAGGGGTATTTTGGTTACATTTACTTATATGAAAGTAAAATGCGAGCAAAATATGGGTTTAGCCGATGTTAGGGAAGTTGTGTTGTGTGTTTGTGGGTATTATATTGTTTAGTGAGTAGGGATATGGTAGATATTTAGTTGTGAAGTTATAAAGTGTGAAGTAATAAGTAATTTGATTAAATCTATCCATACTTATTTTAATTTTTACTCTGTTATACAAAATACATAACGATTTTATGAGAATATCATCGGTCTAATTAAAAATAATTCTATTAATCAGTAATTAATTATTGCATTTCCTGCTCATTAACGGGGAAAACGTATTCTAAGTTAACATTAGATTAAAGTAATTTCATCGAAAGAATGCAATGCTCAATATTGTATGGAAATTGACGTTTTTTCTTTGTAATTTAACTTAATTAATTTTAGTAGTATCTAAACTAATAGTTGCCAAACCCATACCGAACTACACGCGACGCACACGGTGACTGTGCGTTGCCCGCGGGCGCGTTCCAGCCCGGACGCGCGGACGGGGCGAGGTACTTCACAGCATCCAAATAAAACTTCACCTAAACGAACTAAGCACGCCGCGCCCGTATGTGGGGAATAATTTAAAAATACGCAAAATACGGCCACTTCAGTTCTAACCAGGGGGTCGTGGGGGGTGGCCCTCCCTCGTTTTGCGTATTTTTCGGTATGCGTGGCAGGTGGCGCGCCACCCCTGAGGGGGGTTCGTTAAAAAGCTCCAGAGTACGTAGTATTATAAAAGTTGTGCCTACCGCGTGTAAGTAGTGTTGGTGTGAGGGAGGGGGGCGCCCCCCCGCACCCCCCCACCTAGTTAGACAGTTAAAAGTATGCGGTATTAACAGAACGGAAATGAATATACGAGTAGCTGGGGGTTTTTGGAAGCTGCGTCGTGCCGAGTTAGAATAATGAAAATACTTGGTTTTTTTATTTTGTTTTTTTTTTAGGGCGAGGGTTACGTGGCTCTGCTTAGTTGAGTACTTGTCATCGATTCGTTTTAGAATGTTTTGGTTGTAGTGTGTGCCTCCGGAGCGATCTGGGAGGGTTTACAGCTTTGATTACTTGCTACCATTCGTACTTTAACTTTGAAGTTAGTATTAATGAAAATAATTTGGATATTACATTAATTACTTAGGATAACATACCAACTATACACATGACTTATGGTCTAATTAATTGATTCACGTGAAAGTTTTTGAGATAGGATCGTTGTTTGTTACTTCTTCGTGCAAAAGCTACCGGACTGATTGCGATGAAATCAGGCACATTATTTTCATGTTGACCAAACTTAGCACACAGTATACTTTAGATTATAATGAGTGACAAACTTTGTTGTCAGTTACTAAGAGTATAATGAGATGATGGAGTGAAAAATGTTATCAAAAATAAACTTTAATTGGTTTTAAAACTATAGTACTTATGCCATCCTCAATATCTTCTTTTCAAAAAATCAAATTATCTTCTTTTCAAAAAATCAAATAATAAAACTTGTTAATGTGAACTCTAAATAAAAAAAAGTAATATTTTACAAAAACCAAAGACAAAATTCAACTATCTATAGACCATAGATTTATAGTCCCAAATAGAAGGTTTCATGGAGCAATTATAACATAAATTACTGAAATACGCGACCGATAAATCTATTTCAACAAAAATTATACGTTTAATGATTAATTGACGTATTCGATAACTTGGGACGACTCTATTGATTTGATATTTCGTTACGAGTTTTGAGAAAAAAGTTTCGTCAACTAAAATATGAATTATCTTCTGATTTATTCCTTTGAGAAGGTTTTTCTTAGTATTGTTGTGTCACACCTTTTCACCTTTATTATATCCTGGTAAGTTTCACCTTTATCCTGTAAAGTTACTAATCAAATCGGAAATGATATTATGAATATAGATTTTTTCTTCGTATTTTGCTAAACACAATCTGAACCATCACCTTTTGCTTATGACCTTTATAGCCAATAAACTTGTATTTATTATTATTTTTGTAAGATGCGTAGGCGCAGTACTAATTTAAATAAATATTTCTAGGAAAAGTAGAGGGAAAACTGGAAAGTGACAGGTAAATAAATAAATAAATAAATTGCTTTTGTAATTAGTTATAGCCTATAACTAGATAATTAATAAATTGGATATCAGGAAGTTTTTCTTGATATCCAAAAAATCGCTGTATATCCAGTCAAATTTCCACAAAATGTAAAACACAAAAAAAACGTGGTGAGAACACGAAACCCACGAAAGCTAGTTTAAAATATTAATTTGTCATTTCTCCATCATCATCATTACACGTTCACTGCCACAGCGAATGGTCTACCATCGACATCACGATGATTATTGTGTTTTGAGCTACCTCGAAAGGTAGTTGGATAGGTAAAGTTCATAAGTGCAACGACATGTCTCATTCACGATGAGTTCATAAGAAAATTTTTCAACAACACATTGAAATAAACCTGTCTCCGAATTCGAATCCCCCTTAGAAGAAAAACAAGGTATCTCTCAAGCTAAATCGTCTCATCGTAGAAACCTAACAAGTAAACCAGTAAAGTACAACGTCCAATAACGTCACAGATTTCCTTTAATAACCCCAAAACAGAACAAAATCCTGAAAAACATAAAACCTAACGTTAAAACTGTATATTTCCCGCATTACACAACTCTAATGACAATTTTCCTAAAAATTCTAATTCACGCACGAGGTAGGTACCCGGCGGGCGGCGCCCCCACCCCCACACCGCCCCTTCGACACCACCGCACATATATGTACTATACGCAATTTTTGATCAATACTTAAAAATTAACCGGCCGAGCCTCCGGTAGTTTTTAAAATTACTGTGCGCATGTCATGATTTTTAATCAGTCCCCATTGTGACGCCTACATCGACACGCACACACCCGCGTAAAGTACATGTTTATTATATCATTACAATTGTTCACGTGTGTGGGTCTGATTGGGTTTTTTTGGTAACTACATACTTATACCACCTATGTATATACAGGACGGAATAATATGAGCTTTCGGATTTATAGAACGTAGGAAGGATTAATGTGTGTACCGCGCCCGATGGAAGGTTTAGACGAAATTATATTCACGGCTTTGTAACAAGTATGTGTCGGAATTACCAAATGAAATATGGTTTTTATTGGTAAAGGATTAAGGAATATTTTCCGTTACGATTACGTCATATTTTAATATAAATTTGTCGACCATTTTCTCTGGAAAATTTTACTGTCTTTAATTTAGATGTGGTATTGAAAAACATGGAAATATTCCGAGATCAAGATTCAATCAAATTACTTCTGAACTCATATACGGCCTCTGTGTAGGTGAACCAATAATGTTAAATGATGCAAAAGTAATCAGTTATTACAATTTCGTCATAAGTATATTGGAAATTAAATTATGGCTTCTTACATTCAAATGTAACGACATTTTAAAATACCTTAAGTAGCAGGCAATCAGAGTCACAAAATCAAATGACATAAAGCCATATAATTTAAGTCTTCATAATTAACTTTTTTTTAAATTGAGAAACCTCTAAACTCCTTTTGACATAAGATCAATTAGATTAGAAAAATATACATATACTCCTCTTTTCTATATGCTCACAGGATAAATATTAAAGAAGACAAAACCGTGTGAAACAGATAATAAAACGAATAAACCTTTCATCAAATTCCATCGAATTCTTATACTTATAAAGTTGTATCTGAACTTATTTTACAACATTTTAAACCAATTCTTTGAATTTTTCACATTGCTTCTTTGAAAGGCGTTCGATAAAGATTCTTTTGTTTACTTTAAAACATACAGGTACAAAACAAAGAATACTAACATAATATCTACTTCTTGTTCTATCTGGTATTAACTTTACAACTTAAACTAACTAACACACTTACCCATGACTTCAATTCCTACTCAATAATCGCTATAATTGCATTAAAATATCATTATCTTTATATTTTCATGTACAACCAAAACTAGCAGCAAGACGCTAAATATGGAACCATATTATTATAGTCATAAGCCGTATAATCTATACTCTATACTAATATTATAAAGAAGTAATGTTTGTGTGTTTGTTAAATTGTAAGGGGTAATCTCGAGATCTACTGAACCGATTTCAAAAAATATTTCACTCATGGAAGCTTATTTATCAGTATGTGACATAGGCTATATTTTATCCCTGTATTCACACGGGAACGGGAACTACGCGGGTGAAACCGCGGGGCGCTGCTAGTAACTAATATGAGGACAGTTTTTCCGCAACTAATCGTCTCTAGTTAGACTTCTTAGTACGTGCTGTTTTTTATTAAAACTGTTAAACAGTAGAGGGCTCTAAATACCCGCCCCAATAAAAAATTACACTACACTAACTTGTCTTCCAAAGCACGAAAACATGAGCATGTTAAACATACTCATGCTTCACATCGGCTATCACTGTTGCTGCGGTGTTAGACGTTCTTTAGTCGTACTAATATCATTAGCACTGTCATGGAAAAATATTTGCATTCCACATAGTACTCCTACAAGATATCATTACAGAAAGAAAGCTATTGTTAGCACTAGGTCGTGAACGCTTCTTGCAACTCACGATGACTTAACAACAGTACGTAGACTTCGGATCAAACCTAGCTGTCTCTCAGTGTAACACACGTAAGAACACAATGATGTCGAATAATTAATGTCTAAAAAGGTTACAAAAACACAGGAAATCACTTTGGCATCTAAATATAAAATAAAGTTAGGTTAGTTACGCCATTTATAATTCAAGAACGGCTGTATTGACTTGCGACTAAGTGAAATTTCGTCATAATATCCAGGAATAGACTTGAATATTTTAATCCCGAAATTATCGTGAGGTTTAAAGAAAAAAACTGGAATGAAGCAGGTTACATAAAGCTAGTTTATAATATTAGATTAATAGCACTAGTCCTGTAAATCTGTTTATCATTTAGTCTAAATTTATAGGAACTAGGTTACATACTCGTACATATTCTTCAATCTATATACCTATATATAAAAATGAAACCCGTTTCCCGTTGTCACGCCATAACTTGAGAACGCCTGGACCGATTTGGCTATTTCTTTTTAGCTGTGTTTGTTATTGTCAGAAGAAGGTTTAAATGGGAAACTTGGACCCGTGCGAAGCCGGGGCAGGCCACTAGTCTAATATAAATTTAAGCCTGAGCACTAAAACTTTTTTATTATTCTGTTTCTTGAATTAAGATAAAAATAAAAATTTAACGAAAAAGCTAAAAATAACTAAAGAAATCTTTTACTAACTTATATTATTCGCCTAAGTGTGATTTCATTGTAACTCTGCCTTCACTGTAAACAAAATCATACAATTTTAAATAACTACGTAGTGTATTTTAAGTAAATCTATTCGCTACCAATTAAATAAATGATTACTAGAGTACTTTTAAAGTTGTTCTATTTTATTTACTTGAAGATTTTACAATTTTGGATTTTTTAGATTCTGTGATACAATGAAAATAAGTTAATTGTATTAATCATTTATTGTTAGAAAGGCTTGATAAGTTTGCATAGTAATTTCTAAATACTTCATCCCTGACTTGATATAATTTAAGACCTTTATTCAATTCTAACTAAACAGTTACAAAAATAACGTTTAACAAAAACAAAACCCATTACGCCATTAAAAATAGGAAAATTTCCAAAAATAATATTTTAACTCGAGGAAAATTATTAATTTTATTAAAAACGTTTGAAGGTGTGAGGTTCGGGGCCGGAATCGGGTCAAGGAAACATTTTCAAAAGTTACAAAGCTTTCTATTTGTATTGTTCGATAACTTCCCGGTTTAGCGGTTACGGGGCGGTTTCCAACTTAGAGACGAAGATTCGATAAAGATGTTCAGTGATGTATTGAAGGATTGTTTGTTTGTTGGTGTTTGTATAGTTTTTATAGCAATTCTTTTTCTTAATAAGTAAGAATTCACTGTAAGCAAGGTACTCATTGAAAATATAACCTGAATACACTTGTGTGAGATTTCATTTAAATGTTGCTGTTAAAAATACAAGCTCAATCATATTTAGATTAATAATGTAGAAGTAGTACAAAAATACGTAGTTTATACATTTCAATAATTTATTATTCAACTGTTTTACAAGAGTTTTTAGCATTATTAGAAGAACCAAATTATTGTTTCAGAATAAGACAATGCAGACGCATGTCTAAAATTCATAAGTTCACATTGCTACGGCGTAGCACTGCTGACGTAGCGGTTAGATGTAACGAATAGTGATACGTAGTTTGAGATATATTTTAATACTTTAATAAGTACATTTTTGAGAAATTTCTAATTTAGTTAATTATTGTTAAGCCTTTGTATTTAAGATAAAGAATTCGTAAAAAAATATTTAAGACTGCTCAATTAGATGTCATGAAAATATGAAAAATAATTTATTTGGGATACCAATAAACCTAAAAAGGATTTAAGAGGCTTGTATTAATATATCGATTCTTTTCTTTCAAAGCGACTGAGACTAATGAAAAATGAAATAAACAAAGGTCCCAAAATTAAAAATACGTGTATAAAAAACATATTTATGCAAACAGGAAGTACATTCAATAGAAATTGTATTTCACAAACGAAATACCCCAACAAACCAAAACGCGGCAGTCACAAAACAAACTGACATCAAACCGGCGAAAATAAACAAAAAATTACGCGCAAAAATTAATAATTACTCGTGAATTCCGCTCTCATAGTTAGTTAGAAAGGGATAATGGTAAAAATGTATCGCGTTTCCACCCCGTGCCACCCCGGGCCTCTCCCCCCCCCCCGCGAAATTTTTCACCCCACATTTAGTGAGATCCGATCCCGCAATCAGGGTGTGTGGGGGGGGGGTATTTTTTGGCCCCCCCATCTTCCCCCCGGGCCGTAAATTGGAGCATATAATTTTTATTACAGTGAGTGTCGTGTGTATGTTTCAGTATTGAATAGGTTTTAGATATAATTCCCGTTTTGTCTGATTGACCCGCTTTTGGGAGAGATGCCAGCACGTGTACGAGGAATTTAATATTTTTTATGGAAAAAATATTGAATTATTTAATAAAATCAGTAGAGAATCAATCAATATACATAATTCCGATCTTGGTATAAAATGCGGAAGTAACTCCGTTCTTTGAGTTTTAAAGGTTTAAAACTTAAACGATTTTGTTTGAGCAGAGCTGATTAAATTTTAATTAAGAACAAACTAAATATTAAGTTATACCTTCATTCATCTCGAGAATATTATGGAGTTATTGGTATCAGAAAAAAAGAATAATCGTACTCATTATTTATTGAAACCAAGTTACAAATCAGGAAGAATCTAAAAGCACCTTTGTAATATAACGTCAAATAAAAAGTAATAAAATTGGAACACAAAACAAATAAGATTTTCTCAAAAATAGAACAGTTAAATAACTTCCGTAACAGTGTCAAAGCTTCACAAATCCGTTTACAAAAATAGAAACACGCGTGACCTTCACACTATACACTCCTGAAACACGCTTTTTAAATCCATTGATAAAAACATACAAAAAAATTCACTCGTTTGACAGAAACATCGCGTTCATAGATTTTTTCATCCTTTTTTCAAACCGCCGCGCGTAGCTTTTCACTTTCAGCGAAAAAAAATATGAGAGGAATAAAACCAGCGCCCGCTGCCCATTTTAGATCTAACGTTAAAAAAATATTTCCACCGAATATTTATTTTAATCTGTTAAACGAAATATCTAAAATAGTTCGCACTTTCACTCGTGTTGGGAAAATAATCGGTTTTATAAAAAGTTTAAATGTTTCAGTTAAACGGTTTATGTTTTTTCTTGTTTTAGAATTTAAAATACAGAATTTTATTTCATTTTTAGGAAATGAACGTCAGTTTTTGCATTTATTTTATTGTAACTTACAATTTTGTTTCAATTTCTAAATATGATGTTATTGTTTTTTTAACATAGCCAATCAAGGGATAAGATCTGATTACAACTTACTCCTTGACTCACAAACAACAAAAAGATCTGTAGTAACACAGAATACTATCAGTAAAAATAGTATTGAAACAAATAACTACTAAAGACAGCTAGTATTTTACATTTTAAGAAGTAATGTAGAGGCGTAATCACCCCTTCATATTACTAACTAGCTATGCCCCGCGGTTTCTCTCGCGTAGTTCCTGTTCCCGTAGGAATTTCAAGATAAAAATACCCTATGTCCTTCTCCTGGTTCTTAGCTACCTCCCCACCAATTTTCAGCCAAATCAGTTCAGCCGTTCTTGAGTTATAAATAGTGTAACTAACACGAATTTCTTTTATAATATACTAGCTGCGCCCCGCGGTTTCACACGCGTAGTTGTCGTTCCCGTTCCCATAGGAATTTCGGGATGAAAAATAGATGTTGGCCGATTCTCAGACCTACTGAATATGCACAAAAAATTTCATGAGAATCGGTCAAGCCGTTTCGGAGGTATGGCAACGAAAACTTAGTATTAGTATCCTAACTATTAATATTATAATTGCGAAAGTAACTCTGTCTGTCTGTCTGTTACCTTTTCACGGCTAAACGACTGAACCGATTGACTTGAAATTTGGTACAGGGGTAGCTTATGATCCGGGAAAGAACATAGGCTATGTTTTAACCCGAAATTCCCACGGGAGCGAGAACTACGCGGGTGAAACCGCGGGGCGCTGCTAGTAGACAATAAAGAAACAAAAACTAATATAGATATTCGTAGTAAACCAAAACTTCATCATAACTATTGTTTTACTACCAATAGTTAGTTCTGTACTATCTTACTACGACTTTAATGAATTATTCATACAAATTAATAATCTAGCCGCAAAGCTTTATTGACATATCGTAAAGGTCACGGAATTCTACGTTAACTTGATATACTTGATGTATTTGTAAAGATTTCAAGACAAACAAGAAAGATTTTCGACTTGAATTGAAATGAAATAACTCTTAAAGACAAATAAATATTAGAATAAGCTCTCATTCTCTCTTAAAACTTCATAAAAACCCTACCTATACCGTTCTTAAGTTTTATTGCTATGTAAAGTCGTTTTTCATACTCTCTCTTTTTAAAGATACTGGACTGAAGTTTTGAATGAATATTCTTTTAACTAAGGTTCTATTTCACCATCTTCAAGTAACGTTCTACTACTCACAAGTTTTGTCTTTGTCACTTGACATAAAGTAAGAAAGAGACAAAACTGACTTTACTTGGTGAGTAACTTTACTTTGAGGTCGTGAAATAGGCCTTTAGAATAATTTAAAGGATACTCTTTGTACTAAAAGTCTCCAGAAAATACGGTAAAAACGAGAAACATTCTTCAACAGAAAGAAGAAAATCGGAGTAGTGAAATAAGTCTTAGAAAACCTGCAGTTTCACCTATAAGTTACACACGGAAGTTACATTATAATTAGATCTTCTCTATGACAAAATTTATAAGTATTCATGGTGATTGTTTGACAACTAAACTAGCTGCGGTTTCATTCGCATTTAATTTGTTCGTCACATTTAGTTTTGGTCCTCAAAAATATGAGTCGACACGCTAAGAAGAACAATTTGTTCGTTGGGCTGTGGCATGACATAGCCTTCCTCCATAAACGAGCCATCTATAGAATAGAAAATTATTTATTCAGTATTTGTTTAATCTAATGCAAAAATAGTTCAAAGTTCACAGTTTCAAAGATTCGCACATTCAAACAAACAAACAGTCTTTAACAATATCAATAAAGATTTTTCAATAACATAAAAATACATTTAGAAAAGAAATAATAACATATAGTTGTTAAATTGGAGCATGTAATGTACATAAAAGGTTCTCTCGTCACATTAGGGATGCGAATCTAATAAAGTTACAAAAGCTAAGAATTGAAACGTGTACATACATATAATTACGTACAGTATGTACGTGTGTATGTACACGCGAGTACTCGAAGCAAAGTATCGACAAATTACTAAAACACGCCCCCGCGCGCTATATTTTCAGAATGAGTGAAAATTTTCCTTCGATCTTTTACTTAAACAATAAATAAAGCGTGCGTAGATGTGGCACTCGGTTTATTATGATTATTATAACATTTATTAAGTTAATTTTCTTAGTTATTTGTATAAAAGGTAACTGTTACTGACTGACAAACTAAACAGTTAATATACAGCTAAAACTATTAAACGGATTGCACTGAAAATTGACACAGATAGATATTATGAAAGCTACCTAATTATACTTAGAATAGATTAAAAAAAACACTTAGACCAAGACCCACACTATGAGGTGTCTGCAACGGGAATCGAACCTTTGATCTTTAGCATAGCCAACTGGACCACTCATTTTGTTGTCTTGGTATATCGATTGATCCTGTTCAGCAATTAATACAAAAACAAAATTGTATATTTTTATGGTAAGTAATTAGGCAAATTATTCGTACATAAGAATCGTGTAATGCCGTATCTGTACTCCTTGATATATTCTTATTCTGCGCGTCGATACCGCGTGCGTACATTAGCGAGGTATAGATGTGTGGAGTCACCCCCTAAATTATTTCGACATATGCAAATTTGTGCGCACCTACAGATGTTGGCTTAGAGCAAGCAGGCTTAGATGAGACGTTCATCACGTTCAGTACCTACACCTTACAATATTGTACTACGAAGACTAATCTTTAGGTAGATTTTAATTGTATACTAAAAACTCCAAAATAACATTCTAGGAATTTCCTATGTATTGTCGAGTTAAGAGAAAAATGCATCAAACAATTAATCAGAAAACGTCTGACACAGTCATACTTGTGATGTTGACCATTACAGGATTTTTAAGGGTCAGTCCCGATAGTCGTATTAACATCATATAGACAGACGTTACGGTTTAGGAAAAAATATATAAATATATCCAAAGTCTTATCCAAAAATATTTCAGTACGCAATATTTATAAATGCAATAATAGACCCAATTCCTATGGATAAATAAAGGTGTAGATATCTACATAGTGCAATATTTATACAAGCAAGAAAACCGTAGGAAAATTAAAGAAAACCCAGTTTCCGTCTTGTCTGTATCATCTTGCTCTATGACCACACACCTAGCTACGCGAGTCTGCCAAAAAACCGAGCGGCGCAGTTGTAAAATTGTCTAACTACCCTCTCTCCCCGCGCGCGCTCATTACAGCGCGTGCGTGGGCTACACACGGCGACATGTGTCGACGGATATGTTCAGGAATATTCTACATCTATGACATGTATTTGAGTACCTTTTAGATAGAGTGAGTTCCAAATAAAATATCTTCAATCAAAATACAAACACTAGAACATAAGAACAAAAATTAATTTTCTTTGATTTCATCGTTTAATCCCCATCATAAGCTTTTACATCTACATAAGATGATTTAGGTGGCGTCAGGTGATTGAACAGTGATAGAACTTTTCTGTTCATGACTAAAGAGTCCTATGCGGGAGTGACAGCTGCGACCATTAATACATTTAATCCCCATGGTGGACATTAAACGCATCTGTAGGTAGCATACCATAGCTCTGATGGAAAGGACCTATAACTCATGAAACAAGTTTTTTTATTTGATGGGTTTTAGTTTAATAGTGTTTCCACTCTGAAACTATCTTTCGTAACAAAATTACCAACCAATCGACACGCTATCCCCGACCATATCTCCATACGACACCCTCGTGTGTGCCCAAAACATACTTGCGCGCAGATCGCGATACTAACTCGTGTTCATCTCTTTCTAGTTTTCAAAAACTCCCCCCTTCCGGGGCCGTTACCCCTCCCCTTTGGGGGGGTGTAACCCCTCTAATTCCTTACATATTTAAATTCCACTTGGAAGCCCCCAGTCCTCATATTGTCTCCACATGATTTTTCGTACATGTTCTTCGTACGAGTTTAATATTGTAGATGTATCTTATGAAGCTCTGATTGGGATTAATGGGGAAACCTACTTTAATGAAGTGGGTTTTGAGATTTGTACTGTACATATTGATTGGTAATTTGGTTTGTGGAAAAGGATATTTTATTGCTGGAAAATGAAGAAATGTTTTTGGTAGTTTTAATCGGAGATGGATAAGGTCAAAGATAGAGGATAGCTTTTTATCTTTCTTTGGAGAATAGGGGAAGGTCTATGCCCAACAGTGGGATGAAATTTTTTTTTTACTTTCACTGTTGATTTTAGTACAATGAGAAATATGAATAGCCATAATTACCCTACATACTGTTACCCGAACGTGTTTGGGACAAAATTAACATACTCATCATTCATCATCGTCTCAGCCTATGCTTAGATTGCGGGGGCAGTTGATTGCAAAAAATATAATTGGGGAAAAATAACAGCATAGTAATTGCAACTGTCATTTATGCGTTAATTTTTGGGTTAGTCCCATTTTACTCCATTCCTTTGATATCGAAAATGAAAAAATGCATACATGCAGTCCCAGTTTGCTCCAGAGATTAATTTTAAAAATAATATATTATTTTTCATATCCCGTTTTACTCCAATCGGTACTTGAATAATTTTATTGATTTTTATTTTTGTCCCAAGATATTCCACTATAATTAAAGGTACAATTTAAAAGAGAAGTACAGTCGGATAGAAAAGTTAACAAAACATTTTATGCGGTTTATTTCCAATTCCAGGAAGATGCCGAAATATCATTTGAGCTATAACAATATTATTTATTTACAGTATATAAAGCTCTATCTAAACTCTATCCTAAAAGTACCTAGTCACTATGTTTGTGCTAAATGTATTCACACATTTATGCTCCGACTAAACTTCGATAAAATCTACTTTCTACTAAAACTGTGTAAGAATAATAAAGGTAGTCTAACGTTGAGTATATTATTTTCTTCTTTTTTCAAACGTGTCTCATATTAAATTGTAATTGTTTTAGTTTAACTAAATCAAATGTAAGCTTATAGGCAGAGACACTTCTTCTTCTTCTTCGTGTCGATTGACAAGACTTTTTTAACAATCAAGTTATATATTAGAACACCAATGAGCGGCCACCTCGATGGCGTTAGGTTGGCATGACATAAGGTCATCCAGAGTACAGCTATTGGGGCATGATGGGCACTCCAAAAGATGTGACATTGTTTGTGCTTCGCCGCATGAGCAATTTGTATCGGTCGCACTGACACGGCAGAGACACTGGGGTTGTGCAATAGAGTGTGCCTATAAGCTTAGATCTTTTAAACTACGCAATGGTTTTCAATGTAGTTTTCATCAATAGTGAGATGTATAAAATTAGATTTCAACGCGTTCCACACTGCAAAGCACAGTAAGTTTAGTTCTTGCGTAACATACTCGTAGTAGCTGTAACACTGTATATTAATATACCTTTATATTATTGATACGACTGCGCCTATTTGACCAATTCTTATAAAAAAAACATTTAAAAAGGGCGGGTCTCAAATAAACACTTATATTTATAATCAACTGTATAATTACAGTCATGTCAGGACATGGTAAATTTGTAATATTTTGGAAGTCTAGAAAGTCTTTCAAATTGCAAGCCGAGGCGTATCGTTAATAAATTATAAGAATCATTGTAATTTAAGCAGTATAAATTATAATATATTTTCCGTTTTCACCATTGAAATCACATTAAAATACGATATTGGCGAGTACAGACACAGTACAAATAAGTCTAAGCGGACACAGGTGTCGATCTAATAACTTACAAACGAAACTGTTTGCACAGGTGGACTCACTTCGCCATTTTATGCGTAATATTGAAAATATGCACGTTTAGAACACTATTTTTAATTGAATATTTAGATTTTGTAATGAATTTTAAGTTTCTCTTTCTCTTATATCTATAAAGAAATAATTTAAGTACCTACCGGTCTGTAAGACTCCAGCGCAAATGTGTATGTATCGTCTTTGCGACCACGCGAAGTATCTATTACGCGACCACGCTGCGTCTTAGGGTGTATCATCGTTTTCCGTCAGGCGAGGTACAGTCAAGTGCAAGCCAATTGCATGTTAAAAAAACGAAAAGACCTCTATTTCGATGGTGATATTAGTACAGTCAGCACGCACAAAAAACTCGAACTGGAAAGGTCTAGTTGCCGAAAACTACCTACTTATAGTACTAGATAGATTTATTAGTAGTGAGGAGGAATACGCGTTGTCACCATGCTTGTCCAAGCTACGAAATGAAGACTAACTATACCTATGTATCATTGATATAGACAGTTAGGGTTGTTTTTTAACCCCCGACACAAAATGAGGGATTGGATTCTGTCTGGGTAACATCGTGAATTCTAATTCAATGGACCAATTTTGATTTGATTACTTTATTTTAATTAATGATCATTGAAAAGAAAGTGATAGTGATATGAGCGGGTAAAACTGCAAAACATAATATTTATCTATATACATAAAAATGAAACCCGTTTTCCTTGGTCACGGCATCACGCGTGAATGGCTGGACCGATTTCACTAATTCTTTTTTTGTTGTATTTGTTATTATTAGGAGAAGGTTTTTATGTAAAAAATACACGGAAAATCAACGGGAAAATTGGACCCGTGCGAAGCCGGGGCGGGCCGCTAGTATTTTAATAATATTGTGGAATACGGCTGATAAATAAAGATAGGATGAGACTACTTTATGAGTATTTAATTCAATTTATTGTTTGTCCATACGTAGGGATTATAAATAATATTGTCAGTTATTTCTTTTAAGATTTATTTTAACCGATTATTGTTTTTGTTACAGGTTGTGGTGTACTCTGCTCATATCTTGGGTAAGTGACAGTTATAAACAATTTAATATACTTATTTTCAACAGGAAAGTGAAATAAGTTGTCCCAGAATAGATTCTTCCTGATTCTTATACGCTAAAGTTTTATACTGAATGGTTACATCTGTGTAATTTTATGAGGATTTTAAACAGTGTTTTTGCAAATAAATTGATAAGTAAAGTAACTGTGTATATAAGATCTTTCTATAGAGTAAAGATCTGGTATTAGTACAATGAAGACGTGGATAATAAATTAGACAGGGGACAAATATCCGGAAGAAGGGTGTGCGATCTCCACGATTGACCTTGTGATAATAGGTCTTATTTCACTTTCCTGCTTTTAATTTAATGTTAAATAGAATAACATACTACTTTCATTATGTTGTTCTCCAAAGTCAAACTTTTTCTGCCTTATTTGCGTTGCATTTTTAGTCTGGTTTAGCACTTTTTACAATCAATTTTGAATACTGTCAAAGTGACAGATTTGTCTGACAAGGTGCTTACCAGGTTTTGTTAAACCAGACTAAAAATGCAACGCAAATAAGGCAGTTTAAGTTTAAGAGGTAGAACTTGACCCTAGACTAGCTCTCCATAGCCTTAAGTGGGAGGTAGGAATTCAATCACAGAATGGCTTAGTGCATACATACATGTATATAAAGATTTATTCTTTAGTTATAGTTATTTATAATTGGTGTAATAGGAAATCTTAATAAGAAGGTATTTCTTATTATGAAGTAATGAAATAAGTACATGTTTTCCGTGATCAAGATGGCTTCCAGATGTGAACGCCCGATACATTCTCATTACAAACTGCCGAAAACATCGCAATGTTCCAATCAGCTCTCATTGTTAAAACAAAAAAGGTTGGGGATCAATCATTCGCCTCCACGTACCTATAATGCATATTAAAAATAAAATAATATTGTTATCGGTGGGGTGAGAACCTCCCCGTGGAAGCGGGGGGTATAATAAATTCATTTGCAGTAGTTTTTCAGTAATACCCCTATTGGTGGAAAAATGACTACTTTTCATTTTGAATAGGCCCATGTGGAATATCTACTGTCTCTTTTTAACGTTAGTTTTTTGCCGGACATTTTTAAAATCATTGGGCGGTCATTCCGGGTGGTAATGTGTGTGTGTGCATCATTATTGGTGATATTATACCTACGTAAGTACAGTATATGTATGTTGATTTTCGGCTTAACCCAATGTATTGTTTTAAAACTTTTAGGTGGGTACTTCTAGGTAATACGTAAATTAATTATATGGTTTTTATTTGTTATCTGATTAAGGGCCGATTTTTCCATCGCCAGATAACTTTATTCGACGAAAAACTTTAAAATTTTGACAGTTATTTCATACAAAATCTGTCAAACGTCAATTTTATTCGTCGAATAAAAGTTATCTGGTGATGGAAAAATCGGCCCTAACAAGAACGTATGTTAATTATTATGTTTCGAATGAAATCATAGGCTAGTCTACTTAATAAATAATTAACAGCGATTGACTGAGAACAAAATCTGGACATATAATGGTACAGTTACCAACAAAAGTAGACACTAAATGTAGCTTCAAATCATTTATGTAACTTTCTTAGAGCAAAATGCTTCTAGATTAATCTAATAAAATATTAAATACTAGCAGCGACTCGCGGGTTCACCCTCGTAGTACCCTTTCCCGTGAGAATACGGGGATAAACTATGCCTATGACACTCACAAGTAACGTGGCTTTATATAATTGATATATATTACAAAATCGGTGCAGTGGAGTTTTTTTTTTCAGACATTCCGCACAGATCCTTTTTTTATTGTGTTTTTCATAAAAACATACTTTACACAAAAATGAATACTAATATTACCAATCTAAACTAATATTATAACGAGGAAAGATTTGATTGTTGGTTTGTAACGAATAGGCTCCGAAACTCCAGAACCGATTTCAAAAAATCTTTCACTAATGGTAAGCTATATTATCAGCCAGTGACATAGGCTATTTTATCCCTATATTCCCACGGGAATGGGAACTACGCGAGTGAAACCGCGGGGCGCTGCTAGTAACTAATATTACCAATAAAATATAAATAAAAGTGTTGCACACTGTACAAGACTTGAATTGTTATTTAATTTTAATAATGTTATGTGTTAATGCTGCTGGTGTAACTTATTAAATAAATAAATAAAAATAAAATAAATAAAATAAAATATAAGATGTTTACTGTCCCAATTTCAAAAACCAGGAAATAGTAAAAGTTGTTTATTTCTCAGCTTTCCTTCGGGACAAATTAAGAACTGGTTACAGGAGATGGAAGCTGATAATCTCTAATTATAAACTGTTAAAGTAAGAAGCCATCTTGGTTTTCAACCATCGGAACAGCGGATAACTTTTTTTACTTAAAAAACTACACAAGCTTAATTAAAGAATATCATAGTAGTATTTTATTTATAATAGTTTTATTTTCATAGTATCTATACTAATTATTTTTACTTTCAAAACATGCATTTAACATTTTTACCTCAACTGGAATGAACTCAGGACCCGTGGCAACATTCTAAGCAAACTAAGCTAACCGTAACCAAAGCCATATCTCAGTTGATGAAATTTTTAACCCTTTCAAACTAACGAGAACTAAAATCGCTGTAGGGGACCATTTGGATTTGTCCCCACTAAGTAGGGGACGTTTGAGAACTGTTTACAGAAGTCCCCTCTTGTCCCCTGTCTAGTTAAAATTCAAAATCATTAATTTAGTTTCAGCCTCGAAAAAGCACGGATGTTTTAAAAAATATATTTAACTAGCTATGCCCCATGGTTTTACCCGCGTGAATCCCAATCTCATAGGAATTTCGGGATAAAAAGTATCCTATGTGTTGCTCCTAGTTATAAGGAATATCTGTACCAAATTGAATCAAAATCGATACAGTAGTTTTTACGTGAAAGAGTAACAAACATACAAACTCAGAAACATACAAACTTTCGCATTTATTTAGTAAGCTTAATAGTGTAACTGCGATTATAACTGAGTTCTTTAGAAAAAATCAAGGTAAATCATAACCTGTGTTATTTAATGATATATAATAAATAGAAATGTCAAACTTATGTATGTAAAACTAGCTTTTCTGTAATTAATTTCAGCGTCAAAATCCCGTTTATACGGATCCTGGAAGAATTTCGAAAAAATAGGTACCCTTTTGTCCTTGTATCTCCACGCCTAACTAAAATTTCGTAATGTCTTGTTGAGGAGTTTAGACGTGAATGCTTAATAAACAAAGTCACTTTCATGTGTAAAATATTAGTTAGGATACTTCGTACGGCAATACATAGTTAAAGTTAAAGTACAGGGAACACACAGATTAGAGAATTTAGTGTTTTATTATGTACTAGCAGCTCCCCGTGGTTTCGACCGCGTAGTTCCCATTTCCGTGGGAATTTCGGGATAAAAAGTATCCTTTGTTCTTTCCCGGACCATAAGCTACTCCTGTACCACATTTCAAGTCAATCGGTTTAGTAGTTTAGCCGTGAAAAGGTAACAGACAGACAGACAGAGTTACTTTCGAATTTATAATATTAGTAAGGAAGTAAGGACTAGCGGCGCCCCGCGGTTTCACTTTTCCCCGCCTTTTCCATAGGAATGTGGGGATAAAATTATGCTAAAAACCTACCCACTGAATCACTCTATCTATTAAAACAAACCGCATTAAAATCCGTTGTGTAGTTTTAAAGATCTAAGCATACATAGGGACATAGGGACAGAGAAAGCGACTTTGTTTTATACTATGTAGTGATATAAACTTTAAATCTCTCAAACGAAACATCATTATCTAGTTCCAAAATATATTCTACATTGTTTATTTAGAAAACATCTTAACCAAGAAACGTGATATAAACACAAATATTTGTCCTGAGCGGGTATGAAACCCGCTTTTAGCGTAGCAGGCTCGGAGATACTACGAACTGAAATTTGAATCCCACCAAAAACATTCTGTAAAAAACTAGCCAAGTCTCGATGAAGCTGCTTGTTTATCTCTAAAAGTAATGAAATCTAGACAAAGTCGTGCCAAGTGTAAGGTTCCTTACTGCGATTTCTTTATTATTATAGTTATTGTTGTGTGACTTGGCCGTTGAAGGATACACTGTACACAAGTACACAACTGTACACAAGGGTACAAAACTAGGTGCTCCATGACACTATTGCACCAATCTGTCGCCAGAACCGCTACCCATTGACGATAGAAAATTGCCACTTGAAAAACGTTGATTCAATATCCAGTCAATTGTAGGCTTGATAAAGCTGCGTATTTTAATAATGTTACAACATTACGTGTAAACAAAATTGACTTGTACCCACTACTAACGTTTTAAACAATGTTCAACGGCCAAGTCACACAACAATAACTATAATAATAAAGAAATCGCAGTAAGGAACCTTACACTTGGCACGACTTTGTCTAGATTTCATTACTTTTTAGAGATAAACAAGCAGCTTCATCGAGACTTGGCTAGTTTTTTACAGAATGTTTTTGGTGGGATTTCATTTATTTTTGTTGAAACGTGTTGAAACGTGTTTATATTGTTTTTTTTATTAGATTTTCTTATTTGACACATTTTTTTCTTTTTAGGAGTAGTATTTTATTACAAAGCGCCCCGCAATTTCACCCGCGTAGTTCCCGTTCACGTTTCCGTGGGAATTTCGGGATAAAAAGTATCCTACGTCCTTTTCCTGGTTCTAAGCTACCACCCCACCAATTTTCAGCCAAATCAATTCAGCCGTTCTTGATTTTTAAATTCCCGTTCCCAATCCCGTGGGAATTTCGGGATTAAAGTTATTCTTTGTCCTTTTCCTGGTTCTAAGCTACCTCCCCACCAATTTCCAGCCAAATCAGTTCAGCCCTTCTTGAGTTACAATTCCCGTTCCCGTTCCTGTATAATTCCCGTTCCCGTTCGATTATCCTAGTTTTTATAGTTTTCCCTTTATGTGGCCATTAAACCCTAACTCTGTACCAAATTTCAGCTCTCTAGGTTTATGGGAAGTACTAGTTCTATTTTGATGATCATGAGTGAGTGAGTGAGTGAGTGAGTGTCTTAAATACGAAACTTTGCATTCGCTTAACTTCGGAACTAAATGACCTACAGACTTGAAATTTTATTTTAAGTATGTGATTATATAGCTTACTGGATGACGAAAATTTCAGTGCTCTGGGTTTATCCAGAGGTTCTCAAATAGGGGCCTGAAAATGCGGCGAAAGGGTTCCTGTAAAGGATGGTACGGCAGTGTTTGCTTCGCGCTCGACTTGGCGGGGGGCACTGCCGTGCCCCCAGATAATAAATTACTACTACAAGAACTTTAATTTGTTATATTGTATTCACTTTAAAATACTCTACTAACACGGACTTGTAGTTCTAATACTGTGGTACTAATATCATCAGTGAGAGAGTGGTAATACCCTGTAGTACTACCTTAGAGGGTTATAATTTACTTTTTAGTTGAGGACGCGCTTAACCCTTTTACTCGTAGTAGCTTTTACGTAAAACACTACTCAGTAATACTCGTAGATATTCTTAGCTAGTCTGTTTAAAAAAAGGAAGGTTAACATGAAGGTTTCCGTACTAAAAACGACAAAAAATCACGATTGTTGTATGGGAGCCCCTTCAAATGTTTATTTTATTTTGTTTTTAGTATTTGTTGTTATAGCCGCAATAGAAATACATCATCTGTGATAATATCAACTGTCTAGCTATCACCATTCTTGAGATACAGCCTGACAGACGGACGGACAGCGAAGTCTCAGTAATAGGGTTCCGTTTTTACCCTTTGGGTACGGAACCCTGAAAACTATGTCTCACAGTTTTACACAATAAGTGCATGTGTTATTCCCGATTTTTAGAAGCATCTGTATCAAATTTCTTCAAAATCAATTCAACAGTTTGTGTGTGAAAGAGTATGAAACAACCATCCGTACAAACTTTTGCATTTATTCTATAAAAAGTAGAATTCAAATTAAAACCCTTAAATAGTATACATTTAAACTCTACCCTCTAAGCTACATACGTCAAGTAACATTCAACGCAAGACGTCATCTCAATAAAATGGCGGATACCTGTAATGACGTATATTACAATATTAGCGAAGAGAACCTGAAATAACGTATGAGGATTTAAAAATAAACTATTTCAATATAAATAAAACCTTCTTTTGAAGACGTCATTGAGCTAACTACGTCACAGATTTGAAATACTGTGCCTCTAAATAGAATGTTATGATTTGATCAATTTAGAAGTTGTCTATCGCATGTTTTAAGGGACTTCCTTTTTTGATGTGTTTGTGACAAGTTTAAACTAGATTATTAACATGAGTTACGTAATAATAACCACTAGAAAGGTCACTTAAAGGTTAAAATATTTTAACATTCTCATTTTTTATAGAAAGTCTTTTTTAGAATTATCATTTTGTGGGATATTTACCATGTATGTACTAGTATATTATTTATAGAGATTGACACTGTTGCAACATCATGATCTGGGTTGGATTAAGACCATTTTAACCGACTTCCAATAAGGAGGAGATTCCCGATTCGGCAATTTTTTTTTATGTATGTACACCAATTTCTCCGTCACTTCTGTACCGATTTTCAAAAGACTTCACTTATCAATAGGTAGGACACACACAAATGTATTAGCTTCGCATAAGAAGTGTATTAAATTAAATATTTTTTATTATATACTTTTTTTGAAGTCGCTTTTTTTAAACGCAGTTTTTTAACAACTTTTTTTCTCTTTTCTTTCGAAGCGCATGCCTAAGTTATAATAACTATCAGCGTGTCAATTAACATCGTATTTTTTTCAGTAGTTTGAGCTGATGAATCAGTCAGTCAGCTTCAATTGCATTTTAGATATACAGAAAAACATGTATTATCCTGATAACTATTATGAATCAACAATATATATAGTTTATCAGTTGCTATTTTTGGCAGTAAGTAGTTTTTTTTATGAAGCAATTTTATTACATCCGGTGACAATGTAGATTGAATAAAAATAAACAAGATTTTTTTAATTTGATTGTTGTTAGTATGTTCTACGCCATCATAACTTTCATTTCAGTTAGAGTTTTCTTTTGAAACGTGTTTTCAGATTAGGCTTTTAAAGTTATACCTTCTCAGAAGATAGGAGTCTAAATCCATCATTTAAGTGTAAAAGTTGATTCTATTCATTTAAGTTTTATTCTAAGTTATCATGTTGTATGATAAATAATAATTGGAATAGTAATGGAATTAGATCACCTAGGTGATTTCAGGAAACAAATAAAGTCAATTTAAACCATGTGGAAATTGATCACCCAGGTGATTTGGCGTCAGGTGATTTCAGTCCACAAAAATGTGGAATTTGATCACCTGGGTGATATCAGGTAGGTGATCAAAGTGGAATAAACCAATACTACGTTTGCTTTACTTGCAAACCTAAATAAAATTTAACCACCCATCAAATACTATTTTTATTGAGATTCACATAAGGAAATGTTCCAAAAAAGCGGTATAAGTTGTGTCAGTGGCAAGACGCCGCTCACCCAGTGACACAGTAAACATGGTCGGTAAGTGCCCCGCCGCTCACCCGGAAGCCGCAAACCCCGCTATTTTCATGTCAAGCCAATAAATACATCGACAAACCAATAAACTACTCAACCGAACGACAACTAGTACTAATCACAAAACAAATATTCCGTGACTCCAATCCATAGTATTGTCATCGCAAATCAGTGACATTACTCGTATAACCGGAAAAAAACGCAAAAAATATACACAAAACAGTACTGTTTCTACTAATAAAAACTTCTAATAAACATGCAACTAAGCTACAGGCTTCCGGGCAAATAAAACATAAAAATATATCCTATTTTCATAGGGCGATGGGGAGCCTCCCCGAGGGGGGATCACCCACATCTGCGCAAAAACCCAAAAACACCGAAATGAAAATGAGTGTAGTAGGGAGGCAGCGAGCGGCGCTGTGTTGGTAATTCATTTTTAACATTAAGCTTGTGTGAGTTTTAAAGTACACTCGATGAGACAATCTTAACGCTAATTTATGATTATTATTTATTATTACATAATTAGGTGTTTTGATGTGCGTGCGAACTAGTAACCGGTATTAGTGAGTCATTGAAATCTGTAATTTGATATTATAATTAATTTGAATTAATTTTGCGTTTAAATTAAGCTTTTTACACTTAAAAACGGCAATTATTGATAATAGAGCTTTGAAAGATAGCTTTTTATGTATACGTTTAATGTGAGCTAAGGTTGTGACTACTTCGTAGCGCTTAGTGTCAATTTGAAAAATGTAGTACTTGTTGGAGAGCTTTCAAAATGTGTTTTGTTTTTATAAAAGTTTTCTTTCTGTAACCAATGCATGGTAGAGTCCTGTGTCATGTAACTTTAATTAGACATAAATGAATTAGATTAAAGTTTTTAAATGTCAAAAACGATAATTATTTAGTTTTTTATTATACATAACATTTGTATGTTAAAATGTGTAATCATTTTGTAATGTTATAATGATCTAATTGTAATGTGTTAGAGAGTTAGCGTCTCGTGCGGGAGTGTACCGCGAGGCTCGCATTGTGCGCCCTACACACACCCACACGCACTAGCGTCAAAATAAAACGCAATTTTGTATTAGATTTAATTTGAGTCGCACACGTTACAGTGTGGTGTGCGTGCCCCTCTCTGTGTGAGTGCGGAACTGTGCCTTCCTACGCACAAATTGATTACGATCGTCGCCGAAAAGAGGAATTTGCATACACGTGGAACCTTTTTTCTCTCTCTGGGTAAAAAAAAAATCAATCCATCTCCCGCTCTGGATCGCATTAATTTCCTGCCGATTTATTTTTGTTAATTCGTGCTTTGCGCGCCGCTCGGGCCACCGAGGACCTGTAAGACATAGGGTCGTGGTAAGACGTGCGGCGGCGGCGGCGGTGGTGAGAGGGGGTGCATGCGTGATAGTGTGTCATAGTGCAGGGCGGCGAGTGCAGTCGGCGGCCACCGCCCGCCGCGGCGCCGCGCTACCGAATGAGCGCCCGATTTAAAAACTATACGAACAAACCCGCGCAGCAAGCGCCCGTAATACCACCCCCCGCGTAATGATTTTTTGGCGATGAATTTATATTCGCGCGCGAGCGGTGCCACTTTTTCGACCCCCACGGCCCCCACCCCCGCTCATTAACGCAACCCAGATATGCAATTCTGATCTTTGACGATGAGGCTGTAGTGTCGGCGGGCGCCTCGCCGGGAGAGGTGGCCCGTTTTGTTTTTTCCCGCCCGGCTTCATTATTGATGGCATCGGACGGTAATGCGGAAGCATGTGTGAACGTTTCATTACAAAAGGTGGACGCGGCTCGTGTTAATATTGCAGACCGGCCGGACCCGACCGGACGGGTGGACGCCTCCGATCAACAATAATAAAATACTACTTTTTGGGAAATTACAAATAAAAATTAAACGGTCGCAATTAAATTCGGAATTAGGTTTTGGACTTTGAAATTTTTTTGTGGAAAAGCGGTTTTCGTTCGGGCGGCAAGTATCGCGACGCGTGCCAAAGTTTCCAAAGTTTAGTAAAGTTTCGTCACGTGTGTGGAGCCGGACGGGCGTCGGGCGGTCGGCCGCTCACAACACTCGCACTATCCACCGGCCGAGTCCCGCGAACACCTCCATAACAATATTATTGGTGATATTTTTTCGAAGCGGACACGAATTTGTTTGTATTTTTGAGCCGCGTCTCGGGGACATTGACTTGCAGTGACTTTGTTGAACTTTGTTACGCGATTTGTTGAATTTATACACATTGCTGAATGTTCGAGCCGGGTCCCTGAATCAGGTGAGTGAATTATAATAAGAAACTGCTTTTTTACACACGGTTTTATGTTAAAAAATACCGGAAGTAACAATTTTAATTTTAATAATTTATAAGTATATTTTTATATGTTTTTAAATTTAAATTTGGGTAGATCACACGTCTGAATATTAAAGCGGTGAACAATTAGTCGGACCCTATAAAACTCGGCGTATTATGATGTTAATGAGGTATTACTGGCCAGCGTGCGATGCACGGGGCAGCTCGCTTGCACGACCATCCGACCTGCCCATTAGATACTCCTTGCATAAAATTATTTTGCTAGATAAAAGTAAAAAGAATTGCATTTTGACCGTTGACCTTTCGTTTGAAGAAAGAACGACTAATAATAGATTTGAATGAATAACGTTCGAAGATGCGTTTCGTTTTTATTTGCATATTAATTTCTTTGTGTTCATGATTGTGGGATTTTTATTTTTTAAGTTTAAAATTATTTAATTATATATTTCGTTATATGTACGTACATTTTTTTTATTAAGTTTATAGGAAAATAGAGTAACCTTCATTTTAACGTATCATATTATCGACAAAAATAGTAAATTTTTAACATTGACATGATAACCAAATTAGATAACTATTTCGCACTATCTCAACTACAGTCGAATAAAAAAACTGGGTCATAATAGATATTTCGCTATTTGAGTGGACCATTCATTCGCAGAGTTTTTTTATCTTATCTTTAAATTAATCGGCGTCCTCAAAACTATTTTTTAAATTAAATAATTATTAAGATTTTTTAATTTGTTTCTTCTAAGATTTTTGTTAGTAAATAGTAATTTATAGTACTTACTAATATTATAAAACTGAAGGAAAAGTTTGTTTGATTAAACGCGCATATCTCGGAAACTACTGATCCTAATAAAAATATAGTTCCAGAGAGGATAGCTTAAATCAGGTAAGGGCATAAGCATATATCATACTCTACAAAGACATAACGCGGGAGAAACCGCGGGGTACAACTAAGTTCGTCAATCAAGAACGGATGACCGATATTATTTTTTCCTTTCAGATTTTTTATTAGACCAATAAAGTAAGAATATAAATATATGTCGAGTATTTTTTCACTAGGATCTTCAACAGCAGTTCATCATTATCTTTCTAGCTCTTAGACATAGTATATTTGTTAAGTATTTTTTCTACAGGATCTCAGCATTTCCTCATTATCTGTTTAGCCAAACATACTATACTAGCGTCGGTTTCACGTTCCCGTTCCCGTAGAAATACGGGGATAAAATAGCCTATGTTACTCAGGGTGAATATAACTTTCTAATGGTGAAAGAATTTTTGTAATCGGTCCAGTACTTTTTGAGTTTATTCGTTACAAAAATACAAATATTTCCTCTTTATAATATTGTAGATAAATATGCCGTCACAATAAGGAACCTCCTCCCTTTTAAATTCGCTTAAAATAAAGTCTAGAACTAGCATCTGTCTGCGAGATAGTCTAGACGTAGGAATCTTAAAAATCACTGAATAGATTTGTTAACCGATTTAATTGATACTCAAAACTAAACCGATTCAAACAGACCCAGTTACTAGATCAATCTACATAAACATTAAGAACACTATGTATCTATATAACAATCAAAAACTACTTTTAACTTGTGATTGAATTAATCCTAGTAAAATGCTTAATACTCTAATTTTTCAACGGAACCGCGAATGAAACCGCGGCAAACACTAAATTAAGTATAAAATTAGTTTAATTATAATGGTTGAGTTCTCATTACATAAATAGATAATTCCAGGCTGCATTAAATAACAACTAAACTCCGTTTCTTACCCACATTTATCTATATTTTCCATAAACAAAACAGATTTCTATTAGCACACTAATATTACGAAAGACACACGCACAATTCAACAGGACACAAAACAACTAGACGTTATAAATACTACACCAAAAATATTTACGGTAAAACATACACACACACGTTTGATTGAAACATGTATTGAACCCGGATCCTTAATTACAAGGTGGTAGAGCTTTGAGCTAAATAATTTTATTTAATACAATAAAATAAGTACTACCCTTTAAATACGAAGACTTTAAGCTTAAACTCAACACTCCAGTCTTAATTAATCCCCGTGAAGCACGCAAGTTAGGGATACAAAATACGAAATAATGTTTAACCCGACATGAATACGGAAACAACATAAACGGGACGTCAACTGGATAGCTGCTAGCAGAGAAAAAACTAAAAATATAAATCCTAAAGACTAAAATGTAATCATATTAAACTATTAGAATATAATTTAGAACAAATAAATTCCAATATACACATACAAAAAACAGACCCGCTAAAACATAAATAAAACCATTAGAAAATTACTAAAACACAACTAAAATATCACGGTCTCATTACTAACTACACCACAAAAAACCAACAACCAAATCCTCTCATCTATAATACCACTACGTTATTCTACAACAAAATATTCCTCACTCTATCTAATACTTACCTAACTACAAATAAAAGGGGTAAAATGATTTGCGTAGCGATAAAACCCGCTTGCAAGGACCACCACATCGGCTGCAGAGCTCAGCTCGCCTGCAGACGTGAGCCATGCAGACACCCCACAGTAACACAATGTACCATTATCCGTCAGTCTGTACGAATATTCTTTTACGAATCTGGTTTTTTGAGACTTATTGTCAAATTACTGTCTGCTAGATACTTATTCTTTTTATTTGAATCTGACTTATGAGTGAGGTCTGTCTGGGTTTTAATTTTGTAGAACAAAACGTAATTGTTATGCGTATACGTATCTAAAGTTAGCGTCTATTTTTGTAGGAAGTACGCAAAAAAAATTATAAGGAACTTATCAATAAAGTACGAAAGTTAAAGAATGAAGCAACGTAAAATATTAGATAATTAGAGCAAGTTATTGCAAAGTTATTAAAAATTACGCTCCGTAAACAGTCGAGTTCATAAAACCTAAAATCTTACATCTCTCGTCTAATTTAAAAATGTTTAGAATAAGTAATTTTTCTAAAACTAGTTGTAACTTTAATCTGAAGTGGTTTAAAACCTCGCAATCGTAACCTGGTGTGGAGTCGTATTGAAGCACCCCCAGACGTAGACAATCGATTAGTTACATACATCCACAGCCATTGCTATTGCTACAGAATGCCAGACTAGAAAAAAGGTAAAAAATAAAGTGTGACAGGCTCATTCCGGCCGGCGTCTCTCGTTTCTAATCGCAGCCCCACACGCACGCGCGGCTTTTTAATTGCATCCCACCCCCCCGGAAAAAAGGGCGATGGATTAGCATACAGCCTCAGAAACATTGAGCGCACCCCTTCAGCGTTTCGCGCGTTCCCTCCCGCCATATTTTCGCGGTATTTTTTTAGGGGGGGCGCGTCAGTTGCGTGAGCGCCGTCAGTTCGGCGAGCGCCGGCGGCCCGACGCGCCATGTGCATACGAGACACGAACCGCGGACACCGCTGCACACCCGCCGCGCGCACACACCGACCGACACACGCTCACTTTACACAACAACAACTACATTTATGTGATAGTGCACCCCAATACAGGATTCATTGCTAATTATTTACAATATCATAATTTTGGTGAGTACAAACTTATTAATATTTCTAGACTAGTTATCAATCGTGACGTTAGGACTAGCAAAATTTGGCGATAGCCGGGGAGCAAGGTCGTGCCATAGTGATAAAATTATTTGCACAAAAAAAAATGTTAGACTGATTCGGATAACCTCATTTGTGCACAACGCGTCGTTGTGCTAAATATTACGATATAATATAGTATTTTTCTAATGAGATACCGCTATTATTTATTCGGTTCAATTTTCAAAGTTTGTAAGAAGTTCCTTCACAGTGAACAGCAAACATTTCAAATACTTTCGGTTGTTAAAACTTTACCGAGCTACTATTTAAGATATTCAGTAAGTAGGTATCATATTTCGCTTTTAACTTTAACTCTAACTTTTTAACAATTACAAATATTTATTTACATAAATAATTGTGTTATAAGAAATAGAATATTGAAATGTGCGCTATCTAATTTAGAAATATAAGCATGATCATCGCAAATATAACAAGATTTCCACTAAAGAGGTTATAATAATGCATTTAAAATTGGAACGCAAAATTCTTACTTCTTCCGCGATGGACAATTAGCGCGTTTTTAAAAAGCAATTTAATTTATCATTAAAAATAATTTAACACGGTTAAACAAATTTAATTGTCGTAGAACATGCGTAAATTCAGTGCGTAGTTATTAGTTGAATCTTGAAGTTATTAAATAAATCTAAAACGAGAATCAAACTGGAAACATTTGATAACAAATCTATGAAACATTAGACACTTTCCCGCCGCGTATTTACAGTAATTCCGGTATAGTTTAACTTAACGAGAAACCCGAATACGTGTTTATAATAGGGACCAATTTTAATAAAACACTATCTCGGTAACTAAACGTACAGTTTTCTCAAATAATATGAGTTTTTGGACTATTTAAGACATTGAAATAAAACTTTAACGGATTTTTGTCGTGGTTATATTATAATTTACGGATTCTGTAAAGAATCCGTGATCACAGAAGACTGATTAAGTACTTTTAAACTTTGATTAAGTAAAATTCTTAAAAAAATTAGTAAGTAAAAGTAAAGTACCTAAGTAAAATATTTTAAATATATGTATATACTTTTAACCTATTAAATATCTAACTATCGCTTAATTTTGATAGTACTTACTAGTAGTAACTTTTTTTTTTAATAAGGTAATTAGATTAAGTAAGTTATTTGTAAGAGAGAAACTTAACTAGACTACTTATTTAGTTCCGTTTAATTTAATTTTCAATTATAATATAATCTTTTGATTAACAAATATAAATACATTATTAAAATTAGATTTATTTTAAACTAAAACTTATTTTGAAATAAAACTTTAACGGATTTTCGTTTTGTTCATAATTTTGATATACATTTTGTGACATTTGTATTTAAAGTTTACTATTATAATTATTTATTTTAGTAGCAATTAAAGCCTTATTAATTATTATAATAGAGATTTTTCAATGCAATATTTTTTAATAGAATTAAAAGGAAAAATATACTATGCGCGTTTATGTCCAATCAGCAAGCTACGTAGAAATAGGACTACGGGTCTACGATTTGTCTAGCCGAATGCACTTCGTAGCACTAGTATGCTAGTGTAGCTACTACAAGGTTACGAACACAGTTATATAGAATAAATTTAATTATTTAAAAATGATAAAATAGAAGGAAATATGATGTTTTAAAGTAACATTTTTTTAGTTATTTTTCAGTGAAAATAATTCTATATAAAATGATAAAATTAAAGGAAAATTTTAGTTTCAAACTTAACGTATTTAAGTAATATTTTGGTAAAAATAAAGATATATTTTCCATAATCTACTTTTTTTTTAAATCAATGGTAGAATTTAATATTTGATAGTCAAATAAAATATTTTTAGGAAATTAAAAACGAACTCAGTAGCTGAAAATCGTTATATTATATTTAATTTGTAAAATTAAACTTATCATAATACTTTTTCTTAGAACACACAAGAATAATTTCATCTAATTATTTACGCATTTAGTTAATTTTTTTCTAAAACAATAAAAACAGCTAACTTAAAACGTACTATTTTGGTACAGCATTTAATATTTGTACCAAAAATAACTATAACGGCAACAACAAATTGGTATTGAGAACTTCTACTAAAGGAAATATCAAAATAAAATAATTATATTCATATTTAAGTACTTACTTATTATTTAAATTAAATAGAAATATACCTGAAACTAATTAGTATTTAAATTAATTTAAATAATAATAATAGAATCCTTATATCAATTTTAGAATGCATTATAATTGCCAAAATATATATTATCCTGTGTACATAATTGGGTATTATGTACAAGGTATATAAATAGCTACAGGTAGTACCTAACATGTTGCACTCGGTATCACTATGCTTGCGTCAAATCCTTTGAAATGCATCACTACCTTAACTTAAAAATAACGTTGAAATATTTACATTTTCTGACGTTTCGGATTCTTTACAGAACCCGTGATCACAGAAGACTGATCACTGACTGATCTTCTGTGATCACGGGTTCTGTAAAGAATCCGAAACGTCAGAAAATGTAAATCAAAATACTACCACGACAAAAATCCGTTAAAGTGTTTTATTTCAATGTGTAGTGTTCATGTAAATCAAAGACATTAAAACTAACGGTTTAAAATTAAACTTTAACTAACTTAAATAAATTAAACTTTATTATTTAAATCAATGCTGATGTAAACTTCAGAATAGCATCTTCTTTTTAATCTGATTCATTTAATGCGTTAACGGAGACGGTTTTTAGATTATTAGAATTGATTTTTTAGTGTTTTACACTGTTTTAAGTATTTTGAAAAATGCATTCAACATTTTCGCCTCAGCCGGAACTTAAACCCGATTTTTAGTTAACCAGATATGTCAGTTGTTAAGCTGTCGGTCCCGGTTATAGTACTAACATCATCGACAGTCGTTACGGGAGTTAGAACCCTAAATATTCACATAAATGAAATCGCTGTTGGCCTTCCGCTGAGTGCGACACGTAGTCACTACATAGTATAAAACAAAGTCGCTTTCTCTGTCCCTATGTATGCTTAGATCTTTAAAACTACGCAACGGATTTTGATGCGGTTTGTTTTAATAGATAGTGTGATTCAGTGGGAAGGTTTTTAGCATTATTTTATCTTCATACTCTTACGGGAACGGGAACTTCGCGGGTGAAACCGTGGAGCGCCGCTAATATAGTATAAAACAAATCACTTCCCGCCGACCGTCCCTTTAGTATGCTTATATCTTTAAAACTACGCAACGGATTTTAAACCGCTTTCTTTTAATAGATAGAGTGATTCAAGGGGCAAGGTTTTTAGCATTATTTTATCCCAGAATTCTCAAGAGAACGGGAACTACGGGTGAAACCGCGGGGCACTGCTTGTTAAAAATATAATAACTAATTTCAAGTTGTCTTAACTGCGTTAATCACAATTATTTCTCGTCACGATAATATCGTCAGTGAAAGAAAGTCCATTGCTCTAAGATCATACAAGAAATCACATTTTTATACTCAACACATAATTATAATAATATTTCTAATGTAACAGATACTTGAAGGAAACGACTCGTAATATTTTTTATCTCGAAGCAGGCAATGAACCTTGCTAATAGATAAGAGTATTCACTGAACCTAGGAGTTAGTGTACTTCACTTAAACCTGACGTTATATATATGATTACTAATCTATATATATATACTAATCTACTAATCTATATATATAAAAATGAAACCCGTTTCCCGTTGTCACGCCATAACTTGAGAACGGCTAGACCGATTTGGCTAATTATTTTTTTGCTGTGTTTGATATTGTAACGAAGGTTCTTATGTAAAATAAATCTGGAAAAGCAAACGGGAAACTTGAACCCGTGCGAAGCCGGGGCGGGCCACTAGTGTACAATAATAATGCATAATTTTTATATCTAAGAACCCGCTGTAGGGCAAAGACCTTACTGATGATGAGTAGAGTAGGGAAGAACACGATTGCCGCGGTTGGTGATCTCATATTGTTATAAAAACAAACGAGAGTCAGTTGATACAAGAATCCTGGACTTCTGATTTGATAGGATAGATGTACTACACACTTTAAAAACACAAAATTAAACGTCAAATTTTATTTATAAGTCCAAAATTAAAGCCGAATTTCGACCAAATGTCGACTTATTTTTTAAATTAGATTAGGTTACAATTCAAAATCATATCCCTCTTTATAACAATCGGTTAACTAAATAATAATAATATAATCATTCACTACATCTTATTATAGTAACTGACCCCTAACTAAGTTCGTGACTTGTATCTAGGGTATCAGAAACTACGCACACACTCATTCACACACACCCAGACCGAGGCAAACATTTGTGGTTCACACAAATAATCACCCCGCACGGGAATCGAATATATCGAAATCTCAAATATCTATAATCTATACCCAAAATATTGTACATTGAAACTAGAAATAGTACAATATGGCGGCACACCTGTGTTTGTCCACATACAATATTTCCAAGGTTCTGCCGTTTAATTATGCCATTATAACAAAATATGTGCAAATAGGAAACTGGTACATACTCATACACTATGTACTTATATTATATACTAAGCTAATTCAATTATTGTCCTTGAAGTTTGTATCTTGTCTGTATCACATAAAAAAATAACGTTTTTAATAAGTATCTATATTGAAATAAAACACTTAAACGGATTTTTGTCGTGGTTATATTTCCAAAAATCCGTTTAAGTGTTTTATTTCAATGTGTAGTGTTCGTGTAAATCAAAGATATCAATAAGTATCTATATATAACTACTTTCGATTCCCGTGCGGGTGAATATTTGTGTGAACCACAAATGTTTGTCTCGGTCTGGGTGTGTGTGAATGAGTGTGTGCGTAGTTCGAACTTAGGGGTCAGTTACTGTAATGAGATGATGGAGTGAATGATTATGTTATGTTATGTTTTGAACTACGATCTTGCTACCTTCGACAGTAGTTGTGGGAGTCCGCGAAGGATAGGAATGGTTGGAGGTGTTTGGGGGAGACCTTTGCCCGGCAGTGGGACAATATAGGTTAACAAAAAACTACTTTTACAGTACTTTTAACATATATATATATATATATATATAACGAAGTCGCTCTCGCTGTTACGCTTAGATCTTTTAAACTACGAAACGGATTGCGTTCAGTTTAGTTAAAGCAATAGAGTGATTCAAGTGGAAGGTTAACATGTATCTCATGGGATTGGGATATAAGCAAGTACAACCGCGCTGTTAAATATATAAAATGGCGAAATATCATCAGATGTTTTCTCTCTCAATTGCTTAGAGCAGTAAAGGTTCGGCATTGTTCCGGGTTCAAGTTCCGATTGAGGCAAAAGTTTTGAATACGTTTATGAAAATATATTGTATATAATAAAAGGAAATTTAAACTCGCAAATCCAACATAGCTACACAGATCGGGTAAATTGTGTTAAAGACTATTTAAAAACTTTAGTTTGTTTTTTAATTTCAACATTTTAATTGAAATAAAAGTATAGTTGTGTAGTGTTCTGATATATACTCCGAAATTTTGGGAATAACGCGGGTAAACCCGCAAATCCTAGATATTATATCCTTATCCTTACTAATAATATAAATGCGAAAGTAACTCTGTCTGTCTGTTACCTTTTCACGGCTAAACTACTGAACCGATTGACTTGAAATTTGGTACAGCTTATGGTCCGGGAAAGGACATAGGCTACGTTTTATCCTGAAATTCCCACGGGATCGGGAACTACGTGGGTGAAACCGCGGGGCACAGCTAGTAAAATATAAATTAATGCCTAATATGTTAGTACATATATATTCTACCTAATAGTTCAAAAACAATTGGATGACGCACATCTAGCCATATGTTCCAAGTGAATTACAAATTATTAAAACTAAGCTGTAAATAGTACAAATTCTAACTCAATAATGGTTTTCCTGTAATTCGTTGTAATTATAGATAAAAAAATTAAGTACAGTCGGGTGCAGAAGTGGTTCTATTTAATACTCTTTGTGATACCTAGTTTTTGTTGAGTAATTTCTAATGTCATCAGAAAAGTTATTATTTTTGGGATAGAAAGTAGAAACTAAAATAGAAACTAACTGTGTTAATAATTTCAGTTAAATCAACTATCGATTTCGTTAGAGATTTTTAAACAAGGTTTTAAAATATTTGGCCAAACAAAAACTACATAGAAACAAACAGACAGGATTTCTTTTGCATTTTTATTACATATTATTAAGGATAAGATATAACTAAACAATCAAAGGTAGCGGGTTCGATTCGTTAAATTATATATACAGATGCATATTACAAAATTAAAACTTGAAAATCAAATCAAAAAATGTCGTTAAAAATATATAAATAAATATATTTTGATAGACACTGTTCTTATCGCCAGTACCGTTATTGAAACTAGACTGGTCAGTTATGTACTACAGGATATTACACTAAATAAGCAGTAGGTACTTATATATTTTGTTATTATTGTTATATAAATAGCACATATTTACCTAATTATATACATATTTATAATTTTGTACTCGTACAAATAAATACAAAGGAAATTACATTGAAATATGAGCTTAGTAAACTTATGATAGTTTTCTTAGAGCAAATTTAAGAGAATAGAGAATGGTGAAAGTTGTAACGTAAAATATATATAGTGGTACATAGAAATATAAATACAAATATGTGTAAATATATCTAAAAGTATATAAATAAAAATGAAGGTAGATAGATCAAATTAGTTAGTTTAATTAATAAATGCCTAGACTCTAATAATTTAATTATACCTAAACGTTGTATATTTTTATTTTATACTAGCTGTGCCCCGCGGTTCCACCCGCGTAGTTCCCGATCCCGTGGGAATTTCGGGATAAAACGTAGCCTATGTTCTGTCCAGGACCATAAGCTACCCCTGTAGCAAATTTTAAGTCAATCGGTTTAGTAGTTTAGCCATGGAAAGGTAACAGACAGACAGACAGATAGAGTTACTTTCGCATTTATAATATTAGTTAGGATTAGGTACATATGAAACATATTGGGTATTTCCACATTATTAATTTGTGTCTCTATTTGTCCATTTGTAATTCAAATAATAAGTACTAACAAACAAACAAACAAACAAATATTATTTATTGTATTAGTTACGCCTAAGTGGATAGTTTTAGTCCATTATGCGCGCCATATTTTTGGCTAAACCAACTAGATTTTGAGGGCTCTACGTATAACGATTATGAAAACATTTCCTATTTATCACATCATCTAATTTGGCGAAATGAGAAAGATTTCACATCGAGAATGACCCATTCGTTTGAGCTATTTTTGTTATAAATCCGAAAGTAATAAATAGATGACATAATTCAACGTTCACGTTCCTCTAATACAAAAGTACTATAAACTAGTAGCGCACCGCGCTTTTACCCGCGTAGTTCCCGTTCCCGTGGAAATACGGGGATAAAATATCTATGTCACGCACTAATAAATTAGCTTTCCATTAGTGAAAGAATTTTTGAAATCGGTTCAGTAGTTTCGGAGCCTATTCGTTACAAACAAACAAACAACTTTCCTCTTTATAATATTGGTGTAGACAATTAATCAATGAGAGAAAGAATAAAAAGTATGTGTGATATGTATTTAAATGAGTGCGTATGTGTTTGAGTGTGTGACATTAAGTCGAACACTAAATTATGAATTAAAAACTAAATAAATGAGTATAAATATCTAATAAAGTACCATTATGTTCGCAATACTGACTCAATAACCAGAAAGATACGTCGGCATCTTTCACACAATCGGTTTCTCTGTCCGAGTTGCAAATACAATCGCGCAAGAATTACTTAGAAGTGGACAATCGATGCCAACCTTAGCATATTTTTGGAGTAATGAATGAGTTTTAGAGTGGGAGGTCTCACGGACATGTGTTACGGATACTCACGTAGCGTCATATATTAGTCATTATATTATTAATGAACTTGAAAGGTTGTTTTACGTTAGCTGAATGAAAATTGTTAAAGATAAGCTTGATTTTGTTCACGTGTCCTAACTTTAGTAATACACATATGTAAAAGGCAATGTTAAGATATTTTGAAAACGGCATTCAAAATTTTCGCCTCAGCCAGGACTTGAACCTGGAACCATGCTAAACCGTAACACTGCTTTGTCCATTGAGCTACCACTGTCAAACACAATAAAAAATCAATTGTAATAAAAATATACTTATAAATAAACTAAAATACAAATCAATCATCAATATCAATCAATATATCGATAGTATCGAAATGTTATAAAGGGTACGAAAATAAATAAAAAAACATATTATTAGTTATACTATACATGCTATTTTGAAAAACGTTTCGTTAAATAACCTTTCCTAATTAATACGTTCCTTACGATTTAACTATTAAACAAATTATAATAAAATTACGCAATTTATATAGGTACACACATACTTTATCAGTAGTTCAGAAAAAGCTGTATTATTATCCGGAATTTCTCACGATATCATCTCAAAACCTTAGAAATACAATATAGAAACACTTAGATTTGTATGGAATTAGCAGGTGGTCCTGATAGAGATAAATAAGGTGAATAAATACGTTTAAAAGTATACAATTTGAGCCGTTTACTAGGAAACAAATAGACCACCTTTACGTTTACTCCTATTACTTATTCTCTGATAAATTAAACAGACGTGAGAATTATTATCTTAGTCCTCACTATCACTACATAGTATAACAAAACAAAGTCGCTTTCTCTGTCCCTATGTATGCTTAGATCTTTAAAACTACGCAACGGATTTTGATGCGGTTTATTTTAAATGATAGAGTAAAACGTGACATCAATAAATGATCAGTGGGAAGGTTTTTAGCATAATTTTATCCCCATATTCCTACGGGAACGGGAACTACGCGGGTGAAACCGCGGGGCGCTGCTAGTAATATTATAAAGAGGAAGATTTATTTATTTGTAACGAATATTCTCTGAAACTACTGAACCGATTTCAACAATTCTTTCACCATTAGAAAGCTACATTCACCCTGAGTAACATAGGCTATTTTATTCCCACGGGAATGGGAACTACGCGAGTGAAAACGCGGGGCGCTTTTAGTTCATTATAAAGAGGTTAAGAAAGAGGCTTGTATGTTTGAATAAAGAGATAAAAATTACTGTGTTGTTTTGCCGGCTCAAAATTGGCCGGTCTCGCATTTAGAGGGTAGCAAATTCAATCCTCGTAGATGGTAAATCTTGATCTACATGAATTAATGTGATCGTAGTTTCTGAATATAGACCCAGAAGCAACTATAAATTAGCGTAATCGAATAACTGAGAATATTTAAGGATAAATTTCTTAATCCCTATAAAAATCACTTTTTAAATTCACATTTTTTTTTCATATTGAATTCTACATACTTAAAGTATAATATTTTACAAGTAACTGTTATATACTTGTATAACACTTAAAATAAAAATATTATTTAGAAATACTTGATAACAAAACCCCTCCCTTTATCATTCTATTAGCTCGCGTTACAAAACCTAAGTTCTATTTGCATAGGGATGTGACGCAGCGAGATATTTTTGTCGATAAAATATAAATATAAAACTATCGATATTTTCAGTGTGACCGCGTCCGGACAAACAACATTCTAGTATAAGGTTACAATAAACAGTAATTAAAAACAAATCCGTAACTAAAGAGGATATTTGTCATTATGTTTAGTTTTTATTAGTGATCGTGTTTATTAATAATTGAGGTTTATTTAAACTTTTTATTCGTTGTTTGTTAACGTTTACATTTTTTATTAAAACTGTCAAACTTAGAGTAAGTAAATAATTAGTTGGAAGTTATAATTTGATTATATTTTCTTATTTATTCTCAATAAAAAATGTATCTTCCAAAGATAAACTAAGTATTTAAAATAATGAAAATATTACATGGTTAAAAGTCATAGATTAGAATTTGATATTTTTCATATCAAATATAATAATTAATTTATTATTTAATTAATTAAAACATAAGCAATATAAAAAAGTAATACAAGCTCATTAAATAATAATTACACCGACGGGAATCGAACCTCACCCCACGTATCAAAGATAATATATAAGTAAAATTAATAATAAAGTTAGAAATAGATTATTTCATTACAAAATTGTGATAACAGATAAAATACTCAACTAAGTCCGTTATCATTGCCAACGAATTTTATCGAAAACGAAATATTTTGACAAAACTATCACGCTTTATGTAATCTAGTCTAATTCTGAGTTTACTATCTCGATATATTCGCAATCTTGCACTGATAAGTAGCCCTGCCCTAGGTTAGTGATGTGATGCGACACTTGATATCGATAAACGTATATTTTACTATCTATATTTTCTATCTGTTTAGTCAAATTCGAAGAAATTTTTATTACTTAGGATTGATACAACATATACGTATGGTTATCTGCTGTCTAGGAACCATATTACAATGTTTTATTTGGTAGTGTGAAACAAGGCAGTGTACGATAAGTAGTATTGTCTTCATCTTAATCTAAGAGGTTTACTCAACATAACAAGATTGTGCGTTGATGATCTAAAAAAAAACAAATAATAGAAACATAGTTAAAGTTTTACATTAAATGTCAAATTTTAATTTATACTTCCATTGTTACTAATAAAATTTTATAAATTTGGTAGCATGGAAAGAAAAACAATTTTAATATTATTTAACAACATATCGATAAAATAGATTAGAATTGTCCCATCACTAACTATTACTGCACTCCTTATCTAAAGCCTAACTTTTTATACACAGTGTAATATTCAGATAAATATTAGCATAGACAAACGTACCTACATACTGTTAAACATATTTGCACTATACATTGTCGACTTTCACAATTTTTTTCTTGGTGTTTGTATCACCGGGTTAGGAGCGTTACGACTACATCTCTATTTGACCAAGCAGCAGATATGACTAGATCGCTTTAAGACTAAATATGTATTTCTTTATATAAATATTTTTCAAATAAAAATTATGGTCCCAATGTTGAGCAAAGCAAAGATTACGCCCAAACCCTTCCATCTTTCCTTGGTCACATGTTAAACTTATATTTATTTATTTATATAAATACATCAACAATAGTAATTTCACTACACGAACATTTTCCGCAGAAAATATCTAAGTTTAAAGGCTCCAGTTTGCTTACACTTCAAAGATCTTTTTCAAATTACATTAAATTTAATTCAGCTCTAAACAAAATTTTACAAACACATGTATTTTTCGATCGTACTAATTTTTAACATAACATAATCATTCACTATAATCATCTCATTATAGTTACTGACCCCTAAGTTCGAAACTTGTATCTAGGTATCAGAAACTACGCACTCACTCATTCACACACGCACCCAGACCGAGACAAACATTTGTGGTTCACACAAATATTCACCCCGCGGAATTTTCAGTACAAACATCAAATTAAAATTCGTCAACTCCTCAGTCCAGGTTTGAACCCCCACCCCTATATTTCAAAGGCAAACATCAAAACCGTTAGACTATCAGTCTGTAGAAAGGACAGCCGATAATTTCCTATACCAAGTAATGTCCTAGCCAAGTTGAGTGGCCTGTCTGGGGTTAAAAAACTGCAATGACTACTCAAGATTGAACTTTTATCGTAGTACATAAGACTCCATTATGTAAAACGTGACATCAATAATTATATTGTATATTTTTTATTATATTTTGATATTTGAAGAATGTTTTAAAGGATTATTGTTAGGGAATAGCTGTTTGGTATCTGATATTTTTAGATTTTTAGTTCACTACACTTAGAGATAAGTATGGTGAGGTTTATAAATAAATATATATTTTTATTAATATTAAAAATAATTTAATCAATCAATGTAGATATCATATAATTACACCAACTAATCTAACTGAGTTCACTCCATATCTGTGTCAATCTTCGATATCTATTAACATATTCATTCATTCACTGCACTGAAACATACATTTGGGAATAACATAACATTTTACCTTGGACGCGAATCGAAGCCCATACTCCCATTTTCTTGATAGTTTTTTAAGTTATATACATACTTATCGATAACTAAATTATGGTATCGTATTATTAAAAAGCGGCTTATATTTACTAGTTTCTAAACATCGCTTGAGTTTGAAATTACTAACACGTATTGGTGAGGCATAGTTCCCATTTATTTACATTCTTCCTCACTAAACTAATATCTTCAGTAAGCATTTGCTCTGCAATAAAATCTTACATATAACTTCATTATTAATAAATGTATGTTCCTTACAAACGTATCAAGTACATACTTACGTCAATTCTATTAAGAATTTAACATCGAAACAGTTGAAATACATAATCACGTAAAACTTACAACAAAGCCTTCAGTGAAACGTAAGTATACGTGACGTAGAATACAATACCTCCCCCCTCCTCCCCCCTCCCGTCCACATATGCACACGCACACAACAAAACTACGCGCGTGATTGGTCAACTTTCACTTTCACACGAAACCTACATATTTGGAATTCTGAACGGGCTCGCGCGATTTGTTGATTCAACTCTGACCTTTCTCGTGATTGGTTGACTTGGGTTATGTAGTTTACGGAAATAATATATTTTCGGTATGTACCGGAGTTAGAAAGGCTTCCTTTTATGTATTCGGGTGTTTTAGAGTCCCTATTGGATGTTCGGAATATGAACTATTCTATGTGTGTAGTTTCGTAAAGGTCTCTAAGCGTATCTTACTTGTAAATGCAAAAGTTTGTAACGATTGTTTAATAATCTTTCACGCTTAATGTATTGTACTGATTCAGTTAAAATTTGGTACATTCTTTGTAACTACCACGGTTACATAATGTTTCTCAAAAACCTATTTTAGATCGTGGAATTTTACACGACTAAAAGCGTGGGTCGTTGCTTGTTATGTAATAAAAATACGTCGTTCTTATTGTATAAATAAGTCACTCTTAAAACGTGTCCCTATGAACATATGAATTACAGTCTAACCTTTTGTTTGTTATAGCTTATTTTACATTCGATTTTCGTAAAGAAACCAATGAATTTTTTATCCAAATACGCTTCAAAAAAGCCACAAACTAATCGCGTAATACATGTCTAATGCTACTTCTAAAAACTGTCCTTCTATAACTGCCAGAAAAGTAGTTTCTACCATCAAAAGTTATATAAAAATCGTCTCAGTAATTCAGCTACAACTAGGTACATAAAACACATTATCTCCATGTAATATATAGCATTGATTATCGTGAACTACCCCAACAACTGACCTATAAATCTCATATCACTAAATATACAAAAACAAAGTATATACAATAAGATGACATTTACAACATAATGCGCAAATAACAATCTTTAAATTATTATACTTTTTGTTTTATCAGTAAATGCATGATTTGTTCACATGTTTCTATTTTGTAGGTATTGTTTTTATCTTTAATTATAAGTATTTTGGTCCGCGACTTCGTACATTCAATTAATCGGTACAATACTACAAAATATCAAATGTTTTGCTAATGTGAAAATTTACTAGAAAATCTTCAAAAATCGTTTCAACCATTATGATTTCCATAAATACTTAAATAAATTTTCCACAAATAATGAGAAGCTATATCACAACAAATCAGTCACGTTATTTGAAGAATTATGTAATGCAGATATAAATACTCAAAGCTCGGAAAAGTTCGTGAAAACTCTTTGAATTGCTCTCAGAAAATTTTATGTTTTGGAGTGATTAAAAACATAACGGGGTCTCAAATAAACGATTATACCTTTTATTTAATTTATTAAGGTAAACAAATAGTATGTACTAAGTATAGTTTAACATAAAACCGTTAAATCTTATCAATAATAGTTACCCAAAATCGATCCCGTAATTGAACGAAAATTACTTAAAACTACATTTGTCCATATTTCTTAATGACGTACCTACATAAGATTTAGTTAAACGTTGAAGATATCCACACACATACAAACATAAACATGAATACAAAGAACAGTGGTGACCGTTGATAATTTTATCATTTTTTATTCATTGCATTCTGAATAGAGTTTATCTGTAAAAACTAAAATTTTAGACTTTTATCTAGCTTAGTGTCAGGGTATCGGTGACCTGTCTTATCAATGAGCTAATTAAACATATAGGTAGTTATATATTTTTAATTCGTTACGTTATACATATGTTAGGTTTTTTAATTGTATATATGAGATATGTAGAGTGGAGGGGCGTGATATAAAATGAGTAGAGGTTATCTTTTGAAATAGAATTAACACATTTTGATAGCTTCTGAAAGATGATGTAAAAATTAGTCGAGATTAAGCAGTGTAATAGTGACCTTAATTGTTTAAGATCGTTTTGGAGTCTCTAGAGATACCACGTATACGTAACACCACGAAAATAGAGTATGTCTGTAAACACATTCCTAACTCGAATACAATATATTCAATTAGAACGTGTGATCTACATTATATTTACTTATACTTACTTATATAGGAACTTATATTGTTATTAAATAACAAATTTTAATAGTAAATAAATAGATTATTAAAATTAAAATTATCATAACGGAGTAGACAAGTTACAATTACATCTTTATAGACAGAACTAGGTACTAGCTGTGCCCCGCGGTTTAACACGCGTAGTTCCCGTTCCCGTGGGAATTTCGGGATGAAAAAGATGATGGCCGATTCTCAGACCTACTGAATATGCTCACAAAATTTCATGAGAATCGGTCAAGCCGTTTCGGAGGAGTACGGGAACGAACATTGTGACACGAGAATTTTATATGTAAGATATTATTATTTTCCGTATTATTTTTGTCATTTGATTTACGATAAAAGGAAGGCTCCTAATGTTTTGTTTGTAATCTAACGTGGCCTCCCACACACAAGGGAGCTCCGTGGGCGTATCAAATGTTTTTGATTGGCATCACAACAACATAGTAAAATATTAAAGGTTATAACATATTATGACGTCGTTTTTGGGTTATATTTAACTTAAAATAGCTGTGGTTTAACCTGTGTTTTTGTTTATCCTAACCAATATTATAAATGCGAAAGTAACTCTGTCTGTCTTGAAATTTGGTACAGGGGTAGCTTATGGTCGAGGAAAGGACATTGGCTATGTTTTATCCCGAAATTCCCACGGGATCGGGAACTATGCGGGTGAAACCGCGGGGCACAGCTAGTTATTATATACAAGCCTTTCTTGTTTAACATTCTTTTTACTTTTATCAAAATTCGTTGTGTATCGTTCTTTTTATTTGTGGAAATTGTAGCGATATTCGGTGAATAGTTTAGTAGGGTCTATGTTCGGCGTATGTATTTTTATGTTCACTAATATATCCGTCAATTGTGAATATATTTTTAAATATTTTAATGAGTATACTTCAGGTGGTCTCATAGTTACTAAGTTTCGGTCGGATAAGACAATCGAGAGAAATACTCATTATTTCTATTATGTATGTAAAGTCGATGTTTTATAGTTTAAATTAATTTTATTATCTCCTAAAATATAGAGTTTCAACAATTTATTATAGTACTAGCGGCGCCCCGCGGATTCACCCGCATAGTTCCCGTTCCCGTAGGAATATGAGGATAAATTATGCTAAGAACCTTCCCACTGAATCACTCTATCTATTAAAATAAATTGCATCAAAATCCGTTGCGTAGTTTTAATGATCTAAGCCCACTTAGGGACAGATAAAGCGACTTTGTTTTATACTATGTAGTGAAGAATACGGAAAAATATCTGCATCAGTTTAATTTTAGCAATTCATTTAAATTGTTTGTACTTACTAGTACTACAAATATTTACTACAATGTACTCATCAAGCGTTATCATTTACCCTAATTATAATTAGGTATATGTTATTACATATATTATCTTACAAATTTAGATTTTATCCTTGTTTTATCCCAGGTACATAATGGCAGACATAACTAGGGTTTCATCCGCGTAGTTCTCGTTCCCGTAGGAATACGGGGATAAAATATAGCTTATGTCACGCACTGATAAATCAGCTTTCCATTAGTGAAAGAATTTTTGAAATCGGTTCAGTAGTTTCGGAGCCTATTCGTTACAAACAAATAATCAAATCTTTCCTCTTTATAATATTAGTGTAGATTAGAATATGTACATACTACGTTTTATTATCTAGTGTAACAGAATAGGTTAGTACGGTTGGCAGCCCTAATATTGAGGAAAATAGCATTATTTATTTTAATGAGACACACGCGACTATTTTGACAAATAATTCCTGTTTGTACATAGTATTTGTTCTAATGCTATACCTAATTTAAGTAAACCTATAAATTGTATAAAACTATCTATAACACGTGGTTTTACTCGCATGGTTTGTTTCTGCTGATGGTATGTAGGTATATGGGATTTGACATTTTTACACTTTGATAAATTGAATGCAAACCTAGGATGAGATCATTTCGAAAACGCACAGTGAGAGAAAGATATCCAGAATCATATCCTTTCGCTTCCCCATTTCTTTGTTAATAATAATTTGAATATAAAAAAATAATTGGCTTCTATAATCCGTGTACTAATGCGCCTCCATTTATTAAACTTACCACAGCGTTCGATTAAAAAAAAACAATAAATTATGTTTTTCGCAACCTTTTGTGCGACCTTTTGTGTCCTACAACATGCCTACAACTTACAAAAATGACCACAGACTAAAAAATAAGAAAAAAAACGTAAATCGATTAACTTTTAAAATAAAGCGTTTTTTTGTACTTTAAAATATACCTACTATAATAAAATAGTGTCCCAGATAGTTTGTCCAAAAGCTAAAGTATAGGTATGTCTGATACGTTATCATGTAGCCTAGGTCTTCGATAAAATGCTAAATTTACAAAAAAAATGTGATAACGCGAAGCTATCTAGCCAATGTCAACGGTTCGGGCCTGTCTAACGATATATGTATTTGAAATTATTATATTTTATATTAATAATGTGGTTAGTGTAACGGTTTTAAGCTGAAGTTAACTCTGAGGTGAGGTTTTTGTTCATTTATTATGTTATTTTAAAACTGAATTCTTTTTGGCCTTAGTAAATACTTTTTTAATGTGTAAAATTATAGTAATTTTTGATATAGGCCGGTGTTATTTCGCGCCAATTTTTTTGTTTGACATTGTTGTGTCTAATCTCACGAAAGGACTGAATTATTGAAGGCCTTAAATATGTTTTCATAAATGTGTAATTAGCGGATTTTTATGTAAGTGATATAGGCCGGTGTTAATTCGCGGTAAATTTTTCGATTGACATTAATGACATTTCTAATTTCATGGAAGCATAATCTTTTTTTTTATTATAAGTATAACCTAGTATATATGTCATATTCCTTTGGTATACCTAATATGAAACCCGAAATCTTCTATAAAAACTTATGGAAACTATATACTTAAGTACTTATTTAAAACATAGTTTCCTATCACAACGTTAATTATTTAAATAATAGTTTTATCAAGATAAAACTTCAAATGCTTACGTACTAAATAATCTAGGAACAGATAATGTTTTATAATAACTTTATTTGTAGATAACCAATTCTAGATTCTAGGTATACTTAGAAAAATAATCATATGTTATTTTTTAACCGTTAAAATACAAATACATACGTTAAAATGTACCACATTAACCACGTGTAACTATTACCTCAAATAAAGTTCTATTCACACAAAACCGTTTGATCAATGGTTTTAAACCTTTTTATCTTAAATGTTACAAAATGGCCATTCAACACCCTTGGTGTCAATCTTTTGTCGTTTATTTATTTAAATAATCTTTATATGTTTGTACATGAGAGGGTCCGATTGAAAAGTATCTATTTACTTGACTATAAAAGTTTTGATATGACATACGACTAGAATTTTTTTTCTATAAGTAATAGGTAGGTCTTTGCAAATGTAAATGAGAAATAATGTCTTAGGGTTGAAATTAAACATAGTTTTGATTGAATAAAAAAAAGTATTTTAGATATAAATAAAACACTAATAAATCTATATAAATAAAAATCAATCGCTGTTCGTTAGTCACGCTAAAACTTCAGAACGGCTGAACGGATTTATCTTATCTTAGTCTTGAAATGTTTGTGGAGGTGCAAGGAAGGTTTAAAAGGTGAGAAAAATTCGAATAATTGCCGGGAACACGGGAACAGGTACTACGCGGTTGAAACATCGGGGCACAGCTAATATATCATAAAAATAACCATAAAAGACGAGACAATATAAAAAAGCAAACGGATTAAAAGCTGGATTAAATGAATAGGTTTCTTTCCTCAAAGTAGTATAGTTTTACCACAAAACGTTTACCTATTAGGTAATTTAAGTATATATGTACTTATTTCCATTCATCGACCATTTTTTGATAATGCACCTAATACAGATAATTTCTAAAATACTTATCTTTTGATAAAACATTGGCTATCGTGCGGGTTCTGTAATACCTAGATAGCGCGGAATATAGGTCGTTATATTTTGGCGCGATAAATGGTAGCAAAAAATACAATATAAGATTTTTAAAAAGTAAATATATGTGAAAAAATCTGAGTTAAAACAATACTTACTTCTTCATATTCCAACCTTACAAATAGGACTTTAAGAAATGCAACTGCAAAAAATATAACTGGGAATAACTTCCCATTCTTTCACCAAACGATAATGATATCTTAATTAATTAAATAGTTATGTACATTGTACATAAACTCGTATACTTAATAGCTATGACCTGCGGTTTCCCAATCTAGATCTCTGATGTATTTTGAGGAAAAATGTAATCTATTTGTTATACATAAGGAAAAAAATACACCAAAATTTTATCAAAGTATAAAAGTCCAGTACTTACTTAGATTTTCCGAAAAAGAGTTATTATATATATTGAAACAAACATCCATTACATAATATAAATATTTTTTAAAAACGATGTCTGAACATCTAAGTACCACTCTAAGCCCACTGTTTACAAACAGCAAAATGTCCATAATACAGTTTTCAGATTTCATTTTTCAAAGAACACCATAGTTCGAACTAGTGCATTTCTTACGTACATTCTTGCAATAAAAAACTTGTTACAACACAAACGATTTTCAACTTTATTTCAATGTGTTAGTGTCTAATCGGTGTGCAGAGTTATCGTGGTCGATGGATGTGAGTTTGAAAACATGGTGTTAGACAATGCGCGTCAGTTTCGTAGCACAATGATAGGTTATCAGGTTACATATAGGCAACTGTGTGATACCTGGGTCTGTGTCACTAGGACCAAACAAATAATACATACCAAAATACAAACAGGAACTTAGAAAAAATCGAGGTACTTATACAAGAAAGACGATAAAAAAGAAGAAAAAAATGGGAAGTAGATTTTTAATATCTTTAAATGTTTCAAATTTATAAATGATATGCCGATAACACATCTGTTTTTCTTCAGTAGGTTTATTTATAATGGAATTTACCTTCGAGGAAAATGGGATGAACCTTAAAATCCTTCCACGTGGTATGTAAATTATCAAAAACATTTTTTGTCAGGAATGAGAAACATCTATTTTATTTAGAGCTTGAACTTCGTGAAAGATATTATTATTGTATAAGATTAATCATTTTTCAAAGCGATTGCTTTTTAAGTTTATAAATCCTTAAGCAAAGGCAGAACATAATGTTCGGATATAAATTCGTCTCTTATGAGAATTAAATATATCGCGTAAGTTCAAATTTCGATTTGTTTGGACGCGGGACGGCAAAATTTTCGTTCGTAAAGATCAGGGATCCGATCGCCACAAACTTCGTTCAGAATCTGATCTAATGAGGGTTTTTGGCGAAATCAATGTTTGATATTATTTTATGTTTCACATTCCTTGTTAATTATGATCTCAACATAGTTATAAGTATATTTCTAAATATTATCTTTTGTTACCAATTTATAATTTTTTGTAATACTTATCGACTAGCATTGGTATATCACAAACATACGTACAATAAGACACTTTCACACTTTTATGCACACACTCATCATTTACACCTAAATACACTTAGACACACAATCTTACAGATTCATAAATACACATACACACACACGCACACATACACAATTAAATTAGTATTTATTTTGTTTTATAGGTATATGATTACCGTATCTTGTTTAAAATATTATTACGATGACTAATATTAGTAAAAAAAGTTTAAAGTTAGGATTATTAAACGCCAGATCTTTAAATACGGGAACTGATGAACTTTTAGTTGCAATCTCTAAATACAAACCCGATATTTTAGCAATTAATGAAACTTGGATAAAGGAGGGTCAAGACTCTTTAATACCTACAGTTCATAATTATAGTTTCATTCACAAAGCAAGACAAGGCCAAGGTAGGGGTGGAGGTGTAGGGTTTTTCGTCAGGCAAGGTATTACTGTAAAGATCAAAAAGCATCCTGTGTCTTCACTTGAACAACTTTGGCTTGAGGTTCAACTACCTGGAGCTACCATGGCCCTTGGCACCGCCTACAGGCCGGAAAGTGTTAGTGTTAGTAATATGATCGATGCACTCACTGAATCTGTGGTTCTTATGTCACGCTGTGACTACACATTTCTGTTAGGCGATCTTAATATAGATGTCTCATGTGTTAACTCACCAAAAGCCAAGGATTTTTATAATTCTACTCAGCACCACGGACTCGACCAAGTGGTAAAAGAATCTACTAGAATAACTGATCACTCTGAGTCACTAATAGATGTTGTACTTACAGACAGTCCTTCCAAGTGTAAAGCGGTTCAGGTTATTCATAACTGTTGTCTTAGTGATCACGCGATGGTATTAGTTGATGTAGATATAAAAAAACCAAAATTAAGTAAGAAAACCAAAGTAAAAAGGTACTTAAACGACATTAACTTAGATTTATTTCAAAAAGACCTACATCTTTTTCCATGGTCAGATATCAATACTCTCAATAATGTTGACGATATGGTAGAAACCTTTAATAACTTCATAGTAACTCTGTTTGATATTCATGCTCCAATAAAAAAAACGTATGTTAAAGAGAAGCCTACACCTTGGATCACAGACACGGTGAAGTTTATGATGAGTTTAAGGGACGAGGCATTGATTAAGGCCCTAAAAACAAAAACTGATACTGCTAAAGACTATTATAGGAGTCTTAAAAATCTTGTTACCGCGACTATAGGACGTGAGAGAACAGCCTTTTTTAATAATTGTATCAACAAAAATATAAAGAAACCCGTGTTAATGTGGAAAAATATTAGAGAGACTATTACGCCCAAAAATACTCCAATTACAATACCTAACTACATTAATGACCCCGATATAATAAACGATCACTTCTTAGATTTACCTACATCTGATGTATCTAATGTTACTAACTCAAAAACGACTCCATCAGTGCAGAACTTCCCTCATCACGATCATTTTCAGTTAAAAAGTACGAACGAAACTGTTGTGTTAAAAATATTTAACAATATCAAAACTAACTCTGCTGGACATGACATATTAAATATTGCCATGATAAAACTAACACTAGATGCTACACTCCCGGTTATTACTAACATTATAAATAAATCTATTGAAACACATACCTTCCCAAGTAGCTGGAAAAGAGCACTTATTCGACCCATCCCTAAACAAAATCACGTTACTCATTTAAAAGACCTCCGTCCTATCTCAATCTTACCGGTTTTGTCCAAAATATTAGAGAAGGTGGTTCTAGAACAACTTCTAGTATACGCAAACAGGATTAACATCATACCTAAATTCCAATCAGGCTTTCGGAGAGGCTATAGTACGGAGACTGCACTGTTGAACGTTACAGATGACATAACAAATGCTTCAGATAAAGGAATGAGCACCGCTTTAATCTTACTAGACTACTCTCGAGCGTTTGACTGTTTGCAGCCTGATCTCCTGCTTGCTAAGTTACGAAAATATGGTTTTTCTAAAGATAGCTGTCAATGGTTCCAATCTTTTATGTCTAATAGGGAACAAATGGTCATAACCGAATGTGCCAATGGTGAAACTAAGTTCTCCGCTCTTAAGCCGGTTCCTAGGGGTGTGCCTCAGGGTTCTTTACTAAGTCCAGTCCTCTTTTCCATTTTTACTGCCGACCTACCGAACAGTATTAAGAATTGCCGTTACCACCTATACGCGGATGACACTCAATTATATCTTTCATTTGACAAGAAAAATGTATCTGAAGCTATAGAAAAAATTAACAAAGATTTAGATAACATTCACTTGTGGTCTGTGAGCAATTCTCTTGTCTTAAACCCAATGAAATCACAAGTTCTGATACTGGGGACTAAACAACAAATAAAAATGGTTACAGATTTTAAAGAAAAAATAAAAATTAACGGGACTGTGCTTAATCAGGTCGAGTCCGCACGCAATTTAGGTTTAATTTTAGATGGAGAACAAAAATATATCGATCACATTAATATTAAAATAAGAAATGCCTTTTTTAGATTAAAAACTCTCTATAAAATTAGACCTTACATCAAAGAGAGCCTCCGACTTCTTCTTACAGAGCTGCTAGTATTGTCCCAATTTAATTATTGTAGTGCGGTATTTGGTCCGAGGCTTAATTGTTACACCGAGAAAGCTATTCAGCGAGTGCAGAATGCCTGCATCCGATTCGCTTATAACATTCCTAGAAGAGAGCACATAACACCGCACCTAAATAAAAATAGCATATTGGACATGAGTGCCAGAAGGGAGCTCCACTATGCCTGCACCACCCACAAAGTTCTTTGGACTAAAAACCCAGAGTACTTATTCGAAAAACTTTCTTGGGTTAAAGAATCATCTCAGCGAAGTCTCCGTTCTGCCACTCATGATCAATTACAAATTTCATCCCACAATTCCGCTCGTTTCAAAACCTGTTTTAGATATTCTGCAACAAAAATATGGAATAATATCCCTCCCCCTATGAAAGTGAAAATGAGTCACGACTGCTTCAAATCCAAATACAAACATGCTCTTCTGAAACGCCAATTAGCTGCAGAAAATATACTCCAGTCATATCGGTACACACTTCCCCTACATTTATTTTTCTAAAAATATTCTAATCCTAATCCTCTAATAACATCACTTATACAGATACTTCAAATCACATACACACACACACCCTCGCACATACACACACACACTCACCTCTCACATACACGCATGCACGCACACACACACACACACACATTCACAATGCTATGTTGAATCTTTTGTGTCCTCTGTGTTTTTAATTTTTATTTTAAATTTTATCTTTGTTTTTTTGTAATTTTTTTTTTGTTAACCTAAGTAGATATTTTGTCAACTTGCCATCACTCTCAACTAACAGCTTAGAGAGCGGGGGCCGTCTGAAAACCAGCGCTGTACTGAGATCTCGGTCTCAGTACAGCTAAAGCTGATGACGGCTCCCATTGCTACATGTTTTTCTTTTCCTAGTTTTAAGTTTTTTTTTTTTTCTTATGTTTTTTCTTATAATGTAGCAATAAATGTTTTTTTATTTTTTTTATTTATTTTATTTAAATATTGGATGTAAGAAATTACTTACAGTTCTATATTATTCTTGGTAACAAGACCCGTCGGATTGTGGGCTCTTAGTTTAAGTAAAAATTCAATTATAGGAAGTATTTGATGACACTCAATTCCTGAAACCACCAACAAAAACAAAAGTTTAAGAACCTCCGGTTTCCTAGTAAATAACACGGTGGCGATCCAATTTTTACCAAAGTCTACAAAACATTTTCTCGAAACTTCCAAGTATTAAGAAAACCTAAAACTTTTAAGGACTAATACATACTTTTTAGCGAAGTTTGATAAGTTTTCTAGTTGGTAGGCGTTTATACTTTGTGGTGAAGTGATAAATATTGACTTTTGTTGGAGAATAGGTTCACTGCGATTTAAAGGGAGATAAAAAGAACTAAGTACACGTTAAATATAAAATATCTTATGACTAATTTAACTTAAAGAGTTCCTACATATTACAGTGTAAATCATTATGTTTTTATTATAATTTCTCTATTTTTATTAACATTTATTTCCCGATAACGTCGTATGGAGCTATCAACAAGATGAATAGTAACAATAGCTTTTTTAAATTAGGGCAAATGCACAATAACTCATTCGTTATAACAGTTGATAGGTAGAATGTTTTTTTATCATCTCGTCCCGGTTTTGTGATTTGTTGTGCAAAAGAAATTGTTGTTATTATAGATTATAGCTAATTAAACAAGAAATTTTTATATTGGAATAATGTAGTTACTTATATTATGTGCTAACAGTATACACATCAAAGAAAACTTACTTACCTATATTCTCGTCACTTAAAAATACCATAATTATTTTAAGGGCCTATTTCACGACCTTCAAGTACAGTTACTCACCAAGTAAAGTTAGTTTTGTCTCTTTCTTACTCTATATCAAGTGACAAAGACAAAACACGTGAGTAGGTACTCGGAACCTTACTTGAAGATGGAGAAATAGGCCCTTAGATAATAAAGAATAGATGATCACAAATGCCAAGTAAACCCTTAAATTAATAAAAACTACTTACCAAAATTAAAAAAAAACAATCCCATTTAAAAGAAAATAAATTTCCCGCCTAAAAACCATTAAAAAAAAACAAACGGAGGTAACCATGAGGTTTAGAAAAAACTTTCTTAGAAAAAACTATTTCTTTTTAAACCATACTAAACCTAACCTCTTTTCCAGATTACGTCACACATGACTCGAAAGCGCGCGTAAAATAATTCAAAATGGTGGACACACAGCATTTCTGTCTGCGCTGGAACAACTACCAGTCCAGCATCACAAGTGCGTTCGAGAACCTTCGAGATGATGAAGACTTCGTGGACGTGACCCTCGCTTGCGACGGGAAGAGTCTCAAGGCCCACAGAGTGGTCCTGTCCGCTTGCAGCCCTTATTTTAGGGAACTATTAAAGGTAACAATTTTACTACTTACTTCATGATTTATTTGACTTGTTTTATCAGTTTTAACAAGTTGATTACGCCTTTTCTTCCTCACAGAGTGTTAGATATTCATTTTACTTCTTTTTTGATTAAAATTACCATTTTAAATAACGAATTTTGTAAGAAAATTTACCAAAAATTCAAAATATCAATTTATTACAAAAAAATATAAGTACTTATGTATAAGTAAATAACTCGTATCGTACTCGAATATGACTGTATTTTTACCAAGTAAAAATTTACAACAAAGAAATAATTTTAATAATTGTTAAAACTAAATAATAATACACAAAATGAAAAAAAAATAAGTAAAAACAACATACAATAAAAAAAAATACAAAATAAGACAATTGTCGTATATGTCAGGTGTGGGGTTCGAACCCACGCTCCCTCTCGGGAACCAGAGCTTAAATCTGGCGCCTTAGACCACTCGGCCAACCTGACTTGTGTTACTACGTCGAAATTACGCGCCGCTATTGTGACGTACTAAGTTACTTGCTTGTATTAACCGATGTTTATGTGTTTTACGTTATCGGTTTAAAATGGTACTAATTACGATTACTTAAGTACGATTTTGAATTATCGTGGAACATTTTTATTGCGTTACAGTGAAATTAGTATACATTAGTTTTTCTTATTTTAGAAAGTATTTTTCTCTATAAGTATATTTTGCACTATAACGTCTTAATTATTTGTTTGTATGAAAAAAGAGAAAATACGTGTCCAATATTTTTGCGAAATCTATCTGACGGACTAATTAGATTTTTTTTGTCGACATTCCTATGTTAATTTATTTGAACTTAGTCAAACAAAAACTCGGAAATGGCTGTAGAGCCATTTCCGATTTGTATATACATACCTTAGTACTTTTTTGCTATAACTAAAGTAGTTCTTAAAGAAAATTTAATGTTAAATAAAAAAATCTCAAATAATATATTGCTTAAATTAAATGGCTAACCGGTATTCGTACAATACAATAACTTATACGTACTTAAATAAAGTATCATATATTTCAATGTTAGGTACATACATCTCGAGTCAATACATATATAATTTCCAATTAATCGCTATTATACCAAACTCCGATTGTCTTGAATGAACAATTTAAATACGATAGCGAATATCGGATTAAATTAATGTTTAATAAATTATGTGAATTTAAACCAAAACATGATTTCGTGATCCATTTTTTTTGTTTCTTCTTTAAATTCGTAATTAAATCATTTGTTTTATTAGTAGAAAAACTAACTAAACTACTTACTTTTAGAGCAACTTAGTCTATAAGTACTTACTAATGTACACAGGTTGTTTGATAAATTAGTGACACAACAAGAATCAAGCGATATGGTCACTATTGACTTAACAAATGAAACCTCCAACCAGAACATCATCTTTAAAAGTCACAGGAAGATCAAGAAATATCTGAAGATCAAGAAATTCATTAGGAAGTGTAATAGACTAAATAAGAAACATAGGTACTTTAGCAAAAACTCAGTGCTCATTAGGGAAAACTTAGTGTTATCTAGCCAATTAAGTAATAGTGTTTCAGACTTAGAGTTATGTTCACAATCCTATGATAGGGATATACAGTTGCTGCGTGAGGAGCTTTATCAGAAAGAAAATCTTATAAAAACCATATTTAACAGCTATACAGTGGCTCAACAAGATTTGCAAATGCAAATGACCACTGCGGGGGAGTTGATTGATCTTGTTAAGCACAACACCGAGCAGTTGTTTGTTTTGAGTAGTAGTAAAGTTGATAATTATGTTAATAAACCTCCCCCTAACGCGAGAGTATGTGTTGATCCCACGCCCTCAACCAACTCTGCTCAGCACATGCCGCAGCTGGATATTCAGACCTCACCTGTTTATGTTTATTCAGATCAATTGGGCCTTGATTTTGGATCCTTATTGTCTTTTAAGTTAAATTGTAAAGTGGTAAATTATTGCATGCCCAATGCATCCTATAAACATATAATAGATAAGGTTTTGCATAGTAAGTTAAGTAGCTCATCCATAGTTATTATTATGGTGGGAAATAGCATAGGTGTTAGTAGGAAGGAGATGGTGGACAGCGTAGATAAACTTTTGGGGTTGAAAGTTAGTAAGATAATGTTAGGTGCTTTTCCTTATTCTAGTTCTCTTACAGAACTAGAAAATAAGCACATTTACTCATTAAACAATATTATGTATAATTTGACATGCCGTCATAGTGACAAATTATTATACTTTGATAATAATAAATTTATTAATAGTTGTAAGTTGACACAGGACACTTTACATGTTCCAAGGAAATGTAGACATTTGATTGCTACTCTAGTAGCTTATTGTATTGATAGTGTTATAAATAGTATAACATTTTCTACTGACCGCACAGTAGTTAGTACATGTACTAACGATAATACTGTGTCTTTAAACTGTTAGATGTGACAAAAGAGAAGCAGTTTGCACTTAGTAGTTTATCTTTTTATTATCAGAATATTAATCGCTTCTCTGGCAAAGTACTTGACATTGAATTGTTATTAGATAAATTTAATTTTGACATATTATGCTTTTGTGAAACTTGGTTAAAGGCAGATAGGATGCAATTTAATGTTAATAATTTTAAGATAGCTAGTGCTTTCAATAGAGTATCCGCGGAAGGGGGTGGGTGTTTGATTTTGTTAAAGAATAATATTAAATTTAAAGAAAGGGTCGATATAACAAAATGCTCTATTGAACGCACTTGTGAGATAGCTTGTGCAGAAATTGATGGTTATGTTTTAGTTTGTGTTTATCGGCCTCCTTCATCTAACTTTTTAGCTTTTTTGTGTAACATGGAGGGGATGTTGAGTAAATTATCTAGTAGTAAAAAGTCACTTATAGTATGTGGGGACTTTAATATAGATTTATTAGTTGATTCTTCGGATAAGTTAAATTTAGTTTCCTTGTTTGAATCGTTTGGTTTGACCTTCTGTTTCAGTGAGCCTACCCGAGTCACTTATTGTACGAAGACATGCATTGACAACATATTTTCAAATTGTAATATTCTCGACAAGGGTTGTATCAGCGGTGTTAGGTCAGATCATCTAGGTTTACATATTAAAATTAATAAAATACTAACACCTAAGCCTTTTATTATTAATCATCGACCTCTCTCTGAGTATAGGTTACAAAAGTTAGACTTTCAGATAGATTTGGACCTAGGTTGTAATCAGTTCTCTTCAAATAACCCGCATGATATTTGTACTCATATTTTTTCAGTCATAAGCAGCAACATTAATCAAATTTGTCCTCGGAAAAATATTGTGGTAAGCGGTAAGTCTTGTTTTAGTGATTGGGCTACTAAGGGTATTAGGAAAAGCAGGGATGTTTTGTTTGAACTGTATTTTAGAAATTCGTGTACCAGCGATGAAACCTTCCATGAGTATGTTAGGAACTATTCCAAGGTTTTTAAAAGGGTTTGTCTTTTGGCTAAGGCCAAACATACTAGTAGGTTTATTCGTCAATCTAATGATAAAATCAAAGCTGTTTGGAAAACCGTCAACAAAGCGACTGGTAGGACTACTCCGAGGGATACTACATTCACATTGAAAACTAAGCATTCTTCCATTACGGACCCAATCTCTGTAGCTAATCATTTTGAAGACTTCTTTAGTAATATTCCTAAGGAAACCACTAAACACCTTACGTCTTCTACGGCTAGAGCCGAGATACTTCTTAGGAATAACTTCAGAGAAAGTATTCCCAGTTTTACTTTTAAGCCTGTTTCCATAGTTCAGGTTATAAAAACCTTTCGATCACTTAACATGAAGTCCACAGAAGATTTATGGGGTATGTCAGTTAAGTTACTGAATTCTGTTATTGAGACCATAGCTCCTCACCTCACAGCGTTATTGAACCTGTGTCTAGATCATAGTATTTTCCCTGATGTGATGAAGCAGAGTCGAATTACTCCTATTTTTAAGTCAGGTTGTAAGGAGGATCCCAATAATTATAGGCCGGTTTCTGTTCTTCCTGCTCTTAGCAAGATTTTCGAAAAGATCATACTAGACCAGTTACTTTCTCACTTTAGTGACCACAATATACTACATAAAAATCAGTTTGGTTTTACGAAGGGCAAGTCGACTACGGACGCTGGGACTAAACTTTTGACTCACATCTTTGACGCATGGGAAGATTCACATGATGCTCTAGGTGTATTTTGCGACCTTTCGAAAGCTTTCGACTGCGTTGATCACTCGACGCTGCTTTCTAAACTTAACTGTTATGGTATTCGGGGTCCTGCTCTAGGTCTTGTCAAATCGTATCTAGGAGGTCGGCAACAGAAGGTTAAGATCAACGATGTTTTATCAAAGGGATCATTGCTAGAAATGGGCGTGCCGCAGGGCTCAATTTTAGGTCCATTCCTGTTCTTGTCGTATATTAACGACCTCCCTTATATGATGGATGACCTATGTAATATGGTTTTATTCGCAGATGATACTTCTTTGTTATTTAAAGTGAATAGGAAGGATAAGGATTTGGTAGAAGTAAATAGGTGTTCGGCTCTAGTTTCGGACTGGTTTTCTGCCAATAATTTGCTCCTCAATGCGTCTAAAACTAAGTGTATTAAATTTTCGCTACCCAATGTCCGAGCCATTGAATCCAATGTTTTTTTGGAAGGAACGAAACTTAAAATAGAAAGTAGTACCAAGTTTCTAGGAATAGTGTTAGATTCTAAGTTACAATGGGGATCCCACATTGACGGTCTTTCAGGGAGGCTGAGTTCTGCTGCGTATGCTGTTCGTAAAATTAGGGAACTAACAGATGTAGGAACGGCAAGAATTGTTTATTTTGCTTACTTTCACAGTATTTTGTCTTATGGCATTTTACTATGGGGGTGTGCCGCGGATTTAGATTCAGTATTTATATTACAAAAACGAGCAATTCGGGCTATTTATAATTTGGGGTCGCAAGAGTCATTAAGGGAACGTTTTAAAACATTTCAGATTCTTACTGTTCCTTCTTTGTACATTTTTGAAAATATATTGTATGCCCGGAAACATCGTATTAATTTCAAAGTTAATGGCGATTTTCACAATTTTAATACTAGGAATAGGCATAAAATCGCCATCTCAGGATGTAGGTTAGCTAGGACTAAAAAGTCCTTCATCTATAGATGTATTCAATTTTATAATAAAATCCCCCGGGAAGTGACTGGGCTCACTGATGGAAGGTTCCGATCACACGTTAAAAACATTCTTATAAGCAAAGCATACTATAAGGTTACTGACTACATTAATGACCGGGAGGTTTGGCATTAAATTTCTGCACACGCAACCTCAGTATGCTATTTTTAGTTTTTGACCTATATCATTATTTTACTTCTATATTTATAGATTTTTTTTTTATATACCTTTTGACATGTTTTTTATTGTTGACATTAGTTATAAGTGACATTTGTATTTAATTTTATTTTAAAAAAAATACCAGCCCGAGTTTCTTGCCGATTCTTCTCGGCTGATGTAATTCCGAATCGGTGGTAGAATCAATTCTGACGTTCATAAGTGCCTCATTGAGGTCTTAACTGAATAAAGAATTTTTGACTTTGACTTTGACTTTAATAATATAAAGAGGAATGATTTGATTGTTTGTTTGTTAAGATCAAAAACTACTGAACCGATTTCAAAAACTCTGTCACAATTTATCAGCTAGTGACATAAGCATATATCCCGGTATGTCCCCGGGAAAAATAACTACGCGGCTGAAACCACAGAGCATAGGTAGTCACTACATAGTATAAAACAAAGTCGCTGTCTGTCTGTCCCTATATATGCTTAAATCTTTAAAACTACGCAACGGATTTTGAAGCGGTTTTCTTTAATAGATAGAGTGATTCAAGAGGAATGTTTTTAGCATAAATTTATCCCCGCATTCTTACGGGCGCGGGAACCATGTGGGTGAGACCGCGAAGCATAGTTAGTGTTAAATAAAATTTAGCGAGTGATCTGTCAGTATTGCAAATAAATAAATAGTGAAATGATGAAACGAGTGTCCGAGGTATAACGACACCGCGATGAATATTTTATTTTGATTCGAACGGTAATTGGGTTTTTGTTTGTTTTAACCGATAGTTTTATATATTGGGTGTAAGTATACTTTTATTTTATAAATGATTTCAAAATGGGAGGTTCTCAAATCTGTTTTAGACTTTTTTAAACATTAAGTACATTATAAGTTCTAAATATGAAATTGATCAAACATACAAACAAACACAAGCAAGTATGATACAATTTTATTATGGTAAAATAATGTTACATAAGCACAAACTAAAAGTATTTTGAGGAAGAACTGGCGTAATCAATACACCACACAATTTGATTATCTCAATAACAAACACACATCACCCTACCCAAGAACTCCTTTAGGAATTCCCACACAATTCCCAGACTAATTCCCTTCTCATTCACAGTCAACGCCATGCAAGCACCCGGTGATCGTGCTGCAAGACGTGGCGTTCCCAGACCTGCATGCGCTGGTGGAGTTCATCTACCATGGCGAGGTGAACGTGCATCAACGGAGTCTCTCCTCCTTCCTGAAGACAGCTGAAGTGCTCCGCGTCTCAGGGCTTACCCAGAATGATGACGCGCAGGGGGTGAGTACATTTTAGAGTAGATAGTTTCGTATAGGAACCCGTATAGGAATACTTTTACTGTGTGAACCCATATGGGAATAATGGAAATGAAGAAAGGAACTTTTATGGGAATGGTTTTGATATTTATGAATTCCTATGGGAAAACATTCCTTATAGGAACTCGTATGGGAATGATTTTTTGTATAGGAACCTACTCTATGGAAATACTTTTCCTACAGGATAAAGATTTAGGAGTAATTAGTAGTTACGTAATATTGGTTATTTATATCGAAAAGGTTCGACGTTAGGTTAACCACAAAATACATAGTTACGTAGTAAAACAATAAGTTTATAGGTAAACAAAATTAATTAAATAATTATAATAGCAAATAATTTAGTTCAAAAATTCCACTCGTAATATGGTATTTACACAGGTAAAACTTAGTAAACCTACATACCTAAGTGCTGGTTTAGATTTGTTAAAATAACAAAAATAGATTCACGCATTCTGCACATACAATAGTAATTTGACACAACTGTAAAACATTAGTTGAGAACAAAGTTGGTGAAAATGAAATGAAAATGTGTAAACAGTTGGCGGATTTCGGTCAGACATTTATTTAAATACTTTAGGAATTGATAAAATTAATGCGACGTAATAGTGGAGAATATTAATTTGATCTAAGATAGATATTTGTGATGAGTTTAGTCATCATCATCAGCTCATTTTTTGTCCCCATCGAGGAGCTCAACTCAACTCGGCCTTTAGGGTCAACAGGCGTTATAACTGAATCTGGCTTTAGTCATGTAATTATAGAACCTGATTTTGTTTAGTAAGTGTGCTTTTGCATACCTAAAATATCTAGAACGTGTGGTATTGTCAACAGCCGCTGCTGCAGACAATGCGGGCTTCGACGACAGCGCCCTCCCCGCACACCCCGCCGCACGCAGCCCACACCCCCCACATCGGACACGCCACCTCCTACTCCGAGAAGCTGGAGGAAGCCCTGCTGCAACCGGCACCTTCCAGTGTCCAGCAGATGATCAGACGGATGCCGATGCCCCCGCGCCGCATGAGCCGCTCGGCCGACAACTCGCCTGACGTCATCAAGCGCCCCCGCCACGACAACAACAACACGGAACAGCCCCAGATCCACGCGGCCGACTTCTCCACCAAGAACCACTCGATGGTGAACAACACGCGCGCCCACGAGTCCGGTAACAATGGGAACGGGATCTCGAACAGCAGCTCGTCGCCCTCCCCGCGGCTTATCGACGAGGTCAAAAATGAGCCCCTCGACATGATCTGCCCCTCCAACCCCGACATCGACCGCAGCACCGACGACACGCCGCCCCATTCACACAGACCCATTGTGAGTTGGTAAAAGTCACCCATTATTATTAACATCTCGATACACTTTCACATAGCTAAAATAATTCCCAAGAAGATCGAATATTAATAATGTTTGAGAACTGTCAACACGGAAAGTACATACTCGTAGGTACTCAGTAACGGAGACTCGCCTCTAAAAACTAGACTAAATAACAAACAGTCTAAACATGGTATCACCTTGACATTGCTAACATGACCTTAACTCGCCTTTATCGAGCACATTACACACACACCATCGCCGGGTCCGATTACAAATTGTTAATTACATTAATAATAATACCGGTAGTGTAATCGAAACAAGTCGATTGCATCGTCTAGCCGGTGACATTCGAATACCGAGTAGGGCGTCTAGCTGGCTAGAATCGGTACTCGGAACTTATCGAGGTGTCGAATTACAACACGATTGCCTGTTAGTGACCAAATGATCGAGATATAGGACGACATCATACCACTACTGGCCATATAGATTTATGAATGAAACTATTCGAAATTTAAACTTATTAATTTGTTTAATTAATATTGTTATGCCAGTTTGCAAATTATTAACAACTAAGCAAGCTACTCTCGAAACGTAATTTGGTAAGATAAAAATGTTTAGGAATATTTTTATTGCAAAACTTTAAGCTAAAGTTAAATTAGAAATAGACTGAATAGTTGACGACTCGCTCCGGCGAAATGAAGTTTTTTTAATGACAACATTTGAAATTAGAATTTGATCTCCCGGAATGAGGTCTGCTATGTTTTTAAACAATTTAAAGTTAGATCATATTTTCTTGTTATTCAACTTTAGGTTGAATTTAAAAGTTTTTCGACATTATAATAACTTTTTTGAGCATTCAAACTAAATGTACTTACTTGTACTAATTTCAAACTAATTTACCTCATATCTGAGTCTTTAAACAATACTGTCATTTTTCTCGTTTAGTTAATTCACGTTTACAATACTACCACATTTTAATCAAATTTCGTTAACTAAATATTTATATAATCTTATATGTATGTAAGTACTAGTAAATTGATAGTTTTCCACAACTACACCTCTCAAATTATTTATGTCTAATCCTTAATCGTTACAAACATAAACACACATAGACAACCCAACCACACAGAATGGTAAGTCCACATCATTGATTGCCTATTCCCCGCGTGCCTCAGGGAGGGCCGCCGTCCCGCGGCAGCTCGGCGGACGCTGACGACCGCACGCCGCCGCCACACCTACCGCCGCCGTTTGTACACCCCCCGGACACGAAGCTCTTCAACCCAGCTAACACCTACAACTTTACTATGGACGCGCTCACTCATCACTCTCCGCTCACTGGTAAGTGTCATAGTTGTTGATGTGTATAACTATATAGGCCTTTTTTGTGGGGGGCACGTTCATACTAAAATATCAGAAAATTGTGGTAAAAAAGAATATTAATTAATTAATTTAAAAAGGTACTTAATTTGTGACATTTCGAGAATTAGCGTGCCCCCAAAAAGAATGGACAAAAAAGGCCTGTTATAAAGCCAAATTTCATATGAAACTTTTTGACATATGTACTGTAAATTGTGAACGTTAGAAAAGTAATATGTTTCATATAAAATTTGGCCAAAATCTGTAATTTGGTGTACGCTTTTACTAACTGTTACTACTATACGGATAAGTTTTGTCACGACAGTGATAGAATTGCTTACTAAAAACAATAATTTATTGAAAATAACTGTTTAAGATTAAGTTAATTAAAGAGCATGCAATAAATATGATTAAAATTAGGGATGAGCGCCCGTCAATAAAGTAAGAATTGTCTGTGAAGTTAGTTTGTTGTACCGTGTGCAATGAGATGTAATGTTGTGTCCAGGTCTGCAAAGTCCGCTGACTCCTGACGGGATGGCGAGCACCTCTCAAGGTGAGTGAGGGCTTGTCTAGCAACAAGTTTCTTTTATGCATTACCTACATATATTGAAACAAACGATATTTTTAATGCACTGTCTGTCGTATGCCACCATCACCGCTTCCTCTCTGCTCTGTCATTATCAGGTTTATATATCATATTAGGTTTATAATAAAAAAATGTATGAGGCAATTATCACGTGACATATATATAATATCATATTGTCATGATATGTATTTATGTATGTATATAATATGAGTATATATACCCTCTTAACCTATGTATATGTTCATTTGTGCTCTGTGTTCTGTATCTAAATTAATGTTAGCTTTTGTGTTATGGTTCGATGGAGACGCGTAGGTGTCCACAGTGGAGTCGAGTGGAGCGACCTCTCTGTACTGAGTAGCGCTTGGGACCGGTGTTCATTGAACCAAAACGCAATGTGGCGTGCATGTTATTGTACTGTAACATAGATTAATGTATACTCTACTGAGGAGGATGCAAGCTTGTTTTAGATGTGACTTGAGACAATGTGTGCCAGGAACCCCACAATCCCACGTCTCCAAATTAGGATTTATGTTCTTCATTTTCTATTCGCATTTTTTAAGTTCTTTTTATTTGTTTTGAAATTTCTCATTTTATTTTGATTAACATCCGATCGTCGATTCGACACGTCGCCGTGTCGCACCAATTGGCCGAACGAGCACGATAAACGTTTTCAAATTGTTACCAAATTTATAAACAAACAAATATATTGTTGTGTCAAGAAAATTACAAATCATCTTCCGAGAAAACCGATCCCAAGTAAATAATGTTGTTGTGGGTAAATGCCGCCGCCCGGTGTATGTATGTCCGGTACGTGTGTCGTGTCGTAGTGCGCTCGCGGTCGGTAGCGAGCGCCGCATGCCGGAGTGCCGCAGTACGGGAGCCGTGACTCACTCCATATTCTAAATACGCTATCCAGTTACCAGATATCATTTAACGTCTTGAGAAACGAACGCAGTATATAAAATAATTGGGGAGTTATCACAAAATGGACAATGGATATTATAGTAATGGTAACGAGGTGTCGGTTTAATCGAAAATAATAATCGAGTTTCAATTAATTCATTGAAGAATTTAACGCTTTGTGTGAGAAATTCGAGAGGGAGGAGCGGCCTTGCCTCGGCGCGATATCAAAACAAGAACGTACACATGACACATTCATTGCTGAGCTTTAACTAAGGGGAGGGAGGGAGGGAGGGAGGGGAATGGGGGGGTTGAGTAGGCCGGAGCCCACAAACTAACTAATACCTGCTTGAGGCGCGGCCGCGGCGCGGCGGAGGGCGCCGGCGGGGGGTGGCGGTGCTTTCAGAGAGGCTACGATAACGAGAGTGCATTAAAAGTGCGTTCGCAGCTTCCACGGGGCTAACTGCTTGTGTTGTGACCAGGTGGCGCCCGCACCCCCCAGGAAGATTACAGGTGTGACCCGTGTAACAAGAGCCTGTCGTCCCTCACGCGCCTCAAACGGCACATTCAGAACGTTCACATGAGACCCTCCAGGGAGCCGGTGTGTAACATTTGCCGGCGGGTATACTCCAGCCTGAACAGTCTCAGGAACCACAAGTCGATCTATCACCGCAAGCAGCAGCCGCCGCCCGCGCAGCCCTCGCCAGGGCCCTTCTTCCCGGTCAACTGACGCCGCCGCGAACACTTGCCATATCAAGACACAGAGCCGCCATCCTAACCACCTAAACGCCATACTCTTGCCCCTAGAAATCTGTTAAGTTTAAAACTGTGTAAAACGCGATATGTTCCTAACATTTGTATATAGCATAGTTGTGCATGCGCATCGCAAACTTTATCTCTATATGTATCTATACCCTATACGCAATAACGAGAGACTATGTATTAACGCTTGTCGCGCGAGCGTAGGCCGTCGGTGGGGCGGGCGCGGCCGAGTCCCGCGGCGGCCGGCCCGCGCACCCACGGCGCTACGCCTCGCTCACCTATCTGGAACCAATTGGGACATCTACGATCGGTACACGCATAACCACCAACGTTTTATCGCAAGCGCATTAGTCAAATTGTAACATAGTATTGTTTGGCCGCCCTCGCCGCGGAGGGCAGGCGCACGTAACACTCGGTAGTGGTACAATTGTGCCAATTGGTTCCTTGCAATGGGACCTGTCGGGCGGAGGTGTCGTGGAGTGGTGTTGGGCGCGGGTTGATTGACTAATGCGCTAATGTTGGTTGTTATGTGTGGCGCAGTGGGCGCAGTGGGCCCGCTGGGCGCCGGCCACCGGTGCGAGGTGTGCGGCAAGCTGCTCTCGACGCGCCTCACTCTGAAGCGTCACACGGAGCAGCAGCACCTGCAGCCGCTGCACTCGGCGCGCTGCACGCTCTGCCACAAGGTGTTCCGCACGCTCAACTCGCTCAACAACCACAAGAGCATCTACCACCGCCGCCAGCGCGCGCTCCCCTCGCACCAGCCGCAGAACCTCTCCGCGCCCGCCAAGGTGGACGCGCCGCACCACAACCTCGACTTCTACAAGTTCAAAGATCAGTTCAACGTCTAGGGCGGCGGGTCAGCCCCCCACCCCCGGACCCCGCGACCCCCTCTCCTCTTTGTTCCCTTGTAACTAACTCGCCCGCGCGGACCGCTCGCGTCCGCTCCTCATTTAAACTTATTTTTCGAAATCTTTTTTTAAATAAGTATACAACTTCATGTTAAATAAGGGCGATCGCGTTCGCGATCTGTTCATTGTTGCGTACTTTTTATTTAGATATTGATATTTGAACTTGGCTACTAGTCGATACGAAACATCACAAACTACTTATATCACACAATACTGACATTCCAATGTATACTAAAATGATGACGAGGGCTGACGGACCTATTGTAATGTAATGACGACGCCGACGCGTGCGCACGCGCCGCCGTCGGGCGTCGAGGCCCGAGTGCAATACATACTGCGGTATTTATTCCTGAATTATATAAACTATGTTTAATGTGCGACAATAACGCGAAGAGTAAATTAAATATTTTGAGAAAAGATGAAAAATCTTGGTGCTGTAAATTTATATATTTAGGCTTAAATTATATTAAAAAATGGTGTTCGTGTAAGTAAACGAGAGAGGCATACATATATTGTTTCATGTTGTGTTCATGTTTCGGCAATTTATTTATTTCTGTAATATTACTTGCATGATCTCAATTTTAGATATTTTATTCGAGATTACTAAAAATATATTGAAAAAATTATATACACTGATATATAATTGGCGTAAGAGGCTTATCGAAAATAGTTTAGGAGTTTTCTTTTAAGACTGACCGTTCAGACAAAATGCACCAGAAAGACAAATGAAGGATTAAGTTTGTGACAGACCCGCGGATAGAAGCACATAGACATTATTTACCGTACACACAGACAGACAGGAATACAACCACTATAGGAATACACTACTCAACTCACACAGGCAACAGACAAACAAACATACACATTATTATCACAATAGACTAATTTATTTTTTCTATAATTTTTTCGTGTTTCAATTGCTATTTTCTTTCTTTTATTAAAGATATTGCACTTTTTCAATGTGAATCGCAAGGTGCCATTATAATAAAAAAACAAAATATGGCTATTTTTAATTTTATTTTACGATTAGTGTAGTCAGATTTTTTAATTTTTTCATTTAATTTAGTTATTATCATGATTGTGTTCGTTTTTTATTGTTACGTTGAGCCTTGTCTAGGATAGATTTTTTTTCTACATTTTTTTCGCTTTATGTACCTATTTTTTGAAGTCTACATAATTTTGTACATTACCTAAATATGTTCATTTTGTTGTACAATTGTAATTATATAACACAATATAATATTACATAGAATACATAATAGGTAATATAATTGAATTTTTAAATATTCTCTCAGTGTTAAAATGTTCCTACATTTCAAATTACCGTAATAAATTTACAAACTACCTACATGTTCCGTATAAACCTTATATTTTGCTTGCCATAAATATAAAAATAAAATATTAGTATTTAATGTATTTTCAGCTAACAGTAAACTAATAATTAATACAGTAGCAACACCTAAATGTTATGTGTTACAACAATGTAGTTCTACAAAATGTGTTATTATAGCATTTTATTTTTAATTTTTACCCTAAATTTGAGGTAAATTTTCTGAAATGGTAACTCAGCCAAAGAGCGAAGACAGCTATTTTTTGTTTTTTTATTTACTTTCTACTAAATTAGAGAATTTTATTTCTTATTTTGAAAATACTTAAGTATAGATACTTATATTATTTTTCATAAATTTTAAATTTATTTATTTCCCATGCTATAATAACGCATAGATAAAAGGTAGGTACATCAACAGTTTTGGGACCAACTGACATTTACTTATTTTAAATTATTTTTATATCTTATTCTAGGAATTTTCTCCTGATACTCATCTTACTGATGCAATTTAAGAAAACTATAATTTAATTGATACAAAAAGAGAATTATTTATCTAAATTAATTGTTATTTAATATTCATTTTTATTGTAAAATTTATGACGACGACAATTTTTTCTTTTTCTTTTTGGTGACTGAGAAAACCTTTTCCCGCCAATCGCGGTAATTTTGCCAGCAGTGAGAACATTTGAGGCTGAATTATAATTTGACTGATCTAAACAAAGAGGCTAAACACTTCGAAACCGTTGATGTACCAACGTCCTGTAAAATAATTATCTAATCCCCATGTACTCGTAATAAAATATACCTAGTTCAATATTCAGATGGAAGCGATTCTAAAAATCGCCATTTTGTTAAAAATTATTTGTCTAGCAATAAGCGTCGTGTGTAAAATAACACATAATTTATTATATTAGCTATAATATATACAATATACTATGTAATTAGTGCCTGCTTTATTAATAACTGTGTTCTAAAAAAGACATTTTTTCAACTATTTGAAGGCGTTTCAAACGCCGTCCTCGACTATGAGATGAGAGGCTTTCTTACTAATACGCTATGTTATTATGATTATGTTGTTATAGGTAGGTTCGTAGCTACGAGAGACGCTTAGCCATTACTATATTGTTTAGTTATTTAGTAAGCTTTATTATAATATAGTTTTTTCTAATTGGAAGACTAGAGATTTGGTGCTAAATTGGGAGAGACGTTAGGAAAAAAACTATGTGAAAATTCGAAATGAAAGATGAATTCAAAATTGTGTTCTTTTTATGAATATTTTTTTCGCAACATTCCGTTTAACGCGAAAAATGTTAAGTTTTTATTTGCTTAAAATGCAAAGTTTGAACGTAAAACGTAGGATTGTTGTTTTTTATTTGTGTAGTAATGTTTAGAGATAGTTTTTCTTGTTAATTTGGGTTTGGGAATTAAGTTAGTTAACTAACTAGTGTTAAGGTTTATCTGAATTCATATAGTTGATAGCAACCTACATGTTTAATTTAAAAGTACAGGGATGTGCTGCGAACGCAGTCGGCTAAATGTTGCCAACAACTTGGCAACACTAGAGAATTAGGGAAAAATTATATCCCATTGGAAAAAATTGCCAAAATGTAATAAGCGCTATAGACTGATTAGTGTAAGGGGCGTTTGATTGTACTATTAGGCTACTTAGGAACAAATGTTTATATACAAAATTTTTAAAAATTACAATCGCAATTGGAGGCGAAAAGTCAAGCGTAAATTTTGGTATTATTCAACTCGAAATTTTAGTTGTGATTCGATGATCTTCTGTTGGGAAATATTAGGTGCTAAGGTTTGAGATCTCAAAAGGTTTTACTGGGCTAGTAGTACACCGTGTTCTAAGGAGCAGGACACATCCCTGTTGAAGCTACATTTAGTTAGGATCTTAGCAAGTTTAAGACTGTTTCTGTGACCTGTTTAAGTTTTTTTTATCTTTCTAACTAACTTGTTAAAGTGATTATTTTCACTCGATCGAGCGGAGACTATATTCAATGTGTTCTTATACTTCTTGTTGGCATTTTTACTTATTTTATAAGCGATTCTAAATTAATTTATTGGTTGTTGTATTGAAATTTTATATTATTTTTCTTTAAATTATTGTTCTATCCAGAAAAAATACTGGTTTTGTTGACGATTGGCTACGGTCGTAGTGCAGTCCATTGGGGGCGGGCTGATGTGCCAAACGAATTATCTAACGCGACTGTCTTCCATTTACTAAAATATCTTTAAAACTAAAGCACTCAGTGTTTATTATATCGATTGACTAAAACGTAACACACACCCGGAATGGGCTGCACACGACACAATTATTGTATCTGAAATGATTATTATTATTACCTAATTATTATTATACTTAATTACTCATTATTATATCCGTAATAATAGTTCTTTTCTCTTCTTTACTTTATAAATTAAAATAATTGGAGTCACTTCAATTATCAACTACTTATAAAATGTAATTTGTAATCGTTAAACCGAACTTCATAAATCCTAATATTGATGATAATGGCGTTTTAATAAAAACAAATATACAAAAACATATTGTACGTTTTATTGTGTATCCGATCTATGATTTAATGTTATTATTTATTTATTTGACGCTTGTTATTCTATGTAGAGACACGTCGACGCACCATATTTTATTTGAAGCTTCACAACCACTTATAATTTATGAGCCAGTTATTATTTCCCGCCTCAATGCATGCTGTTTGTCACTACTACTCGACACCTACTTCATCGGCCACTGTAGCTTCGCCATCATTTACTTAATTTTCTTTTCATTTTCACTTTAGTTTTTTGTTATTTTTTAATTTTTTCATTATTCTTAATTTTATCAAAATCAAACCTAGATGAAGTGAAGGCCAATGTTGCCGCACTCACTGTTAATACTTACCTCCCGAGTTAGGTGGTAGATTATTTTGTTTTGACGCGCCTGGGGCACAACCCCACATTTGTTTTTTTGTTTTTTCAATCTGTTTCCAGGTAAAAAGTTATTCACGTGTTCGATATGCGGGAAGGTACTTTGCTCAAAAGCCTCGTTGAAGCGGCATATTGCTGACAAACACGCCGAGAGGCAGGAGGAGTACAGATGCACGATATGCGAGCGGGTATATTGCTCGAGAAACTCCCTGATGACCCACATATACACGTACCACAAGTCGAGGCCAGGGGAGTCGGATCAAATCCGGTTTTTTTAGTGACTACTCGGGCGGAGTTGGCGCGGCGTGCGGCAGTACTCGTCTAGCAAGGAAAATCACCACGAGACCAACCTTGACGCGCCCGCCGTACTAACAAACACCAACAAAGGTTAGAACTCGCTTATAGAACCAACGAACACTAGGGATAAGCAGCTAACTCATTAACATATACATCCTCTAAGACTAGCCTTAAGATAGGATAAGGTCCTTTTGTTTTACATTTTTTATATTATTATTTGAGTTTTTAGATTTTTTGTTAAATTTATGATTTAAATTATGTTTTACACCCCGTGCCCCCGTCCCCGTCGGGTTCGCAGTTTTGACGTTGTTGTGTTGCTTGGAGCATGCTTCTATCATTTTTGTTATCACGTGTTTCTGTGTCATTGTGGTTGAAACAACTTCCTTAAATTTGATTATTATAAAATCTCGTGATTACTGTGTAGTTAGTCGATGTGTACAGTGCATTATATTATAGTATTATAATCTATTATAATTACTTATTAACCTCATACATTGTGCCTAATATTCGTCAATTTCACTTTCAAATAATAATAAAAGTGCATTCGAATTTTGTAATCATCCTATATCCGAACAGCCTTCCGATGTTGCCAACTAACAAAGCTTTCCCCGAGAAGTTGCACTTGACTGTATGCCGTGTACCGGAGGGGTGCGCGGGTGTATACTGACACTTGTCCTTGTTGGGTTCCAGCCGTACCGCCCCTCCGCATGCCTCCGCCCACCGCCGGGGGTATCAACGAGCCACAGGAGTGTCCCTACTGCCGCAGGACATTCTCTTGTTACTATTCCCTGAAACGACACTTCCAAGACAAGCACGAGCAGTCGGACACGCTGTACGTGTGCGAGTTCTGCCACCGGAGGTACCGGACCAAGAACTCGCTCACGACGCACAAGAGCCTGCAGCACCGCGGCTCGAGCGGCATGCTCAAGCGGCTGCTGAAGACGTCCGCGCTGCACAGCGCGCTCGCGCCCGCGCCCCACCACCTGTTCGACCTGGGCGGGGGCGACCACGCGCCGCAGCTGCCGCCCGGCCTGCAATGACCTCAGACCATGGCCTGAACGTGGACCGACTGCCCCCCCTCTACTCACACACCGAAGGGATACCATCCTTATTGTGCAATATATAACAAGGACAATGCCAAAACTATGCAGGATATGCCGCATTTTTATGGTTAATCGTATTATATAATTAGTAAAATATTGAGGTTAGGTTTAAAGTTACATACAGTATTGTCGTGCGCGGCCGTATGCGCCCGCGCCCTCTTAGGCGCCTAGTGAACGCTTCGAGTAACGGACTTCGCTTGAGACTATATTATAGTGACGCGTGTTGTTCACATTTTCTAGTGGAAATGTTCTAACAGTGTTCAATATGACAATGTAATCCAGAGCAATACTAAAGTATTAATATTTCTAGTACTGCCAAATGTATGCCAACTGTATTCTAAAGAAAAATACATTTTGTAAAATCACTTTTCGATATTTGTCTAGTGTCAAATTAGATCGGTAACTGTACAAAAGAAAACGTACAAATTTTAAACAGTAATTATTAAATGCAAAGAGAATATTTTTTAAAGAAACTTTTTTCGGAACGCCAAAATCTAAATTAATGAAAAATCAGATTATTTAGGAAATAATTTTATCAAAATTTTTAGATTAAAGAAAAAAAATGTTGATGTTGATTAAAAAAATAAAGACTTCTTAGAATCTGATTTCGAAAGTACAAAATTTAACGTCTAATGATCAATATCTATTGTATGTGCGTTTGGCTTCAATAAATTAATGATAAAGTTATTATAATCAGTGTATAAGTAGCCGTGCCTTCGTTCGTCTTCATATCCATTAATCGCATGTGGAATAGAGTTGTGACGAGCGAGTACCGTGTGATGGGAGGGGAGACGTGGAGTAGGAGTGGGACGAACGAACCACCTGCGCCGGCGCCGGTGACGTATCGAAAAGGGACAGTGTCGCCAGACTCGGGCAATATCCCAGAATACAGGGTCGACAGGGAGCGAAGGAAGTAGGAATAGAGGCGATGGTTAGCCATAACGCAGGTCTTCGAAAAGCGGTTAGACTATCGTATACGTGAGCATGATTTCAAATCATGAAACTAATAAAAAATAATCATTTCTTCTGTATAAAAATACGTAGATTTAGGTAATCATTGATATAATTACATTTTAATCTGTATCCAATTTCGGGATTTCTCTCTATGAGTGTATAGTGGTTCTTATTTAAATGTCGACCAACGTAGCGGACGTCTCGTTAATAAAAATTTATTAGAATTATTATTATATACTTAATTACTCTCAAAAAAATCTTAGTAATATACATAACCATAAGATGGCTGCAGATTTGTATAAAAAATAATAATTTTATTTAATAATATTGTAGTAAATTGCTTGAGATCCGTATTTGTTACATATTACATATCTACTTGAATATCCAGGGTGACAACTCGCCGGTACTGAGGTTACACTCGCCTACATATCAAGTTATATCTCATTTACTAAACAGAGTAAGTATTTAACACCGTGATATATCACAAAACCAAAGAGAGACGAGTAAATATCGCATTTATCAACAATAGTAATACCATTTATTAACTTATTAATTCACAGTGTTGCCAACTTTTATAAACAATTCGCACAAAATTGTGGATTTTTAGTAACTTGTTTTTTTGTAATGGCACTTTATTCATCACTATTTCCTTTTTTCTGAAGACCTTTTGTTTGCCTTTTTAAAGGTGAAAGTCTTTTGTCAATGTTTTTAGAAGTTAAAACGAAAGAATTTCGGGAAATTGTGCCATATCAAAAGATACAATTTTGAACAACATCCGTTCGACATATCAGAAAACAAACACTCAAAGTGATACGTTTCAGAAACATAAATACATACAATATTTTAATCAATTTCGAATAAAAATGCAAAACATATAATAATAACAATATGGCAATGCAATTATACATTTATTAATTAATTATTAACGCTATATTTTCGCATTTATTTTATGAAATTTATTTGTTTTTAAGGATTTTTTTAAATTAATATTTAATTTTGACGTTTTTGTGTACTTTGTGATATCAACTTATTATTTAATGGTTTTTTTTATTAAATAGATTTAATTATACCTAATCTCTTTATGCCGCGAAAGGTTGCGTTGCAGTTATACATTTTGAATAGGTATCATGTTGCATTTTTATAATTATATGCTCGAATACTGCAAATCATATATCAAAAAGCAATACACGGATAAATAACATCCAACATAAAAAAAAAATATCTCACAGACCCTATAAAAGATCCCTTATACAATTTGACAGTCAGTGTTGCCCGTATCAAAAAAGCAAATAATTATAAAAATGTGCAACATAAATGACGTCACGAGAGATAGTTAAACACATATACCTCCGTTACTGTTATACCTCAGTAAAATAATTATTATTTTTATGAGACAATGTTAAAATGACCTGTTTTCGTTACACATTGCAGTTTGATAGTCACAACTCATCAATATATGTTTAGCGTTAGCGCGCGGGTAGTTTGAATTGTAAATAAATATATAAGTTATGTAACATTTTTAACAATATAAAATTATCGTGGCATCGTACGGAAGAGCCTCGTGATATTACTAACTATTTAGTGAATAGATAAAATCATTACATAATGGAAAAGAATTTTTATATATTTTACTGAAGGATTTATGAATAGGAAAACTTAGTGATAGTCAGTTTTAAAGAATATGTTTTCATTTTCATGTTTATTGTTTTCGCTGTTTTATATAAATATGGTTTTGGCTTATTTTATGATTGGAGCTTGTAGTTTGTTGGTTCGTTAACGTGTTTCTCGGATTATTACGTTTTTAGAGACGTTTTTGTTTGTCGTTTTTAATCTCTACGTCGAGGTGACGTAATCAAAATTTTGTTTAATTTGATCTCAAATATTTGATAGCTGCGGTAATTGTCAAGAAATTAGTGGCAAATGTTTGTTAGCACTAATTAAATTAAATTAAAATGAAATTAGAAATTTAACGTTAAGTTTGTTTTTAAAAGTGTCGGCAAAAAACTCAAAAAATTCAAAATTAATAAAAATACAGCGAAACAATAAAATAAAAACTTAATATATATTGCAATGTATACCAAAATACTGCATTTTTGTAAAAATAAGTGAGAAAAGTTTTTTATATTAAAATAATTATACAACGCCCTCGGGATTTGCTTGTTTGCCAGTATAATATAAAGTCCTTAACCGACTGCGTTAATATAAATGTTATACACGATTTAACTGAACGGTATGCCTTTAATACAGTACAAGTTACAATAGAGTAATATATAAGGTATACAATATACTTTAAAATGACGTTTGCAATGTTTTATATACATAATAAATAAATAAGCATCTTTATTGTCTCAAAACATGTGCACAAAACATGAATTTGTGATAGAGTAAGTACGTATGTTAATATTTTGAAATCGCCGGAAAATACAATCGGGTAAAATTATTAATACTTACAAGTCATTTTTTTTATCTGACTGGTCGAAAACACAAAAAAAAACTTTTAAAATATTGCTGTTTTCCACAGCGTTTTTCAGTTTAATTCTCCCATAATATTATGTTGTAAAGAAGAAAAGTCTTCTGTACGTATACACTGAAGACATTCAATAAAACTGCCAAGAAAAGGTACAATCAAATTATATTTACTTATAAGAATTCTTAGTAGTGTTGTATTAAAATAGCTCTCTCCATTAAACGTAAAGAAAACGAATTTTGCATTGCATTTAAGTCATTTTAAAGTATGTTTTTAATTGTTTGCAATTTGCCCTGGTATACTGCCAAAAAGATATATTAAAAGCAAGTAAGTATTTAAAAACAATTTAAATCGGAACAGATAAAAATTCCGACGTTTACGAGAACGTCCCGTGAGAAATATATTTAAAAATTATGTTCACAAAATAATTCACAAACAAACAAAGGATTTAGTTATGTTTTATTATAAGTATTACCTCCATATTTATAAGTATTATACCTCCAACTATAATGAATGATTTAATTTTAATGTATTAATTATTATAGATTTGTTTGGCCGTCGGCTGTGAGCCGGCGGCGCTCGTCGTGTCAATACAATAAACACTTATATTTTTATTCTAATTATTATATTGTAAGTCGAACCAGATTTTTAACAGATGTTATCTAATAATGCAATACAAACGTTATTTTTATTATTCCATATCCATATATAAAATGCAATAGTTATTTTCCGTTTTCATATTTTAGTAAAAGTTTTCAATGTAATGATTTATTTTATGTTTGTTGAACACTTTTACTGTAATATCAAAATGTCCAGTACCTACAATAGTTATACAAACAGAGATGATATAGTTGTGTTGGCTGCTCGATCGACTGCGCCCTGCACCCCGTCGCTAGGATATATCGGCCGCATTTTGTTTTATATTAATTGTTTAAGTATATCACAAATCGAACGGACCTCGTCGTAAGTTAATTTAATTTTGTTTTATTTAATAATACACTTGGCTGTGACATTACCAAGCATGTACGAGTAGGGTGCCGGTCGTGATACCAAATGGGTCTATATATCCTTACGTCTATAGCTTTATTAAGTATTACAATAACTTCCAGTTACTATTGTATAAATACATATTATAGCAATAGTTCTCAATCCGCCATAGTACCTCACTATAATAGTTTTATGTATTATCATATTTTTATAAGGCATTTTTTATTTAAGCAGATATTTCGAGACTGTTGACAAGTTCACGTTAAAATTTGAATTGTATTTTTGAGTTCACTTTCGCGGCTAAAAAAATGAGTAAATTGTTTGAATCTGCTACCGTACCTAGTGATATAGTTCAGTAGGTAACTCAAAGTGCACTTACGATTTTAATAATAAATAAATACAAATAAATAAGTATTATAATAAATGACTAAGTAGTAGAAGTGTCGGGGGTCGATCGAGCATCAAATATTCGTTGATATCCACTCTTTACAATTTCATGATAAAAAATTATTTACAATATACACATTATGACATACAATATATGTACTAACAGTTACTTAAATAATAGAAATAACTTTTATCTACAGATACAATAAGGTTGTGGTGAAATTTTGCTGAAAACTTTTTTTGTTACAGTACTTATACACTCTAATTCCACTTTCTGAAAGTTTTTACAAGAAGTGGAAACAATAGTTCCTACTACACTTTATGTAATTTAATAATTAATAGATGTTCGCGCATTCCGCCAGTGAATCAACATATAATATATAGAAATCTCAAAAAGTTTCAATGTGCGATGTTTTTTGTTCATATTTTTAAACTTTTTCAGCAAAACTACATCACTTTAAACTTGTTAAGCTTGTGTAACACATTTTATACACAGAAATAAGTATTTTTTTACGAAAAAAATATCAATTTTTTATTGTCAAATTTAATTAAGTGGCAATTATAATTTAAATGTGCACTTTATATTTTTGCTGACACACTTAGGATTAGATTTTTTTCTTTATTTTTCGTAATGTAATGTACGCACGATCTGCGCTTATTTAGCATTGATTATTTCTTATTTCGTTTAAGCAGACGTGAGCGGGCCCCGCTCGTGGTTAGTTAAAATTAAACGACAAAAAAATATTAAATTAAATTATTATATTAAGGGTAATTTTAGACGGATTTAGACCGCGGTCGGGTGTCGCACACGTGTAATTAAGCCTAAAATGATATTGTGTTATTATTGTGTAAAAGTTATAGTTTGCCATCGTTGATCAAAGATGAGAAAAATATGTGTTAAATACATTTAGTTACATAGAGTTTTGTTATACTTTTAATGTTCGTGTTTGGTCGAGGGGATGTACAGAGCGGGGATGGATTTAGGATTGTAAATGATTGATTAAGGTTAGGAGAGGGTACGAGGACCTCTGTAGGCTTCTTTAAAAGTTTAAAACCAGTGAAGACACTTAAAGTACTATTGTTGTAGATTGTCAAGTGAAACTAAGGTAGTTAGGACGAACGGTGTTTGTATAGAAGTATTAGAACTTTCGGTGTATTGATCATTTACAGATATATGATTGACAATATAATATTAGAGCGTTTACATCTCGCCAAATGATGACAAGTGAAAAATGTCGTTAAAACGAGATAAAATATACTAGAAGGATGTATCGACAATATTGTCGGGTAACGCGGTATTCGGGTCATCATAATAAAATCTGTAACTGATATATAAATTGAAATCAGCAATAATTTATAAATCAACGTTCGTTCCAACAATCTTGACTCAATACAAAAACTTTAATACAAAATTAAAAAGAGGTAACACTGTCGTCAGCTTCTGGCAACATTGGCGCTAGTGAGTATGAGGTCTATGGGACCTATGTCGATGAGGTCTCGTTGGGGGGAGTGAGTTAGTAACAATTTAGTAAAGTTTGAATCGTAGCTAAAGTTTTTGTAGTGAGACAAACGGTGTCTTCACTTTGTTTCGATGTTGTTGATATAAATGTATGTAAGGAATCAATTCGGGTTGAAAATCGGTAGGCACATATCAATAGAGGGAAACTTAGTACTATAAGTATCTTCGGATTTACTTGAATGTGGAACGAGTAAGGTTTCGGTTCGTTAATATCTGGTGTAATGAATTCTCAGAAAGTAACAGTTGAATGTAATAAAAGTATAAAATAAACTCGCAGTGATTCCATTGACGATGTGTCATTTTATTTAAACCTTTCCTTTAATTTTAAGTATTTATAAGTACACTAACGCTAATCTTTACAACTACCTATAAGTTGGTACTTACTCATATTAAAATTATCCTTCAATTTTCCCGCCGAACATATTATAAGTAGTTCGTTTAATATCAAAATAAGGTAAGTAAGTAAGTATATAGCTAATCTTGGCATTACGTGTGGAAAATTACATCCCATCAAAAACATTCTGTAAAAAACTAGCCAAGTCTCGATGGAGCTGCTTGTTTATCTCTAAAAAGTAATGAAATCTAGACAAAGTCGTGCCAAGTGTAAGGTTCTTTACTGCGATTTCTTTATTATTATAGTTAATGTTGTGTGACTTGGCCGTTGAAGGGTACACAAGGGTGCAAAACCAGGTGCTCCATGACACCATGACACTATTGACTATGGAAAATTGCCACTTGGAAAACGTTGATTCAATGCTGAATGCAAGTGTTGCACAATCAACACCTGCCTAAAATGAGACACTAGCGGCCCATTACCCAGTATGGGCTATTATCTCGCTTACACAGACATAAGTAATTACAACAGATATAACAATATGTAATCAAAATTGACTAGTACCCACTAACGTTATAAAGAATGTTCAACGGCCAAGTCACACAACATTAACTATAATAACAAAAAAATCGCAGTAAAGAACCTTACACTTGGCACGACTTTGTCTAGATTTCATTACTTTTTAGAGATAAACAAGCAGCTCCATCGAGACTTGGCTAGTTTTTTACAGAATGTTTTTGATGGGATTTCATTTCTTTTTGTTGAAACGTGTTTATATTGATTTATTTTATTAGATTTTCTGATTTGACACATTTTTTTCTATAGGAGTAGTATTTTATTATTAAGCGCCCTGCGGTTTCACACGCGTAGTTCCCGTTCGCGTTTCCGTGGGGATTTCGGGTTAAAAGGTATCCTATGTGCGTCTCCTGGTTTTAAGCTACCTCCCCACAAATTGTCAGCCAAATCGTTTCAGCCATTCTAGAGTTCCGTGGGAATTTCGGGATTAAAAGTATTCTATGTTCTCCTGGTTCTAAGCTACCTCCCCACCAATTTTTAGCCAAATCAATTTCGCCGTTCTTGAGTTATAAATTCCCGTTCCCATTCCCGTGGGAATTTCGAGATCAAAAGTATCCTAAGTCCTTTTCCTGGTTTTAAGCTACCTCCCCACAAATTTTCAGCCAAATCAATTCAGCCGTTCTTGAGTTATAAAATCCCGTTTCCAATCCCGTGGGAATTTCGGGATTAAAAGTATCCTATGTCATTCTCCTGGTTTTAAGCTACCTTCCCACAAATTTTCAGCCAAATCAATTCAGCCGTTCTTGAATTATAAAATCCCGTTCCCAATCCCGTGGGAATTTCGAGATTAAAAGTATCCTATGTCATTCTTCTGGTTTTAAACTACCTTTCCACCAATTTTCAGCCAAATCAATCCAGCCGTTCTTGAGTTATAAATTCCCGTTCCCAATCCCGTGGGAATTTCGGGATTAAAAGTATTCTATGTCATTCTCCTGGTTTTAAGCTACCTTCCCACCAATTTTCAGCCAAATCAATCCAGCCGTTCTTGAGTTATAAATTCCCGTTCCCAATCCCGTGGGAATTTCGGGATTAAAAGTATTCCATGTCTTTCTCCTGATTCTAAGTTACCTCTCCACCAATTTTCAACCAAATCAGTTCAGCCGTTATTGAGTTACAATTCCCGTTCCCGATCCCGTATAATTCCCGTTCCCGTTCGATTATCCTAGTTTTTATAGTATTTTTTCCTTTATGTGGCCATTGAACCCTAACTCTGTACCAAATTTCAGCTCTCTAGGTTTATGGGAAGTACTAGTTCTATTTTGATGATCATGAGTGAGTGAGTGAGTGAGTGAGTGAGTGTCTGTCTAAAATACGAAACTTTGCTTTCGCTTAACTTCGGAACTAAATGACCTACAGACTTGAAATTTTATTTTAAGTATGTGATTGTATAGCTTACTGGATGACGAAAATTTCAGCGTTCTGGGCTTATCCAAAGGTTCTCAAATAGGGGCCTGAAAATGCGGCGAAAGGGTTCCTGTAAAGGATGGTACGGCAGTGTGTGCTTCGCGCTCGACTTGGCGGGGGGCACTGCCGTGCCCCCAGATCTGCCAAATATCATTTCAGTATGAAGAATTTGCTGCAAAGTGTCCGTTAGATTTAAGTTGAAAATAGGCTTCGTAACTCAATCTTTTCCAGTATAGTCAGCAAAAAAAAATTGAAAATACGATGGCGTCCATGATCCAGGAGTTTAAGTTACCCCTACTATCCCTATCCCTACTAATCCCTACTTCCCTACTAATATTATAAATGCGAAAGTAACTCTGTCTGTCTGTCTATGTGTCTGTTACCTTTTCACGGCTAAACTACTGAACCGATTGACTTGAAATTTTGTACAGGGGTAGCTTATGATCCGGGAAAGAACATAGGCAATGTTTTATCCCGAAATTCCCACGGGATCGGGAACTACGCGGGTGAAACCGCGGGGCACAGCTAGTTGAATTATAATAACCTTACAGCGCCCCTTGGTTTCGCCCGCGTAGTTCCCGCTCCCTTAAGAATACGGGGATAAAATTATGCAACCTTCCCCTTGAATCACTAACTAATTAAACAAACAGCATCAAAATCCGTTGCGTAGTTTTGAAGATCTAAGCATACATAGGGAGAGACAGCAGGAAGTGACTTTGTTTTATGTGTAGTGATAATATCCTGGAACATCACACATCGCTATCCAGGTACTTAGATCCAAATTAAGCAAAGCTTGTACTATGACTAGCACAGCCTTAATACTGTAAAGCCCACCGCTTCGCTATGTCCACGGCTACGCCGCTCAGCTACGCGTAGCTCAGCTGCGTGTGTGTTGCCGTTTCCACCGAAGCACACGCGTGTATCACCACAGATCAGAGAGAAAGAAACAGATAGACAGCTTCCTAAGAACGTGCAAAATTGTTCTATTATATTATAAAAAAGTATTCTATGACAATCAGTCAAACCAATACAGGTTGTCATAGAGACCAGTAAACAAAAACGTAAAATTAATGAGTATATCTTGAAAATAAAATAAAACAAATTATGTATTTACAAGAAAAACTATGACCCTGTTTGATACTACGTAACATAATTGTAAATCTGTATATTTAATTGATAAATATAAAAAATAGTAGTAATAGTGCATTCGATTTACGCCTTTGTAGAAAGCTGCCTCTCTGTTCCTATTTATTCTTTGTGCCATGGAGACGGACACGTACCTTCGTGGTCTATTTAATCACAATGACTTTAAAGTTCATTTTAGGAAAGAGATTTTAATTGCTTTTTAAACCGACTTCCAAAAAATAGGAGGGGGTTATTTATTCGACTTGTATATTTTTTGTTTCTTTTTTATTTAATTTTATTCGGAACACAACTGTTTGTGCAAAAATACAAATTATAACAACTATTTAAAATACAAATTATAAATATTTACTACATGCTTTCGCATATATGTAGTTAGCAAAATTTACACTTGCTTAAATATACGTGTTACAATATGTTTCCTTCTTAATTAGATTAATGTTATTAATGTATTTTCCTTTCACGGGACTATTAAGGAGTCTCGGTCTTTTGGAAGGCTAGTATGGGGCCAAAGCCAACACACGGAAGCCCTTTGACATAAGTATTTAATCTTGTGTAAAGTATGCACAATCTGGGGACTATCCCTGTATAACACTATAAAATGCATCCAAGGACAGTCCCCGGTTCTGCTGGGACTATTGCAAATGTATGGAAAACTACGACTGGGTTATGGGAATGGGATGTTCAATGGACTGGATATTGGGGAACTATGGGGACTATGGCACCCGCCGATACTCTGTTATAGACAAGTCCGAAGTGGCGGATGGAGACTTGCCAGCTCTATAACTGGGCCAAACCAAACAAGTTGCTCCAGTCGCAACAAGGCACAGTGGTTCCCTCCATAGGTCATAAATGAAAAAAATCGTACTCAAAATATAGACTTTTGACGACTTGTTCAATTAATACAATAAACAAGCTACCCAGAAACATATAAATACCAGCCCCAATAAATATTTTTCACTTGTATTTTGACCTCAAAGTTAGAGCATCAGCATTATAAACCTGCAACCTTATTGCGCGCTTATCGGTTACTCATCTTTGCAATAACAATTCTCGCAATTCATTTGTATTTTTGTGTGTTTGTGCCATGGATATCTAAGCTGAAGGTTTATTTATTTATTTTATTTTGTGTGAAGGCGAGTGGACGTGAGGAACGGGGACCTCGGAAGCGCGTCAGCTCCGCGGGGGCGCTACTCCCCGACACCCCACCTCAAAGGTGACCTTATTGATGTTATTATTATTGTTATTTTAACTTTGTCCACGCATAAATTTGTTAAATATCGGATGCTAACCAATTTGTGCTCAAAAGTGCCTTAGCTTTACGTAATGAGATAAACACCGAGGGATATGCAACACTACTCGACGTCTTAACGATCCTGACGGTATAACCGCCACATTTTATATGCAGTTTCAAAAGGTGTTCAGAGTTTACGACTTACAAAGGAATGAAGTTGATAATTGACGAAGGTTTTTCTACCATGACTATACAGTTTTTCGTCATACGCCTTGTGGAACGGACACGTTTTATGTTTCTCATATAAATCGTATCGAGGAGCTCATAGAATGGCCCTAGCGCTGACTTTGCTGGACAGTTCTTCTGATGATGAATCGGAAAGTGAGATTGATGATTTAATGATCGGAATGAACATCAAACTACCAGTACCGCAGTCCCGTCACAGATGCCGCAACAAGCCAGCGACGGTCGAGCGACAACCTGCTGTCTTACCATACCTAAAAGGAGTCACTAACAAAATTGGAAACATTCTGAGGCGAGCGTCCATCAAGACCTACTTGAAACCGCCGAGGAAAATAAACCAATTTCTAAGACCTGTCAAGTGCCACATAACCCTTCAAGATGCAGGTGTTTATAAAATTGAGCACACTCTGGACAGACCCAACCATTACCTAAGGTTTGATAATCCCCAAATCATCGCCAAAGAATACAGACATCTACCCAGGATGATACGTGAGGCCATTGAAATTAAAAATATACATAATTTCAATAAGGAAGATGCCACCTCCTTGGGACCCCATCACTAACAAATTAAAACCCAAAGCACGTCCAACAACTAACAGGACCGCAAGATACTGTCAGCTCTGTATGCGTGAATAGGAACGTTTCAAATTGAACATTTTTGTATTGATGTTATTAACACTTATACTGAGCAAACGAAAATAGATCTTAAGGTGACGAACCATTTCTTACCATGACTGTACATATTCGTGTGTACATACACGGGGAATATAGCTCAACATAGCGTAGCCCCCACCCATTTTCGTGCGTAGCGTGTGCGTGTGCTTCGGTTGGTTTCTGCCTTAATACTAGACTCCCAGACCGAGACAAACAGACATACATATTCATGCACACAAAAGTTTATCTTGGTCGGGATTCTTATTTTATAATATAGGATTTTTTGGAAGTTAGGAGATGAGCGGAGCGAGGTTGTCAACTGATGGTAAGCAACACGGCTGCCCATTGACGACCTCGATGGCCGAGTGGTCACCATGCTGGACTGCCATCCGTAAGGTTGCAGGTTCGATTCCCGTGCGGGGTGAATATTTGTGTGAACCACAAATGTTTGTCTCGGTCTGGGTGTGTGTGTGAATCAGTGTGTGCGTAGTTTCTGATACCCTAGATACAAGTTACGAACTCAGAGTTCAAAATTCAAAAAATTCAAAATTCAAAATTCAAATTATCTTTATTATCAAGGATTGATACAATCACTTATAATCGTCAAAACTTAAACTAAATTGATTTGATTGTTCAGTTACTATAATAAGATGATGTAGTGAATGATTATGTCATTACAGACACAGTGTACAACACTGCACAGCGGGAGTCACCCCGAGACATCAGTTGGTGAGTCTCGTGTGTCCAGTCATTTCACTGACTACATTGCCCTTCAAACTTGGACACAGTCATTCGCACAACGTTTGGCAGCAGAATATCGGGCAATGCGGTATTACCCACTCGGACGGAATCGTGCAAGATTCCTATTCTCTGACCTGGTATCTAATAGGTATTATTTAAGTTTGATTAAAAGAAACCTTCTAAATAATAGTTATTTATGGTACAAGCGAGGGTCTGAAGATAGCCGAGGATAGTAATCATCAATACACGCGTGTAGGTACCATACAACGTTTTTCAACACATTTGCGAAGAAATTATAATTTTTCGCTAATAAATAAACAGTATTTCTATTCGTGCGCATCCAACACAACAATGGTGATCGGCCAAAGACTAAAAGAATATACTTATTTAAAAAAAATCGAATGAATTAATGAATGGCATCGACCATAGACCTACCAAAAGTAAGGAAACATAGTTGAAGTTTGTTTTTAAAATGTATGGACACAATTTTTTTGGTATCGAAACATTTTGAAAATGAAAGCAATTTAAAAAAACAATCTATAACTCACTAGTGAATAAAACGTGTCATTATTCAATTGTTTTTGCACAAATAAGAGCCCCTTTATGAGCAAGTGTGTTGAAAAAAAAATGTAAGCCATTATTCACCCTGTGTAATGTAAAATGGGACCTGTATCTGAATAAAGAAATTATAATTATTGTTGTCTTTTCCATTCACGGGACTATCTTTTGGAAGTCCCGATCTTTTGGAAGGCTAGTATGGGGCCAAAGCCAACACACGGAAGCCCTTTGACATAATTTAATCTTGTATAAAGGATGCACAATCCGGCGACTATCCCTTTATAACACTATAAAATGCATCCAAGGACAGTCCCTGGTTCTGCTGGGACTATTGCAAATATGTGGAAAACTACGACTGGGCTATGGGAATGAGATGTTCAATGGACTGGATATAAGGGAACTATGGGGACTATGGCACCCGCCGATACTGTGTTATAGACACGTACGAAGTGGCGGATGGAGACTTGCCAGCTCTATAACTGGGCCCCCCACACAAGTCGCTCGAGACGCAACAAGGGGACAACAAGAAACGAGCGGCTTTGAGAGTGGAGCAGACGCCCTGGGTTTTTTATGAATATATCTAATTATAAGCTTAGTATTTAAAGAGTATTAAACCGAGAGGTAATCAGGGGTACAACTAGTATTCCGGATATAGATTGATTTACATTTATTAGATTAGTGAATGTAAATCAATGTAAGAAAATTGTTATACCGTGGCCGAAAATGCTATGTAGCCAGATTCGTTAAAGGAGGTTTGTGAAGTGTCAAATCCACGATTAAATCAAAGTCAAAATAGGGCTGCCAGATTCAACACACAAAAACAAAATATGTATAATTTTCATCACTTCATTTTTATTCTTTTATAACTAACATGTTTTTGTTTCTGTGTTGTGAATTATTTGCCTTCAATGTGTTCCTCTAGATACAAATTTAAAAACTTGTTATTTTTTCCCCGGAATTCTTTTCCTGCGCTTACGCAGCCTAAGAACCATTATGTTTGATATACTACATTAGGCTACTTTTCCAGCACAGCCACCAATTTTAATGCATAGTCCGTTAGCATTTCTAAAAAAAAATATTTACAAAGTAAATATATAATTCTTTAAAAGGATTTACAATTATTACATAAAAATATTTTATTAAAATACGTATAAAATTAGTACAGTATACTGGCAGCCCCGTCTTTTGACGTTGTCAAAAATGACAAATTAAATTCGGATCGGACGGAACTTCAGCAGATTTCGGAAAAAAGTAAACAAACAGCTGTACTGCACGTGTATTATTTCTCGTATTTATTTGTAATTATGAAATAATTGTGCTAAAATGGACGCGTATGACATTTTTAAGAAATTAACCAAGGGATTAAAGTTCCAGCAGAACATATTTCATACGAAAAACAAAGTAAGTTAAATAACCTCTCATTTTAGTTATATTTTTTTTTTATCTAAAGTAGGTATATTTCATAACTTTCTGAATAAACTAGTAAATTAATTAAAAACCTTTCCGTATACTTTGGCTTCTTAAATTTGCGCAAACACTACACATTGAAACTTCCTTGTAAATTATTTCTAACTTAGTTTTTTAACTTTATTTGAACAGGAATCAACTCAAAAACTTCCAATAAAGAATGAGGAAGAAATAAAACAGGAAGAATTATCTGAAGAAGAATTACAATCAGATTCACAACAAGAAGAGTCTGAACAATCAGGGTCGGAGAATGGTGATGATGAATTTCAACTCGTTGATGGAGTCAAAATAGGAGAAAAGAAGAAAAAGAAAGACAAACAAAAGAAAAACCCAGAAGAATTGAAAAAGAAATTGGAAATTGAAGAAGTGAGTATTATTTAAAAATATTATAAACATTAAAGAATAATATTGAGCTTAACCATAAGCAATACAAAAAGAAACCATTTATTGCTTACACATACAATACGAAAATATTTTATAGAGAAGAAAAAAATCCTAACATGTTATTTTGCCTAAAAAACAAACAAATTTATGAACAGGTTTGTTTTTATTTTCTTTTTAAAACTCTTAAACATCACCTTAACAATTTCAGCAAAACCGTTTCCGCAACGAGCATGGTATAAGAGCAGTGGGTAGACACATTCCCGCTGCGTTGAAGGACTTCAACAAGTTGTGTTTGCGATACCAAGTGTCTCAGGGGCTGGTGGACACTGTGGTGCAATGTGGGTACAGTGAACCTACACCGGTGCAGCGACAGGCCATGCCTTGTATGTTGGAGGTTAGTGGTGAGGTGGTGTGATTGGATTGTGTGAAATAAGTTAGTGTTTTCTATAAAATACACAGTGAATAATTCATTTATTAAAATGAATAATAAAATATAATAGTAGTCAACTGAAAATGTGATACGATACGATATTCTTTATTGTATACCAAATACATATAAACGAAGGATACAAACATAAAAAAAAAATAAGTATACAAAAGGCGGTCTTATTGCTCGAAGCAATTTCTTCCAGACAACCTTTGGATGTGCTGTATTCATTATATTTTTTTATTGAAGTTACTTGCATATCATAATTGATGTTTCTACAAGTATAGGAATTAAAAAAAAATGAAGTACTCAAATAATCCACTAACAATTAACTTTAATTTACCAATTTCAGGACCGTCAAATCCTAGCCTGTGCCCCCACAGGCTCGGGTAAGACCGCTGCCTTCCTCATCCCCATACTGCACTCCCTTGGAGCACCCCAAGGCGGGCCCAGAGCCCTAGTGCTCTGCCCCACGAGGGAGCTGGCCCAGCAGATATACAGAGAGGCTTTAAGACTTAGTGCGTCGACTGAACTGCGGTGCAGTGTGGTGCGGAATATGAAAGAGAGCAAGATTAGGGAACGAGAAGCTACAATTAGGAAGAGTGGTTAGTTATAATTTGCTTATAAGATTAGTGTCATATCAATATATTAAATATCGCCAAACTATGGCTTTTTCTAAAAAAAAACTTAATAGTTTATTTAACAAAGTATTTTTGTTTCCAGATATAGTGATAAGCACCCCAAACAGACTGTGTTACGTCCTCAACTCAGACAATATCAATATATCATTACACAAGTAAGTTTTGTTGATTCATGAAAAGTGCTTGTACCGTTGAAATATCTATTTTTGTTTTCATTTCAAATGAACCGAAGAGATTAAAAATCTAAATGGAATGAAAATCACATGGCATCACCACAGGATTCAACTAGTTCATTATACATACTAGTTCATCCTTCCTACTAATATTATAAATGCGAAAGTTTGGATGTTTGTGAGTTTGGATGTTTGTTCCACTTTCACGCAAAAACTACTGTATCGATTTTGATTAAATTTGGTACAGATGTTCCTTACAACTAGGAATAACACATCGGATACTTTTTATCCCGAAATTCCCATGGGATTGTGTATAAGAAATCGTATGTTTTATTGTAACTTTTTGTAGTCGCAAACCGTACCAATAGATGGCTGTTACTTAATTTTTTAACACACGATGGTGAATTGTGCCGAGATTGTATGATACTACAAGCTACGCATTCTCACGGGAGCGGGTACTACGCGGGTAAAACCGCGGGGCGCTGCTAGTTATACATAAGAGTGAGGCCTTTAGCCTGTAATTGAATCCTACAAACTATTGAAATGAAACTACTATAAATAACGGATTTCTTATGTGGTTTTAAAGTAGAAGTTAGTTTATTTATATTATTTTATTTTTATTTTATTTATTGCACAAAACAAAATACAACTCTTAAAATCTAGAATAAATTACAATCAGTTCTTAACCTAAGTTGTATCTCAAAAATATGTGCATCTAAAAAAACTAATTATTTAATGTCGCACATAACAGCAAGTGTTACAATTAACGTAATTGAAACGTGTTACATCAGTACGTATAAAAGAAAGAGAAACATATAAAATGAGGAACAATAATATTGCATTCATTTATGCTTGACAGTCAAAAAACTATTAATCATTCGACCTGGGAAGTTGAAATAGGATATCCTTCACTGTTTTCCTATAAGAGTAGAAGTTATTGTCGAACAGATCTAAAACACTGTTCATTTTAGATAAATCGTTGTATTCGCGGGCCATTCTTACTAGGGGGTTATACAATGATATGTTGTTTTTATATATATGGAGAGAAAATAAATTCGATCTGTTGCCTCTACGAGAGCTGTATTTGGTGTTAAAAGATAGATGGGATAGTAGATCTGGACTGTCTATAAGAGAGTGGACAATTTTATACAAATAAATAAAGTCAAAGTATCTACGACGCTGCTCCAGGGTATGGACGTTAAAAAGAGATAGTCTCTGTTCGTAAGTAATACTGGACCTACCTGGCCTGTGCCGGTAGTAAAGGCTTCTCGTACATTTTCTTTGAACTTTTTCAATGCTGTTAATATGAGTACTATAGAACGGTGACCAGATGGGGGAAGCATACTCCAAAATGCTTCTTACTAGCGCAAAGAAAAGGTAGAGGGCACTTTGAGGTCTCTTAAAGCCTTTGGTGGTCCTCAAGACAAACCCAAGCATTTTGTTGGCTTTATTTACCATCTCATTATAATGTGTCCTGAAAGTTAATTTATTGTCAAAAAAGACACCTAGATCTTTTGCAGTAGTTGATCTTGTGAGCTGTTGGTCGTTTTATTTCAATGTGAGTGTTCGAAGGAGAAATCATTATCTTTACAAACCATTTCTTTCCAGAGTAAAATGGCTAATAATAGACGAAGCAGACAAGCTATTCGAGGGCTCGGCGGAGGAGCAGTCGGACTTCAGACAACAGATGGAGCAGATAATGGCCGCTTGTGACAACAAGGAGCGACGAGTGGCCATGTTCAGTGCGACGCACACGCCCGCCGTGGGCAAGTGGACGCGGCATAACCTGCGGGGGGTGATTAATGTCACTGTGGGCCATAGGTATGGAAGATATACTTATTTTGGTTAAATTCCGTTAAATAATGTTGTGTAAGGTCAACTGCTGAATATGGGCCTCTCTATTCTCTCTATTCTTCATACTAGCAGCGCCCCGCGGTTTTACCCGCGTAGTACCCGCTCCCATGAGAATGCATAGCTCGTAGTATCATACAATCTCGGCACAATTCACCATCTGTGTTGAAAAATTAGTAGTCCAAAAAGGTGGTCTGATCAGGTGTCAGAACAACTTGACACCAAACTGAGTGACGCATTGCACATAGCCAAAGACCGTAACATCTGGAAGCAAGTCCTCAATGGGAAAATTGGTCGGGTACATCACGACGCTCAGCAGTGAGCAAACGAATGAAGGAGGTTAAAAAATTAAGTTACAACGCCATCTATTGGTAGGATTGTGACTACAAAAAGTTACAATAAAACATACCATTACTTATACACAATCCCATGGGAATTTCGGGATAAAAAGTATCCTATGTGTTATTCCTAGTTATAAGGAACATCTGTACCAAATCAAAAATCGATCAAAATCGATGCAGTAGTTTTTGCGTGAAAGTGGAACAAACAAAATTAAAAATTCAAAAAATATTCTTATAATGTGCTTAAAGCTTTTGAATTACGAAACGATTTTTTATTGTAGTTTTAATCAAAAAAAAGTAATTCAAGAGGAAGGTTTGTGTAGAGTTATACATATTATATCAATGCAAGTGAACTGACCATCACTAACAAAAATAATATGCAATTTAGTTCAATAGTTTCCAAGCAAGAGAATTATAAATAAACTGTGCACAATATTCTGTCCAGGAACGCGGCGACAAACCTGGTTGAGCAGGAGTTGTTGTACTGTGGCAACGAGAACGGGAAGCTGGTCGCGTTCAGGCAGCTCGTGCAGAAGGGACTACAACCACCCGTCTTAGGTAAGGTCACTTTAAAGTATTTGGTTTTTTGTATTGTCAACATAACTATGGATACTGTAGTTTTACCAAATCGTTAATCTTGAAATCTTAAACAATTTGATAAATGATGTTAAAAAAGTCAGGTGAATATTTCAAATAAATGGCAATCTAAAAGCTGGTATAAAGTTAAATATTTGTCCAATTCATTGCAGTGTTCGTTCAGAGCAAGGAGCGCGCCAAACAGTTGTTCAAGGAGCTCATATACGATGGAATCAACGTCGACGTCATACACGCCGACAGGACGCAGACACAGGTCAGTCAATAAGTAGTATATAATAAGCAGTTATTTCCCATAGATGTCGATAGATGGCGCTGTTAGTAAGTAGTTCCTATGTGGTTGTGTAGATGTCGCCACATCACTCCCCTCCGAGACCGGAGGTCGATAGCAGGTTGAGTCGTCCATCTTGAGATGCGTCCATCTTGAGATGCTAGCCGGGCCAGTGGAATGTTCCAGTGAGTCGGAACTAGATGCCGCATAGTTCACGGTGAGTCGGAACTGTGTGCGGTGATGCCCCAGTGAGTCGGGGTGATGCTGCGTGTACTCCAGTGAGTCGGAGTGTGCAGTGCTGCGTAGTGGCTGACTGCTGCGTAGACCAGGAGAGAAGTGCGTCTCTGCTTGCTGACCGGCCGAAGTGCAGTGTACTGTGCCAAGGTCGCTGAGAAGGCTGTAGGTGCTGACCAGGAATGCGCGTTCGCTGCATGCTTGTGGTCAGGGAACCCGTAGTAGCCGTGGATGCTGGCGGCTGGCTGTATGACTCGCTGCTCGAAAGCTTGAGGAAGTGATGACGTCACGATGCGTAGCGTTGTGAAGACTGCGCTGACGTTGACGTTCTTGCGTCACCAGTTTGAGGATTGAGGATGAAGGATGACGTCATGATGACGTAGATTTCTGAAGGTTGCGCTGATGTTCATGCTCGGGGTCACCAGTTATGGGGATGGGAGTATCCCCACTTGAAAAGGGCGGGCTCTCGTTTTTACATAGTTAATTGCGCTGTAAATTTCGCTTGCGCGATTCAGGACTCTTCAGTTATTTCCCATAGATGTCGATAGATGGCGCTGTTAGTAAGTAGTTCCTATGTGGTTGTGTAGATGTCGCCACAGTAGAAAAATATATTATGAATAAGGTAGATATGGTACAGCTTTTGGATTAGCTTTCTTATTTTAGAAAAACATTAAAAGTTGGTTAAGCAAATTAACATACTTAGCAACACAGCATTCACTAGTTCTTTTACTACTAGTTCACAATCCTAATCCTAACTAATATTATAAATGCGAAAGTAACTTTGTCTGTCTGTCTGTTACCTTTTCACGGCTAAACTACTGAACCGATTGACTTGAAATTTGGTACAGGGGTAGCTTAACCTTACCAACTTCCCCTTTTGACCAACTTCCCCGTTTGACCAACTTCCCCATCTGACCAACTTCCCCGTCTGACTAACTTGCCCGTCTGACCAACTTCCCCGTCTGACCAACTTCCCCGTTTGACCAACTTCCCCATCTGACCAACTTCCCCGTTTGACCAACTTCCCCGTCTGACTGACTTGCCTTTTTAACCAACTTCCCCATCTGACCAACTTTCCCATCTAACCAACTTCCCCGTTTGACCAACTTCCCCGTTTGACCAACTTCCCCGTTTGACCAACTTCCCCGTTTGACCAACTTCCCCATCTGACCAACTTCCCCAACTGACCAACTTCCCCAACTGACCATTTTCCCCGTCTGACCAACTTTGTGTCTTTGACCGATTCAATTCTTGGTACAGGCGTAGCGTCCGGGGAAGAACATATGTTTGATCCCGAAATTCCCACAGGAACGGGGTGAAACCGCGGAAAAAGCTAGTTCTCAATATTTTACGTGGAACGACTGCCAGTCTACATCCCAAAAAGCGATGCGCTATTTTTAAGTGAACCAAACCAGCAGGTAGTCAAACTTCCTGTCGACACGACATTTATACAATTACAGGGAAATACTCTGCGCAGCACTCCGTTATATCATACTTGCTGTGCCCCGCGGTTTCACCCGCACAGTTCCCGATCCCGTGGGAATTTCGAGATAAAACATGTCCTATGTCCTCCCCCGGACGATAAGCTACCCCTGTACCAAATTTCAAGTCAATCGGTTCAGTAGTTTAGCCGTGAAAAGGAAACAGACAGACAGAGTTACTTTCGCATTTATAATATTAGTAAGGACAAGTAAGGATGTGTGCTTAGCTTACGCTAGAGGAAATGAAAAAAAGGTTTAATTTTATTAAAACTGGGCGAAATAAAAAATGATGAAGAGGAAGGGGGTATTGCTCTTAATTTTTATTCACTTTAAATAACAGTAAACATTATTTAACAATTAAATATTGTTTCAGCGCGACAACGTAGTGCGCAGTTTCCGCGTGGGCCGCATCTGGGTGCTGATCTGCACGGAGCTGATGGGGCGCGGGATCGACTTCCGCGGGGTGCGCCTCGTCATCAACTACGACTTCCCGCCCTCCGCCATCGCTTACATACACAGGTATGGAGGAAGATGGGTGTGGAAGTGTTTTCGAGTATGGATGTTTGTTTAAAATTATTTTTGTATATGGATGTTTGTCTAAAACTATTTTGTCTGTAGATATTGAACACAGACAGTTCTTTCGATAAAAGGTGTTTATCTAAAACTAACTCGATAAAAGATGTTCGTCTAAAACTATTTCGAGTATGGATGTTTGTCTAGTTTCGAATATAGATGTTTGTTTATGGGCTCAAAAGCACCTAATAGATGCTAAAAAAACGCAGTCTTTTTATATATTTTTTTTTTGCATATAAGTACTCTAATTATGACAATGTACAGGGTGGGCCGCGCGGGTCGAGCGGGTCAGAAGGGCAAAGCTATCACGTTCTTCACACAAGATGACGTCGCCAATCTCAGGAGGTGAGTAACGTATATATATAACGTGACCGGGATAAAAAGTATCCTATGTGTTAATCCATAACATACTGTCAGTCGTTTGATCATGAAGAAGTAACAAACACAAATCTACGCACGCACGCACGCAAATTTGTTTTATTAATATTTTTTATTCTAGTAAAAGAAACATATATTACTATAGATGCATATGTACATACACATTATCCAATTAAATGTCCTATATTATAACAACAATATAATAGGATGTCATTAGCGAAAGGTAAAAAATAAATCAACATAAAATTAAACGTAAGTAATTTTAAACATTTCAAAAATATAACTTTCGAAATCCCCCACAGTATAGCGACAGTAATAAAGCAGTCGGGCTGCGAGGTCCCGGAGTACATGTTGAGGATCAAGCAGAACGCCAGCCGCAGGAAGCGACTAGTCAAGAAGGCGATACGAAGGGACGATATCTCTACTATACTCGCCAAGAGGGGTGAAAAGTGAGTTTTAATATTTATACTTCTTAATCTTTAAATTCTTCAGAAAAATAGCCTAAAAACTTTTAACGTTAACTAACTGTGCCCCGCGGTTCCTCGCGTAGTGACCGTGGGCTTTTATTATTAACTGGCTGTGCCTCGATGTATTCCCGTTTTTTTTACCGTAAAAATTCAGGATAAAAAGTATCTAAGTATCTAATATGATATTCCAGGTTTTAAGGATCAATTTTCAAAATTCCTAATTTACTTATATCAGTCTAGCCTACTTTTATGTTCTAAATGTTACTTACTTCATACCTAAGTATTTAAACATTTGCTTCAAAGTACGTGTATCTGTTTATGCACGATCATTGTTAAAACTCTTTCCAAAATACCTTACCAAATTTTTAATGAAATATTTTTATTTTTAGGAGAAAATTAGACGCATCAAAAGAAATCAATGAAACCGAAAAAGCGAAAGACACAACAACAGTGAAATCGGGTAAAAATAAGAAAAATAGGAAAGTGCAAAACACAGAACAGACAACAAAAAACAAAATACAGAAGAATACAGTTGTCAAGAAATTCAAGAAGAAGAATATTAATAAGAAGAATAATAAGTTTAGTAAAAAGAAAGGAAAGACTGGTAACACTAAATAAATAATGATATTGATATAAAATGTAGTGTTTACTTTAACTTACGGCCTATTTCACGACCTTCAAGTTACGGTACTCACCAAGTAAAGTTAGCTTTGTCTCTTTCTTACTTTATATTATCAAGTGACAAAGACAAAACATGTGAGTAGCACGGAACGTTACTTGAAGATGGTGAAATAGGCCCTTAACTAAACAAAATTTAAAGTGCATTTCCAATACAAATCTGTATATATAAATCTCTTCCGTGGCTGAGTGATGTACTGACTGACAGGCAACGCACAGCCTAAACTACTGGTCGTAGAGAGCTGATATTTGGCACGTGTGTTTGTTGGGGGAGTAGGCTATACCACTAAGAGAGGATTTTTGGGAATTCCCCCTTAGGGGGAGAAAAGGGGGGCAAATTGAAAACTACGCGGGTGAAACTGCGGGGTGCTGCTAGTATAATATAATAATAAATCGCGTAGAATAAATCTTTTATCTTTTCATCTCCGGTTTCAAACGAAAAAACTAATCTGAAACATATAGGTGGTAGATTTATATTTGTTTGACATTCTCATGTGATTCTTTGAAGCCCAAACTGAGCAATAGTTATTTTCATCCCACTAGCTCGGAAAGTGATAATAGTGATAAATAGTGATAATAAATCATTTATTTACTCTTCACAACAGTAGTACTTATAGTAAACTTATATGTAGGTATCAATAATAACAATAGGTAGCTTATTATCTACTGAGATCAGTGGAGAGACAAATTAAGTAATAACACAATGTTGCCATGGTCCCTACACTAGGCTATGCCTGTCCTTTAGGCGACCAAATCAGTGGTATTTAGCCATGTATACAATGAAATCATTTAGCGTCAACAAGTATAATAAATGGAATCAAATATTAAAAATAAAATGTAATGGTATCAAACAAAAATAAAATCTTGACTTAAAGTGTAAAATTAATTAGTAGTTTTAATAAGCGAGAAAAAGAAAAAACCAAAGAAAGAATATAAATATTCATGTGTGTATGTGTGTGTGTGTGTGAAGGTGAGTGTGTGTGTGTGTGTGTGTGAAGGTGAGTGTGTGTGTGTGTGTTATGTGACTAGTGTAATCCCCTAATGAAAGATTCAATGTCATTGTAGTCAAGTCCAGTCAACCATTTCACTACTCTTCTTTTAACTTCTATGGCTTTCAGACTTATCACGTTACATGCTTTGTTAACTTTATTGTAGATCTTATTTTGTAGAAAAGTACCAAATCTTTTTACAAACGAGGAATTACTGACTGGTAACTGGCTGACTGGGACTGGTAACGGTAGTTGGAATCTACGTTTCGTTAAATATATTTTGAAATTTGAAGAAGAAAGTACGGACCGATGTACTTTAAGCGAAATACGTAATATAGCGAGACCTCTGACACTCAGTGCACCAAATTCTTGATATAAGGAAGCGGTTGGGTATCTAATAGGTTTTTATTTAATTATCTTAAGAATTGAGCGTTGTGCTCTTTCGAGAGATATCATGTGACACGCGGCAGCTGCACCCCAAACCACATTACAATATGTCAGTAATGATTGGCAAATACTATAATAAACAGTTCTAACAACGGAATAGTGAGCAATTGTACGTAGTTTTTTTAATATATCAATAAGTTTACGGACTCTTTTAGCTGTATTTTTGAGATGTTCTTTGAAATTAATATTCTCATCTATTATGACTCCTAAGTATTTAACAGACAAACTTCTGTTTATGTTACTGCATTTACAGCGTTGATTAGATGGGATGGTGTCAATACATGTGTGTACCTGAAGGGTGGAAATAGGTGGAGGTTGTGATGCTTTGGTTTTATGAAAACAGATGAAATTAGTTTTTGAGGTATTAGGAGTGAGAAGATTCTGTTGCAGCCAGTGAGCTACCAATTTAGTACCTAACTCTGCAGTTCTTACTACTTCATTCCACGAGTTGCCATGAAAAAGGATAGCAGTATCATCTGCATACCAAATTATGTCTGCATCTGTTATTTGAGTATCCATTATGTCATTTAGATACAAAATAAACAGCGTAGGACCGAGTATGCTTCCTAGTGCACACGATGTTCTAAATCCAAATTTACTTTAACCTCTAGAGAAAAACGACTTACTCCCAGTTATCGAAAATGCCTTGGGTCCTGCACGGCCTGTCACAGCGACCCCGATACTTTCCACTCTTGCGATTAAAATCGACTTTTACCCCCAGATATCGAGGATTAAAAACATACTTTCCGAGCTAGTGGGATGAAATAGTTATTTGTTATACAAGAGTGCAAAGTTGCTTTTTAACCGGGGCTCCAGTTGAGGACCGAGCCAGCGAAGGATTCTAAAATTGAATCACGAGCGCAGCGAGGGATTCAAAATAAGAATCCTGAGCGTTAGCGAGGGACTCAAAGGAGCACAAGGTTAAAAATTGTTTGCACTCGAGTGCAACACATTATTTTTCATCCCCCCTCAGCGAGGAAATTACTAAATAGAAACATAAAACAATCACAATATTAAGTGAAAAGCAAATTATCACGCGCAAAGCAAATAAAAAAATAAGTAAGTACACCAAGGAGGTTCTGAGTTTGAATTTGAAATAAAAAAAAAGTTGTATGAGAGTTTGTGAATCCAAAACATCATCACATTTAGTGCACACGATGTTCTAAATTCAAATTTACTTTAACCTCTAGAGCGCAAAAACGACTTTTACTCCCAGTTATCGAAAATGCCTTGGGTCCTGCAGGGGCCGCCTACAGCGACCCCCATACTTTCCACTCTTGAGATTAAAATCGACTTTTACCTCCAGATATCGAGGATTAAAAACATACTTTCCGAGCTAGTGGGATGAAAATGATTTTTTGTATTCTGAAACTATGCACACTTTCACTCATACATACACCCAGACCAAACATTTGATGGATGTACTTCATAAATAAAACAAAATATTACAATCGAAATATTTAATAGACATCAAAAATAAGATCACAATATAACTATACTTACAGTCTTTTTTTATTATACAAATATATATATCGACTACACTACGGACAATATAAAATGTACAAAAAGAAAATAATTCAGCAGCATTTTTTTTTAAATTAAAAATACTCTAAAAATAATGTTTATGTTTTATTGTAATTTTAAAATTATGCTTAAATAAAATCTTTGAATTTAGCCAATTAAACTTATGGCACTTTAGCTTAAATTAAAATAAAATAAACATCGATTTTTGATAAATTTTACAATCAGAAAAGCCTCATTTATTCACCATCTATATATTAAAAAATAAGCCTCTTTTGTGAGTATAATTATTTAAATTAAAATGATTTATCCAAAAATAATCGAGACAAAATGAGATTAAAAAAACATTTGACGCAAAATACCCACGGTATAGAGTCACAATCTTTTCTATGCCGGCGGCCAAAATTGGAAGCTACTATTGTCACTTTGATTCTAATGTCATTTGAATACATTATCAATAAACTGACAACCGAAAGATGCGATTACAGCGACGCCATCACCGGCACAGAAAAGATTGTGACACTATACAAATATTTTGCAAATTCGAAGGAAATTAAAACCTATTACCAGGAAATAAAGTTCTTTATCAATGAAAACCAGATAGCACTCAACAATGACCCTTATAGCTCTTGCAATATGATTCAATTTAGATAACTCATTCTATAACGCGTTCCGTTTCACATAAATCGAACTAGTTCTTTATTGGAACGTATTTTAAAAGCCTTATAATATTATGTACTAATTAATATTCCAATTATTTTTAATTTACTGTACTTTTACCATCACAATGACAATCTTAAATTATTTGTTATTCTTTTCAAATTCTTTGGATTTCAAATATCTTAGGTTGTAATTAGTAACGATTATTCCTAATTTCTATTAGCTATACTGGCGGTATACAATAATTATAACTAAAAACATAAAAAAGTAAGTCCTGCTTATTAACTTTATAGGTATAGTTCATTTATCTAAAGTTGGCAGCCACACTAATGCAATTTCAAAATGTAACATGCCAACTTTCGATAAACTACCTATAATATAATTATTTAAATATAAAACCTTAATATACCATCTATATACACCAAAACACGTACAAAAATATACAACATTTAAGTTTCATAAAGCCCACAACATAACCTCAACGAAAACAAAATGGCTGCTATCCGCCATTACATACACAATCATTCACACAACAAAATGGCTTCCATCTATACACAATCACTCGCAGAGCCAATCACACGGTAATCTGGGCATTTTATTCGCTGGCCATGGAAGGTAACCGGCTGTTTTGAACACCCAATAATCATAAGATACTTTGCTTACAAGGAGTACTAATATAAGTACCTCTAGTCCTATAATGTAGTAGATATAGTCCGTCCAGTCGCGCGGCGTGTGACACACTTTAGACTCTATCAAGTCGACCACAGCGCCTATTTTCTCTTCACACATTAAGCTTTTGTAGTCTGGTATGTTCTTTGAGTTTTCTAGGAGCCATGGCTGGGAATAGAGGAATAAAATATGGTAAGAAATAATAATTCTAGGACAAGTTTCCTAGACATAGTTACGGAATATCCAGACATAAATTATAATAATGTAGGTAAGTACTAGTTAAACTGCCTTATTTTGTCTTTTAGTAAAACACTACCAGGATTGAGACTACTTTAAAAAAAACCCAGGTAATTTTATATATATTGCGGGTCATATAACCCCGCAGGGGACCCACAATTTCTGTTACGAAATATTATATAAGTAAGTACTATTGATAAAAATCCTGGGACAGATTCTCCCAGTTCCAATTTCTATTGCAGCCGAGTGGCGACTTAAAACGTATATAGATAGATAGTGTTTATTAATATATTTATGTTACCTTAAGCATCTTCTCAGTATTGCAGTCACAGTGTATGCTATTCCCGGCTATTGAGAACGTAGGCCCCGTCGTGTCGAACCGGTTGGACAGCACGTATGTGTGGATCTATAACATTTAAGTAGGTACTTACATTAAATTTGGATAATCGCAGATAGTTCTATCAAGAAACTGTACTGGGATCTTGGTTTTTGCTACTAAAGTGACTTGTATGGGTAGCTACTATCTAATCAAGCACAATAATTCATACATTAAACTAGTTTTAGAAACTTTAAAAGAAAACTACTTAATGCGTCTCTTGGATGCGGTCAACTAACAACAAAAATACTTAATGCGGTCTTCTGGACAGTAATCTGCCTCGAAACGATTTGTAAATCCATGGCAATGTTAGGGTAAAAATATCCTTCTTATATGAAAAATAGCTTAAATAAGGAAAAACAAATAGAGCTACAATACCAGTGATAATCTACACCTGCACACGCGAGGACCTTTACAAGGCCACTGATAGTGCCATATCGGTGGCCGAGTTTTGGTCCTCAAATATATGAGTCGACACGCAAAGAAGAAGAAGAAGAAGTGATAGACCATAACTAACCGTCTTCAACTTATTATAAGCGATGGAGAAGAGCACGAAGTTGTCAATGAACTTGGTGCCCTCGAGCTCGAGGATGTTGGAGACGTCGTTGTAGTCGAGGATCAGCCGCCGCAGGTGGTCGTACGTCGGGTCGTCGCTCACCGGCTGCAGAGACGTTATCTGGGGTAGAACGAAATTGGAACTGTCAGCATATTTAGAAAAGTAAAATTTCTTAGTTTTAGGACCTTAACAAATTAGTTTTTTAATTTAAAATATGAGATTAATTAAAGAAAAAATTGTATACTTATTTTAAATTTGTACTCCCGAATCAGAACTATTCAGAGAGACACTATTTAGTTAGTGTCTCTCTGAATAGTACTGATTATTAGATAGTTCTGCCCGGAGACATTTATAAGATCGCTACCTACCTAGTCCTAAACAAGCTTAAACAAATCCACATTTTAAAAGCTTGGTTGGATGGCTGACTAGTATATATATACTGTCAACGGATTATGTAATAGAGGGAGAACACGCAAGCCAAGACAGACGTGTTCAATTGTTCATACACACAAATGTTTGTCGTGAGCGACAATCGAACTCAAACCTTTGCCATAGCAGGCCAAGGTATTCTAGCATGAAAATCTTTTGTTATAAGAACAAACATAAGTAAGTATAAATAAAAAAGAAACAATTTTTATTAAACTTAATAATCGGCCTAGTTACCTATATTATTCGTACTTACATTATTATAAGACACATTCAACTTGACGGTGTTAGGCGGGAGGTTGGTGGGCATCTCGGTGAGGTTCCGGAGCGAGCAGTCGACCGCCACCAGCCGCGTCACCTCGTCCCCCATCAGCTCCAGTCGCTCGGGGATGCACGAGCACTTCATGTAGGAAGGCTTTATGTTGCGGCAGCTTGCATTTAGCTGGGTAGGAAAAGTGTCGGTGTGAATGTTTTGTTTGTGAGTGGGCACTTTTCCTCAATTAGATTTTTACAATCTTGGAATCAAAACACATCAAAAGAAACTCAAAAGTTTAATGAAGAAATGGACATACTTCAATATTTTGTTATCATGTAGAATTATTGCAGTTTTAATGGTGATTGAAAAACTATAGGTGTGGCGTGGCGTGGCATTGTTATGCAGCCTACGCCCAGTTGGTCGAGCGAACACCAATACCAACGTGTGGACATCAATTTGCATTGTCTTGCATCACTCGGCTCGTGTATAGGCAGTACCACTTGTCTTGTATTAATTTGCCTTCGCTGGCGTTGGCCTCAGCTCGGCCAATACACGTGTAGCCTATATACACGTTGGCCGAGCTGAGGCCTACACATTAAATTTAGGATACTTAGTCCCTTGTACAAACAAACATTTAAATAATTATCATCTATATAATTACCTCTTTCTGCACCCTAAGATGGTCGATAGGCACAATCTGCACGTCCTTGAACCAGTTGAAGCTGAGGTCTAACGCGCAGAAAGTGTCGTTGTAGTTGAGGAACGTCACCAGAGAACTGTTGTTGGCCTCCATCGCCTTCTGGAAGTGCTTGCACGGCAGGAAGTTGTTACCTGCGAATATTATTTAGCTCTTTAAATAGAAATCTTTAAAGGTATATCCTTAAAGTTAATAAATTGCCTAATGGGTAATGGAAAAAACTAAAGCTAAAAAAGTAAAACTAAGTTACAGTTACTAAACAGGAATTCAACCTAGCTCGAAGACCAGGTTCTTTGTACTCTCCTTTATTTTCTAATTGTATAGTTAGGTATACAAAGAGGAAAAAGTAGAGGGCTCAGGGGTTTTGTCTTGGACCTCCGACTCACGACACACTGACACAGTAGTGTTCACTCTATTACTCACCGCCAATATTCTACGAGAGTGGCGTATTTCTCCTTCTAACCTTTCGGCCACAGGTATGAGTTTTGCTCTACCAAAGGTTGCAAAGGTGCTGTGTTCTTTTTTTTCTTATTTAATGTGCTTTTATCAGACTTTAAATTAGTGGAAGTCTGTCCGTATGGGCCTATACAATCAGAACTGACTCGATAAATTTTGTAGTATCCAACCTCACTAATATTACTTACCAGACAAATCAATAGAGATCTTCTTATTACTGTGCACCAGACTGAGAGGAAACTCTGTCAAGTTGTTGGCTGAGGCGTCCAGCACAGTCAGGTTGAACAGGTAGGCGAAAGGTCGCTGGATGGACGGCTGCAACTTGGCACTGGTCAGGTTGTTTGAAGATATGTTGAGGCACGCTATGGACGAGTACTTTGGGAATTGACCTGGAAGTAGAGGGGGTTGTAGGTTAATAAATGAAAGGTCACAAAAGCTAATCTTTTGTTAATAAATCGAATGTGCAATATTTAATTTTATTCGGTAAAGTATTATCATCAGCGAACATAGTTTTGGATTCGATTCCTCAATGAAGTATTTTTGCAAATACAAAATATAATTTAATCTTAACGGGTTTTCAAATTACGGGGTGCGCAATGCAAATAACTGACCATCAACCAGATTTGTAGGAGTATACTTTTTAAGCGCGTTTAGCATCTACTTAAGTGTATAGTCTAGGCCTAGTCTAGCTTTTATAGGGACAATTTAGATGGTATACCTAAAGTACAAATACTAGGAGAGAAACCGACGGACTCACACATCTAACTTACCCACAATCTTCCCAATATTCCCGTCAGTGAATGACATGGAAGCCAGTCTCCTGAACATGGCCTGGGACACATCCAGCTCGTCAATACTCGCGTTCGACACGTGAAGGTACTTTGTGGTCTTCTGGGTTACTGGGAAAAGAAATAATAAGTGAGTTTAGAAGAAGATATAAAAGGAGGAATATAAAGAATCAAGAAGCCCACAACTTTGTTTCTGCTTCATAAGTAGATGTAACACAAGCATAACATAACATAATCATTCAGTCCATCATCTCAACCGACCAACTTCCCAACATCCCCGTCTGACCAACTTCCCTGTTTGACCACATTCCCCAACTGACCAACTTCCCCAATTGACCAACATCCCCACCTTACCAACTTCCCCATCTGACCAACTTTCCCGTCTGACCAACTTCCCCATCTGACCAACTTCCCCATCTAACCAACTTCTCCGTCTGACCAACTTCCCCGTTCGACCAACTTCCCCGTCTGACCAACTTCCCCGTCTGACCAACTTCCCCGTTTGACCAACTTCCCCAACTGACCAACTTCCCCGTCTGACCAACTTCCCCGTTTGACCAACTTCCCCATCTGACCAACTTCCCCATCTGACCAACTTCCCCATCTGACCAACTTCCCCATCTGACCAACTTCCCCGTCTGACAAACTTCCCCGTCTGACCAACTTCCCCAACTGACCAACTTCCCCGTTTGACCAACTTCCCCGATTGACCAACTTCCCCGTCTGACCAACTTCCCCATACGACCAACTTCCCCGTCTGACCAACTTACCTGTCTGACCAACTTCCCCGTTTGACCAACTTCCCCGTTTGACCAACTTCCCCGTTTGACCAACTTCCCCGTTTGACCAACTTCCCCAACTGACCAACTTTCCCGTTTGACCAACTTCCCCGTTTGACCAACTTCCCCAACTGACCAACTTCCCCGTCTGACCAACTTCCCCGTTTGACCAACTTCCCCGTTTGACCAACTTCCCCAACTGACCAACTTCCCCGTCTGACCAACTTCCCAAACTGACCAACTTCCCCGTCTGACCAACTTCCCCGTCTGACCGACTTGCCTTTTTAACCAACTTCCCCATCTAACCAACTTCCCCAATTGACCACATTCCCCAACTGACCAACTTCCCCAATTGACCAACTTCCCCGTTTGACCAACTTCCCCAACTGACAAACTTCCCCATCTGACCACATTCCCCGTCTGACCAACTTCCGTCTGACCAACTTCCCTTTCTGACCAAGTTCCCCAAATGATTACCTTCCCCGTCTGACCATCTTCCCCGTCTGACCAACTTCCCCGTCTGACCAACTTCCCCAACTGACCAACTTCCCCAACTGACCAACTTCCCCGTCTGACCGACTTGCCTTTTTAACCAACTTCCCCATCTAACCAACTTTCCCAATTGAACTCATTCCCCAACTGACCAACTTCCCCGTCTGACCAACTTCCCCGTTTGACCAACTTCCCCATCTGACCAACTTCCCCATCTGACCAACTTCCCCATCTGACCAACTTCCCCATCTGACCAACTTCCCCGTCTGACAAACTTCCCCGTCTGACCAACTTCCCCAACTGACCAACTTCCCCGTTTGACCAACTTCCCCGATTGACCAACTTCCCCGTCTGACCAACTTCCCCATACGACCAATTTCCCCGTCTGACCAACTTCCCCGTTTAACCAACTTCCCCAACTGAAAAACTTCTCCGTCTGACCAACTTCCCCAACTGACCAACTTCCCCGTTTGACCAACTTCCCCGTTCGACCAACTTCCCCAACTGACAAACTTCCCCGTCTGACCAACTTCCCCAACTGACCAACTTTCCCGTTTGACCAACTTCCCCGTTCGACCAACTTCCCCAACTGACCAACTTCCCCGTCTGACCAACTTCCCCGTTTGACCAACTTTCCCCAACTGAAAAACTTCCCAGTCTGACCAACTTCCCCAACTGACCAACTTCCCCGTTCGACTAACTTCCCCAACTGACCAACTTCCCCGTCTGACCAACTACCCCAACTGACCAACTTCCCCAATTGACCAACTTCGCCGTTTGACCACCTTCCCCGTCTGACCAACTTCCCCGTCTGACCAACTTCCCCATGTGACCAACTTTCCCGTCTGACCAACTTCCCCGTTTGACCAACTTCCCCAATTGACCAACATCTCCATCTGACCAACTTTCCCGTTTGACCAACTTCCCCAACTGACAAACTTCCCCGTTTGAACAACTTCCCCGTTTGACCAACTTCCCCGTCTGACCAACTTCCCCATGTGACCAACTTCCCCGTCTGACCAACTTCCCCATGTGCCCAACTTCCCTGTCTGACCAACTTCCCCGTCTGACCAACTTCCCCGTCTGACCAACTTCCCCGTCTGACCAACTTCCCCATGTGACCAACTTCCCCGTCTGACCAACTTCCCCAACTGACAAACTTCCCCATCTAACCAACTTCCCCAACTGACCAACTTTCCCGTTTGACCAACTTCCCCGTTCAACCAACTTCTCCAACTGACCAACTTCCCCGTCTGACCAACTTACCTGTCTGACCAACTTCCCCGTTTGACCAACTTCCCCGTTTGACCAACTTCCCCGTTTGACCAACTTCCCCGTTTGACCAACTTCCCCAACTGACCTACTTTCCCGTTTGACCAACTTCCCCGTTTGACCAACTTCCCCAACTGACAAACTTCCCCATCTAACCAACTTCTCCGTCTGACCAACTTCCCCGTTCGACCAACTTCCCCGTCTGACCAACTTCCCCGTTTGACCAACTTCCCCGTCTGACCAACTTCCCCATCTGACCAACTTTCCCATGTGACCAACTTCCCCGTCTGACCAACTTCTCCAACTGACAAACTTCCCCGTTTGAACAACTTCCCCAACTGACCAACTTCCCCGTTTGACCAACTTCCCCGTTTGACCAACTTCCCCAACTGACAAACTTCCCCATCTAACCAACTTCCCCAACTGACCAACTTTCCCGTTTGACCAACTTCCCCGTTCGACCAACTTCCCCAACTGACCAACTTCCCCGTCTGACCAACTTACCTGTCTGACCAACTTCCCCATTTGACCAACTTCCCCGTTTGAACAACTTCCCCAACTGAACAACTTCCCCGTTTGACCAACTTCCCCAACTGACCAACTTCCCCGTTTGACCAACTTCCCCAACTGAACAACTTCCCCGTTTGAACAACTTCCCCAACTGACCAACTTCCCCGTTTGACCAACTTCCCCAACTGACCAACTTCCCCGTTTGACCAACTTCCCCGTTTGACCAACTTCCCCAACTGACAAACTTCCTCATCTAACCAACTTATCCGTCTGACCAACTTCCCCGTTCGACCAACTTCCCCGTCTGACCAACTTCCCCAATTGACCACATTCCCCAACTGACCAACTTCCCCGTTTGACCAACTTCCCCAATTGACCAACATCTCCATCTGACCAACTTTCCCGTCTGACCGACTTCCCCATCTGACCAACTTACCTGTCTGACCAACTTCCCCGTTTGACCAACTTCCCCGTTTGACCAACTTCCCCGTTTGACCAACTTCCCCAACTGACCAACTTCCCCGTTTGACCAACTTCCCCAACTGACAAACTTCCCCATCTAACCAACTTCCCCAACTGACCAACTTTCCCGTTTGACCAACTTCCCCAACTGACCAACTTCCCCGTCTGACCAACTTACCTGTCTGACCAACTTCCCCGTTTGACCAACTTCCCCGTTTGACCAACTTCCCCGTTTGACCAACTTCCCCGTTTGACCAACTTCCCCAACTGACCAACTTTCCCGTTTGACCAACTTCCCCGTTTGACCAACTTCCCCAACTGACAAACTTCCCCATCTAACCAACTTCTCCGTCTGACCAACTTCCCCGTTCGACCAACTTCCCCGTCTGACCAACTTCCCCGTTTGACCAACTTCCCCAACTGACAAACTTCCCCGTCTGACCAACTTCCCCAACTGACCAACTTCCCCGTCTGACCAACTTCCCCAATTGACCACATTCCCCAACTGACCAACTTCCCCGTTTGACCAAATTCCCCAATTGACCAACATCTCCATCTGACCAACTTCCCCGTTTGACCAACTTCCCCGTTTGAACAACTTCCCCAACTGACCAACTTCCCCGTTTGACCAACTTCCCCGTCTGACCAACTTCCCCGTTTGACCAACTTCCCCGTTTGACCAACTTCCCCGTTTGACCAACTTCCCCAACTGACAAACTTCCCCGTCTGACCAACTTCCCCAACTGACCAACTTCCCCGTCTGACCAACTTCCCCAACTGACCAACTTCCCCGTTCGACCAACTTCCCCAACTGACCAACTTCCCCGTCTGACCAACTTCCCCATGTGACCAACTACCCCGTCTGACCAACTTCCCCGTTTGACCAACTTTCCTGTTTGACCAACTTCCCCAACTGACAAACTTCCCCGTCTGACCAACTTCCCCAACAGACCAACTTCCCCGTCTGACCAACTTCCCCAATTGACCACATTCCCCAACTGACCAACTTCCCCGTTTGACCACCTTCCCCAATTGACCAACATCTCCATCTGACCAACTTTCCCGTCTGACCGACTTCCCCATCTGACCAACTTACCTGTCTGACCAACTTCCCCGTTTGACCAACTTCCCCGTTTGACCAACTTCCCCAACTGACAAACTTCCCCGTTTGACCAACTTCCCCGTTTGAACAACTTCCCCAACTGACCAACTTCCCCGTTTGACCAACGTCCCCGTCTGACCAACTTCCCCGTTTGACCAACTTCCCCGTTTGACCAACTTCCCCAACTGATAAACTTCCCCGTCTGACCAACTTCCCCATCTGACCAACTTTCCCAACTGACCAACTTCCCCATCTGACCAACTTGCCCATCTGACCATTTTCCCCGTCTGACCAACTTTGTGTCCTTGACCGATTCATTCGAAGACCAACCTCAAGACTTGCAGTGTTCAGTTCTTGGAGCATTCCTCGCAATTCATGTGCTGTTGGGCCAAAAATGACGATGTCAGCCGTGAAACGTCAGTTTGTCAGGCGTTTGCTACCGACGACGACACCCCGTAAAATATCAATACTCAATCATAGAAATAAATCAACATTATAACAAAAGATCCGAAAAAATTCACAAATGAACTAACGTTCCTCTAATTTTTTCGGTGTGTGACTTCAAATAGGGTTCAATCCAGTATATCACTTAACAAAAGGGTTCCGTTACCAAAAGAGATTGAGAACCGCTGATCTAGGGTATCAAAAATTACGCACACACTCATTCACACACACACAGACCGAGATAAACATTGATGTGAGTAATCTAAATAGTACCCTTAGTTAATAGGCAACATTTTGGTAAGGTACGTCAAATTTAAAATGTTCTACGTGTTCTTATCTCGACGTAGTTACCCTTAATAAAATGTGATAAATTAACCATTAGCTAGTAATTAATGTGTTCAATATATAAACTGATTTACAATTGGATTATACGAATTCACTAACTGTTCCTTACGAACCTGTACCAGTTGTACATAGGTAAGCATAAATTATTTAAATTCTATAAAATACCTGTTGATACAAATACTTACTGGGTATGGAGTCGTCCCCTTCCACTACTGTATTCCAGAAAGACATTGAACAATTGAAAAGGCAGTGTTAGTCGGGTTCTTAATCATGAATGGCTTGGTTACTAATACAAAAATCTTGTATAATGGGCAACGGTATCGCAACAAGCGTAATACTTGTGGGATACTTAAATTTTGGAAACATAGGATAGAATACCTTAAAATACTTTTTATCCCGAAGCAGAATTAGGCTAGTTATTAATTTCCAAGACAAAGATTTTTACTAAAGTTATTTTATCATGTTTGATTTAATTTTGAATAAAATTATCTAATCCACTACGAAATTAGTTAGTAAGTAGGTATTACTACTATTTTGATGATATCAAGTTAGTTAAAAAGCGGGAATAAGCTCTTTTATTTACTTCCAACTATGACATTCTAATATATAAAATTCTCGTGTCACAGTTTTCGTTGCCATACTCCTCCGAAACGGATTGACCGATTCTCATGAAATTTTGTGAGGATATTCAGTAGGTCTGAGAATCGGCCAACATCTATTTTTCATCCCGAAATTCCTACGGGAACTGGAACGGGAACTACGCGTGTGAAACCGCGGGGCGCAGCTAGTAATTTTATAAAATACTATAATCCATCGCGCACCACATTGTACTTAGAAATAAGATATTAGTCTGGTTTGAAAGAGGATTAAGGTCCCTCATTATACCAGTCTACCCTCTAACTATAATAATAGTCCCAAATACTCACTGACAGGCCCCAAGACCTCTCTAAGGTCGGTGCTGTTGAGGTCACAGCAGAACACCGCCACGGAGCCGACGGTGATGCACTGCTGGGGGGTGCACAGCTCGCGCGGCATGTGGAAGCATCGGTCCATGTTGAGGTACTGCTTGATCGGGTCCGGCATTGGAGTGGAGGCTGGGGGTTGCTGGAAAGGTTAATGAAGAATATTCCAGATACTTTATTTTATTTAGGTTGGGCATAAAGCACGGAATGTCAGCCGCAGAGAGGCGGGCCTGTCCGTGGGGCGAAATCCCTGTTCTGGGAGATTCTCAAACGAGCACTCATAAATATCATAGTGTTAATAAATGGCTACCAACTTTACACCAGGGATATGCCTGATTTTAATACCAATTTGTGCAGCTACCTATGAAATGTCATCAACTGATTTTCATAATACTCTTTCGTGTTATTAGGATTTTTTTTTGGCACAGTGATATGAATATGAATTGAACTTAACAGCACTGCCCACTTCTTCCTCACTGTAAGTATTTTTATCATCATAATTATCCAAAGTGCATACAAACCTACCTCCCTGGGCGCGGGCGGCTCTATGTCCTCGACCCTCATCTCGATGGTGGGGATGTACAGCACCAGGTACACCACCCAGCACCATACTGTTAGCTGGAACATAAAGACAACATTCATAAACACCATTGACTAATGTGATATAGGTATGGTCAGCGCCAGACATTGAGCAACAATCTTTTCTGTGGCGGGTGTGACAGCCTTCGCTGTAGTCGCATGTTTTGGTTTTCAGTATAATGAAAATATAGCCAAATGACATTATCAAAAGGACAATAGTAGCTTCCAATTTTGGCCGCCATCACAGCAAAGATTGTAACTAAAAGGTACGGTCACCATCAGATACAAGGTACAATCTGCTTCAGATAAAAGGTCTCCCTTAGTTGGAAATACCAAAGTGAGCCTTACCAAGGGGGAGGGGGGTTTCTTTTATCTGAAGCTGATAATACCTGTGCTCGACGACGGTTTAACTTGACGGTTTAACTTTGTTTAACTATACATATAGATGTATGTAGCAGTTTTCTCCGATAAGTGCCCAACACTAAAATATTTGTTCAATTCAAAAAATGTTTTGATGTTAGTTTCTGAAATTCGCGCATTCAACCTAACTCTTCTGTTTACTAAGACTTATAAATTAGCATAGATTTGGTATAAATTAAAATATTAGTATAAACAAACAAATGCTAATATAGTCAATAAAGTCATATTATAATATCAGAGTCACACTGTTATTTTAATTTGGCTTTATTGGCCGCCAATAATATCAATTTATTAATATCTAATTCTAGATTTAATTACCACCAGGTGATACAACAATATAACTTAGGTAACTCAGGTTAAAGAACGAAAACATAATGTGAATATGTTTGGTCGTTATTTGTTTGTTTACAACTTTTTGGTCGCTGGATAGATTTCAATGAAACTGACTAGAAAACAGATTGTATTACACCAGTCCCTTTAAAGTGAAGGTATAAATATTCTACTTACTTATATAAAAAAAAAAACAATTGGCTTATGTAAGTTCGGGTATCACATATTTGGAACCACTACATCTACATATTTGTTGGTAACTGCCAGGTTTGTACTAACAAAATTATAGACAAAACCAGGATAATTAATTGCTTACAAGCAGCACCGAGACGAACCACTTGAAGGATATAAATAACGCAGGATATTACATGAGAAACCGCTATATTCTATAAATAGATTCAGATTGAATAAACAAACTATTGACTAACTAATGAATTGATTTACGATGCATGTTAATGTAGCCAACGTGAGATAACACGTTGGTTGTAATGTTTGCTGGTTGCCAGGTAATCTGTGACCTAGTATGCATTTAAATATTTATAGTAGGAATGTGTATCGGTGATAAAATACTTATAAAGTCATATTTCTTTGTCAAGCGGTCGAAGGACTCGACTGTAGACGATTTTATTTGAATAAATACATACTTAAGTATTTATAAATCGTCTTTTTAAATTCCGTACCGCATAATGTACGGGTATGTTTAGCCAAATTTTTAGTCAATGACGATATAGCAAGTACCAAGTACTTACTGGTGTTCTTCAAACACGCAACTATTTACATTCTTAACTAAGGGTCTATTTCACCATCTTCAATTAACGTTCCGAGCACCTACTCACATGTTTTGTCTTTGTCACTTGATATGAAGTAAGAAAGAGACAAAACTAACTTTACTTGGTGAGTAACTTTACTTGAAGGTCGTGAAATAGGCACTTTGTATACAATAACATTTAACGTTTCAAAATCCAATCCAACTTTGGGCAGTAAGTATGTCAAAAAGTAAATAATTCATAAGTTTATATCTATTGCCAGGCCCTTCGTCCACATGTAATGAATATAAATATTACGTCGTACTGTACTAGGTATTTGAATCTCAACCCAAGGACATCGTACCAACACGTTGCCGATAATAGCAGATGTTAGAATATTCAACGTTAATATTTTATAATTGACCAATACTACATACCTACCTAGTATTGAAGGGATAATATAAACGTAGAGTTAATAGGAGAAACTCAGTCTTTGTAAACGTTTACACTAATTGTTTAGGTAAGTGTTGGTTTCCTTATAGGTAAGCCTTTGGTGGAAAGGATTGATTAACTTACCCGAGAAGTTACAAGCAAACTGGTCAGATTTGATTAAAATTTTCAATTTTCGTTCACGCAAACCTATCCAGACCAAAACGAAAATATACAACAAAAAGTAGTAATTTTCTAGTTATGATGCCACCTAATCATACCTATCATAGATGCGAAAGTTTGTATGTTTGGATGTTTATTACTCTTTCACGCAAAAACTACTGAATCGATTTAGATTTTTGGTACAGATACAGATGTTCCTTATAACTAATAATAACACATAGGATACTTTTATCCCAAAATTCCCATGGGATTGGGAGTCACACGGGTAAAACCGCGGGGTGCAGCTAATATCTAATATATATTATTTTCCTGATTCGCGGAACCGCGGTGTAAGTATATCTACTTCATCATACCTACCTCTATGCTATGATATCCACCACATAAAACTGCTTAATGTACCTGTGACCTAGGTATAAAAATGCTAATCCTATGCGTCCTAATTCCAGTTGAATCGAGTCGTCCTAATCGAGTTGCCAATTATTCAATCGACAACTTCCGCTTGAAATGACCACGACCTCTTATAAACACGTACAAAGACACAAACATAAGATTTCATATTGTCTTTTCTTCCAGAACTTTGGATCATATTTTAATAAAAACGGCGAATAAAAGTTCTTTTGCGATCGTTATCCTACTAATATTATAAAACCGAATGTATAAGTGTGGATGTTTGGATGTTTGTTCCTCTTTCACGCAAAAACTACTGGATAGATTTTCACGAAACTTTACAATAATTTAGCTTATACATCATACTAACACATAGGATACTTATTATCCCAAAATTCCCACGGGAACGGGAACTACGCGGGTGAAACCGTGGGGCGCTGCTAGTACTTACATATATTTAATCATCATGAAACTTCCGAAAACCCCGAGCGGATGTCTATTTGTAAATATTTACTGAATATTAGTTTATGTATTCCCGTCTCCTTGATCTGTGTTTAGACATGTTTATAAGTATAATTAATTAAACTTCTGAGTTTAAGAAACATTTACCATGCATTACCAAATAACTCTAAGATTAAGGGCCTATTTCACGATCTTCAAGTAAGGTTCCGAGTGGCTACTTGCAAGTTTTGTCTTTGTCACTTGATATGAAGTAAGAAAGAGACGAAACTACCTTTACTTGGTGATTAACTTTACTGGAAGGTCGTGAAACAGGCCCTAAGTAGTTATTACTAACATTATTACATTGATACCTAAACATTGATCTCTATGTATTTTTTCTTTTACGTTATAAATACGTCTGTAATTCAATTCTAGGTTTGTGTATTGTTGTGATTATCCCAGTTCGAACATGGGCTGGCTTGACCGGGGAAAGAAACTACACTCTCACAGGAAGTCGGCGTGAAGTATCAAAGTATGAAGTAAGTAGCTCAAGATTCTGCATTTCGCATGGTGAGTGAGAGGTCCGAAGAATCAAATGCAAAAATCATAAACACGTATTCTGTATGAGCATTAAAGTAGCACTTATAAACGAAAGAAGATTTAAGATAAAAATAAAAGAGAGAAAGATAAAGAAAAATTATACTTAATTAAAGTTAGTTAATAAATAAATATTTTCCACTTAGTGAAGTGATGTAAGTCCACGTGAGATTCTCTAGTTGGTTCCATGTCACTCCATTTAATTGATATGTTTATTTATAAATAAACTAAAGGTCCGCTCCGACTTCGACCGACACGAACAATCAATCATTGAAATCATCATTTTTGATCATTGACGACCAATAATGGTGTAGTTGGTAGGGTAGTGGCCCATCAGACATCTTCATAACTACTAAGTTCGATTCTCGCTCAAGACAAACATATTTTCATCTATGTAACATTTAATTGTAATTAACTATGTAATGGATTATTATATCTGAAATAAATACATTTTAATTTTAATTTAATTTATTATTATATTATTTTCTGTACGTGCTACGTTTTTAACCCCCGACGCAAAAAGAGGGGTGTTATAAGTTTGACGTGTCTGGGTGTGTGTGTATCTGTCTGTCTGTGGCATCATAGCTCCCGAACGGATGATACGATTTCAATTCAGTTTTTTTTGTATTCAAGGGGACTTACGTGCGAGTGTTCTTAGACATGTTTGATGAAAATCGGTTGACCCGTTTAAAAGTTATGGGGGTTTGAAAGTAATTGTGTAGGGGGTTTTTTAAATTTTTAATTTAATGTTATTGCTCAGGGTGTTTTATCACTTCTAAGATTTCTAAGTATTTTTTGGAAAAGGATGTTTATCCGTTATCTAATACAAGCTTTGTTTAGTTTGGGACTATATGACTATGTGCATTGTGATATTTGAACGAATATATGTAAGTATAAAAAATTCTCCATTCCCTTACAAACAAACATACAGTGAATTTTCTTTCATTATAAAATTAGCATAATACAATTTACAAAGTGGTGCAGTGTTGGTGCTCTCATAATAATTAAAAGCGTTGGTGTTAATTACATGTATGTACTTAATTAGTAATATGTACAGTGTACATGTACAATTGTACAGCTATAATAATTAGTGATCTTGCCTATGTACAAAATACATATAGGTAAATGTAATGAACTCTTTAAATTATTTACATAAAATAAAATTACTTAAGTATATTGCATAAACTGTGAGATGTTACAAAAACAAAATTTAAGTCAAGTTTAACGATGTCAACAGTTTGTCTGCCTACAGACAGACATTAGTTTTATTATATTAAGTAGGTACATACTTAGATAGTACATATATATACATAATAATGTATAAGTACCTAATTAATGATCTGCTAGATGTTATCAGATGTGAACCGTCGGGTCTGAGGTCACGTTATCAGCACCAGCCACCACATAACAGAACTCAGAGCGATATCTGATACTTTGTAGCATTTGCGAGAATATAATTTATTTTCATTTAAGAATAGGTACCTTATTATAAAGGGTAGGCAACAATTAGGTTTTATTTATTTATTTATGCATGTCACATGACAATAATATAATACATGAACATGTGACACCCCGTAAGGGTGCTTGCAATCGGAGGGCTACTACAGTTATTAATTAGGAGCTAATAATTAATTAGTTACTTAAGCTAATACAATTAAATGTTTTCAATAACATTTTTCTTATTACTAAAACACAATTTAACAATTTTATTATTATTATATTATCACAATAGTATTGCATACCTTTACAAATATATGGTTTGGTAGACTAATTCACTTAAGTGCATTAAGGAAAACTCCTTTTTTATAACCATTTTCTTGGTTTCTACAAATTCATCTGTAATATCAGTAGTATTTCAATGAGCTGTTCCCTCTACCGAGATTGCTGAATTGAAATCGGTTGCATAGTTGAAAATAAGTAGCTGAGTGTGTGTACAATATGAACATACATACTAACACACTACAACAAGCGTCTTTACTTCGTACTATGTTCATTTACCTATATAAGTACAATTCATATACGAAGACACCAATTTCCAAATAGCATAACAAACAATACCCCCAAACGGATACAAACATACATATTCCATATCTAATACATACTTATGTCTTGTGTATTATCAATACCAACCCAGCAAGACGCCTCCCTCGGCAAATAAGGGCTCGATAAGGCACTGAACTAACAACATTAAATTGGACTCACACTGGGCAGAACGTCGTCGTCAACTGTTTGACGTCGAGTAGACGTGGAATTTATGATATTACTAGTTCTTAAGAAGGACTAACTTTATTAATAACTCGACTAGTAGTCTTAAGGCCTATTTCACGATCTTCAAGTAAAGTTTCGAGTATCTACTCACATGCTTTGTCTTTGTCACTTGATATAAAGTAAGAAAAAGACAACACTCACTTTAATTGGTGAGTAACTTTACTTGAAGATCGTGAAATGTGCCCTTAGAGTTAGTACTTTTAGCAGTAACTTAGTAAGTACCTAGTTAAGTACTAAACTAAGTCGTAGAAAACTTGTGTATTGCTAGCTAGAACTGTTTACGGAAAAAAGGAAAATGAATGAGTGTGTGCGTAGTTCCTGATACCCTAGATACAAATTTCAAACTTAGTTAGGGGTCAGTTACTATAATGAGATTATGTAGTGAATGATTATGTTATGTTATTTGAATGTGATTTATTTTTATTAATGAATTTTCTTTTATTTTTTCTGCCTACTACTTATAAACAAAATTAAAATCTTTGACATTCTGTAAAGAAAATATATTCATTTTCTTAATATTAGTAGGAGAAATAATCAGTTAAAGGAAATAATATGCGTAATCACCACGCTTAAGTAAACCTGATCGGAGACCCTAAACTCGATAATTGACGGTTTTTGTACTTTTTGATCTAGTCATATTATATGAAAAGCGTATTTTATAAACATGCTTTTAGGTAATAATTAAAGGAAATATTGTCATCTAAAAAATACTCAGAGAAAAACAATATTATACAGAAAACTTAAAAAATATATCAAGAAAAATGAACATATGTTTTCTGAATTTCACTTTTAGCATTAACTTCCATGCCTTCGGATTCTAGTAATTCGACCAATTTAGCACTAAAAATTAAACAAACTTAAAGTCCAGATCCTTATTAAGGAAATACTCATAGGAAAATTTAATTGTTATTATAATTATTATTGAAATCGAAAAAAATATAAAGTTAGAATTTGTAAAAATCACACTCAAGAAAATCGTAATTTACGTTGATAAATGATGCTCAAAACGTTATTAAAATTACCTCAAATAATAAAAGAATATTTTCTACAACAATTATACTAAAAAAAAAACTCTAAAACAAATTGTCTTTTTTTCTACAAATATTTTAAAATCATCATAAAACTACTATAAAATCGGACGCACGAAACAATTCAAATCAGTCTGCCGCGAGGCTTTCTAGAGAAAGGACGTATCGCTCCTACCGAGCGTTTGACCTTTGCGGCGCGTACGAATTTTATACGATAACTCATCAACATGTTTTGATACTCGATAATAATTTTTGTTTTATAATTTGAATTATTTATTAAAAAAAAATATTAACATTTATGATAACAAATAATGTTTTAGAATGCAGGCATTTACCCACATTAGTAATGTAGGCATTTACCCACATTACTAATGTAGGCATTTACCCACATTAGTAATGTAGGCATTTACCCACATTAGTAATGTAGGCATTTACCCACATTACTAATGTAGGCATTTACCCACATTAGTAATGTAGGCATTTACCCACATTACTAATGTAGGCATTTACCCACATTAGTAATGTAGGCATTTATCCACATTACTAATGTAGGCATTTATTTGTTTTATTCATTACTAGCAGCGCCCCGCGGCTTCACCCGCGAAGTTCCCGTTCCCGTGGGAATTTTGGGATAAAAAGTATCCTATGTGTTATTCTGATGTATAAGCAAGATTATTGTAAAGTTTCATTAAAATCCATTCAGTAGTTTTTGCGTGAAAGAGTAACAAACATCCATACATACAAACTTTCGCCTTTATAATATTAGTAGGATTCCTTGTTGTGAATAATGGAATATCGAATCGAAAGTTATTACGTAAATTATATCTAATCATATACTACCTACTACGAATCGTAAAAAAAATATACTCGTATTTTTACTTTTGTCAATAACTTTTACACAATTTATAATTTCCAATGGATCAAAACCATTCGGCCGGAGTATTCAGAGCGAGCGCGCCGTCACTACATAGACAGTGTGCATGCGGACACGCGTGCGCGTCTGTGTGAGTGAAAATTTGAGTTGTCGCGCGCCAGATCAACCCTCTTAATACTTACATATGAGACCTGACATAGCATTCTTATTCATAAGTAAGTAAGTACATAAGTTATTTATTTCTAAATCTCAGTGTATGATTATATACCTACCAATGGCTTAGGTTACGTGTCTAGAGCTTTACATAAAGACATGTAAATAAATTCCACATTACATAACCATTTTGCAACATAATGTTATTTAAATGCTTTCTGAAGCGTTCTACGTAGATTTAATCCCACCAAAAACATTCTGTAAAAAACTAGCCAAGTCTCGATGGAGCTGCTTGTTTAACTCTAAAAAGTAATGAAATCTAGACAGACTCGTGCCAAGTCTAAGGTTCCTTACTGCGATTTCTTTATTATTATAGTTAATGTTGTGTGACTTGGCCGTTGAACATTGTTTAAAAGGTTAGTAGTGGGTACATGTCAATTTTGTTTACACGTAATGTTATAACATTATTAAAATACGCAGCTTTATCAAGCCTACAATTGACTGGATATTGAATCAACATTTTTCAAGTGGCTATAATTAAGCAAATTTTCTATCGTCAATGGATAGGTTCTGGATTTTTTAAGATTGGTGCAATAGCGTCATGGAGCACCTAGTTTTGTACCCTTGTGTACATACATGTGTACCCTTCAACGGCCAAGTCACACAACATTAACTATAATAATAAAGAAATCGCAGTAAGGAACCTTAGACTTGGCACGAGTCTGTCTAGATTTCATTACTTTTTAGAGTTAAACAAGCAGCTCCATCGAGACTTGGCTAGTTTTTTACAGAATGTTTTTGGTGGGATTTCATTTCTTTTTGTTAAAACTTGTTTATATTGATTTATTTTATTAGATTTTCATATTTGACACACTTAGGAGTAGTATTATATTATTAAGCGCCCCGCGGTTTCACCCGCGTAGTTCCCGTTCGCGTTTCCGTGGGAATTTCGGGATAAAAAGTATCTATACATAAATAGTTTTTAAGCTACCTCCCCACAAATTGTCAGCCAAATCAGTTCAGCTGTTCTAGAATTATAATTCCCGTTCCCATTCCCGTGGGAATTTCGGGATTAAAAGTTTTCTATGTGCTACTCCTGGTTCTAAGCTACCTCCCCACCAATTTTCAGCCAAATCAATTCAGCCGTTCTTGAGTAATAAATTCCCGTTCCCAATCCCGTGGGATTTTCGGGATTAAAGTGTTCTATGTTCTTGTCCTGGTTCTAAGCTACCTCCCCACCAATTTTCAGCCAAATCAATTCAGCCGTTCTTGATTTTTAAATTCCCGTTCCCAATCCCGTGGGAATTTCGGGATTAAAAGTATCGTATGTCCTTTTCCTGGTTCTAAGCTACCTCCCCACCAATTTTCAGCCAAATCAATTCAGCCGTTCTTGATTTTCAAATTCCCGTTCCCAATCCCGTGGGAATTTCGGGATTAAAAGTATCCTATGTCCTTTTCCTGGTTCTAAGCTACCTCCCCACCAATTTTCAGCCAAATCAATTCAGCCGTTCTTGATTTTTAAATTCCCGTTCCCAATCCCGTGGGAATTTCGGGATTAAAAGTATCCTATGTCCTTTTCCTGGTTTTAAGCTACCTCCCCACCAATTTTCAGCCAAATCAATTCAGCCGTTCTTGATTTTTAAATTCCCGTTCCCAATCCCGTGGGAATTTCGGGATTAAAAGTATCCTATGTCCTTTTCCTGGTTCTAAGCTACCTCCCCACCAATTTTCAGCCAAATCAATTCAGCCGTTCTTGATTTTTAAATTCCCGTTCCCAATCCCGTGGGAATTTCGGGATTAAAAGTATCCCATGTCCTTTTCCTGGTTCTAAGCTACCTCCCCACCAATTTTCAGCCAAATCAGTTCAGCCGTTCTTGAGTTACAATTCCCGTTCCCATTCCCGTATAATTCCCGTTCCCGTTCGATTATCCTAGTTTTTATAGTTTTCCCTTTATGTGGCCATTGAACCCTAACTCTGTACCAAATTTCAGCTCTCTAGGTTTATGGGAAGTACTAGTTCTATTTTGATGATCATGAGTGAGTGAGTGAGTGAGTGAGTGAGTGAGTGAGTGAGTGAGTGAGTGTCTAAAATGCGAAACTTTGCTTTCGCTTAACTTGGGAACTAAATGACCTACAGACTTGAAATTTTATTTTAAGTATGTGATTGTATAGCTTACTGGATGACGAAAATTTCAGCGTTCTAGTCTTATCCAGAGGTTGTCAAATAGGGGCCTGAAAATGCGGCGAAATGGTTCCTGTAAAGGATGGTACGGCAGTGTTTGCTTCGCGCTCGACTTGGCGGGGGGCACTGCCGTGCCCCCAGATATTTACAGTTTGAAGATAACATTCTATTTCGGGCATGTTAATGGATTTTATTTATTTTAATATGATAATATACAATGATCTAGGTCAGAATAAGCGATAAGAGTTCGCATCTTGGAAATCTATGAGTTTGTTTGTATGGAGTAACGCAAAAACTTGCGAATTCATTGCGTTATGTGTTTCTTTGACACAAATGACACGGTAGATGCTATACCGGTGTGCTAAAGGGGTTGCAGGTTCGATTCCCGTGTTTGTTTGATATAGGATTTATTGTGGGTGCATGAATGTGTTTGTAATTTCTAATGCTCTACGTACTTTACTGATAAATATAACTTGTTAAAGGTCCGGCGTTTTCAAAATTTGGAACGTGATATATTCTATTAATAATAATTAACTGTAGGCTTCGTACTTCTGATTAAAAATGCCTAAGTATAGAATAAAGATTCTTCATTATTTAGCTTTTTTCAATAAAACCATCTTTAATTAATCACGACAAAAATAGCTGAACCGGTTCAACCGTTTTTGTAGTGCGCTTAGCAACAGATGTATCCATTCATTTTTATTTATAATCTGTTTATAAATAAAAACACATAAAACAGGCAAGTGTTATGAAAACTATTTATATAAAAGACTAACTGTCTGCTTGATTGTTAACGGATTTTAGAAATCTAGAGGTTTTCTATTTTAGGTACTTATGTATATTTTTTATGCCCCGCGGTTTCACCCGCGTAGTTCCCGTTCCCGTAGAAATATGGGAATAAAATTATGCTAAAAACTTCTAAAACTTCCCACTGAATCACTCTATCTATTAAAACATACCTACCGCATCAAAATCCGTTGCGTAGTTTTAAAGATCTAAGCATACATAGGGACATGGGGACATAGGGACAGAGAAAGCGACTTTGTTTTATACTATGTAGTGATTACATAAGTACTTTAAATAAATTGATTTGATTTGATTATGATCAAGTGACGAGACGAGCGAAGTTGTCACCTGATGGTAAGCAACACGGTTGCCCATTACAGACACAGTGTACAACACTGTACTGCGCTCATCACCCTGAGACATCAGTTGGTGAGTCTCGTGTGTCCAGTCATTTCACTGACTACATTGCCCTTCAAACTGGGGCACACGTAATGTTTTCGCTCTACTGTTTGGCAGCAGAATATCTGACAATGCGGTAGTGGGTAGTACCAACTCAGACGGAATCGTGCCGGAGTTTGAAAATTATAGTTTAACTAAGTTATTTAAATATTTAACTTTATACAGGCAAACTGGTTAAGTTTGTTGGTTAAAGTAAACACTTATATTTACTTAACTTTCTACTAACTACAAACTTTAGACGTAATTTAAGCTAATATTTATGGGCGGTAATTTTTTCCTGCTCCCTGTACTAATGCCACCGGTGAGAATGGGTTCTTTAGGTGAATACAGAATATATAACTAGAGTATTAACTCGAGGGTTTCAATTCTTACTAATGGAACAATACAAGCACGAGATCACTTCCCAAACCATGTCCATATAATTTAGGTTCGTGATACACTAATAACATATCATAGAGCAGCTTGTTTTTCTGTTACAAGTAAATGCTCTAGTCTACTTATACCTACTTACATTTACAGATAAAGATTGGCCTATAATTTATTCCACTTGATAATTTTAATTTATGAAGATTAATCAAAGTTTTCTTTTTTATACTTAATAGCTTTTACCTAATGCCCAAAATAATATACCTATGAAGTTAAAATAATTATGTTTACTTAAATAGCTACGTAGGTTATTTTTATAGACATATTTATTCATATAAATGACTTCAAAATATTGTTATCAAAGTAATTATTTCAACATGTTATCACTATTTAAATATTAAATGTCTGTTTGTTTAAATCTTGTCATAAATAGTTACTGAGTGACTTATTTATATTATGTATCACTTACCTACATGGAAACTTTATTTTTAATATAATAAAATATTTATCTCTAGTACATACAGAGAGTATCTTGCAGATTCTTCTCGGCTGATGTATTTCCGAATCTGTGGTAAATTCACAATGTATTTAAAATTATATTCAAAATATTGAAGGTAGTAAACTTTTTACATTACTTTGTACAGACGTCTTCCATCTTAGTCTTCTGTGATCACGGGTTCTGTAGAGAATCCGAAACGTCAGAAAATGTAAAACAAAATCCCACCAAAAACATTCTGTAAAAAACTAGCCAAGTCTCGATGGAGCTGCTTGTTTATCTCTAAAAAGTAATGAAATCTAGACAAACTCGTGCCAAGTGTAAGGTTCCTTACTGCGATTTCTTTATTATTATAGTTAATGTTGTGTGATTTGGCCGTTGAAGGGTACACATGTACACAAGGGTACAAAACTAGGTGCTCCATGACACTATTGCACCAATCTGTCGCCAGAACCGCTACCCATTGACGATAGAAAATTGCAACTTGAAAAACGTTGATTTAATATCTAGTCAATTGTAGGCTTGATAAAGCTGCGTATTTTAATAATGTTACAACATTACGTGTAAACAAAATTGACTTGTACCCCCTACTAACGTTTTAAACAATGTTCAACGGCCAAGTCACACAACAATAACTATAAAGAAATCGCGGTAAGGAACCTTACACTTGGCACGAGTTTGTCTAGATTTCATTACTTTTTAGAGATAAACAAGCAGCTCCATCGAGACTTGGCTAGTTTTTTACAGAATGTTTTTGGTGGGATTTCATTTATTTTTGTTGAAACGTGTTTATATTGTTTTTTTTATTAGATTTTCTTATTTGACCTATTTTTTTCTTTTTAGGAGTAGTATTTTATTACTAAGCGCCCCGCAATTTCACCCGCGTAGTTCCCGTTCACGTTTCCGTGGGAATTTCGGGATAAAAAGTATCCTATGTGCTTCTCCTGATTCTAAGCTACCTCCCCACCAATTTTCAGCCAAATCAATTCAGCCGTTCTTGAGCTATAAATTCCCGTTCCCAATCCCGTGGGAATTTCGGGATTAAAAGTATTCTATGTTCTTCTCAAGGTTTTAAGCTACCTCCCCACCAATTTTCAGCCAAATCAGTTGAGCCGTTCTTGAGTTATAAATTCCCGTTCCCAATCCCGTGGGAATTTCGAGATCAAAGGTATCCTACGTCCTTTTCCTGGTTCTAAGCTACCACCTCACCAATTTTTAGCCAAATCAGTTGAGCCGTTCTTGAGTTATAAATTCCCGTTCCCAATCCCGTGGGAATTTCGGGATTAAAGGTATCCTACGTCCTTTTCCTGGTTCTAAGCTACCTCCCCACCAACTTTCAGCCAAATCAATTCAGCCGTTCTTGATTTTTAAATTCCCGTTCCCAATCCCGTGGGAATTTCGGGATTAAAAGTATTGTATGTCCTTTTCCTGGTTTTAAGCTACCTCCCCACCAATTTTCAGCCAAATCAGTTCAGCCGTTCTTGAGTTACAATTCCCGTTCCCATTCCCGTATAATTCCCGTTCCCGTTCGATTATCCTAGTTTTTATAGTTTTCCCTTTATGTGGCCATTAAACCCTAACTCTGTACCAAATTTCAGCTCTCTAGGTTTATGGGAAGTACTAGTTCTATTTTGATGATCATGAGTGAGTGAGTGAGTGAGTGAGTGAGTGAGTGAGTGAGTGTCTAAAATGCGAAACTTTGCTTTCGCTTAACTTGGGAACTAAATGACCTACAGACTTGAAATTTTATTTTAAGTATGTGATTGTATAGCTTACTGGATGACGAAAATTTCAGCGTTCTGGGGTTATCCAAAGGTTCTCAAATAGGGGCCTGAAAATGCGGCGAAAGGGTTCCTGTAAAGGATGGTACGGCAGTGTTTGCTTCGCGCTCGACTTGGCGGGGGGCACTGCCGTGCCCCCAGATACAACCACGACAAAAATCCGTTTAAGTGTTTTATTTCAATAGTATAAAACAATGACGATAATTCGCGCCATTTATAAATATGGCTATTTTTACTACGAGATTAAAAAAATCATACTTTTCATCTCAAAGATTAGATTTAGATATTTTTCTATAAATATGTTTATCTCGGTCTGGATGTGTGTGAATTTGAATGCGTGTGCAAATTAAAACTTTCGTACCCAGTGGGATACCAAACAGATTTAGATAGAGATATAGAAACTATGTTTTTAAATCATATTTTTTATTTAAAAATGACTGTTTTTAATAAAGGTTAATAGGCCGTAAATAATATCATATTGTATAAAATTACAATAAATATCGGTACTTAAGTGAAACCGTTGTAAATTTTAGTAGACCTAGTATACTTTTTAATTTTTACTAATAAATAAAATCGAAATGTTTTCTATTATTTTTTTAAAGAATCCTTGTAGTCTAAAGCTATTTTGTTGTGACTTACAGTGACGAATAGATTTTCCTAAAGATTTTATATATTCACCCACTATTGCTTTGCCTGCGTACCTAGGTATACCTATTGCTTAGATTAGATGGATTGTGTGCGTGTATTTCATAAATTAGGTCTAAATATCAATTCAAGTAAAACCATAGTTTACAGCTAGGTTAAAATATTAATTTAAATTAATTAATTAACTTTCGAAACCTTAAAATGTAAATCGTTATAAGTAATAGGTATTACATCCTTACTATAATACATAGGTACCTATTACGAATATAAATGGAAAAGTAACTCTGTCTGTCTGTAACCTTTTCACGGCTAAACTACTGAACCGATTGACTTGAAATTTTGTACAGAGGTAGCTTATAGTCCGGGGGAGGACATAGATTTCGTTTTATCCCGAAATACCGACGGGATCGGGAACTATGCGGGTAAACCCACGAGACGGAGCTAGCAACTCATATAACATCGTGAGTTGTGTTGTGTTGTGACTTCGAATCTTGCCTAAGCACTGTTTACTTGAGGCCGTTCACCCGGCTTTTATTACTATGTCAGTACAAAAATAAATACTCAAGTAGGCTCACAGCTCACACACGCAAAAAATATTTTTTATTTGCAAACGTTTTTAAAGATAACTGTTCTATTTGTCGAACGGTTTTCTTTGTTGTTTTTTTGCGTTTGTAAAGATTAATGTTTCAATTAGCACTTAGGTAGGTTAGCTATTTGGATATTAATCTTTAACCGAAAGAGTTTGTCAGTGATTTGCAGTTTTCTTTTGTAAGGAAGCGTGATTAATTGCTACAAATGGTTTTTGAATGTGAAGAAATCACTGGACATCTTCCACCCATACCTACTTTCTTCTGGTCTAGGTTTCAAATTCCATCTATTAAATTACAATAAAAGTAAATAACCATGGAATACATAGAATCACAGCTTACAACGCGCACTTAACATTTTACGTGAGAGTTTTTGTGTCATACGACCACGGTCATCCTCTGAATACTTTAATGAATATTTCCTTGTTTCATACTCTTTGGAGTGTTGTTATATCTGTTGAGTTTTAGTTGTATTGGACTCGTTTTTATGTCTCTTCTCAATTCGATAAAGCTCCAAAGAAAACGGGGCAGATGCTCACATCACAGCTAGGTGTTATATCAATAAATCGATCAAAATGTATTATTGTGACGTTAAATCCTTCTTTTAAAAAAGGAAAAATTAAATTTAAGACACCCCCTACCCAATTGCTTTAAAACCCCCATAACTTTTAAACGGGTCAACCGATTTTCATCAAACATGTCTAAGAACACTCGCACGTAAGTTTAATACAAAAAAAAACTAAATTGAAATCGGTTCATCCGTTCGGGATCTATGATTCCACAGACAGACAGATACACACACACACACAGACACGTCAAACTTATAACACCCCTCTTTTTGCGTCGGGGGTTAACAATGTAGGTAAAACCGCTTTACTAAGCTATTATAAAACAATTTAGTTACTCCATCAAACAATATGACCTATTAACTAGTTCATGGTTCAAATGCAGTATAAACTGACGTTCATTATAGTGATTTGATGCGCGCACCACACTCCCATATTGTCACAATTAAATTATCCAATTGTGGGTGACACCAGTCGGCCTCTGTTAATCATATCATATTGATGTTGTTAATTTACTGTCTAATAGTGGTTATTGTGTAATATACTGTTTATTTAAAGTATATTATATTGAACTAAATACCTATTTACAATAGACAATACAATAACGTTTAGGAACATAATGCGCGTTATAAAGTATTTCAGTGGTCAAGCCATAACTAAACTTAGCCTTCCTCAGACCTGCCGGGCTAGCATGACTTCAAAAACGCGATATGATATAGGTAGGTAGCGATTTATCGACATCCAACTGTCAAATATAAAACTATAAAAATACCTGCCATATTTAATTTTACCGTATCATAGCACGCTATAATTCATTTGGTCATGCTCGCGAAATCGATATTATATCGTGGTGTCAATATAATTTTATCACGCACAGTCATGCTAGGGCTGGGCTATAGGGCTATCTATCTAAAAGTTTTTTCAATTAGCATTTCCTGGGATTTTCTACCAAACAAATAAACTATTCCTCTTTCTTCTTATAGGTACTTAGATAGATACTTATTCCTACTACTATAATTTCTTTATAGGTACTCGTAGTTCTGTCGTACCTAATACGTTTTAAATGAACAAGCCTGGGTATTATAATCGTATATCGTTCTGGGCATTTATTTGAAGTAGTAATTTTCGAAATCAGTTCAGCGTAAGTACCTTCTACATTATCTTTAAGGAAAATTAATCGGTTTTAATTTAACCAATATCGACAATTCGTTTTTTCAGTGGACGTTAATGGGAATCCCAAATAACTTTTAACAGAATCGATTAAGTACATAATTACATAATTTACTTTTAAGACATTTTCTCTGGATTTAAAAGAATTTGAAAGTTTTATAAGGATTGTCATTAAATTATCCAGTTTGGGACCACCAACACGCGTGAAGCGTGGCATTTCAATTTAAAATCATATTGCCTCGAAAAAGTAATTGTGAACGTCAAAAAGCTTTAAAATAAACTTTAAAATTAAAAGTTCACAACCTTTACTTAGTTTGTGACTAATTGGCGTTAAATTAAATATATGCTGTCAGTATTCTTACTATACTTATATGTAATTATAAAGGTTCTAGATGGCCATGCAGTTTCATCAGTATGAATACGGATTCCGAAATATGTTGGATTATAAGGAACATATCTACCAATTTTCAACATAATTGTAGCTGTAGTTTTTAGATGAAAGAGCAACAAACATCCATCAACATATCCACCGTGCCATAACCTTTCAAGTTTTAATATTAGTAGAATACCTATAATATAACTCAAAGGACTGACTGACATAGTGATCTATCAACGCACAGCCCAAACCACTGGACGGATCGGGCTGAAATTTGACATGCAGGTAAATGTTATGACGTAGGCATCCGCTAAGAGAGGATTTTTGGAAATTCCCCCCCTGGGGGGAGAAAAGGGGGGGGAACCCAAATTCTGTCGCAAGTCATTATTCCACGCGAACAAAGTCGCGGGCAAAAGCTAGTTAGTATGTTATTAGTAAGTTTAATTTAACTAATAATTAGGTAAGTAAGTACTAAATAATATCTTATTACTATTATTATCATAAGTAACAGAATGACCTTTGCCCTGCAGTCGAATGCTAATGATAGCGCGATGTAAAAGTTACTTTAGTTTATCAAAAAGATGATTGCACAAATGTGATGATTGCGAAAATTCGCTATGCGGATATTGAGATCGAAGGTTATTATTATCTTTTATGCACAATTATACATAATAAATATCCTACTAATATTATAAATGCGAAAGTTTGGATGTTTGTTACTCTTTCACGCAAAAGCTAGGCATGTACTGTACCGATTTATAATAAATTTGGTACAGACGTTTCTTATAACTAGGAATAACACATGGAATGCTTTTTCTCCCGAAATTCCCATGGGATGGCACAGCTAGTATATAATAAATACACTTCTAAACTCTATAAAGTACCAAGTTTCTAATGTTATTATAACATAGAACACAAGCGTTTATTATTATAATTACTGACACAATAGATCATTGTTTTAGCGACATCACATCCCGAGTAACAATCTATTTTTAGCGCTCGTATTGTATGGATTATTTAGTTGACATCCTCATATGTATATAATATGTATTACATAATATCATGTGAATTTTACGTCAAATATGTGTTTGGGAGTGTATCATAAGCCCCGGAATTAAGATAAAGATAATATCTTATATTGCAACATTATAATAAAAAGGTGTCATATGGTTATTTGATTATTTTTATAATGTTGTCGAGTAGGGTTTGGTACTTGGTAGATATGTGTATGTGTATGTTCGTTGTATTTCGTATAAGTATACTAACATACCTAGGTATTTACAATTGGTTTAAATAGATCTCTTTTATTAAAAAAGGTTAGTGCAGAAAGAAAATGTAGTTTTCAGATCGCAGCTTAATTAGATACATATTTTGATAATCAATCAATTTCAATTCAATTCAATTTATTTTATGAAGTTTTTGTTACAATAAGTACATTTGAGCAATTATCGAGACATTACCTCCCGTGCTAGTTAGAAACTGTGTTACGGCAAGGTAAGGCCTCTCAAATTACAGCACATATAAAATATCATAACAAATACGTAAATACATATATATAATAATTAACACAAATACCTTAAAGACTAACATACATATAATTTATATAAACTAAAACTACAGTTTAGGGTAATTTCTTCATGAACGCTTCCCAATAGCGTCGGTCTATAATCTTATCGCGTTGTCAATTTGAATAACCATTTCAATATAGGTATTTCCTTCAATTAATCTTTATAGCCCAAAATATGAATTACTTATTGGATTGTCATTGCAAAGTCGATAAAGATTTTATTCATTCATTAAATTTTCAAAAACTAAGTAGTGTTACAGTTTAGTAACACACATTTCTAAGACAGCCTTTTGGATAAATTCTTTAAGCCCCAGACAGATGGGGATTCAGCTCGGAGAATGCATGTCTATGTGGCATTTCTCCCCAAACAGTGGCCCATCTTTCAACTTGCCGTGCGTGTCCCTACACCTGCACACGCGAGGACCTTTACAAGGCCACTGATAGCGCTATATCGGTGGCCGAGTTTTGGTCCTCAAAAATTTGAGTCGACACGCAAAGAAGAAGAAGAAGCCCCAGACTCAGTGTTTGATCTCCTTTGTTAAATCAGTCAGACAATTACCTAGTATTAATATTCTTATACCTACCTAATATAACAAAAAGAAAACAATGTCCCAAATACCTACAAAACTTTCAAAATACCTACCTACTTATCAAACGTCCATAACAAGACGTTTCTTCACAAACCCGAGGTTATGACGACAAATAAAGGATGTAGTTGTTAAGAAACGGATATGGTCCCGTAGGAGCGGCCGCGCAGTCATGCCACAGACTATACTAAATACTTGGTTATAGATATGGTTATACCTCGAGATAGGTACTTACATATATAGACGTTCATCTCATTACGAGAAATAATGTATAGATTAAATGAATAACATATGGTTAGAATAACGACTGTTTTATGTTCTAATGTAACTTTCCTATCACATTATGATTTAACTAGGTATTCTATATATTTAGGTACCTAGGTAGATATTTTTATTAGGTATATTAAGGTAGGTATGTTCCTATTAGGATGTAGAAAGATTTCTATAGTACATTTCTACATGTATTTGTAACAAATAATAAATTAAATATTTACTTACATTATTTATTATGTAGGTAGGTTTTTTTTTTATTATTATTTACCATAATTGCAATGTTAGCATTATCGTGTACAGCTGTAATTGCAATTGTACCTACCTACCTATCAAATTTCTACTGTTTACTTAGCCAATAACTACAAAATTTCTCGGATTTTTCAATTTTAATTTTACAAAACGACATTCTGTTCTTATAATTTAAATAATAAACCAATAGAAAAGCCTACCAATATATTTTAAATAATATATGAATATTTATATTATAATAACTTTATAACCATACGCACTAGTGATGGGACATAAATAGAAAAAATAACGATAAAGTCGAACATTAACCTAAAAATCAGTTAGGTATTTTCTAATCTATTTTTAAATTAAGTCACATTAAGAATAAGACAACGAACTAAGATATTGCTAATTAATAATAAGTAATTTCTTAGAATTATTAAAATGAAATAAAAATAAAAACTTCTAATTTTTTTTTTCTTTTTAACGTACCTAATATACCTATGATAGTTTAGATTATGATGATTTTTAGATTAGTTTGGTACCTACTCAATCTATGTTTATTATAATTTTAATAACATACTACAGTAATTATTTGAAATAAGTTATTAATATAAACATACATAGGTACTAGTATTTACGTCATTTATATAGAGAAATATAGGTAGGTATGTCATTACATTATTATAATACACCCACGTTCCACGTTCTAAACAATTATAAATCTTTATCAATAGCGAGTTAAGTAGGTATAGCTAACAAAACAATACGTTACTTATATTCAATACCTCAATTCAAATGATTCATTGATTACTTTACTTGCAAAACATTAAAATACAAAAGACAAGCTATACACAAACTAATTCGAATTATTTTAACATTGTTTGGGACGTTGCCAAACCTTGGTTCAGCCTGTGTCACGGGCAAAGAACAACGAAAATAAACTAAAATGATCATTAATGTATGTAAATAATACAAAAAGTACACCGATTGTTAGGTTCAGGTACCTCTCTGTGCCCGTATCACATTTATTTATACAAATTGTGATTCATTTCCGAGAAAGAATGATAGTTTGACTTGGCAAAGGAAAATGTACAATATTTAGGTACTTACAACGTACCTGAAGGAAAAGATTTAATAAAGTAATAGTTATTATATTATTTAAATTAATAGTCAACTAAATTCATGGTTTAATGATAGATAAATAATCGTTTTATAATAGTTATTCGGCTTTTATAGTTGAATATTTTAAGGTGTTACAAAAACAATAATTAAATTTTAAAAATGTGGGTACTTACATCAAAAAGTCTATGTTTCAAAGCTGTCATTTTCACCAATAAATCACTAATATTACTAAATCACCGAGACCACTAAACTAAGCACTACACTATTGCATCGTTGAATAATGCGAGTAACAAACAACTTTCCAAGTTTATCGGAATCTAAAAAATGCAACATTCGCGCGCCAACGCCGACGCTCGCACTGCGATCGCAACATTTTTCGCTTATAAAACAAAAAATATAAACACGTTCAACACCAAAACGATACGTGAAATGAGCGTTCACGGCAGTTTGGACATTTCCCACACGACAAAACACACGTACCGAGTCTAATTCCGAACTACAACAACTTGGCAAAACTACACAACACAAAACTGAATAGTTTGCCGACATCTACACGATACGCACATGCATAGCTGCGGTGGCCGCTCCAGCGCTGTGGAGCGAGCGGGATGGGGCGAACTGACGCCTCGCACAGGGAACATTAGAGAGGGACGGGAGTATCTCCGTGAAGGTCGTCTCGGTGTCCGGTACGATTCCCGTTTGAGATTTGGTTGGTGCGCTGAGGCAGCGGTAGTGATGGCCTGCGGAGCGGTGGTCATCGCATGACTCTGGGACTGACCTCAGCCGTAACAATACAAATCTGTTCGTTAGAAATAACAGTAAACAAATTTTAATAGCTCCTCGTAAATAGTTTATCGTGCCGCGCGCATTGCGGTCTCTGATAACAGCCGGTTCAATGTAGCACTGTACACATGTGTACCTACAACAACCAACATTATTATTATACTGTACAGCCCAAGAAACTAATTATAGTGGAATGTTTTGTTAATGCACCAACGATTGCATTACGTAAAGTATATTTTAAACGTAATATAACAGATATTTCAACTGTGCAAGTGGAAACTGTATAAGGCATTCATATATATATCCTACATTCATTATTCATCATATCAGTGACTTTTTACATTTTGTACCTACTCGTTGAAAAGTAATATTTAATGGTGACGAAGCATTAAATTAATTCAGTACCTTCATCAGGGTTAATCTTTATTTGTCTGTTCGACTGACGTCAAAATATACCTAATAGGTATGTTCTGGCGAATTTGAAATTGATTGAAAATATTCTAAAGTACTTCAACAAAAAGTTCCTTCGTTTTTCATTAAATCATTTTTTTTAAATTAATATTTCTGATTGCTATAAGTACTTAATTATATAAAATCCCCGAAACCAAACGTCATTGCAAACTAAGAATTAGCAATGTTTAGCACAACAACGCAGGACAGCGAAGCGAGAGAGAGAGTAGACCATAATTGAGTAAAAATAAATTTTAATTTATAAAACATAATATAACTATAATCAAGTTAAAACACATTTTGTTCAAGTAATAATAAAACCATAAACGTTCGCTACTTTTGGTGCTAAAATTAATTGCAAAGAAAAATATCGATAACATAATGTTTTAAGCACATCACTAAACCAAACATATCAAAATTATACAAAGTATTCATTATTCTGCATCTCCAGACATTATAGTCCGCTGTGTTTGCTTTAAAAATAGGCCAATGTAATAGGTATTTAGACATTATTTATACTTTGTTCAGAGGAGAGAATCTGTATTTATTATTTAGTTTCACCTGTCCCGTTGTCTGTAATCAAATTTGCAAGCCATTTTTCGACCACTTCTGGTTATCCGATTGAGCTGAAAATTGGCATACTTATGTAAGTCCCATGACAATGCAATAAAAGCTAAAAAAGCTTGTTTTAATAAGGTTTCTTTTTTATTTATTCTTTTTTTAACCGGAATTATCATCCATCAGTCACCCAAGTATCTCTAAGTAGCTAGTCTATGCAGTCCTTAGTGCTGTCAAGTTCTGAATTTAGGCCTCATCAAAAATTGTTTCCTGAATTGCCATTAATGTAATGTATGGGTGAAATTAAATCTAACAAATAACTTATTAAAATTTCAAAGATAGTCCCATTATCTTTAAAACACGACCTGGTGATGGCATCCTGGGAAACCTACAACTTTTAGTGTAGGTATTTTATTAATGAGATATCAGGTGGCCCAAATAGATCGGTCAGTGGGAGGAAGTCTGAAAACTTTAAGACATACAAAGATTTGTTCTTAGGAAACATGTATTTTAGATACTTAAATAAATAATGTACTTTTTATTTTTTATAACTTCCGGGTCCGATTCCAGTAGCGAGTAATACTTTTTTCTAAATCCATAATTGCAGTTTTTGTTGTTACTAAACTCGATGACAGTAGGGAAAGATTTGTTCTTAAGATGGTTCCTAGTTTCCCCGTTGCCCCGTTGCCTAATTTCTTCGTTTCCATTTTCCGAAAAGCCGACAAGCTGAGACGCCGAAAAACCGAATAGCCGAAAAGCAGAAAAGTCGAAAAGCCGAAAAGTTTGAGAAGTCGGAAATTAGAAATTCTGCCACTTCCCGGCTTCAAACATTGATTATAAATTACAATTTTGTATCATTACAAAAGACGTTTCTGTTGTGTTTCACTCGCCCTATTTACATAAATCTAAAATACTGAATACTGACCGTTTGGACCGACACATAATTTCAGGAATAAATGTTTTTTTATTTAAATAATGTGGAGGTTGTATAATATGCTTATATTATAGTATCCTCGCATCGTACTGTGTTCGGTTTACAATAGATAAATATTAACTAGTCTGAACTGTTTAAGACTTTGATACAGTTTATATCATTATGTTGAAGATTTTTCTTATTAGTTACGAATGAAAATATTTAATTTGTAAAGAAACTAACGTTCTGAATTATTTTCTTTACAGAACACTTGGTCACAGTGGGCTGAATTGCAAGACAAAAATTACTACTGCTTTAACTGAATTATGGATATGAGAAGATAAATTATTTATACATAACTAAATGAAACAGTTTGATACCTAAAAATATGTACAGTCATTCTAATAACGCCTAGTAAAATATAATAGCATTTTACTGTTACTAAACAATATTTCTCCAGGCGTTTATTTCAAAACTACGAGTAGAGACGCAAGATTGTAATACGTAGTTTGTTAAATATAAATAAAGCTGGTACATTCAGCATTAGATACATTTATGTAATTTCTTCATGTTTTGAAGGTTTAGTTTCATTAAGTATATTTTAACATAACATAACATAAGTAATCATTTACTACTTCATCTCATCTAGTAACTGTCCCTTAACTAAGTTCGAAACTTGTATCTAGGGTATCTAATATTTATTTAAATAAAGTGAAAATTATATAACAAATTATAATCATCGTTTTATTTAATGACAGACCCTCACTAAGCGAAGTCGTCATATCCCATTAAAAGTCTTTACATTCATCATTTCATAATCAGCTCATCATGTACGTCCCCACCGAAGAACTCGAGCCTACCCTAAAGACCTTAGTCAACCACGCTGGCCAAGCGCGGGTTGGTCGACTTCACACATAACCTTAGAATACGTGGCGGGGACCTTCCGATCAGAAGTCAAAGGCCTTAGCCTTAGACCAAGACTCGGAAGGAGGAGTGTGGGCAGACCACCAGCCAGATGGTCCGACGACATACGAGTGCATGCCGGGACAACGTGGCCCAGAAAGACCAGTGACAGAAAGATGTGGAGAGAAATTGGAGAGGCATATGCCCTGCAGTGGGCTAACACATGCTGTTGAAGAAGAAGAAGCCTTAGCCATTACGCATGGTAAAGTACAATCAACACAGGTTCATGAAGGGTTCATGCATGATATTGACTTGGGTCTTAGTAAAAAAAAAAACTCCCTTGTATGCATCCCAATACTCTACAGAGTTCCTTATTAGAGAGTCATACATCCAAAGGCTAAGCTAAAACAAAACATAACATAATCATTCAAGTACTACATCATCTAAGTTCGTCACTTGATGATGATGATGATCTAGGGTATCAGAAACTCGCCGAGGAGACACCGAAAACGGTGAAGCGCGGTCGGGGTCGTGGAGCAATGCTCACGAGAAATCCCATGTCTCCGATCAAACGCGCACTGGTGTCCCAGACTTGGGTTTTAGTCGGTATTCCGCTACCCTTCAACTCTCTAGTGGCGGCGAGTCCGACATACCCCGCTGCTTGCGGCGGGGACCCGTAAATGGGATTCCAAGTATTAAAAAAAGAGTATCAGAAACTACACACACCCAGACCAAAAGATACTTAGTTCTCAGTTAATTCAGTTAGTTTCTACTCCCTAACATAACTTCAAAACGACAAAACCTAATCATACCATAACCTTTCTGCTCTGCGCAGTCGAGTAAACAGTATGTAAGTGTGTCGAGCCGTAATTGTTGGTCGGTGGCGATTTCATGGGACGGTTATATAGGTAGCAGTTAAACCTTTATCAATATTGATAAGAATTATTGTCGATCGTGTATGTGTTTGTGTGTGTGTGGTAGCGATGTGGGTCGACACAGCATGTGTGTTTGTACTGTTACTGATAGATTGGTGAATTGGAAATAATTGGAAATGGCTAGATTATTTTATTGGTTTTTCTAGCCTACACTGGCAGTAGTGTGGGACGGCTACCAGAAAAACTTATGAACCTGGTCAAATTGCCGAAAATTATTACATCTGATACCGTCAATAACAGCGACGGGCCGGTATCTGTATCCCTGCTTCGAAGGGCCAATTAAGGCAAGGCGCGTCTCGGTCCTAGTCCTACTCATGGAAAGTCGTTACAGGTAGTTAAAAGTTAGAACCCTCAAAAGTCTAACCAACCAAGCAGCAGAACTTTTAAGCAGAACATATGAGTGAATACGGTACGTACATAAAAATAAACGAGCCACATTGAAAGCCGGCCGACATTTTCTTATCACCCACAACATAAGTTCAGTAAGTAATAGTAGAAAAGTCCTTACAATTGTTTTAGAAAACACTTGTGCAAACATTATTAGTTTTGGAGGCAGTCGGCGGGCAAGGTGCGCGCGCGCATACCGCCCGCCGTACTCGAACACAATCATTGTGACAAACAACTTGACAAAGACATTTTTTACTTTATAATACTTGTGATTTGTGATAAACATTAGACAGTTAATAATATGATAATTCATTTTATTTATAAAGTTATTTTTAAATAATAAAACCGTTATTTAAAAATGGTTGAAGAGTATCGGCACGCGCCAAGTTAATTGAAACTTCTTGAAATTGTCGCAAACCAATCTTGTAAGTAAGTTACTAAAACTACTTTATTTTCAAAAACTAACTCGATCAAATTCTTTCTTTGCATAATTTAAAGCATTTTAACATATTATGTTCAAAATAAGATAAAAGAATCTCTGCCCGAAATATATTTCAACTCCTATCAAAGTCCTTTAGAAAAAGAAACATTATGTTCCTTTTTCGATTCTCAGGAATATTTTCCATTCTTTCCATTAAAACCTCATTGAACTATTACTTACTGGCCATTTTATAAGCAAACTTGGAAAATCGGTCCAACTGTACCTTTAAGTTACTTACTTGTGTTTCGCTCCTAGCAACTAGCAACACGTTTAAGAAATTATTTTTTATATTCACATGAAATTAAAAATACTTAGTTCATGATAAATGAAAAGATGATAAATGTAGAATATTTTATTGGTCATACTTTTTTAAGTTGATACCTATCTCAGGTCGAAAAGACATTTATTTCTGATCACAAAAAAAACTCAATTAAATAGAGAACCTAGATTTAAATTGAAGCAATATTTTCTTTCTTTCTTGCCGAAAGAAAGTTTTTTGCCTAGTAGCTGAATTAGGAGCTTTCCGTTGTAAATAAATTTCCTTAGGTAATTTGTTGGTCCCATATTGACAGAAAACCCTAGGTTAGAGTAAGGGCCTATTTCACGACCTTCAAGTTACTCACCAAGTACAGTTAGTGTTGTAATACAAAACCTGTGAGTAGCGACTCGGAACGTTACTTGAAGATGGTGAAATAGGCCCTAAGACAATACTATAAGTATCAATATGTTCCTAAGATGCTTTTGCTTCTACAAGAACTCCACTATAGGGTATATTGAATTGATATTAACCTGGATGGATATAGAATTATAGATACCGTGTTGTCCAAATGTGCCTAGTCTCTATAATCTCTAGATTTTCTTTCATTGCTAAAGATTCACACATACGGTAGAAACAAATTAGTTCACGTAGCGTTATCGTATTAGACCCGCCACCTCAGTATTACAACGCGGTAACAAGAACCGTCAGAGAGTAACGTATTTGATGATAAGAGAAACATTTTCCTAAAGAATTTTTGGACTTTCCTCTTTCCATGCTTACTTGATAGTCATAAGGTAGGTCTAGGGCCTGACAGACGGACTGCAATCCTACCGCAAATTGCAGTTCAGGTACAGTTTGAACAGTCTATTGAGTCGTGTCAACTGCATTAAATCACTTTTAAACTTTGGCGATCGGAATTCATTGTTGCTGATGACACTTCTTCTTCTCGTGACCATCACGATCGGTGTAACCCGGTCGAAACGTCGAGGTAATTATAATTATGTCATACGCCATTAAGACCTGTAAATTATGCGACAATGCATTCAGTCAAACTGGCACTGAACTGCAATTTGTGATTGGATTGCAGTCTGTCTGTCTAGGGCCTTAGAGTATGACAAAATAAAGGCGACCGACCCGTGTTCCAACAGATCTGTTCAACGAGGGAAGGCTTTTTGTTGATATTAAAGAAGTGATGAGATTATCAAGAAGATGAAGAATTATCAAGATGATGATAGCAAGTCCACCCGAGCGGCATGAACAAACTATGATCTAAATGCTAGTTTGTTCGCCCCGGCTCGAGTAGATTGGCGTCATTGTACTGCACGACACTCAACTACGGCAGCTGAATGCTGTGGAATGAAGAAGTGCAACGGAATACTACAGTCTACACTGCATACAAATTATTGGGAACAAGCCTTTGAAAGAGACGGATTTTGGAAACTTTAACGAAGAGTCTACTGCAAGCACATTTTATTGATTTGTGGATTTTGGATTTGACTGAAGCTCCTAGAGGAATAGTGTTAACGAGCTTGGAAACCACTTATAGAATAAGTAGGTACTCAGATATCTACAGAGCATAGCAATCCCACCCTATATAGTCTAAGTTGAACACGGCTTGGAGATGAACGAAAAATGATTGAAATTCTTGTCAAAATTCTACTTATAGAGTCACCAAGTTTTCTGTGCCAGTGACAGCGTCGCTGTGATCGCAACTTTTGATTGTCAGTTTATTGAAAATGTATCCAAATGACAATAGAATCTTAATGACAATAGTAGCTTCCACTTTTGGCCGCCGGCACAGAAAACTTGGTGACTCTTTAGTTACTTTTGATAGATAAATTAATGAAAATCAATTTAGAGTAAGTTTCATGTTAATTTTCTGTTCAATACATACTATTTCTTGTATTTTTTCATTCTATAAGTAGCAGGTACCTACGTAGATAAGGTATGTTTATGGCTACATAAGTTCATTAAAAGGAAATAGGTTCGGTTCTTGTTAGTAACAGCAAAATCAATAAAAGCAACAATAATTCATTGTTAGTGCTGTTAAGTGGGACACGTTGAACAACTGGACTTATTATAAAGCTGTTTACTTAGAACATATCGAAAAATACAGACGAGTTATTAATAATGTGGTATTTTTGGAATGTAATGTTCCAATTTCCTCGAAAATTGGTTCGTAATTGACGAAAATGATGGTCAAAAACTAGTGGGTATATTTTGTCCAGATTATGACTTTACTTCTTCAAATTCTAAATACTTAAGTACGAGTAAGTACTCAAGTTCTTAAAACTTGCAAAAATCCTTTATATGTATAATCTCATCCTTTATATGTATAATCTCTACCAGTTACAATCATATAGCCAGAGCCACCACACGAAACACACAAGTATTTATAGTATCTACTTATATTTTGGTATTGGGCCTATTTCAGGACCTTCAAGTGAAGTTACTCACCAAGTAAAAGAAGCAGTTCTGTCTTTTTCTTACTAATGTAATATTGATGTAATTATCAAGTGACAAAGACAAAACTTGTGAGTAGAAACGGAACGTTACTTGAAGATCGTGAAATAGGCCCTAAATCTAGGTCCTAGTTGAGTACTATGGACACTGTGGTTTTACCGAAATACCGAGATTCCTTGTTTTGTAATATGTATAAATATAAATACCTAACCTACCAATGTAAAGATAGTAAATACGTAATATATATAAGGTACTAGCAGCGCCCCGCGGTTTCACCCGCGTAGTACCCGTTCCCGTGGGAATTTCGGGATAAAAAGTATCCTATGTTCTTTCCCGGACCATAAGCTACCCCTGTACCAAATTTCAAGTCAATCGGTCCAGTAGTTTAGCCGTGAAAAGGTAACAGACAGACAGACAGACAGACAGACAGAGTTACTTTCGCATTTATAATATTAGTTAGGATTAGGATTAGGTACAACAATTGCCTCGTCGGGTGTGAAATTCCAACCAATTTTTAGACAAGTGCTAAGCGTGGTGATTGTACATTTTTCTCCTCACTGTACAAATAACATCAGTAAGGGCCGATTCTCGATATCTGGCGATGGAAACATCGCCAGATAACTTTTATTCGACGAATAAAATTGACGTTTGACAGATTTTGTCTGGAATAACTGTCAAAATTTCAAAGTTATTCGTCGAATAAAGTTATCTGGCGATGGAAAAATTGGCCCTAAGAGACAGATGCCGTTACCATGTGGGCTATCTTACAGGGTTATTTTATTACATAAATATCGTCGATAGACCGACCTAGGTTTCAGACAGGTGTAGGATTTATTACCTAAATACCTATGTATACCTGGCAGGGCAGCCCTTATCGCGCGTTATCGAACACGACAATTTTATGCAACCAACTATACGTTTTAATGAACTTACTTCATATTTTCTTTAAACAAATTCAGAATATATTGAAAACTTCTTGTAAACCTTCTTTTGTGTTGTCGTTTGAATTTTGTGTCTGGTAATACAAATAAGCTAAGCAAATAAGTTTCTAAATTAGTTCCTACTAGCTGTGCCCCGCGGTTTTACTCGCGTAGTTCCCGATCCCGTGGAAATGTGGGGATAAAATTACCTATAAGTACTAAAAACCTTCCTCTTGAATTACTCTATCTATTACTGAACCGCATAAAAATCCGTTGCGTAGTTTTAAAGATCTAAGCAAACATAGAGACATACGGACATAAGAACAGAGAAAGCGACTTTGTTTTATACTATGTAGTAATGTGCATGATGCTATATTTTTGGTTAAAGTAATTGTTCAACTTTTGAGGTTTTTAACTAGGTATAACGTCTGTTAATGATCTCATAAACCGTGCCCAAAATGTACGTATTGTGTAAAATGTTCTAACTTCTATTTTTGACAATTATGTTTGTAAAAAAATCTGTTTCCTTTTGTTAATATTTAAAAAAAGAAATGCATGTTTCTTGCAAATTGGGTTAAACAAAATCTTTTAACATCAAAATTGATTTAGTAAATTGAAACAATACTAAAACATTGTAACTACAGTACGTGAATATCAACCTAAACCACTTACATACCGATATTAATTTTACAAGAAGGGGTTAACCTATAAAATGGTGCCATAAATGCCTCTTTGAAATGAGATTTTTATCAAACCGTTTTATCGTTGCATTGTTTTAACCAATCGTTTGGTGTAATTTCAGTATTGTGCAAAATAATTTGCAATAAAGTGAAATGATTTTTGATAAACGTTATAGCCTGAATGTTGCCTGGAAAAGAAACATAAAGATGGATTAACGAAGAACGTTTTATTTGAGTCCTTTCGAAAATATGGGTATCATAGATAAGAAAGTACAAAAAAACAACATGTAACTATTTAAACTTTAATATATTCAATTATTATTTATTTTTACAGCTAAATATACGAAATACTACTGTTCATTTTCACTTTGTGACTTAAAATTAGGGTTTTAAATTCAAGATGGGGTAAATGCATTTTTGAAGACTCGAGTATTTTTAATTAATTTACATTGATATATTTTTGAGTATTCTTAATCATTAAAAAGTTCATTGCTTACTGTATCTTCATTACTTATACCATTAGATTTAGGTACAATTATTAAAAAGATCTTAGTCTGGATTTTCTCGAGTCAATCTCAAGAAATAATGAACGGATTTGTATATTAAAATGTTACCTGTCACTTTAAATAAGAAGCTTAGCTTACAAACTTTCAGTAACATAATGCTACTTCAGCCTGGACTAAAGTCTAGTCATTTTAGTGGCACTATTAAGAAGATTGTGTTTAGAGAATATCTTCGTGATATTTGTGAGTGGTATGTCAAATTTTGACAGGACAAAAATGGCATTTACCCCATCTTCCTATAAAACAAATTTAACTAGAATTAACTATTTAAAAAGTATATATTATTATATAAAGATTGCTTTCTCACAACTGATAGTAATAATAAGTATATTTTAATTAAATAACGAAAAATATTTACAATATTCAGAAAAGATACAGTTTTACAAAAATAAATAATTATGCAAAGAATATATCATTATCTCTTTCTTACAACCTTTTAAAATGGATGGTTGAAACGAGATAGATTAATTAAACATCAATCACTGTGAAATCATGTTGTCTTGCTCTATCATTTAACAACAGATATAAGATAAAGCGAGACAGAATGACTTTTAAAGTTAGTAAAATATAACCATCAAAACGTCATTCATACAAAGTAAGTTACACTATTGAGTCACAATCTTGTCTGTGCCGGTGACGGCGTCGCTGTAATCGCATCTTTTGGTTGTCAGTTTATTGAAAATGTATCCGAATGACATTAGAGTAAAAATGACAATAGTAGCTTCCAATTTTGGCCGCCGGCACAGAAAAGATTGTGACTCTAATCAATCCTAGATATTGTGCCACAAACATATCTGTGCCGGTGACAGCGTCGCTGTAATCGTACTTTTTGGTTGTCAGATGATTGTCAGTGAAATGAAAATGTATCCAAATGACATTAGAGTTAAAATGACAATAGTTGTTTCCAATTTTGTTCACCGGAAAAGAAAAAAATGTGGCACTATAGTCTATATTGATTACTAGATAAATCGGATAAGTTTGTAGAACTCTAATCTGTTCAAATTAAAACAGTTTTATTTCAATTTGATAGTTCACTTAGCAACGGTTGGTAATAATGTAAAATGGCTGAGCTATGTTTGAAAGAGTGCACATACCTATTACAGATAAAACACAGCTTCAGATTAATTACAATTATAACATGTTTGGTAGCTTATGTAGAACCAACTTTGTAAAATAAGTGTTTGTTTTACAAAAAAAAAAGAACTAATTTGAACTAATTAGAAACAAACTTGAAATGATAAACACGCATACTAACCACTCAATTTTATATATATACGTATTTCTTAATCAAATCTTAATTTAGCTATATAAAATCAATTCCATTTTTTAAGACTCAAATAAATTGCATTGTCTATCTATGCATTATGAGGCTACCATTTTGAAATTTAATTAGGTTTCCCAAAACGCATTATGTTAAATTAATAACTTCCAATAGTTATAACAATACATCAGAATTGAAAACATTTAATACTTATTGTTTTAAATGAAACCTCAAAATAATGCAAACATGAGACAAACATATACAAAAATACACATTTCATAGAGCACTATCTCTATCCCACACATTATCTACTTACATAAAAGTTAGGCCTCAAGCGAAAATGTACTCAATGACCTACAAAACAAAGTTAGCAATCGCATGCTCTATCACACAATTAATTTGTTATCTGAACATTTGATAGTTTTTAATTGGAAAATAATTGATTTAGACCATTAATATGGTATGAAATGGTGAAATGTACTTTATCACGATTGTGTAAGGTTTAATTTAATAAGATAATTGTTTGTTCGATAACGTTTATGTCGTATTTACGGCCCGCTGCGCTGTGTATCGAAGTACATAGGTATTAGATGATATATGGCAACGTTTATAGAAAAACCACACTTATTACTTATGCAGTAAAGTCTATTATAGATTTATAACAATTTCATAGCCATAGGTGGTATAAACCGCATTTCTACGTTGGCTATTTGAAAAATATTTTTAAATTAAATATGATACTTCAGAAACCCAGCTAATAAACGTTCCATAAATATTGATTTTTGAAAATTTCAAGCAAAAATATGTTATTATTATTTTAAATATATTATGCGCTATTAAATCCTATTATCTTTCTACATTTTCTAAGTTGGCAACAATTTTATTCTATAATTTTGAGGTCCGTTCACATTGCGCGATTTATTCATATTTAAATTTATCAATTTTCTAATATAATGATTTGTATAATTCAATTAAAGTTTATAAGATTATTAGCCAAATAATAATTAATATCACATTAAAATTACAAATATTTATTATGCCGTTTTTGAGTCGAATTTCACAAAATATAATCTGACATCTAACATCTGTCACTGTCATGTCAAATTGATCGCGTAATGTGAACCAACATACAAATTGATCAATTCCTCTATATTTCTCTAAACCCTTTCAACAGACCGACAATCTTTTTATATATATTTAATATTTCTTTTGGACACTTGAAACTTGTACTCACACATTATAATATATTGAATTTTATTTACAATAGTGGCTTAGAAAAATATTTCAATTTCATTCAATTACGTTATGAAAAATACTATAACCGTCCGATTAGCAGAATTTAGCGAACAATAGTTTAAAACTTAAAACCAATATACAAATACATTTTTAAATAAATTAAACCATTAAAACATAATATTGCACTTTCATCAATATGCCAAATTTCAAAAATGTTTGTCAGTGTTAGGTCGTCTCGGGAATCGAACCCTCAATCATTTATTAGTCCAGCATTTGTCTACTTTTCGTCAATAAGTTTATTAAAAAGCTGTAAAATAACACAAATAACGAAAAGGAACGTTAACAATTGACCACATTTTGTTTAATAGTCTCTTGTTGAAAATAAGATATGTATTGACATATATTTTCTGCTGTCGGACATTATGTTAAAATTCTCAAATATTGAGTTACACATCCGTTCCTTCATAACGATACACATGTCTTGAAACGATATTAATTACCAAATCCATCACTATTCAAAAAAATTACAACTGTCACTTTGACAGGTGTCAGTTTATGACATTTAAAGATCAATCGACACGAAAATCGTGAATGATGTTAATAGAATCATTTATTTATTTATACTTTTTAGTATTTAATATCGCTAAAGACATTTATTGGCATTCACATGACCAACCTCCTAATATTTACTATACTACGCATTTTTATTATGTATACAGAATATATAATTATGCCTATTTATAGTTCGAAGCCAAAACGCGAGTTTTAATTTGACACATTGACATGTTTACTGGAAAACCTACTTTAAAAGTGAGGTATAGAGTCGCAATCTTGTCTGTGCCGGTGACAGCGTCGCTGTAATCGCATCTTTTGGTTGTCAGTTTATTGAAAATGTATCCAAATGACATTGGAGTCAAAATGACAATAGGAGCTTATAATTTTGGCCGCCGGCACAGGAAAGATTGTGGCGCAATACTAACAAGTTATGTAATAAATGTTATAAGTCAATTTGAAACTATTTCTAATAATTGTATATTATGTAATTTGGATGAAACTTTTATTGGGTATCTATTAGGGAAGGTTGAGTGTTCACACTCAACCGATTATACGTTAGTGCGTTGAGTGTGAACGGTCAAGTGTTTTTCTATACATTTGTCTGTTCTGGCGTTACGCGACCGATAATACGCGACGCATGTTTCGTCAGATATGAACCTTCCCTTAAGCAAGATGATAGACATTGAAACTCTTTGGTGACTGCAGTAATGATTTTGTGATTTATTTTAACTATGTTTATTAAATAGTCCAATAGATGGGGCTTGTATCGATGAACTGGCGATAAGTGTATCTTAGTTTTTTAACTTCATTCTTCATTTAATTATTATATTATAGTATACTTTATATTATGTAAGTCAAAGATTTAATTGTTTATATATTATTTAGGATAAGAAAAATATGTATCAGATATCCGTACTTAGTAATTTTACTAAACCTCAAAATACTATTTTTTTTCTTAATTAACGTCACGTCAAAGAAAACTTGGACAAAAGAGATTAGCATTTACATCTAAATCAATTTTAAATCCTATTCGTCATAGCCATAAAGTCGAAATTCGCTAAAATTTTCTATTAATTACCTAACGACTTTTATCTTCGTCAAATCTAGAACTGTGCATTGAACTGTAAACCTTATTAAATGTTGTTAGAGTACATTTTTAATCAACATCAGACATTATAACTTTCATTGAAAAATGTGCTGTATTTACTAGAAATTAGAGTTTACATTTCATTGCATTAGTTTGTAGATTTAATTAACGAAGACGGTCTCAATACATTCCATTAGAAAAACCTATTTTCTTGCTTTCATTTCAATTCATTCGTTTCAATGATCTACTTAGTATATCTAAGCTAACAGAGAAGAATTAGAATATTATCTTCTCAGAAGAATAATAGTCATCTACAAAGCATATTATATGATAAACATCATACAATCTTGCTACATCAATTCTTAAAGAATGAGTCCTTAACATTCAACTCATTCGTTCATTAATTCTTCTTTAAATTAGAATCAAGAAGAATTCGTTTCAACATTTTTTGACATAAATAAGATTTGGAATACACACTTCTTTATTTTCTCATTCATAAAGAGATAGAAAGTTAAAAGAGAATATTTTAATATTATGTATAGTTTCATTAAATTATGATGTTGACTGTACATGAACTGTTGGTTTCACTTCATTTAGTTGTGTGTGAAATTGTAGTTACATAAAACTAAACGAAGTCAACGTGACCATTTGTTTAACGACCGAAGCCTTTCCCTTCATGAGAAACCAAGCTGTTCTTAATTTAAATTTACTTTCGTCGAAATCTCAATTCAAACTGTTCTTATTTTAAAACTTTAGTCGAAATCTCAATTCAAACTTTTCTTATTTTAAAACTATCATTGAAATCTCAATACCAAGTGTTTTTATTTTAAAACTTTCGTCGTAATCTCAACTCAAATTGTTCTTATTTTAAATTTTACTTAAAATAACCGAGTTATGTGTAGTTGGTGTTGGCGTGTCGTGTCGGTTACGTGTCGGAGTGCGCCGGCGGGGCGGCGGCGAGGTATCACCGGGACGGACACGAGGACGCCGCCGACTTGCCGCTCAGGCACGAGAACCCGCTAGTGCCCGACTGCAAACTGGACATTGAACCTCTGTAATGCCGATTTACTGGTTTAATCACACTATACAACCCAATTCACTGACTATGTACTGGTTTCTCTCGCATAAATGGTATTAAAAGTGTACTGTGTGTTATTCTTGGTTATATGAGACATCTGTACCACATTTCATTTCAATTGCTTCAGTAGTTTTGACGTGAAAGAGTAACAAACAGACGCGCTTGTGTATGTGACTAAGGGCCTATTTTACGATTTTCAAGTAAATTTTCGAGTACACTACTCACCAAGTAAACTGAGTTTTGTCTCTTTCTTATTTTATATCAAGTGACAAAGACAAAATTTGTGAGTAAGTACTTGGAACTTTACTTGTAGATCGTGAAATAGGGCTTAAGTGTGCGTGCGTGCGTGCGTGTGTGTGTGTGTTTGCCTACTTGTCTGTGTGTTTCTCACTTGTAGTGGTGGCTGGCGAGCGTCTCGTGGTAGTACATGAGCTGCGCGGCGCGGTGCGCGGGCTCGGCGTGCTCGCAGCGCCACTGCAGCACGTACCACCCGCACGACACCATCACGTGCGAGCCCTGTAACACGACAATACTAGCTCAACAACTAGACATATTGAATACGTGCCTTAAAATATTTCCGACGCTGATTGTTGATTGCTGTGACAAGATATGACAGTTATAAATAATAATAATAATATAATATAATGTAATGTGACAGAGAGTGACAGAATGTGAGTGTGTCAGGATGTGACAGTGTGTCAGGATGTAACAGTGTGACATTATGTGACAGTGAGCCAGGATGTGACAGTGCGTGATGCAGTGTAACAGGAGGTGACAGTGTGCGATGCAGCGTAACAGTGTGTGTCAGTGTTGTACCTGTATGCTCTCCCCGTCGTGGCAGAGCAGCGTGTTCTCGACGCGGTGGTAGTGCTCGCCCTCGCGCCACCCGCGACGCTCCAGCACCGATCGCTCCTCAGCTGCGCCCGCGCACAGCGCTACCAACACAATAATATATTTTAAGAGCAAGTTCGACATTAGCATAACTGTGTTACAGCAAGGTAAGGCCTCTCAACAATGTGTATAATAAGTACGGTCGGGGACGGTATCTTTATAAAAGGTACCGTCCCTTGGTTGGCATGCCAAAGTGACCATTACCAAGGTAAGGCTTCTCAATATAGTGTATGTACCTCCATTAGTGTTGTCCCGGTCGTCGCGCGGCAGGTCGCGGTCGGTGCGGTACACGGTGAAGGCGATGTCGTGCCGCAGCACGTCGAAGTCCCACGTCAGCACGCTCTGCGGGTCCTTGTTCACTACCACCACCTCGTGCACCTGAGAATATTACAACACATTACAATATGACACATGGTAAACAATATGACAAGTTGTATACAATATGACACGCCATGTACAATATGACAAGTCATATACAGCATGTGTAATATTTGTTTATTAAATAAGTTTTTTATAAAGAGAAACGGTATTGAAATACTTATTTTGAAAAATAAGAACATGAAAATTTTGAAACATTTGAAAAAAATATATTAAAAATATCTATTATAAGCTGTAGTTTTTTGTTTTATTTCAAGCATAATAAATGTTTAACCTAATTCAATACGACACATAGCTCCGTAAGTTCCCACTGACCTGTCCTTTCGCCAAGCTGACGGAGCGGTAGATGCTGTCCTCACACAGCGGGTCGCCCTCCCTCTCCGTGAACGCGCCGCTCACGTACAGACTCTTCGGCACTAGACCGCCTTCGTGGACGAAGCTCTACAAAGCAATGATTTGTTTTATTAGTTAAAATAAGGAATTATCTAAAAAATGTTAGGTTTTTTTTGTATACTAAACTAATAAATGATTGCTAGTTTTAATAAAATACAGGTCTTAATCGCAATTTTAATCGTTTTGTGACTACCACATTCTCGTCGTCCCCTAGTCAGCGTTTGACAGTTTTAGTAGTAGAAGATTCAGGTAATATTAAGGAATGTTAACAAAGTGGAGAAAAACAAGAGGGGAAAATCTAAAGAAAATATAGTCCGTAAACAAAATAAAATACACAAATAGAATCAAATATGGTACAGTGTTTTGGTAATATCTAATAAGCCAAAAGGCCCTATAAAATGTTTTTTAAGTAGGAGGTAAATAACAAAAAGTTGAGAACCTATAACATAACCTCAATGAAACGAGGTAATTTTAAAATGTTTTTGTTCCCGATAAGTCCTGTGTTTCAATAAACTAGGAAGTGTTTATAATGATTGATTACTGTACATGTTATTAGCGACAATACATATAACATATAACTATTTAGTATTTACGATATGTTTGTGTGCACAGAGCTAACGTTGTGTTCTACTTAGTAATGGCGGTTAAATAATAAAAATATTTAATCAATGTTTCAATTATTTTTCTTAAGTGATAATGTATAAGAAATGGATAGGATATTAATAAGTTAAACACTAATTTCAAGTTTTATTTGATTAAGAATAAAACACTTTAAATATTTTTATAACGAACAAGTTGAAGTGTAAGGTCGCGTGCTCACGGTAACAAACTTGTCTTGTCTGCTTCATTTAAGACGAAAATATTCATGTAAGTAAATAAGTTTTTTTTTGTCGAAACTGAACAAATTTCTTGTCTGTTACAGACAAGAAAAAAATCTAGTCTTATATATAAAATTCACGTGTTCGTTCCCATACTCTTCCGAAATGGCTTGACCTATTCTCATGAAATTTTGTGAGCATATTCAGTAGGTCTGAGAATCGGCCAACATCTATTTTTCATCCCGAAATTCCCACGGGAACGGGAACTACGCGTGTGAAAGCGCGGGGCACAGTCAGTATCTACATAAATATTTTCAACTTATCTGAAGCCGACAAGACAAATTTCTTACGTGGACACGCGGCCTAAGTGCATTATTGTACTATACATAAAAACTAGCTTAAACCTAATACACATATCGACGAGCATAAAGACATCACTGTGTAGTGATGGGACACCTGAAGAACTTTGTATCGACTAGCACAACACTAAACATTTATCGATAAGTTTAAATCGATTTATCTCACGTTGCGTACATAATCGTAATATTGCTGTGGTACGTGTAACGGGGCTTCGATAATGTTGGTCTGCCAGGAATGTACATAAAAACATATTTAAATAAATTATAATGGAGAAAGAAATTATAGTTCTAAAGCCGAAGTATACAGGCGATTTTGGTCGCTGCGAAGTAGCATATATCAGCCGCGCTATGACGCTCGATCGGTACACTTAGTTCAAACCACGAATTAGAAATTCCTCTGCGGTTCAAACGCTAATCTAAGCGAATGCACGATGACAAAGATCGCTTGCCATACCATATCGCAGAATAGTTCCAAAATTGCGCTTCAACCGCAATCACGCGCTGTTTGTAGCTCGTAAGCTCCGATATATGTTTACTTAATAATTATAGATTTCGAAGATAAGTAAAAACTACCCTTTTATAACAAAAATCTATTAAACCGATTTTAATTCTTTCATCATTAGCATGCAGTTACGCGTTTTATTTAAGTACTTCCTTTTTATAGGAATGTGGGTAAAGCCGTGGCACGCAGCTAGTGTATTAATAACGCTCAAAATAACTTGTACAAATTAAGAGTATGACTCAGTAACAGATGAACTGCGCTCTGTCTGAACCGGAATCATCAAATTTTATGCAGAATATTGCATTCGGTAATTTGTTTAGAACAATCATCGCCTGAAGGTTGAATATATGTGAAAATTTACACCGCATTTATTAATGTAGCTTTATCATCGTAATCTAATCCAAAAGTTAAAAAAAGCAAGTTTTATCTTTTAACAAAAACCCTATTAACTATACAGATTAAATACCTAGTCAATTTACTTTAAAACTGAATTGTTTATCATCTGAAAATAACTATAATTATATACAATTATTAACTAATATAACAAGCTATATGTACCTTGCACGGTCCGCCCAAGAAGTCAGGTATCAGATCCTTGGGTATGTAGTCGAGGAGCCCGCCCGGCTGTAAGTAGTCTTTACCTCCGTAGAACAGGAACTTGCTCCGAGTGTTCTCGTCTGAAATATTAACGATAATAATGATTATTTATTTTGTACTAGCTGTGCCCCGCAGTTTCACCCGCGTAGTTCCCGATCCCGTAGGAATTTCGGGATAAAACGTAGCTTATGTTCTTTTCAGGACCATAAGCAACCCCTGTACCAAATTTCAAGTCAATCGGTTCAGTAGTTTAGCCGTGAAAAGGTAACAGACAGACAGAGTTACTTTCGCATTTGTATAATATTAGTAGGGATGAAAATAAGATAATAACTAGCAACCTTTGTCCATAGTCTACCTACTCTATATAACTCTATCCTGTAAGAAGTAGTCTTAACTGAAGAAAAAATATTTCTGTGGGCACTGTGGATGTATTTTAAAATTCAAGTAAATTCCTAAGAAGAACTGTAACAGACTATAATGTCAGCTTAATCTTCCAAATTGGAATTGGACTCAGATTTTTGTTTAACCAGATTGGGCGGAATTTCCAATTTTATCATTAGCCATTATAATCCAGTTTAAGAAGATTTCACTTGAGATCATATCCACTAGCCCCGCATCCTCATAACAAACAATTTGAAAATTACAATTTTGACTGCTCACTCACCAATGAAAGTGCTAACAATAGTCCATAGTATCGGGAACACCCTCGGCGCTCGTACAATGAGCACCCTGGCCATCGTCTCCGGGTAATTGGCCTCCACACTCTGTATGATCCTCAGTAGCGCCCTCACGCCGGGCCGCCATAAGTGACGCATGTTGAGACCGTCCAGGTCTACCAACATACACCAGGAGAGGATGGCCTGTTCGGTCTCGGTGGAACGTTCTTCTAGAAGCTTTAGACCTTCCTCGCAGACGTGAAGAGTCTGTGGGCCAAGGAGGTTGGAGTAAGTATTGTATGTTTGTAGCTGTTCTTAAACTATTATTAGAAGGTTCATTATTATTAAGTTGTTAAGTCTTACTATGCCAGCAAGGAGTTAGAAGTATCGTCTCTATTTCTATTATATATTTTTCAACACACTTGCTCATAAAGGGGCTCTTCTTTGTGCAAAAACAGTTGAATAATGACACGCTTGATTCACTAGTGAGTTATAGTTTTTTTTTTAAATTGTTTAGTTTTAAAAAAGTTTCGATACCAAAAATCGTTTCCATACATTTTAAAAACAAACTTTAACTATGTTGCCTTACTTTTGGTAGGTCTATGGTCGATTCCATTCATTCATTCATTCGATTTTTTTTAATAAGTATATTCTTTTTCAACACACTTGCTCATAAAGGGGCTCTTATTTGTGCAAAAACAGTTGAATAATGACGCGTTTTATTCACTTGTGAGTTATAGATTGTTTTTTTAAATTTCTTTGTTTTTAAAAAAGATTCGATACCAAAAAAATTGTGTCCATACATTTTAAAAACAAACTTCAACTATGTTGCCTTACTTTTGGTAGGTCTATGGTCGATTCCATTCATTCATTCATTCGATTTTTTTTTAATAAGTATATTCTTTTAGTCTTTGGCCGATCACCATTGTTGTGTTGGATGCGCGCGAATAGAAACACTGTTTATTTATTAGCTAAAAATTATAATTTCTTCGCAAGTGTGTTGAAAAACGTTGTATGGTACACGCGTGTATTGATGATTACTATCCTCGGCTATCTTCAGACCCTCGCCTGACGGCTCGGGCCTCAATAGCGCCTCGGAAGTAATCACCAACTTACCTCGCTTGTACCATAAATAACTATTAATCTATGGCCGATCACCATTGTTGTGTTGGATGCGCGCGAATAGAAACACTGTTTATTTATTAGCGAAAAATGATAATTTCTTCGCAAATGTGTTGAAAAACGTTGTGTGGTACACGCGTGTATTGATGATTACTATCCTCGGCTATCTTCAGACCCTCGCCTGACGGCTCGGGCCTCAATAGCGCCTCGGAAGTAATCACCAACTTACCTCGCTTGTACCATAAATAACTATTTCAACACACTTGCTCATAAAGGGGCTCTTATTTGTGCAAAAAGAGTTGAATAATGACACGCTTGATTCACAAGTGAGTTATAGATATTTTTTTAATTGTTTAGTTTTAAAAAAGTTTCGATACCAAAAAAATACGTGTCCATACCATTTTAAAAACAAACTTCAACTATGTTGCTTTACTTTTGGTAGGTCTATGGTCGATTTCATTCACTCACTCATTCGGTTTTTTTTTTAATAAGTATATTCTTTTAATCTATGGCCGATCACCATGGTTGTGTTGGATGCGCGCGAATTGAAAAACTGTTTAGTTATTAGCGAAAAATGATATTTTATTATTAATTTCTTCAAGTGTGTTGAAAAACGTTGTATGGTACACGCGTGTATTGATGATTACTATCCTCGGCTATCTTCAGACCCTCGCCTGACGGCTCGGGCCTCAATAGCGCCTCGGGAGTAATCACCAACTTACCTCGCTTGTACCATAAATAACTATTAAAGCTTGATGGGTTTCTGAATTGAAAAACATTTTAGTTTTGAAAAGCCTATTTATCGAGGAATACTATAAGGCTATAGATATAACATGTAATAAATAAGTATCACCTCTATAGGTAAAAATCCATTTTCACATCAACTTTGTAGAGTATATAGATATTTGTAGAATATACAGGGTGTCCCGTAAGTAGTGGACCAACGGGATGTGGGGGATAGGGGAGACCGTTACCTACCAGAATCACCAAAATTTGTTGTCCTAGGCCTTATAGTTTTGAAGTTATAACGTTTTTTAGTAAGTAGGTGAAATTATCGTACTATGTGCACATTTTTCTTAATTCTACAAATTCTATTACTTATTTTGATGTTATTTTTATTCAAGGGCGTTAAGAATACATAGGTTTTTCTAATTTAAATCATTTTTTAGTGTAGTTATCATTAACATTAAAATTAACCAACAAAACAAGTGCAATTGTTAAATTTCAAAATACTCTAAGTGGTATTTGAGCTGAGCTGGTGTAATAAAAATGTATTGTAGCCTTGTGGCACATTATTTTAAAAACATCTACATATCATAAGGATTACAAAAACGTATAACACTGTGGTTTCAAATTAGTAGTTTTTTATTTTAACTAATATCAACGTAAAAGGGAACTTTTGAGAGAAAACAAAAATTCATTGCTAATTATGGAAATTCGTTTATTACTCAATTTATTTTTACATTAAGGGTTCAAAATGCTTTTCTTTAACTCTTGTGCATTAAAACATCTTCGTATAAAGTCTTTTTGTAAACTTTTTTGGGCTCTTTGATGTTTTTTTATCAATTCAGCAACATGATTTAAATTTTGTGATAACTCTCTTTTTATCAGAAATATTTGTCTCATAAACTGCTTCTTTGAGGAAACCCCATAGAAAATAATCCAAAGGATTCAAGTCGGGAGATCGTGGCCTATTTCATGGCCGATCGCTGGCCAGGAAATAGTACCTTCGCGTCCAAACCATCGATTTGGGAACGTCTCATTCAAAAATTCAGTCACTTACCGTGAATAGTGGGCAGGTTCACCTTCGTACTGCAACATTCGTACGTGCTTCTTAACTTAACGAAGATGTTGGTTATGCACAAGGCCTGAAACTGCGCGGAACCACATACTCTCGCGTACTTCTTAACTTTATTCGAAGATTTTGGTTATGCATAAGGCCTGAAACTGCGCGGGAGAGAATGTGGTTGCAGTACGAAGGTGAACCTGCCCACTATTCACGGTAAGTGACTGAATTTTTGAATGAGACGTTCCCAAATCGATGGTTTGGACGCGAAGGTACTATTTCCTGGCCAGGGATCGGCCATGAAATAGGCCACGATCTCCCGACTTGAATCCTTTGGATTATTTTCTATGGGGTTTCCTCAAAGAAGCAGTTTATGAGACAAATATTTCTGATAAAAAGAGAGTTATCACAAAATTTCAAGCATGTTGCTGAATTGATAAATAAACATCAAAGAGCCCAAAAAAGTTTACAAAAAGACTTTATACGAAGATGTTTTAATGCACAAGAGCTAAAGAAAAGCATTTTGAACCCTTAATGTAAAAATAAATTGAGTAATAAACGAATTTCCATAATTAGCAATGAATTTTTGTTTTCTCTCAAAAGTTCCATTTTACGTTGATATTAGTTAAAATAAAAAACTACTAATTTGAAACCACAGTGTTATACGTTTTTGTAATCCTAATGATATGTAGATGTTTTTAAAATAATGTGCCACAAGGCTACAATACATTTTTATTACACCAGCTCAGCTCAAATACCACTTAGAGTATTTTGAAATTTAACAATTGCACTTGTTTTGTTGATTAATTTTAATGTTAATGATAACTACACTAAAAATGATTTAAATTAGAAAAACCTATGTATTCTTAACGCCCTTGAATAAAAATAACATCAAAATAAGTAATAGAATTTGTAGAATTAAGAAAAATGTGCACATAGTACGATAATTTCACCTACTTACTAAAAAACGTTATAACTTCAAAACTATAAGGCCTAGGACAATAAATTTTGGTGATTCTGGTAGGTAACGGTCTCCCCTATCCCCCACATCCCGTTGGTCCACTACTAACGGGACACCCTGTATAGATATATATTCTACAAAGTTGATGTGAAAATGGATTTTTACATGAAGATAGCCGAAGAATTAACATTAATCACTTTCTCCACAAAAAATTGCTTGAAAATCTATTAATATAATACGTACCAGTTTCAAGAGTCCGTCTTCTCCGATGGACTTGAGTAGACCTTTGACATCCATCTGACCGAGCCGAAGAACGTATAGAGGCCGCCCGTCTGTTACACACAATATTTTACATTATAATACATAAATAACGAAAATAAATACAATTTTATTTGGTTTTCACATTCCTCAACATTCAATATTTTCCTTGTTCAAAGTTCGTTTGAATGTAATAAATCTATCCTTCACTACATAGTATAAAACAAAGTCGCTTTCTCTGTCCCTATGTCCCCATGTATGCTTAGATCTTTAAAACTACGCAACGGATTTTGATGCGGTTTGTTTTAATAGATATAATGATTCAGTGGGAAGGTTTTTAGCATAATTTAATCCCCATATTCCTACGGGAACGGGAACTACGTGGGTAAAACCGCGGAGCGCCGCTAGTATTTTATAAAGCTTAGAGTTTGTTTGTTTGGTTAAACGCGCTAATCCAGGAACTAGTGGAATCGAATTACGTTTCCCCCCCCCCACCCACTAATGATTATTAGCGCTATACCTTTATCATGATGATGCCACCCCCCGGGGAAGTACTGGCTGACGACGTCGGGCGTCTCGTACTCCGAGAGCAGCCGGTCCACCTGGTGCTTCTTCCTCCACAGCAAGGACTGGGACAGCATCTCACGAGCCTTCTCCACGTTGAAGTCGCGCGCACGGAGGAAACGGAGCAGGGTTGTGTCGCTCGGGACCTGTGGTGAAGGGTAGTAGTTTTGAAGACTGGTACAATTTCGCCAAAAGAATTAAAGATTCAAAAACTTTCAACTCTTTTTTTAAACCTCTTTCCTTTTGTCCAAAATCACCCGCCAATACTAATTTTCTCAACAGAAAACCAAAACCAAGGACCAAACCCTTCTGCTACCTTTTTTTTCCACTGTGAAAATGCATAGACATAGTCTGCGTTACATTGGTAGGATCCCACGGGGGATTACTACCACGACATCCCAACGCCGGGCCCGCACTAAGGCAGGCACCCCCACCCTTCTGCTACCTACCTTTCCCTTCTGCAGATCAGCGATCCACTTCCTGAGCTGCAGCAGCCTAGACTCCTGCAGCGGGGTCAGCTCCCCGAGGTGACGCTTAATGTACTCACTGTCCAGGGTAAATTGATCTGGAACAAAGGGATATGGGATGTAGTGACTGGATATCGGTTTTAGATGTGGATTTTTACCGAAAATGATGGTTTAAAAAATGGGTTCTTCGTCAACGAGTAAGTATTATGGCAACCGCAAAATTAAATTAAGTATAATTATACCATCAACATCGCGAATAATCGAAGGACGAATAGCAGAAGAATCATCAAAATTGGACCATAAAAATAGAAATGCGTAGTTACGCAAAGACTTTCCCAAAAGTCTACTTGGATGTTCATTTTTATCCACTTAATATTATGTCATCTTCATCACTAATCAAAAAAGATGGCTATACTATAACCCTAAAAGCTACGTAAAAACACGTTTCCCTGACCAGGTAAACTAAAGTAATAAATTCTAAGAGAAAAACAACGATAAAGGGTACAAATAAATGTTCAGAGATATATTTTTTACGACTAATCTTCCGAAGCGTAGTTTTTAAAGCCGTACCAGTGGCACTCACAACGAAAGGGATTTATTAGGATTTATTCAATTTTACTGAGTTTCCTCCGTTCACAGATTTTTTTTACTGAATTTTCTCGCTCTCGTTTGATATTGTGGATATAAAAGGTTATCTAGAAGAGATTGTTTGATAGTAATAAGACCGCCAATTGTCACAATTAGTCTCTCTGTAAACTTTTATACATGTAGGTAAGTACTTTTGGTGCGTGTGTTTATCTATCTTCTAATCAAATTCTCGTGTCACAATGTTCGTTCCCGTACTCCTCCGAAACGCCTTGACAGATTCTCATGAAATTTAGTGAGCAATTCAGTAGGTCTGAGAATCGGCCAACATCTATTTTCATCCCGAAATTCCCACGGGAACGGGAACTACGCGTGTGAAACTGCGGGGCACAGCTAGTCTAAATATAAGTAAAATAATACTTAAAGAGCGTGTGTTAAAATCTCATAAATTGCGCAAAATCTATTGATCTCAGAGAGGCGAGCGTCGAGCGTGCGCTGTGTATATTTATCTATCTTCCGCATCTGTTTATACAAAACATCAGTTAAATCTAGTTACTTTATCTATCCAGAAATATACATGAAAAATAAACAAACGCAATCCTTAGTAAGGTCACCCTTTCAGTTATCTGCCAAAAAACTGAGAATAGCAGAATAAATAAAATGTTTTATTCGAAAATAACTTACAAAAAGTCAAGAGTTTTCTTTCTCCTAGACATATTTATGCGGTCCCAAATAGATATTATATCAGAACAACAATCCTCAAACAAAAAGATATCCTCAATATTCGATAAGTCCCACAGGAAACATACGTTTACCAAAACATTTAGGGCGAAAGGGTCGATTAGACCTTCAACTGTTAAGCAACCCACGACCTTAGAGCATTGCAGGAATGTTCCCTGCGGTTGGTGCGGGCGGTATTCAATAAGGTCGAGTTTCGCTAATAGGCAATAGGAAAAGCCGACCTTGTGCGGTAAAGCGGAAAATTTCAAATACAGAGGAATATAGTCGTAAATACAATTCGGTGGCAATTTACTTGTGACATTGTGGTTGTTCGGAGGCGGGAAATGTGCAGCGGTGCGGTATTTCGATGAGGTTGCATCTGCAATTGTGGAGGTGGGTGGTTGGAACCTTGTCAACCTAACCTAAGGTCAAGGTCAATTGTTCGCTGGGTAACCGTAATATTTGTTTTTATAGATAGGTACTTTAAAGAGTCAAACAGGTATTTTAAGTTTTAAAATGTTATACAGGTTTTTGTTAATTTTAACTGGTTAGAAATCAAGTTTGTATACAAAAGTAACTACAAAAAATGGTACGTAAACTTGATTTAAGTTTGGCGAAGATCAATAAAAACATCGTAAGTACTTAAGTAAGTTATATTTATTGCTAAGTCATCTTCAAGTGAAGCGATTCTTTAGTTTCGTTCTCGATTTCATTAGATATTAGTAAGTAAGGCATTAATTAACATAATACCTAATTGCTCAAACCAAGCATGTTTCAAAAATGCTGTACAAATTCATAAAGTCGTAGTAAGTACAATTGATTTCCTTCCTTCATTATTATTGGTTTCATTAATAAGTCACTTTCGATATTACGATAAGTCCCCCGAGTACTTATATTACTTTATTGACCTTCAAAATTCTGTAATATTTAATAGGTTTTAGGATTAATACATTTTATATTAGCAGTCACAAAACCTTTTTACCCAAACCCATTTTGTTTCACAGTTTAAGTAACTTAGTTTAATCCTTTCCAAAACTAGTTGTTTTAAAATGTTCACCACCTCTAATCTTACCATTCAGTGCGATTACCCATCACAGATACTTTGATCTATCCTACTAATCCTAATCCTAACTTCCTAACTAATATTATAAATGCGAAAGTAACTCTGGCTGTCTGTTACCTTTTCACGGCTAAACTACTGAACCGATTGACTTGAAATTTAGTACAGGGGTAGCTTATGGTCCGGGAAAGAACTTTTTATCCCGAAATTCCCACGGGAACGGGTACTACGCGGGTGAAACCGCGGGGCGCTGCTAGTACTTAATATTATAAAGTTGAAGATTTTATTTATTTGAACGCGCAAATCTCAGGAACTACTGGTCCGATTTGGAATATTCTTTCAGTGTTAGATAGCCCATTTATTGAGGAAGGCTATCACTACTTACTATATTTAGTATAAAACAAAGTCGCTTTCTCTGTCCCTATATCCTAAGTATGCTTAGATCTTTAAAACTACGCAACGGATATTGATGCGGTTAGTTTTAATAGATGGAGTGATTCAGTGGGAAGGTTTTTAGCTTTAATTTTATCCCCATATTCTTATGGGAACGGGAACTACGCGGGTGAAACCGCCGGGCGCCGCTAGTATGCTATATATCATCACGCTAAGACCAATAGAAGAAGAACGAACGCGGATTAAATCGCAGGGACGCTGTGCGATATAAAGTACCTAACTCTTCCTATCTAAACTCAACTTTAGTGTTATGAGTCGTAATTTTAGGTCTACTCCAGATGGTGTCATGATTCATAATATGTTTAGCTTGCCAAATACTCTAATATCATGCCTAGTACATAGAGAGGTGGCAAGCGGCCCGGGAAGTTAATGTTTAGTAGTACTCGTATTTACATAACGGGACAGGGTTCATATATAAAGCCTCGAATATTACACAAATATAATATTTATCTACATTCTCTTACGTTTGTACTATTAGGAATGCCCCGAGGAATTGATCAGACATTTGCAGCTTTATCTTTTAACGCAATAAAATTACCGTTCCCATTACTATTTCGAAATTGGGATAACACCACCATAGCGTTCTTCACTTATCGACTGTGGTATTTCCGGACCAATACAACCTTGAAATATTTGAGAAGAGGTCCTCCTCATCCTCAATCGCTCTAGAGACTCTTGTGGCAAAGATAGGCACTTCATTTACCATCAGATACCCATTCTACACGTTTGGCCCTTCGGATATCGTAATACTACCTATAAACTGTGTTTTAATTTTAACTCAATATTTTAAACTAATATTACTACGAGTATTAGATAGAAAATTCCAGACATTCACTCGCAGAATGTTACTTTATATCCTCAAAGGATTCCTGAGAAATTCTTGACGTAATCCAGACTGGGGGCAAGTATCTCAAGAGTCAAATATGTATTATATTTTACTCGAGTACATAAATATAGGTAGTACAGTCAGAATCAAAAGTAGATTCAACACAAATATTCAAACCTTTTGTGGCTTTCCAAAAGCTAAATATAGTTATTTATGGTACAAGCGAGGTAAGTTGGTGATTACTTACGAGGCGCTATTGAGGCCCGAGCCGTGAGGCGAGGGTCTGAAGATAGCCGAGGATAGTAATCATCAATACACGCGTGTACCATACAACGTTTTTCAAAACATTTGCGAAGAAATTAATAATAAAATATCATTTTTCGCTAATAAATAAACAGTTTTTCTATTCGCGCGCATCCAAACCAACAATGGTGATCGGCCAAAGACTAAAATAATATACTTATAAAAAAAAAAACGAATTAATGAATGAATGGAATCGACCATAGACCTACCAAAAGTAAGGCAACATACACACATCAAAAGTGTCTAGGGATCAACATATATTTTTGCAATAACTTTTCTCCTGATTGATATTAATTAAAATTTTCTTTAAGGATTCATCAAATAAAGTGTTTTCGTTTGTCACAGTAACGATAAACCAAGTCACCTTTGCATTAATAAAGAAATTTGCCATTTTCCTAATAAAGGGATTTTTGACATTTGAACCACTAACATTAAAGTTCGAAAAAAAGACTGAAATAACAGATTTCTTTAAAATTTTATTGGGTAACTTAAACAATTAATAATCCGTGTTTCTACCGCGAACACTAACAACACAAGAACATCGGTTTGGCATACTCAAAATGAGTTCATCCAAATCACGCTGTGGAATGGCCGCCCATGTTCGTTGCAACAACAAAAAAAGGTCTTCTTGCGACTGGATACCCTCCATATTCGGCAGAGCTCTTCTCTGTAGCATATCCCATGCATGCTCAATCGGGTTCAAGTCTGGCGACTGAGCAGGCCAGGGCAGGACATTGATGTTAGCTGCGGCGAGAGTCTGTCTTACAACTCTTGCGGTGTGCGGTCGTGCATTATCATGCATTAACTGAAATAAGGGACCGATTTGCACTTGTAGAGGAACGATGACGTCTGATACAATCGTCTCAGCATAAATTTGAGCGTTGAGGTTGCCTCTGATCCAAATCAACTCAGTTCTTCCGCCGATCCAAATACCCGCCCATACCATGATGGTTCCACCACTATAAGGATGGACTTCCTGGCAGGATTTTAATCGCTGTTGGCGTCCAGGGGTTCTCCAGTGTCGTATACGTCTTGTATCCGGTCTCATACCAAAACGAGACTCATCAGAAAAGCACACGAAACGCCATTGTTCTTCTGCCCAATTTCTGTGTTCAAGAGCCCATTGATATCGAATCCTACGATTGTGCATTGCTATAGGTGGTACCCGTAGCGGTCTTCGGGAATGAAGGTTCACTTCATGCAAGCGGTTTCTGACTGTTTGGTCGCTAATTAAGTTCCCTGAAGAGTGATGAAGCCGCACGGCTAACATCATGGCGGTTATTGTTGGAGCTCTTCGAGTTAAGATTTGAATGTATCGGTCTTGTCTCCGTGTGGTGCAGCGATACCGTCCTCCATGGCGCTCAGCCACGGTACCAGTGCTTCGGTAACGTGTCCAAAGTCGACTGATAACACTCTGACTTGTATTCAGAGCTAAAGCCACAGTACGTTGCCGGGAACCAGCTTCTATCATTCCCACGGCTCTGAGCATTTCTTCCCTGCTTAAATGACGTCGCCGCTCCATAATAACGTTGGTTTTAATCAGTAGTAGGGAAACAGTAGCACTAATAATGTCTTCAATGCGTTGTATGTTTTTATAGGGAAAATATTGACAGCTGATTTTCATCTTTTACTCGAATTTGATTCACAGTTCCTGATTCAAATTATGAAATGCACCAAAAAGGATCCATATAAATTTATAAAATCATAAATTTATTACAAAGCCACATCTCAATCTCAAGAAATCCGCATAAAAATGCTTGATCCCTAGACACTTTTGATGTGTGTAGTTAAAGTTTGTTTTTAAAATGTATGGACACAATTTTTTTTGGTATCGAAACTTTTTAAAACCTAAGCAATTTAAAAAAAAAATCTATAACTCACTAGTGAGTCAAGTATGTCATTATTCAACAGTTTTTGCACAAATAAGAGCCCCTTTATGAGCAAGTGTGTTGAAAAGTATATTTTTATATTATGTAAGTAATTCTTATTCAATCCTTCTATATGATATAATCGAAAAACAGCTAGGAAAGTCATAAAATGATTTGAATAATTGAATGTGTTAATCCACTTTTAATCCTGACTGTACAATGAATAAGAACCGCTTCCTACCGCCGTAAAACTGACTAATGGCCTCTTTAAATTGCTAATTTTGACGTAAAAATTTAATCTAGTAATCTTTTTGGAGTAGATACTTACTGATAATATTATGTCTACTTAATGAATGTTATGAATAAAATATAAGTCTATAGTGTTCTTGTTAATTTCAGTTCATAATTTGAATAATACGGCATATTCTTGCTACGCGATTTTGTTATTAATTAAGTTATTAAATCTTTGACAATTACGAGCATGTATTTTTACCTATAAGTTAGAAAAATCTTCTGAATACTCTGATTCCTTAGACAATAAAATTATCTAAATAGACGTAGTATAAAAGTTAACTGAAATTCAATTATAATAACTGTGCTAAGGGCATATTTCACGACCATCAAGTAAAGTTACTCGCCGAGTAAAGTTAGTTCTGTCTCTTTCTTTCTTTATATCAAGTGACAAGTACGAAACATGTGAGTACGTACTCGGAACTTTACTTGAAGATGGTGAAATAGACCCTAAGTATACGAAATTACTGAACATATCTCGTAAAATTCATGACACCAGAAGCCGTATACAGTCTTTTACGAAGACAATATTTCAACAAAATAAAACCCTATTTGAAACTATAACTATATATTTACTGAACTGGCAATAACTTATGACGTAATTGACAGGAGATATTTCGCGCGTAAATGCTTGGTTTGGCGGGAAAGTTCATTTATTTTACAGCATAGTCTGTGGGCGTCTATCGCCAAACGCCCACCACGCGACCAGTGCTTACGAAATGTAAATATAATAACAAAGCAGACGGTTAGTCTGTTTTATTAATATAAATAACTTGTTAAACAATACGTATTACAAGGTAAATTATTGGTTTATAATTCATTTTACATTACTTAGTATTGGGTATGAGATCAGCATTACGGATTAGATAAGCCTGGTGATTACGCCAGGAGGAATTCTAGAATACCATCACTTTGAGAGCTTTTCCCTACATTGGGATTTCAAAGAATGATCAATAGCTTTACCTATTACTTTAACAATACGGCGTATAACTTAGTGAATAAAATCTAATGAAAAGACTATTAGTTGGACATCTACTTAGCACTATAATTTCATAATCAGAACATTCATAACAGTTTCTGTAACTAAAATCCTTAGATAGAAATATACCTAACTAGCAGCACCCCGCGGTTTCATCCGCGTAGTACCCGTTCCCGTGATCCGGCAATTATTCGTTTTTTTTCTCACCTTTTAAACCTTGCCTAGACCTCCACGAACATTTCAAGACCAAGATAAGATAAATCGGTTCGTGCGTTCTGGAGTTATAGCGTCAGGAAGGAAAACCCGATTCATGTTATTTTCTACTCTCCATTATATTAGTCAGGATTCTCAGGATGTTAGGTATCCTAATTCCGATCCTGCCCTACCAGATAGGATGTTGAAATTGACTGTCAACCTATAAAACGGGGTCAAAGTGGGTCATGATAGATAGATATGGGTGACATTCGATTCCCGCTATAATTGACCATTTGACAGTTCCTCGAAATATCGGGAAACGTAGAAATATATTACTTATACATAGTATGGATTCTGGAGCTAAACCTAGATATATTTTTTTATCTTTGCCATCTTGAAGGTGAATTTTCAAAAAACAAACTTTCTATTGTAATGCTAATACGTCCAAAACAAAAAAGAACTTTATTTAAATTAAACTAAACAGCATCATTACCCTAATTATTTTACTTTTTCCTTCTGGGAATTAGAAGGAAAGGGCCTATTTCACGATGTTCAAGTAGCGGTACTCACCAAGTAAAGTGAGTCTTGTCTCTTTCTTACTTTATAACAAGTGACAAAGACAAAACTTGTGAGTTTTACTTGAAGATCGTCAAATAGGCCGTTAATATCTTGTGCTCGATTTATTAGTTCTTTGTCACACGCAAATAAACTATTAAGTACATTTCCTATTCTAGTTTTAATGGACCAAGGCGTATTCCCCGACCTAGTGTCCTTAATTACGCCCTAAAACAGTGCCACGGAAGTTTATTCACTTCGGTCACTGACCATTACAAGGACTTAGAAAGTCCTATCATAAATATATCCCCTCTTCTTTGTGTGAATCATATTCTTGAGGACCAGACTTTGTAAATCACTACATGGTATAAAACAGTCGCTTCCCACTGTCTGTTCCTATGTATGCTTAAATCTTTAAAACTAGGCAACGGATTTTGATGCGGTTTATTTTATTAAATAGAGTGATTCAAGGGGAAGGTTTCTAGCATTATTTTATCCCCGCATTCTCACGGGAGCGAGAACTACGCGGGTGAAACCGCGGGGCGCTTCCTTCATCTCATGTATAAGTATCTACAAAGTTCTTTCCGTATGAATGTACCAAAGTGATAAATTGTCCCAATTTCAGACATAGTAAAAGCAATATGACACCCTGTCCACTTTAGCGCGCGATCAATCATTTTTTGGGATAGAACTGCCCTGAATATAAGACGAAAATAATCGACTATCAGTTTTACGTTTACAACTTTAGCTGTCGTAAAAACCATGTTAGAAACCGTACTTCTGAAACAAGCTCATATTTTTATAAAAGGACATACACAACACAGTTGCTTACATAAGCTTTGAAAAGCCAATAAAAAGTTCAGTACAAAATACTGCCTCCATATCAAAACTGTAGCTCCTAAATGTCCAATTAAGCGTCATTGCATTCCGCCCACACTTGTTTAATACCATTGCGATCCAGCGAACAATGTCGTGTGACGTGGGCGAACGGACACCCACGCTGAAACCTTATACATACGTACGGATATAAAAACTTTCGCATTTACCATTTATACTAAGTGAAAAAGTTTAGATTTATTCGTTGCGTCACTCGACGCTCGTTTCCAAACCCTCCTGAAGAATCTCGAAATAAAAACGGCGATAACCTTCACCCTTCAGGCCTATTTATAAAATCAATACCCGATTTTCATTTAGGCATTGTCTCAGTATATTGACTCAATTTATTAGAACATACATTTTGATCTACATTACGTGATTTGGCTACATATATTTTGGACTTAATGTTTGATTTATTCTGCGTCACGTTAGCCAATAATATTGAATTGATAAATTGTTTACTTAGTTTTATATAATTTATAAGTACGTTGGAATTTTCTTTTGGATCTGAATTTTGACGTTTATTGATAAGCAAGTCATAACCGCGTTTAAAAGCATTTGTTGCCTTAAAGTTTCGTTCAGATTCTATTTAAAATGGTAACGAGAGGGCTATTTAATTAAGGGCATATTTCACCATCTTCAAATTACGTTGCGAGCTTCTCACATGTTTTGTCTTTGTCACTTGATATAAAGTAAGAGACAAAACTAACTTTACTTGGTAGGTAATTTTACTTGAAGGTCGCGAAATAGGCTCTAAGCCTGTTTTAATTAACTACAAACTCAATTCACAAGAGATTCATAAGCTTTTGTCTCGATACATAAGTAATTACAAGATCTAAATACTCTTTGATAAACATATTGTTCACTTTGATATTCCTAATATTTGTGGAACTGACACAACTAATTGCTCCAATTAACACACGATATTAAATTAAATTTCTACGAAGCAGAAAGCCACAATACACGCCTTAGTAGGTCCCATAGACTACCTATTCTGGGTAGGTAGTCTATGGTAGGTTCTTTAGAATATTACTTCGGCAACTACATATATTCTAACTAAAATACTTGTCAAAGAGGAACTTCTTCCGAACCCATATCTCATGTCTATTTAAAGACATATCTCTCAGTTTAACCAGATTTGGCGGAATGTCAGTATTTTACGTGAAGCTACTGCCATCAGACCTTCACAACCCAGAGGGTTATGCGACATTTTTTGTTTAAACCAAATGTTAAGACTTTAAAATGGTGAATCTTCATAAATCCGTATTGGGACAGTGTCAATAAGTGCTTCATATCAGACCTTCCTAGGCTTTCTAGAGATTATGCAAACGAGTGCTAAGCCCTTGAAATATGTATGGATCACACGTATTATGGATAATTGAGAGTAATGTTTACATGTAATTAAGACAGATGTTTGTTTAGCTCATAACAGATCGGTGTAAAGTGCTTTATGTTTATCGATTTTAGATGTAAAGATTGATATAAAGGGCTCTATAAGGATTATTGGGATACTTGTAAAGAGTGTGAGTTTGAATGGATAGATTGATTTTATACTTTTGTTATTTTTGCATGCAAAAACTGCTGTACTACGAATATTTAGGTGTGAATATTAGGTATTTTACATTTAGGTTGCTTTAAGCTCTAATTTCAATAATCATATTACACTTATTGCTCTTATTATTTATGTATTTTGAACCTCTTTCAACCCCATTAAGATATCAACATCATCATCGTCAGCCCGTAACCATCCACTGCTGGACATAAGCCTTCCCCATACGGCGCCACCACACTCGGTTGACTCGGTCCTCAGCTCTGATCTGCGCATCCATTAAGATATAGCTTTCAAAAATCATTTCAATAATACTAGAACTTTCCTTTCAGAATTAAAGACTTCTAGACCTATAAGTTTAGGCTGCGAGTTGTTTTTAATTACTTTCAGGATTTTTTTACTATTATTAGTAAATACTCGTATCTTGTTAAGCTAAACAGGTAGATAACAAACAAATATGCATCTTATTAACGTGAAGCCTTGGGTTCATTTCCGTGTGAAGTATTTTTTATGGAGACACCGTGTCATTGCACGTGAACACGTTTTCCTTGTAAATAACTTGTATCTGCTAATTATAGTATAGAGAAACAATGTTATGAGTAATGATATGTTGTATTGTTTGTTAAATGACCCAAGTGAATCTTTGAGTTAGGGGTTTTGATTCCCGCTTTAGAGAAAAAATTGTGTGTCTAAAATATATTTATGTCTATGCCTGGGTTTATATATGTATATTTATGTCTATGCCTGGTTTAATAAGATAAATATGTTTTGCTTATTAAAAAAATTAAACATTTCTTCTGCTTTGAATATTTGAAGATTACTATAAATGACTGATTTCCTAATCAATACAAAACTCTTCCAAACTTCGTGATTAAGTTGTCACGGTTGACAGTGTATTGAATCGTGTCAACTGCATTCAAACTCTACCTGAACTGCAATTTGCGGTTGGATTGCAGTCCGTCTAAAGCCTAACAGTAAAACAAAAATAAAAAAAAACACTTCAAGAAATAATAATATAATTTTATGTTATCTAGGGCTCCTGGGGCCGGCAATGAATACATAGGCAGGAAAAGCGAGAAATAATATCAGTACAAACGCGATCCCAAAAATGGACATCATTGGCCAGATTGTGGTCATCGCGAAGTGCCGACTGGGGCCTGGGCATGCGCTGTTCGGACCGTCTACGTCATCACTACAACTAAGTCTTGAGCATTGTTTCCTATTTAATATTTTTGAGAGGACCCTGTCCTGGCGAGTGAGCGATGCCTGACCGAGTTGACTTCGATTTGACAGCTGGCTTCTGGACAGTGTCCTGCTCAGACTCTGTTTGATCTTGTATGACGTACCTGCGGGAAGAAAGGTGGGATTAGGGATTGGGAATATGGATAGGAGATGGGAAAGGGAGGGATGCGATGGGAAAGTGTTTAAAGGTGGGTAATATTTGAAGTTTTTGAAGGCCATGAATTCTACTGCCGATCAAAGGCCACTTTCAACGGTGATGTTAGTACAGGAGCAATAAGCGAAAAATTACATCATCATCAGCTCATATACATATGTCTACACCAATCTGGGTTCGAGCTTACTCAGAATTAAGGCGATCAGGCCTTAATCAACCACGCTGGCCAAGTGCGGGTTGGCCGACTTCACACAACCTTAGAATTTCTTCGCAGGTGTATTTTAATATAATAACAGAACTATGCATGTACTGACAAAATATTTTATTATACCGTATAAGCTTACATTTATTTAATTAAATACAAAAGATATTGCGAGAGGCGACACAAATTTATTCGACCCATAACCACAAACATCTCGCAAACAAGTCGTAAAACTATTTTCGTCAAAATATATTCCGCTTTAGGTTTAAGGGATCTAATTTGAATAAATAATGTTTAAAGTTAATTGACGGAAAATTTCAAGTTAATCCAACCATAATTCGATTAATTACTTACCTAAATATTTGATTAAGTACTTATAAAATATTCTGCAAATTAGATATGACAATATATTTGGAAGATTCTCGTTATTTCTTTTGATTGACTCACGTTTTTATCGTACTTCCAATCCTACTAAAACTAGTAAGTATTATAAATGTGAAAGTTTGTGAGGCTGGATGGAAGGATGTTTGTTAGTCTCTCACGTAAAAACTACTGAACCGATTTAAATTAAACTTTCGAAAATTCCCAAGGGATTGGGATTTACATGGGTAAAACCGAAAGGGCACAGCTAGCGTGATAATAGATTTATATTAGCCCATAACTACAAAAAACCTGCACCTATTTATACCCGTGCTAACTCCCCAGCTCATAACATCAGTATGGATACTCCAAACAATATAATGTAATGTTACGGCCACAGCTTGAGAACGTCAAATTGAAACAACGCGCAGGTTTTCCAATTAAAAGTTTGTTCAGCCCGACACCTGTTCCAGGGCTTTCAACGGGATTACTTTGGAGACAGTTGGTGGCATGATTGAACATTTTATGGTCATTAACTTTGAGTGATAAACATTATACGTGTAATATTTGCCTAATGTTATATTGTATTGTACTTATAGGTAGACTGAGGCAACTTAAACTTTGATCATCAACGTATGCTTGGAAAATATACATAGCTCGCCTAAGAAATCGAACCGAGGCGAGGCCTCCATTAGCTTAGCTATAACAATTGTAACGCCTGCTGAGACATTTCAAATAAATATCGATCAACACATAAAATAGTAATCATCTTAAAATCACGGGACTGAAAAAATTGCAAAAAAACACTGGAATTTACGCTGAATAAACCAACTAGACTTTAAGCAAACACATATAAAACATAATTTAAATTGCAAACAAAACATTTGTGATTCTGGTAACATTACAAATAGGTACAAACAAAGTACGCAAGTAAAACAATAGTCTGGGTACTTTGTCCTCATTCGCAAGGACGATAAATAATTGAGTGGGACGTAAACATTTTCAGCGAACGAATGTGGGTTACTTGGGGACAGGTGCTGAATACGATTTATTTTAAAAAGCTAGTTGTTTTCTCTTTAGATAAAATCTGAATTTGTATTGGAGTATCAGAGTCCATACATTTTCTGGCATCCTCCTTTAGGTATTGAAAAAAAGCTTTGGGAGTATTAGAGCAACAGAAGCCAAAAAACAGTTTTTAGGATTTTGTACGTCTGAAAATTTGTAAACGCATCACGCAAAAAGTACTGAACTAATTTAAATGGAATTAAGCACACATGGCTTATAATCAGGAATACTTCTCATCACAATATTCCCGAACGACTGAAACTATCGCGGGTCAGACCGCTTTGAACTACTAGTTTAAATATAATTTTAATCAACACGAAGCTATTGTAAATTAAGCTTTAAGAAATCTAAAAATATATAACTCAAAACTCTGACTGACTGACATGGTGATCTATCAACGCACAGCCCAAACCACGGGACGGATCGGGCTGAAATTTGGCATGCAGGTAGATGTTATGACGTAGCCATCCGTTAAGAGAGGATTTTTGGAAATTACCCCCTAGGGGGAGAAAAGGGGGAAAACCCCGAATTCTGCCGGAAGTCATTATTCTACGCGGACGAAGCCGCAGGGCGCTGCTAGTCGACCATAAGTGGCTAAAACTCCGTGCTAATTTAGGTTACACAGTAAGTGTAAAAGTCAAAAAGTGAATAGCTTATTATAAAGGTAGGTACAAAACAAAGGGTCGGTAACAATAACGAGGACAAAGCCCGGGGTCCTTTCGGCCCTGGGCCCATTTATAATTTAAATGGCAAAACAGAAGCTAACCCTTCAACCACACGACTACATGATGTACAGTCTTTGTACGTACATATTATGGCGGTTTTGATATCATTTAGAGTTTAGTAATTATTGTGTCGATCGTAGAAACCAAAAAAATGTGTATTTAGGGACATTTTTTAAGTTTCAGTAGGCTTCGAAAATACTAGTGCGTCGTTTTCAAGTTTCTGCGTCGATTTGAAACAGAATCCACCAAAATCTAATATTCTAACAAACAATTTCAACTTGCAAAACAATTAAAACTTTACTTCGGAATTTCTTAACTCTGGTGCCTAAATCTTGTTGGCTGAATCTTTAATTTTAGTCGCATTTTCTCTTCTCTTCGGAATTCCTACAGTATCCAAATGACGATTTATAGAGATTACGTTCAAATTGATGAGCCCAATGATAAAATATTTAAAAAATACATCCTGGTCAATCCCACTGCATGGCAAGAATCGCCCTCCCTGTTGATATCATCACTGTAAGTTTATCACCACGCTTGATATAATTATTATCATCTCAAAATCCAGTTAAATCTTTCCCAGTACTACCCCAATCTGATGATACCAGTACTGTAAAGTGAAACAGGTGTAATCATTACGCTAGATTATCGTTATCACCATCTCAAAATCCAGTTCCAACTTTCCCAGTATAACCCTCTGTATTCCAAGTACCTCCTTAATCCAAGGTGACCCCTGCCCCCGGTTTCACACTCCGATCCAATTATTTATTTATTCTATTAACACCGCGCCGCAGACGATACGGTTTCTAATTATTTTCGTTTATAAACCAAGGCCGGGAAGGCACCGGCTAAACTTTGACATCCAATTAACCGGTGTTTTGTCTGAATATTTTATAGACTTTTGTATTGTTGCCTTGAATAATATAAATTATTTAATCTTGTTTTCGTAACGGAAAATCAACAATGAAATATTCATTTGGTTTTAATACTTAATTTGAGATCACTAATACTGAGAGACAAGTATCTTGATGACGTCTTTTACTCCTCTTTTTATGAACATACACAGTTAGTCTCTACCACTTACAAAACTAGTCCCTATTGGACTAAATATCAGTCAGACAGACCTTATGTTTGCTGTGGTCATAAGCCTTTTGAGAGTATAGTACGTTTTTGTTTGTCCTATGTTTTCCAACCAAACATCACATCTACCATTTATCTTCCCAGTATCTACTTAGATTTATTACAAAGTTTCGTTAGACATAATCCAAACTTCACTATCTAACTTCTCATGTAACCTGCCATCGACATAATCAGGAGACCCTCGTCTCATTCCGTTTGATCTCGCGACATTTCGGTATTCGGAGATCAAACATTAATTTCATGTCACTTTGAGAGCGCTCGCTTGATTTACTAAATTACATAAAACAATGTCGCTGGCTGTCTTTTCTAGAGCGACGTTTCTAATTTGCAAAGGTATTTAATAATATTTTGGAACAAAAGACGGTGAACATCTCGATATTCGCCGTCTTTTCAAAACCAAGCTCGGTTGGTTTGTATAAATTGATTTGTGCTAAGAAAGCACATTTTTTGGTAGTAACTGTAAATCCGTCCTTCGGACAAATTGATTTGGCGAAGACTTTTGTCGAGCAGTGGGACTATAAGTTAATTAAATGAACCGTATCAAACCGAGCAGATAAATAAATAAATAAAAGATATCGCATAGATAATGTCGTATTACAAATGTGTAGTTTCTAAACTATTATTGAATCGGAAATGGCGAAATTCGAAGGTTAACGATGTAGATTTGTATACAAATTGGTACTGCTGACATTATGCCAAAAATCCCTTTGACTTACACTTGCAAAGTTAACATAGGCTAAACTTTATGAGACACATATCCTAACTAATATTATAAATGCGAAAGTAACTCTGTCTGTCTGTCTGTTACCTTTTCACGGCTAAACTACTAAACCGATTGACTTGAAATTTGGTACAGGGGTAACTTATAGTCCGGGAAAGAACATAGGATACTTTTTATCCCGAAATTCCCACGGGAACGGGAACTACGCGGGTGAAACCGCGGGGCGCAGCTAGTTTAAAATAAAGTTACACCTGTGCGAAATCGAGGCAGGTCACTGTTTGCTTACAAGTTTTTTATATGATCAAGTGACGAGACTCTCAAGGTGGTCACCTGATGGTAAGCAACACGCCTGCTCATAACAGACACAGTGTATAACACTGTACTGCGTTCATCAGCCCGAGACGTCAATCTCGTGTACCTAGTCATTTCACTGGCTAAAGATATCAACTCCTAAGATAAAAACACAGTATACCAATCGAGACTGATGATGATACTGCTTACCTGGTTGTACCGCAGACCGTGACGACTCCACGGTCCTCTGGGTGATGGGTTCGATCCCCCGGGAGAGTATCTTCCTGAGGTGCCTGTTGTTCTGGTGGTCTGCCGGAGACCACGGCTTCAGTTCCCTTACACCTTCAGCGTGGACTTCCAGCATAAACGCTTCTATTAGCTCTTTACCTGAGAAACGGGGGATTATAATAAATAACTTACCTAGTTAATCTAGATTTTTATAGTTTAAGATAATATAAGATTTTTATGAGACATTTTTGAGAAGTTTTATCACACATGGCTCCTGCCATTGCATTTGCATAGCATTTTCTCAAAAATAATTTATGCTTGAAAAGGAGAAGAAAAGTAATGGCGGAAAATATGGCGTTCTTTGAATAATCATAACGCTGTTACAGAGACATAAATGTCCCACATTTAAATAGGATAAGGTTACAGAAAAATGTTAAAAATCCCATCGTTCCCATCACTTACCCTTGGCAATATTAGCGGCGTACTGTTTCATGGATATCTTCTCGACCGTGTTCTCGAGGCCGAAGAAGTTCTTCACGTCGAGCAGCGCTCTCTGTTCGAAGCACGTCCATTCCGAGTTTTCGGGGTGTACCTGGTGGACAACAGGAAATAATAAATGGACAGTTTTGAAATAGATTATGGTAAGGTTTTCCAAAATTAAACGAAGACCAACGAAGACCTTTTCCCAACAGTGGAACGATGCATGTTAAAGAAAAACAAAAAAAACGGTTATGTGAAAAGTGCCTCTGAAATTACAAGTATCTTTTGGATTATCTTTTGGAAAAGGACATTTAGCTATTTTTTACGCCTCCAGAAAAAACTACCCAATAAGTGTTGAAAAAGTCTGCTTTTCAAAAATAACGGTTGAACGATAAAATGCTTCACAAATAAGTATCGTTTAGAAACAGATAGTATACTTATGCGGGGTTAAAATTAAGGCTCTATTGTGTGATGAAGTGGCCTCACAATAACATAACATAATCATTCACTACATCATCTCATTATAGTAACTGACCCCTAATAAGATTAGTATTATATTCTATGTCACTCTCGGTGGACAACTTCAACTTTTTAGCTTGAATAAACCTTGATTACGGGTCACAGATACAACATGTTCGACATAAAAAGTTAAGTTACTGCTTGCCATATGTTGCGTAGTGGAAATGTTTCCTAGTCAAACAAGGCAACAGATCTCTATCTTCTTTTAATTCCTTTGACTTAACTTTACATGCCATAGGAATCAATTTGCTTTCTTGTGCGATCTCACAGATTCCTGCGTCACAACACATCAGATATCTTATAAAAATAAAGCAGTATAAAACCACAATGTACCCACATATTGATGTATTAACGGATTGTTACATTATTACGACATACCAAAATCAATTATAATAAAAGTATTACGAAACATCGCAACCAAATCAAATTGTAACCTCAAAATATTTACATACGAGTAAACGCTGTAACCTACATTAGAATTAGTTCATGTGCTGAATAAACATAATTTATTGTTACGAAGAAAACCTTCAACTCGACGTAACAAGTTTTCATAACATAACAATGTATTTGCTTAATTAAAACAAATTTCTAACAAGCATTGTTAACAGTTTTTCTTAATTACTTTGCTCTAGTCAACTTTTATAGGAGAAAAACTTTTATAAGGCTTTTCTTCAACATTGAAACTCTCATTTTATCTAAAAACTTGACTTATTTATTTTTTGTTCTAATTTGTTTTCCTGCCTTCGAATAAAAAACGGCTAAATACGCAAAAACGTAGTACTTTATTAATAAAAGAACTCCCAAATAAAATTGCTTGTTGAAAGTTTGTATGTTTGTGAGTATGGATGATTGTTACTCTTTCACGCAAAAAATACTGTATCGGTTTAGATTAAATTTGGTACATATGTTCCTTATAACTAGGAATAACACATAGGATACTTTTTATCCAAGAAATTCCCATGGGATTGGGAGTCACGCGGGTAAAACCGTAGCTAGTAATAGAATACATTATAGTGAGTGATACACTCAAAATTAAAAATAGACTTATTCGGTTTGGACCAACTGGTAATAAAATGTAACGACCACTAACCCACCCATTACTGCTAATCCTACTAGCACTCATTCACCTATACTAATATTATAAAGAAGTAAAGTTTGTGTGTTTGTTAAATTGTAAGGGGTAATCTCGGGATCTACTGAACCGATTTCAAAAATTCTTTCACTAATGGGAAGCTTTATTGTCAGCGAGTGATATAGTTTATCCCTGTATTCCCACGGGAATGGGAACTACGCGAGTGAGACCGCGGGGCGCTGCTAGTCTCTATACTTATACTATAAAAGTGAATCCCTATTTTCCTTGGTCACGGCCGGCATTTCGCGTGAACGACTGAACCGATTTCGCTAATTCTTTTTTGTTGTATTTGTTATTGCGAGCAGAAGGTTCTTATGTAAGAATATATTAGGAAAGATGAGTAGAAAAAAAAAAAGAAAACATAACCAATAACTTTTCTTATATATCCATTATAGCGTATGACATAAGTCACATCTGTCAGTTGGACAGGGCAACGTCTGTCGGGTCAGCTAGTACATATTTACTAATAAAAAAAAGAATTTATTGTCCAATTAATAAAAAACCTTGTACTCGTACAAAACCTTCGCAATATCTATGTCACATTATAATCAATGCAAAACGATTATTACCGATTGAACCATTATAATAATTACACGCATCGCATAATGCCTCCATTAAAAATTAAACTCTATCACTTGTGCAATAAGGTTGATATTCGTAATGTTTTATAGCACGTGTTTTCAATCGTGATATTTCACTTAGTGGCACGTTTGCCAGAGGAACAATGGCCGGTGATAATGTGCTTGGACGCCATAGTTAGGTTATGGGATGTAAATAAACGTTGAGCGGGTCTTGTAGCCCGTCACGTTATAGTTTCTAAGGCATATCCTCTTGTTTCTAACGTATTGTCGAATCAACTGTCATGTCATTGAGGCATATCCTCTTGTTTCTAACGATTTTGGAATCAACTATTTAGTTGGACAATATATTGGAAAATATTAAGACCACAAGAAAACACACCTTTTTTAACAATATATTAGCATGTTTACCTAATTTCCTCAATTTTTGGAGATATTTTCTTTACAATTTTGGCATTCGACTTGATTATTAGAACAAACACTTCTAATTAGTAGATATACTTACATATTTTTCAAAATAGTTCCAAGACCTAAAGGCGACTTGATACATAACATAATCAATCACTCTATCGTCTTCATACATCAACTGACCCCTAACTGTATTTAGGGGATCAGCAACTACGCACAACTTATTCATCCAGATCGATGACAAAATTATGGATCACAATAACATTAAATTAAAAATTGAAAATACCCCCAACACAATAACTTTCAAACCCCCATAACTTTTAAACGGGTCAACCGATTTTCATCAAACATGTCTAAGAACACTTGCACGTAAGTCCCCTTTAATACAAAAAAAACTAAATTGAAATCGGTTCATCCGTTCGGGAGCTATGATGCCACAGACAGACAGATACACACACACACAGACACGTCAAACTTATAACACCCCTCTTTTTGCGTCGGGGGTTAAAAATATCGGCGAAATACCACTACCAAGTGATTTGATAACGTTATAAAATACATTTGCGTTCCAAATTCCTTAAATTCCGCAAACTCAAAATAACAAGAATATATTAAAATTCGAATTAAATTCGCAAAATATAGTATTTTATACGTTTTAACCACAAACTTTCTATTATTGCATCACACGATAATGGAATCGATGATGTATCGATTGTTGCAATAGTTTCCTCCATACGATCGGATGTTTCGATACATATACTATTGTATTTATCCTTTAATATATAATTATGTTATGATGACATAATTATAGGTTTAATAAGGCTAAAGAAAGGTAATTTTATTGAGGGAAAGGATATTTCACATTGTGCGTATCATTATAAAACATGGGTCTTCTAAAAGCGATTTATGTTATTATTAACAACTAGCGGCGCCCCGCAATTTCACCCGCGTAGTTCCCGTTCCCTTAGGAATATGGGGATAAAATGCTAAAAACCTTCCCACTGAATCGCTCTATCTATTAAAACAAACCGCATCAAAATCCGTTGCGTAGTTTTAAAGATCTAAGCATACATAGGGACAGAGAAAGCGACTTTGTTTTATACTATGTAGTGATAGTGAAGAATGAAAGATGTGGTGTGGAGTACAATGCTGTATGACTGTAGGGTACAGTGTGCGAGAGAAATAAATTAATAACATTATTGATTAGTTGATAATAGGTACGGTCAGCAACAAAAGCAAACAATAAAAAAATTCAAAACTATGTTTCGACTACATTTCTGTTGCTTGATTCTCTTTTCTTTTTTATTCGCTTTAGAAAAGTTATAACACAGGTTTCACAATCTATAGACCCCTATTTTGAATTCGAGATACTTATTAATTTGAGGATATCTGTAGCAGTAACTGAATCCATATATCCAATAAAAATATCAATAATGATAGTCGATTACTTATCTTTAAAAAATACTAAATAAATGCCGTATTACCAGACGGCACACTAGCTATCAAGTATTCTGTGACGGCTCGGGTCGGTGACCGCGCTCAGCTGTGTATCGCAGCGTTCGCCTGTTGTTCGGTGTAGAATAACAATAAAATTCGGCGGGATTTTGAAAAACTTTGACTTATTATAACTTTTTAAATAAAAGCAAAAGAAAAAAACTAACTTCACTATTATTTTGTCACCCGTCGTTTATATTAGCTGTGTGATTAAGTATCTCGAATTCAAAATAAGGGTGTATATGTATAGACCGACTGTACTATATTATGAACTAACTCTTTTGGTTGCAAGGAAAACTAGAAATATCAGTACGGATATATTTACATACAAGCTGTGCTCCGCGGTTTTACCCGCGTGGAACCTAGTCCCGTGGGAATTTTGGGATAAAAAGTATCCTATGTGTTGTTATTCCTAGGTATGAGGAACATCTGTACCAAATTTCATTAAAGTCCATTCAGTAGTTTTTGCGTGAAAGAGGAACAAACTTCCATACATGCACACTCACAAATATTCGGCTTTATAATATACTAGCTGTGCCCCGCGGTTTTACCCGCGTAGTTCCCGTTCCCATAAGAATATGGGGATAAAATTAAAGCTAAAAACCTTCCCACTGAATCACTATAGGTATCTATTAAAAGAAACCGCATCAAAATCCGTTGCGTAGTTTTAAAGATCTAAGCATACATGAAGCGACTTTGTTTTATACTATGTAGTTTTTAATTTTTACATTCCTTTATTAGTATCATCATAGAATGGCCTTTAAACGACATGTGAACAAGTCAAAATAAATGAAATTTAGTTATGTACATTTAATTAATTAATAAATCAGCATATGAAATCTATTCACCGATGAAACCAATTACATGGCGGAAATCGGATGCACTGAAACGGACCGTATTCAGGTCACTTATACATACATACATGTGTTACATACGACTGTGTATGTTACATTGGAAACTGGCGGTATTATAATACATAATGAATAGGTACAGTCAGCAACAAAACCGGTAGATGCATTCAATATTATACACATACATACACAAACATTGACAATGCTATGTTGAATCTTTTGTGTCTTCTGTGTTTTTTTTAATTTTATCTTTGTTTTATATTTTTTTTGTTAACCTTAGTAGATATTTTGTCAACTTGTCATCACTCTCACCTAACACCTTAGAGAGCGGGGGCCGTCTGAAAACCAGCGCTGTACTGAGATCTCGGTCTCAGTACAGCTAAAGCTGAAGACGGCTCCCATTGCTACATGTTTTTCTTTTCCTAGTTTTAAGTTTTTTTTTTATTATGTTTTCTTGGTAATGTAGAAATAAATGATTTTTTATTTATTTATTTATTTATTTTTTTATTATACCCTTTTTATTTTTATTTGTCTTTTATATGTTTTTCTTAATTTTTTTCTAGGATTTCGTAGCTTTGCCGTTGTGTTGTTGTAGTCTGATAAAATAAAATATATTTCTGAGAAATAACAAGTGCCTAACCACGAAAAAAATCCGTTAAAGTAGTTTTATTTTAAGTCCCTTCTTGTTCTGAGGCGGGGAAGAGTTTGGGCGCCGAACCTCTCAGCAAGCGAAACGTAGCTTGATTATTACTGCGACACTGCCCCGCTCAAGCCAGCCCGCGTTCGAACAATGATAGTCAGTTTTATAACTTATCTATATATATAAAAATGAAACCCGTTTTCCTTGGTCACGACATCACGCGTGAATGGCTGGACCGATTTCACTAATTCTTTTTTTGTTGTATTTCTTATTATTAGGAGAAGGTTCTTGTGTAAAAAAATCTGGAAAATCAACGGGAAAATTGGACCCGTGCGAAGCCGGGGCGGGCCGCTAGTCATTAATAAGTATAAGATTGATTATTGAATTACCCAAATAATTAACTCATGTATTATGATATCCCAAACAAAAGTAATACTTACAAAATATTTACAAGTCTCGACGACGCCGACCCTGGAGGCGAACGTCTCGTTGGTGGCCTCGATCTCCAGGATCCTGTTGTTCAGGTCGAGGTGGTTTTTCTGGATGAAGTAAATGAAGTCTACGCCGATCATCTGCAATTATGAACCTTATTGGTATTGGGATAAAGGTGTGTGTGAACCGGCAAATGGCTGATCCAAATAATTTGCTTTACGGAATACGTTACAATATTAGCTTTAGGTATTTTAAGTTACCACCACATCATCCAGTTCACACCGCCGGCGAGTACTCGCTTTACTAGTTTTGTCGCTGAGCTACAAAAATTTACTCGTAGACTCGCTGAGCGAGTTGGCGAGTGATTTTTATTCGCTGAGCGTGTTGGCGACAAATTTTTACTCGCTGAGTGAGTTGGCGAGTACTACTCGCTCATCGCCCACGGTCGGACCACTGCCTTAAGTGGAGGATTTTTCTTAAACCATACTCTTCCCCTTACCTTCTTAAGTAAATAAGGAGCTTCAACATTGAGCTGGCAGCGCCTGGTGGTCTCCCTGATGGAGTTGTCCGCGGACCAGCTGTCCTCCGTGATGACGCAATCCACCACCACCGGGATCTGGGGGCAGCTCGGAAACCGCCGCTCGTATGCCTGGAAACAACCATATATATATTGACTGCCAAACTCACAAGGGTGTCATATTATTTAGAAGCAGCAATCCCGAGCCAAGGTTTCACATGGTTTCTAATACCCTACATACAAGGGGTTATGATACATGTCTATAAGTAAAAATGACGTATAAGGTCCTTAGATGAAACTTAGGGTCAGTAACCATGTAATGAATGATATGTTATGTTACGCTGTCATGTTTTAAATATAAATAGTTAACTGTATGCAAAATTTCATTGAAAACAGTACAGTCATTTTCAGGCACATCCAAAAAAAGAAACTTTCACATTTATGCTAGTAAGATACCACAAAGAGAACATGTGACGTCACAATTTGGTAACCACAAATACACATTAAATAAGGAAAATCCTGTTTGTTCGACATCTGAATTCGTACTGTCACCACAACCAATGTCAACAATAGAATAAAGTTTTATTCGACTTTCGTACTTCAAGGAAAATCGTATTCCATCCAAACGTTAGCAAACAAGAATTATTCCACTTGAACAATCTTCTGTAGTAGCGGTTGGAACATCACGCGGAACAAAGGTATTTTTCTCGTACTGATGTGTTTTATAGTACAGTGAGGAGGAAAATTCTATTTGGTGTAACAAATGTTTAAAATATACCTATTTATAATATACCAAAAGATTATTATTATTTTGACTGTTATATAATTTATACTACGAGTAGGTGTGACTTATTGTCATTTACAGTAGAACATGCATAGGTGGGGATTCAGCTCGGAGAAAGAATGTCTGTGTGGCATTTCCCCCAAACAATGGCCCATCTTTTGACTTGCCATGCGTGTCCCTATACCTGCATACGCGAGGACAATTGCAAGGCCACTGATAGCGCTGTATCGGTGGCCGAGTTTTGGTCCTCAAAGGTTTGAGTCGATACTCAAAGTAGAAGTAGTAGGTAGGTTTATAGGTTAGGTATTTCATTCTTTACAATCCCTAGCTATAGGACTAAGCTTCACTCAGGGACTATTTTAGGTATTATCGTTTTCAAACACAAAAACTTAATTTAAACTAAGGGTTTAAACAAGAAATATGAACTTCCGAAAACCTCCCTGTTGCGTAAGCACCAATTGCTTCCTAACCAACACGTGCCAACAACTTATCAATCAGATAAAAACACTTTATATAAGTTATAAGTACAACATCACGTGGTAGAACTAATAACCTGACTGCCTCAGTTCCCACGGGGCCCATAAAACATGGACGACCAATATATTATTATATAAGTAAGTAGATTTATAAATATTATAAGTGGACTTATGGATCTAGTGATTTTATAATAGCATTGTATTTTAATACGCAAAAGTAAAACTATTAATGTTGAGTTTAATAAAAAATTGAAATATTATTAATTAAATCAACCAATGGAAATTTCAGGTCAGAAACTCAGGATCAGGAAGTACGGATAGCAATATCATCCTTATGGTGCGTATTCAGTAAATTTTTATTTATTTTTTACTGAAATAATATTATGGAAGGTTTTTTATTAGAGAAACCCAACATGTCCTAATAAAATCAAGTCTGTTTCTAGGACAACGAGAACATAACCAAAGGATATCGAACCTACAAATACACTCATTTATACACACTGTGGGTCACACAAATATTTACAGGAAAAGGAATATACAAAGGAAGGAATTTCTCTTTCTCCTAAAACACATTAAACATCGATATTTTCTCTTTTACACTACGCTAATATAATATACTTCTACTCCCCAATTGTGTTTTTTATTTGTAAACCTACATATTCCACTACTAGGCAAAGGATTCTCCCAAACATCTCCAACCATCCCTATCCTTCGCAAGATCATCACGCCATCAAGATATTAAAATACAATAGCCCATCTTTCAACTTGCCGTGCGTGTCCCTACACCTGCACACGCGAGGACCTTTACAAGCCCACTGATAGCGCTATATCGGTGACCGAGTTCTGGTCCTCAAAAATGAGTCGACACGCTAAGAAGAAGACATTAAAATAAGAATATGTTCTATCATACTACACGTGACGTATCTTCGCGTGTGAAAAACTAGTAAATACTAAGCTGGTTCGTAGTAATAATGGTCGAATACTCCATACTTAGGCCAAGTACCGAATCATTCACGTAATAGCATTGTTATTACCAAACTGGCCACACTTGAAATACTAGCTACTAACATAATATACTGGTAACTTTGTAAAAACAATAAATATAGAGGGGAACCCATTTATTATGACATGCTAATTTGTTTGTCGTGTCATAGTTATGTTAATTTTTTAATTGTTACTCTAGCAGCGCTCCGCGGTTTTACTCGCGTAGTTCCCGTTCCCGTGTGAATACAGGGATAAAATATAACCTATGTCACGCACTGATAAATTAGTTTTCAATAAGTGAAAGAATTTTTTAAATCGGTTCAGTAGTTTCGGAGCCTATTCGTTACAAACAAACAAATCGAAAAAAATATTAGTGTAGATGTTACACTTTTAAATACGTTTGTAAACTTCTTCGGACTTCTGACTGTACATTTTATATTACGTTAACACAAGTACAAATAACTTTTGACGAAACAATATAATGAAAATTTATTAAATCCTTTATACAATGAAACTGTAATACAATAAGCAAGAAAATAAACACGTAAAACAAATAAAACCAATTCCAATAACTCTTTGAAATCGATTACTGAAACGAACTTCATTTTATCATCATAATAAATCTACGTCACAATGATAGATTGTACTAGCTGTACCCCACAGTTTTACCCGCATAGTTCCCGATCGTGTGGGAAATTCCGTATAAAACATAGCCTATGTCCTCCCCCGGACCATAAGCTACCCCTGTACCAAATTTCAAGTCAATCGGTTCAGTAGTTTAGCCGTGAAAAGGTAACAGACAGACAGAGATACTTTCGCATTCATAATATTAGTAAGGATGTTGATAAAGTAAGACCTAATTCTGTATTCAACCTAGATTCACTAATGGCTACATTTTGGTTAATAAATCTGGATATTTTACAAGTATAACACTTTTACCCACTGCTGGGCAAAGGTCTCCCCTTAGAGTATACATATAGTATATCAATGGGTCTCCCATTATAGTTTCCATGTGGTCTTTGGCCTTAACCCACCATCACACATCAACAATAGGTTTAATAAAAAAAAATATCATTTGAGTTATGGAGGTCTGATGGCAATCGCTCCACCATTCCACCAAACCTGGTTAAACTAGCTAGTTGATCCCAATTAGACATGAGACAAAGGTTTGGAAGATCAAGAAACGATATCGATACCGTGTAACTTTTACGCAAAATAAAGAATCGTTTTTAAAATGGCCAAAATATAGCAACATGAACTGTTAGCAAAATGAATATACCTATTACTTCAGTAAGGGCCTATTTCACCATCTTCAAGTAAAGTTCCGAGTACTCACAAGTTTTGACTTTATTACTTGATAAAAAGTAAGAGAGAAACAAAACTAACTTAACTTGGTGAGTAAAAGTTACTTGTAGGTCGTGAAATAGGTCTTTAGTATACTTAAATAAGTAAATCGCCGAGGAACATTGTTAAGTAGGTACCTCATTCTTAAGAATTTCTATTCAAAAGAAACAATTTCTCGAGTAGTTTTTCGGTAATAAAATCCGCGACAATACTGTATCATATTTATTATCTCTTTAATGTTAAAGTGCTTATTCGGGGTCCAATCTACATAAATAATTTTAGTCACAACATTTCGTTAGAACTCTGTGAATAATTCAAGAGATTCTGCAGAAGAAATAATCCACTCGAATGGACACTGAAACAATTTTGAAAAACGTGAATAAGTAACAATTACCGCGAAAACAGTGAGAAACTTCGAGAGTCGTTTAATAATTTAACATAATCTTTTGGAGCTGCGAATTTCATGGAAACAAATTGAATCGGATTAACTTTCTTCCTGGCGAAGTGAAAATAAAGATCAAAAATAAAGTAAGTAGATACATACATATTTCATTTGAAGAAATGGAATAAAAATTATAATTTGAATATATGATAAAGTATGTAGATAACATAACATAACATAACCATTCACTACATCATCTCATTATAGTAACTGACATAGTAGATACATACATATTTCGTTTGAAGAAATTAAGAAAATAAATATTTAAAAAATTCCAACACCTAATTATTCTTAAATCAAATAAGCACTTCCCTTCATGTGACCTTTCAAACGAAATATGAAATCGGAATCGAATTTTTCTTTTTCGATATTTATACGTCGCACCCACACAAACATACCGTACAAAAACTTCAATATCAGCGTCAAACTTTTATACAATTTTGGGAGTATAAAAATAGCTTTCTAACGCGCAAAAGTCTCCGCTCTGAAAGTTAAAGTACTGCCGAATTTTATAAATTGGTGGTTGAGATAAGCTCGTCTTATAGACTGTTAGGAACTTTAGGAGGACGAACGGTTTCCTTATATTTTATATCTATCTTAGGCATTTTATCATTTATTCTACTAACATAAATATAAATCTAATTAAAGTGTCTTTAATTGACTATTTTTTCACAAGACAAATAAACTTTTAAAGTTTTTATCTCTGTTGTTTCCAGCTAATCTCCGACAATAAATACGACTGATTTTTTGCGACTCTACCTTTTGTATGTAATTAATATTTATCCCGAAATCCCCATAGTATCGACAAAAGAGGAATAGAGTTATTTAATCACTACATAATATAAAACAAAGTCGCTTTCTCTGTCCCTATGTCCTTACGTCCCAATGTATGCTTAGATCTTTAAAACTACGCAACGGATTTTGATGCGGTTTGTTTTAATAGATAGAGTGATTCAGTGGGAAGGTTTTTAGCATAATTTTATCCGCATATTCCTAATAGGACGGGAACTACGCGGGTGAAACCGCGGGGCGCCGCTAGTATACTATATAAAATATAAATCTGAAAAATCTGTCTTTCTACAGTTATTACGTAACACTTTTCTACCCAGAACACGCAGAGTTTCCATTATAAAGTGATCCATTTAATTCATAAACAATAGGTTTTACGATTCGGAGAACAATATTATTTAGGAGCTAACATAAGGCTGGTGATAACGTGCGAGCCGTATGGCTCATTGTATTACTTTTTACGTATTTCATGTAAAAACTATACGAGCTATTTATTGTTAACTTCGTTGGAAGTGGTCGTTTAGCTCGATGTCTTAGAGTCTGACATTATTTTTCCCTTTACCCCTAAATAAGTGTAAAAAGGTTGCTATCAAGTTTTACACTATCAGAGGATCAGAAAAGTGGAGCAAAGCTGTCATGAACTGGTATCCCAACCACCACAAGCGAAACAGAGGAAGACAGTATAAAAGGTGGGAAGACGATATAAAGGCGGTCGCAGGCAGTACGTGGTCTAGAACGGCCAATGATAGACAAGAGTGGAAGAAATTGGAAGAGGCCTATGCCAAACTAGGGCAAACAGATACGGTTGTCGATAGCTTAGATTTAAGTGAGATATAATTTAGATTAAGAAACATTGTAAAGTATCTGAAAAATAAAGGCTTTTATTATTAAGTGTAAAACTACGAGAACATATTTATGTTTAATCGTATGGATTACATCTTTCCTCATCGCTCCACGAAAGAGAGATGACCTTTTAGAAACAAAATATTAAACTTTTTGAAAAAATTACCCTCTGACAAGTCAAACCAGGAATGGAAGGACAATGTTGCTGAGAAAGCTAAACATTGACGATACACACAATATCCTATCGTAAAAGAAATAGTGAAAACGTTAACCCATATTAACACCAATAAACTAGCCAACATTTTCTAAAACCTATTCAGAACCAAGTGGTAAACAAGTTCTACTTAATGTCAATCAAACTGAAGTCATTGTTTCACTTACAATGCCTCTTATGTCGGACATCTTGATTTCTGTCACGACCGGCAGCCACCGATGGAGATACAAAGATGTGACGTCACGACACGATACAACAATATGACGTCACACTTCGCACTCACAATGAGACGACTTTACTTACTTTATATGTATGAAACTGTTGAACTGGAAATGTGAATCTATTGTTGGGTGGCGATAATAGTTGGAGATAATTTCTTTGTGGTTTCTAGGGGAAATGTTTTTAAGAAATTCAAGATACAAGAGCTTCTTTGCGCTTTCATGACGTAGCATACAGAAAAGTATATGGAATACTTTTATCCTAATTCTTGCGGTGTCAGCAGAAATGAGGATTACACTACCAATGCTAGTAAAACCTCAACAGCCTTATTTGCGTTGCATTTTTAGTCCTGTTTGCTCTAAACCAGGTTTTACAATCAATTTTGAATACTGTCAAAGTGACAGATTTGACTGACAAGGTGTCAAATGCTTACCAGGTTTTGTTAAACCAGACTAAAAATGCAACGCAAATAAGGCAGCAAAAGACAACCAGTTAAAATAGATACTTATTTGGTAATTAAAGCAAAAAATTCAGAGATGGCTTCTACATCCTGTTTTTAATCAAATCAATTCCACCTTTTTATCTATTCCGTTTTTATATTACCTATAGCTTCACAGAGGTGAACTAAAATACGATATTTAATTAATAATAAACCTAATCCTTCAAAGAGTTGCAATCAATTTCAAGGAAAATAAACAACATGTCTAGCCTGGTAAATGTATATTTAATTTGTAGAATGTCCACTGGCTAACCTTCGACATACTTCGGATACTTTCGGCATACTTCGGGTGCGTTGGGAGGATGTGAAATCGTCGAAACCAATTACAAAACTGCAGCGCTCTTGAGATTAGCAATTAACTGCTCGAATAGCTAAACATTACTTGGAAACTTTGTGGTTCTAGAATTTACGATGCATTCCCTTTGAATGGTTCTGGAATGTTCCTATACAAAGATTCTTGAATGGGAATCGAAGAATGTTATACCTACCTGTACTGAGAGACAGAGAGAATCAAGGCTTAGTAGTTACTATCAGGATGAGGATAGGTTGATGTTTCGGCAGTAGAAACAATTAAGGATACGGATGTGATGATATAAACAAAAGCAGGATCAATAAATTGTTTAGCCTCAATGTTGACCTTGTGACCTTATCCTCAGGATTCTTTAAATTACTTATAAATTAACAGACCAAATTGCACATATGTATATTATTCAAACATATCGATCATGACTATTCCCCCGTCACTGTATTGTAACTCAGCAAAAGTACTTTGCTCTGCATTGAGATCATACAGAACGATACGGCAACAATAGATCAATGGCTAAAGCATAGTCCTGGCGTTCGAGAGGTCGTGAGTTCGAACCCCACCCATCGCACTATTGTAACGAACCTACTCCAGACACAAGCGTACTTAGCTTAGTTGGAGAGGTTAACAAGACTACTCGTAATGTGCAATCCATTGTTAATAAGCACAAAATGCTACTAAGTATAAATGTTGATGATTCATATTAAATTGTAAACTCAAATCCAAATAAAAATATACAAAAACCCTAAGATTAAAAGATACCTTAAAGGAATTTCAAAAGTCTATAAAATAAATATTATACCACATACACAAATCATAACATAACATCAAAACATACACTTGTAGTAATACATTGTGTAACATTTTCCAAACAAACAATTTTCCTTTCATCTAATTGGCAGTAGAACAGGCCTTCATTAGCAATGTGTATCGATTTCACCTAATAAGTAGCTATAAGTATCCGCTAAACGGCACCCCGCCCTGCGTCGCTAATTAAATAAAACATATCCCACCAAAAACATTCTGTAAAAAACTAGCCAAGTCTCGATGGAGCTGCTTGTTTAACTCTAAAAAGTAATGAAATCTAGACAGACTCGTGCCAAGTCTAAGGTTCCTTACTGCGATTTCTTTATTATTATAGTTAATGTTGTGTGACTTGGCCGTTGAACATTGTTTAAAAGGTTAGTAGTGGGTACATGTCAATTTTGTTTACACGTAATGTTATAACATTATTAAAATACGCAGCTTTATCAAGCCTACAATTGACTGGATATTGAATCAACATTTTTCAAGTGGCTATAATTAAGCAAATTTTCTATCGTCAATAGAAAATTTGTTTGATAGGTTCTGGATTTTTTAAGATTGGTGCAATAGCGTCATGGAGCACCTAGTTTTGTACCCTTGTGTACATACATGTGTACCCTTCAACGGCCAAGTCACACAACATTAACTATAATAATAAAGAAATCGCAGTAAGGAACCTTAGACTTGGCACGAGTCTGTCTAGATTTCATTACTTTTTAGAGTTAAACAAGCAGCTCCATCGAGACTTGGCTAGTTTTTTACAGAATGTTTTTGGTGGGATTTCATTTCTTTTTGTTAAAACTTGTTTATATTGATTTATTTTATTAGATTGTCTTATTTGACACACTTATTTTTTAGGAGTAGTATTATATTATTAAGCGCCCCGCGGTTTCACCCGCGTAGTTCCCGTTCGCGTTTCCGTGGGAATTTCGGGATAAAAAGTATCTATACATAAATAGATTTTAAGCTACCTCCCCACAAATTGTCAGCCAAATCAGTTCAGCTGTTCTAGAATTATAATTCCCGTTCCCATTCCCGTGGGAATTTCGGGATTAAAAGTTTCTATGTGCTACTCCTGGTTCTAAGCTACCTCCCCACCAATTTTCAGCCAAATCAATTCAGCCGTTCTTGAGTAATAAATTCCCGTTCCCAATCCCGTGGGAATTTCGGGATTAAAAGTATCGTATGTCCTTTTCCTGGTTCTAAGCTACCTCCCCATCAATTTTCAGCCAAATCAATTCAGCCGTTCTTGATTTTTAAATTCCCATTCCCAATCCCGTGGGAATTTCGGGATTAAAAGTATCGTATGTCCTTTTCCTGGTTCTAAGCTACCTCCCCACCGATTTTCAGCCAAATCAATTCAGCCGTTCTCGATTTTTAAATTCCCATTCCCAATCCCGTGGGAATTTCGGGATTAAAAGTATCGTATGTCCTTTTCCTGGTTCTAAGCTACCTCCCCACCAATTTTCAGCCAAATCAGTTCAGCCGTTCTTGATTTTTAAATTCCCGTTCCCAATCCCGTGGGAATTTCGGGATTAAAAGTATCCTATGTCCTTTTCCTGGTTCTAAGCTACCTCCCCACCAATTTTCAGCCAAATCAGTTCAGCCGTTCTTGAGTTACAATTCCCGTTCCCATTCCCGTATAATTCCCGTTTCCGTTCGATTATCCTAGTTTTTATAGTTTTCCCTTTATGTGGCAATTAAACCCTAACTCTGTACCAAATTTCAGCTCTCTAGGTTTATGGGAAGTACTAGTTCTATTTTGATGATCATGAGTGAGTGAGTGAGTGAGTGAGTGAGTGTCTGTCATAAATACGAAACTTTGCATTCGCTTAACTTCGGAACTAAATGACCTACAGACTTGAAATTTTATTTTAAGTATGTGATTGTATAGCTTACAGGATGACGAAAATTTCAGCGTTCTAGTCTTATCCAGAGGTTGTCAAATAGGGGCCTGAAAATGCGGCGAAATGGTTCCTGTAAAGGATGGTACGGCAGTGTTTGCTTCGCGCTCGACTTGGCGGGGGGCACTGCCGTGCCCCCAGATAATCATTAGGAAAACCTCACACTGCGGGGAAAGGCAATTAGAATTACGTGTTGATGTTTATGGCCAAACGGTATGGGTTTGGGTGTAAGGGATCTGGTATTATATTCCGATCCCAGTCGATTGAAGTATTTAAGTATGTGGCACTACTACACTGCTTGAAACGCGAACCCTACTAGACCTAGCAATATTATACTTTTACTAGCTGCGCCCCGCGGTTTCACACGCGTAGTTCCCGTTCCCGTTCCCGTAGGAATTTCGGGATGAATAATAGATGTTGGCCGATTCTCAGACCGACTGAATATGCTCACAAAATTTCATCAGAATCGGTCAAGCCGTTTCGGAGGAGTATGGCAACGAAAACTGTGACACGAGAATTTTATATACATATTAGATTGTTATAAAACTTTAGGGGAATAATCAAACTCAAATTGCTACCCAATTACGCATGACATAAACGTTTTAAAAGTTTTACGTGCCTGTCTAAGTATCGGACTTTTCCTTTAGACGCCCGATTTAAATACGGGTTTTTCGGCAGCAACAAGATAAGTGTTCTTTCGTATAGATTATAATTTAACTTGATCTAATACTGATGTTATGTGTCTGATGTAAGTATATCAGCCTTGATGCATATAGGTAATCCTTAAATAGGAATAGGTAAGCTAGACTAGACTAGACTAACTTCCCACTTTGACGTAAATTAGTTTAGCAACATAATAGCTCCTAACCGTGTGGTTTCGCTTACAAATTAGATCAACATTCAACATAATATACTACGACTGAATTCCGACTACAATCGCAAACGATAGCGTGACGTCACAAACGTCGTGACACGAACGAGATAAAACAAACTGACATGTCCTTTATCTGTATTTACATGTGATTTTTATCTGTTGCACAACCATTTTTCTCTATTGGTCTTTTGCAAAAATATGTTTAAACAATAATAAGACGTGAATCTTGCTAAAATATGATTTGGAACAGCAGAAAGATTTGAATTTTGTTTGTTTGGGTCCAAAAACTATTGGACTGATTTTAGGCAATATTTGGTACAGAAACATCAATAGGGCACTTTTATCAAAAAATCCCACTGGATAATAATTTACACGTGCAAAATCCCACGCAAATATTAATATAAATAAATCTACTAACAACATAGCAACCCCTCATTAAACAAAAGCCATCGATAAAACAGCGAATCCCTCTCAATCACGGTAACGAGCTGCCACCACAGCCTGCGTCAGACCCTTAGCGAGGACACCTGCTGGCACACACTACACTCGTCTCTACTCAACTGTGACGTCACTACACCCTTAATACCGACACTAATCGGATTTCCTTGCTTCCTTCAAAGTGTTTTAGTGTCTGTAATCCATTTAAAATTAAGTATGCGAAGGTTTTACTGGGGCGTTGGGTGCAAAGAATGGCTTATTGGTGGATATTGACGGATTCATTTATTAACTTAATCTGGGTGGGTAATGTTAAAAAATAATCTGGTTAGCTACAAAACAATACACCCACGCACAATATTACACCAAAAATCAAAGAATTTCGTAAACTAATCAAAACAATACATAAAGTCAAGGCTCCTAAGTTCATTTTTCATTGAAGAGTCCAAGAATGGCAAGTTCGCGTTCTATTTAAAGCAATCATTAACATACAACTATTGAATGGGCGATGGAAAGTAACAATGAGTTGTACCCATTGACCTAAAAGCAGCGAAATAGCGTGACTATAATAACGAACTTTAGCCTTTCATGAGGGTAGGTTACATTATAGAATCATAGGGTAAATCGGTAATGACGGTCAGGGTTCGGGGTAGCAACCAGCGACTTATTTTTGGCATAATTTATTACGAGAATGGACGGCTTCGTTTAAAGTGATAAGCGACAAAGGCAGAGTCGATACTGGTCTGTCATAGTCACAGATATGTCGGCATTGCCAGATGGACGTTTAGTTGGACCCGTTTTGTTGCTAATGTTCATTAATGATATCGGTGTCCTATTTTAATATGTTATAAATTGCTTCCTTGTTTTGTTGCGGGCGGTATTTATAGACTATTACGCAAAATTATATTGCGTTAACTATTCTATAAATGAGAAAGTATTCCTGTTTTTGTACATGTAATTTTTTTTTGACGGTTAAATAAAAACATCACCATAAAAAAAAATTAAATGTACAAAAAAAATAATGCAAAGGAAACAAATATTATACTTTAGTTTACAGATTCTGATTTGCAAATCAATGCAGGTAAAATCATGAAACACATTTATTTATCCCATACCACTAATTGAGCTAAAATGATACGGTGTATTTTTGAGTGAAAATAATGAATTTCCATCATTTATTCACTCTTTTTTATACTACATAATATATTATTGTCACGTTTGGGAAAAAGGTTTTAATGATTTCTATGAAAGTTACAATATTGTAGCTACCGGGGGCAAAAAGTTGCTCTAACTACGTCTTTTCTGGGAAAATTCGTTTTCTCTATTTTCTCCCGACCGGTCGACCACGTACTTGATTATAAAAGCTAATAATGACATATCTTTGGGTTTCCCTAAACTTCAATATTGGGAATTGGGGTAGTAAATTCTCAACACATTTATTGCTCAACTAGCGGCGACCCGCGGTTTCACCCGCGTAGTTCCCGTTCCTGTAGGAATATGGAGATAACATAACATAACAGCTAAAACCCTTCCCACTGAATCACTCTATCTATTAAAACAAACCGCATCAAAATCCGTTGCGTAGTTTTGAAGATCTAAGCATACATAGTGACAGAGAAAGCGACATTGTTTTATACTATGTAGTGATGATAATGTCCACTTACAACACTTTGAACTGAGAAAGGACAACGTGAAATAAATCTGTATTAAGTACTGAAAATTTTCCAAACGACTCGGGTTTGAAATCACCAATACGCAATGTGCAAGCGTCGTTGTCATGGCTTTTTGTACTTATATCATCAGTAAAAGAGGAGGATGAGGATAAGTCCTTTCCAAGTCAAAGTTAAAAGTCAAAAATCCTTTATTCAGTTAAGTCCTCAATGAGGCACTTATGAACGTCAAAATGGATTCTACCACCGATTCTTCTTTGCCCTGCAAATATGATTTTACAGACCTACAGATAGTGTTACTAAAACTAAAGGCTAAAACAATAAGACATTAATACAATTCCAAAACTATAAAAAACTGTAATTTCCTCCCAATTATCACATAAAAATAAACGTCCAAATGTCCAGAGACACATTTCGGGCGAGGGTCAAGGGTTGTTGAACTCCGCGTTATCTCTCGGATAAGTTGGTAACATTTTGATTACCCAGAGGTATTGCGTTCTGACTAGTAATGTTAGTACAGTCGTGGTCAGAAACGGTTCGTCACATGAAGACCTATTTTCGTTTGCTCAGTAAGAGCGATAATCTGTTTTACTGAAAGTAACAACATATTACGTCGTTAGACTTAGTTAAAAGGCGTTACACTGTTTTAAATCTAGCTGTTTTACTATAAGTTATTTTGAATGACGTTGTCAGCTTCACGAATTAGGAGAGAGATAGTGTTTAGTTTCAAAAGGTACTAAAAGATTACGACGTTCAAAGTAATGTATTTGAAAACTGATGAAGGTTTTCCTACTGCGACTGTACAACGCAATCAGTGGGACAAACAGGATACAGGGGTTAGACAAAGGTAGGAATAGATAGACTGGTGCGCACTCAATTGGAACATTCGCACTGACGGCTTGACTTGTAATAACGCGAATATTATTAGTGTTGGAAGGAATATTGTAAATATGTTATTTTAATTCAAAAAGATTAATGGAAGACTGAAAGCCTTCAAATAATTACTTAGGTCATTTTATTAACTAATCTTGTGAAAGGATTTATCTTTAGGTAATTCATTTTCATCACTCTTTTAATAATGGGAGAAGAAAATAGCGTCTGAAAAAACATCCCGAAATGAATCAGTAATACATCCGTCGAAAAAGTGTTCCACCTCGCTACGGATAAGAGAAAGTACAATACCTATTTATATTTACTGGCTTTTTATAGAAAGAAATAATATCTTAAAGAGAACAAACCTAAGTAATCCTAATCCTAAGTAATATAAATGCGAAAGTAACTCTGTCTGTCTGTCTGTCTGTCTGTTACCTTTTCACGGCTAAACTACTGAACCGATTGCCTTGAAATTTGGCCCGGGAAAGAACATAGGCTAGTTTTTTCCCGAAATTCTCACGGGATCGGGAACTACGCGAGTGTAACCGCGGGGCACAGCTAGTATAATATAAACGAATACTAATCAAATAAAGTCACAGATCGAAAGCTATTAGTCTATTTGGCAAAATTTACGAAATAACAAACCCAGAAAACAAGAACCTTCGTAAAATTACGCATTTAGTATCCAAAAAACGTTTCCATTTGACATTGTAATTACTTACGCTAAGTTTACGTTATTAATTAAATTTCTCTCTACTTTAATTAGGCGCCGTTCGTCCCATTTCCTTCCTTAGTGCGTAAATTATCATTATCTTCACAATTGGGACCGTTAAACAATGATAACAGGGAAATATTATAATGCTCGTTATTATCTAGAGTTCGACCTGAATTGTTTTACGGAGATATCATCTATTTAGTAAGGGTCAATGATACAATATCACAATTACCATTATTATTAAGACTGTTTCCTTGGTTTAGTATTCAGTGTTCTAGACTTCCGTTAGTAGATTTTCTTGCCCATGCTAAGGCTATATCTTACTGACTATAACTTATACTAACAGTTGCAACGGTTTCACCCGCGTAGTTCACGTTCCCGGGGGAATGCGGGGCTAAAATATACAATCGAATCTTTCTATCAAATATTAATTTGTTAGGGATTCTTTAAAATTTTATGAAACAAAACATTATTTTGCTAGTTTTTTATTGAAACTCGATAGTGGAATACGTATTAAATTCCTAGCTGTGCCGTGTGGTTTTGACCGCAAAGAATTTTTCAACTCGAATAGGTAGCGCTTTCAAACGAACTACCTTTTTGTAATAGTATCTAGGTACTTATATAGATAGAATACCAAATAGTGATTTGATTGATTTTAGCTTCCCATTACTTGTCAAAGGCCTCTCTTTTTTTTACTGATATTAGTATAGTTAGAAGAAATATTCCTAACTAGCAGCGCCCCGCGGTTTCACCCGCGTAGTTCCCGTTCCCTTGGGAATTTCAGGATAAAAAGTATCCTATGTTCTTTCCCGGACCATAAGCTACCCCTGTACCTACCCTAAATTTCAAGTCAATCGGTTCAGTAGTTTAGCCGTGAAAAGGTAACAGACAGACATACAGGATTAGGATTAGTTAGGATTAGGATACAAACTTACATAATTAGCAAGTTGGTCCATTGTCAAATTGAAGCTCCTAATATACATAAGTTACGTTTCCTCCATTATACATTTCAAAGGTATGGTGTAAAAATATTAAATAACTATTAAATATACACTTAACCAAAAATAATAATATCGTAATTAGATCATAAATTTAAAATTAAATCCTACTTCATATTAAAGATTATTTTTGAAACCATCAAAACAAGTTACTCATGCCCTTGAAAGCGAATTTCCTTTCGTAAAAGTAAATTTCTTCGCATCATTTCCTATCGGAAGACAACACAACGTCAACATCCTCAAACCACGGAAACGAATTCAGGATAACAAATTCTATTGTTACAAATGCCACGCGATAGTGTACCCTATTTCCTTATATTTAGAACATATAAACATTTACACGCGGTGAGATAACTTGAGATAATATATGACCTCTAAACTATTTCAATAATAAACATGGCAAAAATAAACTCTAATGTAAGTATGCGTAAGGTGTTTATTTGGAGATCGGTTTCTGAGAAAACCAATGGGATATTAGATAATCCGTAGTCAGGCGGACATTATTGAAATTGTTTCAATTTTGTGTAATCACTTCATAGTATAAACCAAAGTCGCTTTCTCTGTCCCTATGTATGCTTAGATCTTTAAAACTACGCAACGGATTTTGATGCGTAATTTTAATTGTTTTAATAGATAGAGTTATTCAGTGGGAAGGTTTTTAGCATAATTTTAACCCCATATTCCTACGGGAACGGGAACTACGCGTGTTAGTCTAAATTAAACAGAACTCGAGTTTGAGATCAGCAACAGTAGGCAGGAGGGGTAGTGATTACACCTATTACTCATTGTACTAATACCATCAGTGAGAGAGGGACCTTCCTTTGCCCTGCATTGTGGGATCTTGCGTGATGTGGCTATTAGTGAAACATATCAAATTCCCATTTCATGATATGGCCAAGACATAACCACGAAATATAGCAGCATAAACTTCTTACTAACGTAAAGTAAGAAGCTTATAAAATCAGTCTGCACAAACATAACATAACATTTTACGATACTAACAATATACACAACCAATATCAATATAATACACAAACCGACCCAGAAAAGTGGTAAAAATAATCAAAAAAGTTAGATTTCACGAGCCCTCGTATCATGCATATTGGAACGTAACGGGTTATTGGGGAAACCAGTTACGGGAATCGCAATCTCTAAAAACTGGTAACAACAGATGTACATGGTATACATTAATAATTTAATATACTCAAAGTTTGTACTGTATGCAATGTACTTAATGTTATGTACGTATAAATTTAATTATAGTCACGTGTGAATTATAGACACGTGCATGATAGTAAACGTCTTCAAATGTTGACTATTAGATGCTAGAGTAAATAGATAGACAATAACTTGTAGTACCTGAGTGTCGTTTGATGTTATTTTATGTATTTTATCCGTATTTTTGTATAGAAAAAAGTAAAAAATGAATGTAAAAATAAAGAATCGGCCTGTAAGATCCTACTACAAGGAATAATATAGGCCTCTTTGAAGGAACAGCTACAAATCAAATAGAACAAGAAGAGAGAAAAAACACACTGACTCCCTCTGCCTTATACCATACTTAATCCAAAGCCAATCTAGTTCTTAGCGTGAAAGACAAACATCCATACTACCTCACAGACTTTCAGCATTCACATTAATTATTTGCATGATTCATTATCACAATATTAATATTAATTGTAATCGGTTCATTCCCGCCCCCACAACATACGCCCCTCTACGTCATTGAACACGTCGTGTCGTAGGTGGCTGCAAGCGTATTGAACATCCCATCCAGGATCGAGGAACTAACATTTTATGCAAAGTATAAACCAGGATCGAGGGACAGAAATTTGATTTATTGTGCCAAGATCTATTTGAAGATATCGGTGGTGGAATCTGAGTAAAGATATTTTTGTCGTAACTTGTGCCCTACTACTATATAGAATAGACTTATTTTTCAAATGGGCGCGGCTGATTAAATCCGAAACATTAAGGAATAGAGAAATGATGAGACTAATGATGCAGTTTTCAGCATTTTTCGTCACTCCTTATATTTTTGGATTTAGTCTACTGAAAATATTCGTTACAATATATTTGTAGATATCACGTAAGGCTGCAATTCGCGACGCGTCACTGTAATGTCTATTATATACAATACGCGTATACTCGTATATAACGTACTTCATAAGATGTAATCAATTAACACTGAAGCGCAAAACACAAAGTAAATCTGTTTCGACCTTCAGTCGTGACAGAATCTCTTTTGATTACGTTTCCATGAAAATACTGAAATAAAATAATATTTGTTTCTCTGGCAAATTTACTGACAAAACATTTTTTATGGAAATATTGCGTAGTGTAAAATGATTAGTTTGCGGAATGGTTTAAGATTTAGGCACAGCGTATGTTGACACGCAGGCGACGCAGGCCGCGCAGGGTAGAGCAGGCACGTGCGACGCAGACATGTGTCTGTCCTGCTCTCTCTCGCGACGTTCCATGCAACACAAAATCTGCTCTGCTCTGCCCTGCGCAGCCTGCGTCTCAGCATACGCTGTGCCTAACTTTAGATTTATGTCTGAAATGACAGCATTATAAGATAGGAATTACCAACATTTTGCCTAGTTAACTTCGACTACAGGATTTTATATAATCTCTCTCTAATACTCGTACAACAAATTCCGGAAAGTGAGGGTATCGAATATCACACTTAAGTATCATAATTATCCCAATAATCCTGTGCGATCATCTTACATTGTAAAATGGAATATTAAATAAAACGTTCTCTGAGGGTAAAATAATAAAATTTTACAGTAAAAATACAGGCGCCTCTTGAACACAAAAAATAATGACATCAATTTACAACCCGCTTCGTCAAAAAAGGATGAAAAGATCAGATTTATAATTTATCGTAGGTACTTATTACTTGTAGGCGATACCTAAGCGAGGATTTTTCCGCAATAAGACCTATCCATATTTATCTTCTCCAGTCTTATATTATGCGTGCGTTTTGCAATATGTACTTAAGATACTATATGTTTTGGTTTAACTTTATAGTTATACTTCAGATGGCTCGAACTACACATATGACTCGACAGTCATACGTATGTGTTACCCTCCGGCCATACATATCGCGATAACGCGAACATTTACGTTGTCGCGACACGTCTGACCAAGAATACGTCTTATCGCGAATCAGTCCCGCGAACTCGAATGCCCTTAATTAAACCATTGACATAATGCCTTAAACTCGCTGTCGGTAAATTGGTGCACAATAAAAGGATTTTGTCGCGACAGTTTCGCACGACAGTGTGGCCGTAGAGTTAGAGCCATCTGATCGACATAGTACGTGCCCCTAGCCGGCGCCAAACTCCTCTTCGAATCACTTTGCTTATGAGAAAGGAGCATTTCTCATAAACATAACGGTGCCAGACGTGGCTTAACCATACAGATCGCCAACTATCTGCAATAATTATTGCAATTATAATTAGCACCTGAGCTTCAAGCGCCTCATAACAGTTTACTGCCTTAAGAATAAACGAAGAATAACAACGGTATCGTTGATACAAAAAATCGTGGTCAAACGCGTGCCTATTCAACATAAAAAAAATACACGTTTACTCTCTTCCATTCTAGAAAGGAAACATAGATTGATTATACCATTGTAATTCCTCGTTATTAATAAGGGGTTAGAGTGATAGTATTTACTTAAATTATAGATCAGGACTTTCATATTATTATAGTAGAGTAAGTACTTATTACAATTCAATAAAAAACATGTTTTGACATCTGTTAATATTTCTCACACACATTAATTTTAATTCAGAATTCAACCATTTGTGTTGCCGGCGACATTCCAAATTACATAGGGTATAAAATAATATTTATACTTAGAATATAAATTTAATAGGATTGACCTTTAAACATCTGTCGACAAAAAATGTAACAACCCTTAGTTCAGGGTTGTAAGTAGTTAAAAGGTAAGATAATTACAGCTAGTGCTTTATACTGGCACTATTTAGCTCAATCGCGCGACTTCGCGATTGAAGCGCGATTCTGCGATTATTACTCCCAATGTAGCGGCTACAGGACTAGACTACAGCTAGCGGTGCGACTAATAAAGGTACAATTCCAAGACGGGGACGCAGACCGCAAACTGCAGGCGACAACACTTGTTTCTATCTACATCTATGAAATTGATTCCGAGCGCGGCAACACTGCTGCAGTCGCGACGCGCTCGGAATCAATTTCATAGCTGTTGATAGAAACAAGTGATGTCGCTTGCAATTAGCGGTTGTAGTTTGCGGTCTGCGGCCCGCCTTAGAATTGTACCTTTAACCGTCTCGCGACAGGCGGTCGTGTCGTATGCAGCACTGTGCGGCTAAAACATGCCTAGCAGCAAGAACGCGCGATCAAAAATCGCCGTGAGCTGCAATCTCAAACCTAATGGCACTAAAAGATGATTTCCTTTTAACAAGGGCTGAAATCGGCTCTTAAAACGCGAGGCAACAAATAATACAAATTGTTAGGTATTTGCAACAACAAGTAATTTAAAAGCTATTAATTATTTTTGTTAATTTAAAGTGCTTGAAGGTTGTTTCAATAAACATGTGTACACAGTCTTTATCAAAAGTTATTTCCACATACAAATATTTATTTTTATATCTTTTTGCTTTGTTGTACTTAAAATTACATGCAGATAATTTTACGGTGTCAAAATTATAAATTAACGTAAATTAAATTAGGTATCTAAGTACCGCTTAATTGCCATTTCATAACATTTTAGTTAAATGGCTCTTAATTTTAGTAAGGACACATATTTTTTTCTGGAAAAGATTCTAAATTTTTAGAATTATTACAGTCTCGCGGTTTCACACGCGTTTTCTATTTCCCGTGGGAATACCGGGATAAATATAGACTATGTTACTCAGGGTAAATGTAGCTTTATTATGGTGAAAGATTTTTTTAAATCGGCGCAATAGGTTTTGAGTTTATTCATTACAAACATATACACAAAAATAGGAATCTTTCCTCCTTATAATACCTGTTAGTATAGATTTTGTTTTACCCCACAAATGTGTAACAGTAGGTTTGATATGTTATAGCAGCACATAACCATATTAGGAGTTAGAACCGACATTAGAGCGGTCTGATTGTGGAATACATCTTTACAACAACTTGTGGTTGCTAACATACATTAGAGCGGTCTGATTGTGGAATCTGGGGGCACGGCAGTGCCCCCCGCCAAGTCGAGCGCGAAGCAAACACTGCCGTACCATCCTTTACAGGAACCATTTCGCCGCATTTTCAGGCCCCTATTTGACAACCTCTGGATAAGACTAGAACGCTGAAATTTTCGTCATCTAGTAAGCTATACAATCACATACTTAAAATAAAATTTCAAGTCTGTAGGTCATTTAGTGCCCAAGTTAAGCGAAAGCAAAGTTTCGCATTTAAGACACTCACTCACTCACTCACTCACTCACTCACTCACTCACTCACTCACTCATGATCATCAAAATAGAACTACTACTTCCCATAAACCTAGAGAGCTGAAATTTGGTACAGAGTTAGGGTTTAATGGCCACATAAAGGGAAAACTATAAAAACTAGGATAATCGAACGGGAACGGGAATTATACGGGAATGGGAACGGGAATTGTAACTCAAGAACGGCTGAACTGATTTGGCTGAAAATTGGTGGGGAGGTAGCTTAGAACCAGGAAAAGGACATAGGATACTTTTAATCCCGAAATTCCCACGGGATTGGGAACGGGAATTTAAAAATCAAGAACGGCTGAACTGATTTGGCTGAAAATTGGTGGGGAGGTAGCTTAGAACCAGGAAAAGGACATAGGATACCTTTAATCCCGAAATTCCCACGGGATTGGGAACGGGAATTTAAAAATCAAGAACGGCTGAACTGATTTGGCTGAAAATTGGTGGGGAGGTAGCTTAGAACCAGGAAAAGGACATAGGATACTTTTAATCCCGAAATTCCCACGGGATTGGGAACGGGAATTTAAAAATCAAGAACGGCTGAATTGATTTGGCTGAAAATTGGTGGGGAGGTAGCTTGGAACCAGGAAAAGGACATAGGATACTTTTAATCCCGAAATTCCCACGGGATTGGGAACGGGAATTTAAAAATCAAGAACGGCTGAATTGATTTGGCTGAAAATTGATGGGGAGGTAGCTTAGAACCAGGACAAGAACATAGAACACTTTAATCCCGAAAATCCCACGGGAATGGGAGCGGGAATTTATTACTCAAGAACGGCTGAACTGATTTGGCTGAAAATTGGTGGGGAGGTAGCTTAGAACCAGGAGAAGCACATAGAATACTTTTAATCCCGAAATTCCCACGGGATTGGGAACGGGAATTTATTACTCAAGAACGGCTGAATTGATTTGGCTGAAAATTGGTGGGGAGGTAGCTTAAAACCAGGAGAAGCACATAGAATACTTTTAATCCCGAAATTCCCACGGGAATGGGAACGGGAATTATAATTCTAGAACAGCTGAACTGATTTGGCTGACAATTTGTGGGGAGGTAGCTTAAAAACTATTTATGTATAGATACTTTTTATCCCGAAATTCCCACGGAAACGCGAACGGGAACTACGCGGGTGAAACCGCGGGGCGCTTAATAATATAATACTACTCCTAAAAAATAAGTGTGTCAAATAAGAAAATCTAATAAAATAAATCAATATAAACAAGTTTTAACAAAAAGAAATGAAATCCCACCAAAAACATTCTGTAAAAAACTAGCCAAGTCTCGATGGAGCTGCTTGTTTAACTCTAAAAAGTAATGAAATCTAGACAGACTCGTGCCAAGTCTAAGGTTCCTTACTGCGATTTCTTTATTATTATAGTTAATGTTGTGTGACTTGGCCGTTGAAGTGTACACATGTATGTACACAAGGGTACAAAACTAGGTGCTCCATGACGCTATTGCACCAATCTTAAAAATTCCAGAACCTATCCATTGACGATAGAAAATTTGCTTAATTATAGCCACTTGAAAAATGTTGATTCAATATCCAGTCAATTGTAGGCTTGATAAAGCTGCGTATTTTAATAATGTTATAACATTACGTGTAAACAAAATTGATATGTACCCACTACTAACCTTTTAAACAATGTTCAACGGCCAAGTCACACAACATTAACTATAATAATAAAGAAATCGCAGTAAGGAACCTTAGACTTGGCACGAGTCTGTCTAGATTTCATTACTTTTTAGAGTTAAACAAGCAGCTCCATCGAGACTTGGCTAGTTTTTTACAGAATGTTTTTGGTGGGATACATCTTTACAACAACTTGTGGTTGCTAACATATTTTTTGCCCTTTTCGTCTCATTTTGTCCCTTTTGCCACCGGATAATTAAAATATCTATACTTCTATACTAGTTTATACTATTTATACTAATATAAAGAGGAGAGATTTGATCAATTGTTTGTAAACTACTGAACCAATTAAAAAAAATCTTTCACTAATAGAGAGCAAATTTATCAGTGGGTGACACAGGCCATATTTTATCCCCGTATTCCTACAGGAACGAGAACTACGCAGGTGAAACCGTGGGGTGCTGCTAGTTGTTAATAAATAGATATTTACAATGTTGTGAAAAGGGGATTGATAAATAGTGGGTGGACTGAAGATAATAAGCATTAATATTATTAATTTAATTATGCCCGGTTTCTGAAGATATTACATAAACTCTCACTACCTATTGATTCAATAAAGATATCCATAAGATAAACTACAGTTAACTGTCGATGTGTTTCTGAGCATGAGACGAGCCTTTAGATAACTATGGAACTGATAGCTAGTTCCTTAACTCGCCACTAGATGGATCTTTTTCAAATTTGAGTATAAAATTAATTTTATCGCCATAATTCGTCAATATTTCTAGTGTTATTAAAAACATTGTTACTTTGGGAGTGAAATACACACATCAAAAGTGTCTAGGGATCAAGCATTTTTATGCGGATTTCTTGAGATTGAGATGTGGCTTTGTAATAAATTTATGATTTTATAAATTTATATGGATCCTTTTTGGTGCATTTCATAATTTGAATCAGGAACTGTGAATCAAATTCGAGTAAAAGATGAAAATCAGCTGTCAATATTTTCCCTATAAAAACATACAACGCATTGAAGACATTATTAGTGCTACTGTTTCCCTACTACTGATTAAAACCAACGTTATTATGGAGCGGCGACGTCATTTAAGCAGGGAAGAAATGCTCAGAGCCGTGGGAATGATAGAAGCTGGTTCCCGGCAACTTACTGTGGCTTTAGCTCTGAATACAAGTCAGAGTGTTATCAGTCGACTTTGGACACGTTACCGAAGCACTGGTACCGTGGCTGAGCGCCATGGAGGACGGTATCGCTGCACCACACGGAGACAAGACCGATACATTCAAATCTTAACTCGAAGAGCTCCAACAATAACCGCCATGATGTTAGCCGTGCGGCTTCATCACTCTTCAGGGAACTTAATTAGCGACCAAACAGTCAGAAACATAGCAATGCACAATCGTAGGATTCGATATCAATGGGCTCTTGAACACAGAAATTGGGCAGAAGAACAATGGCGTTTCGTGTGCTTTTCTGATGAGTCTTGGTATGAGACCGGATACAAGACGTATACGACACTGGAGAACCCCTGGACGCCAACAGCGATTAAAATCCTGCCAGGAAGTCCATCCTTATAGTGGTGGAACCATCATGGTATGGGCGGGTATTTGGATCGGCGGAAGAACTGAGTTGATTTGGATCAGAGGCAACCTCAACGCTCAAATTTATGCTGAGACGATTGTATCAGACGTCATCGTTCCTCTACAAGTGCAAATCGGTCCCTTATTTCAGTCAATGCATGATAATGCACGACCGCACACCGCAAGAGTTGTAAGACAGACTCTCGCCGCAGCTAACATCAATGTCCTGCCCTGGCCTGCTCAGTCGCCAGACTTGAACCCGATTGAGCATGCATGGGATATGCTACAGAGAAGAGCTCTGCCGAATATGGAGGGTATCCAGTCGCAAGAAAACCTTTTTTTGTTGTTGCAACGAACATGGGCGGCCATTCCACAGCGTGATTTGGATGAACTCATTTTGAGTATGCCAAACCGATGTTCTTGTGTTGTTAGTGTTCGCGGTAGAAACACGGATTATTAATTGTTTAAGTTACCCAATAAAATTTTAAAGAAAACTGTTATTTCAGTCTTTTTTTCGAACTTTAATGTTAGTGGTTCAAATGTCAAAAATCCCTTTATTAGGAAAATGGCAAATTTCTTTATTAATGCAAAGGTGACTTGGTTTATCGTTACTGTGACAAACGAAAACACTTTATTTGATGAATCCTTAAAGAAAATTTTAATTAATATCAATCAGGAGAAAAGTTATTGCAAAAATATATGTTGATCCCTAGACACTTTTGATGTGTGTAGTTCGCTATAAATTATATTACACATTAAAAACTTTATATTTTTTCTAATAGCAGTCTGAATTTGAAAGAAAATTGCTGTCACTTTCAAACTTATAAAAACGTCAAATTCAACTTCGCGATCAAGCGGGACGCCGGGCGGTAGGGTGCCGATGCGAGACAGGAACCAGAGCCGGGCTGATGATCTCGCTTAGGTGTATGACTGTGTTTTTGTCAAAGCGATATATCATTTTAAATTCTTGATCCGTAAACATTTCCAAAGGACTTCTTCTACGTCGTAAATTTCGGGGTACTGAATTATTGGAAATAAAATCCAGGACTTCCATATCGGACTCCGTTCAGGCCCGGAATGTTGAATTTGGCAAAATGTTGTATTCTTATAATGTTGAATATACCAAAACGTTGAGTCCTAAAATGTTGACATGGCAAAAAAGTTGAGTCCCAAAACGTTGAATTCTCATAATGTTGAAGTTACAATTCCTTTAATGTTGAATTTCCAAAATGTTGAGTCCCAAATTGTTGAATTTTCATAATGTTGTAAAGTTGAGCTCAGTGAGACGATATTTATTAATGAAGCAGAAAGCTACCATCATCATGTCTATAGAAAACAGCCTACCAACCACAGTATGTCTGTATGCATGGTCCACGACTCACGGATCGGAAGTCGACGTCACTGTCACACCAATGAGCTACCTATCATCGCATTACCCCTCGTTTAGACTATGCTCCTGCTCCTGCTACTCGCGCTGCCGCAAATATTTCCCAAAATACTTCCGCGGCAGTACGCTATCTACACTATGCTGCAGTGAGCAGGGAAGTGAGGAGGGAAGTGGGCAGTGGCATAGTGTAAAGGGGTCACTCGTGCTGCTACTCGTCATGCCGGTGCCGTCACTTCTATGTCACTTGGTACGTGAGAACTGAGTGAAATAGCGTATATGTTCTCTCTCGCTCTCCCTCCTTTGACTTCCGCACGAAAAACCGACACTCGCGGGAGCGTCGGGCAGGAGCAGCGGCATGACGAGTAGCAGCACGAGTGACCCCTTTACACTATGCCACTGCCCACTTTCCTCGCCACTTTCCTGCTCACTGCGGCATAGTATAAACGAGGGGTTACATAAGTGAAAACAAAATAATACTAAACCTTAACTAAAGAGGTTTCGTGGAAATAGTACCTACTCAGGAAACTGAAACTCTAGCGTGGGTACTTTCCTCTGAGTAGGTACTGAAACATATTGAAACATTTTGACATGTCAACATTTTAGGATTCAACGTTTGGTTATATTTAACGTTATGAGAATTCAACGTTTTGGGACTCAACTTTTTTGCCATGTCAACATTTTAGGACTCAACGTTTTGGTATATTCAACATTATAAGAATACAACATTTTGCCAAATTCAACATTCCGGGCCTGAACGTCGGACTCTGATGAGCTGCTCGTATTCATTCTGATAATATTTCAACACACAATTCAACAACACTCTAAAATTAGTTTACGTAAAATTATAAAATTGTCACTAACCTCTAAAAATTTTCAAAATTAAACGTCAAATAAAGTTATGGAAGAGATAAACGAACCACTATGGTCAGTTAAGTTAAACTGAGTTTAAACGGGTATTATCTTACATTCCGTTGTTCGGAAACACAACTTTAGAAGTTATCGAACCAATAGCGTTAACGGATAGATAAACCACCAACAAATGTACCTCAGAAACCGGGCATTAGTAATTTAATTGCTGTATAATATTGAATATAAATGTCACAGTGACCAGATAAAGGTTCTAATTAAATATTATTTTATCATCTTTATAAAAATAAATATATATAAATAACTAGCTGTGCCCCGCGGTTTCACACGCGTAGTTCCCGTTCCCGTTCCCGAGGGAATTTCGGGATAAAAAGTATCCTATGTCCTTTTCCTGGTTCTTATCTACCTCCCCACCAATTTTCAGCCAAATCGGTCCAGCCGTTCTTGAGTAATAAGTGGCGTAACTAACACGACTTTCTTTTATAAATATACACCCCTATTTTGAAAATATGGGACTTATTAAAATCAGAATATCTGTAGCAGTAACTGAATCCATATATCCAATAAAAATATCAAAAATGATAGTCGATTACTTATCTTTAAAAAATACAAAATAAATGTCGTATTACCAGACGGCACACTAGCTATCAAGATATATATGTATATATATATAAAGGTAATAGATAAGTAAGAATTATGTTTCCTATATTATTGTGAGCAAATAATTTATTTTTAATCTCACAAAAATAAGGTAGGTTATACATAATGAAATAAAATGTTGCTATAGTACATATATTACATTTTTAATCAACAAATATTATCTCAGTATAGTGTGTGTATTGATTTTGATACTTGAAAATATATTTATTTACCCATTTTTTTATGTATTTTCCTCATCAATGTATTAAAATTATCTGTGAGCCAATGTCATGGGTACCTAATTCAATGACCTTTGCCCTGCAGTGTGATTTTGCAGGCAGATTTTTATACTTAATTAATAATAATTTTCATTATGATTATATTTGATCATAATTACTATTTAAAATAGTCTACTTATTAATAATTAAGGGTGACAAAAACTGCTTATTTTTATTAAATAGATTTTTTGTAACATTTATACTCATTGTGTAAGTATATATGATTTCAATATTTTATTGAATTTTAAATAATAATAAAAAATAATCACTATTACATATTGCGAAATAACTGTTATTTCCATGTCTCCATTGTTCACAGAGAGAGGAAGTGAGTGGATGTTGACAATATACTCTAATAAGTTTTTTTGTTATTGTATCTTTGTTGTTGTTGCACACATAATAAACACAGCTGTGTCATAGCAATGTAACCCTGGTTTAGATCTGTTTATAACTTAAAATCTACTGTTTTGTACGACTTCTGCCTAAGATTGACTAATACTTGTTATAAAAGTTAACTTTGTGGCAATACGTGTAGGTACTTCCAGTAATCCTTGATGGTAACCCTTGCGACAGCTGACCTTGCCAACTATTTGGTTTTCACTTAGAAATCTCGTAAAAGGTACGTAGGCACCTAACTACAATAAAGATAGTATCAATATACTCACAGCCATCACCATTTCGAAGGGAAACTTGTGGACCCTGAGGGGAGCTGTGTAATCTTGAACCATTTTCACTAACACTCACAAACAATTCAAAACAAAATATTCTATTAGGATTTCACAATCCCTTTGTTGAGTTACGAGTCTTACACGGCAGTCATACTGCTCCTTTCACTCCCCAATAAAGAACAACAACAAAATAATTGTGCGTCAATCAACACAAAATGCGCGACGTCTCGTATCGTAAACGGTGAACTTGAAACAATTTTTCGTTTTCGATACGTCTCGAACGACGAACATGACTAAACGAATGAAATAATTGAATGAATGTATTGTAATGACAGCGCAGTGCTTCTAATTTCTGATTGGTCGAACGCCTACTGAAATTAGCTGCATAATACAAACATTTGCAATGACATATGACAGTAAATACAATGTTGCCATTGCAATTTAATTAAAAATCTGCCGCTAGTGCTAGTCGCAATCTGTGGCCTTTTAAACAGACAAGATTGTCGTTTAGGACCTTTTATTATTTTATTGTAAATGAAGTCCGTTTTTAGAGAGATAGAAAAAGCAAGCCAATAACTTTGAAAAAAGCACTAAACAAGATATGCATCCAAAGGTAACTATCATAAAATCAAATTAAATTCATCGGCATTGCTCTATCATCAAGCTCTCTATCAAGGAACAGTGCTCGGGGTAACTTCATTCACCTGCCTAAAGTAGCCTCTTTCAGTGTTATCCAACACATAGTCCAACTTGTTCTCTTCAGTTTCCTTCTACATCAAATCTAGAATAAGTATAAAAAAAAACTCATTATAAAATACATTTCTACACGTCATTGAAAAACTTTAGGATTATTGAAATACTTATGTTTATGAGTACAAAAAAGGGCGAATTCAGTCTTTATAAAAGCTTGTTGTAGTTTATATCAGTCAAGTGCGAGTTACTCACAATGGATTTAATTGAATCAATCTCAATACTTATTGTTGGTTTTACGCTTCCTATAAGCTTTAAATAACAAAATACTCTATAGTTTTATTTCAATGTGTAGTGTTTGTGTAAATCAAAGATATCAATATTTAAATAACAACATAACATAATAAGTACATCATTTCATTAACTTTTTTTCAAATAAGTTTGAAACTTGGGTATCAGAAACACTCATTCACACACGCACCCCACACCCAGACCGAGACAAACATTTGTGGTTCACACAAATATTCACCCCGCAAGGGAATCGAACCCATCTGCCATCTAATAGGTCGTCAAATCTTTTTCACCTTCGACGTACAAAATGTTTGCAATCTGCAGGGCCTGTTAAAGTAATACCATGGAAGAACATACAAATAAAGTATTGCTATATAAAAAATAAAAACAAAACCAATTCATCTTTTCGACTTACAAACACTAATTTGGGTAATTTAGGATCGCTTATTAACATTATACCTTAATTTTCGGTTCAAAAATTACTGTTGAAATCGATTTCTGATGTTAGAAATCAATTTTAATGAAATAAATTAAATTATAACCAATCTAAAAAATATCGCAGGTCATTTTCCACGTTGTTCGCAGCTAACTTCAAGACAGTGAGTAAGCGGGCCTTGTCGGACGGAGCGCGAATGTCGCTTTCTCATCATTTGATTTAAAGATTTCCTTCTCAAATTGAAAACGAAAAGCAAAATTCTGTCAAAATTGTGCGCGTTCGTGCCCGATGTCTAGTGCTGAAGTCGCCGATAATTCCGTTGACCCCCCGGCGAAAAAGCGGAAATTGAACAGAGAAGAAGCACATTCTAACAACTCTGCAATGGCGAACAATGGGACGCGCGTGGACGATGAAATCGACGAGAGTCTTTACTCCCGGCAGCTGTACGTTCTCGGCCACGATGCCATGCGGCGGATGGCCAGCTCGGATGTACTTATTTCGGGGCTGGGTGGCCTCGGAGTTGAGATCGCGAAGAATGTGATTCTCGGCGGCGTAAAGTCAGTGACCCTACACGACGAGAAGAACTGCACAGTTGCCGATCTTTCTTCGCAGTTTTACTTGTCCGAGAGTGTTATCGGTCAGAACAGAGCTTTGGCCTCGTGCGAGCAGCTTTCAGAGTTGAATCACTATGTGCCGACTACTGCGTACACCGGTCCCTTGACGGAGGACTTCTTGAAGAAGTTCCGTGTGGTGGTGTTGACGGGGGCTTCGCGGGCGGAGCAGGAGCGCGTCGCGGCGATCACACACGCTAATAAGATCGCTCTGATCATCGCCGACACCCGAGGGCTGTTCTCGCAGGTGTTCTGTGACTTCGGTCCGGAGTTCACAGTAGTGGACGTGACTGGGGAGAACCCCGTGACGGCGATGATCGCGGACATCACCCACGACTTCGAAGCAGTGGTGACATGCCTGGAGGATACCCGTCATGCCCTCGAAGATGAAGACTATGTGACATTCAGTGAGGTATGTGTACTTTCTAAATAGCATTAGTAATGTAAGCACCTTCTTTGCGGCAATTTATTGTGATCAGTTATTGAGGGTAGGATTGATAAACCAAAAAAATATTACACTAACTTTACTACAGCTATGCTGTAGTAACACAGCTTGTCTGAGTCTTGCATCACCAAACACCAATCTTCGTAATTGGAATTGCATTTTGTAATTCTCCTATTTGTTCTAGGTCCAAGGAATGACTGAACTGAACGGCTGTGAACCTCGTAAAATCAAAGTCCTTGGTCCGTACACATTCAGTATCGGAGACACCACTAACTTCTCCAAATACATTCGTGGAGGCATCGTTACACAAGTCAAAATGCCTAAGAAACTCAGTTTCAAGCCTTTGAATCAGGCTATTAAGGAGCCAGAGTTCTTGATCGCCGATTTTGGTAAATTCGACTACCCCCAACAACTGCACATTGGGTTCCAAGCTCTGCACAGGTTCGTGGAGGATGCCGGCCGTCTCCCGAAGCCATGGAGCAATGATGATGCGGCCAAATTCTTAAAGTTTGCAGAAACTGCTAAGACTGAACTGGGACAGGATGTTGAACTGAATACTGAATTATTGGAGACATTCTGTAAGGTATGTACACTATATTAATCTGTCTATGGAATGCATCAATGATTTATTTAGATAACCAGTCACCTAAGTCTATTGCATCTGGAAATAATAACAAAATATTATTCATAATTAGTAACCCTTCTCTATTACACATTGGTGTAATTATTTTTCCAAGTATTCCTTGGATCAAGGTCTGGATCAGGACAATAGCTAATTTATCCAATTTGGTGCAGTCTTTTTGATGTTACGTGTATAATAAACATTGGCAATTTATTAATTTAAGTGCTTTTACCATCATTATTCCAGTTCCCTTCCCTTTTTATTAACATTCTTTTAATTTCCTTTTCAATGTCACCCAGGTATCATCCGGAGACCTGAACCCAATGAACGCTGCAATTGGTGGTGTGGTAGCTCAGGAAGTAATGAAGGCTTGCTCCGGCAAGTTCCACCCCATTGTCCAGTGGCTGTACCTGGACGCCATCGAGTGCTTACCCAAGGACCGCTCCATCCTTACTGAGGAAGCCTGTCAACCAACCGGATCGAGATACGACGGACAGATAGCTGTATTTGGAAAGGAGTTCCAGAAGAAACTCGGAGATTTGAAGTTCTTCATTGTTGGTGAGTGCTATTCCATTGTTTAAGTGCCGGTATTCGCATTTTATCCAGGTTTCGTGGTTCTGGATAAAGTAATGTGCCAATCCTGGTTAAATAAATACCCTAATCCTGATATTGGTAACTCTAGTTAAAAAAAAAATTGCATAGAACCAAGGTATTTTAACACTAATAGTTTTTAAATACCTGACTAAAATATTTAGTTTTCTTTTCATCAACAACAAAAAGAACAAAGTAAATTCCTGATGTTTTATGTACTTAGATAACAACAAACAGAGCATAGAATATAACTAAACCTAATTTACTTTTCATGGCCACATAAAAAGCAAAAATGTGTTAGAAAAAAAGTAGCAACGAGGATAAAATAACTATACATAATAGGTATAAATCGTGACCTTCTCATTATGGCGTGACAAGTACTAAACCGGAAAAACAACTGCACTGAGTAATCAATTGTTCTTTGTTTAAATACCAACACATAAAGGGGTAGTATGTGATATTTTGCAAATTAAAATTAGCCCCCCAAGACGAGAAATAGAATAGAAATATCCCGTAATTTTTCTTGTCAGTTTTTCTCAATTAGTCTATTGCGTCGTATCGCCTTCTTGGTTGGGTAGGTCGGACGGCAGTCACTTTACGTTAAATACGGGGCTGGTTAAAAAACAACCAACCCATTTTAGACATGGGACAAATGTTCTAAATAAAGCAGCTTCCAGAATATTACGACTATTTATGTATGTTATTGTATGCTTTCTTATTTTTTTTACTTTGACCATAACAAATTAAGTATTTTATTTCTTACTTCAATTCAATTTATTTATTAGAAAACTAATTAAACTTTCCAGTTACCTATATTTTATTGTTATTTTTTACACATTCAACATGGAATAAGATTCTTTTTACGATGACGTCACCTTGGTTGTAACTTGTTTTAATGTATAGATGTGTACATTTAAAGGCACTCTGAGCGTCTGTGATCTTCCACTTAAGCTAGTATGTTCATTAGGTCTTAAATTATTGGTCCGCGATTTCCACTGTAGGGGCAAACAAAAACTTTTCCTATTGATAGGTATTAGGTATATTTCTGACAAGCGGCGCCCCGCAGTTTCACCCGCGTAGTTCCCGTTCCCGTAGGAATATGGTGATAAATTTATGCTAAAAACCTTCCCACTGAATCACTATATCTATTTCTAATTCTAACAAACCGCATCAAAATCCGTTGCGTAGTTTTAAAGATCTAAGCATACCTACATAGGGACAGAGAAAGCGACTTTGTTTTATACTATGTAGTGCAGAATAAGTGTAATCATCAGCTTTTTCTCCAATATGCAATTAGAAAACAGCTTGACCCAAGAATAAATAATAGCGTCGCCATAGAAAAGTTACTAAATACATTTTATATGACGTAAAATATAGAATTGATATCTTAGGATTATGATGATAAATAATAATACACACAAGTTTGTGAAGGTCGCCGTGTATTAGGGGTCATTGAACCCGTATTGTTTATTTGCAATGTTGCGGACGCCGAATACCGAAATTAGACAAGGTTGGATAATTATTTGAATTGTTTAACGATATAATAATGGCTTATTTGTAAATAATGTAAAAAATATTGTTAAATAAGCTATTAGTGGTTAAAATATTGCCGCGATGGCGATACTCTATTAAGTTATTCTACACAAACAAGGATTGTTTTGTTTTAAAATGTGTGTCGTGTTTTTTAAATAAATGATATCTTTCTTTCATACGGAAATGGAAAAAGATATATAATCATCATCATCATCAGCTCATTACATTGTCCCCACCGAGGGGCACGAGCCTACCCTGAATTAGGGTGATTAGGCCTTAGTCAAAGAAAAAAGGAAAAAGATTTATAAATAATAATTACTGTTCTTTCTAGTACTAATAATAAAAAAAACTGGCTAGCTCTGTAGTCGTACAATTTCCCGTTTATGGTTATTCTGTAGAACTTCATCCTAATTGATCCAAATGTAACCATGACATTCATGCAAACATTCATTTTTATAAACCGTGGAAGAACTAATAACTATTCATTCATTCATTCATAATGTCCGGTTATAAAAATATAATTAATCACTATAAAACAATAACAAAACATGTACACTATTTATTATTATTACTAAATACGTTTCGATCGTGTCGCAACAGCACGACTGTTGCGACAGTGTGTGTCGTGGTAAGTCTGACAGCAGTCTGTAGTAGTTATAACAAAACATGTATTAAACCAGGTGCCGGAGCGATCGGTTGCGAGCTTCTGAAGAACTTCGCAATGATCGGCGTGGGAGCGGGCAGCGGGAGGATCACGGTGACAGACATGGACCTCATCGAGAAGTCCAACTTGAACCGGCAGTTCTTGTTCAGGCCCTACGACGTGCAGAAACCCAAGTCTAGTACTGCTGCTAAGGTAAACTTTATAATAGATTTCATCTTATGACACACTAGACATACATTAGAATATGAATACATTCATATAATATACAGATAATGGGATAAATTTCACTCAAATCATGGAGGAGTGCCCTCCAGCCCTCCAAAATCAGATGTTTTTGAGAAGTTGGTTTACATCTGTTTGACATCTCATATTGCAAGGTGTGAAATCTAGAGGTGACTGAGGGAAAAGAGAGGGAGTCACTTCTAGATTATTTTGTAGTATGCTTCCATTTTTCCACTAAAATGTTTAACTTATTGGCCTTCTAGCAGTATGCTAAGTAAGCTCCTAATTTGAATGTGACACTAAATTCAAACATCTAACATCTTTCCAGGCAATCAAGCGCATGAACCCGTCAGTGAACATAGTGGCCCAAGAGAACCGCGTCTGCCCCGAGACAGAGGCAGTGTACGACGACCGTTTCTTCGAAGCTCTCGACGGAGTCGCCAACGCACTGGACAATGTAGACGCTAGGATCTACATGGACCGCCGCTGTGTGTACTACAACAAGCCACTGTTGGAAAGTGGCACGCTTGGCACTAAGGGAAACACGCAGGTTTGTTCGAAATTCGATTTTTCTAATAAGGACTCATCGTTATCTTTTGATGATCCAAATGTTGCGGGTTCGATACCCATGCAGGGTATATTATATGTGTACAACAAAGTTTAGCCTGGTCTGGGTGTTTGTGTGTGTGGTGTGTGTCTAGTTTTAATACTCTAGCTAGATACAGGTGATGAATCTAGTTAAGGTTCTTGTACTTGTAAGCGGGCATTTTCCGAACCTAGACCTTAAATTTGGGTCCCTAGTTAGGGGTCAGTTGCTATATGAAGATTATAAAGTGACTATTATTTATGTAAGTACAAAAATGAACACAAACTGCTTCTTGTATTCTAGGTGGTAGTCCCATACCTGACTGAATCATACAGCTCGTCGCAAGACCCGCCCGAGAAGAGCATCCCCATCTGCACCCTGAAGAACTTCCCCAACGCCATCGAGCACACGCTGCAGTGGGCGCGCGACGAGTTCGAGGGCCTGTTCCGGCAGGCGGCGGAGCACGCGGCGCAGTACCTCCGCGACCCGCACTTCGTCGAGAGGACGCTCAAGTTGCCCGGCAGCCAGCCCATTGACGCCATTGAGAGTGTCCGGGTATGGATTACTTACTGATATAATCTATTAATGTTACATCCAATGCTGTTTTAAATAGGCTTGTAACTCGCCTGATGGAAACCGATGATATAGTTGGAACATACTAATATGTACTAATTTTATGTTATTTGTCAGACTGCAATCAACGACCGGCCCCTGAAATTCGAGGACTGCGTGGTGTGGGCGCGGCAGCACTGGGAGAACCAGTACGCCAACCAGATCAAGCAGCTGCTGTACAACTTCCCGCCCGACCAGCAGACCACGAGCGGCGCGCCCTTCTGGTCGGGGCCCAAGCGCTGTCCGGCGCCGCTCGTCTTCGACGCCAACGACGAGCTCCACCTCGACTACATTGTCGCCGCCGCCAACCTCCGCGCCACCGTGTACGGCCTGCCCAACTGTGTCGACAGGCAGTGCATCGCGCAGATCGCTTCTAAAGTTCAGGTAAGCATAAATGTTTAGATATGTCATACATCACATCTAATATGTATTGTTTGTAGCACGTTAAAATATTGAACTGTACTATTGCAGGTTCCCGAATTCAGCCCCAAGTCGGGCATAAAGATAGCGACGACGGACGCCCAGCTGCAGCAGAACAACGACGACATGGACCAGGACCGCGTGAAGAACATCGTGGAGGACCTGCCGCCGCCCAACAAGCTCTCCTCGCTGGTGATCACGCCGCTCGACTTCGAGAAGGACGACGACACCAACTTCCACATGGACTTCATCGTGGCGGCGTCCAACCTGCGCGCCGCCAACTACAAGATCCCGCCCGCCGACCGCCACCGGTCCAAGCTGATCGCCGGCAAGATCATCCCCGCCATCGCCACCACCACCTCCGTGGTGGCCGGCCTCGTCTGCCTCGAGCTGTACAAGCTGGCGCAGGGCTACAACACGCTCGAGGCGTTCAAGAACGGCTTCATCAACCTGGCGCTGCCCTTCTTCGGCTTCTCGGAGCCGATCGCCGCGCCCACCAACACCTACTACGACAAGAAGTGGACGCTGTGGGACCGGTTCGAGGTGAAGGGCGAGATCACGCTCCAGGAGTTCCTCGACTACTTCAAGAACGAGCACAAGCTCGAGATCACGATGCTGTCGCAGGGCGTGTGCATGCTCTACTCGTTCTTCATGCCGAAGGCGAAGCGGCAGGAGCGGCTGAACCTGCCCATGTCCGAGGTGGTGACCAAGGTGTCCAAGAAGAAGCTGGAGCCGCACGTGAAGGCGCTCGTGTTCGAGCTGTGCTGCAACGACGAGGAGGGCGCCGACGTGGAGGTGCCCTACGTGAAGTACACGCTGCCCTAAGGCCGCCGGCGGCCGCGCGCCGCACGCAGCGCCCTCGCACCGTGTACCGCGGCGGGCGCCCGTCAACGCATTTAGCATAATAGTTACCAGTGATGGTTCTATGTGAATTTAAAAAATATAAGGGTATTTTTGTGATGCGATTTTCGCGAGTGCCTCGAGTCTAAATTGGTGCATCGGACGCGATTGTACAGTGATGATTCTAAACAACTGTGTGACGATTTATTTGTGCTTACGACACGCTTCTCCTACGAAATTCATATATTTATAGTAGTTATAGTTATTTTGCTCATAGTCTCATCAAAGCCGCTAGTATAATTTCATGTGAAATTGATTTTTTGTACACCAAATTTTATCAGATATTTTAACGTTTAAATCAGATGGGTCTGTATATGGAAAAATAAATAAAAAGTAATGAATATATTGTTTTATTTATTAGTTATTGCCGATAATATTATAATATAGATTACAAATAATTTCGGGGTTACATTATCTTTGGAATTGTAGATGGAATGACCTTAGTTTTAATAAACAGCGTTGTATAAAAGTAAGAAGGGGGAACTTTATTCCTGGAGATTTGGCAATTACATCAACGGTAGGCATTACACAACCGAGGTACATGAGATCAAAAACACGCAGCAAGAGACTAGTAACTATTATAGTCAAGTAAATCTCGAACCAATCAATATACTTAAATAATTACACAAAATTTTAAAAATAAATAATCTGCAGGTTTTGAAACTAAATACAGATTGCAATAAATACAAACCTAATAATTGTATAATATATGCCTTTTATAAAAAGTAGAACAGTTCCAAAACCGAGGCAAACAGTCACATATAAGTTTGCCTTGAGTAGGAATCAAACTATCAACATTCAAGACCAAACTGAAGTGTTCACAAAAATTGGCTTCCATTACATTTTGTAGGGACACAATTTATTTATAAAAATATTGCTACAGAAACTAGGTATACCGACTTATACAATAATACTAAACTTTAAGCTTAATTTTGCTTCGCAGTAAAAGTGATTACATAAATAATTTCAGGCACTTATAAAAGCTCAGTTAACTTTACTAACAGCTAGCAAATATTACTAATTTATAAGTCAAAACAATTCATGACTTGAGATATTATCATTGGGGAAAAATACGAAATCTTAAGAGTAAAATTTTGACAAATTTAAGCAATTTTTTTCGCGTGGCATTAAAATTTCTTGTGTATCCAATTAGAACATTATTTGTACATTTTAAATTAAAAAAACAATTTTATTGGGATCATTTAGAGTCAATTGAGGTTGCAATACTTAAAATAAAACAGCTTTTTAATCATCGTTAAAATATTAATTTCGATGAAGACAAATTTCTTATTCAATACAATTTCTAAAACTATTTCCTTATTATAATCAGTACGTGGCTTTTAAGCGTTGTGAATAGTATAATCTAAATTTACGTGCACCAAAACTGAGCTAGGCTTAATCACTTGTCGATTTAACGCTTACATTACAAACTATTTTGGAAAAACCTACCACAACTATTGATAATCAATATACCACATATTTACTTGTATATTTACCACAAGAATAATAAAAAATAGAAAAATTAAAATATAAAAAATTAAAGTTCACTGTTTATTAAAACAATAATGAATATTACAATAATAAATTAAATAATAAAGCTGGGTTTAAAGAGTATAGAACATTTTCAATATTAATTTAATCTTATTGGGCTAATTTGTGGGTTATACGTAATCTGTGTCCGCCCAGCAGTGGGCAAAGAACCTTGGGAAGCAGGCGCGCGCGGGCGAGCGTCAGCGCCACGGGCGGCGCCGCGGGCTCGGCATATAGCGCGACCGCCCGCACTTCTCACTGCTATGACTCTCTGGAATAATCACAATGGGTTATTTATTAATTGACTTCCAAAATGGACGATTATTTTATACTAATACAATATTCTAGGTAAGTATAGATAACGGAAAATAAATTATGATTACATTTAAAGTAATAAATTATGGTGCTAGCACATGCTTTGACTAGCCTTCCTATTGATTGGGCTAAACATTAGTAAAAGCTTGTTTAAAGTTGACAAAGGCGGATAAACCCCATCTGCTAAAGTTTATCCAAGTGTCTTCTCTGGCACGCATTGGAAGTTTCATGACACTGATGAAAACTGTAGTATAATAGTGATCTATAACCTACCTACAAAAGTAAGTTACTCAGTGCGTATAAGCATTCTATTGATGAAAATATTTACAAAATCGGTGCAGTAATTTTCGGGTTTATTATTTACAAAAAATAAATAAATATTAGTGTACATAAATATAAAGCTGAATAATACATATAACATCAAAGATTCGCAAGCTGAAACTGGCAACATAAGCAGAAGTTGGCAACAATATAGAAAGATAAACAAAAGTTGGCGACAATATAGCAAGATAAACAGAAATTTGCAACAACATAAACAGAAGTTGGCAACATTCTCTATGACATGTGAGTGTTACCATAACTGGACTGAGTCATCAGCGCGGAGGGCACCCGCTTGGGACGCGCCGGGAATGCCCCGCAGTGACTCTGTGACATTACGTCCCTGGGGTCGCATAATACATCATGTATTATTTGTATAATGACAATTGTTATATACAGTTTATTTGTTATTTTTGTTTCTATAGATACATGAGGTTATAGGGTTAAGGCGTCTGCCCATTACCTGGCACCATATCATCACCATAATTTCTGTCCGTTTTTTATTGGACGATATAATTTCGTTTCGAATCGATTAGCATAATGTGGAGTATTACTGCATTGGGCGTAGACTATTTGTTCGTTGCATGACATGTTCGTTCAAAGTATAGTCATGTTATAGTACTTGGTAATGGACAAAGGATTCAATCAAACAGTAAAGACACAAACACCAGTTAGAGATACTCAGTTAAATAGTAAACACACACAAACACCACATAAAATCCAGTATACTTACGCGTGTTTCCCGTGCGGCGGGCGCGCGGCCAGCGACCGGCGGCGCGCGCGGTCGGCCGCGATCATGGCGCAGCGCTCCGCCGGCGAGCTCGTGATGAACGTGTCGTGCAGCGAGTAGCACGCCGCTGTGATCTGGAAATGGAGAGGGGTTACATGGGAGAATGGTAAAGAGAAGACTAAAGATTTATATTAAATAAGTTATTCCAAGAAATATAAGTTTATTGAAATAATAGATAGATAGATAGATAAAACATTTATAAATAAGTTAAGTATAATAGTAAATTAAGTATAAATAATGACTAAAAGAGAGATGCAAACACAAGACCGAAGAAGAATTAGTATGAAATAATAATAAATTAGTGTAAAAAAGAACAAAACAACGTTATAAAAGTATCAGAAACCAAGTGCGAAACAACAGACGAACCAACAAAAATATTGCATGCATTATCTGTATTCAAGCGAAGGCGACATGCAGAGACAAAGTGAGCGAGCAAAGCGAGCAGATCGTGTGTGTGAGACCTGCTGTATGAGGCGGCGGTGGAGGTCGACGTCGGGCCCGGCGATGTGCCGGTCGCGGTGCAGCTGCAGCGCGCACTCCAGCGCGTCGCGGATGGTGCGCACGGCCGCCTGCACGCGCTCCGACCGCAGCAGGCGCCGCACCAGGTAGCCCTTCGCACACGCTACGATGAGCGTCGCCGCCTCGCGCTGACATGGTATGGATGGGTCAGATATACATAAAATTGTTTGACAACACATTTACTAGGACGGTTATGGAAGAAACTCATTTTTGAGGAGTTGAGGAGGGAAGTGGAAGGGAAATAGGATTATTAGACATTTGGGTGGGAAGAGCGAGGTCTGTGAGAATGGATGCCTGGTTCGAATTATTCGTCAAGAAAAGTAATATCAAAGTGAAGGAATAGGAATTAGAAGGAATATCTTACTACCGACAGTACCGACCGTATTTAGACCTCAGAAAATGGAGATTAATTTATCGCACAAATCTGTGCGGAACGTCGATCAAGTAAAGAAACTAACAGACGCAACAATTAGCAGACAATACCACAAGTGCTTATAAACCCATATCTCTAGGATTTTAAAGTAAACATACCTCTTTAGGGGTGGGCGGTATCTGCGGGGTCCTGCTGCGTCGCATGCAACTTTTGATCGATTTCTTGATGGTTTGCTCCATGTGCCGGATGGCGGAGTCTGTGGATCTCATGGGCGCGGGCACGGTGGCCACGCGCAGCGGCGTCCCGTTCCTGGGGGTGTCACTATCCGAGGGGAAGGTGACATTCAGGTCCGCCATCGTGTCGTTCGTTCGGTCGGTCAGTAGCACGTCGCACTCTCTCTCCGTGGACACGCTGCTCTCGTAACTCAATTTCCTCGCCAGCTGTCTGTACTTGTCCTTCCCATTGTAGGGCGCTTCAGACGGTGAGTGTGTTCTGGTGCGACTGCCGTCCGGGACGTGTTGTTTCGGAGACGAAGCGTTACGCCCGTTACCGTTTGGTTTGGTCGCTCGTTGGTTCGACGAATTATATCTATTTTTCTTTAACGAAACATTTAAAACTTGCGAGTTGGCGAGGGTAGACGTGGGACTGCTGGGCCTGGTCGAGTTGGGCGATTTGTTTGGGTTGATCAGTTGGCTCAGTGAGACCGGGCCGCGGTCGGCCTCGTAACTCTTGTCTCCCCACGCCTCCTTGATTTCATCCGGAGATTTCGGACAGATCGTCTTCAATTGTTTGAATAACAGAGTGTTCTGTTCCTCAAACACTTGTTGCAACATCAGCTGTTCTCGTTTCTGTTTCTCCACCAAGTTCGCCATCTGAACCAGTTGCTGCTGTTGTATTTTGTCGTATAGCTCCCGGACTTTAGTCGCGGGGTCTTCCACCTCCGATTTAATCGTGGCCATTTTGGGCGGTGACGTCGGCGGTGGATTTGCTTTCTTGGTCTTGGGAGTGCAAGGTTCTTTGGTGATAGTTTTATTGGATATCGTTCTAACAGGTTTATATTTATTACATTTCTCTACGGGCTCAGATATAGGCGAGTTTGGATTGGAGATGCTGCCGCGCCTTCTCTCGACGGCCACAGACCTGGCTCTGTTATGTGAAGACACGGGCCTCTTCGTGGCAGGCCTTGTCACATGATTCCTAGGTACTGCTACATTTGGTTTGGCTATGTTTTTCTGTTGAAGCTCCAAGGCCATAGATGACCATTTCACTTTGGCAGACTCCAAGTCCCAACTTCGGCGTTTCTTGCTGGGAGTGCTGAGATTCGACATGGACTCACTCATGGATATACTGTTCATCTCAACTCCTGTATTTAAGGACTGCACCTCGAGATGGGCCAGCAGTTGTGGACTGGGCTCCAGCACCGTGTAGGATCTCTGCCGGGTCATTTTTGCAGGGCTTTTCAGACTTTCAGAGTACAAATCATTTAGACTACCGGTGAATGTTTTAGAGCTAAGACTGTATTGTGTCGCTTCACACGAGCAGCAGGGGGGTTCCGTCAGCTCCCCTTTGTCTGTGTAACAAGTTCTGTCAGATGAGGTATTGTCTATTTTAGCTAAGCAAGTGTCCGCTTCTGTAACCAAGTCTTTGTTCACACTCACACAGTTGTAATCTCTCTCAGGAACTTCAACCTCCATGGGTAAGCAATGATCAGATTTAGGTTTTTCAATCGGTGGTACTGGACTTATACTGGTATTTGTTTGATTTATGCGAACGCTAATGTCCATTACTAATCTAGATGATTCCACGTCTGTATCTATAACCTTGGTTGCTTCTAGTGCTGTTGATTCAACTGTGACTTTTGTGTTGTTCTGTGTTCCGGCCATCGTCACTGGGTGGGCCTCATCAGTCTCCTGTTTAACAACTGTTGTTACTTTGTTGATTCTGACGTTTATACTTGTGTTGACATCCGTTGACATGTTTTCAAGCGGCGGTTCACTATCGGGCAGTGCAAGTGCATTGGGGTCTTCGTATGAGAGCTCGGTATCGCTGACATACGGTTGTAGTACCGATATTCTCTTCTCTACTTCCTTGGCCAGCAGTTTGTAGTATTGCATCTCTTTACGGCATTCCTTAGATAACTGCAAACAACATATAATGTTACTCATGAGTCAATGTTGACAATAACAATGCAATTAATCAAGCGTGTCACCTCTGGGTCGGTTTTCAATTTCATATTAAACACTTTGTTAAATATTTTCTTAATTATGACTTGAATAAATTTCCATAAAGCTTTGCACATATTAACTTGAATGTATCTGTAAACGTTTGTAAAAGAGAACTCATAATAATTAATAATTTACCCCGGTTACTAGGCTTAACTAGTTCCTAACTACAACCAAACAATAACAAAATATACAGTAATAATAACTTACAACGGGCGGAAGAAGAGGAACGCCATTGATTTTTAAAAATGATATGTAGTCGCCCGTCTGTCGCACTGATTTCACATCCCACGGGTCATCCATCACGAACTAATCACATCAGCAAATTCCTCAGACCTCGCACTTGACGTCAATTATATTTTTGTTTCCATTCAATTCTATGAATTTACACTTAACAAACTATCGTGTCTTGATGACTGGATTGTAATGTTATTGTATTGTAAACATGATATTACAAACTGTTTAGATTGAGTTACAGCTGAATTTTATAGAGAAACATTTATCCAGAATGCCGCAAAATACGATTGTCACGGCCGATTACGTCAGTCAGTTAAATTAAAAGAGCATGCCGAACCCACTGCGATCATATCAATTACTAAATTTAATTATTTCTTTTTATTTATGTATTTCAAATAATATTTTTATAATGTGTTTATGTACTTTGTTTGAATAAATTAAATTTTAAAACGGAATCTGAATCTGTCTGATTTTGATTTGAGACTGGTGAATTTGAAAACAAAGAAGTTTGTTTTTTATTGTCACATAAATTTTCTAATAATTTTTTTAACCAATGAGCAATCGCTTGTTCGATTATAAAGAAATATTTGACCAATAATGATATCTGTATAATACAATCGGTAATTGAAATCGTACTGATGTTTACTGTCAAATTAATAAGTATTGCCATGGTTACGTCATCCGGCAGTTTTTGTCAAGCCATGACGATGACGTCCCATCCCTGGGGCAACGGTGTCCCTCCCATTCCCATGCCAGTGTCCCTTAAAAAAAGATTCCAACTTCCAACTATTCTAATCCTTCGTAGCCTCCCAAATGTTGTCCAAAACTTTGTAAACTTCGTACGTATTGTTTCCGAAGAGAAAGAAGTTTCATTAGAAAAAATATATACCTATATTTTACTCTGTACATCGTCGAAGTACCGTCAGTGTTAATTTGTCAATATTGTCATTGTCAATGTCAGTCAGTAATCAAATTTGAATTTGGTGTATTGCATTGCTTGGGAAATTATTTAGTTTTACGAAAAGTTAAATAATAAATAATCTTGTGATTTCAAAAAAGGCAGGACTTTAAGAAATTGTGTACAATTCATTTACAGTAATAGTTTTTACATGGTGCAGTTCTGACATCTTTTACAATGAAATATCTTTGCCCCGCCGGGAAGCAAGCTCTTGCTTGTTTTATGCTATCAGTTTCTGTATTTACCTTGTCGTTTTTCTCTGCGTCGGTGCTCGGGTACACGTCCGAGCTATGGTCCCTCAGTTACTGGGGCCCAGGGCTGTATTTTTGCCTTTTCAACTTCATTTTGAGGTATTGTTTCAAAGGCTTCCTATATGAAGTAAGTATACTTTGTTTTCGTGTGCTTACTGTACTGTAGTTGTGATTACCAGTATTGGTCGTACTGTTTATACTGATACGTACTGATCATGTAGGTTGCGGTTTCGATTCCCGCAGCAAGTTTCTTTTGTGTGTCTACCGGTTGTAGGCTTGTTCAGATTCTATTATTCAACCATTTCTTAAAACTATATTAAAAATGATAAAAAATCTTTCAATTATAATAAGTTATCATACTCCAATTCTACACTTTAAATGTATTATTGATAACATAGACCTCATTTTAAACCACATGTGGTAAGCTACAGCCAATTATATTAATTACAACTGCGAATTATGGACATAAATAGATTATATGAGATTGTTTAGTTAGAGATAGCAGTACAGGTCAAGGGAATGGGATAAGGCTCAAGTTCAATACTCACCTCAATAGCTGTATATTAATAGCTACCCTAGCTGAGACATACCCCACAGTTTCACTAATAACAATATTATACAAATCAAATAAAATTGTATCTAATTAATGGAAAATATATTTTCTAATCAGGTTTATACTTCTTAGGATTAGCATGTTCATAATACCAGCAAACTGTCACTCTATATTATTAGATAAAATATATTATGTAATTGAACTTATAAAGCTTCTGAATTTTCCATAACTTGTGTGACAGTTAGCATAGCAGGTCGTTTGTGCATGCTGCTTGTGTATAATAATTATAATCATGGTTCATTTTCAGGTTTCAGTCAGATCAGCGTTACTCGGAGCGACATTCGCCACGGGCATCCACTTGGCCACCTTCGAAGACTCCTGGAGAGTATTCGGGTTGTATACTATGGTGTTATCCTTCTTCCATTTCTCAGAGTTCATGTCCGTGGCTATAACGAACCCGAGAACATTGTCAATAGACTCGTTCATACTGAATCACAGTGTACAGTATGGTCTTGCTGCAGTAGCAAGTTGGATTGAATGGGCTGTTGAACGCTACTTTTTCCCAGGTAATGTATTGTATAATAATACCAGCAACCTGTAACTTGAGTTATGTTCTTTTAAATTAAATCAATTAGTTTCTGTATGAATTGTTAAAAAAGGAGATAAAATATTTTACATTTTAACCTGATTTATCGCGCTATATCAGAATATGTGCGATATCTGTATGCTACAACTGATTGATTAGGTATACATCGAAACTGAAGCCGTGGCCTCTAACCGCGCGGGCAGAGAACCCGTCAGCGCGACGAAATCCCTGCCTGGACTGTACATTACTACTGTATAACAATATATTATTATTTCAGATATGAAGACCTACTTCTACATATCGTATATCGGACTATTGATGTGCATCGGCGGCGAACTGCTCAGGAAGTCGGCCATGTTCACCGCCAAGACCAATTTTAATCACACTGTTAGTATTAATATTTTTTTATTTTATAATAAAACCAAATATAAGATCATTGTGTGAGCCAGTGGTATGTTCAAGTTCATGTCAAGAGAGTCCCGGATTCGATTCCAGGTTGAATGATGCATGTTTTTGAATAACTTGTGTGTGAAATCACCAACATACAACACACATGACATGCATGAGTGTGGTACTCTACTCTCTGTAAATTTATCAGTGAATGGAAAATGTCTTTGTCCTGTAGTGGGGACAAAACAAAACCTTATCTGGGTCGCGATTTGTAAACTATACGAGTCATCACATCGACAAGACGTCCAATGCGACCGACTAATGTCAAATCAATTAAACTATAAACATTCTCAAACTATTTGCAATCGATCTAACTGAATGGTAATTGGAATAAACTTTTATGTAAGTATAAAAATTAACAAAACATATGTGCCAAAAGCTGGTCTTAAAAAGTTCTAAAACTATCCAAATTCAAAAACAGCGTCGCTAGCATTTTTGGCTGTCAGATAGTTGTAAAAGATGGACTACAAAATGACATTTCAAACACAATGACAGTATTAGTTCCAATTCTTCCCGCCGGGTCAGGTTAGTGTGTGGCGTTGTATGTAACTGTTTAACATCTCGTGTCAGGTGCAGTTCGTGAAGCAGGTGGACCACCAGCTGGTGACGCACGGCGTGTACTCGTACTGCCGGCACCCGAGCTACGTCGGGTGGCTCTACTGGTCTATTGGCACGCAGGTATATACACAACTGAGTCCCTTTTACCAACAAAATTACAAAGTCACTCAATTTTGTTAGTAATGCAGCAGAGGTCAATATCGGAGAGAAGACAGAGGGTAGAGGCAGTATGTTTGCTGTTACGTAAAATCTACTGGGGCAATTTATATGCAATTTGATACATATAGACGTTTTTTATACCAGAAATAATACACAGGATATTTTTACTATTTATCGCGAACACGTCAACCACTCCACCTAAAAAATAAGTTTACCTTTTTACAACTCGCTTTTTCTAGAATATTCAAATAGCTGATGCTATGAGGAGTAACAAACCAGTACAAAAATGCAGGATAGAGTTACTAACTAAACATAAATTTGCAGATAACCCTACTAAACCCTATCTGCGTGGTGATATACGCGCTAGCGTCGTGGGCTTTCTTCAAGGAGCGTGTCTACGCTGAGGAGGTAACGCTGGTCACGTTCTTCGGAAACCAGTACCACGAGTACCAGAAACGGGTGCCCACGGGACTGCCATTCATATCGGGCTTTCAACTTGACAGCTGTATGTAATATGTCAACCATGTCAATATCAACTTCAAATTTTATGATGTCTGTGAGAAATTGGGCGCGTTTTTTATGTCACAATGAAATGTGTGTTTTTGGTCGAACTTGGTAAACTTATTATAATGGTCAGAATTCGGGGCGCTGTCAAGCCTGGACACTCTGTCCAAATAAAGCTATCATAACCTGTTGTTTGTCAGAATTACGACAACTTACCTCAGAAATTCTAGCCATCATACTTAGTTTTAGAAATATCTAAGTTCGGCAGAACACATTCATTGACAGATGTCAAACGTCTGACAACTTGTCAGAGCAATGCAAGTGACTTTTGTACTGTGTAATTTTACTTGACTTTATAAAAAAAAATGTGAGCAATATGCTGCAATTAACGCAAGAGTTATTTATTTTTTGTATTTTTTTCTGTTTTTTTTTTATATTTTGGATGTTGTTTGTGTGGTTTTGTAGTTTTGATTTGTTTAAAAAAGTGTTTTAGTAAATATTTTAAAGCTACTTTTATAAGTACTTAATTTAAATTTGTAACAAATATATACGTAATTGTATACATATTCGGCCTCTAACATTTTATTAAATTATACATGTACTCAAGTACATAATATTATGTTTATCATGTGTGTAATATGTAAATATTTATTGTAAATAAATATAATGTAAATCTCCAAAAAGATAGTAAAATATGCCAATTACTAAATTAATAGAAATATTACTTATATTAAAATTAATTTAAGTTGCGTGTTCGATAACCAAGAAAAGTTAGTCTACTTAAAAAATGCTTATGTTCTGCTTGTGAAGCTTGAGGACCGGGATTCAATATCTGGACCAAGCAATGCATTTATAATTTAGCAAGTATTATTTTCTTATTAATTCCTAAAGTGCCAAGTAAACTTTAGTCATAGCCATATTTGAAGTGACAGGTGTAATTTGTAAAGTTTAAACTAGATGGCGCTAGTGAAGCTAAAGATCTCTCTACAATAGGAATGTCGACAGGGTAAACAAAATGAAATTCTAATTAGTCCGTCTGATAGATTTTGAAAAAAATATAAGACACGTATTTTTTTTTATCAAATTAATAAAACTGACTTAGTTATAACGCATTAAAGTTTAAGAGTGGGGGCTTGTGACGATTATTCTTGGTAAAACATGTACGTAGGTGTGACGTCACACGAGTTTACTATGCACTATATCGTCTTAATTATTTGTTTGTATCAAAAAAGAGAAAATACGTGTCCAATATTTTTGCGAAATCTATCTGACGGATTAATTAGATTTTTTTAGTCGACATCCCTATTCTTTAATATGAATATCAAGTTAAATACTTACTGGTAGAGCAAAATTGTAGTGGTGATTATCATAATTCGAACAAAAGCTGTCTTAACAGGGGAAGTGCCACATTCTCACTGAATATTAGCTTCAAGTGGTAGCCCAAGCTATTGCGTGTTATATATACGGTCAGTGAGAGGTTCGGAATCCAACCACCTCTTTCTAAAATACCGTTATCTTTTAAGGGCCGACAACAGTGCTTGTAACTCTTGAGTGTCAAGTGTCCATGGGCTTTGATAGTTAGGGCATATTTCACGACCTACAAATAAAGTTACTCACTAAGTAAAGTGAGTTTTGTCTCTTTCTTACTTTATTTCAAGTGAAGTGACAAAACTTGTGAGTAAATACTCGGAACTTTACTTGAAGATTGTGAAATAGGCCCTAACTATCAAAGCCCATGGACACTTTACACTCAAAAGAGTTACAAGCACTGTTGTCGGCCCTTAAAAGATAACATTATGTTAGAAAGAGGTGGTTGAATTCTAAGGGCTAAACTCTAAGGGCCTATCCCTTAGAGTTACTTACCATACCTACCAGGTAACCCTCGTTTGCCACCTGTATGGTTGTGTCTACGTTCCTATTTTACCTTTGAGAGTTTGTCCCCAAAAAGTACCGAATCTGCCGAGCGGCAAAGAGCGGAAGTTTTGTTTAAAAAAGTTTCATCTTAAAATTATTCCGTTATAAAAAGTATAAAATCAAAATTAACATGACATCTGACTCATTGAAGTGCACAAATTTTAATGATTGGAAAATAAAAACTACTAATTTGGTGTTGTTAAGAACAATTTCTACTTAAATTAACTTATTAATGTTCTATATAGGTCAATTAATCTTTAATATTGTTACCTTCTTACTAAAGGTGCTCCCACATTGCCGTTAGAAAATGTTTAGTAACGTTAGTAAACATTTGTTAGCAAAGATTTAATCACAAATGTTAAACAATGTTTTTATGTTAGAAAATGTTTAGTAACGTTAAGATAACAAATTATAACAAAACAAATTATCTGTGGCACTATATTTTCCTCTAGGTTTTAGCGTTTAGCGCATCCAATAAGAGCGCTTTTTCTTCTTTTTTAAACAAAAAATGAAAGCTATTCCAATACAAGCAAATCCTCTTCCATTTTCGTGTAGACGCCCTCAGAACGCAAACCAAACCGCGAGCCAATACCAGTAGGTAAATGTTATAAAATGTTAGTAAACATTCAGTGTAGGAGCACTTATAACATGTAACAGTTCCTAACAAAATGTATATAATAATTGACAACATTTGTTAGTAAAAATGATTTTATGTTAGAAAATGTGTACAAGCATTTTCTAACGGCAATGTGGGAGCACCAAACATTTCATTAACATAAAGCTAGATTGTTATAATCTTAATACAATATGAATGAACAACAAACTTAATAAAATAGTTTGGCTCTAATTATGTGGCCAATAACTTTATTATATTTCAGTTATTTTCTTCAAAGACTTGTGATGTTTTGAATTTGTATTTTAAGTACAATGTAAAATAAACTGGTTACCTATTGTAAATTTTCAATAAGTATTGTAAAATATGTATTTTAAAAGAATATAAGTACATATTATGGCTAAAAATAGTAAAAAAATAACTCCATATAAAACGGTTTATTTTATTTATCCTAATATGTTGTGGTATTAATAAACCATCACTATCCCTACATAGTATAAAACAAAGTCGCTTTCTCTGTCCCTATGTATGCTTAGATCTTTAAAACTACCCAACGGATTTTGATGCGGTTTGTTTTAATAGATAGAGTGATTCAGTGGGAAGGTTTTAAGCATAATTTTATCCCCATATTCCTGCGGGAACGAGAACTATGCGGGTGAAACGGGGGGCGCCGCTAGTATAAAATATAATATTAAATATTCTAAAAATAAATTTTAGGATAAGAAATTCTAAGTATATCTCCTTTAGCTTGATGGTACCGTGGTACTTCATTTCTATCGGTAAGACTATAGATCTTCGGTACCTGAATTTAATAATGCTGTTTATTTGGGGGTGTTTTAAAGGCTCATTATAACCCATATAAACTGTTTTTAGAGTAAAGAAACTTTTTTTACACACAATTGTATCCCCATATTCCTACAGGAACGGGAACTACGCGGGTGAAACCGCAGGGCGCCGCTGGTAAATTATAAAAACCGTCTAAGTACGAATTTGACGGTATCTGCCTTATATAATGTCGATGATTCGTTAAACTAGACTTAAATCTGTTTTAAGCACATATTGTTTGTTTCATTGAATAAATTTGTTTTAATTAAGTTTTGGGATAACTAGGCCTAACAGTAATTCTGAAACTGTATTATCGTTAATTTCTAAATTTAAGACTGCCATAAAACCGATTTTGGTAAATTAGATTTAAATTTAAACTCCTTTTCGCTAATAAGAGTAATAAGGCAGTGTCTTTTAATTAAATTAGAGCTTACAATTCACAATCATGACAATTAATTAGCTCCACAGAGCCACATATAAATATTAACAATTCTGGAATTTCAGCTACAAAATTATTCGGTTTCAGCAGGTTTGAATGGACGTTCCATTTTCTGCTAAATTAATTCTCTGTTATTTTAAAGAGCCTTATGGGGAGTTACTTTTTAAAATTAATGTCACTTTTCAATCCATACGTATAATAAGTTACATACTTACTTAAATGATAATAATCAGTCATCTCTAGCGCGGGTGGGAAATTCGTTCGCGGGGCGATATTCCTGCTATTCTTGTAGGACAAGCACCTCTAGGTATATCGTGGATATCTAAGGCGTGATTTTCTTGTAATATTCGTCCGGTTGTTTTTAGTTTGTTACCTTACAACAATAACCATTTGATGTAAATCTGTAACTAAGTATAACAACAGTCAGTCAATCGGTCAGTCAGTTTATGTAACGTGAGAGGTGAGGATTTAGAACAAAGTGGTCAAGTGCGAGCCGGGCGCGGGGCAGAGCGCGGTACCGGTTAGCTTGAGGTGAAAGAAATTATTCAAATGAGATATAATGATCACGTAACATGGGATTACGGTGCAGTATATAACCGGGGTCCATATTGGCTCACCTAAAGTTCTTTACCCGAAAATGTTTTTCCTAACTATTTGTAGTCCGAATGATCATTCTTCCTAAAAATTTTCATCCTAAAGTTTTAATTCATACTATTTGTAGTGCTACCGACGATGCTCATAACACTGATGTGTCCGAAAATTTTAATTACTAACATCATTAATGTAAACATATTTAAACTCCTACTGTTTTTAATCATAACGCTTTTATCCCTAAACATACTTACCATAATATTTTCACTCATGCTCAGAAAGAAACATTTACCAAGTGTAATAAAAAATATATGTGGGTAGAAGATGATATTTATAGATTTAATGATTATTATACGACTCGTTTACGGTTATGCTTATGGCGTGGGAGTTTACCATAACCATAACTAAAGGACCAATTCGGTTCTGGCACTTCGCCGGCCGCTGCCGCGGCACGCTCGCTACGCTCGCTCGGCTCGTGCGTTGGGGTCACAGTTCTAACATAACCTAAACCAATAATTAGGAATAGGACCGATTCGTTACTGGAACTTGACTGAATGATTGGAGCAGGACTCTGGTTTTGCTCGCTCGGCTCGTGCGTTATATGTTATACCTACATGTTATGTAAAAACAAAGTTACGAAAAAGTTATGTATATAATATTGATTATAATAAATAAAAATAAATCTAAACAAAAAAGATATGACTTTGAATAATAGTATGAACGATGGTTATGTTGAGAAAATATAGGAAAACAAATAAAAGTGTAAAAGATGTTTATTGCTACTGACTTTATGAAGTTGAATGTTTCGGAATTAAAACATTAGTGACAAAGATTTTAGGAGTTGCGATTGTTAGGATAAAAAAATTTAGGAAGAAAATTTTCGGATTTCCAATTATCGGAGTTGAAATTTTAGGTGAACTTTGGCGCACCCATATAACCGAACGTCAGAGTTATCTATACGTAAGTATGCTCAGTGAGGCGGTTTATTGGTCAATATTATATTTACCAATGGAGAGTAAATTATTTGCGAACTATAATACTTTATACAATATTGTTGTTATATTACTATATTAAATATTTTGTATATGTATTTATAATTATATTCAGTCGACACCGTAACGCTGCACCGATACGAGCATCCTGTATATTTAAAACATCGGATGTTTTTCTTTTAACGCGACAATCGTTAACAGAGTAATCGGATCAAATCAAAATAAAAAACTACAATAAGAGGCGAACGCTTTACAATAGTGCAATTAATAACAATCGACCGCCGCGCCGCGCGCCGCCGCACCACCACTACTACGAGCACCATAGAAAAGTGTTCTGGAAGACGCGGCGGCAGGCGGGAACAGTGTTGGGTCCAGCTCGGAGGGCCCAGAGGGTAGCAATAGGAGCAGCGTGTGTCGAGTGTAACGAACGTGTGCGAGTGTCGAGTCGCGGCGACACAGTGAGAAAGCGGCGCCGGCAGTCGGGGCGGGCCGGCGGCGCGGGTCGCACGCGGACAATGGGCCACTCGCGGCACGGCCAGCGCCAGCGCCAGTAGCCGGCATGTCGCTCCGCAGGCTGGTGAGTGCGGTGCGCTCCGCGCGGGAGGCGCTCGCGCGCGCCGACCACCTGCTCAAGTCGCTGGTGTCGGTGCTGGTGATCCTGTGCATCGCGGTGTCGTCGCCCCCGCCCGCCGCCGCGAAGCCGTTCGCGTTCAGCTTCCCCGCGGGGTGGTCGCTGGCGGGGCTGGTGGGCGCGGTGGGCGCGCGGGCCGACGACGACCGCCAGGAGGCCGCCGCCGGCGTCAAGCCGTACACGGGCCGCCGGGTCAGCAACGACACGCTGCGCATGATCTACTACCACGACCAGACCGTCGCCGTCGTCGAACTCGGCCCCGACAAGATCCTGCTCAACTGCGAACTCATCGAGACATAGTGAGTACCATTACTGTTCTACACTATCCTGTTTCCACTTGACGAATGGCAGTCACATTATTTCATACATCAATTTCTTTTATTAATTCAAATGGCCCAATCAGAGACAACAAGTACTTAAATAATAAAATAACAATGCCACTAAATTCTCTAAACGTACTTAATGATATTCAAATTGGCGTATTTTCCAACGTCTCGTTACAATTGTAAAATTGGTGCGTGCCTCGGGGTTCCGTGATGTCTCCGATAACAGATTTAATGTTCTGCTGCCATTCATATTTTTGATTTAATCATTATTGTACATTATTAACCTCTTTATTTCTATTGTATAATACACGTACTTGCCTTTAACTTTACATACTTAGCTGTGTTTACTTTATGTAAAGCAAAATTTTGAATTAAAAAACCGCTCTAGGCTGTTCGATTCCTCAGAGTGATAAGCGCAGTGCAGTATTAAGTATCTATCACAATAAGTACCAAGGCTATTTATTCTCCTGGCCATAAAAACTAGGAATAAAAAGAAAAAACATATTTCTCGTATCTCCAAGTGCACTTTACGAATTGCTTTTTCATAGTCACTTTGCATCAGGTAATTAAAATCAACAAATTATGCCACGATATAATTACTTATCCTAACGACAACTGTCATAATTGCTCGTGAATTACCCTAGTCCAGTTTCTAATATGGTGTTTTAAGGTAATGGTCTTTAAACTACATAGGCGATTTAAAAGATAGGCGAACTAAGTAAATTAGGCTGCGCTTAGGTTGCTTTGATTTATTTGCGACTAAGCAAGGATATCATATTTTGTACCCTCTACCAAAACTAATGTACAGATTGAGAACATGCCAGCCAAATAGAAGCACAATAAGATGCCCCGGCTTCGGTTACATCGAGCAATGTATGTTAGCAATGTATATCCAAATACAGCTCGCGTTTTAGGTCTGCTTAAATAGCGAGATTTATCAGGTGTGTGACATATTTTTTTAACATAAGCAAATTAAGTATTTCCTGTAAATATCTATCAAGTATAAAATTAAAATCGTAAGTAAGAAATTATTAAAAAGCCAATCAACATTAATTGGTTTTAGATAGTAAAATAACATTCTAATCGACAGGTAACCTTGCGGTTATGATTATTGGTTTGCACTTAGATTGTCAGTAACGGACACAGACGAATTTGGTTGCAATTTGATTTGCATCAACAAAAATATTACGTTATCTTTTAAGCTATATCTTATAGCTAAGTTTTATCCCTACTTTCTTATAGGACAATAAAAAACAACTGCTTTATTATTGATATCTTTGATTTACATGAACACTAGACATTGAAATAAAACACTTAAACGGATTTTTGTCGTGTGTGAAACGTCAGAAAATGTAAAACAAAATACAACCACGACAAAACTCCGTTTAAGTGTTTTATTTCAACTGCTTTATTACATTATACATACTCTGTAATTAATTTCGACAAGAGTTACTTATTCTGTACTTATTATTTCTAAACAAAATAATGCGACTATGACTAAGTAGTTACAAAATGCGGAATACATAACAAGAACAACGTACTTATTGATAAAGTTTACTACATTTTTATGCAAATAAATGTGAGTAAAACAAGCGTCGTAACAATACAATCAGTAGGAATAAGACATAAATTTACGAGTACATTTAAATCGATGTATTATTTAAATTACTTATAGAAGAAATAGTTGATTGTGATTGTACATAGTTGGTAGTCAAGTGTATGAGTCCGTAACGCAAGGACGAATGAATTATTTAGGTAGCTCTACCGTCTGATGTCTGCGTGTATCACTTACTGTGTAAGTATGTGAAAATGTTAGCACTTTCAACTACTTTCTATTTCATGATGTGTGTTATTGATGAATGATTGGAAATTGGGGTGTTGATGTAAACTTTAATTTGCGGAAATTAGACAATACTTTTACTTGTAAGGGCCGGTTTTTCCATCGTCAGATAACTTTTATTCGACGAATAAAATTGACGTTTGACAGTTTTTGTATGGAATAACTGTCAAAATTTCAAAATGATTCGTCGAATAAAGTTATCTGGCGATGGAAAAATCAGCCCTAAGCGGGCTTTTTCCGCACCTCTCAGGTTGGGTCCCTTGTGCGTGCTGCTTGTGGTGTTAGAACCATCCCAGTTCCTCCAGTAAGTTCCTCCATCCCAGTTCCTCACATTCCTGGGTATGATTCCTGCGGTTTGAGGAATTTGTTCCTAATATCCGCCACCACCTCACAGTTTAGTATGACGTGTGCATCAGGCCCAGCGGGCTAAATTAGTTTAAAATTTTATTAGACACTATCCGATAGTTAGAATCTTAATTTATCTTTACTTACCTAATTACAAATAGTAAAATCAATTTGATTCTTAAAACTTTGTATAAATCTTGCTTTTGTATAGTTACAAAGTCCTTGTGATGGTGAACTTTAATTAAAATCTATTCAACTATTTGTAGGTCGGGGATTAGCAGCATTGTATTATGATGAAAAAAATCATATTCACGATAGTGATTGATTATGTTATGTTACTCTTACCTATAGAAGTAAAAAAAACACACCAAAAAACAGTGTCTCTGTGATCACGGGTTCTGTAAAGAATCCGAAACGTCAGAAAAGAAAATGTAAAACAAAATACAACCAAGACAAAAATCCGTTTAAGTGTTTTATTTCAACCAAGAAACAGAATTACTTTCGTATTTCCAACATCAATATGCACAGACTATTCAACTTTCAATAGATCCACTCGAGAATTTTCTGGAAGCCATCAAAACAAAACAATAAAGTATGCGTCAGCTCCTAGGATCCCTACGTGTAATCGCGAGGTGACTGGGGGCTATCAATCATAGTAACTACCAGTAGGTACTCTAGCTAGCTGCGTACTGCTACCGTCCTCATTACCTGCGCCACGTAGGAGGCACTTCCACGTTCCATGCACACCTGATGACATTCAGGATAGTACTAAGTGGCGATTAAAAGGGATTGTAGTTGGAATTTGTTGAGGTTTTGATGGTCGCGTTTAAGAAGTTATGAAAACTTAGATTCTGTGACTAGCTCATTGCGAAGTGAAATAATCTGTTTGTTTGTTATAATACCATATCAAATCCACCCTCTTCTCCCCTTTAGGATATCGATTACAATAAATGTGTATCATATACTTAATTATAGTTTAGGTACGTAGTCTTTTAGCCTTCATAACTTTTACTTTTAAAATGATTACTCATTCTATATCCTACTAGACTGGAAAATCCCCAAACACGTAAAAAAAACTAACTTTTAAGTTTTTTTCACCTTGAAACTTGATGTTTTGGAGATATTCCATTACGCTGGGGGAAGACAAATTACTTAAATATGCCTTACATAAGTGCCTTATTAAAGTAATGTATGAAAGAGCAAAACAAGTTAATCTAAATGTCATTTACGTTGCACAATAACAATTTTCAACAATAAGATTCAACGTTTCAGGAATTTATTTTGACAGCGGTCTTAAATTACCGCTATTAGTTGATTATTACTTGGAAATCGGGTGGTAGCGATTGATTGACAGTTTAAATATATGTTAGCTGTAATAAATTCATTAGTTATTTAAGTACTTACTTTGAAACGTAGTAGGTCTCTACCGAGGGTCTTGAATGAGGGCGATCAGGCAATAGTCAACCACAGGCCTAGTGCGGGTTGATTTTATTATATGATTAAAATTTCTTCACCTGTACATACAGGTTTCCTCGCTATGCCTTCACCGTAGAAGCGTCAAATAAACAGATATAGGAAATTCGATAACACATTGATACATGGCGGAAATTGATCTGGTACCTTGCAGAATTGAAGTCAAAGGCTTTAACCAATACACCAATGAGATTATATTAAATAGAAACATTACAAATTCATATTTTCAGCAGTTTTTCCTAACTTTCCAGAAGTTAAACATAAGGATGTTATAAACTGTAACGTTACGTAAAATACCACCACGTTAAGCTAGAACCCATACAAAAGAGAGCACAATGTTTTGCCGTGTTATTTCTGCTGCCCTTCCTACATTATGTATCAATATTTACATTTAATATTTGAAGGTTATAAGAACATGGATTATAACAGATTTTTATAAATGAAAATACTTATTATATTTATCTGGCTTTCGGCTCGCGGGGCTTTCGACATCGCGTTTTGAATTTAAACAATCTAGTCTATCAAATACTTACCTACCCCTTTTTTATTTGTAACTGAATTATTTAATGTACTTACCTAATGTCAGGGATTTTCAAACAAAATATTATCCCCATTTTCTCAACCTTGGGGTGGGATTTCTAGGAATCCTCTCTTATTTGCCCACTAACTTACAATTTACCTGGAAAATGAAACCGCATTTCACGGCCCTAAGTAATTTGGGCGTTGGAGAAAGAAACAGTCATTCAGTATATTTATTAAGAATAAGTAAATAATATCTAATGTTATGTTTCCATATACATATTTCTTTGAAATAAGTATACTTATGTACTTAGTTAAAATAAAAGCGTCTAGAGTTTTGACAATACTTACTTATAAATTTAATAATATAATGTTGTCTAAAAATATTAACAATATAAAGGTCGCCTCGTATTGTTGTTTGTTTATTCGAAACATAATAACTACAGTCTAACAACAATGAAAATAGACTATGACATTTTGAACATTATTATAAATACTTAGGTCTAGGTCATTTATAAATTTAAATATAACTATCTGATGGTTTCAAAGGTTAACTTTGTTGGTTAAATACTAAGTTACGTCATGTAAAACAAAAATAAGTATGTAACAATTTTGTAATATGATGGTTGATAAAACCAGAGACCCTGCCCATGCACACATAAGTAATGTATTTAGGTAATGATAGCCTGTCAATCAAATTGTTATCTCTTTTACCGAAAACTATGTAAAATTTCTTGGTTTTTGCTGTAATATTTAGTTTTCCAGTAATTACGACTATCTATTAGTATTATTTGTGTAATCGGTGGCCGAGTTCTGGTCCTCAAAAATATGAGTTGGCAAAGAAGAAGAACGTACATTTGTGTGGATATAGAAGATAATATGTTTGTTTCTCTTCCGCATCAAAATCAGTGGACTGATTGAAATGAAAAGTACATCTTATATTATAACGTACTTAAGTTTTATCCCAAAATTACTGCAGGATTTTCCAAATATACTACGAAAATAAGCCGCCACGCTCAGCTAGCTATGGGAAGCTAAGTCTCATCATTTATTAAGTGAACACTTAGGTACCTACCTACGTTGTTGTAAATAACATACAATTACAAACAACTGGACCAAGACACAAGGACGCCATGAATTTATTATAAATGCCGTTTAAATTTTTTGATCGATACAGCCATTAGGTTACCTTGTGAACTTGACCGGAATATCTATTGATTGATTGACTGCATTTACTGATACTAGAATAGTAACGTGGCCTTAGTTGATGCGTTTGTTATAACACTTGGTGCATGAGGTCTAGGGTCCTATACACGAAAAGAATAAGTAGGTACTTACCTTTAATTTCGTGCTCCTGTTAATTAGGTTAAGGGCCTATTTCACGATCATCAAGAAAAGTTTCGAGTAATTACTCACAAGTTTTGTCTTTGCCAATTGATATAAAGTAAGAAAGAGACAAAATTCATTTTACTTGGTGAGTACCCTACTCGGGAATTACTTGAAGATCGATAAATAGGCCCTAATAGGTATGTTTATCAAGTCAATCTTTGAGGTAAAGTCACAATCAATTAACATTATAATTACCTATATAGCTCTAGTGGTTATGCCTCTTTAGAAACGCATATTTTTATTGAAGTTATATCTTACTTATGTAGGTACATAATATTTTATCTTTCTAACAAAAGTAGTACCAGACCTTGACAAACAAGCTTGGACCAAACCATCAGATGATAATGTTATGTCTCGTTCAAAAAGAAAGATTACAAACCAATGAAACATAATAGTATTCTAATAAGTTAAGTAAGACAAAGACAATCACTGTAAATATGTAACATCTCTGTACAATGTCAAGATTACAATGAGCTGTCACGCGATGTAACGTGCGCGAGCGCACCGCGATGCGCTCTGACTTGTAACAGCTGATTTTGACAATACAATCTGAAGATAAGCTCTCTTCGTGTAGAAACATAGGCATTGTAAGATTAACAGATTAGCGAGTAGAAATCTGAGAAACGTTTGTTGCACTAACATTCTTAAGATCTGTATAAAAATATTTAAACAATGTTTTACTATCCTTAACCGTTTCCAATTTGGTCTAGAACTCTCCCTAGAGATTCTACAGTTATCTACTCCCACACTAGATTCGCATGCTCTTCGAATATGCCCGAGCTTCGAAATCCCTTGAGCATATCGAAAATTGACAAACCACTATGCGGAAGTGTAAATGTAGCATGAGATTAGATCCCTGAACAAACCCGTATTTAGTTAGAGTTACCTACAGTCCTGGATATTTATAATATATGAGCCAAGTCAATGTATAAGTTCGCTGGCCACTCAATACGTTTCTAATATGAGGACATTAATGTGTAGCGCTAATTAGTAATCAAATGTTATACAAATATACATAATATCCACTTTCATCGCCTGATCTTGATAGCCATTCAGTCACCCGACGTTACGAAGACACTTTCGCTTTCATTGATTTCATCATCACGCATACCCGCTGAGCTTTGCGTAACTATTGTGTTACTTACTAATTTCGTAAATTTATTAGCGTTCCTACTTTGGCCAGTCATGGTCTCTTCATTGTTGACTCAGTAGTATGTATCTAGTAGGCTCTGACACCGCATTACTCTATTTCTCTCTGGTGTTAAAATGACTTTCTTTCTGCCTATAAACAGGAAGATATACCTACCTAACTATCCAAATAGCTTATTTCATTTATGTAATCATAATGGTTGTATTATTTATCGAAGGGTGCATGGCTAATTTCATCACATAGCAAGATGTCGTAATACCGCCTATTCCTCATCACCAGGCATTAGCAAGGCAGTGAATCTTCCAGTAGAATCTTACAATATTTACTTTACTGATCTATGCGAACATTAGTAATCTAAATCTACTACTGAGTGACGAATAGTCTTGCTCCCCCATGCTATACTGAATCAATAAAACATCCACATCTATAGGTACCTACGTACTCGTAGTAAGAATTCATTGAAGATGACGAAGTGGCAGGTTATTTAAGGTTATGAATCGCAGACAATAGTGCCGGTTTGTAGCTCATTTCGCACAATACACAATAAAGGCTGCCCAACAAAAGCAGTGAACATGAGATAGCGACGGTTGCTACGCCTCGCCTGCGCCTGCGACGATTGGACGGTGTCTAGTAAGGATTTGATTGATTTAGCTAGTAGTTTTTGAGGTTATGTCAAGGATGTTTGGGCGGGAAAGATTTTTATTATATCCCTTAATAGTTTCCCGAGGTATTTTGCCAGTGTATTTAACATTATTTTCGTGTTTGATTTTCATTTTTAGGACTATCGTATAACGTGTTATTCAAATAGTAAATTGGATTCAATAGTTCTTGCGTGAAAGAGTAACAAACATCCTCACAGACTTTCACATTTTAAATTATAGTTAATTAGCCATTATTTATTATAATTAAAGTCGAGATCAATGTCCTTATTTACAAGTAAAGTGTTAAATCATTCGAATTAATAATCATTTTAAACATGACATTAAATATCAACTTTTACTTTTTCAAAAGCAAACTATCATTAAGTTCTTATAGATTTACCTACACGACTTAACATATTAATCATTTTATCGTTTTCCTATAGTAGTCACTGTTAGGCAGATTAATTTACTTACGTACCCATTCGTACACACATACTTAGCTTTTAGAATCCTATTACATTTTACGAGCAGTTCTTGTTCAATAATATTCACCTCGCGCAGCAATCGAATCCCTTTGCTTAGCATTAGCAGTCCAGCATTGTGAATATATTACTACTCTACCATTTGGTCGCCCAATATTATGCCATTTATGTAGTTCAAGTATCAATAACGCGTGGACTATAATAACAATCAGTGAAGCCACAACGTGAAAGATCTATGATTCGTGACTGTTATCGTGTAGTGAAATGTAACTCTTCCTTCCGTTATAATAACAAATAGAGCGACAAACGATATGTCAGCGTTATTGTAACTCGATCACTTGTTAATAGAAAGCACCGGACGCTACTTTCTCTTAGGACGTGAAGGTTTGCGCCAGACGTTTGTAACGTATCGATAATTGTTTGTGTCGTCAAGGTTAAATAAAGAGGTTAAGTGCGTTTACAGAATTTTCCACTTACTACTGCATTTAGAAGGATATTTTAGAAGACTCCAACAGTTTTCTCTTTACTTGCTTGTTGCTTGGCTGTACAAACTGTACATATACCGAAATGTCGTGTAGAAAACTCCAACGGTTTTCTCTTTACTTGTTTGGCTGTAACATATACCGAAATGTCGTGCAATGTACATTCGCCTGCCAAGTCTGAGATCCCGAGTTCAAGTTTTGAGTCAAGCGATGTGTATTTGCTATTTTCAAACATGATACTGGTTTGACAACACCAATTCGCATGCATATGAGTGGTGAATATGAATACTAATATTTCTACTTACTGTACTAATAATACCGTTTACCATCAATGTGACACAGGTCTTTGGTCTGTAGTAGTATTTTAGAAGGATACTGTTTTTTTATAGAATCTAAGTAACATAACATAATCATTCACTCCTTCATCTCATTATAGTAACTGACCCCTAACTAAGCTTGGAGCTTGTATCTAGGGTATCAGAAACTAAGCACACATTCACACACACACAGACCGAGACAAACATTTGTCAAGTGGTTCACACAAATATTCACCCCGCACGGGAATCGAAAGTAAGTATATAGGTAAATGTATGTATGTCTCACTATGTTATAGCTTATAGCTAGCAGTCTGTCTCCTACACAATTGTACCAGCACTAATGGTGTGCAAATATTGGTAGATGTGCCAAAACCTAAAACTTTTAATGAGAATCAGTTGAAAGTTATTATTTGTGCAGTAATTCGTACAATGATACAATCTGGTCGCGACATCGCCGATGTTGTGTAACATTGTATGTAGATTGTAGAAAGTCTTTCTTTAAAACCTGATTTTTATACCTGATTCGCCCAATATTGAAGTAACTTTAGTTAAGTTGGAGTAGACACGTTTGTAGTTTTTTTTTATCTGAGTCTGTATTAATATGTGTGTATTTTTTGATAGTCTGTGTGTAATTTAATTAACTATTAAAGTAGTAATTATAAATAAAGTGTAATAGGGTACTTAAATGGAAATTTAATTAAACTTACTCTACTCAGATTACTTTAGACTTTCTCAACATACACAGTGAAAGAGGGGCCTTTGCCCTAGAGCAGGATCGTTTGGCCGCAATACTTCCTCTATACTTTAATAATATTTATCAAACAATGGCCCTAATTCGGGTAGGTTCGAGACCCTCGGTTAGGACATACAAATAAGCTCATAATAATAATGATAAAATATTAAAAGTATGCTATTAACCAAAAACCTAAAAGAAAAATCCTAATAGATCATTCTGGAACAACATTCTTCTGTTGACGTCTTGTTCTAGAAGTGTCAAGGTGCGTGGAGCCCCTCCCGCCCCGCTACCGGGGAGAGGGGGGACGCCACTGATTGGATCATTGAGCAATTGTGGTGCCGGCATCGGACGGGGTTATACTGAACAGATATATTGATACAGGAATATATTGTTTTCACTAATGTATTTATTTATTCAGTTGGTACTGGTTAATACTAGCACTATATTATTTGTTGGTTTCTAGAAGGTATACTAATGGTTTGGCCTAAGGCAAGACAAGGCCTAAGGGCCTATGCTGTGCATATGTGATTAAGCGCAAGGCGAGATACGAATACGAACAGATTTTGATTTAATTGGCTCATAATAAAACTTCAAAGACTATATACTCGTAGTCGATAGCATATTGTGATGACGTAACGAACTGTCATCAATCTCCTCTCAATCTCTCTTAGTAGAATTCTTTGACTCACAGAGAATTGCTACACATTATTGGTTTTTCTAAGATGTTTCTAGATCCACCTTCGATCAAGCTCAAGGATGTCCGTTCGGGTTTCAAAGAAGGAGTTCAGACAATCTTGAACTCTGTATTATCCTTAAAGGATAAACCTCGACTTTTATCTATTTTGGAGGATCTAAAACAGGGGTCACGTCCTCGGCCTTTGTACCTAATTTTTTCCTTTCCTCCTAACCAAATGTCCTCTCTAATCACCGTAAACGAAGGTGATTAAGAAAGATAAACATTTTCCTATTTTCCCAAAGTAAAAACACCATACACACATGTTATAGTCCGTGTATCACAGCTATTCACAATCAATTGCCAACTGGTTCCCTCTCACATCAAGCGATACGCAAATTGTTATCAGGCGAGTATAAGTATTACGGGCTAGGGACACGTGAGTGAGCCACATACAGACGGACAACCTCCAAAATGTATTGTAACGATGGGGAATTTCGCTACACACCAAGTCAACGAACCTATTACTCATACAAGTACTCGAGCTGAAGGAAATAACTCTGTCAAATCAATTCAATTATCCAACCAGCCTTGATGGAATTTGATCGTCTTTTGTTAATGCTGATCCAGAAAGATTTAGAGGTTTGACTCGGATACTTGTGATCATTACGTTGGAATGCCAAATAGAGAGTGACGGTTCGATACCAGAGATGAAATTCTGTGTCAACCACAAATGTTTATATCGAACCGAGTTATTTTATTATGACTACGTGTGTGGTTTTTGATATTATAGATACAGTCAATGAACCTAGTTGGTAAGGGCTAGGTAAGGGGACCTCGTCAAAAACATAAATGTGAAATGAGAGCCACGTTCGCGGTAATAAAATAGGAATATCACAATTTGCCAGAAAAATTAAAAGTTTAATTTAACTCGAATAAAATTACTCAGTACTCTCAGTATATAAAGTTTTATTAAACTTGAAATGGCAGGCATTCTGTGTCCAATGGCCATTAGACACTGGCGTTGTACCCTTGTACCAGATATTGTGGTGTAACATAATGATGGATTAGCAAACTGTTCGCTACATCATACCTACATGTTTACAATTTGAAAACATCCTTAATAAACTTTATTATAACGGTTATGTTTAGGATGTTTGGATGATGACACGGTTAAACTGATTTTAATGAAATTGGGTGTAGGTGCACGTAATGCTTCGGTAGTTATCTAAGGGCCTATTTCACCATATTCAAGTAACTTCTTACATGTTTTGTCTTTGTCACTTGATATAAAGTAAGAAAGAGACAACACTCAGATTACTTGGTGAATAACTTTACTTGAAGGTCGTGAAATAAGTCCTTAGTCTTGTAAAGGTGAAGAATTTGTATAATTTGATGAGGCGAGTGGCAGAGTGGTCCGGACTGTCAAGAAAAAGGTTGCAGGTTTGATTCCCGTATCGTTCGGGGTGTGAAGAGTATACATAGTATGCGTTTGCATTGAGTTTGTGCGTATGAGTTTCAGATAAAATCCATATACAAGTAATAAACTTAGTTAGTATCCGTTGCGTTATGATTATTATGGTAGATTATGTTATGTTTGGTTGGACGCACTAATCTCAGGAACTCGTTATACTTATCTATCTATCAATCAACTAATATTTTTGCATTAAACTTATTATTGTGGATGTGGAAGCCTATAGATAATCATCTTACTACCAAGAGAACTATTTTAACACGGTGTACTGCACATCTAGTTAGTTTCACAATTAAACTATGTATAATACTAGAGGCGCCCCGCGGTTTCACCCGCGTAGTTCCCGTTCCCGTAGGAATATGGGGATAAAATTTTGTTAAAAGCCTTCCCACTGAATCACTCTATTTATTAAAACAAACCGCATCAAAATCCGTTGCATAATTTTAAAGATCTAAGCATACATAGGGACAGAGGAAGCGACGTATATCTTACATTGACGACCTCGATGGCAGAGTAGTCATCATGCTGGACTGCCATCCGCAAGGGGGGTTGCGGGTTTGATTCCCGTGCGGGGTGAATATTTGTGTGAACCACACCACAAATGTTTGTCTCGGTATGGTGTGAATGAGTGTGTGCGTAGTTTCTGATACCGTAGATTACAAGTCACGAACTTAGTTAGGGGTCAGTTACTATAATGAGATGTTGTAGTGAATGATTATGTTATTTTAAACAGGTCATTGAATCTGTTCAGAACCTAATAACCTACCCGTTCGGTAACACAATTTGGGCACCAACAAAAGATGTGTTTATAAATATTGGACCGTGAAAGCAAATATTATATAAACATATGTCACAATTTATAAATTAACACTTGGCGCTTGAGTCACGAACAATTATCTGGGGGCACGGCAGTGCCCCCCGCCAAGTCGAGCGCGAAGCAAACACTGCCGTACCATCCTTTACAGGAACCATTTCGCCGCATTTTCAGGCCCCTATTTGACAACCTCTGGATAAGACTAGAACGTTGAAATTTTCGTCATCCAGTAAGCTATACAATCACATACTTAAAATAAAATTTCAAGTCTGTAGGTCATTTAGTGCCCAAGTTAAGCGAAAGCAAAGTTTCGCATTTTAGACACTCACTCACTCACTCACTCACTCACTCACTCACTCACTCATGATCATCAAAATAGAACTAGTACTTCCCATAAACCTAGAGAGCTGAAATTTGGTACAGAGTTAGGGTTTAATGGCCACATAAAGGGAAAACTATAAAAACTAGGATAATCGAACGGGAACGGGAATTATACGGGAATGGGAACGGGAATTGTAACTCAAGAACGGCTGAACTGATTTGGCTGAAAATTGGTGGGGAGGTAGCTTAGAACCAGGAAAAGGACATAGGATACTTTTAATCCCGAAATTCCCACGGGATTGGGAACGGGAATTTAAAAATCAAGAACGGCTGAATTGATTTGGCTGAAAATTGGTGGGGAGGTAGCTTAGAACCAGGAAAAGGATATAGGATACTTTTAATTCCGAAATTCCCACGGGATTGGGAACGGGAATTTAAAAATCAAGAACGGCTGAACTGATTTGGCTGAAAATTGATGGGGAGGTAGCTTAAAACCAGGAAAAGGACATAGGATACTTTTAATCCCGAAATTCCCACGGGATTGGGAACGGGAATTTAAAAATCAAGAACGGCTGAATTGATTTGGCTGAAAATTGGTGGGGAGGTAGCTTAGAACCAGGAAAAGGACATAGGATACTTTTAATCCCGAAATTCCCACGGGATTGGGGACGGGAATTTAAAAATCAAGAACGGCTGAATTGATTTGGCTGAAAATTGGTGGGGATGTAGCTTAGAACCAGGACAAGAACATAGAACACTTTAATCCCGTAAATCCCACGGGAATGGGAACGGGAATTTATTACTCAAGAACGGCTGAACTGATTTGGCTGAAAATTGGTGGGGAGGTAGCTTAGAACCAGGAGAAGCACATAGAATACTTTTAATCCCGAAATTCCCACGGGATTGGGAACGGGAATTTATTACTCAAGAACGGCTGAATTGATTTGGCTGAAAATTGGTGGAGAGGTAGCTTAGAACCAGGAGAAGCACATAGAAAACTTTTAATCCCGAAATTCCCACGGGAATGGGAACGGGAATTATAATTCTAGAACAGCTGAACTGATTTGGCTGACAATTTGTGGGGAGGTAGCTTAAAAACTATTTATGTATAGATACTTTTTATCCCGAAATTCCCACGGAAACGCGAACGGGAACTACGCGGGTGAAACCGCGGGGCGCTTAATAATATAATACTACTCCTAAAAAATAAGTGTGTCAAATAAGAAAATCTAATAAAATAAATCAATATAAACAAGTTTTAACAAAAAGAAATGAAATCCCACCAAAAACATTCTGTAAAAAACTAGCCAAGTCTCGATGGAGCTGCTTGTTTAACTCTAAAAAGTAATGAAATCTAGACAGACTCGTGCCAAGTCTAAGGTTCCTTACTGCGATTTCTTTATTATTATAGTTAATGTTGTGTGACTTGGCCGTTGAAGGGTACACATGTATGTACACAAGGGTACAAAACTAGGTGCTCCATGACGCTATTGCACCAATCTTAAAAAATCCAGAACCTATCCATTGACGATAGAAAATTTGCTTAATTATAGCCACTTGAAAAATGTTGATTCAATATCCAGTCAATTGTAGGCTTGATAAAGCTGCGTATTTTAATAATGTTATAACATTACGTGTAAACAAAATTGACATGTACCCACTACTAACCTTTTAAACAATGTTCAACGGCCAAGTCACACAACATTAACTATAATAATAAAGAAATCGCAGTAAGGAACCTTAGACTTGGCACGAGTCTGTCTAGATTTCATTACTTTTTAGAGTTAAACAAGCAGCTCCATCGAGACTTGGCTAGTTTTTTACAGAATGTTTTTGGTGGGATTTTGTTTTACCAAAATAATATTATCATTATGATATTGTAAGAGACCGCATTGCATCTTGTGGTTAACCTAATTATGTGTAAGTATTTACTAAGCAGAGTAAATGATGGTCTTCGCAACGTGTCTTGCAAATCCACTAACTAACTATCCTTAGTTTAGAAGTCGTAAAATCAACACCAACGGCACAGAAAATATTGGGGCTCAATAATAAATTTTAACAGAATACTAAATGGTGTCTCAATATCAACACATTGTCTGATCAAATAATATCAAATTGACCCCCTGGATGTCAGAAGTGGTGTCTTGACTTCTGCAGTTCGCAGGATGTTATGAATAAATACATCAGTAATAGCCAACTAAGTAAGGAAATCTCATATCGGCTGACGACAAAATACGTCCAACTGACGATTTATTGCAATACTTTGCTACACTTAAGTTAGTTATTAAAGTTGTGGATATGTTGAAACTGTAATTTCATGTTTTGCTTCTAAAGTAATTATTACGAGCCGTGTTGAAATTATGTACCTACCTATGTATCTACTTATAATATTAACGGCGGATTATCCGTTGTTGTGTTCAGTCAATCGTAAAATTATTCTAATTTATATATTTTACGGTGAATTAAGGCTTATTTAATTACTTACTTACATACTTTAACCAAACTTTTCCTGATGTCTCTTGCCATATAATAATGATATGTGAAATAGTTTTTGATTTTTGAGGGGGTCAAAAGTGGCTCCAAAAGGTTCGTGTAATATACAATATTACACACGGTGCGGCTCGCCAGTTCTCTTTCTTGACCGAAAAGATTTCTGAGTGAATTTCCCGGCCCCTAAATTTGCGTGGCAACTATGAAATCGGTACTAAAAAATATAGTTATAATGTATAAAACTTTTTTTTTGGTTAGATGAAATAGTCACCTATGTGAGGCACTAAATATTTCATTACTGGGATTAATAGGTACTCCAGAAAAAAATGTTAAACCTCGAAATCTTTCATCGCCGTGTCTGTCCACAACTCACCTTGATGTGTATTATACCTCCTTGATGAAAACCTATTGGTAGAATACATTGAAACCTAGTTTTATATGATACTTGGATAGTTAAGGTATTGTTACGGAATACACTTAATCAAATATTTAAACAATACAACGAATGGTTACTAGAAAAACATTTGTCCCAGAACTTCCTTTCATCGCCATGTCAAAAACATTTTTAAACATATTGTTCCACCTAAAGATTCGCGTCTCCTTCTCTGTGTGCTAAACGTTGCCCAATAGTACCGCCTCAGTGCTCGACGTGGAAGGACGTGTCCACGTGCCTAGGTTTTCAAGCTATAAATGTAAGTGTATCCCATTTTTGTTACTGGACAGTTTTTCTTTCATCGCCGTGTATAGGTATAACTTCTATTTGAACAAGTTTATACTCTTGATTGAGCATTCGATAGAATGCCCATACTCTTCTGTTTATTTGTGAATTGTTTAGTTCTTAGGATACCTAATAGATTTTATGTAATTTTAAATTTTCGACTCGTTTCTCATCGCCATGCTTTCATTTCCGTGGTTTCCATAGCAAATATTTGCTATGGTAATGAAAAAAAAGACACGGCAATGAAAAAAACTTCATTGCCGTGTCTTTTAAAACAAATTACTTTCATCGCCGTGGCCAGGTCTTTCATTTCCGTGATTTATATTTTCATCGCCATGGTATGATTAGGCAAGGAAAACATATTTACCTGTGATACAGTGTACCGAATACTGACAGTACAATACTCGTCAAGTAATATCTCTACAATACGACAAAAGACTTAAGTAAAGACTTATAAGTACAGTAAATAACTCATTTGTATTTACTGTACTCCTTCTAGCTCGTTTTCTTGATTCCTTAAGATCGTGTCCGTTCTGATGCACTGTAATGGAGTCGAGTACCAGCCGATCCACTCCGCTCTGTCTTCGGCTCTTCTCAGAGCTGGTAATTGAGAGTCCTGTTATTGCCTTGATCAGGTTTGACCAACGGGTAGGTCGGGTAGGTCTACCTTTCCCGCCACAACCAGCTTGTCCAGGCTGTATGACCGTTGTAGCTCCAAATCTGACCAAAGTAGGTCAGGACTCGTAGGTAACATATCGTAGACAGTCTTGTTCTTACGTCAAGTTGTTCTAGAATAGACTTATTCGTACGTCTCGATGTTAACGGTATGTGTGGCATCCTTCTCCAGCACCACATCTCGAAAGCGTTAATCTTTTTTCGATCTACACCGCGTGGATAGACCAGGACTCACAGCCGTATAGCAATATCGAGAATACCTGAGATCTAATTAGTCTCATCTTTGTTACGTTTGGAGATGGTTTGGACATTCCAGATTATCAACATTTTGCTTATTGCTTGCCCATCTCCACACAAATTCGAATCTCTTTCTCGCAGCCTCTCTGATTACTGATCGTCCAGCCTAGGTATACAAACTTGCTCATAAATTCCAGGTCTGACAATTCTCCTGTGCGTGTGATCTGTTCAGCTCGGTCAGTGACCATAACCTTTGTCTTCGACTTGTTGATATCCTATAGTATTCGCCATAGATGTTAAATAGAAAAAGGGACTCTTTTTCAGCCTGCTCATCCGGGATGATATGCAACATAATCTTACTGGCATGGGATATAAGTGCCACAGTCCGGTAGGGTGCACATTTTTTTTTACCCAGACTAGGCTAGCACTTGACTGTAACTCACCTGATGGAAAGCGATGGTACAGCCTAAGATGGAACGTGCTCACCTAGAAGGTACCTATTGACTCGCGACTTAAAAAGACCCAGATTGTATGTTTAATTTGTATGTTCCAGTTTCAGAACAGAGAAGCTGTGCAGGGAGTTCCACACTCTCGCTATTCGCATTATAAAGGTGGACGCGAAACGCTTCGTGCGAGCTAATGGAACATCTACCATGACGTTTATCAGTTTCCCTGCTCATTCGGTGGCAGAACGGAGATGGGGGAATTAAGCGGTGTAGTTCCGATGCGCACTCTCCAAAATGTATCCGATAAAAAACCCATAGGCTAGCAACTTTTTGCCGGTGCTCAAAACTCTGGAGTCTCTTGGTACGCTTCTCTAGGGAATCCTACCCCTCAAGTTGATATTTAGCTGATCCATCCTAAGGGTGCGAACAGTACTCCATGCATGACCGAACTTGTGCTTAATAGAGTTGGAGCAGCTGTTCTGGCGTGAAGTACCGTTCAAAGTACAGTTCAAACAGCGTCTTCCTTGCGGAGAAAAGACCCGCCTGGGTCTTCAAGGCATTGAACTTGATCAGATTGGCATCGCTCCAATCGGAGACTGCCCGAAGGGAAAAGTTCGTGTGATCGACCATAGCCTCTCTTAAATACTGTGTCTCGGCCGCACTTGCACGCGGGATGGATATGTAATCCTCTACAACTGTGCAATCATTTGCATACTCATAGGTTCTGGGCTTTGGCAGATCATTGATATGCAACAGGAAAAGTGTTGCAATGAGTACTAACCCTTGGGGAACACCGGCATTAATCGCCATTTGATCGGACGAGCATCCATCAAGAACGACCCGTATCGATCGATCCCGCAAGAAGTCCGACATCCACCCACACAAACTAACAGGCAGACCGTATGATGAAAGCATGCTTATAAGGCACGTAATTTTGTGGACCCCTTCTTGAGCAGGGGGATCAAAAGCGATTCTTTCCTATCTTTAGGCCATATATCATAGGGGTTTTATGTTAATCTTATAAAGAAATTCGATCAATTATTATCATTCGATGTGGCGTAGATAACCCGTCTGGGGGGTATGCCTCTCCTTCTCGGAGACAGGCGTGTATATATTGTATGTTAGGATAATATAATACTCATGTCAGTATATAAAAAAAAATGTTTTATGTATGGATTTTCATTTCCGTGGTGATTCTTTCATTACCGTGGGACAGTTCTTTCATTGCCGTGGACGCTTGTTTCATTGCCGTGCACGCATGTTTCATCGCCGTGGCATGAAATTTTTAAACTTGTGTTATTCGTTAGTTTTTTAAGTAATCAGCTTGATAATAAGCAAGAATACATACATTATCAAGAAGTATAATAAACGCTAATTATTTTTGAAAAAAACTTAAAAACAAAAAAATCCACGGAAATGAAGATTTTTGGGCACTTGTTGAAATTCACTCTTCTACTCAATTGGTATTTAAATCATTCCACTTTATAATCGAATCATTTTTAGGAAGCATATTGATAATTACCTCCCTTTAATATTGCTATTACAGAGTGCAGACAACACATTTATAGTTCATACATCTGTGATTCAAACTAAGTTCATCCAACTTTATGTTACCACGTAACGAAAACAAAGGTGAAAGCTCTCACGGTTTTCCTCTTAATAATGCTGTTTGTTATTTGCAATTACATTGTTCATAAGTATACAGGAATTGTAGGTACTAATTATTGTAATTATTAGGTAAAAAGTTAAGAAAATAAACACTACTTGCTTACTTATCACTACATAGTATAAAACAAAGTCGCTTTCTCTGTCCCTATGTCCCTATGTATGCTTAGATCTTTAAATCTACGCAACGGATTTCGATGCGGTTGGTTTTAATAGATAGAGTGATTCAGTGGGAAGGTTTTTAGCATAATTTTATCCCCATATTCCTACGGTAACGGGAACTACGCGGGTGAAACCGCGGGACGCCGCTAGTATTCTATAATTTTCTTTTGTAATTTCATAAGTGAGAGACACGCTTTTGCCCTCTTGCTTACATTAAACTTTATTATTTAATAATTGCGACCCGCCATAACTTCGATAACTCTGATTTTCCAGTCTTTCAAAATTTCCTTTCACCACGGACCTTTCACACACACAATAGAATTATCCAATTTGATAATGAAAGCTAAAGGTGGTTGAAGTTGCTTGGCCCAGCATTATAGACGATAAATACTTAAATAAATGGAATTAAAAAGGACACTTATGATTTTAGCAACTGAAGATCGCTGTTGTGATAATCCTTTTCTTATGAAACCACCATCTAAACAAACCAATTAACATACGGCATTGATCTAAAACTGTGAAGTTTACATAATTGTACGTGTTTGTGTAATACCTTATATTATATACTAGTGAGTTAGGTATGGTTCACACTGACCCACTGCGCTGGAAGCCCGGTTAGGTATTAACATAACTGGCTTTGTAGATAGTGTGTGTTATTCAAGTATTACGAACACTTTCTAAGATGTTCTAGAGAGCATAAGATGTTCTCGTCACACTTCTCTTTATGGATGGGAAGATCGTATAACTCAGCTAGGCTAGCATGACTTCGAAAACGCGATAGATACAGCGATTTATTGACATCCAACTGTCAAAATTTGATAAAAATGCCCACCATGTTTAATTTTACCACATGATTAATTTTATGACATTTGGTCATGCTCGCAAAATCGATATAGCTATTTATTGACATCCAACTGTCAAAATATAATAAATATAGCCGCCATATTTAATTTTATCAAATCGTACTACGCCATATTCATTTGGTCATGCTCGCAAAATCGATATTATTTCGTGGTGTCTATATCATTTATCACGCACAGTCATACTAGGCAGGCAGGATATGTATGGGTATCTTTTCGAAGTAAAGTACCCACATAACTACTTATTTTATTAGAAGCAGTAAGGTGTTTAGTGTTGCGTATACTTGACCTTTTGTATCTAGTGCCTCTTACTTTAATTATAGTTTATACAAATCTACATTACGATACATGTTTAAAAGTGTAGAAGATGTAAGCAGCATGCAACCACGGTTATTCCCTAATTTTACTATGAATATTATCTTTTAGAGCTTTATTTTTATCAGTATTCGGGTTTAGGCTATTCTTCTTCTTCTTCGTGTCGATGGATAAGATTTAAATAATTAAACTTATTATTTATCCGTAACATAACATGCCATAGAAATCAAAAACCATAGAATGCCATCAAACAAAAGAAAAACGTAACATTTCATAGTACCTACCTAGCTACTTAAAAGAAAAGATAAGACGATACAACAATTTTCGTCCCAAACATCTTTTCAAATAAAGTAGTTACAAAACCTAGGTCTCATATTAGAGGCTGACCGATCCAGAGCGAGCTAGCCGGCCTCACACAATGGCCCTACACATGTAAATCACAATACAGTTACGCCTGTTATTGCTATTCGCTACACTCATACCTCTGTCACATACCACACATTGATTGATAGCGAACGAATCTTTTAAATTGTTGGTAGATACGTGAAATAGATACTTACTTAGAAATGCATTTATTTAAGTAGGTACCTACTTAAAGATTGATACCTACTTATCTATGTCAAAAATCCAGCGTTTGTCCTACAAAATAAGTTATTTTACTACTAAATAAGGGTATGATTTTAACTTAAAACCATGACTTGGCTCCTTAATCAGTTTTATTTATTAACATTATACAATATCTCGAAGGGAATGAATTTTCAAATCAAGCTTGTGCTTATCTGCTTTATAAGTACGATAGTGATAGTGCCATATCGGTGGCAGACTTCTGGTCCTCAAAAATATGAGTCGACACGCTAAGAAGAAAGAAGAAGTACGATTCCTATAAGAGCATTTTGTACTAACTTACAAAAAATTGTCTAATCTAGCGCTCTGGCTACAAAGATAAAATGTTTGCTGGGGTCTCAAATGACGAGCTGAGTTCTTCTTGTTTTATTAAAATATTCTGGAAAATTTGGTTATTGTGACTTGTTTGGCAAAAAAAACATGATGCGAACAGGTCGTAGTGCGAAATGATGAAACACCCGTACATTACCAAACGAAACACATAAAAATGAAAACAGTGCCAAACCTGTTCCGTGTGTAGTCAAAATTGATTAGAAAGTAGAGAAATAATGCTAATAAATAATGTTGGTCTAAGTTCGATGTTTGAGAGGCTGCACTGTTTCAAGATCTAAGGTGAAAGTTAAAATGAAGGTTATCGCTTGTTGCGTAACCATGTTATTCACCTTCCTAAACCATTATTTCATTAACTGTAATTTTACGATAGATTGTTAATTTAATGGACCGCTTTACGTGTTCAATGAACGTATTAATTATAGTTTTTTATGTTTTTTAAAGCGCAATGAGGTGTATGAGTCTCTACCATCCACTCTAGGCACTCTACTACGTAAAATTTGTCATGTTTGGAGGGAATGATTTGATTGCCTTTTAGATTGATTTTGTAATGATGAGGATAATGTTGTCTTTGTTTTACTTTAACACTATTAATTAAAACTGCCATCCATTACTCATTAAAGTCTTTCTTTCGTCTCTTTTATTTATTTCAATGGTTTCATGACCAATATCAAATCCAATTAACATTTTTCTTTTATTTAAGTATTTAAATACCAATATGAACGTAAGTAATAACGTATCTTCCTGTATTGTTTCAGTGATGAGGAGGACTCGGAGCGGCTGCTGCGTCAGCTCAGCCGGATCAACCGGCCCCTGGGCGTCACCTTCCCGCAGATGATCAAGCTGATGGGACAGTGCCAGCAGGTAACGCCGCGGTTGCAGGTGATCATACACTGTTTCATTTTTTAGAACCAACTTGTGTTGTTTCATCATCATCAGCTCATATAATGTCCCCACCGAGGGGCTCGAGCCTACCCTGAATTAGAGTGATTTAGGCCTTAGTCAACCACGCTGGCCAAGTGGGAGTTGGTCGATTTCACACACAACCTTAGAATTTCCTCCCAGGAAAACATCGTGAGGAAACCTTCACGATGTTTTCCTTCGCCGTAAGTGCGTCGAAATTAACGTACTTATGAATTAGAAAATTTGGTGGTTCGGACCAGGCACCTTCTGATCGGAAGTCAACGGCCTTAACCCCTGCGCCACCAGACGCGCGACCAGACGTCTGGTCGGAGGATCCTCCCTTTTCAAATGGGGATTCCCTCATCCCCATAGTATTATTGAAAGGGTTCAATACTACAAGCATTTCGGAAATTTTATTAGAGAAAGATTCTATGGCTTGATGAAGTGAAAAAGCCGAACTTCACGCGGGCGATAATTGTTGGAGGTCTTGCGTAGCATGGAATAATCCCCGTAATAATCCCCCCTATGGCTTCTATAGGTACCTATCTATCCAGGGCCGTAGCCAGGAGGGGGCTTTCTGGGGCAATGCCCTACCTTAAAATGGACAATGGACCCTACCTTGAAATCACAATGTCCTACCTACCTCTCTCTCACTCAGACACGTGGATCTCTAATACATCTAAATCTGGAGGAAGTTCAACTATCTTGTTCTTCATCATTGAGAATTTAACAATTGAATATACCTCGTGGTTTTTTCGCCCTCCCTGTAATCAATGCTGCCCAGCCTCAAATCCGACTCTAGCTACAGCCCTGTATCTATCTACCAATCTACTGTATCTATGATCTGATAAAATGGAATCACAGTTTATTATTTCCTATACAAATGCCCTCGACACACATGTCGTACATGTAGTTCGTGTTCAGCGATGATTTAGATCAAGTTCTGGATAACAATTACATGCTTATTATTTGTTTATCTATAATAGTGGAAATTATGCAGCTTTCCTATCAACATATACCTAACCCGTCTACTGCTTCATATAAAATGTATGTAAAGTTTCCGGGCTCGGTGTGGCTCGGTCTAATATAAAGAAGACAAATCTCTTGCGGTAAACGTTAAATAAAGATTATCATCATCATCAGCTCATATGCCCCCATTGAGATGCTCGAGTCTACCCTGAATTAGGGCGATCACGTCTTAGTACACCATGTTGGTCAAGTGCGGGTTGGTCGACTTCACACACAGCAATTAAGTACGATTACTCATTATTAGCCATAGCTGACCCACAGTTGGGCAAAGGACTCTCCCTCCTTATGCCATGACTCTCGATCTTGAGTCACTTCTCTTCGATTGGCGAGATAGTTGTCGAGTTCATCCCGTCACCTCCGCCTAGTCACCTTCTAGTTCTTCTACTTCTTCTTCCGTGGATCAATTAGCTGGCGTACTCATGTTGTTCTATTACCGTTCCAGGTGGAAGGCGTGGAGGCGCTGGAGGAGAGTGCACGCACTGAGGGTAGTTCCGCGGTGGGGGCGTGGCGCGAGCACAGCGCGGAGGGAGCGGCGCGCGCGCGGCTCGACGCTGGCGGCGCGCACGCGGGCCTGCTCGGGGGCAGTCCGCTCACACTGCTACAGGGGATTATACCAGGTCGGTTTGGGTTTTATTAAGAAGTTAAAGTAATGATACTGTGAATTACTGTGCTCACCGCCTATATACAGTCAGTAGTACTTATAGCTATAATAAAACTAAGTAGTTTGGGGTCGTGTTGCTCTATGACGATGATAGATTGATTTACAGTAGCATCTTAAGCTCTGCCCTGGATGCCAAGCATGAATGGATGACAGCTGACAATTTTCTCGCGCAGTATATTATAGTCACTCCTTCTGGTGCATTGCTTTACAATGTTGAGAAGAATAGAAAAAAATATGGTTCAAAGTGGAATTTCTAAAGTTTTTTTTTTGGTTAAGTACATATTTTATTTTGCCATTCTAAATGTGTACGATGAATGTGTCATTTCAGGTACAAAGTGGTGCGGCACGGGCGACATCGCGGCGGACTACCACTCGCTGGGCGCGGACCGGCCCCTGGACCGGTGCTGCCGCACGCACGACCTGTGCCCCACCAAGGTGCGCGCCTTCTCGCGCCGCTACAACCTCACCAACAACTCGCTCTACAGCAAGTCGCACTGCGCCTGCGACGACATGCTCTTCGAGTGCCTCAAGGCCACCAACACCTCCGCCTCCCACCTCATGGGCCACATCTACTTCAACCTCGTGCAGGTGCCCTGCCTCGAGAGCCTGCCCGCCGGCATGCGCTTCCGCGCCGCCAAGCAGGGCTTCTGATCCCCGCGCCGCACGCGCACTCTCCTCGACTAGTGACATTGAACCAGCGCCATCTAGTAGTCGTGATGTTCATCATTTCTGCACAGGTTAAACGCTTACGCATTTAAACTTACGTGTCTATTTTGTAAATAAATTTTATTGTAATTTTAAATCTAATTTTAACATTAGACATCAAACTGTGATACGTCTGTGCCTTTAATGTACTAATGTGTATCGTTATACGATGGCGCTATATAAATACATACTTGGAATAGTGTTATACTGCGATCGATCATAGTCTGTAAGATATTTATTTTGCTTTTTGTTACGAGTATCAGTATCATTACATTTAATTATTACATTGGAGTTGTCTGTCAGTTGGTCGTGGACTAGAGATGAGTAGTGTAGACAGGTGAGTCCGGGAGCGCGCGCCAGTCCATCTGCCGCAGGTCGGACATGAGTCATGACACGAGGAAGACTTCTTATAATAATTTTGTAAACTTAGGTAAATGTAAATCAAGCAAAACATACCAAATAAATTAAGTATTTATTAATTGTATTTTATTATTATTCCTCATTAAATAAACACAGTCGCACATCCTAATTCCTACTTCACCAGCTTATCTTGAACATAGATCCTATTTCGTGCTAAGTAAAGTTAAGTACTTACTTATTGTTGCTACAGTACCTTGCTACGAGTTGCACGAGTCTAATGAAAATAGCAGTTGCAAAGTTCTCAATACCGATTCCGATATAAGTAGGACTTTAAGTAGGAATACCTCAACATCCCTATATAGAGGAGTGTTAAAGAATATGTATGTATGTATGTAATGTGTTTCTAGCAGTACAAACATGAAAGATAAGAAATGTGCTTTCTCTATTTTTAACGGATTTTAAAAAGGAGGTAGGTATTCAATTCGACCTGTATTAAAAAACCCTTCCAACAGTACTCTACGTGCTTGCAACAGCGTCGAAATATCGGAAACTCGAAATAAATAATACACATGATGTTGTTTGAGTACCTTTATTTATAAGCGAACTACCTATATTACGTTTCTGAGTTACTCATCTCAAAAACGAATACTTAGTTAACAACCGATATTGGTGAAACTTACGGTCCGACTATACCTATAATCCAAATTAAAAAGTTCCTACATAATATCACAGCGTAAAAACTAGACTGCGCTATTATTATAAACGCTCAAGCTAATGATGAATTATACTTATTTTTCATTTAATCCTACTAAATTTTTATCTTCTGGAAATTGCTAAATATTCCGACCAGCCTGACGGCCATTTCCAACCGAGGTAGTGTGTTGTGTGGTGTTGAATTGTCAGGGCCCGCAAGCTGCGGTCGCAGATAGCACCAGTCGCTGGAATCACGAACCAGATAAATAGCTTCCTAAAACTAGATATAATAAGTTTTCTGAAAAAATAAAAAAAGTTACTTTTAGATATAAAGTTTTAGCAAAAGCCATAAAAAAATGACAATTATTTTTCAATTGACAGATCGACTGTCATCACTCACTGTCAATGTTAAATCAAATGCTAGGTCACGTCACATCATGTCAACTTGGCCTAGACTTGGATGATTATATCCGCTGATTTTTATTATTTTTACTTTCGAGAGTATTTTTAATTGAGTAGATAAATGTTATAAGCTATTGCATTATGCTAGTGAAATAAATTCTGCAAAGACACTGGATTGGTTCTATAGTTTATTGAGAACAAGCAGATCAAGATGTCTGGCGAATCCGCTGAGAAACAAAAAGGTGTGTTATTTGTTGTATTGTTTGTTATTAAAGGCCTCCCGTGTGGTCGAAGGAGTTGAGATTAGTTTCTGTTTCAAGTGGATGGTGCGGGGCCCTCGCCGGAACGTTTGAAGCGGGAATTGGAGGAAGAGTTTAATGCGCAACGGGCGAAAATGAAAGACCTGTTTTTACAAAAAGAAGGTTTGTTGTCAGCCCCAAGTGGTGCAGGGAGTGTGTGCCGTGTCTCGTGCCGCGCTAGGCGCTAGTTGCATGCTTACTCACCATTTTGTGATCATTTGGAGTCGTTCTGTGATGTTTGACTAGTGAAACATTGTTCAGTACTAGATCCAATTAGATTCGAGTAACCGTTTGATTTAGGTGCCAGTAACCAGATGTAATGTAGCGTTATTAACATATTGTATCCGTTAGTTATCATCTAATGTACTTGTTTGTTAATTAAAAATTGTTTTGTTTATAAATACTACTAATAATAAAGCTTGCAATAGCTAAAACCTCTGTGGTGAAGGTATCTGTATTAACATATAAATTGTCTGTCTGTGAGTGGAATCTAACTATACATATATTGGTGCAGTGACTAATATGTGAAGGTAATGTGTTTGTGTGAATTCCGGGATGGTTGAGATTCACATTCAGGATTACAGGAAATCAAATTGTACCCAAATAAAATCAGGTTGTAAATCATTATAAACATTTGTTTGTCTTCAAAATAATCTTATTGAATTAATTTTGATTGTAGCATGTTTACTTTCTTTCATATATTTGTCCTAGATAAGATAAAAAGTCTATTGTTTTATTTTCACACACAATAAAAAAAAAAAATCTTCTCTCTCTTTCTCTCATGTTCTTCTGTTTTAACTTTCAGATATTTTTATAATTATTACTTATATATAAGTTAAGTTTGTATGTCACATATAATGTTTTACACTTTTAACACACAGTATTCAATAGAATTAAATTAATTCATAAAAAAATGGTAAAACCACTAACACCAAACATGTTATTTTTTGTCTATTATTAACACTTACAAACATGTTGTACTAGTGTCCTTCCACCTATACAGCCATATCTATATAAAAAAGACAAAGGATTTACAAGGGGGTCTTACTATTAAAACCTGTAATTCTCCAAAAAACTTTTCCCATACATATAAACCATGTAACAGTGTATGTTTCTTTGTAGAGGAGCTCCGGAAGCTGACCCAGGACAAGGAGCAGCTGGAGTCAGAGGCGATAGGGCTCCGAGCTCAGCTCCAACAACTGCAAACACTTACGGAGAACCAGAACTGTGAGATTGAGAGCCTGCAGCTACTTGTTAGCGGTAATTGTTGGTTTATTACTTATTTTGTTGTGTTTATGATGCATTGAACTTTTTGCTGTGTGGATTAGTATACACTACATACAATTTTTTTGGTACAAAGAAATTAAAAAACAACTCAACATAACAAAACAATTTTTGTTATTAAACAAAACATACGTCATTATATATAAGTATGTAAAACAACAGGATGTTAGTACGAACTTATTGAAGTTGATTCCCTCGACCAAAAGGAATTTTTGAATTGTATTAATGAACACTCCATCTTGTCACTTTCCATAAAAAATAAAGTGTTTTAAGGTATACTATAATAAACTAAAAATAAATAAACATTAAACTTATAACAGTTTATTTTTATTAATGGATAAAAAATTTGCTAGATAAATAAAACAGAAATGTTCCACTCCTGAACAAAGGTTTCAATGAAATATTACAACTAAAAATATAATTAATTGATTATGCAATAAAAAGCAAGCAATCATTGATTATTTTAAATATAATCGAAGATGTAAAAACAACTAATTAACATATTTTCCTCATTTGGTTTTGATACAAAACAATATTTAGTTCATCAATCAGTGTAGTTTCATTGGTGTTAGAGTTAATATGTTAAGCAGTTGTTTTAACTGGGGATTCACAGATGATACCAGTGGTACGTTATGTTAGGCAATAGGCACTATATTTCGAAAAAAAATACTACCATAAACACTGGATAGGTACTTGAGATTGTTTATGTTGAAATCATAATAGATAAAAATAATAATAAGAGGGTATACTTTACCTTAAATATATCTTCTTTCAATTAACACTTCCAGTGAGTAATTCTGTAAATTACATCAGCCAATGAGAATCAGCTAGAACCTTCGCTCATTCAACACCCACTACCACATAGGTAGTTTAGGGTTGTCCCAATTAAATTCGGTGACGCGATTCACGACATACATTTCTTAATGGTGATGCCGATGTATTCAATGCCGATTTCGGTACCAGTATAATTAAATAGCATTAAAACCCCTATACCTGGTATATCATTTGTTATCCAGAGACAGTGGAAGCGTCCTCGTCAGGCACGGAGGAGGCGCGCCGTCTCCGCGCCAGGAACCTCCATTTGGAGCAGCAGCTTGGACAGCTGCGGCTGCAGCAGCAACAACAGGTACCCTCATACATGCTGATTTTAAGGGACTACTCATCATTATCAACTTGTGTATAGCATTGGGGTGCCTAAGCCTACCCTGCATGGGGGTTAGGCAATGTTGACGCATTTGCCGAGAGCCTTTGAGATTTTCTATTATATTGAGCCGCTGAACATTGTTAGGAACACTTGCCCAGTAGTATTATAAAATTGGCAATAATTTCCTTCACCTTTAATGTATTTGCGAAGTGCGAAGACGTTCTTAGGTCGTCTAATTCGCACTCAACCAGCGTGCTTATTTAAGCCCCTCGATGTATATGAGCTTAGAAGATGATACACTTAACGTTTCGACTAATTATCCTCCACACGTAGTGCTCTAAAGTCGGTAATTTCAAATGTTAGTAACAGTCTCACAGACAAGCGCTGTGCACCACCATCTCACGTACAACATAAGTATTGTTATCGTAACAACAACCGGAAACATTAAACTGTATAACGTACCGTGAAATGTAGAAATGGGTAACTACATTAGATCGACGAACACCTCGAAATATTGTACACTTACTACGTTTCGGGGTACGTCAATAATGAAATTGAGGATAAAACATAACAAAGAACTGTTCTGTAATTCCCGTTCGTTATTATTACCAGTTTTTAAAGAGTTTAAGGGATAAAAGTATGCGTCTTTATCACTTCTCTTTTCCGAACCTTTATCCCATGTCTATTTGGGGTCGGTTTTCAGTTTAACCCGATTTAGCGGAATGTCAATATTTTACGTGAAGCGACTGCCATCAGACCTTCACAACCCAGAGACATATATTTTGATTAAATATTATACGACATATTTTGATTAAACCAAATGTTCGACTTTTGAGGGCTCTAACTACCCATAACGGCTGTGCTATATTATCACTTGTGTGATTTAATGATGTTTGGTTAAATATAGGTGAAAGCAAACAGACACATTTTGGTACTTTTATTACAGTAAATAAAAAAATAAGAGGGTAAAAACGAGTCATTTGTTCATTTTTAATTAGTATCCGTATCGTCACGTTGTAGTAACCATATTATCATGTAGGTTCTCTTTATCTGTTTGCATAATTGAATATTTATTGGACTCCACTGTTTGAGACAGACACGGTCTAACGATGTTTCGGTACATTAGTCTTTTATATATAACTCTATTTGTACGTTTTAAACTGTCCAAAATTCTTTTAGAATATACAAAAAAATAAATAGTATTTTTTACTTCTTAATTTCTAAGTGTTTTATTTATGTGCTTTAAAACTAACTAAAATAAACTTTAGTAGACTGTATTTTGTGACCATATTCATCTTCTTAGATCATAATTATGTAACAAAAATTAAGCTCGCCAATTATTTCCATTAGAGCATTTGTGGGAATCGAATTTTATAATAGTTTTACAAGAACATACTACACTAAAGTGTTTAATTATGTCACACATAATACCAATAATATTGAAATAAAAAAACATCTTCCTGTATCTAGTAACGATAATATAACACTCGTCACTCGATAATATAAGGAAAAAATGGTTTTCGGCATTAAACAATCTTTCATTTAGCTCATATTTAGCACCAAATCTTGGTCCTAATAAAAATATATGTAGGTGTGTTTGTGATATGTCATTACATTGGTCGTGGCAGGAGGTGTCGCTGGCGCCGGCGACGCTGGTGCGGAACCTCGCGAGGAAACTAGGAGCTGACGGCGACGATCAGACGCAGAAAAAGGTTAGTCATAAGTCTAAGGAAATAGTTAGTAAATAAATGGTTTTTGGTCAAACTTTTATCGTAGAGATATTTTAGCCTGTTAGATTTCGGCGAGAGGCGCATGTTTGCCTTTAATGTTTTCTGTATTTTAATGTTTTCTGTTAATGTTTTCTTTATTTATATTATTTTTGATTCGCGTTCGCACCGTCAACACGAGCAGTCGTGTCGCAACAGCTGCCTCGATGTTCGGCCGAATCGACGTTTTTGCCACCTTTATTTAAAATGGAAAGTGCAAAGCGAACGGACACTCTTCCCGGCGAGACCCTGCGCGATGTCGACATAAAGATCTTGCTGCAGGATTTTTCGTTGCTGAAGGCGGAAGTCTCTTTCTTACGAGCTAAGTTGGAAGTTTCAGAACGTGTGGTTGCTGATTTGAAGACCGAGCTCGCGGTATTGAGCAATAAATCAGTGACGTCAGTATCACCGCAGTCAGCACAAAATGTGTGTGTGCGACGCGGTGCGAGGAATGTGCAAACTTCGCCCGTCAGCATTTTTGCATTCGCGACGAACAACATAAACGATGCACAGGTGAATGAACGCCCGGCTCCGATGACCTCGATCGCCGCGGCGTGTGCACCGACACCCGTGCCAGCTGCGCCCTCTTCTGCTACACGTGTCTCCAAGCAGAAGAGCTACGCGCAAGTCTCGCGCCAGCTACAAAAACATAATAAGAATGTGGCGGCCCCGAAGGAACCCGGCAATGGAGCGAGGAAAGTCGACGTGGATGGCTTCACCCTGGTGGAGAAGAAACGTCGACCTAAGCCGTCCCGCAATCGTCGTGGTACCGCCGACGCCGCAGCAACAGAGAGCACCCTCCGTGTTGTGGAGCCGTCCATTTCAATTTACATATCGCGGCTAGACCCAGACACTAAAGGTGAAGAGGTCCTGCGGTATGTCAAGCAGAGGGTCTGTTTCTGGACCAAGGAACATATACGGCTCAACCTGAGGCGCCTCGAGTCGGCGAGGGACACGTCCTTTAAATCGTATGTGCTTCAAGTACCTGCGATGTATAGGGACATGTTCCTCAATGCCGACTTTTGGCCTACAGGAGTCGTATATCGACGTTATAGGGAAGCGTTCCTGAAGAAAAGTCCCTAAACTGTAGTTGTAGTTTTATAATTTAATATGTATGTTAGTCAATAAGGTATATATGTAAATTATTATATATAAGTATTTATGTGTTTGTTATGATATTTTATATGTGCGCGTAATTTGAGAGGCCTTACCTTACCGTAACACAGTTTCTAACTAGCACAGGAGGTAATGTCTCGATAATTGCGTCAAATGTATTATTATTGTAACAAAAAGTTATATAAATAAATTTGATTTGATTTGATTTGTATGGTGCAGTGTATGACCGAGCTATTACGTAAAAAGAATGTGTGAAGACACGCGTGACGTTGATTTACAGATAAGGAAATGAGCATTGGACTCCTAATGTAAACAACCTATTTCTTATATCCTAATATGGATTACAGATAACATTCTATGTCACACAGCCCGTCATCCTACTACATTGTACCCACTTTAACTCCTATAAAAAGGAGTTACCTTTAAATAAACATCAGTCATAATTGAAACCCCGTGTTTACTTCATCACCAACACCACCCAACATTACAATGGTAAATTAAGCTAAGTATATTATATAATAAATTCCCGCTAACGACTCTAACCATTTCGATGACGATGATTTTAATATGGCGATTTACGATCTAGCTAGATCTGATTACTAGGAACATTCGTTTACTTAAAGCATACCTCAATCACCCAGATATCTTAATATATATAATAATGAATATAAATACGTATAGAACACAGATGACAACGAGCTGACGCGGTCCCTGATCGAGCCTTTAGAGCAGGAGATAGCCGCGCTCAAACACAAGTTACGGGAGACGGACACGCAGCTACAGGAGGTTTTGGTACGTACTACGTTAGTTTATTGTTATGCTATAAATACCTACTTTTGTTCTTTGAAAATTCAACCTAAACGTTGATACATTAGTTTAAAATAGAAGCATGGAATATGAGGTACTTCTCTGTCACTGAGTTTTACACGTTTTTTCACTTAATCACACTCGTTTTCGTATACATATAGTTCGTTTATATTGACCACAAATTCTTTGAAATAAGTGTAACAGTATTTCTTATCCTTCACTACAGAAAGCGAAAGCTGCCTCCGCGGCGGCGAATACGGCGAGTGGTGACAATCCTGCAGAAACAGGTCAGTTAAAATCTCTTATAATTTAACTAGCTGTGCCCAAAATCTCTTATAATTTAATTAGCTGTGCCCCGCGGTTTCACCCGCGTATATCACAATCCCGTGGGAATCCTTTCTTAGCGGATGCCTACGTCATAACATCTATCTGCATGTCGAATTTCAGTGCAATTTGTCGAGTGGTTTGGGTTGTGCGGCGATAGATCACTATGTCAGTCAGTCAGTCACCTTTGAGTTACTTATACACCCTTATTTTGAAATTGCGATACCTTATCTCACAGCTAATGTAAACGACGGGTGACAATATAATAGTGAAGTTAGTTTTTTTCTTTTGCTTTTATTTAAAAAGTTATGATAAGTCAAAGATTTTCAAAATCCCGCCGAATTTTATTGTTATTCTACACCGAACAACAGGCGAACGCTGCGATACACAGCTGAGCGCGGTCATCGACCCGAGCCGTCACAGAATACTTGATAGCTAGTGTGCCGTCTGGTAATACGACATTTATTTTGTATTTTTTAAAGATAAGTAATCGATTATCATTTTTGATATTTTTATTGGATATATGGATTCAGTTACTGCTACAGATATTCTGATTTTAATAAGTCCCATCATTTCAAAATAGGGGTGTATATTTAGATGGTAATTTAATAAACGGGTGATGGTATCAGTAATAGCCCCTTCCTTTGCTCTTCTCCTTGTAGAAGCGGGTCGTCAGTGCGACATGTGCCTGAACTACGAGAAGCAGTTGGTGTGCGAGCAGGCGCGCGCCGCCGCCGCCGCCGCCGGCGCCGCCGCGCACCAACAGGCGCTCAAACAGGTCGGTGCAAACTTACTACACGACTACTGTGTACCTTTCTAAAAGACCTACAGTATAAAGGTGAAGACCGACCGCTGCGTTGTCAACGTGAGTCTTCAGCGGTCGGTGTCTGCGCCTTATAAGGCTTGCCAATTTCTCCTGCCCAATCTTTAGTAATTTGAACTTTGATGAATCAGTCCTCTATTATATAATGTGTATTGTGTTGTCAGGCTACAGAGGAGCTGGAAGGAGTCCGTCGGCTGCACGAGGAGACGGTGCGGGCGTGGCGGGCGGAGGGCGCGGGCGCGGCGGCGCGGCTGGCGGCGGCGGAGGCGCGGCTGGCGGCGCTGGCCGACCAGCTGCAGACCTCCGCCGCCACGGCCGACGCCGCCACGCGCCGCGCGCTGCACCACGTCACGCACCTCACGGTCGATAGAGAGATGCTGCAGGGGAAACTCGACAAGTACGTATAGTGGGGGAGAGGCAAGTGTACTCAGTGGGGTCACAAGTGTCGTACACCGGGGTGACAAATGTCACACACCGTATCTGTTGATCCGCTGGTTTCAGTTGATCCGCTGGTGTCAGTTGATCCGCTGTTATCAGTTGATCCGCTTGTATCAGTTGATCCGCTCTGGTAAGTTGATCCGCTGGTATCAGTTGATCCACTGTGATAATTTGATCCGCTGTTATCAGTTGATCCGCTGGTATCAGTTGATCCACTGTGATAATTTGATCCCCTGTTTTCATTTGATCCGCTGTGATAAGTTGATCCACTGGTTACAGTTGATCCATTGTGATAATTTGATCCACTGTGATAATTTGATCCGCTGTGATAAGTGGATCCGCTGTGATAAGTTGATCCGCTGGAATCAGTTGATCCATTGTGATAATTTGATCCACTGTGATAATTTGATCCGCTGTGATAAGTTGATCCGCTCTTATCTGTTGATCCACTGTGATAAGTTATTCCGCTGGTATCAGTTGATCCGCTGGTATCAGTTGATCCACTGTGATAAGTTGATCCGCTGGTATCAGTTGATCCGCTGGTATCAGTTGATCCATTGTGATAAGTTGATCCGCTGTGATAAGTTGATCCGCTGTGATAATTTGATCCGCTGTGATAAGTTGATCCGCTGTTATCAGTTGATCCGCTGGTATCAGTTGATCCACTGTGATAATTTGATCCCCTGTTTTCATTCCAAAAAAGCGGGGCCGCATTTTTGTCAGGCAGGGAGAAGGCACTCCTGTCCGGCAACTCCGATCCTCCGATGATCTTGAGAAGATATTTGGTCATCCTATAACTGAAATGAAAAATTTATAATTCATAATATGTTTGTTTTTATTAGTGTATATCTACTGTGCCTGTTATCTGTTCATGTTTATTTTTCTTTTAATGTATTCCTATGTCCTCGTTTTAATAATTTGTACAATTTTTATTTGTTTAAAATTTTATTTATTTACCAAACAATTTTAACATTCTATCTCAAAATTGATATATATATATTTGCAATTCATTCTGGATATTTTATATACAATATGCACTTTATACATTCAATTTAATTTTAGTATTTAATTTCACATTTGGCTGTGACTGGTATTTTACAAGCTTTGTTAATTGCAAACTACTGTGCTTTTGTTTTTATTACCATTTATTATTGTTCATAGAATATAATACTACATGCTGGTTCTTATTGTTTATTTATTACCATATTTTATTGGAGTTTGTTCTTTTGGTTGGATATCAAATCTTTTTTAAGCACTTCCTTTAAAACATTTGAGAGTTGGTCTCTTTAATCCTGGGTCGTTAAATACTGGTCAAGATGAATTTATTGTTGCTGTAAATGAATTAAAGCCTGATATCTTAGCCATTAATGAAACCTGGTTGAGGGATGGCCAGGATGGAAATTTGTCAGTGATTCCTGGTTATCGGCTTGTTCATACGCCTAGACATCATAATATTAAAAAAGGTCGGGGTGGGGGGGTTGGTTTTTTTATACTTAAAGGTATTAATGCAAGAATAATCTCTTACCCTATTGTGTCCACTGTAGAACAAATGTGGTTAAGGCTTACTATTTTGGGAAGAAGTGTTGTTATTGGCACCGCATATCGAGCGCCCTGGCAGGACCTGCCTCCCTTCCTCGACGCACTAACTGACTCAATAACTTCTTTTACTAAGTGTGATAATCTTATCTTGTTGGGGGATTTTAATATTAATGTGTTAGAGCCTCACAGCAACAAAAGTGTTTTACTACAACAGTTCTTAAATTGTATGGACCTAGCACAAGTCATATCTCAACCTACTCACTTTTATGATGACCATACGCAGACCTTAATTGACTTAGTCTGCACCAATGCCCCATTCAGAAGAATAGATATGAAGCATACTCCTGACCTTGGTCGCCATGCTATGGTAGTTGTTGAGCTTAACATTAAAAAAGAAAAAACTCCCCCACAGATGCTTGTTTACCGGCCATTGAAAAGCATTATTGTAGATCTATTCAATACAGATCTCGACTCCATCTGCTGGGATAACCCTCAAACATCCACTGACATAAATGAGCTGGTTTTAGCTTTTACCCATAAAATTGTCAATTTGTTCGACCTCCACGCCCCTATCAGAGTAATTAAAATTAAGGGACCTAGTCACCCATGGATAACGGACACTGTCAAATCTATGATAAAAATAAGGGATGACTACCATAGAAGGTATAAATTGCTTGGAAATGACGACCTTAAGAAATGTTACAAATGTATGAAAAATATAGTTATAGCTGCATTTGAGAGTGAGAAAACTGCTTTCTTTACACAAAAAATAAACAAAAATATTAACAATCCCAAACAGTTGTGGAAAAATTTAAAAGGCAATATTGGTATAGGTAAATCGAAGGCAGTTGAGTTACCTCCTCATTTTGACAACCCTCATTTGATAAATTCTCACTTTCTTAATGTGCCAGGTGATGACAATGTATCTATTTCACAGTTAACCTATTTCGAGCATCATCGGTATACTTCTTCTCCCGCCACCTTTACTTTGCATACTGTTAATGAACGCATAATTCTTAAAATTTTACAAAGTTTCAAATCAAATGCTCAAGGTATTGATGGTATCTCATTGGATATGGTACTCTTGACTCTTCCTTATACTTTATCTGCAATTACCAGCATCATTAATCTATCTATTACTAGTGGCGTCTTCCCTACACTATGGAAACAAGCTGTAGTAAAACCCATACCTAAAGCTAGTCAGCCTTCTACCTTAAATGATCTTAGACCAATTAGTTTACTCCCTTGTCTATCTAAGGTTTTGGAAAAAGTCGTAAATTTACAGCTTACCAAATATCTTGAAGACAATAATATTCTACCACAATTTCAGTCTGGTTTCCGCAAAGGATATAGCACAACAACCGCTCTGCTAGATGTTGTTGATAATTTACTGGCTGCACAGGATCAGGGTATGTGTAGTATTCTCGTCCTGCTTGATTTTTCCCGTGCATTTGATTCGATCAGTATTCCTCTTCTTCTCTCAAAACTTGCTTTCTATGGCTTCGACATCAATGCAATTAAATGGTTCTCTAGCTATTTAGAGTTCAGGACCCAGAGTGTGGAGCTGAAATTGCCCAGTGGAGAGTCCTTATTTTCCTCTTCTCAGGAGCTATCCCGCGGCGTGCCTCAAGGCTCAATTCTGGGGCCTATCCTGTTCATCCTCTACAGTGCTGATATTATTCAAGCAATTCCTAATTGTAGATTCCATCTTTATGCGGATGATGTTCAGCTGTACCACTCTTTTTTGCCCCAGGACCATGTTGATGCTGTAAATAAAATAAATGATGATTTAGCTGATATACTTAAGTGGTCAATTAAAAGTTCCCTAGTCCTCAATCCAAAAAAATCCAAATTTATGGTAATTGGTTCTCGAGGAGGGTTAAATAAACTTGCTGGTATTCAGCTAAATATCCATGTGGGGGGAGAGAGTGTAGAATATGTGCATGAAGTGAGAAATCTTGGACTGACCATGGACAGACATCTTCATTTTGAGAGTCACATTGCTGAATGTGTGAAGAGTTGTTTTTATCGGCTAAAAATGTTGTATAAAATTCGTCCCTACATTAGTGAAGATGTCCGCATTGCACTTTGTGAGTCCTTAGTCCTATCTAAATTAAATTACTGCGATGTGGTGTATGGGCCTTGTCTTTTGGCTAGGTCACAAAATCTTATCCAACGTGTACAGAATGCTTGTGCACGATTTTGCTTTAAAATACCTCCTCGCACACATATTACACCATTTCTAAATTCATCAAAACTATTAAAAATGAAATCTCGTAGAAAATTACATCTTGCAACTCTTCTTTTTGGCATCATCAATGCTGAAATTCCTAAATATCTTTTTAAGAAACTCTCTTGGGCTCAGGACTTTTCTCAGTATGTTAGAAGGAAATGTACTCACGTGTTTGTTACGCCAAGACATAGATCAGCAGCTTTCCGTGGGTCTTTTAGGTTTGCAGCTTCTCAGTGCTGGAACGACATTCCTCCTCCAATCCGTGCAATAACCTCGTTGTATACTTTTAAAAAAAAGTATAAGTTAGCACTTGTTACTGCCCAATTAAGCTCTAATTAACATATAAATTAAATAAAAAAAATTTAGTGCTACTTTTGTGGACTTGTTTGTTGAAATGCTGCATGCTGCTACTTGTTTGTTTGTTAATTTTTTATTTTTATATGAATATACACCCTTATTTTGAAATTGCGATACCTTATCTCACAGCTAATGTAAACGACGGGTGACAATATAATAGTGAAGTTAGTTTTTTTCTTTTGCTTTTATTTAAAAAGTTATGATAAGTCAAAGATTTTCAAAATCCCGCCGAATTTTATTGTTATTCTACACCGAACGCTGCGATACACAGCTGAGCGCGGTCATCGACCCGAGCCGTCACAGAATACTTGATAGCTAGTGTGCCGTCTGGTAATACGACATTTATTTTGTATTTTTTAAAGATAAGTAATCGACTATCATTTTTGATATTTTTATTGGATATATGGATTCAGTTACTGCTACAGATATTCTGATTTTAATAAGTCCCATATTTTCAAAATAGGGGTGTATATTTGTTTTGGCTTTGTATTTACGTAGGCATTATTATTTTATTTGTGATCATGCACTTTTTTTTTATTTTTTTATTACTTATACCATATATTAATCTTGTTCATTATCAGGCACACTTAGCTCGTACCTACCTTTAAGTTTTAGTATAACGGTGACGTCACTGCACCCCTGGCTTCGTCTGAAAACCAGCGTTGCTTCGCTTTTATGTGAAGTAACACAAAGCTGAGACGGGTCCTTTTTGACTGCAGTTTCACATGCGGCAGGCATTATTTATTGGCACTCGCCGGGTAGTTTCCCCGGTTGCATTTATTTAAAATCCATCTGCTTGCTTACCTCCCAAATGTTGTTTATCTTTTCATTTTAATTTTTTGTTGTTTTTTTACTTTAATGTTTCCCTTTTGTTATTGTTTTTGGCCTTATTATGTCTGTAGTTATTAATTAAGTATTTAAAATTAATATAATTTAACTAAATATATTGTAAGCAAATTGAAATTATTTAAGCTTTCTTTTTTTTTTCTTTTTGTTTTGTTTTGCTTGGTACCTAACTAATTGTTTCTGGCTTCTGCAGACATAAAGCAAATGGATTGACTGACCTGTTTGTTTTTACTTTTTTATGTCAAATCATCAATTTGCTTTTTTTCTCGCAATAATATTGTATCATTTGTTTTAATAATTTTATGTGTAATTGAACTTTATATCTTTGTTTCGAACTGCTGTATTGTGCATCTGTGTGTCAAATAAACGTTTATTTATTTATTTATTTGATCCGCTGTGATAAGTTGATCCGCTGGTATCAGTTGATCCACTGTGATAATGTGATCCACCGTGATAATTTGATCCACTGATAAATTATTCCGCTGTGATAAGTTGATCCGCTGGTTACAGTTGATCCATTGTGATAATTTGATCCACTGTGATAATTTGATCCGCTGTGATAAGTGGATCCGCTGTGATAAGTTGATCCGCTGTGATAAGTTGATCCGCTGGAATCAGTTGATCCATTGTGATAATTTGATCCACTGTGATAATTTGATCCGCTGTGATAAGTTGATCCGCTCTTATCTGTTGATCCACTGTGATAAGTTATTCCGCTGGTATCAGTTGATCCGCTGGTATCAGTTGATCCACTGTGATAAGTTGATCCGCTGGTATCAGTTGATCCATTGTGATAAGTTGATCCGCTGTTGTCTGTTGATCCGCTGTGATAAGTTGATCCGCTGTGATAAGTTGATCCGCTGTTATCAGTTGATCCGCTGGTATCAGTTGATTCATTGTGATAATTTGATCCACTGATAAGTTATTCCGCTGTGATAAGTTGATCCGCTGGTATCAGTTGATCCACTGTGATAATTTGATGTGCTGTGATAAGTTGATCCGCTGGTATCAGTTGATCCACTGTGATAAGTTGATCCGCTGTGATAATTTGATCCACTGTGATAAGTTGATCCGCTGTTGTCTGTTGATCCACTGTGATAAGTTGATCCGCTGGTATCAGTTGATCCACTGTGATAATGTGATCCACTGATAAATTATTCCGCTGTGATAAGTTGATCCGCAGGTACAGTTGATCCGCTGTGATAAGATGATCCGCTGGTATCAGTTGATCCGCTGTTGCCTGTTGATCCGCTGTGATAAGTTGATCCGCTGTTATCATTTGATCCACTGTGATAAGTTATTCCGCTGTGATAAGTTGATCCGCTGTTGCCTGTTGATCCGCTGTGATAAGTTGATCCGCTGTTATCATTTGATCCACTGTGATAAGTTATTCCGCTGTGATAAGTTGACCCGCTGGTATCAGTTGATCCACTGTGATAATTTGATCCATTGTGATAAGTTGATCCGCTGTGATAAGTTGATCCACTGTGACAAATTGTTCCGCTGTTATCATTTGATCCACTGTGATAAATTATTCCGCTGTGATAAGTTGATCCGCTGGTTACAGTTGATCCATTGTGATAATTTGATCCACTTTGATAATTTGATCCATTGTGATAATTTGATCCACTGTGATAATTTGATCCGCTGTGATAAGTTGATCCGCTGTTGTCTGTTGATCCACTGTGATAAGTTGATCCGCTGTTGCCTGTTGATCCGCTGTGATAAGTTGATCCGCTGTTATCATTTGATCCACTGTGATAAGTTATTCCGCTGTGATAAGTTGATCCGCTGGTATCAGTTGATCCGCTAGTATCAGTTGATCCACTGTGATAATTTGATCCATTGTCATAAGTTGATCCGCTGTGATAAGTTGATCCACTGTGACAAGTTGTTCCGCTGTTATCATTTGATCCACTGTGATAAGTTATTCCGCTGTGATAAGTTGATCCGCTGGTATCAGTTGATCCGCTGGTATCAGTTGATCCATTGTGATTAGGGTATCGAGAACCGGTATAAATCACAGAACCGGGATTTTCGGTACCAGTACTAATCAGAACCGGGATTTCCCGGGATTTTCGGTACTTTCGGGATTTTTTTTCTTCTTTTTGGTTTTGGAGGTAAATATAGTCTAAAAAATATTATTTATCTTAAATAGCACATATTGCGCATTCTGGCATGACAAGATAAGCATTGATTGCTTTAACACATTAAAATAGCATCACGACTGAGCCTCTTAAAGCAGGGGGCAGGCCAGTACTGCGGAAACTGCAAAAGCTGTTTTACGATGTCATCCACTCCGGGAGAACTCCAAAAGCATGGAACAGAAGCGTGATGGTGCTCTACTTCAAAAAAAGGGATAAAACCCTGCTGAAGAACTATAGACCCATCTCGCTTTTGAGCCATGTTTACAAGCTGCTCTCGAGGGTTGTCTCAATTCGTCTATCAAGAAGACTCGACGAATTATCAGCCCCTCGAACAGACCGGGTTTCAAAGCGGTTATGGCACCACAGACCACATCCACACATTGAGGCAAATTATACAGATGATCTAAGAGTATAATCAGCTTCCGTGTTTTGCATTTGTGGACTATGAGAAGGGCTAGGCTATTCTGGAATATTTGCAGCGATGCCAGGTCGATACTCGTTATGTAGAGGTGTTGAGATGTCTGTATGATGCCGCAGAAATGACCGTTCAAGTTCAGTGCCGACAGTTAAAGTCTATCCAACTGTGCAGAGGTGTAAGACAGGGTGACGTTATATCCCCGAAACTCTTCTTACTTTGCCTTGCGCTGGATGGGGCATAAACCTAAATGACGAGCACATCTCACACCTCCGGTTTGCAGACGATATCGCACTAATGGTGAAAACGCCGCAAGAGCCACACTGGATGCTGAATGACCTAGCAGATGCCTCTCGTTGGGTCGGCCTCGGCGTGAACTTTGACAAGACCAAGGTCATGGTTAATAGCCTTGTTATGCTGGAGCCGATCCTAGTAACCGATCTCTCGAGATTGTTCAAAAATACAACTACCTCGGGTAAATAATGCCATTATTGGGTAGAAACAATCTGGAGAGTGAGATTAAGAAGCGAATACAGCTAAGTTGGGCAGCGTTTGATAAACTTCCACGAGTCTTCTTATCGCAAATTCTACAGTGCATAAAAACAATAGTTTTCAATCAGTGCGTCCTACCAATGATGACCTACCGCCGGTGCTGAGACGTGAACACTCACGTGGCTGGTCCACCAATTTAAAGTCGCTCAAAGAGTTCTGAAGAGGGTTATGCTCGGAGTTTCTCTGAAATATCGCATTCGCAATGAAGTGATCAGACAGAGAACTAAATTCACCGACATAGCTCAAGGAATTAGCTCTCTGAAGTGGCAGTGGGCTGGCCACATCTGTAGGAGAACCGAGTTCTCGAGTGAACACCGCGACTCGGCAAAAGTAGTGTTTGACGTCCTGTGGCTAGATGGAGCGATGTTCTGCGCAGGGTAGCCGGGAGAGTGTGTATGCGACGTGCCGCTGACAGGGCATATTAGCGCATGTTGGGAGAGGCCTAAGTCCAGTAGTGGACGCAAATAGGCTGGTGATTATTAAAATACAGTTATAAATTCACTTTTGATAAAGTTGTACACATAACACATCAACGTATATCGTAGGCCGATTCTCCTAAATAGTATCTTCATTTTGGTCCTTATAATTAAACTTTCTTGTTCTCTTGGTAATGTGTCTTCAAAAAGATCATTGCATATAAAGTTGCATCACCTAATCGAGATCTAATTTTGTCACAAAAAAGGCCAGCTGAGGAGAAAATTCTTTCTGGCTGCACGCTAGTAGTTGGAATTGTGAGAAGGTGTTCGTAAGCTTTTTAAGTACCACATTTTGTTTTATGATGGAATAATGATCTACCAGGTACAACACCTACAGATACAACATTTTAATGAGAATATGGTTTTAGCTTGAATATTTTGTATAAAAAGAATAAATGCTGTTAATAGAAGATTAAAATCAAACAAATGATTATATAGTTAACATGATTCGTTATTTCCCAAAAATACCGAAAATCCCGGTTCTTATTCATTGAGAACCGGTTCTTTGACTACTATTAAAGAACCGGGAAATCCCGGGATTTTCGGTTCCGGGATTTCCCGGTTCTGACCAACCCTAATTGTGATAATTTGATCCGCTGTGATAAGTTGATCCATTGTGATAATTTGATCCACTGTGATAAGTTGATCCGCTGTTGCCTGTTGATTCGCTGGTATCAGTTGATCCGCTGTGATAAGTTGATCCACTGTGATAATATGATCCATTGTGATAAGATGATCCGCTGTGATAAGTTGATCCACTGTGATAATTTGATCCATTGTGATAAGTTGATCCGCTGTGATAAGTTGATCCACTGTGATAATTTGATCCGCTGTGATAATTTGATCCGCTGTGATAAGTTGATCCACTGTGATAATTTGATCCGCTGTGATAAGTTGATCCACTGTGATAAGTTGATCCGCTGTTGCCTGTTGATCCGCTGTGATAAGTTGATCCGCTGTTATCATTTGATCCACTGTGATAAGTTGATCCGCTGTGATAAGTTGATCCACTGTGATAATTTGATCCGCTGTGATAATTTGATCCGCTGTAATAAGTTGATCCGCTGTGATAATTTGATCCACTGTGATAATTTGATCCGCTGTTATCTGTTGATCCACTGTGATAAATTGATCCGCTGGTATCAGTTGATCCGCTGTGATAAGATGATCCGCTGGTATCAGTTGATCCACTGTGATAAGTTGATCCGCTGTTGTCTGTTGATCCGCTGTGATAAGTTGATCCGCTGTTATCAGTTGATCCGCTGGTATCAGTTGATCCATTGTGATAATTTGATCCGCTGTGATAAGTTGATCCACTGTGATAATTTGATCCATTGTGATAAAGTTGATCCGCTGTGATAAGTTGATCCACTGTGATAATTTGATCCGCTGTGATAAGTTGATCCACTGTGATAATTTGATCCGCTGGTATCAGTTGGAAAAGTTTCCGCTTTAGGGTTTTCCCCGGTTGGGAAAGTTTCCAGTTGGGGAAGTTTCCGATGGAGGTAGTTTCTGAAAGGGGAAGTTTCCGCGATACCTAAATATTTTGTGATTTCAGACTGGAACAAGACAACGCGATGCTGATCGGGCAGTACCTGAAGAAGGCCGAGGAGATGCAGAACGAGATCATTGACCTGCCAGACAACGTCGAGGTCAGAACACCATTCCACTCACATACAGTAGATTAATTTGAAATAGAAGCAAACTTTCATCTGTAGATTTAACATCAGCAACAGTATTTACAGATAGCCAGAGCCCTTAAAAGTTGGCTTGACCAATTTATAAGTACTATTACAAACTTAAATCAAAATTCTTTCTCACAAATTTATAATCTTGGTTTAACAAATGGATTAGTTTATTATTTGATTAGTAGTTGTACATTTTTTTATAAAAAATACAGGTTTAAAAATTGATCGAGTTCCCAAACATAACTCTAAGCTTGACTTTATTAAAATGTACAAATTGTTGTAGGAGTTACAAGAGCTGACACTGCGACTGCGCGAACAGCTGATATTCTGTCAGATCGGACGCGAGGAGGCGGCCGACAGCGAGAGGGAACTTAGGAACCAGGTATACTACTAAATAATACTTTAGTACACCATTACTCCGACAAAAATATTAAAATATGTATGGTAATAAGAATAATAGACAAGTGCTAAAACCCCCACAACTTTTAAACGGGTAAACCGATTTTCGTCAAACATGTCTAAGAACACTCGCACGTAAGTCCTTTAATATAAAAAAACTAAATTGAAATCAGTTCATCCGTTCGGGAGCGATGATGCCACAGACAGACAGATACACACACACACACAGACACGTCAAACTTATAACACCCCTCTTTTAGCGTCGGGGGTTAAAAAGGAGTTGCACACCCGTGTTTCTCTTCTCGCTAACTACCCCTCGCCCCTCACTAACAATATGAATCAATGCAATTTTGACTAAGTCGCAGCATCTTATAGTTTTGGATGGTTTTTTGAAGGTACCTTGTAAATGGACGTATGTTGTTTCAGTTGTTAGAGCACGGCGCGATGTTGAACCAACAAGAAGCGGAATTGAATACTGTTAAGAATGAACTCAAAAGTGCCAGGTAAGGGTCACCTGAAGAGACACGGTACTGAATCTAATAGAAATTTTCAGTCACTAATTTCGTTATAAATCATACTAGTGGCGCCCCGCGTAGTTCCCGATCCTGTGAGAATATGGGGATAAAATTGCTAAAAACCTTCCTTTCGAATCACTCTATCTATTAAAACAAACCGCATCAAAATCCGTTGCGTAGTTTTAAAGATCTAAGCATACATGGCTTTGTTTTATACTATGTAAAGATTGACAGATTGTTAGTGTATGTAATATGTGTATGTATGTGTGTTTGTTGTAGAGAGGAGGTGGACCGGTTGCAGACGGAGCACGAGCAGATGAAGGAGCTCGGGGACAAGCTCCGGCATTCCAATGACATGATCGAACAACTGTTAGAGGATAAGGTAACAATGGACTTCTACAATATCACTTATAATTTTAGACATATATTTAATTTTTTATAGTCAATTGTGGTTTTGAGTTTCATATTAAGACTTTCAGAACATTTTTTATAGCAAAAGGACATGCCAGGCAGTGCTGATTTTCAGCCCTTAAATATTGACTTAGTTCAATGTTATTAACATCCAGACATATCGTTGTTAAACAAAATGACATAAAAACCCTGGCAAAAGGGGATCCCAGGCTTCACTGCTTTTCAGTCACTCCTACCCTTTAAGATGTAGAATAAGGTCCTATTCTGATAACATAACTAACATCATACCCATTGTCGTCGTACAGAAGCGTCTCCAAGCGGAAGTGATGGAGGTCCGCGGGCGCGTGTCGGTGCTGCAGCAGGAGCTTGACAACAGCGAGAAGGTGCAGAAAGACTTCGTGCGACTCTCGCAGTCACTACAGGTATAGACACCGGGGTAGTTTAACAATATGGTGAAGGAAAAGAAAAATCTGTGCGGTAAATTGATGCTCTTTCCTCGTAGTTAAGAAGTTGTATCGGTTGTAAGTAGGAATGTGTATATTGCGCTATTACGATAATGTTTTAAAGTACTAGTGGAAGATGAAGAAACTTAAGATAAATTTCAAATATCGGAATTAAAGTTAACCTAAGAAATAACCCGTTCCGGTTGTTTTGCGATGCAGGTGCAATTGCAGCGTATCCGCGAGGCGGACACGGAGGTGCGGTGGCAGCACGAGGACGACGTGACGCAGTGCCCCGCGTGCCACGCGCCGCTCAACAACAACAAGAAGAAGGTGAGTGACACGCGCCCGACAGGTCACGACACTACCCCCCCCTGAGGGTACACCGCGCGTGACACTCCCCGTCAGTGCAGGGGGAGTGTCACGGGCTGCGGCCGCATGCTGTGCCCCCTCCCCCGTCACTTACCGTGTGTTTGGCGTGTTGTGCCCTATACCCCCTCTTTACATGACGTCCGTTTGCCCCCTGTCCCCAGGTGCACTGCCGTCACTGCGGGCGCATCTTCTGCGCGCAGTGCGTGCGCGACGAGGTGCAGTCGGGCCCGCGCGGCGCGCCGGCGCGCGTGTGCGCGGTGTGCCGCACGCTGCTCCAGCCGCACGCCAAGCCCTACTTCAGCACGCAGCCGCCGCACTCGCCCGACTAGCGCCCGCCCTCCGCCCCGCGACACACACACAACCTACCACCAATTGTGCCGATGATCCACGTTTTATCATCAAAGGACCCCGATGGCCCCTCTACTGCTGATCTGATATCTATAGTCCACCTAATTTATTTATCATTATCGTCCTTGCTTTTGTATGATTTGGCCTCAATTCTGTGTTCCGATCTAAGGTAAATATGTCAACTCTCCATTACTAAAGACGAAATTGAGAACTGGTGCAACAACCCACATAAAGTCTACGCAATAGTTAATTGTTTATTCTGAAAGTGTTAAAAGACAATATGCCAGTATTATCGGGTCACGTCTTTCATGTATTTAGTTAATTGTAGATAATAATTTTAATTTATTATTTTAGAATTGTGGCCAAGTAAATATTTCCCAAATATAAATGCCCACCCATGCCCCACACATTTAGAATGTATCCATACAAATAGCACGACAAATTCTAAATTGCATAAAAAACCCTCATTTTAATGAACTTGTCCCCTAAATACTATTCTCACTTTAATTCGCTACAAACGGAATTACAATATACAAAGTGATAATATACTTATGAAATGTTATCTAACTTTTTAATTTATTTTCGCTAGAGGTAGCAATATAAAACATTGTTTTCACCGCTAGATGGCACTGTTATTAAAGTAGGAAATGAAATTGTGATTGTGACTCCGTTTGTGGCAGGCCGGACGGTCGATGTAATATAAGATTAGAACAAGCAAAGCTAGGTGATCTAGTTGTTATCTATTGTCTAGGTTATTGTGATAAACCGCGTGTGTAAATAATACACTGTTAGAATAATCAAATATTTTATTGTAAATAAAGAGCTCGGTATACTAGCGAGACTTGTCATTCACATTCCTCATTAACATTATAACTTATAGTAAGTATGATATGTCTAGTCGGCGTAGTTCTCCAGGCTGAGCGTTATCACGTCACTCACCAGACAGTCTGCAGGCTGGCAACAAGAAAACAATATTTTAGAACGCTGTGTGAAAGTATTGAAGGGGCAAGCGTTGGCCTTGTGTTCGAGAGTGAGTTTAAATCCTTACCCTTAGTTTTGTTAGAGGTGTAGGCGTGTGCAACCCACTTTGCTAGTAAGCATAAAGTATGTGTGGCGACTAAACAAGGTCGAAATAAGAAGAGTTCGATTGGACGCGCAAATATCAGCAACTACTGGTCCGATTTGAAAAAATATTTCTGTGCCAGATAGCCCACTTATTGAGGAAGGATATATAGTATAGCCTATGACATATAGTAGATAGATAGATAAAAAGTTTATTTGGTTCTACAATCAGTCAATCAATTAGTATAGCCTATGACATATAGTATAGCCTATGACATGACATGACGGTATGACCACTAGGAGAGGAGTTAACGCTGCTAGTACGTCATATTGCCAGTGTAGTTACCTCTGAGCAGATCCCGACGAGTGCGTCGGCACACCCGTAGAACTCCTCCTTGAGCGAGATGACGATGGTCTGCAGACAGCCCTTCTTGCTGCGGATGTAGGACGCCACCTTCCCGATGTTGGTGTTGTCCAGCGCCGCGTCGATCTCGTCCAGGAGGAAGAACGGCGCCGGCTGGTAGCTGGGGAGGTAGTGGGATGTTTGTTAAGGGAGTTGGCAATGACAGGTTCAAAAATAGTGACAAGCGCAATGAGCCTGTTTATGGTGTAACCGAAATAATGTTGTGAGAAAATAGACATGTTCTAGAACTAAGTTTGACCATGTTGGGCTAGCATAGTACCTCAAATTGAGTACAGATAAGAGTCCTAAGTGACTGAAAAATTTCAGTGTATTGAGTGTAGGTAGAGTCCCATCTGAGTCTGTCGAAATATATGGCAGAGTGGTCTTTATCCTGGACTGCAATCCGTAAGGTTGCGGATTCAATTCCCATACAGGGTAAAAAGTTACTGTAATGAGATAATATAGTGAATGATATTATATACCTGTGTATAGCAAACAGTAGCGCCAACGCGGCGACAGTCTTCTCCCCTCCCGAGAGGTTGGACATGGGCTGGAAGCGCTTGCCGGGCGCCACGCAGTTGTAGTTGATGCCGTCGAGGTAGGGCTCCTCGGGGTTCTCGGGCCCGAGGAAGGCCTGCGCCGACTGGTTCATGGCCAGCGCCTTGTAGATCGCGTCGATCTCGTTCGCCACGTGCTCGAAGCAGTCCATGAACTTGTCGTGACGCTCCTTCTTTACCTACAATTGTAATATTAATATATCAGATGGGTTCATGAGAAGGGAGTGTATCTTGTATCCTGACAATCATATTATTGTCAAGATATTGATACATTGCCACGCCCGATGATATACCCACAGCCTTGACTAATCCCGTAGAAACGCAATAAAGAGTGTACCTTTGATGATCAATTAAATATTTATGATGTAATAAAAATACCTCATTTCTACTCTACAAGTCTACAATATTAACATAAAGTTTATAAATTGGATTGGACTTATTTTAATTTGAACTATAAGTCAAGTATTACACCCGTTACCTTCTCGAAGGCGAGCTTGGCCTTGTGCGCCCGTTTCCTGGCGGCGACGAAGGCCTCGTTGGTGGCGCTGACCTTCTCGCGCACCTCGTCCAGCTTCTGCAGCGCGCGCATGTTGGGCGCCTGGATCTTGTCCACCGTCGCCTGCAGCGCGTGCAGCGCCTTCTGCAGCTTGTCCGACTTGCGCTTCACCTCCTCCGCTTCTTCTAGCTCTTTCAGCGAGTCGGAGAGGGAGCTGTAGTCCACGCGGATTCTGTAATTTATTTATTTATTTAATAAAGCTCACAAAGCAGGTTACAATAATTGTTTTGTACAAAAAAAGAATTACAAACATTTTGATCTAAATCAAGACTCTATATGTGAACATGAAATGGCTAAATTAATGTTGCAAGATTTAAATTATATGAAAATAGTTTTAGGATGATGCGTACAAACATACATACACAAAATATGGAATAAATTGCAATAATAAGGATTGGTTAAGGAATTTCGATTTGTTTGTTTGAACGCGCTAATCTCAGAAACTACCGGTCCTATATCAAAAGTATTTCAGTATAAACGCTACGACCAAATAGGACCAGTGTGCCTAGTGCGAGTTTTATTTTCTAATAATTAACTTTACGATGGGATCGAACACGCCGCCAGAAGATGGCGCTGATTCGATCCTATACAAATCTGCGTTATCGAAAAGTTAACTTTTCGAAACAAAACTCGCAGAAGGCGCACAGAGCTAGCGCGAGTTATTAATAAGTGTCAGCTGCAGTACCTGGACTCCCTGTTGTACTGCTGCGTGGTGGACATGGAGGAGGGCTCCGACTCGTTGTCGGCCGTGTCGTCCAGGCTGCCCTCCAACAAGGGGATGATGATGTCCTCGATCTACGGACAAACACACACACACACAAATAAATATATTACTTGGGGTTTGTACAAACATACACAAGTCAAATTTTTGAAACTAAATTTACATTCAGGACAAAATGCACCCTCTACTAAAACTGACAATATCCATCTATTTGCATTGAACTGAGTGATTGACATTGTCTCTTAATGACGGTATAATCCTGTTGAAGATCACTTTAGTTACTTCAAATTGTTAACATTATGAGTCAGCCATTTGTTACGGGACAGACAAACAGCTGGTGATAAGTGGCTATTATCAAGATATTAGACTCTTTTCAAATGAGTTGAGTTAGAGGCAAGTTTATACAACGCAGTAGCTGTAGCTTACTTACTTTACATAAATAAAAAAATAGGAATTAAATTTTATACTTGAATGTCCAGTCCAGACATTTTGGGTTCTTGTCACTATGCTATGTAGGAAAAATATGCTCTAGTCAATGTGTACTTCAGGAGATTTGAGTGCTCGACCCATTGTGTAGTAGTCACTTCAAGCTCTAGGCGATAATCAAATGTAGTCAAATTGTGTTCTAGACAGTCCAAGACCAACCCACATAAATATTATGTGAGAGTGTGGTAAGGCTTTACCAGTACAATGTTAGTGAACATGCGTGTGTAGTGTTACCTTGCACTGTCTGAGTATGTTGTGTCGGTCGCTGCGGCGGCTCTCGATGCGCGCCTCGATCGCGGAGATCTGTTTCTGGATCGACTGGATGTCCTTCTGCACGGCGGCCACGTCTTTACGAGCCTGCAAATGGGGAGATTATTGGAGACGGGAATATTCATAAGGGATGAATTGAAAACTAAACAATTTATTTAGTTATCATTCAGAATTCACGGCCATGTTAAATTCAAAACGACAAAAACTGTAAGTACCTAAACTTGTAATAAAGTGTATATAGTAAAAAAACGTAGTCTTACATTTTGCATAACATTTGTGTTTTTCCGCAGTAGTAGCTCTGTGAACACTACTACGAGTCTGCTTCCAAGTAAACCTTGTAGGCATTTTACACAAACGTTGTAAGCACACAAAAAGTAACATAGTTTTCTACCCACTTCAGTGTGGACGCAAATGTGTTTTAAACTTGTACCAAAACATATTTGTGACACAGTGTGAACAAAACGATATTTGTGATCAGTTTATTACAAGTTTTGTTTCAAACCTGATTGGTGGTGTAAACGAGAGGTTAGTAGTACCTTATTGACATCATCGTCCGCGTGGTCCTGTTTGGCCCGGAGCGCCGCTCTCGTGGCTTTGAGCCCGTCGGCGCGGCGCAGGTCGCTGTCGATGTCCTGGCGCTGGCGCGCCTCGGCCTGCCTCCCCTTCTCCACTTCGTCCTCCGCGTCCTGCGCCGCGCGCTCCCACCGCGTCACGTTCTCTGGGGGAACAGGTTCACGTCACGATATGCCTGCCTGAGAGAACACAGCAGGCCATCGCGCTCCTACCGCCTCAGTAGAGAGAGACAAAGAGATTTCTCGTCATGACATGCGGTCTCAAGGAGTAAACACTTACATAAGTTATTTATAATCCAGAGAGTAGGTCTGCATTGGAACAAGTTATTTGAATATTAAAATTACAACTTGTTAGAAGAACCGATTTCGAAGGTCAAATGTAAGTTCAAAATGCCATTTTGCTAATTTCAAATAGGTGCCTTATTTAACCCGAAAGTACGTATAACATTTTTGAGAAAACCTTTTTCTTCAACTCTCCGCTTGCATCGGTCTTATATTAATAAATTAACTAAATAAAAACGAACGTCTTTTTCACGAATATCATCACTTTTAATTGAATAAAAATATTAAAAAAGCAAAAACGATTGGCAGCGGTGGGATTCGAACCCACGCCTCCGAAGAGACTGGTGCCTTAAACCAGCGCCTTAGACCGCTCGGCCACGCTACCACGCTCGTAACGCCCGAAATTCATTATCAATAGCACGGGGGTACTAGTTATAAATAGAATCGATGATAATGAGCTAGATTTTTAGTCGACGTTCGTAATATTGCATACAATGAGAATATTTACACAACATACTACATTGTTTACATTAAATATGTTGGATAAGCAAGTTTATAAATTGTAAACAAATAGTTATTTTTGAATACATTTGTAAGAATGGGCAAGAAAGTCGGACTGGTATTTTACTGGTACAGTTTATGCAATCATTAATAATCTTTGAAAATCTTTTTAATATACATATTGCATATTCATTAGCATCTGGACATTTGGATAATAAAATACTGAGTCTCAATATTTTCTGTGCCAGTGACAGCGTCGCTGTAATCGCATCTTTTGGTTGTCAGTTTAAAGAAAATGTATCCAAATGACATTGGAGTGTAAATGACAATAATAACTTCCAATTTTGTCCGCCGGCACAGAAGATTGTGAGTCCATAAGCCAATGTGGTACTGACTCTGCGTGTCGCGGCTGCGCTCGAACTCGAGGTTGGAGGCGATGCGGTCGATCTGCGCGTCGAACTCCATGCGCCGCTTGGCGCGCTCCTGCTGCACACGCAGCTCGCGCTCCTCGTACTGCCTGCAAGCACAACAGGACATACATTAGGAACGTATTAGTACTCAACGCACCTGTTTGCAGCTAGCAGTGATACAGTGTGCAGAAATCGGTATGATATCAACCTTTTGACTGAAGTATGCGGTATTTTTATATTGCTGTTTGCCGCAACGGTTTGCTCTAAGTGCGGTTTACGTCTAAGCTTAAATACACTCAGACGAAATTGCCACCACCAAAATTAAAGTTTAGATTAAATGATCCTTTTTAAATAAGACTGAAGAAGCTGTGTGTAGCACTTAAAACTTATTAATGAATCAACATTTCGAACAAGGGGGTGTTAGCTGAGCACCGCGTATACTACATCTCGTCATTATTGCGTATGGCTTTAATCTGCTTACAATGTACAGGTTATTTAGTTCATATATCCTGTACTAGTATCCTATATTGCCGTACCGTATGTTGGCGACGCCGATGTCCCGGCAGAACCCGCGGAACACGACGTCCTCGACGTTGTTCATGTTCTCCTTGATCTCCTGGATCTGCTGGTCGCGGCTGCGGATCGTGCGCTCGATCTCCTCCACGTGAGGCTACACACATATTGGATCAGTCAAGGTCAACAAGTTGTGTTTACGTCTGGGTTAATTCATGACTGGTTCATCACTTGCTCGCGCGGCAGAGAAACGATACTACTATCATTGAACGCGCGCGCCAACCACGGCCAAGCCAAACGAGGACGATAAAACCCAACATAAAAGTCTCTGCCAAGTATTTCCGTTAGGTTGGTTGTTTTACTCACCGAAATGAATAACAAGTTTAAAGTGACGCTTCTGCCAAGTATGACTGTAATCGCGTACTCACCCCAAACATTTCAATCTTCCTCTCGAGTTCAGCCAGTTCGGCGTCGAGCGCTTTGATTTGCTTTAACTGAAACAACAACACATTGTTCAATTCTTCAAATAAAATTAAAACAGTTTGGGCCATATGTCTGTACTACTGCTTGAATAGTGAGGTAAATTTTCAGTCAGTTTTAGGGCTCTTTAAATGTTTACGTTCCGTAACCACGATTCGCATTTATTTGAAGAGCCCTCAATATACAACAACTGTTATAATTGAAGCCCTATCCTATCCCCCTTGCCCGTGTGCCCTTGGGTTGTAGTCCGTACGCACGGTGGTGTCGCGGTCGGTGACGGCGTACTTGAGGCGCGACTCGAGCCCGCGGATCTGCGAGTCCACCGTCGTCAGCTCCGACTCCTTGCGAGACTTCTTCATCGACTCGCGCAGCTCCTCCGTCAGTTTCTCCTGGTTATTGAAAAATACAATTAGTAAACTCGAAAATATGTAATCATACACTAATAAACTCCTCAAAAATGTGTTAAAATTAATATGTATTTGTTTTGTTTTTCAAGTACCATGCATTAAATCTTTATTCCAAGTCGAAGTAATAAATAATAATAAATCTTTATTGCGTAAGTTTTATACAATCACAGTCATATTGCAAAATTGATTATCTCTATTAGCGCATCCATTCACAACGCCTTTAGTCTTTACTACGAACAAATAACAATTCGATTTAAGATTGACTTTTTTAAAAGTGTCTCGCTTAGCTCACATGCGACAAGATAAGACAATTCTGTCCTTCAGTGAGAGTCTACAACCCTATAGTTTATTCCTGAATAGTAAACCAAGACATACCTTCTTGGCCTTGAGCTGCGAGAGATGTTTCTCGTCCCAGCGCTTGGCCTTGCGCGCGAGGTCCAGCGACCCGCCCGAGATGATGCCCGACTTCTGGTAGAACGTGCCGTCCAGCGCCAGCGCCTGAACACAACAACGATATTTGGTATGGAATATATTTGTTGGTGTAATCTTGTACAGTTATGGGGGATATATTTATTTTTTCAGACACTTGAACAACATTATTATTCTTCAACATATATGTTCAATATACAGGATTTTTCAAGTGAGCATACGATATCCGAAACTTTAAGAAATATCGAAAAATGCTTAAAGATGTCTCGAGGCCGAATTTATTAAACTAAACGTAACTAACTGCATCATTACATTTTTGACCCCTGGCCAGGAATTTAACCAGCCTATTGACTATGACAAAAATTGTTACACCCTGTATTATCAAAATGCGGTTTTATTATTATCTCTGATTAGAGGCCATGGCCAGCAGTGGGGCGATATGCATAAAATAAAGCGGTGTCCGTACGTCGTATCGGGTGTTCTTGGTGCGGTCGAGGTCGTAGGCGACGCGCGAGGCGTCCTCGGGCGTCTCGCAGACCAGCGCGTTGTTGGTCACGAACAGCACGGCGCGGTGGATGGCCGCCGGCTCGAACCGCAGCACGTCGAACAGCAGCTTCACGTTCTTCGGCTCCTTTATGTCTCTGGGGGAGCATACGACACGTCACGGCGCTAAGTATTGAGGAACAGTGATAGGACTCGTGGCAATACTGGATATTTGATTATAGTTCTAATAACCCGATGAGTAGAGGCGTACTATGTGAGCGAACGTAAATATTAACTAAGACTAAATCTTGGGCCCCACGGTCCGTGTAGGAGGTGGAAGTCTGAGAATTCTGAGAAGGAAGACGTCTGGGAGGGGAGAAGTCAGGGTAGGAGTAGTCTTAACGGGGCGTTCTATGGGTTACCTAAGTCTTTCCCGAAGCGGTTTGGCTTGAATGTAGTCCAGAGGGAGGAACGTCTCCGGCTCCAACATCCTCTCTTTCAGCACCTGGACACACCATTAGGTTTTATTTATAAAATTTATATTAAAAGTTAAAGTATTTTTATATAGAAAAGCATATAAGTTGAAGAGCGTCGGTGGCGCAGGGGTTAAAAGAGCGTCGGTAGCGCAGGGGTTAAATGAGCGTCGGTGGCGCAAGGGTTAAGGCCGTTGACTTCCGATCGGAAGGTGCCTGGTTCCAACCCCACCACTCCCGCCACGTACCAATGTGTTTTCAATTTACGAATTCATAAGTACGTTAATTTCTTAAGCTCTAACGGTGAAGGAAAACATCGTGAGGAAACCTGCACACCCCTGGGAAGAAATTCTAAGGTTGTGTGTGAAGTCGACCAACCCGCACTTGGCCTGTGGTTGACTAAGACCTAATCACCCTAATTCAGGGTAGGCTCGTGCCCCTCGGTGGGGACATTATATGAGCTGATGATGATGATATAAGTTGACGTCATTTATAATTTTCATATTGAATCAAATTAAATCTTGTGTATATGGGGTTGGTATTCCCCATTGAAAGGGAGGATCCTCCGACTAGACGGGTGTAATTGTATCTGGTGGGCAGCTGCCCGACGGTTGTTGTCGGGTTCTCATATTATGTATAAGCTCAGTCGCTCTCTCTTGCGCGATTCAGGATTCTTCAGTTTTAGTTCCTAAGTGACGAGGTAGATGTCGCTACATCATCGTTAGTATTTAGTTCCTATGTGTTCATATGGTAGATGTCGCCACATGTAAATAGCTCATGATGTATGCTACTGATGCACCCCAATCTTGTGAAACTCACCTGTATACACCGGCGCGCCGTCTTCTCGGTGTCGACGACGATGGCCTCCATGTACTTGCCGAGCACCTTGGTGATGGCCACGTTGTACCGCTTGTGCGTCGGCTGGCACATGTTGATCATGCGGTCGTACTGCGCAGGAAGATACACTTAGTAAGGAGATGAAAATAACAAAATACACTAACTAACTAGATCAAAATATACTAGTTTACTTACTTTCACTTACTCAACGTAAGTGAAGATAGTTTTCGCGGGGTTCACGTATAAGGGTGCAGTTGCCCTACAGCGCGTTCACGGCACTAGATAGAGCCGCTTTCATACGTTTAGAAAATATGTTTAAAAAGGTTGCGAGTAGAGTAATACGACAGAGTGTAACGAATACACAGCACTAAGTTAGAACCACGATAAAGTCGAATACATTTGAAAAAGTTCTGAGTCCACTGATATAGTGTGTGCATGCATACTGATCACCCGCCAGTCCTCCAACAGAGAGTGATGGCGGGAGAACGGGGGAAAGTTGTGTCCGCGTCTACAGCCACAGTGGACAACTCCACGTGACCACGAGCGCTCCGCCCAGAGCGTGTCGACAGAGAAGGAGATACGTACCACCCCGGGAATGTCCCTCTTGAACCCCTCGACGATCTCCTGCTTCTTCTTGCGTCTGGCCTCCTCGTGCTTGTCGACCCTTGCGTCCCCGAGCTGCGCGCCCACGGCCTCGAGCGCGGCCTGCAGCTCGGCGGCGCGCCCGCGGCACGAGCCCACGTCCGCCTGCGGGGGGAGCCTGCTTTTATCGTCGAGCTGCATGCATGGGCTTCCATACAAAATTTTAATTCCTTTGTCTATGACAGTCGATTTTTAGCCCATCGTGCGGCGCTGCTGTCGCACATTTTACAGAAACGCATACGTACACTCATACACAATGAGAGGGAAAGACATACATAAACTTTTGCTGTACTGTAAGCCTATCTACAGACCACGCAGCATTTCATATATTGTTAAACTAACCAGATTACTACAGATAAAATAAACTCATATATTTTAATTTCCACTTGATATGTTGAAAAGCTTACAGCCTAAGCGACTTTCGTGCGTCCCAAACACACTGAGTCAATAAATAATGAAATAGTAACATGCTTGTTTGTCTTATTATCTCCTTTACCCTAATGTAATCATAATCACCCTTATAATATAATATTACCTGTAGCTCGGCCCGGAGCCGCCGCTGTTCCTCGAGCGCCTGCTCCGAGCTCTTGATGTGTTCATTCAGTTTGTCCACGCGCTTCATCGCCTCGTTTCTCTCGTGACCCTGGTGACGACATGATTTATATCAATAAACGAACATAATCTATCTAAATCTTGATGTCTATTCTTCTACTACATGGACCCCCTCAATTCACACATGTGCATGGACCCGCTCATTACGCACATTTGCATGGACCAGCTCAAGACACATGTGTATGGACCCAGTCAATATACACGTGTATGTACCCGCTCAAGACACACTTATGCATGGACCAGCTCAAGACACATGTGTATGGACCCAGTCAATATACAATTATACACGTGTATGTACCCGCTCAAGACACACTTATGCATGGACCAGCTCAAGACACATGTGTATGGACCCAGTCAATATACACGTGTATGTACCCGCTCAAGACACACTTATGCATGGACCAGCTCAAGACACATGTGTATGGACCCAGTCAATATACACGTGTATGTACCCGCTCAAGACACACTTATGCATGGACCAGCTCTAGACACACTCGTGTATGAACCCGCTCAAAACACTTGTGTATGCACCCGCTCAAAACACACATTTGTATGGGCATGTATGTATCTCGCTCGGCGTACCTTCTGTCGGTGCTTGTTCTCGAGCTCGCCCTTCTTGCGCAGCTCGTTGTCGAGGCGGTCCTGGTCGGCCTTCTGCTCGCGGTTGACGGAGTCCAGCTCCTGCAGGTAGCGCGCCGCCTGCCGCGACGCCTCCATCTTCAGCTCCTCGTACTCGCGGATCTACCACAACAAGTTTATGTAAGTGACGAGACTCGACGTGTACGCTACACGCCTGCCCATTACAGACGCCGTGTACTGCGGCAGTCACCCCGAGACATCAGTTGGCGAGTCTCGTGTGCAGTCATTTCACTGATCACATTGCCCTTCAAACTGGAACACAGTAATATTTTCGCACTACTGTTTGGCACCAGAATATCTGGCAATGCGAAAAGGAGGGGGAGGTATTTGCATCTATTACACTGACTAAATTAAATAAGATATTAAATCTCACCTGAGCCTCTTCCAAATGCACATCCGGCCTGCCGGTGTGTCCAGCCCCGACTGTATTGAGCTCCCACTGCGCTTTCTGTTCCTCAACTTGTTTCAGCTCCTCCTCCAACTTCCTAATGTCAGCCTGGTGAGCCTCGTGCGCTTTCTGCGCTTGTTCCAACGTCTTTAAAGCGCTTTCCAGCTTCTTTTGCATGTGTGTTACACGTTCTTTCGCTTTAATGAATGTTGGACGCTTCTTGGAGATCTCTGCTTCCTGTTGAATGATAACAAAATTTATTAATTTAAGAATAGTTTGTGTTTTGATGAATGCGCTAAAATTAGGAAATACGAAGAAGACAAAAATATCTATAAATGTTGAGACGAGACTAAAAGTGTATTGTTGGCAAAAATCAAATCAATATATGTACTTACAGCCTCCCTGATCTCCTGTTCGATCTTGGCGACCTCCCGCTGTATGACCCCCGACTCCTTCTTCTTGTCCTTGAGAGCGTCCTCGGCCTTCTGTCGTTTCTTCTCGACTTTAGCGAGCTCGTTCTGCTTGTATTGAAGCTCTTCCTCATTGGCTTGGATCTCTCTCTCGTTGTGGTATAGGTGGAACAGCTGTAGTTCTACTCTTTGTTCTTGCTAAAATATGATTTGTTTATTGAATAGCTGTGTCTCGGTTTTATTTATTTTGTGGGAAAAGTGGGCTGAAACATAGACTTTGCTCTGGGATATAGTCAACCTAGCCGGGTTAGAGATTGAAATGAAGGAAAATATCATGAGGAAGTCTAAGGTTGTATGTGAAGTGTGACCAAATCTTATTCAGGTTCTTTGATGGGAACCCCCATGAGCTGATGATGAATTAGAAATGAATTGAAAAAAGTAATATTTTTGTTATACATGAAACAATTAGTACCTATGTTTTAATAAACTTTGAATTCACATTGTAATGTGAATTCATAGTCAAAGTCTAAGAACTCTTAAAAGAATTGATATATGATAATGAACTTATTGATTGTAATTTAGATACAAAAGATTAGAAGAACCTATTTCAACGATAGTCACTATTTTATAAGATTCCATACCAACTCCTCCTTCAACCTGGTGTACTTCTCTGCCTCTTCCTTCTCGAACTTGGCCTCCTTCCTCTCGGCGGCGACCCCCTTCTTCTTCTGGTAGGAGAACTGCGCCTCCTCGTCTGCGCGGTTCACCTCCCCGCGACACGCCTCGTACTGCTCTTTTAGTACGCCCGAACTATGAAGAGAGATAGTTAATTAATGGGCTGTAAATGGGTTCACGCCAAAACATTTTAAACAATGATAATATTTTACTTGTTGTTTTGACGTGAAACGTCTTTAAAATCGCGCCGAAACATTAAAAAGTGGACCGTAACGAAAAGGTCTATATCATCGTACCTTAATAATTAGTCATTCGCTAACATAGATGTTTCACATTAAAACCAACGGCCGTGTGCCCCGGCACAGCTACACCCGATTTTTTTAAATATAAGATTGATTCTTGTAATGTAGTCTTAATAAAAAATAAAAAAAATGGAAAAGGAAACATGGTAAAAGACCTCTTTTTCACTGATGATGTCACTGACATTAGGAATAAATGACAATCAGTTTCACCCATGAAGAAATTACTAGTTAATTTTATCATATTGTTATTCTGTGTGATAACTGTAGAATCCCAAACAGAATAAATGTCCTTTAAAGTCTAACCGGTGGTTTAACCAAATATATTTCAAGATCTAAATTAAACAGGGGTAATTTCAAAATATACCCCATCACAAGAACTTACCCACTAATTTCCTCAAAGAGAGCAGTTCTTTCCTTGGGGTTCTTCATGGCGATGCTCTCGACGGCCCCCTGGAACACGAGGAAGTTCTTTGCCTTCACGTTGATGCCGAGCTTCTCCAGCTCCGTCAGGTACACCGTCACTGATACAGACTGGAAAAACAATGTATTTCATATTATAAATCACATATTTATCACATTTTGTTTGAAAGATGATAAAAAAATATATTTAAGTAATCTATTTTATTAATAGTTATTTCTTGCAAATTCGTAAGGGACACATTCTCAATTAGTAAAAACTTGGAGTTAAAATTATTTTGATTACAAAGTAAAAGTAAATAACTAAGTTTACAATGGAATGGTGCAACAAGAAAATAACTCATATTTAAATAAAACAAATTACCAGATATTTATAATACAAAACAGGTTAAACAATGTACCGACACTAAAACATATTCCTAATACAAAACTAAATCCATTATTACCTGTCCATTTATCTTGTGTTCCGAGGACTGTCCGATCACTGATCTCTGGAACTGCTTCTCAGTCATATCCTCTAGCACAAATGTGGCCGTCACTGATGCACTGAAATAGACAATTTTATTTTAAATATTTAGATATAAGTTTTAATGTATTGTTGTGCAACATTATTTTGAATCTAACATAACATAACATTATGTTATGTTATTATTTTGAATCTTAAAAACAGAGTTTGGTCCATCAGATACTTAGCTTGAAGTTTTTTTTTATTAAGACAAGGTTATCTCAAAATGCATTTAACTTAGAAACTATGCAACCATCAATCATGAAACTATTGTATTGTTAATAAGAACTTGTGGTAATTACTTTCTAGATACAGGTTTGTTGATAGAAGCGCCGTGGATCAGATCGCTGAGACGCTTCACACGAAGCAGAGACGTCTTCTCTCCCATCACAAAACTCACTGCATCCATGAAGTTGGATTTACCTAGTTAACAAACATTTACATAAGTGATGCTATTTCGTGTAAGTAAATATATAAGTTTGAGATTGTATTCCGAGATAAAAGAATATTGGATAGAAGGAGTAAAAGGTAATAAGTTTAGCGTGTATTTACCTGATCCATTGGGCCCAACAACGGCGGTGAAAGACTTCAGAGGCCCTATTCGGTGATGACCCCGATACGACTTGAAGTTTTCCATATCAATAAATTTTAAGAACGCCGGCATTTTGCTGGTTTATAATTTCACTAGTTTCACAATAAAAATCTTCAGTTATTTTCTGCTAAAGAAATTAGCGCGAAACATCGTCGCAACAACAACAACAAAACTTTTTGGTTTGGCTGGCATATGTCAAAGAGAAAGAGACGAGAACGAGAAATCGAGTTTGACAGTTTGGTATGGTTGTATACTAGTGGTGGACGTAGTGGTGTATCTATCGATGATATTTTATATCGATGCTTTCGTTGCTTTGCCATTATATTTATTGTACATATTAGATTATTTTTATAACATAATATGATTCGATGGGGTCACTTCACATCTACCATAAAGAACTTACCTATTCCTTCGATTTATTTAAATTCATGTCTAGATGTGCAAAAATTCTATTTCTTTTAATGAATATAAAGATGTTGATGCCGCTATAAAAAAACCGGTGTTTAAAAATCTTGCTAGTCTCCACAAAGTCACGCTTTTGCTACCTACCAAGTATAATAATTATTGTAACAGTGTAGTAGTTGATATAAATAATCGATATTTTTTTCTATTAATCGAGTAATTTGCTAGAGCTACTCCAATACTTACAAACTTCAACTGTGTATGTTATTAAATGTTATAAATGTCAATTTTGATGTAACTGTTCTACAAAAAACATGCTCAGCCGACAAAAGTTGCTGATTAACTAAAAACAGTCTGACTTTTTGAGCTTAATAAGTTTCGATCGGGATACGCTATCTATAATCACGGATCATAAAAAAAACAACGTAGTTAACTATAATACACTATTGTTTTTGTATCGGAATTGACAGGCAGGACACACTGAGCTATAAAATGGCGACAATCTAACTCACAAAGTCTGAGCATCTAACCTAGACACTCAGCAACTTTCGTCGGCTGAACACACCATGTTTGTGGTTGGCTTTGATAAGTGACTTATCTAAGGTGGTTGGATTGTCATTTGTGACATGCATGACTTTTATTGCAATCTGCTTGTGCATTCTGCTGCATTTGTCAAATCAAATCAAAATCAAAGGATATTTTGTAAAAAGTAGAAAAAATCATTACAAGTTGCAGTTTGTTATTAAATATTTTAACCCGTGAATTCAGTACTACATTCTAATAATATAACTTGTGACCGAGTACAGTCTGTACTGCGAAAACATTTCAATACAAATAAAATCTGTTGAGCGAAATACTTACGAAAACACATCTTTGATCTACAATCTTAAGTAAAGACTTTTGCCAATACGGATAACAGGTGAATTGTTGTACTTAACAATGTCTAGTGTATGTAATTAAGGTGGTTACTATGAATATGACGGGAGATCACAGTTCGTGTAATAACTCGACGGATGCTGAACAAGCCATACTCATGGACCCTATTGACACCGAGAGGAACAGGTATCCTTACTGTATCGTGTGGACACCGATACCATTACTAACGTGAGTACATTTCATTTACTTATTAAGACATCTTTCAATATTACTATCATAAGAAATACACTCCAAAACATTATGTACATTTCTTCAAAGTTCCTATTACTAACTCACTATTATAAACCTAAGCCAGTTCTCATTTTGCTACAATTAGAAACATGTTTTTTGTTAGAAAAGCGAAGATTCGGGTTTAATAAATAAAAATACATTATAAGAATATTCACATTCTGTTCTGTATATTTTAATTTTTATTGAAACCAGTTTAGTCTATTGTGTAGTATCCTCAACACAAGCTTTGCTTATTCTTTGAAATACAGGTACTTGTTGAAGTTTCTTCATGATGAGTTAATAGTGACTTAAAAATTAAACTTTTCTGTAATATTTCAGATGGATATTCCCATTTCTCGGCCACATGGGTATCTGCACATCAACAGGTGTTATTCGCGACTTCGCTGGACCATACTATGTGTCTGAAGACCTGATGGCATTTGGCAATCCCACCAAGTACTGGCAGTTATCTCCTCGTAATGCTAACAACGGTCAGGCGGGGTGGGATGCCGCGGTCGCTGAGGCTTCAGAGATATATAAAAAGAGAATGGTAATTGTGGATCTAAATTGATATAAAGGTTTCAAAATAACAAACTGTTCAAGCTAATTACAAATGCGGAAGTTAGTTAGTTAGATTTTTACTAAGTATAGTTTTTAATATTATCATTTTACCTTTTGAAGGTCTAATAAAAATATTACAAAACCAAAATTTGGTTATTGAACCACCATTCTCAAGTTTTTCATCATTATATCGTACAAAATTGTTTCAGCACATAATATTCTACGACAACTGTCACTCACACGTGGCGACGGCGCTGAACATTATGAATTATGGAGGCTGCAAGAACTGGAACATGGTGAAGCTCGCCTTCTACATGATACCATACTCAAGATATGTTAGGTGAGTATCGCACAGCATTGGAGAGAATATCTATACTTAATTATAATATTTGTGGGAACCACAAATGTTTGTCTCGGTCTGGGTGTGTGTGTGAATGAGTCTGTGTGTAGTTTCTGATACCCTAGATACAAGTTTCGAACATAGGGGGCAGTTACTATAATGAGATGATGTAGTGAATGAATAAGATATTTATTTATTTATTTAGATATGTTATATTGGAATTGTGTGGGGGAGACCTTTGCTCGGCAGTGGGACTGGTCCATTAACTATATCAATAAAGTACAAACTACTAGATAAAAGACAATATAATAATGTTCTTCTGACATGAAATTCTCGTCCATTTACATACATTTATTCCACACAAATTAAACCTTATAACTTTACACCTATTCTTTTTTAAAACTTAAAATTAAAAGAACTTTACCTTAAATTAAACCATAAAATATTATTATTTTCAGTTTCGGCGCCTTCATAAAGACTTGGTTGCCTTTCGTTATATTGGTGACCATAATTTGCGCCCTCGCCTGGCTTATACCCTAGAGAACATTTAACTAATAATGTGTGATTGTGTGTTGGTTTGTATTTTAAATAACTTGTATATAATAATTTATAATTATAAAATCTAACAAAGTCTTGTTGTTTTTGTATTTGTACATTTGTATTTATTAGTGTAATCTGTCTTTTAAATATTATATTTATGTATTATGGTATAGTATTGATGAAATTCAAAAGCGGATTTCAATAATGGTTCAAGGTAGGTATTTAAATATTATGTTTGAAAAGTTACTTAGATTTTATAAAGGAACTAAGATTCTAAACAAAAAAATATGTTCAAAAGGTTCAAATTTGTGAGATCTAACTGCGGCAAACTGATTGCTTCCGAGTATACGGAGTACATAATAACAATTGTTTATAATTCATATATTTTATAAAAGGGATTAAACAGGAATGTTAGGGAAGTTCCAGTGAGCTAGTTGTGATGTTACCAATCTTCAAAGCGACGTAAAAAATAAAAATGCGGATACAGTTCCAAATATATATATAATTATATATATATACATTTATTAAATAATTCATCTGTATTCCAATTTAACAATAAAATTCTCAAAGACACAACATTGTTTTAAATCTGTTTTTATCGTACTCGGATCGGATCCTTATAGGTACGTATACTCGCATACAGACAGCCTTCATACAAAAATACATATACATCACGTTATATACAGTTACGCAGATATTGTACAAATATTTAGAATCGAACGTTGAACCACTTTTCCTTCTTAAGGCTCGCAGCCCGCGGTGACCAATCTATAGCCTGAGTCCTGACTGCTGACCACATCATTGTATTGTGTTACATTACATCTCTGAATATCATTCGGTCTTCTACTTTACGTATTGTTGAAGTGACAAATCAAACGTTACATCCGTCCCTAATTCACATTAAACATTTATATTCCGATAGACCTCTGAACTACACATACAAACATTCGAGTCTTACATGTAAATAAACTGCCACCATTTCATTTATAAAATAAATTAATAAAAGGTTCTCTTCGTAAAATACATTACATAACTTAAACGTTTACTTAACATTGATTAGGAATATGATAAATTACATACAACACTTACAATTATGCAGGTTTACTGAGCATATATTATAATTACAAGATCACCATTTAAAGACCGAATGAAACCACGTCTATATTGCACTGTCCACCGCCCCCGTTCCCGCGCACAACACACACACGCCACGTACATAGACACAACATCTCTAACAACGATACAAAATAAATAATACGGTGTCGCGAACGAGAGCGGGAGTCGACCCCGCGACACACAACAAGTAAAGGAAACATTTCATTTATATATTTATTTATCTACGCTCCTATAATTTTCGTAGCGACAAAACTGTCGAATTAACTTTAGTCACAATAAGGTACAGTTCTGAAATGCTATTTAGAAAAATTCAAAAAGTTCTAATTCGTTTTTTTATATCCTTACAATTTAATTATAAAAATATAGCATATTCGTCGTAGAGACCGGACAATCGGCGGAATGCCGATAAACAATGGCGGTGCGCCATACAACAGCGATTAGAAACACCAAAAGACGGGCGACGGACAAAGGGCGTCCGCGCCCGACGCACACACACGGCCGGGCGGCGCCCGCGCCCGCGGGACGCACATCGGATTCGATACAATCTTTGGTATAGTACAAAATACGTTAGATTTTTATCAAAATTATTCGAGCGGACGAGCGGAGGGCCCGAGAGAGGCGGCCGCGTCCCACGCGTTACTTCACTACGTTAAAGCTTTCAAATCAAGATTTGTCTCAATGGATACCGTGTCGGCCCCGGAATGTTCACTTGGCGTCGTCCTGGTCCATGGGCTCGTCGGGCCCCGCGGGCGCGGGCGCGGGCGCGTGGCGCACCGACAGCGACGCCATGGCCGCCGCCGTGTCCGCCGCGTCGCGCTCCGACTGCAGCCGGCCCAGGCGCACGGCGCGCACGCGCGGCGCCGCCTCCAGCGCCGACAGCGCCGCCAGCTCCGCGAACCGCTTCACCACGGGCCAGTGCGCCGCCTGCGCCGCCACGGCCGCGCGCAGCGCCGCCTGCGCGTGCGGCGCGGGCCGGCGCGCCAGCTCGGCGGGCGCCGGCGCCGCGCCGCGCTCGCCCAGCAGCGCGCGCACGCACTCCTGCGCGCAGTCGCACACGGCCGCCAGGTCGTAGCCGCCCTCCAGCGCCAGCACCACGCGCCCGCCCGCCAGCGTCATGAGCTCGCGCGTCATGTGCGCGAAGCACGCCGCCGACACGCCGTACCCGCCCAGCGGCGGCGGGTGCCCGCCGGCCGCGTCGAACCCGCACGACACCAGCACGATCTCGGGGTCGTACTCCTTGGCGATGGGCATGATGATGGTGCGGAACGCGGCCAGGTACTCGGCGTCGGCGAGCGGCGGCGACGCGCCCCCGCCCCACGCCACGTTCACGTTGAACCCGAGCCCGGCGCCGGCGCCGCACTCGGTCGCCGCGCCCGTGCCCGGGAAGAAGTTCCCGTCGTCGTGCCGGTGGATGCTCATGTACAGCACGTGCGGGTCCTCGTAGAATATCTGCTGCGTGCCGTTGCCGTGGTGCACGTCCTACGGGCGAAACATCACACGTCAACACCTCGTTACGTTACGACATGCAACATGATAGTCGCACACGGTCAGGACGGCGGTCTCACTCACCCAATCGACGATGAGTATCCTCTGGAGGTGGAGGCGCGTGTGGAGCACCCGCGCGGCGATCGCCACGTTGTTGAAGAAGCAGAAGCCCATCGCCTGGTTGGGCTCGGCGTGGTGGCCGGGCGGCCGCACCACCGCGAACCTGCGGCACCAACAGCGGTCAGAGGGGGCGGGCGCGGAGGGGAGCGGCGCCCGCCGGCCGGGACTCACCCATTCTTGAGTTCGTTGCGCGCGGTGCGCAGCGCGAGGTCGAGCACGGCGCCGGCGGCGAGGCGCGCGGCGGGCGCCGTGTGCGCGTCCGACCACGCCGTGTCGGCGTCCACGCCCAGCCCGCCGCACGCTAGCCGCACCAGCTGCCGCACGCCCACGCCTAGCCCCACGCCGCCGCTCTCGCGCGCCCGCCCGCCGAACAACAGGATGTGCGCTTCCGTGTGCACCGACTGTAACGAGAGAGATCCGCGTTAGACCGAGCAGAGAGGGTAGAGCTCATCTCGGGAGGCATCGAATCGACGGGAGACGCACCTCGAGCTCCTCGAAGGTGGCCTTGCGCGGGCGCGTGCGCTCGGTGCGCGCCGCCAGCCCCGTCTCGGCCAGGCGCGCCCACACGGACTGCAGGCGGCCGCCGTGCTCGGGGTGCGTGGGCGCGTGGGCGCCGCACGCGCAGCCGTGCTTCAGCATCAGCGCGTCGTACGCCAGCCCCGTGGGCGGGCTGCGCGCGCCCACCAGCGGCGACGACAGCGCGCGCGCCAGCGGCGCCGCCTCCCGCGCCGCCTCGCGCGCCGGCGCCCGCCGCGCCGTCAGGTCCATCACCTCGGGCTCCTCCTCGCGCAGCGCGGCGGCGGCGGCGTCGTGCGCGCGCGTCAGCACCGTCTTGCGGATCTGGTCGCGCAGGTAGTGGTGCTGCGGCGCCAGCGCCGGGTCGCCCAGCGGCAGCGGCGCCGAGTGCGTGCGGCCCAGCGGCCGCGCGGCGCCGCGCCCGCCCGCCTCCACCACCGGCGGCAGCGGCGCGGCGCGGGGCGGGGCGGCGGCCACGCGGCCCAGCGAGATGTTGGGCATGGAGGGCGAGGAGAACAGCAGCTCGACGCCGCGCGCGCCCTCCTCCTCCTCGCGGATGGGCGCGGTGGCGCCGCCCGCGCCGCCCGGCGGCGACCCGCGCGGGGACGTGCCCTCGCAATCTGCACACGGACGCGGGAGGTGAGTCCAGTGTCCACCGGCGGTGTGAGAGTGTGTGTGTGTGTGTGCGTGTAGTGTCCCGTGGCCGTGTGGGGTGTACTCACTCCTGTTCCGCATGCGCTTGACGGGGCGGCGCGCGAGCGGCGAGGCCCTGCGCTCGATGACGCGCGCCTTCAGCCGCACCTTCAGCATGTTGGGCTCGGACGCTGCGTTAGTACACACACATGCATCACACACTGCTATCTACTAGAGCTACGTCCGATCGACCACTGACTGCACTCCGGTTATGTTGGACGACCACGGAAATTCCGGGTAATTCTTTACCCGTTAAACAAGTTATGTCGTCCCACTAACACATACCGGAGTGCAATCTGTAGTACTAAACGTAAGATCCAAGAAACAATATCAACTATTCTATCAGGCTGAATCTCCTGTTTAGTTGTATTATTTTTGCATACAGACTGTTTATTAGACCTTGAGTTAGTATTAGTATAAATTAATAGTAATAAAACCGTTTCACACGTTATTCGTTAAATTGTTTGGATATAGTTAGACATCGATATTCCATTTGAACTTGTTATACTCATTGCGGGTATTCAAATGATTCATGCGTCGCTGTGGACTCACTCGGAGGCAAATCCGTAGGATAAAGGAAAAGAATATTTGATAATATTTATTTGTATTACGTCAAAGGTTTTTTATTTATAAATGTTATTGATTTGGAGAACCTGTATTGGCCAGAAGCGTTCGTCCTTTACGTGGTAAAACGAGAAGTACTCGTATGATACGTAGTATGTATATTTGTGATGTAAATTTAATCTCAAGTAAACAAACCCGGCGGTGCGTGGACGTGTTGATACACCATCACACGCTCCATTAGGCAAATAATAATAAATAAGTACATAATTTAGTTTTTTTATGAAACTAAGACCTCTATTGTAAGCTCTATAAAAGTGCATAGAATATCTTTGAAATTTTAAGTACACCATATTTCAATCTGATTTGTGTGTCGATAAATATTTTTGAGGACCAGAAGTCCAAATCGTTATTCCAATTAAGTCCAATACAACTTATAACTCCTTTAAATTATCAAATATCCTTTCCCCACCATATTGGGGTAACAAGTCACATCGAGCCGTAAGCAGTACACCGTATGTGGGTACTGACCTGTCTTCCTGAGCGGGTAGTCGGCCGGCGAGGGCTGTGGCGGGGCGGCGTTCAGCGCTAGGGGTAGCGGCGCCGCGATACGGTAGGGGTGGGTCGCAGTCGCACCGGTGGACGTTATCGACTCGCCTGATGATGATTTTACTATGCCCCTGGAAGACGAGGAAACATTTCTTACAGAATCCGGAACATCAAAAGGGTAAAGGTATAAAAATTAAAAATCCGTTACAATTATATTATTTCTATTAAAATATTGAACGAAATCGATATAGGAGAAAAAAGTCTGATTATTGTGCTTGTTAACCTAATTGAAATGATACTAAAACTAGTTTGGACAACTTATTTTTTTTCAATAGAAAGACAAGTGTCATCTCCCTTAGATGTTGTAAACGCACATTTTATTGTGGTTTTCATCAGTAGAAGAGTGATTCAAGAGGAAGGTTTATAGACTATCGAACTGAGTGACTTACCAATTTCTAACAGAGAATGACGGACTAGGTACAGTTCCGTTGGCGTTGGCCTGTTTCTTCTTGAGGAACTCCTGCAGTTTCTGTTTGACCTGCGTGGAGGCGTTGGCGCTGTGCTCGTGCTTGTCCTTCTTGCGGAGGAGCTCGACGCGGTCTCGCTCGTGCCTCTCCCGGGCCTCGCGTGCCTCTCTCGCCTCGCGCGCCTCTCTCAGCGCCGCTTCCTCCATCGCCTTCTGCTGTTCCCATAGCTGCAATAAGTTCACCGGCAACTAATTTAATTCTCGGCCATCGGCCCAGGTTCAATTTAAAACAAATGAAACGTAAAATAATCTAATTGAGCGGTAATACTCGTATAATTACTTTGTTTACAAATTTCATGTATTACCTAGCTAGACGCATAACGCGCTCGACCGCTTACTCATGTAAGAATGCGACACGAATTGTAATAGAGTCATCGCGATCGCATTCTTTAAGATTATTGCGCATACTTTGATGATGTTTAATTTTTGGCAAAAGTTTGGAATACTGAAATAAATTATTACGTATTTACAATGTTGTTTTCATAACTAAAGAATTTGAAAGTGGACGGGCGAACCAGAAAAAGTTAGATTCGGGGTTTTAAATCAGCGTAGTAGGTTCCGATTTCGAGAGTCAGTCGAAAAAAAATACGTGTTCAAAATGTACAATTGTCCTTACGTTTTTGAATAAGGAATAAACAACATAATTATTTTGGTTCTACACATGTAATGGTTGTTGTTGAAATAAAAGATTTATAAATAGTAACAATCACGTACAGGATGCACCACAATACATACTAATGGCGGCTTGTTAGTCGCGGTTCAATTTCGAATTCGTCATGAGTTCCTTACCTACCTACGTTTTATCAATGATTTCGATCAGCCAGTCACGTTTGTTTTTATTGCCTAGCAAAATTGGCAATAATATTAATATTACAAACAGTTTAAAACTGATCAAAATAAAGATTAAGTAACATGGGTGGGTAGGGTCAAAACACTTTCAAAAAGTTAACGATGTTTACTGTTTAAACTAGAAAGTTCAAAGTCCTAATGTATACTAAGTTCCCATTAAAGAGTTAACTGAAAGCAACAAGTTGTCAACACCATGACGCGAACTAGTTCGAGGCTGCTTTCTCAGCGTTTTTCGCGTGGGCGTAGTGGGTTTGCAAAACAAATTGTAACACTGGGAAGTGGATCAAGACGTGTGTTGTTAAATTCCGGATGTCAGATTTGTAACTGCGCGTATAATAACGCTAATTACTAATATTATCGTAGTTCTAGTACAACGGACCGGACCGTTCGTGGATAGGATTTACATACATTATAATCAGTGGTGTTTCCCGTTGGTGTAACACTACCAACTACACGTGTTGTTACCACATTCCTGAGTCACCACTTTCGCTTTATATACGTTCGTTAGTTCTCATCTATTGCTATTAAGGACTTGTTGGTTAATAGTTTAAGTAGGATGTTTATTATCTTTGAAAGGATCATGTGTGTGAATCTCTTGACATAACCACGCCATACCATGCTCTCTAAAATCTGTATTGTCAAGATTTGATGACGTTAAATCTTTTCATGTTTCTTAAATGTTCTCTGTTATGGCAACAGTGTACTCCCAAAACCTTGATCTAGAAGCCTGACTCAGTCCAGTGGGTGTACTAGTATTAAAACAAGAGGCCAATACAATTATACAACGGGACTACGGGCCGAGTATGAATGATGTAATTACAGGCCGCCCATTCACTGCTATATTTAGCACCGGTGACATATTCATTACGGCCCGAATGAGCCAATCTTGGGGATTTTACAATTAGTACAACTATGTGCCTGTAGCATCTTAATTAAGGATAACATAGCTACAACATGAGTGACGAAAATCAACATATAAGTATTCCATGAAAGAATAGACGCTAGAGTGTTAACGTAAACAATACATAGCGACATCGAGTTACGACATAAAACATATTGTAATTCACATAACAATTCCAGTTTTAATGAGACAGAGTGAGCATAAGTGATGTTATTCAACGACCTACAGCTCTGTTGACATTGAACAGGTTAGCGTCGAACTAAGTGTGTTTGCGACGTGTAATGAGAGTCACGTTCGCGGGTTCAATCGGCAGATACACCTCGGCAGTTTTTTGTCCTGGTCACGTGTAAACACACACAAGTTTTTGTAAAGGCGCGCCGAATTTTAATTAAAAAAATATATCCATGTACATACGTATCATATGATACAAGTATACCGGAGATTTGCATCATCACTATATATAAATAGTTCGCACAAACACGTGAATTTTAATCTGCCTGACATGATTCTAGTATGATTTATAAGATTTTTGTGGTGTGGTATCAGAATCGAAATTAACTTTGGAATGTTCACGGTCATTGTCCATGTGTACAATAAAAGGTACGCAGGTGTTTTCACAATTAGTTCTATAATTTGTAGACATTATTAGCAGGTAAGTAGCATTCGGTAACATAACACTGAAAGTTGAAACCACTTGACTAAATAAAAAAACATTAAAGAAATAAATAGAAAACACTTGTGCGTGGTTGACTAAGGCCTAATCGCTCTAATTCAGGGTAGGCTAGAGCCTAGGTGGGGATATTTGATGTAAAAAAAATACTTACTAACATTAGGTACAGTCAGAGTTAGAAAAAGATAACCTCTTGGTAATGCTCACTTTAGTATTGCCAACCAAGGAATCTTTTATCTGACGCTGACTGTACTTTCTGAAGGTCCATACTGTTTTTGTGCAAACTACCAAAGAAATAAACTGATGATGATGATGTAAGTACATAAACTTTTATGTAATGTATTCATACCTTCAAATGATGCCTGAGCTGTTGTTCGTGCTCCTGGGCAAGCTGCTGGCTCTGCTGCTGGAAGTGCTGCAACAGGATCTCCTGCTGCAGCTGCTGCTGCTTCTTCAGCTGCAACAGTCACCCCGAACATAACACACACACTCCTCACAGACACACCCCACGCACGCTACAACCGGTTAGTACGCTCAACTCTACTATTAACTAACATTAGATACTTTACTAATTATTAATTTTACTATGTATTAACATCACTAATTATTAATTTTAACGTCATGTTGAGATTGTTTTTATTAGTTTTACTCGTAAAAGCCAATTATAACGTGATAATTAGTTAAAAAGCTGACAATAATGACTTGTATTACTTTGTTGGAGTAATAAAAACAAGTGTAGGTGTTCATGTTACGAACGAAACACTTGATATACAATGACGCTGTACATACAATTGGTTTATAAATACATTTTTGCATGTTAATGCGGCGATTAATGAACCTAAAGATTCTAGCCACACCACAAACATTACTTTAGCACAAATTATATTGAGATTGTGTAATATAATTTATTATAATCGTGCTCGAATGTGAACCTTTGTCAATTCGTATCAAATATTGTCAATTGGTCCATATATTAGAAATCAAGTGATGCCATGTGACTTGTCGTGTGTGTTTGGTGTATCAAACATGTGCTGTACAATAAGCTTAATGATATTATGATAGATACTTATACATAGTTATAACCGAGCGTATACGACTGCCCAAACATTGACTAGCTCTGTGATTTGATCGCATTCAGTATCAATACTTCTTTGTTGTTCATTAATATTGCAAAATATATTTATTTACCAATGACCAAATTGAACAATGGGTATTGATTTTGAATGATTTTGATAATAATCATCAACATTGTCTATCAAACCAAAGAAAATCAAGAAAGATATACTTATTCTCTTAAGTTGTTGCAGGAAGATAAGCCCCAGTTACGTTGTTCCCAGTTAATGAAAATTTTCTTTTTGGGGCCCATTTAAAAATTTTTGTTTGATCAAAGAAAACTTGGAAAATATTTGGGCAACCGTACACAAATTGGTATGGGGCACACAATATCGCATTGAACACAATATTATAATAATGTTGAACTCACTTGCAGCAGGAAACTAGTTTCTAACGTTTGTTTGGCTCTCTCCGCTATTTGGTTCTTTCTCGGGCTGTGGCTCTGACAAGAGAGAGGAATACAGATGTAGGAGACCGCACTGTGGGCCGGCACTGCCGGGGCGGGTTAGTGGTGGTGGGCTGGTGGTACGAGTGAGAGACGGCCTGGCGAGTGGTGTGGGAGTGCGCGGTTAGTGGCGACTGGCGACGCTACCAGGGTCTCGATGGTTCATGATCACGACTGATGGATGTGTGGTGTATGAATTTTATCTGAAGCTTTTATGTTTAAATACAGTTTTAATCTTAGTTGTATTTATATATTTTTTGCAGAATTTTAATTGGAAATGATGAAGACATAATATCAAATTGAATTAGCAACTGGAAAGTATAACCTTGATGCGGCGCGGAAGCTGTAAAACCGTGAAAAATATCAAAAGTCGGCGCAACGAGCTCGGCGTGTGCGCATATTTCTGGCATCGCGGGCATTATTTTGGTTCTGACGGAGTAAAAAATACTGGCGAGCGGAATGCGTGCGCGCCGTGAATAGAACGCGAGAACGGATGTTTTGCGCGTTAGAGTGGGCGGGCGGAGCCGCGGGCGCGGGCCAGTCCTACACGCGGGCCAGCCCTTCGGGGAAATCGCAACACGCGCGATATGAAACAACGTTATTAATAGACCAAATAGAAAACACAACGCTACTCTCATCTCAATTATAATTAGATTCGACGAGAAACAACAACGCATTCGGAAAATTTACAAGTTTTCCACTATACATTTACTTGTATAAAATTTAGCTCTAAACGAAGATATTGATGAATTAAATTGACTGGAAATTTTACACGACACGTTGTATTCTACATGAGTGTTTTTATAAATGTGAAATGCGAATGAAATAGAGCTTCAGCTAAACGTGGTCGGGTTAACCAATTGCATTATCTGTCTGGTGCTTATGAGTAAGCAGTTTTCCGAAGTAGATAGATCATTATCCTTTGTGCGTTCTGTCATATTTTTTGATAAACCAGTCGTGGACTTTTGAGGCTTTTCTCTAATCTACCCGCAAAGACGTGCCCCACGAGGCACGGAAATACTCAAGAAATAAATCACACATTAGATGTTCACTGTTGTCTAAATTATTTTAATAGTTAACCCGGGAAAATGTCTATGTGATATTTACCAAAAACAAAGACCTCTTTCAATCAATTTCGTTTACTCGTTTCGTTGATAAGACTGGACAAAAACATACATACCTACATGAAAAAAACGCGTGTTTTTTGAGGTTAAAAAAGCGTTTATGTCGTCATAATAAACAGAGAGTCCAGTTCAATATGTGTAGAGTACTGACTGATAATAATGTTGTACGTTTGGCGTTTATCGCGCCGCGGCCGGCACGCGGGACGGGGGCCGCGATTCAACATTCGAATCTAAATATAATCCAGTAATACCTATGAATATAAATAAAGTATGCACGCGTACGCTCATCCGATATAATGTGTGGCCACTATACTCGCACATATATCGGTATATAACGTCGTATTTATAACTGGCATGCTCCGCTAACTTTTTAAAAATAAAAAGAGCGTGGTGTGGTTTTAAAATAAAATGTAAATTGATGGTTTTGGCGACGAACGCGGTATCGTAGTAAGGTCAGGGCGGCAAGTTGAGTGTGCGCTGACCCCTGTGATACGGTGCCTCGATACCCGGCTATTTATTTACGTAAATATAGACCATAAACTGCGCATGTTAAGGTTTATTTTTGTATTGTTTTGGTTGAAAGCATAACCCTGTTGTATCGAAATGTGAACATTGAGGTCCTATCCAGTAACGTATACATAATTGACGAAATAATATTATGGACTGCTTGATGAGACTATACATTCACGATTTTTAAATTTCATTCCCTATTTAAAGCTAAGAGAATGAATAATCGAAAATCTATGCGTTCTTACATAAAATAAACTCTTTTTGATCAACAAGGCTTACAACCAAAACACCGCGGGGCGAAACTAGCAGCTAGCAGCTACTATTGCACGCATTTTTTTTTACAAAATATTTCGTCACTATTCAAAAGTGAAGGGCGTTTAAAGCATGCAGAAATAGCTGTTGCGTAATATCATTTCGTCTCTAATATTTTTTGAATTTTGTATCAAGGAAAGTGGCACAGGTTCGGGCAACTGGTTTCTCCGGTTGATTAGTAGATAATGTGTCGAGCCTACATATTGGAACGGTAGGCCTTCGAATAGTACCACTTTACAAGGCAAATCGACATATAAACGACCTTTCGTTTCGAAAACCTCTTATCTGTAGGCATATTTTCGTAGTTAACATAAATATTTATTAGTTCGGCCTATTCAAATGTATATATTTAAATAGATATTTTAATTTTAATGTGTTATATTCGTTACGAGTTGCACGTAACCGAGTCAAAGAAAATCTTTTGGTTATTTTAACTGGCCAGATGAATTATGTTATGGTCGTAGTTTATTCAAATAATGTCATTAACAGTTGATAGGCTTAGACGTTATGTTAAATCGAGGACAGAGTTCCGGTTAAATGTATGTATTTCGAGAAAAACAACCATAATACCGATATATTTAACAGTTAATATTAATAGAGTATCGATGAAATTTAGAAACCGAGAATAATAATACCATAAAAACTGTTATAATGCTGATGTAGGCCTATAGACGAGCGATTTGTCAATTAATATATGTAAATGTACATTTAAACTATATTATGATACAAAATCTTGAATAATTTTATTGAATATGCATTAATATGTATTTATAGAAATTTCTATTAGTTCCTATAATCTATTTGAACTATATTTTTATCTATACATACATATTAATATCTGGTTTACTGACTCATCATCGCACAGCTAAAACTAGTGAAGCTAGAAATATGACAATAAACATTATTTTATTTATTTATTTTAGCCAATAGTTTCCTTTTATAACGTAGAGTTAGAGATTTAATAAAAGGTATAATTTTGAAATATTCGGACCTAAGGAACAAAATATTAAATTTCTAAAGATTTTATATATACCTATTTCGCCATTTGCCTAAAATTAATTCCCTGAATGTGTTAAATAAGAGGATGTCATTTTTCACTGATCACTTAGTCTTATATGGACGTGGGAAAGAGGCTTTTCCTCGACACTTTGTGGAGTTTATAAAGTAAGTACTTACTTGATTTCTTTTGAACTTAATGGAATACGGAAACGTGGGTACCGTTTCTAAGTAAAGGCGTATTTAACATATTTTATAAATATATCGCACTCCTCCTGATGAAGGCCACCGAACGTGGCTGAAACTAGTCGAGGATTTCGACTTTATAAGTACGTATGTATGAACATCCCGTTGTTTAATAATTATATACGATGACGTACGTTTCGTTTAATAATAAAATATTTTATAAATAGCTTCAGATATAGTACTTAACAAATGATAACAGACCGAGATTTTACAATAATCATGTGCGTGATCCAAAGTTTATCTCGGTCTGCGTGTGTGTATGAATGAGTGGCCGTAGTTTTACCCAAGAGACTAATAAATGAGACATGATAGAGTGGAAAATGGATAACAAACCTATTTCTCTCGTCTGTGTATATTTGTATGAATGTGTTCGAAAATTCTAATACCGCACAGGTAATAAATGCGGTCCTATATAATGAGAAATGAGAGACTAAAGAATGGAAAACATAGGAAAGAACCCGTCATATCCTGGGAGAACCTTTACGAGACGTCAGTGAGACCCTGTGGGAAGTTGTGGGTGATGATGATGATGCTCACCTGCATGATCTGATGATGGAAGCTGGTGTCTGGGAGAGGGAGGCGCGGCGCGTGCGGCGGCGAGGGAGTGTGCTGGGGTGACACCTCGGCCCGCGTGCCCGCCTCGTGAGCCATATCTGCTGTAACAATAAATATTACATTGTAACCTTATGATAATTATGATAGCTTTCATGGGTGTGTTTGACCATAGGTATCTAAGGATAGTCTGCGCCTTTGTAATCGCAGACAATTTTTAACCCCCGACGCAAAAGAGGGGTGTTATAAATTTGACGTGTCTGTGCATGTGTGTGTGTGTGTATCTGTCTTACGTAGGGGTCTTAAAGGGGACTTACGTGCGAGTTTTCTTAGACATGTTTGAAAATCGGTTGACCCGTTTAAAAGTTATGGGGGTTTGAAAGTAATGGTGTTGGGGGTTTTTAAATTTTTTTATTTTGCCCCAGACTCGCTGTCTAACTTCTGTCATTAGCTAATAGCTATTGTTTCTGTGTCAGAAAGAATCGAAGAGAAAAGAAAGGTATCCTATAAGACCCCATTACAGGGCTCTTTCTCTTCCGCTTTTATCGAAAACTCAAATTTAAAAACAAAACATTAAATTTTATGTTACCGCTCCTATTTTGTGTCAATGACTAATATGATAAAATAAATTAACAATTTAATGAAAATTGAGTCAGATTCAGCCGGTTCAAAACCATTTAAAAAAGTCAAAACAATATTAATATTACGATTTTAATAGTAATAGCTCGACCGTTATGCAAATTCCGTCCAACCACTGGAATACAAAGTGTCTTAATATGTACATTAGCCTGAAAACTAAAAAGGAAATGATAATGTTCCGTTGAAAAGTTGAGATGTGAAAGCATAATAATGTCTTATATTTTCGCATTTTTAAACAATAATATACTAGCTGAGCTATGGGATTTTACTAATTAATAAATCTGTATAAATCTTTCTCTTGACACGCTCTATCTTTTAATGAAAATTGACAAATTCTAGCAATTCGTTTAGAAGATCTAAGCATACATTACATACATATAAAAAGACAGACAAAGGGAGAAGATTTATGTATACTACGAGTATGCAAAGATGAGATGAACAGTGAGGCACCGAATTGTTCAAAAGATTATCTTGGGTAATACGCCCGTTCCAAAGTACATCAACATAGTTATCTAGTTTTATCCGGAACCAACAACCTTGTATAATTAATTATAGCGTTGTATATTATAATTAAAAATAACCCAAAAAATAATAATTTATAATACAAAAAACAGATTTCTCAAAAACGTGAAATCTAAATTGCAATTCTCAAAATCCAAATTAAAAATTCAAATGTTGAATATTGAAACAACACCTCATCCAACGAGTTGATGTAATTATAAACTTGTAGTCAATATCTGACATAACATTAACATAATGTATAAAAATAAATTAACTTGAACGAATTAAAAAAACAATCCTTGAACTAAATATTTATTTTGGAAGAAAATGTGGCAATAAGTGTTATAACGGAATAAACCAACTTCAAATATTTATTATTATTTACAGACAAATTATTGAATTCGAAAAAGGAAAATATATATATTTTCCTGCTGTGTACTAATAACATTAGTGATAGAGAGGTCTTTGTACTGCAGTGGGCGCTTATAACCAAAGGTTTTAAAATTAACAGTGAGGAGGAATAGACGTAATCACCATGATTAATTTATAACGAGTTGGCGATGTTAAATCCGGCAAATATCACTGAGATATATTTTATTCAAAAGGTCTAAAATCTTATTAAAACAAGTTTAATTTATCTAGATATAAGTATTTCTTAAAAAACATACATTTAAACAAAAACGCAAGCACAACTTCCCATCATTTGACCGCTCAGCTACGTAGTAATAAAGTAACATAGAAAACCGTATTTTCCTTTTAATACATATTGTATAACATACAAATGAGTACGTTCAGGTGGGAGCCTGTGACCTAGGCTACCTACCCCCAGTCAGTAGGGGGGGAGGCTGGGTCACACCACAGGGTGGTAATAGAATTAGGTCTCTTGAATAATGGTACGTTACTGTTTTTGGATAGAATAATTGATTATTATTTTTGTTTGGACTTGTATTGTTAGATTGCATATTGTCTGGGTGTGTGTGTGTGTGTGAATGAGTGTGTGCGTAGTTTCTGATACCCTAGCTAGATATAAGTCACGAACTTAGGGGTCAGTTACTATAATGAGATGATGTAGTGCATGATTTTGTTATGTTATATTTATTGTCGAATATAGGTAGATTGATACTTTTTCCGATCATTTGTAAGCACGAAGAAGAAGGAAGTGACGTCCTTTTAATGACATTGAAAAGAGCTTTATGATTTAATTGTCGTTAAATGTTTGCTAAATTAATATTTATATGCAATGATGAATTGATTTTTATTATCAATTGACGTAGTTTGTGACCCTGCCTATTATGTTAAAGTGCAGGTTCGGTTCCTCAAGGCAAACGGAAGGAGGAAGGTACAACAATTTGGAATCGTGAACGTTGATTGACACCACATAACTTTATCTATCCAAAGGAAAAGTTTGTTTAAGCTTTGTAAGTACAAATCCAAAACGAAACTGGTTTAGATAGCGAAAATCTTTTTGCATTAGTTATTTCGTTTACTAAGCTTTGGACTATATGCGTCGCATACAACTTACGATGCTTGCTTATTCGAACTAATTAGAGGTACACCTATAGCAATATTTAGCTCGCGAAAAATATCTTAGCATTAGATATTCCGTTGACTAAGGGAAGTTATAGACTACAAATATCCAAACTAAGTGTCGCATTTCGTCCGATGCATGCTATAGTGTATACCAACCGCATATCAATCAGCGAGGTACCCCTTTGGCAGTATGTAGGTCGCGGGGCCGGCGGCGCACGCCCCCGGGGGCGCGGGCCTCCCCCCCGGGGGGTGGGGGTGGGTATTTTTAGACGAGTCTATATTTAGAGGCTCGCTGCAAGGACTCCGGTGCCGTCCTTCGCAGCCTGTTACTGATTTGTTATGGCGTTATATTTATTTGTTTTGTTTGTTATTTTATTTGTGTTGAAATAATATGGTTGTGGACTTGTGGTGTTTGATTTTGATGATGATTTGTGATACTTGTTGTATGGAAATCTGTGCGAAACATTTTCATGGATATGGGAGAAAAATTCAAGTTGTTTAAAAAGATGATTTTCAAATCTATACTTATATATTTTTAATCAAATACTAGTACCATTAGTTTATGATTAAATGTTTGTTGGAAATTGAATTAATTGTGATATAATATCGGCAATAATGCATTAACAAAGACAAAACATCTATTGATTTACGTGAACACTACACATTGAAATAAAACTACTTTAATTTAACAGATATTTTTATCGCGGTTTTAATTTTACAACGTAACGATAAACACAAAAATATTTTTATTTATAAAAAAACTAGTTTCTTAGCCCAATATATCACAATTTCTAAATACGATTATAAAAAAAAATATCGAACAATATTCGTTGTCATACACCTACGTAATTCAATAGAGTCTAGACTAGACCCAGACTAAAAATATTCGACCTGAACGACCTACATAGACACTAAATATAGTATTGCTGCAAATATGTTAATTATCTAACGTTATATAATACTGATACGACCGAGCTGAGCACACAAATTATATAAATAATACCTATTTATAATATTGATTCTATATATATAGTATATACCTATATTTATTTTGGCAATTGACCTCTAGCTAGATTCTTTACCTGTTACTAAGGTATTAAATATTACTCACACATATGTAAATTTATATTATGATAAAGATCTGTGAATAAAAATATATTAACTACACTTATATTGAGATAAAAATCAGTGAATATAATAATTATCATATCTTTTTATAATATCAATTAACTATATTGAACAGTAATGTAACACTTTATTATAGTCATTGAGAGAGAGGCCTTATGCACTGCAGTGGGATATCACAGGCTTATAAGCTTGCTATTTAAAATAAAATTGTTTTGGAACATATTGTAATGTATATTTATTTATATATCTAACCGAACTATTTGGTTCTATATGATTTTCTTTCACGAGTAAAGCAGATTAATAAGGACTAACTTGTAAAACAACTTTTTATAAAAGTTTGTTTTAGTGATATCGCTTATTTGAAAATACGATAATGCGCATTAATTTACTATTAATATTATAGCAATTTAAAAATATTATTTATTAATAGTCAAATATTTTGCAAATTCATTGTGACTTGTAATTTTTAATCAAAAAGTTTCTAATTCATTATCTTTACCTAAACAAAATATGAAGATTAGCATTCAAATCGTTTTATTTTTCAAAAACATGGCAATTCATAAATAATATTTTATATTCATAACAATATTTTAAAAGTCAAGCGTTAAGTAAAAGTTCTATAGAAAGGTACTACGTGTATCCGTAGTAGAGTCGCTACGAATAGACACAGTAGCCATGCTACGGGCTACGGACTAGATTATGATCTACGGATGGGAAAATGCATCTAAACTGTAATATTTAACTGAAAGTCTGAAATTAACTACTACCCCGATATTTATACTTTTACCAGTATATAATATGTGTTGTATATGCGAAATAATTATGTAGTTAAATCAAAGAATGTTGGTTTTTGAGTTATTTCCAATAACTACTGCAGTGTAACAGCTAAATTAAATGATATTTGAAAAGAAAATACAAAGAAAAAATATTAACGGTACAATAGAAAAATTTGGTAATAACCGTTTTTATCATACATACAAAGGCATAAAAAATCGAGATGTTTTAACCGGATTTTATCTTGAGAACGACAATACGTATGTATGACTGTATGTATGTAGTATGTATGGTTGCAAACCCGACACCTGAATGAGGGGAGTCACGGCCAATTACAGTAATGTCATTCACCTAATAGCTTTATAACGATGAGAGTACTCATTGTTTACCATACAATACACGCAGCACAAGTACATAAAAACCAGCGACAAATATAAAAAATAAATTGTGAAAACAATAAACATAATCCAATATAAGCCGAATTGTTACCGAACCGAACAGAAATAGACACACCGCTTTATTTTTATATTGTTACTTTAAAAATTAGAACAATGTTTGCCAAGAAGCCTATTATAAGACGTAAACAATTGCACAAGTAGCCAGAGACAAGTCGAGCGATTATCTGATTATATATCACTAGCAGCGCCCGTTCCCGTGGGAATTTCGGGATAAAAAGTATCCTATGTTCTTTCCCGGACAATAAGCTACCCCTGTACCAAATTTCAAGTCAATCGGTTCAGTAGTTTAGCCGTGAAAAGGTAACAGACAGACAGAGTTACTTTCGCATTTATAATATTAGTTAGGATATAATAGGGATTTGAGACTACCAATACATGTGTTAATATGTTAATGTAATTAGTACGCGGATGGCTACTATATTAAAACTGACTACATATAACGTAAATGGAATAAATCATAATAATATAATCAGTAAATGGTACTAATTAAGGTGGTATTATCGGTGCCGAGCGCCGGTTGTCCGCCTCCTGACATTTATATTTAGCATCTACAAGTGAAGGACACAGCCACGCTGTCTCTATCGCACTAACCGTTAAATTCATATAGTAGAAAAGGACAGACGTATACCAACCAACCGAATTATTGAAATAAATATAAATAGAACTCACGCGAGCTAAGAAATTTACGATATGATGAACAATTTGCAAAAATATTTTGTTGACAAATGTTTGTAAAGTGACATATATAAAAGGGTTAGTCCCATTTTACTCCACCAAAAAGTTCCAAGTTACTCCAAACAAAAATATTCTTTTTTAAAAATTTCAAAATAAGTTTCATTTTACTCCAAACTGTCAAACACTTTTGTTTATCAATATTTGGAACTGCCATACTTTCAGTTTCACTTTACTCCACGCGTAATGTCACTTATGGATGAGATACAGTCAGACGCAAAAATCAAAAAGAAAAATAATACAAAGTTATAGATTTCCCATAGGCCGTGTTATTAAATATTAAATGTAAACACATATTTATCTAATATAGAAATATTAAATCAGAGGATATATTTTCTGTGTTTATTTTAAAATCAAGATGACTATTCAAGATGTCATTTCTTTCCTTTTGAGTAACTCAATAACATGCTATGTTCAAGTTAAATAACACCTTGCGGTAGAATCATTGTTCATAAAACAGTACTATGTGGACAAAAGTACCAGGCAAACATGGGTTATTAGGAGTTTTACCTACAAATAGTCCTACTGCTGGTGAGGGTGGTACAGCCAAACAAAAAAGAAACGAAATTGCTCTGTTCAAATAAACATTATGTACAAGAAATTTTATAATAACCAATTTTAATTACCAGGAGAACAGAAATGTAGAAGAGGTCTTTACAATAAACTTTATTAAATTGATTCACAAAAATAAATATTGGAGAATTTATTATTAGAAGTACCAGAAGAGCATATTCGCGCAAATTCTTACGAAAACCAAACACTCCAAACAGGTAATATGTTTCATGGGCGGGACTGTACTTTAGAAGTAAGAAATTCTTATTAAATTATATCTGGGTGCCGAAATGGGAACTAATCGCACTTAAATTTCCCATTTCGGCATCTTCCTGGAATTTGGAATAAACCGCATAAAATGTTTTGTTAACTTTTCTATCCGACTGTACTTTTCTTTTTGGAGTATCTTGGGACATAAAAATAAAAATCAATAAAATTATTCAAGTATCGATTGGAGTAAAGTGGGATATGAAAAATAATATATTATTTTTAATATTATTCTCTGGAGCAAACTGGGACTGCATGTATGCATTTTTTCATTTTCGATTTCAAAGGAATGGAGTAAAATGGGACTAACCCATATAAAATATCTGGAATTTGGGAGGTTTTTAGTTCTGATTTGTATCTATGGGAACAACTTCTGCAGTTCTTCATTATCAGCACATTAATCCACACCTGAACATTTCTGCCTTCCTTGCATTGGTTGTTCTGGCTTCTAGCCACAAGGTGTTAAAGTCCTTTTTAACGTGGATTGCGTTGTAGTCTGCTGCCACTTCAGTCTGCTAATCACTGTCATATCTACGACTGTTGTTCTTCTATGGATCTCTTTATTGAGCATGTCCAAGTAAATCAAAAAACATAATATGTAATGTAATATCCAAATCTGTTGCTGTTGCGTTATAAAGAAGTTTGGTAGAGTCATAAATAGATTTTGAATTTGATCAAAAACTTGAACTGCCTTGACACGGCCTAATGAAGTAAATAACCTAAATAAAATAAAATATCATACTTTATATTACAACACTCGTCTCTGTTACAATGTCAAAATTTCCGAATCTTGTTTTTATAGTTTCAAAAATACATAAATTAACATTTTAAATAAGTTTTGTATTTCATAAAATGTTCTATTAGGAACTGGCACGCCGTATAATATTTTGTATTTAAAAATATAATATATTGGGTAAGTATAATATTCCACATGAGTAATATATCTTTGAACCCACTACATATATACTTTTGTAAGTATAGTAGGTATGTTAACATTGTGTCGAATCCGGCTTCGTTTTAATTATAGTTTATGTTAATTATTAGAAAAAAAATATTCATGTTGTTGTCACGTGCCGCTTTATGTGCGATAGAATAGGAATGGCTGTGTTTATTTTAACAAAAATGTATTTTGAAAAGTCTAGTCTAGGTATGCAATTCAATTTTATGTAAATTGACAGACGACTAGGGAAAATACGGAAACGGCTAGAAGTACATTGCGCTTCATCAGACAGAAATCAGTGCATCTATGCAGTGCAAAAGGCTACCTCGTATTTGACAACTACTTCTGTATTATTTATTTACTGTAGGTATGTGTTGATATATCAGTAAATATAGGATGCAAAGTGCCGCATCCACGGCGGGTGCGTCTCGCATCCGTCTCGCCCGAAATAAACTCCATAAAGGCGATCTCTTCACCCGCTCCACATACAGACTCTAATTCTATTTGTGTTACAGTAAACTGTTTATTTCACTAAGCGATCGCGCGCCCGCGCAGCCCGCACCTATTTACATACGCCACGGCTAAATGCAGCCGCCACCGGAAAGATTAAAAATGGATCGGCTTCCTTTATAAATGTTGGGTTTTCATCAAACAATATACGAGTATAAAGCTTTTCTTTGGATTCTAACTATGGTGGGAGAATTCTAAAGGGATCGCTAAGGAGTAGCAAGGAAACGGTATTCTTACAGATGAACGGGTAATGTCTTCTCCACGAACAATGTCATTTCCTTAGAAGATATGATGCTCCCATTAAGCAAGTAACTGGAAGTTAATACAAACCGCAGATCATACGAGAACAAAGGCAGAGCTAACTCTGACTTGAGACAAGACTCACACCTTCAAGACTATTTTATGACTAAAACTATCTTGGCAGAATTTGAATGGTAGATAAGATTATACCGCTGCGTATTTTGGTAACGTCATAAACTGCTTTTCATTCAGATTTATCTATTAACGCAACCAACATAGCATAATTAGCACTAGCTACGTCCTGCGTTATAAATAGTTAATTTATGATATCTCAATTGAAAATCATCTTGGTCCCCCGTGGTCATATACGCTGGTATTTACTCACAGAGAACATATACATGAATCTAAATTATATAGTTTATCTCAACTATATCTAAAAATAATCTAAATATCATAATAAAGATTGCTATCTCAATTCCTGTTAACAGCAGTAGTAGACTATTTGAGAAATATAAATATTCATATAACATAATTAAAATATATTTCCTTTAGTTGAATTCTAATTTAAGTTGGTATATATTTGTGTGCTAATTGGGTCATTTTGTTTAATCGTTTACTTCTAATGTATTTTTTTCAAGTATTTGTCACTCTTTCTAGAATGATGCATGAATTAAACAAACATTTACCTGACCCCGTACAGGAATCGTACCCGCCATATTGAAAAACTAAATACCGTTATAGGTCAATTCAAAACAGAACAATATACGCAGAATGAGAATACAAAAGACTTGAATCAGGAAGCAAACGTACTAAAAGACAATAAAACTCATAACATAATAGGCGGTACACAAACAGATGCATGCAACTTTTACTCTCTGTAGATCCAGTGATCAAGATCCATTTGGTTCCATTAAGAAAACTTTTACTCTTTAGATCCATTTCTGATGATTTGGTTTTAACAAGAACTTTTATTATCTGTAGATCCAATGATCAAATTTATTTTGTTCCAGTGAGAATACCTTTTGTCTTTAGATCCAATTTTGATGATTTGGTTCTAAGAAGAACTTTTACTTTCTGTAGACCCAATGATCAAGATCCATTTGGTTCCAGTGGTAATACTTTTTATCCTTTAGATCCAAAATTAATTACTTTGATCTAACAATAATTTGTTCACTCTGATTAAAAAGTTCTTGCTTTGCTTCGGGCTGATTCTAGATGAATCGCTTTTAAACAAGATCCGTCAAGTGCGAGTGTAACTTGCGCGCCGAGGGTTTCGAAAATATGCCAATTATACAAATATGCACCTACCCAACGGTTAGACTTGGCTATTTAGTTACAAATACAAATACAATCAAATAAATACTAACATAAATAAAAATGAGGTGCAATTTTCGCAAATTTTGCATATCTTACAACAGGAATCATCAATCACTTCCTTAAATTGTAATCGACTGGAAAGATTTAACAAGTCATCGTGCAAACGACGTAAAAGCAGTATTGAAAGTGACAATTGCATTTTGTTTGCTCAGATGCAACTTGTAAATGGGGATATCAATGTTGGCCATTTTCATTATTTTATTTTATTAGAACTACCTATTGCGTTTAAATTATTTCTATTTATAGATGAATATTATGGCAAGATAAAAAAAGATTTTTATCTAATTATAGGTAAAAAGGTTTGTTAAATTCTGACTTCTCATTTACCAGTTATTGTAAAAGTGGTTTGTATTTAAAAATCAGGCCTTATGACGTCAGTTTCGTAGTTTATTCTCAGTAGATCCAATTTGTGACGCAATTTTTTTAAATAGATTTAATGAGAAAAAAGATTCTTAATGGAACCAATATGGATCTAGTAATTTTGTAAGTAGATGCAATAGATCCAATTTGTGACGTTGTTTTTTAAAATAGATTTATTGGGAAAAAAAGTTCTCAATAGAACCAATTGGATCTTGATCACTAGATCTACAGAGAGTAAAAGGCTATAATTAGTTTACCATACAAAGGTTCGTGTACTACATTCAGAGATTCCGTATTCGTTGAAGTTCTTTGTCTCCTTAGTAACAATAAAGCTTTTCTTCTTTGCTTTTCAACTCAGTTAAATGCGAAGTTAGTGTACTTTATTCTTATTAGGTCAATAAAAATACTATTTGGTAATTTTAATTCACCGAAATGAATTAGGTATACTATTTGCATTGAAAATAAAGTCTACTAAACCATATTTTTGAAGAGCAGAACTCAGCCACCGATATAGCACTATCGGTGGCTGGAATAAGGCGATGAAGCTGCAAACCCAATGCACTGCAAGTTGTCACCGTTGACTGCAAGTTTCCGTGGGTTAACGCACGTTACTGGGTTAAAACACGCGAGATCAACATGAGAATTCGTGAATGAATAAACTACGCTGCTAACGTGAGCAACGTGTATTGCATAGCATGCGCTGTAGTAGATCCGCGACCTCATACGTTATACTTCACAATACTGTTATTGTTATGATTTGGAGGGCACGTTAAACTGTAAATCTTGATTGGCGACAGTCAGCGTCAGAGAAAAGGTAGCCTTGGTTGGCATATCAATGTGAGCATTACCTTTTGGGGGGTTTCTTTTCTTTGATGCTGACCGTACTGACATCATCGGCAGTTGTAACGGATAGTAGGAGCCCTTAATCATATAGCAGTTGGTTTAACCAAAAATGTAGTATCGCCTGCTAAGTCTGTTGGCATTCATTCCAAGTAAGATACGGAAATTTCGCCAAAACTGGTTTAATTATATTGCGACACTAATTAGATATGAAACAAAGGCTTAGATATATAATACTTATTGTTATTGCACATAATCAATAGTTACGTTTAATATTATGACTAGGATTATGATGTATAGTTATCCGATAACCAATCGCACTATTTATCAAGATAAAGGTTAGATAAAGTTATTTCTGTACATAAAGCGTCATGATTCATGAATACATTATGACTAGAAAAAAACTTGAATTGAATAGTAATTTATTAATGACTATGATATGTATGTAATGAAATAAATCAAGTCTAACAAAAAAACTTGTTTTACAAAGTTATTGGAACTACATAGAACAGCGATTCTAATTGCTGCGATACATTTAAGTGTGTCGAGGCGTCCCTTCCATTTTTTCCCCTTTATTCCTTTGCCGTAATCTCGCAGGAACATTTGATTCAAATCAATTAGCAAGTTTTAAGGGAAGTCAGTTAAAAATACTTCGAATAACAAGAAAACTGACAACGAGTTATGGCAGGAAAAAATATTTTTAACTTGTCTAATGTATTATTAGAAATCGGTTAACTTTATTTCATTATAAACACTTTTAACAAAGAATATAATTTGCTCGTTGATATAAATTATACTTGTCACCTTTATTTGTTTACAAACAATATGGCGTCACCTGTCAACAGGTATTGACACGTGACGTGTGTCAGTGGGGTGTCATGTCAAGTGAGTTTTTGTCAACCTGCACTGAACCTGTGCCTTGAGTTTGGGCTCCCACAAATAGACAAGTGGATCTCCCCCGCTTTGTATATCTCTAAAAACAGATGGGCGCATTCCGTGCATCGCTATATTTAGACCGGGACCTAATTCTGGATACCCCGACTCTTGGGATTATTTTGTGATATTTTTGTAACGGCACAAGGATAATATAAGGAATATGATCAACCATAAATCAAAGATGTAGTAACTTTGATTTCGCAGCAGAAAAATAAGATTTTTTTTTCGAAAACATTAAGCAAAAACAGGTTTGCCAAGTTTTATGACTCAAATTGGAAATTTTGTTTAGCAAAAAATGTTTGTATCAATTTATTATTCATAATAAAAAACCGAGTTGAAACGGATAAAATGTATAGTTAACTTCGAAAAATAGCCGATACTAAAATAACGATACGCCGAACGGGCAGCGGAATGAATAATTAGTGAGAAGCGGACCAAAATAAACTCCCAAGTAAGGCTCAAAGCCATTACGAGAGAGGGGTATCTGGTTATTTCTGACCAGCAAAGTATAAAACAACTTGTTGGAGCTAATATTAGAACGATCAACACTTTTTCATGGAGAGTTAGGGATCTATTCTTGGAGCGTATTGTTTAAGTTTCCAGTCTGCTCCAATAGTTGTGAAGTGAGTTTAAACTTAGTTACAATTGACTCTCGATGGCCCAATCAATTTAATGTTTCAAAAGGTTTGTTTGAATTATTACATGATTTATTTTAAGAAAACACAAACAATGGTCTTTGGATCCGAACGAATACGCAACCGTAAATTCGCGAGGAGTACTCAATCAATTTTTTCGTATTACAAACGTCATGTTGTATGCTAGAGGTATACAACAGACGTGACACGAGAGATAATCGAACGAATACTATAAATAACATAAGAATTTGTTATTTGTACTTTATGTGCGTGACATGTATATGATAAGTGATCTAAAATAGGAATGAAGTTAAATTTTATCTATCATCTTATCGAGGATAATCTGGACGATTGATTTGTGTAATGTACCAAATTTGTCTATTTATATATCAGAATAAGTAGATATGGTACTTTGCATCATAATGAACAACGTTTTGATGGACTTTACCGATGCTTATGTTCAGTGATTGTTCGTGGTACACTAACTACAGCGAACTTTGGATACGCCAAAGTAATATTTATGTGGAGAACAAGTTAGGACGTCACAATTTAAACAAAATGATTAATAAAGTTAATGTTATAAATAAATCAAGGCTGTTTGTTCACGGCACCGCAGCATGACTGCCTCAGGGAGCTATATTTAGACCCATATTGACTGACATCTGGAGTGCGAGGGCGTGCCAAACAAACAATCAAAACGTTAATGTTTGCAAAATTGCTCGCATGCACATGGTCCGCAAATAATTCATACAAAAAAATATTACGAAGAACTCGCTACTCGTGACATTGAAATGAAACAATACAGACTAATGACTTGAATACTTTTTTAGTTTCTTTTAAACTTTAAGTGGTTAGATGAACTCGGGATGAGAGCAGACACTTATTTTAACTTGTTTTGAAGAGTATAATGAAACGGTAAAATCCAATTAAAAACCAAGACTATTAATTATTATATTAATTTGAGTATCATTTTAAATAAAACTTCAAATCTGAATCAGCAATCAAGAAGCAAGAAGCGGATCCCAACTAAAATCATCGAATACTTTGAACAGAACGTAACCCCGTGACATAACGATATCAATCAAAACATTGATAATACAAAAATAAACAATAACAACATGCAGTAACAACACGTGATTGAAAATATTGAGTGCATTACAAAAATAACTGATGAATCAGGAGATCGCATTCTAGTGTGAGAGAACGTGACGACTGCGATTAATCGGTGAAGTGTTAACGCGATAATTAAATACGTAAATGATGTTTTAAATACAGTAATTACATGTTTGACACTGTTTACATCGCTTACTATCTTTAATATGGAACAATTAAGTAGGAAAGGTATCAATTATAAAGCAGTTAATGCAATTTTTTGCATGTTTTAGTTACATTTGCTAGCGACTAAAGGTGTGTTGGAAAGAAAAGTATGGTTTTGGAGTCCCTTACATCAACATTCAGGTTGAAATAATGTCTCAGCAATTTAGCTGCTGCGCTTTTCCGTTAAACCTAAATTCCCCATTTCAATTCTTGATTCACTATTTGTTTGTAATTTTCCATACTTGGCCCGAGTTTGAGATAAACTACAAACATTAAGCATGCGTTCACCAAGCCTGATTCCTTTTCACTGTATCTACCAATTTCCCAATGGTTTCTTAGAGGTCAATACTCAAAATATCAACACAAAGACCTCACAAGTTTTCAAGCGTCGGCGTTACAATTGAAAACATAATCAAAGCACTTTAATAACCAACACAATTGTGTATTCTATAATTAATCGTATGACGTGAAGTCATTATCTAGTACCTCGGTGAAGTACGTCGACCCTGTTTGAACGAACTGACGATTGCTAAGATATTTTTATCATTCAAGCTAACTTGACACTCTTTATAATTCTATTTTGGTTTATTATACAAACATAGTCATGGAATTTTGATCTTTACGTACGTGATATGGTTAATGCTAAAGTTAATATGATTGATATGACGATAAGGTCGGATTTTGAATGTACTTCGACACGTTATTAATTCTCTGAGAATATCAATTACGTACTAAAAGCAAAAGCAAATGATACGAATAAGAGTAATGGGAATGGGAAAAAGCAATATAGGAAAGCTTAGAATAAGGGGAGTGAGGAAGGAATATTTGTAACGGGAGGAAAACGATTTATTACGCACGTCAGACATTTCCTAAAACATCTAGACAGAGTAAACAGGTAATAAATTTGTTCATACTGTACTTTATCAATAACAATAAATAATAAGACTTTTCCTCTATTGAAACAAACACTTTAACATAAAATATCCGCGACTTTGAGGAAAACACAAATAGAATTGTATTTATAGACGCAGTTGTAATGAAATATTGTTTTTCAGAGGGAAGATAACTGTTATGAAATAAACAAGTATTCAAATAAATAAACGAATAAATACAGAGAGAGACATCACACAGAGTTGAACTAAAATAGTAAAGACATTGAAACGGAAAAATGGCATTATATCCCAATTTAGACGGAAAAGACCGATTTTCATTGAAACTTATAGGAAAAATTATAGGTACTAATCTAATAAGTGATTTTAAGGGTGGGGGTGGGGTCAAAATGTACGTTCAAAGTTTAAAATTCAAACAGAGAAGACACATCTTTTTGCCTTAATCAGGTATCAACCCCTTAAAATTAACGAAGTCTAACCCAAGTTTGACTACCAATCGTCAAGAGTTGAAAACATAAGTACCTACATTTAAATTTGATAAATGTAAACATACAAAAGGAATAAGGATAAATAACAAGTTAAACAGAAATTGAATAAATATAGAACAAGTTATTAATAAACTGTGTCCAAACCAGATTGTTGAGCCCGCAACGTTGGTTTAAGAAATGTTATGTCCATAAATATTTTCAGTTTTGTTCAGAATAACTCTCATATTTAGCAATAATATAAATATTTTTTATAATGTAAACGTAGTTTTTGATAAACTACATACAGATATTGAACCTAGTTCTGAAAATGTATTTGTTTAAAATATGATAATTAGGGTATGATGGGACTGGTGTGACCTGACACAGGGAAAAGCCTCTAAATCATTACAGAAAAAAAGGATATTTTGAATAGTAGCGTTTATACGAGTTCGAAATTTGCAAGTAAAACAGAAAACTATGCTACGATCCAAGATAGTTCTTTGTGTGAAACATACTCCGTGTACAATAATAAACTATTAAAAACATATTCGAATTTAACTCGACAATCAATAGTGGAGTGGCGTCGAGTTCGGACCATTATATCACCGCTATTAATAACCGAATCGTGTACAGATTAAAACTAAAAATAAACCATCGATTCGTTTGTTACCTTTTGAATCGTAAGGCCTCGTGTCTTACAATTTGGTATTGACAAATTAACTTATTTTATTTTATTGTGTTTGACTTATTACAGGATACATTGAGATAAATGTCAAGAATACTTTATACTGAGATCAGTACAATTAAAATCTAATTTAACCTATGATTTGATATAGATATATGCAATCACTTCTGGTGATAAATCTGTACTTACTAGTGTTCTTATAAAAGCTCTATCTTGCTTAGTAAAATTTCATCGGTGAATTACACCATAGGGGGATGAAATTTCAAAAATACCCAACTTATACTCAGACTAACTAAAACAAATTTTAGCTACTATTGTTGCCTGTCATTGAATAAATGTAGATATCTGTTATTACGACTGAAAAAAAACGGACACACGGCGGAATAACGAATTGCATTTAAATATAGAACAAACACAAATGTGGCAATTGTGTAACTAATTGAGCTAACAGCGCCACCGTATGCGGAAAATGTAACAGAAATAGACCACGGTTATGGTACGAACATTTGAATTGATACAATACAATTGGGTCGCGTTTGTGTAGTTTGTTATATCAAACAAGGACGTAATAAATGTCGTAAAGTATCTAAAAATACGAGACACATGCTGAGCAAACGAAGTAGATTCCGGTACAATACTGCTCGACGGAATTGCGTAATGCTTTTGTACAAGCTCTATATTCATTTACATGTAGGAAATAGTTGTCAGTTACAAAAAATACAAACCTATTTTTAATCGTTGGTATTTGATTACCAACACGCATGATTATTACGCCTATTCTTTCCTCACTGTACTCATATTATCAGTAAGAGAGCGGCTGTGTTCAGTAAAGGAATTTTCAGAATCATCTAATTTTATGTCCAGAGTTAGATACCGCACAAAGGAATCCTCAATAGTTTTTATGGCAAAGATATGAAATATATTTTAATTAAAAGTTACTTAATCAAAATGGTTCTTCTACTATAAATTTATAGTCACAAGCACCGCCCAAGAAACAAACAAAACCTGCTAAGTCTTCTTTACTTTGACGATGACCTATAAGGGGTATAAGACGAGGGTAAAAACGTGATGTTCCCTTTCAAACAGTAATTAATATTCCCCCATTGTACTGTACACACCAAATTCTTTTAAGTCTTCGCGAAATTATCGGAAAATTTAACAGAATAATTAAACGTACGAAAATAACGTGCAAAGCCTACCAGTTTTAATGTTTTGGTAATTTATAAATATAAATGTCTGAAGAAAAATATGTTCGGTGTTATTTTAGACAGCAATGTTTACGAGTAATATTAGAACACAAAGACTTGGAAAAATTTGTTTCTATTTCCGTGTCTTTTGTTCCGCAAAATTTTCTTTTAGAGACACTGAACTGATGGAAATTAAGAGTGATCTTTATTGTATCTTTACTAGTTTTAATGTTCATGACAAACTTACAACAGTGTAATAACAATTACTCTCTCGAAGACGATTAATACAAAGATAATTAATTACATTAGGTATTATATTACATTTGAAAGTTCAACAATAAATAAATTAGCATTACATTAGACAAACGACAATGTCTAACATCATTACATCACGAACCTACAGTACAATCTAATTATATATAATATCATGTAACGTAATAGTTTGATACCTGGGTGATAAGCGGTGCCTGTCTGATGATTATATCTTACCTGTAAATAAAGAAAAATATATAAGTATTATGTAAAAGATATCGATGCTTATACAATACTGAATAGGAGATAATAAGTACACAAATAGAAACGGTACATATTAATTTATCTTTGTATAAAGTTTGGGTATTAAGCATATAAGATAATTTGGGTAGCAACTGGATAGATACTTGAACAATTGGGGTATAATTTAATAAAAAAAACATAGGAATAATCCATAATTATGCCAAATAAAATCAGGAATCTTGTTTCGCAGCAATATGTACTAAATATGGTAAGTAACACGGAAGAAAGAACTACCTAAGAAGGATTCTGAAGTGATTAGTTAAGATTTTAGGTGGATCAAACCCAGGCATATTTTCTTTTAATAACTTATTAAGACAGAAACAGCGTGTATTGTGTCATACGTTGTCAGAAACAATCTATTTTAACAACTGGGCGACAATTTCCCCGTTTTACAGTTTTAAAGCCATTCTATTTGTGACGAACATCGCATAATGTTTAACAAATATCCTCCAAAACACGCGGAACATAATATAAATAATTTAAGTATCTTAGGTTCAATCACTTCATAGTATAAAAAGTCGCTTCTATCTGTCCCTATGTATGCATATATCTTCAAAACTGCGCAACGGATTTTAATGTGTTTTTTTAAATAGAAAGAGTGATTCAAGTGGAAGGTTTTTAGCATAATTTTGTAGCCACATTTCCACGGGAGCGGGCACTACGCGGGGAAAACCGTCGGCTGTTAGTATGGACTAAATATCAGCATTTATTTTATGTAACAATTCATCGATTATCATTCATTCATTGAAATTTTATTTTGTCCGCTGAATATAACACGTTATGTAACTTCGTATTTTATCTAAATAATCAATCGTTATCGTACTTTTTATCATTCATCGTATAATATTAGAATAGAAATATAAAGGGTGTTGTGGTGTCATTGTTAGAAGTTAAAATTGATTAATTTTTTTATATGGATTCAATAGGTGGAAAGTGACAAACGATTTTTTATTCTGACTCTACAGATATTTATATGGCAAAGTCAAGGCATTCGGCATAAAGTCGTGATCAGTACCCCACCCCCATCGATAAAAGTACTAAGAATGTCGTTGTGGGTGTGTTGGGGGCGAGTGCAGCCGGGCGCGCACGCTATCGCTTCCGGCAGGGTCGATGCCCTTCCGCCGCAAACAGCTGATAACCGATGTACTGATGACATTGCAATCGCATCCAATGCACCGTCAATACACGAACACTTGTAACACGTACTACAACTATTGTTTCTTAATTTATTCAAAACATAATCTAGATATTCTCATTATTCCAATATCGAAACCGAAAAAAAGACAGTTATATTTATTTGATTAAATCTGTCAAACTGACAGCTGTCAAATTGGTTTATTGGTATTATTAAATCTAATCAATTTTAGACATTTGGAACCAGTGATATGACTTGTAGAACTTAATCCTTTGAAGGAGAACTCGTTTTGAACTACGTTTTAAGCTACTTAGTTTAGTAAAAAACCTAATGTAACAAGTTACAGCCGGAAAACTTAAAGCTTGTGATGTCAAAAAACACATTAGAATCACCCACGCGAGCTCTTCGCATTCTAGAACACCGACCTTGACCTTTGACACGTAACGTTCTGTCAGAGCTGTCAATTTACGCATGTCATGTCAATGTGTCAAGGGTGTGACGTTACGTTGATGCTGTAATGCTTACCTAGAGAATACATGTGAAATGAATCAAAGTCTATCAGTAGCATGCATGTGCACCTAACAGATAAGTCAAAGAAGCCCTTAGGTAGAGCAATGCATTTGAGATCACCAACACGCGAAGACAAGCGTGCCTAATTCAAAATTGATGGCAATCAGTTTTGGAACGCCAAAAAGTCAATCAATCATTAATAACAAATACATAAACAAGTACGAATACCATTACCAATATGTACAAGAGATATAAAACAACACAAATGACACCATTATTGATATGAGAGAACGTAATAACCTCGCTACAGAAAACGCCGACACAAATGTTTATTTACAATGTCCTACAACCATGCCGGTGTTTTTCCTACTATTCAATTATTGCGATCCACATAATCTGACGTTTGCGATACGGGAAATTCCTTAATATATTTATAGAAGAGCTATTTTACAATAATAAACGATTATCGGATCGTTAAAAACATCACGTATTTTAATTTATTTCGTTATCTTGTTGTTTTTCGTGTGCCTATACCTAAGGTTGACCGTTTCAAAACATTTTCCGTAGTGTGTACAGTGCGATAAACGCGTCATTTCATTCAAGTGGACGATACTGTGTACGTATTACGCATAAACACAACAACAAACCACACGGCCGTTAATCTACGTTTTTTTTACGTTTCGAACGTAAAATTTGCAATGTAAACTATTTTATTGGTACATTGTTATTTTTACCATCTTCCAAATAAAGAACCTCCTACTTTATCACAATTCAATTAATGTGTATTCTTAGTAAGAAAGTTTAGCTAATTCGATTTATACATTTAGGTTGATACTAAAAGTTCATATCAGATTATACGAGCTAATAATGGTATTAATTACAAACAGAAAGGACGCGCCTACGCTCATATAATTTTACTCTAGCGGTCATTCATCTATGTATTAACGAATGTTGTTTTACTTGAAAGTGTGGGTTGTGATTCATAAATATAAATACAATATTTAATAAATTAGAACAGCTACTAACTGTCGACAGACGTGATTCCCATTAGAAATCCATTAACAGTATTAGAATCTCAGTTCCCAAGTCCACGTTTATCATATATGTATTTATATAGTGTGGGATCTGTTCGTTTCCTAATTCTCGTCCCGGTTGCGGGGCCAGTTGGCGCCCCCGCTGACAGACGGACGTTGATGAAGCTATTAATTACCCGTAACGGCTGATTGGCATCGGTGCGAGGTGATTAACTAAACACACTTTTCAATTTAGATTCGGTTTCCTTATTGGGCACGCTTTTGGCACTGTCAGTCTGTCACTACCCAATGGGCTGACTATTTCCAAACTAGGGACTGAAAAATCGAACTTGATCCAATTTTAGGAATATTTTTTTTAAATTAAAATGTCGTACATAGATAGATTTTGAGTAAAACTTATTGAAAAGCTGAAGATATGACGAGTTCCAAAACGCATCAAGTATGTATGAACCGCAGTGGGTGGTTTAGTTGCAGGTCGTGTGTTCGCGCGCGCGACAGTGATGTCCGAACGGCCGGTTATATCAACAGGACCTTGGCCCGTGACAGGCTGCGCTTGCACAATGCTGCACTATTCTGATGCATCACCTTGCGCCCCGTTACCACACGCCAATTTACTGCACCGCACCGTTTTAGACACGCCATAAATACGCAACACTCGACATCTAATTGAAATGTCACCCGCACGCGATCTCGCTAACATGACATTGTAACACGACACCCTGTCACTTTCCCCGCTACATACAATACGAACAATTGCCACTCGCACACAATACTATCGTTTATTTTTATGAATATTAATATCGTGCACGTTTTCCTTATTTATAAAGTTAGATGTTGTCTTAGTTTCGTAACTGCCTCTCGATTTAATGAGCCATGTTTGTGGAGCGTGAAGAGCGTAATGTAAATAAATCAGATCGTTAAGTAATTATTTGGAGAGGGCTCATTCGGTGGAATCGCAAAAACAACAAAAAGGTAAGTGTGCCGCGGAGATAAGTGTTATCTCGCATCGTAGAGGAGCTCGCGCGCCGCAGTAATTAGCGTGCAGCGTGCACGCGCATCGGGCGAGCACACCGCGCCCGCGCGCGCGGCCTGCCGGGCGACCCACCGTCTGCCGCAACGCGGTCAAGGTGCACCTCCACAGCATCCGCAGATAGCACCACACGCTCAACAAGTGCACCAACCGATCAACACACGTCGTCCCCACGGAAAACGGGCCCCAATTAGTAATCACAAGGCACTCTATTACTCACCACAGAGAATCGTGCACACGCAGTCAAATACCCCGAACACAAAACAAGCTGCGGTTTTCCTCGGACGTCACATTTTTAGTTTATTTGCCCTGTACTGTACTTGGTGGTTGTCTATTGTTGTTTTGAGGATTGCAATAATATTATACTATTTATTACGATTAATAAACAAGTGTCAATTGAGAAAACGCCAACTGATATGACTTGTGGCAGTTATTTATCACCTCGGTTCACTCCGAACAGCACAGCAGGCAACGGCCGGCTTACAGCTGTGTACTGCACACAATATAATTAATTTAAATATACACACAGCTCATGTCTCACACCTAGACGTCTAATAATAGAGGCTCAAATCCGCTCAACATTTGTCTTTAAGTGCATTCTATTATTTAATTTGAAATAGCCCTACGATTAATTAATAAGCTGTTATGATAAATATATTTGATGTCACAATGTTCGATTCATGTTTCACATGACACTACCACTGTAACATCTTCCAAGTACTTTTATTAATGTCCGTTAGGGTTTATACTATTCCACCGAGCGTGCTGGGGACTGTTTATTTGGCTTGTACCAATTCGGCGGGTTACGCCTACTTTTACTACAATCAAATGTATCACATTTCCATGAATCACGACGATACAATACCAGAACCGACATTACATAAATTGATAAATTTCCAAGCACGCAATAGTATGATTAACAGTAATTTTGATTGAGCGAGTGTACTGGCCCGTGCCAACATAGCACTATTCATTTACTCCTCACCTCGTTAATAGCCATCGGTATAAATTCATCGCAACAATATCATAACGCAATGCCAAGCATACAAAGCAATATTACCCGGCGACTATAAACAATAGACGTCCGTAAGACGACGCAGACGACGCCAAACGGGACGACATCACAAATTTATAACATGCAGCTTAATTACACACCAACCTATATAATATTTACGTATCTAAATGGGGAAGCGATAAAAACTATTTATAGTACATTGAGGCGAGATAAAAATTTGAGCTGCGTAAAATAAAATGTAAATTGAATGAGTATAGATAGCGTAAAATCTGGTGCAAACAACAACCAAGGTGATGGGAATGAAAATGTCGTCTATTTTTCAAATATAAGACTTGTGAAAGCAAATAAATAAAACCGAAGACCACCAAAGCGATGCGCCCGCGATATGGAGTGAAATGCTCAACAAGCCGACCTTCAAATTTCAAATTTCGTCGCCAACTCAAACAATGTGACATGACGTGAATACTGAATAGTTCACCGCGAGATTTCCATGACGTTGCAAAAGCAATAAATACAATATGAATTGAATTAGTGAAAACATAAAACCATATTTCGTCGATAACAATTTAATTTAGGGGGCGTATTTATAGATTAACAAAAAACATGGCCAGTTAAACTGTATAGATAATAAATATTATTTGGAACATAATATTTCCTTGATACCGATCAGGAGAAAGTTTTGTGAAACACAAAGATATTATCTGGTTAAAACTACTTGTAACTTCAAGATGCCTTATATGGAAGTCATTACTGTGTCTGTACTCTCGGGCCGACAAGTGGTCAGAGTCACGTTGACGTTGATTTCCGCAACGATCTTCCCCAAGACCAAACGAACTGAATTTCTACTCAACGACTTAGCATATCAACAGATCGTCAACGCCGAATACGACAATAGTGACACGTCACAACTTGAAACGTCATAATAAAACACGCACAACTAGAAACGTTTACATTCGTTAATGCACCGCGATCAATATAGAATACATTAAGTATACCAAATATTTATAATAACCACACGACAGTGGAATCCTCGCTAACAAGATCTAAATCTGGCTTCGATCCAATCAGGTGCGAAATGTGGTTGTATACCGACATAGTCGTTTGGCCATCGCTAATAATACCAGGCAACGGTCCGGCTCCCTTTATAGACTTACCAGAATAGCCGACAGAGGAACTTATAGACACGGGGAGAAAGACGTGCACGCTACACATGCGCATACACAATTAGAATCGGTACGGGAACTCCATTTACGGACTACGCTGAAATAGAAAAAGCCTGCAGCGCGCAATTAGGACACATCAATATCAATTGCAGTTGTAGACCGAACGGCCGAAATACGGAAACACAAACGTTACCAAATATTAGTTAACAGGCAATATATTTAAGCATAAGTAAATAAATTATGTTAATCATTAAAAGATACGAATTGATTCAATAAAGATAAGAGATGACGATTAATGCAAAGTAGTATTAAATCAAACTTCAGCGCCACACGAGCTTTGCCACGAACTGGTTTTATTTACGAAGATCTTATCAGTGAACATAATATTTTGTAACGCATAATATCATTTATTATCTCGTATATATACTTGACCTCCGCGAATTTATTCAAAAACCGACTTTTAATCGGTTGTTATTGTTTTTTTTTCTATCTTCATTGATAATAATGAGAGTGTATGTACCACTATGTTTGATTGATAAGAATGTTAAAGGAGCTATCACAGAGTGTATCGCAACATCTAATATCGTCCATATAAACGAGCCAAAATCTATGTCGGTCAGTACCGAGTTGGCATCGGACGGTGCGGCGTCATTTCCGGCGCGCAATACTCTGCGTTCCATCAAACAGTTTCCGGTTTGATTCCATACAAACTTTAATGCTAATTAAAATATTATGATGGATAATTGGGATGTTTATATTTTGGACATTTTTCGTTTTATGATTCCATATATTTTGTAGCATTTACTTCTCAACTACCTATAAGAAAGGAAAACACAATTCAATGCAGCACCAATTACTAAATTCCTTATCACCCTTTCAACTAATCACGTCTATTCCAAAACAAAAACAAGCAAAAACCCAACACTCAACAACGAAGTGCTAAACTAGAACACAATCCAGATGAGTTGGTAGCGAAGTGAAATGGCGACCTACCGCACGCTACGTCGGGACACCCACGCGCTACCCGAAGGTCTAGGCCATGTACCCTCGCCGGGTAAACACCGCCACAGGTGCCTCCACAGTGTTGTATTTCATCGACAATCGATATGTGGGGTACATTTTAGAGATCAGTCTGTTGTGGAGGTATAACAATTTTGAAATTTAGTGTTCAAAGAATGATGACATGATTTAGGAGAGTGACTTATCAAAGATTTAGAGGTTAACATTATAATTATGATAATTTGGATTAATTTTTGGAAAAACGAAAAGTGGCAGTATTTTTATGCTTAGTGTGTTGGCCTTCCTTTATCAGCCTTTACTAATTAACAATCAATTGATTCACATCACAGTCATATTGGAAAAGATGCGGGAATTAATATAAGGCAATAATGGATTAACTGATGTAAAAGTTTTTAAAAATATGATTTAGACAACCGAAGAATACGTCAAGGCTCTTTGTTAGAAGATTATGAAAAAGCTAATAGAATTTGATACTTCTATTTAAACCAGTTTAGATGGATCTGATAAACACATATGTTAAATAGTTAGAGATGTTGATACAATGTTCGATGCTAGTGAACCGGTGGATCGATCTGATACCAGACTAACGACAGTATTGACCTTCAGGGTACCAAGTTCAAGACATTTGACGACACCACTCAATATTACTATTAAAATATACATTATTCACAACGAAGTAGATTTTAGTAATGATATACGGACTACCAATAACAAAACAAACCATTTTCATTGAATTGTATGCTTCGGAGCCGGAGGGCATAATAAGGCGGTTCGAGTAGTCGTACTAACATCATAGACAGTTGTTACGGCAAATTAGAGTTGGCAATAGTTGGTTTGACTAAAAATATTACAGCACACACAAACATCCAAACTGGAGAGGTCTCACTGCGGGAAACTGCCTACGTATACATATTTAGCATTCAGGTTGTCAATGGTATTAGAAAAACAGAATTAGTTCAGTAATTGCTAAGAGAAAACTTCCTATACTCTCAAACTCAAAAACTTTCCGTCTTTATAAAATATTCCTAATATCGGTTACCAATTTAATACTAAAGACCGATATAATATGAGACCAGTGAACGGAATAAAACCAAATTGTTCCCCGTACAATTGTTATTGGCGTCTGCAACATATCGTCTCGCATGGAATCTTCCTACGTCCTACAAATTATACCGTGCTATAGATAACAAACGAAATTACATAACCAATAACTTTTATATTATAACAAGCTTAGTTTGTACGCGTTATTGTCGTAATGTAATGGTATGTAGCCGTGATTTATAATAATGACGTTAGTTTAAAAAGCTTTATTACAGTAAATATTACTTTCAGTTTGTTTCTATATCAGTAAACTGTTTCCTTATTTTTCAACTTTTCGGATCATCTAGAAAATATTTCGGCTACCATTCATATCGTTGACAAACCGAAAAAACAAATCAGTAAAACGTTTCTGGGTCAACGTCCTTTAATTAATATAATTATACAAAAAAAATTATTTTAAATTTTATCAAAATTATAATAACGTAAATGCTCTCGAAATTTCTATATGAGTCATATGTACGTCACATGTAACCGACCCTATCCTACCTACAGCACAACAAGGTTACATAACGTAAAAACAATTTACTATACGTTCGATCGAACCAGACCAGTAGATTCTGGTAATCTCTGGAGTTGCATCCATTTATCCTTCGGTGAAGCTGCAAATAACCTCAAGGTATCAGGATGTCGTGATGATAAACAAGACGATTAGCTTCCATGTGGATGTGTACACGACATGACATGGTATTTTCGTTTGGCTGGTAATGTTTGGTACAACACGAGCAATATTCGACCTTAAATACATGCTTTAAACAGTTAATCATATTTAAGAGACATTTCCAGCAAACAATAACATAAACTATTCTTTGTCTAAAGTTTCAAACACTTTCTGAAAAGAAACTTTTCTGATGCAAAAACTTGCCTCATGTCTCTATAGTTTTTGACGGTTCAAATATTAAGAGTCAACAAACAAGTTTAGTAATGAGGAATTTATGGATTTGACTTAATGCATCTATCCATATATGCATTTGGTCGTATTTGCAAATCATCAGCATCAAATTAGGAAGAAAAACTATCATCACATATAAACAAACAACTGGACCAATTTGGGAGATATATTAAGGTGTTTTCGATTACCGTCCGGGTGGCAGGTGGTATTATCCGGTCAATTTCGGCAAGTGAACTGTTGACACCGAGTTATTACCGCATCCTGCCCACGCGGTCACCAATCTAGCCAATTGACGCTTCTATAAATGTAACTTGAGGCATGGTCAAGTCATGAGCTGTCCTCTCCACTTCGAAACTCTGCGGACGTGTGAACGCTCTTTGCAACTCAAAAAACTTTCCAAAAAACCGTTATTTTGCTGTTACAGTTAGCTTAGCAGCTAACGTCTCATAACTGATACACGTATGTCTGTAAAACTTTTTAGTACATTCTTGATTTTGAATTGGTGCTTCCAGAAAATGTCAGATCTTTTTAATAAATTCCTTCTTAATTTTGAATTTGGTTAGTTGCTTCCATTAAAACAATTTCAAATCTTGTCGCGAATATTCCAAGAAATTCGACATTAAATGTTGAGTTCATGTGTAAAAAAGATCAACTGGTAACCTTTACCGCGAAGTGGGAAAGTTTTGAAGATTGTTTTCTACTTATTCTTGATTAAATTACCGTGTACTTTCAGTAAGAACATTTTCAACGAAAAAATAAAAATTAATGTAAGAATATTCAATAAAAGTATAATAAAATTGTAAACGCTTTCACAAACATAACTAAACACAAATGTTTTGAAGACAGCGCGATAACGCATGATGTCATACTCTGAATATAACGCGACGCCGACTCACACATACTATAACTAATTGCCGTACAAACAAATGATAAATTGGAATTTGACACGAATACACTCCATAGATACCTAATTAAAAGTTGTAAATTAATTAAGTACACACAGACAGACCTCTATGTTGTGTTTATTACAGGTGTAAAACAATCTTTGAATACAACATTTTAATAAGAAAGCCTACAAGTATAAACATTTGAAAATAATGTATCTTTACAAAATCGCAGATACATTAATTGTAAACGTTCGTAAAATCGAGAAGGAATTGTATTTAAATATTTTTACTGCACAAGTAAAACTGACGCAAAAGGAATTTTTCTCCTGGGCATCTTTTTGGCAACAAATAACAACGTATGTTTTACTTATACAATTTGTAGTTCATTAAATTATTTGAAACATAAATAAGCTGCAAGATACAAAGACCCGTGTATAGACATAATAAGATATTAGTTTCAGTTTCAGAGAAAAACCGATAACTATATTCGTTAATTTAGCTTTAAATCTCTATTGTTGCCGAGAACCGTATATCAGTTAATTACCAATACTCAAGTTACATTTAAACAGAATCATCGAGGATTGACTTTAGAAGTACGTACCTAATAAGAAAATATTAAGTAAACCACCCACCGTCAGTTCAAAGGTCACAAGGGTCTCAAGGGGAATAACATCGCCTACACGACCGAGAGAAAACACAATACAATTTTGTCCTAACACATACAAATAATTGGTAAATGAAACGCCCACTCGTAAGTAAGTGATATTTTTTTCGTAATAAACGTAATATAATCAGATTTGCAGAAAAATGTTCTGAACGCCCTTCACACCGCACCTGGCTATAAATAAGTAAGTACATATTTAAAGTTATTTTTTAATAATTGCTTATTATGTAAATACGTTTTGTAGAAAAAATAAGATTTATTTATGATTGCCAAAAATAACAGTTTAAGAATATATTGTGTCAAGTCACAGTGACTGAATAAAATACTAGTAGAATAAGTCAATTTGCGATTAGCAATTGATAAGAAAAAATCGTTACATCAAATGAACCGTCTAAATCTCTCATTACTCGGACAATATTTTTCTTACATTTCCACTTCCTCGTACTGCGTGTTTCGCCAGGAAACGTTAAATCTAATAAAACCCAAGTATCTTCTAGAAAAAAAACGAATAGCACAATTTCACGGATCGCCGACTCCAGATAACTGTTCACTTCCTACGATTCAATTACTTATATTAAAAAAAGTATGGATATAGAAACTGAACAAGATTTTTTACAAATCTGTTTTTTGACAGGCTGAAGATATTTAAAAAGTATTTAGTGTAATCGTTTAAATATTCTGCGTTCGCCAAATGTTACAGATAGTCAGGTGGTTGCTATTGGCCCAAACCACTGCCACCACAGTTTGTCGCTTACAAGATAAAAATTACGTAAGACGAAGAAGTTGGATTTAAACATTTTAGATACCACTTGTTGGTGAACTCGAAATTTGGATAAATATAATTGGAACTAATTAAATATATTATTTACGGTATCAAAAATAATTATTTAGTAGAATAAGAGACTAATAAAATTATAATTAGTATCTTACTTTACTAGGTTACTAATCGATAAATGGGGAGTCATAATTATAATCCTCAGCAGAAGAAAAAATTAGAAGGAATTATTTATTCTTATAAAGAAATCATTGATAATGCAGTTGTGAACCAAATCAAAAAAGTAAGAAGACATTACAACTAAGACATAAATACAAGTAAATAAGTAACTGTTGACACGGAAGATAATAAGGAAACTAATCTTAAAAACATCAAGGTTTTTTTTTATTAAACAATCAAATACGCAGTCAACTGTCTAGGAAAATCAATAGAGAAATTGATTCCAATTTCAAAAGAAGGATTAATGATGAAACAAAAGCTTCTAATATAAGCAGTATAGAGAGAAAGACTTTACGTTTCATGCTAATTGAAGACTCAATTATGCAGCGGAAAGCAACTGTTTGATTTATGAATTGAAATAGTGCCGAATAATGGGCAAAGGTAAATGTTAATGAAGTATTTGTTGATATGAATGGAGCACGGAATCAGCACGGAGCATGAATCTCACACCGTCTAGACAAACGTTCCGCTATTATTTCTGTACGCCGTGCGTCATTCGCGCCTTGACGCAATCAACCGAAAAATAAAACATCAATTGTCAACTATCTATTAACGATGCATATAGACGATATAATAACTTCATAAACACAGTATAGGTTTCAAAAAAATAAACCTTATTTTTTATTCTTGTTTAATGTTGTTGATACTACTTTTACCGGTGACAAATATTACCGTAATTATCAAGAAAATAAACTAAGAACTTAGTTTAAGTAAATTAGCCGATTGATACGCGTTTTCTTCTTAACTGAACTAGTATATACCATCAGTGAGATCTTAGAGACGTACAACTTTTCAATTGTAATTGATAAAATTATGTTAGTAACCCTACTTTTAATAAATATCAATACAGTAAACATGAAGAAGCTAATTAAGATGTTTCTGTTTGTGGTATAAACGACTTAATTCACGTTTCACCACCAATCATCAATAAAACACCGATTAACATCAAAGACGCATCGAACATGACATTTGACGAAACAGTCGACAACTTTACACGCACGTAACCTATAAATAATTAAAAACAAGTTACAACATGGCACAAAATATAATAAGTATAACAAGTTGTATACATTAGCCTACAAAGATATCAGCACGTATTATCAGACGGACGTCAATTGGCTATATTTAGATATGATAAGGTTTTTCACGGCGTGATCTGAGAATGATGCTGGGATCCGGCTGGGCGGGTGTAGCGGGGTCAATGACAAACGTTGCGCCGGCGAGTCTGGCCTTCTGCGCCATTCCAGGGAGCTTGCAGGACGGGTTCCGCATAACGGCCCCGGGGGACCGTGTCACCGACGACAATTATTTAGCGCACACTTCACAGATACGGTCCGCCTCGGGCCTTGCCTTCCATACGCATTGCTTTGTTTTTACTGCACCCACTTACACACGGAATGACACTAAATACCATCTTTATATTGCCTCCTACATACACATCACACATATTATTATATTTTTCAACATCCACTAAATTAGATACGTCAATTAACAATTCAACGATAATAAAAAACAACACAGACGTCGAAACGAAAACATACCTATATAATTATTTTCAAAAAGCAGCTTTAGTACCATGATCATAAATATTATTTTGCAAAAAATTTAATAGATTAGCATATTAAATTGAATTATGACTGAGTTTATTTGTGAGAATGGTATATTTTCAACACTAGTTTCTTAATTATATTCCAGTCAAAATGAATTTATTATGTGGTAAAATGATATCACAAGAACAAGATTACACTTAAATATGAACGTTAGTTTTTGGCATAGAGAAGTAAATAAAATAAGAAAAGTGAACTGACCCCAACATTTGACCCATAATATGATAATTTCTCAACTCGCTATCATTATTTATAGAAAAGAAAAGGAGCTAACAAAACTGATCAAACATGACGATTACGATGCAATACATTTTAAAATACAAATTAAACTAGCGAAAAAACTAGAAGTCAATGAAACAATTGATGTTGATAATAATTCGTTCGAACTGGATGTTCTAGAAACACAATTTAACGAGTTTATCCAGAAACTAGGTATTTGTGACGGATTCACGTTACAATCATATGATACAAATAATATCGTAAATGGAGCTATAAAAAAACTTGTACAACATACATAAGAAAACATTATAAACAAATTAATTATCCTTAATCAAAATGTTATCGTCAACATTTAATTAATAGGTAAGATAATGAAGTGATACACAACATCTATTGCAGTCAAGCTAATACAGACATAATACCTAATATAACTTGGTCTAAACTAGAAATCGAACGAGTTTTTTTATCAGTAATAAAAGATAACAACACCATATATAAAAAACTATATGAATGAATAAATAATAAACTGGTTAGTTTTACCATCATTATATAATTTTTATTTATATTATCCAGAGATCTGACTAAGTATGAGAATTCCTACCGGTGCTGGTGGAGTAAACGTTATGTTAGCAAACAATAGCTTTATAGTAAGAGTTCATTCAAAATTGTAAGTGTTGCGGTTGGTTCATTATGAATGTAAATGTGAATTTAAAGGAGCCCCTTGTAGTCGTCAATATTGAGTATTTAAATGATAACAAACCGAACGCGGATACGGCCGGCTCACACACACCAAATCTAATATAAAGACACGTAAACGAGCTCACACACATTGTTAAGTTACAAAAATAGCAACGCGCCGATAGCGCAAACACACCAACACACGCCCACACATTGTACGTGAACTGTAATAAAAACATACATAGACAAGTGTGCGCTATGAATATCAGAACTAATTGAAATGGAATAATACGAGCCGAGATTGCGATGACCGCCGAGACAATTGGACGAGCCTCCGCGCCACCCGACGCGCATTCGCACACTCAAAATCTCGCGCCCCGAACCGACTCAAAAGAGAAAGCTGTTTTCGAAAACGAGCCTCGAGGTTATTTGCATACGACGATTAAAACTAGGCCTAAAATGTATCCGGAAAATTAGATACCGATGGAACTCTCTTTATCCGAGTCGGTACCGGTTCCGTCTAGTTCCAATTATAGGTCCGCACAACTCGGGCTGCATATGTATCGAAGAATGTGGATCAACGCCGACGGTATGTCAAAGCGAACTCACCTAAATTTATGACATACATGGCCTGGGAGCGTTCAAGCCTCCTCGCGTGCTCCACGGCCTGGTAGAGTCCACCGGAATCCACTTTGATACACTACAAAATTGACACAAAAACAGGATCCACTGCGTCGAGCGCAAACATGTTATGTGGGCACTTGCACTGGCCGTCAGACGGCACCGCTGGTACTGCGGGACACTCGACGGAGCGACAGGTGAGCTCGGATCGCGTGCGGACACTGACTGAGCGCGCGCGGCGACCGCGGCCCGCGGCGCGCGGCGCGGCGGGTGGTGACGCGCGCGCGCACGCCCCGCGCAGCGCTATCACCGCTCTATCTAGCGCTGCATTAGCTGTCCGCCGACAGACCAGCCGGCAACTACTCACCACGACAACACTTGGCAATAATCCTTGTACAAAAACATACTGACATGCAGCTTTCCGAGAAATGGCTACTAAAGTTTACAGAATATTCAAGAGAAAATTTTAATAATAACACTCGACAACTCTTCTGAATTCAGGACTTCATTTACATATCTTGTTTGTCTCCTGCGTGAAGATTTCTGAACGAAAATCTAGATTGAAAATTAGATCACGGTATTTAATTTTATTGATTATGTTGAATGGAAAACACATGGAGCACTTAACACTATCTCATTTAGGTCATATCAAACGACAGATCTAGAACTACGTAATACACTTTACAAGTTTCTCTAACAAAACTGTCATTCATCAAAATTATCATTGAGAAACATCTAGAAGTTTTGCAAGCCAAACAGATTGAAAACCTAGATACGACTGAACTTGGGAGTCACACATTTATAAAAAGCTCGTTTTATGGCTTTTAACAAAGTCATGGTCAGATTGATATAAAACGATATTTATTAAAAAGTTCCATAGAAAATCTGAATAAAGAGAATCAAATAATATTGCGAAATAGAAAAGTATGATAAAATATAAGGAGAACTCTAGAGAAAAGCCTAAAAAACCAAGAGACAGCATTAACATACGGGAAATAAAAAGTTGTGATCATAAGTCTGGCAAAAATGTTAGTTGCCATAAGACTATGGGAACAATGTGACACCAATGGGAGATTACACTAATTTATTCATCACCACCTTTAACTTATTCCATCTCTATTTTGTTTAGCTGCTCTGCCCATTACAAATTAACTACAAACCCACACACAGGTTTCTTTGAATCTAGCGCCGATAATTTATGTTGCAGTTCGCTTTGCAAAAGCCGAACACTCTGACAATCACCAGGTATCGTGTTTTTTATGTTACATAACATTTAGCTGATTAAACTGTGTCTAGTATCATTGGTCAACATGCATAATAGATTTTTGATTTAATATGTGATAGTAGAATGTTTAGAAAAGAGTCTTCAATACTTAAACTAATATTAAAGGAAACATACGTCCAATCGTATCAACCTAAGTTCAACAAACAAAGCTATAACATGGTAATCTAATAGCCTTAATTTTACACCTCAAAACACTTTGTCAAATAAAATGAAACTTTGCATTTGTAAATCCGGAAGAGGCTATAAGCAGTCAACAAACTTGGTCCAAACACACTACCGGTAGTTACATAAGAACTCGAAAAAAAAATTATACGATCCGCGGTGTTGAATATCGGGAGAGCAAACGCTGAATCACGCGTTAATATTGTTAATAAAGATGAGGCGCAGAAGGTGGACGTCATCGGTGACACGGTGACACACCGCGACCCTGGCTTTGACTTGCCAAAACACAGTTAATTCTGTTACACTAACCCTGTCATTAGCACCATGACATATGTCAGGCCCGATTCACGTGGCACAAACTACAGAGATGCGACACGCGATAAAAGCCATTAAGCTTATGATTTCTTAGAGCTGACATATTTTTTTGTGAAAATTTCCACTCTTCCTAACTTATATTTTGTCGTAAATTGAGAGCCTCTATATAAAAAATCAAGTTTAGTTTTATTATACAAATATGTAGTTATAAAACCAGTATAGATGGAATAGTTCCAGAAACATAAGCTGGCAACAGTCGAGTTTTAATACAAGATATATCAAAAGTTTAAATTGCACAATCTATCATCAGCCAATATTATTGTAGAATATGTAGAGTACAAACTTGATGTGCCACAGTTCAGTATGATGATTACGATTTACATGGTTAACTAGCACCTTTAAAAACTCCATTTCAATTATCTCACTCTCATTTTAATATTTTCAGAGTTCTTATTCAACTACCTCTTCCACGACTTTCATCGCGTTTGCTTCCATTTCTACAATTCTCTATTTCGTTTTTTAGCAAAAGCTTCTGCATTACGAAGCATGCTAAATCAGTTACGATTTCATGGCGCCACTTTGAAGTGCAATATATCGTAAAACCAGGAAGAGGTTACGTGTCCCTCCGTATTTATAATTGTCTTGTTATTGGTGGTAGGTGTGTGTCGGCGATGCGCGGGCGCCGACAGCACCCGTAGGTGATCAACCTCGTCTAGACACAGACCTGACTAATGGAACCATCACAGAATTAGAACTTGTTACTAATGCTTTTGAAAAACCGAAGGAAAAACAAGGACAACTGGATATGCTAATACGCTAAATTACAGTTTTATATATGCATAAAAATATTTTTTTTAGCTATTTAAATTGTTATAAATAGTTTAATATGCAAATTCGGTCGTAAGATTTAGTGTTTAAATATGCAAAACAACACAAACATTGTGAACTAGTATTATTTTTATTTCGGTGAATGTGTGTGAATGTGAATATACACGTTTGGATCCCAAAGGAACAATAATAGTTACTAGGCGAGGACTCAAGGGGACAGTTGATGATATGATCTCTTCGCATTTTAAACAATTGATGACAACGTCTATGACTACCAGGATAAAACATATTCTATGTGTACAATTGAGTTTGTAAGATAACATAATTCCTTTAATTTGACCCTCAAAAGCACAAAACGTTAAAAATCTTCCACAAGTAGGCAAAAATTACATAATAACATTAAAATTGCATGTCCTACTAAAAGCAGGTTGTTGTAAATCTGATTATGTTGTAAAATAATTAATTGTCATAATTATCGAGTTTCACAATGTTAAGTTAAAGTTCAATATATGAATACTATACGCGTATTTACTACAATTACCTTATAATTGGGCAAAATAAAAGAGGCAGTTTTATATTTTAAATGGAACTGTCTGACTTGAAAAACAAAATAAATCATATTAACGACTCAGTTTTATTATAAAGACAAGCTAATATAGAAGAATATATCATCTAATATATTAACTTAGACACTTCGGATTGATAAACAATCATAGTCAAATTAAAAAGCTTGTAACGTAAATCAAATATTGGCGCAGACGCAATCAATTAGCCGACTTTCCCTTCCACATGTGGGATACGTCCATCAATGGTAATCGTTTCACACATCACTGGGGACCAATCGATTAATAAATTATTTAATTTCAATTGACACACTCGTTAGTGCTCCTTTGATAATGATCCGTCTTAGCCAAATGTGAATAATTCTTGCGAATGTGACAGGCGACAACACTTGAAATGTGTTTGCATTGCAATCTCGCCCGATAGAGATATAATTGACTCAACATGTTTTATTAACTTTTAATATTCTGTGAATGTTTTTTCACATCATTAGCATTAATGTCTAGACGCATTCGATGCAAAATTCGTCCATGTTTCTGTCAGGAAGCGATACCAGTATTGTCGCTGGCGGTTCACATCACAATTCCAATTAGATGCTGAACTAAATATGAAATGAAAGTATCATGTTGTGGGTGATAACGGAAACATCTATCATTATAAAATTGAATCCGAGAGACACACATGAACGGATCATTGATATTTTAATGACGTTTGAAATGAGATTGTTATCGAATCAATAGGAATTAATATTTAAAGAGAAACTGTTTCAGTGGTCGACGTTCAGATAAAATGAACCTTTTTAATAATGTCAGTCGATTTGAAATTGTAATTAGTTGTAACTGTTGTGTCGGTCTAATCTTTGCTGTGGGCGAGATGCCAGATTAACGTAACAACTTGTCTTGTGCGTAACACACACAAAAAATGTGATTGACAATTATTTGCGTTAATGTTAAACGGAAACAGTGAAACATCATATTCAATATGAAAAAAATATCTTCATTGTCTTGAGGTTTCCAGTAAACATATTTTTAAAAGTCTCCAAGTCCCGACTTAGTGTGTGAATTCAATTCAGAAGAAAAATTCAGAAGTTCACAAAATGATGAACTCTGAGACTAAAATTCACAGACCACCATATTTTTGTAAATATTTCATTTAGGAAGATTATATTTTAAAGTATCCATGGATATGTCACTTCAAATCTTTTTCCTCCAAAATTTCATTACACAACAACCGGTAAAAAACCAGGACCAAAACTAAACTAAATCGAACCAATTTTAACATCATATATCCTTGTGTATTACACCAAGAGCGCGGTCATGGGTTATATTTACCATATGACATGGAGGTGATGGCGCCGTGGAGTCACCTCCTTACTCACGACGACGCCGAAATACACATTACATTGGACAATAATAAAGACTTATGGGAGAGAGCTCGTAAAATAATGACATAATCCTTTCTGTTGGATGACTGATTAATTTGATCCGACGGCAAATATTGTGCAAATATTTTCTGTTGATAAATGGGAAGTTCGGTTTTGAATTAATAGGTTGATTTTGACTGGTGAATTGAACTAACGGTATATTGTATTCAAATTAAAATATGTGTACATCGGAAACGGTAGAATATGTGAAACACGCAATTTATTGTAATTATCTATAACAACCATATTCTGAACAAAACTTTTTTTGATTTCATTTCGTTAATCAAAGCTTAACAGTGGAGTAAGAAGCTGATAAACTAATTAATGACGTTAAAAAACATACTAGGAAAGTGATTACGTTATGTTATAAAAAAACAATCAATACATAAACGTATACTATGTGAGTAGTTGAAATAAATCTAGTTACTATTGTATAATTAGTAAAATATAATAAGCATATTGATTTAATTAAGTATTTCTATTCTTCCATTGATTATGTCATATTACAAAACAACAAACGAAATTCAACTTACAACACAAAGAGTTTAATTTTAAATTGGTTACGTAACCGTCTATTCGTATTAATTAAAAAAGTAAACGTTCTATTTCGGCAGGTGACATTAGGCGGGAGGTCGGTGAGTCACTTTCGGCGGGAAATCCCTGCAGCGCGGCCCAAGCCAGACCGGGCGTACGTCAAACATGCCCTAAATACAAACACGCTGTTACAAACAGTTGCTCTTCCGACAACAATCGTTAATCATCGAACCATTCAATCGTAACGTACTCCTGAACTACACCAGATGATTCAAATAGAGATTGGTAACAAACAGGTGCTGGATTTGCGCATCATTCGCTAGTTAAACGTGACTCATCTGTCCAGGACTGATATATGTTACGACAGTAAATTGGCAAAATTCAAAGAGGATTTAATATATTTTTTACGTAAACATTGTTGACTAAGTCGGTTCTTATTCATGGTTTATTATGGTGGTGTTACTACGGTTCAAAATTTAATTATATCGGAGATTAAATAACAACGCCAAAATATTCTAAGAGAAGACTTCCTGAAGCAGATGAAACCGTGGGCTTAGCTACGTAGTAAATAAGAAATGTAATTAGACCTCAACGTAATTACCAATTAATATTATAATTGTAAGATTGTATGGAGGAATCGACAAAATGTTTGTTATTCCTTCACGTTAAAACAACTCAGCTGCTAAATGTAAAATTTGGTGTAAATTTTGTGTCGGCATTTTCGTGTATGTAAGCGCTGGAGGGTGCTAGTTAGTACTAACATGAAAGCTCTGTGTAAGCAAAAAGGTGCCCCAACTTTGGCCGTATATTTAAGAAAGAGCAAAAGGTTAAACAAACCAGTATTTACATCAAATCTCAATATTAATTAAGTCGCAGTAACGCGAGTTCTTGTTAAATGGTAACCGACTAACCAACAATGGCGATTAACCACAGCACCCATATCCCATTCTTGGAACCGTTCAATTGGGGGCAAAATAATAATCTGTTCGTTAATAGTGTTCGGTCACGCGACGTCACCAATTACGGAGTGATGGCGGACACGTCACTGACGCAGCGTGACGTCACACCCGCCATTACTACAAGCACGATAGGAAGGTGGTTACGGTCATGGTGTAACGTGGTGCAAGCGGTGACTAAGAGAATCGTGAAGAGTATAGCATAGGTTTCTGGGTTGTAAGGTTGTTAGGTTTGTGCCGGTGTGTTTTGTCGGGGAATATGGATAATAAGAATGGGGATGTAGATAATAAGTAGACGGCCATAGAATTAAAACATGTAAAAGCTCTAAAAAATGATTAGCTGAATTTTTATTTCTTCTCAATATAGCAAAAAGAACATTAGGATCCAAGCCAAATGAGCGCAGTTAGTTTTATAGAATTCTGAGATTCCGAAAATCACTCAAGTTTAAATTAAGTACTACAATGGTTCCAGTGAACCTTTGGGTGAAGTGAACTAAATTGGCAGAAATTAAGTTATTAACTTGAACAGACGAGAATTGCGTTAGCATCTCAAGTTAATTGGACCAAACAATAGGAAAAAAATATAAATTCATAAAACATGTAATGATCATTTTCATAAAGCATTTCCGTGATTCGAAGTTACTGGATCCCGAATTTCGTACAAACATCATTGATAGTCGCAAAGGATGGTTAGAAAAGTCTAACAGTAGGCCCAAAAACATCACAGAACGCGTAAGGGAGACAAATTTTAGAGGTCTAATGTTACACCGACAAGAGCAACAGCTCTTAAGTTGATGATGATGAATAGTGGAAAACTACCCACATAAGTAGGTACAATACAAAATGAATGATCAACAATTAGTGCCATTCATCGAGCTGTGGTTTCACCTGACGTATGGTACAATTACTCGTAAAATAAAAATAACAACATGATTACTCAGTAAACAAAAACATTGGACTTTCCTTAACCCAATATTTTTCAATAACCACAGCCTTCCTTATAAGTCAATATCTTACTAATTTTATTGATGAATGTATTTATACTACTAATAAATAGAAAGAGGTAGAATTTATTTGCTTGAATGCGCTATCTCCGGAACTACTATTTGAAAACATATTTTTTCATCAAACACCCTGTTTTGTTTATTGATGAAGATTTTAAGCTAGATACTCGTACGACAATAAAATCGTGTGGCACAACTAAATATACATAGTATAGGTAAAAACCCTGTACGCAGAAATCGATGGACTCATGTAAGGATAATACAAGTAGTATATAAAATTCATACGACATATTTAACCCGAAATTCAAATGGAACTGATTTAAGATTTACAAAGCTAAAACCGCGGAGCGCATTTAGTACTAACTTCATTGGGTTGGGTCCATGTACACTCTACATTGCTCTTGATAAAATTATTACATTTTATCAAAATCGGTGTTTTATAACCTAATTTTTCCCAAAGAAACCTAATCAAATTTCGCTAATTAAAAAATTCCTATACACCCCTATTTTGAAAATATGGGACTTATTAAAATCAGAATATCTGTAGCAGTAACTGAATCCATATATCCAATAAAAATATCAAAAATGATAGGTAATCGATTACTTATCTTTAAAAAATACCAAATAAATGTCGTATTACCAGACGGCACACTAGCTATCAAGTATTCTGTGACGGCTCGGGTCGATGACCGCGCTCAGCTGTGTATCGCAGCGTTCGGTATAGAATAACAATAAAATTCGGCGGGATTTTGAAAATCTTTGACTTATCATAACTTTTTAAATAAAAGCAAAAGACAAAAACTAACTTCACTATTATATTGTCACCCGTCGTTTACATTAGCTGTGAGATAAGGTATCGCAATTTCAAAATAAGGGTGTATAATAGAGTTAGATAAATAAATATTGGAATGAACTCATTACGTCATCGCGTTACAAAGTCCCAAATAAACCGATAAATATAATGTTTGAATAAGTAATTAAAAGGCACGTGTTCTCCTCGTTTTCTTTATAATTAGTTTCGCGGGGACAACGGTATCGAATGTACAAGATTGTACCAAATTGACCCAAATTAATAGCTCTTACTTCGTATTTTTTACCTCTTTTCTTCTTGATAAACGAGGAATAACAAAGATATAGTTAATTCACGGTTCCTCACCTCATATTGTAATTAACTTTGAAAACTTAGATTATCAGCGAAACCATTCATTTATCTATGTTTATGTTTTTTGGACAAAATAGGTGTCATTGGCAGATAATATAGGCTTTTCCTCAAAATTTACATTTCTATTTCCAATCTATCTTTATCATTTTTAAACATAAGAATAATTTTGGAATAAATTCATAGGAGTTATAAAACCGGTCAAGTGTGAATTGGTCTTGTGCTAAAAACAAAGAGACGCTTTGCTCTATCAAAAAAGACAGGCGGATTATGACAAAACTTTTTTTTTACTTTTCGTGTTAATAGCAAGGAAGTTATCCAACTGGTTTCCTATTTTTTGATATAAACTTTTTTAATTAAAACTATTTCGGATAACAACGCGGTCATAACTTAATTTAATTAGAACAACGATGACTATGGTCAAGAAATTTCCAGTCTCTGATAGTACGTTTATCAGTCAATAACACGCTTATCAGTCGGAATAGTTTTAACTGTCCGTTAAAGTGATTCAAGCCCATATTATAACCCGGATAATATTAAAAAAGGTCACCAAGCAAATTGTTCAAGCCATGCGCACATCTATAACTGTCCTTATACTTTTGCCCAGCTTAAGTTTTCCAATATTCCAAATTACTTTGGTACCGAGTCACCAATAGATGATCAATACCAACCGAGCACTAATTACACAACAAACCATTAAGTATACTTTGTACATGTACAACATATACAAAAGAGATTGCCCGTCCACGGTACTCTTTCAAAATGGGTTGTGCCTCAAAAAGTTAAACATAATAAAATATCTAAATTAAAAATATATTTTTTAAATAAGACATAATCATTTTTTACAATGGGGATTTATTTTTGAAAAATATTTAGTAATTTCATGTTTCCGGCGATATAGTACGCCATTTGTTCTATGCCTGTCAGTACTAGGGATGTCTATTTTCTTATTACGTGTGATACACGCTTACGTAAAATATAATAATATTGATTGTATTATTTATTCGATATATTATTATTAAAATACGTTTGAAGTTAAATAAGTTTATTGAGTTTATTTAATAAAATAGGTGAACTTACATTATATTTTTAAAATGTAGTTTCTATAATTCCACAGAACTTGATATTATTTAAGAGGTACAACATATTTATTATTTTCATTGTAAATGTGACGAAACACTAGTGCGCGATGAGGTATATTTGGTTGGTATAAGTAGTTATTTTACTTTATTTTATTTGTTATTTTTTAACAGCCCTATTGTACATTGATTGTTACCTGTCATATTTTTCAAATTAACGGCTAGTATGTTTTTTCTACTGATATTGTATGTTGTGCGTTGAGTTTGAGCTCTTAGTTCCTCCGCTACTGCTGCAAATATTTTGGAAATACACATACTTCCAGCGTTACCGCGCTACTTTTTGTGTTGTGATTGATATTCATCATGGACAGTGTGACTGTGGAGCAATGTCTCAACTGTTCTTTGAGGCTAACCCCACTTATTCGCAGACTCATGTTGTCGGAGTTGCCGAATAACATCATTAACATTTTACGATCCTGGATCTCGCCAACGCCGGTAAAAATGAACATTGTATTTTAAGTGTGCTTCTATCTTAGTGTACCTAGAAAATCTAAAGGACAATAAGTACCATGTGTATATATCTGTTGCTCCTCATCGCATTAGTTCGGTTACCGGATCTGTATATTAGTAACTTAAGTAGGTAGGTATCTACTATTTGTAACAACTTGTAAAGATGGTTTAATTCGATAAGTTAGATATATTCTGAGATATAGCTTCTTCTCAATCAATCAAATGTAGTTTTGTATGTCGTATGAGATGAGAGCAGTACAGAATTATAAATACTTATGTTTTTTTAGCTGTTCAAAATCGAAATAATTTCTTGTTGAAACCGTTTCAATACACCGACTGATTTGGTAAAATCGATTATAAATCGAATGTATTCGATTTTTTTCATTACGGGCTCAACCCTATTTCACATTTATTGCCCGCTTGTCATAACACAATATCAAATGGCGGCCAGTATGTTTTTTCCAAAGAGGTTGTAGGTTTTGAGTATGTATGTTAATGCGTAGAGTTTAGATGCTGAAGTACAATAAGAAGATGCTCTAAATCTCAGTAATTTCTTGGTTTTATGGACCACCAGACAGATTAAATGCTACATTAATGTACGTCAAATGCAGTGAGCCCGTCCAGTCCCTTTCTAGATTATTTGTATTGATTTTGTGTTCAAACATAACCTCGATATAGTAATTACATTTTTGTAAATATCTCGGAAACCCCATTGTAGATTTTCCTGATATTTAAAAAATAGTATTTAGACATGTTTCCGATTATTTTAAAGTTGATTCCATGACCGCACAACAATGTTGAATTCAGTACATTTGTCCATAGCCGCGTGGGCATTGTCTTTGTAAGTTTTAAATTACCCACTTGTGGCTGAAGCCCGTTAGGATTACCTCCCACACTAATCCAGTAAAATAAAAGTACATATATAATATACTACTTTTAGTACTAATATACTAAAAGTACAGACATTGGCTTCTAAAATCCCAATACAGGGCAACCGACTCCTTATCAATTCACGAGTCGTTACTATTTTGCAAACACGTCACGGTTTTGAGATCACCAACACGCATATTCTTCCGCATTGTACAATAAAAAACTACTATACTTTAATAAAACTACTACATCATTTGTCTAAAATCCTTTTTTCTAATTTTCTTATAGGATTCATTACTCGTAAGAATTGACAATTTTGAAATATCAAAATATTAACGAATGGTTCTCTTTAAACTATAATTATTTTTTTGTTTTCCGTTTAAATGTATGTATACGTTTTGTACCTATCGACAAAATAAAAATAACTACGTATTAATACCTAATTAACCTGTACGTCGCTGTAGCATGCGGTGACCTTACATTTTTGAGTTTTAATATTTATCATTCTCATACAATGTTTTCTATTTTTGGAAGACCTTGTTTTTGTATTTCCTAAATTCAACAATTATTAGGAGGCCATTACAGTTTAACCTTGATTTATCTAAAAGGTCGTTAAAAACTATTGGACCAAGAGCCCGCTACTGCCTGACCTTCGTCATTTTATAAAAGCTGAAAGTTTGTCTACGTGTGTCCCTAGTACAGGTAAGAATGATCCCCACCCATGAAGCTGAGGCAGCGGTGGCTTTGGCAGATAACAGGTAACAAAGGTGTATGAAATTCCATCTCAATTTCGTCATAGTATAAAACTCTATTTTTTGATATTTGATGCATAATGATATCAAAAATCACGTTGCTCAATGCCGGACAGCTAGTATGGTTCCAACCCTCTGCCGGACACCCCCAAACTATGGTAATTTATAATTAAACTTACGTCATTTTATAAAACCTAAATTTTATATATAATTTTTAGGGGGCCTATTTATCTATGTTTCCATAATTGCCGGACAGCTACGACGGTTCCATCATCTTGCCAGACGCATTCAAAGTGATGAGCAATAGCCCGTGAGTGCCTAACTTTCGTTACTATATAAAAGCTGAAAGTTTGTCTACGTGTGTCCCTAGTACAGGTAAGAATGATCCCCACCCATGAAGCTGAGGCAGCGGTGGCTTTGGCAGATAACAGGTAACAAAGGTGTATGAAATTCCATCTCAATTTCGTCATAGTATAAAACTCTATTTTTTGATATTTGATGCATAATGATATCAAAAATCACGTTGCTCAATGCCGGACAGCTAGTATGGTTCCAACCCTCTGCCGGACACCCCCAAACTATGGTAATTTATAATTAAACTTACGTCATTTTATAAAACCTAAATTTTATATATAATTTTTAGGGGGCCTATTTATCTATGTTTGCATAATTGCCGGACAGCTACGACGGTTCCATCATCTTGCCAGACGCATTCAAAGTGATGAGCAATAGCCCGTGAGTGCCTAACTTTCGTTACTATATAAAAGCTGAAAGTTTGTCTACGTGTGTCCCTAGTACAGGTAAGAATGATCCCCACCCATGAAGCTGAGGCAGCGGTGGCTTTGGCAGATAACAGGTAACAAAGGTGTATGAAATTCATAGTCGAATAAAAATAAAATAAAAAGAAAATGTAGGAAATGCAATGTTTATAATAATAAAAAACCTAAAATAACCTTATACCATTACACTGTTTTGTTTTAACAATCTACGTGGATGATATTATGATAAATTGATATGTTTAGTACTGCATAACTCTGTTTGGACTAAGATTTGGACCTTGACTCCTTAGGAACCTTTTGTCAGCTCAACTATGGCTATCCAACGACATATTACACATAGCTATTGGAGAGGGTAACAGAGTCCAAACATATTCTGGCATCATCCATAATAGTTTAAGGGTGTCCGGCAGAGGGTTGGAACCATACTAGCTGTCCGGCATTGAGCAACGTGAGTTATAATATGATTATGCATCAAATATCAAAAAATAGAGTTTTATACTATGACGAAATTGAGATGGAATTTCATACACCTTTGTTACCTGTTATCTGCCAAAGCCACCGCTGCCTCAGCTTCATGGGTGGGGATCATTCTTACCTGTACTAGGGACACACGTAGACAAACTTTCAGCTTTTATATAGTAACGAAAGTTAGGCACTCACGGGCTATTGCTCATCACTTTGAATGCGTCTGGCAAGATGATGGAACCGTCGTAGCTGTCCGGCAATTATGGAAACATAGATAAATAGGCCCCCTAAAAATTATATATAAAATTTAGGTTTTATAAAATGACGTAAGTTTAATTATAAATTACCATAGTTTAAGGGTGTCCGGCAGAGGGTTGGAACCATACTAGCTGTCCGGCATTGAGCAACGTGATTTTTGATATCATTGTGCATCAAATATCAAAAAATAGAGTTTTATACTATGACGAAATTGAGATGGAATTTCATACACCTTTGTTACCTGTTATCTGCCAAAGCCACCGCTGCCTCAGCTTCATGGGTGGGGATCATTCTTACCTGTACTAGGGACACACGTAGACAAACTTTCAGCTTTTATATAGTAACGAAAGTTAGGCACTCACGGGCTATTGCTCATCACTTTGAATGCGTCTGGCAAGATGATGGAACCGTCGTAGCTGTCCGGCAATTATGGAAACATAGATAAATAGGCCCCCTAAAAATTATATATAAAATTTAGGTTTTATAAAATGACGTAAGTTTAATTATAAATTACCATAGTTTAAGGGTGTCCGGCAGAGGGTTGGAACCATACTAGCTGTCCGGCATTGAGCAACGTGATTTTTGATATCATTATGCATCAAATATCAAAAAATAGAGTTTTATACTATGACGAAATTGAGATGGAATTTCATACACCTTTGTTACCTGTTATCTGCCAAAGCCACCGCTGCCTCAGCTTCATGGGTGGGGATCATTCTCACCTGTACTAGGGACACACGTAGACAAACTTTCAGCTTTTATAAAATGACGAATCATAAATCATAAATCATAAACTTTATTTGCATTACTAAGTGTACATACATAAAGTTGTTAACATAATATACAAGCACTTAAAACTTAGTAGCCCTTGTCAGGCATAACAAATTTAATGTTAACAATAAAAGTTATTAACCAAAGTAAGATAGTACTTACAAAAACTTAATATTAGACAATTTTAAGTTAAGTATTTATAAAACAAAGAATAAACAAAGAAAGAACAACATAGAATTATATAACAAAGAATCTTCAGTAAATAACTATTAAATATGCTTATAATAAGAAAGAAAAATGTACCTATTTCAATAATATACCTACTCATATTTAATAACAAATTTTCTAAACATATCTACATATTTTGAGGTAGGTATATTTAATTGACACATTTGTTTCTGTTGACAAGTTATTAGACCGCCTCAAAATATTCTTGTATTGAATAAAAGCAGTTTTGTATCAAGTATTTTTTTAATCTTTTATTAAATATGTGGAGTTTGTTTTCTGATTTGATGTCTGTGGGTAGTTTATTAAAAATTTTGATTGCCATATATTGTGGACTTTGGTTTAGCATTTTAATTCGTGAATATGGAAGGGAAAGTTTGTTCTTATTGCGGGTGTTTATATTATGGGTTTCATGTATTTTAGTGAAGGTATTAGGATTTTTAAAAACAAAGTTACAAATGTCTAATATATAGATGGATGGTAGGGTTAAGATATTATGTTTAACAAAATATGGTCTACAGCTTTGGGTATTATCTATGTTTGCTATAATTCTAATCAGTTTCTTTTGTAAAATGAATAGTTCATTAGTGTTGACACTGTTTCCCCATAACATGATCCCATACTTCAGCCATGAATAGGCATATGCGTAATATGTTGCAATGGCTGTGTTAGTGTCTGTACTGCATTTAATTTCGAATAGGGCATATGAAAATTTGGCTAATTTAGTTTTTATGTAATTTATGTGGTTTTTCCAGTTAATATGAGTGTCTATATTGATTCCAAGTAAGTTTATTGTATCGACTGTTTCTATTGGGGTGTCATTAATTGTTATTCCTATGTTGAGACTGGGACTTTTATATGATTTAAATTGCATTATTTTGGTTTTGTTTTTATTAATTTCCAAGTTGTGTTCCTCGAGCCATTCGGTTATTATTTTTATATTGTGTTGTAGAATACTTATATGTTCATTGGATTTATTTTCGCAGTTAATTAATATTGATATATCGTCGGCAAATAATATTGGTAGTACGTTGTTGTTATTTAAAATTTTGGGTAGGTTGTTTATATATATTAAAAAGAGTATGCTTCCTAAGACGCTACCTTGTGGTATTGAACATTTTAGGGTTGTTATTTCTGAATTTATTATAGATATTTGTCTATTTTGGTTGTTGTAGTTCTGTATCTGGACTATTTGTTTTCTATTTTCTAGGTAAGACCGAAACCAATTGTGTGCCGGGCCGCGTACACCACACTCGTATAATTTTGTTAATAGAATGGGGTAGAGAACTTTATCGTACGCCTTACTCATATCTAATAGTAGACCTAGAACACACTTTTTATCGTTAATATGTTGTAATGCTGATTGGATGTATTTATAGACTGCTAATGATGTAGATTTAGATTTTCTAAAACCGTTTTGGCTTTCGTCTAGGACATTATATTTTTCTAAGAATGATATAAGTTGTAGGTATATAGCTTTTTCAAATACTTTAGAGAATGTTGGTAATAGTGCAATTGGTCTATAGTTGCTTGGGTCCGTTAGTTCGCCTTTTTTATGAATGGGTTTGATTAATGATATTTTTAGTTGGTCCGGGAATATACCGGTATCGAAGCTTTGGTTGATGAGGAGTGTTAATGGTGTTGCTAGTTCAGCAGCGCATTGTTTGATAAGGAGTGGGGGAATTTCATCAATGCCGCAACTAAGGGTATTTTTAATGTTGTTTATGATTTTAATGGTTTGTTGATTATCTATATTTTGAAGGTAAATTGTATTAGGTATAGTACTTATAGCTGGACGACCTAATTTATTAGAAGCGTCTGGGTTGTTGGGATTAATACCTACTGTACAGAAATGTTGGTTGAATAAATTTGCAACTGCTAAAGGTGATTTAATTGTCTCATCGTTTATTTTAAGACTTATATTTTTAAACTCTTTAGTTTTGGTTTTCCCAGTTTTATTGTTAATGATTTTCCACATGGTTTTAGTTTTATTGTTTGTTTTCTTCATTTGTTTTATATAGGTGGTACGTTTACATAGTTTTACACATTTTTTTAGCATTTTACTGTATTGTATATAGTATTTTTTTATAACTTTGTTTTCACTTTCATTTAATATAATTCTCAGTGCCCTTTTGTGTTTACATGATTTTCGAAGGCCCTTTGTAATCCACCCATTTTTAGTATTTCTTTTTATCCGAATTTTTTGTATAGGGATATATGTATTTAAATTATGAAGAATTATTGATATAAATGAATTATAATTATCGTTAATGTTGTTATTACTGTTTATAATATTATGCCAGTTAATCGTGTTAATTGCATTTTTAAAGTTTGAAATTTTATTAGTATTAAATAGTCTTTTATTGGAATACATTATTTTATTATCATGTGGTGATTCTTTATATTCATTTTCAATTGTAATATTTGTAGATTTATGATCCGATAAACCATAATCTTTAACAAAGTGTTTTTTTATCATTGGGATGTAATTACTAAATATTAAATCAATGCAGGTTGATGTATTTTTTGTTATCCTGGTTGGTTCTTTAATTATTTGTGTTAAATTATATGTTTTCATAAAGTTTATGAGATCAATAGTTATTTTATTATTTTCTAATATATTAATATTGAAGTCGCCTCCTATTATTAAATATTTTTTTTTATTTTTTCGAATTAAATGATTTAACATTTTTTCCATTTGTTGGTAAAAAATGTCAATATTTCGATCCGGTCTATATAAACTTATAATTAAACAGTTTAAACTAGGAATTTCTATGGCACATATTTCTAAAATAGATTCTATAGAAAATTTAACAATATCATTTCTATTCTTAAACTTTATATTATTTTTAACAAACATACATACTCCACCGCCTTGTCGAGTATTTCTACAATAGTAAGATGCTAAATTATAATTTGGTATTGAAATGGATTCACAATAATAATTGTTTTTCCATATTTCGGACAATGTTAAAATATCTATATCTATATTACTATCTAATAAAAGTTCTTCAAGTAAATGTAGTTTGTTTCCTATGCTTTGAATATTTTGAAAGTTAATTATAAATTCGTTAGTCTCGAAATGTCTTATTGTTGGGAGTCGGTGTAGGTTGGTGATAGCTTGTCCTTGTTTGTGATATGTTAAGTGAATTTTGTGTTGCGTTGTTATCTTGTTTGTTTTCTTCAGTAATGTTGTTTATTTTGGGATTTATTTCTTTACCATTTATATATAATTTGTTATTTTTTATTATAGCGTATTCACCATTTTTTCTAGCTTCCTGTAGCTTTCTAATTCTTTCATTCCGTTCCTGCAGAGCTTTCCCTTCTATGAATACATCAATAGCTAGTCCACTATTTTTAAATAAATGCGAGTTTTCTACTACGTACTGCGTCATTCTTTTGCTTATAAGCTCTATTTTAATAGGTCTCTTCTAAAGGTCAGGCAGTAGCGGGCTCTTACTCCATATAATTTAGTAACGGTTATCACAGAACAAAAATTAAAATTAACAAAAAACTACGTACGTAGGTGTATTATTTTCAAACCAGTCGGAGCCGATTCATGTTTATATCCGTTTGGTATCATTTGTTATTGGCTAATACTAATGTATTTTGCGAATCAGTCGAAGACTCGTAAACAACACACCGCCGTACTCGACAAACACATCGCACTACACACAAGACGACAATCACATCCACATTACCTTTAGCGGCCACAGCTGTTGGTTTGACCGACATCTTTGCAAAGTCTCTCAATAAACCACACTACCATAAACCATGACATACAACGGCATACATGACTAGAAGTAGCAACAATGTTCACGGTAAAGTCAAGATAGTGCACCACTACATCCGCTGGGTGCGCGTATGGCGAGGTGGTGGACACTGGCTGAGTGAGATGAGTTCGTGGTAGAGTCGAGGTGTCGACAAGCACACAAGGAACACGCGCGCCCTCGAGCACCGTCCACACCGAACTGGCGGCTGGCGGTGGCTGGCGAGGGCGTCGGGCGTCGGGCGAGGTGGTCAGGAGCGCGAGCGCGAGGGGTGGGACCGCGCCGAGGAAGCGCAGCCTCCGCGCGCCACACCATAATTATGTAAGTGTTAGAGGGTTGACTCTATTTTTAGAAGCGAAGCCGCACACGTAACCGGTCGGAGGCATTGTATAGCAATATTGTGCTATCGGCTTTTGTATAAATAGCCGGCGCCCACTGCAATAGTTATGTATTTGCAATGGGTCTATTTGTGGAGCCATAATGCCGTTTCGCAAGTAATGGTGGCGGTTTGTAGCGGTTATTATGACGAACAGATCTGCGTTTAACGACACCACTTTGCGGGTTTCTCGTTCCCTGACTAATTAAACTTTTGATTGATTTTAGCGGGAACCGTAAGCGACTATTTGTTGGCTTTGATTGATGAAATGTTTACATTCGAGTGGGGTTGCTCCGCAGCTTCAAAAGCATTACGACCCGAGTCCCAGCGCGCCGCGCCCCGTGACGACCTCCCACTAGAAGCTCATAAACACCCACTTAGACTCGGTGTTTACTAACTCCTTACATAATATCAAATTATTATCCTTACGCACGTTTTCAGGATTAGGAGGTTATCAAACGTGATAAGATGATGAAAACATTACTTAAACATATTTAATGGAAATTGAGAACTTTAATAAACAGATTGTGTGAGTTATTTCCCCGCTAGTGTATAATATATGAGTGGTGTGGCATGGCATCGCAGGGGGCGCGTGAGGGGGCGCCCCCCTACCCCCGGCTGCTCTCCATCACACCGCAGATCGAGGGCCAGTATGCGCTGGTGACACAGTTCCCCGCTCACCGCCGACCTCATTACCCGATGCACTTTAAAAAAACAACGCTTATAGATTTTCAGGAACACATCTCATTTTGAAGCCAAGTCAACTGACAATACGTTATTATTATCGGAGTAAACAGTAAAGGGGGAGTAGTAGGAATAATAATATGTTAGTTTAAAGTTTTTATTGATTTTTTTGCTTGATAAAATTTTAACAAACTTGTTGGACAACACGGCGTTAAAGAGGTTTGAAATATTACACGAGAGTTGCATATTTAGTAAGTGTGAGTAGTGCACTAAACACATCGGGCAATTTTGAAAATGTCATGGCTTTTTGTAAAAATAATCCCACCAAAAACATTCTGTAAAAAACTAGCCAAGTCTCGATGGAGCTGCTTGTTTATCTCTAAAAAGTAATGAAATCTAGACAAAGTCGTGCCAAGACTTCCAAGAGTTCCTTACTGCGATTTCTTTATTATTATAGTTAATGTTGTGTGACTTGGCCGTTCAAGGGTACACATGTACACAAGGGTACAAAACTAGGTGCTCCATGACACTATTGCACCAATCTGTCGCCAGAACCGCTACCCATTGACGATAGAAAATTGCCACTTAAATAACGTTGATTCAATATCCAGTCCATTGTAGGCTTGATAAAGCTGCGTATTTCAATAATGTTATAACATTACGTGTAAAAAAAATTTACTTGTACCCACTACTAACGTTTTAAACAATGTTCAACGGCCAAGTCACACAACATTAACTATAATAATAAAGAAATCGCAGTAAGGAACTCTTGGAAGTCTTGGCACGACTTTGTCTAGATTTCATTACTTTTTAGAGATAAACAAGCAGCTCCATCGAGACTTGGCTAGTTTTTTACAGAATGTTTTTGGTGGGATTTCATTTATTTTTGTTGAAACGTGTTTATATTGATTTATTTTATTAGATTTCCTTATTTGACACGTTTTTTCTTTTTAGGAGTAGTATTTTATTATTAAGCGCCCCGCGGTTTCATCCGCGTAGTTCCCGTTCGCGTTTCGGTGGGAATTTCGGGATAAAAAGTATCCTATGTTATTCTCCTGGCTCTAAGCTACCTCCCCACCAATTGTCAGCCAAATCAGTACAGCTTTTCTTGAGTTATAAATTCCTGTTCCTAATCCCGTGGGAATTTCAGGATTAAAAGTATTCTATGTTCTTCTCCTGGTTTTAAGCTACCTCCCCACCAATTTTCAGCCAAATCAGTTCAGCCATTCTTGAGTTATAAATTCCCGTTCCCATTCCCGTGGGAATTTCGGGATTCAAAGTATTCTATGTTCTTCTCCTGGTTCTAAGCTACCTTCCCACCAATTTTCAGACAAATCAATACAGCCGTTCTTGATTTTTAAAGTCCCGTTCCCAATCCCGTGGGAATTTCGGGATTAAAGGTATCTTATGTTCTTTTCCTAGTTCTAAGCTACCTCCCCACCAATTTTCAGCCAAATCAGTTCAGCCGTTCTTGAGTTACAATTCCCGTTCCCGATCCCGTATAACTCCCGTTCCCGTTCGATTATCCTAGTTTTTATAGTTTTCCCTTTATGTTGTCATTAAACCCTAACTCTGTACCAAATTTCAGCTCTCTAAGTTTATGGGAAGTACTAGTTCTATTTTGATGATCATGAGTGAGTGAGTGAGTGAGTGAGTGAGTGAGTGAGTGTCTGTCATAAATACGAAACTTTGCTTTCGCATAACTTCGGAACTAAATGACCTACAGACTTGAAATTTTATTTTAAGTATGTGATTGTATAGCTTACTGGATGACGAAAATTTCAGCGTTCTGGGCTTATCCAGAGGTTCTTAAATAGGGGCCTGAAAATGCGGCGAAAGGGTTCCTGTAAAGGATGGTACGGCAGTGTTTGCTTCGCGCTCGACTTGGCGGGGGGCACTGCCGTGCCCCCAGATACCAGGTAGTTCTTGCAACAAGGTAAACATTTAAGACCAAAACGGTTAATATAAAGATTTATAGTTATTAAAGAAACTGTATTAATAAAAGAATGTAATAATAAGTACCTAAGTACCTACTTCTAAAGCTAAAAGTTGTACTGGATAAAATCAGTTTGTTTGCGCTAGAAGTAGAACATCTAAACGTCGATGGTTTTGTTTTAGTAAAAATATTTTTGGAGATGTAAGATTCAGCATATGCATTTTTATAAGTTTTTAATAATCAATCATTCAGGCATTTTAATAAACCAATCATTAACTTTATTGATTCCAATCACGGTAAGTATATCGTTACCAAAATTTACGAATAAGTACACTTATTCATACTTCGTAAAACAAACCTAATCCAAGATAAAACTTTTGGGAATTTTATTTTGAAATGATTAGTTTAACATGATTTAACTTCTATTTATTTGCCAGCTAACCTTTTTATTTCTATCAATTCTATTCTTTAATTAGGTCATTAGACCGTTCGAGCTAATAGTAATTTTCATATTTTTCCGAAAGACGATTTTATAGGTCAGCAGTTTAAATAGATCGGATGACAGTTGCCTAAATCTAACCTCACTCGTTAAATTTTAAACACTTTCCGATTGATCAGAAATACTGAAATGAGGATACTAATAACAAACCACTACTGAATATTATATCAGTGTGAAAAATTAGCTGCTTAGCAAATGGGCAAATCTTGTATTTGGGACCGGTTTGGTGTATATTTGGTTCATCTTAGATCTCGTATATGGAAACGTTTTAATAGGAACTCTTCTGGAAGACGAATCAATATTAAATGGAGACGACGAAAAGCAATTTGTGGTATAATTAAAATTGAGTTAACTTTTAGCTAAATACCAAGAAATCTTCAACTTCGATCACTTTGAGTAACGTCTGGGGGTGGGGGGTGACGGGTGATAAGGGTAGATAGAGCGAAATGGAATATAAAGCATGAGAACAATACAAAACGTATCATTCTTACTGTTTGTTGGAAGTTCATACTGAAGAATTGATGTATTCTTTCTCTAAGTAGCAGACAATACATAAAACTTCGAGTAGTTGCGCCGCGTACAATAGTTATGACTTCAGTAGGTGCGCCGTCAGTATTACTTCCAAAGTTTTTTATTATTCTAATATGGAGAAGAAAAATATCCTATGGACTTTTTAAAGCTTCGGCGGTCTAGAGGTTACCATAGACCTAGTGCTAGACTTTTCAAAGCTTCGGCATTCTAGTGGCGGGACCTAGTAGCCTAGGGTTTGATTCCTGGTACAAGCGATGCATGTTTACTACATATTTTCCAAAGTTACTCGACTTTAAGATCACTAACACTCGTTCCTATCCAAACTCAGCGATTCCGTCTTTTTCTTTCTGTAATTATATCATACGTTAGAGAGAGACCTTTGCCCTATAGTGGGATCTTATCTTACAGCTGATACTTTATTTCACATGGTCTAAAATCATATCTTTATATTTAATTTCATACGTTCTCATAATTATACCTTATTTCGTTCAGTAGTTTTCGAAATAAGTGTTAATTGTTATAACGTTAATTTCTTATTTAGTAAAGTTTTATTAATTACAGCCGCACTCAGAAACGTTTTACGAATAGTTAAACTAATGTGCCAAAATATTGATGTGCCGGTGACAGCGTCGCTGTAATCGCATCTTTTGGTTGTCAGTTTATTGAAAATGTATCCAAATGACATCAAAGTCTAAATGACAATAGCAGCTTCCAATTTTGGCCGGCGGCACAGAAATATTGTGGCACATTAGTTTAAGTATTCGTTAAACGTCTCTGAGTGCGGCTGTTAGTGCAAAAAAATTAAATCTTACTGTAAGAAAGATCCCACCAAAAACATTCTGTAAAAAACTAGCCAAGTCTCGATGGAGCTGCTTGTTTAACTCTAAAAAGTAATGAAATCTAGACAGACTCGTGCCAAGTCTAAGGTTCCTTACTGCGATTTCTTTATTATTATAGTTAATGTTGTGTGACTTGGCCGTTGAACATTGTTTAAAAGGTTAGTAGTGGGTACATGTCAATTGTGTTTACACGTAATGTTATAACATTATTAAAATACGCAGCTTTATCAAGCCTACAATTGACTGGATATTGAATCAACATTTTTCAAGTGGCTATAATTAAGCAAATTTTCTATCGTCAATGGATAGGTTCTGGATTTTTTAAGATTGGTGCAATAGCGTCATGGAGCACCTAGTTTTGTACCCTTGTGTACATACATGTGTACCCTTCAACGGCCAAGTCACACAACATTAACTATAATAATAAAGAAATCGCAGTAAGGAACCTTAGACTTGGCACGAGTCTGTCTAGATTTCATTACTTTTTAGAGTTAAACAAGCAGCTCCATCGAGACTTGGCTAGTTTTTTACAGAATGTTTTTGGTGGGATTTCATTTCTTTTTGTTAAAACTTGTTTATATTGATTTATTTTATTAGATTTTCTTATTTGACACACTTATTTTTTAGGAGTAGTATTATATTATTAAGCGCCCCGCGGTTTCACCCGCGTAGTTCCCGTTCGCGTTTCCGTGGGAATTTCGGGATAAAAAGTATCTATACATAAATAGTTTTTAAGCTACCTCCCCACAAATTGTCAGCCAAATCAGTTCAGCTGTTCTAGAATTATAATTCCCGTTCCCATTCCCGTGGGAATTTCGGGATTAAAAGTTTTCTATGTGCTACTCCTGGTTCTAAGCTACCTCCCCACCAATTTTCAGCCAAATCAATTCAGCCGTTCTTGAGTAATAAATTCCCGTTCCCAATCCCGTGGGATTTTCGGGATTTAAGTGTTCTATGTTCTTGTCCTGGTTCTAAGCTACCTCCCCACCAATTTTCAGCCAAATCAATTCAGCCGTTCTTGATTTTTAAATTCCCGTTCCCAATCCCGTGGGAATTTCGGGATTAAAAGTATCCTATGTCCTTTTCCTGGTTCTAAGCTACCTCCCCACCAATTTTCAGCCAAATCAGTTCAGCCGTTCTTGATTTTTAAATTCCCGTTCCCAATCCCGTGGGAATTTCGGGATTAAAAGTATCCTATGTCCTTTTCCTGGTTCTAAGCTACCTCCCCACCAATTTTCAGCCAAATCAATTCAGCCGTTCTTGATTTTTAAATTCCCGTTCCCAATCCCGTGGGAATTTCGGGATTAAAAGTATCCTATGTCCTTTTCCTGGTTCTAAGCTACCTCCCCACCAATTTTTAGCCAAATCAGTTCAGCCGTTCTTGAGTTACAATTCCCGTTCCCATTCCCGTATAATTCCCGTTCCCGTTCGATTATCCTAGTTTTTATAGTTTTCCCTTTATGTGGCCATTAAACCCTAACTCTGTACCAAATTTCAGCTCTCTAGGTTTATGGGAAGTACTAGTTCTATTTTGATGATCATGAGTGAGTGAGTGAGTGAGTGAGTGAGTGAGTGAGTGAGTGAGTGTCTAAAATGCGAAACTTTGCTTTCGCTTAACTTGGGAACTAAATGACCTACAGACTTGAAATTTTATTTTAAGAATGTGATTGTATAGATTACTGGATGACGAAAATTTCAGCGTTCTAGTCTTATCCAGAGGTAGTCAAATAGGGGCCTGAAAATGCGGCGAAATGGTTCCTGTAAAGGATGGTACGGCAGTGTTTGCTTCGCGCTCGACTTGGCGGGGGGCACTGCCGTGCCCCCAGATCACACGATAAGCTCATCTTTACAAGGAACGAGATAACAGAGAGAATGGTTTAACGTGTACTTGTTACCGGGCAGATTTTCCGCAATTAGACCTCTTCAGTTTGGATCTATTGTTCGCTTTGATAACATAAGATATGTTAAGAAGAGGACATAAAATAACATAATCATTCACTCCATCATCTCATTATAGTAACTGACCCCTAAGTTCGAAGCTCGTATCTAGGGTATCAGAAACTACGCACAACACTCATTCACACACACACCCAGACCGAGATAAACATTTGTGGTTAACACAAATATTCACCTTGCACGGGAATCGAACCCGCAACCTTACGGCTGCCATCCGTAACGGTGACCACTTTGCCATCGAGGTCGTCAACAGAAAGATTAGTCTATAGTCTATCTATACTAATATTATAAATCGGAAGAGTTTGTTTCTTTGAATGCGAATCTCAGGAACTACTAGTTCGATTTAGGGTCTAGCCTAACACTGAAAGAATGTTTCAAATTTATGGCCAGCGCCACATTTGACGGAAATTCCGTCGCGGATCCCCTCAGACGGAACAGCAATACATGTCACTACATATAGGCCCAGGACGGAATTTCCGTCAAGTTTGGCGCTGGCCTATAACATTACGCTACAACCAATAGGAGCACAGCTAACGCCGGTTAAATCGCAGGGCGCAGCTAGTAATACTATACTATATTATTATCATTGTATATGATAACAAAATAAACTAGTCAGTGAGTAACAAGAGTAACTCGCAATCGATAGAGAACGGTTCGTCGATGTACTACAATAATTATAATGAGGCGACATTACAGCCAGAACCGGTTACATCCAGATGAAACATGATTTAATTTGTGTACAAGGACGGTGGATATGTTTTTTAACATTATTTGTATCTTATCAGACAAAAGTGCAATCTATATACAAATAAATTCGATGTCTATCGACGATTCTGATGTAACTGCCACAAATTGTTATTTTCGCGATAGGGATACAAAATAGGTATTAGTGTTTGTTTGTTGGCTTTTTTATCGTAAATTTTCCAAACGATTGCTGAACCTAATTATAATAGCAGAGAGATAGAAATGGCGAAAAGAATAAAGAATCTCTTAACGTTTTCAGAAGTATAAAATAGGTGTTATGTTATGATCATCGGGTCATCGGGAAAATTCTCATTGGATAAATGTGAACATTACGTAAAGTTATCAACTATCTCGAAAATGTATATTAGACGTCTGTTGTTTGGAAAACATATTATTATTTATTACATAATCAAATTTCCACAACAACTGACACCATTTTATGTAGGCGTAACCTAATGGGGAGGATAACAGCATGTTCGGTAGTGGGTTCAAAATAATTGACTGTCGATATAACTTACTTTTGTGTAATAAATTAATGACGTTATGTTATATTACAGAAAAAAGAATTGTAACATAAAGCACAGGTTTGTTCGTGAATTGAACTTGAGACTTCAAGACGTACACCCACCCACCCGACAGGACGCGACTTGGTACTTGAAGCACCAAGTAAGACGTTTAATTAACAACAAAATCTAAGTATATGAAACCTATCAGTGATAACATTCTCTTTAGATAAAATCAAACACCAACAATATTGTGATTAAATACTCGTCTAGCAACAAGCCGTACAATGCCAATATGTCAAGCCCCAAGTAGTAACTGTAACAGAGTAGATTGTGAACATAATTTAGCAAGTTCACCCCGGTTCTGGGAAGTGATCGGCCCCCGGTGGGGGCGGGCGGGGGCTCCCGGGGTCTGTGGAGCGCGCTGCGTAGGCGTGTGTTGACAAACGATGTTGCTGAGTCTATTTCTGGCGTGAGCCCCGCCCATCGCGCCCCCCCCCCCCCCCCGCCCGCGCACCGCGCCCCCCGCACGCCCTCCACCCCCAAATGCGCCCTTGACCTTCGGTATCCAAACAACCGCAGTCACAACAAGCGTTCACACTCCACTGCTAATTCGTTTCTCTTGTTATTCGATATTGTCATCTCACAAATCACTTCCATAACATTAAAGCCCCCGCCCGCCCGTAATCGCGCTCCCTCTGGAAACACCCATGACTGACAAACACTCGTTGTGCGGAAAATTTTCACATTATTTATTGTAGCTGAATATTTCCCGATGAGTCGTCCTTGGGAAGGCGTTAAGGAATATTTTTTTCATTACTGCGAATTACTTACATTTCGTATTTTATTTTTTCTGAGACGTAGAAATTGCTAGAAGTTGTATTTGAGTGGATTTAGCGAGTTACTTTCCACTTGCGTATTACAGTTTCCAGTGAAATTCATTACTTTAGATATTACTTTTATTATAAGTGCGTTTACATAGATAAAAGAAAGCTTTTAACCTCTCACGCTGATACGATGTCTACCATTTAAAACTAAGCTCTAAAAGGATCACTCCTACGCTTCCATTTTCGGCATGTTTATTCAACGAAAACTTATATCTTTAAGAATTATCTATACACAAAATAAATAATATACGAGTAGATTTAAACATCTCAACATTATATGAAGTAAATAACAAAATATGCCCATTATTCGCGTTCACAAAGGTTATCAGAATATCTTTCTATTCAGCTGTGGAAGGTTCCAGAACCCGGCCGGGTACAAAAGTAAAATATATATAAGAAAAAGAAATAAGTACTACATACTTTCATACAAATAAAGGACGACGTGGTCACTGAAACGAGAGTTGATTTACAAAGATTTCTTTGGAATTTTTTGTTTAGAAATATATTTTATCTAAGTACCTACTTTTTTTTAAGCTACCTTGATGTCATGTCGGGGTGACAGTAAGATCTTATTTACTAGTAGAGATTATTTATTATTGTAGGTATTTTAAATGCTGTCTATAACGGTGTCTGTCTGTGTCCATTTTACGACCAAATAGATAAGCGTTAAAATACTTGTATTACATTATTATTTCAGGGAATGACAGTCTTGGTCATCATTACATTTAATTTGGCACGAGTGAAGTTGCAGGTCCTACGTGCTACTGTTTCGGACCCACGCGGTGCAGATGCACAATGTGCACGCGAATATTGATGACGTCACCGGCCACATAGAATATGCGTCACATTCGACAAGTATGTGACCGAATGATGAAGAAAGAAAGAAAGAAAAAATTTATTCAGACACCAAAACACAAAATCAGAGAAAAAATAAAAAGGAAACAAAATAAAAGGTGTGCTGAAATGGGTCTGTCTCAGCTATAGCTCCATCGTGTTAAGTTACGATAGAGCGCTGGTCTTCCGATATGGGGTATGTGACACTGTGGTACCGCGGCCTTATTATCGACCACTCCAATAAAGAGTAATTCCAAAGATCACTTTACAAATAATCACGTGTTACTAGTTCGAAATGAAACTACAACTATTGTTTATTGGAGGAACATTGTTTCCGATCGAGTATTTGAACTTTACAAACTAATTCCGCTGAAAGGTAAAGTTCAATACATTCTCGGAAATTGTTTGTGTAACGTAATATTATATTGTACGTCGTTTCTGATTAGAATTCAAAACGCTTTGTTCTCGTACGTTACCAACCTATTGTAATTAATCTATTATCTGTGGATTATATTACTATTATCTTCAAATACAATGCTTTTGTTCGGGGTTTCTCTAACTTAGTGTTTCAAATAACATTCAAATTATTATGATTAACGGGATATTTACCATGTATATTAGTTATATCGAGTTTCACATGCATGGTAAATATCCCGTTAATTATATAATAATTTGAGTGCTAATAACCATGATAACTATAAAAACTAAATCAAATAAAATTGGTAAAGTTATAAATTAATTACACAAATATCAAAATTGACATCTAGTCTCATAATAAAAAGCTTTCACTATAGATAGATAGATACTAGATAACGAATAAAATTAAACACTTATGGCATAACTTTTGGCATAAGCTGTGTCACTACACTAGCGACTATGCCACTAGGTCGTCAAGTCCAATTTCCAAATGATAGCGACCTTACCCCTTACACGTACCCCTTAAAAATGCGAACCCAATTTAGAAAATCTGTTTTACTACATTTTACGTTTATCCTCCACTTTAATCAACTAATTAATTGCAGATTGTTTTCAATTTGCAAATTGGCTTTTTAACTGTGTCCTTAATTGCGAGGACAAAATGAAAATGAAAGATTGTCCAGCAAATCCATTGAAAATTTCACAGTGGATCAAGATTTGTTAGGCATAAATACAAAACAGCGAATCGAAGAGAATGTGAATTCGAAACGTACCTGAGATGATAAGATTTCGCAGTGAAGATAATCCCATTTTCAATGTTTCCCTCGCAAAGATGTGCTTTATGATATAATATACACCCAACTTCTTGCCAAAGGTAGTACGAGCTCGTTTGGGATGATGCGATCGTTCAACGTCGTCGCCGTATTTCAGTTTTTAGAAATTGACGGTATACTGAACTTGTACTACAGATGTGTACTAATATAAAGCCTAAACTCAACCTTATGGAACTAATACTGTATTTTTTAGAATGATAACGTAATAATTTATTATCAGCGTCGCTGTTGCTACCACCGGGCTAGGTTGTGGGCATACTACTAGAAATGTCTTTTTTAATATAAAATACACCACTATGTCACAATAAACCTACAACTGTTACGTATTGTAACTCGTGCCAAATCGATAACACTAATATATTTATCAAATATGTTATCAATACGATAAAGGGATTTACGATAAAATAATTATAAAAATAAATCACATGTAGGTATCGCATGTACAATTACTAAGAGAAAGAAATCTTCGCAATTATGGCATGCGTAGACTGAACAGGGAAGGCAAAGCATTTTATTTTACTTAACGTAAGATTCATAAGGAAGATTCACATCCCAAGTAATCGATCAAAGAGGATTTTCCTTAGCAACATTGGAATACAACGTCATTTCATGGAGTAACCGAAATATAATACACTCGTGAAAAATTCCCGGAAAAAGTACCAAAAATTAAATAATATAACACGATTTTCCCACATGCTACATAAATATTTGCGTATTTAAGAGCTTATATTGTCGTACTCGAGTTGTATATGACACCCTGAGAATCTTAGATAATAAACTTTATTTACATAATATCAATTCAAAATATTAAGGAAATTATTCTTGACTAAGCCCTCTCTTTTATTGTACATAAGTAATAAATAAACTTCTAGAATCTAGATAGAGACAAACCTCATAAAGATGGATAGATAAATTTTTATTAAGGAAAGAAGGGCTCTGGTGCCAAAGCGATTAAATCGCGCTGGTTTATTTACTAACTTGCGGCACCCCGCGGTTTCACCCGCGTAGTTCTCGTTCCCGTAGGAATATGGGGATAAAATTATGCTAAAAACCTTTCCACTGAATCACTCTATCTATTAAAACAACCGCATCAAAATCCGTTGCGTAGTTTTTAAGATCTAAGCATACACAGGGACAGAGAAAGCGACTTTGTTTTATACTATGTAGTGATAGTAATAGTGTATTTTACGACACATAACTTAGCAAAGCAGTTGATTTAACCAAGAATATCGCAGGACCTAATTCGCAGAGTTCTAGTACCTACTTTTAGTTGCTTAATGATTTATTTAGTTTCAACATGTGTAACTCTAATTGGTATATTTGTATCGAATTTTAATTTTGGTAATATGAGGTAATTAATTACAGATATATGTACATAAAACTTATCCATCACGTCGATAATTATATCATTTAATCATATTAAAGCAATACAATAAGATACGTATCACTAATCGAGGGCTTTAATTATTTAAAAAGCCTTGAACATGGGGTTTTACCCACAGATTAAAGACAGAACAAGTGTTAGTTTAATTGCCCTGTCACGAAGCCTGCGCCTAATCTAAGAGACGTAAAAATATACAAAAGGAAATTGCAAAATATGTACGTGAAGCAGAGAAGATTTTATTTGTGTTTTTACAATTTAGAAAAAGAACTTAATACGCCTTCTGAAGTCTCGATTAAAAACTAAACTAAACTTCGGTACACACATATATTATGTACATTCGAACGTATCTGTATACATTTATCTTATCTAAAACTACGTTACGTAGCATCAAACCATACGTACGTAACAGCTCGGTAGATAACCGGCAAAAGTATGAAATGTGGAAATTGGAATCAGTTCTCCAGTTAACACGTTGAACTATTGTCAGGGGCACACATGACTAATGATGAAGATTACCAAACAAAGGGGTACTTTACACGTGGACAGGTTCCCAAGGTCAGGGGGGCGTCGAACCAGTGGCATCCATCATGAGGGTAGGCAGGTGTGCGGGGTGGAGAGGCGCGGGGAGCGGGGCGCGGGGGCGCGGGTGCTTGGGAACAGGGCGGTGGAGCTGCCTCTATTTATATAAAATCGATATGACGCCCGTGGCCTTGGCGCCATCGACCGCGACACTCGGGGTGTGGATGACGAGCCCCCGGATGCCCGACCGGGACCGGGACCGTACTCGCGTATTCTCCTTACTACAGTTTACTACTTATATTACAAATTATTTACTATTTTTGTCTGTTGAGGGGCGTAGTAATACGTTTAGGAATTGGAGTACTGTTTATGAGATTGGGCATATTATTGAAGTATAATTAAGGCCTACATTTTTATAGGGTTTCACACACTTACGTTTAGGTATTCAGTTTTTTTTAAGTTGAGGTTTCACCCCAACTTAGATGTACATTTTTGAATGTATTCATAATCGTAAGGAGGACGGAGGACGGAAGGACTTGAGATGTGATGCGATAAATGATGAAGTATGTACGACGACTAGAGAAGTACGACTGAGTAAAGATTTCTTCGTATGTACTTAGGCAGTTTTCTTTAATTAGACCTCTCTAATTTAGGTACTTTGTGCGTGCTATGATATTTTCGACTGAGCCGTAACAGTGACCGGCGTGGCGACAACTAAGTAGGTTAGGTGATCTAAGATAAATATAACCTAATGTGACATGGATTTGCCGCGCCTTATACCTTATTATCCAATGCTTTATTAGGCATTTATCATTATTTTTTAAGGTTGATGAGATCGCATTGAGAAGAAATCTGTAAAAGTTTCGTATAGATTTGATTTTATGTATTTTAAAACGCACTAGGAAGATGCTTAAGAGAATGTTCCTTCCTATTACAGAGCTGATCACAATTATGAAATATTTAATTTGTAATGATTTTCTAAAAAATTATCTAATGATATTCTTTGAAAAATCTTATATTTTTGTAATTCACTTAGACTTTTACTAAGTCTCTACTAACTTTCGACGAACAGCAAGCATTTAAATGGGAATGTACAGTATGGCTCGACTTGGCTCACGTAGCTATGATCCAATAAAACACGAGCCTAGCGTTACTACGGGGTAGTGGGCTCGGTCACCGTGAAAATAAAGCATGATATTTCCGGATGTAGTTACGTATTTTTATACAGAGTATTTTTTATTACTATGTTTATTTGATGACCTAGATGGCAGAGTGGCCACTATGCCGTCTAGGTCTAGGTCTAGGCCGGACTGCCATCCGTAAGGTTGGTGCCATCGTAATGTTTATCTCGGTCTCGGTGGATGTGTGTGTGCGTAGTTTCTGATACCCCATAGATACCAGTGACAAACTTAGGGGTCAATTACTATAATGTGAAGATGAAGGGAATTAATATATTGCTTAAGTATGATTTATAACTCATAACCAAGTGGTTCGGTACACGGCGCCATCTTAGATGCTGGAGATCTCGAGATTAATCCCCGCCCAATGAGATATTATGTTTTATATGTTCGCTTCGCATGATACAAGGATTTTAGGGGGGGAGGGGGGAGGGGGAGGGAGGTTATTTGTCGTGTATTTATTTAACCTAAACTCACCTATTCGCGATGGTTCGCCTGGATCGTCGGCCATGTCATTTGGGATCTGAAACGAGTAATTTCTGAGTAAAACACGAATTACTTAATACAGATTATTAAATATGTAATGCTAGGAAAAATATGCGTTTATTCTAGAATAAAGTTTCGATTTGCTTGTGGGTTTATATGTGTCCTAAGATCTAAAATTACGCAAGGATATGAATGCCTTGTTTATTATTAAATATGGTGATATAAAATGAGTAACTAGTAGGTATGTATAACAAAATTTAACCGCATCATACAGCCAGCTACTTAATATGTATATTAATAATAAAAAATAAGTAATATCGAAATTATGTCGAAATATATTAATTTTGAGAACTGCTTTATCAATAGGTATATTTAGATTTAACTTTAGTTGTATGGGTAATACCAGGAAAAGGATTATTTCAATCGCCGGAAATTGTGATACTTGTGGGCTTGTAAAAGAATTTTCCAAAATTTGATAAAGGTAATCAATCAGGTATTTCTACTAACTGAACTGATAATGAGAGCTATTGAAATTATGCCGAAAAAGCATTCACTACTAGGAAGCTATCACTCTACCTATTCCTAAATGATATGATGTAAGTAGGTATATCTGTTTTCGAGAAATATCTACGCAAATAATCCTCTAGAATAAAATAAACATAATCTCTTTATAGTAACTGCCCCCCTAGCATAACTGTGCGATATAAAATATATCGACACTATCGATTTCGCGAGCATGACCAAATGTGATAAAATTAAACACGTGGTAAAATTAAATATGGCGGGTATATCCTACTAATATCCTACTAATATTATAAAGGCGAAAGTTTGTATGTATGGATGTTTGTTACTCTTTCACGCAAAAACTACTGAATGGATTTTAATGAAACTTTACAATAATCTTGCTTATACATCAGAATAACACATAGGATACTTTTTATCCCAAAATTCCCACGGGAACGGGAACTACGCGGGTGAAGCCGCGGGGCGCTGCTAGTTTATCATATTTTGACAGTTGGATGCTTGTTAAATCGCATTTTCAAAGTCATGCTAGCCCGGCTGACCCCTAACTAAGTTCGAAACTTGTATCTAGGATTCTAGGGTATCAGAAACTACGAACACTCATGGTTCTAAGTTGAATTTCAAATGATTGGCTTTAATTTAATTTAACGGATAATAACAGATAATGTTATGATAGCTAAGTAATATTGTTAACCATATTTTAGTTTTACTTTTTTATGATTGATATGATTTTTTTATTTATTGAATCCCCGCGGTACCAAAAAGTATATTTACTTATTTGGTTTCTTATGAAAAAAATAGAAAAATTAAAGAAAAACAAGCGATATGAAACTTTAAAATAATGTTGATACTCTGAATGAAAAGTTTTATGCACCTTCAAAGAAAATCTTCATTCATTTTTAAAAAATCTTATAATTTTTGACCCATTTGCATTACCGTCATTGTTGTTACCCCTTTACCAGCACATGAGATGAGTAGCTACATAATAAAGTTGATTTTTGGACCAGCAAGATCTAGCCGATTTTATTATTAAACGAAACGTACGTCATTATTTATATAACTATATAATACACCGGACGTGGCTGAAACTAGTCGAAGGAATCGACTTAAATAAGTACATACGAACATCCCGTTGTATTATACATGTATAGTTATAAAGATCTAGTCCAGTTTTAAGTTTAGGTTTTCAAACATAACATATACCTAATTCGATTTTTGTGGCCTAATCTTTACTTACTAAATATCATAAACAGAATATTTGCATCAAAGAGAATAAATTACAAAACTACCCCTAACCACTTTTAAATATTGCAATTTTAATACTTTTTTTCTAAAGACCAATTTAAAAAATCGTTCTCCGCTTGCAATGAAAGGAACTCAATTTCAACTTCAAAACTGCTGTTCAAAATCATTCCAAAATCCTAATACCCTTATCCCTTTTTTAATTATTATTATTCTTTATACTTTTGTGGACCAATTGACTTGAAACCTCGGTAACTCAACTGGACAGAGCTGTGCTGAACCGTAGTTCAGCATGGTATCCAGGTTCAAAACCTGACTGAGGCAATTTTTTATACAGTTTTTATCAAAATCCTACAATAATTGTGTGAAACACTATTAAAATAAATAGTAATAAAAATGAATCTAGTGCAACAAGGTTTATTTAAAGCTGTTCTTAATATTATAGGAGAAAAATACTTGTAAAACTTCACCGACTCCATCATTAATTTTATTAATGATCCTACTATGATCTGACTAAGTAATAATAGCTAACAAATATTCAGTATACTTGAAGTAGTATCAGCTTATTTCATGAACAATATTTCTAGATGTAAGGTTACAGGGTTTGATTCCCGTGCGGGGAGGATATTTGTGTGAACTACAAAAGTTTATCTCGGGTGTGTGAGTGAATGAGAGTTTCTGATACCCTAAATACAAGCTTCGAGCTTAATTAGGGGTCAGTTACTTTAATGAGATGATTTTGTTGTAGTGAATGATAATATAATGTTCGATTGTTACTCTTTCTTTGTTGAATGTGGATGTAATTGAATGTTGTCTTAATTTGTGCCAATTAGGTGGAGGATACTTTTACAGAAATTGGTACAGTTAGAAAGAATGAATTGTTGATTTTTATATTACTCACTTACACCCAAATATAAAGGAGATTTTAAATTCAATAAAGTTTATGAAGTTTTAACTTTTATAATTATAACAAATGTTATTTATTTTAGAAAAATGTGACTTGAATATATTTTGCCTTTGATATATAGGTTATTACAAATAAATAGCAGGTGAGTCAGTCATAAATAACTAGTAAGTCTTATAAGAATCTAGTTAGATAATATTATTATTTACTTAAATTAAAAAAACAAATATTTGTCTGCTTGACATATCAAAGTTATCAATAAACAAACTACAAATATGTACATAAAATTATTCTTTAAATAGCTTTTAGGAAATGATTACAACATGTTTACATTCTTAAAAATCATGTTTTTGGTAGGTTTGTACATAGTTGGCCTTTAATAGGTATGTATGTGTTTATGAGGAAAATATAACATATAGACAAGCTAGGTATAAACAAAAAACGTCCTCTAAATATTTAAATAATTAATAACAAGCGTTTACGTACAAAAACAACTTCAAACACCAACCAGCCCAGCTGTGCTCTGTGCTTCTAAGACTTCCCACAACTTCACACTTCCAAGTCCGCGGAAATCGCAATGTTTCACATCACCACTACAAGATCACCCACAGTCATGTTATTTATTAGAAAATTACACGTTTACGAACACCATATTAATTATTACATACGAAATAACGCTTCAAAACAAGGTAAATTTGTGAATGTTTTGAGCACTTTTTGACGTACGTATGGATTCAAGACAGAACATCGCTCGAAGGATTCGTGTTCTCCAACGATAACTATAAAAAAAAACTGATTCTACCAATCAAATTAAGTTTTGAACTATTTTAGCCAATAGCATTTAGGCAAATATCACATCAGTGTACAGTACTTCAGAAACGTCAAATGTCGTCATCGTCACTAATGTCAATCGCTTCTGCTTGTCAACCATAGAGTCAACATGCATGATCCCTCCCTCTCCACCCCACTCAGCAGGGTCGAAAAAAACCTTCCAATCGACTTGGAAGTTGGACCCTGAATGTGCCTGAATCCTGTGTTTGCAGCAAAATAAATAGGAGGTTTAGACCTTAAAACGACCTATACAGCTACTTTAGCTGTTTCTGGGATACCTATCCAGAGTTTTTCTGATTAAACGTGGTGGCATGTCAAAAATAAAAAAGTTATGTCATGTTTTGTCAATTCAAATATGTCATTTGTCATAAGTAATTTATCTTGTTTTGTCAATGTCAAGTAAAATGTTTTTATTTTGTGCGTCACAGTTTACACTATTTGTACAAAATTTTAACAAAAACGCAGTAATTTCTTAACGAAATTCGTTGTGCAAGTCCTGCTGACTAAGCAGAGTGTACCTACTGAGTCATAGCAACAGGATTGACTAGCTCCATAAAATCAAACAAAGATGTTTTCATCATTTTTTGGTAAGCGAAGATCATCGCCTGTTGAGGATAATACTCCGCCAATACCCGGAGCTAGAGGGCCTGATGATGGGTTCGTTATGATCGACCCGAATTCGGCCGGTGGAGGCCTGTACCCTAACGTGAGCGGCGGGACCGTGCGGTACCCTCAGCCCCAGCGACCAGCCCCGCCTGCCCCTCCGCAAGTCAGACGAGCCACGGAAGATCCAACCTTCCACTACCTCCAAGGAGTTCCATTCACTCTCAGTAAAGGACTCCAAATGGCGACCAGCAAAGACAGTTACTCTTCAGAAATTAATGACATATTGGTGTTTTTGAGCAGCAAAATGAACATGACCAGTTACGATTACGATTTCACTGTGGAAAAAAGTGTTCTGAAAGAATCGGTTTAGTGTTTAGAAATTATAACTGTGTTTAAAACTAAAGAGGCCTATAGGTTTAATGTTGTACTCCGTATTGCTTGTAAATCATTAATTAGGCTCAAATAAGTGTTATATTTTTACTATACAATGAGAATACATAAGTACATACATGTTATTTGAAAGTGTGTATTTGTCTGGTCACAAAATCCTAAAATATAATATATCAAAGGAATTTGTCTTTACATCAATAAAGGGTGATATTTATCAATCTAATGTTTAGAAAATATGATTTAAAACATATCCTTTGTTATCCAAATTGTTGTTTTTCTTAAAACATTGGGTATTTAAACACTACACATTGAAATAAAAATATTTTGAATAGTCAGCCTATCACCCTTAAATACTATTATTAATTAGCCTTATATTAAAGGCCTTAGCCTATTTCACAATCTTCAGGTTCCGAGAACGTACTCAGAAGTTTTGTCTGTCACTTGAAATAAAGTAATTTCTTACTTTTCAGAAAAACTATCTTTACTTGGTGAATAACTTTACATGAAGATCGTGAAATAGGTCCTTAATCTAATTATCACTAGAAATATGAAACTTTTTTGAATTGATAAACAAAAAGATATTCATGTTAAATATGTGAAATACCTTAATTTCAATTATACATTGATGTTGTATATAATGTGCTAACAACGATCAAAGTACATAGGGTTTTAAGAGTTATTATTGGATTTTATATCTGTTGTATATGTTATGTAAAGAGTTGAAACTATGTAATAAACTGTATCTATTTTATTGATAACTATTGTTTGTTTGTCATCTTTTTTAATTTATAACAAGCCACTATTCAAATAGTCAAAACCTTTTTGGAAAGTTCTAGAAGAAAAATATAATTTAAGAATCATAATTATAATAACATAACATAATCATTCATTACTTCATCTCATAATAACTGACCCCTAACTAAGTTCGAATCTTGTATCTATCGGAAACTACGCACACACTCATTCACATACACACACCCAGACCGAGACAAACAATTGTGGTTCACACAAATATTCACCCTGCATGGGAATCGAACCCGCAACCTTATGGATGATAGTCCGGAATAGTGATCACATTGCCATCGAGTTCGTCAATAATATTAAAATAAAAAAGGAACGTAATATAATGGTTTCTTCCTTATACTAAAAATAAAAAGAAACTGATAACAAATAATATGTATTTTATGCACAGCGTTGATATAAAAATATACAATGTTTCCTTAAAATACAATTATAAACATATTACTGATAAACTATAATATGCAAACAAGTTTCAAATATTATTTAGTTTCAGGAATATAATATCCAGGCACTTTATATTACGAGTAGTAGGTACTTAAGGAGTAGTGAGTTTTAGAATAGCCAAAGTCACATATTTTGTACAATAATAAAGCACTTGCAGTATTTTAATTATACTACTACTATCTGTGCCCCGCGGTTTCACTCGCATAATTCCCGGTCCATGTGGGAATTTCGGGATAAAAAGTATCCTATAAGAGAAGGACTTCTCCTGGATCTAACCTCCTCACCAATTTTCAGCTAAATAAGTTTAGCCGTTCTTGAGTTATAAATAGTGTAACTAACACGACTTTCTTATATAAATATGTAGATATAAAGCTGAAGAGTTTGTTTGTTTGGTTGAACGCGCTAATCACAAGAACTACTGATCCGATTTAAAAAAATCGAAGTTCGGTGTTAGATAGCCCATTTATGGAGGAAGGCTATATTTTATCCCCGTATTCCCACGGGAACGGGAACTACGGAGGTAAAACCGCGGGGCGCTGCTAGTTATTTTATAATGTGTTTTATACAGTTTATGCGTCATAGATTTAAGTGCAATCTCTTGACTAGTCTCAGCCACATAAGGTGGCCTTGCAGTAGTCAATGCTCTTAATATTTATTACTTATATACATTTAGTACATTTTGAGTTGTCGTGAGTATTGAACAATATCAAAGTTTATCTAATTAAAAGCTTTCTAATTTGGCTTGTTTAAAATGTAAACTGAATTTTGTAAAATACACCTTAACCACCAGAACATAATGTTCATATTTGATTGAGTAACTTGTAAATATAAAAACCTTCAATTGTTTAAAACTTATTTACAAATAATTCTTATATAGCTATTTAAAAATTGAACACAGTATAAAAAAACTTAATTAAAATTGACTTATTGGCAATTATATACAATTAAACTTAAAAATATGAATATATACACCCCTATTTTGAAAATATGGGACTTATTAAAATCAGAATATCTGTAGCAGTAACTGAATCCATATATCCAATAAAAATATCAAAAATGATAGTCGATTACTTATCTTTAAAAAATACAAAATAAATGTCGTATTACCAGACGGCACACTAGCTATCAAGTATTCTGTGACGGCTCGGGTCGATGACCGCGCTCAGCTGTGTATCGCAGCGTTCGGTGTAGAATAACAATAAAATTCGGCGGGATTTTGAAAATCTTTGACTTATCATAACTTTTTAAATAAAAGCAAAAGAAAAAAACTAACTTCACTATTATATTGTCACCCGTCGTTTACATTAGCTGTGAGATAAGGTATCGCAATTTCAAAATAAGGGTGTATAGTCCTCTTAATTGAAAACTTACAATAAAATTGATAATAACCATTTTTACAAAAGTCATTTTTTAGTCAGAAACATTGGTTAAATAGTTCTTTATGTAATGATATAAAATATAAATTTAGAGGGGATTGCTAATACCTTCAGAGAACAATATGCGGTACAGGGCCCGTTGCATAAAACGACAGAGGAACCCGATGTCTTACAGTTGCAATCGATGGTGGGGATAAGGTACTCGGCGAAACAAGTAGCTAGTATAATTAAAGGAATGACTAAGGGTAAGTCCCCTGGGCATGACGGACTTAGCATCGAGCACCTCCACCATGCCGGTCCGCATGTCAACAGGGTGCTGGCAATGCTGTACTCGTTATGTGTGAGTCACTCTTATCTGCCGGGCGACTTTATGAAAACAGTGGTCGTGCCCGTCGTAAAGAATAAGTCTGGTGACCTATCTGATATAAACAATTATAGACCAATCTCGCTTGCAACGATCATTGCAAAAGTGTTTGACGGTTTGCTTAATTCGCATTTAAACTCAATTGTTCCCATACATGACAACCAGTTTGGGTTCAGACCTAAGCTCTCCACGGAAAGCGCAATACTGGGTCTTAAGCACACCATCAGATACTACACTGATCGTAAAACACCAGTATACGCGTGTTTCCTCGACATGTCGAAAGCTTTTGACACGGTGTCGTACGACCTTTTGTGGAATAAGCTAAAATGTGTGAATGTACCCTCAGAAGTAATCAATATATTTAAATACTGGTATTCGCACCAAGTTAACTATGTGAGATGGGCGGGGGCAATGTCGGAGTCTTATCAACTCGAATGCGGGGTAAGACAGGGTGGGTTGACCTCGCCAACCTTGTTCAACCTATACATAGACGCACTCATCGTTGAACTCAGTGAACTTCGTGTCGGGTGTCACATTGATGGAGTCAGTGTTAACAATCTGAGTTATGCTGATGACATGGTGTTGCTGAGTGCGTCGATGTGTGGCTTGAGAAAGCTCGTAAGAGTTTGTGAGGAGTACGCTATGGGACATGGCCTGAGGTATAATGTACGAAAAAGCCAGTACATGGTCTTTGAGTCTGACGGTAAGAACGTCACGGATGTACCAACTTTATGTCTCAACGGCGTTCCACTGGAGCGCGTAGATAAGTTTAAATACTTGGGTCATTGGGTGGCGTCGGATCTCAGGGATCATGTCGATATGGAACGGGAGCGGAGGGCGCTGTCTAGAAGGGCTAATATGTTATCACGCAGGTTTGCGCGCTGTGCGGTGGATGTGAAAGTGACGCTATTTAGAGCTTACTGTACGTCACTGTACACGTGTAGCCTGTGGGTAAACTACACTAAATCAGCATACAGCGCCCTTCGCGTTCAATACAATATCGCGTTTAGAGCTGTGTTGGGGCTGCCCCGACACTGCAGCGCTTCGGGCATGTTCGCGACCGCTCGTACCAACTGTTTTAACACCAGCATGAGACTGCGGGCAGCTTCCTTGGTACGCAGGGTGCGGGACAGCTCCAACTCGGTTTTAGCTATGATAGCGGCTAGATTTGACTGTCCCTACATTAAACACTGCTCTGATAGGCATTTAGGAACCGCAATCTATCGATTTTAATTTGATTCTCAGGTTAACTTTTGTATTGTATTTGTAATTAAAGTAATTTTTGTTTGTGTAGATTTTAGATTATATATATTTTTGATTATTGTTTTGATATATGTTAATTTGTTGTATTGTATATTTATTTTGATGATTTTAATTACATATAATTTAATTTAATGATTTGTATGTGATATTTGGTGTAATGTGATTTATGGGTTACCTGTTACCTGAAATAAATGTATTTTATTTTATTTATTTATTTATTTAATGGGTTATTATTTTTCAATGGCGTAGCATTTCGACTAATCGAAATGTCAGCGAAAAGCCCGAACTTTGGTGTCCCTCTTCTTGGGATTTGTATGGCACACAGAGCCATATTTGTATGTTGAATTGCTAGAGCATGTTTTTTTAAATACGGAAAATATAATGGCTTCGTTTTCTATTACTCTATTTAATGTGTATTTCAAGAGGTAATCCAACAATTTTACTTACAGTATGACATCTTAATTACATGACCTAGACTAGACTAGCGGCACTATCGTACAGTACGTCAGGTAGAGGGCGTTGGCGCTGTCAGCAGTGTCTGTCCGGCGGGTCCAGCGTACTGCAGTGACAGTTACACGAACTGACAGGACATTCGGTGTGCTCGCTGTATGAAGGAATAAGGATTAGATATTTGGAGCTGTTGCTAGTTTTAAGTTAATGTTTATTTCGTTATTAATTGAATTAAATTTGGACCTCATAAAGGCACTTATGTTTGAGTAATGAAAAAATGAATGAACAGAATTTTGTATGTACCTTGTTATTTACCATCATCATCATCAGCCTACTTAGTTCACTGGTAGACTTAGGCTGCTCCCAATAGACATGATATGGGGGCTAAGTTAGTTGCCGTATAAGCGAGCGTGTATGTGTGTGCGTGCTTGCGTCCTTCTGTGTGTACATGCTCGCTTGCGCGTGTATGTGTTTGTGTGTGTGTACCTGAACCACTCAATAAGATGCGCGGCGTGCCCCCCGTGTCTGCAGGCGACGCACCAGCTGAACCAGCCGGCGAAGGGCGCTCCGCCCGCCGCCGTGCCCAGGTGCAGCCCGCACACCGCGCAGCGCGGGAGGGGCTTGCGGCACGACGGGCACGAGGACGTTTGCTAAGGAAATGCATGTTAGGTACGTTGTGATTTGGTGCTCGTTAGGTCTAGTTTAGCATAAACCTAGATCAGGAGGTAGACGTTTGAGGATCAAACAACTGGATGAGACCTTGCACGGAAATCGAAGCTACAGTCTGGTGACAATCCAGCATAATAATCATCAGTGTGTTAAAGTTCTTTATACAAACACATCAGTAAATTCGTTGCAATCCTATAGCCCATCACTATTTAATAACGACTTCAAAAAAGGAGGAGGATTCTCAATGATAAGGTATTTTTCAAGTAACTTAAAAACTAATTAATCAAGTAGAGGTTTCTTAATTCGACCGTATGTATGTATATGTTTTTTTTAAGTATCGTAAAAACTACACCCACCTTCATCTTAGCGGCGGGCGGCGGCAGCCTGGCCAGCGTGGGGCGCACGCCGGGGCGCGGCGGCGGCGCGGCGACGGACTTGCCGCAGTACGTGCACGCCACCGCCACCTGCCGGCCCTCGGGCTCCGCGCCCGCGCCCTGCCGCACCCACGTGTCCAGCGCGCACCGCGCCCACCACAGCTGCCAGCTGTCCAGTAGCAGCCGGTAGCTGCAACGTACGGCATAATGTGTTACTCTATAATGACACTTTTGGAGGCAATTTTTTTCCTCGCATGGCAGTACAGCGTGATATTACCATTTGAACTCAATGTTAAACTCCATTACGTTGCAGTAAGCCTCACAAATAAAACGAAATATACTGTGATGTGATGCGATGCTTGTACTTTGTAGACGTCCACCATAGAAACTTAGGTACACAAAATAGGTTAACTTGCATTGATGTGCATCGCAGTTTTGTGACGTTTCGTCAAAAAGAAAGACACATCACACTGTAATCCGCGAACCTAATATAAACCAAACGAAAATAACTTTTATGTCCCATAAACGTAAAATATATATTACTCTGCCCGCGCCGAGAGCGACATAAATAAAACACACTATCACTAATAGCCAAACACATTCATGGGGCACCTAAAATAGACGAACTAAATATTTTATTATCAATATAAATCAATCTTTTAACGAAAATAATTATCAAAGCATATAAAATTAGAGTTGGGACGCTGCCAAAGGGAACTAATAGCGGTTTGAATAGTTATTGTTCTTGAATCGGACCCAACAAACGAAATTATATACATAACCATACTTATATTGTAATCAATCTGTTTGGTTAAGCAAAGTCTGGCATCGTCGTAATTGTGATGGGTGGCCGTTTGACTTAATTATGCAAGTAACTATGCTGTAAAAATTGAGAACCTACTGCAGTAATGTGCAAGTGACACATCCGAGGTTGTAGTTAAATAATGGCAGGAAGTCGTGGTCGAAATCGTAGAGAAATAGGTAGTCAGATAATAATTGGTAATCATTGCGAAAGATGCTTTTCATTTCGAGAGGCATCGGAGGGCACTTTAAGCCGTCAGTCCTGTCTTGTTAGTAGTTACAGGAAAAATATTGCAGTATGCCCAAAGGACCCAAACTGGACATGTCTCCATGCGGATTACTTGTACTGACTGACTTACAAGTACGATATATATGTATACTTTGACTGTAGCGTGCAATCTATAGCGATTCAATTTGTTTTGCTTATGAAGGCGTCAAATTACAACTTATTCCATATTAATATTGTCAACAAAATCACTCGAGAACGTGATTACAAAATATTGGAAGCATAGAAGAAATTCCTACAATAGATTTTGTACACATCTCTAGTGAAACGTTATTTTCTGAGGGTAGACACGTGGTAGCGTGGCCGAGCGGTCTAAGGCGCTGGTTTAAGGCACCAGTCTCTTCGGAGGCGTGGGTTCGAATCCCACCGCTGCCAATAGTTTTTTGGTACTTTGATTTGCCATAAATTACATAAGTAATTAAGTGTCAATAATACACATTCAATATTTTATTTTAACATTAAATATTTTTGTAACGCATCAATAGATAAATATCTACAAGAATAAACCATAGATTAACCATAGATTTGCTACTCTATGGTTTATTTATTCTTGTAGATATTTAATGGTGCATATGATATCTTCTGCACAGAGTATAAAACAAAGTCGTTAGCCACAGTCCATTGCTTTTTAAGTTTAATAAGTACCCTTAGATCTTTTGAACTACGTAACATACATATTTTAAAACAGTTTAGTAGCAATGCAATAAAAAACTATTGGCAGCGGTGGGATTCGAACCCACGCCTCCGAAGAGACTGGTGCCTTAAACCAGCGCCTTAGACCGCTCGGCCACGCTACCGTGCTACGCTAGCGTCTAAATGTCGGAGCGGTTCGGCGATTTAAGTAAAAATAGAGCATTTATTCAGTAATAACAATGTATTGCACAAAAGTGATAAGAGCAGTGTTTAATTGCATTTTGTTTTGATTTGTCATCACACTAGTGGTGATAAAGCAGTATATTTATAAAACAATGCTGAGAAACGATCACAATTTAATGTTAATTTATACACGCACAAAGCACATAACTACATTATTTATTTGTTGATTTAACTATGAAGTCGAGTTAACGCAACTGTTATTTCCGGAAAGAGCTTTTTGATTAATGTCGTTTTTAAAATCAATTTTGTTTGTATGATATAGTCACACACATTTAAAATTTTGTGGCAAGTTGTGTGTGATGCGTGGTGTGTGCGTGTGGCGTGTGTGTGGTCGTTACCTGTCGAGCCACTGCTGCACGGTGTGGTGGTGCAGCAGGTCGGGCGTGGCGCAGCGCGCGGCCACGAGCGCGGCCGTCTGCACGTCGTGCGTGCGCGCCACCCACGCCGCCAGCAGCGCCACGCCCTCCGGCGCCAGCCCCGTCAGCAGCAGCCCCGCCAGCTCCCCGCGCCGCGTCAGCGCGTCCGCCGTGCGCGCCAGGAACTCGTGCAGCCGCGCGTCGCACAGGTACACGCACGCGAACGCCACGCGGTCCTCCAGCCGCATCTCCGTCTCGGCCAGCACGCCCGCGTAGTCGGCGGGCGCCGGCGCCGCCGCCGCCGGCTGCGTCGCCGCCAGGAACGCCAGCAGCGCGCGCAGGTAGGCGTCGGGCAGCGCCGGGCGCGCCGCCGCCAGCGCGTCGCGCCACAGGCGCTCGTCGCCCAGCCCCGCCAGCGCCAGCGCCACCACGCGCAGCTGGGGCTCGCGCGCGCGGCCCAGCACGTCCAGCGCCGCGCGCACGCGCAGGTGGAAGGCGGCCAGCGCGGCGGCGCGGCACGGCGTGCCCTCGGCCTCCGCGCGCTCCACGCCCGCCGCGCAGCTGTCCCAGCCCCAGCCCCAGCCGCACAGCTGCAGCGCCCGCGCGCGCTCGGCGCTGCGGTACACGGCCACGCGGCGCGCCGGCACGTCGCCCACCACCAGCACGCCGCCCTCCGAGCGGTAGCCGCCCTCCGCCCGCCCCAGCACGCCCAGCACGCCCGGGTGCCGCCACGGGCTGCCGCGGATGCACCCTGCAACGAGAACCTCTCGCTCGCTCACTCGCTCCTTTCTTACATCGCGATTCCTTCCTCGTCCCACTCACCGTCCTCGACGAGCGACTTGCTGAGCGCGAGGAAGTGCCACATGGCGCTCACCGACTCGTCCTCCGCCAGGTCCGCGTTCTGCCACAGGTCGGGCTGCGACAATTACATACTTTTAGAGTAACACGTCCCCCTGGCTAAACGGACAAAAAGCGATTTGCCGAAACTCCCTCACCTTCAGCCCATAGTCGGTCTGGGCGCGTTTCTTCATGACGTGCGAGATGTCCTTGACCTGGGAGTAGAAGTCGTCGTTCATGACGTTGAGGACGCCGCCGCCGCCGGTCCAGGCGAGCGCGCCGGCGCCGCCGTGTCCGCCGCCCCACGCCACCGTCACGCGCTCGCACACCGTGTAGTCCACGATGCTCCCTGTGTACATACATTACAGGTCACATTGTACATACATTATCTCCCCTCCCCGGTCGCTCCTCGTACCGTTGGCGCAGACGGCGAGCAGGCGCGCCTCGTGCGCGGGGTGCCAGGCGGCGGCGAGCAGCGCCAGCGCGCCCGGCGCCGGCGTCACCTCGCGCTCCAGCACGCCCGCGCCGTCTCCCGACGTGCCGCCGCGGGAGTACTCCTCCACGTCCGCCTCGATGGCTGGGGCGACTAACTAGAGGTGTAAAAAAGAAAGCACTTTCAATGAAATTTTATTATATAAATGAGACTTTATAATAATAATAATAATAATAATATATCTTTATTGCAGACACACGATCCATATTTGCACAAGTTACAATAAAATAGTATAAAGAAATAAAAAATAAAAAATAATACAACAAAAAAAAAAAGTAAATAAAAATAAAATACACTAAAATACAAAAGTTGACATAACAATAGTGACACAAAAGAATAAAAAAACTCACTATGTCCTTTTAACATATAAAATCACATTCGACCAATGTTTATAGGTCTCCGTCATATGCAGTCTGTCTGCCAGGCTCTTTACAATGCTATTTCCACATCTGTCAACTCTGAGCATGAACGAGGCTATCCTGTGTCTTTGTATGGCATTAAAGGTATTGATTCTGGCTTCCAAGAACATGCCAGTGGCACTGCAATATCTTTTGAGTCCCATAAGTTGCCTGAAAATATTATTGTATGCCACTCTAATGCCGTCATGTGCCTTTTTTGTGTATTTCGTCCAGAGCTGACAGGTGTAGAACGTCTGGCAGAAGGACCTAAACAGTGTTAGCTTTACGTCGTGATCGGCTTTGCAAAATCGCCTGATGATCATATTGCCTACTACATTTAGTGCTCTGCGCTGTCTCTCTATGTCCTCATCATCGTTTCTATTAGCTTTAACAATGTGACCAAGGTACTTGAACTGCTCGACTACCTTAACCGGCGTTCCATTAACCCAGACGTTAGGCACATTATCGGGTCCCTTTCCCGCCCTGAATATGACCATTTCAGTCTTCTTCGCGTTGTATTTCAAGTCATGCTCATTGGCGTACCGTTCGCATATTTGAACTAGTTGTCTCAAGCCCTTGATCGTGGGGCTGAGCAGCACCATGTCGTCGGCATAGCTCAGATTGTTGACATATCTGTCATCCAGTCTGAGCCCGACCGGGGTGCGGCTCAGCTCCACAATCAAGTCATTAACATACAAGTTAAATAGGTCTGGCGAAGTAAGACCGCCCTGTCTCACACCACAGGACATCCGGTAACTATCCGATTGTTCTTGTCCCCACCTCACATTGTTGGTTTGATGTTTATACCAAAACTTAAGTAAGTCAACCATTTCAGGAGATGCAGATGTTCCGGCCAGTTTGTGCCAGAGCAGGTCATGGTTAATTGTATCAAACGCCCGGCTAAGGTCTAAAAAACAAGCGTATACACTGGTATTGTTATCGACATAGTAGTTAGTTACTTGTTTTAGAGAGAATATGGCCATATCTGTCGAAACATTTGATCTAAAGCCAAATTGACCGTCGTCTACTTTCAACGTAACTGCTATTTCCGAATGTATAACTCGTTCAAGCACCTTAGCCACAATTGTAGCCAGTGAGATGGGTCTGTAATTGGCCACACTCGATATATCCCCCGTTTTATTCTTGGGTATTGGAACAACTAAAGTTTTTATCATGTCCATCGGTAAATAGCCGTGCCTCAAGCACAGATTAAAAAACCGCGCCAAAATTTCATGTATATACTGACCCGCATTCAATATGTGCTCTAAACTAAGCCCGTCGTGCCCCGGAGACTTACCCCGTTTCATGTTTTTTAGAATTGCCGCTATTTGCTTAGCAGTTATATTGTCTGTGTATGTCTCGGAGCTTCGACATCTACTTTCCGACTTACTCTGACCATTATCTACCGAATCACTCCTCAAACTATCGGAATTAAAAGCGTTCATGAAAATATTTGCAATATTTTTCTGATCGTCTTCTCCTTCAACGTTAACCGGCACATACGTTTTTTTGTTTAACTTTTTAGTTTCTTTCCAAAATTGGAGGAAACTTCCCTGTGAGTGATTCCGGGCCAGTATATCTAACTTGATCTTTTCCTCGTTATTTTGTGCATACTTAAGCGCGGCTTTAAACTCCCTACGTGAGGCACGCATATTCTCATAACAATCTCCCGAGCGTGGCCTACCATAGGTCATCCACTGTAACATGTAGTGCCTAGCCTTAATATGAGCCTTTCTAACATGTACATTCCAACCTATTATTCTCTTACGCTTATCCAATCTCGTTACAAAACTTTTATCTGATGAGGACTGTAAAATACTCACTATATCGCAATACAGTTTGTCAATCTGTTTATAATGATAAAAATTTGTACAATTTACACGTAAACAATCACAGTAACTCGTAAAATTATTTAAAATATTATAAAATTTGTTAGTACATTCGTTTCTATATAAAATTACCTGTCTATTACTCCTTTCTCCCCATTTATATTTTAAATGTAGATTATAGTTAGGTCTAATTACTTTCTTTGGTACAATAGAATAAAAATTACAACTAATGACTAGCGGTAAGTGGTCCGACCAGTATGAACCGTAGATAACAGCTACGTCAGTGACAAGCGCAGCGGCCGCCTCAGTTACGATGCAGTGGTCGAGCCATCGACACGTACCATGCGCATCGCTTATGTACGTGTATGCGCCCGTGTTTAAACGTTCGATATCAATACACCTTAATGACTGTTCGATACAATAATCCACCAGCTCTTTTCCAAAAAGAGTACCCGGGTGCGCGTTAAAATCACCTAGCGCAAATACATATTCAATATCCGCACTTTCCACGATTGCATTTAATTGCGCAAGACACTGAGTGAATTCCGGCAGATTGTCGTCGTCATTAGTAGGCATATAAACACAACACACGAGCATGCAGCGATCGCCCTGTCCCAAACGCACAACAATTATTCTGTCACTGTCACACTGTAGTATTTCCGCACTTGTAAACAAACTCGATCTCCATAATAAAGCAATACCGCCGTACGGTCTGCCCTGTAAAATGCCTTTTGAGGTATCCACCGATGACTTCGCACTGCAGCTGAACTCTTTGTCAATACTATTTACAAAATTCAAGTTATGTGGTAAAAGCCAGGTTTCCTGCAACGCGATTATGTCAGCACTTTTACACAGGTTTCTAACATCTTCGACAGATCTCTTAATTGATCTACAGTTAAACGAGACAAGTTTCAATGTATTCTTAGTTTGTAGATCCATGATTTTATATATTTTTTGATACAGTGTTTACGGCATCAGAAGTACGTTGCAGACGATATCGCCGAAACACTAAGCCCTCCGGCCAAAAGTCGTTATTTAAAAATATATTAATTTTAGATGTCAGTATCTTTATTTTAAATGAGTTAAAGTTCGTTTCTCTAGTTTGATTTAATTTTTCTACACTCGCGCATTGCTCATTCATATCTTTAATATGCTCCTTGATTTCCTCCACACCTATATGTTTTTGTGTACGCGAAAGATAAATATAGGCGTAAGACTCCGCCGCCAATAATTTACTAGTATTTTGTAAAGTACCTCTCGTATTTCTGTATTTATACGGTACCGATTTCGTTCGTTTAACTGTTATAAAGCCATCGTTATTCATATTATTGGCATAATATCCGTTAGGTGTCTTGCCGGCTATATCTCTATAGGTAGGTTTATAGGCATCGTGCGTCTGCTGCACTGATAACTCGGCTAGCGGAGCAGGCATCGGAGCGCATTCAAGCTGTGTAGACCGCATTATGCAAAGTGTGGAACTTACCACTTCACTAGACGAGGAAGCGCTACTATTTTTGGTATCATTATGAGCCTGTTGGATGTCGTAGAGGCGCACGGAGCTGGAGTCCTTCTGTAGGGTCAGCAGGAGGTTACGTCTGCAAGTAAAACAGTGGGTTAATTTTCACCTCCTATTACCAACCTACTACATACCACAGTAATTCATGGTAAGTCATATTTTCAAAATCCCTAGTGTGAATCTGACCTGGTAGGACACCAGTGCAGCGCGGCGACGGGCTTGGGGTGGTGCAGCGTGAGCAGCGGGCGCTGCATGTGGCGCAGGTCCCACAGCGCCACGCCGGCGTCGGCGCGCGCCGCCAGCTGCCAGCCCGCCGGCGCCGCCAGCGCGCCCGACCACTGCCCGCGCCCCGTGCTGCTCACCGCCTTGTTCGACCAGTCTGTGGAATAAACAAATATTTCAGTAATTACTTACTTTTCATCAAGTGTGTTAGTGGTTACAAAAAAGAAGTTATATGCAGTATACGCTGGGGTTATACAATCATTGAAAAATTTCTTTAAATTTTGGATTCCTACATGTACATAATTATAGTGTTACTGTTTTCCAAAGTTTCACCAACTTGATTTGAAAATATAAACCCTCCTTTTGAGTCACTACCTAATGCAAAAAACAGCATTCAAAATCTAAAGTGTTAAAAAAAAAACAGAAAAAAATAGTACAGATTTTATACTAATTCAATATATGTTATGTTAAGAACTTCAGTTAAGCAAGTTAAAAGACCAAAACATATTATAACCTCTTACCTCTCAAATCAAACACCTTTATATACTTCAAGTTCATTGAGGCGACGAGTGTTCTGTATCCGCAGTTGGCCCACGAGACGCTGTGGGCCGTCTCCGAGAGCCCCATCTCTGCCAGTGGTCGCGGCTGCTCGGGGGGTGATGCGTCTGGGTTGGGAATAGGGATTGGTTAAATAAGTTAATAATTTAGTTAAAATAAAACTAATATTAGTACAGTTTTGTTTTATCTAAATACGCAAACACTAACTGATTGATACTTTAGAACATGAGATGACATATAAATTATTTAGCCATACATGACAATTAGATTTTTTTTATATTTAATTAGAAAAAATAAAATATTTAGAAGAAGTTAGAAAAATTTAAGGTATTGTTATAAAGGCAGAAAAGAAATGTCTTAGTAAATTGTAGAAATCAAGTAATTAAAAATCTTTTCAGTCATTTAAAAGTGTAAATAACTAACTATTGTAACCAATAAATAATATACTTATACCAACCATTTACATCGCTCCATGGCAGTGTATCCCTATGGACGTCCCAGATGAGTATACAGTGGTCACTGCGGTGCTTCTCCATCGCCACCGCCAACATGTTGGTCTCCGAGTGACTCCACGACACCGAGTTACAGAGACGAGGGTATTTGGGGGCTGGAAGGTGAAGAGATATTTATTAAAAGATATATTGTATAAAATTTCATGTATGTGGAAGGTGACTAAGACAACCCAAATGGCAGAATGGTCAGCATGCAGATTACAAAACAGGGTTGCATATTTAATTATTTTTTTTATTAATTCCCCAGTTGGTAGACAGACAGTTCTAATTTTAGAAAACTATCCACTATATGATACAAACAATGTGTTTATCTCCAGTTGTGTATGTGTACTTTTATGACCTTATCTCTATAAATAAATTTATTTAGGTATATTCAATTTCTGATAAAAATATTGAAGCTTCTTAGGAGTTAGTTACATAAATAAAGAAGTAAAAAAACTGTAATAACGTACCAAAAACTCTCCCAGCAAATCCCATAGGATCGAACATTTGCTTGAGTGTGGTGAGGCCGACCCGACCGTTGGCGTACCCTAGAGCCAGCAGGGGGTCCTGAAGGTCGGGGATCGCGCTGAGGTCCAAACATCGCACGCCATGAGCGCTGTGCGACGCGACCACTGACGCTCCACGGGTCGATGATATTGATACAACTAGATGTAAGTTATAGTAAATTATTGTTTGTTTTTTTTTATTATGTTGGTGTCTTTGGTGGCTTGAACCATTGATGTTATGATAGAGCAACATTGGTCAAGGGATAAATGTGCAGTTTTACAAATAAAATAGTACTATAAGAAATGTACAATACATAGAAAAACTTTTAATCTTATTAAAAATCGAGTTTCAGATAATTTAAATTCTTAGTTCTTCTGGCTAATAAAGCTAGGCTGCTATGTTCTTTTTAGTAAGTGTTAATATTTATGAAGTCTTTATGTACGTACATGATGTTTTCTTTTCTATCTCCTTGATTCGGCCCACTTCATACAAGGTTATGTCCGGTCCCCAAATAATGAATTTATTGTGGTGTACGGGGGACCAAAGGACTTCTACTTTAGCACTCGTCATTGTATCCATTGGGATAAACTGTTTGTTTACCGATATATCATTAATACACAATGTTGATCAAGTTACTTTTCGTAAAATGTTATGTATTTTTTTACTGTTTTCGGCGAAATTATATTATTAAATATGGCAGGAACTAGGTCACCAATAGCTTATCTTCAAACATACTTCCTGTAATCTTATTAATAACAAGAAAAATATGGAATATTTTACAAAACAACAACGAAATCCCGAAAAGTTGAATGAAAATAAACGGAGTGTTGCTGTTGACATTGACATTTTTATTTCTTTTATTTTTGAATTTGATTGATTGAAAGAAATGAGTGTCATTTTTAACATTAAGGACGTCAGTGTTAAAAATGTTGCATGTCACGATCACCACCCACACCACACCATTGCTACTCCTCGACCGCTTGACCCGTGAAACGGCAGAAATTGTAAACTCGGTGACAATGTCAAAATGGCATTTATTTATTGTCAGTGTCTTTAGTATCAAGTGCTCCGTGTTTTAATCTTTATTTATAAATTTAAAATATTAAATAATCTAAAAGCATGTAAAAGTGATGCCCCACATACTATTCTAAAGGATGACTAATGGATTATAGAAAAAAGTAAGCAGCAGGTCACTTTATTTCCTTAAAACTAAATACACATTTGGATTTTGACTGTTACAGGTTTGTGTTGTCAGTTCTTAGTTAAATTCTCGACATATTTTTCATTACAGTAAATTAGGTAAGTAAGTTAATGATAAAAATTAATACCGTTTGTAATGATTTAAATAAATAAAAATACTTTTATTGTCAAAAACACAAAATAAAAAAAAACAACATACAGTGGCTTAAAATAATAATTTTTGACAAAAGGTAAAGGTGAATTTACATAACTTATCGAAGTTCGTGAAATACCCAATAACAATTCTTGATTGACGACCGAGTCAAAGACTACAGTGGTGTATTTGGTGGTGACTCTGCCTGTTATGCCGAAGGTTAAGAGTTCGATTCCCGCCCAAGAGAAACATTTACTTATATTTGATTAACATAGAAGGATTATTGGGGGGGGGGGGGGGGGGAAACCTACAGCTTGTCAAACTTTACATAAGTAAGTAAACATAACTTCTTATTTTTTCAGATTATTTTTAATTGACAGAGGAGCAAGCAGATTTAAATGAAATACAAGTTAGATGGTGTAGTGAGACGGGTTAGCAAAGGGTGTACAGTCTGAACCGAAATAATACTGCGTGTGCACTATCCAAATCTATGACTTATTTATTTCACTATATGTATTTAATAATTAAAATAAAATTATAAAATACCATTTTTGTGTTTTTATTTATTTACCTAAGTATGGTACTGAGAGCACTATAGTCTATCTTTAAATGCTTTGAAACAATATAATTAGGTTTCTAACGATATAATAAAACATTGAATATTATTTCATAGATTGTGTTAGTCAAATTAAACGATTATTTTTTGCCCATATTAAAGCAAGTTAATATGTAATGGCAATACATGAGAAAGAGATGCCTAGTTCTCTGTTTCATGGAAACGAATGGTGGCGGTCCCCGTTGTTTCACGCGTCAAGCGGTCGGGGAGTACTTTGACGTGTGTTGTGTGATGTGAGTGATGTCACAAAACAAATTGGCAATTTACAAAAAATAAACTGAAGTCTCAAAACAAATACATTTTATTTAAGTAAAATCATCATTTAATATCTTTTAAAATGTATTTTAAGCTGTGTGTGTTTCTGTTCACGCTGCTCACTGTGACTAATGTGGAAGCAGCTACGGGTTATGATTTCGGCGACTTTTTAGCAACAGTTTTAGGAGTCGGAATAGCTGTAATAGGAATTCTTGCGTGCTTGGGCAACTATGCGAGACAGAAAGCGAGAAATGAGTTCATATAAACCATATTAAGGTAAGAAGCAGTTGAGTGTACAATAAATATACAAATTATAGTCTAAATTGGGTAAACAATGAATACAGAGTGAATGAAAACGACAAGGTTATAACTTTGTCGTTTCGGTTTCGGTAACATCGCATTAAATAAATTATCAAACGAGTTTTCTTATTGTCAAGTTATTCAACAGCTGAACCAGTTTTCATTCTTAACTTATAAATATTTCATTAGGTTAAACATACTTTTGTAAATGAGTAGTATTTTAGTAAATACCAAACCTAAATCTATTGTATCTGTCACATTTTTTTCTTTTTACAGATCAACAGCAGCTCTATGAATTATTCCAAATAGTTTCGGAGTATGATCAAGGATGATGGACATCAATAAAATAACATAGATCATCTTTAGACCTATAATAATTATAAGTTTCATTGTTTGTTTGCACATAAGAATTTGTTATTACTATCATGCATAATTTTACTTTTATTTAGTTTATCATAATAACTATACATTAAGTTTTTAAATTGAGAAAACATTGATGTATCATGTGTAGCTTGTATTATATTGTAAGAGCAAATATTAGTAAAATGATAACTAATTTACAATCAACATATTAGTATTTAAAAGTGTATTTTTTAACCTTCAACAAGAGGCAAAGAATTACATAAAAACTTTTTGTAAATGTATAATAATGTTGGTAAATTGTATGTAATCAAATATAAATGTAAAAAAAAATATGTACACTTATAACAACTTCCATAATAATTACAATCTTCCAAAGTTTTGTCCCTATTTTGCATCTACAATTATGTATAAATATATTTACTTATATAACAAACTTCATTTAAAAACTCTCATGTAAGTACATATTTTGTGATAAAAGATAACTTGTGATGATATAAATATTTAATAAATAATGAGCAATCTCATCTTTATTTAATTTGTTAATACTTAATTAGGTGACCTGCCCTAACCATAGTATGGTTATATCTCTAATTTTAAATGAAACAAGGCAATTTTCTCGTAAATAATCTATAATTAAAGAAATTCATTCATTCACACACAAGACAACAATCATAGAAACATAAGACATGATAAAAATTCTTTCGCTTATTAAAATTTTGGTTATCTTTTAATTATGTATTAACTTATTTGTTTCTCTAGTATTTCTATTTCTTCAACAATATCATTCTTTTTAGACATTTTCTCTTTTTGATCTTTATCTGGTGTTTTCAAAAGACCAGATTTAATTTTTTCTTCAAGAAATTCAATTTCTCTCAATTTTTTTCTTAAATTTTTGAGTTTCTTAGCGGGATCAGAGGCTGAGTTACTGGAGAGAGATGAGGATGATGGACTAGAAAATGTTGGCTCAGTTATCTCACACTTCGTTGCTAGCTTTTCAGTCACTTCAGCGACTGAAAAATAAAGTTTGGATAATAATAATTTCATATCAACGGCAAAATCGAAAATACTTTTAGAATAAACCTGAACACACCTTTGTCTGTTGCCTTCTTTTTCTTTTTCTTCTTGTCAACATTGATCAGCATGCCAGGTATGGGCTGAATGGTGGCACCTTGGCCTTTCTTGGGTTTCTGACACTCTGCGGCTATCTCAGGGGGCAGACCCACGGGCAGTCCTGTACTCTGTCTAGCACGGAACTGCTTCCCTTTACTCTCATACAACGGGACTTCCTCTTGAGGGACGTATCCATCTTTAACCCGACGCGGCTTCCGCCAGGTACCGTCAGGCCTTTGGGTGGCCGGTATGAACTTACTCCCTAATAAAAATTAAACAATAAAAGGAATTTAACAGCACTTAAAAAGTAACTTATGATATTTATAACATATCATATGGGATATTTAGGCTGTTGTTAATTTTTATCACATTAATATTTTAATTTATTGTTAGTGTCACTCAATATGAATTATTTTAGATAAACTGATAGGATGTAGTCTACAGAAACGAAGGAGTTGTTGAAAATCTTGTTCAGTCCATGTAGGTACTTATTTGTTCTAGTAACTAAATTACGAACCATCTGCGTCGTGCTCATAGGCAGTTGTGGCCATTATTTAACATTGATATGTGCCACTTTATATTTAAATTTAATTGATCATTCGTGCGTTGAATTTAGAAAAAGCTTGCTATCTTTTTTTCCGTATTTTCTTTTCGCACACAACTAGTTTTTGACGTTTAGCTTTTTTTAATTTCAAATGACATAAATTCCTTTCCTTGTCAATGACTTTATGCCTAGTACGCACTAGGCAAGTAAAAGGCAAAATTTTATCAATATCATCATCATCATCATCAGTTGTTGTGGTGATTGATTGTTTTTTACATATTTTATTGTTACAGTGAACTTCACATAATATTCTTTGGTATTGTTAGGTTCCAGATAATAAATTGTGATAGTAATTAAACAAGGATTTAATTTTGTCCTGTAATTAATAGATTGAATGGTCACCTTAGTCAAAAGAGATATCACCACGTAGAAGCTTTTCTCTGTCTAGTGTCGTAATATTAAGGTTGAGACACAAATCCACATTAATTCCAAGTTCCATGGCTTTGACAGAGACAATAAATAAAAAACAAAATCCTTTTGAAACTGTGTTTTGAAAACTTGAATTTTACAAAAACTCAATCAATTTATTTTAATTAATATTCCAGTAGTTATTTCCTGTAACTAAAATGCCTAAACGCAGAAGAGCCTTATTTACGCCAGTTAAGAACAAGGGCAAAGTTATAAATAAAGTGTCTACGCCAAAAATTGAAACCACAAATAGTAAGTTTCACAACATCAACAACAATATTTACTTTAAAAAATAAACATTAGAAACAAAATTATTGAAATAAAACATATTCCGCTTGATACATGTATGTACACTTAGTAATGCAAATAAAGTTTATGATTTATACTATAGTTGATGATGATGTATTCCATGCCGATTTCGGCAACGGCGACCGTCTTCTGTATAGTTAATAGTTAATTAAGACTGATTTGTAAACATGTTTTATTATTAGATAGTGAAGTGGACATTGCCAGGGGAAGGCTCAAGGGTGCGTTACTTGAAGTCCTAGATCCATTTGGTGATGAGTCTGATGAGGCCTCTGACGTCACGCCGAGCAAACGGGATAAAAGGTCAGTCTATACAAAAATTAAATGTACATACTCTATGAAAAAGCAGTGAAAAAATGTTATCTACAAATATTATGTTATATTAGCTGTGCCCTGCGGTTTTTACCATATAGTTCCCGATCCAATGGGAATTTCGGGATAAAACATAGCCTATGTCCTTCCCTGGACCATAAGCTACCCCTATACCAAACTTCAAGTCTATTGGTTCAGTAGTTTAGCCGTGAAAAGGTAACAGACAGACAGAGTTACTTTCCCTGTATAATGAGTTTTGGACAGTCAACTTAATAATGAAAATAGCATTAGTCCGAATCTTATATATATATCAATGGTAAAAAATATTTTTAAATAGAAAAGGATTAATTTTTTTAGACTTTTATAAGAACAGAGTAACTGTGATACAATATAAAATTAATCCACATATTTACTTTTAACTCTTCTAGATGCATAAAAGAGGGAAAATATGTTTTAAATATAACATGTATTTTAAGAGCTGCTTCTTTTAAAATTTTGCAATTGCACTTGAATGCATTACAATGTTTATTTAAAATAATTCCAGGAACTCCAGTTCAGACAAACAGGAGTATGTAACAGATGAAGAAGCAAAGAGACTGCTCCAGAAGTCTCCGCCCAAACAGTCATATGTGCTGAAACTGTTTGACAGGAGCGTGGACCTGTCACAGTTTAGGGAGGACTCCCCCCTCTACCCAATATGTAGGGCATGGATCGCGAACCAGCCTAAAGCTAATTATAAAGAAGTTTGGTAAGTATTTTTTTTAAATATATGTTAAGTACTAGCAGCACCCCGCGGTTTCACCCGCGTAGTTCCCGTTCCCGTGGGAATTTCGGGATAAAAATTATCCTATGTTCTTTCCCGGACCATAAGCTACACCTCTACCAAATTTCAAGTCAATCGGTTCAGTAGTTTAGCCGTGAAAAGGTAACAGACAGACAGACAGAGTTACTTTCGCATTTATAATATTAGTTAGGATGTATTATGTATAACATTTATCTTTATGTATTTCTATTATGTTCCATGTATTCGAAATCTCTTTGGATGTGAAAGAATCACTTATTAGGTAAAAAGAAGACTCTAAATTAGTTGGTAAACTAATAATTTTATAAACATAAATTATAATAAAGAACTACAGGCATATTTACATTTATTTTCTATAATTAAACAAAATAAATTCATTATTGAAAAAAAATACGACAAAACATATTTGATAAAATTGACGAAATAAATTATATCATAATCATAAATAAAATCTGTGATCTTTAAAAAAAAACTGACCTTTTTTCTATGTAGACCTTGAAAACCAGAATTTTGTACCAAAAATATGAATTTTAGAAACCACCGCGTAATTTGAGGCTTGTGCACATCGGCGCCGTGGCTTAGTTGGTTAAAGCGCCTGTCTAGTAAACAGGAGATCACGAGTTCGAATCTCGTCGGGGCCTTAGTTGAATTGATATTTTTTTTTTCACCAAATATTATTTTTCATATTTTTTTGGTGTAATATTGATTATTTACTGTATTTTAGGTAGATGTGTACTTATCTCGTGTATTTAAAGTTTTTGATATTATTTCGAACATGAATATTCAAAGTCAAGTGACTCAAATTAACCTTTTATTCATATCCTTGTGCTATATTTACACGTAAAATGTTTACAATTATATTTTCAGCCATGATAACAAAGAAGATGAGCACCGCACTGACAGTGTGGAGTTACCGGAGCCCGAGGGTCCCCCGGTGAGCCGAGTGCCCGACCTACTGCCCGAGCAGAAGGCTGCCAGCAAGGATAACATTAATTTGAATTATGTGAGCAAATTGTAGTATTTTCTTACTAATATTATGATGTCGAAGTGAGTTTAGATGATTATTACTCTTTCACACAAATTAGAATTGATTGAGTACATACTTACTATGTACATACTACTATCAATAAAGAAGTCTGTAATGGTGATGGGTATGGCTCTACATTAGTGCAATGAATTCCCCGCGAACAGGCGTGAACGTGAGCATAATGTAGATAGAGCCGCTCAAAAGATGTCTATTTTCCTTTTTAAACGCACAATCTCCACTTTGGTTGTGTTTATGATACTGTAAGATCAAATTACGACTGCAACGAACATTGTAACTTAATTAAATGTATCCTTTCAGCGTGAAGTCCCCCTCCCTTCTCGTGAGCAGCTGCTGCGGTCTCACACGGCGAGATGGGCGGCCGTCAGGCAGGCGTGGCTCGACCAGGCGGTACTTGTTGAAGCCAGGTGAGACTATTCATTGTTTTGCTAATTTATTTTGAGAAATATGGAAAAGGTGATTTACTGCATATTGAAAATTTTTATCAACTTTATTATTTTGTCAAGAAATCGGAAAACTATGCCCTATTCATAAATACCTTCTTCTTTTTTCGTGTCAATGGTCACAAAATAATATAAGTAAAGAAAATAAAATAATACTAAATTTTCCTGGACCAAAACTCAGCAAAACCAGCGCCATTTGCTTCCATCAGGTCTTCTCGTGACTAATTAATATATAAAAACAAAGTATTTTGATGATGTTTTTGAATAATTTAAGATTATTTTAAGAATAATTATTTATATTTGTACTTCTAGACTCATAAACAGACAAACCTACTTTGTGCTGACACAAACAAATTTTTAAGTATTAGTCAAGCAATTACTTATAATGATATTTTGATTCCAGGTATGAAGCGACACAGCAAGTTTTGAATAAAATTAATGTGGAATACCTGAATGCTAGATAACTTAAGCACTTTGTTTTGATAAGCATTATTGATGTTCTTTCTATGATTATTTTAGTAATTTACTTTTACTTTATTACTTTTTGCTAAAATTATATTTTAATTGCGATTTTTAAAAGTATATCTCTCTCAATCATGTTGATTTCGAAACTGAATTTTTTAAGTAATTTTTGTGTTAATTCATTGATTTCTTCAATAATTTTATAGCAATTTTCACATAAATACTTACATGTTTTTGTATGTTTAAGTTAAGCTGACATAAATATGTACTTAGTTTTAAGTAAAGCTTGATTATTGTAAGTGAACAACACATTTTTATAAAAAATTACTTTTATTGTGTAAATAAATGATGATTTTATGCATTTTTCCGTTTTTTCTTGTTGGGCTCTCCTTGTAGCTGTGGACATTGCGACCTCTTGTGGCCAGTTTCGCGGCAATTGAAGCAAGACTGAAATAATATTACAAAAAATCGTTTAATTTTCTGAAAAAGGGATGATACTCAGATTAATTCATAATTTTTAGTTTCTTCTACTTCGGATATATTTTCTGGAACAGATTAGTTTGGATAAGTTTTATAAAGAGTATGACAGTTTTTCGACTTTCCTTATAGCCAGGTTTTTACGATTTTTATCTCTTCAATACGGAATTGGCATGTAGTATAAGTACAGAAATTGCATTTTTCTATACATATTTCAATTATATTTAAGTTAAATCTTACCTGACTCTCAACAACTAATCCACATTTATGTCCTTTCTCCAGCACACACCGACTGCACTCTTTGCAATGTTTAAACGTTGGTTTAACACATCTCTTGCACGCATTGCAGTGTTTATACGTCGTCCCATTCTTACTGGTACACTCTTTACACTTATTGCAATGATTGTTGTTAACAGACACCCAAAACTTGCATTTGTCACACATCTTGTAGTTCTTATCGTTGGACAAGTCGATCGTGAGCAATAGTAAATTGGTGAAGAAACGAACGGGAGATCCTTTAGTTTTCTTATTGTTGAACTTCTTGTGGTTTTCGTATTCTACCTGTAATTATAATAAAAAAAATGTAGTCTATACACCCTTATTTTGAAATTGCGATACCTTATCTCACAGCTAATGTAAACGACGGGTGACAATATAATAGTGAAGTTAGTTTTTTTCTTTTGCTTTTATTTAAAAAGTTATGATAAGTCAAAGATTTTCAAAATCCCGCCGAATTTTATTGTTATTCTACACCGAACGCTGCGATACACAGCTGGGCGCGGTCAACGACCCGAGCCGTCACAGAATACTTGATAGCTAGTGTGCCGTCTGGTAATACGACATTTATTTTGTATTTTTTAAAGATAAGTAATCGACTATCATTTTTTATATTTTTATTGGATATATGGATTCAGTTACTGCTACAGATATTCTGATTTTAATAAGTCCCATATTTTCAAAATAGGGGTGTATAGTCTGACTCAATATTTCGTAAAATGCACAAAAAATTAAACAAGAATGAAATCTTCTCCCTGCGCGTAAGTACCTAGTTTACGTAAATTAAAGATTTGTTTTATCAGCCAACTAAGTTTCACACAATTTTTCTAAATGTTTTTTTAATATTTTTTTTTATTAAATAACCTTATTTTGAAATAATTTCTTACCTGAAAATCATGCATCTTTATCTCCGGCATTAGATTAGTGATATAAGGCTCGGAGAAGTACGGGAACGCCCATATCACTGGTAGATTCTCTTCACTTGGTTTCTCACAGATCCTCCTGTATGTGGCTGACAGTTCTTGTATAGTCTGGACTAGGGGCTCTACTCGACCCCCGAACGGGGGGTCCATTACTATGCAGATGCCTCCATCTCTGGAAAAAGTATTTTCGAAGTTAGTGTATTTGAATTACATTATTTTTTACCCGGAACAGGCTTGCACTTGACTGTAACTCGCAAATATTTTGTTAGGTTCATTTTTTTCTTAATAATATTGCAAATAGAGTAATCTACAGTTTAGTTTTTTAGGCTTTTTTTTTAATGCGGTGAAAATGCATAGAACTGCATACCACCATGAGCCGATATTGGGAGGGCCCCCACGGCATGTAGGGCTCTCCCAGCCAGAAGGGCTGGGTCTACCTGCTAAAAACACAGCGACTTCCGTCTGCGTTACATTGGGGTGCCGTAGGTTCCCGAGGGGGATTTCTACTACAGCATTTAATGTGTCCTGGCTGCAGTTGATATCTCAAATCAAAAACAGCATGCTTATAAAAATATGCCACTATGTACTTGATTTTAAATGTACTTGCTTTCATGATAACATAATCAATCACTTCTTCATACAGCAACTGACCCCTACCTTGGTCAATTAACTACATTTAAGATGTCAGAAAATTATATAAAAATTACAACAAACAAGAAAAACCTACTTAGACTTCTTAAAGAACTTCCGGAGTAGTCCATCATCTTCATTTCCATTGAACATGTAGTTATTGAACATGTTGTACCAGATGAACTTGTTGGGAGGCTGGAACTGATGGTGGCGCTTGTCGTAGTCCAGGAGTATGGAGTCGAACTCGGGACTCGCTTGGGCTGCTTCATGCACGGACGGGGCACCGATGCAGAGGATGTTACTGGAAGATTATACCAAGAAAAACTTAATTTATTGTACACTTTATCATTGTCTTAATTACAGCAAAATACCTTTATACTCATATCAAGAGAATCAGAAACTACACAATACATTAAAAGTAAGCATAACTCATTTTCTCATGGACCGCAGTAAAGTTGATCTAGATGTTGGAGTATTTGGATCAACTTTTTAATTTGTTTTAAATAATATAATTCAATTTTAAGTAAACAATACAAATCCTCACCTTATATTATTATTTTTCAGGATCCCCAAAATAGTGCTGACCGATTTTTTTGTGAATATGTACTGTGCTTCAACCTCATCATTCTCTAAGGGTGGTAGCCATGAGGATGGTTGCGCCAGTTGCTCGTCAGTCAGTGCAGAGATTACTCTGTGGTCTTTACCATGTTTCCTGGTTTGTGCAAGCGAGAATAACTCATTGCATGTGCTGCAATATGCTCTGTTTGCATAGTGCTGGGATTTTATCTTGAAATATAAAAAAATGAGTTTTATTAAAGTACAATTACATTATTCTAATAAAATATTTTAATTTTATAATTTATTAACTTTTTTGATGTTATTTATTTATTAGTATTATAACAAATACTACTATTATTACATGTTTTTGTAGATATTAAATAGTTACCAACAAGTAGGTTTCATTATAAAATTCATTGTTTAGATTTTATATTTTCTTAAGAAACTTATACATATTTTCAAAAATCCCATGCGAAACAAGATTACCACGGCACTGGGTACTGACTAAGCCATTCATAAATTAGTTTGATGATAGAAAGACATCAAACTTATTAAGGAAATCAATAAATAAACAACAAAACTAACCTCATTTAAATGTTTCCATGCTGCCGCCTTATCAATCTTCGGTATAAGATTATAATACTTTTCGTTACGCTTCTTGACACCTTCTTTTTGCCAATCCTCTTCCTCTATATGAACAGTGCAGTCCTTTTTGTTCCTACACGAAGAACAAGCAAAATATCGGCCTTTTTCGGAAGAAAACAACAATGTTGGACCGTGAAGGCAAATCGGATGTGATGATAAGTCTTCTATCACAACTTCCACTGGGGAAGATTTTTGTTCAGGCGCTACTTTAGTTTCAAGCTTACGTTTTCTAACCATTTTTATTGATTACGAATTACGAAGAGAACTTTATTTATTTCAGTTTTACTAATATTTTTAAAACAGCCGTGATGAGCCGTGCTTTCGATGTCCCACGTGAGAATGAGAATGACCAATGACCACTGCGCAGTGCGCTGTCACTGTCAACTGTTGACACTATTTGCCGTCAAATGTCAAATCTGTTGGGTGACCACAAATTTAAGAAAGATTATGCACCATTTACACGAGGCCAATGTTTTTCTTTTCTAATTGAAGATTAATTTTTATTTGATACTTTCTCAAGGTCAAGAGGTCTTCACTGCGTTCAACGACTGCAGGTACTTGTTTCTATAGATAGAGGTTTTTCGATTCGGTTCCACGGCGGAAATAAAATGATACTATATAAAAAATATCCATTTCTAGTTCTATCCATCCATTTCAAAAAGAGTTAAATATCTTTGATCTATCTATAATCTGTGGCAGATTTAACAGAAAAAAAAAATCACCGGCGCTTGCTTGTGGAACTTCAGAATCTTCGGATTTTGATATTTTTAATTTGATCAATTTATTAGTCGGTATCAACACACAATACACAAAATGAACGGCTTAGTAAAGGGCGCACATAGGGTATTACAAAGCTGCGTAAAGAGTTCGAGTTTAACCAGTGCTTTGGTGTCCCGAACTCAGGCCCCCGTGAAACGTGATTTCACGAGAGGAATATGGCACATGAGCTCGAAGAGGTTGGACGGCACTGCGGGAGCCATGAGCCTCCTCCACAATCATTCCAACACGTGCAGTTGCGGCTGTGGACTGAAAGCGCTACATACCAAAGGTAAAGTTTGGTGGCGTATTTTGAGGTTATGATTGCGCCATGCCCTGATCACCCTATTAATGTCCTAATAACTTAACAATTGTTTCCAAAACCAGGAGATAGAGAAGAAAATAAGCCATTGAAACCAAGACCCCTGGGTGAGTCCATCCTATCCTAATCCTTTTCTGAGAATCCTTGGTAAGTTGTAACCTAACTCCTTTCCTTTGCCTCTATAAGATAAGTCGTGTAGATTTGGACAATAAGTATTTATATATGTATGGTATAGTATGTTTCTCCATGCAAAAGCTGTGCTTCTTATAATAAAAAAAATATTCTAACAGACATAGATCTAATAGGAATGTTGTGTAAAAAAGCCTCTGTATTAGTAAATAGATAAGTAGTGATTAGAAAAAAGTAGTCAAAAACTAAAACAATTTGGAAATATGATGATGATGCAAACTTATCATCTTATTAAGGATCTTAAAAAAAATTGGGAATATGGTCAAAATTGCTATATTTGAGCAGCAGAGGGAAAACTAATAAAAAAGATGTGTTTTTTTGCACTGAATTACATTTTATATATAACACAATTTTCCAGGTGAAAGAGAGCTAGTAGAGTTCCTGACTGAGGAGATAGTGGCGGAACGCAAAGCCCAGAAATTGAAGACATTGCCAACAGAAGTGGACGGGTTTGTTGTGAAGGCAGATGGCGCTGAAGTCACCCTCACTAAGCAGCTTAAGGATGAATTGTAAGTTTGGTCATTGTAGCTATTTGTTGAACATGTTCACACTGTTTTATGGAAATAGAAATTTGGAATTTTTGCACCAAAATGTTGTCCAAAGCAGCCCAGTACCTTTATGTGAAAGTAAAACAAATGTACAAACATCTTTCTAAATTTTAGGTAGAATAGAGCAATATACAGGTACAAAGTTGTGCTGACTAGCTATAAATATTTACTACATACTAAATAAATACAATAAACATCTTCATAATAAGTATAAACCACTACAACATAGAAAATACACAACATACCTAACCAACCAAAAACACTTACAGAATCAGAGTGACATTCAACGTGAACCACACCGTAGACTCTGAAGACCTCGGCGAAGGTGACATGCAGACGGACAAGCAGGAGTTTGCCGAGATGAGGTCCAAACCACAGTTTGAAGTAGACATTGTCCGCGGAGACTCCACATTAGGTTTCACTTGCTCTTACTTACAGGAGCCAGCGGCTAATGAAGAGTATAGTAAGTATTTCATATGTAGTATATGTGAAAACTTTTAATTGGCCATCAGTACCTACTGCTTCTATATTATATGATTTGTTAGCCGTAAGTTTTCCAAATATAAAATAAATAAATATTATTAGTCCTCATCTATTTTTTGATGATGACACTCCCATTAGTGTATGGAAGTTGTGTGTCCCGAGTTTCTTGCCGATTCTTCTCGGCTGATGTAATTCCGAATCGGTGGTAGAATCAATTCTGACGTTCATAAGTGCCTCATTGAGGTCCTAACTGAATAAAGGATTATTGACTTTGAAGAAGACTGATGAGCCATTATCGCCATTCATCTGTCTGTATTTTGATGATGTGCTGAAATACTAAACCTCTAAATTGACTTTTGTATTGTAAACAAAGCATTTGTAATATAACTTGACATTATGGTTGGTGGTCTACTTGCATTTTCACTTGTCTGCTGGTGAAGGAAAGTGCGTCAAGCTTGCCAGCAGCTGTCTGTATCATACAAAAAAAATACCTAGAACTTTTAATTCCATATTTATTTTATATTCACATTTCTTTCCTTAGATGACATGTTTGGCATTGACGAAGTGACATTATACAAGGGAGAATGGAATGACAAGGTCTATGCAGTCGCTGGAGATGTACTTGACGGGGTAAGAAATAAAAACAATCTAATTTTAAACTAGCTAACTAATGATATAAATAAAATAAATAATTGAAATTAAATAATTATAATTGAATAATTGAAAAATGATATGGTACACATAATTTTTTTGATAAATGGAAAACCCCTTTTTCGTATAGGTTGTACATATTCAACTTAACCCATGATGCCTGAATGGTGCAGTGGTTTATTTAACCGACTGCTAGTCAGACGTACGCGGGTTCAAGCCCCGCCTACCGGCGATTTATTCCAAACTGTAATCTCCCCATTTATTTGCCACACTTGTTTCTATAATACAAGTAGAGAATAAGTGCCAGAAATGGGGGAGAATAATGCATTCAGTTGAAGTTTATTCCACGCCATAATATGTGGGGAATATTCGATGATGTGCGACATTTTATTTTACTCTTATTTTTTAAAGATTTTTGGCCTACATTGCATTTTTTCAAAGTGATTTGAGTTGTTAAGCAATAAAATAATTAGCATGTTTAATTTGTTTGTTAGTGATTTAGTTAATCATTATTTTCTTATATACATATTAATCTTTTATATTCAAACTGGTGCAGAGTAACAATTTTTACCTACAATTATATTTTTGAACAAAATTTTAACTTGTCAAAAATTTTTTTCAGTACCTATACGACTTGCTGATGAACCTACTTGAAGAGAAGGGAGTGAGCAATGAGTTTGCCCAGAAGCTGTCAGACTTCAGCACGGCATTCGAACACTCTGCCTACATCAACCTGTTGGAGTCCGTCTCCAAATTCACCATCGGAAAGCAATAGATGGACTAGCTTTAGTATATTACAATTTGGTGTTGCAATTTCTTAGAAATTCTCTGTTTTTTTATAGTAAGTCAGAAAAAATTTCATTGAATATTTCAATTTGAATTTAAACTAGTCTGGTTATAGGTTGGCAACAGTACAAAGAATTGTTACTAAATAGCAACACCAACAGAGTTGGGTGAACCAAAAAGCGAATATTCCGGATTTTGGACATAAAATATTTTTCAAATACAATAATATTTTTTGTTTGAACAACATGAAGATGTTTTTTATTTTAGTTACTCTGTTCTGCCACGAGAGGGAGCTACCGCAAAGTATTGTAAAAATTCAATGTCCAAAATTGAAATTTGCTTGAGGTACAGCTTTAAAGAATGTTAGTTTAGTTAACACACACGTGTATGTTAGTTTTACGTTAGTTATCTCAATAAATATTGTTCCAAATTGAGTTTGCTTTATTTATCTTAGTAGAAAAACAATTACGCATGGCGTTTAGCAGAACAAATATAATTAATGTATCCTTTGAATGTGACTTCAGTGTGCTAGGCACTTTAATCCTTCTTTATAGAAATGGTAGCATTGTGTTTCTTGTTTAGAGAAGATGCACCTGTTCGACTCCAAAGAGCAAAGCGTTCATTTTCTTAAAAAGTAATGCAAGACAGCAGTGGCGAGGGGTCCATACAAGACGATTCCTACCGTCTTCCCTTTTGAAAACAGACCAACTTACACTACTAAACTCTAAATTATCTAACACTCATACTTCAACTATATATTAACGACACCTACTTACTTATAACCACATATTAAAACAATATCTGTTTTTAATAAATCAAATTAAAATAATACTCGTAATTCACTAAAAGAATACATAGCGTAATATTCATCGCATAAGAAACGATCTAACTACCTCATACTGAAACAAAATCATAATAATCATTAAACACTATGAGTTACGGTTCAAAATCGCTTGGAAGCACCAAGCGCTATACAAAGTTACAATACACCTACATCGTATAAGAAACGATCTACCTCATACTGAAACAAAATCATTATAATCATTAAATTCTATAGGTTACGGTTCAAAATCGCTTGAAAATAAAACGTTTTCCCTTGCAGGTCTAGCGCCATACAAAAGCGTATTCACAACTACATACAAATGAACCGTTCCGATACAAAATACACGCACACATTGAAACATATTCGCACAAATTCACGCCCAAAAATAAGACGCTCGGCCACCGTCTTGCTACTAGATACTATTAATTATTCTGTGCCAGCCAAGGATCAGACCAGAGAAAGAGAGAGAAAGAGAACATGGCTGTTGACGTTTTGCAAAGCGGATTCGCGTATGTCAAGTGTCATGCCATTTAAGTTTTCGCGCGTTGTAACAGTTTGTTTTGTTTTGTTGATTTTTACGATTTTACATGATAATATTATTTACGCGACTTATTGTTTTACGTAGTATTTGTAAAGTTATTATTACGTATACCTCAATTGTAAATTTGATATAATTAGTGAGTTAAATACCTAAATTCGATGTTATTGGTTTTCGTGTTGTGAAGTGTGAAAGTTAAAACAAAACAAAAGTTTATTGCATATTGAGCAACTGTTGCTTACTGGATACCCTGCTAGGTGAGAATAATTTATTTAGTAAATTGGACTTAAAATACTACTTGAAAGTAGGGTGATTTCTTGATAAGTAATAATATAATCTTTTTAGATTGATTTCAACTAAAGGTTACCGTATTATTAAACGACCTGTATGAAAGTATACTAGTATTGTTCTTAAAACTGCACAGTTTTTTAAAATGGAATATGTTAGTCTATTGAAATAGGTTCAACTTGTACAACTGAACTTTTATACCAAATTGCATGCATAATTATGATGATTGCAACATATTTTTTCTTGCATTTTTTAGTTTAAATTTAAATTACATCATAACTATTACACACATAAAAATATGAATGAATTAAATATAGTGAAATATAATTTATTTGAATAATTAAATAAATAAAGAGGCAGAATTAAAACTAATAAATGAAACATATTTTTTGCACCTCCAGTACCACCCATAAGTAGAAGTTAGTTAAATTAGTTATTAATAGTTAGTTCTGTTATATAAAGGAGGCAGCAACTTCAGAAAGTATACAAATTACCTAATTGTATAATTTTATGAGATCTGTCTCCGGTTTAATTTTTTAAATCTCTTTTTTATATTTAAATGATAACGGGGTATATAGCATAAAGTGTTTTGTTTCCTGTGTTTGTTATTTTAGATTCAAAATTATATAAATCCGTTAGAATTTGTGTGTTTATCTTTATGTAAGCAAATAAATAACAATACAGCTGAACCGATTTTGATGGGCTTTTCACATAGCAAATAGTCAATATAATTTTATGTTAAAATTAACATAGATTCCTCAAGAATAGATTTCTTGAGGAAAGTCGCGGAAAAAAAGTTTGTCATCAGTCTCATCCAAAATGATGTAGGCGTCGTTTTTTTTTTTGGATCGTCTTCCCTTTCGGAAAATTTCACCCCTCGCCACTGCAAGACAGTAACTTCTCTAATTAACATTCTTTTCTGTATACCTGTGGAATATTTAGTGAAGGTTATAAAAATCATTGAGTAATCGAGGAATTATATATATATTGAAATTCCCACGAGAACCTCCTTTTTTGAAGTTGGTTTCATAAAATATTCTCTGTGCCTTGGTGGTGACGGTGCGTGAAATCTTTTTCGGAACATCACCTGTCACATTCAGATGATAAATGACAAGTGTCACTTAACTGTCATAATAAATCAGCTGTTGACTCAAAATAATTTCTTCCACACATCTATCCTCTTCTAACACACGTAAGAAACCTATGTAAGAAAGAGAACCAAATAGTGTCAGTACTAAAAATTCCAGCCAATAAAAAATGTGCTTCCATTTTATGCTTAAATTCGACCAATCGGATGGCGAGCTGTCTACCTGAAGTTCGTACAAGTCAGCTGTCTACGCACCGATGATACGCACGACAAGAACAAAATGAATTTACTTACATACTTTTTCGGCAATATGGCTGAAGCACACCCGATTTATCGCGGCGGAAATAAATCGCCTAGTAATCTGTACGAGTTGTGTTTGACGAATTTAGTGAACTATTTACAGAGATCAAAGTGTGATAGAAATGTGTTGCGGTCGCTCCCGGACAGCGTCCTTATGGATGTTTACATCAAGGTGAGTTAATTTGCTGAGTTTTTAACATATTGACGATTGTGACTACCGTTATTGTTGTTCAATATGTATTGATTGCGTTATCGATACGTATTGTAGCGATAAGAAGATATTATGGATGAGTGATAGGTGTTGGCATGATTTATTATGTTGTGGCCGTGAACCTAGGTGACTAGGTGTACTTACATTAAAATGTCGGTCCCTGCCTCGGCGACCAGATACTTTCACTGCCTATAGATCATGGGAGGCTGTACTATACCTGTTCTTTGTTATACGTCGATCAATTTTTCAATATTCTACATCAGTGCCACGGAAAATATGTAATTAAAAGTGACTGCTCTTTGTTATTGATTTTAATATAGGTACGTAATAGGTATACCTACGTAGGTTTCACTGCAAATTACAGAAACTCCTGCAAAAATCTATTAAAGAATTTTGAAAATATTTTTTGTTCTGTAATCACAAAGATGATTGCATGTTTGTAATATGTTGATAAATAAATATAATCTTTGTTTACATACCAATTAATCCATAATTATAGATACAAACATAATCTTGTTACACACAAAAATAATATAAAAAACAGTACAATAATTTCTGAGTTTTTCTCCGTCCAACCTGCGATTTCACCTGCATCAATGGTTTAACTATGATTACTTAAATTGTAACTGATTTCACTCTCATTACTGATTACTATGCCGCTCCCTCGGCTGAGATTATAGCTCTCCTCATTATAGTATCTTTTATTTGTTATTTTTTAATTTTGATTATATTACATGTCCATCTTAAGCTGTATTATGTATGTATTGCTTGCCGAGTTATAATCAGTACAAGCCTATAAGGTAAAAATAAAGTGTGGACACATACATACTTAACTGAACCAGATAAATATTCCTTAAATAAATATGTCTTTTATATATAGGTATTCCCCATTAAACTCAGTGTATTAAATATTATGTAATAGTTGTATTCATGACAGTCCGTTCTCAACCGATGACACAGACATCGTCTCCTTAATTTGCTGTTCAATTGTTGTCAACAATTGCATCAGTGGCGCTGCATTGTGACCACAATCGTGTTCATAAACTACTAGAATATTCCATAGGTCAAATGGGCGTTTTTAGAAATGATGTTAGAGGAATGAATTTATGATTTTAAATTAAATATATCAATGTTGGGGATAATCTGTGGAATTACTGTAATAATTATAAACAGAATGTACAGAATATATGCACATTATGAAAAGTAACATCTTTATAAAACTGTTTTTGTTTTTATCAAGTATTTTAATTCACATTTGTAAACGAGGAATTTTCCTATCTATTCATTTGTAAATTGCTTGCTTGTCATTAGTCTCACACTACAAAACAGTTTTGCCAATTCCAAGAATTCTATTTGTTTTGTTCATTCTAATAGGTACATGAATGGTTTAAAACAAATTAAAATCTAAAGACAAAAAGAATAACACATTTGTTTGTTAAACATTTTGATTTCATGACGATTTAGTGCTTAAGTTATTTGCTGTACCCTTATCTGACGTACCTTTTTATCTGATGCTGGCTGTACATACGAGTACATAGACATTAATTTCAAGCATTTACCTTCATAGACGAAATGATCAAGCAAGACACTCTGATCATAAACGATCAAAACTATGACACATTTCTAATAAACAAATGTGAACCAATGTATATTATAAAGATGCGTAGATACAGCGACTTATTTTTCTCATTTTATACTCGTCCTTTATAAAGTAATTCAAGGTGCGGAGCCTTCCAAAATGTCATTATAATGCTGTCTCGACACGACCGATCGAAAGTGCCCATCGACAACGCATACTGATTCGTAATACACCTACCTACAATTTCTCTCCGAATTGTGAAAGTTATCACCTTCTCAGAATCTTGTAAGTTTTTAAATGTTTCCTTATAAGAATTTGAAGAAATTTTGGGCTTAATACAGTTATTATAAAGCAAATTATTTTTATTAGAATAGTAATCGTACCATATCTTAAATTAATTGTAACAAAAAAAAACTTTATTTGTATTTATTATAATGATTAAACTACGTCAAGCTACGTAGTATTAAATAATTATAAAATCATAAAAAATATTAAAAGCCAACGGAAGACGTTCAAATGACGTTCAGTCTCTATAAATAGCGTTAAGTGGGCGATAAGAATAATGGCATAATAATAACTACTAAAATAGTAATAAAAACAGGAAATGAAATTACTAGATTTCACTTTTAGTAATTATACTATCAACTATTGATATATAATTTATTCTATAGATATAGACATAGACAATGTTTCTAATATGTGTGCAAAGTATTAAAAATAAAAACACATTAGTTAATATACCCATTAAATTAAATTAGCCAAGAGAAAGCATTCACATAACAAAAATATTATAAATGATGCAACAGTATAGAAAATTATTCGTTTAAACATAGTTGGATAGTATAAAACTTGATTTTTAGATAATTTGAAAGTGTCTGACACAACGCGGAAATCGAAAGTGGATTGGCGGTAAACTGACGGCTTGTACAAGTGTAATAAAATGAAAAACATGTCTAAAATGTTGTCAGTGCATTTACCTATAATATTTACTATGATATCCGGTTTGAGAGCACCGACACGCAATGACCAAGCGTGGTGATCAACCATTAGACGAGCGTGGTAATTGCGCCTTTCATCCTCACTGTACTAATATCATCTTTTTAGAAATGATATTGCCTTTAAATATATGTAAAGTAATTACTATACTAATTCTTTAATTTGAATTTTGCCGCGTGTAACACTGTCACCGACATCACGTGATTAATCTAGGTTATGGTGGCGATTGTCAAAACGTCAAAAGAATTTTCATTTGTTAACTAAGGTTATTTTAGTAAAAGTAAATTAGAAATTATATAAGATAATACATATGTGGAAGGATAAACATTAAATGTCGTTTCTTTGTTTACAGGTTAGTTCTGTTTATTATATTTGCATATATGTGTAACTTAGATATAGAAATAAATATTAAAATAAAAAAACTTTGTTTACAGAGCAACAACACGTTTATTCATTTACCAATTAATTCAAAAGATCAGATCGATTAGATTAGATCTTATAAAACGACATTATTGCTTATGAGATCTACATATAAGCTTAAAATATGGAGAAACTTCGTTTTGGATTCGAAATTTTGCCATCAAGCGACGGAAAATCGAATATGGTTTGTATAACCTCAGTAGCAACAAGTGACACTAAAGTTTATGCTATACCCGAAGAGTTCCAGTCAGTTAGTTACCACACCGAGCTCATGAAGACGCCTGCTTATTCAAAGATAAAAAATAGTTTAAAGAAAAGATATCAAACTCGGAAAATTTGGATAACAATGACAAAAGAACTTAGAGAAACCTATTTAGATGAAGATAATAACATACAATTTGGTAACCAATACCTTGAGGAGGTTGAACAAAAAACAACAACAACAACGGCACAAATTAGTGAAGCAAGTGTATTAGAAAAAATATTTGAAAAAATGACAGTAAATTTACAAGAGGCTAAGGAACAAAGTTTAAAGCATATTGCAGAGAAATTTGTGATTGAAAAATTTACAAGCAAAAATTACAATGCTAACCAATGGATAGAAATATTTGAAAAAGAGTGCCTGCGCTTTAATATAACAAACGATGTGAAAAAAATTGAAATACTAAGACTGTTTATGGATAAAAGTTGTTTAGACTGGTACAGTTCCATGATGATAAAACTGACCATGGATTCTGAATGGTCTACATGGAGAAACAAATTTTGTGCATCATTTACAAATAAAGGTTGGAATCACATTACTTATGCATTGTCATTTAAATATAAAGATGGATCCTTGGTGGATTACGCTATAAAGAAAGAAAAGTTATTACTTGATATGAGGAACTCAATCGATACAGGCACTTTGATAGATCTGATTGCAGCTGGTTTGCCGGAATTTATACTTACAAGGATTGATAGAGAAATATTAAAAGATACAGTTGATTTGTTTAATGAAGTGAGGAAGTATGAGCATATGATAAATAAAAAGAAAAACTTGGTCTATAAAAAATATGGAAGTCAGACGAGCATCAACCGGAATGAAGATCAGAGCCAATGCAAAATTTGTGAAAGGTTAAAGAAAGGAACTCGCTATCACCCTGAATCTGCGTGTTGGTTTAAAGGAAAGGAAGATGAAAAAAAAAAAGGAAATAATATTAAATATGTTAATAACTCAGTCATTGAAGCCAAACTGAATGATACTTATCAAAAAAACGAATAGGGACACCATTAATAAAAGTTAAAATGCTATTAAATGATATATTACATATACATGGAGTTTATGATTCAGGATCAAATGTATCCTTGATTAATTCTAAATTATTAAAACTAAGGGGGAAAGGAAATAGTATGAATGTAGCTAATTTAGTGACTATTAATGGTGTCAAGAAAACAAGCGGTTCAATAAACATAAAAATTAAAATATTTGAAATTGAGGAAAATGTGGACATATACATTATTGATGAAAAGAATTTTAAATATGACTTTCTCATTGGATTAGACTTAATAAAAAAATTTAAGCTAGTACAAAATGAAGATTTAATAATAAGTCAAAAACAAAGCTTAAATAAAATACATATAAAAGAAGAAGGGAAAGGATTTGCAATCAAAGAATGCAAAATTAATTTTAATGAAGGCATAGATGAAGAAGAATTTGAAATGAAGATAAATCATTTAAATGAGTATAAGAAAAAAGAGATAAATAAAGTAATTAATGAATATAACACGGTATTTGCGAAAAATAAGTATGATGTTGGTACTGTCAATGGATATGAAGCTAGTATAAAATTATTGGTAGACAAGTATTGCGGAAAGAGACCTTATAGATGTACTATAGAAGATAAAAGAGAAATAGAGGAACAAATAGCAAACTTATTGGACAATAAACTTATTGAAGAATCCTGCAGTCCGTTTGCTTCACCTGTCACCTTGGCGTTTAAAAGAGAAGATAATAGAAAATCTAGATTATGTATAGATTTCAGGGAACTCAATAAAATAGTGATACCGGAAGCACAACCATTTCCATTAGTAGAAGATCTGGTGGCAAAAACGAGAAATTGTAATTATTTTTCAACTTTAGACATTAACTCAGCATTTTGGTCTATACCTTTAAAAATAGAAGACAGAGAAAAGACAGGTTTTGTAACCCAGGAGGGTCATTACCAATGGACTTGTCTCCCATTCGGATTAAAGACTTCGCCCGCCATTTTCCAGAGAATACTAAGCAATATACTTAGGAAATACAAATTAACGGATTTTGCTGTCAATTATATAGATGATATATTAATATTCTCAAAATCTTTTGATAGACATATTTATCATCTAAAACAGTTATTAGAAGCCATTAGAAAGGAAGGTTTAAAATTGAAGTTCAAGAAATGCACATTTGCATCTGATTCTGTAAAATACCTGGGACATATAATACAAAAAAACTCTATAAAACCATTAAAGGATAACCTAATTTCGATAAGAAATTTTCCCATTCCAAAAACGCAGAAAAATGTTAGACAGTTTTTAGGGAAAATAAATTATTATCATGAATACATTCCAAGAAGTGCAATAATACTGGATCCATTACACAATTTGTTAAGGAAAAATCAAAATTTTATTTGGTCTGTTAAGTGCCAAGAAGCATTTGAAGAAATAAAAAAATTACTTTGCTCTCAACCAGTTCTAGAAATTTATGACAAAGATTTGCCAATAAAAATTTACACAGATGCTTCTGTAGAGGGTATTGGAGCTATATTGAAGCAGATGCAACCCGACGGTAGAGAGAGACCGGTAGCTTACTTCTCCAAGAAGTTAAATGGAGCTCAAAAGAAGAAAAAGGCCATCTATTTAGAGTGTTTAGCTATTAAAGAAGCAGTGCAATATTGGCAATACTGGTTATTAGGAAGATCTTTTACTGTTGTCTCAGACCATAAACCATTGGAAAATATGAATTTAAAATCAAGAACAGATGAGGAGTTAGGTGACTTGATGTTTTATTTGTCACAATATGATTTTAATATAAAATATGCTCCAGGAAAAGATAACTTAGAAGCAGATTGCCTTAGTAGAAACCCTGTATTAGAGGAAAATGAAAATGAAGATGAACAACTACAGATTGTAAACTTAATTAATCTAGAAGATATTTTAATGGATCAGAATAGTAATACAGAAATACAAAAGAATAGAGATAAAATCTTGAAAAAACAAAATATTTATTATAAAAAAGTTAGAAATAAAGAAAAAATAATGCTATCAGAGCAATTCAGCATAAAACTAATGAAAAGTATTCACAAGAACCTTTGTCATATTGGAATTCAACAAATGCAGAAGACAATTAGTCCTCTCTATACAGCCAGAAACCTAACAAGAAATATCAAGGAAATATGTAGAAGCTGTTCAATTTGTATAAAAAATAAATCAAGAGGACAAGAGAAAATTGGATTTTTGTCGCACCTGGGTCCAGCCACTAAGCCATTTGAAATAGTCTCTATTGATACAATAGGAGGCTTTGGCGGTTCAAGGTCCACAAAGAAGTATCTACACTTATTAGTAGACCATTTTACAAGATACGCATTTATACTAACTTCAAAAACACAGGGTGCATACGATTTTATAAAACTAGTTTCTAAAATATCTGAAACAGAAGATATTGGGATGCTACTTTCTGATCAGTATCCTGGTATAAATTCGAAAGAATTCAAGCAGTTCTTACGGGATAAACACATACCTATGGTATTCACGGCAGTAAATGCACCATTCTCTAATGGCCTGAACGAGAGATTAAATCAAACATTGGTGAATAAAATACGATGCAAAATTAATGAAGTTGGAAATAGTAGAGCTTGGACAACAGTAGCCCATGAGTGTGTAGAAAAGTATAATCAAACTATTCACTCAGTAACCGGCTTCTCTCCAAGTTATCTTTTGTATGGTATGAATGTTGCTGTTTTACCGGAGGAATTGAAGGAAGAAACAATACAGACTTACTGGATAACAGACCGAACAACAGCTCTAAAAAATACAATAAGATCACATGACTACAATAAACGCTTATTTGATAAAAAACGGAAGTACGGTGAATTTAATATTGGAGACATGGTGTACATAGAAAATGGGAATAAACTGAACAGAAAAAAATTAGATGAACTGAAAATTGGTCCTTTTGAAGTTGAGGAAAAAGTTTCTAAATCAATATACAGAATAAATATTGGGCACAGGAAAAGAGAATCGGATCTATACCATATCACTAAACTTATTCCAGTATCTAGAATGGAAGAATGTGAGACGCAGTAGAAGAGCGGAGTGTCTTAGAAGAAAATTCACATGGAAGTTTTCTTCTCCGAGGAGGGGAGATGTAAAGTAATTACTATACTAATTCTTTAATTTGAATTTTGCCGCGTGTAACACTGTCACCGACATCACGTGATTAATCTAGGTTATGGTGGCGATTGTCAAAACGTCAAAAGAATTTTCATTTGTTAACTAAGGTTATTTTAGTAAAAGTAAATTAGAAATTATATAAGATAATACATATGTGGAAGGATAAACATTAAATGTCGTTTCTTTGTTTACAGGTTAGTTCTGTTTATTATATTTGCATATATGTGTAACTTAGATATAGAAATAAATATTAAAATAAAAAAACTTTGTTTACAGAGCAACAACACGTTTATTCATTTACCAATTAATTCAAAAGATCAGATCGATTAGATTAGATCTTATATATACAAAACTTCCAATTATAATATGTAATGGTACGATTGTAGTTATTCTTCAAGATAAACGGGTCCAGCTTTTATTAAATACTTGTTCGATATTTGAATCTGGGGGCACGGCAGTGCCCCCCGCCAAGTCGAGCGCGAAGCAAACACTGCCGTACCATCCTTTACAGGAACCCTTTCGCCGCATTTTCAGGCCCCTATTTGAGAACCTTTGGATAAACCCAGAGCACTGAAATTTTCGTCATCCAGTAAGCTATACAATCACATACTTAAAATAAAATTTCAAGTCTGTAGGTCATTTAGATCCGAAGTTAAGCGAATGCAAAGTTTCGTATTTAAGACACTCACTCACTCACTCACTCACTCACTCACTCACTCACTCATGATCATCAAAATAGAACTAGTACTTCCCATAAACCTAGAGAGCTGAAATTTGGTACAGAGTTAGGGTTTAATGGCCACATAAAGGGAAAACTATAAAAACTAGGATAATCGAACGGGAACGGGAATTATACAGGAACGGGAACGGGAATTGTAACTCAAGAACGGCTGAACTGATTTGGCTGGAAATTGGTGGGGAGGTAGCTTAGAACCAGGAAAAGGACAAAGAATAACTTTAATCCCGAAATTCCTACGGGATTGGGAACGGGAATTTAAAAATCAAGAACGGCTGAATTGATTTGGCTGAAAATTGGTGGGGTGATAGCTTAGAACCTGGAAAATGACGTAGGATACCTTTAATCCCGAAATTCCCACGGGATTGGGAACGGGAATTTATAACTCAAGAACGGCTCAACTGATTTGGCTGAAAATTGGTGGGGAGGTAGCTTAAAATCTTGAAAAGAACATAGAATACTTTTAATCCCGAAATCCCCACGGGATTGGGAACGGGAATTTATAGATCAAGAACGGCTGAATTGATTTGGCTGAAAATTGGTGGGGAGGTAGCTTAGAGTCAGATAGGACAGAAGCACATAGGATAGTTTTTATCCCGAAATTCCCACGGGAACGTGAACGGGAACTACGCGGGTGAAATAGCGGGGCGCTTAGTAATAAAATACTACTCCTAGAAAGAAAAAAATGTGTCAAATAAGAAAATCTAATAAAAAAAACAATATAAACACGTTTCAACAAAAATAAATGAAATCCCACCAAAAACATTTTGTAAAAAACTAGCCAAGTCTCGATGGAGCTGCTTGTTTATCTCTAAAAAGTAATGAAATCTAGACAAAGTCGTGCCAAGTGTAAGGTTCCTTACTGCGATTTCTTTATTATTATAGTTAATGTTGTGTGACTTGGCCGCTGAACATTGTTTAAAACGTTAGTAGTGGGTACAAGTCAATTTTGTTTACACGTAATGTTGTAACATTATTAAAATACGCAGCTTTATCAAGCCTACAATTGACTGGATATTGAATCAACGTTTTTCAAGTGGCAATTTTCTATCGTCAATGGGTAGCGGTTCTGGCGACAGATTGGTGCAATAGTGTCATGGAGCACTTAGTTTTGTACCCTTGTGTACAGTTGTGTACCTGTGTACAGTGTATCCTTCAACGGCCAAGTCACACAACATTAACTATAATAATAAAGAAATCGCAGTAAGGAACCTTACACTTGGCACGACTTTGTCTAGATTTCATTACTTTTTAGAGATAAACAAGCAGCTCCATCGAGACTTGGCTAGTTTTTTACAAAATGTTTTTGGTGGGATAATACTTACTGATACATGATCATCAGGTGATATTGAAATTAATTTAATAATCTATATATTTATAGAATGACATTTGATGAGTGACTTATGAACCAGTTACAAAAAATGCCACCAGAATCCTGTGTAAAGTTGTATGTTTAGTTTTATTAATGTTCTTTAATTTCTAGACCAATTGCATTTTAAACACGTATAAAAGAGAGGAAAAGTTTAAGTATGTCGTAGTTATTACTCGTCAAAACATAGACTTGTAGTTTAAAGAGAAAATTAGAACTGTTGTAATTTAAAAAATAATACCACTAGATAAAAGTATCTAAGTTCTACCGAGATATTTCTACGAGTGAGCGTAAAACCGTGGCACTAAATTCGGTACGCATCTATTCAAATTTAAATCTAAAATAATGTAATCAGTTAAGCCTTAAAGTAGATAATAACATTAGCGAACAAGGTTTATTTACAAACAAGAATAACTAGAATAGAAATACTGTTTCTGTGCTTTACTTGGTCTGTGAAGGCCGCATGCTATCGGTCCCAGTTGTCATACTAACATTATCCAAAGTAATTACAGGTGGTTAGAGTCCTCAAATGTTCAACAGTTGGTTTACTAAAGAACCCAAACTGGAGAGCTGTAATTGTGAAAACCTGCCCACATATGTAGATCCCGATAAGTACTTACCTATAAGATGTGAAGTAAAATAATGTCCATCTTCACTAATGAGATCTGTTTTGATTCCGTTAACCCTTCAAATAGTCAATCTATTTAGTTCATTAGAAATTAAATTAATTAAAATCCACTCAATAACAGTTATTAGTTGACTCAATAACAGTTACTTTCGCATTTATTAATGCTAATTAAACATATTTAATTGTTTCTAAACTACTTTTAAAATATTACGTGATGTTTTTACCGATATCCTTCTGCTAATATTATAAATTGTAACGTATAAATGTGAAAGTTTGTTAAAGGTTTATAGATGTTTATTACAAAAAGAACAAACGGATTTATGGAACCCGCTTAAAGAAAACTGCATTGATGAGTCAGTCACTCAGTTAAGACAAGTAACATATATATGTATGGATAATTTATTTATTTACATATTTTTTTATTCGATATTATTTCTGTTTCTTTGTTAGCGATACAAAGACAAGTTTTAGCGTTATTCTAGACTAATTTAAATGATATTATTGAGTGTTGGTGTCTTTGTGTGGGCTGTTCTTATAAAACTATTTCCTGTGTTTGTCAATTCATTATTGTAATTTATTTAAAAGTTATTATTATATTGAATGACTTTAAATTTAGAGCCTTTAGTTCTGTTTGTATTTGCACTATTTTATTTATTTATTTATCTAACCTTACAGCTATCATTACTAATAACGCTTGTAAAGCCAGAAGTCGATGTATGAATATAGAGTTATTCAGTGCTTATGTTCACTTACATACAATTTATTTAAAAAGAAAGACATGGTTTACCAACAAAATATTCCAGGATAGAAGTAGTAGTTCAATTATTAGATTTATGAGACTGGGAGTTCTGGGGCCCAAAGTCCAAACCTTCCTTCTCTTCTTGCCAGTTACATGTCCATAGACGGTAGAAGATAAAAACGCACACAAAGAACTCAAATGAGAGAGGATTGCATTTTCTGCAAATGCAGAAAACAGTTCACATCCAAGTAGGAATGCAATACAATATAACAACTTGTTATAAATGAACTTTCCGGTTATAATTTCAATAATAACACGAGTACATTCGATAATCCTTTACCGTTAGCCATCTGACGGCGCGTCTCGTTACCGCTACGAGTATTAGCATTTTGGGTGAAGGCAAACTAGCCACGTGAACACCGCTCACTTCACAACGACCATATAACTATCGAGAATAAAGTTCAAAATACAATGACACAGAAAGTGGATTAAATTATAGGCCTGGGTTAAACTTAAAAGCATATTGTAGTTGGTTATTACAAGATATTGTATGTTAGCGTGCCGCGGTTTTGTGTTGTTATTCAATATCGGAATGAATGTATTGGTTTCTTTCTCTTTTATTTTTTTAGTGTGGTAATAAAAGTAACAGAAAATAAAATTGAATTCATGCAGATAGTCTTCTACGAGTAAACGTTAGCTTAAATAAAGAGTTGGTGCAGTAGGCCTAGACAGTGTCGCTTACCGTTGCGCCGGCACTCAGCGCCCAGGCGATGTCGCCCCCGGGGGTTTTAGTGGGTAGGACCTCCACCGCTCCATCTTGGTGGAGGGCGAGTCCCACATACCCCGCTGCTTCGGCGCGGGGATGCGTCAAAGCATTTCCCCCGGGACATCATAAAAAAAAGGCCTAGACATTGTGGTAGAGAGCTATCTCTACCATAAGTGACGCACTTAGTGTGTACTAATAAGACTCTAACTAAGTACACAATTACATCAAATTCGCCTCAATGTTTTATTTGCAAAGAGAGAATGTTACAGTAAAAATTATTCACATATTCCTTCGCTAACGACTTGTTCCTCCCATATTCTTTTTGACGACCTCGATGGCAGAGTGGTCACCATGCCGGACGGCCATCCGTAAGGTTGCGGGTTCGATTCCCGTGCGGGGTGAATATTTGTGTGAACCACAAATGTTGGTCTCGGTCTGGCTGTGTGTGAATGAGTGTATGCGTAGTTTCTGATACCATTAGATATGAAGACAAGTTTCGAACTAAGGGATCAGTTACTATAATGAGATGATGTAGTGAATGATTATGTTATGTTATATTCATTAGCACTACTTTCGTGTGAAATTTTAGTTTCTAAGAAAATAGTCAGAGGAGTCATTCATCAACTTTAATTTACAAAGATTGTGTAAGTGGTAAATTACATATTTCTATCTCTGTTCATTATCATCCATTCCGGGGGCATGATTTTAAGTTCGTTGGTACTTTATGTATCAATTTATAAGGAAAATACTGCGAAAAAACAATAGATAAATGTTACAAAACAAAGCGATATCACCATTTATTGTTATAGTTGTAATATTCTTGACCTTTTATACTATCTGTTCACCGCGGTTTTATTCAGTAAATCTCTGGTAATTTCGGCTCAAAAAGTTTCTGACATGGTATCTATGGTATCCTATAAATACCGTTTTATTCAGGTCTCTTATAGAAAACACTTCATAGGATTTTCAATTTAACTTTCATCCCTTATTGGAGTATCATAATTTCATGATTCTGTCATAATTTCGACGCATTATAATTTTGTAACCCTGCTAGGGTTTATATAGACATATCCTAGGTACACCTAAGGCTCTACGTCATCACTATCAGTTAGCCTGTAACTCTAGAATCCAAACAACTTGTCCAATCACGTATCCCCACGTGACCCTGCCATTGAACTCGTACCGTACACGTACCTAAACTACGTTGTTTAGTGCTATTGATTTACGGCGGGTTTGACCGTCGCGACAGATTTGGCGCATGCGCCGTCGACACCCTGTCCAGGGTCAAGGGACTTGGTGCACCCTCTAGGGGACAATGTAGACACTTGTTAATTTCAATGTCTGACTCTGATCTGACTTTGTATCATTGAACCCTGGACCTTGCCTACTCAAAGGACTTTGTATCATTGAACTCTGCCTGTTACGTCACTAGGACGATTCTCGAGAAAGGCAATCTTTGACATGTAGTTTTCTTGAGTATATTCTAGCTCTTGTCAAAGTCAAAGTCAAAAATCCTTTATTCAGTTAAGACCTCAATGAGGCACTTATGAACGTCAGAAAATCTTGTACCTACACACATCAAAAGTGTCTAGGGATCAACATATATTTTTGCAATAACTTTTCTCCTGATTGATATTAATTAAAATTTTCTTTAAGGATTCATCAAATAAAGTGTTTTCGTTTGTCACAGTAACGATAAACCAAGTCACCTTTGCATTAATAAAGAAATTTGCCATTTTCCTAATAAAGGGATTTTTGACATTTGAACCACTAACATTAAAGTTCGAAAAAAAGACTGAAATAACAGTTTTCTTTAAAATTTTATTGGGTAACTTAAACAATTAATAATCCGTGTTTCTACCGCGAACACTAACAACACAAGAACATCGGTTTGGCATACTCAAAATGAGTTCATCCAAATCACGCTGTGGAATGGCCGCCCATGTTCGTTGCAACAACAAAAAAAGGTCTTCTTGCGACTGGATACCCTCCATATTCGGCAGAGCTCTTCTCTGTAGCATATCCCATGCATGCTCAATCGGGTTCAAGTCTGGCGACTGAGCAGGCCAGGGCAGGACATTGATGTTAGCTGCGGCGAGAGTCTGTCTTACAACTCTTGCGGTGTGCGGTCGTGCATTATCATGCATTAACTGAAATAAGGGACCGATTTGCACTTGTAGAGGAACGATGACGTCTGATACAATCGTCTCAGCATAAATTTGAGCGTTGAGGTTGCCTCTGATCCAAATCAACTCAGTTCTTCCGCCGATCCAAATACCCGCCCATACCATGATGGTTCCACCACTATAAGGATGGACTTCCTGGCAGGATTTTAATCGCTGTTGGCGTCCAGGGGTTCTCCAGTGTCGTATACGTCTTGTATCCGGTCTCATACCAAAACGAGACTCATCAGAAAAGCACACGAAACGCCATTGTTCTTCTGCCCAATTTCTGTGTTCAAGAGCCCATTGATATCGAATCCTACGATTGTGCATTGCTATAGGTGGTACCCGTAGCGGTCTTCGGGAATGAAGGTTCACTTCATGCAAGCGGTTTCTGACTGTTTGGTCGCTAATTAAGTTCCCTGAAGAGTGATGAAGCCGCACGGCTAACATCATGGCGGTTATTGTTGGAGCTCTTCGAGTTAAGATTTGAATGTATCGGTCTTGTCTCCGTGTGGTGCAGCGATACCGTCCTCCATGGCGCTCAGCCACGGTATCAGTGCTTCGGTAACGTGTCCAAAGTCGACTGATAACACTCTGACTTGTATTCAGAGCTAAAGCCACAGTACGTTGCCGGGAACCAGCTTCTATCATTCCCACGGCTCTGAGCATTTCTTCCCTGCTTAAATGACGTCGCCGCTCCATAATAACGTTGGTTTTAATCAGTAGTAGGGAAACAGTAGCACTAATAATGTCTTCAATGCGTTGTATGTTTTTATAGGGAAAATATTGACAGCTGATTTTCATCTTTTACTCGAATTTGATTCACAGTTCCTGATTCAAATTATGAAATGCACCAAAAAGGATCCATATAAATTTATAAAATCATAAATTTATTACAAAGCCACATCTCAATCTCAAGAAATCCGCATAAAAATGCTTGATCCCTAGACACTTTTGATGTGTGTATGTATTACTAGCTGTGCCCGCGGTTTCACTCGCGTAGTTCCCGATCCCGTGGGAATTTCGGGATAAAACGTAGCCTATGTTCTGTCCCGGACCATAAGCTACCCCTATTCCAAATTTCAAGTCAATCGGTTCAGTAGTTTAGCCGTGAAAAGGTAACAGACAGACAGACAGAGTTACTTTCGCATTTATAATATTAGTTAGGATTAGGATTTTCACGTATCCCCACGTGACCCTGCCATTGAACTCGTCCCGTACACGTACCTGAACTACGTTGTTTAGTGCTATTGATTTACGTATTTATAATATTAGTTAGGATTAGGATTATACAATTCTTATCTAACCTTATGTAAATTAGACCTGAACGTAGGTCCAGCTGAAACTTAAAACAGCTGAAACATATTTTTTAAACTTTTACAAACGGAATAGTAGTCTTGTGCTCCCTCTCAAAAATCTAAGTACAATTGTCTGTAATAGCTTCACGTCAATAGTGCATTGGGTGTAGGTGCTGCTCGGACTCACGACCTCTCGATCACCAGGGCGACGCCGAACCCATTGGTCTATTGCCACTATAAAAAAACAGCGAATCACTATTATCTAAATACTATCTTATTTGTTCATCATCATCATCATCAACAGCCTGTACTAGTCCACTGTTGGACATAGGCCTCTCCCAATTCGCGCCAATGTGCCCTGTCGGCGGCACGTCGCATCCTCTCTCTCCCGGCTACCCTGCGCAGATCATCGCTCCACCTAGCCACAGGACGTTCTAAACTACGATTACGATCTTATTTGTTTATTGAATCGTAATGTATCTGAAACAAGTGTCAGAATACATTGCACTCATGCACTCTACAATGAATCGTTCGCGGCGATCTAGTAGAAACACACGTAAACAAACTCACGCGCATGTGTGGGTGATTGTTTATTATTAGAACAATTGGGTGGTCGGCGTTGGAATATGAGGCGAACAGTTTCGAGGTCAATACTCATTTTAATACTTGTCTCATATTTTATGGTGTTTGATGAAATATTTAATGAAATAGGCATTTGTTTACTTATTGTAATGTTGTAATAGTCGAACCACCTGTGGTGGTAGAATGGTTCTAATGCTATGAATGTGAAAGATTATGTCGTTGTTATACTTTAACTAGCGGCGCCCCGCGGTTTCACCGGCGTAGTTCCCGTTTCCATTGGAATATGGGGATAAAATTATGCTAAAAACCTTCCCACTGAATCACTCTATCTATTAAAACAAACCGCATCAAAATCCGTTGCATAGTTTTAAAGATCTAAACATACATAGGGACATAGGGACAGAGAAAGCGACTTTGTTTTATACTATGTAGTGAAGTTAGGAAGCGATGAATTTTTATATGGAGTTAGTCATATGACTAGAATTACCTAAATTAATGTTTATCTTGCAATACCTTTATGTCTATCAAGATAAACATGATGAAGACATTGTATAATGTCTTGAATTTTAGAATTAATTATCTAAAAAGATGAAATATTCCTGTTACAATAAAATGTAGCAATCTCGTATCGACGGCAGTGTACATGACTTGTTGTGAATGTTGAAATGACTGGCTAATGGAAAATCCCATTGGATATATGACTAGAGTCATCGTCATAAAGTTCGTAGAGTTCTGGCAGCTTTTAAAGATTATCGCTTTGTGTTGGTCTTTGGTGTGATCGCCGAAAATTTGTAGGAAATGCCATATAAAAATTCCGTAGGTGGGACTTAGAAAACAGACAGTTTTTTTGTAATATTTGAAACGTAGGACCATTTAAAAAATGGGACTTATAAAACCGACAGACAAATGTTTGTATTGTTGACGACCTCGATAGCAGTGTGGTCACCATGCCGGACTGCTATTAGTAAGGGTGCGTGTTCGATCCCGTGCGGGGTGCATATTTGTGTGAACCACAAATGTTTGTCTCGGCCTGGGTGTGTGCGTAGTTTCTGATACCCTGGATACAAGTGTCGAACTTAGTTAGGGGTCAGTTACTATAATGAGATAATGTAGTGAATTATGTTATGTTAGAAACATGTAATCCAAAACTAGAAGTTTGCAGATAAAGTGTTTATTATTAGTTTGGCAATGATTAATTATCTGTTACGTTGTTACTAGGAAGTTGTTACGTCACATGATTGTATGTAAACAACCGTTTGGTCACGTGTACCTTACTTTGTTACTAAGGAAATATATTGTATCGGATTTGTTGAGAGTAGGGTATCGAGAACCGGTATAAATAACAGAACCGGGATTTTCGGTACCAGTACTAATCAGAACCGGGATTTCCCGGGATTTTCGGTACTTTCGGGATTTTTTTATTCTTTTTAGTTTTGGAGGTAAATATAGTCTAAAAATATTATTTATACTAAATAACACATATTGCGCATTCTGGCATGACAAGATAAGCATTGATTGCTTTAACACATTAAAATAGCATCACGACTGAGCCTCTTAAAGCAGGAGACAGGCCAGTGCTGCGGAAACTGCAAAAGCTGTTTTACGATGTCATCTCTCCGGGAGACCTCCAAAAGCATGGAACAGAAGCGTGATGGTGCTCTACTTCAAAAAAAGGGATAAAACCCTGCTGAAGAACTATAGACCCATCTCGATTTTCAGTCATGTTTACAAGCTGTTCACGAGGGTTGTCTCAATTCGTCTATTAAGAAGACTCGACGAATTTCAGCCCCTCGAACAGGCCGGGTTTCGAATTTGTTTTCTCACCGCATATTTCACAGTGCCTAAAAACAATAGTTTTCAATCAGTGCGTCCTACCAATGATGACCTACGGTGCCGAGACGTGGACACTCACGTGGCTGATCCACCAATTTAAATTCACTCAAAGAGTTCTGAAGAGGGTTATGCTCGGAGTTTCTCTGAAATATCGCATTCGCAATGAAGTAATCAGACAGAGAACTAAAGTCACCGACATAGGTCAAGGAATTAGCTCTCTGAAGTGGCAGTGGGCTGGCCACATCTGTAGGAGACCCGATGGTTGTTGGAGCAGAAGAGTTCTCGGGTGGACATCGCGACTCGGCAAAAGTAGTGTTGGACCTGTGGCTAGATGGAGCGATGATCTGCGCAGGGTAGCCGGGAGAGAGTGGATGCGACGTGCCGCCGGCGGGCACATTGGCGCAAGGTGGGAGAGGCCTAAGTCCAGTAGTGGACGTAAACAGGCTGTTGATGATTAAAATACAGTTATAAATTCACTTTTGATAAAGTTGTACACATAAGACGGTATATCGTAGGCCGATTCTCGTAAATAGTATCTCCATTTTAGTCATTATAATTAAACTTTCTTGTTCTCTTGGTAATGTGTCTTTAAAAAGATCATTGCATCTAAAGTTGCATCACCTAATCGAGATCTAATTCTGTTACAAAAAAGGCCAGCTGAGGAGAATTTGTTTTCTGCCTCTACGCTAGTAGTTGCAATTGTGAGAAGGTGTTCGTAAGCTTTTTAAGTACCACATTTTGTCTTACGATGGAATAATGATCTACCACGTACCTACAGATACAACATTTTAATGAAAATATGGTTTTAGCTTGAATATTTTGTATAAAAAGAATAAATGCTGTTAATAGAAGATTAAAATCAAACAAATTATTATATAGTTAACATGATTCGTTATTTCCCGAAAATACCGAAAATCCCGGTTCTTATTCATTGAGAACCGGTTCTTTGACTACTATTAAAGAACCGGGAAATCCCGGGATTTTCGGTTCCGGTATTTCCCGGTTCTGAACCCTAGTTGAGAGCAACCGTTATTTAAGTTTTTATTAACAACGAAATATATCTTAATGATTGATGTTGTATATGTTTGTAAACAGTTTTTCGCAAATAGAGGTCTCTATATTGATTCCTTTGATATACACTAACACTAGACATTGAAATAGAGGTTCTGGAAGAGAGGACTGTCTAGTTTGGATCCTCTGTGCGGGCAGCGATATCTGTGGTATACATCCTAAGAATAACTGTCAAGAAAAACAAAAAGGTTATCTTTTTGGTAATTTTACCCACAAAACAAGACTTGTTCTACATTAAAATTGATCACATGTGATATGTTCTATCCTCAGTTATCTACTAGATAAACATCAATAAAGTTAAAACCTCGCAGTTCTAGAACTCGATTCATTGAGTTAGCGCGGCGCGGTGGTACGACTACCAGTTCGCAACTGCGAAATTTCACTTTCGCCGGCTTACGTAAACAACGGACCTTTTTATCGCGTACCAATCTGTCGTTTTCCATTTGAATTTACACTTTACATTACACCTGTGTGTTTGTTTACAATTGTTTCTAGGTGGCTTTCTTTTGGCATGGACTAATGTTTACTGTCTACTGTAGGACTTGTGTCTGTGGCTGTGACTGGGTTTGACTAATGATGAATACATCGGACAAAGTAAATGTCGTGTTGTACTCTTTGTAACGACTGTAATGTTAGGTGGTGTTGGTGATAAAGTAAAATACGGGATTCCAATTATGACTGATGTTTATTTAAAAGTAAAGAGCACACCTGCGACGAGCTGAACAGCAAAGCTCGAGTTGATAATATTTAATAACTAGCAGCGCCCCGCGGCTTCACCCGCGTAGTTCCCGTTCCCGTGGGAATTTTGGAATAAAAAGTATCCTATGTGTTATTCTGATGTATAAGCAAGATTATTGTAAAGTTTCATTAAAATCCATTCAGTAGTTTTTGCGTGAAAGAGTAACAAACATCCATACATACAAACTTTCGCCTTTATAATATTAGTAGGATAATTAACATCGAAAAAACCAACAAACAGTCGCTGAGGCCGAAATCGGTTAAGAAAGCATCATCATCATTTAAAAGTAACTTCTTTTTATAGGAGTTAAAGTGGTTACAATCTTGTATGACGGGTGTATGTTATAAATTCTGCGTTTTCTTATACTTTCTTCATAGGCCTACAATAATGGATTGGATATTGTTGCTTTTCCTGGAAGATACCAAACAGAACAAAAGTTTTTTTTGTCAGATGATATAAGTACGAATAGCCAACTCACCATTAGACACCAATCACCATAATTGCAAGTCATGTAAACAAAAAGAAAAACATGTTTCGCTTGACTCAGACTTTAATTAAAACTCGAGACTTTAGACTTCAGTCCAAATACGATCACGATTTCATCATCATCAACCTGCCTTAGTCCACTGCTAGATAAAGGCCTCTATCAATATACGCCACCAAGCCCGATCTTCGGCTCTCACTGATCTGATCAGTGAATAAGTACCTTCTAGGCGAGCACGCTCTATCTTAGGCTGTATCGCTTTCCATCAGGGCGAGTTGCAGTCAACTGCCAGCCTATTCTAGTAAAAAAATACAAAAAAAGCAAACAACGAAAAAAGAATTTGCGAAATTGGTCCAGGCTTTGTTGAAATATTAAAAAAAAATAAAAAATAATATTAGAAATTTCACGTAAAATACTGACATTCCGCCAAATCTGTTTAAACTGAAAACCGACCCCAAATAGACATGGGACAAAGATTCGGAAAAGAGAGAGGTCCAGGCGTTGTTGAGTTATGCGCTTACCAGCACGTTTTGCGATTCATTTTTATATTATAGATTTTAAAGAGTTATACAATTACATGTAATCGTAATACAAATTACCGCGCTTGCCCTCAGTATCACGGATGAGTTCATCCTATTTCCTACTAAACTTATGCATGCGAAAGTATGTCAGGATGTTTGTTAGTTAAACACGTAAGAACTACTGAACGTATTATATATACTATCGACGACCTCGATGGCAGAGTGGTCACCATGCCGGACTGCCATCCGTAAGGTTGCGGGTTCGATTCCCGTGCGGGGGGAATATTTGTGTGAACCACAAATGTTTATCTCGGTCTGGGTGTGTGTGTGAATGAGTGTGTGCGTAGTTTCTGATACCCTAGATACAAGCTTCGAGCTTAGTTAGGGGTCAGTTACTATAATGAGATGATGTAGTGAATGATTATGTTATGTTATGTTATGTATTTTCATGTTCTTTGCCCGACTGTGGCGAAGCAATAGGAGGGTTATGATTTTTACCGATAGGTTTGCCATAAATGAATAGGACTTAAGAAATCAGAAAACTTTATTAGTACAATTTACGAATATTATCAAATAATTTGAGACATTCTACTGATAAATAAATTATTGCATAATTTATAATGAAATGTGACTACTACGAGTAGAAAAGGCTTTACCAATTTTTATCGTCAACCAGTTTTTACTGGCAAATACCATTTTATATGAGTAATTTAGTTATGTAATTATCTAAATGACTACTGAATCTAGAAGTATTCCGAATTACTGGTGATAACATATCAAGATCTTTACATTACAATATAAATAAGAATGAGGAAAAAACTATACATTTAGTTGTATCGTGACATAAGAATACTGGGAATATAATTTCGGAGGTTAATATTTAGCATTACGTCAAACAAAATATAAACTAACATGCACAAAAGATTCTTTTTGATTCAAATCTGGAAGAGAGGTTGTTCGATGGAAAATTACCCAGTTACAAGTACAAGTACCTAGGTCCTTATATGTACGTACATACTGGGTAGAATTTCAATTACTATGAGTAATAAATTGACTACTATTTTGAAGTTATCGGAAGTGCAAAACTGGCTCTATCTGCTTTTTAAATACATATATGGTGTAACGCGAGGATAAGTAGAATTTGATAAAATATGTTGTATGTGTTTTCAATTTGTTTGTTTTTTATTAGGCATATGATTTGTTTTTTTTTCAATTGAAGTCTGTTATTTTTGAGGAAAAAAACTCGGAAAAAAAGGATTCGACTTAAATAAGTACGTACAAACATCCCGTTGTTTTGTATATATAGAAAAAAAACTGTTTTTTTATCAAACCCTTTCGTCCCGCTGGTCAAAAAACTTCCTCAAAACATTTCCACCTACCTCTATCCTTCTCTACAAAATACTTTATAAATGTTCCATTACAAACCTTACTCGAATCAAAGAGTAACGTTACGGGCCAACTGCGATCGTAATCAGTTGCACCGGACCGTTATTCGAGAAAACATGCGATCATGGAAACCTGTTCCAAATAATAACGTGCCAACACTCTTTTCCTTAATAATTCACCTGAATACAGAAGGTGCAATACATACATTGATCCTCACAAAGTCAGTTTCTTTGCGTATGCACCTACGAACTGTTATATTCACGTACTATTTGTATGAAACGAAAACACTGCATTTTTAGTTTTATATAAATTATATAAATCTGCGTGTCGATGGGTTGTTATTCGATTATCAATTCAAAATTCTTACAAGTAAGAAGAAGTCAGAATTTACTATAATGTACCTTTTTTATGTTCCTAGAGGTAGAAAAATAGCTCTATGTAGATACTATTTCACGTAATCTATGATAGAGCTAAGCTATGATTATCACAATTCGAATACGAGCTTGTTTAACGGGGAAAGTACAGTCAGTGTCAGATAAAATATAAACTCCCTTGGTTGGTAATATTTCCAGTAAAACACGAATAAACTAATTAATACTATTTGTTGAGCTAAATAGCAACCATCTTGGTACAAATTAAAAATGTAAATGAGAGAATATAGAAGTACCCTACGTTGGCTAACAATCTTATGTTATAATAAGGTTGGCAAGTACAAGTACCCTCATAATATTAATAAGTACCCTCAATACACAAAACATAAATTCGTATACACTACAGTTGGCAATACCAAAGTATAGCATTACCAAGCGGTGGCTACCTTTTATATGACGCTGACCGTACCAAAACCTCATATAATATCGGCGTCAAGAAGCAGATCAAGTTAGCAGGAGCCCAAACTCTTTCGTCTTCTCATTTTTGAAACTGCCGTTGTGATCCTATTAAATGCGAGCAAAGCAAACATTTGACATAAACTAAACATGTCAGATTCTCTTCGAGTGTTTTCTATTTATCCTAAGCATGTATATTATTGACTTATATATAAAAACATGTAATGTACATATGTATTGTATAGTCTACCATTGTCTTGTATGCCAAGTTCGTGTAAATAACATAACATAATCGCTCTATTATCTTATTACAATAACTGACCCCTAACTAGGTCCATTACCTGTATGTAGGGTATCAGAAACTACGCACATTCATTTCTACGAAAACACTGGCAAATATGATAAATATTTATAGATTTTGTAAATATTTACCTTCCACGGGAATCAAACCCACAATTTTTTGATTAGCAGTTCATCATGCTGACCTTTCTGTCGTAATATTCAAATTCAAAAGTGACTGTTTTAACCTTATAAACCTGTATTATTTTTGATAGTTTTTTTCTAATAATCTTTTGTTTTGTTGCAGGTAACTTTTCGTTTCTAATGCAGATGCAGATTTGGTATTTGACAAGCGTGGTAATTACGCCTTATATCACCAATTTTGATCTACAGGAGGCCTTTACAAAAATAGCAAATTAGTAGCTTCTAAAGTGTTTAGACTTCACAAGTAATCTCTTAAATCTTGTAGTTATTCAATAATGTTTATTTATTACTAGATGTATCTGGTGACTATACCCATTAAAATGTCCCCCTATCGGCTACAAGTAAAGAATAATGTTAATTAAATAAAGCAACTTTGATGAAATTCAACCGCTTTGCAAAACCACCTAAAACAGTTGCAGATGTTTTAATATAAATGCAATTATTATAATTATGTTAGCCATTACTCAGTGCATTGAAGGTCGCAGTTTTGTTTTGTTTCGTAGGTTATCAGTAAAAATAAATAATAATTACTTAATTTATAATTATTGCTCAATCGTAAAGATATTACGAAAATCCCTGCAAGGTTATCTTCGAGATAAAAGGTAATTTAACAACAATAATATTTTTAGGTTGTGTATCCTTATGTTTTTATGTTATTGTGTCTACCTACTATCTTAACTAATATTATAAATGCGAAAGTAACTCTGTCTGTATGTCTGTTGCCTTTTCACGGCTAAACTACTGAACCCTTTGACTTGAAATTTGGTACAGGGGTAGCTTATGGTCCGGGGAAGAATATATGCTGTTTTATCGAGAAATTTCTACAGGAACGGGAACTACACGGGTGAAACCGCGGGGCACAGCTAGTATTATTATAAAAAAAATGACACAAGAACTCTGAGAATATCGCACTCCTTTTCAAAGATTCATTCAAAATATTTCACTGATGGGTCACATCAGTACTTCTGCCTTATCCGTCCCGGTTTCATGAACATCAGCCGGGCTAGCATGACTTCGAAAACGCGATAGATAAAGCAATTTATCAACATCCAACTGTCAAAATATGATGAAAATATCAGCCATATTTAATTTTACCACGTAATAAATTTTATGACATTTGGTCATGCTCACGAAATCGATATTATTTCGTGGTGTCTATATCATTTATCACGCACAGTCATGCTAGGCAAGCAGGTTAAGAAACTATCAATATATCGATCAATCAGTCTTTCTTCTTATCATAGTAAAATACCCCTAACTATCACACCTATGCTATGTCTAGCTAAGGTATCAAAAACTACACACACATTTTCATACCTACACTGAAGTATGCAGTACTAGCTGTGCCCCGCGGGATTACCCGCGTAGAACCTTATCCCGTGGGAATTTTGGGATAAAACGTATCCTATGTGTTATTCCTAGGTATGAGGAACGTCTGTACCAAATTCCATTAAAGTCCATTCAGTAGTTTTTGCGTGAAAGAGGAACAAACATCCACACTCACAAACATTCGGCTTTATAATATTAGTAGATGTATGTTGTTTAATTTCGAAACGTATCAAAAGGCATGTGACCAATGATGTCAATACGCCGTCGGTCACTTTGTTAGTAATTATAATTGCACAATAGTTATGAAACAGTAGAATTTTTCTCGCGCCGAGATTGTTGGCATTCCGATCGGCGTTTACGCAACGTTTGTGTACGTTTGTGCAGCGGTTGTTGTTCAATAGAATCTATCTCAGTCTGGTCATTCAGTATTTTAATAGTATTATTGATTTTTATAATGTTTTAGTGAGAATGATTGGTATTATCTACACAGTTATTAATATATCCAAGAAGATTTAAACTTTGTCTTTCGTCTATGTCAATTTAGAGACCATTACTATAAATATCAGTTGAGAATAGATTCAGTTTGGTTCTAACGTATTTGAGATTTACTTTATGATTCACAGCTGCGTTCTCTATCTGTATTCTATTTTCTACTCTAAAGGCCTACTTAGAGGTCTCTTGCATTAATTTAAGACGGTTAAATCCGCGATACCATATAAACATAGACCTCTTAACTGTATTAACTCTTCATTACGTTATCAGTAACTTCAGACTACCTATTTCTGTTGCGCATTTATAATACAAGTACTAGTTGAGATTTAATTAAAGATTTGCGGTCAGTGGAGCTATCGCAAGTAACAAAATGTAATATTGTTGCAGATAGGCACTAGAAACTCGGTGGCCTTTCCTTATCATTCCTTATCAACATGTGCACTAATAAAATGGGTTATTGCTCTCGATACTGCAATCGCAGTTTCCTATTTAAATTGCCTCTATCTTATTTATTTAAATTTTAATAAGAATAATTTTGATAAGCGATATTTGAAACCCCCAACGGAAAAATACTGGCAATAAAGTTTAAAGTGTATGTTCAAAATTCAAAAATTCTTTATTCAATTGAGGCCTCAATGAGGCACTTATGAACGTCACTGAATCTACCACCGATACGGAATTACATCAGCCGAGAAGAATCGGCAAGAAACTAGGGCTGGTATTTTTTTTTAAATAAAATGAAATACAAATGTCACTTATAACTAATGTCAACAATAAAAAAACATGTCAAAAAGTATATAAAAAAAAAGCTATAAATATAGAAGTAAAATAATTACATAGTGTATATGTATGTATGTTTGTGTTATGGTGATTGAGAGTAACGCAGTTTTTTTTGTTTGGAAAGTGATATGATTGACAATATTTGATTGTTTTAGAGTTGTTTAACGATTAATTTTAACTTATTGGTTCATTTGAATTACACCTCATAAATAAATCACAATTTAATGAAGCCTTAAAAAACCTCTGTGCCATAACTAAAAATAACAGTATTAGTTCCAAAAGATTATTTAAATGGAACCTTTTGAATAACACATTAAGGTTTAAAATTCAAAATTAGTAGTTACTTTCCAAAATCAGCCCATATCGACTTTGAAAGTTGCCAAAACCAGTCAGCCGCGCGATCTCCTCAAAATTACGAATTAAAGTCAAGTTCATGAAGCAAATACTTGGAGAAAGTTGTAGCACACTTATTGTTATTGAATTATTATACCGACTCATTGGAACAATGGTTATTTTATTACATACTAGCTGCGTTAATCCCATGGGAAATTCGGGATAAAAAGTACCCTATATATCGTTCTTGATTATATCTGTACAAAAAATCATCCAAATTTTATAAGTTTTACGTGAAAGAGTAACTAACATTCAGTCTTCCATTCATCCGCGATCCAGCATCACTTACTTTCGCATTTATACTAAGTGAATGTTTTAGCATGACTTGCCATTATCACTTACGACCTTCTACATTTCAACTGTCAGGCTGGAAACAATCGTTTGTCTGCATCTTGATATGTACATCAAAAGGCCGCCAACCAACATCAAAGTACACAAGCCTCCCTTTTGAATTGTAATCGCGTAGGGCGTCTTTGTGCCCTAACAATGTTGCAAACGGGCGAGCAAAAAGTGTATAATTTATACAAGTAAAGGTGACTGGTTCGTGCACATTGCTGTATAAAGAGTTAGATGCTAAGTCGTCTTTTTCTTTGATAAAACCAGAGGTGGATTATCAGCCTCAGCTGCTATGGGCAGTATGGTATCAGACCCTTTCTTAAGATATTGTTTACTGGGTACGGTAATCTGAACTTACTTTTTTGCCACTGTTTTGCCTGATATTTGGCTGTCAAAACCTTTGGCCTAATTGGTCTTTAGGGGAATCCACCACTTCCCTAAAATCCTCTAAAATTCTTAACTTTTTTGACGAATCAAACGCCATTGTCGAATCCCACATTGTAGTTGCAACGGTCGTAAAAGTGAATCGTCAAAACAACATATTTATAAGCGCACACACAATTTGTAATCGTCAAACGGCGCCGTACACTTCCTCGTTTCGACCTGTTTGTTATTCTGTGTGTACACGTGTTTTATGTGTTTGCAATCTGTATTAAAAATGATTCGGACACCTTCCTGGTGCGAACGAGATTCGTGAATTAAAACTTGTTGTCAATATGCAGTTCCTTAATCAATATTATGTAGATTCCTAAACCTTGTCGTGTATTTACCGTAGTAGTAAGAAGTTAATTAAATACTACGGAAATAACTTAGAAAGATTGCAAGTTAAAACTATTTCCATAAAATTTGCATTCGACATCTAAACAAGTTATTCTAATCGGAACGTTCGTCATTATTTCAACGTCACGAACAAAAACGTTATGTATGCAATAACACAATAGAATTTCTTTTGATGTAACCAATTATGGTCCATATTGTAATAGAAACAGGTCAGTTTTTCCTGTTTCCTTATCTAGAGTTCAACAGCCGTATACTAACAACATTATTATTTATCGCAAGTTTCATGGTTGTTTCAACTACCGTTTCATCTACTTATACAAACTCCGCTAGTTAAATATCATGAACCGAAGTCCCAGAAATTTCTCCATTATTATTTTTCAACAGACTAGTTGCAACACGTCTTGGCATCGAACCCACGCCCGAATCAAGCACCTGTACAAAGACATTTGTTGCCGGATCTTCAATGTGGTGTAAAATTAATATCCGCTGCCACCCACGATACAGTAGCGTTCCCAGTGGACTGTGAAACAGTTACTGGCCTATCTATTTTATACTATCTCACGCTAATCTTGCCACTTAAATCCACGATATTAATGTTTATGTTTACCTATAAATATAATTGTGCGAGCAATCTGCGAAGTGCGATTGTGGAGCGACAAAAACGCGACGGCAAGTGTGCAAACAGGCCACCCGGTGACCGTGTTGGAAGCGCCTAGAATGCCTATCGCTAGTGCATACTGCCTAGTGCCTGCAATCGGGTCTAGACTAGTGTGAAACGCGTGACACACATTAATGCCCCGATCCCATATGGGTGTGTGTGTAACACGCAACAAACGCATAGTTTTCAATCGCATAACCAACGCCATATTGAGTGGTGGAATGAAACCTGTACACGTATGAGTCGTATGTCGTTGTCAAGATATGCCTTGTTTCTACTATATTTCCAAATAAAGAGGAAACAATACAAATGTGTCTAGAAACATGAATACTTCAGAAGAAATCTCAAATAACAGCGAAGGAATTACTAGAACCCTCCCCTAAGAGGTAAAAAATAAAACTTTGATGTGTTGCAATGGGAAATCGCATCACGCTCTAAAAATTGCACCGTCCTGTTTTCAAACACTCGTTTAACGATATTTTCTGAGTAATTACTAATTAAATTACTCATCTTGTGTACTCGTAAGACGTACTTGACATGTTTGAAGAGCTGACCATTAACCATACAACACGTGTTTCAATATTTCAATATTATTCCGGAGCCCAAGGCACGGCTGGCTCATTAACTTGACAGTGTAAATAAGAAATGGAAATCCCCACCGTTACAGAAACATGTTTTATTTCAAGAATGTAAAAATATTTGAATTTTAAAGGTGTTTTGTTTGTATTTTTAAACAAAATGGTATTTTTTGTACTATCTTTGCCTCTTGATATTATTAGCATAATGTATTTATCGAAATTTGGTAATTTGGACTAGTAGTTCTAAAGGTTAGGTTATTAAAACAAACTCTTGTTTGTGCAGAAAGGACAAAAACAAAATTCTCATTTGGAGATTATTTACCTCGGCGTAAATGAGTTATTTATTGTAACTAATTTTAGACGAAGTAAAACCTCCAATAAACAATTTGATTCAATCGTTTGACGTCACAACAATATTCCTCTGGGAGTTACATCAACCGCCATCAATCTCGTTAGTTTGATCAATGGAATCATTTGCTGTGGCGATGACTTGTTTATTGTTTACTATAGCTTTATGGAAACTTCTAGAACTACTCTGTCTTTGAAAATTTAAACTTAACCTTTATAATTCCTTCCCTTAGAATTCAATTAGGAGATTTTAATAGGGCAGTTCAGGTTTGTCTATCGAGCTAAAGGATGTTTTTTTATAAAACTCTTTCTTAAATCTCACCTGAGATACACAAGGAACTTCTTCCCTAAGGTGGACTGGCAGAAAATGCCATCAGGCATTAAGTTCGCCTTTGTACACGCTATTGTACATTAAGTATTAAATAAATAAATAAACTTCTGTTCAAAATTACACGAACAAAACAAACTGGTCTATTTGTGTATGCTGCGCGGTGTCCGCCAGTCACTGTGTTGTTTCTAGATTAATATTCAAATGTCAATATTGTCCGTAGCAACCATTCCGATACGATTAATTGAGTAACGAGGCGACAATCTGTCAAGGTCCACACTGATGTTACACCTGTGGGCCGAGGAGTGACGGCATTTGGGAGTGCGTTGACCTGATGGTGTTGCAACCACCGGGTCAAGGTCAGACCCCTACCATGTGCTACGGTTATCTCTATCTCCGACGCCTATTTGGAAATTCTTCCATCAATAATGGTATCCAAATATTTAAATGTCCTCTTTCCACTGAATGCCGCTGAAAGTACCATTTAGAAAGTGTGCGGGTAATTAATGGATTTGGAGTAATGAGTACGATAGCAAATGATGTTGACACAGAGCCTGGCCGGAGAACCATGTCAAGAACATGATTTCAAATGGATTTTGTCGGAGTCGGGAGTGTATGACATCAGAACATTGTTGTTGCATGCTGTTGCCATGGCGTATGGTCTTGAGCAAGCTCTCTCCACGGACCGGTGACTCTATAACGGTGTACGATAACAAAAGACTAGACTAGATGCCAATTTAAAGAAATCTCAAAGGAAATAATTCATATTTTACAATAGCCTTGAGTGGTTGAAGCTAGTTTGGTTTGGTCCGTGGAGCGGAACGGTTAGTGGCACCAAGTTTTTGTCCACCGGTGACTAATATTGTTCAGGTTTGCGTGATTCGCGCTCGTTAGCGTTTATCTGTCCGATGTCCATTATTGGCTTGTATATCGTATTCCCTACAGGTTTATCAGACCATGTCTCCATCCGAATAGGAAATGCAATTGTGCTAAATACTGTACATGCAGGACGTCATTATTTGAGAGGTCCTTGTATTTTTATGACACTTTATGTAGAGATAATAAATCTTGATAAATGCCAGTTGCAACCTTTTCAAAATCTATGGGTATTACTCCAAAATAAATGCACATCGCATAGACTCAGACGCATATTATAGCATATAGCAGAATTAACGAGTATCATTTAACTCACTTCAACTTATCTCCAATCTATTAGACTATCAGTTACAATTTATGTATATACTTCACACGTATCATTAAACTCCATTAGTTTGGTATCACCAGTCTAACTAGACCTCTCATATGGTACAGTTTGAGTATGTTATGTAGGTCATTCATTATACGTTAAATGATTTGCCCAGATACACACGGATGAAGTCACCAAGTCAATGTCTAGAAAACAAGGGTAAAAATTCATAGTAACTTCTAGAACATATTCTGTTACAATATGACGTGTCAGTTGAACTGATCAGTCCGGACATACAACTGTGGCGTCTTTCCAAAAGTTTTTGGCCAACTAGATTTCCCCGCTGGAACGGCTGGAACCCGGTATCGCTCCGGTGATTGACGACCATTTTTGGATGGACGCCAGTTTAACTGATCAGTTGAACTGACTCGTCAATGGCCACGTATAGAAGACTAGCAGCGCCCCGCGGTTTCACCCGCGTAGTTCCCGTTCCCGTGGGAATTTCTGGATAAAAAGTATCCTATGTTCTTTCCCGGACCATAAGCTACCCCTGTACCAAATTTCAAGTCAATCGGTTCAGTAGTTTAGCCGTGAAAGGTAACAGACTGACAGACAGAGTTACTTTCTCATTTATAATATTAGTAGGAGTAGGGATTAAATTCTCTGAGGTTGCAATACGTTCGTTGTATGTAAGTTCATCTGTGTGTATCTTATCAATATATCTCTTCTTAGTTTGCTCAGATAAAGATAACAGTTTCAAAGTCAACATTGTGTGTGATTTACCGTGTTATCCCAGGGAAATCCGTGTGCAATTATATGTTTTGTGATTGTACAGTAATATTACAGTATATTGTAGTACTTTGAGTTTGTACAAACAAACTTCAAGTACTGTTTTCAAGTGTATGAAGGCCGAAGATAAACTTTAGAAATAAATGGAAACTCGAGAGTTACAGTAAATTATAAGTATGTAAAACAAACACACTTTTATATTGATCTAAATAAGTTAAGATTTGTTTTTGGATTGGTCCCACAAAAAATACCTTCATGAGTTTTACTAGGTGCTTCCGATTGAGTTTCCTGCCTTAATTCCGATTGATAAATAATCACTCTACTTCGATTTCCGTGTTAAGAACACGCACCGTGAATGAACAACAAAACATATATACTTTCACATGATGTACTTACTCTATTCTATAATAATACCAATAGAACTGCTAATTAAAACCTGTAATATCACGAAGTATTTTAGGCTATGTTTAATCTTGTTATTTTCTTCGGTATAAATATCAGCGCATATAAAAAAGTTACAGATACTTCTTTTCCTATTCAATATACATAGTTTAGTTACTTATAAAAAGTATAACTATCCGAACATCAATTCGTAAGGCTTCCGTACAAATCGGTAATCTCCGTAATCGAATTAGAAATCGTACGATTTACGGTAATTTACGGTTCGCAAAAAGGTCGCAGATTTAAAATTTGAATATGGTGACGTGACGATCGGTGTGACCTTAGACGAGTCCGAGCTATGTTTATTTTTTATGTTATGTAAAGTTAAAAATAAACCGCTTTGTATTGTATACCAGTTATGTAAAGGATATGATTAAGTTGGTAATATATATTGTAATTCTGCTTATCAGTTTGGCGTGGATTTTTAATTAAATAACTTGACGAAGTTGTTGTTTTTTTAAAGAAAATATAAGGTAATCGTATTGCAAATCATTGTCGTACAAGTCCAAATTTATCTCTGCGTTTATTCCCTTGCAAATGGATTCGCAATTTCTTCCGATTTCTTATTCAAGCTCACAGATTTAGTTACCAACCCATCACTGTTTTGACCCTCAAATCCCGTATATTCTATCAATCTAACTGTTGGTAATATAATTATCTCATATTAACATTGCTTTGTTAAAGAATAAAACCTCTATATTTTAATACTATGTATCTGATTAAATAAATCAACAAAACGGTGTTACGATCTTACACTCGAAAATATTACTCACATTTTATAACATAAACAACCGTCTACATAGTGTTACATAGCCACGGCAACAATGTTGTTTTATATGAAAACAATTTAATACAAATTCGATAATAATTGAGACATAAAATGTAACAGAAGCCGGTAATGTATGGTAGCGTGTGATACATTGTGGGTATGTATTTACTACTATGTAAAGATTATATAAATATATTGTTTACATATGGATGCCGAGATAATACATTAACCATTTCCAATAATTTAATTCCGATAATGGTCGAAATTAAGTCGACCACACACATGACTATTTTCTAATAGAGAATTTCTCAATTTGTGATAATGGATAGATGGGATATTTGTTACTTCTTCCCGCGATAGGTCCTATATCCCGAAATAGCATATTTTATCACTACATAGTATAAAACAAAGTCGCTTTCTCTGTCCCTATGTCCCTATGTATGCTTAGATCTTTAAAACTACGCAACGGATTTTGATGCGGTTTGTTTTAATAAATAGAGTGATTCAGTGGGAAGGTTTTTAGCATAATTTTATCCCCATATTCCTACGGGAACTACGAGGGTGAAACCGCGGGGCGCCACTTTTATCTAAATGATTTATATTAAACTTATGAAATTACAATTTAATTGCCATTAAACTACAAGCTTCTCATCCGATAAAAAATACCAAATCGTATCAAGATGTTTAGCCGTTATATCATTAGCACAACATTGTTATTAATAGTTTTTTTGTGTTTCAATGTTAATAAACCTCAATGGTTGTTTTTCTCTATACAAAGTCCTTCAGGCCAGTCCCATACAATGTAAACTATACACTTAACCTTTTTTCTGTTACCTCCGTCGACGGCATCGGTTAAAACGCGTTGCAACATATTAACTAATTAATGTATCGTTGTACATAAACAAAAGATGTTTTCAAAACTGGTTTTAAAGTTAATTTTCCCCTTGTTACTGTTTTTTTGTTTTTGTTATGTAATGTACTTTTTAAATATGTAGTACGTATAGTTGTTATTCGAGATTTTTTTTAGATAGTAAGATATTTAATTTTTAATTAAATGTATACCTAGATCACCCTTAATCAAAATACAGGGTGGAGACGAAACGAAATCGTGATGATGTCACAAATGGTCATATAACGTTGACGTTTCAATCATGTTACACTAGCAGTGCCCAGCGGCTTCACCCGCGTAGTTCCCGTTCCCGTGGGAATTTCGGGACAAAATATCCTATGTGTTCTTCTGATGTATAAGCTAAATTATGGTGAAGTTTCATTAAAATCCATTCAGTAGTTTTTGCGTGAGAGAGGAACAAACATCCACACATTCACACTCACAAACATACGGCTTTATAATATTAGTAGGATAGTAAGATTGACCGAAGTCACGAGGGGACTCTCCTTGTTTTAATAAAATATTAATACAGTTCGCGATAGTTAAAAAGAGTTACTACCAAAGGTTTCAATAACATCGTCTCCCTATACACTCGTACTACAAACGTTATTTACAATAACCGTCCGCGATGTTGTCACAACACTTACGAGAGCCATTAGCGAGATGTCGCAAACATAATTACTGCCATAATTGTTAATTAGTCAAACAATATTATTAACAATTGTTGTTCGCTTTGTAAACAAACACTTGGATACATTGTCGTATGGATATGTTCGTGGTACAAGCAGATAAGGGAGGTGACACACCTATCGATTGGTATAATTAAGGATATTGACTGTTCGATAGTATATTAACATCTAATTAGTTGAATTTCAGTCAGCTTAAAAAGTTGATTAATAATTCATGGCACCTTGGCATCCTTTTTGTAACTTACCAAAAGCTAATACGCTTTTCAAAATGTAAGGATTGAAACTGAGGAACTACTTTTCATGTTGAATGTACATTTTATCGAACACTAATTTCCAAGCTTTAAAACATCGAAGATTCAAAATGATGTCTATTACAATAATTGGTAGGTATCGTTAAATCAATCGCCAATCGTTCGTGCGTAACACGCGTCTAATATTCTTTAATGTTATGCATGGTTGCTAACTGAAATAAACAGATCATAAATGTTGTATTTGCATTCCGTATTCATATGATACACATGTATATCTATTCATAACGTATCACCTTCTGCTTTGTAGAGTAGAGGTCTGATGGCAGTCCAGTCGCTCCACCTAAGAAATTGACATTCTGGTTAGGTAATTCAAAACCCGACCCCAATGGAACCAACGCCATCGGGGTGGCTACTCATTGGTGCAGTTATATTAAAACCAGTCTTGTCTATCTAAGAAAAATGGAACCAAGGTTTAGAAGAAGTTTACTCAAAAACCAATTATCATCAAAAACGTTTTCATGACGAAGCCAACATTGTTAACAGTAAAGTAACAAGCCACTGGTTCGCAATGGCCAACGACATTCAATTTGCTCTCATAATAGACAGCTCGTTGAAGAGGCCTACACGACGAGTGACGAGAAAAGCTAAAAAGGAAAGGACCAATCTCGGTTTTATTATTAAAAAAATCTCACAAGTGCGAATCGCGAGTAAAAAAAACATGATTGTTGTTTGGTAGCCTCCATTAAATATTTATTTTATTTTAATATTTGTTAATATAGCAGCAAAAAAAAATACATCATCTGTGATCAACAGTCTAGCTAACACCGTTCATGAGATACAGCCTGGTGACAGGCGGACAGACAGACGGACAGCGGAGTCTAGTAATATGGTCCCGTTTAGACAGACTGACGGATGGATAGTAAAGTCTTAGTCCTGTGTTTAATCTTTGGGTATGGAAATGGAACCCTAAATAATACGCATTTTTATGTCATCCCACGTGACCGCTCCCTGATGTTGAAATAAATTACCCGTGGAAGCCATTCAAATAAGGAATGAATAAAGCCAATTAAGGGAAGTTTGAAGTTTGTTACTTACATAAAAATTTACGTAATTACAAAATGTACCCTTTTAAAGTTAAATAAAAAATATCAACGGTAAATCAATTGTATGTTTTTAATTTCGAAATTTCTTTTCGCAATTTTTGTTGGAAATTTAAAAAAACGTGACTTAATTCAATTTAAAGTAATTTCAAAATCTACCCCTTTTACAATGAAACAAAGAAGAACAACGTGATACCAAATCTGTTTTTGCCTTTCGTATTTTTTCTTTACAAAAGCTTGGATTAACTCGGTGTTTGTTAAACTTTGTTTTTATAATAACGGAACTAATGATGACGTTACTTATTCTAATATGAGGATAAATACACTTTTTATGTCTGTTTTAATGTGAGGAACTGCAAGTGACTCTGCTTTTGATTACTCATATTGAGGAAAGTCAGAAGTTTTGCAACAAAATCAATTAGCTATTACCACAGTTTTCCGCACCAAGACCTCTCCAGTTTTGGTCCTTTGTATGTTGCAATCTTTTTATGTTGTGGTTAAAGCAACTTTTGAGAGATCTGTCGATGATGTTAGAACGAACGATTATATACATTATATAAACAAATGTTTGTATACTGTCTACTCCAACTAGAGCATTAAAAGTAACTATGAGTAGAACGAAATGATAGCGCGCTCTATCTATTGTTATCGAATCAAAGATCATACTATTTGTTTGTGTAATATTAACTATACGATACGAGTAAATGTTATACAAGATTAATATACCTTACAAATAAAAAATATCCCTAAATAATCTACTGTTTAAAGAGCTCTATAAGTCGCCCTCCGACAATCTCCATACCAAATAACAACCTCTACATCGAAGTGAAAGAAGGATAAAACAAATTCACTTTCACATTCACAATCAGTACAATTGATCACGTGTGAACATCTCGTCAGGTCGGATCGGGTCTCACACTCTATGGGTTTCAATGAACACACGTCACAGCACACTTACAAGTTGTTAAAGTATTAGGAGTTAACTGTGAATTTTATCAGTTAGACGGTTTTATGGCACGTGGTTTTAATATGTAGGTGCTTAGCTACGTAATCTTTGATTATATTAAACAACAAAGGAAAACTTGTTTATGTTTGTAATTAATTAATGTAGAGCTCGGACGGATTTCAAAATGAAATATTTTACCATCAGAATGCTATGACCAACTACTAGACTACTCGTATTCCTTTTATCCTATTTTTCATACCGTAAAGGTGCCCATTGACGAGTCAATTGAACTGATTAGTCCAGACAAAACTGTGCGTCACTCCAAAAGTTTTAGACCAACTAGTTCCCCACTGGAAACACGAATCGCTCCGGATATTGACGACCATTTTTGGATGGACGCCAATGGAACTGATCAGATGGCACCTTAAGCCAGGTAAAACCAGCTTCAGTTAAAACAGACTTCTTGACCAATCTAAAAACTAGACCGACCATCCATTTCATAAACATACGATACGAAATTTTTTTTTGAATACCAGAATGCCTTATAAATAAAAATGAATGGATACATATAAAATGCTTATGAGGTATACAAAAGGCGGTCTTATTGCTTAGAGCAAAAATATAAATACAGTTATAACAAAAACAATGTGTGCATTTCGATAAGGCCGGTGTCTTGAATTTAGCGGGCAGCGGGGCGCTAGCGCGAGCGGAGCGCTTAGCGCAGACCCATTCTTGAATTTAGCGGGCAAGCAGCGGGCAGATCGAGCGGCTGGGTTATTCTTGTCTGATCCCCCGTATCTGATACCCCGTAACGGATACCGTTTAATTATAAGTATATTTTTTTCTAGTCCGGTCTGATCCCAGTCCAGAAATAAATTTAAATATTTTATTCCGGTCAGATACCCTATTATACACCCCTATTTTGAAAATATGGGACTTATTAAAATCAGAATATCTGTAGCAGTAACTGAATCCATATATCCAATAAAAATATCAAAAATGATAGTCGATTACTTATCTTTAAAAAATACAAAATAAATGTCGTATTACCAGACGGCACACTAGCTATCAAGTATTCTGTGACGGCTCAGGTCGATGACCGCGCTCAGCTGTGTATCGCAGCGTTCGCCTGTTGTTCGGTGTAGAATAACAATAAAATTCGGCGGGATTTTGAAAAACTTTGACTTATCATAACTTTTTAAATAAAAGCAAAGGAAATAAACTAACTTCACTATTATATTGTCACCCGTCGTTTACATTAGCTGTGAGATAAGGTATCGCAATTTCAAAATAAGGGTGTATAATACCCTAAGTATTACCACATTATTTAGGACAGTCGGCAACAAAATATAATGTAGAGGTTTTTATTCAACCAACATTATGTATTTAAAAAAATTACAATAATTGTTTTTGAATACCAGGAGAACAGAAATGTAAAAGTGGATTTTTCATACTTGAGTTAAATTGATTCACAAATTACGTATTAATTGGACTTTCTTTGGAGAGTGATTAGAAGTACCAGGAGAGCATAACCTTTATGCGTAAATTTCTTAATCACTACTTAATATAAAACAAAGTCGCTTTCTCTGTCGCTATGTCCCTTTGTATGCTTAGATCTTTAAAACTACGCAACAGATTTTGATGCGGTTTTTTTAATAGATAGAATGATTCAGTGGGAAGGTTTTTAGCATAATTTTATCCCCATATTCCTGCGGGAACGAGAACTACGCGGGTGAAACGGGGGGGCGCCGCTAGTATAAAATATAATATTAAATATTCTAAAAATAAATTTTAGGATAAGAAATTCTAAGTATATCTCCTTTAGCTTGATAGTACCGTGGTACTTCATTTCCATCGGTAAGACTATAGATCTTCGGTACCTGATTTTAATAATGCTGTTTATTTGGGGGTGTTTTAAAGGCTCATTATAACCCATATAAACTGTTTTTAGAGTAAAGAAACGCATTATAAATTAATTACAACATTAATAAAATCCTATGGAAATACGTGAAAAATCAAGCAATTTTGACAGATATTGCATTAGATCACAGATTATGTCGTTAAATCATAGAGACCACAGAATATAGAGCCTTTCGATTATCACCGTTCAGTCATTCAATTCGTTCACTTATTCACTAATTTTCTTAAAAAAAATTGAAGTTTCATACAGAATTCTCCGCAAATATATTTTAACGCTTTGCCGGCCGCTGCCGCGGCACGGTCGCTTCGCTCGCTCGGTTCACGCGTTGTGTGGTCGCAGTTCTAACATAACCTAACCAATGATGACCTATTTGAATAAAACCTAATCAATTTTTTAGAAACTTTTTGACTATGTATGATTTGACAACTCAATAATGCGTTTCTTTACTCTAAAAACAGTTTAAATGTGTTATGGTGAGCCCCTAGAACACCCCCAAACAAACAGCATCATCAAATTCAGGTACCGGAGATCTATAGCCAACCCCCAAAATCTTTATAGCTTACTTCATTATTGTACGAAGTAAAAAATTATAATATATAAAAAATGTCTGTCTGTTTGTTCCGACCAATATCTAAAACGACTGAATCAATTTCAATCAACTTTCACAGGCAGAAAATATACAAATCTTTTATCTTTGACATGGTCGATGTCGAACCTATAGGAAAAAAGTAACAAACAACACAGTAGATTCAGTATTTCTTCGAAATATTTATTTACTAAATCAAAACTGCATATTGAAATTTCTGTGATGATTGAATAAAACATTTCAATCGAATTAAACTACATAATAATATGTTTTTTCTTGAAAGTACTTACCTGTCAAAGAGGGCAGGGGATCAGACCGGAATGGCAAAATATTAGGTGGATCAGACAGGAATAACCCCCGCGGCGCTATAGCGCTGTAGTGTTTGATTGGGACATTCAGATATTTGTCTTTATTTTCGACTCGACTTGACAAGAAGTAGAAAATTTGTTTTTATTGATGAACGAAATGTCTGAACAACAGCGACAACATCGACAACATCTTTTTGATTCTAACTTATTTGATTTCTTGTGAACGAAAGAAGAAGTGAATCTCTATTATAGGGCAAGGAAAATAAAAGTCGAATTTTATAGAAATTATGAAGAACAAAGACAATGTCCCGACAATTTCTAGGACTATACAAGAATGAGTGCTTAACGTTATTAGATTTAAACTTTATTTTTAGCTCCTAGACTAATCCGGTATGATAGGTTCACTCGGTTTGGCCTATGAGAAAAATAAAATATGACAGTTCGCTTATAATCTATCAGTATTTTTAAAGAGCGAAATGAATGAAGCTGTTCTTTCTTACATTTTTAATGTGAAACAAAGGCAAAACTAAGCCCAACAACGTATAAAACTGGGTACGTACTCCTTGTTTCATTTAATGGAAACTAGTTGTGCCCCGCGGTTTCTCTCGCGTAGTTCCCGTTCCCATGGGAATTTCGGGTTCTTAGCTACCTCCCCACCAATTTTCAGGCAAATCAGCTCAGCCGTTCTTGAGTTATAAATAGTGTAACTAACACGACTTTCTTTTATACCTATATATAGATTATAGGTTCGTAAAAAATTAATGATAAACAAAAAAAAATATATAAAAAATTGTTAAAATAATTATTTGTACTATCATGTCGGAGGACATGTCGACACGTCACAAAATTAAATTTCACAACACTAAATGAGCGCAAAGCGAGCTCTTTGCGCAAAGCGCTCATTGCCCGCTCCCGCTGCCGCTGCCGCTCCGCTGTATTCAAAAACCGGTCCATTGAAATACACGGAAAGTATCTCCCCGCTCCCGCTCCGCTCGCGCTCCCGCTCCGCTAGCGCCCCGCTGCCCGCTAAATTCAAGACACCGGCCTAAAGGTTACGTTAATACACCCATTACGAAACGATGCGTTTGTTTGCGCACACGACGGTACACGCGAGTTGCATGTCTCTGTTATCAGTCGGTTCAACCTCGTCCTGGTTGGTGATACGAGCAAATAATTGTTTTGATGGTTCAAATTAGTTTGGAAGGTTCTAGAATAGAATAAGGACTGGTATGAGTATTAGCGTTAGTGATCTGAAAGGGCTAAACGTGGATAGTAAAGTTTGCCTGGAGTCGCAGGGTGCTAGTTTTGATTTGATGTAGTAGATAACTCGAAAGACACTACTAAAACAACATTTTAAATCCCTCTTTTTGTGAGGGTGAATAATACGTAGACATTGCCTATTGATAGGGTCGTTAATTTCCAAAATTTTAAAGAAAGGTTTGAAAATAATTAGTAAATGTAGTAATAGTGAATTAGTGAATAACTTAATTTTAGTATGGTCGGACAAGAATTATGACCAATACGCATTTACCCAATATTATTTATAAAATAATGCTATCTTTATATTAGTACAAATACAATATTATCTGGTTTTTATTAATGAGTAACTGTATTAGTTTTGGTCGTCGAATTGACCAGCACTCTGACCTCTTGCAAGGTCTGATCACATCATTCGGTGGACCATGCCGATGAGATGCAATAATAGCGTGATACATAGTGATTGACACATATTTATATTTATTTAAAAGCTACGGAGATTATTTGTTTAAACTTTGGTACTACTGATCAGGTTTTGAACTTACTTTGTCAAATAGACACCTGTGTTATCCCTAAATCATATATTTCGTCTCATAATCTCTGGGTAAAGCAACATTGCAAACTTAGTGTTAAAATGGCAATGACCGAGAGAAACTATTGAAATATTATCTTCTATTTTGTAATCTTATCTAATACTTTATTGGTTACTGATATCATTTTCCTCATGTATAGGTTCGAATATAAACCTGCGATCAACACGATGAGCATTCGCTACCGTGAAAACTGTAGCACCAAATACTGCGAAGCGATTTTTCCTTTTTACAGGCTTACATAATAACAACGTGGACTGGACACCTACCCTACACGTTTAGTTTAGTTAGATGATAACTACTTTGCTATTGAAATTAAAGCATTCTAAATCCAATATGGCGGGTCCCTAAAGATGGCGGACTAGTTATTTTATATTCAGCCTCATAATACGTAGGATCAATTAAAACATTGTTTATAAAAAGTATTTTAAATATTGGTTTTCTTTTCCTTTTTCTTTCAAAGAAAATATGTATTGTATTCTACAGAATATGTGAAAGCTCTGTATTTTCTATAGTACTTATTGTGTGAAAAATACGATCTTATGTTTAATTAAATTCCGATAACAAATCTTTGTTATTTGTCAAATATTATTGAAAGGATCGCAATGGATTGTTATTCTGAGATCCTTGATTGTTGTTTTAAAAAAACTATCTTTATAAAAATAATGTAAGTAAATTTTTTATGTTATAATAACAACTTACTCTTATTACTTGTATCTTTACCACGCACTCACTCATTTGCATACACACTCAGACCAAGATAAACGTTTTAGAACCACACAAATATTTGCATCGTGAATTTAATCCGCAACACCGCCATGGTGACCAAGACTATTTATATATTTATTGAAAAGATCTTTTACTAGCGGCGCCCCGCGGTTTCACCCGCGTAGTTCCCGTAGGAATATGGGGATAAAATTATGCTAAAAACCTTCCCACTGAATCACTCTATCTATTAAAACAAATCGCATCAAAATCCGTTGCGTAGTTTTAAAGATCTAAGCATATATAGGGACAGAGAAAGCGACTTTGTTTTATACTATGTAGTGATATGTAGTGATTCACATGCACAGTTAAAAATAGTATATCAACACTAAATTCAGTCAATCATCACTATCCATATTGCTCTTTAGTGTCATTTTATCACACATAGTAACTACACATGTAATAAAACGCTAGATACTGTGATCACTTGAGACAATTACTGTTCGATCAATTACAGTTGGAACAATCTCGGTCCAGAGACAATTGATTGGAATTACATTTATATTGGATGACTTCAGTCTGCCCTTCAATTTGTTGGACATTATGAGTTGGTTCCTTATAGGCAATATACTTATCTAATATATAAAATTCTTGTGTCACAGTTTTCGTTGCCATACTCCTCCGAAACGGCTTGACCGATTCTCATGAAATTTTGTGAGCATATTCAGTAGGTCTGAGAATCGGCCAACATCTATTTTTATCCCGAAATTCCCACGGGAACGGGAACTACGCGTGTGAAACCGCGGGGCGCAGCTAGTACTAGATATAATGTTGGTAGGTTGTTTGTTAAGAGGTTGAGTAAGAGAGAAAATACTACGAAAATACTGTGACAGTAATATGGCTGAAGTTTTTCACGACCGCAATAACTGCGTTGAGGCTTGTGTCGTTAATGTTGCGCTACATTGAATTTTGTGGTATCAACCTTTTTGTATAATTTTCGTTTACCCGGGAGAAGTAATATGTGACAAAATATATGTAAATCAATGCTACATGTACGTCAATACTGTTTCGTACTCACATGTATTGATTAAGAAACCTCTTACACCTCAGTGTTCTGTGACTAAGTAAAAAGCAAATCATCCTAAACATAAACCAAACATTTAAACTGTTCATTTAATCAGTTAGCAATAATAATTAGGCGAAGTCAACAAGCATTTTGGTATTTATCTTATCTGCGGTCGTAAATCAAGTCGCAGTCTTAATAGTATCTGATACTAAGTCAAAATAGTGGACAAAGTGTTCCAATGTTGCCGCGTTTGACCTGTCCCACATAGAGTTACTATGATTCATATTTCCACGAACCAAACATACTCGTAAATATGAACGCGGCGCCCGCGCCCTACCGACCGCTTAGCAAACACAACTTGCGAATATCGCTATAAACATACATTGTTTTGATACTATAAACGTTTGATGGCATCTTAAATTGATGGAAAACTTTCAAGAAAACGGTTAAGTAAGTTGTTACGTAAAGACGTAATGATTTAGATTTGAGATAGGTCTAAAGTGGTTTGTTTGTGTCTATTGTCATTTATTCACATTGTCATATCTACCGACTTTTTGGAAGATCTACCTATTTTGATCCTAGTCTATCTGATGGTCAACACAAGCGCTTTTTGAGTTTGTCCCGGGCCATTATAATACTAATAAAAGTGTCCTTTCTGACCGTAGAATTTGTTTAAACAAACCATTATCAACATTTTCGAGCAAGCCAACGAAAAATGTTACATATCTTTTTACGTACAGTTTATTTTGTTTTGTATACAATGTGTATGGTGTTGCCGTGTTGCGGTTTCGTGCGTACATTGTGGGAGAACATTGACATACAAGATTGCGTTTATTGCCGCACTAAAATAATGTAACTTGTAACCCCATACTTACAGCTACGCTCGAGCGCTCGTTATAATACGACATTGTTAATATATACCACTTTGTCTTACATTATGTATTTGGCTACAATACAAAGAAGATAATACTTTGATATCTTTTTGCCTTGATATGTTAATAAAGTTAGATTTCTCTTCCGATATTGTTAGTTTCTACTTGGATGATGTAGGAATGTTTTCCTAATAGAAACCAGAATATCCTTACTAATATGATAAATATGAAAGTTAGTTTACGCTTTCACTTACTACCCACTATCATTACGAAATTTTGCGTACAGAAAAGGATATAGTTAAGATACTTTACTATTCCTAACCCTCCTTACTGTCCTAATATCATCATTGAAGCATCATAGTTAGTAGAGTTCTACCTACTCTGAAGAGAGAGGCTACTGCGATCTTAAATTTCTAATTTATTTACTTCGACTTTTTTCTTGAATTCATAAGTATTATTTTTGTTCACAGATGCTACAAGAGAAGAGACTGTGCATCCTCAGATCAGAGCTGTCGGAGCTGGACATCTTCGAAAGGCTGCTGCGCTTCAGTGGATCTCATCTAGGACTGTTGCAATGTTTCCAGGTGTGTATAACTACAAGACGTACATCTTAAACTTTTCTTTTTTTTTATTTGACGTGGATTGGGAGTGAAAGTATTATACTAAGATTAACACGCTCACAGGCTTATACTCTGATATAAGGAACTTTTCCGTCTTGTGGTATTGGTGGTAAATAAACATCATTACAAAAAACATTTATCATTGCAAAATCACTTGATCCGGTGAAAAATGTATCCCAAAATATTATGCACCAAATAAGTGGTTACAGCAAAAGTTATCAAAACCACGTTGTCTAATCGGTGATGAAAGTTCACAAATAGGAATTACCATTAGACGCTATGACGCTAGTACATATAGATACATTTTATACTGTTTCAGTACTGTTACTGGGTAGGGTTTACCTTGCAAAAGGTCAAGAGGGAGAAATTTTCGTATACCGCCGCGTTGTTACAGAGTTGTGCCCTAATTAATATTCAGGGTTTTTACCTCGACCGACCGCCCCTCGGGAATTTATTCTCGAAAAAACTTTTCTGCTTTTGTGCCTTTTTCCAATATGGCGATGCGAACGGTGTGTCCAAATTGGCAAAATTTTTACCCTTTTACAAAGGGTAAAAAGGACTTTTAATACCAATTAATATTCAAAATATTTTTTTACCCGAATACGAGGATCAATGGAAGGTCCAATTAAATCGACACCGGCTTATATCTTCATTATAAGTCAAACAGTCCTGACCCCGGGCCCGCACGTTTGCAATTTCTCGATTATTCGAAATTTCTCTCTATCAAACCTCTTCCTGAAAACATAAGAGCATAAGAATTAGCCAAATACACACATCAAAAGTGTCTAGGGATCAACATATATTTTTGCAATAACTTTTCTCCTGATTGATATTAATTAAAATTTTCTTTAAGGATTCATCAAATAAAGTGTTTTCGTTTGTCACAGTAACGATAAACCAAGTCACCTTTGCATTAATAAAGAAATTTGCCATTTTCCTAATAAAGGGATTTTTGACATTTGAACCACTAACATTAAAGTTCGAAAAAAAGACTGAAATAACAGTTTTCTTTAAAATTTTATTGGGTAACTTAAACAATTAATAATCCGTGTTTCTACCGCGAACACTAACAACACAAGAACATCGGTTTGGCATACTCAAAATGAGTTCATCCAAATCACGCTGTGGAATGGCCGCCCATCTTCGTTGCAACAACAAAAAAAGGTCTTCTTGCGACTGGATACCCTCCATATTCGGCAGAGCTCTTCTCTGTAGCATATCCCATGCATGCTCAATCGGGTTCAAGTCTGGCGACTGAGCAGGCCAGGGCAGGACATTGATGTTAGCTGCGGCGAGAGTCTGTCTTACAACTCTTGCGGTGTGCGGTCGTGCATTATCATGCATTAACTGAAATAAGGGACCGATTTGCACTTGTAGAGGAACGATGACGTCTGATACAATCGTCTCAGCATAAATTTGAGCGTTGAGGTTGCCTCTGATCCAAATCAACTCAGTTCTTCCGCCGATCTAAATACCCGCCCATACCATGATGGTTCCACCACTATAAGGATGGACTTCCTGGCAGGATTTTAATCGCTGTTGGCGTCCAGGGGTTCTCCAGTGTCGTATACGTCTTGTATCCGGTCTCATACCAAAACGAGACTCATCAGAAAAGCACACGAAACGCCATTGTTCTTCTGCCCAATTTCTGTGTTCAAGAGCCCATTGATATCGAATCCTACGATTGTGCATTGCTATAGGTGGTACCCGTAGCGGTCTTCGGGAATGAAGGTTCACTTCATGCAAGCGGTTTCTGACTGTTTGGTCGCTAATTAAGTTCCCTGAAGAGTGATGAAGCCGCACGGCTAACATCATGGCGGTTATTGTTGGAGCTCTTCGAGTTAAGATTTGAATGTATCGGTCTTGTCTCCGTGTGGTGCAGCGATACCGTCCTCCATGGCGCTCAGCCACGGTACCAGTGCTTCGGTAACGTGTCCAAAGTCGACTGATAACACTCTGACTTGTATTCAGAGCTAAAGCCACAGTACGTTGCCGGGAACCAGCTTCTATCATTCCCACGGCTCTGAGCATTTCTTCCCTGCTTAAATGACGTCGCCGCTCCATAATAACGTTGGTTTTAATCAGTAGTAGGGAAACAGTAGCACTAATAATGTCTTCAATGCGTTGTATGTTTTTATAGGGAAAATATTGACAGCTGATTTTCATCTTTTACTCGAATTTGATTCACAGTTCCTGATTCAAATTATGAAATGCACCAAAAAGGATCCATATAAATTTATAAAATCATAAATTTATTACAAAGCCACATCTCAATCTCAAGAAATCCGCATAAAAATGCTTGATCCCTAGACACTTTTGATGTGTGTAGATCCAGCCATGAATTGATGTCAAATGATGCGGTGGACAAACATTTGTATCATTTGATTATTATTTCTATAGATTACATCACGAAATTCTTGACTACTAGTCTTATTTTTCCTTTTCTTATTTATCTATATTTGAAGTTCACGTAAGAAAGTTTATTTTTTGATAAATTTTATTTGTCATCCGCATTTATGTAACTTCTGTTTAAACAATACACGTACTCGTGATAATTTAAATGTCTACGCATTTACAATCACACATAAACGTTTCGTTTTAGTAAACAATAATAATTATGTATACAATGTATTATTAAATTGTGTGCCGTTGAACTTTCAATGTCGGGCATCGCATAATTAGGACAATTTGTAAATTAATTCAATTTGTTATACGATCGCACGAGTATGTTGTACAGTTAGAGGGGTTATTTATAAGTGGTTTTGTTATTTTAAGAATCTTTATAATTACGTTACCTTGACTAGCAACACCTTTAGCCCGGGGAAATTGGAGGAAATAATTAGTTTTTTATATTATTTTTACGACGGAAACATACAAACAATATTATATTAAGTATGGTAGTTATCTGCTCGCGACTGTAGATACTTACAGTCTTAAAAATATGATGACCATTATACTTTTTATCAAAATTGGTTCAGCAGTTTACCGTAAAAAGGTAACAGGCACACAAAAAACAATCACATTGATTATACCATTAAAATACTGAGTAGTAGGCCTGTAGGGCAAAGGTCTCACTGATAAAATATTAGAAGATACAGTAAGGAAGAAATCTGTAAGGTTGCGGGTTCGATTCCCGTGCGGGGTGAATATTTGTGTGAACCACAAATGTTTGTCTCGGTCTGGGTGTGTGTGTGAATGAGTCTGTGCGTAGTTTCTGATACCCTAGATACAAGTTTCAAACTTAGGGGTCAGTTACTATAATCAGATGATGTAGTGAATGATTATGTTATGTTTTAAATCTGTTATCACCACGCTTACGTGTTGATGATCTCAAATAACAATATTTATCTCAAATAACGGTTCTATGGGCTATAAGTATATTTAGTTTTATAGTATAGTAGCAGGGCCCCGCGATTTTACCCGCAGGTTCCCGCGATAGTGCATGAAATTATACTAAAAACCTTCCTCTTGAATCACACTCCGTTGCGTAGTTTTAAAGATCTAAGCATACGTAGAGACAGACAGCGGGAAGCGACTTAATTTTATACTATGTAGTGATATATTCAAAACAAATTCCGACCTCACAGTTAGCAAAGGCTGTCGACAGCAAAAGTGAAAGACAGTCGCACAGCTGCACTAATTAAGTAGTGCTTAGGTGTGCATTCTACTTAACGTGCGCGGGCGCATACAATGTGGTCAGTGTTATGTCACTGACCGTTTGCGTCATTTACCTTTCGACTGTTGAATGGAATACGGAATTTTTAATATATTTATCTCGGTTGTTAGCAAAACATAACTTATCATAACTTTTATTAATATATCCGGTCATATATCGCCACTTAGTCTTGTTATTTATTTGCTTATATATCTTTTTAGTAAATAAATGGCAGTCCAAAACAAACAGACATGTTTACGCACACAATTATTTGTCATGATTAGGAATCAATTTTATGAAATTGATTGACGTTGATGAAGATTGACGTTTCAACTACCGAATGTATCAGCAACGTATTGAGCCACAATATTTTCTGTGCCGGTGACAGCGTCGCTGTAGTCGCATCTTTTTGTTGTCAATTTATTGAAAATGTATCCAAATGACATTGGAGTCAAAACGACAATAAGAGCTTCCAATTTAGCCGCCGGCACAGAAAACTTTGTGACTCATAGTTCCCGATCCCGTGGGACTTTCTGCATTATATCAGTATAGTAGTTGAAACACCAATCTTCCAGTCCCGGATTAACCCTTAATCAAATTAAGCAATTGCCTAGGGCACCACGTCTGGAGTCACCAGAAAACACCAGAAGGGGCACCAGAACACATGATAGGTATGCCTGAAATGTGCCCTACCTCGTTGAACATAGCGAGCTCAGTATTAGCTGAACTTATTTCCACTCTAGCTATAACAGCCCTGGGGGCCCGAAGGCTTGGATTGCTTAGGTCATCATGAAGTCTTAATCCGTCACTGCAATCTTCGTTGAGTTTGTTAGTGGGGTCATCTGACTTTCCTAGCATAAAAACTGTTGTGGTTTATTTGATATGTCATGTTATTATTTGTATTTGCAGGCTGTGATAGAGCACGGGTCGAAGCTGTCGACGGACCTGGCGACCGGGTACCTCGCCAAGTGCGACGAGAACTACAGAACCAAAGACTCACTCATACATCTCGGACTACGATTAGGTATCAATTCAATTTATTTAATTATTTTTTTTACAATACATTATATTTTTACGTAATGATCGAGACCTCCTGCTAGGCTAGCATGACTTCGAAAACGCGATAGATACAGCGATTTATTGACATCCAACTGTCAAAATATAATAAATATAGCCGCCATATTTAATTTTATCAAATCGTACTACGCCATATTCATTTGGTCATGTTTGCGAAATCGATATTATTTCGTGGTGTCTATATCATTTATAAATTGATACGGTGAGGTAAGGTCTCTCAAACCACGCACCCAAGGAAGACATCACATATTATTCATTTATCGCCTTTATGTAGCACTTACACATGTAACTCTATTTTCAATACTAAGTGCTGAGAACGAGAATTTCCTTAGTTTGTACTTATATCATCATCACTATCATCACTCATCAGTTTGAGAGGCATTTGTCGACCATACTCTTACTAAGTCTCGTGTCCCGCGGATTTACCAACAAAAATTGAATGTGTTTGTAAATGTTTGTTAAAGTCAATTGTTGATAGATATCAATTTAATAAATCAATTTATTATTATGTATTTATAATTTCCAATGCCTGTAATGGCGCCTGCATTGTCGGCATATCGGTACTCGGAGGGTCGTATTATTAGAAGGCGAGACGTGACACTTCAGCCGATCAGTATTTTAAGACGAGCAGTTTTACATTAATAGATTAACGTCTATAGATTCGTTTGGAGATTCAATAATAAATCTTAATGTACATTAGATACTCCTGCACATTATACTCTATTATGGGTAGTTCGTTCACACTCAAACGGTTGTTTTGGGTGAATTTTTGAAATTGAAATTTACGTTTGGTTCAACACTTCTATAAATGTACATATAATAATATTAGAGGTCGTTCTAAATACAATATGGTGGACTTCTAAAACGACGGATTATTTTTTATGACACACACATGACTACGCTACTTTCCTTTCATAATTTACACTAGCAGCGCCCCGCGGTTTCACCCGCGTAGTTCCCGTACCCGTGGGAATTTCGGGATAAAAATGTTCCTATCCTATGTACTTTCCCGGACCATAAGCTACCCCTGTACTAAATTTCAAGTCAATCGGTTCAGTAGTTTAGCCGTGAAAAGGTAACAGACAGACAGAGTTACTTTCGCATTTATAATATTAGTTAGGATTAGGATTAGTTAGGATTCATATTAGGAAATAGGTAATTGAAGTCTTCTTTCATAAACCCCTCAACATTCATAAGTACTACTTTGATTCCCAATGTTCGTAAACGTTATCTAATATCCCCTATGTCCCATGTTCCAGGTAGTTTCCTAAACGAGACGGGGTGGTACGCGGACGCACAGCGCGTGCTGACGAGGTGCCGCGACATCTGCCAGGCGCGTCCGCAGACCACATACTACAAGAGGCTCACACTCGAGTGCTGTCACAGGTAACGTGGTCTATTTCAAAAGTAGCCATTAGGAATATGACTAAGAATGATTCAATTTTTGTAACAAACCTTTACGACTTCATAATAGAAACATTGAAGTGTTTCATAATAGAGTCTCTCTTATAATGCCGCTATATTTTATGTGCCGGTGGTCAAAATTGGAAGCTACTATTATCATTTTGACAAATGTCATGTGTATACATTTTCATTACACTGACAATCAAATAATGCGATGGAATTGTGGCACAATTAGTCTGATTGTCATTCACCGCGGTAACGGCAATATGGCGTTCCTTGTCTTAATTCACATGTTTAGGCTGAGCTCTTTATTCTAAGTCAAACCTTTTTAAAAACAAATATACACCATAACATACAAATCATTTGAGCCTTATTATAACTGTCATAAGTACATCAACAGATATCCCTTCACACGCCATATTGAGCATACCACTTGAACCACGTTCCGCAGACTGCTGTACACGCAGTCGGCGTACTGCTGCTTCCCGGCGGCGGCGGAGACGTACTCGCTGGCGCTGCAGCTGATGGGGCTGCCCGAGGAGCTGGGCCCGGAGGCCGAGCTGCCCGACGGCGCCTTCGCCATCGCCGACACCTGCTCCGTCGGCCTGCAGACCGACGACCACCTGGACAGCAGGTCGGTACTAACTGAACTTCAAGTTAGATAGATATAGTGCATTCATTTTGCGGTGAGACAAAATGTAAACAAACCATGAAAAAGGTTATTTTGTATGTCATGTTTTATCAATAATACATAGAGTACTCCCTACTGACTACTTGATATTTAATTAATCTTTGAAATATAGAATATATAACATACTAGCATTAGCCCTCAACTTCGTTCGCGTGTAATAATTATTTTAACACGCGACTTCATTTATGTAGAAGGTGAAAAAAATAGTTATTCTGTGCCGCCGTGCACTAGCCGGGTCGCCTTGTCATAGTAACTATTTAGTAATCTGTGGCCTTGATCATAATTTTGCTGTAATGTTATTTTAAAACTAAGATATCTTCTAAGATACTTATTGAAATCAAATCATGTAAAAGGCAAATGTCTTTTAGATTAAATACTTTTGAAATGTAAGCGCAAAAAATGTGTTTTTTACGACATCACATTAGAAGCTCCTAGATTTATCGGTGTTTCTCTACAATATCATGCATGTATTATACATATAAACTTTCCTCTGGTATCACTCTATTAAAAAAACCGCTACAAAATCCGTTGCGTAGTTTTAAAGATTTAAGCATACATAGGGACGGACAGACAGCGACAGCGACTTTGTTTTATAAGTACTATTTAGTAACCATAGATAAAAGATTGGTTAGATACCGCGATACCTGATGAGATACATATATTATTAATAGTTACTCGCATGTTCACACTGCCAGCGAGTAACTATTATGATCACGGATGAACAGTTCAGTTCATCCGTGATCATGGCGCTTGAAACAGCGTAGAAATATTGGAAACTCGAAGCCACTACTTTTGAGCAATTGGTAGGGAATAAGACACCTTGGCCATAAAATACCTGGAAATTTAATGAAATACCGATAATGCGTCTCGGAGATTTTTCGTCGAAGCATATACAACAGCCCGAATCAAATGATTGACATACGTTACGCGCGTTTTTTAAAATATGCAAAATTAAATGTATTTTTTTATAATCTAACTGAGATATTTTCTTAATTTTTTTGCGGAAGAACATTCTACAGAGTCTTAGAAAACTACAAAAGAAAAAGCCAAATCGTTCTAGCCGTTCGCAAGTTATGACGTGATAACGGCAAACGGGTTTCATTTTTATATATATAGACTAGCGGCGCCCTACGGTTTCACCCGCGTAGTTCTCGTTCCCGTAAGAATATGGGGATAAAATATGCTAAAGACCTTCCCACTGAATCACTCTATCTATTAAAATAAACCGCATCAAAATCCGTTGCGTAGTTATAAAGATCTAAGCATACATAGGGACATCAGGACATAGGGACATAGAAAGCTACTTTGTTGTATACTGTTTTTGATGATTACACGAAATTTGTTTCTTGAATTATTTTTACACAGTTTCACCATGCAAACTGACATTTTACTACGTATTATGTTCAAAATTTAATAAAACATTAGGAACATACGCCTCACAGACAGCTTGCAGTGTGACTGGCTTGGATACGCCGGGTATGTACATGTAGTATTTGTTGCCGCATTTGACTACGTCGGCGATACCTACCAAACACACCGAAACCAATTCATCATCTAAGGTAGTAATAGTAATCACAATGATAATTGACATTACTAAAACCTAAAAATGCTGTGAATCTCAAACTATGGATACATTTTAATACTACTAAATGAAGGTGAACAGTCATTTTAAGTAATGAAAGTAAAATTAATAGTTTTCGTATTTAGCCGGATTGTACCCGTCATTTTTACTCTTGATCAACTTGTTGACGTGAGTGTTTTCTTCCCGATTATATAGTAAAGTATATTGTAAATTTTTGATAATTCTTTGTTTAAAGTAATTATTGTATTATATTTTATATTCAGTTATCGTTAAATTTCTGTTATCTGAACGTTGATTTTGATGAAAATAAGTGAACCTGGTTCAAACAGCGCTTGCACTTTTACTTCGCCGAAGATCCAAACATACACCAAGGTGTTATTAATATACTTATTTAAATATGTAGAAGAGACTTGGCCAAAGATTCGTATCCCTACAAAAATTCTATTGTATATAACGACTTCACGAGCCTCCGTTTACCGATTTCTAAAAGAAAAAAAGGAAAATCCATGTTGGAGCTCTTCTTCTGAGGATCACCAATAAATAGTTGTTTATTTATTTTGTAGTAAAACAATTCAGGTGTTAACATGAATTGTTTTTACTTGTACTCAACTCATCCTGTTTATTACCTTTTTATTGATTTTTACACTAAACTAAATTAATAGACGACTTATCAAAGATGCCTACTATGTCTTATTTTACTTTCATATATATAACTCTAAAAAAACTATATATTTTTCGCCTAAATGAGCTAAAAGTTTGACAACCAGTATTTCTTTGTTTACATTTTGTCTCACGGCCAAATGAACAGACTATAGATATAACTCTTTATTGCCTTTCACAAATAAAACAGGTAAGTATACAAATGTATACTTACTGTTTTATATACTAAAATATAACACATAGAAAGAACAATGGGCGGTCTTATCGCTAAAAGCGATTTCTTCCAGGCAACTTTAAGTTACATTAGCTTGGCGGTTTTTAAACGAATGCATCAATGACGTTATTTTCGTGCGTAGCGTGTGCGTGTACTTCGGTGGGTTTTACCTCATACATTTTCATAGAAAGCGAAGCTGAGTACACGTACGCAGCGTGTGCGTGTACTTCGGTGGGTTTGAGCCTTTAAGCTCTATATAACGTTATGTCGTGCCGTGTTGCAGATGGGAGGGCGGCATGTCGCGCTGCGGCGGGTGCGGCGGCGCGGGCGCGTGGGGCGGCGGCGGGCTGGCGGCGCGCCTGTGCAAGGAGTTCAGCGCGCTGTTCTTCGTGCGCTGCGACTACAACCTCGCGCACGCCTGGGCTCTGCGCGCGCTGCGCCTGCTCACGCCGCACACGCCGCCCAAGTCAGTAACAACATATTTTATTATTAAACGAAACGTACGACATTATGTTTTCTCGCTCTGCACTACCGCGGCAGAGCGAGACGCCGGCGCGGGCACATCGCACTCATCCTCCTGATGAAGGCCACCGAATGTGGCTGAAACTAGTCGAGGGATTCGACTTAAATAAGTTTAACACGCGTTATCTCCCCTCCTAATGATCTCAGAGTAATTTTATATAGTCTATCTATAGCCTTCCACAATAAATGGGAACATTGAAAGTTTTTTTCAAATCAGACCAGTAATTTCTGAGATTACGCGTTGAACCAAACCAACTCTTCAAGCTTTATAATGAGTATAGATTCGTCATAATAACTTTCCCTCATTCGTTTACTAGCTGTGGTCACGGTTATGCGGAATTTTATTCCATGGGAATGTTAGGATAAAACGTATCCTATGTGTTATTTCTAGCTATAAAGGACATCTGTACCAAATTTCATATAAATCGCTCGAGCCATTTAGACGTGAAGAAGGAACAAACATACACTCGCTCTAAAACAGTGCGATAAAAACTTGTTCCCTAGAATTTCATAGAACATCTGTCGCAACTTTTATCTTTGTTCTAAAGCCCGGTCGTAATTCACAGAGAATATAGTACGTTGACCTGTAGATATCTTTTTCTATCGCACCTGCTGCTTAAATTATAATGCGTCCCGCTCGCACGGATGCAATGGCGAGCTGGACGCATTATAATTTAAGCAGGTGTGACAGAGATAGATAGCTACAGGTCAACGCACGATACTTCATGTGAATTACGATCGTGCTTTACTCTATAAAATAAGTGTATGTCCGTATGGTAGGATCACAATCGACGTGCTGCGCGCGTGCGCGAAGGCGTGCGTGGTGAAGCGGCGGTTCTCGGGCGGCGGCGAGTGCGCGCGCGCCGCCGTGGGCCTCGCGCGCGCCGCCTGGGGCTCCGCCCACCCGCGCTACGCCGCCGCGCTGCTCGACCTCGGCTTCTACCTGCTCAACGTCGACTCCATCGTGCAGAGCGTCGCCGTCTATGAGGTACGTGTATTGATAAAGTCTTCAAGATTCGTCCCATTCACAAAAAGGTTTCCAAGTGTCGAGTGAAACGGAGCTTGGTGAAGAGAGAAGTCGCGAGATTTCCAGCACCTTATATAATGTATTCCACGTGTGGGCGTCTTCTGTACCATTAGGTTACTTGTTGACAGGCTCTTCTCCGCAATTAGACGACTCAGTTGCGTCCATTTTGCGTTACCATTAGGTTATGACATACTGGTTTTATGCTGCACCTCTTCATAATACCACTATAGAGTCGTAGTATACTAACCCCCGTCGTGTATTCTCCCCAGGAGGCGCTGGGCATCCTGCGGCGCGTGTTCGGGCGCAGCAGCCTGCACGTGGCCACGGCGCAGGAGGACCTGGCGTACGCGCTCTACGTGCTCGAGTACTCCTCGGGGCGCTTCTACAAGGCACGGGACCACGCCGAGCGCGCCATCAGGATCATAGAGGTATACACTCTATTACGATCATAAGTACTTCATTATAACCCAAACTAAAGAAATCAATCTCAAAAACACGTTATCCTACTTATTCCAGAACCTAGTGCCCCCGGACCACTTGCTGCTGGCGTCTGCGAAGCGCGTGAAGGCGCTCATCCTGGAGGAGATCGCTCTCGACATCCCCGCCGGGCAGGATATGAGTGGTAATAGATAACAATACCACCGCCGCACAACAATACGCAACGTTCATATGTACAGGCTGTTATATTCATACATACTTTGCTGAAATATGTAGTTAAAAGCGTGACTTTGTGTATTAATGTATTATTAACGTTGCGTATAGTGTGCGGTCGGTATTACGTTTTTCTATACTTAAATAAGATTTTATGACAAAAAGAGAGGTGAAAAAGAGTTTCTTCGATTCTTCTCGGCAGGCGAAATTTTCGATTTACAAGTGGTCACGGAAAAAGCACCCTTTTTGAATCTCTTCTATTTTTCTCAATTGTCTCTACCCTCCTCCATAAAAAAACGCGCTTCGAGGTTAAAAAAAACAATGGCTTCCATTTTATGATTGAGGTGTGCCATTGTGTGAAGTTATTTGTCTATAAAAAAATACTATATTTTACCCCCTAAAGTATCCGACAGTACCCAGACACGCTGTATCTATGGCAAAAAAAACAACGATTTCCGGGTTATCTGGCATTTCTATGATTTCAAACGTTGTACACTGGTAATAAGTGTGTATTCTGAATATCCAGCAGAGCCGACGTTGCTGGACGAGTCGGAGTCGCTGCACAAGGCGGCGCTGGCGCTGTCCATGATGGCGTTCGGCGAGAAGAACGTGCAGACCGCCAAGCACTACGGGAACCTGGGCCGGCTGTATCAGAGCATGCAGAAGTTTCATGTCAGTAGAATATTATATACTTATGTGTGTGTATGGTCGAACAGATTTTGGCAACAGGAATAAGCTAAAGGAATCGGCCTTTGCTTAATTTTGAAGAAGAATACGCGTATAAACGCGTTATCATTTTATTACTCAGAACTCAGAATTAAATCAGAACCAACAAAATAAATGACTAATACTATTACTCAAGACTCTAACTGCCTTATTTGCGTTGCACTTTTAGTCTGGTTTAGCACTAAACCAGGTTTTACAATAAATTTTGAATACCGTCAAAGTGACAGATTTGACTGACAAGGTGTCAAATGCTTACCAGGTTTTGTTAAACCAAACTAAAAATGCAACGCAAATAAGGCAGTAATAGTTGTACATATATTTCAATTTATTTATTTCAACGAGAAACTGGAAATGGCATTGGATTCTTAAGTAAACTTAGTAGTTAACACGTAAACTTTGTAAAAGTTACTACCATCTAACAAATTCATTTTGTAGACGCTCAAAGTGGGCTTACGCTTGAATCTATGAAAGTTCATTCAAAATGTTCCCTTAGCGACTAAGCACACTATGCCGAAAATACGCGACTGAACTTCGGCGTGGTTTGTATTTTCGGCATAGTGTGTTTAATCACTTAGACGGACAGCATTCATATATATTATTCCAATAGTAGTTTATACATTTCTATATATGTAATATATAATTGCAGGACGCAGAAACAATGCACTTAAAGGCGATAGCGATCAAGGAGGAGCTTCTCGGCCCGGACGACTACGAGGTGGGGCTGAGCATCGGGCACCTCGCCTCGCTCTACAACTACCACATGAACATGCATCATGCGGCCGAGAAACTGTATCTACGGTCCATTTCTATTAGTGAGTACATCATTGTCTAGCAGCGCGGTTTTACCCCCGTAGTTTCCGTTCCCGTGAGAATACGGGGATAAAATATTAGCTTTTCATTAGTAAAAGAATTTTTGAAATCGGTTCAGTAGTTTCGGGGCTTATTCGTTACAAACAAACAATCAAATCTTTCCTCTTTATAATATTAGTGTAGATTTTTGTAGTTTGGTTTGGGTCTCGAAGAAGTGTAAATTATACTAACTTTGAATAAGGATGTGCCAAAAATGATTGTCTTTTTTCTATTCGTTAAAACCTGTGACAGATTAACACTTGAGATACCTACTTATAATTTTAAAAGACGAGCCGTTCTAAATAACGAAAATAACTACACAATATTTCGGCACTCGGTTCATAATCCCACGTAAAATTTGGTTACATTGCCTCTCCCAAATAACTTTATTACAATTTTGGGGTCAAAAAGTATATTTCTATCTTTTTTGTGAATTAATCTTGAGGAGTGCACTTCGATTGTGGTTGTAATATACTCCCGTATGTTGTACAGGTATGAAGCTATTCGGCGAGCGCTACTCAGGCTTGGAGTACGACTACCGCGGGCTGGTGCACGTGTTCACCGAGCTGAAACGACACGACCGCGCCGACTACTACAACCGCCTGCTCCAGCAGTGGCAGGAGCTGCGCGAGCAGTCGAAGGCGGAGCAGCACCCGGCGCTCGCCCACGAGGAGGTGATGCCTCTCCACGTCCTCCAGGCCAAGTTCTTCGGGCCCAACGACTGACTGCGTCGGTACGTCTCCGCGAACCTATATAGAGGACCTTTGATGTTTAACGATCGAATTTAAATGTTTGTATGTTAGACGGAGAGCACAAATATAAATGTCTATCTTGTTATTTTTAGTTTCGGTCTGCTTTGTGTCTGTGTAAGTTTGGCGTACAGAGGTCTAGTTGAGATATCAGACCTTCTCGGTGACATAGAGTAGGTCCGAATACTTCGGCTACTTCGATTTTATGTGTTTATTACTGTGATTAATCTAAATTACTAGTTTGTTTGGTCTAAAAATATTAATGCGTTATACTGCCTTTAAAAATGTAAAGTTTTAAATGGTATCTTTTTTAAAATGCTCATTTGTAAATATGTGCTTATAACCCCGATATATTGTAACTAGAAATAAATAAGTTCGGGACGGGAGAGTGCAGTACACGAGGTTAAACTGTTGACAACTCTGTGTAGCTGTACTTAGTCTCTGACATCCATAAAATAAACAGACACTGTATAAATATTTTTTTAACATATTTACGTGGGGCTGACGCGCGATTATAGCGTTTATCCATACTGCCGTAAGGGCGATGACAATTTGACATATTTGTATATTGAATCACTTGTTCTTTTATCTGAGATACATTAGCTTGTAGTTTGAAATATAACCTTATTCGAGGAGATCTCATAGAACGTGTGGCGTTTATAATTATAATATATCTCAGATAGAAGGACATCTTCATTGTATCGATGCCTGGTCGGGGTTGCTTCCACAATTCATGTTAACCTCAAATAAATGTTGGTTATGTTGAAAAGACGTCCAAAAGAGAAAATAATCGAGAATTTGTCGCTGGCAGGGCCTAGCTGTGTTACCCGCGCATGATTTGAATCATGGAGAAAAGTAGAGATAAAATGTAATGTCATTGTCATGTGTGTTTCGCGCCTTTTCAACATAACCAAAAACAATATTTTAGTGATAATTTAAAAAAAAATGACTGTTTACTATTACGTGTAGTTTCCTTAACTATATACTTAGTAGGTACTCCTTTAAAATGTTAAAAAATAACTAAAAAAAATAAATATTATTATTAATTTGTAAGTTGTTTCGTTAGTCAATTTGTGTATAATTTTAAAATTATGTAGTCGCTTGAGTGTAATATGTTGTTTATTTTGCGATGAATCGATGTGTTGTAAATATGATAGTTTGCCGATGTTGCCAGTCCTCGTTCATTGCTTGATAGTGTCCAAATTCAGTATTTATTGAGTGGTAGTGTCAACACATATCGTTTGGTACCATTTAGTGTCCGTTCCGCTGGCGAGGCGATGCCGCGCGCCTTCTACCACATTCGATATAAAGATGGCTGTTGAACGCGTAACGCGTTATTAAATAAGATGTATTATCACATTTTGAGTTTTATTTTATACATAGTTGTTCCCAAAAAGGATAATAAGTATCCTTTATCCTTTCCTACAGGAACGTCAGAGAACACTCCTAAGTAGAAAAGACGTGAAAGCAAAAATATACTTTCAATTCTATTACTTAAAACATAAAAAAATTTAAAAACCCCCCACACAAACTCTCTCAAACCCCCATAACTTTTAAACGGGTCAATCGATTTTCATCAAACATGTCTAAGAACACTCGCACGTAAGTCCCCTTTAATAAAAAAAAAACTAAATTGAAATTGGTTCATCCGTTCGGGAGCTATGATGCCACAGCAGACAGATACACACACACAGACACGTCAAACTTATAACACCCCTCTTTTTGCTTCGGGGGTTAAAAATATAACATAAAAGGATCAAGTAATACAAACAGATACACCATCAATAATTTAATGAGAATAAGCTTACAAACACATTTCTTAACAAATGGAATGCAATTTATTGATTTTGAAAAAATAATCAAACATTACAATAAATAAGATCTTATTAGCGTAACATGAGTAAGTATACACCCCTATTTTGAAAATATGGGACTTATTAAAATCAGAATATCTGTAGCAGTAACTGAATCCATATATCCAATAAAAATATCAAAAATGATAGTCGATTACTTATCTTTAAAAATACCAAATAAATGTCGTATTACCAGACAGCACACTAGCTATCAAGTATTCTGTGACGGCTCGGGTCGATGACCGCGCTCAGCTGTGTATCGCAGCGTTCGGTGTAGAATACAATAAAATTCGGCGGGATTTTGAAAATCTTTGACTTATCATAACTTTTTAAATAAAAGCAAAAGAAAAAAACTAACTTCACTATTATATTTTCACCCGTCGTTTACATTAGCTGTGAGATAAGGTATCGCAATTTCAAAATAAGGGTGTATAATGTACTAATTGAAATTCTGAGTGCGCTAGATAACTAGCGAATGTAAAATATAACGGCGCTAGTTTTGCTAGCGCTATAACAATTATGTATTAACTTGAAATCTATACAACACAAAAACAATGTATAAATATAGTTATTTATTATGACAAAAGAGTTAGGACCTATTTCACAACTTTCAAGTAAAGTCACTCACCAAGTAAAGTTACTTTTGTTTCTTTCTTACTTTAAATGTCAAGTGACAAAGACAAAACATGTGAGTAGATACTGGGAAGGTTACTTGAAGATGGTGAAATAGGCCTGAGTATTTCATTTAAAAGCCAAGGCACTAAACTCTAAGGCATTGTGTGAAGCTATTTCTGAAATAGCTTTGAGGCCGGTTCAAATTGATTTAAATATTAAAATCATATATTTCTATTTACTCTTCGCACGTTTCAAAATATAGCTGTCTCATGTTTTTACCTATTAACGTGTGCGCTAGAGAAAGACGGATAATTTTAGCTACAGTAACATCCATTACACATACACTCCTACATTACAACAATATAATAATCTAATGTGATGTTCATTTTAAACATAGCACAGTGAAAATACTTGTAGAGTATTCGATAACGTCTAGTACATTAAAAGCTTAAAAACTAAATACAACAGCAATCAATAAATTAAACCAAAAATACAAATTAATACAATTGACTTAACATTCGTGGTTCAATTCCAAAATATTACTTTTTCGCTAATAAACTTTAGACAAATACAACGGCTAAATAAAAAGATTCATCGTTTTAAAACTGGTAATTTCCTTAAGCAGGTCCAAGTAGTGCCACTAGCGCCCTCTTGTAGTCACCAGACGTCTCTCCCTGCTGCCGAGTCGCGGAAACAACGTGTTACAATGTAGTTCACAGTAACGGCCGATAGATGGCGTTGTATTGAAGTGCGGCGGGCGATGCGCATGCGGCGATGTGCGAGAAAGAAATGCGACATGGATTAGTAATTTGAAGATAGATTTTGAATAAGTGGTATACTAGAGAATATATTTTTTTACTTTTTGACCGTTTGTGTGGTGGGACACTATATTTTAAATAGAAATTGGGTCTTTAATAAAATTTCGTATTTTTTTGTATTGTTCTGAATTATTTTCAGCTTATAATTTTTATTACAGATTATTTTTTCGAAACATTTAAGAAACTTTACTTCAATTAACAAATCTAAATATTTAAGTAAGTGCCATTTAAACTAGTTCTCACCTCCTGTGTCCGGTCACCAGAGAGATAATGAGAAAAATATTACAACACATTAACATACATAATAGTTAAAAAATAATTTAGTAACAACATTTAAAGCTTATATCTGACATGCAAATTATTGATAAGAAGAAGGAAGAATATAAGAATAACATTAGACATTAATGTGCTATAATATTAAAAATGAGCCTCATTCCTTTTGGCTGATAAATGATAATAAATGTGGTTCAAAAGTTATTTTGTCGCATATTTTTGAGATAAGCAGTCGCCATTGAAATTATTATAAATTGTATCTCATGCCTTAAAAGAAGGTGCTAGGAGTTCCAGTCCAGAAATCCCATTTAATGGAATTGTTTCAGGAGATCTTTGGACTTTCTAAGCTATTACATATTATATTATCTGTCTGGGCCGATTTCTATGAAACTGTTTTTATTATCTTAAGAGGAGAAAATTTACCTAAGTGCTCGCATAATATAAATTTAGGTGCATCTAAGTAGTCCACAAAGTTGGTATCGCGACATTAATTTTTTTATTTTTGGTTAATACTAATATTAAAAAGCTTTGCGCAAAATTTAGGAACAATCAGCTGACAGCACCTATTACCAAAATATCTTTAACTACCATTAATGTCAGTACCTTGAGATCACTCTCGAGCGTCTTATCGTAAATCCTCTCATACTCCTCCTTGATCCCTTGGAGATCGATCTCCGCGCGCGTGACTACGATCCTGACGAGCACGTTATCATCCGTGCCGGCGCCCTGCATGGCGGCGCGCAGGCGCTGCGCGAACCAGGCGGGCGCGTTCTCCACACACTCCACTGCAAGCGAAAACATACCTTAACTTCGCTGAGCAGAGTCTTATCGTACATCCTCTCGTACTCCTCCTTGATGGCCTGCAGGTCTATCTCGGCGCGGCTGACGATGACGCGCACGAGCGTGCGGTCGTCCGTGCCGAGCCCCTGCATGGCGCCGCGCAGTCTGCCCGCGAACCAAGCGGCCGCGTTTTCCACGCATTCCACTGGAATTTTGGCGGGTATTTGGGTTTTTTGGTACTTCATACCAGACTAGACTAGTTTTTTAAAAATGCTGTCAAAATTTTAATCTCCAGGACTTGAACCCGGAACCATGCTGAACCGTAGCTAGACTATTTTGTCCATGCTTATATTAACCCTGTGCGTAGATACCAAACAAAGCCTTTTTTTTAATTTCCTTCCTAAGTATTTGCAAAATTTATGTTGAAAAAGTGATAATTTTGTACAGTTACCAAATAAACAGACAAAACAGTAATGAAGTACTGATTAATTGAAAGTTCATCATAAAATTATTTATATTATCGTCAGCCATCGTGTCATTAACACAGCTGCACTGTATGTTGTAATCGTAATTCGTACTATAAATACAAATAGGCCACTTCCTCGTAACACCAAGCGCGTATACGTCACCACAGAAGCATGCGCCGACGCAATTGTCAGCAATTACTCTTGGGAGGATCATTGACAATGCCACCGATAATGTAAGACGAATACCAGACTTTAAGATTGATAAAGACGAATAGCATTTTTATAAATTGTACAAAAAAAAAGTGTTTTACTTACAGCTGTAGTTGACTTTTTTTCAATTATTATATACTAGCTGGGCCTCGCGGTTTTACCCACATAGTTCCCGATCCCGTGGGATTTTCGAGACAAAACATAGCCTATGTCCTTCCCCGGACTATAAGCTACCCCTGCACAAATTTCAAGTCAATCGGTTCAGTAGTTCACACGTGATGCCGTGACCAAGGGAAATAGGGATTCATTTTTATACATAGAGAAATTATGTAGTTTGTCCCACTGCTAGCCAAAAGTCTCAAATATGATCTTATTCAATGTAATAATGTCCTCATTCATCGTACTACGTATTCAACTGTGCCCCGCGATTCAACCCATGTTAAATTCAGACTCCACAAACACTCGCACATTTTCACCTGTATAAAATCTACAACAGCGACCTTATCCTTTATCTGGCTGTTGTGTAGTATAAGGAGGTGAAGGAGGCCGCCTTAGGCTCAGCGCAGACAGAACGGAGCGCAGCGGCGAGGATATTTTAACGCACTTGAAAATAAACTTTAAAATTATTAAAATTAAGTGCATAAATGCTTGAATCTGACAAAAAATGTTCGCGCGTCCTCGAAGATACGCGGATAAGCATACGCGATCCGTAAAGAAAATGCCCGAGACCGCGCGGGGATTATTCCTCTCCGTTTGCGCTGACCTCTTATGTTGATGATGATGATGATAATATGTACAACCAGCGACGCCCCGCGGTATCACCCGCGTAGTTCCCCCTCCCGTAGGAATATGGGGATAAAATTATGCTATAAACCTTCACACTGAATCACTCTATCTATTAAAACAAACCGCATCAAAATCTGTTGCGTAGTTTTAAAGATCTAAGCATACATAGGGACAGAGAAAGCGATTTTGTTTTATACTATACAGGGTGTCCCGTAAGTAGTGGACCAGGGTCCATATTGGCTCACCTAAAGTTCTTTACCCGAAAATGTTTTTCCTAACTATTTGTAGTCCGAATGATCATTCTTCCTAAAATTTTTCATCCTAAAGTTTTAATTCATACTATTTGTAGTGCTACCGACGATGCTCATAACACTGATGTGTCCTAAAATTTTAATTACTAACATCATTAATGTAAATATATTTAAACTCCTACTGTTTTTTATCATAACGCTTTTATCCCTAAACATACTTACCATAATATTTTCACTCATGCTCAGAAAGAAACATTTACCAAGTGTAATAAAAAATATATACGGGTAGAAGATGATATTTATAGTTTTAATGATTATTATACGACTCGTTTACGGTTATGCTTATGGCCTGGGAGTTTACCATAACCATAACTAAAGGACCAATTCGGTTCTGGCACTTCGCCGGCCGCTGCCGCGGCACGCTCGCTACGCTCGCTCGGCTCGTGCGTTGGGGTCACAGTTCTAACATAACCTAAACCAATAATTAGGAATAGGACCGATTCGTTACTGGAACTTGACTGAATGATTGGAGCAGGACTCTGGTTTTGCTCGCTCGACTCGTGCGTTATATGTTATACCTACATGTTATGTAAAAACAAAGTTACGAAAAATTTATGTATATAATATTGATTATAATAAATAAAAATAAATCTAAACAAAAAAGATATGACTTTGAATAATAGTATGAACGATGGTTATGTTGAGAAAATATAGGAAAACAAATGTTTCGGAATTAAAACATTAGTGACAAAGATTTTAGGAGTTGCGATTGTTAGGATAAAAAATGTTAGGAAGAAAATTTTCGGATTTCCAATTATCGGAGTTGAAATTTTAGGTGAACTTTGGCGCACCCAGTGGACCAACGGGATGTGGGGGATAGGAGAGACCGTTACCTACCAGAATCACCAAAATTTATTGTCCTAGGCCTCATAGTTTTGAAGTTATAACGTTTTTTAGTAAGTAGGTGAAATTATCGTACTATGTGCACATTTTTCTTAATTCTACAAAATGTATTACTTATTTTGATGTTATTTTTATTCAAGGGCGTTAAGAATACATAGGTTTTTCTAACTTAAATCATCTTTTAGTGTAGTTATCATTAACATTAAAACTAATCAACAAAACAAGTGCAATTGTTAAATTTCAAAATACTCTAAGAGGTATTTGAGCTGAGCTGGTGTAAAAAAAATGTATTGTAGCCTTGTGGCACTTTATTTTAAAAACATCTACATATCATAAAGATTACAAAAACGTATAACAATGTGGTTTCAAATGAGTAGTTTTTCATTTTAACTAATATCAACGTAAAAGGGAACTTTTGAGAGAAAACAAAAATTCATTGCTAATTATGGAAATTCGTTTATTACTTAATTTATTTTTACATTAAGGGTTCAAAATGCTTTTCTTTAGCTCTTGTGCATTAAAACATCTTCGTATAAAGTCTTTTTGTAAATTTTTTTGGGCTCTTTGATGTTTTTTTATCAATTCAGCAACATGATTGAAATTTTGTGATAACTCTCTTTTAATCAGAAATATTTGTCTCATTAACTGCTTCTTTGAGGAAACCCCATAGAAAATAATCCAAAGGATTCAAGTCGGGAGATCGTGGCCTATTTCATGGCCGATCGCTGGCCATGAAATAGTACCTTCGCGTCCAAACCATCGATTTGGGAACATCTCATTAAAAAATTCAGTCACTTACCGTGAATAGTGGGCAGGTTCACCTTCGTACTGCAACCACATTCTCTCTCGCGCAGTTTCAGGCCTTATGCATAACCAACATCTTCGAATAAAGTTAAGAAGTACGCGAGAGTATGTGGTTCCGCGCAGTTTCAGGCCTTGTGCATAACCAACATCTTCGTTAAGTTAAGAAGCACGTACGAATGTTGCAGTACGAAGGTGAACCTGCCCACTATTCACGGTAAGTGACTGAATTTTTGAATGAGACGTTCCCAAATCGATGGTTTGGACGCGAAGGTACTATTTCATGGCCAGCGATCGGCCATGAAATAGGCCACGATCTCCCGACTTGAATCCTTTGGATTAGTTTCTATGGGATTTCCTCAAAGAAGCAGTTAATGAGACAAATATTTCTGATAAAAAGAGAGTTATCACAAAATTTCAATCATGTTGCTGAATTGATAAAAAATCATCAAAGAGCCCAAAAAAGTTTACAAAAAGACTTTATACGAAGATGTTTTAATGCACAAGAGCTAAAGAAAAGCATTTTGAACCCTTAATGTAAAAATAAATTGAGTAATAAACGAATTTCCATAATTAGCAATGAATTTTTGTTTTCTCTCAAAAGTTCCCTTTTACGTTGATATTAGTTAAAATAAAAAACTACTCATTTGAAACCACATTGTTATACGTTTTTGTAATCCTTATGATATGTAGATGTTTTTAAAATAAAGTGCCACAAGGCTACAATACATTTTTTTTACACCAGCTCAGCTCAAATACCACTTAGAGTATTTTGAAATTTAACAATTGCACTTGTTTTGTTGATTAATTTTAATGTTAATGATAACTACACTAAAAAATGATTTAAGTTAGAAAAACCTATGTATTCTTAACGCCCTTGAATAAAAATAACATCAAAATAAGTAATACATTTTGTAGAATTAAGAAAAATGTGCACATAGTACGATAATTTCACCTACTTACTAAAAAACGTTATAACTTCAAAACTATGAGGCCTAGGACAATAAATTTTGGTGATTCTGGTAGGTAACGGTCTCCGCTATCCCCCACATCCCGTTGGTCCACTACTAACGGGACACCCTGTATAGTGATGATACCGACCAATAGCGGAGAGCGCGTCCTTGAGCTCGCCGCCGATCTCGGCCTTGATGGCCTGCTCGATGGTGCGGCCCGAGATGTTCTTGTACTCCTCGAAGATCTGACGCAGCTGGGCGAAGCTCTCGTGCGCCAGGATCTGACAGTGGAAGTATGTGGTGTAGTCGGGTTAAGAATTTGGTACTCAAGACAATTATATGTATAAAATGCTAGGATTTAATTATATTGTGAAAGTGTATGTTACATAATATTTTTTTACTTATTTTTTAAAAACAAATTCAACGATAAATTATAATTTAACGTCTATCCACACATATCAAGGTCGTACCAAGGCCCTGACGGGGCACGTCTTCATTATGTGAGGATCGATGTAATGAAAACATGAAAACTTATTCACTTATTACATAAAATATCATGAAAACTTAAATCTATTCTGACAGTTTTAACAGGAAAGTAAGTGATGTAAATAAAAAAATATGGGAACACGGCTTGGATTTCTTTAAGAACACAGCTTAAATTCTTCATCTGCAATACGTCCACTCACCCTGTTAAACACCTCCTCGTCAGTGCCCCACTTGGCCTCGCCGGCGTCGTACAGCGCCTGCGCATCCTCCCGCGCCTTATCCACGTCAACAGCTGACTCCTCGTTACGCGCGCCCTGGTGAGCCGACTACTTCAGGTAGGGAAAGAGTCGCGGGGCCTTGGGGGGTTGGTGGTCAGTGTTGTGTGTGTGGGGGGTTGAATCGGTTTCGTTGTAAGGGAAATAACATAACATAATCATTCACTCCATCATCTCATTATAGTAACTGACCCCTAACTAAGTTCATAACTTGTATCTAGGGAATCAGGAACTACGCACACACTCATTCAAACACACACCCAGATACGGTCTAACCACGGTTGATCCAATTAATAACAAGAACTAAAACAGTAAGAGGAAACCGGACTTGATGTCATTATCGTTACGTTGACGAAGCATAGTTGTTATTGCTTTTGAGAGCAATTTCCACCACGACTCTACGGCCAATAACTTGCCGTGCGTGTCCCTACACCTGCACACGAGGACCCATGCACACATGAGGCACATGAGGACCTTGATAGCGCTAAATCGGTGGCCGAGTTTTGGTCCTCAAAAATATGAGTCGACACGCAAAGAAGAAGAGCAATTTTATATAACTTTCTAGATATTGACCGAATATGAGTAAAATAGAGCTAATAGAAGATACGAGCGAAAATAAATAAAGAATAATAGATACGAGCGAAAAAATAATAATATCTATTTATAAACCTGTATATTTACATCAGAAAACAAAAGCTTTGACCCAATTGATTTATTTACAAACGCGCGCGTTTTGATTATAAAATTGTATCATAGTTTTACGATAAGAAACAAACATACAAACTACGGAAGTTGACTTTTTACAATAACGTACTAAAACCTTTTTAAAAAAACCCCATAATTACAATGCAGAGACCACCAAACTCTCAAGGCCGTACTTACGTACATCGTAGCAGAAGCAAAGAAACAGAATTGTTCGTGAGTAAGTACATGTAACCTTGTGCAGCGAGCAGTGAATCATACCTCAAACCAAATTACCTCTGATTACTTGATAAAAAGATCTTTTGTAACGCCGAAGTATAGAGCAATTTATGACTATGTTACTAGGTACACTACTAAGGGGAGCCAAATTATCAACGGATCAAATTTAAAGGGATCAAATGTTATTTGGTTAAAACAAGTAAATTAAAAAACGAGACAGACAGACATAAAAGCCAGTGACTTAAAAAGTGTTACTTATGAACACCTAAACGGGTAATAGGCAATAAGATTATCTGATAATGGTGTGGCCTAAGACCAAATAAGTAAGTAGTTATAGACACTCAAGAACAACCATGCGGCTAAGTCTTATCTAAATATGATGTTCTAAATATGCAGTTTAAAAGACGAATAGGTACTTTTTAAGTTTTAAAGTAAACTATGTTTTAAATTATTATTATTCTTTCTGTCTGCTTTTCAATCCACACATTAAATACAAGGTCTAGCGTTATGTATATTTGTGTTGGTAACACATAAAAGCTTTTAATATAAGTACTTAATTAATTTTAGTTAGTAAATTATTATGCGATGAAAACAGCACAAGCCATAACGATAGTAGTTATTATAGTTAATTACACAAATAATTCTCACGGGTAAATTATTTAAGTGTTAATAATTTAACTAAATGAACTGTGCTCCGCGGTTTTGGTAATAAACAAAAATAGTGTATGTTTACGTTTTTATTCCAAGAACTATGAGAATCTAGGAAGCTGGATTGGATACAGCACAATATCACAGCACAGTTAGGGACTAGACACATTTATTTATTATGTATACGTTTTTATTACCATTTTTATTACGATTTTGTATGGAGACGCATACGCATCCATTCAGCTGAATGGACGCGTACGCGTGCTTACGCGTCGCCATACAAAATCGTTGTTTTGTATGTATAAACGCTGAATGGAGCTGAATAAATATGTCTACTCCCTTAGTATTTACTTATGAAATAGGAGATTAAAGTGTTTCACATACCCTTTAAGAGTAGTTACTCTTAAATACTCTTAAAGGGCATTCCATAAAACAATGTAGTTTATCATAGACGTTGGGTATAATAGGTTTATAAAAGTCGGGATGTTTCTTGAATGGGATAAACTACTGAGATATACCAAATACATTAGTAAACAAGTAGTATTAAGTAACAATGATATTAGACTTACAACCACGATGAGTGTCAGCAACCTCCTGAAGTGTCCTGAAGTTTCAGAGCACATGTGTTCGGCGAGGGGACGGTCGTACACTGCGGGACAAGTTATTATACCATTTATTCATTTGAAACATATAAAAGCCACTTTCTGGCTTCGCGTATGTGCCAAATTTGGTGATACTAAACGAACGACCCCAATTCTCAACAAAATCAACTGGGTTTTTAGAGGGTAGGCCTCGCTCTCTGGCGGAGAGAGTCCCTCATAACCGTTTAAAGTCTCTTTTTTTTAACATAATCATTCACTACATCATCTCATTATAGTAACTGACCCCTAACTTAGTTCGATACCAGTATCTAGGGTATCAGAGACTACGCACACACTCATTCACACAACCAGACCGAGACAAACATTTGTGGTTCACACAAATATTCACCCCGCACGGGAATCGAACCCGCAACCTTACGGATGGCAGTCCGGCATGGTAACCACTCTGCGAGGTCATCTTTCCTTAGACTTCGTAGTGTGAAGTTTTATTCATTTCTCAAAAAGTCTACCAGGGACAAAATAGTTTATAACAAACAACATACATCTCTCATAAGCATCAACAATATCGGCGATCTCCTTCTTGGTCCGGGTGCAGAGGATCTCGACCAGCGTGTCTTCATCCGTGCCGATGCCGTCCATGCAGTGGTGCAGCTCCTTGCACAGGTACTCCTCAGGGGGCATCATCAGAGCCACGATGACGTCCTCGAAGTGACCGCCTAGCTCGGACTTGAGGTCTTCGACTATGTCCTGGGGGTTTGGAAGTGGGATAGAATTGGGTAAGTGTTGTGCTAGAGTGACAGAGTGGTGGTACTGGTAGTAGACATAGTGAATTCTAAGGTAGTTTGGATTTAATAGGAGAGATTATGCTATTTCTACCGTCATTTTTTTGGTATAATCATTAAACCCCTGTAAAGTGTGTATATGGCAAATAATAATACATAAGTAGTTTATTATATAACAGGAGAGAAAAAACTATTTTGGCTGTCCAAAACCCGACTATACTGCTACGTCATTCGCCTCTATCAAATCGCCCTTTGTGTAGGTAGAAGGGCCCATGATTGATGGTAGGTTGAATAGGATGTGGAAGTGTAACAAAGAACCTCCTTCACCTTTTTAATAATAGAATAGAATATTTTGTACTATTTTTAACCAATCAAAGGTTGACAAGGCCAGGTCAAGTACCAAAAGGGCCAGACCAAGTATCAAGAACTATGAGTAATGTAAATGGTATTGATTGTAGAATAATTATTGTGAAGTAACCTCGTGTGATGACGCCACAGTTATTACACGCACGCGACGTGAATGTATCAGCATATCAATCAATGTCAAAGTCATCTGTCATCTGAGTTGACTAATTAAATCATTTTGAACTGTGACTCATGTTTTGTAATATTCAAAATTAACTTATGATTATGGGCCTGTCTTCATGCGAAAACTTTTTTAGGTATAATTTTTTTTTCGGTTTTTTTCTCTGTTCTTAACCTAGGATCCATACCTACTACTACCTGGGGTATCTCAATGCAAAATGTCATCAAAATTGATTCAGCCTTTAGCTATAAAAATGTCACAAAGAGCGACACTTACAAAGTACTTATTTATATTTTTTTTATCTATAATAATAATTTAAAATTATCTTTTCTGAACTTTAATTGAAAAGCACACAAATTATGAAAAAATCTTCCTGATCAAAATCAAAATTAATTTATTCAATTCAATGAATCTACCACAGATGATGAAATTAATTTCCTCCTTTTTAGAAAGTCATAACAAGATATATAACTATCTCTATATAATATAAATAAAACTATCCCTCTTACCCTTCCATACTCATGAGTGAACGCCTGAGCTATGGCCTGCCTCTGCAAGTTGGAGCGGCTGGTCAGGATGTCAATGATGGTCTGTTCATCAGTGCCAAGCCCTTTCATAGCAGAACGGAGGGCTGCCGCATCTTCAGCCGCATTGAAGTTCTGCACTCCTACTACTGTTGGTTTCCTCTGTGCAGTTAAATGATAATTGTGTTTGGTTCATTAAATGTTGTTAATTTATAAGTTAAAACCTCTTTTTTGTCAACCCACATTCGTCCCACTCCTGGGCCTTCCTTCGCAGTTAAAAACTTATAATTTTTTTATTGTAAAAGCATAAGAATAACAGGACTTTTATGTGTTCAATTCAATAGAATCATTTGTGATGGTAGATAGATTTTATACAAACAATTATAATGAAGTATTTTTTATATTGTTTACATAGATGTAATTATTAATTTATAATCAGTTGTTTCGTTAAATAGCTAGTTCTCGAGATTAATTATGGGAGGAAAGACACTGTTACATGTAATTAGGTAAGTAAGTATAATTATAATTTGTTCTAAAATGTTAGGTAAGTATAGAATTTGTTCCAATCAAATTCAAAATAAGGGCATACTCCCGGCCCGCCCTAATTCCTATTAGCTGACGTCATGATACTGGGAACCGCCCTACTAAATAACTACGACCTTTTGTAAACAAACGTAATCAAAGGGCAGGGCCTAGTATACTTTTACAGTAGGTATTTTAGGCAAGAATCTTCACTAACTCTACCGGTATCACTTAGAACTGCAAAAAGGAAGTTAAAGAAGCTATTTAGGACCTTCTTTTGAATAAATAAATGTTCAAAACTTACGTGTTGTGCCATCTTTGACGTGGAGAAGTACGGATGTAGGGCAGATGGAAAGAAACTTGTTTGAGATGCGATCACAAATATTATTTTGCTCGTTCGTAACCGGACACTGTTTTCACTAAATTACACAGTTGATAAAGTTCTTAATATAATGTAAATAATTTTGCGTAATTTAGATGTTTATTAACTATTATGAACTTGAAAAATAAACCGGATCGACCGACACGTCTCACACTTGATCAAGTTTTTTGACAACTAACCGCAGAAAGGGAAGGGAGTGGGAGGGACGGAATAAATACGTCATGATGTATGGGAGGGGGGGAATTAAGGCGCTACACAAATGTATTGTAGACATTAATTTGATTGTTTGTTTGGAATCCAATACGTTAACTAGGAGTAGAATCCAAACTTTGGATCCCTATATTTCCCTACCTTTACTGTTACTGGTCTTGCTGCGCTCGACCATTGACATATAACATGGACAACGCATGTTTGACTATAGAAAAAATAGTTATAGAAGTATGAGGCTTATCGACGCCAAAGTTATAAAAATATAGCCGTCTCTTTTTAACTTTCATAATTTTGCGTAAGGGAAAAAGGACAACAGTATTTCTGACAGTTACTATAATAGCCATCTGTCATTCTTAGTCTCATTGAAATACCTACTCGTGGCCGTTCGCCATATTATTTTCTAGCTATAACAAAAGGATTAATCGACTTACTTAGTGATGGGCAATGAAACATCGTGACCACAGACTATAAACTATCGATATTTTAAATAAAACGTTATTTAAAAATTTATTCAAGTACGTTTTAATTTTGGTGTTTATTTTTATTTCATAAATTTTATTTACATTTTGTACATATTTGATCTTAAATAATAGTGAGTAAGTATATAAAGTCCAATTTCTCAGATTCTCATGTAGTATACCATAAGAAACCATGGATTTGAGGTTTGCTCTTGAGAATATCTGTATTCATATTGAAATATTCGTTTAATTGAATGCCTAACATTTGTAATTAAATAAAACCCAATTAAATGTTACATCAGTATCGATTATAGTACGAAACGTCGATAATTTCTATCGACATTTTTATATCCCGGCAACTAGAGTATGAAGAATAAAAGTTTGATATATAGGGTGGCCCAAATAAAACGGTCAGTGGGGGGAAGTATAAAACTATAAGAGATACAAAGATTTGTTCTTAGGAACCATGTCATCGATTTTAGTTAAAATAAAAATTGCATTCAAAGATTTAGAAAAATACTATAACTCACTAAAGGAATCGAACCCGAAAGTTTTGAAAAAAATATTTTTAATTATTTGTAACTAGAACGAACGGCCGTATATACAAAATATTGCATTTTGTATCTTGAAATGGTGAATTTGTGTTGAAATGGGATATTAACTGGGAAGGAACTTCAATGATGTCTTGGCGAGTTTTGTACCAAACTATTTCATTTAAAAACAATGCATTTTAATGAATTTAGATATTATGTTTCTTAGTAACATTTACTTACTGCTAAAGATGTACACAATCCATTTCTAGTTTAAAATAATGAACATAATTTTTTTAAAAATTTCCGGGTTCGATTCTCAAAGAGAGTAATAGTTTTTTTTTCTAAATCTATGAATGTACTTTTTTTTTACTAAAATCGATGTCGTGGTTCCTAAAAACAAATATTTGTATTTCTTATAGTTTTATACTTCCCCTTACTGAGCGTTCTATTTGGGCCACCCTGTATGTCACAATGATCAAGCTATATTTTACAAACTATCTATATGTTCGTTTACAGTAAGACCTATTTATAAAACTTAAAATTAATCAAAGTAAGAAAACATACTTACAATCTATTATCGATGTTATTTTTCAGACATATCGATAGGGACTGCACTATTAGCCGCCATTTTTTGCTCTCATTAAAGTATAGGTATACACGTTTTTTTCGTAGGTATGCCCCGTCCATGTTATATGTCAATGCGCTCGACTAGTATAGATACCGCCGAAAAACTTGTCAATGTCAAATGCGGCAACAAATACTACGCCGAAGTCAGCGTGCCCGAGTCAGTCGCACTGTCAGCTGCTGTGGGTCAGGTATACGTGTGCCTAGTTTTATTAAATTTTAGGCATAATCCGAAGTATAATGCCAGTTTGCATAGTGAAACTGTGTAAAAATAATACTACAAGAAATAAGAAGGACAGTGGGATCACATACCATCAGTATGTTTCGTATAAGTACTTCATTTAGAAATTTGATTATAAAATAGCATGAACCCTAAACGCCATTCAGTGTTGCCCCATATATAAGAATAAAGTTCCCGTAGTTGCGATTTTTGTAATGTGGATTTAGGGTCCGCTATAGATCTCCGGTACCTGAATTTAATGATGATATTTGTTTTAAGATTTCACATTAATCTATTTAAACTATTTTTAGAGCGAAGAAATATTGCACGTCGAAGTTGTAAAATAATATTATTTAGAAATGTCAGCAATGAGACGTAATACCAGAAGAAAATAAGTTTCATTGAAATAGGTCCTAACACAGATCACTAGGTTCTAGGTTAGGTTATATTAAAACTGCGACAATACCTGTTACAATACATCGCGCGGCGCGAGCTGAACGACTGCAGCAAAGGTTACACGGCAGCGGCCGACGAAGCGCAAAAAAAATTTTAAAAGATGTCTTTGTTCCTATCGTAATCTCGTTTAAAAATATTTTAAGAAATGTTGTAAGTTGCCCTTAGAGAATTATTAAATTGTATAATGTTTGTTTGGTACAGATTTCCTGCTGATCCTGATATTTGTGATCATTGGACTGCTATAGTACGACTCAGTCGACAAGAAAGTTGGTGGAAACCAGGAAAACGCACTGTCATCTGTTCCGCTCATTTCAATGAGAACGATTGGTACTTTACAAAATGTGAAAGAAAAAGATTGTGTAAGGGAGCTGTACCCCAGAACGGGTTGTTTTTGTCATCAACACCACTGGACAATATTTCTGACAAAAGTGCAGTAACTGCAAAACCAAGCACATCAGCTCCAGTTGTCAAAGAACCCATTGTAACAACTGGTAATGAAACCCCACCAATAGATGACTCTCCCGACATTGGTAATATTTTCAATACACCTGGAAATATAAACCTTAAAAAGAAGCTTCGCAGGAAAAGGATTTTACAATTAAAACATGCAAGAATAATTAAAACTTTGCGTGAAAAGGTTCGTCGGCTACAAGAATCTAATCGTAACTTTATAAATATTATCAAATCTTTAATGAAAGAAAAGGCAAATGAAACGTAAACTTGTTTAAGTTAGTGGAATGTAAAATACAAATAAAAAGCATTATATTGGTTACATTTTTAATAATAAATTGTACATCTAAGGTACCTACATTATAATAAAAAACAACTATTAAAAATGAGACCTAATCATTACTAAACATACTTGTACCTACCATTTTTATGAAAAAGAAACCTTCGCAACCTATAAACCAATATAAATACTTACATTTGATTTTTAATTGTTAAAAGTACTTATGTTCTGAACTAAATTTTTACATAATAGGCCACACTTTAAAATATTTTCCCCATTAATTCGGGTAACAGAGGTAGCAACACAATTCCTAACACACTAGCATCCTTGCAATTTGTTATTAATGTTATTACACAAACACTACAATACCGATTTGCCACCGAGCTGTGTCTAGTCGACTGAAGCGCGGCCAATCCTTCAGGTCGGACCGCAGCATTTAAAAACAATTGTTAGTTATCCGAGGAAAAGATTGAAGTATGAAGGGTAAAAAGTAAAGTGGCTTTGAACCTGAAAAAATATAGGGGCGGAGTTAGCACAACGTGGACCAATCACAAACGATACTGCGCAATGTCATTTCGAGAACTTTAATATGGACGTTATACTAAAAAATCTTGATTGATGCATATTCTAGGTTTTAGTTTGAAAATGGTTTGAGATAATCAAGGGTTTTGATATTTAAAAATAAACACTTAAGTGGTAGGACCAGATACTAGGATTATAAGGAGAGGAAGGGATTAAAAAAGGTTTTAACTGTTCTGTAATTAAAACACAATTTACCTCAATCCTTTATTACGACTATTAATTGATACATAATGTAAAGAAGGTACTGAATAGAACAAAAGATTGTGAATTTTGGCAACATTGTAGAAACATATTTTACCAGTTAAATTTCAAATATTCAAATAGACACAATCTTAATGATACTTGTAAATATTGTAATCTTTATTATTTACTTAATTCATATTCCTACACAGATAATTATAATAAAAAACATATTTTTTATTTATCTTCTAAAACACTATCAGCCTTACTAATAAAAAATACCCACTGTGTATATTCTTGATATAACGAGTGTGAAGCATATTAATAATTCGTTATATCAAGAATATACACAGTGGGTATTTTTTATTGGTAAGGGTAAGTAAAAACTATGAATTGAAAGTAGATAGCAAAAAGAAGTCTAATTGCAGATAATTGCCTACTTACAAGACACTTTTACGGTTATATGGCTTTAAGAAAATTGTATTCTGTCATATAATAACACTAAATGATTTAAAAATAATAACAAATACCTAAGTAGATAAAATCTAGTAAATATAGTTATTAAAATAAAGTTCATTGTAATTTATATAAAATAGATTCAATATATTTTGTCTCTAAAACTTATAGGTACTAACTAATTAAATGGTTAAGATGGGGCAAGATATTTAAAGTATACACCACACCACTAAATATCACGTTTAAGTAGGTAAAGAACCATTGATAGTTTTGATACGCCTCCCCTACGATCCTTGAGCTTATACAAATTTATGGAGAGTACAAAGCAGTGGCGTAACAATGGGGTAACAATGGTTACATAAAAATAACGTTTATTGATTTTTGTTAGAGAAGATCCACCCAATTGCCATACTATGTATTTGGTACAGATGTGTTTGATGTCCTCCGCCTAGTGTGTAAGCCACCGACAATTTGTTTTCAGTATTAATTTTCTTTTATCAATAAATTTATTCTTATTTTGTTAAAAAATTACACCACTGCTAAAAGAGGCTAAAACTCATATCCCGTTTGGCCATATCAGGACATCGGCTTAGCGTAATAAACAAATATTAGACATGAAAGTAAGATATAGATAGTCCTTTTGTACTGAAGAAAGTACATATACATACTTATGTAAAAGTGAGAAAATATTTTAGTTAAATATAATGTATTTTCCAATAACACGACTGATGTTTTTTATTGCCATAAAACCACTCTATAGTTCCTCTCGACGTTGTCTATGTAGAATCCGTTCGCGTACTGGCTGGGAAGGACCTCGCTTAGCTGGAAATATAAGAACAATAAAACGTTAAGCTCCTATTGTTATTTTTATATTAAACGAAGAAAAAAATATGAAAACTCATTCTGAAATTACATTTGGAAGTATCCTGTGTTTTAAAAGTTTATTTAGAAAATATCTGTGTGCTCAATTACATCAAAATCCGTTTAGTTGTTTTTGTGATTGGGTAATAAACATCCAAACTTACTTTTTGATATTAATAGGGTGCAGTAGAGTAAACAAAACTTATAACTTATAAAATAATTTTAAATTAAATTTAACTTTTTCCTATACATACACCAGTGAGACTACGCCTATAACATAACATAATCATTCACTACATCATCTCATTACAGTAACCGACTCCTAACTAAGTTTGGAACTTGTATCTAGGGTATCAGAGACTACGCACACACTCATTCACATACACACACCGAGACAAACATTTGTGGTTTACACAAATATTCTCTTTAACCTGCAGGACCTTAATATAAAAAAGACTAATATAAAACTTTATTCACAACAATAAAACAATATCATTAATATCACAGACTTTAATTCCTTTTTAAGTCACATAAATATTTTAGTAATAATAAATTGAATTTCAGCAAGTATTTTTTTCAATATAAGACCAGCTTTAATTTCATAGGTGTTTTGGCACAAATAGCAACTTGTTCTACCAGCGCGGATAAAACGACTATGAATTCCGATCGCGAAAGTTTAAAAAGTGCAGAAAACAACTAGTTATCATTATAACTATTTTCTTGTTTAGAAATAGGATAAGATCCCGTGTCCATATATCGCTCGCTGTTCAAACTACATCCGATTACTTTAGTAGTAATTAAATGATCAGTTTACCGTAACGAAAACTGTTCTTTATATGACAAACTAGTGATCTCACTCAACGATACTTGCTTGTCGGTCGAAAGCCAACGACAAAGATCTAGTAACAAAAGATTCTGAAGTATACGCGGTGGAACAAGTGCTTCAAAAATAGTTTTCATCAATGCATGGTCTAGTCAAAACTAATTAAATATTACATTAAATTATATTAAAATTGAACACATATACAAAAAAAATGCTTAATAATTTGTTCTGCTTAAATAATACGACGAACCCTGCCTCGTTTTCATACAATTCATTTTCATGTAACTAATTAATTAATTATAATATCCTAGTTAGACATTGACAGTTGACGTCACTCATTACGACATCAATACGCGTTGCTACGTGGATTGACGTCAGATGTTACGCCGCGTAGTGACGTCACTGCACGGTGTAACATCTGACGTCAGACATTGATATACGCAACGACATAAAGAGCGTGTTCGGTCGAACTAAGATCTTAATAAACTTAGTAAGATGGGCAGAATTTCTGAGCTTAGTTGTCGCCATCTTACTTAGTGTTCTGTTAATTATGGCACATAAACAATAGGTTATGGCAGTAAAACGTAGTGTCCCAACTGACACAGACAGCGTTCAGAATCAGAATTCTGAACGCTGTCTGTGTCAGTTGGGACACTACGTTTTACTTCCATAACCTATTGTTTGATGGACAGATCCATCTTACTAAGTTTACTAAGATCTTAGTTCAGCCGAACACACCTATTAAAACCGCGAATTAATCCATTTTAAATACATAGTTATTCAGACATTTTCATATTAATTTTGAAAACGTAGCGTCACATCTTTCTTTAACCGTAATAAATGAAACGTCAAACGTCAATGTCAGTCTGACGTGGCGGTGACGTCGTCACGCGTACAACGTGTTACGCGTAGCGATGTCATGACGCGTCCGAGCCCACGTCTCGAGAGCGCGTCACGATCTCCCAGTGACGCCTCTTCATACCAGCCGATGACAGCCGCTGGGGACAACAAATGCTGTATAAAACGATAACGTTTTGTATAAAGAAAGTGATGGATGGATGGCTTCTGATTGGCCAATCAAAAAAATGATAACTTAGTAAACCATTTTGGCACTTTATTAATTGTGGCTGGCAGTTAAAAAAAAAACAAAATAGTTGTCAGTCAATACCAACTGTGCCACAAACATATGACTGGCGGAAAGAATAGGAACTAATACTGACATTCATTTTCAACAGACTGACAATCAAAATATAGATTACAGCGACACTACCATCAGGTCAGATATGTTTGTGGCACTGTAGGAAGGATGGCTAAATATTTCTGAAAACACTCATGTGCGTTGACAGCTGTCATTTGATTTGACAGGGCTGTCAGAAACAGTAGGGGTAGTGTTAGTTTGTCATGCTTGCATGTAATAATTATAAAATATGAAGACCTAGCATGGATATAGAATATAGTGTCAGTAGCACATTTATGTCAACTTAGACTTATTGATAGTTATACACCCCTATTTTGAAAATATGGGACTTATTAAAATCAGAATATCTGTAGCAGTAACTGAATCCATATATCCAACAAAAATATCAAAAATGATAGTCGATTACTTATCTTTAAAAAATACCAAATAAATGTCGTATTACCAGACGGCACACTAGCTATCAAGTATTCTGTGACGGCTCGGGTCGATGACCGCGCTCAGCTGTGTATCGCAGCGTTCGGTGTAGAATAACAATAAAATTCGGTGGAATTTTGAAAATCTTTGACTTATCATAACTTTTTAAATAAAAGCAAAAGAAAAAAACTAGCTTCACCATTATATTGTCACCCGTCGTTTACATTAGCTGTGAGATAAGGTATCGCAATTTCAAAATAAGGGTGTATAGAGTTAAAAAATTGTGAAATGTGTATTAATAGAAGCATGAAAACTTGATTGTACTTAATTTGAACAATAGCAAATATTTATAATGTGATGTGTATTTATAATATCTTGTTACTATTATAAAATTAAATGTTATAAAATATTTATTTATGTTTGTAATTATTGCACGCAAAGTTACTGGTAAGCCTTATGAAACGAGGAATAGAGGATTATCGAAAAAAAAGGAGAATAGATGGCTTAAAATGAAGCTAATGAGAAATAAAAAAAGTCCTTATTAAAATATACTTCCCAAGCGGCTGTCTTTTTAAACATGAAAAAATATATTTAAAGTTTTTTTTTTCATTATAATATGTAATGTAATAAATCAATATGGCTGGCGTTACTGGCGAGCGAGGTCAATATGCCCATTATTGCACCTAGCTATTATTACAAAAAAATCCATGATTCTTAGGTTAATTTCAAATATTTTTAATTCGACTGAATATGAGCTGAACTTGGCGACGAGGAGCGAAGCAATTAATGGAATGTTATAATTAATTAATTCAATTATGAATACTTTACTTTTACCAAAGTAACACGAAACATTTGCTCCACTGCGTGACAAAGGAAAATATCATTATTTAAGAGCCAGTCCAGACACGGCGGAAACCGCGCGGTTTGCCCACACGATGCTTAATAATATGGCATCGTGCTAGAATGTTCTTACAACACGCAGGCGACGTAGGCCGCGCAGGGCAGAGCAGGCACGTGCGACGCCGAATGTGTCTGTCCTGCTCTCTCTCGCGATGTTCCAGACATGTGTCTGTCCTGCTCTTTCTCGCGACGTTCCAGACATGTGTCTGTCCTGCTCTCTCTCGCGACGTTCCAGACATGTGTCTGTCCTGCTCTCTCTCGCGACGTTCCAGACATGTGTCTGCCCTGCTCTCTCCCGCGACGTTCCAGACATGTGTCTGTCCTGCTCTCTCTCGCGACGTTCCATGCAACACAAAATCTGCTCTGCTCGGCCCTGCGCGGCCTACGGCGCCTTCGCTCAAACTTGGAACCGCGTTTTGCGTCCGCGTGGATTCCGCCGTGTTTGGGCTGGCTATTAAAATTCTATAACATGTTTGTTTTTCTCTTTCTGAGTAATAGCTAATTATCACAATACGCCTCAAAAATGCGGATAACTACACGCTTTACTTTGTATTTGTACTACCTAAACCTACATTCCTTTTAGGTTTAATGTTTTAATTATTTAGTTAATTATAGTTATATATCATAGAATTAATTTGTATCATGCTATAGGTACAGTCTCGGAATGAAAAGGTTCGTCAATTTTCAAATTGATTCGTATAATGTGTCGCGAAAACATATTAGATAGACTGAACAGATTTGGATGAAATTTGGCACACAGATAGTTTTAAATAAAGACATTCGTTTATTACATGCGAGTTTATAATTACTTATACCAAGAATGAACCTGATAACTTAAGCACCCATATTAATCTTGAATATTAGATAATATTATATAGTATTTAGTAAATAACTAATATGACTTACCACACTCGTAACGCTAAGGTCTCTGTCCATGTATTCAGCATCGTCCGCCTCTATGTAATCTGAAAATTAATATACAAAATTGTGACTTTTAATGTAAAGAAAAATATACGCTTACCGCCTCATTCATAAACATTTCATAAACCTATTTTGGTTAAAAAGTGTTTTGTGCCTGTCACACCATCTATCATTTGTAAAAGTGTGAAAGTGACAATACATATTTTAACTAAAATAGGTTTATTATATTTTTATGAAAAAGGGGGTTATACTATAAAAATGCTGAGTTTGTTTTTTAGATTTTAAATTGCATAAATTAAGAGTGCTTTCGGAGAATAAACTCTAATTTAACCTTTTGTCTCCCAAATGCGCTTTCTATCTGATCTGCAACGTATTACCCGTATCAAGGATATCAGCTAGGCTAGCATGACTTAGAGAACGCGATACACAGACCAACTGTCAAAATTTGATAAAAATACCCGCCATATTGAATTTTTCCACGTGATTAATTTTATGACATTTGGTCATGCTCGCGAAATCGATATTATATCGTGGTGTCTATATATTTTATCACGCACAGTCATGCTAGGGGGGCAGAAACTACACAAACATACATACATACAGACAACCTTTCACTAGGTTACTAGGTTCAGAAATTATCTCAAACAAACAAATAAATTGGCCCTAATAATGATAACACCTTATATTAATCTCGTATCAATTACGGAAAAATTGGCAGACAGATACACGGCTGATAACCCAGTTTTGATATCTTGTGAAATGTCAAAACAATGTGATTGTTTTGTTGCTACGTTGATATTGTTATTGTAGTTATTATCATGTATCATGCAGGCGCCATGAACACGGGTCAACATAACATAACCATTCACTACATCATCTCATTATAGTAACTTACCCCTGACTAAGCTCGAAGCTTGTATCTGGGGTATCAGAAACTACGCACATACTCATTCACACACACCCTGTGTCTTTGTGGTACACACAATTTTTTACCCCGCACGGGAATCGAACCCGCAACCTTACGGATGGCAGTCCGGCATGGTGACACACTGCCATCAAGGTCGTCAAACAGCGTTGAAATATCGGAAAATCATGATAATTGTAGTGATATTGTTATTATACTAGCTGACCCGTCAGACAATGCTCTGTCCAAGTGATAGTTGTGACTTATGTCATACATAAGAAAAGTTATTATGGTGGTTAAGTTATCTTAAATTTTCGATAATAATATAACAAGAAAAAGTATTTCAAATCAGTTTTCAATTTTGTTTTAAAATAAACATGCATCAACGAACATGTTGACAACCATACAACGTTTGAGTTGTTTTTGCATTCATTAAAAAGCAGTTACTTTTTACAGATTTTAAATTTTATTATATTTGTATAGATAAGTATTTAGTATTATTAATAAGATACCGGTTCGAGTCGTCTGACCTCCACCTCTAACAGGGTCGATGACATGTTGTTGTCACATACAAACTCTTTAAAACACAATGTTTTAGATATCAGTCGTTTACCTTTTTACTTATTAGTAATGGGTCCTATATTTTGTACGATAAACTTTGATTACAGGTACTACTACTATTAATTATTCTGTGTTACAGGTATACACTGGACAAAAATAGATCCGATTGATTTGCGTCTCTATGTCGTCATTATTTCATTTTATTTTTCATTCAAATTCAAAATTCAAATGTATTTATAGCGAATAAAGGTTACAATATGGTGTTACAGTTAATACTTAAAGTAGGAATCTCTTTATTCTACCTTACATGAGGCATGCAATATGTTTTAGGTACTTATATAAATATTTATATCCATAAGTATGCAAATTAATACAAAAGGCCTAGCAGACTAAGGCCTAATCACCCTAATTCAGGGTAGGCTCGAGCTCCTCGGTGGGGACATTATAATGAGCTGATGATGATCACGATGCTGATGAAGGACTAGCAGCAGAACTTTCACTAATACTACAATTAGTTGTAATTTCCTTATGTTAACTAACAGTAAGGAGTAGGCTACTAAATGAGTGAGTATTTTCCTTAATTTTTCCCTCTTACGTAGTAACATGAGTATGATAAACCTGTGGCAAGACATCTAGACAACGACTGTAAAAATCTACAGTAGTATGAACAAAAATTTAAAACTGCAATTTAATATGTTTAAATAGTAGAGTGTGAAACGTACCCTGAGTAGGAAACGTGAGCCAGAACTGCGTGTTGAGCCTGCAGCGGAGGCCGGGCGGCAGGCGCGCGAGGCGGGCGGGCGCCAGCGCGCGCGCCGCCTCCACCAGCAGCGACGCCTTCCACGACGCCGCGTAGATCAGACGCAGCGACGACTGCGCCGCCGTCGAACAGATCATGGGGTACAGCGTCTGGTGCCGGCGCAGGTTGTAGAATGATATACCTGGGGAAATATATGGGTATCAGAAATAGCAGGTAATACTCTTGTCTTGATTGGAGTGGATATAGTTTTCATAGTACGAGATCCGGCTGCAGGATTACTGCGCTCATAATGTTTTTTGCTGGAAACCATTTTTTATATATATTTACAATTAGGAAAATATAGATTTACCAGGTTGCCTAGCAAAATTTGGCCAATAGATAAAAACAAAGACATGTTAGGAAAAAAAGGAAACAGTGCGAATTTTTCAAGTGGTGAGTTTAAGTAAAATAAGCACTCGTTGCATCATCTAAATAAATAAAGTAGTAGGTTGGGTATGGTAGAATAATCGAAAGACGAAATTTTTTTTTTTGTTATAGAGGATTTCGTTAACTTTAACCCCCAAAAATGACTTCAATCACATTTCAATACAATATAACACAATACATTATTCAATCCATCCAACATATCGACACGTCGACTATTTCCTTATCACGCGTATGCAGAGGGCAGCCCCAGAGGTCACGTAGTACTACGCACGTCGCGGCGGGACGTGACAGGTCACCCCTACTTGGTACGGCCTTGTAGCCTATAGTCTACTCTAGACTTACGATAGGATGTTCAATTACTTGTCTGTAATAGTTATTTATGGTACAAGCGAGGTAAGTTGGTGATTACTTCCGAGGCGCTATTGAGGCCCGAGCCGTCAGGCGAGGGTCTGAAGATAGCCGAGGATAGTAATCATCAATACACGCGTGTACCATACAACGTTTTTCAACACATTTGAGAAGAAATTATCATTTTTCGCTAATAAATAAACAGTTTTTCTATTCGCGCGCATCCAACACAACAATGGTGATCGCCGAAGACTAAAAGAATATAGTTATTAAAAAAAAATCGAATGAATGGAATCTACCATAGACCTACCAAAAGTAAGGCAACATAGTTGAAGTTTGTTTTTAAAATGTATGGACACCATTTTTTTGGTGTCGAAACTTTTTTAAAAACAAAGCAATTTAAAAAAACAATCTATAACTCACTAGTGAATAAAACGTGTCATTATTCAACTGTTTTTGCACAAATAAGAGCCCCTTTATGAGCAAGTGTGTTGAAACATTTATTATCCGTACTCACAAGGTACAAGGTCTTTGAATTTTGATTTAGGCAAGTATACAAAATTGTAAGAAAATTGTGTGTAATCTGCATGTACATATGAGTTCCTATGAAGAAAATATGCATGTAGAATTGATTTTAACTTTACGTTTCTGATGTTCTGATTTGTGAGAGTGTGAGAGTTGAACTTTTATGCAAGAACACTTATTTACCAAAGGAATTTTTGTAGTTATAAACTGGTCATTTTGTATTTAAAACAACTCCGTAATTTAAAGAATTAAAGAGCTAGAGTTGGACCTGTGACAGTGAAACTAGACTTGTGGGAATCCGGGAAAGGTCTATTTATAGACTAGAGTTCATTAGGGTTGTAACCAATTGCTATATACATATACACTCACCTTGCGACTTCCTATTGAGAAAGAACTCCAATGTCCCCGCCCACATATCCACCTTGACCCCTATAATACTGCCGCGGCAGAAGCCGGGCGAGTCGCGCGCGACCGTCGCGTTGTGTCGCACGGCGCCCGTGTACGACAGGCCGTAGGACTCCGCGTCCTGCCCGAGCAGAGACGTGAACTGGAACTGCGAGTCGGAGATGCGAACCTTCTCCGTGCCCAGGCCTACCATCTGTGGAAAAAATGTTAATATCATCAATCGAAATAAGCTAGGAAATGGTTTTAATGATTATGTGGATGGAAATCAAAATTATAGTCTCGAAAATACGGGTTTTTATAAATTTTAATTAAGATACCTAAAAAGCCTCTTATACAGTATTTTTTTTATTGATTTCTTTGATTTACACGAACACTACACATTGAAACACAACACGGATTTTTGTCGTGGTTGTATTTTGTTTTACATTTTCTGACGTTTCGGATTCTTTACAGAACCCGTGATCACAAAAGACTAAGATGGAAGACGTCTGTACAAAATTCGTTTAAGTGTTTTATTTCAGTATTTTTTTTTCGTAGCTAAGAACATTTTCTATAAATGCCACCTTTAAAGTAAAAAAATTAATGATAATTAGTTAATAATACAATATGAAATTAGAGATTTTTTGTATATCTACCTACATTATGATATTATTTATAAGTATGGTACAAATTGACTATTGTTCTATAGTTGGCATAATTTCAAATGAATCTTCTCTTTAGCTTCATGTACAAAGAAAATATTTGGCACACATTACAGGTAGGAATATTTTGTAATTCATTTTCTAAATATTGATGGATATTACATCAACAGTAATTTTGTTAAGTTTACTAACATTAAATACTTCTTTTTGGTGTAACAATTGGATACAGAGAGATTTAAAATTATTTTATCGGGTTAAATTTTGATATAATAAAAACCCTAGCTAGGTCGTAATTCTTGTTCTTTGTTAACTAAAATCAACAGCGAAAGAGATGCTATTACTATGCAGTGAAATTATCTAATACAACCTAAAAACATACTGTTCTAGCAGTTTAAGAGTGTATTCAAGGCAAACAAACAAACAATCAAATCTTTCCTCAAACGGATTTTTTGTCATGGTTGTATTTTGTTTTACATTTTCTGACGTTTCAAATCCGTTTTAAAATCCATTTGAGTGTTTTATTTCAATGTGTAGTGTTTGTGTAAATCAAAGATATCAAAATCTTTCCTCTTTATAATACTTGTATAGATAGATGACTCACAATATCAGTGCCATAAGTCTCGGTTAACATCTTCACCTCCCAGTAATAGTGGTAGTTGTGTTCCATGGGTGTGTCCCCCTTCACCGCCGCCGTCCCCGAGCTGTATGACGGATGGAATGTGACCTGCTTCCGGTCATCGCTGACCACCACCCAACTGGTGCCAGTCTCGTCGGGGTGCTGCCAGTTCCATTCACTAACTGGAATAGTTGTAGGGTGTAATTAGTGTGTGAATGAGTGTGTGCGTAGTCTCTGATACCCTAGATACTAGTCAAGAACTTAGTTAGGGGTCAGTTACTATAATGAGATGATGTAGTGAATGATTATGTTATGTTATATTAATTAATTTGTGGAGGAAGGATTGTGTAATTGAGTTATATAAATAAAGATAAAGAATGTTAAAAAGATTTTATGTGGAAATTCTTCTTTATGTTTTCCTCTTCTTAATTTTTCATTCATAGTCATAGCTAAAGCAATATTTTATCAAGTATGTATTCATTTGTTAAAGTCAGAAACACTGATCAAGTTTTACTGTTAAAATTTATTAAATCTTTATACTAAAACAACTGAAGTATGTACAATAAATAGCTATTATTTACAGCATCTGTATTTAATAATTATTTTAATACATAAATAATAATAATTGTCTATTATTTATTTATGTAGGTCAAATCATGCCATGAAGTCAAGGTTACTGGTAATGTAATCTGCCTGCTTGAAGGCTAGATAAACTTAGTATACTAATGAGTCTTATAAAATGATATTAGTTTTTGTATACTTTTGAATGAGGTGATGTAACCGTCACAAAAAATATACAAAACCAACAGTCAGTATAGTCTCAAATTTAAAACCATTGTTACGATGTTATGACAACACTAAGTTTTACTGACAACAATGAGTTACCAAGTATTAATTACTGTGTGATACATCAGGCTCATTGTTTGTACTGACCTCCAGAATTCTCCTCCCCACACCTGCAAGCACTCAGCTGCCTCCAAGGCATAGGGGTAGTCCGTTTACTACAACACTGGCAAAACGGCTTTGCATGCCGATTGCGATCACTATTCGCTTTACTACTTCCACGCGCCATGAGCATTTTTATAACATATACACGCAAATGAGAACAGAGACACTTTTGATCACTTTTCACAAAAATACGTTGATTTTAACAGACGATGAACTATTTTTTAAGCGCACAACACAAAAACTTCTCATCACAACACAAGTCAAAATAAAAAATGTTGACAGTTGGCAAATGTGGGTCTATTTATACTTTTTGATGCTCTGTTCAAAAACGGGTTGTCATTTTATTAGCATACAAAATATCCGAATAGAAACCTTCAAAATTAATTTAGGATCTTAATACTAAAATACAAAATTATACAAATGTAATTGAAATAATGATGTATTGAGTTAAATTTATTCGTTTTTATACATAATTATTATTTTTACTTCTAAGAAACATGACAGTCTGTTTCCGAACGAAAATAGAATTTTCCGGAAACCAACTTTGGCGGCAATTTTAAATAGTATTTTCCCGGACTACATAATTATTTAAATATTTAATTGTGTTTGATTATTTTTCATTAATGATGGGTGGTATATTGTCTTAACAAAAATAAAACCTATCGTATTTCACTTCTATCTTGTAATAATTGAATTAGAGTATTGATTATTTGTTAGTCCGTGGTGTTGGTAACTCCGATTGTTATGCCTGCGCAAAGTTTTTCTGCGCACCCCGCCCACAAATGGCTGTCAATCACGGCCAAACGAAATAAAATGTAAATTATTATTTTTTGTGCAAAACATTAATAATTTAATATTCTCTGTATTTTTAAATGTTTCTTTTCACTAGACGTAATTGTTAGGAAATAGTGACAATAATATTTTAATATCTATAATGATGCGTAAATATATGGAAATTGCAACTACAATATTTTTCTTCAGATGAAAATATTAAGGTTTTGAATGTATTTTAATTGTTTGGAAGTTGTGTGTATTTGAACATTATTTATTCGGTGTGGTTAATGGTGAGTAACGTGTGTGTTTTGAATTTATTTTGTTATGTAGTATCATACAATAAAAAAAATATTAAAATGTATATTTTTCAAACTTTATGTGTTGAATATTCAAAATTCATTCAAGAAGTTTACTTTTTTCAAAGTACCTACCTACCTAAAAGCTGTTTAAATTAAAACAAAGCTTTGTGAGCATTGGGAATTCATTTCATTGAGTGATATCTGATAGGTCTGTGACCTAGCTGACCTATTTACCTAATTGATTAAAATAAAATAAAAAAGTATTTATCAAAAATAACCATCATACACCCAAAGGTCCTCTTGAAACAAAGGGTGTTTAAAGGACAGACAACAATAACATAATTTAATTAAGTTTTATTAAAGTCAAATAACTTTTATGAGATTAAATATAAGTAAGTATATTAAATATATAACTTACTCGATCCTTGTTAATTTGATTCCATATAAGCATTCATATTGAGTAATTTATTGTTATTTCCATTACTCAAGATAAGTACCTACATGGATTTTCATAATTTATTATTTAAAAATATACTCAAGATAATCATCGATTGTACTAAAGTCTCCTTACTCTATATGATACTATTTAAAAATTACCTTCCTAGGTCCAAATGGTGATATTGTACGTGCGACCAGTAGTGCACTAAGGGCGTGGGCGCGGGCGTGTGGCACCTGACGGCAACCGCGGGCGTTGCTCAGATGCATTTCTGGATCGATAAACGCAGCCAGTGCGCCTACACGGGCCGCCATAGGGTGCCCTCGTCTCTCTCTGCTGGTAATTTTAATACATGCTAAGAAAACTTCCTTATACAGTGTAGGTACAATAATGTATTATCCTCTTTGGCTTAAATACTAAGTATAAGAACTACTGCCACTAATGTTTAATTTGTGGTATTTTGGGCAAAGTCGGACTTAAGATGGCTAACTAGTGGGAGAATTTAATTGTATGTTGTGTTGTTGTGCAGGGCGCGCGCGAGGGCGCGTGTGCGCGGGCGGGGCGGGCGGCGCGGGGCGCAAGGGCATGGCGGCGCCCGTGCACCGCTTCGCGGCCGTCGACTGCCCGCCGCGTCGCCCGCATCGCGCCGTCAGGCATTACCAGTACATACACTATAATACTTATTTTGTTAATGAATAACATTTTTTATCGCTATAAAGTAGCGTCATATTTATTTTCTCTTCATGGGGTCTGTAGCGTACCAAAGAGTACAACTCTTATTGCAGAGGGCCTCCCACGATCCCGGCGGTGCACAATGCGGGGCGGCGGCAGCACGAGGAGTCCATCTACGTGGAGATCCCGCTGGAGCCGCCGCAGCCCACCATCGCCACGCTGGCGGCGGCGCGCAGCGTCACGCCCGACACGCTGCTGCGCACGGCCGCGCTCGGCCTGCACCACTCGCCCATGATGGCGCCGCACCTCAAGTTCGGCATGCTCGTCTCCTTCGCGCTCGCCACGCTGTTCCTCGCCGGCGCCAAGTACTACTTCGACCGGCAGGTGAGTGCCGGCGCCCGGCCCGAGATGAGTGAGGCAGGCCCAGTCGCTGACCGCGTGTGCTGCAGGTGGTGCGCGACAACTCGTCGGGGTCGGAGGCGACGGTGGTGTGCGCGGCGGTGGCGTGCGTGTGCGGCGTGGGCATGGCGCTGTCGCTGTGCCGCGCCGCGCCGCCGCCGCCGCCCTTCCCGCCCGACCGCGTCTCCTCCACGGCGCGCCGCCCGCCGCCCGCCATCACGGTAACGACCACTACTAATATTATCGTGACTACTAGAGGCGTCCTCTAATGTATATTTTATCCCTCTAGCAACAACGATCGGAGGCCTCGGACGACATTTCGCTGTCGACGCTGCTGCAGACGGAGCGGTCGGGCGCGGCGGCGCCCACGCCGCAGTCGGAGGCTCCGCCCCCGTACAAGATCGCGGTGCTGATGCCGGGCCGCGAGTCGCCGCCGCCGCCCGCCTACAGCGAGCTCAGCTAGCTGCCGCACCCGGTGAGCCAGGAGTTTATCATATAGACTGCTACGGCGGGTAAGGTTCTCTATCTCTGTAATACGTTACGTGAAATCAATAATGTATACCTATTGTGTATTTATTAATGTAATGTGTTCTATCAGGTGTATAACGGATTATGTGTACTAAATGTTGTAATGGGCGGTTGTTAAACTATTCGATTCGAATTGATAATATTTATTAATTTAGACGGATGCTTGCAATAATGTTCAAAACATACTTTGTTAGGGCTCACACCCTAATATGTTGTGGCGGGACTTGTGTTTGTTTCCCAAAAGTAAGCCGACGACAGGAGTAAAGGAGAAAATGAAAGTAAGGTGTGCTTCAACTTCACTGCCTTTATTGCGACTGTCTCATACTACAATGCGGCCCGTGGCCGAACACGATACCATGATTATGTACCTATGTATAATATACAATTACACTTATATCTAAGTATATTATAATTATAAGGTGTTTGTACATCCTGCCGAATTAAAATAAGAAACAAGCAAATATAACAAACTAGAAATCTTAAAATCTCTTAATTAATGTTATGTTTAATGTAAGTACCTATATATAATTATAATGTATCTTAAAATATATTAACAACTAATTAAGTCGATGACATTAAAATTATAAGATATTGAACGGAGACGTAGCCTTGTCCACCGCGAGACGGACGTTGGGCTTTGGTAGTGGTTCGTCGTCTACCCCCGCGCGAGCAGGAACTGGACCAACTTCAATGTTTCGATCTTGTCCGTTAGTCCGATGTTTCAGACACGTCGGAAAACGTTTTGTTCTTGCGACTGCAAAACTTCCTCCAGCCAGGACAATTAATCCGCAAATTGTATACAGAACATAATAATGTTGTTCATGTGTTGAAGAGGTGATACTTAAAGTTTGCTGATGCTTTATGTCTTCTATTTGATTGTTCAAAACCTTGAACATCTCTTCATGATCTTCGGGTATAAAGGACGGACGATTTGCCGGTATAATAATTTGGTTAACTTTCGATTCTTGGAATTGTAAAATACTTTCTTCAATGACGTTGAACTCAGTTTTAAAATTGTTTCTCGAGTGAATTATGAGGTTATTAGTCTTCAACATGCACCCCGGGGCAAGAGAGATTAACCCTGTGCCGTATAGTGTTTGTGACGACACATCAGCTGAGCAAAATATCCGTATCAAACATTGTTTACAACAATGGTACAGCCAGGTGTTCCGTTTGTGCATTTGTAGCCACTTATCTGTGCAACTTGATACCTCTGAGCGGCATGACAATAATTTCTTATCATTTAATATTATTTGAGCTTCACATATAGTAGAAGAGGCCTTGATGTCATATGTTGGCGAGTTTATGTAACATAAAAGCTGATGTTCATTTATGTTTCTGCACGTAGAAATATCTTCGTAATTAAGTGGTATTATTAAATCTTTCTTGAGGTTGATTGCGGCATATGTAGATGTTGTTTTGATGCGTATTATTTTGTTTTGGCTTGTATTATGTGGAATCGGGATAATCTTGTTCAATTCATATTGTTCGTTATTTATAAGCGGCAATTTAACCTCGAATATTAGAAAATCCTTAGTTAGCCGTAGGTGAACCCTGGTCAGTTGGTACATTTCTCGAACGCAGTGGTGGCTGTTACCGCACGGTAAGGACAGCTCGCTAGGTAACTGTCCTGATATTATATTCAACTGATGCTGAAGTTGTTCTGGTTTCAGCAAGTGTATGTCGATACGACCACTTCGTACGTCAGTTATTAAATCTAACAACGACTGCTGAATTCGTCTAATGTTAGAAATGACCATGTTAGCTGCAAGTGCCGTAGATATAATATAATTCGAGTTATTTCGTTCTAATTGTATGCGCTCCTGGGTTTCGTTTAAATGTTTATTTATTATTTGAAATTGCGTGTTCATAATTTTTTCGTTTCTCTTCAAAAGGTTATATTCGCCTTCTATAATCGATGTGTGATTTTTGTAGAGATTTAATAGATGTCGTTCATTTCCTTGTAACTGTTTTATATCTTTATCATATTTCTCCGCATATCTGTCATCCAAAACGCCGAACAAAGAGTTGGCCACGTATCCGATGCCGTTTATAAGTCCTCGTTTATGTCGGGTGCCGTGCTCAGATATCAGGAGGTCGTTGTAATGTTGTAACTCATTCATCTCGTGTTGAAGTTGTGCTGAGATAGATAAGAAGGAAGATTCTTGTTTGCAATAACGTTCTAAGTGAGTGATATAATTTTGGATGTTGTTGAAGCTTTGCCAATAAGTAGATACGTTGTAATAAACGATCATTTTCCACTCATCTTGTATCATCTGTAAGTCAGCAACCTTGTCAAGATAAATCAGTTTCGAAGTATTTAACTCAGTTATATTAAATGTTTGAGTCATGGATGGTGTTATGCACATAACGATCAGACACAATAATGTACAAATATAACTTCGTAAACCTTTTTTGGGGGTTGTACGTTGTGAGTGCCTCGGATGTGACTCTGTAGCGCTCTGTGAGAGTTCCGCATGGTCTTCCGGTTCTTCATCATTACTTGGCTGGTGTGTATCGATTGGCAAGCGAGACAATTTAGTGACGGGTCGTTTTGCAGAGCCGCTGTTTATTTTCAAAGAGACGACCCGCACACGACCGTCAGTGCCTGGATGTGTATCTGTTACCCTAGCCAAGGGCCAGCGAGCCGGTGGTACGTTCTCCTCTTTCATTAGTACCACGTCGCCTATTTCGAGATTGCGAGTTGGATGTTGCCACTTGTTTCGACTTTGTAATGTTTGCAAGTACTCCGCAGACCACCTTTTCCAAAAATCGTTGTACATTTTTTGTATCAGTTGCCACCGCGTTCTTATGTTTTTTGGTTCAATATCCGGTGACAGAGGCGTTGAAAGAACGGGGGCCCCGACCAAAAAGTGACCGGGAGTCAAACAATTTAAATCGTCTATGTCATCTGTGAGTGCTACCAAAGGCCTCGAGTTGAGACAGGCCTCTATTTGTGTCAGCAATGTCATAAACTCTTCAAATGTCAATTTCTGTTCCCCAAGGACTCTTCTTAGGTGATGTTTCATGCTCTTGACTGCCGACTCCCATAAACCACCAGCAGTCGGCCATGCAGGGGCATTGAAGTGCCACTCGATACCGAGGCTAGTTGCATTGTCTATGAGATCTATGTTGATGTAGTGTTGTATGGCTTCTTTGTATTCTTGTTTTAAGACTTTAGCTGCGCCCACGAAGTTAGTACCATTATCGCTGTACATATGTTTTGGTACTCCGCGTCGTGAACACAAACGCTTTAACGCAGCTAGGAAAGACGCTGTTGTCATATCTGATACCAATTCCAAGTGGACTGCCTTCGTTGTTAGACAGATGAATATGGCTATGTAACCTTTGGTAGTTTTTATCCCGCGGCCTTTGTTAGCTTTCACTTCCACCTGTCCTGTAAAGTCCACCCCAGTGTGTGAAAAAGGTTGCGAAGGAGTCACGCGGGCCCTTGGTAGTCCCGCCATAAGCTGAGGGCTGGTACTACTCTTGTGACGATGACAACACACGCACTTTAAGATGTGGTCCTTGACAGTTCTAACTCCTCTTAAAATCCAGTATTTATTGCGTAGATACGTTAGAGTTAATCTTGCACCCCCATGTAAAGTCGTCTTGTGCGCGTGATCGATAAGAAGTTCAGTGAGTTTGTCTTTGTGCGGTAATATAATCGGATGTTTTTGGCTATCACTAAGGTCGGATTGTTGTAATCGGCCGCCAACTCGTAGAATGCCGTCAGAGTCCAAAAACGGGTATAAATTCAAAATTTTACTTTTTGAATTTATTTTAAATTTTCTTCGTAATTGTTCAACTTCGTCAGCAAAATGTTTGCGTTGCACATGTTTCAGTAATATGTTATTAGCTGTTGCTAACTCACTGCAAGTTAAATAGTTTGTAAGTGACACATTGCTGTTGCGGCGAGTCCGATTAATGAAACGTGATACCCAACCCAGTACACGTACAAGTCTTGTCATAGAGCTATGATTTTGTAGAGCTGTCTCGATAAATGATGGTGTTGTTGTTTGTATAGAACATATTTGTTTTAGTTTAATCTCTTCCTTTGTCTCATATGTAGTCATACGAGTTTGGGATTGATAGACGTCTTCTTTGAGCCATTCTGGACCCTCCCACCACAATGTGTAAGTACGCAGTTGGGAAGGCATCAATCCCCGGCTTGCACAATCCGCAGAATTACTCTCAGAGTTCACATGTTGCCAACATTGTACTGGCATGTTGTTCACAATTTGGGTAACTCTATTGGCCACAAATGGTTTCCATCTTTTTATGTCACCTTGCAGCCACCCCAGGACGACCATAGAATCCGTCCAGCCATACATTGTAAAACGTCCTGTCTGAATATTTATTGACTCTATGACCTTCGCCATAAGCTTTGATAGTAAATGAGCGCCGCATAATTCCAACTTAGGTAAAGTTGTTGATTTTTTCAAGGGCGCGAGTTTGGTTTTGGCTGCCACTAGTCTGATGATATGTTGACCACTTGTATCTGTACTTTTACAATAAATAGCACATGCGTACGCTTTTTCGGAGGCATCGCAAAACCCATGTAATTGAAATGGGTTTTCTATGTTGCCCATCCATCTCGATATAGTTATGGTCTTTATTTCTGCAAGTTCTGTCTTGAACGCTTTCCACTCCCTTTGTATGTTATAAGGAAGAGGGTCGTCCCATCCTATTGATAATGACCAGAGATCTTGAAATATTATTTTTGCTTTAACAGTAATCGGAGACAGCCAGCCTAAAGGGTCATACATCTTCGACAAGTCGGATAACAAAGAGCGTTTAGTTATGATATTATTATTGTCACGAATGTTATCAGCTGTTTGTTGAAATGTAAACTGATCCGTTCTCGGGTTCCAAGTTATACCGAGTGTTTTGTTTGTTTCTGCGTGTTTAAAGTCGAGCATATTTTGACTAATTAAATCTATTGGTAAATCTTGTAGTAATCTAGAGTCATTGCTCGCCCACTTTCGGAGATTAAAACAGCCTCTTTGTAAAAGTGCAATTACTTCGTCACGCGTCGTAATAGCTTGTTCGAGGTCATTGCTCCCTCCCAAAAAGTCATCTATATAAAGTTGGTTACTTAAAGCTTCAACCGCCAGGGGATGATAGCCGCCATCGTCTTGGATTAGCTGTTTGATTGTGCGCATAGCTAAGAACGGCGCCGCCTTCGTTCCATATGTTATCGTGCTCAGCTGATATTCCTTAATGACGTCACAGCTATTGTCACGCCAAACAATTTTTTGTAGATGTTGATGTTTTTCTTGAATTAGAATTTGGCGGTAAAATTTCTCGACATCAGCGGTGTATACGTACCGAAATTTTCTCCAGCGGATAATTAATGATTGTAAATCTTGTTGAAGGTTCGGTCCGCGTTCCATCAGGTCATTCAGACTAGCTCCTGAACTTGTTTTGCTGGAGCCGTTAAATACCACTCGCAGTTTTGTAGTGGACGAGTCTAACTTGAAGACGCCGTGATGAGGAAGATAACACGAGGGATTTATTGTTGTTGTACATTCCTTCATGTGTTGTAAGTTTTGGTATTCGTGCATGAATTTTTTATAATTTTCACGCAATTCCTTCTTGTTTGTTAAGCGTTTTTCTAACTGTTTGAATTGTGCGACAGCTTGTAACTTTGATGACCCCAGCTTGTTTTCAAAATTCAGTTTCATGGGTAATTGGACTTCGTATCTTCCGTCAGCGTTTCGTTTTGTTGTATTTTGGTACAATGTTTCGCAATACTCATCCTCAGGTGACAATGCAATGCTGTTGTTCGAAACCTCTTCCATCTCCCAAAATTTTGAAATCTCATCTAAATTGTTTAAAACAGCGTTACAATTAAATGTTTGGACATTGCCTAGTAGCACCCACCCCAGCTTAGTTTGTTGTGCCAGAGGTGCTTGTATAGGTCCCCGCAATATGCCATCCATTACAATTTGTGCGTATACGCCGGCATCCAATAGAATGTCTACAGAACGTGAGATGTTGTAATCGGCATCTGCTAAGTTGATATTATGAAGATGAGGCCAGTTGGGTTTCGAAAAGGTGTAATTAGGTAAGTTATTAAGCATTTTAGGCATAATTAATGCTTCCATTGTAAAAGTGTAATCGCCATAAATAGATTCACATTCCATTGATACGGTGCCTCTGCTTTGATTACCTATTATGCCAATACCTGACACAGTGGCGTTGTGTTTACGTCGAGAAAGGCCTAGGCGCTGTGCAGCAGATTCGGTTATCAAATTGATCTGTGAACCTTGATCTAACAGCGCTCTCATTTTCATATAAGACCCATTCCCAGTTTTCACATTGATCTCTAAAGTTGCTAACAAAACTTCATTGTTGCCAGCTACATGATTTGACTTGTGTTGCATTGTTTGTGTATTCCTTGAACTTGAAGGTGTCGAGTTGGGCGGCATTGCTTTTGTCGGTAACCGCTGTGTAATAATATCATGTAACGTTGTGTGATGGGAATTATTACAAACACGACACCGCTTGCTTGAGCTACATTGTTTACCATTGTGACAATACATGCAATTTGAGCATATATCGTATTGTGCTATTAACTTTAATTTTACATCTGAACCCATATTTTGAAACTCCTTACAATAAATAAGAAGATGTTCTCCTTTGCAAATTGGGCAATTTCTTTCTGAACTTGCATGAAAAGATTTTGGTGTGAAACGCTTAAATGTGACTTGATTTGGAGTGCTCTTTGGAGATGATTCTTTTCGCTGATTTTGTTCTTGCTTAACAGTTGACGCCATCTTCTTGTTTATGGGTTCCAAGGCCGTAAATTTCCCTTCCAAAAACCCAATAAGCTCTTCAAATGACGGTAACGACCTTGGAGATTTTCTGGCTTCCATATAGCCCGAGTATGTTTCGGGATCTAGCTTATCAGTCAAAATATGCACTAAAATAGGGTCCCATGACGTTGTATCGACTCCCAAGTTATGTATGGCGTGTATGGTTTCCAAGCTGATGTCGTGTAATCTTTTGATTTCAGATGACGTTCGTTTCTGAATAGGCGCTTGGGTCATAAATAACTGGATTTGTTTTGTGAAAAGAAGCTGGACGTTGTTGTACCTATGGTTTAGAATTTCCCAGCATGTGTCGTAGTTTTCCGCTGATATGTTCAGATGTTGAATTAATCGTTCAGGTTCGCCTCGAAGTTTACCTTTTAAATGTTGTAATTTCTGAGTTTTTGTTAATGTTGGGTTGTTGTGTATAGCCTCAGAAAATAGGTCCATAAATGTAGGCCATTGAATGTAGTTACCAGTGAAGTTAGGTATGTCCAAATGCGGAACTGACTGATACTGATGTGACGTGATAATCAATTTTTGGTTTAACTCCTTTTTTGTAGTTTCGAAAATTGTCTCGTGTTTCGCAAACTCTTGTTCATAGTCTAAGTCTGAACCAACAAGAAGACTGTCTATTTGCCAGTGCACCTCATCTATGACCTTCCACCGCTGCTGCAACATCTGAAGCTTATCTTGTATTTCCCACTTTTCCGTTATATCTTTGCATGATATGTTCTTCACAACTCTCATAAAAGCTCTAAAGTTAGTTCGTTGTTGGTATATTAATTCACCACTTCGCGATAACGTACCTTTTTCAACGGTCTTTTCAGTTGTAAGATCTGCGTCGACGTCTTCAGGTATTTTCGAGGGTCCGGGCACAATACTCCGCAAGTCGGAGCATGTAGACTCGTAAAGTTGTTTGAGCTTTTCAAAGGCGGATGTTGTAAAATATATATGAGATTTATCTTCATATTGTTGCACAGTCTTATGGTTTTCTTCAAACTCTTTCCATAAGTAATTGAGCGCCTCCAACCGCTTATTCATATAATCAATAGTCTTACGACTAGGCGAATCTTTTTTGATGTTTACAGAAATTTTCTGAATAGTGTCAACGATGATCTCCTGACGTTGAAGTATTCCTTCCATTGTAGTTGAAAGTTCGGAAGTAATCTTCTATCAAAAGTAGACTGTATGTATTCACTTGTCGCTTGTTTCAATGTAACCGTAATCTTACCACGATATCGTATAGCGCTTCTCAATCAATGGGGAGACCCGCTTGTGGGAGGCCAGAGACCGATCGCAATCGTAGAAAGACACTAGTCACACTGTTAACTCGAAGGACCAAATGTTAGGGCTCACACCCTAATATGTTGTGGCGGGACTTGTGTTTGTTTCCCAAAAGTAAGCCGACGACAGGAGTAAAGGAGAAAATGAAAGTAAGGTGTGCTTCAACTTCACTGCCTTTATTGCGACTGTCTCATACTACAATGCGGCCCGTGGCCGAACACGATACCATGATTATGTACCTATGTATAATATACAATTACACTTATATCTAAGTATATTATAATTATAAGGTGTTTGTACATATTTAATCTTAATTTATACATTAGATAATTATAATAACACTCTTAACTCTTTCTCAACACAGTGATTTCATAGATGTTATGGTTTGCCCTCGCCTCTGTCCTTAGTACGCCCGGTAGATACAAATATATGTTAGTCTGTGTAGTTAGTGTAATGTACGTAAATTAGAACCTTACCCAACAAGTCTATATTCCTAGCTCACCGAGGTATAGGACCTCTTCTATAGACAGTAGAAGGTGTCACTGTACCTGTTTGACAGCAGATGTCAAACACAATGTCATCATTTTTCTCTCCTCGTACCCGACTACGACATAAATGTAGTGTTATGAGTTTAATCGTAGAGATCCCTTAGAAATGTTACTTGGTGTTGTTGATCCCGTATAGTTACATTCACTATCTAGCCATAATAGTCTCATAACGTTATGCTGACTGAACAGGAATTTAAATTCCAAACCATAAACTACAAAAAAATCATAACCATAGAACAAGAAACATTTTTTTTTTCTTTAAATTATCTGTCAAGATGCAGGTATTAGGTACTTTTTAAATTTTAGCACCCAGTTTACACCGTAAGCTTGCATTTTACATTTGCGGTAAAATTAATTGGTCCAACCTACGGTCAGATATTTTTGGACCCATATTCTCTGTCCCTCTACTCTGTCATAAACGATATTGGATTAAAATAATCGATTATTTAAGTAATTATAATTTCGTAATGTTCAATATATTTTTATGCTTTCTTCAATCCAAACATAGGTTGGACCGATTAAACTTTACTGGCAAAAATATTTTTATTAAAATAAATTTTAAACAAAACAATTAATATAAAACTAATTAGCACAATACGATGTAAATAGTATAATAAAATAATATAAACGGTGTTCACTATTGGCAAAAATAATATTTTTTAGATTTAATAAAACAAAAAAGTCTCTGAAATTAGTTTTATAAAACTATTTAAACGCATTTTAAAACCCCATTATTTAATGTGTATATAAATAAATATATAAATGTTTAGTGAATAGATAAATATATAATAAATAATAATATGTATGTATAGTCTGTCGTCCAATGTCATAGAAGTAGAACAGGTTTTAAATAGGAGACAACATAATCATTTACTTTACACCCTGATGACACCAACTGACCCATATCTAAGTTTATTACCTGCCATACCTATCTGCTAGCATGACTTCGAAAACGCGATAGATACAGCGATTTATTGACATCCAACTGTCAAAATTTGATAAAAATACCCGCCATATTGAATTTTACCACGTGATTAATTTTAGGACATTTGGTCATGCTCGCGAAATCGATATAGCTATTTATTGACATCCAACTGTCAAAATATAATAAATATGGCCGCAATATCAAGGAATCAGACTTTTGTTTGGCATGACGATCATTTGAGTCGAAAAAACTGAGATTTTCGTACTATCGAATTTTCATCTTTATTGTTGGTGATCTAAGGGCCATATTTTAATGATACAATATATTTTTTTAACTTCTAAGTAAGTTGAAAAAATGGAATTGCCAAATTATTTTAAATGTATAATTTAGTAAATTCTTTTGACTCTTAAGTGCTATTTTATTAACTTTAGAATGTTATAAAATATTGATGTAATGTTCAAACCTTTTGGTTTGAAAAAATAATGGCAACCTGAACCAGGAAATTATTGTTCCAAGTTTAAAAAAATAATATATATTTTAACCAACACGAATAAAACGTGGAACGATAGCATTTTATTAAATTGGTTCCTTGTTAATTGTAATTCTTTATTTCTTATAGACTAATTGCTATAAAATATTTATTTTTTTATCTCATCACTGTCAAAGTAGCCTATTGAATTGATCTCACTATTTTTAATAAAAAATCTCATTAAATTTAATAATGGCGCACAAGTATGTAAAATAAGCATTATTTTTAATGTTAGCCATTTTAAATTCTATTCCAAGGTGATAAGGTCCACTTCACGGTTCCACTTATCGGCCATTTTGTGTCCACTGTCGCCATTTTGTCGAGAGTCAATACAATGACTTTCAACTAAGTCGTTTAAGAGCTAGTCATTAATTAGTAATATTGATGTGGAAATGTATTTTTGTTATTATATTGATTGGCAAATTGTAAGTCGAATGATATTGATTTTTATATTGTTCCTTTAGACGGGGAGCATCTGTTCGTCGTGTAACAGACGCTTATTAATAAAAATGTTTAATGGTAACTGGTGTTTTATTTCATTTCATCCTTTATATAACATAATCATGCAATACATCATCTCATTACAGTAACTGACCCCTAACTAAGTTCGTAACTTGTATCTAGGGTATCAGAAACTACGCACATACACATTCACACACACATCCAGACCGAGACAAACATAGATAATAATAGAATATAATATATCTATCAGAAAATAATCAAGTAAAGACGTATGTATTCTATAAATAAATAATAAAACACATTTCGAAGCTCATGTTTTATATTTCAATTAACTTTTAAGTACATAATTAGACGAAATTGGCAACTGTTCTGATGTGTTCGAACTAAAAAAAAATTCAACTTTTTTATCATCGTTATAGTTAGGACAATAGTTATACTCAGTTTAATTCGAACCACCAGAATCGAGGCCGATCAAATAAATTACAATTTAAACTATCTTACAATAACTGTGCAAACTGACAATACATTACATAATAATATTTTACAATAAAATAATTCATTTATAACAATTAATAAGGTTTCATAAGATATTCTGATATACATTACATTCGAGTATCATATATACAATTTGTTATAAAACACAGTCCAACCCAGGAGGTTAGTATATGTATATCGAAACATGGTAGGCATATACACACATCAAAAGTGTCTAGGGATCAAGCATTTTTATGCGGATTTCTTGAGATTGAGATGTGGCTTTGTAATAAATTTATGATTTTATAAATTTATATGGATCCTTTTTGGTGCATTTCATAATTTTAATCAGGAACTGTGAATCAAATTCGAGTAAAAGATGAAAATCAGCTGTCAATATTTTCCCTATAAAAACATACAACGCATTGAAGACATTATTAGTGCTACTGTTTCCCTACTACTGATTAAAACCAACGTTATTATGGAGCGGCGACGTCATTTAAGCAGGGAAGAAATGCTCAGAGCCGTGGGAATGATAGAAGCTGGTTCCCGGCAACGTACTGTGGCTTTAGCTCTGAATACAAGTCAGAGTGTTATCAGTCGACTTTGGACACGTTACCGAAGCACTGGTACCGTGGCTGAGCGCCATGGAGGACAGTATCGCTGCACCACACGGAGACAAGACCGATACATTCAAATCTTAACTCGAAGAGCTCCAACAATAACCGCCATGATGTTAGCCGTGCGGCTTCATCACTCTTCAGGGAACTTAATTAGCGACCAAACAGTCAGAAACCGCTTGCATGAAGTGAACCTTCATTCCCGAAGACCGCTACGGGTACCACCTATAGCAATGCACAATCGTAGGATTCGATATCAATGGGCTCTTGAACACAGAAATTGGGCAGAAGAACAATGGCGTTTCGTGTGCTTTTCTGATGAGTCTCGTTTTGGTATGAGACCGGATACAAGACGTATACGACACTGGAGAACCCCTAGACGCCAACAGCGATTAAAATCCTGCCAGGAAGTCCATCCTTATAGTGGTGGAACCATCATGGTATGGGCGGGTATTTGGATCGGCGGAAGAACTGAGTTGATTTGGATCAGAGGCAACCTCAACGCTCAAATTTATGCTGAGACGATTGTATCAGACGTCATCGTTCCTCTACAAGTGCAAATCGGTCCCTTATTTCAGTTAATGCATGATAATGCACGACCGCACACCGCAAGAGTTGTAAGACAGACTCTCGCCGCAGCTAACATCAATGTCCTGCCCTGGCCTGCTCAGTCGCCAGACTTGAACCCGATTGAGCATGCATGGGATATGCTACAGAGAAGAGCTCTGCCGAATATGGAGGGTATCCAGTCGCAAGAAGACCTTTTTTTGTTGTTGCAACGAACATGGGCGGCCATTCCACAGCGTGATTTGGATGAACTCATTTTGAGTATGCCAAACCGATGTTCTTGTGTTGTTAGTGTTCGTGGTAGAAACACGGATTATTAATTGTTTAAGTTACCCAATAAAATTTTAAAGAAAACTGTTATTTCAGTCTTTTTTTCGAACTTTAATGTTAGTGGTTCAAATGTCAAAAATCCCTTTATTAGGAAAATGGCAAATTTCTTTATTAATGCAAAGGTGACTTGGTTTATCGTTACTGTGACAAACGAAAACACTTTATTTGATGAATCCTTAAAGAAAATTTTAATTAATATCAATCAGGAGAAAAGTTATTGCAAAAATATATGTTGATCCCTAGACACTTTTGATGTGTGTATTAATGATATTATACTCGTAATATTGTTCTTTCTTTAAAGCCACGGCGACACCGTCGCTGTGAACTCATAATTATATGAAACATTGCTGTTTTGTTATCAAAAAATGTTTATAAAATTACTTGTGATATATTGGAGGAATGTTAAAATTATGAATTTTATTATAGACAATATATAAAAGGCCATAAATATATAATACATAAATAAGTATATAACATTACAATGACTAGAAGTTTTGTCAGATTTCATAAGTGTTTTTTGTAAATAATTACTCCGAAAAATGCTGCCATACATTATTTTTTTAAATATTTTTAGAGTGTACAAAGATACATTTTAAAATAATAATTATCAATTGACAGAGGATTTGACATATCAAAATTTTGACACATGTGTCGAAATGCATTATTTTTTAATGACAGGTTATCTGGAAAACTTACACTAGATGGCGCTAGTGGAATTATAAGTAACACTATCTGTTACTTTGTCTTTTTCATAAGTAAATGCCACAGACTAGGATAATAATACTAATGGAATTATGTCGCTACATTCATACACTAAGACATATTGAAATCTTCTTCTTGTAAATATACAATAACTTGATTTCTCTTTCTAGAAAACTAACAGGAAGAAATTCCATATCCCACACATAACAACTAACGCCATCTAGCGAAGCGAGAAAAGGCGGATGAACCTGCTATTTATAATTATATAATCGATTCGTCCTCATATTTATTTTGGAATGTAAAACAAAGACATTGATATCCATAACAATGAAAAATATAGCCAATATTTTAAAATAAAGAAGAAATATAACAGCAGTTAAAACTAAAAAGCCGATTTAACTTAAAAAATATAATTATTATATTTAGGGCCTGTTCCACCATCTTCAAGTAACTTTCCGAATAGCTATTTACATGTTTTGTCTTTGTCACTTGATATAAAGTAAGAAAGAGACAAAACTAACTTTACTTGGTGAGTGACTTTACTTTAAGGTCGTGAAATAGGTCCTTAGTAATATTTTTTTTTTAATATGTACTTAATACAATTATACATAAGCACTATTTTATCTTGACAAAAAAATATAAATAATAATATTCATAGAGAACATTTACCCTCTTATTAATGACAGAGGAATAACAGCGGTTTAGTTTATCCACATTTTCTAGTTTTATTAATGTGATAAAAGCTGACGAATTTCTTTGGTTGAGCGCGAAAATGTCAGGAACTATTGGTTCCAATTAAAAAGGTCTTTTAGTGTTCGATAGCCCATTTATCAAGGAAGGCTTAAGGGAAGGTTCATATTTGACGGAACATGCGTCGCGTATAATAGGAGGTAATACGCGACGCATGTTCGGTCAAATATGAACCTTCCCTTAGGCCCTAAAACATCACGCTACGACCAATAGAGTGGAAGCTAACTTGGGTTAAACCGCGCAGCTATTATTCATACATAACATAATCATTCACTACATCATCTCATTATAGTACCTGACCACTTCTACTTTTTTGCGTGTCGACTCATATTTTTGAGGACCACAACTGGGCCACCGATATAGCACTATCAGTGGCCTTGTAAAGGTCCTCGCGTGTGCAGGTGTAGGGACACGCACGGCAAGTTAGGAGATGGGCCATTGTTTGGGGAGAAATGCCACATAGACATGCACTATCAGAGCTGTAGCCCCACCTAGATTTAACTGACCCCTAACTAAGTTCGTAACTTGTATCTAGGGTATCAGAAACTACATGTATTATTTTTACAAATTGAAGAGTAAACGTGGATTAACTATTCTGTTACCTCGGGTATTAATAAGGAGTTGTATTTATATTTGGGTAGTTGCCACTAAAGACGCAATGTATAACTAAAATAAATAAAATTATGCTAGCTACAACGTGCGCGCGATTTTGAGACTTAATTATATGTGATAGTGTACAATTCACCATATCACTACATAGTATAAAACAAAGTCGCTTTCTCTGTCCCTATGTATGCTTAGATCTTTAAAACTACGCAACGGATTTTGATGCGGTTTGTTTTAATAGATAGAGTGATTCAGTGGGAAGGTTTTTAGCATATTTTTATCCCCATATTCCTACGGGAACGGGAACTACGCGGGTGAAACCGCGGGGCGCCGCTAGTTTACTATACGAGTATAACGTATATTCATGTTTTACAGTTGATAGAACTGAAGGAATGCGACATATTTTCATGAATAACCGTCTTTTTGGGATTAGAAATTTAACCTTTTTATTTTAACTCTTTATTTATATTACCAGTGAGAGAAATACCTTTGCTGTAGAATTGTATTTTAGAGGCATATTTAAAAAACCGATTTACAACAATTCACTCAATTTTGCGAGGTTTTAAGAAACAGAGTTTTAAGTACTTGTTTAAAAACTAAATATTTTCATGTTTAAAATACATGAAATTTTATTTGATCTGTATTTTTATACCTTTCATAAAAAGCTAAAGAAAGCAAATGGTATATTCTTCTCGCCATAATTACAATAATAAGGCGACACAAAACATAATCTGCCTTATTTGCGATGCATTTTTAGTCTGGTTTAGCACTAAACCAGGTTTTACAATCTGATCTAAGTACAAATTTGAATAAAAAGAAGTGACAGATTTGACTGACAAGTGTCAAACGCTTAAACCAGGTTTTGTTAAACTAGGTTTAAAATGTAACGCAAATAAGACCGACTATGTATAAGCATAAATTGCTAATAATGTTTTTAAATAGTTTCAGTAATATAAGTCTCAGTGTACCGTGCGCAGTCGAATTGGTGTCGTGTGTGGTGCAGCCCCGGACTCAAACCCGCTGTATCTCGAACAGTTTCACGTCTGTGTCGTACCATATCGGCGGGTCTACGTTACTGTAACACACAACATTATTATTTTAATTTCATGGAATAACTGTAGTAAGACTCTGGCAGGTTGTTGGGGTTTTATTTTTGACATTAGAAATATTAATGTTGTCGTCGTTATTTCACGTTTATTATTATGAAGGCGGAAGATTAAGTGTTCACTATGCCGACAAGTGGCGGATTTACCAGCAGGTACAGTAGGCCCAAGTCTAGCTGGCTGGCGCCTAGGGCGGCAAGTGGAAAAGAGCGGCAGTTTTGCTAGTTCCGGCAATTGCAATTCTTTAGCCACTTGCATTTCCGGCAGTTCTCTTAGATCGGTAAATCTGCCGGTACCGCGTAATGGGAAGCCGGTCTTTGTGTTTGTGTTCGGTGTCGTCATTGAGTTCCTACTGAGATGTAGAAGTAATATGGTCCGTTGTCACCGAGGCCTTGATAAGAAGCTGTAAGTAATGCGTTACCGTATGTAGATGACGCCCCAGAGGTAGGTGCGGAACCAGGCGGCGGTGCCGGCGTTGGCCTGGTACTTGCGGATGTAAGTAATGTATTACCGTATGTAGATGACGCCCCAGAGGTAGGTGCGGAACCAGGCGGCGGTGCCGGCGTTGGCCTGGTACTTGCGGATGTAAGTAATGTATTACCGTATGTAGATGACGCCCCAGAGGTAGGTGCGGAACCAGGCGGCGGTGCCGGCGTTGGCCTGGTACTTGCGGATGTAAGTAATGTATTACCGTATGTAGATGACGCCCCAGAGGTAGGTGCGGAACCAGGCGGCGGTGCCGGCGTTGGCCTGGTACTTGCGGATGTAAGTAATGTATTACCGTATGTAGATGACGCCCCAGAGGTAGGTGCGGAACCAGGCGGCGGTGCCGGCGTTGGCCTGGTACTTGCGGATGTAAGTAATGTATTACCGTATGTAGATGACGCCCCAGAGGTAGGTGCGGAACCAGGCGGCGGTGCCGGCGTTGGCCTGGTACTTGCGGATGTAAGTAATGTATTACCGTATGTAGATGACGCCCCAGAGGTAGGTGCGGAACCAGGCGGCGGTGCCGGCGTTGGCCTGGTACTTGCGGATGTAAGTAATGTATTACCGTATGTAGATGACGCCCCAGAGGTAGGTGCGGAACCAGGCGGCGGTGCCGGCGTTGGCCTGGTACTTGCGGATGTAAGTAATGTATTACCGTATGTAGATGACGCCCCAGAGGTAGGTGCGGAACCAGGCGGCGGTGCCGGCGTTGGCCTGGTACTTGCGGATGAGGATGGGGTGGGGCACGGGCAGCAGCCCCACCAGCGTGCCGTGCTGCAGGAAGCGCAGGATCTCCGACTCGTCCGTCAGGCCCCTACACAATACACATTATGTGATCACTACCAGCGCCCCGCGATTTCACCCACGTAGTTTTCGATCCCGTGGGAAAACATAGCCTATGTCCTTCCCCGGACCATAAGCTACCCCTTTACCTAATTTCAAGTCAATCGGTTCAATAGTTTAGCCATGAAAAGGTAACAGACAGACAGACAGTTACTTTCGCATTTATAATATTAATATAATAAGGATAGTGTGTACTGACTTGTCGATGCATATCTTCTCGACCTGCGGCACGAGCACCTGCAGCAGGCGCATGATGGTCTGCAGCGGCAGCTTCCCGCGCCAGCTGCCCACCCACTCCGCCGACGGCCGCCACTCGCCCCCCCCACCCCCCGCCCCGCCCGGGCCGCTCGTGGACACGCGGAGGGACTCTTTCTGTAATAGGAGGATATTTAAATAGATCATTATCATCAGCTCATATACGTCCCTACCAAGGTGCTGAATGCAACCGTGAACGAAAGTAATCAGGCTGTAATCAACTACCGAGGAGTGTGTGCGGCGTGGTGACTTAATGTTCACTTCACACAATGATCCTGTTCCTGTGAGGTACGGGAATAAATATAGCCAACGACACTTAAAAATAATGTGGTTTTCTATTGATAAAACAATCTTCAATATCGGTTTAGTGGATCTGGATCTAATGTATTAAAAATTTAGTTATTGGTATAGATACGTACGTGTGTGACAGTCCGTTTGGCCGTCTGTTGGTCCTCGTCGCCGGTGTCCTCCCCGTCGGGGTGCTGTCGCGGCGGCAGCAGGCTGTCGGACGGGGGCTCCGCCCGCGCCGGAGGGTGCGCCGACTCGCGCTCCGTCATCGCCGCGATCGCTATCACACACAGCAAATTGCATTCAAAAGGATGATAAGTTGATAAGTTAATTGTGAATTTCGGAATGTACGAGGATGCGTAGCGAGGAATGTCGGCTTAGGTGGCTACTCACCCACCACAAACACACCCACTCGTTGAGGACCAATATAATCGTTTTATTTACTTAGCATCAGGAAGGAAAGGGAAAAGGCTAATAGGAGCTATTAAATGGTTTTAACATATACATCCCTCTGTACGCAACCTCGTCCATCTGTGGTGGAATTGGCCGTGCGTGTGTGTGTGAGTGTCCCCCCCGTACCGGGCGTGTCGGGCAGCGTGGCGTTGAGCGTGCCGGGCTCGGCGGGCTGCGCGGGCCGACTGCCCTCCATGGCGGCTTCGGCAACGCTCTCCGCGCTGCGGGACCTACACATATACGTAACGTCCCGTGTAAAATAGTTATAAAAAAGATCAAATTCTGCTAAGTAACGACACATGAAAACTAATAGAACATGCTAATTTCGAACAAAATCACTGATGTGTGAATGAATAATCCCCCTCACCTGGGTAACACGACGTTATTATTCGGCCTGGCAGCCCGCAGAGAGCGCGCGATGGCGGCGTGCTCGTGAGGCAGGTTGGCGAGGTTGTGGAACACGGACCGCTTGCGGATTATTGTGTATACTAGGTTTGAGTTACCTGTAATATAAGGAAAAGTTAATGTATAGGAAAATATTGAAATATGTGTCAGTCAAGTAAGTTCAAGTCTGAGTTCAAGTTCAATTTTGAGGTAAAGTTCTAGTTTGAGGTCAAGTTCCAGATTGAGGTCAAGTTCAAGTTAGGGGTCAAGTTCTAGTTTGAGGTCAAGTTCTAGTTTGAAGTCAAATTCAAGTTTGAAGACAAGTTCTAGTTTGAGGTCAAATTCTAGTTTGAGGTCAAGTTCAAGTTAGGAGCCAAGTTCTAGTTTGAGGTCAAGTTCTAGTTTGAGGCCAAGTTCTAGTTTGTGGTCAAGTTCTAGTTTGAGGTCAAGTTCTAGTTTGAGGCCAAGTTCTAGTTTGTGGTCAAGTTCTAGTTTGAGGTCAAGTTTGAGGTCAAGTTTGAGGCCAAGTTCTAGTTTGAGGTCAAGTTCTAGTTTGAGGGCAAGTTCTAGTTTGAGGTCAAGTTTTAGTTTGAGGTTAAGTTCTAGTTTGAGGTCAAGATCTAGTTTGAGGTCAAGTTTTAGTTTGAGGTCAAGATCTAGTTTGAGGTTAAGTTCTAGTTTGAGGTCAAGTTCAAGTTAAGGGACAAGTTCTAGTTTGAGGTCAAGTTCAAGTTAGGGGACAAGTTCTAGTTTGAGGTCAAGTTCTAGTTTGAGGTCAAGTTTGAGGGCAAGTTCTAGTTTGAGGTCAAGTTCTAGTTTGAGGGCAAGTTCTAGTTTGAGGTCAAGTTTTAGTTTGAGGGCAAGTTCTAGTTTGAGGTCAAGTTTTAGTTTGAGGTTAAGTTCTAGTTTGAGGTCAAGATCTAGTTTGAGGTTAAGTTCTAGTTTGAGGTCAAGATCTAGTTTGAGGTCAAGTTCTAGTTTGAGGTCAAGTTCAAGTTTGAGGTCAAGTTCTAGTTTGAGGTCAAGTTAGATGACAAATTCAAGTTCCGCACTTGTATAGTGTGTGTACGATAACGGAGTGTAGTGTATGCTGGGCTTTAGAGAACGGTACTTACCATCAAACTGGTACTGTATCATGTTGTTGAACATCTCCAAGAGGAAGAACACGAGGTGGTGATGGTGCGGCTGCGAGAACAGGAACCAGGGGGTGCTGAACGCCTCCAGCAGGTGCAGCAGCTTCGTGGACGCTACCATCGAGAGCGTCTTCAGGTACGGCGATACTGGACACCAAATAATTAACGAAACGTCAGAAATTTGAACGAAAATCGACAAAGTGGTTGGTTGACTGGAAAGGTTAGGGAGCAAAAGAAGATTTAAGATTGTGTGTGAAGTCTACCAACCCGGAATACGCCAGTTTAGTTGACTTCGTCCTCTGGACTCAGGCTTCTTTGGGGACATAATATGACTTGATGATGACGACTTAACTTACCATTAACAAGTATAGTGAGCAGACAGTCGAACAGCGGCTGCAGCCTCTGGTGTCCGGTGGTGATGATCTTGTGGAAGACGACCACGAGCAGGTCGGCGTGGCTGCCCGTGAACACCGGGATGTCCATGGGCACGGCGGCCGCGTACGGCTTGTTCAGCCGCACGCCCAGGTTACGCTCGCCCGACAGGAGGAGCAGGATGAACACGCCGATGTGCATTAGGCCTACGCGAGCTGCGGATTTTAAAATAGCCAGTGTTATTCCTTGGACGATGATAATGCGAGCTACAAGTGGGATAGATAGATAGATAAACACTTTATTGTACAACTTACACCACATACGAAAATACAAATTATATGGATATTGGGATATAAAGTATCCTTTGAACAATTTCTGGGATATATTAAAGAATGACGATGAGTACCAGGCCTACGAGAGCTGTGGCCGGGTTATTGGGATCAAATATATCCCATAATATAACACCGATTCTAAGGAACATCTGTACCTAATTTCGTCATTCAAAAATAAGTTCTTTGGTATTACAAAGGTGAGGGAATGAGTTTTGAATTTGGAACACTATTCAATTTCAAAGTACATCGCTGAAAGTCTTGGCCGTTAATAAAAAAGTGCCCCACGGCGATGGTTAACCAAATAAAATTACGCGAGAACTTTTTATTGTTTTCTTTTTAATATTCATAAAATGCAATTGAATAATTCTCAATATTAATGTTTTGTAATTTGGTTATGTAACAATAATCTCTTATTTTATTTAATGTATTGTATAGACAAAATTAATTAGTAAAACTGTGTAAATTATTACATGTTTTTATAAAGTACTTACATTGGTCGGCGCGTGAGTCGTTAAGATGGTACAGTATCGGCACCAACACTTCTAGAACGTCGCTACTCTTCAACACGTAGTACATGAATTTCTGCAATTATTATAAAAAGCAAAATGAAGGTGTATCATCACTACATAGTATAAAACAAAGTCGCTTTCTCTGTCCCTATGTATCTATGCTTAAATCTTTAAAACTACGCAACGGATTTTGATGCGGTTTTCAGTAATAGATAGAGTAATTCAAGAGGCAGGTTTTTAGCAATTTATTTTATCCCCACATTCCTACGGGAACGGGAACTACGCGGGTGAAACCGCGCGGCGCCGCTAGTACTCTCTAAATGTAAGTGACAGTGAAAAAGTTTTTACTGACAAATTAACTAAACCAATGAAATCTTCAATTACTATTAGCACTAAGTCAGATGTTAGGTTATGTTGAAATCATGTTTATAAATATACGAGCGGCCTGCGCCGGCTTCGCTCGGCCGCAATATTCCTTTGTATTTCCCAAAATTTACAATGAAAAGAGTACAAAAGAAAATATCTAATTTGGTACCGTATTTTGCACAATAAACAACAGATAGAAAAATGAAAAAAATCGGGTGGGGCTGTGCCGGGGCACACGGCCGTTGGTTTTAACGTGAAACGTCTATGTTAGTGAATCGCTTTTAAAGTAAAATATTGAAATGAAAACAAGAAAATTTAATGTCATGACAGCGAGCTGACTATATAAGTGAAATATTCACACCACATTTTTGTTTCTAAGACTAATAGTTTTTTAATTATTAAGGTACGATGATATAGACCTTTTCGTTACGGTCCACTTTTTAAACCTGGTACCCGTATGTTTCGGCGCGATTTTAAAGACGTTTCACGTCAAAATATGAACACCCATCTCTATGGGGGCATCTCTTTCTCTAAAAGAGAGGAAGTCCTAATGTGACTCCCTGATCTGTGTGAACACCCATTACTTGTGTTCCAGTGTGTGATGTGTTTTATTTACAAACCTTATTATAATCACACATCTTCCAAAACAAGACCAATAACTCCTGATGTAGATTGACCCTCTTGGAGGAGTTGGGAAGATACGTCTGCTGCAGCGGGTTGTTCAACAGCCGCGTCACTCCCCGGAGGAGAAACTGGAAGTCCTCGTCCCGGTGGATGCGGGAGAGGTAGTTGATGAACAGGTTGTCGGGGAGGGTCTGCGGATGTCATTAGTTTTGTTGATATTTATATTGGTGGAATATAATAATTTCTATATCTCAATAAATACTAATCCTTCGTGAAGCGGGCTGAGATATAATAAATTGTTCAATAAGCGTCCCTTTTTTGTCGTTTTAATTGTAACTAACAAATAAACAGTGACGTAGCTAGGGGAGCGGCGGTGGGGGCGCATAACCGCCACTAATAAAATTAGTCATTCACAAAATCATTTCACAAAATCCACCTATGAGAGCTACGCCACTGCTAATAAACAAACTTTTTTATATTATTTAGGGTTCTAATAATGTTATTGCACTTACCTCATCGGAGTCCTCATTGACCACATTAGTGGTGTCGTGGTCTAACGTCACTATTAGGATCTGTAGCGCCACCTACAACACAAACAATTTATTTCATATTCGTTACAAACAAATCTCACCTCTCTCACCTCTTTAAAATATTACTAGCTGTGCCCCGCGGTTTCACCCGCGTAGTTCCCGATCCCGTGAGAATTTCGGGATAAAACATGCAAAAGAAAGAATGAAAGAAACAATTTATGATCTTCCCCGGACCATAAGTTACCTCTGTACCAAATTTCAAGTCAATCGGTTTCGGTCAAGTCAAATAGTTTAGTCGTGGTAACAGACAGACGGACAGAGTTACTTTCGCATTTATAATATTATTTATATTAGTAAGGATTACTAAACACAGGTACCTCAACAAGCGGCTCGAGCGTGTCGACGAACAGCAGGTGGTTGTAGGGCAGGCCGAGCCCGACGGGGTCGTACGAGCACACCGTGTTCAGCAGCGACGTGAACAGCGGCAGCGCGTGGCGGTTGTCCGGGCTCGTTAGGTAACTGGGGACGTGACAATGACATGTATATACAGTATGTATTATTAATATTACATATATGTTATGTTACAAAACAACATTTGGTGTTGCCAGTATATTTTTTTAACCATTTCATAAGAAAAAGGCTGTTTAATTAAAGGAATTAAGAACCTCCTCCTTTTTGAAGTCTGTTACAAACGCATGCATTCAGTCAGCTACTCGCGCCAAGTAAATCATGGTCAAATTAATAAAGTGAATTGATTAATGAATTTGTCTATATGCCAATGGAGAGATAAATAATTATAAATTACGTATTTTTGTATTAAAACAAGCTGTCCCATAAAAGTGTTGTATACATACGCGATCCACTTATTATGGTGCGTAGCAGCCCGCTGCGGCACGCAGTACACGGTCTCGCTGAAGCAGGTGAGCAGCAGGCGCAGCAGGTCGGCGCGCGCCGCCTCGTGCGTGCCGCAGCGCGGCGGAGCCCGGGCGAACCCCACGCCGCCCGCCCAGATGTACTCGCAGCTGTCTAGCGAGGATAGCTCCTCGGCACGCTCCTGGGTATTGGATGGTGATATTTGTACAAGTATACTACAAAAAACATGTCATGTGTTTTATGAAATAAATGACAAAAACGCCTGAACAGATTAAGAGTGTGTATGTGTGAACGCAGCTACGCGCGGCTAACCCGAGTTGAGATGGGACTCTTCCGATCGTGCGGAACTCCTCCAAACACAACAAACCCTTAGATTAGATGAATGACTATTTTTATTTAATACAGATAGTTTATTACCCATACTTTTTATCTCAAAATTCCCAAGATTCCCATAGAATCAAAATAAATGTGAATGAAACTACCAAACATAAATATGTTAATAAAATATATCCAAGTATATTTAAAATGAACATGGCATCAATCAAATGAATCATAACTAATATTTCATGTATTATCTATAATGCTATCAGTTGGGGGATCTAAAGTGCATGATAAGATATGGGAGGGTGTTCAATACTCACGGGCCCCGACCTCTTTGTGCTCATCACTGTGAAGTCCGGACAGAATAGTAGATCCTGCAACATATATAAGACTTTAGTTATGTCTTAACAACCCATGTTGGAATACAAATATTGGGCCTGTTTGAAGTATGGAAACATGCAGGAACAGTAACAATTAGATAATTACCTTATAGCCAGATACTATTTTATTATCATAAGTAAATTTATATATTGTTTTTGTTAACCTATAATGTCCCACTGCTGGGCAAACGTCTCCCCCAAACACCTCCAACCATCCCTATCCTTTGCAGTCTCCCACAAACTACTACCGAAGTTAGCCAGATCGTCCCGCCAAGTAAATATAAGCATGCAATATTTTTTTTAAAACCATGTAAAATGTATTATTAAGTCTGCTTTTAATAAAATAAGAATATCAAATACTTATTATAATTTTTTTTTAAAGTTTCAAATCAACTTACACAAATAGCATTAATCAATGACTGAGCGAGTGGCACAGACTCATTCTCGGAGGCGGCCGGCAGTGAGGACCAGAAGAAGCTGTGCCATTCCTGGTCCTCCAGCATGTACGGGAGCACCCGCGTCAGCAGGCGGGCACAGTTCAGGGCTGAAACAAAATTAATGTTGTTAGCTTAACCAAACCTAAAACCTCAATTTTATAAAGCTTATATTATAAAATCTCATGCTTAATAGAAAAACTATAATTTCATCTTTAAGGGGCTATGACAGGTTCTTTTTTTGTATTGGGTTGAGTATAGTAATAATACATTAACTGCCAAAACATTTTTTTGCCATGCAATATAGGTCATTGGCATTTCTATAGCATACAGTGGCTTAAATTAATGCCTTATTTGATTTTTTATTTTCATAAACCATCAATTGTCTTGACCACAAATAAATAAGAAATACATTTTATATATATAGGTCGAAACTTATACATTTCTATTTAGATTTAGTTTTATCTGTGTAGGTATATTTTTTTAAGAGCATCATTATACCTTTATAAAATTTAATATGTTACACATAAGTAGTTTAACAAATAACATAATGTACAGGGCAAGTGGTAAGTGTGTTAAACATGATAACAGAATGTGTGGGTGTAGATAGAATCCTCTGCAACTATAAAATCAATACATAACTGTTTAGTTTTTCAACATTACCTTGAAGTTGCTCTCTCTGTGTTCTACAGCTGCTGTCCACGATCTTGACCAACTTTTCGACAGCTTTGTAGACCAATGTAGCCAAGTTATTAGGGGACTCCTCACGAAGCGCCCGAATCTCGGCGCCAGGCACCAAAGCGAACACATCTTGGATACTAGTCACGTTCTCAGACCAGAACTGCTCCCAAAAACTATCGTCTGTTGCCTCAATTGGCTGAAATAAATAAATTTACAGCGTCTCATCAATACTTCTACATTGGCAACGCAAAATCTTAGTGTTAGGTTTAAGTTATAAAATAAGTACCTGCGATTTTGAAGTAAGTTGGACAACAGCTTTCCTAAAGTTCAATTTTGTATCAGCATTACCCATGTTTAGAGTTTATAAATAATTTTATTTTAAATTATCAACAAATCCATTGCAAAATCTTCGCACAAAAACAATACGAACGAAACTAGACAGATAAATCAATCAAGATCATTGACATATAACATGGACGGGGCATACCTACGAAAAAAACGTGTATACCTATACTTCACTGAGAGCGAAAAATGGCGGCTAATAGTGCAGTCCCTATCGATATGTCTGAAAAATAACATCGATAATAGATTGTAAGTATGTTTTCTTACTTTGATTAATTTTAAGTTTTATAAATAGGTCTTACTGTAAAAGAACATTATAGATAGTTTGTAAAATATAGCTTGATCATTGTGACATACAGAGTGGCCCAAATAGAACGCTCAGTAAGGGGAAGTATAAAACTATAAGATATACAAAGATTTGTTTTTAGGATCCATGTCCTCGATTTTAGTAAAAAAAAAGTGCATTCATAGATTTAGAAAAAAAAACTATTACTCTCTTTGAGAATCGAACCCGGAAATTTTTAAAAATTTAATGTTCATTATTTTAAACTAGAAATGGATTGTGTACATCTTTAGCAGTAAGTAAATGTTACTAAGAAACATCATATCTAAATTCATTAAAATGCATTGTTTTTAAATGAAATAGTTTGGTACAAAACTCGCCAAGACATCATTAAAGTTCCTTCCCAGTTAATATCCCATTTCAACACAAATTCACCATTTCAAGATACAAAATGCAATAGTTTGTATATACGGCCGTTCGTTCTAGTTACAAATAATTAAAAATATTTTTTTCAAAACTTCCGGGTTCGATTCCTTTAGTGAGTTATAGTATTTTTCTAAATCTTTGAATGCAATTTTCATTTTAACTAAAATGGATGACATGGTTCCTAAGAACAAATCTTTGTATCTCTTATAGTTTTATACTTCCCCCCACTGACTGTTTTATTTGGGCCACCCTATATATCAAACTTTTATTCATTATACTCTAGTTGCCGGGATATAAAAATGACGATAGAAATTATCGACGTTTCGTACTATAATCGATACTGATGTAACATTTAATTGGGTTTTATTTAATTACAAACGTTAGGCATTCAATTAAACGAATATTTCAATATGAATACAGATATTCTCAAGAGCAAACCTCAAATCCATGGTTTCTTATGGTATACTACATGAGAATCTGAAAATTGGACTTTATATACTTACTCACTATTATTTAAGATCATATATGCACAAAATGTAAATAAAGTTTATGAAATAAAAATAAACACCAAAATTAAAACGTACTTGAATAAGTGTTTAAATAACGTTTTATTTAAAATATCGATAGTTTATAGTCTGTGGTCACGATGTTTCATTGCCCATCACTAAGTAAGTTGTAAATCCTTTTGTTATAGCTAGAAAATAATATGGCGAATATGGCCACGAGTAGGTATTTCAATGAGACTAAGAATGACAGATGGCTATTATAGTAACTGTCAGAAATACTGTTGTCCTTTTTCCCTTACGCAAAATTATGAACGTTAAAAAGAGACGGCTATATTTTTATAACTTTGGCGTCGATAAGCCTCATACTTCTATAACTATTTTTTCTATAGTCAAACATGCGATGTCCATGTTATATGTCAATGATCAAGATCAAGACAGGATGAAACGTATTTGACGTTTGTCTCCCACGACAACGTGTCAACTGACAAGCCAGCTGATCGGAATCATGTTGAAAAAAATGCCAAATGCCAAATGTGGACTATGCTTTTCGTTGCCATCCCATAGACCATAGACAAATTCTGTCTATTTGATCCTTTCATAGACTATTTGTGTACTCTTTGTGATCTTTGTCTTTGATAAATGTCAATTGATTACTTTTGAAGTCTGAAAAATGGCTGCAGCAAATATTTTTCGTAGTGCTTTGACTGGATTATTACAAAAATCCGCCACCTACAGAGTGCCGGTAGTATGTCGACTTTCAACGGTAGCAATTCAACAAAAATTCCATGCTGCTCATGCACTCGCGAAGTCACTTAATCAGCCATTGGTTCAGAATGGGGTAAGGACCTTAGTATCGATAAATAGTTCGTAAATATTGCCTAAATTATACTTAGTTAAGTATTTCTCGAGTAATAAGAATAAATTAATATATTATATTGATTGGAGAGACCAAATCATTATTGTAATAAACTATATAACCTCAATCTTATTGCATAACAAATGTGTATGTATTCCTGAAATTGTTTAGGTCCTCTATCAGCGAAAACAAGGGTACTCGGACCAAAAGTCATCGGTACATGAACGAGTGCTGAAAGTGTGCAAGGCTTACGACAAACTGTCATGTGCTAAGGTACTTCAATATTATTTACTTTTGATAATTTGTTTCAGAACAAGTTGGCCAGTGTGCGCCACTACAGCCATGGCCCTCCTCTCTCGTTGGAACTAATCCAAAGTAGGGTGCTCCTTGTTCTGCAACTTTATGACAAAGTTAACCCAAACAAGGTAGACCATTTAAGTCCCTTCCTCTTCCAAAAACATCTTAGACTTGATTTTTTTTTGTGTAATACAGTGTAATAAAGCTTTTTGTTTGTATTTCAGTTGTCAATTGACAGTCACTTCATCAATGATCTGGGATTGGACTCTCTGGACCATGTGGAGGTTATAATGGCTATGGAAGACGAATTTGGATTTGAAATTCCCGACGGTGATGCCGAGCGGCTCGTCAGACCACGAGACATCATCCAATACATCGCAGACAAAGAAGATATCTATGAATAAGTTAGTTTGTAATTTTGGCCAGTTGAATTTGTTTAAAAATAGAACAAAAATTTACTAAAATTTCGGTTTTTATTTAATTTTAACTGGTCAATGAACTATTCAGCTTAGTTAGTTTTGTTTCTGGTTTTACTTGTTTTTTCATTTATTTGAACAATGTAATACACAGAATATCTACACAGAGATATGTATAAAGTGTAAATTGTGTTTTTATTGATTACAAACTTGTTAGAGTAGTCAATGTTGTTTAATTTTTGAGCAACAATTTTATCAAGTGTTGTGAGAATGTATCTGACCCAAATGCATACCATAAAATATCACTCCACCTAGAGTCATAGTTATTCCACATTAAATATGATAAAATTAATATTTAGGATTATTATTATGAATAGTCTTCCTACTTTCAAGATCAAAAATGCTAATATACCTCATTCAACCACCTTTGCTTGATTTTTTTTACACTAAAAATATCTAAAAGATGCGAGTCTAAAATATGTTATTTAGTACTTTTACATCAGTTAGTCAGAAAGTGACCTCAGTAAAGTGACCTCTACTGGGCTAGGTCACTGAGGTCACCCTAGGGTGAGGTTGTCTTTTTTGGTGAAAAGTAGTTCATGAAAGCATTGGGTATATAGCATGATAATAATTTAGGAACAAAATACATAACATTGATTTACAAATGTTAAATCAATTACTACAAATTCCAGAATTTGGTATGCAACATTATCTTCAATCAATATGTATCAGATAACCTATTATGTATGTATTGTCATTGTGAGGGATTTGTACACTAATCATATTGGGTTCCACTGATGTAAATATTGCTAAGTTTCTTTGTGTCTATAGTTTGAGACTTCATACACAGTATAATGAACAATGACACTAGTTAGTTTTCAGTTGCTATTAGTTAGATGATAGTGTGTGATTATGTTATTTTATAAACACTAGTCACACAGGCAGGGCAATTTCAAATAATCCTTAGTAATATTATAAATGCGAAAGTAACTATGTCTGTTACCTTTTCACGGCTAAACTACTGAACCAAATGACTTGAAATTTGGTACAGTGGTAGCTTATGGTCCGGGGAAGGACACGTTTATTCCGAAATTCCCACGGGATCGGTAACTATGCGGGTGAAACCGCAGGGCGCAGCTAGTACTACATATTTTCATCCATTTCCAATTTTGAGTGAGATATTTTCTCTTCTGAAACTACTAAAATTGAATGACCAATTGTCAAGTAGAAGTTTAACATAGTATATTTTATTAGGTTAGAAGGTTAATTTTAATGGAAATATTTTGTTTGAAACTTTGCATTTGTCACCTAGATCATGCTATTGTTCCCAAAATTTTATTCCAGTAAACAAGGATGTGAATGAAACAAACAGGTTAATATTATAATACAACTTTTATTGAAACTTTACAGTAGATGAACAAGACAGGAGCCAGAATGCGATGCATTGTCTTCAAGTAATACATATTTAGAACTGACTATTTCACATTCGTAATTTATACAGTCAATGAATAAGTTTTAGAAATTTTGTGATTAAATATTTGAGTTGAAATAGAAAAGACAATATTTTTCGTGATCAGTTTATAAAGTAGAGAGGTCAAAACAAGATGGTAAACAATATCAGAATTCTCACATTCAACAACTCGATAATAAATTAATACATATCTTACATAAATTACAATAACACAAGTTTAAAAAAATCAGTCTACAAGTACAAGCTCCCCATCCGTCCATCCTTCAAAAATATAAACGAGTCGTCGTAAGCGTACAGCAACAATCCCTATATACACTGAGCTCATGTTCGGCGGCCCTCGACCGTCCACCACACCTCGTATACACAACACACATACTATACACAGTACGCACCGTTCGCGATCGTGTCACACTTCAACAACACAACGAATACTGTTCGCACAGTACGATCGCGACGGCGAATGTTATCATCACATAAAACAGTCAAGTGTCGGTGGTGGTGCGCTAGCTGTCGTTGCGGCGTGCGGCGGAGCGCAGGCGGCGCGCGGCGGCGGGGTCCACCCGCGCCACGCGCACCACGGGCTGCCAGGGGGCCGGGCGCCGCGCCGCCCGCCCGCGCCGCTCCTTGTCCTCGTCCAGCACCACCTTCAGGTCGATCAGCAGCTTGTTGTCGGACGAGTCGCCGCCGTCGGGCGTGTCGGTGCGCGTCGCCGTCCGCGACTCGTCCTCCGACTTGCTCTTGTCGCAGAGCGTCTTCTCGCTCTCGGAGGCGTTGGTGTCGTCCTCGCTGTCGCGGGCGCCGGCTTCCTGCGTGCTGTCGTCGTCGCCAGGCTCGGCCGACGACCGATCCAGGCTCTCCGTTTTCCGTTCGGACTCGAGGCTGTCGGTCCTCGAGTCCTTCTTGGCCTGTTTCTTCTTGTTGGGCCAGCCGGTCTTGTTCTTCTTTTTGAACTTACCGCGGCGGCCGCGCGGCCTGCTCGCCGCCTCCTTGAGCTCGTTCCTGATGAGATCGCAGTCCTCGCACTCGGACACGAGACTGGAGACGTCGGGCGCGGTGGAGGTGGTGACGGCGGGCTCGCCCTCCAGCGCCTCGTCCGACACGTCCAGATCGCCCGCGTCCTGGAACACCTCCGACAGGAACTGCTGCAGCCTCTCGGACGCCTCCTGCGCCTCCGAGGGCACGGGCTCCGCCTTCGTGTGGCTGAGCGTGTCGCTGACGGTGTCTTCGGAGGCGGTGGACTTGGTGTCGTCGGCGAACTTCCGCCGGTGGAGCAGGCCGGCCGAGCCGAGGATGGCGAGCGTGGAGGCGTGCTCGCGCGGCGACTTGCGCGGGTGGCCCTCGAGCGCCAGCAGCGCCGCCGTGCGCTTGCGCAACTTCTGCTTCTTCATGCCGCGGGTGCCGTACGACCGCGACGGGCCCGGCTTCTCCTCCCGCTTCACCAAGTCGCTCAGGGGACAGCAGTTCGGCTTCAGCGGCGGCAGCTGGCCGATCTCGTACGGTAACTTTGGCGCTTTGGAAGAATATAGAGCTGAAATGGAAACGATATATCGATCAGAAATATAAGATTCGAGGCCGTGTTGCGTTATAAACGGCAAAGTAATGAAAATAAAACTTCACTTACAAAAATATTGGGGAACATTCCTAGTGAGCACCTTGTCCTGGTCCTGCCGCTGGAAGGTCTCGAACCAGGGCTCGCTCCGCGGCACCGACTCGAACGCGAACTCGAGCTGCTCCACCGCCGGCGTGTACTTGAGCCGGCCGTCCTCCCACTTCATACAACGCTCGCGATCTTCGGCCGGCGGACTCGCGACGGCGGCGGGCGGCACCTCGGCGGCGGCGGGCGGGACGACGGGCGGCGGCAGGGCGGGCGGCGCGGGCGGCGGCTCCGAGGGCGGCGGCGGGGAGGCGCGCGGCTGCGGCGCGGGGCGGCGGGCGCGGCGCGTCGGCGCGGGCCCGCGCCGCTTGCGGCGCCGCTTGTCCTCGGACCACGAGTCGTCCTCGGAGGACTCCTCCTTGAGCGCGAGCGGGCGCGCCAGGCGGCGGCGCTCGGCGGGCGGGGGCGCGGCCGCCGCCGGGCTGCGCCGCTTGGGGCCCGCGGGCTTCGGCGCCTCCTCCTCCTCCTCGTCCTCGTCGGAGGAGGTGGTGGAGCCGGTGGAGCTGGCGCGCTTCGGGAACATGAACTGCTCCGCCTCGTCGCTCAGCACCGACAGCTCGGAGCGCCGCACCTTCCTGAACTTGACGACGAGCGGTTTGGCGCCGTTGTACGGCGGCAGGGAGTCCTTCTTCTTGGCGAACCCGCCGCTGGAGCGCAGCTTGGTGCTGACGTCGACCACCTTGTAGTAGGGGCGGTCGTCGTGCGCGCGGCGCGGATGGCGCGCGCCGTTGCGCGGCGGCGAGGCGTCGCGGCGCGCTCGCTTGGCGGGCGGGGGCGAGGCGTCGAGCTCCCCGTTGTGTTTGCGCTGCGAGCGGCGCTCCCCGTTGACGGGCGCCGCCTTGTCGAGGAAGGTGGTGACGTTGGCGCCGGCGCCGATGAGCGAGTCGAGCGCGAGGAAGTTATTGTGGTCGCGCACGAACGCGAGGTGGTGCGGCGAGCGGCGGTGCAGCGCCGCGTCCGCGTACTCCGTGTTGCACATCTCGCAGTACCCGCCCTTCGGCTCCTTCTCTTCCTTCTCCTTGATGCGGGGCCGGCTCTTCCTCGTCATCCTGTAACACCCGCTCGTTAGTATCCGCGGCACCTTTGTCGATCCGCCCTGGCGCCGCGCGACCATCTACTTACTTCTGACCTGGAGGGTGTTTGCGCGTCAGGTTGTTGTTGAGCGATTGGTTCTCGGGCGATTCCGTTTTCTTCTTCCTCTCTTTAGGCGGATCGGGCTCCACGTTTATCGTGGGCCATTCGTCGAATTCTTTATACACCGGTCTGCAAGCCCTGAAATTGAAAAGAGACGTTAGGATCGCGATTTTTTCGTGATAAATTAAATAGTTGTAAGCAGTAACAGGTCCATACTTGTCCAAAAATTCGATCTTGATAAAGTGTTTAGTGAACAGCCTGACATGCGATTTACGGGACGCCGTGAAGAATGTGTCATACAGTTTATCCAATAGACTTATAGCCTGAAAGATTAATAAATATGATATAAATATATATAAAAAGCAAGTATAAATCTTTCATAAGGCCAAGTTAGTACAGAAAGGAAAATTATATAGTTTTTAATGTCAAGTTGGTGGTAATATGTCTGATTACATTGAATTTAATGTAAATGTAAGCAAAATGTTAATTTAACACATAAGCAGTTAGGAATAGCGTTGCAACACCACTCAATATTAGGTTCTGTGTGTCAGCAGTAACAATACAAGGTACACAATAAACATGTGTATTTTTATAAATTAAAGATACACAGTTTTGTTAATTACTCATACTAATCAACTATGCAATATAGTAATACTAAAAATATTAATATTGTATTCTATAGTAAATTGAACATTAGCAATAACAAATGTTTAATAAACATGAAAACATTTTGAGTTGGGAATTGATAGAGATCCAAGACAAAATAGAATATTAATTTATAGCATAGTCTCAAGTTGTAAATTTCAAGAAAACAACAACATATGTTTATACGTAGTATGCAATACAATGAATAATTTAACTTTTTTTGGGAATCTTTTGAGATATTAATTTAAAGTAAAGTATTATACTGTTTATAACAATCTTTTTGATATTGGCTTATCCACTTTTTTTTCGGCAAATATTCAGTATGAGAAAAAGACAATTTTATACCCCTAAGTTACAGGAAGGTTTATAAGTACATTTAAGTTACCATGGTATTAGATTTTGGGTTGTAAAACCAACTAGTTCACGGGGTAATGGTAGTATTAAAATAGAAAAAAAAAAATTTAAATATTTGATCTCCTGTCGTGCCAGCCCAACGCCATCGAGGTGGCTATTCGCTGGTGCAGTCATATTTGAATCAGTCTTGTCTATTGATACGAAGAAGAAGTATTAAAATATATCGTTAGCGAGTGATTGTAGTACCTTTTGCACGGTGAGTGTGACGTACTGGTGGTTAGTGTGCGCGGGCGGCGGCGTGCGGTGTCGACGCGCGGACTCCACCATTGCCCCGGCGCGGCGCGAGTCACGCCGGGCGCATGGCGGCACCCGGGGACTGCCACCACACCACCGCTCGCGAACCACGTGGCTCACGCGCGATGTCAGGAATACTTCTTGTTGCTGTCAAGGATTGTTTAGTTTAATATAATAATCCTAATTTTAAAAAACCAAAATCTTAAAAAAATTTATGAGTAACTAAATGTGAGGTAAACTATCCACACAATCATACCTTTTTAGCCTAATTAGGACTTTAAGTAATAACTGAATAATACTTTCTAATAATAGCGACATTAAAAAAATATTTTGTTTAAAATTTTTAAGTAGCGCTTTATTTGTGATAAAGGGTTGAGTGGAGCGAGGTGGTCACCAACAGTCAGTAACACACCTGTGTTATAGAAAAAAATCTGTTGAAGTGAATTTTGGAAAATATTTTTACATATTAATTATTTTACAGGGACAGATGGAGGGATTTGGGGGAGACCTTTGCCCTGCAGTGGGACAATAAAGTTTGACTAAAAAAAAAAAATTTTATAATTTGTGTTTTTATATTAACAACTACTGCTAAAAATCTCTTTCCCAGTACAAATCGCTAGTGTTATTTAATTTTTTGACTAAAATAAAATGGAATAAACATGGCCTTAATGACTACATATCATACAGGGAACCATCCATCTAAACAAACTAAATTGTTCTCCAACACATTATAATGTCATGAGAGATATTGTTGACAGTTCTAAAAGATAATATTTTTATTAAATGGATGTTTTGTCTGTGACTCACTAAATATGTACATATATTTTTATTATGACCAGTCTGATTTATACATTGTGTATTATGTACATAGTAGTGATGTAACGAATGTTGGATTTTTCGCATTCGCGAATGCGAATGCGATTGCGAATATTTATCTTCAACATTCGCGAATGCGAATGCGAATATTTTAAAATTTCAAAAAAAGCGCGCGTAAAATGTTTGACAGGTTTGACGTTTCGTGTCGGCCATGTTTATATTAATACATTAGATTTTTAAAGTTTAATAATTTTTCAACACACTTGCTCATAAAGGGGAAAGCGCGCGTAAAATGTTTGACAGGTTTGACGTTTCGTGTCGGCCATGTTTATATTAATACATTAGATTTTTAAAGTTTAATAATTTTTCAACACACTTGCTCATAAAGGGGCTCTTATTTGTGCAAAAACAGTTGAATAATGACACGCTTGATTCACAAGTGAGCGCCTCGGAAGTAATCACCAACTTACCTCGCTTGTACCATAAATAACTATTGTTTCAAGTAATTGTTTAGTTTTTTAGTAAATAGAAATTGTAAACTTTATTTAAAAATGTTAGTAGAGTAATAATATACTACTAAATTAATGCAAACCTTACATAGTTGTAACAAGGCTGATTAATGTTAGATTTGATCAGATCTCTGAAGTTCTTTTTCATAATGTGATTTTAATTTAGAATGTAGAAGTATGATTTAATAAAAATATCTAAGTGTTATCTATTGTATTATTATTTCATATGAATGAATGAATATAATAATTTCCTTTTTGATTATGAAAAACATTCGCTATATTTTTTGCGAATACGAATGCGAATGCGAATATTGAAAAATATGCGGATATTCGCGAATGCGAATGCGAATATCCGTTACATCACTAGTACATAGTAATAGTATGTATATGTTTGCTCTGAATCTACATTTTTTTTTTAACAAATAATTTATCTGCCATTCCTTAGTTATGATGCTTGAATAAGACCGCACCGGGAGAATCGAAGGGGAGATCCCTTTGATTCCCGGTAGTAGTGAGAAGAAAATAACCTAACATTTTGTACTCTTTCATACAATGTATATAAAAAAGCTGTGGCTCGGTAAGGCTTTACTTCCGTGAAACTTAATCCCGGATCAATTTTAAAAAATGACCAATTTTATCTCAAATTTTTGACAGGATAAACAGGTAACCTCACAGCTAGTGTTTTGTTAAAAATAGAGTAAATCAATTTTAAACATTTAGGTGTAAAAAAAATGAGCAGGAATTTACATACAAGTTCTGAATAGTTAGAAAATTGTGTTAACATACAGTTAGCACATTCCTTTCTAAATAATATATTTTGTTTACCAGATTTTGTATCTACCTCATAAATAAAATGTTTAGGTTAGTTAGTGAACTCTAACACTAAGGACATAAGGCTCATTTTTGATTAAACTTATTTTGATATGGCATATCAAATTAATGAAGTGTTTATAAAATTGATAATGATAGTAAATAAATAGTGCTTTTACATAAATATTGTTGCCATTATCAAAATTAACATTAATGAACTTGTCTAGTCTGGCTACTCTAATAAGAATTTTAATACGAAAATTATAAAAATTGGGCGCGAAATGTGTGTGTGAGTGTTACAAAGTGGTGATAATGTGAAAGTGAGGCACGAGACGGTGCAGTGGCGTGACCCAGCGCGGTCGGCACACACACACGAGTGTTGCAATAGTGTAGCACTAGGCGGTAGGCGCGATACAGACGCCTACAGTTTGGTCAGAGGGCATTCATGGAATGAGTTATCGAGCGCGGCGAGTGCGGCGTGAGGCGTCACAATCTAACGGGCGGCGGGCCCCGGGCACGTCTCGCTCCACACATCATGGAGTTTTCCTTGAAATACGGGCCGCACTCGCACACCGACGCCGGCCAACATCGCGATCGCGCCCTCCACCAAACCGCGCCAACCGTCCCGCGTAAAAAAATAACATCAACACCACACGAACTAATCTCAACCCTAACACGCTCGACATAAGAATGAGATCGCATTGTTTACAGATAAGCAATATCAACTGTCAAAAATTAAGTGAACACACGCGTAACCCGAAGGAATCACGATTCAAACGACTTTATAAAATGAATAATAATGCAACGCAACGCGAGAGAGTAAGGCGCGCGGCCTCGGCCCATTGCATTTCGCTGTGTGGCAGCGGTTCCGACGCGACCGTACAAAAGATGACCTAAAAATGTAACACAAGCTACGCGCCACTCAGTAATACTAATGTTTTTATACAGTTTTATAAACAACATTGACTATGTCCTGGTGTCAAATCGAAAGTGTGGATAAAGTAGTTCATTTACACTTACATAAAAGCCGTCCGCAAGGCCCCCGCGCTCCGCTTATCACAAAAATAAGTAACTATATACTAGTCACCGAGACGGACACTTCGTCACTGATGAATTTACTCTAAATTGTTAGTTTCACTCAAAAAATTGTTTTGTAGTAATCACAATAATGAAGCACTTATGTGCAGGCAACGTTTGCGACACTTTTGAACGATATTTACACACATTTACTAAATAAAATCGAAAAACTAACAACAAACACAAATCTGTCACCAAGATGGAGATATTTCACGTTAGTTTTTGTTTTGCACACCAGAGGCGCCACCAGCCTTATTTCGGCAGAGAGGGAAACACGTTTTCATTGGCTTACAAAATAATACGTTCCGTTTCTATAAAAAAAAAATTGATAAGCTTGTAAATTATGTTTAGTTTTTAATTCTATTTAAAATTATACATTAAAACATATAATAGAAATAATAACAATTAAATTGATAATTTTTTACACAAATTTTTCATTTTAGAAATTAAATAAAAGCGGAACGTATGTAACTCGATCAATTTATATTTGTTTATTTTTAAACGAAATCCATATAAAAGCAACGATGTTTTCATTTGGTCGTATTACATTTCCTACATAACCAAAAACAAAGGTGTACACCAACATCATCCAATGTAATATGTAGGTTTACAATGTACAAAGATCAAACAAGTAGTTCATAAGATTTTACGTTCTAACTGTCGAAATTAGGCGGTAAACAGTAAAAGTCATACTAACCAAACCCATGTCTTGGATTCTACGTGATAGAGATCTTGCTAGCCCATGGTCTTGAATATCCAAGTAAAAACAGAAGTTTTTTCTCACTGTAAGATAACACACTTTTTATTTGAATAAATACATAAATAAACACACATTTCCGTTATATGGGTCACATTGTAATGACGCACACACCTCTAATATATTTTTCATCTAAATTCAAAGTTGAGACCATATTTTTCGTAACACACAGACTAGATTATCTTTAAATAACATTAACTGAACATTGCACTGGAGCTCATAATCTCAAACAGTATATTTTGTTTCTAAATACTATAAATTATGTAAATAAATCACAATTTCTGAGAAAATTGTGCAAAAATGCATTTCGTAAAAATACGTTTCAAATGTCATTGACAGACAGCTGAGCATAACAGACAAAAGACCATCTTGATCATTTTCTTGATCTATGGTGAGAAATCGATAAAGTAATCGATATTTGATTTTAAAGTCAAATCGATGTTATTTCATTAGGGTTACTACTTATAAATAACAATTTGAATAAAAACAATTTATTTTTTGAGAAATTCGTTAAATTTATTATTATTTATATATGATATGAGTGTAGTTCAAATTTTTATAATGTACCTAGGTGCTTATACTTGTTATAAGTTCATAATAAGTAAATTGTTATTCTTAAAACGAATGAACATCTTATCCATTAACATAACCATTTTAAATTCATTAATGTACCAAACTACAACTTGAGATAGGTACGTAAGTACTCGTAGTTCATTGAAACATCGTCCGTCCCCATCAATCCCGTATTCCCGGGACCGCTAGCTATGTACCTACCGGGCTGTAGGTACCTATCGGCTGCGATACCATTCGCCGTTATGTAGCATTTTATTGATTGTTGGTACTACATACGTGTTGTAGATTGTAGTTATACGTACAACGTGGACTCTATCTATTTAGGTATGTTACTGCGCGCCGCTCGACCCGTTTATTTTGTAACCGATTTAGGTCACAACCCGGCGATGTATTGACTATTTTGTAAGCTAGGTTTCACGGGGATTGAAGGTTGTGCGTTCAAATAAAATACGAAAACTTTGTAACATGTTTTATTTCACCTACCAATACCATTTCATTAAGCAGGAGCAAGCCCCTGCTGTGTACCTACTCGTAGTGAGTAGTTACAGATTATTACAAAGAAACATAAGTATATTTATGTTATCCTGTCTGCCCCGTAACCCTATGTCCTTGAAATTATTTGTTCCGATTACTGATTGTCTATCCTTTTTGTAAACTACACACATACCTAGATAGAATTTGAAATAACTTTACTTGATTAAGTACATACCTAGTACTTATATACTTTTTGTGTTTGATAGGCAGTCCGTTCATTAAGGCCTCCAGATAGGCACCTACCTCGTTAAAATGGGGGTAAAGCCGTGGGCATAACATTAGTATATAAGTATGAGTTATGGGTACTTACTCAACTTTACATGTACTTACGTCTACCTACATAATCCTTAAGATACTTAAGTAAGTACTTTATCTGTTTTCATTTACCTACTCTCGGATAAGCTAAATAAATAGAATATATTTAAACAAAACTTGGCGAATATTTTATTCATATTATACTTTTATAAAACTTTGAAACAACAAGTTTATTTTTGACTATAGAGTAAAGACATTTACGTACTTAGGCTAGATTCTACAGCGGCTAGATACCTTTAGGTAGATATAGATATTTTGTTTATAAGAAAGTACCTACCTACTTAATTACCCATCTTTTTTTTTATAAACTGATGTTAAAGTTATTGCTCAAGTACCTACTTACCTATGTTTTAAACAAATCTCCTAAAACTTAATACTTACTTGAATAAATTATACTATGAATGAATTAATAAAGTGAACGTATAAATTGGTCGTATCGTAACTGTATCTACGTAACTGTTATTCAATTTTTGCATATTCGTCATCCATCACACACGAGTGTGTACCTATAAATAAGTCTAGTATTGATTTTCATGTCCGGCTCAACTGAACTGAACACATCTATACTATACATTTATATGTCTGTAGGCTGGATGGTACATAATATTCGTGTACACAAAACTGCTCTGAAAATATACGGGATTTAAGTTACGGCGTAGTTGGTCATAGATGTTTATTATTTATTATTCTTTTAGAATTCTAAGTAGGTACTACAGTATAGTATAGGCATAGTCTATCTCGATTATGGTTTAATATGTATGAGGAATGTTTAGTTCTTATGTACCTACATGTTGGTGATCTCAAACAAAACCAAAAGAATTTGGAAAATAGCAAACATAGGTAAGTACATTGCTGGACTAAGAATCGAACACGATACTTCCTTACTCGACATGCCACTATAATGGAAAGGCAGTTTGCATATTTAAACATGTATTTTGGATGGATGGATATGGATAAATACATAAGTATTAGGTAGTATCTACTTTGTAAAAGGACTAATTCACTTAAAAAATATCAAGATATGAACAAACTAAGTTCATTAAGTTAGCAAGCTACATAAACGTTACAAATTACATCACATTCCAGCGAAGCTTCTCAGAATACGGACAACAGAGAGATTATAAACAAACAATCGCGCTTATCTTGTTACATGTACGCACCTGGATCGCACGCTCATACATATGTACATAATTACAGAATACAGATCACACCATATTGGAATACGTGTACTCAACTGATTTAATGTTGGTAGCGTATAAACGATTTCGTTAACACGAAAATAACATAAGTTTGAATGTTTTGTTTTATTCGTAGTAAGTTGAATAACTTTTTTGCAGTTACAGATATTATTATGTACGACCATGGTTAGTGGTGACGGTAGGTATACTTAGGTAAGTACTTACTTACTTTATCTTATAAAAAATAAATTCATACAAAATGATGATGGGTAGTTAGTTAGTTTTATATGTAGACTTACGGCGCCCCGCGGTTTTACCCGCTCCCGTGAGAATGCGTAGCTCGTTTCATTCATACAATCTCGGCACAATTCACCATCGTGTGTTAAAATATTAAGTGACAGAGCCATCTATTGGTAGGATTTGTAACTACAAAAAGTTACAATAAAACATACGATTACTTATACACAATCCCATGGAAATTTCGGGATAAATTCTATGTGTTATTCCTAGTTATAAGGAACATCTGTACCAAATTTAATCAAAATCGATACAGTAGTTTTTGCGTGAAAGTGGAACAAACATTCAAACTCGCAAACATCCAAACATACAAACTTTCGCATTTATAATATTAGTAGGATGTAAGATTTAGGGCCCATTTCACCATCTTCAAGTAAGTCTTAAAATAAGGTCGTGAAATAGGCCCTTAATGTAAGCAAGTAAGTACTTATAGTTTATATACAAAGTCGTTACCCACAGTCTGTACTATATCTATCTACTAGATACAGCATTACTGTCAATTAGACCAAGAGCTATCATAGTAATTATCTCAAGTTACTTTACTCGTCTGTCTAAGTGCACTTGCAGTGATTAGGTACACTGTACGTACTTATATATGCTTTACATACACCATGTATGTATGTACTATGGCTGGCATTATTATTTTAGTAGGCACAAAGAAGAAATGTTTGGGATTCCTAACCACACCGGAGTAAGTACTTAGGTAGTTATTGATTTTTCACCGGCGGAGTAATTAGCTCCTTAGGTATTAATTTTAAAAAATCGAATGACATTATTTTAATTTTCATCATTGGTCTCGGTACTCCTTTCAGAATTTTTGAATATTCGTTTTAGATTTAGTCTACCACACCTACTTGAAATAAAATACACCCTGTATACGAACGAATATCGAATGTTCTATAAGTATTTACCTATAAAGATCTATAAATAGATGGAACTATTGTGTTATTACTCGATACCGATACGTATACATATAAGTACATATTGAACAGTGTACAAATCAAACGGGAGACGCAAATTTTTTTCTTTGGTGTTTGTAGTTATAGCTATATTAAAATGTAGAACTGGTAGCGACATCTATCGGTGTGTCTAAATATGAAGTAGTTGGCAGCAACTGTAAAAAATGGCCATAGAATAAGGATCACGACAGGAGATTCTCTCTGAACGCTAAAAATGGCGCGAAATCAAAAATTTCAAAATCAGTTACGAGCCGGCCGGTGAAAAGATGCATGGTGTAAATAATTTAACATCAATGAAGACCTAATTTTTACGTAAGTTCTAGTAAATCAGAGAAAGCAATATTTTATATTACATGCATTTGTAGTTTTCGAATTAAATAATTTTGTATTTTCTCGTTAATTTGTTGACTACTTTGAGTAGATTTTTTAATAGGAAGTTCAGGTCATCAGAAGTTACTTTTAGTTTACATAATTTTGTCCATAATGTGTGCTGTATGATCATATTTATTATGTAGTAACACAATTTTTAAGGATAAATAAAACACAACATCCCGCTTAAAATACTTATAATTAAAATAAAAATTAAATTAACATTTTTATATTACATACATTTTGATATACATAGCCACATTGTATAATCCGTAAATATAATAAATTATGTTTAATGGAAATACGTTAAGTATTTAGCTTATCAATAAACAGTTATGGCGGTAAGGCGAGGAGGTATTTGATTTATTTTATGTACTTATTCAAATTATATATTGAGTTCATACATTTTATAAAGGTGGATTCTGTAAAAATAATTTCAATTATGGACCCTGAAGGCAGAATATATAACACTAGCGACGCGACCTGGCTTTGCATGCTTGCAATTGCTGTGGTGACCTACCATGCCTTGATAAATTTCAGATTAAATAGTAAAAAAACGAAATATTTTTTTATGTTTTGATGTAACGTGGGAAACTTTTAGTTTAAAATGGAATTAAAATCAAAATTAAGTGTTTATGAAAAACCACTAAAATATTACCCTGTTATATTAAATCAAAAACGTCCTCGCGAACCAACCATAGACAATACAATACATATTTTTTTATACATTTATCAATTTGTGTACATTAAGATACTTATATTTGTAATTTGATTCATTATTAATTTAGTATAATATTAATTAAAACCAATATTTATAAACCTAATTTAACTTATTATAAGGTATAGATTTCGCATATTAACTTAAAAGGTGCTCTTTATTCTTTTGTATAAATTTAAGTTGAATGAAGTTATACTTATAGCCGCAAATATATTAATCAAGCAAAACCTTAAGTTTGCTGAAATATAAAAAAAATATGGATGAATTTTTGTGTTTTTCTTTTGTACTGGCAATTAGTGTTTACACATTGTGTGATGTGATATAATTTATCACGTGCTTATTTTTATCATATTTTGACAGTTGGGTGTCGATAAATTGTTATATTTATCGCGTTTTTAAAGTCATGCTAGCCCGGCTGGTTTTCGATTACCAAAACGCATGTAGGCAAGTTTGATGATTTTGCTTATTGCTCCTCGCTGTACTAAAATCATCAGTGAGAGATTGGCTTCTGATCTGCAGTGGCAAATTTCATGTAGATATGACGTTAGTATTCTAGATTTTTCCAAAATAAAGAGCACCTTTACCAAAGAATGAAGAAAATTTAGATTATTATACAATATTTACAAGTAGTTTAATTCATATAGCCTATATATTTCACGACCTTCAAGTAGGGTTACTCACCAAGTAAAGTTAGTTTTGTCTCTTTCTTACTTTATATCAAGAGACAAAGACAAAACATGTGAGTCTCTGAACGTTAGTTGAAGATGGTGAAATAGGCCCTATAGCAAATAATAAGCCATAGTTATACAGCCGTACACTATTCCGTTTGCGTTTAACGCAATTACTAGCTTGTCGGCTTTGCCTAAATAACACAGAAATTAAATAACTATTTAAAGGACTCTCATGTTTTCATTCAAAATTTCCTACCAGCGAAATGAATCTAGGACCATTAGGATGTGTATCTTGGAGCTCAGTAGAAAACAATCAAAGGAGAAGAAGCCTGGTCTTAGATTCAAATTCTAGCTGAAGAGAAAATTTTGAATGTTCTATTTTCAGAAGAAATGGTTAAAGAATGGTTTGAAATTAAGGTATTATTTACAAAAAGTGATGATTAGATGAGAATAAAAGATATATAAGGAATATAGAATATATTATTCAACGAAACATGCAATGTAGACATTGTAGTTTATACCGGTTATGTGTATGTGTATGGGCCGATTTTAGTCGAAACCGACTAATTCTATAAGTATAAAAAGTATGTAATTTATACATAGTATAATAATTAACTATTGAGCTGATGTACCAAACAAATATAACTATTTGAAAAAAGTATACATAAATAATCTTTTTGTAAGTAATTTAATATAACGCGAACATATTATGTATGTACTTGCTATTTCAGATTAGAATACAAATTATGACAATTGGATACATTCTTAATTTAATCGCATAATTTCTTTAACTATACATGATCCGTATACATGATATTGCTTTGTGAACAAAGTAAATTGAACTTTAAATCAAGGCAGATAGAGGTTTAAATAGCGAAGTGCAGGTAGAGATTCTCTATCTCTTTCCAGCTTAGCATATTTAAAGGTGGTGAAAAAGGATAGAACATGATTATACTAGTTATTAGTATGGAGACATCAATTATTATGGAAAGTATTGTTCTAAATAAATATAAGATATTCTACACAGATAGACCCTAGCTATAGACAACAATAGAAAATTTAAAAATCCTACTCACTTACCATCAGTCTCAAATTCGACGACCTAACAGACCATAGACAAGAGTCACAGACAACACAACAACTTTCACGATAAATATATTTTTTAGTCATAGAGTTAGTTTTTTTTGACAAGATCACTATATTTTTTCTTTTTAGTGAGTTTCTTCTGCTTGCCCGTTCGTGTCGCCGTTGAGGATCGGCGGGACGGGCGCCTTTATAGGGGGCGCTGGTATCACCTGTGGACATACATAAAAATAATTTATAGAGTTCTTAAATAATACAACAATTAGCGTTCGTCTGTAACGTGTGTCAGATACTATAATACTGCATTACCATTTTGCTTTTGCTGCAATTACTATATCATTCAATGCAATATGAATTTAAAGTAGTGGAGTTAATGTTAAAACTAAACTATGTAGAATCTATTGAATTCCCGCAATATCTATTTAATCTTTCCCCTTATATAACACAGAGTCGAAATGAACTAAAGATACCCAAAAACATATAAAAACTTAAAACATCAAACCCACACTTTCTAAACACTAATCTTATGTAAACCATCACCCCCCCCCCCCCCCCCCATGCAACACAAAACAAAATTAATTCTAATTCTATAATATATCTAATATCTATTTTATATCATGACATTTAATATCCCACGCCATAGACGCATCACAATAATTACAATGTGACATTCAGCTCAATCAAATATTGATAAGTCAGCTTTACACAAAATATAAGGCAATGTAAATATTAATAAATTTTGAATCGGTGGTAGAGTTAAAAAATAGCAATTGTAGAATAATAATCTGTAGGCTCTTATTAAAGCAGGATTCCTTAACCTTTTGTACAGACTTATACACCCTTATTTTGAATTTGAGATACTTAATCACACAGCTAATGTAAACGACGGGTGACAATATAATAGTGAAGTTAGTTTTTTTCTTTTGCTTTTATTTATAAAGTTATGATAAGTCAAAGTTTTACAAAATCCCACCGAATTTTATTGTTATTCTACACCGAACAACAGGCGAACGCTGCGATACACAGCTGAGCGCGGTCATCGACCCGAGCCGTCACAGAATACTTGATAGCTAGTGTGCCGTCTGGTAATACGGCATTTATTTAGTATTTTTTACGGCATTTATTTAGATAAGTAATTGATTATCATTTTTGATATTTTTATTGGATATATGGATTCAGTTACTACTACAGATATTCTGATTTTAATAAGTCCCATCATTTCAAAATAGGGGTGTATAAAATAATTGACAATTTTTAAAGTCTAACGACATAAGTAGTTGATGTTGCAATCGTAAGGACCTCTATTTACTAGGTCTTAGATGCTCCAGGTTTAGAAACCCTGCATTAAGTAGATTTTCAAAGCCCACTTAATAAATTACATAAATAAAATGTATATAAAATATACATATACATTGTAAATAAACTAAATATAAAAATTTTGAAAACCAATCACAACCCACCACCGTTAGGTAATCCAACTGACTTAACTGAACGTCACTATTGTCAACGCGTCATTTGACATTAGTTGACAGTTGACACTACATTAAACTACGTCATATTGGTGATCTGTCATGTGTCATGCGTCAAGCAGTGCGTACGTTGTCAGCCTCTTCCAGGGAGCCCTCGTTATCCTGTTAAATATTTTACATTTTTATTTCAGAGTGTGTAAATTTAAAATAGATTTAAATTCCACTTGTATGTTTAGATCAAACCTCTTGTTATAACAATTGATTAAACGGGAAACCACCTTCGTAGTTAGTCGCCTTAATATTACTTAAGAATATAATGGAGATATGCCGTTTTGTTTTATACCATGTTTACATCGCGGAATAATCTCGACCGCACATCGAAGCAACAAATGTTTCCATGCAACAATTACAAAGACACATTTGCTTCTCGGTAAATGTTTCGTATATGTGTACTTTACATTTATCCCTGAAAACATTTTGTTGCTTCTGTGTGCGGCTGGGTTAAAACAGCATTGTCGGTCAATGTTGATGATAGGTCAGAGGGTGTACTCACAGAGGGTTTGGGGCGGTGCGTGTCGACGGCGGCGACGGAGAGCTTGATGTGCTCCTCGCGGCACCCGTACGCCACCGGCGTCAGCTTGATCACCGTGTGCAGCGGCACGTGCAGGTACGGCAGCTCCTCTGCCACATGGGGAAGGTAGGGGTTAATATTTAACATAGTTTAACATAGTTAAATATTAAAGAATGATTGAAGAGGAAGGTTAATGCCGGAATAAAACTGTAGGAATATATAAATTGTCGACTTACCAGCACTCTTGTCGAGGAAGTATGCGAGCAAACACCGCATGACGGCCTGGTGGCTGACGACGAGCACGTTCCCCTGGCGCTCCAGCTCCATGATGACGGGCTCCAGGCGCGCCACCAGGTCCTCGTAGCTCTCGCCGCGCGGGTAGCGGTACGCGAACTTGTTGGCGTCGCGCGCGTTGAAGTCCGACGGGTACTTGGCCTGGATCTCCGCGTACGTCATCTCCTCGCAGATGCCCTGGGGAGAGGAGGAGGGGGGCGGTGAGCGGGCGGCGTGAGCGCAGCGCGTGCGCTTGCGGGCGTACGTACGGCGTCGATCTCGTTGAGCGCCTTCCAGCGCTCCTGCGGCGCGCGCACGTCGGTGACGGTCTGGATGGCGCGGCGCTGCCAGGACGTCCACACGCGCAGGCCGGGGATGCGCTGCGCGCCGATGTAGGCGGCCAGCGCGCACGCGTAGCGCCGCCCGCGCGCCGACAGCCCCGAGTCGCCCCCGATGCGCCCCTCCACGTTGTGCGTGCTCTCGCCGTGCTGGGGAAACGAGGATATCATTAGCTGGACGCGCACTCCAACACGTGCCTCTGGATCGCGCGCAGTCTCCTCTAAAATGCGCACGGCCCCCTCATAGCGCAAACAAGGCCCCCCATTGCGCGAACAGCCCCCCCTAAAACGCGCACGGTCCCTCTACACCGCGAACAGTCTCCCCCCACCGCGCGCTAGTTTCACAATAAGTTCCGCAAATAAATATTAGAATGTTTACAAAACAAACCATTGACTCACCCTGGTCAAATAAATAGTCCTGGGCACTATATGTATGTTCATCAGGTAGTAGACGATCCTGCTCTGTATGTGTCCCTCGTGCTTGTGAACCACCACCTTCTCCCCGGTGTCATATATCTTCATGAAGCTGTACTCTGACTCGAGCGCCTCATCCAAGGGTTCGTACTTCTCTTTGTAATGTTCTATCCTGAGCAGGAAGTCGTTTAGAACATTGTCCGTGTTCTGTATGTTTGTGTAGTCCGGACTGCTTACTTTTACTTCCTGAAATGTTTGGTAATCGTATTATTGTATGTGGTTTTTCTTTCTTTAAGGATAGCTGGAGTATTCTCACAAAAAATCACCCCAATTCAGACTAGACTCAAGCCCCTCGGTGACGGTGGAGACATTGATGAGCTGATTATGAACTTAAAAAAGGGTAGTAAGAGAAAATCATTCTTTTAAAATAATTTACACCTAGAACTAATTTAATACACATAATATTTTACTTATATTTGTAAACTGACCATAATATTCTGTTCAATTATCCTAGGGTCGTCACAAATTGACTCCACAAAGAACAGTTTGAAGCCCATCTTGTGCACGACGATGTCGCGAATCATCCGCCGCCGGTCCAGGGTCGAATTTGTTGCGTCAAATACCTGATGAACGAAATAGTATTTTAATGGTCATTCATATCATGTGATCAAAATGAATAAGCAAGTGTGTTTGTGTTATTTTATACTTTACATTTAAATATTTTAAATTAGCAATATTGACTATTAATTTATAGGTGTTCCAGAGTTAATAATAAATTACTGTAATATTTGACCAGCATTTCTTTTTTTGGCGCTACTTTATCAGAATGTGACATCAATATAGTTTTTTCTTAAGGAATGATATAGATAGATAGACATTTAGCAGGGTTGTGGCTTATATGTACCACAATGCTACTTTGTACCTCGATTAGCCACTGCTATGTTAACAGAAGCCATTTAACTAAGAACTATAATTATTCTATGTATACTCAATACTCAATTTTATTGCTCACCACAATTACAAGATAGTACATATTATTGTGGACCCTGTTAGGGCACACGCAAATATGAAAATACAATTTAGTTGGAAATTTACAAAATGAAAAAAGAAAGTACTAAAGTAAATAGAAAAATAAGTAAATAAAAAAAAAGTCTTAAATATATACTAACAGCGACTTCGCCCCCCTTGACGAGCCACTCGCAGACGTCGTGCAGGGCGTCCAGCGCGCACTGCTGCCTGATGGCCATGGCCTCCTTGTTGTCCGCGCGGAAGAACTCGTGGCTCGTGTACGCCGTGGTCGCGTGCCGTCGGTACTCGCCTAGGTTGAATACTGGAATGGGATTGGGGGGTGAATTAGATCCTAGTAATACTATATGTGTAGTAACACTAGCTATCCGGGTTCACCCATGTTTTTCCTTCAGGTTTAAATAGCTATTTACAGTCTTTCAGTGTAATCCATTCAGTGGTGAGCTGTGTGCTGATAGATCTGTAAGTCAGTTAATAATGGTTGCCTTTTGTACAAATAGATTGCACAGAAATATTGGTAAGCTCAAAAACTACTGCTCTAATTCACAAAATTCTTGATAAACCAATTATTTATTATCATTAATACGATTGGTCATGCAAATATAGCAATAAATGGAACTACATTAATGTGGACTTTATAATAAAAAAAAACTTTTAGGAACTGATTTTATTGTCATCTCTAGCTTGTACTCAAAGTATAGTTTAATTAAACAATACCTCTAGTATTAATTCCTATCCAGTTGAGGTACCGTGAGAGTTTCTTTGAGATGTACGTCTTCCCCCGCGCCGGGAGGCCCACCATCGCTATCACGTGAGGTATGTTCACATAGTTAGCTCTTTCCCCTGAAACAATATAAGGTAAACATTAGAATAAGTTCACTTTTTTTTGTTAGAGTTTCTGTTTATATCGAAGTAATTGATCTAAAAACCCAGTTAAGTTAATGCGGCATCAAAGTTGTGTTTTAAGATATGAAACTTTTTTTGTAAACTAATAAATAAAAAAAAATAAAAGTAAACTATATTATAACCAATAGTTGGTATATAAAAAGTACAAAGAATAAATGACAATAGCTTAAATCTTAAGAAATTATTTACAAATTCACAAAATTTATAAGGATAAAACATAATTGAGCATTCAAACATCTTCATAATTTTTTGTTAACTAAGTTTCTATCTACCATATTATATCAGGCACTATGCCCAGTCATTCACAGATGCACACAAACCAAGATAAACATTTTTTATAGTGGCTTTAACTGCCTGTCTGATGAATATAAAAATAAAACTTTTTCAACTTCAGTCAGAACTATTTTGACAAGATTAAGGCTACAATTTTGAATGAAGTGGAGCAGAGTTTTGTGGCACAATAGAATTTTTATTTATATATTAACATAACAGCCTTACTAATAAAAAATACCCACTGTGTATATTCTTGATATAACGAGTGTGAAGCATATTAATAATTCGTTATATCAAGAATATACACAGTGGGTATTTTTAATTGGTAAGGCTGTGAGACATTAAATGAAATCTTAAAAAATAAATGAATCCTGGTTCATAGTTAGCTGTTCCTGTCGTCATTGTAGAACTATGTGTGGTATACAACAATAGTTTTTTTAGTTTTTTCCTCTTAAAATTAAACAGACCTTTATATTCAAATCTTATCAATGGATTTAGTTATCTTTATTTTATGTTTTAAAAATAAAACACTTATGATAATTCTATGATTGATGTATGAAACATATTATAATAATATGCCATTTGTACATAAAACTAAATGAGGACATAGAATTGTTAGACTAAGAGGCTTATAAAGCATTGAAGAATGTAATTAAATCCATAACTAGTTGGGTTATTCAGTGAATATATGCAAAACAAACTGATAAACATTATCGATGTTTCTCCTGTACCTACATCATCTTAATTAACGTTGACTTGTATAACTTTGAAACAAGAAATTAATTATTAAACACGTACTCATTAATCTGAACATAATTAACTCATAAAGTAATTAAAATTCTTCGCGAAATATGTATCAAGTTCAGTACATTTATAATTTTTCATTTAAATCAATATATTAATAGCGAATACTCGGTTCTGATACAATTTCTATGAACAGTTACATTTTTTCCAAGTCTTATTGGGCACATAATTTCTTCACTCGGAATTCTCAAATGATATAACTTCCTGCATTAACCGATTACGTATAAAGCTATTTAATTTATACGCAGATTATGATTGACTTGTCCTTGTGACGACAACATTATAAGCAGTGAAATTCCTCTTTCATTATAAGCGAAATTAATCGACCACTAACCATCACCAAAGAACTGTTTGTTTAGGTACTTCCACCCCTCGGCACGGTTGTCGTCCGAGTCCATCGCGGCTGTTACTATTTTTCAGACAATATTCACTGTATTTTGTGAGTTTTATTAAATTAAATGGAATATAAATTCACTTTTCACTGCTGAGAGCCGTCCGTCCGGTCTCGGTTGAAAACGTTTTAAAACTGTCTAAAATCTGTCAATGTCAATTCAGCTCCAGTTGTTTTTTTAATGATAAGATGAGCTAATGTTAGTTATCATACAGCCAACTAAATATTTACGATTAATAAATTAATGATGTTGTTTGATGAAATAACTTTAGAAATCCCTAATTATATAAAAATAAAAGTATTTATTAACTATAAATTATCGCTTTCGTTTATAAACACAATGGTAAATACATTTTATGACAAAAAAGTATTTTACTCTATATAATTAGGTACTTTAATATTAACTTTAAATACGCTATTTGCTCCATTTACGTTATCTACTAATCTTCGGGAAAAAACTTCATGTAAAACTTTTTCAAATTAAAGACTGGAACGGAACGTAGGTAACAAAAAAAAATTAGTAGCCCGGCAATTTTGAACGAATCAAATAACTTGTGGCTTAGTACTTATTATTTATTTATAAATGCTATAAGTACTTGATAATGTTATTTACTAATTATTATTTGTCTTAATTTAAAGCTCAACCTGAGTCTTAACTGGGTTCAATACTGACGTGATGAAATGCGTCAATAATCACGTTGCAAATGAATGTTGCAGCGGACGAGCAAACAACGATAACCTTAAATAATTTAATAAGTTGATAACATATTGTAACTTTTCCATGTTTAGATTAATTTGAAAATATAGGTAGTATTATATTGTAGACAAATACATACTTACATTTAATATAAGTACCTAACTAAAACATAGCTGTCTAAGTAGTCTAAGTATATAGCATATTTTAACTTTTAATTAATTAGTCGTGTCAAGTAATTTTCTCTAAGTAAGAACTTACTTACTTAGAGTTAGATGCAACTAAAAATCCTAGAGGTACCTAAACCTTACCCAAGAAAAGTGTATCTTTATTTTAGTGAGAAAATTTCCCAATATTCAATTCAACGAACATCTGCTAACTACCAAACCTAAAACATTAATATTATGTTTTAGATAGACGTGTTGCCAAATGTATTAGTTACCCAAAAAAATCCCTAGTAGTTGTTACGTGAAATAATTGAGTGTGTGTTTACAAATAAACAAACAGGTTGGATTGCCAAAACCGATGAATGAGAGTGACTATCCTCCCGAGTGGTGGGGAGATGCTAATTATATTTACTTTCAATCAACATCATCATCCTTGACATTGCGACGACATGTTTTTTATATGTTAGTAGTTAATTGAATTAATAAAATGAATATTACTTATTTATCACTAGCCTTGCCTGCGGTTTATCCTGCGCTAGCTTCTATTGATCGAGCGTGATAAATGAGCTATCCGGCCTGCCCATACATAACAGAAACAGTGTACAACACTACTCAAAGACTACAATATAAGTATAGGTACTGAAGAAGTGTCTCCAAAACAGATATCTGAGCTGAGCTGAGTGATGAGCGCAGTAGTCTGGCTGGTTTCGTGTACCAGTAATTCCTAGTAGTTCCCGATATTAGCGCTTTCAAACAAAGAAACCAATTTTCTACGAGTACCTATAGCCTATGGCTATATTTATTAGTAATCTACTTAAGTCCTAATTGATTACTTAAACCTATTAACTCTCTATTGAGTGTCAACAGGCCCCATGAGGTAAGGCGCGGCGCTCTTAATCATTTAAGTAAGTATTTATTGATTTCTTCTAATATAGGATTGTTATTGTGTGTTTATACATATTTCAACATCTATTTGTAGCCAACAATCTAATGTTACAATTGGCGACAATCTTCTTCAATTGATGAAAGTATTGTGGTGAATTAACGGCAGTTTATATGATTGTGTGTCGTGGTACAAACGATCTATGTATAGTCTATTTACTTTTTACGAATATCCATAAGCGACTACGTACATATACTACCTATTATTATATTATTGGTAGGTTCACACAAATATTTACGGGCTAAAGGCACATTCCTGTAGAATCTATTTCAATGTTAGGTATTTGTTTATTAATTTTATGTCTTCTTTTGTAAGCTCTTTGGCCTTCATAAGTGCTACTTTTAGACTCAAACTGGAAAAAACGTTTCGGAATTTAAATGATGTCGTAAATATAAAGATTAAAATTCTTATGTCTTTTCAATTAAGTACATAATACCATTTTTGATAGAAATAATAAATTCAATATGAAACATATAGAAATATACTTAGAAATCAGTTGCTCCGTATAGCTATAGACGAAATGTTACATCACGGCACGTGAGAACCATTCTATCGATTTGGATGATTGAATATGTCAGAACAAGGTTAGTACGAAAGTACTCTTAGAAAATTCGTGGGAAAAGTTGTATATTACAGCCTGTGTGACTGATTACGCGTATTATTACCTTATTTATTCAAAATCCTATTCGCATCAAAAACAGAATCAAATGTAAGAGTTCAAGACATCGTTATATTCTTGCTTATCTACTTCTAAACTTACCTATTACTAATTATGTGCTTAACTTACATTAAAAATATACCTAGTGTAATTGGTATTTATAAGTCCTAAATTAACTCTTATTCGTGCTGGCGTTACGCGTTTTTCTTTGGGTTTTCCCATTTCCATAAAGCTCAGCTTAGCTAGGTGAACAATAAGTTTTATTGAAGTTTTTCGCGGCGGAAACACAATTACCTATTAGCTATAAGTACCTAAATAATTTAGTACTTTCAACTTACCAATATGTAGATACCAAGTTATTTTATTGAGTGCATACGATACATATACCATGTGTTTATTCCGTGGTGCCGTTATCAATACAAGCAATAAAGCAAACAGGTACATAACATACAAGTAAATAATGGTCTAAAGGTGTCCTACACTTGTGTTTGCAGCGTGATCGCAGTATCTATGTATCATACATATGTATGTACGAAGCAATAAATGTAATTGGCCGTAATTTATTGACTCTATAATATCTATTTATGTTTATAACTGTATTTTGTTTAAATGATCTGGAAAAATTTATCCGATTTTGAAAATATTTTTTGTTAGTTGTCAGTGGTGGTCAATTTAGATTTTTTTACTTTATCATCATTTTTTTTCATATTTATTAAGTACTAAGTATTTATTATTATTACTTATGTACACTTACTTTTTTATGCTCTCACAATTGTCCCTTCATTGAACCAGAACTTCACACAAAAGGACGTCTAAATCACGTTTGTTGTGCTATATGATATGAAGTTATACGATCCATAATTCTAAGGTTTGCCAAAAAATACAAGTAAGTACATATGAGTCCACCTTTCATACTGAAATACGTATGTAGAGTATTTGTTTGGCAGCGAAATATTACTTGGCAATTTATGGTACATTCGACAAATTGGAAGAATATTTAGTTATTCTATTTGGTTACAGTTTTTAAGACTGATTCTTTTTATTTTTTTTTGTAAAAATGTTAGGTTTGTTGCTCGACCAAATCGAGTAATCTTGTGCTCTTTTGGATCTCCAAATTTCGATTGCCAAATTTGAATAAGCCGCCATTCTTTCATTCGAGATTAAGTATAATAAAAGTGCGTTAAACCATGGGCTAGTAATACACATACTTATGTATATTGTACCCAGATGAACTTTATCGACAGATGTTATCGAGTTTTTGTGTTATTACAAGCGATCACTGTTATCACCGTTCGCTAGATAACAGATTGTTAACCGCGTGCTCTGTCTCATATCAGTGCTGGTTTATCTACAGTGTTTTAGTTATGAATTACTGGCTATGCTTTGCGGGTTTTCCTGAAATCACGTGGGGTTTTCGGGAAAAAAGTATCCTAGTATTAAAATCGGGGTCGGCCGAGAAAGCGTTGGCGGGACGATCTGGCTACCTTCGACAGTAGTTGGCGGGGGACTGCGAAGGATAGGGATGGTTGGAAATGTTTGGGGGAGACCTTTGCCTAGCAGTGGGACAATATAGGTTAAGAAAAAAAGTATAAATAGAAATTTTCATCTGAATTTGTCATGCCGTTTTATTCATATATTTTAAGAGCGTGGCTCTTATCGGTATAATCCATCCATCTACCTCTATCCAAAGCGGCCTTTTTCACCTCCTTATACGACACGACACCGACCTTATCCTTTATCTGGCTCATGTAACTTATTCTTGGTCGACCCCTTCCTCTGCTTCCTTCTACTTTTCCTTTCAAGATGTTTAATATAAATCTGTCTTTTATTCTACGTTTTTTTTTTATAGTAACAACTTGACAAATACAATCATACATACATTAACATTGTGTTATATCTATAGCGTGATAATCACTGTTTTCCAGAGTGCTTTTACATAGTAACTTACTTAGTAACGTCGAAACAACGAATTGATGGATTGTTTGTCTGGCAATATACACCCTTATTTTGAAATTGCGATACCTTATCTCACAGCTAATGTAAACGACGGGTGACAATATAATAGTGAAGTTAGTTTTTTCCTTTTGCTTTTATTTAAAAAGTTATGATAAGTCAAAGATTTTCAAAATCCCGCCGAATTTTATTGTTATTCTACAACGAACGCTGCGATACACAGCTGAGCGCGGTCATCGACCCGAGCCGTCACAGAATACTTGATAGCTAGTATGCCGTCTGGTAATACGACATTTATTTGGTATTTTTTTTAGATAAGTAATCGACTATAATTTTTGATATTTTTATTGGATATATGGATTCAGTTACTGCTACAGATATTCTGATTTTAATAAGTCCCATATTTTCAAAATAGGGGTGTATATAAATATCCGGACAGTTATCATATGTTGAAATCTACATAGTTCTTAACTAAGCTTGTACATACATGTAAAGTCGCATTAAAAGAAAACATGACCCATAATTACTTTGTTTTCAAATTTCAATATAAGTAACTAAGTAAATTCTTAGAATAGAATAGATAGCCGAAAGTGTATGCTTTTTCAAATGAACTGATAGACATTTTAGGTAAGTATGTAGTTCTAAGAATTTATCGATCAATTGTAAAAATACATATATGTCTCTATCTCTACCAAGTCTCTACTCTCTACCTACATAGTATGAAACAAAAAAACAGTCAAATATGTACTACGTTCTACCACGCTCTACGCGGATTCACATAGCTTGCCTATTCACTACATAGTATAAAACAAAGTCGCTTTCTCTGTCCCTATGTATGCTTAGATCTTTAAAACTACGCAACGGATTTTGATGCGGTTTCATTTTAATAGATAGAGTGATTCAGTGGGAAGGTTTTTAGTATAATTTTATCCCCATATTCCTACGGGAACGGGAACTACGCGGGTAAAACAGCGGGGCGCCGCTAGTAATTAAATAAAAGGAAAATTTGTGTAGAAAATAGAGATAAATATACAAAAAGTGCTGTGTAGGTACTTTGGTGAGTGTACGAGTAGTCTCTCCCGTAACATGTGCAGCACATTGATAGCTATAGTCATAAAGTCCAGAAAAACGCAAATCTACACTAATATTATTTATTATGTCTTTTCCATTCACGGGGCTATTAAGGAGTCCCGGTCTTTTGGAAGGCTAGTATGGGGCCGAAGCTATATTTATTATTTGTTATGTCTTTTCCATTCACGGGACTATTAAAGAGTCCCGGTCTTTTGGAAGGCTAGTATGGGGCCAAAGCCAACACACGGAAGCCCTTTGACATATTTAATCTTGTGTAAAGGATGCACATATTTATTAAGATTTGTATTTTTGTATGTAACGTATAAACTCAAAAAGTACTGGACCGATTTTAATAATTCTTTTTTCATTAGAAAGCTACATTCACCCTGAGTAACATAGGCTATATTATATCCCCGTATTCCCACGGGAACGGGAACCACGCGGGTGAAACCGCGAAACGCCGCTAGTATTTTAGAAACGTTTAGTGAGAGACACAAGGAAAAATAAAGAAACTTTAAAATTAGGTCGTGTTTCCGTCGGAGCACTGATTAAAGTAAGTACTTAGTCTGTAAGTTAGACATCATTATATACTTAGGTATAATGTGTGTAACATTATGTACACACATTATACCTAAGTATTGTCTATATATTGTTACATATGATTCACACATTTAAGTACATAAAGTTATCCTATGTACTATTAAATATGTTACAACAATTAAAAAGTAAACTGGTGTAAAAAACTTTTCATCCCACTAGCTCGGAAAGTATTTATTTATTTATTTATTTATTGATCACCAACACGATGTACACTTTAACAATGGTATAAAAATAAAGTAAAAAGGTCACAAGGTAAGTGTCACCGTAATTATAGGTGAAGACTGCATGCAAAGTCTGAGTACAAACATTAGGTATAAAAATTCATTTGGTATACACCCCTATTTTGAAAATATGGGACTTATTAAAATCAGAATATCTGTAGCAGTAACTGAATCCATATATCCAATAAAAATATCAAAAATGATAGTCAATTACTTATCTTTAAAAAATACAAAATAAATGTCGTATTACCAGACGGCACACTAGCTATCAAGTATTCTGTGACGGCTCGGGTCGATGACCGCGCTCAGCTGTGTATCGCAGCGTTCGGTGTAGAATAACAATAAAATTCGGCGGGATTTTAAAAATCTTTAACTTATCATAACTTTTTAAATAAAAGCAAAAGAAAAAAACTAACTTCACTATTATATTGTCACCCGTCGTTTACATTAGCTGTGAGATAAGGTATCGCAATTTCAAAATATGGTGTATAATGCAAAATCAAACATAAAGAATACTTATTACATTAAAAAAAAATTGAAACAATTAAAATTGAATTAAACATAGAATTAAAAGGGTAAATTTTTATGCAAAAAAATTGTGCCCATGTATAAATTAATGTAAAATAAAATTTGTTAAAATAAAATAATACAGATTAAATTTTGAATAAAAAACTATTGTAAGTATATAATATATAATATCTAGTATATAGTATGTTTTTAATCCTCGATATCTGGGGGATAAAAGTCGATTTTAATATTAAGAGTGGAAAGTATCGGGGTCGCTGTAGGCAGCCCCTGCAGGACCCAAGGCAATTTTGCTAACTGGGAGTAAAAGTCGTTTTTGCGCTCTAGAGGTTAAAGTAAATTTGAATTTAGAACATCGTGCGCACTAAGTGTGATGATGTTTTGGATTCACAAACTGTCATACAACTTTTTTTTTATTTCAAATTCAAACTCGGAACCTCCTTGGTGTACTTACTTATTTTTTTATTTGCTTTGCACGTGATATTTTTGCTTTTCACTTAATATTGTGATTGTTTTATGTTTTCATTTAGTAATTTCCTCGCTGAGGGGGGATGAAAAATAATGTGTTGCACTCGAGTGCAAACAATTTTTTACCTTGTGCTCCTTTGACTCCCTCGCTAACGCTCAGGATTCTTATTTTGAATCCCTCGCTGCGCTCGTGATTCAATTTTAGAATCCTTCGCTGGCTCGGTCCTCAACTGGAGCCCCGGTTAAAAAGCAACTTTGCACTCTTGTATAACAAATAACTATTATATTTAGGATTACTTTTATCGCGTGATAAAATAAGTACAGTCTCGGAATGAAAAGGTTCGTAAATTTTCAAATTGATTCGTATAATGTGTCGCGAAAACATATTACCTTTTGAAACTATGGTAAAGAATAAACTCGGGTTGGGGAAAATAATGTTCTACTGCTCGATAATAAAGTTCAAAATTATTCAGATCAGTGTTGTTTGACAGGATAAATATCTAGTCAACAAGATTTTTGATTAACTAAAACCTTCTTGTTGGTTCAAACTGCCATTATTATTTCTGTTAAAACTATTGTCAATCGGTCAATGTCATCATTGCAAAATATCAAAGAAGTTTTTATATGCCGCGCGCACAAGGCAGTGTTTAAAAAAAGGATAGAAAAATCAAGCAAAACCTTATTCGATAGCAAACGTCATTCTATTTATTTAAATGTTAGCATCACTCTTTCTTACATTTGTATGTTGGCATAATTGTTTCTTGCAATACTAGTGCAAGTGAAAACCAACTCTAAGGTGACGAACCTTTTCATTCCGTGACTGTACCTAGGTATTTCCATAAAACAAATAGGCAGGCAGTTATATAAATTGATATAAACATCATAATATTAAAACAATTGATAACATTTGTTTCAATTTATTGTTACATTTAAACCTTTGAACTTTGTGATTTTTATAATGTTTCGTTTGAAGTAATGTTGATAAGTTTGTTGTTAAAATGTTACGTGATTTTAATAACAACATTCGGTACTAAATTATAACTTAATTTGTATGTTTAGAAAAAAATATAAAGATGTTATTCTAACGTTTATTTTATATCTAATTAGCAGCGCCCCGAGGTTTCACCCGCGTAGTTCCCGTTCCCGTAGGAATATGAAGATCAAATTATGCTAAAAACCTTCCCACTGAATCTCTATCTATTAAAACAAACCGCATCAAAATCCGTTGCGTAGTTTTAAAAATCTAAGCATACCTACATAGGGACAGAGAAAGCGACTTTGTTTTACGAGTATACTATGTAGAATAAATAAAAAAAAATCCTAAATTCACACTTAATACTTATATTGCGCTTTTTTTTTCAAATTGATGATAATCGATCGAAATAACAACAACAACAAAATTGATTTGATACTATAGTCACGTGATAAATGATAACAAAGCCTAATTACTCTTCTAAACTAAGTAAATAAATAATTAACTAAAACCAAGTCAAGTTAAACAAATACCAGTTCATTATTGACAATACAATTATTAGCGGTTATCACAAGTCCGCGTCGCGTCGCGTCGCACGCGCAGACCTCGTGCGAGCCGCGTATCGGAACAAGAATAAATAACAACTGCTCTTTGAATAAATTAAATAGACGAAATTTTTAACAGCTTTTTGTGTGAGTTTTATTTTTAATTTTATTATCTTTTGTGACGTGGGAACTGAAACTGTTAACGTGGGTTTCTTTGAAAATGTTCGCTGTTTATCTTCGTAATGCAATTTTATGGATAGAGACAGACCTATTTAATTTATCTGTTGCAATGTAAGTACTTTCCTGTTTGTATGACGAAGTTTACGTACTAGCACATATAACGTGTGTTTTACCGCGGTTTTACCCTTGTAAAACCGCGCACAATCTCTAATCACTCAATCAATAATCCTATTTTACGAATCCTGTCGAAATTTTAAGAAGCACTTCTTCGAAATTTTAAGAAGCACTTCTTCTTCTTCTTCAAAGAACCGGCGTGGGTTGGGTGGTCAGGTCAGGTCTCAGGTAATCAGGTTAAATAAATTAAATACAGGAGAATTTGTACGTTTGGATTTAGGAAGTAATCAGGGACTACCGGAGCGCCAAGGAAGAAACTGCAACCTTCTGAATTTCCGTATTGATTTGGAGTGCGAGTAGCATCGCGAGACAGAATTAGTACATTATTACAGTAGGAATATTAAAATAACATAAAAATAAACAATTTATAAGTTAAAATTACTAATAAGATTCACTGTCTCTACAAAACGACGAAACGTGTTTTTAGAAGAATGAAATAGAGAAAATGTGGGTTAGCTAGCAACTATGGCGTCTTGTTTCTTCGCTGGTGTTTGAGGATATTTTTATCCCTGAATTCCTACGAGATTTTAATCTAGATGAAGTTAGTAACTGTGAGTAACTACGTCAAGGTAGTATCCTTATATCCTTAGTAATATTATAAAATGCGTAAGTAACTGTCTGTCTGTTACCTTTTCACAGCTAAACCGACTGAAAGACTGAACCGTTTGACTTGAAATTTGGTACAGGGGTAGCTTATGCTCCAGCGAAGGTCATGTTTTATCCCGCGGGATCAGGAACATTACAAGTAAAACTGCGTCGTGTAGCTAGTATACTAATATAAACAAGATACTGGTGTCGTCACGTGGCCGGTGTTGCCGTGTCAAGGCCGCCCCGCGGTTGTCTACGTAGAACGCGAACGAATATCAACCAGATTGAAGTTATTTTATAGAATTTTAGTTATTTATAGAAGAATTTTACTTTCACTACAGCACATTCTTTGAATGTCTGGATGTTCTAGCGGTATTTTGTTGGAACTAGCTGTGCGACGCAGGTTTATTGCGTTTATTTTGCTGCTAAGTAGTAAACCTTCCTCTTGAACCACTCTTATCTATTGATGAAAACCTTATCAAAATCTGTCACGTAGTTTAAAAGATTTAAGGGTACCTAATACCTATACAAAGCTTAACTGTAAACAATTTGCGTTTGATGTTTTATACCTAGAGCAGGCGTGCTGAAAAAGTTTTTCAAAAGGACCCGAACGGAAACGTACCTACTTACGTACCTAAGTATGACATTGACAGCCAGTACACCTATGTATACAAACTTCATATGGAATTTATTCCGGAATATCCACAGGTAAAACTACAAGGCACAGCTATTTCGATATCTGTAAGCTGTATAGTATCCGTAGGATAAATCACAGCCTGTAACTAAGTACGTTCCTGTCAGAATTTATTTTCGAGATCATAATTGAGATCGCAAAAATCTAGTTACATACAGACACAACCAGAGATAACGCGAATAATTTAGGGCAGGATATCTGAACCAGTTACAGTTAGTTTGAAAGTAAAATTTGTAGGTAATTCGCATTATTGTCCATTGGAAACAGTGTCATAGAGTCTATTATCCTCTTACGCTGTCATTTATTAGTTTATTTAACTTCCTACGATATTTCTTCTTCTTTAAATTAGTTGGCTAAACTTGGCTAATCTTGTTTTGCCATATAAGTTATTTAGGGTTGGTCACCCCATTCTCAGTCCAAATGTACCAACCTACACAAAAAAATCATTAAAAACGATCAAGTCGTTTGGGCGGAGTTTGGTTACAAACACTGTGATACGAGCATTTTATTCAAAAGGAATGAATCGTGCGTCTTGTGCGGAACTAACGTCTAAAAATAGTAAAATATTCCATAGGTACAAATTAAAACAATTTCAAGAAAACTATACTTTAAACATAATTGTAGTATGTACATACTCGCTTCGCGTGAATCAAAGAAATCAATAATCTAAAAAAAGAATACAATTTCATTGATCGTAATTTTAGCCCAGTATCTACGTCTCTGATATGTTTTAATACAAGTGACGAATTTACTTGCAATGTATGGAATTTAAAAAATGTTACGAATTTAGTTTATGGCAAATTCACAATAATCCGTACCTACTTAGGTACTAAGTTTACGTTAAGATTTTTCCTGTATCTTCACTACCAGTTCAATAAATTTATGAGGAAGACGATTAATGTTATTAAATTGTAATCGCTATAAAAATAAGGTTAAGCTATGTTTATTTAACTGTCTATTTTTTAATCGCTATATTAATGTGAGTTTGCGACAATTATTATTCGTCAATATAAAGGTAGCTATCATCAAACTACGCAACATAAATAATACACATTGTTAGAAACACAATTTCGAACTTAGGGGTCAGTTACTATAATGAGATGATGTAGTGAATGGTTATGTTATGTTATATAAAGGATATGTTCTACTTTTTATTCCAAAAGTCGTACGATATCACTAGAAACTGGATTTACGCAGTGAAAATAAATCTTGTAAACGGTAGAGTCTATTGTAGAGCGAATAATAGCATATAACAAATGAGCATGTAAGTACACCATTTATTTATTACATTAGTTTTTCATAACCAAGTCAACGTAAAGTGTATTAAACAATCGTGTCGTGGGAAACGAGAATTCATTTAATTAATAGTGTGCCACACAGCTCAACAAATAGCTTTACCAATTGGTACTTAATTGTCATTGACTTAATTAATTAGTGATTCATTACAAATTACACAAACAACTTTTAAAGGTAATGATCGGAATCGTTGACTCCACATGTCTCAATATTAAAACGGTGGTTTAATCCGGTTTTAAACCCAAGTTCAAGATGCGTAAGCGCTAATGCTTAGCGAATACTGCACTCGGCGCCCGCTGGTGGCAATAGGGGAGATGGGATAAGCGGGCAGCTTACACCGCAGAGCGCGGCCGCTGTATTTTTAGTACAATAATTCTCTAGTCTATTAAAATGTTTGATGTGAACACTCACCTCTCACCGGGAAGGGCTTCGTCATGATAGTCTCCGTGGTGGGAGGCAGCAGACGCTGCGTCTCCGGAGACATGGCACTGGTGCACTGATTCAACTCATGTTTTTTATTGTCATTAGTACTGTTGACGCCGCCACGCAGCCTGAGCGACGGCGAATTGTTTAGCACGTCCATCTGCGCGCGCTATCACCGCATGACTGCGGCGCGCGCGGCGGGAGCGCCCGTGCCCCGTGCGGTCACCGGTGACGTCACACTCACCTCATACACTATTGTACGCAACACACAGACAGACAGAACGATATCTCGCGCAGTTCTCTTCAAGTGCAAGGGCAATTAAACTATGGTGGTGAGCGGTGGCCCGCGGTGAAACAGAATTATAATATCGGAGCGTCGCGTCTTGTATACACGCCTTGGCTGACTGCCATGGCGAACACTTCCGACCGTTCAGAATAGGACGGACGCTGCCGAGCTCATTCAGAGCACCAACAATGCGTCCCGGTGCCAGAACAACACGCCTATAATCACATTAGTCCTAAACGCAGATATATGAGGTTTCTGCCACTTGTGGAAATAGTGTTATGGTAAAATGAAAATAGAGAGTTAAGAGTCTAGTTTTTTAAACATTCATATTTACAATAATGATACTTAATGTCGACAACACATAAATACAAGAAGGACAAATAGCATACAATCAGAACAACAGTAAAATATGTAGGTACCTCGATAATTGGTCTATAAACTTCCTAAAAACCCCGGTCTCCTCTTGATTTTGAAACACCAGTAAGTTTGTTCAGTTTTTTATTATATGTATAATAACCTACGTTCTTCCCTAAGGTTTGCCCAATTCCCTAATCACTTCCCTGCCGTACGACCGAGTGTAAATGGGGAATAACAACTAACAGACTATGGTATAGTAAGGATTATCTTATGGGAATTAATAGTTTATCAATTGAATTTAATCAACTGCTCTATCGACGATTGATCAAGCGCAATAACTGATATTAACAACAAAATAATAAATAGCTTTGTTCGTTATGTATTTACAGCTATAATAAATAAAGTATTTTATGTACTAATGTAAGAATAAATATGTATTTAGATTATGAGTAATTATCGGTTATTTCCCATCAAATGCATCTATACTAATATTATAAAGAAGTATAGTGTGTTTGTTAAATTGTAAGGGGTAATCTCGGGATCTACTGAACCGATTTCAAAAAAGAAATTTACGCATAAAGGTTATGCTCTCCTGGTACTTCTAATCACTCTCCAAAGAAAGTCCAATTAATACGTAATTTGTGAATCAATTTAACTCAAGTATGAAAAATCCACTTTTACATTTCTGTTCTCCTGGTATTCAAAAACAATTATTGTAATTTTTTTAAATACATAATGTTGGTTGAATAAAAACCTCTACATTATATTTTGTTGCCGACTGTCCTAAATAATGTGGTAATACTTAGGGTATTATACACCCTTATTTTGAAATTGCGATACCTTATCTCACAGCTAATGTAAACCACGGGTGACAATATAATAGTGAAGTTAGTTTATTTCCTTTGCTTTTATTTAAAAAGTTATGATAAGTCAAAGTTTTTCAAAATCCCGCCGAATTTTATTGTTATTCTACACCGAACAACAGGCGAACGCTGCGATACACAGCTGAGCGCGGTCATCGACCTGAGCCGTCACAGAATACTTGATAGCTAGTGTGCCGTCTGGTAATACGACATTTTTTTTGTATTTTTTAAAGATAAGTAATCGACTATCATTTTTGATATTTTTATTGGATATATGGATTCAGTTACTGCTACAGATATTCTGATTTTAATAAGTCCCATATTTTCAAAATAGGGGTGTATATACCCTGTGATGTGATATGTTTATTACATAGAGATACTTATACTTATTAACTGTCTGTATGTTTATAAAAAAAGGTAGTAAGCAAAATGCGCGGGAATTTTTGTTGGTACGATCAGAGACGACAGTTGATTAGAACATGAATTTGAATTTGTTCCAGTTACCTACTTACTTAATTAAGTTTTTTCTAACCTATGTATGGTATTACGAGTATGTATGTATTCGTAAGGGGGTAGTTTTCCGTAAGTAGACCTCTCTTATTTTTTAGTTTTTTGTGCGTGCCGCTATGTACCTATGTAGGTATAGCCTACTTTGGTGGAGTTTTAACTACCTTCCCACTGAATCACTCTATCTATTAAAACAAACCGCATCAAAATACGTTGCGTAGTTTTAAAGATTTAAGCATACATAGGGACAGAGAAAGCGACTTTGTTATATACTATGTAGTGATGTGAATATAAAATTATGAACATTCCATCATGCAATCAATGCAAAACGCTTATCACTTTCATTGACGATGGGTCCACAGGAAGCTGTGTATCAGTTTTGTGAATAACGTTCCCAAGTCCAATCAAATAAAGTCACAGTTATAACATATCAACCTTAATTATTAATGATAATAAATAGGTATCCGGATATACAGATCACCTAAACACAAACGCAGAGCAAAGATTGTATGATATGCCGCGCCTTTCGGACGGGGAGAGCCCCATATAACCGGGATCTCCCCTTCGATTTCCAGTGGTGGACGGCAATGTCTTCCTTCAGAGTGATGAAGACACGCTATAATAAGCTATGCTATGCTCAGAAGCTGAAGGCCTATTTCACGACCTTCAAATAAAGTTACTCAACATGTAAAGTTAGTTTTGTCACCTAGTACATACTATTAATTATTCTGTGGTTTTGTCTTTTTCTTACTTTATATCAAGTGACAAAAACAAAACTTATAAGTAGCTACTCAGAACTTTACTTGAAGATGGTTTTCTTCTTTGCGTGTCGACTCAAATTTTAGAGGACCAGAACTCGGCCACCGATATGGCACTATCAGTGGCCTTGTAAAGGTCCTCGCGTGTGCAGGTGTAGGGACACGCACGGCAAGTTAGGAGACGGAAAAGAATCTTCAAATAAGTCTCTAAGGCTTAGATTATAGTTATGTATCCTAAACCTTGACTCGTAATTCGCCAACAATACTAAGTTACCAGAATCCGTGGTAACAGTCACGTCTATCGACCAAACTTACTCCAAGTTTCATAATACAGTTTGGACGAACCGACACACATTCAATTCGTACGTGATATCTTCACCGTTAACTCCTTTCGCGGATAAATCTAGTTAATTAAGTTCATTTGTTGCGTAACTCTCTGATTACGTGAGGTGAGATACGTAGGTAGTACGAGAATAATGAATGTTAGCTTAGGGCTGCTTATTCGACGAATAAAATTGACGTTTGACAGATGGTAAATGGCAAAATTTCAAAATTATTCGTCGAATAAAGTTATCTGGCGATGGAAAAATCAGCCCTTATGTAAGACGAATTTGGAAGGTTTCATATATTTTTTGGTTCCATTGCTTTGTTACTTATGAATTTGTCGTGGAGCACAATTAGTTTTTATAATCAAGTACTAAATATATTGCGCAGATTTATAGTCGTATTAGGACCTATTTCACGATCTTCAAGTAAATTTCCGAGTCACAAATTTTGTCTTTGTCACTTGATATAAAGTAAGAAAGAGACAAAACTAACTTTAATTGGTGAGTAACTTTACTTGAAGGTCGTGTAATAGGCCCTTAGTCAATATTAAAGGTAATAACTGTAGATACCTAAGTACAACTACCTATTAAAAATATTGTAGTAAAATAACAAATTAGATTTATAGCTTAGCATATACGACTAGGTATGTAAGTAGATTATTTTAGTAGGTTATCTTTTGACACCTTTTACGAGATTAACGTAGTTATCTAATAAGTATTATAAATGCAAAGCTTGTATGTTTGTGAGTTTGGATGTTTGTTACTCTTTCACGCAAAAAAATAACATACGAAATTCCCATGGGATTGGAATTCACGCGGGTAAAACCGCGGGGCGCAGCTAGTACACTATAAAATACAATAAGTACCTAAATTTTTTGACGGTAAATTCTTTCTCAGAAACACAAACCAACATGCAAATGTTCGAAACATTTCTCAACTCCATTCCTAAAAACCGCTCGGAGATGGTAAGTGAGCTGGACATCCCTGACATACACTTGACTCCGTACACCTGGGCGGACCTGGACGACTCCATCACCACGAGGAGTGATAGCATCTTCACTTATAGTGATGAAGTAGACGTGGGGACCATGAGCACGGACTCTAGTATACCTCTGTCTAGAGCTATGACTGACTCGGAAATTGATTATGATATGTATCGGAGGGTGAGTAGGAAGATGTTTATTATCACTAAGTAGTATAAAACAAAGTCGCTTTCTTTGTCCCTATGTGTGCTTAGATCTTTAAAACTACGCTACGGATTTTGATGCGGTTTGTTTTAATATATGTATAGAGTGATTCAGTGGAAAGGTGTTAAGCATAATTTTATCCCCATATTCCTACGGGAACGGGAACTACGCGGGTGAAACCGCGGGGTGCAGCTAGTAAATAAATAATATCATACTTTACGTCCAAGGCTTGAGCCTATCCTAAATTAGAGCCTTCAGACCTTATTCAACGACACTCTGAGTGTGGGTTGGTCGACTTCCCACAACGCCTTAGAATTTATATGGTGTGTGTGTATGTGTGCAGGTTTCCTCACGATGTTTTTCTTTACCGTATGAGAGTCGAATACCTATGTACATACGAATTCCAAAACTCACTCAACCAACAGAGCACAAAACCTGAACCAAATAAGAAGTTCTTGCTCTGTGGTGTTGATCTTAAAATTCTTATTTTTTTTTAAATAAGTACTTAAAACTATATTTTTCAGTACCTGAACCTAAGGTACAGCGACCCGTGGCTGCAGATGAAGGTCGCTATGGACAACTTCCCTCCTGGGTATCTTGATTCTTTGACCAGGTAATATATCTCGTAGAATAGTTTTACAAGATTTGATATTTTATTTATTCTTATGATGGCTGTCTTATATGTACGAGAAACAAAGTAATGAACAACAAATGTGGAAAAAAACGGAGGATGTCCTTTTACTAAATGGATACTTACTATTTATAAACAAAAATAGGTCTTGTATAAGTAATGGGAAAATATGTGTTGTCATGTACTTATATTTTCATCTTTTAGTTTCCAGACATCACCAGAAACGATTGAAGAAGAGATATACAAGCGGGACCGGAGATGGTACGACGAGCTCCGCCTGAGGATGGAGAGGTCCTTCGAGGAATGCTGCGTGTTCGCGCCCGATGACCCCGGGCTGGAGGCGCTCCAGGACGCGCTCGCCGATATTGATATCACGGTTAGGATATCATCATCGTCGGTCCGTAACCATCCACTGCTGGATATTAGCCTTCCCCATGCCGCGCCACCACACTCGGTCCTCAGCTCTGCGCATCCAGCCGCTACCCGGCACCTTCTTCAGGATATACTTACCTAATATTAGGGAGGTCTCTTTACGAAAAACTGACCACGTACATACATGTAGAACACACATACCAGCTTAGTTTTTTTGCCTGTATCGTTGAAAATTGCGAATACAAAGAACCCACCCCATTTGCTCGTTAAAGATCCTTCAATACTAGATTTTATCGCAATCGGTCCAGGAGTTTTTGCATGAATGTGACACATATCCGTCTTCTATAGTCACTACAGAGTAGAAATATCTGAAGAACTCTCCGCATTGACGTTCCGAGCTCTGTGATAATCTAAATTAAACCTTATGTTTCAGGCTTTAGAGGCTGATTTGGACAGTATCGTGGTGCCTTAGCTAACTTTCAACAAATACGGGGTATGAAGACATAACAAAACAAGAGGAAAACAAAGGAATAAGGTCCATAGGTCCATATCACTACTTAGGATATTAACTAAAATTGATTTAGCAGTTTCAGAAATTAGCTAAAAACATCAATGTTTCTTTATGTAGATACCTATCTCATGTGAGAGACAGACACTTTTTTTATTTATGTGATTAAAAGGTTGTATTGTACTTAATAGGTATAAATAATACAATATATTGTGTAAAATGTACTTTAATGGGAATGATTTCCAACTTTACAACATGTTCTTATTGAAACTACAAATGGCATCGCGAATAAACAGGTACAGCCAGAAAAACAACGCAATTATTAATTTTAAACAGTCAAAGCGAATATTGGCTTGTTTTGCTGGCTGTACATACAAAACAATACAATATACACATTTATTGCACTTTGGAAAATAACACATTATTACATATCAGTCGTTTTGTTAATTTTAAACATTTTTGTTCTTTTTATAGGACTTTACAAAAATAATTAAAAACATAAAAATTATGCACTTTTTAATTCTATCTTGACATTGACATAATTGTGACATTTCGTCTGTAAAAGCCATTACTATAAATAAATATTATAAACAAAATATTGTCTTTTGTTTTAAAAAAAATAATCAATATAAAAAAATAAACATGGCTTCATGAATTGTGATAACTAAGTTGTGTTTCTACTTTATTTATTTCTAAGTGTCTCTATTACAAATAAACAAAGCCAGCTATATTTAAAAAAAACATATTTTAATCTATGAAAACAGTTTTTGGTTCTAAAGTCCTATAGCGGACAGGTTTGAAATAATATCATTAAATATTAAAACAAGGATATTTACAAAAAAACCTCCATATGACATAGATATTAAAACACAATAATAACAATTTGCTTCATTTGTAAAAAAGTATATCATTGTCTGTGGAATGCACAGAACAAAAAAAGTGACAGTTTTGGCGCCAATCAAAGATGGCGCCTCATTTTAAAACTTTAAAAGACAGCCTAAGTAAATAAAATGGGTAGAATATATAAAAAAGACAGGATAACATGACTTTTAATAATTAGGTAGGTACTATTGTTCATCAATTATTTGATTATTGTTTAGATTCATTGTTTAAGCTTTATGTATCTTAAAAACACAAGTTGTTTGTTCTTTATTAAATATTGAGATTCAGATTAAATAATAATATCACGTAATATAACGGGCAATATCTCACTCCTTAATAATTATGATAGTAATTGTTTATTTTCGTATAATTATGCCCGTTTCTTTGCAAGGAGGATTTTGTCACGAAAATGCTATATGTATTTGTTCGAATTTCCAACGTTAGGTAGCTAAATGTACAAAACAGATTTGTTCATTAAACAATACATATCTGAAACTGTGTTTTATTATAAGAACTTGAAATTAAAGTTTGTCTCAACAGTCTTGAATCTCGGCCGTTGCCTCTACGCTAGCGTAAGACCACTAAGTTAATACAACCGTTCGCTAAAACTACCATTTCAATTTTATCCTAACTAGTTTTTAGCATTTTTTATTTTGTTCTGATTTTATTTAAAGATTTTCGAGAACAGATTATTGGTAATTCAATAATCTGTCGTTTCTTGTCTTAGGAATGAATTTCGTCGAATTTTTCGACCAATTTCTATGACTGAGATTCATTGATAGAGTTTCTCACTCTTTACAGTAAAGCTTTACAATTACTTAATCGAAATGTTTACGTCTTTTCCTAAGAATATTCGATCATTAATTTTGTATCAATTCGGTTTCGTAATTTAATTCTTAAATTAGTTTTAGCACACCAAGCGCGAGGTTAGTAACGATCAATGTTAAGATTCGATGCATTTTAGTTGAAGACGAAGATAAATAAATAAGTAATTGAAATTCAAGAGAAAAGTCTATAATTATGAAAATATGTTATATTTATTAGATACGCATCTTGGAAATCATTGCCCAAGGACGGGTTAAAATGTGCTCCTCTTAAATATTTATGTACGGTTGGAATAAAATGTTGGTTAGTTTATAAAATATAAATTATTTTAGGATTTTGTAGAGCCTGATGTTATGATTTTAAGTTATATGAAATTAATATAAAATATGTATTTATAAAACAAAATATGTTTATTAATAGTAAGTACTTAAGTGACTTTAGATAACATATGAAAAAAATACCAAATAAATAATGGATCCATTGAGCAAGAGACAAGCTATATCACCAAATAGATTAATCCAATAAGTATTTCTCTATTATCCCACAATATTAAACCAACAAACTTTTTATTCCAACCATACATTTAAAATACATCATGCAGTGATAGCACGTTAATATCGATCATACAACGCATTGCACGTTAGCATACATAATATATGTATAGTTTAATATCAATTTATGTTACAAAAATAATTACCTCAATTTTATACTGGGAAGAACTTTAGAAGACGAAATAGGTGCAGACACACGACACTGTGACACGTTTATATATACGTTTATACATAATATTGTACAGTTACTAGGATATTTTCAATACCAAACTGGGAGTTTTATAAAGTCTCGATAAAAATACGACGTTTTTGCGATGCGTCGTGAAAAGCTCATAGATATTTACGATGGGTCGCTTTGCAGTTTACGTTTCGGTCATTAGGAAAGCAAACGAGCGCGCGGGTCGTTTGAAAATGGCTACAAAAGTCGATTGATGGGTGACGACTTTGGGAAGTTTGGGGGTAGGTAATAACGGGGTAAGTTGGTTTCAAATATGTCTATGTAAGAGAAAAAGCTTTTGTGGTAGAGCGGTCACAACAACGGGCTGCTAAATAGGTATTTGCAGGTATGATACCGCATGAGGGACGTTTATTATCTGATCCAAACATAATCTGCCTTATTTGCGTTGCATTTTTAGTCTGGTTTAACAGAACCTGGTAAGCATTTGACACCTTGTCAGTCAAATCTGTCACTTTGACAGTATTCAGAATTGATTGTAAAACCTGGTTTAGTGCTAAACCAGACTAAAAATACAAAGCGAATAAGGCAGAATAGGTCTTAACTTCTGCATAAATTTTCAATGTTCTGGTTAAGTATAAATTACATTTAATCTGATGAGGCTTTTGACTGATGAAAGTTAGGCCTCATTTTCTTTTACGATCGTTCCCTAAGGACTAATGGCATATGAACTTTTGTACTGCCCTCTATTTTTTGCAGTCCAAAATTCTGACTACTACGGTCTTATTTGCGTTAAATTTTAAACCTAGTTTAACAAAACCTGGTTTAAGCATTTGACACTTGTCAGTCAAGTCTGTCACTTTAGTCTTTTGACAGTATTCAAAATTGTACTTAGATCAGATTGTAAAACCTGGTTTAATGCTAAACCAGACTAAAAATACAACGCAAATAAGGCAGCTAATGTTTACTACCCACTATATTTGTCAAATAAACCACATAATAAAATGTATAAACACATAAATAAACGGTCACAGTACACATAATTAAGTGAGTGCTAACAAGATACACACAGAGTAAGTAATACATAGTCACACGTAATTGACACATTAGCACATATACATTACCGGACGATTCACCGATACATAATAAATATATAAGTTATGTTATATACTATCCTTATATACTACAATATGTTAGTTACAGCAAGCACAACGCATAGTAGGAATATGAAAAGTGTATTGTGGCTCGAGATTTGAGTGATTTTAAATTCACGTATTTTTTTATTCTAATTTGTAACAGGAACTATTCAATTTGAGAATTTATTTTTTAATTATTGTTACGACAGATCTATACCAACTATCTTTCCTTTATAAAAAGTTACTTTCCGACAAAAAACAATTTGTCTTAGAAATAATAAGAAACTTAGTTTTAAGATTTTGAAAAAAGCATTCAAAATTTTCACCTCTGCCGGGACTTGAACCCGGAACCGTGCTGAATCGTAGCACCGCTCTTTCTTTAGTTAGTTTTAGTTTTGAGATATATACTTAACTAAACTTTTTTTGGAAAATCAAAATTACTATCAAAAAATCCTGAGATATAATAAAACGAATTACCAGTACTTATACAATTTAGTAACGTAACTAAATCACAACCATTCATTCAAACACGTGTCTTATACGAACAAATCATGAGCCACAATGAATAGATTTTGAAAGTTTTAGATAGAACACACAGAGAGGCAATGAGAATAGAACACATGCGACTTTGGTGTATAGCAAGAGGTCTATTTATCGGCTTAGGTGGCTACTCAGCCACTAAAAACTCACCTATTGGTGAGTAGCCACCTTGTGATTTTCTTAGTGGTCATCTCAGCCAATACTTTAGCCGATTGTGGGTGAGCCAACCACTCCAATTTTTGGACGTCGTCCTCTCACCTACTTTATAAAACTTAACCTGGGAGACCGTACTAAGACTGTCAAATGTTACATTGTTTAGATATATCGCGCGATTTTGGGACAAAAGTACCAGGCAAACATGGGTTATTAGGAGTTTTACATACAATTTTGTTCAAGTACGTAAAATTAAATTTGAAGTACTGATGGTTTCTGCAGGCCTGGTAGTTTACAAAGATAACATTTTTTTTTAATAAAAAGATTATATAAGCAAATGATTATTTTATCTTTAAAATAATACAAAATCATCAATTTGGTTTACCCCCTAGGGAACCATCAGTACTTCAAATTTAATTTTACGTACTTGAACAAAATTGTATGTAAAACTTCTAATAACCCATGTTTGCCTGGTACTTTTGTCCCAAAATCGTGCGATAATCTAAACAATGTAACATTTTACAGTCTTAGTACGGTCTCCCAGGTTAAGTTTTATAAAGTGGGTGAGAGGACAACGTCCAAAAATTGGAGTGGTTTGCTCACCCACAATCGGTTAAAGTACTGGCTGAGATGACCACTAAGAAAATCACAAGGTGGCTACTCACCCAGTGGGTGAGTTTTTAGTGGCTGAGTAGCCACCTAAGCCTATTTATCTAATAGATAAAAAACTTTTGAAAATAACATAACATAATCATTCACTACATCATCTCATTATAGTAACTGACCCCTAACTAAGTTCGTAACTTGTATCTATAGTATCAGAAACTACGTACACACTCATTCACACACACACCCAGACCGAGACAGTTCACCCAAATATTCACCCCGCCCGGGAATCGAACCCGCAAGCTTACTTAAATAAGAAGAAAAAAAATATTTTTAGCTAAAAATCGGTTCTCAGATTGTCAAAAAATCGACAAATAATAATAATGAAAATGAAGATAAATTAAGAATTCATATATTTTAAAATGCTTGAAATTAGATTTTATTTGAAAGAACTTGAAATTCAGATAGTCATATTTAAATTAAATACTTGTTCTTATAAAACACTCTTGCTATACACCAAAGCCAAAGAAGTGAAGAAAATGTATACAAATATAATTTCATTTTAATATCTCTTCATAAGGCATACCGAAATGCATACACGTCACTTTTAAAAAAATAAACATTTCTGTTTCACTACAACGATTTTATAATCAACATGTTATTATAATTTAATTCGTGGATCCATCCGATTATTTTAAAAAATATATTATTTATTTTTAAAATCACTGTCTCATTGCCTTCTAGTGATTATGGATACACTAATTTTACCGTATGTAATAACAATCCCTACAATATATTGTCATATATACTATTATCTCGTGAACATTTGTATATAAAAAGCCGTGTTCTGTTATACCTAATTTATTATACCGAGCAAATTATATTAGTATTTTACAACTCGTTTTAAAGCTTACTATTCCTTTTTAATCGAGTCTATTCAAGCGAATCGATTAATCGTGAATCTAATCACGAATAATTCGCAAAATATTGTTTATATACATACTTATATATTATCGCACCAATATCCACACGTATTACAATATTATATACCACACCATATAAATAAAAACATAAACTCACGAATCACAGAATAAAAATCACATTTTAACCAAAACAAATTCCATATAAAATAATATATAAAAAAATCGTACCAGAATCTTAATTAATTGAGATCTCGTTATAAAAATATTATATTATTAATATCTATTATTGCAAAATATATACGTACTTAATTAGATACGCTATCCGACTATGATCTAGCAACATTAACAACATCATCGAACGTTAAGCAATAAGTTATACTCTAAAATCAGTTTCGGGGTTGCCACAATGTTAAAAAGCATCAGTGTTACGCCAAATATTCATTATAAAATGTATCAAAAGTAAATGCAAGCATTCAGTTCATTATAAAAATATGATAAATAAAAAAATGTACATTATATTTTTGGAGATGGCAACCTCCCTACTACTAACAATTACAGCTTAGATACTAGAAATTATCTCTCTCGGTGTTTAGGTATAAGCTTAATTATCTATGGTCACATTGTGTTCTCAAAAGTTTGTCTATGGACTTGTAAAGCTGCGAGTTCGAAGTCACTTTTGAGAAGTATAATGTGACGTAAGCACTATAAGTGCGTAGACAGTGCGGCGCAAGCGCGACCTCTATAAACCTAAGATATTCTACCTCTCCGATTCACCGTACATTGCTGATATGTCCCCCTTTACCCTTTACTATTATTTAATGGACTGACTGATATACTATATGGATGGACGTCAATCATATACACATTATAAATGATTGGATATAACCATTTTTCTTTCTTATCATTTTTATATCAATATTTCAATAATGATTTCTATGACAATATAGCATGAATCGCCAAGCAAACTATTTTTTTTATCATCAGGTGACAGTTAATGACAGATGTCACTCGTTTCGGTTAACAGATGGCGTTAGTTGTAGTATCACTTACTCACTCTCAATCAGGAATCAGCTGACAAAGATATATTTATTTATCCATCAAATAACCGATACAAGGAGAGTCCAACACACATAATGTCAGATACAAACGCGTATTGAGATGATAAAAAAACTCGATAAACATATTTATAGGTACCATGAATGATTAGTTTTATTACTAGTTTGTTTATATTTGAGAACAAAGAAAGTTATTGTAAGCGTTGCTAAATTGAGCATATTGCATATATTTTGTAGAACTGTAGCTATTATTGTGTGGTGCCATCTCAACGCGTTTGCAACTTGACAGTTCTATATGTGTATTTGACAGTCTGTCAGTGTAGTGTCACCTGTGGCTTGAGATCATGAGGCGACTCCGGAATCGGTGCGGTAGAATATCCTTAGGTTCAGAATGGACGAGAATCAGACCCGCCGCGGCTTCCCCGGGCCCGGGCACTCGGTGGACCGGATGATGGAGGTGGCGAAGTCGCGCGGCCGCACCGGGTCCGTCTCCATGAAGCCCGGGTTCAGGATGATGTTGGGCACCAGCTCCATCACATCCTGGTCTTCGTCGCACTCTACACCGCGCAGGGTTAGTAATACGTACCGCCACCGTGTGTGTGTTTGTTTGTTAGTGTGCACCCCCGCAGTCCAAGCGTGCGTTCCAAGCGAGTGCGATAGAGGGAAAGAAGAAAAAAATATTGAATGAATAAAAAAAGTTATAGCATGTTATGTTGCGTCAATATTTTAAAATTTAGAGGCACAGGTGATATAACCTTTATGTTGCAAATATTTGCGCAAAAAGTTTTCAGTTAGACACTAAGAAGTTTCTAGGTTATATAATCTGTGGTCGAAGGTTGTATGCGCAGGTCATGCGGATAGAAAAAAACCCGCGTCTCGACCCTCGTCAGTGTACTTTGACATTAATTTGAACAATTTGTCAACAGTAAGTAAGCGAACAAAAATCTACGTCAAATTTAATTAAACACATATGCATTAAAAATTGGACAGTACGCTGACGAGGGTCAATTTCAATTTAATTATGCAATATCAAATATAAAATGAACTTTATCGATAAGGCAATAAGAGCGAACTATATCTAATTCTATTTAAAATCTAAAAGTTGTTGAAAATTGACATCCTGGCAAGACTTTCCTCTTAAGTAATATTTGGTTTAATGTTACGTATGTTTTGAAATGGTGTAAATTATTTGTAATAGTTTTACATATTATTAAAGTTTATTTAAAAATCATGTTATCCTGTCTTATAATTATGTATGTTTTAGTTTATATTTTAAGTTCTATTCCTAATAAGTTATTACAATTTGTGCTTTAGTATGTAAATTGTGCATTTTATGCGAATTCTCGATGAATTTTCATTTGGTCATTCCAATTTGATCGCATCAATAATTCCCAACGGATCACAGATCGAATTTAATCAATCATTTCGTCATAATATTTTATCATCTGATTGCAGATGCAAGGAGTTATAAGCAACCTTTTGCTTTACGACTATTGTTCTATAGTGTATGTGTGTTCTATTTAATTTTATTTATTGATATCGCGATCAGATTTTGTAATGTAATATAATTATACGTTTAAGAAATAATAGCGAGTAAATAGGGCATTATACATATATTCAACAGGGAAAGATTAAATGAAATTTCATCGAGAAAATTTCAATAATAACTTGAAATATAAAGATTATTGTGGTCCGATATTACAAGAAACCTAGTACAGTAGTCCGAAGAATATCACAAGAATAAATATTTATAATAACTATCATATATTTAATAAAGCCTATTTATCTAATAGTTATATACTTTATATATTTTTTATCTTACATTAGTATACTTTTTGGCAAGAATATATATTTTTATTAAATTCTATATTTAATTATTGTTTCAATACATTTTTTATTGAGCGTAAGCATATTAGATTTTAAAGGTTTTAATAAATAATTTTATTTATTAAATAAAATATTTATTGATTGAAAAGATGTAACGTTGATTTTTAATTTTATCTCTAAATTATTAACGAAATGTATGAACTATTTTGTTCACTTAGGAATTTGTGTAAGGGTTAAATCACACAGAGCATATTCCTCTTTAAACCAACTATGCTTCATCTACATTGAACATAGAGTTCTTTATTGCTTTCCATCTTATTTATGTATATATTGATACTCTTATTTTTACTATAAGTACTTAAATATCTACTAATAGAAACAAAGTTGGTAATTTTAAAAAAAAATGTAATTTTTTTGAGTAATTGACCTGAAAATGAACATCTTGTAAAGCGCTTTTTTAGCTATTATCAAGTAACTAGATGATTTAATAAAATGTTTAGAACTAGTAAGTAATATTACAGTTCTTTGCTGCTAGCTTTAAAGCGCTTGAAGCTTTTGTTTAGCTGTCATTTTATAGTAAAAGCTACATACTAAATGGACCAATCTATTACTATAGTTTTAAAACTTGAGATTCATATACTTACTAATTATATTATGAAATTAGATAAAATGTATCCATAGGTATTGCTTTTAAACTATTCTAAGAATTTAATAGGTATTCTATATTAAAAAATAGCGCTCGTGAAAATATCGTATAAATGAAATAATGTCTTATTCATCATGTCATCAGTTTTATCAGCGGTTTTTCCTCTAAACTTCAATTGGTAGGAAATGGTGAAGTGTGTTTCGACCTTTACAGAAAACATATTTAAAAACAACTCCTACGCACATTCTATTAAAGATTAGACAGTTAATAAATATAACACGAGCGTTATTGAAATTGTTTTGATACTTGAAAATTATTTTCGATAATGTATTAATTACGTAACTATGTACTTTTATTATGTACTTTGTTCAATTCCTATAAATATTTTGGTAATATTGACTTATGACGTCACTAGTCTATATACTATGTACTAAGTATTATAATAGGAATGTTTTCTTTTAATCTATATCTATAATTGAAATCTATTGTGATAATTGACACTCCGTAGTTATTATTTTGGTCCGTATACCTATGAGCGACTGTTGGGTGATGTCTGTATGTATCATACATTTTATTAAACTTGATTCTAGACTCCGTAAATTTTTGTGTACAATAGTTTCCTGGGTAATCAAATTGCAATTCTAATTAGTCCGTCAGATAGATTTCGAAATAATATTAGACACGTATTTTTTTGTTTCATCAAATTAATAAAATTGACTTCGTTATAACGCATTAAAGTTTAGGAGTGGGGGCTTGTGACGTCAACTGTTGGTGAAAATTGTAGCAATCTGTGACGTTTCACGAGTTCTCGACGCACTGTATCGTCTTAATTATTTGTTTACATGAAAAATAAAAAAATACGTGTCCAATATTTTACGGAAATCTAAGAGACGGACTAATAAAATTTAAGGTCACTACCCTATAGTAATAAACAGGTTATTAAAGTTTTTTTTCAAACCTTATAGATGCTACATGTACTTTAGCAAACTTGTAGTTTTAAAGTTTTTTCGAGCCAGTTAGCAAACAGTAAAAAATACTTTGGTTAACTGACATGTTCAGAGGCGAATTGTTCGTGTGATTAGACCAATTCAAACTACCTAACTACAACTATTGTAAGAATTTGAGTGTAAAATGTAAATACTTACAGATATTCCCCAACAGTGTTAAATACACTAATTAATTGAAAAATACTAATAATTATTATACAACAGGTAACTAAAGCGAGATTCAATCAAATTGCTTTTTTGGTATAATATAATTACTTAAATCTACTAATTAACTTTGCGTAGCACCAATCGCGTAGCGTTCGTAGTTACAAATTTTAGTTCATCTTTTTTGGTTTATCCAACAGATTTTTTATATAAAAATCTATATATTTAACGATAAAAATACTATATAATTGGCACTAAGTTTACAAAGTTAAATACTAACACCAAAACCGTATTTACAAAATGAAATATAATCCATTTAAAACAGTGCTTATAGTAAATTAGTAAAATGTGAATCGAGATTCGATTTTAAACTCTATTATAATATTAATAAAGTCTTTTATTGCAAAAAGTTGCAAGCTTATTGCTATTCAATTTACTTTTAAAGCAAGTTTTAATTCAAGGCATAGATCGATAAAGAACTAGTTATTTTATAATTATTAATTAGTTATTATGCAAATGGAGTCACTTGGTTGTCGACTATAAAGGTTTCTTAGTACACATAGAAAATTAATTTTTAATATATAAAATTTTTTTAAAGTGCAAAACACAAAACTGCAAATCAATTCACTGACCAACAGTGAATACTGAACACTTAGGAATAAATCAATAGTAATAATAAGAGGAAAAGTTTGTTTGAACGCGCTCATCTCCAATAAGTACTAATCCGAAAGGGTTTTTCTTATTAAATAGTTCGTTTCATGAAGAAGTTCAACGTTCGTAAGTAATACTTTGAGAAGTTTGACTTTCTTAAGTTTATTTTCTCGCGAAAATTGGGATTCTCAACTTAAAGGTTGAGAGGAACCAAATAGAATAACTAATTCTTCAAAGTTATTAAATCTCTGTCTAATCTATACACGGCATTGCAGTTTTGTGTTTCATCCTTTACACTAAACGAGCTTTAGACTTAAATTTGAGCTTTACGTAATTCCAAATTAATTTCAAAGGACGCTTTTTGCGGCGCAGTCTGGTTCGAACCGCAATTATATATCTGAATGTAGAGTTGAGGTCGTTAGTGGAACTACGATTTAAATGGGTTACTTTGAATAATACTTTCTTAGTAATTATTGTGGTGTGTAAAGAAAGCAGTAAAACAATTTAGGGACGATGTTTTCTTTCAATCTTTTACTAGGGAAACCACATACTCGTATTATGAAGAGCAAAGACAAAAGATATACTTAAATCGATTAGATCCTTCTTCATTGATGAACTTTATTAGTATCGACGATATATTAATTATCAGAAAAATAAAACTCTCTTTTAAACAGTTTGCAAGCCAAAAAGTACTAATATCAAAAACTCATATGACTCCATTTACAAAACAATTTTATTTCTATTTTTTCCACCGAATTATTGCTTTTTACTGAACCCATGACTACCGCTTGCTTCCAACTTCTTCATTTCACTTATACAAGTAATATTCAATACTTCTTTACTTATAACCCTAATTCACTCAAACCTAAAGTTTAAACAACGCTATCTCTTTTACTCATTAACACTAGAAAGAGAAAGCGAATTACATTAGAGTGAATGCATAAGGCATTTTCTCTCGGTCGATTCTTGAACCGATAAGGCATACCATTTCCTCTTAAAAGTTACGACGACTTGATGAAAGAAGTTCTTCATGAATACCTTCAAGATGTCCAGGATATTGCTTACTCCATAGAATAAAGACGTATGTGATCTTCTTAATCTTCCGATGTGGTGAAAATAGTCGTAAGTGTGAGAATTATAATGTGGTGTGGTTTTGATGTAAGCACGCGTTACATTCGACTGTTTATATTGACTAATAAGATAAACAATAAAATTAGTTATTATGAAGTTGACATTCAAAACAGTTACGGCTTTTCAATTCGATACGATACTTTAAAACGTCAAATTAATAATGTCGTAAATGCTTTTCTGGTTGTATCGTAAGTATCAACAAAACATCAAGTAAAGTCGTATGTAACGCGCACTCCGTGTATAACGTCGTATCAATATCGCCAGAGGAAGTATAGCCTTGGTATCGGACGCCGCTAGGGCCGGGGCTCACCGTGTCGTCGCCACTCGCGGCACAGCACCGCGCAGGTACCGGCAGCTAGCACCACCAGCGTGCCCATCACTACGCACACAGCCGCCACCCAAGTACGGGTGTCGAATGTCTCGGCACCCTCCAGGAAGTGCTTGTATAGCTCTGGAAATTTTGAATGGATGGTATTAGCGATTTGAAAGACTCAGTCATAGAGTGAGGGTCGGAGTAACAGCAGATTGCAATGTGCGTCTATAGCATATCAGTATTATACGTGGAGTTGCTCCACGTGTAATGCCATCAGACCTCCACAAGGCGATACGACTTTTATTAAACAGAATGTTAGACCTTTGAGGGTTCATAGAGTAATATGGGCTCACCAGCATCCTGGTCGCTGTAGAGCGTGGTGGCGAGCACCTCGACCGGGGGCCCGGGGCCGAGCGCGTTGGTGGCCCACACCCGGAACCAGTACGACGCGTTCGTGTCCAGGTGGTACACGTCTATCTGACGCTGGGGGGGCCAGAAAATTATAAGTTTAGGAGATACGATGTCAAGCCAAAGGCAGCCACGTCAAGCTTATTTGAGGACCATACGAATAGACTTTGATGGGGTTATTTATGGTAGAAAGTCAACGATCGAGGTGGTTATTAGTTACTAGCTGTGCCCCGCGGTTTACCCGCGTGAAAACTTATCCCGTGGGAATTTTGGTATAAAAAGTATCCTATGTTTTATTCTTAGGTATGAGGAACATCTGTACTAATCATTAAAATCTATTCAGTAGTTTTTGCGTGAAAGAGGAACAATCCATACATCCACACTTACAAACATTCGGTTATATAATATTAGTAGGATGATTTACGAAGATCAGAGCGCTGGATGATCATCAGCTTAATTCCCCAACAAGGTCTTACTATTATAGATCTTATTCTTTCAGTACACTGGTATTACATTTTGGGCCACTACCGAGAGTTTTCAATGTCACAAACACTTACCGAGTTAGGACTAATATGGTTAGGACTGATAGGCCTCCAAGGTTCCAAACTCCCGTTGACAGGCGCGGCCGAGCGGTACTGCGCCGTGAAGTCTATGATCGGGTGTCCGCCGTCCCCGGCCACGTTCCACAGGATCAGGGCCAGGATTGTGGACGCGTGCACTGTTACGTTCACTAGAGGTGGGGGTTCCGCTGTTGGCAAAAGATGAACCACATCAGTAATTCTTCTTTATCCTCGTGTCGATTGACAAGACTTTATTAACAATTAATTTTAGATATCAGAGCACCAATGAGTGGCCACCTCGATGGCGTTAGGTTTGCATGAAGTACTTGAAACTTAACAAAATTTAAAAACAATATCAAGATAGTATTCCTCAGTACACCATAATCAGAATTGGAAAACGAAAGCTTGGTCTTATTCCAGCTCTGTAGACACACATAAACGTGCAAAAATATAATTACTTTACTTAACATAATGGGGTTAATGATCCGCTACATAATTAGGACGTGAAATTGACACAAATTGATAGTATTCATTAGAATTATCAACTGAATATAGAATAGTTCTAAATAAGTAGGCCGAACTGTTGTGTAATGTGTGGTTAGTCCTTAAACACTCTGGAAAATAACTTAAGACTTAGTTTCGAGTAAATCAACACCTTAGACAATTCATTCGCACTTAAGTTTGTTGAGTGGAATCCAAACATTTGTTTTAATAACAAACCTCTTTGTACAAACTTAGGTGAATTTCACCAGCTAACACAACAAATGTACGATGATATTACCATGTTTATCTGTCTGTAAATAATCCTTGAATTTCAAATTAAGTGAACACATGTCAATGTCTTTATTATGACATTCAACCAACCCACTAAACGATATTTATAGCTCATTCTACACATTCGTATTATTAAACTTTGATTGCGTGTTTCAGCCCCTCATTACGTCATTAATAAATTATTCCTGTATAAATTGTTATGTACGGTACCTTTGATTTACAGTCACAAAGTTTAAAGGTTGCTTAATGCAAAATAATTCTGCTAAAGTTTCCGCTGCTGGAACAAATAACATTTTCAATAATTTACGTACTTTAGGGAAGCTAGTCGTAGTAGTAGTCCCATGCGATTGCAGTTATGAGTTCTCACATAGGCGACTTTTAGTCGCGCGATACCGCAATTGATCGCTACACCCCGCATACTATAATGAATGTGGCAGTCGCAGCGGTAGCCGTACGCAGTTAGCTGCAGTATCATTAGTTATTTTGTGTTGTAGTGTAGTTGAGGATTTGCGTAAACGCGCCTCTTAGGCTATATATAACAGCTGCTAAGCTGTTGGTCCTTAACAAACTCATCACTCGCTACACGTCCTCGTACATTTCTGATGGATATTCAGCCATAAAGTATCTAACCTATGTGTTGGCGCTCTAAAAGTAGGGAAGAGTTATCTGTAGATAACTCTTCCCTACTTTTAGAGCGCCAACAGACGAACCACGCTACAGACGAAGATGCGCTTGAACGAGCAACTAAAAGTAACTGTTAGTGGCCTTAAAGTCGTTTGTGCAAGCAAAGTTTGTGTTTAGGCGTTTGGATAGTTATATACGAGTCCCGAAAGGCTTATACATAACGTTGAAGGCAAAGTTGGTAACACAAACTGTAGAACGACTGGTAGTGAGTTCGATCAACTTCTGACCGCAGTACGAAGACGAACGAATGAGAAAACTTCGTGTTTTACCGATGCTTTGCTTGTAGCGAAGGCAGGTTGTGGTGATAAATTTTGTTGTTGGAGAAGTGAAGTTTCCACATAAAGTAAGAATATTTGAAACATCTGTTGTGCTGGCGGAGTTGTGTTGCTTGGTTTTAATTAATTCGGTGTTAAAATCTGTTGTTGCGTGTTTTGTTATGTGATGAGTGATAGTTCATATTCATTTCCTTTACAGTTTCTTTTGTTTACATGAAATACCATAAGTATTAGGTATGAATTAAACTATACGATCTTATTACACAGAGGTCTTAAAAGTTTAGTTAGCCTAATCAAACATGGTGGTATGATGGCAGTTACTTTATGTAAAACACTGTCTATAAAAAGGTATGCCCTTTTATTAACTAAGTATAGCACTTTGTAATAATAATAATCTTTTTTTAATTTTTACTAAATTCTTTTTATGGTATCCAAATTTTTGTGAATGTTGTACTCGTCTATAATTGGTATGCATATCAGAACAAATTTTGTAATATTTTTATGTTAATGTGTAAAATTTTATGTTAATCTGTAAACTTTTCAAACAATTGTACATTATACTACACAGACACAGTAAAGGTACTAACTACTACATTCACAAATGAATCCGATGTTCCAATGATCCTATCATTTACCTGTGTCGACTCTGGCATATAATGAAACATACTGAGCCAGCGTAACCAAACGCATCGCCCTTATGTCTATACACATAGAGTCTATTTAGTGGTTAAATGTAAGAGCACATCTAATATGTATGTTTGTAATTTATTGGTCGGTAACCGAACTGATGACATAGATAAAGTGACGCGTACAGATGTTCAGTAATGGGATGGGGCGGAAAATTAATGGGGGTACAGTAATCTGATTGCTGGCTGATAATTGATATAGAGAGGATGTAATGGCGTTATTTAGAGTTGATATTATACTCGTAATACCAAGTGCGAGCAGCTGGGAGAATTGAATTCAGCTGGGCTTTTATTCAAAGGTGAAAAAGAAAATGTAATCTTTCTGGAGAACTCTACTTTCTAAAGATGGCTATTGACGCGTCAGTTTAACTGATCAGTTGAACTCAGTTAGTCACTCACTTAGTTGATCAGTGGGGAAATCTTCTTGGCCTAAAACTTTTGGAGTGACGCACAGTTTTATGTCTGGACTGATCAGTTCGACTGGCTCGTCAATGGCCATCTTTAGAAAGTAGAGGTTTCCATAATGATTTCATTTTCTTTTTTTATGTAAGTCATTACTTTTAAGTTTCATTTTTATCTTTATTAGTGCTAAGTGATGATGTCCCAAAATCCTTTCAAAATTCTTGAGAAGATTCTGTAACTTTGGATTTTATCCGTATGCCTTTTACTTTGACAGACTAAGCAAGAGGTATTTTTGCTATTTCTTAAAGGTTTAGAGTCCATTCACAAAAGTCCGTTCACAAAATTTACTGTGATCGACGACTAGAGAATGAAAAAAACCATTAGATCACCAAGAGTTCATACAAAAAATCCTAAATATTTATATAGCAAGGTCGCCTTAAATACTTCTGAGTATTTAAGGCGACCTCATAAAAGAGGATAAAAGACACCTTTTTTAAATATCTCCCGAGAAAATGGGGAAGATTCCATTTCAGTGCTTATGTAGTATTATGGGGGTAACATATGAGAATGTGAGGGGAAGTTATTACAAGGAATCTCGTATGATATCGCAAATTACATAAATGTATACGTTCTTAATGAGGGTCTTTGATCTGTTTGATATTATTAATGTCCTTTAAGTAGGGTTCTTTCTTTGATTATGTAAGTAAGTATCTATCTGAGTATGTGAATTTCCACTGCAGAATCAAAGGCCGTGGTTCACTGATGATTTTACAGTGAGGAGGAGTTAGAGTAATCACGGTGACAAGTTGACTAAGATACAAGAAACTGAGGAATAATGTAGCTTCCTATTAGTAAAGGAATTTAAAAAATCAGTTTAGGGGAACTAAATGTTCGGAACTACAGTAAATCTAATACATATATAAAATTCTCGTGTCACAGTCTTCGTTGCCATGCTCCTCCGAAACGGCTTGACCGATTCTCATGAAATTTTGTGAGCATGTTCAGTAGGTCTGAGAATCGGCCAACATCTATTTTTCATCCCGAAATTCCTACGGGAACGGGAACGGTAACTACGCGTGTGAAACCGCGGGGCGCAGCTAGTAGACTGTAAATATGTAGCCATGACCCTGATAAAACCTCTTTCCTAAAACTCATCAACCACTTTCATTCAAAAACACTATGGAGGTTCGTACAAACACATATGTAATACGACATAATCTAAATGCAAAACGCTAGTAAACATATAAATACCTGTTATAACTTACACACAAACCGGTTTTAGACAAACAAATACATATAAATACTCGTGTCCGTAATAATGTTTAATTACATGCAGCAGCCAAATTGCGGGCCGAGTTTGATGGAAGAATATTTTCCTGTTTGTGATTGTGATCACACACGATCTATGTTTTGTATTGTTTTAACGTTAATATGTACCATATTCCTTTATTTTTCAGTTGGGATGGGAAAATGCTTTGGGAAACGAAGCTCTGTTCGGGTGAAAAAAGAGGAAATCAATTTTCTCAAATATAACGAAACCTTGATCTTACTACCTTCGTCAGCAGCTGGTGGGAGGCGAAGGATAGGGATGGTTGGAGATGTTTGGGGGAGTATTTGCCCAGCAGTCAGACACTACAGGTTCACAAAAAAAAAACTAAACCTGGCTGTGATATTTTTTGGGAAAGTAGGTATTATAATTTAGAGAACTCTATTTTTAATAAATGACTGTTGTTAGTACGATTACCTAAATTAAAAATAACTAAAACTATTTACCTAATGTAGGTACATAGTAAGTGATATTTTGAGGGCTCTGTTTAGGTCCTGTCATCGATTTTAGTACAATAAACTAAGTAAATAAACTAAAACTAACTATGTATTTAATGTATGTAATGATAAACATAAACGCAGAACACAGGTGTGTGAAAGTACTTATGAAAATAGCACGTGAACCATAATTTGTAACTTTACTCATTTAAAACAAGTTTGGTTTGTAGCAGAGGTATTGGAAGAAGTAATAACACTACGTTTCAGGACATTATGGTCATGAAAATGTGTGTATTAATAATACGAGTCTGACTGTATCTGTAAAATATTTTCGTGCGAATGGACTACAGAGAGCATATTGTTTTTATGTGACGATTCGTCCGTGTGAAATACGTGCGAATCTTTCAAAAAGCCAAAAAATACTGTCTTACCGTTTTCTGTGTGCGCTACCTTAATAGCATGCGGCGGTAAACAATGACTTATCATTTTACTTACATAACTTATTTACCCATTAATGCAAATCAAGTCGTTGAAATAAACTATAAACTACGACATTTGAAAATCTTATTTGCAAAACAGTGTCGGTCAACGACCTCGATAGAAATTGAGGTATTTTAATCAATGCTAGAATAAACATTAGTTTCGCGTCACCGAGTACTAATAAAAGAAATAAATGGTGATCAAAATGTGTTAATAGTCGCCAAATTATTGAGATCGTAAAACTATAAAAGTAATTACTTAATTAAAACAATAGTCACAAAGTCGATTGAGTTAGAGTTAAAACTGGCTGGATTTCCGTATACTGGTCAGTTCTCTTATGGAATTTTCGAAGAAAAGTATTCTGTACTGTGGAAAATACTCAACCTCAACAGTGAATTTTCTTCATCAATTAAATGATACGAATAGACGCTCGTAGATGATATCTATGATACCAACTGATTTATAATGTTGAACAATTTTAAAGACACCCTTCTGTCTGAGATTTGTGAAGACAAATTAAAAAAAGGTACTCTATAAAACAAATTTTCTGAAGTACATATTTAATAGCAAGCTCTTAAGATATCCACATTTGCTGCAAATCTCAGTGGGCGGCTAATCTAGTCGCCCACGCCACTCGAAACATAACATTTTTTTCAGGACGTTAGTTTTGACGATTACCTTTTTTTGGTACCAAATCTCTAAGGTTTAGTATACCTGATTTGTCGGTTCGTTTTAGCAGCACAAAGGGCAATCGGTCAGGGCTTCAGTAACGCTGGTCGTCGAATAATGACGGTCATTACGCGGCCTTCGTTGGACCGTACTGCAGGTACTGAGCTATTGTTTGTACTGTGACCATATTGTATGGTGATTGGGAGGATATTGTACTCATTATGTTGTTTTACGGATTGAATCTATCTATTTATGGTACTAGGTGCATTCTGCTTTGTTATGTCAGCGATAAATATAGGTTTGTGGGTATTTGTGGAAGAGTTTTCAGAATTAGTTCATGTTTTATGGTATACCTAATTTATGATTAAATTTTCATATGAATAAAAAGCAATTATTTTGGCATTAATTATGTCCTTCCTGCTTCACGCACGTCGGGTGTCTTCATCAGCGGCCCGACATTATAGTCAACAGAACTATCGAGGGTGCTACAGAACTTGGTATAGATATCACGGTAAAACAGTTGTATTTTAATAATAATATCGCCCTATCACGGGGAGTCGTTAGATGCGAAGCGCGGGTGATTGGTATTGGGAATCGATGGGAGAAGAGAATAGATGAATTCTTCAAATACATAGAATCACGAAAACGCAAAAATCCACTCAACACGCATAAGATAACCAAATATTATTATTATTTTGTTACAACATTAAGAACGCTATATTTTAGAAATGAGGTTTTATAAAGTTGACTTAAATTACAAAATAATAACAGCCGCGATGAAATTACATAATCCTCTTAACCTGCTAATTTTATACTGAAGCTCTCGTCGCGGGCTTTACAGCATCCATTAAACTTTAATCAGTTTAAAATTACTTGTGTGAAAACTTTTACCGTCTTACCATAAATCGATGTTTAAACACTCTTTAGACCACTCTTCAGTCAAACACGATTTTGGCATTTTAGACCGTGTTTGAATTTTTCTTACCACAAATCGTTGTTTTGCTCTTGTCTTGACAAAAATGGTTTTACTCATAGAATAAGGATCACGATACTGTTTCTCTCTGGTTTTAATAAAATACGTATGGCAATACATAAACGCGTTACGTTATATGCAGGACAAGTTGAGTACAACATAAACAAATGTATCTCAAATGTTGATAATAATTATTGAATTAAGTTATTAATTGATATAATTTATTTTTAAAAGTATTATTGTCTATAAATATAATTGTTGATTGAAGAAACAGTGAACTAATTACTTGATATTTTCATTCTCAAAGATCGTTTAATCCGTAAAGGAACGTTTTTTGAATTGACTGTTGATCGACGTTGTCTGACTGACTTATGTCATGTGTGACTATTCAAGCGACGTTGTGTTTAATTTTATATTTTCGTACAATTTTAAAGAGTTAAAACTTGCAGAGTAGCAATTAATGGATTTGTACCGTTGCGTTGCGTTTGTACCGAAAACATGAGCAGTCGTGTCGCGCCGCAACAACTGCCTCAATGTTCGGCAGAATAATCATTTTGTCACTACTATCAACAAAGGCGAGTAACGTGAGCTACCCAACAAGCCTCATCTGGTGCGTACTATTGAGGTTAAGAGCGTAGCTGCACCGAAGAAACATCGAACAGCAGTCAGTGCAGCAGAGAAAGGCGACGTGGATGGCATCACCCTGGTGGAGAGGAAACGTCGACCGTATCCGTCCCGTAACCGACGTGGTATCGCCCCTGCTACAGCAACAGAGGTCACCTTACGTGTTGTGGAGCCTACCTGCACCGTATCGTTTACTTCAAGTACCTACGAAGTACACGGACATGTTCCTCATATATTTGAATGATTTTATATGTGCGCGTGGTTTGACAGGCCTTACCTTACCGTAACACAGTCTGTAACTAGCACGGGAGGTAGGGTCTCGAGAGGGGTCTCTCTTAGAATATAATGTACTTATTGTCTAAATAAATAAATTGAATTCAATGACACAATGCAGTTCTTTCATTAGAATATAATTCCATTAATACGTTTCGAATAGTTTGTTTACATCTTTTCATATTCTCGCCGTTTTGGAGTTTGTGCACTAGCGCCATCAAGCGCCACCTTGTAGTAACAATATAGCAAAGAGGTTGAATAACAAACTAAAGAGGTCATAATATCATAATCGATATAAAATCACGTTGACGTTTCAAATCAGCTGATGCAAATTCAGGCGGCCATTTTAGAAATAGCTTTAAACAAGGGCATCAGAGTTTTTAGGTAGACTGTCATTTCAAACACTGCCTAAACCAATTTTAGAGGTAGACATCGATTTATGGTACAATTTTTTGTAAAAATCGTTTTAAAATGTGTTTTAAATTTAGACTTCGTTTTGTGGTAAGACCGTTAATGTTTTGACGTTAATGTATTTCTGTTAATAACTATAAAAGTATAATATCGGATGTTTAAATCTCTCTACAGGTCAAAGGTCTCTATCATTGATAAATTATTAATTATTACTCCAACGAAGAGTAGGAGAATAGAGCTAATTGATCACGCTTGCCTAATGCATGTTGGTCATCTCAAACCCAGGCTAACTTTGAAAAATAACAAACAATCATCACTCGTATCATGCCATTAGACCAATGAATAATGACTATATTACTCCTAAAATCACTTATCATGTTTTAAATACTCACTACAAAATGACGGTATGAAATGTAGAAAGTCCCATATTTTCCTTAAATAATGGTGTCACTAAGGAACTCATTTTATCAGATTGCTATTTGCGTCTCACTGGGATTATTGTATTGGGCCCGTTTATAAATATTAAAAGGTCCATGTTTTGTTAAGTACACCAATTTAAATGGTTTGTTTGCTAATTCGATATTGTTGGGGGAACGACTTTTTTGTTATACAATGTAAATACATAGAACATACAAGGAAAGTATAGGAATGAATGATCCTGTAAAGGCTGAGGTCACTCTCAGTTAATATAAGTACAAGGAATAGATAAAAATCACCACGTTCACCTGCGTGTTGGTGATCACAAACAAGAGTCATGTTTGAAATAGGACGCATTTTATAGGCGAGCTCCATCTTAGGCTGTATCATCGATTTCCATCAGGTGACGGTGAGTTAGAGAATCGTTGTTTTGTATGGACAAACGCTGAATGGAGCTGAATAAGTGGGCGTAGTCCCTTAACAGTTAAGTGCAAGCAAAATGCATATCTGCACTTATAGTGGGCGGGTCTGTAGGTAAAACTACGAGCAAATCTAGTAATCATCATATTTATTAGAGCTATCATAGTTTCCAGGATATTTGCCATGTAGAACAATTACTAGGTATGTCCCACGCCTTCCTCAACTAACGGGCTATCTGATACAACGTTTATTTTATTTATTTGAATCGAATTAATTCCTATTAGTTCCTGCCTGACATTAGCTCGTTTCCGATATTTCGACGTATTCATGGCGCTTACAATAGCGTACGTGAGTATGTAATATAATAACTATAAAAATCACAATGATTATTCAACTTTTCGGTCTGTTTGTTAGTCCAGGATAATGTCTGTAGCGTCTCAACCTATTAAAATGAGATATTATAAAGTTTGTAAATATTTAGATAAAGCCTTTAAGTAATTCATAATCATTCTTTTCTTTCTTTCTAATCCCATTTAAATTCTATTCCAATTAAAAGTATTTGTGCAAGGTTTTTTCCGTAAGCCGTTAACTTTGAGGATTGATAATGGCAAAGGGGTAAGTAAGTACCATAAGATACAGATCAATGATAATAATGACCTCATTCTACCCCGCTTATCCTTATTCTTATCCATGGTGTTTAATTTACATTAGTTGGAGTCTTATCAATGGTGCTTAATGTACTGTCCTGGGCACATCTGACGACCTCGATGGCAGAGTGGTCACCATGCCGGACTGCCATCCAGGACATCCATAAGGTTGCGGGTTCGATTCCCGTGCAGGGTGAATATTCGTGTGAACCACAAATGTTTGTCTCGGTCTGGTCTGGGTGTGTGTGTGAATGAGTGTGTGCGTAGTTTCTGATACCCTAGATACAAGCTCCGAGCTTAGGGGTCAGTCACTATAATGAGATGATGTAGTATATGCTTATGTTATGTTATGTTATCATAATCAAAATTAATTCTGATGAACAAGATGTAGTGATTTATTGCTTAGGGATTTGAAAGAAAATGTTACGAAGGTTGATATCGAAGTATAGGTACGACGAATATTTGAAAATAAAAATTATAAGTGACTAGCTGTACCCCACGATTTCACCCGCGTAGTTCCCGACCCCGTGGGAATTTCGGGATAAACGTCCTATGTTCTTTCCCGGACCATAAGCTACCCCTGTACCAAATTTCAAGTCAATCGGTTCAGTAGTTTAGCCGCGAAAAGGTAACAGACAGACAGAGAGTTACTTTCGCATTTATAATATTAGTTAGGATAGTTAGGATGAACTGTACGTTTATTAGACGCGCGCTGGTTTTTGACAAAGAGTACCTCATTTTAATAAGATGTTTGTTATTACTCGTACCTACCTACATCAAATGCGTGATATGACTCACACTGTAAAACCAAAACAATATAGATACGTATTCAATTCATTATGTGCTTCTAACTTTTAAAAAACCATAACCATATCCAAACCGAATTGCAATACACTTCCGCGTACGCTTTGATTGTAAACAGGGAACTAAATTTATCGTTTCGTATTACTATAAAGCTAGATAAATATAAAAATACTAGTTGTGCCCCGCGGTTTCACACGCGTAATTCCCGTTCCCGTGAGAATTTCGGGATAAAGAGTCCTATGTCCATTTCCTGGTTCTAAGCTACCTTCCCACCAATTTTCAACCAAATCAGTTCAACCGTTTTTGAGTTATAAATAGTGTAACATAACAACATGACACTGAGACAAAACCCAATCAGTTACAACTCCGAAACAGCGAGCTCAATAAATAAACTTTTCCTTTGTATGTTTGTTCAATACGATAGTTTACCAATCAGTCAGAATCCTCGGGCTATGTCACCCGTAAACAAACTTGTTTATTTGTCACAGTAAAGGAAATGAGATCTTTTATATTATGTAATCTATAAAGGTGTGTAGCCTACGCTTCAAGCGATCAGTGTTCTTGTCTTGGTATTAATCCAGTTTATAAACTTACAGCCTAGAGGTCTTTACTTTAATGTCATCACAATGTGGACAATTGATTTTACACATTCAAAAGTTTTCACGTCAACTAGAACTCTAATTCTAATTCATGAAAACCTGTTCAAAAATCTTTGTTCTATTATAACGGCTGTCGATGATGTTAGTATGACAAGCCGATAACTTTATGCCACCCAAAGCATAGAAACGCTTATGAAAGTACTTAGGTAACAGAAGCCCATTACGATTAAACCGGTGCCAGACACTGCTTAAACGTTCAGATCGCAAGTAATTACTTCCACCCTTCTAAACTTCATTCTTATTCTATCAATATACTCACTTCTTACAGTAAGGTTGACCCTGTCTACATATGCAGTCTCGTTTTCCACTCCGCACTCGTACAGACCCGCATCATCCACTCCTATCTTCGATAGCAGCAGACTGCCATCCACCTGGAACAAGGGAAAACACACTTTAATATAGGGTAGGAAAGATTATTTCGATTTGGCAAAATGTGCCACTTGTGAGAGGCAAATCGCTCTCATAATCCATCTGTTTGGAGTGTGTGCGTTTAAGATTTTCTGTATTCATTCTTTCACAAGAGGCCTTTAGAAAAATAAGGACCTTATACGAAGTATATTTGGAAGATAAAAAAGATTGTGTGGAAACACATTTACCTTATCATATTTGTATTTTTAAAGAAGCTGTTTGCGTATAGCAATTTAGATGAGGAGGATAATCCTATGAACACGTGAAGGAGTTCGCGTGTATTTTAATATATTTTTAAATTATATAATAATATGTTGTTGATAACATGTGAGTATAAAACACGGAAAATATTTAAAAAAGTAGGTATGCAATTATGACAAAAGTATAAAACTTAAAGGGAAAATAACATTAAAGGATATTAAAGTGCAATTTGTAATTTTACATTTCATCGACCAATGCAAAAGTTAATTTGCGTTAATATTCTGCTTATTAAGGAAGTTTCATTGTCAATGTTCCGGCTTTACTATAAACAGCTTTTTAATAAACAGAATATTAAAATAATTTTAGTATTGAAAATGCTGTCCAATGATTATGTTTTGGTAGAGCATTTAGTTTTTATCCCCTTATCAATACTTTCGTAACAATTTCAAGTGTAAAGTTAAAATCGCTACGGGCGTAGCTACTTGTTAGAAAAAAAATTAGTCTCTTGTACACGTATGTACTAGGTATGTATTGTATTGATTTATAAATCATTTTTTTGTCGGCAGTGGGACGATCCCAATGCTGGGCAAAGGTCTCCCCAAAAATCAAAAATCATTATTCAATTAAGGCCTCAATGAGGCACTTATGAAGGTCACTGACTCTACCACCGATTCGGAATTTCATCAGCCGAGAAGAATCAGCAAGAAACTCGGGCTGGTATTTTTTTTTAATAAAATGAAATACAAATGTTAGAAAGAAATTATGACAAATTCCAGCTGAATGCACAATTCAAAGCACAGTCAGGTTACCATTAAATACAGAAATAGCTTTACAACTAAATAAAGACTAGAGAGCTGGAATAGGTTTGAGAAATAGAAAAACCTAAAAAATAGAAAACTAAATTGGATGGCCGCCCAAACGGTTGTATCGGGGACGGTCCACGTTATCTATATGTTGTTGCGATTGCACAGAATTCAGAAGCACGCCTCTCCTGTAAATCAACTATAGTTTTAATATTCTTTTACAGATACACAGTTAAATAATATAATAGGTAACATTGTAAAAAGCTTTTAAGTGGAATTCATCTAATGTTAATTCGATTTTGAGTTGGTTAGATAACTGTATCCCATTTTGCCCACGTGTGACATTTACCCCACGTGATTTTTCCCACTGTTCCCATTTTCATTTTCTTCACTTATGAATTTCCCCATTTCCGGCACTTTCCCTACATGTGAAATTTTCTCCACTGATCCTATCCCATTTTCCCCACTTGTGGCACTTTCCTCACATGTAACATTTTCCCACATGTGACATTTTCCACACAGTTCCCATTTTCTTTACTTGTGCTTAAGTTATGATCTGAGGTATTGTAGTTTCATACAAAAGCTTCCGTATTCTCAGCATAGATCATAGATCAAGAATCTTAAATCCCACATTTCATCGCATTTCTAGTCAAGACTAGATAGTATTTCTGTTACATAATACCGTTTTAAAGTTTTATACGTAATCAACAGTCATTACGGTTAGTTAGAGCCCTCAAAAGTCTAACCAAAGCTTATCGCAGGACAAAGGACCCAAATTAAAGAGGTTTAATAGCGGAAAAGTACCCACTTACAAGTACGAGTAACGCTGTAGCGTATCGTTTTATATCGGTTAAAATGTTACTTAACTAACTCAAGCCATTCGTATTCAAACTGCTGTAACACTGATAAGGTCAAAGATTAGAAGTTAATTTATGTAAATAAATACTAGTAATACCTCGTGGTTTCACAGTAGTTCCCGTTCCCTAGAAATACGATAACAAATATAGCCTAATGTAACTCGCTAATAATGTAGCTTTCCATTTAGTGAAAGAGTTTTTGAAATCGGTTCAGTAATTTTATCGTAACAATAATAATTTTCCTATTTATAATATAGACTGTACTTCAAGGCCATTAGAAGTGAAATTTCACCCATATTCTGTTACAAATGGGTAATGTACATTTTGTACAAGTGTCCAGCAATAAACGTTACATCCGACGATAAAATACGGGCAGTTTGGTAAGTATAGATGAATACAGGCATTTAGGCAATATCCAATAATGTGGGCTGTACGGCCTTGCTGCGAGCCTTGGGCGGCGATCGATCGCCTGGCCTGTCTGAGGTGAGACATCACCACCAAAATAACAATATTTTCCAAAAACATTCATTATAATAGATATCACTTAGTAGCACGCACATTGACACGCTAATTTGACTATTTAATTTACTTCGATATTGAGATTGTCGGTATGATTATTTGAATTTTAGATATAGGTTAAGGTTTGAACTTGAACTTTACATTAGCAGCGCCCCACATCATCATTAGCCTGTGTTCGTCCACTGCTGGACATAGGCCTCTCCCAACTCGCGCAAATGTGCCTTGTCGGCGCCCCGCATATCCACACACTATTGTAATATATCACAATCCCGTGGGAACCAAACCAAAAGTACCAAAAACGTGACCAACTTCGATAAAAAATATGTACACTTTTATACATCGCGGTTTAACCTGAATTAAGCTTATATTCTCGTGGGAGAAACAAAAAATAAATCAAGGTAATTTTCCATTGAAAAGGGAAAAGTACAAACACGCGCATTAGCTGATGTCTCGTGATTTTACCTGCGTAATACTTGTTTTGTCGATCCCACTTTAACATAACAATTATTCACTACATCATCTCATTACAGTAATTGACCCCTAAGTTCGTAACTTGTATCTAGGGTATCAGAAAGGTATCAGAAACTACGCACACACTCATTCACACACATGTCCGGCATGGACCATTCTGCCATCGAGGTCGTCGTCACTTTCCGTGGGTATTTTGGGACAGAACGTTATCTTTAAGAAGACTACCTAAGAGCCCTGTACCGCAAGAACTATTCCTAACTACAAGGACCAATCGCACCGAAATCAATCAATATAACCCAGTATTTTTTACATGAAAATGTACCAAACATCCATCTTTACTTCTCACTTGAATAATACATATAAGTAGGGAAGAATAATGCATATAACATAAATAACTTCTTATCCAATACAAATCTGCCAATGTTAGAGGTATATTTGTTGCAGTAAATAATAAATCGTTCCTTACACCCGTGACCAAGCTAAATCATAAAGCTCTGGCGAGGAAACACTTAAGCTGACGTTTGGTATACATATTTTATGCTGGAAGGATGGATTTGGCCGTAGACTGCTCAGGAATAGCTTTACGGAGAAAAATATATGAGTACAGGAACAAAATCGTTGTATGAGAAGGGGATATTTATAAATTTAAAATAAGTATATAACATTCATCCACTATCAATCAATTTGTAACCCCTAACTATGTTTATTATTGCATCAACTGATCCTATGTTTGTTACCTGTATTAGAAACTACGCCGTATAAATATTTGGGGATCACACTAATATTTATCACGGGTATCGTATCCCGCATAATTTTGTACCCGCATCACTTTGTTTGGGCAATATAGTGACCACACTCCACAGTGCCATTTGGTATCGTAGAATCGCTATATTGGCCAAATGCGAGTTGGAGATTTCAAACTCGAGTCATATTTCAAAAAAGGATAATATGCATTGGTACATCCAAGAATCGAATACAGGAGCCATAGCAGGCAGGTTCAGACTTTTATGACAGACTAGCAGCGCCCCGCGGCTTCACCCGCGTAGTTCCCGTTCCCGTGGGAATTTTGGGATAAAAAGTATCCTATGTGTTATTCTGATGTATAGGCAAGATTATTGTAAAGTTTCATTAAAATCCATTCAGTAGTTTTTGCGTGAAAGAGTAACAAACATCCATACATACAAACTTTCGCCTTTATAATATTAGTAGGATATGGCAAAGTTGGCGGACTCAAATCTCAAATGACATATTCATTAAAAACATTTTCTTAGATATTGGAAAAGTTAAACTTGAATCATAAATATCAGTAGATTCAACAAGAGTTACGGAGTGTCATTTCAGCTCGGCAATAACTGGCACGAAAGTCAGCGGGAAACGGGAAAAACTTGGAATATTGCAGTCGAGTTCATTACTGATTCGTGCCGTATGGTTGGCGTGTCATTTAGATGGAGAACTAGACTTGGTAGGTTACATTGGATAAGTTACTGATATTTAAGGAATAGTATATCTTCTAATCTATTGATGTTATAGCAAACTGAGTATTTATGTTCAGCGTTGAAAAGAGGAGACTTTACCACGCTGTAACGTCTTCCGACTGACAATAATAATGAATTATGAACTTACACATGTATGCAGAGTTTCTGATGCCATAAAAAAGGATCACACATATTTTATTCTATGTTATATTATTTAAAAAATATTCTACACAGAGTTACTTTCTTTTTTTTTTCGGAAAATGTAATTTCCGAAACGGCGCGGTGTCGGCGGTGGTAACACGAAGTGTTTATGGAAAATTTTGCCGGGGAAGTTTGTTATTTTTTATTTTAATTTAGAGTACCTTGTTAAGTCTCGTTTTGCAAATAATATTTTAGATTTAAATTTGTTATTTGTATTAAAGTATGGATTTATGAAATACACTTAGCGTGTACTTAGTCTAAAGAGTAACGATTATAAAATTACTCTTAACAGTTAATAATTTATCAAAAAGCACTATAATAATACAATATTTGATACAAATTCAATAACTCTTACATAATATCATCATCAACAGTAAGTAGATAGCTTATCATGTGAAATACATAACCGTGGGAGTTACTAAGTCGTAAAAACTAACAACCCAAGTAAATACATACAATACACACATATGTATATTTGTACAGTCTCGGAATGAAAAGGTTCGTCAATTTTCAAATTGATTCGTATAATGTGTCACGAAAACATATTACCTTTTGAAACTATTGTAAAGGATTAACTCGGGTTAGCGAAAATAATGTTCTACTGCTCGATAATAAAGTTCAAAATTATTCAGATCAGTGTTGTTTGACAAGATAAATATCTAGTCAACAAGATTTTTGATTAACCAAAACCTTCTTGTTGGTTCAAACTACCATTATTATTTCTGTTAAAACTATTGTCAATGCCGCGCGCACAAGGCAGTGTTCAAAAAAGGATAGAAAAATCAAGCAAAACCTTATTCGATAGCAAACTTCATTCTATTTATTTAAATGTTATCATCACTGTTTCTTAGACTGGTATGTTGGTATAATTGTTTTTTGCAATACTAGTGCAAGTGAAAACCAACTCTAAGGTGACGAACCTTTTCATTCCGTCACTGTACTACATATTATGTCTGTACTTTACTCCATACTAAACATTCTAAAGTGAACCAAACTGTAATAATAATGGCTATTATGTCATGGACTCTATGGCGACTAAAACAGTTTATAAATACAAATAAAGATAATTTTGTTTGTTAGTAACGTCAAAATAAACCATTTTTAGTTAAGTTATACATAAAATATGTTGTATAACATTAGTAAAATAAAAACACATTGTTTTTTATATATATACCTACTTACGTTTAATTATCCTATCCTAACTAATATTATAAATTCGAAAGTAACTCTGTCTGTCTGTCTGTTACCTTTTCACGGCCAAACTACTGAACCGATTGACTTGAAATTTGGTAAAGGGTAGCTAATGGTCTGGGAAAGGACATAGGCTATGTTTTAACCCGAAATTCCCACGGAAACGGGAACTACGCGGGTGAAACCGCGGGGCACAGCTAGTTCATTATAAAACCACTGAACAGGTTCTGAGTGTACTTTTTTTAATATTATATTGACTAACATAGGTATGTCATTTTCCCTAAAATCTAACGCGATAAGTAGAGAAAGTTATTAAAATGGGTAAAACTGCCGGAAATACCTACAAATACCTACCTTTTTTTTTAACGCAGTGAAAATGCATAGAACTGCATACCACCGTTACCTACCTGGATCTTTACAACGCCACCGATAGTGCCATATTGGTTGCTGAGTTCTGGTCCTCAAAAATATAGTTTGAACCTATTAAAACGATGTCTGTTTTTTATTATAGGTACCTACATTTATGTTTATTTTTTGTCGACACGCTAAGAAGAAGAATACCTACTACAAATAAAGTTTCACTTTTCCTACTCCATTCTGCGGAGCATATCACATCGCACACAATAAGTTCGTTGGGCGCTGAATTCATAATTAACTTGAGTGCTGAAAGGTATGTTTCTTACATAATACTAGTAAAGTTGACGAGCTATTTTGGAGTTACTAATGAGAGGTTTTGAAAAGTATTACATATTTTGGGTGCGTAATAGATCTTCGGTACAAACTTTTTTTTGACAGATTGTCAAATCATGCATAGACAAAGTTTCTAAAAATTGATTAGGTTTTATTCAAATAGGTCAACATTTTGGTTAGGTTATGTTAGAACTGCGACCACACAACGCGCGAGCCGAGCGAGCGAAGCGAGCGTGCCGCGGCAGCGGCCGGCGAAGCGCTAAAAAATATATTTACGGAGTTATTTTAGAAATTTAAAGAAAAATATTGTATATGTGAACGAATTGATTGACTGAACGGTGTAAAACGAAAGGCTCTATATTCTGTGGTATCTATGATTTGACGACATAATCTGTGACCTATAGCAATATCTGTTAAAATTTTCACGTATTTCCATACAACTTAATTTTTGTCGTAATTAATTTTTAATGCTTTTCTTTACTATAAAACAGTTTATATGGGTTATAATGAGCCCCTAAAACACCCCCAAATAAACAGCATCATTAAATTCAGGTACCGGAAATCTATAGACTTACCCATATTTTTTTATGCGTAAATACTCAATACAAGAAAAGGAGTTTTAAAACATTTATAAACTCGACAGTTTGTAGTTTTCTGGTATAATGTGGGTACTTCCATGAAAATAACGTCCAGCAGTGGACTAGGGTAAGCTGATTATGATAAGAAAACTTTCCTAATCGATACAATAGGTATTTACTACTTTTTAATGCTCGTAGCGATAGATAAACCTATTTTCCTCACAAACAAACTCTACTGAACCGAAAATACTATTTAGCTATCGATTCGCTTGTATACCTAAGAATTACACGTTCGAAATATATTTATTTATATACTTACAGTAAACAACTACGAGTATATAAATCAAATAAAAATCTAAGTAATAAACTAAAACCATTGTATTACACGAACATCCACGGAGCAGTACAAAAGACGTGTATAACCAAGTTATTCGACGACGAAACGGTTGTAGCTAGTTTAATTTAGTTAAATAAACTAAAATATAATTGAGTTGGAACGTGAGACGGGCCAGACATTAATATCCGCAACGTTATTCTAGGTACAATTTCTACAGGTGACTACATTAAGGCCGGTTCATACCTGAGCGGTATTCGATACCGCCTGCGGTAGTGAAAACCTGGGTATGCGGTAAAATAACATTCGGTACCGCCTGTGGTGGTGACATCCGAATATGCGATAATATTACTATTCACACCAAAGCGGATTTTACTATCCTTGTGGGTAGAATACCGCGTGTTGAATCGTGCGGGATACTGCTACCCAAAACGGCAGCGAAATCTCAGGTCCGTTTGATGCTTAATACCTGAGCGACACCAGCGAGGAATGTACGTGCAGCTTCAGAAAGGTTATAAGAGGTACCCTCCATTGGTAATGCTCACTTTGCTCACCAACCAAGGGAGGACCTTTTATATGACGCTGATCGTACCTATACTTACAGCGGCAGTGACGTACCCACAGCGGCAGTGACAAGGTTTACCAAGAGCGAATACCGCTCAAGTTTAAATAAACCTTTACTGCCAGTTATAGACTGCGGCTAGAATAACAGAAGTAGGGGCGCGGTTAACTTTTTACTGCCTGCACTAAATATGACACAAATGGAGGTTGCGGTGCAACTTAGTACCATTACTACATTTATTTTAATGAATATTAACTTAGAAGCAGACCTCTCGGTATAAAACAAAGTCGCTTCCTTTAAAACTACGTAGATTTTAAAGCAGTTCGTCATAGTTGCCTCGAGGTTTACTCGCATTGGATTGCAGTCTTTTGATAGTATAGTGATGATACTCCAGCCTCGATAAATAAGCTAAAAAACACGGACATATTTTTTCAACTTAAACCAGTAGTTCCTGAGATTCTTGATAATAAAGAGAATAAAATCAATTGCCATAATGTATCTACTCATACCCCTTTGGAAAGACTTGTCTTTTAGGTTTAAAAGAAACCCGTAATTGTAACTAAAATGAGAATAACATTTCATTTTATTACAGTTGTTTTAATAATAATCCACAATACACAGACACAAACAAGTGCTATTTAGATTTATTCGCCTCCCGCCAGACTAAAACGAGACGCTTTTATTATAACGTGAATATTGTGACCGAGCTCACGTAACCGTTTGATAACATGCGAAAATAATATACTGAATGTGAATAACAAACAGACAACAATACGCGACATAAAAATAACTATAGGTATGGCTCGTATTTGACCTATTTGTAAATAGCAAATAAAGGGGCCATTAATGTATTTTTGTAATCAATCATTCGCATAAAAGAATGGATTTCAAGACCTGTTCAAATGAAAAACTGTGAGAAAATACGCACAAGAATTAATTCATAAACACTTTATTTAAAAGAAAAAATATACTAGATTTAATTCAATACCAACTCCAGTGAAAATGAGGAAAACTGGATTACAAAATCAAAGTTATAGAAATTATTACAAAATGTAAACTAATCGACAGACGAATAAGAAAATGACAGGAAAAATGTTTTGAAGACTGGTTTGACATCTTCGAGATTAAGTTATACTATGCAAGTAGGGTATCGAGAACCGGTATAAATAACAGAACCGGGATTTTCGGTACCAGTACTAATCGGAACCGGGATTTCCCGGGATTTTCGGTACGTTCGGGATTTTTTTCTTCTTTTTAGTTTTGGAGGTAAATATAGTCTATAAATATTATTTTTATTAAATAACCCATATTGCGCATTCTGGCATGACAAGATAAGCATTGATTGCTTTAACACATTAAAATAGCATCACGACTGAGCCTCTTAAAGCAGGAGGCAGACCAGTGTTGCGGAAACTGCAAAAGCTGTTTTACGATGTCATCTCTCCGGGAGAACTCCAAAAGCATGGAACAGAAGCGTGATGGTGCTCTACTTCAAAAAAAGGGATAAAACCCTGCTGAAGAACCATAGACCCATCTCGATTTTGAGCCATGTTTATATCCCCGAAACTCTTCACCAACGCGCTGGAAGACGTATTTAAAACTGCCTTATGCTGGATGGGGCATAAACCTAAATGGCGAGTACATCTCACACTTCCGGCTTGCAGACGATATCGTACTAATGGTGAAAACGGCGCAAGAGCCACACTGGATGCTGAATGACCTAGCAGATGCCTCTCGTTGGGTCGGCCTCGGCGTGAACTTTGACAAGACCAAGGTCATGGTTAATAGCCTTGTTATGCTGGAGCCAATCCTAGTACACGGTACCCCTCTCGAGATTGTTCAGAAATACAACTACCTCGGGTAAATAATGACATTATTGGGTAGAAACAATCTGGAGAGTGAGGTTAAGAAGCGAATACAGTTGGGTTGGGCAGCGTTTGGTAAACTTCCACGAGTCTTTTCATCGCAAATTTCACAGTGCCTAAAAACAATAGTTTTCAATCAGTGCGTCCTACACTGAACACTCACGTGGCTGGTCCACCAATTTAAAGTCGCTCAGAAAGTTCTGAAGAGGGTTATGAGGGCTCGAAGTTTCTCTGAAATATCAATGAAGTGATCAGACATAGAACTAAAGTCACCGACATAGCTCAAGGAATTAGCTCTCTGAAGTGACAGTGGGCTGGCCACATCTGTAGGAGAACCGATGGTTGTTGGAGCAGAAGAGTTCTCCAGTGGACACCGCGACTCAGCAAAAGTAGTTTTGACGTCGACGTAGTGGACGCAAACAGGCTGGTGATTATTAAAATACAGTTATAAATTCACTTTTGATAAAGTTGTACACATATCACATCAACGTATATCGTAGGCCGATTCTCCTAAATAGTATCTCCATTTTGGTCTTTATAATTAAACTTTCTTGTTCTCTTGGTAATGTGTTTTCAAAAAGATCATTGCATCTAAAGTTGCATCACCTAATCGAGATCTAATTTTGTTACAAAAAAGGCCAAAGAAAATTCTTTCTGGCTCCACGCTAGTAGTTGGAATTGTGAGAAGGTGTTCGTAAGTGTTCGTAATCTAACAGGTACCTACAGATACAACATTTTAATGAGAATATGGTTTTAGCTTGAATATTTTGTATAAAAAGAATAACTGCTGTTAATAGAAGATTAAAATCAAACAAATGATTATATAGTTAACTTGATTCGTTATTTCCCGAAAATACCGAAAATCCCGGTTCTTATTCATTGAGAACCGGTTCTTTGACTACTGTTAAAGAACCGGGAAATCCCGGGATTTTCGGTTCCGGGATTTCCCGGTTCTGAACCCTATATGCAAGGTATTGATGTGTCAACAGAGTTCATAAACAATTTCGTATGAGAACAATATTTTTAAGTAGACTACTATACTCCCTAGACTCTACTATGCTACTAGACAATCACCATAAAGGCTTTTCTAATCCCACAAATGCGTAAGTGCAATGTGACAGCATGACTCAGAATCCAAAGGGCAAAGTTCACCCTTGCTCTAATGTCATGCACCCCCCATGAGTAACGCTGGAAAGGTACCAGACTACAATAGAAACGTACCAGGCTCTGTGGAACTTTTATGACAGACAGACAACCTGCCACTAGTTATAGTTTAGTTTTTACCAGTTTCAAATTAAAGGGGACGTACTATGACGTCATTTCGGGATCGTTTCGAAAGATCCTTTTTCCTTGATAGAAATAGAACACGACTTTCGCGTGTCGATGACAATTAAAAACGATTACCGCCGTCAATAAAAATAGTTATTAAAACAATAGCAATAGAATAACTTTTCAATTTCCCAATCGAGGAACGGAAAATTCTTTTCAGTCGAATTGAAAAGACATTTGTAGAGTTTCTTCCTTTTAGTTGTTTGTGTCGACGTAATGTTCAATTTATAGAATTTTCTCGAATATTTTGTTTTCTTAACTGTAATCTTTGACCTATATTTTAGTTGAGTTTGTTTGGCTTTGACCGATTGACATTATGATTGATAATAAAGATTACATACTTTGCGACTCATTAAAATTTAAATTGATAATATTATTTAAAATAACATTCCTCTAGAAGAGATCGCCATATCGGACAGTCAAACGAAGGTTTGCGGGTTTGATTCCTATGTCAAATAAATCTACAATTGTTCATCTCATTCTAGGTGCGCGTATGAACGTGTGTGCATAGTTTCTGATACCTTAGATACAAGTCATACACTAAGTTAAAGCTCACTGTAAACTCAGTTGCTATAAGGATAATATGAGGGTGTAATAAGTAAATAGAGTGATTGATACTTCATAATGTTATATTGCCACAAGCGTATCTATCTCATACAAGCAAATCACATAAAGATGTACCTACTGCGAGAGCTAAATCTTTAATTCCGTAGAGGATGAATCAGCTTAACGTATACCAAAAACTATACCAAATATTGATTAGAAACGGTAATACGAACAATAGTGAGTCAAAGTGATGTTAGATGTACAATACAATTGTACAATAAGGTACATAGATCTGGTCATTGGAGTATAAAGGCAGAAAATCAGACACAGTGAGCGTGCAGAACTGTAGGTTCTAAATAATGCACGCCATTATGCTCATTGTGAAGCAAGACAATGTATACAAGTTTATTATGTACATACATGGCAGTGTATTTTTATAATTATATGCTATTATGTGTTTACAGTGCCACATTGATATATTTTTCCGGTAGTTTCATTATTTTGATTGTAATCTAGGAGGATAAACTTTAGGATGCCAACAATATATCTACTACGTACGAACGTGGTTGTTTCGAATACATATATTCATTTATCAATTTAAAAAGAAAATTTACAAATATTTGAACCATAGCCAAGAACACTTTCGATCATAGATCTGCGACAAAAAAGTTCTATTTCAATGTGTAGTTTTCGCATAAATTACTTTAATACTTTCTTTTATGTCACCGTTACCCAAATCAAAACAGGTCCATTTGTTTACGAGCCACGGGGCCAGAGACAAACAGGGATACACACGTTAATCATAAAACACCCCTTTTTGCGTCGGGGCTTAATGAAAACATATACCCAGAGTACCAACATTGTAGTCTATATTTACGATTTTTGTACGGTCCAACCGATAAGCATATATCCATAGGTAGTAAAAGTGATTAGATGTCGGTCCTGCGACATAAAAATTGTCTTTTTGTCTTTGATCTCTTCAGATAATTATCAAGAAGAATGATGTGGATATAATAGACTATTACTAATAGAATAAGTTCCCTAAGCGCCAACGTCCCAAGAGACAAATTTTCCTAGTAAACCTCATTTACTAAAACATGTCCAAGTCCAAGTAACTGAATGCAGACAGCCATAAAGGGGAGACAATGAGACAGACGAAATTTAATCAAGAATAACTAACCTTCAGACAATTCGTCTTTATTATTATTACGGAAAAACGTCGATTGTATCTCCCTTAGCACAGTGTTAGCACCTATTGTTCTGTCTATGATGATCTACTTGACAGGCCTATTTTACATATTATTTTATGTACGCAGTTGTTGTTTTGTTTTGCTATTGTTTTCAAAGTACATATTTAGTTGACATGAAATATTTTTTTCTATAGTGCGTCTTTCTTTGAATAAATAGTTCTTTACTATAGTGCGTCTTATTATTTCTACATTTTAAATATTTGAGTGGTTACAGGTTTGTCCGATCTAATGGGGTTTGGCTTTTCATTATCTTATAATAACTGACTTTTATCCTGACATATGCTAAGGATAAATTTGAATTCTAGTGAGGTTCTAGAGTTCAAATACAACCTCAGTACGGTAATACTTTGTCATAATATCCGAATAGAAAAGGTATTTCACTTCCTTCACTCGTACGAGAACTTTTCTATTTCCATTCATACATGAATTGTAAATAACTACGACATTTTTAACCATCCCAATTATACTTCAGCTATATACATTCTCTATATTATTGCTCAATAAAAAGTACCGCACGGCAGTCCTAATCAGCATTGTTTTGTTTGAAATTTAATTACGTTTTATGAATTACTTGTTCGTGCACGAAAACTATAAGAACGAGGAAATAGTTGCTTATTATGGAATGCTGTTACCAAGGGCGACGAACGTCAACAGTCAGCTTTCGACAACAAAACATTTGTTTACCAAACTCTGTGAATATCTACTATAGAGTCACCAAGTTTTCTGTGCCGGCGACTATAAGTGGAAGCTACTATGTCATTTTGATTCTAATGTAATTTGGATACATTTTTAATAAACTGACAACCAAAAGATGCGATAACAGCGACGCTGTCACCGGCACAGAAAACTTGGTGACTCTATACGTTGTAGTAACGTTAATTAAGTACTGGACGAGGATTTGACAGTCCTGTAATTTAGGGAGAAACACCGGGATTAATTGAGCCTAAGCTTGTTTGCCTTGCAAAAAAAATACGTGTTGATTAGGGTCAAATAATTAACAAGTTTTCATCTATCGAAAGATAAAATCTAATTTGAAATTTGATCGTTGTAACACCGCGCTGTGGTAATGCTGCAAAGTTGGCTAAGTTCAAAACCTGAGGATAATTGGGTCGTTTCCTTTAGTGCTTAATAACGCTGAATAATGAAACTATTCTGTCGTAATTTCGGCTGTCTAATGTCTAAAATAACTAATTGACAAAGACAATCGGATTGTGGCTAACAACCTCAAACGATTAGGAAAGTTTAATGAAGCGAAAACCGCACTATACTTTATCCCTTACCTCATTCCCAAATAGGTTCCTAACAATTAACAACCTTTTTGTGGCACTTTTAAAACCACTTTGCGGCGTGTAATAATTATTGTAATAAATGGTCCTTGCATAAATTAATTACTGCTGTGAAAAAGTGGAACTATAATTTTGGAATAAATTAGTGCCTCAATTGTATGCGACATTTAATTTTTTTTCGTCATTCATACAATTTGCAGAAATAAAGATACCTATTGTAATCAAGTGACGAGGCGAACAGGTTTCAGTTGAGCAAAAGTCATAACAAATACAGAGCTATTCGCCAACTTTATTTGTTAAATTATATGCCCGTACTGCGCCTGGTTTCACACAGGGCATCAATTTTTAAGTCTCATATACCTTGCAATTTCACAGACTACATTCGCTTGGAATTGAAAGAGTAAAACTTGGGATTAAAATACATGAGTCAAAGCTACACCTTATATAGCCAATCAAAGTAAATAGAAGCAATGAGAATCAGCACTATTATGGCGCGTATAATAACGCTTCCAGATGGTAATCTAATTAACAACCGCAAATATAAATTAAACTAGTTAAAACAATTATTCAATTGTCCAAACTATTTTCCAGTTTAGCGAGTCCTCCAATCGAGTAGAAAACAACAAAAAATCGATTAATCGAATCGCAATATTGCCGGAAAACGCTGGTCGTAAAGCGAATCGTCTATGTCTCAATTCGGCCAGTGCTATTTATATCTTCATCTCATTCGCGCAGATGTCGCTCTGATGAATGGACACCTCAATGTTGGGTTGACAAGTTCAATATACTTTAATTGTGACGCACAGACAGACGGCCCATTAGATTTTCATTTGAGATATCTACGAGTAGTAATTACTAGGTCAATGAAAACCCTGCTAATGTTATGAATGCGAAAGTGTGTGACGATAGGTGGATTTTTTTTACTCTTTCACGTAAAAACTTAATGAACGCATTTAGATGAAATAAGAATTATGTATTATACAGAAGGTACTTATAACCTCCTGGTATTTCCCTAATATATATGATATTTTTTATACCAAAATTTCTACGACAATGAATTTTGCGTGGGCAACAGCTAGTTCCCAAGTAAGTCGGAAAGTTCTATTACATATTTTGACATTATACATTGACAGTGGCCTATTATTAGTATCATATGTGTCCTGTCTAAGTAAATCTAAATATGTATACCCAATTGGAGTATCCTACAGGGCAATATATACCTGTCTCTGCCATTGCTGAAACAATTGAAAGAGACAGAGATGCGGTCCGTTGATTATCTCCAAATGAATACTGGTTACATCCAGATTTTCCGAGGCCGATGCGGGCCACGCTAGTGTAGACGACTTGGCGAAATTATCAAACGAACAGCTGAACCATCATTTTTGCTCTTTGCAAAAGCGTTATTCGTAGTGAGCATTTGTTAATGATCAAAACATATTCAAAACTTCAGTCTTTCAGTGTTTTGATTCATTTTTTTGATCATACTAATATTATAAAACCGATTTTTTCTACTATATGCTCATACAGATGTAGGTGTTATTTATTTATTATCTCGATGTATTGTAGATGTAGGTGTTCTTTATTTATAAAACCACAATGGTTTTTTTTCTGATTCGTGGAAACATAATACAGACAGTGCTTTAACATAGCAAGTAAATCCGTTAATAGAGCTCGAGCCCAAAAGACGATCAGGATATAAGTAAGTCCACAAATTTAAAATAATTCCAATGTATATTTTCCACAGTAAAAAGCACCTTAGAATCCCTATTTAAAGGATTATCGATGTAGCTAATCTGTTTGTAACAGATTAAGGCCACAAACACTAAGAACCTCTGATAGACGTCGGCGTCTGAAGTTTGACCAACATAAGCCAACAAGGCTTAAAATTTCCTTCAGGAATTAAAATTAACTTCCATCTAAACATTACAAGGAACAATAAACAATGATTAAACTTTAAACTTGGTACAACAAAGGCTACAATGGTCGACTGGGGGATTATAGGATTCATTAGCAAGTTTCTGGATATGAAATTATTAAACGGACTTTTTTGTTTTAATTAATGTAGTTTAGCGTTCATAACTAACGGTTAACTAAAGTTGTTTTATTCAGGACCTCGATAAATTTAAATTCCGTGTATAATTTAAGTATCGGGGTGTAACATCCTACTGATGACATCAGTACAGTGGGGAAGAATAGCTATCACCACGTTTTTAAAATGCGTGTTCTTGATCTCTAACCCGAAACATGATAGGTTAAATAGCAAGCATATAATCAACTTTCCATCTAGGCATCATTTTTCCATAATTTGAAAGAGTTTTCGACCAGAAAAATACAGTCATTTCGAATAAACCTATCAACGAAATCAGTATAGCCGTAGAAGCGTCACATAATGAACGCAATCATTGAGTTTTCACTCGCAAGGTCAAATCGGTTAACTACAGCAGGACGGGACACGGCAAATTGCACCGGCATTTTAAAACTCATTGTTGACATCGGATGGTTTATTTTTATATCTCTTATTTCTACACGAATAAAGGAGTATTCCGTCGCTTCCCATAATGTCGCTCCTTAAGAGAAGCCATACCTTCATTCCCATTATATCGCTCCTCACCTCACTGTATAGAGCGATAATCTTTTCTGGCCGTTGAGAGCGTCGTCGCTGTAATCGCATCTTTTGGTTGTCAGTTTATTGAAAATGTATCCAAATGACATTAGAGTCAAAATTACAATAGGAGCTTCCAATTTTGGCCGCCGGCACAAAAATGATTGTGACTCAATAAGTCCCATAACGTCGCGGCTATTTATGGGAGTCATTGATCATTATTTGACAACACAAATGGTGAAGTGATCATCAAAGCCACAGTGGACTGTGGCTTTGATGATCACTTCACTCCGCAAGGAGTTGCGGTCAAAAATGTCTATCTCGGTCCGAGTGTGTGTATGAATGTTTGCTTAGTTTTTGATACCCTAGTTACAATGATAAACCTAGGTTGCGGTCAGTCCTTTCACAGTTGCATAAGTTAAGTATACAAAGGTGATTGATTTATGATATGTTTTATTATAAAACAAAACAATCTGTATCCCATACACAGTTGAGTTACAATCCTTTTGGGACGTCCGAATGTGCGTGTTGCTGTTGATGTGATTGTGATTGGCTTGACACTCTGAATAATTGAACGGACAACGCAAACCAAAGATACATTTGAACTATAGATCCGCTATCTGAACTGTGAAATAAGTACATGAAGGAATAATTACCAACATTCAGTTACGGACTAATAAGTGTGACAGATAATGCTTCTTAAAACTTAATATGATTTTGATTCCTACACAACTTAAATGCCTCTTAATTAATAAATACTCTTATGGACACATACATAACACAAATCGCCCACACAAACCGTCGCAAACTAAACAAACCTGGCACTGTTGATGTTAGACTCATACAAAAATAAGGTATATAAATTGAACCTTGATGTAAAAGGAAAATGTTTCATAAATTATCATTTAATGGAAGAAAAATGTTTGCTTTCATATTTTATAGGGCGCCTCATCACCGTGAAAGGTAGAAAAGCAAAGAATAATTTGTATTTGATGCGACCTTTTAAAGGGAAATTTGGAATACTCGTACGTTACAAAATATTTATCGTACGATAAAATAAATGTATTTTCGTGGCTTCAATGGCATAGCCAAATGGGATTACCCTTCTTAAATATGAGGGTACGCAATACTTCAAATAATTTAAATTTCCGACTTGTGTTCCGAATTTGAATACAAAATTTTATTAGATTCTTTCCGCGGTCTTTGAAAAGCTCTTGAAGTTCGGAATATCGGGAAAATATGAAGGTGGTTATTTCCATGGGATGATTGACAGCTATATCGCATCCGCTAATAAATACATATGATTACAAAGGCTAATAATGATTACATTAGCTTAATTACTCATTTAAATTTATTAGATAATTACATAGGTAACTCACATTAACAACATAATCATTCCCTCCATCATCTCATTACAGTAACTGACCCCTAACTACGTTCGTAACTTGCTAGCTAGGGTGTCAGAAACTACGCACACACTCATTCACACACATACCTAGATTATGTATTACCATCTACGAAAATAACAGGTAAACAATACCAAGTTATGGATGGAACCTCTATTTGTTAAACGGAGGTGTGGCTTTCCGTCAGGTGATTGTCCTGTCTGTCTGTCACCTTACCATTAGTTTTTATTAGTAGTAATGTAGTTAACGTTGTTGGTGTAAGTTTTTAATTAAATTTTAGTTTGCGTGTTTTCTAAATGGATTTATTTTGGGGATTCAAGAATTACTAACGAAAAGAAGACTCAACATTAATAGATCATACTAAAATTAGAATACACTAGAATGCCTCAGCATCCTGCGGAAGATAAATAAGACTAGGAAATACTTTGCGAAGTAGACGTTCTGAGAATAAGCCACGGATTCGAATCAATAAATAAGTGTCCCAAATATGTCCCAGAATTCCCACAGGATCGGGATTCCGAGAAGACTCCGTCGCACAAGTAATGTCATCACTACATAGTATATGTAAAACAAAGTCGCATTCTCTGTCCCTGTGTATGCTTAGATCTTTAAAACTACGCAACGGATTTTGATGCGGTTTGTTTTAATAGATAGAGTGATTTAGTGGGAAGAAATTATTTTATCTCCATATTCCTACAGGAACGGAGACTACGCGCACACTACCCGCGGGTGAAAACGCGGGAATATAGATTTAATAGACGTTACAGAAAGTCTATACCTTCTTTCTATAAACACTTTGTGACTCTACCCATTTGGAAATCACTTCAAAAGAATACAATCCATCATAATAAAATCACGATTTGACCAATACAAAGCCCCAATTCACACAATGCTCTGATAGAATTGACTTTACAAGTTCTGTCTGTGTAATTGCAATCGATTGATTGTAAGCTGCAACTACACCAGTTGAACGCGAGTTAGTTCTGGTTATAGTGAGATTTGGTCCGGTACGCAACGGAATTAGAGACGGTTACTTAAAACCAGGACTTAGTTGGTATTGTAATAAAGATTAAGTTGCGAATTGTGTACATTCGTAATATTATAGTAAGTTTAAATGAAAACGAAAAATTTCATCAAATAATAAATTAAGTTTCTCATCACTACATAGTATAAAACAAAGTCGCTTTCTCTGTCCCTATGTATGCTTAGATCTTTAAAACTACGCAACGGATTTTGATGCGGTTTGTTTAAATACATAGAGTGATTCAGTGGGAAGGTTTTGAGCATAATTTTATCCCTACGGGAACGGGAACTACGCGGGTGAAACCGCGGGGCGCCGCTAGTGTTTTTATAAAGTAACTACTTAATCGGGGTTATAACCCGATTCTAGGGTATCAAAAACCACGCAAGCACACACCCAAACCGAGATAAACATTTGTGGATAACACATAATATTTACCCACGGAAATTGACACCGATACCCTTTATCTTAAGCGTGTGAAACTTTTATAAAACTTTATCCTGATTTCTATAGATTTTTTGAGAATAATGATTCTCTATACTTTTTGATGATGATACTTGTATGGTTTCCATTAGCCATGGATGGGTCATCAACGTATTTTTCATCGAAACTAGACCGTCCAATTCCATACATAGCTTCTCTTACATACGTTTGTTAGTTCCAAATTACACTGAATGAAGTAATATCAATTTGATGTCCCGAATTGGACGTTCAAACACTTTTATAACGTTTAATGTTTTACTTCACACAGTAACAAATTAAATCAAATTATAGAATCGTTGCGACATTACAAGTCGCACGGCCTGCGACCTTTGCCGTTTGGAGGACGAAACAGTTGACGAACGTATTAAGTTGATTAGTTTTTTGTTTTGAGATGAAACGATCAACGTTTAGGACTTTTAGAGATTTGTTTGATTTTATTAGGGCTTAGGGCATAGTGACTCTTGTAGACGATGGTGAAATATCAAATAAAGACTATTTCATTTCATTAGGGTACATTGACTTTTGTGGTTGGTGGTTAAATATCAAGGATTTGTGCACGTAGCAATCACTTGAATACTTAGATAGGAATTAGGTATATTGTAATAGTCCAGTATCGAGGTTTCACCCGTCTCGAAAAAGCCTATGCATTTTCCCAAAACACGGGACTATGTGATGAAAAAATAATTTTAGAACGAAAAAAAATGTTAGTAGTTCCGGAGATTGTACGTATAAATGGTAAAAAAAAGATGTCTCCGATTCTAACTTCAGTAGGTGCATATTATAAATTATAGCCTTGTTCTGTGTCTAGTAAATACATATTACGCTTACGTAAATACTACGTTTAGGCTTTAAACGATAAGTCAATTGTTGCCTATCATACACGAAATGCTTAATTGTTTTGTGTTTATAGTGATTCTATCTATGTTTGTTTGGGTCAATCTCAGAAATTAATGGACTTTCGGGTCTTCATACTATTTTCTCTTATACAAAGAGGGATTATCTGGGATGGTTAGATTGTACTAAGCCGGGGTGGGCGTCGTATAAATATATTCACATTTTGATAGAATAAATATATTTTTTTAGGTTTTACATATTAAAAATACCTATGAATATTATCTCGAGACTTCTCCCATTGTTAAAATAATTTATCACGTACGCAAGTGCGGTTTGTAATTAGTTTTCTGCGCTTTATTTTCAACAGGTTTTAACAATGGATTTATTTACTTTAGTTGAGGTTATGAAGATTTTATTATCTCTTCTTTGTGGTTTGTGGGTTTCGTTTTACTGTAGTTTTTATAGTTATCATGGTTATTAGCACTCAAATTATTATAATTAACTTCGGAAACTTAATATTGGAAACTCGAAACAAATAATATACATGGTAAATATCCCGTTAATTATAATAAATGTTTTACTAATATAAAACGAATGAGTAATAAATATGTGTCAGATTTTATGAAACATTGAGTTACTCGTACTTTATTTTCAGCAGGAGGGGAGGTTTAAGTTCAGCAGTGTACATCTGTAGCATAAGATATTAGATTTTTGAGGGCTCTAATTCCTGGCAAAAACAGTCGCTCTTAGTATGACAACCAAGAGAGTAACATAGCTTAATCCGCCCCAGGACGCACATAACCCCGCTCCTCCATTTTTAAAGTCCACTTTGGTATCAGTGATCTCATAGACAAAAACGTTATTTCTAAAGACAAAAAGACCAAAAATAGTCCAGCAACTCAACAAACTATTTTTAACATCAAAGTGATATAATTACGCGATCCTATCTGAGGCGATGTTGTTACGTAATTCAATATATTACTTAGTTCCGAGCGTGAAAACTTCTAGCTCTATTCCTGGCTGACGTCAACTCATTTAAATTTACTTCCTACAGATAAATTAACGGGTTCGCTAGATAGAAACCTTTTTAGAATTATACCAAACTTTTTAATTTAATTTAAGTAAAATAAAAAGTATTCAAATTTACGTACATAACTTCGAATAATGCTTACCAAATAACAATGACCCACATCTTCCTACTAATATTATAAAGCTGAATGTTTGTGAGTGGATGTGTGATGTTTGTTCCACTTTCACGCAAAACCTACTGAATGGATTTTAATATAATTTGGTACAGATGTTCCTCATACCTAGGAATAACACATAGGATACTTTTAATCCCAAAATTCCCACGGGATAAGGTTCCACGCGGGTAAAACCGCAGGGCACAGCTAGTTTAGCTATATTTGTGTGCATGTCGTTATATAATTTTAGTGGTTCGTATAACTAACACCTTTGGTAAACGCCCCTAAAGGGGTGAGTTACCTCCGTGGTTATACAAACGTAGGTAGGTCGCGAGTCGCGATGCTCTGGAAATACTGACTATGATAAACGAAGCTATTGTGCGCGCCTGATCTAAGTCAACCCTTATTTGGAAGGGTGCTTTTGATATTTTAGATAATATTTTGTATGTTCTACATTTGTTCGAGGTTTCACCTGTGTTAACTATCGTTAACACAGGTGAAACCTCGTATTTTATACAGGCAGTACGGACGATACTTATAGTCGAATCGAGTCGAAGGTTTCAATTAGATATTGGTATAGGTATATAAAATTCTCGTGGTACAATGTTCGTTCCCGTACTCCTCCGAAACGGCTTGACCAATTCTCATGAAATTTTGTGAGCATATTCAGGTCTGAAAATAGGCCAAAATCTATTTTTCATCCCGAAATTCCCAGGGGAACGGGAACTACGCGTGTGAAACCGCGGGGCACAGCTAGTATTGGTTTATAACATCGGTACGTAATGTAACTTCTTCAGATGGAACTATCTGTCTGCACAGATCGAATATACAATCAAAGTTAAGACATCGCTCGGTATCAAACTTAGTTATGTTTTCCTTTCTGCCGCTTCACGATAACCTACTATTCTGTAAACTCACTAGGTGTTTGCCTATTACTCCGCTCAATTAACTAAAGGGTCCAACATGAAAGGCTGCGGGCTAAGTTTGTTGTCGTTTCATGCGAAATGACTCGGTTATACTCCGCACAGCGCAAACGGAACGCCACCGAATTAAGTCAAGCGTAGGTTCTGTAGCGCGATTCGGGTTACGTTCGATTCTATTGAGCATATGTCTTTTGTGTAAAGAAGGAAGGTACGTAGTATACCTATGGAATATTCGGTACCTATATACTTGTACATATGTACTCCTGTATAGCAACTCGGTCAAGCCGAAAGGCTTAGCTACAGCGATGTATTTTAGCTAATTTTTAAACATGGCTTGGTTTTGAGAGCCTTAACATCTATCTTCTATATATTCTATATAATAAAATAAAGTTGTGTTAGTTATACTATTTATAATTTAAGAACGGCTGACAGATTTGGCTGAAAATTGGTGGGGAGGTAGCTAAGAACCAGGATAAGGACTTTTTATCCCGACGATATTATTCCCGCGGAAACGGGAACCACGCGAGAAACCGCGGGGCACTGTTAGTTATTTATAACAATTGCAAGTTGTTTGTCTATTCCTCTCTTTTCTAAAGTCATCAGTGAAAGGAGCCTTTGCCAAAGACTTTCCAAAAGCTTTTCCAAACATTGTAATAAAAGTTGGTTACTTAGAAAACTTGTGACGAGACATGACAGATACGAGCTGTTACTTGTTATCATAGGAAAAGTTGAGAGTTAAAAACAAGTAAAATAAGACGAAATATTGTTAATTATTATGTCTTTTTTGTAAGCACTTTGACATTCATAAGTGCTTCTTTAAGGCCCAAACTTATTAAATGAGTTTTGAATTTGAATCAGGGAGAGAATGTAAATTGGAAGAGATACCCAGTTGTTTCGTCACAAAAACGAAGAGACCAGAATATTAACATGATATTTCGCTTCTTACAGTTTTGCGCAAAGTTTGTGCGCGCGTGATGACTTTTTCGAACATTTTTTTTTTATTTCATGATCCTTCGTATTTTTTCTCGAAATCTGGCTTTGATTTCTGATATTTGAGAAATCAATAGCTATGCAAAATATACAGTAAGTACATTTTATTCGAGAATAAGATCGTGCGAGATGTATGACCTTCAGTCCTTTATTAGTAAACAGTACTTAGTTGTTATTTTGTAACTGAGGTACAGGTATGCATTTAAATAATTTAAACAGCCGTGGCTCTTTCTTATTTTTTCTAATGTTTATATGTACACCCACCTGCTTACATAATAAAACTTACAATACAATATGCGCTTAGATGATCCAACATTTGAAACATTTGGTGCTCATTTTATAATTTTTGATTGTTTTTTATAGGTAGGTACATGTTCTATGAAAATAAATATAATTTGACGCTTTTTGACACGATAAATCCGCACTTTTAAAAACGTCTACAGAAAAAAATTAAATTATATTTTTTTGAATACTTATTCAAAATTTCGTAAAAAGAAGGTGCTTACCAGGACTTCATGATGAGTGCGGTTGCCCCTGTGCACCCACTGCACGTTGGGGGCTGGTGTCGTCAGGTCTCCACATGGAATCGTCACGTTCGTACCCTTGTCGGCAGCTACATCCCTGATTTCCACCTCCTCACAACGCGCCAATTGAAATACTGCGAAAATATACGTAAAATTAAATATTGGCTTACTTAATAAATAAATAAATGTATAATAAAATAAATTCAATAAATAATTAATTCACCAAACAAGTAAGGCCTTTGTCGAGTAAATTATAATAGCTTTTAATCAATATAATTTGAATTTATTTACCTTCTAATCCGAGGCAGACCGCGGACAATAGTATACGCTCGAAATACATTCTGTCGTAGCTACATCTACTTAGTTACGAAAAATATATTTACAATGTAACGTAAAAAGATTTGTTTCCTATCTATTTATTACATTACACACAAATAATTTAAATAGCGGAAGGTGGAAATAAAGGGGAAATTCTCACAGCTAACAACCACACTCCATTGATAAAAATCATAGACTAATTTTTTTTGTTTGTTTGACAGTTATCTGACAGTTTGACAATTGACAAACCAATGTTGCTACCAGAAAAAAAATGTTAACACTTTAATTAATATATTTTTATCCTTTTGTATTAATTAAATCACGGTATTTACAATAATAGGTGTGAAATATTAAATAAAAATTGTTTTTTTAATTCTTGTGGTGTTAAATGATGATCGATAATGGAATGTCTTAGAATTACCTTCGCTATTGAATTAATACGTTAGCAGTGGATAAAAGAAAATATAAAGTTTTATTTAATTAGACACGATTAATTAAAATTAAAATTGCTGAATTGATTTACAGCAATTTTATAGCACAATTTAATTTTAGAAAATTGAACACTGAAAAACGGATATGACATTAGCAAAACTGTCAAACAGCATTTAGTAATCGTCTATGGATCCAAACGACACAAGAATCTAAGCATAGACTAAAATATAGATTTTCCTCGGATATGGCCGCGGTATCGGCAATAGGTACAACATCTGCAATGTTTTGTAAATTCAGTTTTCTAAAATGAATAGTGTTTTATAGTTAGCTTTAGTTCTTAGTAAACTGTGTACAGTGCTGTGATAGTTGTAATGGATGCAGATAGCGAGTACGAAAATAAAAGGGCTCGTGATGCAATTCAAACGATAGAGACTATTCAGTCCATGATCGACGTTTCAGCTGATAGACTCGAGGGTTTGAGGACACAATGCTCTACGAGCGCCGAGCTGACGCAGCAGGAGATCCGGACCCTGGAGGTAAGGCCGTAGTACACAACATGTGGTAGGAAATCGACTAAGTGCCCTTGAAAGTGCCGTTTTCCGAGGTCCCGGGTTTCAAGGACTTGTGATCTCAAGGACTCGATCTGAATAGTTCAATGCCGCTCACTTTGCTGCAAGGCGAGGTCTTTTATCGACCTAAATACTGTCAAATGTTATTTTTGTAAAATATGAAACACATAAAACATAATCATTCATTTAATATTCGTGTTTTCTATTCAATTATACACTAGAAAGTGTATTCGAAGAATTCTTTAGTTATCAATAGAATAGTTTGTCTGTACGACAATAGATGTTGTTTAATGTAACAACAATTGGAATGTGAAGTAGCTGGTGATATGTCACAGATAAGATAACAGTCCATCTCACATTTGATTTGGCACATTCCTCACTCTTGAAATCTACTTCAAAAATGATAATGAGATTTCAGTTTCATTGATTTAATAGACATGTTAAATATCTAAGTACATGTTTTTTTTTGTGCCACAACTAGGCAAAGAGCTCCCCCAATCCGGGAAACTCTGCCTTAATAATAATAAATGATTATGTCTATAAATTAATACAAGTAAAAAAATATTTATGGCTTGGTATTTTTACAGTTATAAATTCTTAAAGTTAGTCACCTAATTGTTATTTGTAGCTTACCTTATCCATTTAACATAGAATTTACTACAAATTCTATGTGTCACAGCTTTGTAATGTTATCATAAATTGAACAATTGATATTGTTATTCAATAACCATTCAATGTTAAGTGAAAATTAATAGTAATGTCGTCCTGTGTTATTGACATTATCCTTATTTTGAAGCTTAAATTAGTTATCACACGAGGGGCCTATTTCACGACCTTCAATTAAAGTTACTCATCAAGTAAAGTTAATTTTGTCTCTTTCTTACTTTGTATCAAGTGACAAAGACAAAACATGTGAGTAGCTACTCAGAATATTACTTTATGGTGAAATAGGCCCTAGATCTCATTTCGTGACTCATAGTAAAATTTAAATTTTGTTGTTATGATAATCTAGGTGAGTGAGGGTGAGTCCTAGCTGTGTGTCATACATAATGAACTCCTAAAAAATGATCTCATCAGTGATAGAGGGATCTTTATCTAGTAGGATCAGCATTGATATTAAACTTTTTATATTACTCTAGAATCTAGATATACCTACGTATTTGTTTAAACCTAGAAGTAAATAACATTTGTTTTTTTTTCAAATCAAAATCAAATGATTTATTAAAATTTATTTGCTACAATAATAATATACTTATTGCAATTATCAAGACTGTACCTCCCGTGCTAGTTGAAACTATGTTACGACAAGGTAAGGCCTCTCAAATTACAAAACATAAGTAAAATATCATAAGAAATAAAATAAATACATAATAAATTAATTGGGTATATTCTATGATTCACAACTAAATCAGCACACAGTTTTACATACTATAAAGAGTTACATAATAAAAGTTTGAATGTGTGTCACTAAGAAAACTGCCACTAAAAATATATGATATTGTTAGTAACAAACAATAGTTTTGTTTATAAACAGATGATAATATAGTTATTGTCCGAGTAGACCCTTATAGGAACAATTAGTCAACACAAACAATAAAATATGTGACAATTGACAAAGTGTTTTTTTATTTACAAGTTGGCAGGTGAATTGATAATTAATTTATTGTATACTTTTATTATAAATAAGTTGTACATTAAATATAATTGATGTATATAAATAGAATGGGCTATAATTACAGGATATTTACTTAATATAATGAAATCTCTTATATTTGATACTTAATTGTAATGTTCGGTATGAATTCAATCAATTCGGTCTTATGTATATTTAAACCAAAATACGATGGAGCTAGTAAAGCTCGCCTTTCACAGTGAAGTGAAAATCCTTATAATACTTGCTATTGTTTTGCGGTTTTATCCACAATACCTAGTAGTTTTCATACACACATAATAATAAGTAAATAAATGCACGCTCGACTTCTCATATTTGTAATATTATTAGTTGGTCTTTATGTTAAAATTAGGTTGACTAAAATAAGTTTTATTATCGGAAACATTTGTAAGACAAAAGAAATTAACTCGCCTATAAACTACTGCTACTGCAAATTCTGTTCTGTCATATAAATTATCAGTGAATAGTTGTCAGTGTCGCGAAACTTCGCTGTTGATGTAGCATTCCATTGGAAAAAGAATTTTATTCTCCAAAATTTATGTGTATTAGCAGCGAAACACTCGAAATTGGCGGAGTTGTGGCTTGATGCCTTCAGAAGCCAAAAACACAAGAATTGAATTGAATTTTATGAATTGGTTTAGTAGTTTAGTCATGAAAGCGGAACAAACAAACTCACTTTTGAATTTATTATATTTTTTTTGGATACACGTAAAATACCTGATGAATATTTACTTACTCACTAGAAACTCCGTCTGTATGTGTTACTCTATTACGCCAAAACTAGTGAACCGATTTTAAAGAAAGTCTAGAGAGTCAGACAAGAGGTTGGGACAGAACATAGGCTACGTTTTATCCCGAATTTCGTTCCAGTACTGTGTGTGTACTGTGAGTATAAGTGTGTTGCGTATGGTAGAATCGCAGGGCACTGTAGACTATCATCCTCAGCAACGTCTCTAAAGAGAGGCTCGAGCTTTACCCTGAATTAGGGCGATCAGGCCTTAGTCAACCCTGCTGGCCAAGTATCGATATGCGAAAGTAACTCTGTCTGTCTGTCTGTTACCTTTTACGGCTAAACTACTGAACCGATTGACTTGAAATTTTGTACAGGGGTAGCTTATGGTCCGGGAATGTACATAGGATACTTTTTATCCCGAAATTCCCACGGGATCAGGAACTACGCGGGGCACAGCTAGTTACACATATTTCTAAAAATTACACATATTTCTAAAAATTATATTATATTCCTTCCAGGGTAAGCTGGTGAAGCACTTCTCCCGACAGCTAGTGATAAAGGCCAGTCTCGGCGAGGAGTTGAGGAGGCAGCTGCGCAATGTGCCGTGTCTCGCGCAGTGGCTCAGGGTCGTGGGGCTCGGGCCTGAGTCTATTGAGGTTTGTACATCTTCTTATTCAACAGCATCTGTTAGCCCACTGCAGCATATGTCTCTCCAATTTCGCTCCACACATTTCTCTCACTAATGTTTCTGGAGCACGTTATCCCAGCATGCACTTGTATGTCGTCGGACCATCTGGCTGGTGGCCTGCCCACACTCCTCCTTCCGAGTCTTAGTCATGTCTATTGGCTATTAATTACATCACCTATCAGCGTTTTGAAATAATCCCTACATTATATAGATATATCTATGTATGGTACACAAACAACTATAGATTGATACCAAACGATTTCAAAATTACTCGCTAGATTACATGGATCTGTTAAGTTATACATGCTAAGCTTTGAAACAACTGAACCGATTTTAACGGGATTTCTTGCTATCATGTTGAGGCTCGACCGTTACATATGTATAACTGATTCGGTGACCGTGTCCACTCGATAGGTATAGCGTGATCAAGTCTATACAAAATACCGATAAATTGATATCAATTTTGAATATGCTCTTGCCGAGACCACGAACGTTTAGCTGGAGACGTGGTTATATCCGCGTGGTTCCAATTTTTTTGATGCTAATTGCAGACTAAGACCTAAATTAGTTTAACTTAGTTCGCTTAGATAACGAATAGTTTGCAATCGACACATAACTAAGAAAAAATTCGACAGCTAGAGGAGCTAAGTTACTTAGCTTTAGTCTGCAAGTCCCATCAAAATTGCCAAAAGATATCATTACGATTTTCTTATACCTTCCACTTTGTTGTTCCTTACCGTCGACGTCTTTTGGCTTTGACATTAGCATTTACTAACATCCCTTTGTATTTAATAGTTGTCTGACTACTTTTGTTTGTATACCAGTAGTGGTATACAAACAAAAGAAGTCAGAAAATGTTTTAACCCACTTTGTTGTTCCTTACCAACGTCTTATGCCTTTCCTCGTCTTTTATTGCTGTTCCTTATTGCCATCATATAGCTTGGCTTTTAACTTTACTATAACTTACCAACATTCCTTCATATTAAGTATATAGTTTTCTAACTGTTCCTTGTTATTGACAGGCGGTATGCTCACGCGTGTCGTCTCTGGAGGCGCTGCGCGAGCGCTCAGACCACGAGGTGCGCGCACTGCTGGCCGCCGCACGAGACGAGGAGGTGCTGCGGCTACAGCGGGCCATGCATCGACTTAGGACTTATATTGGTTAGTGCTGCTGTACACTATAAGGCCGGGGTCACAAGATCTGAGGTTGCGAGCCGGGAGTGGCGGCATCACTACGTATAGTTCCATTTAAATCTATGCATTAAAACTTAAGATGCCGCTACCGCCCGCTACTTTCTTACTTCGTGTCCGCACCCGCACGCACACACACTATCATCTTCTTGAGTTCATATTAAAGACCTACGTAACTTTATTCAATAACATCTACTTTGCGTGTCAATGTTTTGGCGCTAAATCTTCTATGCGCAGCAAATTGCAATGTCTATTGCAGAGTCATTGACATAGGCTTTATTTAGTGGACATTGCACAAATGGTCCATGGACTGTGTGTAAATGTGAACCCTCGATAGGTTCACATTCACATTTTAACGTTTTTAAACCAGACATCTTTAATAAAGTATAACTACATTTAACCTCTAAACTTCCAATTTCCAGAAGCCCTAGGTCGCGGCGAGAGTGGTGAGGGCTCTGAACTCCAGCTGTTCTGGGACTCGTGGGAGAGACACGTGCGGGCGTCGCCGCGCGGCAAGCACCGCCACCGCCACCACGACGACCACAGCGGGCACAGCACGCTCAATCATAAGAAAGGTAACATATCACATCTACTACACTCATAAAAAAATGATGATACGATACGATACGAAATTCTTTATTGAATACCAGAATGTCTTATAAATAAAAATGAATGGATGCATATCAAATGCTTATGAGGTATACAAAGGGCGGTCTTATTGCTTAGAGCAATCTCTTTCAGACAACCTTTGGATGGGCAGTAAAGTAGGAACGAATAGGCAATATGAATTGAACTTTATCATCTTAGTTGAGATTTAAACACTAGATCATACTGAACCGCACTGCTAACTTGAATGCTAAGATTGGCTGTACCTACTATTGACATCTACGAAAACAATATCCAGCTGTTTAACCACAGTAGCCACCTCATTAGAGTAGACAACTGCAAAATCGGATTTAGACCTCTCCATCCTTTTCTCCGTGCCCAAATTGATCGATTGTAATGAAATACTAATTGCGAGCCCAGCCCCTCCGCCGGCGGCGCCGCGGTCGCCGGCGGGCTCGCGGCTGGCGGCGGGCGCGCCGCTCACCAAGTCGCGCTCGCACGAGTCGCAGCTCTCCCGGCCGGATGCTTCCGATCTTAGGTAACTATACTACATCTTTTATTTTATCAGCTCACAGAAGGTCTTGAACCTACCCGAAATAGGTTAGATTACGATTACGCGATCATCGCGCGAGTAAGCCATGCAAAATATTTTACTCGCGCGACCGCCTCTCACAAATTAAATTAAGATACCTATTCTATATCAGTATGTTTGATCGCGATTCCTACGACTGAAAACCGCGCGAACTTGAATAATCGCGTAGACGCGATTATTGCCTAATAATTAGAGTGATCAAGCCTTAGTTAACTATGCTGGTCTGAGATGTTCGGTTTTTTTGCTTATAATATAGCCCCGTAATGTACTCTTTGAGTAACCAAACCTATGCGTGTTCCAGCGACAACAGCCAGTCGTCGGCGGTGAACACGATGGAGGGCACTCCGCCCGCGTCCCCGCGCGAGCCCGAGCCCGACAACACGCCGCTGCACCGCCCCGCACACAACTACTACAACAACAATGTATGTTATACGAACGTAGTTTTATTCACGGATTCTGAGGCTGAGATCTGAAGCGTACTTTGCACAAACTGTACTTTCGAGTTATGTGTGTCATACGTTTGTCAGCCAATCCCATTATAGTTACCAAAGTTTTACGTAACTGCTGGGGGACAATATTTAAATATGACCACGTACACTTCATAGATCATACCTGAGATAGGTATGTCGTATGGTAGGTCAAACCTACCACCTACAGTATTGTATGGTAGGTAGGCGATCACACCAATTTAAGTGCAAAAGGTTTCGGGTTACATCCTTGATAGAATCCACTATTTATGTGAAGAACGTTATTGTCAGGTTTATGTAGTATGTATTGTATATATCTGATAACCCATTATATTATCCAGGTGTGCGCGGGCCCGGTGTCCCCGCGCACGCCGGTGGGGCGCTGCATGGCGCACGACATCGCGCACCGCTTCACCAAGACCTTCAACATGATCGCCACGTGCGACTACTGCGACAAGCAGATGCTCTTCGGCTCCGGCCTCAAGTGCAAGGAGTGCAAGTTCAAGTGCCACAGGTACACCACACATACACGAGATATACCTTTCAAATGACACTCTGAGTGTCATTACGCACTGTGCCTAAAGGCTCTAACTGAATACACCACGTTATAGTTACCATGAGTGTTTTAATCTAACTAAACTCTAATAAATATTTTTTCCTCTGCAGGGACTGTGAGAGCAAAGTGCCACCATCTTGTGGCCTTCCCCCGGAGTTTGTGGTCGCTTTCAAGGAAAAGTTTCACAAAGATGGTAAGTAACGATCTTTAATGCTTAGAAAATTGTTGGGGAAGTAGATAAGGGTGTAGAAGTTGGTGTGTTGCTGCGCCAAATAATTTTACATAATGTAAGAGCGCATCGTGTAACATACCACATATTTATATAAATGCGGTCGGACCATACCAGATTTGCAATTGCTGAGAAAAGGTAGGGAAGATAAACGTATCGACATTAAAACTGCACCGCACTGTTGCTATGGCAACACCGGCCCCACTGAATTCAATCAAATTTCAATTGTACGGCACCGTCGCGCGTGCTTAGCGAGCGCGGTGGTGTTAATGCGCCTTAACGTTTCGGCGCCGCACCGCTCTGCGCCTGCTGCGTCTATACTGAGTTAATATGTGTGTAGGTCCGGGCGGCATGGCGTGCACGCGGGCGGGCGTGTGGGCGCGCGCGCGCGGCCGGCGGCGCACGCGGGCGGAGCGCGCGGCCGACTCGTCGTCCACCACGTCCTCGTGCAACAGCTCCACGCCCTCCTCGCCCGCGCCCGCCACGCCGCACCACCCGCCGCCCGCGCCGCCCGCGCCGCATCTACACGCACACGACAAGATCTACAAGCACCAGTTTCACTTCCCCGGTAAGTTAGGCTTAGGTGACATCCCGCCAGTAAAATATCTCGCCTAGTGCCGAATTGACACTTTTACAAATCGATAGGAGCTATTTCACCACACCATACTTGCGAGTTGTCCATTACTTAAAGTATGTAGTGGTGCCTTCGCATGAACCAACAAATATAATAAATACCGATACTTAAATACCGTTACGAAAAGAGTAATTATACACGCACGCAAATAGTCTATAGTCCGGTCATATTTCACATGAAATATTGTACCTGTAGCTATCTATCTATCTCTGTCACACCTGCGTAAATTATAATCAAAGAAAGAAAAGGTATTTATTCTAAGTGTACGTGTGGTGTGTTGTGTGCAGACGTGCGGCCGGCGGCGTCGAGCCCGAACCACACGGGCAGCGGCCAGTCGCCCGCGCGCGCACACAACGACCACGACGACGAACTCACCTCGCTCAACAACGACGGTAGATAAACATTATAATAATAGATTTGTAACAAAAACCACTTAAACAAAACTTAAGGATACAGAACCAAAAGAATAAAAAAGTTTTAGCGGTTAATTTCAGAGCGTTCTGTTATGTTTTTTGGTTTGCATTTCCATAACATTAATGTAATGTAGTTTGATAAAGAAATCTTACTGAGGAAAGTTTTTATCTTAATTTTAGCTAGTAAAACAGTGTGACACAGCTAATCTAAGCTATAAAATATGTGTACAGATCCCGAGAGAAGAGTGGGTGATCCCCGTAATATGCACGACACTCGATGGCCCAGGCAGAATAGTGTAAGTACACACATTATAATATTTTATATCATATCCGGCCTTAAGGCTCAAAGCCACCGAAGTACACGCACACGCTAGTGACGTCATTGATACATTCGTGGCTGACTCGGCTATAGCTCAACGTAGCTGAGCTGCGTGGCCGTGGACCGTGGGCGTAGCGTGCGTCGCGGTCGGTTCGCGGCTTTATTCACATATCACCATCTATTACCCAAAATCAAAGCTTTTACTATGGATACCAGATAACGAATAAATTTATATTTATTTAATACTAGCTGTACCCCGCGGTTTCACTCGCATAGTTCCCGGTCCCGTGGGAATTTCGGGATAAAAAGTATCCTATGTCCTTCTCCTGGTTCTAAGCTACCTTCCCACCAATTTTCAGCTAAATAAGTTTAGCCGTTCTTGAGTTATAAATAGTGTAAATAACACGACTTTCTTTTATAAATATAGATATGTACTTAGAATAAATAGAAACCGAAACAAGCATATTTATGGCATACAAATGTTTGTCTTAAACGGGAATCGAACCCATAATATGACCGCCCACATCGCTAAAGAACAGCTGGACAGTAAAACATACATAAATATACACAATCAAAGGACATAAACAAGTGTGACTAACACACATAAATACATCCATAAATTATGTATTACGATAACGGTAGCGCTCGTCACCCCGAGATAAAGTCCGTCTGCCGATAACGAGGGTCTGTCTGTCTGTCACAGCTTCGTGAGCTTTGTTTTACTCGTATAACCGTTTGCTCTAAGATCTTTGTTAAAATAAAATTGAAGTTAATGAATAGATTCAAAATAGTTGTTTGAAAACTACTTACTAACAGATTTCGTCGTGATTTAATTTTGTTTTATTGAAAGTTTTGTTAAATTATGTGTGTATTTCAATGTGTAGTGTTCGCGTAAATAAGGTCTATTGTTAAAACGTTTTATATTAATGTATTTGAAGTTTTATTGTTTTGGGTGTAAAAGTTTGTAAAAGTTTTGAATTTGTTTCTTAGTGTTGTTGGAATCTACAATGTGTAAAATGAACGCCTTTGTTGATCGGAGGAGATTATTCGAAGAGGTTATTTGATGTTTTTTATTATTTGTTACATTGTTATTAATTTAATACTAGATTGGCATGTGTGTTCCTTCATTTACTCAATCTTTACTTTAACTTTAATAAGGATCAATGACTTGTATCATCTTATTAATAAGAAACTTAACCAATTGGGGCAGTCCATCCAAACCAAGATAAGTTGTGTATTCTTCTTTTGTACTAGCAGCGCCCGCGTAGTTCCTGCTCCCGTAAGAATGCGGGGAGAATTATACTAAAAACTAGCAGCGCCCCGCGGTTTTACCCGCGTAGTACCCGCTCCCGTGAGAATGCGTAGCTCGTAGTATCATACAATCTCGGCACAATTCACCATGGTGTGTTAAAAAAATAAGTAACAGCGCCATCTATTGGTAGGATTTGTGACTACTAAAAGTTACAATAAAACATACGATTACTTATACACAATCCCATGGGAATTTCGGGATAAAAAGTATCCCATGTGTTTTTCCTAGTTATAAGGAACATCTGTACCAAATTTAATCAAAATCGATACAGTAGTTTTTGCGTGAAAGTGGAACAAACATCCAAACTCACAAACATACAAACTTTCGCATTTATAATATTAGTAGGATAAAAACAAACCGCATCAAAACTCGTTGCGAAGTTTTAAAGATCTAACATACATTTTAGGGACAGACAGCGGGCAGCGACTTTGTATTATACTATGTAGTGATGATACATTTGTGCGTTTCCAGCTATCAATGAAAGAATGGGACATCCCGTACGACGAGCTGAAGCTGTTCGAGGTGATCGGCGCGGGCCGGTTCGGCACCGTGTACCGCGGCTCGTGGCACGGCGCCGTCGCCGTCAAGCTGCTGCACGTCTCCGACCTCGACCGGGACTGCGTGCCGCTCGATACCTTCAAACATGAGGTCTCTATACTAGACATTCTTTTAAAATCAAATAAAAAATATATTATTATAGTACTAATAACTGTTCACATACAGGACTTATTGTGAAAATCATTTTTATATTTCGGCCGTGTTTGCGAAAAGACAAAAGCTTTTGGTCTACCATGGTCACCAAAATCATCCCGTAAGCAATATTATAATTTCAAATTGTGTAGGCACGCCTTGGTTATTCATTTGCCTATTTATGGTTACCTTATGTGTGTATGAGAAGTATACGGTGGGTTGCGGAGCCGCACCGTAAAATTTCGCCATATCGACGGGCACAGGAGCGGTGCGGCGCTTCAACTTTGTGATGAGCGTGTGCTCTTTATTGTGACACATCAACAAAAGAGTATCTAAAGAGTAATCCCGCCGATAATTAACATAAGATGTGCACACACCTCAACTAAGGGGTTTATTTACATGTATTAACAAATATCCATTACGTTACAGGTGGCAACGTTCCGTAAAACCCGTCACGAGAACCTCGTCCTGTTCATGGGCGCGTGCATGAAGCCGCCGCGGCTCGCCATCGTGACGTCACTGTGCAAGGGCATGACGCTGTACACGCACATCCACCTGCGCAAGGACAAGTTCACGCCCAACAAGAGCGTCATCGTCGCGCAGCAGATATCGCAGGTAACGACTTCACACGACACAACCCGACAACACACGAACACGATATTTATTAAGTTTATGGTATCGCACGTGACACACGACAAGATACTTATCAGCCGCATCTACACCGGACGATCCACCTTGGTCCTCACGCGCGCGTGCGGAGCGCGGTCCGAATGTACCAGATGTACGGGCCGCGCCCCGCGCCGCGCGCGAATCGCGCATTGGGTCGTCCAAGGCGGACCCCGCTATTAAACCTACTGAGGTTTCATGAGGTCTTCACTTGGCCCAATCAGTTTCGGCAGTCATGATTCTACTAAATTAAATAATACACATAATTTCCAGGGTATGGGGTACCTTCACGCGCGTGGTATAATCCACAAGGACCTGAAGACGAAGAACATATTCTTAGAAAACGGGAAGGTGGTCATCACGGACTTTGGGCTCTTCAGTGTCACCAAACTGTGCTTTGGGAATAAGTGAGTATCGGTCTAAATTATTATGCAGCGGTAACATTAGTATTTTTTATGTAGCTATCAGGTTTTGGGATATTTATATTGCTGTATCCTATTCATGTACTTACATTTTTTAACTTTAATTTATCATAATATCGTCCTTGTCTAGGTTCATTAACTGCATCTTTGGTATCAGAAACTACTCACACACAAACTGAAATAAATATTTGTTGATAATATTAATATTTACTTCGAATCGAATCCACCCTAAGTTTAAGGACTATTCTGCTACATGGGTTGTCACTGTCTACAATTTCGGTCGTCAATTTTGTCGATAGTTATACCAGGATAAGTATGTTCAATTACTATTTGTCTCTGTCCTTGCAGGTCGGTGGGCGGCGGGCTGGGCGTGCCGGGCGGCTGGCTGTGCTACCTGGCGCCGGAGCTGGTGCGCGCGCTGGCGCCGCATCACTCGCTGCATCTGCCCTTCTCCAAGGCCACCGACGTCTACGCCTTTGGGTATGATATTTGTTAACTAAGGGCGGATTTTTCCATCGCCAGATAACCTAATAATTTTGAATTTTGACAGTCATTTCATACAAAAACGTCAACCTTATTCCACGAATTAGTTGTGTCCCGAAAAAAATATCTGGCGAAGGAAAAATCAGCCTTAAAAGATGTAAAATGTCATTAACTGAATTATTGTATGTACATCTCTATTGTAATGTAAGGCGCAAAACACATCGAAATTACCGAACACCTACATTTTACCGCATGATCGTCTATTAATTCCATATAAGCTGGCGGATATTTTCAGTGGGACGGCAGCTTTGGTGTGTATTGCGCTTAAACTGCTTTCCTAAGAAGCTACGTGTGTTGGTTTCTAAGTTTAACCATAGTAATAACAGTTTATAAGTCTCATATCAGTACATATATTATTATTTATTGTCGTGTGTATGTTTGTAGCACGGTGTGGTACGAGTTGCTGTGCGGCGAGTACCCGTTCAAGGGCCAGCCGCCCGAGGCCATCATCTGGCAGGTGGGCAAGGGCGTCAAGCAGTCGCTCGCCAACGTGCAGGGCTCGCGCGACATGAAGGTACACACAACTGTACTATACTATATTAACCTACTAGCTGTGTCCCGCGGATTTATCCGCGTGGAACTGTGTGTTGTGTTATTCCTAGTTCTTCTTCTTCTATCGTGTCATTGGCCACAAGATATGTAGAAAAGTAAATTAGTAAAATTCCTAGTTAAAAAATCCTAGTAATAAGATAAGGTTTCGCGCGTGCAAAACCGCGGGGCACACCTAGTCATATAATAAATACTCTAGTAGAAACTGCGTCGACAACTACTTAATAACCCTCGCCCCCCCCCAGGACATCCTGATGGTGTGCTGGTCGTTCCGCGGCGCGGAGCGTCCCGAGTTCCCGCGGCTGCTGACGACGCTGCAGAAGCTGCCCCGCAAGCGCCTCGCGCGCTCGCCCTCGCACCCCGTGCACCTCTCGCGCTCTGCAGACTCCGTCTTCTGAACACCACTCGATAACTGTGCCGATCAAGTAATTGTTTAATATCCTATAAGTGCTGCAGTGTAATATCAACCTTAATACGATAATATAAGGTCGAAATTGAAAGCTATCAGTACGTATACTAACGGATAGGTAAAAATCAACACCGTCTTCTGAACCATACTGCTCATGTGTGTCGTAAGATGTACTATCAGTGTAATATCAACCTTATTGCGATGATGTAAGGTCGCAATATGCTAATCAGTCATCAGAACAGTTATCTGAGCGTTCGTATATCAACACTTACCTCCTACCGAATCAACATTAAATATCCTACCAGTATATTTTCAACTTTAACGCCTTGGTATAAAGTCGAAAATTGGAACTTGTTGTGGTTGGAGTAATATCAACCTTATTGCGTAAACGTAAAGTCAAAAACGGAAGCTACTAAAGTGAAACACTAAAGTGTAATTTTAACTCTTAACGCCTTGATGTAAGGTCGGAATATTAAAAACGAATACCAGTGTACAGTCAGCGTCAGAGAAAATGTAACCTTTAGTTGGGCCGCCAAAGTGTCATTACCAGCGCGTAGCGCTGACTGTACTTTGAACCTTAACGCCTCGGTATAAAGACGAAAAACGGAAGCTATCAGAACAAGTGTAATTTCCACCTTAAAACTATTAAAGTAAGGTTCTAAATTGAAAGTTATTGGAACGTTCATAAAAATAAGTTCGTATATAATAAACACGGCTGTAATTTAAACTACGATATAAGGTTGTCTAAAAAGAGGAAGGAAGACTTCAAATAGGTATGGGCTCTCAAGTTGTATTATAAAGTATTTATCATTACGTTGTAAATTAAGCCTTATGTCTTTAGTATAAGCTTTACATTTAAAGGCACTAAGTAATCATTGATGGACCATTCTCTTCAAATTTCTATGTAACGATAGGCACGAGAGGGAGGCATTAGTCATTAAATGTTCCTTTGAAACTAATTTTTAGTGTTTATTTGAGTAATAAATACGGAAAATGAAAATTGTAGTTACAAATACGCTGTCAAACTACTTACGAAATTCGACATAAGAAAATAAGTATTAAATTATGGCTCAGTTTACCTACGGGGTAAATTAACAGATTCATTCAATTCAAGGACATTCGCTTTTTGTTTTACTAAGTTTGTGATGGAAATTGAACAGTAGGCGGATACAGTGTGAAATTTTTAAGTGGATGTGGATGACCATAGATAAAATCTACATAAAACTTTACAGAGTGTAGAGTGGTTAGTCTTAGTTATCTCACATATGTATCACGGCTGTTTGATTAATAAAAATAAAAATAATAAAATAAAAGTCATTTATTTCAGGCACAAAAACCCATAGTTAAATACGTACAATAATTATGTAAAACATTTGCCGTCTTACCATAAATCGATGTTTAAACACTCTCTAGACCACTCTTCAGTCAAACACGATTTTGGCATGTTAGACCGTGTTTGACTTTTTCTTACCACAAATCGTTGTCTTGCTCTTGTCTTGAGAAAAATGGTTTTACTCATAGAATAAGGATCACGATACTGTTTCTCTCTGGTTTTAATAAAATACGTATGGCAATACATAAACGCGTTACGTTATATGCAGGTCAAGTTGAGTACAACATAAACAAATGTATCTCAAAAGTTGATAATAATTATTGAATTAAGTTATTAATTGATATCATATATTTTTAAAAGTATTATTGTCTATAAATATAATTGTTGATTGAAGAAACAGTGAACTAATTACTTGATATTTTCATTCTCAAAGATCGTTTAATCCGTAAAGGAACGTTTTTTGAATTGACTGTTGATCGACGTTGTCTGACTGACTTATGTCATGTGTGACTATTTATTCAATCGACGTTGTGTTTAATTTTATATTTTCGTACAATTTTAAATAGTTAAAACATGCAGAGTAGCAATAAATGGATTTGTACCGTTGCGTTGCGTTTGTACCGAAAACATGAGCAGTCGTGTCGTGCCGCAACAACTGCCTCAATGTTCGGCAGAATAATCGTTTTGTCACTACTATCAACAAAGGCGAGTTACATGAGCTACCCAACAAGCCTCATCTGGTGCGTACTATTGAGGTTAAGAGCGTAGCTGCACCGAAGAAACAGCGAACAGCAGTCAGTGCAGCAGAGAAAGGCGACGTGGATGGCTTCACCCTGGTGGAGAGGAAACGTCGACCGTATCCGTCCCGTAACCGACGTGGTATCGCCCCTGCTACAGCAACAGAGGTCACCTTACGTGTTGTGGAGCCTACCTGCACCGTATCGTTTACTTCAAGTACCTACGAAGTACTGAGACATGTTCCTCATATATTTGTAATGATATTTTATATGTGCGCATGGTTTGAGGCCTTACGAGGTCTCTCTTAAAAATATAATGTACTTATTGTCTAATTAAATAAATTGAATTCAATGACACAATGCAGTTCTTTCATTAGAATACAATTATATTAATACGTTTAGAATAGTTTTTTTTACATCTTTTCATATTCCCGAGTCTGTGCACTAGCGCCATCAAGCGGCACCTTGTAGTAACAATATAGCAAAGAGGTTGAATAACAAACTAAAGAGGTCATAATATCTTATTCGTTAAAAAATCACGTTGACGTTTCAAATCAGCTGATACAAATTCAGGCGGCCATTTTAGAAATAGCTTTAAACAAGGGCATCAGAGTTTTTAGGTAGACTGTCATTTCAGACACTGCCTAAACCAATTTTAGAGGTAGACATCGATTTATGGTACAATTTTTTGTAAAAATCGTTTTAAACTGTGTTTCAAATTTAGACTTCGTTTTGTGGTAAGACCGTTAATTTCTTGATATCATTTTTCTCATAAATCTCTTGAATTTGGAAAACACATTACTTACATAATAAGACATTAAATTATAAAAAGTAATTACTAATTATAAATAAATAAATTAAAAAAATATTGGTCGTCTTCACCCACTTGAAAAATGTCATCTGTCACACAAAAGCTTACGAACGTAATCGATTAAACAATCGAATTATCACGCATCTACGAAAGAAAAATCGATCTTTTAATTTGGTATTATTTATTTTACAATTCACATTATTGACTATCGACTATTGGAGGTTAAAATCGTTACTTATTACTATTAAAATAGAGTTCATTTTGCGACTGTCAAATATGAGAATTGAGCTACAATCTTTTCTGTGCCGGTGGAGAAAATTGGAAGCTCCTATTGGCATTTTGACTCTAATGTCATTTGGATACATTTTCAATAAACTGACAACCAAAAGATGCGATTACAGCGACGCTGTCACCGGCACAGAAAAGATTGTGACTCAATATGTAGAGTTGTAGAAGCCATATTTGATTTCGTGTCTAAATAATATTCTAACTAAAATAAATATAAGTATAAATGCGAAAATAAGTCTGTTTGAAAATAGTCCGTAAGTACATCTTGACTATTCATCGTTTATTATTAAATTCGTCATTCATATATCACGGGATATAGGATAAATTATATCATTTATCACGGGATATGGGATAAATTATATCCTGTCATTTTTCTGGAAATTATAGCAGTAGATATAGGTAAAACCGCGTATCATAATTGTAAATTATAAACAAAAGCATATTTAGCGACAATACACACCGAATCGCATTTCAGTGTCATACGAATTTTAACTTTATTTTCATTATTATCGTATAAGAAACTCCAACGATAGGAATTCGTCGGAATTCCCGCGGCGCAGGCATCCGCGCGATTCTAAGTATTATAGTAATCAAAATAAAGTTAAAATTCGTATGACACTGAAATGCGATTCGCTTCGTTGCCGAACCGGTGTGTGTTGACACAGCACCATTACTCCGATGTACAGACTATTACTTGCTTATTTATGATGTGACCTATTGAAGAATGAATTACTGCGATTTTAATATAGAAACCAAAGTAAAATATCAGATTGAGACTAAATTAATTAAGTAAACGCCTTAAAATCCCATGTATTAATTAGTAGTAAGTTTAATGATAATGAATATATTCTAAACTTATTTGTTAAGCAATATTTAAATTAAATATTGGTTGTTATTCTTACGGGCACAAAGTAATGGCTGTAAGTATTTTAATGACTAGTAACTGACCCTGGCTTTGCATGGTTTTATATTATAGCCGGGAATGTTTGGGAGTTCCGTGACTAACAGACTCTAACAATAATTGTATACAGTATAGAAATTTGGAATAATTTCAGATTTTTCCCAAATATCTGTATATCTGTCGTATATGTATGTAAAACTAGTGGACCGCCCCGGCTTAGCACGGGTCCAAGTTTCCCGTTTGCTTTTCCAGTTTTTGTTTCATAAGAACCTTCTGACAATAAAGCAAATAAACAAACACAGCAAAAATGACAAACAAACACGGCAAAAAAGAATTAGCCAAATCAGTCTCGCCGTTCTCAAGTTATGGCGTGACAACTGGAAACGGGTTTCATTTTTATACATATAGACTGGCTGCGCCCCGCAGTTTCACACGCGTAGTTCCCGTTCCCATTCCCGTGGGAAGTTCGAGATGAATAATAGATGTTGGCCGACAAAATTTCATGAGAATCGGTCAAGCCGTTTCGGAGGAGTACGGGAACGAACATTGTGACACGAGAATTTTATATATAAGATGACAGATTACTCAAAGTTTCCATGGTTGTACATCCATCGACAAGTATATATCGGATAGATCGTATATTGAGAACGGTCATAAGTGGATAGTTTTCCTTAGAGATCTACAGATTTGGTCCTTTGCGTGATGTAACATTAAAGAACATTTTCTTTACTTTTAAGGGCCGATTTTTCCATCGCCGGATAACTTTTATTCGACGAATAAAATTGACGTTTGACAGATTTTGTATGAAATAACTCTCAAAATTTCAAAGTTATTCGTCGAATAAAGTTATCTGGCGATGGAAAAATCAGCCCTAAATAACTTAATATAATTGAAATTTCAATGTGTAGTGTTCGTGTAAATCAAAGATATCAATATAAAACTTTAATATAATGTTCGTGCCTAGTAACAATTACTAACTACTGCCTGTTCAACTGTTTATTTGTGTTTAACAGTCGCAAAATCCACTCGAATGCTGTAAATATCATCACCTATTGTATGTAGGTACCTTGATCTCCAGTTACAATTAAATATGTAATATAAATATATTTTGGTATATTTATCAATAATTATTATAATAAACACGAGGAGTTGACTGCTTAATCAATATAATACAAAAAAATGTAAATTTTATAAAAAAAAAGTGTATATAATTGTACAGTGTTACGAATTAATGCTGTGATTACGGAGTGACGGTTGCACTGGGCATAGACAATATGGGACGGTAATCTGTGGTTTCAATGATCAAGTACTTAAACATAGACAAACACTTTTTATTTAAATAAAACACTTAAAAGGATTTTTGTCGTGGTTGTATTTTGTTTTACTTTTTCTGACGTTTCGGATTCTTTGCTAAGATGGAAGACGTCTGTACAAAGTAATGTAAAAAGTTTACTACCTTCAATATTTTGAATATAATTTTATATACATTGTGAATTTACCACAGAAACGTCAGAAAATGTAAAACAAAATACAACCACGACAAAAATCCGTTTAAGTGTTTTATTTCAATGTGTAGTGTTCGTGTAAATCAAAGATATCAAAAACACTTTTTAGTTAATTTAAACAGGTGTCTTAGGTGCTGGTCTATTTTGGTCGAATCTTTGGACTAGTTTCAGACACATATAGTGGTTTTCATCAAAAGGACTTAATATGTAGCTGAAACCAGTCTCACTCTGGATGAAAGCTATTCTATATGTGGTAAAGAGAAGGTTCATATCTGACGGAACATGCGTCGCGTATTATCGGTCGCGTAACGCCAGAACAGACAAATGTATAGAAAAACACTTGACCGTTCACACTCAACACACTAACGTATAATCGGTTGACCGATAATACGCGACGCATTTTCCGTCAGATATGAACCTTCCCTAAATCTGTATAAAATTATCAAAATATCTACATCATAATGTTACTTAAACTCACTATTTTATTTATATTGCAAGCCATTGTAAAATTCTATTGTTGAAGTGAGATTCTAAAGCAATAATTGTGTATTGAAATTCTAAATTATCTAAAAAATATCATGTAGCAATAAATAATTAGTTGTAATGTAAAGCTGTAAGTTTCAGCCGACGTCTTATGTATAAAGAGATCAGTGCAACCCAGTTAATGTATTTTTATAATAATAAGCACCTATTTCACGACCTTCAAGTAACTAAGTTCTGGTCCTCAAAAATATGAATCGATACGCAAAGAAAAAGTAACGTTACTCACCAAGTAAAGTTAGTTTTGTCTCTTTCTAACTTTATATCAAGTGACAAAGTCAAAACTTGTGAGTTGTAACTCGGAACGTTACTTGAAGATCTTGAAATAGACCGTAAGAGTTGAAACTTAAAACCTATTAGATTATTTATCATTATTTAAAAAGCATATTTAATTAGTTTATTAACGACAGATGATATTAATAAAATACAATATTTTTGTACTTGACAGCTCGATACAATAGCGTAGTGTTGTAGGTATTTATTGATTTAGTAATAATGAAATGTTCCTCTGATAATGTTATGATGTTGCTAAGAGGTAGACAAAACATTATTCTTAAACACATTTCACTGGCATTGCCGTAATGGCAAGCAAAGTCTGATAAATATTACCACGAAGCCCGGTCGTAATTCACATGAAATATCGTACGGATGCAATGGCGAGCGGGACGCATTATAATTCACGCAGGTGCGACAGAGATAGATAGCTACAGGTCAACGTATAATATTCTCCGTGAATTAAGACCGTGCTATATTAACGTGTCGTATACTTAATTTCTCGATAAGGTCGTGGTTCCACCGCCGGCGGGCGATGAGCGATTAAGTGGGCGAGTTTATTTTGGTCGCTCAATTACTTGCCGGCAGTGTGAACAGTCAGCGAGTAACTATTAATATATGCATCTCTTTCGTTTACACGGAATGTATATTCATTGTTCCTTTCTTGAGCGAGAAAATCGCCAATAGTTCATCGCTTACTCACCCGCGGTGGGACAACTGCATAAGCCACGTGTTCTACATAATAACTGGACTTACAATAAAGTACTTAGGTACTTAGAAAATATAAATAATATCATATTTTTTCTAAATTATTTTTATTTATTAACGAATCAGGCAACATTATTTATTACCAACCCTGACTGACGTTATTGAAATACACATTATTTTTTGTTTTATTTATTTGTTCACTTTATAGCAACATTGTAATCCAAACTGATGGTAATTTGTAAATATTAGTAACATTCCTTGTAGTAGATTGTTGAGGTTATCATAGTTACAGTGTAAATATACATTTTGTAATCAATCTCTAATAGTTACCACTTTCTGATAAAAATCATGTTTCTAAGAGGCTTGTCATTTACGTAGTTATAACGAATTGAGTTCATCATAATATTGAGTCACAATCTTTTCTGTGCCGGCGTCCAAAATTGAAAGCTCCTATTGTCATTTAGACTCTAAATGTCATTTGGATACATTTTCAATAAACTGACAACCGAAAGATGCGATTACACGACGCTGTCACCGACACAGAAAAGATTGTAACTCAATACTAGGCAATAGGCATGTTCTGATGAACTAAGGTCTTAGTAATTTGAGAAAGATGGTTTAGAATTTCTGAACTAAATTATCGCCATTTTAATTGTGTTCTGTCACTTTTGACACATAAACAATAGGTTATGACGGAGTTGGAATTTTCTGACAGAAACCCTCAGAATTCTAACTATTTTATAAGATATCTCAGTGTGGTCTTAGTTAGAACATGCCCAATGAATATGAAACATTTTTACTAATTTTCAAGTATTTTAGTATATTTTAACTATGACTTGAATGATATTGGACTAAGATTCAACCATGTGATCTATATGTTGTTTTTTTTGTAGATAATTGCTATAAGAAATATAATTAAAAAAGCAGGTCAGAAGTTGGTAACATCTACTAAAAATCATTAGGACTAGCAACTCTGTAAAAATGTATTTATTAGAAATAACTAAATCAACAGAAATCACGCGGTTGGATCTTGTACCAGAATATACTTATAAGTACTTCAATTAAAGTTATGGGCTTAAGTTCCTATTAAACAGTGATTTTAATCAATTCTTTATTCTCGTCTCTTATATTCATAATCCAAGATTAGTCATAGTCATTACCCCATAACTTTAATCATAAATTAATACTGTATTATTTTAACATCCGGAGAATATTTTTTAAATTAAGCTTATTGTAGATCTGTTAATTAAATAGAAAATGTAAAAAATCGATTTAATTTTTGCTAAGTTTTAAATTATTGTTGAAGTATAGTTGACGCCACTGTTTGTATATAAGTAAGGTGGCTCGGGCACTCGCTGTGAAACATATTTATTTAACATCTCGGTTCCCAGTCCTGTGTAGTTTTACACTTTGTAAATGAGATTTATGAATGATAGGCTAGTTACATTTGCCAAAATAAATTTCAAATCACTGTTTTTGGGATTTTTATTTTATTTATTACCAAAACTTCTACTTTAGTTTAAGTGTGAATGAATGATCTGAAATAAAGTATACTGCTAGTACAGTCTGCATCATTAGTAGATTAATGCATTCAAATATCAAAATTTCATCTTTTTATTAGAGCAATTGATATAATAAAAACTGGTTAAATAACTTGGATATTGCAATTTGATCAATGCAGGATGCTATGATCAAATTTATTTTGATCTACTCTTGGTGCTGGCTGTACTAGACATCCTCCAGTAATCACTTTAAAGATAGGTGTAAATAATACACTTATACCTATATCAGATAAAGAAAATAATATTATTTTTAATAGTTTTCATAATTTATTTACAAAAGTCAGTGTATTGCAGTCACAAGGGGTTTGGGCTCCAGAGCTCACAAATACTGAACTGTATTTATTGATAAATTTTAAACAACTTATCTATAAGCACTTGTTTATTTAATGAAAAATATTCTAAATAACACAACCTATTCTATGACACATGTCCAGCCAATATTGTAGCAATATTTTTACACATACTTTTTATTTCATCACTGTTCAAGTATTCTGATCCTAGTATTGCATTACCAACCGCAATAGTCTCTCTCATGGTCTTAGCTTTAATCCATATTCTTCCGTTCATGCCGGCCGCTAATTCAAAAGGCCACTCATTCTCTAATGAGCTTAGTAATGGACATTGTGGATTCAAAATCTTCCTAATAAGATTTAATGAGCATTTAAACATGAAGCCGTCTTCTAGGACTCCTAAACGTCCCCTTTTCCCGTGCGAGTCGACGCAAACTAGTTCAGGTTCCATATCTTTACTCGCAACCAACATTTTAGCGTACACTATGTCTCCGACTGCAACTTTAGGTCGGTTCTTCTTTGTGGCGCCTTCGAATGAGAGGTAAGATAGGGTCGCGAGTATACTGCCTCCGACATCGACTCTGAACATATCACCAAGTTTCTGAACAACAACACCTATCACATTCTCTCCTCGCGAGGGCACGTATCGCTTCTGATAATTGTCAACCCAAAATGTGTGCGGAGCTTTTCTTTTTAATATACCAGCTTTTGTAATATACACACCGCCCTCCTCTTTCCGAAGGCCTGGTCCAAGCAGAACTCGGTTTTTCTCCGCAAATGAAGCTATTTCAGAGCAGTGGTCCCCGGGTAGAACTATATCACCTATTGATACATTCATTTTTCTATTTTCTGTAGTATTTATCACAAAATTACTATTAAATGTTTACAATCATAATAATAACATAACCTAAAAAGTTCCCTCACACGTTCTGTCGTTACTGTCATGTACACGACATCCGTGACTATCCGTCATATGTCACACCATTCACTAATGTCACATTATGTCAATGGTCACCCTGTGTCAAACATTTGTTTACATGCACACCATGCCGTTTTGTTTTCGTGATTCTAAAATAAATAAAAATTAATGAAAAATGCCTGCTACAGTTCATACAGACGTCTTAGTTTATAAGGGCAGTAACTTTTTTAGACAACGATTGCTTTTAGCGACGTTGAGTGGCCGTGCTGTTAAGATAGAGGAGATTCGAAGTACACACGATGATCCTGGTCTGAAGGAGTATGAAGTGAATTTAATACGGTTACTGGATAAGGTGACGAATGGCACTCGAGTGGAGCTCAGTGAGACGGGAACTACAGTTTACTACCAGCCAGGAATACTGACTGGAGGGCAAATTACACACCAATGTTGTACTCAGAGGGGTATAGGTTAGTTTTGAATTTCGAGTTATTTTTTTAGATTATTATACATGTGTATTTTAAATTATATCATAGATGAAAAGACAATCATTTATTTGATAATTTTAATTTCTGAGTTGTGCTGTTGTCGGCGCAACAGGTGTAACTCCCTCCCACCCTATTCTGACCAAAGCAGCCTCTTTGAATTTGTGATGCAATACGACTGCGACTTTACCTTTTAATTATAGAAAAAAAAAAATATATCTGATATAAAAATAAATCTTTGATAAAAACAACAACAATATTTAATTTCAGGCTACTACCTAGAAGTTCTGCTAGCATTAGGACCATTTTGCAAGGAGCCGCTCAACGCAGTGCTACAGGGAGTGACCCACAGTGACCTCGATGTGTCTGTAGATAAGGTGAAAGCGGCCGCACTGCCGTTATTGCTGAAGTTTATATTAGTTGATGATGGATTGGAGTTGAAGGTTGTAAGGAGAGGTTTGTAGATACATAGTAATTTCTATTTTATATGTTTGTGTTTGAACATCCAAATTTACAAATTTTCATATTAATAGTAGGAAAAAGATAAGTAATATCAAATTAGAGTTCTATTGCAGAAAACTGCTCACTTATGAGTACAATATACAATACAATATTTTTCAACACACTTGCTCATAAAGGGGCTCTTATTTGTGCAAAAACAGTTGAATAATGACACGCTTGATTCACTAGTGAGTCATAGATTTTTTTTTTAATTGTTTAGTTTTAAAAAAGTTTCGATACCAAAAAAAATCGTGTCCATACATTTTAAAAACAAACTTCAACTATGTTGCCTTACTTTTGGTAGGTCTATGGTCGATTCCATTCATTGATTCATTTGATTTTTTTTTTATAAGTATATACTTTTAATCTTTGGCCGATCACCATTGTTGTGTTGGATGCGCGCGAATAGAAAAGCTGTTTATTTATTAGCGAAAATTGATAATTTCTTCGCAATTGTGTTGAAAAACGTTGTATGGTACACGCGTGTATTGATGATTACTATCCTCGGCTATCTTCAGACCCTCGCCTGACGGCTCGGGCCTGAATAGCGCCTCGGAAGTAATCACCAACTTACCTCGCTTGTACCATAAATAACTATTGTCTTATGCAAATGAAAAAGAATTAGAATCATAAAAGAGAGTGTCTTTTACATCAAAGACTTGTAATTCATGAGTAGCGAATGGCCATGGCTGACCCATCTGTCATCTTAAAATATGTATCTACAACTAAAACAATTAGAAGTTTTAATATGTACAAATAAATACTTTCATACATATGTACAAATAAATACTATCATTATTCACCCCCCTATAATGAAATCTTACAGGAGCACCCCCCCTAGGCGGTGGTGAGATAGTATTCAAATGTCCGGTGAAGCGCCACCTGAGACCATTACAGTGGAGTAAATGGGGGCTAGTCAAGAGGATACGAGGGGTGGTGTACGCGCTCAGGGTATCTCCTACCATGGCTAATAGAGTCGTGGAGGCGGCTAAGGGGGTGAGTAGAAATTTTTAACCGAACTTAAAAAAAGGAGGAGGTTCTCAATTTTGCATAATATTTTTTTAATTTTGCAGGAAATGAATAATAATTTGACACACCTTTTTACTTTTTGACTTCTTAATTTAAATTCAATTTCGTTTACTATTTGTTTTTACTATCGTAATTTTTTGGATTTTTATCAAAGGAAAAATTTAATAATCTTGCTAATAGCGCTTATATCGCTATCTCGCTCATTAACGCGGCGCTTGACCTGCGCACAGTTTATTTTACTAAATGTGTTTTTCTTTTTATAAACAGGAAATGCTAAAGTTCCTGCCGGACGTGTACATTAACACAGACCAGTGCCGCGGGCCCAACGCCGGCAAGAGTCCCGGGTTCGGGGTCAGTCTCGTCGCAGAGACAGATCAGAAGACATTCTATTGTGCTGAAGCAGTAAGCACATTACTCATATTGATTTCTTTGATTTACGCGGATATTACATCAGTATGTGATTATACTGGTACAAAACTCGAAAATGGCTGAACTGATTTAATTAATTTTCGTGTTTTTTAGCCAATTAGCCAGTAAAAACCACTGGACGGAAGCTAGTACGAAATATATGCCGTATAGGTAGTTTAATTACCAATTACTTGATTTTATTTAGGTACCCTAGACTTGGTGACATTTTACTTCATTTTTAATGAAACTAAACAATTAGTAGCAGTATCATTATGTCCTTTATTTTTATTTATTTAGACACAAAGAAGAAGAATGACTTCCTGCCAGACTTACTTTTTAAATCTGCCACACTATTCCAGAAATCAACCGAAGCAGGTACAGGCGACACTATCCTCCCCGAGGACCTGGGCCGAGCGTGCGCTCACCGGCTGCTGGACGAGGTGTACCGCGGCGGGGCGGTGGACAGCGCTTTCCAGTGGCTGCTGGCGCTGTGGATGGCGCTCGGACAGAAGGACGTTAGTGTGTGTGTTGTGAGTGGACTTTGGTGTTTATTTATTTATATTCACAAAGCAGGTTACAATCATAATATTACAAATAACGAAATTAAGAACAATAGAAGCTAGATTGATAATCCATATTTATGTGAACATGACAAGATAAAGTAAGTGTTGCCAACATTTTTCAATAAAAATATTACTATTAAATTAAATTATTAATTAATTGTAGACTTTTAAACTAATATTAAGAGTAACATAATTTGTCCTACATTGATAATGCCGGAAATATAGGATGTTTGGGAGTATAACTGTCATTGAAACTATAGGTTAACCAATTTGCTATTTTTACAAATACTTTGTATCAGATTTCTATTATTTTCATATTTGATAAAACAGGAAATGATTTAGAAAGTTCTTAGGTAACAATGGAATTAAGAACCTCCTTCATTGAAGTCAGAAGTCAGTTGAAAACTAAAATACCATTACATTACACATGATGTTGTAAAAAAGAGATTGCATACAAAGACTAATTTTTAATATTTTCCTGCAATGATTAGTTTAGTCCTTTGTAAGTGTGGTTCAACCAGACATCTAAATAAACCAAACGTTTTCATTCCAGGTGGGTCCCCTCTCAGACTACACGATAACCTTTCTGCAGCACCTCAAAGACTTCTTCGGCGTGATGTTCAAGTTGGAAGTGGAGACGACGGATGGTGAAGAGTCTGATGACGAACAGGTCTCGTCCGCGCAGAAGGTCAAGATGACGTGCGTCGGGATCGGTTATGTTAATATTAGTAAACGGACGCTCTGAATATATTGTTATGATTGTATTGGTTTGTTTTATTTTATTGTTATCGAATGAAACTTATTTTATATCAAAATTTTATATAAGTAGCATTTGATTCATAATCAGCATCTACCTTGAGTATGCCATTTGACATTAGCTAGAATAGAAGTAGTTCCTATTTCCTAAAGTTTTATTAAATCTTATTAGCAATATAGTGTAATAGCTATAGAATGTAGGGTGTATATTTTTTTGCAATTAGTTCGATTCCTGGCTAGGAATGATACTTCAGGTAATCAGGGAGTTTTAGTTTTTATCGAAATCAGTACCGGGGCGCCTTACAGCATTTTTCGCTATTGCTTATTATATAATAGTAACGGATTTGGTCTGACAAGCCCACTTGAAATATTTAATCTGGGTAGGCACAAATGGAAAATAATAATAACAAAGGTATGTATTAATTTTAAAATATTTTTATTCACTTAAACATTAAATTCACAAACTTAACACTAATACACTAAAATAAGGCACATTCTTTACATGTTTACAGATATTCAAATTGCCATTTTTCATACATATGTATTAATAATATACAATTCTAAAAGATACTTTAATTGGCAGTGAACTTACTGACTTAGAATTTTGTTGGAAATGTTAGAAATAAATTAATTTTGAAACAAAATACAAAGAATTCTTAAAAAATACTTTAAAATGAAAGAAATAAATAACCTAATGAGTTTTCAGTCGATGTTTTTGAAATTATAATTTAACGGAAATTTGAAAATTTATGAATTAATTTAAAAGTTTATACTTTTGTATTAAAAAAAACATTATGTAAGTATTTAAAAAAATAGTATACAGGGTGATTCTAAATGAAATATGAATTATGACGACAAATATGTATTTAATTTGTTCTTAAATACTTATTTGACTACATCGTTACAGCCACTATCTTTTCTGAACTGTCTGTTTCTGAAATATTTTTCTATTTTTTTGCACCCTAAACTATAAATAGCCTTATTTACTTCTAGAAAGATACATAGGCTGGAAAATTCTTCTAAATAAAAATATTGCATTGTACATAGTATTCTGCAGATAGTAAAAAAATAATGAAATTAATTGAAAATATTAAGAAAACTAATTAAATCTTAAATCAAAGTAGGTGTGTACTTAACTAACAAGTAAACATTATTTTGAAAATAATTTATGAAATACAAAATAGGTTGAATTAGATACTATAATTTTATAATAAGACCGGTTATCATAATATTTACATAGAATTGATTTGAAGATCAAGAGTTTGATTAAGTATTTGTTTTTATAGTTATTACTTTATTTTTTTATATAACATGGTGGCTTAGTTTGAAAATGTAAGATTTTGAACCGATTTTTAATCACACATTTTTAAATTTAGTTATGGAGGGTTGGAAATCTTTTGAAAAGATCAAAAAATCTTAAAAAAAACTTTTAAAAAGATCAAAAAATAAAAAGATCTTACTTTATTCCATAATTTGAAGTATTTTTACAATATTGACCAAATCTTGCTATTAAATTAAACCAATATTCAATTAACATGAACTATGACACTATTTTTGAAATTCAGACTTTATTTCAGCTCTAAATATCTTTTTCATCACAGCCGAGACCAGCAGACCAGTTACAGATGCCCCCGACGGGATCGAAGCTGAGACCTTTGGGACAGATGTACTCCCATCCGAGTAGCGAGCCGAATTCCATGCGGGCGCATGATATGAACTTCTTGCACGATGACGGGTGGGGGAAGTTGCCAACGTCTAGGCATTCTATTGAACCTGTTGGATGAAATAAATATAAATAAATTAGTAGACTAGACAAAAAATAGAAAATGTTTTATGAATTTGTAAAAACAATCAGTAACAATTGTAACAGACACTTTTTTTAAACTTTGATCTAAATCAGTTCCGAAGCTTAAATTCACCCTGTATATACTCCTATAAAAAGACGTTTGTATTGCGTGCGTTTAAAGATCTTACAAAAATAATTTCAAGCTAAAAACGTCTGAACTATTTTACCCAATAATAGATACCCCATTATGTATATGTCCCAATAGTTATAAATAGCACAATTACACTAAAAATAATAAACTTTCCATACCTTTCCCATGCAAAATAACTTTAGTTCCTTCAGCGTACTTCAGCGCTACTCTCTCAGCGTTATCATCATAATAGTCGTAGCTGACCACGGGTTTACTCGTCCGATTCGGTTCATTCTTGGCCACCTTCTCGAAGGGTCTCCTCGCGACTGCCCGCGGCGCGGGCGCGGGGGTGGTAGGGACGTATGTAGGGGTGGTCGGACGGAGGGTGGTCGAAATACGTCTCTGTATCTTCTTCCTAAACACTTTACGTATGGGCGTTTGTGGTGTAGTTGATGATATGTACTGGTATTCCTCTGAAATGTTCATTTTTGTTATAGTTTTGTGGTTTTTAAAGTTATTGTAGAAAGTGTTAGTAGTTTCAAGAGATTTATATAGTTTGTGTTATGCATAGTTATAAGCAATAGAGTTTTGTAAAAAGAAAAGTTTAAGTGATTTTGAACTCTACTACTGTGATTTAGAGTGTTAGGTCAGTTTAATTTGAAAGTATTGGAGTTGTTTTCTAAAAGCAGTTAGGTCGTGGCTGTTTAAGCGATTGTTAACTTTATTTCTTTGATGTAGAGTGTTAATTTGAACAGAGATATTTTATTTCTAACTAAAAAGCAGCTACCAGGTAAGGAAAGGACAGTTCTAATATTACTAGGAGACTAAGAATAAGAAGTTATTAGGAACCTAAGCGAATAAAGACGGTACTGAGATTATTAGAAGATTACTACATCATTAAAGGAAGTCTTATAAAACTGAATATAGTATAACTCCACACACAGATTAAAGGAAGAAACGAAGGCGAAGCGAAGATAGAAAAGAAATATTAACACCTAAATAAATGTTAAAAGCCTTAAAGCTTGAAGAGTTATTAGAAAACGTTTGCCCAGAGTTCATAGAAGCAAAAGTTTCACAACCAGAAAACCCATCAGACAAAAGACCTTCAAGAAGACTTAATATTCCTCAAATCCTAACTCACCATCAAAAGTCTTAGTGACAGGTGACTCCAGCAAGTAGTCCCGGGTGAAGTAGCTAGGCTCACGGCTCTCCGGGGTAACCTGCCCTTGGCTGTATCCAGGGTAGTTATCACCAGCAGAAGTGGCGTATTTAGCATTACCCCGTACGACTGCGGGGTAACTTGTTACTTCGTTAGGGGTAGTAGGTTTCGGGGAAGAGTAACTATTGGCAGTGCTGTAACCAGCGGTTTGGGTAGTGAAACCAGCATTTGTGGAAGTGTAAACAGCGTTTGGGGTACTGTAGCCAGCGTTTTCGGTAATATAACCAGCATTCTGGGTAGTATAGCCAATGTTTTGGGTAGAATAACCAACATTAGGAGTAGAGAACACCTGGTTAGCAGGATATCTGGACACGGTAGTCCGTTTGGGAACTTCGAAAGTGGGCGAAACTTTGTCAAATTCAGTCGGAGTATTAGTATATCCTGTACTCCTTGGTGCTGTTGGGAAACCAGTGTAAACTTTACCAGCGTCTATGTCTGCAGCGGTCGTTCGCGTAAAGTCGAACGGCCTCGCAGTGTTTACTGTGAAGTCTGTCGTTTTCACGTCGTCGTATGTCGTTAGTTTCGTCGTGTCGTAGATGTTAATGGCGTCTCCGATTGTCGTTTGGACAAACTCAGTCGGATTGACTTTGTAAGTTGCAGTATTGTAATCCTCTGTTGGAGTCTTAGTGTCGGTGTATGTTGTGGTGTATCCTTGGGTAGTTTTCGTCCTGGTAGGCTTCGTGTCTTCGTCGTAATCAGTGCTGATCGGTAAAGGAGCTGTGATCAACTTGTGGGTTGCTATGGCTAATACTGTTTCGGCGTTGTAATCTGTAAGGTAAATCAATTAGGTTAGTAAATCGTAGACTACTTACTTCTTTTTATTTAGAACATGGTCAAGAAAGAGTAAGCTGATTTATATAAAAAAGCTTATTACAAAGGGAGAAAAACTCAAAATACAACTTTACCACGACATTTTTCGATTCTAATACAGACATCTAATTCCAAAACTTAACAGTTTCTCTAAAGATACATTTTCGTTAATTAATCAGTTTTTCTTTAAGATCATTAAGAACTTTTTCAGGATCCAATAATTGTCTTACCATCAAGCGTACTCCCATTCTCAGTAGTACTAAGACTGTCCCCCTTCCTCTTCAGCAATCCATCAAGCTGGTTCTGCTTGAAGCTGGCACTGTACTTCTTGCTCTGTCTCTTCGTCTCATCCTCATTGGTAGCTGAAGGATTCTGGTCTTTTAAGTCTTCTTTCAGGTTTACAAGTGGACGTCTCTGGACTTTAGGCACCTTGCTTGTGGGTACCCGAGGTTCTAGAGTGGGGTCTTCTATTGCGTCTATTGGTGAAATAATGAAGGATTATGGAGTGATGTTTGGTAATAGAAAAAACTGGATTATGTGTTATCAATAGGTTATGCACTTGTTTATCATAACATAATCGTTCATTCACTACATCATCTCATTATATTAACTGACCCCTAACTAAGTTCTAAGCTTGTATCTAATGGTATCAGAAACTACGCGCACACTCATTACTTCTACTGATAAATTACGTTTTACTGTCAGTCAATCAGTTTTCACTGAAAGATAGAACATAACATCTTTAGAAGAATTGGCTTCAATCCAGTATCATTTGTATTATCTCCATCAGCTCAAATAATGTCCTCACCGAGGGGTTTGAGCTTGCCCTGAATTTTATGTTTTAGTAAGGTCAATAGAGCGATTTTGGTACGAATTTAAAAGTAATTCACATCACACTCAAACTTATTTATACCGCTTATAACATATAACAACATAATCATTCACTATATCATCAAACCTAACTGACTGTAACTGACCCCTAACTAAGTTCGGAGCTTGTATCTGGGGTATCAGAAACTATGCACACACTCATTCACAGACACACACCCAGATCGAGACAAACATTTGTGGTTCACACAAATATTCACCCCGCACAGGAATCGAACCCGCAACCTTACGGATGGCAGTCCGGCATGGTGACCACTCTGCCATCGAGGTCGTTAATATCTTACCTATATCTCCAATATCCTGCAAAGACTCTTCACTCTCGAGCAGTAGTGTGGTCGGCTGTGACTGTGAAGTGGTGACGGGAGCCAGTGTCGTGGTGGTAGACGACGGGCGGCGACGGCTCGCGACACGGAACGGTCTTCGCGTCACCGATGGTGTCGAGGAGGATACTACTGGTGATACTGTTGTTGTTGTACCTGAAGAAGAGAATGGAGTAGATATTGTTATGTATTAAGTAATAAGAGAATTGAAATCTGTTGATTTTATACCAAAAGTTTTTTGTATTTTTTCACCACCATGATGGGCGCCAAATTTGCTTCGTAAAATACCTAAACTCTAGATTCAAATCTTAAATGATTACTTCCGTTCCACCCATCCTCAAAATATAGCACGATGAGGACAATATGGCAATAAATTAAAGCAATGTGTACTGGAAGTGCTAATTCATAGAAATACTTTAAATATTTTGGTCTACGTATATGTTTTAGTAGGTTAGGTAAGTACTATGTTTAATGTACATCTAATATATAAAATTCTCGTGTCACAGTTTTCGTTGCCATACTCCTCCGAAACGGCTTGACCGATTCTCATGAAATTTTGTGAGCATATTCAGTAGGTCTGAGAATCGGCCAACATCTATTTTTCATCCCGAAATTCCTACTGGAACGGGAACTACGCGTGTGAAACCGCGGGGCGCAGCTAGTACATATATAAAAAAATACAGTAATTAATGCAAACTGTTCTATTACCACGTTCATTCATAATACTTACAAACCGAATAATAAGCTCATTGTCAAGGTTCATACAAACAATTCGTGCTACAATAGCTGGTAAAAAGTAATACCTATTGATAGTATGTGTGCCAAGGATTGTGTCACTCACTACGGCATATGTAGGAAGTACACGTTTGTATGTTTGTATTGTTATGATAGTAACAAAGTTTATTGATGCGTGAGTGAGACGAAAGTTGTAATAATGAGTTAAGCAAATAGAGAAATAGTAAAGTAACTCTCGCTTTAAAATTATAGTATGTGGCGACATCTGCACGCCACATAGGAACTAAGTACTAACAGCGACATCTATCCGCAACTGTGGGAAATAACTGAAGAGTCCTGAATCGCGCAAGCGAAATTTACAGCGCAATTGACTATGTATACGAGAGCCCGACTACAACCGTCGGGCAGCTGCCCCCCAGACATAACACCCGTCTGGTCGGAGGATCCTCCCTTTTCAATGGGGATTCCCTCATCCCCATAAGTACACAATACTTGGGTGTGTGTGTGAATGAGTGTGTGCGTAGTTTCTGATACCCTAGATACTTGTAACGAACTTAGTTAGGGGTCAGTTACTATAAGGAGATGATGGAGGGAATGATTATGTTATGTTATGTTACTTTCCATGTTAAATTAGAAAATACGACTAAGTTTGCGGAAAATTACCCGTGGGGATATAGCAGGAGCGTATGGTAGATTCAGAAAAACTTATAAATAGACCAGTGAAATAGTTAGTTAGTATTCGGGATAAGTTAGTAGTATTCACGGGACTGGGAACAGAAATCGAGTCACTTTATTAGACTATATTAGATGCGTAAGGCTTGCCTAGTAGTTTGGCAGCATATCAAGTTGATGAAATGTGAAAATTGACGTTTTCTTATTTGTAATAATTCCGGACACACGGCTACTTACTATAAACTCGTATAATAATCCTTGTTTCCGTGATAACAATCAAACAGACGTACTACAATATTACAAATTAGTGTTACTACAAAGATGAGACTTCCATAGATGGTATCTGTAAACACATAACGAGTTGATCCATTGTTTTGTATCGCTCGACCGGCAAATGGCCGAATATACCAACATGTCTAAATGATATATTTATGATAAGTAAACAGTGTTTATGTATGAATATTTGAGATATACGGATATTTAAAGAGACAGATTTTAGAACGCGCTAATTTCAGAGAATATTTTTACATAATTCCTTTTTTTTATTTAACCTGTATCGTCCCACTTCTGGGCAAAGGTCCCCCCTCAAATCCCTCCATCTATCCCTGTAAGTACTTAGCTTAGTTTATTGAGGAAGGCTACTGGGACAATGAGTTTCCCTAGGGACTTATGCACAGCTGTTCTTTTTTATAATCTCTGTTTAGTTTTAGTATCCATAGTTGTTTGAATGAATGTGTGTGTGAATGAGTGTGTGCGTAGTTTCTGATACCCTAGATACAAGTTACGAACTTAGTTTGGGGTCAGTTACTATAATGAGATGATGAAGTGAATAATTATGTTATGTTTATAAACATTTTTATTAGATGCGATGTGAATGTTATTTGGTACTCTCTACATTCTCATACTCATTTATCTATAAATATTGTTAATTAATTGTAATGGTATCTACAGTTGAAAACATTCGTAGTCTGTGGAAAAAAGTTTTGAGAGAAATCCACCACATCATCATCTAAGATTATATACCTAAGCAACACCTTATAAAACCTTTGAAGCCCCTTGTGAAAATGCTTTTACATTTTCACCATATTACCTTCTGAAAAAATGAAAAGAAATGGTTTACGGCCCTTATACTTAACATAACATAATCATTCACTTCATCTCACTATATAGTAACTGACCCCTAACTAAGTTCATAACTTGTATCTATGGTATCAGAAACTACGCACACCCTCATTCACACACACATCCAGACCGAGACAAACATTTGTACACAGACATATATTTACCCCGCACGGGAATCAAACCCGCCACCTTACGGATGGCAGACTGTACCCACTCAGCCTAAGCCAATACAGTTATGTATTCTATGCTAATTTAAACATTGAACAATGTGATATCATTGCGTTTGTGTATCATTAATTATGCGCACCGATTCGCGTTGCACAATACGTTGTAGGCAGTGATAGATAATAAGGCCTGAGGCTTGAGAATAGTGAAGTGATGTGATTAATTTACTGCATGGGATTTTTTAATTGAAGTTTGTCTTTAAAATATTAGCTGGTTAGTTATGATTAATGTGTCTTGAATGTCAGTGGTTCCGAAAGTTCAATGAAAATGATACTACTGCTAGGTGTGTTATTTATTGTAGTCTCGAATTTCTATTTCCAGTTAAATAAAGCTTCATATCTTTCCTTTTATAAAGGTAAATTGATTGATTGGTAATTGATTCAGTTAGATCTTCACTCACAACTTTTTATGTCTTAACATGGCGGAATTAAGTGAAGGTTTTAAATTAAAAAAAAACAGTAGAAATTGACTTACAATATTCAAATAAATTAAAGACACTTATACAAATTAATAATACAAATAAAAAACCAAACCGCCATTTCTAGAAATAGAAACAACATCATAAACAGCTATTTAAAAAATCAATTCCAAAAATTACACATATTTATTAATAATTTATGTTAATATTTCTCAACACATCACCGGAGGCACGCAAACATCAGTTGACAATGTCGCAAGGTCGGGTGATTTCGCGATTTCTCAATATTACATACATCCCATGATCTGCGTCGTGGGAAATTATGTATTTTCTATATTATTGTTGAAATACCATTACTGTGTCTCACGCTCTTGTTGGGCCATCAACGTTTTTCCATAGATTTGTGGATTGTGGCAATTCAGGACGGACTTTTTGTGTTGTTATAGTTGATAAGTGGTATACAATTATTGCTTTGTAATTATTAATTACTAGTAGCTCCCCGCGGTTTCACCCGCGTAGTTCCCGTTCCCGTGGGATTACGGGGATAAAATATAGCCTATGTCACGCACTGATAAATTAGCTTTCCATTAGTGAAAGATTTTTTTAAATCGGTCCAGTAGTTTCGGAGCCTATTCATTACAAACAAACAAACAAATCTTTCCTCTTTATAATATTAGTATAGATGTACTTTTTGTTCCTTACTAATACTTGCATCATGATGTCAAGAGAAAGATATAGTTCTCTTTACCGTGATAATAAGTACTCCTAGTTTGTAATTTTCTTAACTAATATTATAAAGTGGAAAGATTTGATTGCTTGTTTGTAACGAATAGGCTCCGAAACTACTGGTCCGATTTCAAAAATTCTTTCACTATTGGAAAGCCACATTATCCCGGAGTGTCATAGGCTATATTATATTTACGCGGGTGAAACCGCGGGGCGCTGCTAGTCCTTAATAAACAGGCTACTTATTGCAAATATATTATTATTCAAATCGGTGGATCAGTAAATTTAAACAAACGAAATTTATAGCTTATTATTAGTATTATACTCGTATTATTAGATTGTATCTCACATCAATATTCTTAAGATATTATTGATACACTTCTGGAATATTAACATGACAGGTTTCTTGTTTCTCTCGATAAATATGTAGTATCTTTCTTCTAATTTAAACATATTCTTGGTTTTATGATTAAACGCAAATAAAATCTTGATATTATTATAAAATTTTTGTTTTTAAAAGTACTTGTATATGATTTGGTAGGGAAAGCTATATAATTTAACTCTTTGAGAGCACTCCACAACCTCCTGGGATCCTCCTTTCAGTTACAGGAGGTATGCGATTCTACGCATTTTACCAATGAAAAAAATGTAGTAAAGTACTCTAAGTTTCAAACTCAAAATGAATTTTAATTCAAAAGTTGCAATTCATCTTAGTGTTATTAAATATTTATATTGTATCTACGTCATGTCAGAAAGGAAAGTTAGTCGCAAATTGTTTGAAGGCGGTGAAAGGTATTCAGGTATTTCTCGTTCAAAAACATAATCCGATTATTAATACCACTTGTTTGTCTAAGTGAGAGTGAAGCTCTTTTGATTGTAAATAAAATTAAGAGTTTGTATTAAAGTTCGTCTTATTTCATCGTAGAGCGCGTTTTAGACTTGATTTTTAATAAAAATTTTAAGAGTCAATATTTAGGTTTGAAGAATGCAAAATATAATAAAATCAATCACTGACTCCTAACTAGGTTTATTACCCGTATCTAGGGTATAAGAAACTACGGACCCACTCATTCATACACATACCCAATTCAAAATAACCATTTGTGGATCACACAAATACCTCACACGGGAATCCAACCCACAACCCTTTGCTTGCCAACTAATAACTTGACGTTTAATTAGTTCCAGATATGCACCATACACTAAAATTAGAAACACCCATACAGACGTAACATCTAGTAATTGCGCAAATAACGAAAGTCTAGAGAGTTAGTTTCGTTACACTTGACCGACTGCTTTCACGGACTGCTTCTCGCCGACGCCACTAGGATAGATCAATGAACTGACACCACTAGGCCTTAAACATAATCTGCCTTATTTGCGTTGCATTTTTAGTCTGGTTTAGCACTAAACCAGGTTTTACAATCAATTTTGAATACTGTCAAAGTGACAGATTTGACTGACAAGGTGTCAAATGCAGACCTGGTTTTGTTAAACCAGACTAAAAATGCAACGCAAATAAGGCAGTATAGAATTATGTGTAGTTGAATACTCGTAGTAATACCTAGTTAAATATGCAGCTTTCAAGCGCGAGGTCATAAGTTCATATCCGATCAGATGTAAATAGTTTGATTCATAAACATTTATTCTGTTTGGTCCTCGACGAAGGAGAAATTTATTGAAATAATACAATAAGTATCTGTAAGATTCAATGAGACAAATGAGAAAGGGTACCACCGATGATAAAAAAGTAAGGTGTAATTAGAATAGTGAGAAGGAATCGGCGCAATTACAACAGACATCTCGAATCAAATAAATAAAATGTATTAGTTTGAATCACTGCAATAAATACTTTTTCCAAATAGAAAAACAAAAAAACACATTCTGTAAATTATAGGTAAATAAAATCGTAAAATATTTAAAAATCAAACAACTGTTAGTTAAACAGTAGTCAATAGACTCACGTAACTTCGGTAGTGGTATTGTTACTTCCGAAGTAGTAAGTATTGAGTAGCGACAATCGTAAAATAATAAAGGAAATTACTTTAATGACTGTACGCAGTAACAGTCGGTGATTTCGTTCATTATTTTCACTTTACGAGCTTTTGTCGAGTTTATTAATTGTTACCAATCATGCGAGTTGAGTTTTATTTGAATTGTTAGAAAAGTTATTCTTTAATGAATGTGAGAAATGCTATAAGATATATTGAAATAATAGTTATTTTTAACACACTTGCTTATAAAGGGGCTCTTATTTGTGCAAAAACAGTTGAATAATGACACACTTGATTCACTAGTGAGTTATAGTTTTTTTTTTTCTTTCCACTCTTGAGATTAAAATCGACTTTTACCCCCAGATATCGAGGATTAAAAACATACTTTCCGAGCTAGTGGGATGAAAAACATATTATTGAACTGCTATGTGGAGAGGAAAGTTTGATATTATCGATTGAGAAAATTACGGGTCTTAGGGTATAAACTTATCTACATACCAACGTATAAACGGGACCCTATTAATAAGACTTCACTGTCTATCCGTCCGTCCGTCTGTCTGTCACAAGGCTGTATCTCAAGAAGCGGGATAGCTAGACCGTAAAAATTTTCATTTAATCTATAAGTACTTAGGTATATATAAAGCTGAAAAGTTTGTTTATTTGTTTGGTTGAACGCGCTAATCTCAGGATCTACTGATTTCGGTGATTATTTCGGTGTTAGATAGCCCATTTATCGAGGAAGGCTATAGGCTATATATATTTTATCCCCGTATTCCCACGGGAACCGGAACTACGAGGGTAACGACGCGGGACGCTTCTAGTAAGTATATAAATAAACTAGCAGTGCCCAGCGGTTTCACCCGCGTAGTTCCCGGTCCCGTGGGAATTTCGGGATAAAACGTAGCCTATTCTTCCTAGTTCTTTCCCGGACCATAAGCTACCCCTGTACCAAATTTCAAGTCAATCGGATCAGTAGTTTAGCAGTGAAAAGGTAACAGACAGAGAGAGTTATTTTCGCATTTATAATATTAGTTAGGATTAGGATCTCAAAAAATGGGCGTCAATGTACCTTATTTAACGTCAATTTAACGTAAATATTTTCAAATTTTCTAATACTTTAAACATCAACACAAAATCACGGACCGTAACAAGTAACTAATTACTATATTATATAACCATAACCGCTTCACCTAAATAAAACCCGTATCATGCCGACTAGAAAATTACATATCTCTAATAACTATATTTATAAAGACAGTTACTAAGATCATACGCTACATGTGAAATGGCTTTGGCTTTCAGGCTCACTAGAACTTAAGAACTGTTATATTTGGTTTTTGAATATTATTTATAAATATTTCTTGAACTTCTTGTCAAAGCGAAGAGGATTTATTTTTAAACTAGCAGCGCCCCGCGGTTTTACCCGCGTAGTACCCGCTCCCGTGAGAATGCGTAGCTCGTAGTATCATACAATCTCGGCACAATTCACCATCGTATGTTAAAAAAATTAAGTTACAGCGCCATCTATTGGTAGGATTTGTGACTACAAAAAGTTACAATAAAACATACGATTACTTATACACAATCCCATGAGAATTTCGGGATAAAAAGTATCCTATGTGTTATTCCTAGTTATAAGGAACATCTGTACCAAATTTAATCAAAATCGATACAGCAGTTCTTGCGCGAAAGTGGAACAAACATCCAAACTCACAAACATCCAAACATACAAACTTTCACATTAATAATATTAGTAGGATAAGTAGGATTATATGTAATTTAGGTTAAAGTTGAATTCAAAAACCTCCCCAGTACAAAAGACGTAAACGCGCTCAAATCGTTTACTTAATTTAATAATGTTGTAATACTCGGAGTCCCAAAGTAAGAGTACATAGTATTATTTAACTTGTTCAAAACCCATAATAAATGCAATCAAATCTATTAGAAACATGTCAATTATCTTCACGAACACACGAGCGAATAATCGAATATTTTACGGTCATTCCTCGGTCTACGTATTATTGTAGCTGCATTCAACCTGCCGTGATGTATTGATGAAATTTATTGTTAGTTGTGTGGCAATCTGGCCGTGAACGTTTAGCTCGCTCTAACGAGTGCGATGTGCTCGATTTGAACAAATATATTGTGGTTTTTCAATAGATTGTAATTACTTGTTTTATATTTTAAAATTGTTTACTGTTTTTTTATTTAAATCATTCTGAAATAGAGTGGTTTTAAGCGCATAATAAGAATAAAATATATTCATACTTTTTAAAATTGTTGTTATTTAGATTAATATTTTTTCAATAGGTATATTTAGAACTAGCTCCGCACTTGCGATTTGACTCCCCTTATTTCTGTTTCGCATGAGGCATTTATTGAAGTAAATAAAACACAAAACATTTTAAAATCGTGCCATGTCTTAATTTGTACGACATTAGTTTCGCACGGCAATTTATTTTTATATGCGTAAATCAAATTAATGTAACAACCAAAATCGAAAAAATACCTCTCAAAAACCATTTAAATAAAACTCTATTGCAGTAATATAAATAAGGAATTAGATAATTCTTACTATAACTACAACTAAAAACAGAACTTAAATTCAATTTTAACTCAACATTCACACAAAGTTACATAAAACCCATGTATTTTGTAACCTTAGTCCAAAAGCGGGTCTTTGTCCTATGCTTTCCCAGGCTATTGTACAAACACTTTCCATGATACAATAGAGTGTTATATAATGAATGCCTGTTGACCCAGAACTTTCACTGTACAGAGATCTCTCTCAGTAGAGTATTGATAGTTTATTGTTACTATACTAAGTTATACACGTGTTTTTTATTTATTTGCGGATTGCGGAAGCGTACGTCATAAAATTGTTTGATAGATAGATAGTATTATCACCACATAGCTTAAACCACTGAACGTACTTATTTCGCCGAAACTAGGCACATAAACAGTTATTCAAAATCGTTAAGTCTGTAAGAATATTACTGATTGACTGCAGTCAATCAGATTCTCACAGACTCAACGATTTTGAATTTTAAATTTGGAAATATAAATAAAACAAAGTCACGGCTTGACTTCTTATTTCTATATAACGATAGTTTAAATCTTCTTGGAATTAAAATATTTGTTACATTTTTTTGATTGTAAGTGTTTCTTAATTTATTCATTTATTCAAGTTGAATATACTTGCATAATATTTCAGTTTATTTTACTAGATGAATTTCTAAACTACCTGTTAATGACTAATATCGCGTGCTAGGTGTAACTAGCAATCAGGTAGTGATCTAGATACCGTGCTTCCATGTTCTAGGTATTTGGGTCAATTGTGTTATACATACTCTGTAGATATTACTATAATAATAGGCTGTTTGGTTTACTTGGCTTACGTAGTAAAAATATTTCTATGAATGAAAATATGCAAAGCTGATTCATAGATATGATATTTTGTGTGTTTTTTTATATAAATCTTGTAAAAAGTACAGACACCATAAAAATTATGTTTTATATTTATAATATTTATAAGTAAGTTTCCTAAATTTTAAGTATTGTATAGGCGTATTGGTGATTTACTATATTATGATGATGACCAAATCTTTATCTACACTAATATATAAAGCTGTAGAGTTTGTTTGTTTGGTTGAACGCACTAATCTCAGGAGCTACGAGTCTTTTTTTTTTAAATCTTTCGGTGTTTGATAGCCCATTTATCGCGGAAGGCTGTAGGCTATATTTTATCCCCGTATTCTTATGGGAACGGGAACTAGGGGTTAAAAGATAAGTTTGTTTGAGGAAGTAGGCTTAATTCAACAGCCCTACATGCCCCGGGGGCCCTCCCAATCTCGGATCACGGTGGTATGCAGTTCTATGCATTTTCATCGCGTTAAAAAAAGGCTTAATTGAACATAAGGTGACAAAAGTAGCTGGAGATAGTTGCACCTGTTACACCGAAAAGAGCACCGCTCTTAAATTATAGAATGTCATGATCTCATGATAAATGAGTAAATAAATAAAGCATAAATGTCACAAGTATGATGTGTGTACATCGCTATCTACGTAAAATGTCTAGGTCAACGCGTTTGTTTACAAATTGATACATTTTATTTGTTTTATTTCGCTGTGACATTGATCTTGTTATGATGACAGTGTGAACGTGGTTTGGGTGTTTCAACAGGATCTCGTTACGAAAGAATGTTGACGATATGCGACGGAAAATGGAGATTTATGTTATGAAAATATTATAGTAGTGGTGGATGTTTTCTAGTTATGGAAATTGTATAGTTTTATAATGATTGTAGGTGTAAATATTGTTTAATTCTTCTTGATGTTTAGTTTTTGTTAAAGAGTTATTTCAATATTGTTATCATTTTGAGGGTTCGATTCGTTGGCGAAGTACGAATTAATATTACCACATTGTACTTTATTTTTAAGATTTACTTCATAATTAATTATTACTGTATTTTTGCAGTAAATCTTGAAAAGTTTGAAACTACTAATAACAGAATTATCTCCAAAGGTTAGGGAATGTCCATTTCTACGGTCTACGCTAGTTTACATTCATAAAAGTAAAACAAACAACATTAATTTGGTTCCCAAAGAGAATTTGTTTTGTTATGTATTACGAGAGGTTCTTTGTTTAATATTAGCTCTTTATATAATGATTGTGCAAAATGTTATTTTATAAAATACACAATTATGTCAATTATATAAAATATAATGTATATGTGAAACGGGCATAGCCGTGGGAAAGTGCAAGTTTCACTTATTGTCGGGGCGTGGGAACGTATGGCTGAAACTTTGTTGTATTTCGACTTCTTATATAATTTTCTTTTCTTTACGTAATTAAGCAATATGTTATTTTTAAAATATATATAAAGTTTTACATACTTATGTACATGAAACAATGTTGGTCTTCTTCTTCTTTTCAATGGCCACAATAAATATAGAAAAGTTAAATTAAATTAAATTGAATTAAATTTTTCCGGACCAAAACTCAATGTTGGTATAATTTATTCATTGAAGGCTCTACTTATTTCAGTTAAGATACTTTTTATCCTAAATCCCAGCCAGTCAGTCTCGGATTAACCCTTAATCAAATTAAGCAATTGCCTAGGGCACCACGTCTGGGGGGCACCAGAAAACACCAGAAAAGGGGCACCAGAACACAAGGATAGGGGGCCCCAGGGCCGTAGCTATGCTTGAAATGATAAATGCCCTACCTTGTTGAACATAGCGAGCTCAGTGTTAGTGAATTTTTTTTTTCGTCGTCAATTTCCACTCTAGCTGCAGCCAGTGTTGGATTACCCCTAAGGCACACTAGGTCTAGACTAGAGGGGTGAGGGTATAAAAGGACGCGAGTGGAAATTTCTAGAGCAGCAAATTTGGAAGGGCGGCATATATACAATTCTTTATATCTTATATACTAATACATAATTATATGTATATTGTAGTTCTTCGTTTAACCATGTAATTAAAGTAAATAAATACCGCCCAATCAGACAGTTACCTCAAAAAGGCATTTTTTTAAAGTCATTACAAGCCATGCGTCAGCAATTACATACACTGGATGTAATCACTTAATTTTCCTTCATAAAGGTCGGCCATCAATCTGTTTCCATCTTCCGTAACCAAAATAGGCAATTCAATGTCAAATTAATCAATATTGTATTTAATTTGATTGTCAGGACGTAATTATTTTCACGCGTATGAAATTGTTTTCGTTATTTCATAAAGTAGGTAGTATTATGCTATTAAATTGACAATACGAGGCAGAAATGTTTCTTTATTTGATTGAAGTTTGATGAGAAAAGTATCAGCCTGTAAGATTCCTTGCAGGGCAAAACTTCTTCTTTTCTCTTACCGAAAATTTAAGATCTTTTTTAATTCAAGATCTATGATGAGGAAATATCTTGAACCATTGTGTTACGTACGATTCAAACAAAAAATATATTTCTTTACTACCATCTATAGATCTATAGAATGTTCGTTTTCTTTTTTATCTTATGATTTAATTATAATGCCTTTCTCTACATTATTAATAGATATCAGATATAATAATAGACACCTTTCTCTATTACAATAATTTATTACTTAGAGTAGAGAAAGCTCTGTTTGATTTGCCTATCATATTTATAAAAATATATGTAGATTTAGTTAAAAGAACATAATTTAAAAATATATTATTCGACGTAGTAAAAGCAGATCATAATTTAAAAATACATTTTTTAATATTTATTAAAATACGAGTTTTATTGCGAAGATAGTGTATATTTACATATTAGATATTTCGCAATAATAATGTCGCCTAGTAAGGTCGGCCATCTTTCTTACAGGTTTGGCTAGTCTAGGTACGTATGGCTTTCAATAAACAACTGTGATACGTAAAGATGGTCTTAATTTTATTTAAATTATTTATTGGTTACGTGTGTATTAGTATGCGGTATTTTCCAATTGCTTCAAAGAGCAATAAAAAATGTAATTTAGCAGAAAACATACCTAAAAAAAAACAGAAAAAACATACTTTCAAGATGTTTTTTATGTACTTATGTATAAATTCTAATACAAGTGAACTGTTTTGTAAGTTCTTTTGAGAATAAAGTTTCTTTAAACCGAAACATTTATGAAATAAATAAAAAGTAGACGAAATTGGTATACGAGTATGTAGCATTATATAAACAGTTCAAGTTACACGAAAAAACGAATGACATTTCGTATTTTCGCTATAATTCGTTAAATAACTTGACTGAAGGGGTGTTTTCAATTGAGAAAAACTTAATACAAACGGGAGTCACGCAGGAAAAACACACAAACCTTTTAAAATAAATAGAAAATATTATTACCTTGGCAACTTATTTTCATGAGCGAATTTTCAGAAAATTTTCCCTTAAAAGTTAGTTTTCAGTCAAAAGTTATACCTATAGGTAACTTTTGACAAGAAAACTAACTGAGTTAAGTGCCTGCCTTAAAAAGATTCTGACAAATCGATCTCCATTTTCGTAGTCACACCAAAGCAAAATCTTTCATAACTGCAATCGGATAACAAAACAATATTCTCTAGTAAGTAATACCGGATCGGATAGTAACTCACCATTTCCCCCCACCGGCCTGCGGCGCGCGTAGTTGCGAGTCGCCGGCCTCTCGTTGCGTTTGACAGTCGTGTTCAAAGATGGCCGTCTCCCGCGGTTTTCCACTCGCGTCTCATTCCGCGCGCTTTCAACCTCTTTCCGCGACTTGAATTTGGAACCCCCTCGGCGGAACTTCGTGGTGGATTCTGTGTTTATGGTTGTGGTTTCTACCTCCGTGGCGTCGGCGTCGGGAGTTTGAGATGTAGAAGAAGGTGATGGAGGTTTCGTGCGACGCGGGAATGTGCGTCTTGGGACCTGGGGAAGAAAATTGTTGTGAGTATTTTTGTATTTTATATTCATTTGTTTAGTCTTAATTTTATATTGAATTGTATTTATTACAGATTGGTAGTATTATTTTAGCTACTTAAGGTTTTTTGTAACAATATATTCTAGTGCTATTTAGAGTCTTAACTAATGCGCAATAGTACAACAAAGACATTTTCGAAGTCTCATGCGTCGGATATTTTATAAATAAATAGTTTTATATTACAGTACTTATGGTTTTTCTTATTTATTAAAATAAATACATATTTAGTTATAAGTACCCAATATCTTTATATTTGACTAGGAACATACATTTCATAATATTAATAAGTATGTATTTACTAATCTAAAGTTGACACACTACAAACATAATTAATTTAACTCATCAATTAATTCATACACTGTTAATACAACGAAACTATTAAATATCATAGTTCATTTACATAAATAATTATAATTTATTGCTGTATAATAAATTAATTTATTGATCAATGTATTGACACCAAGGATTATTCTCATCTGATTGCACGATTAGTATTTATTTTCTTTTCCATTCACGGGACTATTAAGGAGTCCCGGTCTTTTGGAAGGCTAGTATGGGGACAAAGCCTTTTTTTATTTTCTTATTATTATTGGACACACAGATTAAATACTATCTATAGAAAACGGAACAGACCAGAAAATTATTTTTGTGAAGTTATCGCGCTATCGGATGAGAATAAATAAATACTTAGATTATTATTAGTATATAAATAATAGGTTAATAACGTGATAATGTTCTTATATCGAAAAAAATAAACAATAAAGCACAAGAACACAGTTGATATTTATACTTATATTTCTTTATATCTATTCAGATTATAAGAGACCTTGGACCTCATATATAAATCGTTAACCATCTCGGACCAATATAAACCTCATTGTTTCCTTATCTTTTTGTAAATACACATAACATAAGTGCATATTATATACTTATAAATATAATCTTTATTACATAATAATTACTTAGAAACAAGTAAACGCAAGAAAAGCTTAATTTATTACATAGGACCATGATGAAAATTGGAAATTACTAACACAACACAGTGATGAAGTTTTGTAATAACTCGTAGTTGTAATTTGGTGTGAAACTTGTTATTTGGTAATATTATTTTATTTATTGTTCGATATAAGTAAAATGTTTACCGTTATACAACAGTTTTATTACATAACAATTTAATTTATATTATTGTCGTTGAAACGTGTGATTCAAAACATTTTTATAGTTGTGAGAACTTCTTTGTTCATAATATTTGACACTTCAAAAGAAGATGTCGTGAAAGAAAAATGGTTCTTTTGTTCGGAATTCAAATAAGGTATACCGTCTTGCTTACTTTTCATGTTTTGTAACAGAAAAGTTAGGAATAGCCTGGTCTAGTAAAGTTAAGCATAACTTTCTGGATTTTTGAAGTGAAAACTTCTTTAGCGGCGCTGAGCACTTTTTTTGTATGGGTAAAAACTTTCAAACTCGCGTCAGGGTCACGTGATGCTGATCAAAAAGGCGTAAGATCAGCATCACGTGACGTTTATGATAACTGAAGTAAGAAACAAACATTGTATTCTACCTCATAAATGATAGTACTTTTATACTTATAATTAAACACAACGTTAATATTGAAGTTTTCACTTCTGCCGGCACTCCCGGAGTGCTACCTTTTTTTTTTTTTTTAAGAAACGGTACAAAAATAGCAAATTACACAAAAAATAAACAAAAATCTTAAATACATAGTTGTTCATAAAATGACTGAACGCGGTGCTAATTTATTTTAAAAAAGGAACGAAACATTTACGTAAACAATTTTTTTTTTTTATTTATTCAAGGTAAAGTAATTCCGTGGTTAAGGCATTAAGTTTCTAAGTGTCATTATAGTAGAACATGTCCGTTTTGCGGTTGGAACGCGGTTAGGTGTGTGCAAACAGAAAAACATACTTAGAAAATGGAGTTGAGATTAAGAAATAGAAATAATAATTAAAAATGACATTTCATTATTTAGGTTGTATGTAATCTTTAAAATTTAAATAGTCAATAAGGTTGGTATATAAACCTCCTTAGTTCAGGCGAGTTCATATAAGTAAGTACATAATAACGATAAAAATACAATCTCATCCTTGTTACTAAGTTACAAATACGGCACTTACAAATACCAATTCATATTGAAGTAATTACAAAATGACCAAATAATCGATATTACAACCGTAATTACAGTTAATTCCATTCAAATGGCGTTGTCCACCTTCACAGCGCGCCCTAAAAGGTAGCCATTATTTAGCAACGGTTACGTAAAACGAACATCATCAATTCGAAGTTTAAATTTAAATATAGTGTTGCCCACTTAGGCTTTTGTTGTTAGTTTATAGCCAGGTTTTGAACTATTTATATGGTATACAAATTGAAAAATATCATAATTTAATAACAAACATAATTTATGACTAACTTTGTAGCTATAAATTATTTAATAATAGATACTGCGAGCGCTATTTGGGTACTCAAAATAATAATATTCAAGGTAGTCAAGAGATATTTGAAAAGCATGGTAGGTTTGTGGAAAACACGTGATAAACAATATGTATCTACCTATCCTTGCCTAAAAGAACTTGCGTTCCCAATATCTTAAGACAGTAAAAGTACTGGAACTTTCACATTATTAATTATTGCAAGTTCTTAAAATTATTCCATTGACAAAAAAAAAATTCAAGAATGCTTTTTTTAAATTTCGATTTTTCAAATAACGGTTCTAAGTAACAAACTAAAAACAAAAATAAATATCTTTATCATTCAAGTAGTTCAGATAACTACACGTCAGCAGGAGAAATCTTAATTAATTGTTTTATAATTAGATTGGTGTCCGTTGGAGCGTGACGCGTTGTCACGCTACGGTCACGGCGTTTGTGACAAACGTTATTAGGTGGCGTGACTAATGTTGTACACCATTAATGAGCGATTGACTTGATTTAATAAGTGTAATAAATGTTATATGATATAGTTATGATAATATGTAGTTTTGTTGAGCCCTTTGTTTATAAAAAAGTATAATTTTCAATAAAAACCTCTTATAATAATCACGGCTATTCACTAGTGACTTTTTATAGATACATTATTTTTGAAAATTATTAAATTAGACAATATTTTTTTGGTTGAAAGTACAATTTTATCGGTTAAACACTAATTTATTCTGTCTCTGTGTGATCACGAATTCCGCTAAAACCAGTTGATACGCCGAAAATGTAAATTAAATTATAATATAAAACCATAAATTTCGAACTTAATTTATTAAAATTATCCTTAATTTGTCAGTGAGTGAGCAAACGACATGAAATAATTACATATTTCTGTTCAGAAAGTAAATTTTCGTTTAATTTCAAACTCGTTACCACAAACTGGGGCAGCAAAAAAACATGGCAACTCTCACGTTGAGTTGCGAAGTTTCTATACACAATTATACAATATTCATACCTCTATGGTGCTACGGCTATTTCATAATTTCGATTTTATAAACGCTTTAAAGTATTTTAAGTGTCGACAAGAATGTCGGGTTCTGTGAGCTACATTACGGAACCAGTTGAGAGGCATGCGACATAATTATAAAAAAAATATTAATTTCATTGTAATTATTGTAAATTAAAACAGTTTTCTACGCAATTTAATTCTACACAATGACAAAAATAAATACTCTAGCTGGCTATATATAAAAATACCAGAAGAACTCGGATTTAAATTTGAATTTCGAATAAACCTAAAACTTAATAAAGAATTTTGCTTTTAAAATCGCAAGCTGAGGATAAAATTCGAATTTCGAAAAATAATTTTAATAAAACTAGTTTTTTATTCAAACCAGTCTCATTAAAGTATTATTTTTTTATAATTTATTATTATTTTCTTCTCACCAACCACTTGAAAAAACATTTCTAACCGCTTATCTTGATTAATAATTTAAATTTTAATAAAGTAATTGAATATTATATAATATATGAAACTAGATTATAATCAAAGACAAGTATTTAATTAGATTCTCTTTTGGAAACATGTTTTTTTATGTAAATACGTAATTATATGTTACTAAAGAGGTTGCGAATCTACTTTTTATTATTTCCTGCACACATTTGTTCCGTTTGTTGATTACTTTAAATGCAGCGAGAAAAAAGTTGAATTTTATTACTTTACTAAAACGGATTGGACATAGATTTTTTGCTATAACTTGTTCTTGCGAAACGCTTTTATGTAATTTATCAATGAAACTTTGTTACTCAAAAAAAATAGTTGTTTTATCTATGGAATTGATTTGAGAGAGATCTTATTTTATTTAGTACATGTAATGTAAGTACCTAATGGGTAGTGTAGTGATAGTTAGATTTTATGCCAGATTTCGAACAGGGTAAAAATCTACACGGGAAAACCGAAGTGCCTAGTTAGTCTTAGTATGCGTAACTTTAGTTCAAAGTACTAAATTGTACCTAAATTTTATTCTGAACTAGCGGCGCCCCGCGGTTTCACCCGCGTAGTTCCCGTACCCGTAGGAATATGGGGATAAAATTATGCTAAATACCTTTCCACTGAATCACTCTATCTATTAAAACCATCCGCATGAAAATCCGTTGCGTAGTTTTAAAGATCTAAGCATACATAGGGACAAAGAAAACGACTTTGTTTTATACTATGTAGTGATTTAGTGGCAACACTTAACCGTTATTTTTTTAATTCAAATGGCTTACTAATTACAACTTTCGAATAATCCAAAGCTAATACGTATTACATTAAATAAATCGATTAACCAACTTCATTAGACAGATGGGTGTAATGTATTTATCCATTACGCCACAAATATGCGGTTACATAAGATTCAAGATCAGACCAAACATTACGTAGGGCCGCGCCTGTAATCAATGGACAGCTTTATTTCACACTTTCCTGTTTAAGTAAAATCGATTTCCTTATTTTTATTTTCTAAAACGTAACTTCAACTGTTTTTTTTTTCGTTGAATGTTACTGGTCTGACATTTACTAAATATGGCATAGACAAAGTTCACTTTTATTGATTGAATCGTTCCTGGTTCGAATTTCAAATTGTTGAATGAATAAACTTATTTTTGAAAATGTACCATAGGAAACCGCTAGTTTTTCGACAAAGTTCGAGCTCCCGGTTTAGATTTTTGGATTGCGCTGTACATATTTGCTATTTTCTAAACATGGCTAAAGTTTACGATCACCAACACGCACAAATAAGCGTCTATTCCTTCTATTCCTCCTCGTACTAATATCATAGTGAGAGAGACTTCACCACACACGAAAGCCTTAAGATCTTACACTCTCTTGACAAGGGTAAATAAAATCTGCTTACAAATTAGGGTAAATAATAGTCGAACATCAACAAAGGCTATATTATCGTTAAGTTAGCCTGTAACGAGTTCGTCATGCAGATACAATGCAAACAGAGTCAAGGCCCGCCTGTGGTGTCGACATACACACACTGTACCACTTTATATTCATCTATGTATGTTTTACCATGTGATACTACTATGTATAGTGTACATATAAATTAATGTTCAAATGTAAAGTATATAGATACTTATAATATTTATAAGTTTTCCGCAAATATACCTATCATTTTTTGTTACTTTTTAGAACCGTTTTCAATTTGGTCCTTTGTGCTACGATATTGTTTGGTTTAAGTATAAGACTTATTAGGGCTTTTACTTTTTTAACATTTCTGTTTATAATTTTAAAGGTAAAGACAAGAAAATCTTACCAAGTTAACTTAATCTATCTTAAAAACGTTTTTAGAATGGTTATTCACATCAATTATTCTAAAATGAAGTAAATTACTGTAATAAAACTTTTATTGGTATCTAACGTGTTGTCCAAACCTGACCATCAAGGTTGAAGTAATAAAGTATTGTCAAACATGGGCGATTAGAGAAATTCCACGGTTGTGGCAACACATTACCAAATGAGGCCATATTTGGTATCGAATCAAGGTGTTTATAGTTTAGGATGGACACGAAATTCTCTGTCAATATTTCATTATTATTTACTATCTAAACGAGCGAGTAAACTATGTATACATATAAGGGCTTACTCATGGTGTTGTGAAAATATATCTATAATATACCTCTTGAATCACGAAGACGATTCAGCTGAATGGATGAGTACGCGTCTTCATACAAAATCGTTGTTTTGTATGGACAAACGTTGAATGGAGCTGAATAAATGTGTCTAGTCGCTAAATCTATGAAGAAAATTACATTAAAATAAAAAGACAAAGCGAATTTGAAATAAAAACTACTTTGACGGATTTTTGTGGTGGTTATACGATTATTTTGTTTTAAATTTTCTAACATGACGAGATCAATAAGAAAGCGATATTTTTCATTTTAAGTAAATAGGATAGAAAACATTCGTTTTGCATTACCAGTTTTTTTTTATGTTGACATTAATGTAATTTTAATTCCCATCGCTAAGGTCTTATTTAAAAATGGCCTTACATAGGCACATCATCATCATCAGCTCACATAATGTCCCCATCGAGGGGCTCGAGCCTACCCTGAATTAGGGTGATCAAGGCACATAGGCACATACCAACATAATATAAGTTACTTTCAACACATGTTGGTTCCATAGAATTGCTAATAAACCAAGTACCAACTGGTTGCCCTTGTGAACCAAATTTGGAAACCGTTTGGCAACCAATTGGAAACTAATGAATCACAGATTGAATCTGCAGATGTTTTAATGTATTGAATGAGTTAGGAATTTAAATATATTTAAATTTAATGGAAATTTAGTAACGTTTTTTTATTTAATTCTTGTTTTATAGGCCGATTTTTTCCGGCTGGTTCTAGATGTTTTAAGACTAAAGATTATGAGTACATAAATAGTATTATTACATATGTTATACAGATTTCTGCTTTTATAGCAATTCTTTCTTAAGACAAGAAATTACTAATTTCAAGTATTAACGATATCATCGCAATTTAAAGGTACATAAAACCATATAAGTACTGTAATATGTACCTAGTTGGGGTACAGTTACCAAAAATATCATATGCACAAAAGTCTGGAACTAGAGAGCTTTACTTGCGTAAACCAGCTTACAACATTGAATTAAAAATTAAAAAAACCTCTAACACAATTACTTTCCCCCATAACTTTTAAACGGGTTAATCGATTTTCATCAAACATGTCTAAGAACACTCAATACAAAAAAAACTAAATTGAAATCGGTTCATCCGTTCGGGAGCTATGATGCCACAGACAGATACACACACACAAACACGTCAAACTTATAACACCCCTCTTTTTGCGTCGGGGGGTACAAAACAAATCAATACAAGATACAAAGAATATAAGTTGAAACAAACTTAATACATATATTAAAAGACCTTATATAGGTACATAGTACAAATATAGGCAAGTATTTACATATAGTACAAGGATAATAAACGCAATAGTACGAGATCAGAATAACAAGGACTCAAAAGGTCACATTAACTGAGAATATCAATTAAATCGCCTTCTACATACATACTTGGAGTGAATACTTAACACTTACAACGTTTTCCTTGTTTCTTTATATGGTTACATTAAATGTGCGGTTTCCACAGAGTATCCCGAATAAATCTATGTGGGAATTTTGGGATAAAGAGTTTCCTCTGTTTATCGAAGCAATAAAATGTATGTGTGCCAATTTTCATGGGTAATACCTACACAGAAATACAAAACCACAAACATTAATACTATCAAAATTGTTTCATTCGATCGGGAGTCGAATTTATGACCTAAAGTTTAAAACTCTAATAATCCCTTCTAATATTATAATATAAATGCGAAAGTAACTCTGTCTGTCTGTCTATCTGTCTGTCTGTCTGTTACCTTTTCACGGCTAAACTACTCAACCAATTAACTTGAAATTTGGAACAGGGGTAGCTTATGATGCGGGACAGAACATAGGCTATGTTTTATCCCGAAAATCCCATGGGATTGGGATTCACGCGGGTAAAACCGCGCAGCTAGTACCTAATAATCCCACGGTACGTACTGGTGTAGCCACAAAGTTCTTAACCACACCTTCAAAATAGCTTGAAAATTACAGGTGTTAAATTCATTGATACAATCTTGAAGCGTACTAAAACATGGAATGTGGCGTAGTAATCTCAACAAATACTTGAACCGGTTTATTCGGCATCCTTGTTCGTCAATTAAGATGTAAAATAATTCAAGGGCGACTACTTCAAGTCTTTGAGAGGTTTAATAAGTATGTAATTTTATTATGAGAATCTCAGTTTTAAATTTAAGGATAACAATAATTTAATTATGTGTGTGTTAACTTCGCACCAATGTAAAAAAAAAAATTCCCTTCGTAGCGTGATGTTAAATACACTAACTTTTCGAGACAAATGGGCTATCTAAGACTAATATTTATTGATATCTTTGATTTACACAAACACTACACATTGAAATAAAACACTTAAACGGATTTTTGTCGTGGTTAACTAAAACATTTTTCAATTCGCACGTTCGTACAAACAAACTTCAGCTTTTATATATATTATTTGTAATGTATGAATGTCAATGTAAGTTTATTTCTATCTTTCTTGTTATTTATAATATCAGTGATTAAGTATTGACACTACAAACACGCGAAGTTCAAAGAAGTAACTTGACAACCTTGAAACATAAAATAACTACCAACTTCCTACGATCACTGTACGCCTACACCTACTTAAAACTCAGTAATAAGTTACTTTACATTAGATAAGTATCACTAATTACAATAACACCATCGACAGGCTAGTTATTAGAAGATCTTAAAACATCCGAATTATTATAATTAACAGGATATTTACCATGTATATTATTTGTTTCAAGTTTCCAATATATAAATAATATACATGGTAAATATCCCGTTAATTATAATAATTTGAGTGCTAATAGCCATGATAACTATAAAAACTATATTAAAACATCGGATTTCTCAGACATCCCTCATCCTAAAATCAGAAGGGGAGAATATAAATAAGTCAAATCGGGAAAAGATATTTTAGTTTTTTTTTAAATAATGTATATTAAGTTATTTTAATCTATGTGTTTTCTTATGTAAATATTCTATATTTATACCTGTCTTTCTTATTTTTCCGAACCTTTATCCCATGTCTATTTGGGGTCGGTTTTCAGTTTAACCAGATTCGGCGGAATGTCAGTATAAGTATAAGTTATTTTTATAACATTAAACAAATATTATAAAGCTTACTTCAAAAGCTTACTCATTGCTTGAATCATAATAAATATAATGATAGCAATCAGAACACAGGTACCAACATTATGGACAATTACGAGAATAAAATATACTTATGATAAGCACATTTTATATGTTTGTAATGTTTTGCAATCAGAAACAGCAATCTTGTTGATAGATGTTTCACCGACTTTTTTAAAGACGTACTCGTGCTATCTTTGGTTTCATACAAATTTCATTCCAAATCATTTATTCAATTAAGGCCTCAATGAGGCACTTATGAAGGTCACTGAATCTACCACCGATTCAGAAATTACATCAGCCGAGAAGAATCGGCAAGAAACTCGGGCTGGTAATTTTATTTTAAATGAAATGAACTACAAATGTCACTTTTAACTAATGTCAACAATAAAAAAACATTTCAAAAGTCCTAATACTTAATTATTAACAAAAGTATTCCTTTCAAAGAATAATAAACTTATTTTTCGTTGAAATCAAAGAGAAAATATATTGAACAAAGTATTGTTTTGATACTATGTATTATACTTTGTTATACTGAGGCCTAATCACCCTAATTCAGGGTAGGCTCGAGCCCCTCGATGGGGACATTATATGAGCTGATGATGATTTTTTTTTATTAACTACGAAAGCAAACAGTTATCTTAACAAAATAAGTGAAATATGATGATGATACTTTGTCAAACTTTGTAAATTATATTATTGATTTAATTAATTATATAACACGGTGTAGATTTAAGTATGGGTTAAGAAAATGCAAAGTAAATATCAACCTGTGTAAATACACAGGTTGATATTTACTTTGCATTTTCTGCACACAATGTGCTTAGATATTGTGTCTTAGATTAGTCACAAATGTACCACACCTTAAACATTAAAACAAAAAATATACGAACATTATGTACGTATGTATTATAGTTCTGGTATGTACAACAATGTTGTAGTTATTGAGATATTTGATAAGTTATTTAGATCAATCGTTTGGTGAACGTATTTTCTTTATAATGTCCATAGTAACATAATTGCAGTTAGGTACTTAATATAAATTATTAAAAATATGTTGAATTTTAAAATGACTTTACATTAGCTGACGGATAATAATGTTTATTTAATTCGGTGGGCGTCGAAACATTATTTTTTGTTGATAATAAAATAACATAACATAATCATTCACTACACATCATCTCGTTATAGTAACTGACCCCTAACTAAGTTTATAACTGGACACTAGATATGGTTTTTTAAATATTAAATTTCTGTTTTTATCTGTTTTTCAATAAAAGTCAGTCAATCCGGCCGTACATTGGTCGTTACGGTAGTCTTCGTTCTCGTTTCTGAATACTTCGATCCTCTCATATTTCTCTCTTATTTCATGGTTCAAGTAATTCCTATCTACATACGAGGTGTAGCGCAGAGCGAAGCCTACAGGACGGTACGGTTCACCGCCATGCTTGAAGTACAACACGATCACCTCCCACGAGACCATGCCGTTGGGGTGTTTCTCTATGAATCGGCGAATATACTCTTCGTGGCGATACCAAATGCCCTGTTTGCGATTCAAGTCTCTAGCCATGGGCACTAGGTTTGACGAGGTCTGGTCACCACCCAGTGTGTACGCCACCAAGTGTCCGCGGTCATCTGGACTGATCCCACCCCTTAGTCCACAACGCTCCAGGTACTCATTCACGTCAGGGCTGAAGTTCCTGGGTCTCGAATCTCTTTTAAATGTTATGTTGGCCGCTATATACATGGGTAATGTGATGTCCCTGCCGTCCGCGTGTCGTAGCGTTCTTGTAATTATCTTTCGGAACACGTTTGTCCGTGAGGGCTGATACTCTACCATGCTGTAGCCCTTCATTCTGTCCCGTGCATATGTTTCCCGCTGGTGGACCGCGTCGTTGAAACTGTACTGTGGCCAGTCGCGAGTGATGTCGACCTGTCGTCGGTGTCTCCGCCTGATGTTGCAGTACTCCGTGGTGGACACATCTCTGTCCGTGTAGAATCGTTTGACCAGCTTGTTGGGGACCAGCCAGAGCTCCAGCAGCGAGTGGCACGAGTACCCGACCACGAGGTCCTTGCCGTCTGTCTGGCTCTTCTGCCATATTTTCACTTCGCAGCTGTTCCGCGACTTGCATTTGGCCCGTATATCGTCCTCGTTCGAGGGTTTGTAGGTGACGAGTGTGTTGCAGTTGGCTCCTCGACACGGTTTCTGGATGCGTATGGTGTCGATGTTTATACCGAAGTCTATGGGGCAGTCGAGCGTGCCCTCCCAATTCGGTGCGCCGGCCTTTCCCACTTGGTATTTGAGAGTGGTTTCTTGCGTCACGCTCGTGCCCTGCGCGAGCGCCACGCAGCACATCGCGATCGCGAACAATAAGTTCGGTTTCATGTCGAAAGGCGACTGGTACTCTCTACATTTTTTCGAGAGTTTTGTACCATATTTTTAATCTATTTTAAGCGATAACGTTTATCGTTCGGTCAGAGGTTAATTTACACGTACATCTAAAAGTGTTTGTGTGATAAACATTGTACTTGCTTCTACCTAAATTCCAGCTCATCTACCATCTTGAAAAACAGTATTATTAGACGTGACTTTGAGACTATATATTAAAAAAACAAGCTAAGCTGCAGAGATCTCAATGAAGTTAAAAACGCGGTGATTTCATTCGCGACGATGATGTGTCGATTTAATCGATTTCTCTCATCATCAGCTCATATAATGTCCCCACCGAGGGGATCGAGCCTACCCTGCATGAGGGCGATAAGGCCTTAGTCGTGATAATTTAATTCCAACTCTTCTTGCAATTTATTCCAGTAGAAAAAAGTATCTTAATTAGCAAAACCAAATCTATATTAACATAAAAACGACATAATTATAATTGAAATTAAAAGAAACTTTCACCTAGCCGGTTTACAATTAAAAACGCAATTACTCAAATTAACGTTAATAATTTATCGCAAATAAGTATAAGTTATGTGGAATACTTGTGATAAACTAATGACGTAATTTGTTAGGTAATGTTAGTAAATAGTGGTAAAACTACGAGTATTACACTGAGATGAGCGAAAGCTGTTTTCTCTTTGATTCTGGGCTGGAGGCCTCTGTCAATATCGTCATATTTACTTGTCATTGGAGAAATCTTGTCGCGATCTGCTGTTTTCTTTCGCTCGTGAGAAAATGGCCGTAGGTTAATGTAAATTTATGTACTTGTAAGTAAAATGATGGTATATTGTTATGAATTATGTACATCATAATATAGGTATATTACGGTATATTACGTACAAAATAAATCTAATATTACCTATATACAGTTTTCCATATATACATATATATTTCTGAAACACTGGTTAAGCCACTTGTGTTTATTATTTGTACATAAAACTAAATAAATAAATAAGACTTTATCAGTCAGTCAGTGCTGTACTAGTTACTTTTGTAATTATAAGTTTGTTTGTTTGTTTATAATCATTCACTGCATCATCTCATTATAGTAACTGACCCCTAACTAAGCTCGAAGATTGTATCTAGGGTATCAGAAACTACGCACACATTCATTCACACACACCCAGAAGTAGTCAAAAGTTATTCTGATTTTTATTATTTTCATGATTTTAATATTATATTTTTTTGTTACAGATTTGACAAGAACAACGTCAAAGCAGAGATGAAGAAAATCAGAAGAAAGAATTAACAAAGTTTTGAAAGAAAATGATATTTGAAGAATACGCAAAATAAATATGAAACAATAATAAAAGATAGTATATTGATGGCGTATCCACGTTATAAATCCAGTAAATCGTAGGAAACATAAAATGTATGGCGATAGAGAACGCAGTATTTTAATTATAAATTTTGAATATTATAAGTAAACTACCATCATAGTCATCTATGAATTGTAAAATAAAACAAATGAAACTTTGTGTTTACTTCATTACCTAATTCCTTATCCTGACTTATTTTAACTTATTATTAGTTGATATTAGAAAACTTATCCCAAATACTTTATAATTAAACGAACTTATCTGTACGTGAAGTTCTATCATAATAGGGATGTCGACTAAAAAAATCTAATTAGTCCGTCAGATAGATTTCGCAAAAATATTAGATACGTATTTTCTCTTTTTTGATACAAACAAATAATTAAGACGATATAGTGCATAGAAAACTCGTGTGGACGTCACAGCTACATACATTTTTTTACCAAGAATCATCGTCACATGCCCCCACTCCTGAACTTTAATGCGTTATAACTAAGTCAGTTTTATTAATTTGATAAAACAAAAAAATACGTGTCTAATATTTTTTCTAAATCTTTTAGACGGACTAATTAGAATTTCATTTTGTTTACCCAATCGACATCCCTATTATATGAAGTGCTTCGTGAAAAGATTAGTATCGCATAGAATCTAGGTAAATATCTAATATATCTGAAACAACTGGACTAATTTTAACAGTAATGTGCTCTTTTGTAAGTTGGTTCGTGCAAATTTTGTAAGATCTGATAATCGGTGGTTCTGGGTTTGAATACTAGAGGAAAAGTTTTTAAACTATTTGGATATTTTAAAAGCTTTAAGCTAAATAAATATAGATCCAAATATTTATCTATGTATATTTTTCTACAACCCAGCTTAAACATGAGATAACCGTCAATTTATTATTTAGATAGGTTATAAATGAATAGACTCAACAAAATAATGTAGGGTTAAATAAACTTTTACTAGAATTCAAAGTCTAGATAAAACCACTGCACTGGTCTAGGACACCGTAATGTTGCGAAATGAAGCCTCATCTCAGACTCACTGCAGTTGTATAGAGTACAACAAACATGTACAGTCACGGAGAAAAGAAACAATACAACTTCTATAAAAAAAATATTTTAATCAAAATTTTAATTAGGGCTCCGTTTCCAACCCGGTGCTTTAATTTAGGATATAATTAAGTTTATTACTATACTAGGATACTCGTATAAGTAGATAAAGTTATTATGCCTAACTTTGAAACTGAAGCACGGGTACGGACTTAGCGCAAGTAAGTATTGTGTCCTAAACCGTTTTTATAAGTAAGTATACAACAAGAACTTAAATGATTTTGATTAATATTTTTGTATATAAGAATTTATTACAAAACAACTCTCTGACGGTCCAGTACGAAGGAGAGACTTATAGCCGATTATTTAAGGTTGTAATATAATATGTAAGTAATGTAGAGAACAACTAGTATGGGTCGGTTTAAGTCCCAGCTGAGTTTAAAAGTTTGTTATTCAATAACGCAAAACTACTGCACGAATAAGTAAGAAATTACATTATTAATTCATAATAGAATTAATGAAATTTTATCCGGATATTCCCAGATAATTGAGAATTAGGTAAATAAAAAATCCGCCAGCCACAAGAAAAAAGAATAGAAGTCACAGAATTTTAAATCAAATGTCATTTAATTTTAAACTTAGTTAGAGCACATGAGATATCTCAATTTACTAAACAAAATGAACTCATTCTAACCACTTTTGTACGCGACTGTATCTACGATTTCGACCATCCTCTGACTCACATGAAAGGGATACGGGGTGAACGAACCTTTAACTAGGTCGTGTGATACAATACGTGTCTATATGGTCTTACTGACCTCATGATGAGAGGAGTTGTAGAAAATTTTTACTTGAATTTTGATTTGTATAAGTATGAAGAAATGCCGATGAAAATTGACACTATAACAGCATAACGCAATATTATGGTTGCCAAGGAAAAACAATAAAAACTATCATCAAGCACGTAAAATTATTAAATCCAACCAAAAATCCAACCAAAGTTGCTTGTTAAACTCTAGGTATATTAGCTAAACATAAACAAGTCTGGTTATACCCATGTCCTAGAGGACAAATTTGGAATAAAATTTATCTTAAAAGAAAAGTAAGATCTCGCTACGGTTTTCTCTCTCACTGACTATTTAGGGAGTAACAGGCGTAATTACTACATCTCAAACGGAAGCTGAAATTCCGCACAAAAGTATTAGGTATAAATTCATTTTAGAAAAGAAAATTTTGTCGTACTTTTATTAATACTTGTAATTTAAATTCAGCTTCGCTTTAAATGTATCAATTGGCTTTATAAAAGCACTGTAACTAAAGTGAAGGGCAAACTGAGTTAGCTACTAACTTTAAGCTAGGTTACCTAGATTAGATTGATGACCTAGATAGGTCCTAAAAACGATAGCTGTGTAAATAAGTGTTGAACGGTCCTAATGTACATATGTTAGCGCATCACGAAAATGAACTTCTCGATTAAAAATATAGGCAATTATATAAGATCTGTCTGTCTGTTACCTTTTCACAGCTAAACTACAGAACCAATTGACTTGAAATTTGGAACAGGGGTAGCTTATGATCCGGGGAAGAACATAGGCTATGTTTTATCCCGAAATTCCCACGGGAACTGGAACTACGCGGGTGAAACCCTAGGGCTCTGCTAGTATAAAATCGTTTTAGAATAAAGAAGTAAAAGAGTTATAAAAAGTTTAATATTTGCGACCTCCTTTGTCCAACCTAACTGTATGCCTTTAATTTTCTATTCTTTCTTTATGAGAAAATGTCTGAAATTTCATAAAATAGTTTCTGAAATGTTTCAATGCACTTGTTCTATGACTAAGTTACGAAAATAATTAATTAGAATATGGAATATAATATGGATCTTGTAATATGTGGCAAAGTTGGTATTTTAGTTAATAACTTTAGTACTTAATTTTATGTTTATCTACACTTTAATACTGTTTGTTTACCATAATAAATTAAAAAAAAAAAATTTAAGCAAATATTTAATTGTTATCATTAGAAAACTTATTTTAAATGGGCATTTTAAAGTACATATTTAAAAAATCAATCAACACAAATGTTTACATTTCAAAACTATTCTTGAAATATTACAAAATGTTCGCGTGAAAAACGCCTGAGAAAACTTATTGTTCCAGCAATGCTGGTTATTGTTAATTTAAGAGAAAAAGTTTAACAATTGATTGAATAAAAACTGTGAATGTTACAACTAGTGTTTTTTTTTATTTACGTCATTACAATAAGTAGTAATCCTTACAAATATTATAAATGCGAAAGTAACTCTGTCTGTCTGTTACCTTTTCACTGCTAAACTACTGAACCAATTGACTTGAAATTTGGTACAGGGGTAGCTTATTGTCCAGGGAAGGACATAGGGTTTATCACGTTTTATCCCGAAATTCCCACGGGATCGGGAACTACGCGGAACAAACCGCGGGGCACAACTGGTTAATAATATGATTACTAATACTCATCATAATCTAATTAACCCTTTTAAAAAATGGTATATAAGTATACACTTAATACACTGTACACACCATAATACTACAAACTATTGATAGGTACTATATACTCTACATTGTATACAACAATTTGATCAGGCTCCAGCTGAAAACAAGCTATGTACCTAATAGCTGCAACAGTGTTATGCTGAATGTCCTTTTCTATTTAATTCTTGTATTTTATTAAAAACGAATTAAGCTTTTGATAATTCCTATATTCATATCATCATCAGCTCATATAATGTCCCCACCGAGGGGCTCGAGCCTACCCTGAATTAGGGTGATTAGACCCTAGAATTTCTTCCCAGGTGTGTGTAGGTTTCCTCACGGTGTTTTCCTTCACCGTAAGAGCGTCGAAATTAACGTACTTATGAATTCGTAAATTGAAAACACATTGGTACGTGGCGGGACTGGTGGGGTTCGAACCAGGCACCTTCCGATCGGAAGTCAACGGCCTTAACCCCTGCGCCACCGACGCTCTCGATTATTATTTTCATTTATTATTACGAATATTCATATAAGTAATGTTAATGTGTTATATTAAATTTATTTAAGTGTAATCGTGTGCGTCCTTGTATTATTTTTGATTAAACAATTTAAGTACTTAAATGAAATAAAGACTACTTGGTACTTACCTTATTTTTCAATCTTCTTTCTTGAGATAATTTGAAATACCGAATAAAATATCATTGATTACCATTTCGTAGATGTTTTAACCATTGATTATAATGTGATTTAATTAATTTAAGTATAAAAATGCGCCTATACTTAAAAATTGCCTCTGATTTTAAATAAGTACTATTAATTTAGGTCTCAACTGATAATCAATGATAATTTATTTTCAACTTAATTTATTTATAAAAAAAAAAAATATTAAAATAATATTGCCAGTAAAATAAAGATACTACAGTAACGTATATTTTATTACATACCTTTACGTAATTACAATTACATATTTTCATTACTCTCGTATTTACATGGTAACATTACAAAAAAATATTAAATAATCATCTTAACACTACATTTAAATCTATATCTAACACAATTTGTTTTGAAAGTCTACACCAAAACGAACTAAGAATTATTATAATACATTTTTGGTTAAAACTTTCTTTTTTATATTTAAATAAGTATGTTTAAAGCTTATAATTGTTTATAAATGACTATAAGAATGTGATACATGAACTACTAAATAATTTGTTGGAATTGTGTTCTTGATAGTATTTTAAAGTTGAATTGAAATAATCGGAATCAGATTTTATAACGACTGATTTAGAGTGTATTTTACATTAAGCTTTATTCGGCTAGTCAATAACAATTCAAATTGTTTACCATATTTATGTATAAGTACATAAATACTACCATATTGTATATAGATTCCTTTAATGGACAGGTACTTATATTACGTTTTCTCATGCTAACGCAATAAAATTTGACACAATGTTTACTTACATTTACAATAAACCATCAAAATTTTCTGACTTTCTTTTACTAAGAAGGATTGGAAATCGTATGATGTTATCAAATAGCCGAGTAGCGAATGTGAAATACACAAATTGAAATTCACCTTTCTAATAATTAAATATTTAATCAATTTATCATATCAGTCACACGTTATCTATGGCCAGAGAAACTAGGTTCAGTTCGAACCGTTTTTAATAACTAATTAAATATAGAGGGTAGTCTAAGATACGCTAGATGGTGTAGTTGTTCGTCTTGGAACGAATGCTGGTCGGAAAGCCGGCCTTAATGGTTTGATATAAGGTCTCCTTTCCGTTGTAGTTCTAGGGGTCTCAGTTGTGAATACTTTAGGTGTTTTAGTGGAAGGCTTTTTCCTTAAATCTACGGGCACGTTTTGGGCTCTGCTTACAAATCTTGATTTGTTAGGGCTGAACGATGACGTTTTATTCGATTTTTTGATTAAATTGTTTGACACTATAGTCGTATTTGCCTTTTTGGTTATTCTAGGAGCATTGTTCACAGTTATGTTAGCTGTTTTTATTATAGGTCTTCTTGGGAATCCGTATTTTGCTCTTTTAATGTCTAAAAGTGATGGCTTAGCTGTGGTGGTCTCTTCTGAGACTGTTTCAGTAGTAGGTGCTTCTGTAGTAACTGTCGTTGATTCTGTGGCCTTTGTTGACGATAACATTTCTACAACTGATGACGTCATTACTGATTCTGTCGTTGATGTAGTGGTAGATGTAGCTTCAGTTTTAGGTAAAATGGATACAGTTATTGGCGATTTGGATGTTTCTTCTTTAACAGACGCTCCTTGAAACTCTTGGCCTTTAGCGAAAGTGACTATGCTTCTACCAGTTTCTGGTTTCAATATCTCTAACTTGACAATGTTAGCTTCTTCTTTTTGTGATGCTACAGGAGCAGAGTATACTACAAATGGTTGATTTTTATCGTAATTGGCTTTCCTGGCCATAGGTATGTCTGTACGGAATAGACTTTCTAAGGGCAATGTTGAAGGATTAGTGTTCATAGATCGGGGCGTAACAATATCGAAAGTCTTAGGCGCTTTATTCTTTTCATTCTCATACGCAGCCGGAACAAATTGCCATTGGGCAAACAAGGGATCTTCGTGTAGTTTGTCTTTCTTTTCCTCATTAATGTAACTCAAAAAGTCGTCTCCAGGTATTTTTTCCACTTGATCTTTAGAAATTTCTCCATTTGCCAAATCTGATGGCTTTTGTACATGTCTGTATGCTTCGTTCACACTCTCGGAGGCGACTAGATTCTCCCTGGGAGGTTCAGCAAAACTCGTCAAAGCTCTAGCGTTTCTGGCTTCGTCAATACGAATGAGATTATCTGGTGGATTGTCAACAGGGTAGACGTGTCCAAATTTAGTCAAATATATCGGGATTTCATCTTCTACTATTTTAATAAGACTGTATCTACTGACTTCACCAATTTTGGAAACAACAGGTTTCTTTTCAACCATCACTTGTCCTATTTCAATGTGAGTAGTTTCGTTGTTCTTATTTACTCTATGTTTGTCAAGTTTTGAGGATACTTCTACCACTCTGCTAACAGAAAACAGTTTGTCGAATTGCGTCTTTATGATCGGAGGTGTAGGAGTGTTAGTCGTAGGCTCGGGTGAGAATTGAGTTGTAGCTTGAGTGTTGGGTAGCGTAGTTTGAACAACTGTAGTATGAGTGTTAGTTGTTTCTTCTTGTGTAGTTGGATAGCTAGTAGTTTGCTCAGAATATTCTAGATAATCATCAGAAGTAGGATCCATTTCGATTGTAGAAGTTTCTGCTTCTAATGTGTTTGTGGATAATGTTTCAGTGTTGGTAGTGTCGGGTAAGGTTTCTGTTGTCTCCATTGATAAGTAGTCATCGTCCGTAGTAGTCTCGTCTGTGGCATTTTCAGTTGTTGTTATATCGGCTTCCTTTTGGTCTTCGTTCTCTTTAGTTAATTCCGATAGGTTTACGTCTTTTGGAACTATGTATCCAGGTGGAACGTTTTGTACTCGTTTCTTTGTATCATTGGCAGGCTTAACACTAGAGAATCTATTGTAAACAGTTTTGTTTTGTGATGAACCGAAACGTTTAGGTAGCTCTGTAGTCGATGTGGAAGTTCTGAATGTGTTAGAGTTTACTGCTTTTGGTTTGAATGGTTTTTTGGTGGTGAACTTGAATCTGTTTGGTATTTCTTCGTCTTCTTCAATCTCATCTCCTCCTTCAAGCAGTTCTTCCGATTCTTCATTTCCCTCATCATTTTCGTCACCACCAAACTGCTGTTTCTTAGTGTACAGCTGTCCTGATGGTACAAATACAAATGGATTCTCCTGTTCCTCATCAAGTATTTCTTCATCAGAGTATTCTTCTTCATCTTCCTGAATCTTAGTTGTAGTTCTAGCAGTAGTGAATGGTCTTCTAGTGAATAATTGAGAACCAAAGCCTGGTCTTCTAGCACCTGCTGGTCTGAATGAAGGTGGTGGTCTGGTGGAAACAGAAGCAGGACTGGTATAAACTCCTGGGTTGAATTTGCGACTGAATGTTCTACTACTTGATGGAACGGATTCTGTAGTTGATGTGAATATTTTCTTTTGTGGCCTAAAAGGTATCCTTGAACGCGAAGTTGATGTTTGTGTTGTAGTAGTACTGACAGTAGTTGTTTCCAGTTGCCGGTCTTCAGATGTTGAAGGCGCTTCGGTCTCAACAGTCTCTTGGTTTTCAGATATATCGATAGCTTTTTGCTCCGTTTCTACAACCACTTCGGGTTTAGTTTCCTTTTCTGTGGCTTCAGTCTGACTTTCCTCATCTTGTTCTTTACCAGGTTGTTCAGCTTCATCTTTGGTTGTTTCTTGAGTTACTTGTGTTTTCTCTTCAGTAAATTGATTAGTTATTTCTTCTTCAGTTTTTTCCGTAACTAGTTCAGTTGTTGGTGCCACAGTTGTAGGTCGTCTTCTTTCACCATAATTAGCAACCGTTTCAAGATTTTGTACAGTGGTAGCCTTTGATTCAATTGATCCTACAGATTTAGCTATAATCTGTGGTTCATCTTCTACAGGTCTGTTGATTTTTTTACGAATTACTTTACGAATTCTTTGCGGTGGGACAGTTGGCTCTGTTGTTTGTATGACCGCTTCTTCTGTAACGGCAGTTGTAGATACTGGTCTTCGTCTTATGATCCTAAACTTTTTCTTGCCTGAATCATCTATAGGAATTGATTCTGTAGGTGTTTCTTCAGTAGTTGAAGGCCTCAATTTCTTTATAACCACTCTGCGTTTAGGTATTTCTTCTGGCTCATCTCCTTGATGCTCTTTTTCTTCAATAGCACTTTCTGATAGCGTTATATCGTCTTGTTTGTTTTCTAATTCATCGTCATCATCAGCATCATTTAACACTTGGGGAGTGGTAGGGAAACGAGATGGGAATGGTAGCTTACGTGCTAGAACGGGCGTAGAAGTTGTTGAAGTAGTCGAAGTAGTTGATACAGGTCGTGATCTACCGAAAGGAAGTCGCGGAGGAGTTCTTTGGGACGCAACTTGTATATCATCATTTACATTGTCTTCGTCAACAGCTGATGTAGATGGCCTTGCAAAAGGACGGGGTGAAAACCTAACGAAAGCAGGCCTTCTAGGGGCTGAAGTAGTTTCAACTATTTCGCTAGTAGTCGGTATGAACGTAGATTCTTCAGTTGTTGTGGTAAATGAGAAACGACTGCGACCTCTCGGTACAACGTTTGGGAGTCTAGTTTCGACTGTAGCAGCCGAAGCTTCGCTGTCAGCTACCTTGTCACTCGCTGTAGTTCTACCGCGGAATCGATTTGTATTACGTGAAGCAATAGACTGTCTTGGTACGAACTGTGGTTCAACATCTACAGGCGTCAGAGAAATTACTTCGTCTTGGGTAATTCTAGGTCTGAACTGACCTCGCGAGACCGGGGACGCTGCTGCGGTAACCGAATCGTCAGTTTGTGCAGTCTGATACCTACTTCGGAACCTTCTGAAACTAGTTTCTCTTGGCTTTGCACCATCAACTTCGCGACTATCTGGTGTTGTTGACCTAATTTTCCTAGATGTATCAATATCGTCTGATTCCGATATTTCATTGAGTTTTGGTTGAGGTCTGCGGCGTCTTACGAAAGCATAATTCCTGGGACTCACCTGCGTGGTTGAGGATGGGGCGACTGTGGTGGTGGTTGTGGTAGACCCTCGGCGACGAAGGATGGTACGTCTGGGAGTCACGGGCGCAGGAGTCGTCGTGGATGTCGTAGTGGTTGTACTAGGTTCAGGCTCAGTGGTTTGAGCGAGCGTCGTATCAGGAACTGCAGTCTCTTCAGCAGAACTTGGGGAATTTAGCAAGGAAGATATTTGTACAGCTAGGACTGTGGTAGGTTCAGGAGTGCTGGGTTCTTCAGGAGCGGCGGTAGTAGTAGTAGGTCTGGTGCGGACAATAGGTTCGGATGTAGTGGGATCAGGGACAGGAGAGGTGGTGGTAGCTCTGGTTCTGACGATAGACGTGTATTGAGGTTGAGAGGAGATTTCTCTTTCAAGAGCAGTCGCTTGCAGTTCAGTCTCTGTATTGTCTACTGGTTCTTGATATCTGTGAATAAATTAAATAAATTATAGTCAATTGAATCAAATATAATCTTGGTAACTTAGACTTTATGCATTTGTCCGTTCCTCACACTTATGAGGTGGAGAACATACTTTGGTATAGTCTATTCAATAGATTTTATTTAATAATTTGTTACAATACATTACATTTGACGTCGTTATCCAGACTCAAGGCCTTTCGAATAGTTTTTATATTCTAGGCTTCATTCTAGTACTCATAATTAAGCCTTCATTGTCTGATTATTTAAATACATGAAGTAATACTCACTGCACAGTAGTAGCCTCCTCAGTGGTGGGTCTCTGTCTCCTGATGGTGACGTACTCGGGCACGTTCTCTCGTCGCGCGCTCACGATGTCCAGCGAGTTTGGTTCGGACACGCTCACGTAGGACTCGGCACGTTCGAATAGGGCGTTTCTGTTGACGAAAAATGTTTTAAATAGTACATTTTTAACATTTTATGAATCAATAAATGAATATTCTAATTATTGTCACCTAGTCCTTAAATAACAAACAAAAAATTACTTATACTTTTTATGTAAATACATATTTTAACTGCATAAAAAATATCTTTACTAAGACAATCATGTCCATTAGCACAAATGTCAAACGGGAATGGATCCCATTCCCTTTTGCACAACTTCACACAACCCCATTTGGTACTCAATATAAGTTTTAACTGGATTTTTAACCTACGTTATAATAACGATCTGTGTGCCAAATTTCAGCGCAATGCATTCAGTGGTTCAGGCTGTGTGTTGATAGATCAGTCAGTCAGTCAGTAACAGTTGCCCTTTACACATACAGTTACTATTTAAAACCATCAACCACAAACCTGGAAGCGCTATCATCAGCAGCATCAGTAGGTCTTGGTCTCCTAATATTGACATACTGCAGTGACCTCGCGGTCGTGGTACCAGACTCGGGTTCAACCACGCGGCCCCGGGACTGCGGGACCGGGGCTGGGGCTGGGGACTCCTCTTCGACCTCGCGACTGTCTTCAGCGGGAGCTGATGTGGATGCTCGTTGGCGGTTGATTGTTGTGTATCTGGTGAGGGAATTATGTGTGAAAATACATATGTATTGTCATCTTCTCTTAAATCTTTATCTTATATCTAATTGTGGTCGGTTGTAATAGAGATATTATCCACTTACTATATTTTACTTGGTCACGCAATAACTTGAGAACAACCGTCCAAAATTAATAATTTTAGAAAATCGACGGAAAAACTCTAGGGATTCTGCTAACTCGAATTCTAAATATTATTTATTACTAGCAGCGCCCCGCGGTTTTACCCGCGTAGTTCCCGTTCCCGTGGGAATTTCGGGATAAAAAGTATTCTATGTTCTTTCCCGGACCATAAGCTTCCCTTGTACCAAAGTTCAAGTCAATCTGTTCAGTAGTTTAGCCGTGAAAAGGTAACAGACAGACAGAGTCACTTTCACATTTATAATATTAGTTAGGTTTCCAGTATAATTCCAGTTTCTATATTTAAAATTAGATTTAATTTTAAATATAGAAACTGGAATTATTGTAGATATCGTTAATAACTCACTGTGGTCTATCCTTCTTGAGCAGTACGTCTTTGTCTTTAGCGGGTTCGAGTCCCTGGTTTTGCGGTCCGCGGCGACTGTTCTGAGATCCTTGTTGTTGTTCTGATATACTTTTGCCGGTGTACCTGGTATTATAATTGTTATTAGTATTCTCATCATCGACCTTAATGTTTTACAATATCAAAGACATTAACAAATTGGAATGTACATATTTGTTTGATGCTTGGTTATTTAGTTTTGATCCTTTTACAAAATTTTTGGATTTGTCTAGTCCTATGCTTCAAGGTCATACTATTTTCAGCCTGTGTGTAATTCTTGACCATAATGTTGTTTGTATCAAAACCTTTTCATTATTTATATTAAAGTAATTAAGTACATAAATTCTAATTTTGGACTATTAAGATCAACAAGCTATCATTGGAACAAATACTTTTAAACGGTTTTTTATATTCCTGGCTTTTCGAATACAGTGTATTACAATATTCAACTCTAGCCCTTTCTAATAAAGATCATTTTATACATCTATCCTTACTTGTTCTTCCCGCGGGTCCTCTCGAGCACCTTCTGGTACAGCTTCTTGTTGAACGGTGTGGGCGTGGTGGTGCCCGCCTCAGCGGTACTGCTGGAGGACTCTGACAGATGGAGCTGCTTCTCTAACTGTTCTACACCACCTGGGGTAAGGAATTGGTGGTTAGGTTTGTGGGTTTAGGAAAATGGCTTTATAAGTGCAAAAGACTCAAAGACCTACGAGTTTAAAAGTTTTAGCCAGAATTTATATAGTTAGTAGTTTAGTGTGTGCAGTCTTTTATTATTTCGTAAGTTAATCAGAAACCTTTCAGTGAATCTACAGTTGTTACATTAAGACCAAGAAAACGTTTGGTATATATATATTCGGTTGGTTAAAATGATATTTACTTCACACAGCCTGCAACCTTTGGCATTCTAAAGCCCGGTCGTAATTCACAGAGAATTTTGTACGTTGACCTGTAGCTATCTATCTCAGCAATTTATTAATACATATAAACTACAACATTGAATACTTAAATATTAAATCATTGAACAGAAATAACTTAAACTGTATGTTCTCCAGAAGCCAAATTCAAGTAAAACTATGTAACGTACCGACTTTCTTGATGAGGTCTATAAGTTCCTTGATCACGCGCGGGTCCTCAGCGTCTTCCTCGAAAGTTTCCTCGTTGGCATCTTCCTCATATTCTGCACTCTGAAATAGAAACAATTGTTTTATGTTTCCATTTAGTAATTTCCTCGCTGAGGGGGGATGAAAAATAATGTGTTGCACTCGAATACAAAAATGTTTTAACCTTGTGCTCTTTTGAGTCCCTCGCTAACGCTCAGGATTCTTATTTTGAAATATTGATGATATTCAATTCGGGACACAATAATTTTACACTTCTCACAGGAATTAATGAGCATATATTTATTATTTTTTAACCTTAAAATTATTTTTTTCTGTAGAGTTGGTAAATTTTAAATCGTTGACTTGATGAAGGAAGGTCTTCCACTGGTTCTTTTTAAATTGCGTTATTAACATAATTTAAAATAAATAATAACAAACAAATTACCTCAGGTAAAGGCGTAGTCGTACTTGTCGTACTCCTAAACAGCACAGAGTTCTTGGTGCTCAACCTGACTGGTTTCCTGGTAGTGGTGGTGGTGGTCACTGTGGTGCTGGGCTTGGTGGTGGGGGCCCGCGTGGTGGTGCCCTTCGTGGTGGGGGAGGGCATCTTACAGAGCACGTTACGGGAGAAGTCGCAGGAGTCAGCCGCTTTGTTGAAGAACAGGCCTGGAATAAAGACCATTTGTATTAACGTGTGTAAGAATTTAGCGAACGAGATTAGGGCAGCCCACTGAGCTCAGTTATCTCCCAAAACCAGTATCAGATGTTGTGTTACACTTTATATTTTGAAACTGAAGTAATTGCCACGAATAACTCGTCAACGGTTGCAACTAGCACCGTCATAATAAATGGTGGGTAGTTCATACATATGAATTATGCACGATGATACAGAAATGGCTTTTAATTTGAGAAACGTTTCGACGTTTTGGAGGTCCTAGGTTGTTATACATCATCGACAGTCGTAAGCAAGTCTAACCAAAAAATATAGCAGCATGCACAAAAGACTCGAAAAGGTCTAACTGCGAAAAAGTGCTCACTTAAGAGTACAAGTACATACCTGAAGGACAAGTGAACTGATGCGCCACAATGCCGAGGTTGGAGGGTCCGGAGTCGAGACACCAGAAGTACTTCTTGCAGTCGCGCGGGTGCGGGAAGAACCCTTCGTCTTTACATTTGAAGTCTGGAAAGAAATCACAATTAGTCTTTGATTTATTATGTATCTAGAGACCTGTTCTGTATTCCTGTAGATTTCCCATAATAACGTTTCTCTTTAAACTTGTCCTGATAAGAAAAAAAATAGGAAGGGATATTCCTTAAAATCCAATTAGGGCAAAAAATTCAACGTGCGTAATCAGACCCGATCAAAAACCTCTGACTAAAGTACGAGAGCTAAACAGAATAATGCTATACATAGGCTTACTTCGAAAGTAAGACATAAAGTAGGTATTCTCTGGAGCAAACTGGGACTGCATGTATGTATTTTTTCATTTTCGATATCAAAGGAATGGAGTAAAATGGGACTAACCCACTAAAAAGTATTATTATGAAAGATGTGTTACCTGCTCCTGGGTCGGGCGTGGTGGGAGGTTCAGGAGTGATGATGTTCCACGCGGGAGTAGTGCTCTGCACAGAGCTCTTGCGTTTGTTACTCCTTGAACAAACAAACATTTGATATAACATTTCCGGGGTACAGTTATATGTCGAGTTATTTTTATTATTTTACAAACATGGTATTAAAACATGGTTTTCTTCACCAACATACAACAAATTGGTTTAACGAATTGATTATGCCTATTCCGTCCCAACTATTCTAACATCATTAGTAAATGTAAGGCATTTGCCTTTTTTTGCAATGAGCTTTTAACCACGCTGGCTCAATGTAGGTTGGTCGACTTCGCAAACAACCTTCGAATTTATACGCAAGTGTGTGTAGGTTTCCTCAAGATGATTTCCTCCATTGTAAGAGCGTCGAATAAGTTATTATGAAGTCTTAATTGAACACTAATATATCTATACAACAGACAACACCCCTCAAATCTATAATATTCATTTAATCAGTCTTACTTGGCAGCAGTAGAAGGTCTCTCAGTGGTGGTGGTGGTGGTAGTGGTAGTTCTCGGCCTGTTGCGTCTCTTGTTGGTGAGTCTCGTCGCCGGCTTGGGACGCTCTGTAGACACCACGGAGCCTGATGAACTGTGGAGATAGACATGGAATTATAATATGTCTGTATGTCTAGTTTATTATTATGATTCATTGGTGTATGGACACTTTATCATTTAAATAGTTAAAATATCATCAATATTGCATGCTAAAATGATATGGATGGCATATATTAGTAATGAATTAATAATTATGTCTGATCTGATCAGAGATATGACACGAAAAAGAGGAAATTACTGGACAAAAGTTTTAGTTTTTAAGAGGAAGACAATGGGTTCGGTCATTCTCGTCATATTTTCCACCAAGAGGCACACTAACTTACAAAAACTACATGTAGTTTATGAAACTCTGAAAGAATATAAAAGCCAAAAATCAATGTTTAGTAGATTACTTACCCAATCCTGGCGATGTAAGCCTCCTTGGCGGCCTCAATGAGCGGGTACGGCTTGTCGTGACAGTTGCCGCGGAAGTCGTCGTTGTCGATCGACCAGAACATTATACCTGGGAAATAATATAAATATAGCATTAGATATAGCATATACTGAGATAGTTTAGGTAAAGTTCCTAGAAAATGGGAACTCAATAAAAAATATGCTGTAATTATCTGTTCTTTTTGGATTCTTAGAATTTTGGAAACTGCGACAAAGTCCAAATTTACTGTAATGGGATTTCGGATTTTCTATAGTAAGTAGATCTTATATTGAAATTCTCAGATAGAGATACCTATTAATGTTTTGGTTTAAAATTCCTCAATTCTTGACGTGTGTATCACAAATACTTTGAATTTCAATCACTTTTCAAATAAAATTATTGTGATTCTGACATTATGTAAATGAATGCAACGTACCTCCAAGCCCATTCTCAGCGACATACTCCGCCTTCTTCTTGACAATATCAATATCATCGTACCCGACCCACTGGTTTCCTTTAAACGCGACGGGACCCATCGCATTCGGGTTGGGATGCATAACAGTCCATTCTTCTTCTTCTTCCTCTGAATATTCTTCTGAATCCTCGTCTGCGCTGCGCTTCTTCTCTTTTGGTTTTAGGGATTCGCAGATCTAGGAAGGTGGAGTGTTTAGTTAGAAAGGTTTTTGTAACTTAATATAATCTATTTGCTCTATTTTTCTGACCGTTCTGAAGTATCGGCCTGTAAGTATCCCAGTGCGGGACAAAAAAAATTCTTTCGAATTTTGTGTAATAACCACACTAGACTAAGACGATGCATCCGGATGCATATGTCCGGATATTTTATTATGTATCATATTCAATTTGTATGAAATTTCGTGTGTATTTCAATGGGTTCCTGGTTAGTTTGAAAACGTAATTGGCTAAGGACTCTGGCATTGCTATTCCGACGTCTGCCTGGTCCGTTGATTGTTGTACAAAAAACCCGTTTGCTCATATTAATTTAACTATGCTTTCTCTCAATTTTAATAAAAATACGTACCTCATAATAAGCCAGATACCCCTTCTCCCTAGTCGCGTCCCCCTGCTCTCCCGGCCCGTCCGCTGGCGAGCCGATCTCGACCGCGTCTGCGTTGAACAGCGTGTACGACCGCCCGTACGTGGGGATACCGAGCACCAACTTGTCACGGTCTGCGCCATTTTCTAAGTAGAATTTTATTGTGTAGTCCTGGAAGAAGAAATGTAAAGTTAAATTATTGTGTAACTAACTGTAACTAGCTCCGCCTTATTTCTTTCTTTTCGGACTGCAGAACCATAATAGCGCAATTTGTTCAGTGGTTAGTGCTGTGTATTGATAGATCAGTCAGTAAGTCAATCAGTAAATGCTTGCCTTTTAGGTATAAGTAATAATTAATTTCAACAAACGGCCGTTGGTAAGTTTAGAAGCATACAAACAGATTGGTTGAAATTTAAGGAAGGCCCAGCAGTATGTGTGGACATTAAAGAATATAAAGACGAGGGACTTATCTTTGATATTATATGTTTTAGTGGTCGATAAATGGAATTTCGTTCTAAAACCCATCCTTATATCCTACTTACAATATTAAGTTCAGTATCCACACTGTATTCGTTGGGCTCTTCCAGAGGGTACAGCGGGGCGTGGTGGTTGACGGCCGGCTCGAACGCGGAGTGGTAGTCGTACGTTAGCAGGTTCATCCAGTCCAAGTATCTGGTGATAGAAATAATACAATACAATAAGAAAAATATATAAGTATTTCTGAGGTTGTACTTATGTAAAACCGATCAACCCTACTGGGTTAGTGGTTGACTAAGGCCTGATTGCCCTAATTCAAGATAGGCTCGCACAACTCGGTGGAGACATTATATGTATGGATGATAAAATGAATACGATTATAATCCAAAACCTCTTTATTGCGTTTCTCAATCCTAACTAATCCTAATCCTAACTAATATTATAAATGCGAAAGTAACTCTGTCTGTCTGTTACCTTTTCACGGCTAAACTACTGAACCGATTGACTTGAAATTTGGTACAGGGGTAGCTTATGGTCCGGGAAAGGACATATCTGTTTTATCCCGAAATTCCCACGGGATCGAGAACTACGCGGGTGAAACCGCGGGGCACAGCTAGTTAGAACATAATTATCGTTTCACTTGGAAATCGCCTTATCACTTAATGTGATCTCTAACCCGATATAGAATGAAACAGTCTCTTGATAACTTATGATATTTTTTAAACATGTTATATTTCTTTATACATGTAACTTATCTATCAGTGAATGGGTAAAAGACATGAATCGGTTAACAAATATCTAAAACTAGTTTTGGCAATGTTGCAATATTATTTTGCACAAACAAAAAGCTCATCTAGATATTATGAGCATGATTCACCCTGTTTAAGGCTGAACGATATTTACGTTCATTTATTATTGATGAAAATATACATTTTCGTGCAAAAATATATTATAAGAGAAATACAATTCTGACGGGTTGCAAGTCGAGAATTATACTATTGTTTCTGTAAGTGAGCAGACGCCGAGAAAACGAAATTAAAGGCATTTCATTACATTATCATCCAATCGTAAAATCCAGACTCAGATTTTATACCAACAAAGGTAGGCTCGATGGCAGAGTGGTCACTATGCCGGACTGCCATCCGTAAGGTTACGGGTTCGACTCCCGTGCGGGGTGAATATTTGTGTGAACCACAAATGTTTGTCTCTGTCTGGGTGTGTGTGAATGAGTGTGTGCGTAGTTTCTGACACCCTAGATACAAGTTTCGAACTTAGTTAGGGGTCAGTTACTATAATGAGATGATGTTATGTTATGTTTCTCTATAAACCTGTATCACAAGTAAATATTTTTTAAACACCTAATACAATTCAAAATCCATAAAAGTATATTACACAATCATTATATGTAACTACAGATGTTATTTGAACATCATAACTCATCCGAAAGGCCAAGGCAGCCTTATTGGGCAAACATCAATTTGTGATGGTATCGCTTTATTGATCGGTATTTCCGGGTATTGATTTGTAGCCAATATTCGAATTAAAAACATCTGGGCGATAGAGCATTGTGTAGAGATATTTTTGAAAAACGTGTTTTTAACCCCCGACGCAAAAAGAGGGGTGTTATAAGTTTGACGTGTTTGCGTGTGTGTATCTGTCTGTCTGTGGCATCATAGCTCCCGAACGGATGAACCGATTTCAATTTAGTTTTTTTTGTGTTCTTAGACATGTTTGATGAAAATCGGTTTAAAAGTTATGGGGGTTTGAAAGTAATTGTGTTGGGGGTTTTTTTATTTTTTTATTTAATGTTATTTTTCAAAGACTGTCAAGTAATTTACGACAAAACAATTGACGGACTTTAATGACATTTGGTAAGGACAAATAAGATAGAAAGGAACGTCATAGGATACTTTTTATCCCGTCATATTAAAGAGTTCCTTAATGATTTTGATATACCGAAAGAACTTAGTAGCACACCGAAATCTAAGTACACGGGAAATCAAAACAAAACGTTTTTTTTATAAAAACAATTTCATAATGATCGTTACTAAATTTGAATAGAATTGTAAATCTGAAACAGACCGTTAAAGATTTTAGAGTAAATTAAGATATTTACCAATTTTACCATTGTTTGAGTATGTGTATGTTGTGCTAATATTTATTTATATGTTTTATCTATTGTTTAGATAAACAGTAATTGCTTCATATACAAAGAATACTAAAAACGGCATGACCAATTTAGTTGCTTTTTAGTTATTTCTAAAGTTGACTGGACCACTTTGGAAATGTACAAATTTTGTAAATCGGATGTTAAAAAATCATGTCTAGTAAGTTTTGTTTTAACGCATTACTGATAGCAATACATTTGAACGCATCTGTGCTTTAAATTCTTTATGGTTTAAATTCACACTATATTTTAATTTTGTGTATTACTTTCGAATGCCTGCACGTAAAAGCTAACTGGCATTCATCATCATCCTACCTCAGCCCACTACTGCTGGACATAGGCCTGTCCCAAACTGGCATTCATTCATCCAAAATACTGACATAAAAAACCAAGTTGACGACCTCAATGGCAGAGTGGTCACCATGCCGGACTGCCATCCGTAAGGTTGCGGGTTCGATTCCCGTGCGGCGTGAATATTTGTGTGAACCACAAATGTTTGCCTCGGTCTGGGTGTGTGTGTGAGTCTGTGCGTAGTTTCTGATACCCTAGATACAAGTTACGAACTTAGTTAGGGGTCAGTTACTATAATGAGATGATGCAGTCAATTATTTATTAAGCACCCAAAAATAGTTCACATAAACTTTATTGCAATACTATTTAAGTCCAATCTGAGATCTTGAATAGTATTACAATGTAATGATAATGAGTGTTTGTACATCATTGTCTCAGCCTGCGTTACAACATGGGCTGTGTGTGGGCGAAAATGACATCTGCGAGGTTAATTATATGAAACAAAATAAGTTAGCGGCAAGTAATGATCCCACTGCTAAGTGCCAGGGGCCTAAGTCTGCAATTTGACATTATTGATCAGACAATATGGTGATATTGTGGCACCATAACAAGACTGTCAGAAATTTGGTATTCTGCTAAAATTTATTCATATGGCTATGGTGTCTCAGTGGTCTTTGTTGCATATAAAAATTTTGACAAATAAACGTCAGATTACTGTTTCCATGACAACCATCTAAGTTTTATGGAGCTATTGAGTCAGCGGAATAGTTGTCACTAAGAGAATACCAAATTGACAACAAATGTCAAAAAAAAACGCCATGATGTTGATATTAAAACACATTTGAGTAGCATTATCACAGCTTAATAGTTTAGAGAATCAGGGCCCAGGCCAAAGACCTATCATCTCACACCAAAATAAGTATTAAGCAAAGGCCCGTAGTCTTACTGCAGACCAAAAAGCTTTATCACTGATGTTATTAATCCGACCAAACGTGGAAGAATAACTGCCTAATCGCAACTCGCAGAGCGTGGTGATTAAATCAAAACCAATTCATATTTGGAAAATAGCTAAGCTTCGTTTGACGCAGGACCACTTACGAATATAGATAAACAATCATACAAGGTTATGAACTACGAATCTAAATACTAAGCAGATAGAGCTTCGTACGGTAAGCTAGTGCTTTATTACTTTGTAATTCCTAATTGAATATTTAATAAATATTTGAGTTATTGTTAAGTTGTTATTAATTAGTAAACTAGTTCAAGTTCTGTTGACGACATTCCATACAATTGTGTTGTCACTGAGTTAGTCAGACACTTTTAATATTTGTATGTGACAATTTACAAACTGAAGCGATGATATAAAAACCATTCTGAACAAGTAAACAAAGGGTTATGGATTTTATTCTCGTGCAAGGTAATAAATCAATATCATCTTTAAATACCTAACTATGTTTTGTTGAATTTTGGGTATCAAAAACTAAGGACACACACATACATACGCACATTTATTTATTTACACATCCGGCATCTGGGCCAAGATAAACATTCCTGGATCAGACAAATATCTACCTCGCACGGGCATCGAATCCCAATAATTTCTTTGACACTTTGGCATAGTCGATTCGGCAGTTCGGCACAAGTTTGCCAAAAAATAAGCAACGAAAGCGAGAAAAAATATAAACCAACAGTTAAAGGATATATAAATATTTAAAACATTTGTAAATGATAATAATATGTTAATCTCGTAACTTGAACCAAACAAGTTATTAGGTCCGTGACCTTGAACCATCAAATGTGCGACAACTTTCGACATGACACGAGCATTGCACAAGTGATGTCACATCACGGCGACATGTTTTTAAATAGTAGCTCAGTTAGCAGGGAGCTATTTAAATATGTATTGGATAATTTGTTTGTATTGTTAAAATAGATATGTTTAAGGTATAATAATGTAAATAGTAGAATTACGTTCAAGCTTTTACGATAGTTTTTGTATACGAAATCATATTGAAACGTCACATTTTTGTGACTAACCTAGTGTTATAAAAGGTAAAAACGCGGAATATTTACCCTTTTTTAAGAATTTTGGGGGAAAAAAGTATCGCTTCACAAAGTGCACATACCTACATATTTTCATGATAATCGATTAAGTAGTTATGACGAAAGCGTAACAAACAAACTCACTTTCGTATTTATTATATTTGTTAGGATATTGCATACCAGGAAGTGATTGTAGAGTTATGCAAATTTTGAAACGGATATCGCAAACAAGCATTGCATGTTTTTAATATAAAATTTGTAAAACAATTTGTTAATGATGTGTAAATATTAATTCATTTAATTACTCTATTATCTTAATATCAACTGACCCCTAAGTTTATCAGAAACTACGTACATTTCCATTCATACATACACCGAAATAACATTTCTTCTACAACACAAAATTTACCTCGCACGGGTAACGAAACTACAACTCTTTATGTCGTCAATTATATCTATAGTATCAGAAACTACGCGCACACACACACACACACACACAAATATTTGTCTCAAACGAAAATCAAACCTTACCATTACAACCACTATCACACGCACCATCTATAACAAAAAAGAAAACAAACTCACGTGTTCAAAGTCTTGACGTCAAATCCTTTCTGTATATACTCTATGCCCGCTGGTACAGCCATGGTAAGCAGTAGCCTTGGTCTGCCGGTCTTCTCTGCCTCCCGGTCGAATTCCTCGCGGAGTTCCCTCACTAGCTTGGCGTAGTTCTCCCTGTCTTTGGGCTTGCCTCCGTCCCTGAAGGCGGGATACTCCCAGTCGAGGTCGAGGCCATCGAAGCGGTTTTGGCGGAGGAACTGGTGGGATTTAAGAAAATTTGTTTATAAGTTTTCAAAAATTGAAAATAGTTTATTATTTATTTCAGGCGCTATGAAGAGTATTTTCTTTTTCTGTAAGGTTGAAACCATCACGTAATATATCATAGTTCTATATTTAGCATCTGTATTACAATAAGCATCAAACATCTTCCCTTAGTTTGCCATAATTATCGTATTGCTTTCCAAAACTTGTCCATTATTAAATACACTAGGTATCAGATGGCGTGATAATGATAATACTTAATATATACTTAATATATGATAATATTTGATAGTTAAAGTTTTAATCAAAGACAGGCTAGGCTAGGCTAGGCTATTTTTCTAGGCTCCTTTATGCATTGTTCGATATACCTTATTGTTTCGGATTTGGTCTAACAAGACCACTTGAAAAATTCACCCTGAATACAATTGTACCTTAATAACATTCCTGACGAACTCCTTCCTGCGTTCCCGGGAGGCGACCATGGGTGAGAAGCGTGTGGAGCCCTCGTTCCACCCACCGATGGCCAGCAGCGTCTTCAGGTTCTTGTTGTACGTCTTCAGACCCGTGAACTTGGCGTAACCACCTGGATTTGTAAGGAATATTCTAGAATGCAGATGCTATGTTTGGTTGAGGTGAAAAATAATGTTGTAATCTGAGTTGTGGAGGTCATGATAGCTGTTTTCGTTTGAACATCGTATTTTTGGTTATGTAGGTACTAATTAATAAATATTTTTCAATGTATTATGTAAATAGTGAAGTAGAGACGAAAACTTAGGCTCAAGTCTCATTTGAATGAAATATTACGGAAACGCTCATAAAATTAAAAGTCACTTTTAGTTAAGACTCATCATAGTCATGATGGTGCCAAATTGTTCGACGTTAGCACTAGGTTATAAGCGCTTAAATCATTCTTCCTATTACTGAAAACTGCAATAAATTCCATTGCCTAATTTAAAAGATCTACGCATCCAAACAGCAAAGCTTTTTAATACTATGTATAGAAAATAATTTAACAACAAACCTTTCTCAATATCCTGGTACTTGTCAAAAGGTTTCAACGTGTTGTCCTTAGTGAACCCCCCGAATGCGTATATGAGATGCGTGCACAGGTACGGGTTGATGTTCTGGGGGTTGAAGCGCGCGGTCCCGGGCCGGTACACCGACCAGTTCGTGTAGTAGCATACTACACGCGGCTCGCTTGATGACGCTGGAAAGAATGGAGGATTTTGTTAATTGGGGGAGATAAATTTTCTTTTTACATACTAATGTTATAAAGAGGAAATAATTGTATTGTTATGTGTATATTTTTAATAGTAGTGCCCAGCGGTTTCACCCGCGTAGTTCCTGGGAATACGGGGATAAAATATAGACTATGTCACGCACTGATCAATTAGCTTTCCATTAGTGAAAGAATTTTTGATATCGGTTCAGTCGTTTCGGTACCTATTCGTTACAAACAAACAAACAAATCTTTCCTCTTTATAATATTAGTGTAGATGAATAAACTCAAAAACTACTGAGTCAATTTCATAAACTCTTTCACCATTAGAAAGCTACATTCACCCTTAGTAACATAGGCTATATATATTTTATCCCGGGGTGTGCCCACGAGGAAGAGAAAACGCGGGTGAAACTGCGAGGCACTGCTATATTATGATGATATTTACATAAATTGACTAAAGTAATCCTATAACTTTTCAATGTGATTTAATGTACAATATTACTAAGTATTTATTTGTTACAAACAAAGAAACGATAAAATCTTTCCTCTTTAAAATATTAGTGTAGACTTGTCATTACCCTGAATAATATAACTACAAATATAATACTTTAAATAAGTACATGACTTATAATCAGGTCACTTCATATAACAATCATGAAATAAATTAAGCTTACCCGTGATAAATTAATAATTATATTAGCTTTGGTGGTTTAATATAAATTATAGATTAAAGTTACGTCAAAAGAATGTGTTTTTGGTGATTGTCCGAGACCGTGTCGAAGTTTGTTTAGATCGGGTTACGAATTAGTTGTGGTTAGATCTTCTCGGTTTCTTCGTTTTTTTGTTTAGTTATTAGTCAATCAGTTTCGGGCCTTATTAGATACTAACCTATAAGAATATACAAGACTAGCAGCGCCCCGCGGTTTCACTCGCGTAGTTACTATTCCCGTGGGAATACAGGAATAAACTATAGCATATGTCACTCGCTGATAATATAGCTTACTATTAGTGAAAGAATTTTTGAAATCGGTTCAGTAGATCCCGAGATTACCCCTTACAATTTAACAAACACACAAACTTTATAATATTAGTATAGATTAGAAACTACAGGCACTGATAAACACACCATGCCATGACTATTTATTTGTTCATATTTAATATATTTTTCAAATCATGACACCTTTTCGATGAAAAAAAATTCGTTCGTAAACAGAGGAACAGACATATGATACATGTAGTATACAAAGAAAGTAATATTATAAACATAGATGACAGATTTTAAATAAGAATGAATAAATGTAACTTACTCGGTGTGGTGAATGTGATTACAGCTACAACTAGGGACAGAAGTATTTTCATATCCTGAAACAAAAAATAAATCAAATAACATACACCATATTGTAATTCAATATACTTAGATAGGGTTCTCAAAAGATATCTTGAGAATTCTAATGTGTCACAAAGTTCTTCATAATATTTTTTATTGGTGTTTATATTTATGCAAACATATTAAGGGCATAAAGTTATACAATATTTATTTATTTAAGTTAATTAATTTACAACTTTCTCGTCCAATTAGTAAAGATAACTTTATGTCTAACAAGCGACATGATTTATTTAAAATTTAAACGTAATATATGACACGCTATTAAAAGCCGAACTTCCTCAATCTAAGTAATACGGTTTAATTCAAAATGAAAATAATATAAGACTAATATTACCTCTAAAATTCCGTATATGGAGAAAATATTTTAAATATTTAATGTAAAGTCTGTTAATGCCTTAAGATCTCTCTTTACGACGAATCCTCTATCTCATTATGCCTAATGTAGTGAGAAATGATTAATGAATAAAAAGGGTGTGCACGGAAGGAGCCTCTCCGAGTGGCGTATATAACAAGCATGCGCCCGGCGCACCCTGGGCAATGGTCTGTGGACCGCAAGTCGGTAACGCAGATTAGCCGATCCTTCCACCAAGACTCAACGGCCAATAACTTGCCGTGCGTGTCCCTACACCTGCACACGCGAGGACCTTAACAAGGCCACTGATAGTGCCATATCGGTGGCCAAGTTCTGGTCCTCAAAAAATATGAGTCGACACGCGAAGAAGAAGAATTAATAAAAAGTCAAATATCATCCTACAAGATCCCCACTATGAGGGGGGATTACACTCTCAATTACTAAAAGACATTACTAAAATAAGGAAGAATAATTAACTAATCGACAGGGTGGCGCAATAGAACGTGCATATTGCATCATCTTTTTTTGCGTGGTAGAAGGGGCGTGGGCGGGGGGAGACCGATATCGTTGGGTAGCGCGGTTCATAAAGTTTTAGTCACTATGAGTCACTTCGACGGGAAGCGTCGCGCATTTTGCGTGCGCGCATTTTACGAAAACTCTCGTTCGTACGTAGTTGTCAGGCGACTATTTTGTTCTGAGTATGGTGTACGGCAAATTAGGGAGGCTCCGAGTGCTAATTTAATTAAAATCTGGATAAAGCGTTTTGAAGAGACTGGATCGACGTTTAAACCACACGCGAAAGGTCGTCCACGCACATCTAGGACCGAAGACAATATTGAGAGTGTTAAGCAGTCGGTACGAGAAGATCCACAAATGTCTACTCGCAAGAGATCGTCTGTCCTAAACATATCGCGACGAAGTTTGCAACGAATTTTAAACTTGGATCTTAAATTGCATCCATACAAGCTGCAATTAACTCAAGAATTGAAAGACTCTGACTTCATAGCACGGCTCACATTTGCTAATGAAATGCTCAATCGGTTTTCAAATTTTGAAAACATCCTTTTCTCTGATGAGGCACATTTTCATATGAATGGGTTCGTAAACCGCCAAAATTGTCGTTATTGGAATAGTGAAAATCCCAGACTCAAACATCAAAAACCGTTACATAGCCCTAAAGTGACAGTTTGGGCCGCAATATCTGCCAAAGGAATAATTGGTCCTTATTTTTTTGAAAACGCACGGGGGCAAAACATCACTGTTAATACCGAACGCTATGTTGCGATGTTGGAAGGTTTTTTGGCCCCAGAACTTGAAAATTCAAGAATAAAGAACTCTAGGACTTGGTTCCAACAAGACGGAGCTACCAGTCACACATCAAATGACTCCATGGCGGTTGTGAAGCAGATGTTCCCTGGCAAACTGATTTCGAAAAGAGGTGATATCCCATGGCCTCCGCGCAGTCCAGACTTGACGCCTCCTGACTTTTTTTTGTGGGGATACCTCAAACACAAAGTCTACACCAATAATCCGAGAAACATCAGTCAGCTCAAGGAGAATATTCGTGGTGAAATGGCAGCAATCACACCAGCACTACTTAAGAAAGTTTTCGGTAATTTCCGTTTGCGGTTAGAGGAGTGCCAACGTAGAGAGGGTCATCATTTAGATGATGTTATTTTTAAAAAATAAACTTCAGTTATCACTTAATAATTGCTTAGTTTTATTTTAACTATACCTTTTGTATTTATTTTTTAATAATTATTTTAAAAATGCACGTTCTATTGCGCCACCCTGTATTACCATAGGAAATCTTATACTTCAATTTCTCTAATAAATCTTTAGAAAGAAAACACTCAAACATACAAGCCCATACATTAGACGCGAATGCGCCCGCGCAGTCCGGCTTTTTGCATATTCCTAACATTATTGTCTACAAACAATAAACAATAGAAGTTTCTTGTGTAACGCCCGCCTAAAGGAAGTACGTCTTGTCTATGACAGGCGGTTCAAGTTCTTCAAATTATAGTCTATGAACAATGTGTTTGTGGTATAATTCTAGTTTTTTAGTGTTCTTAATAATTGGTATTATTGTGAAATGTTGTTATTGCGATATCCTTTGTAGAGTAATAAACTGTTATTTTAATATAGAGAACTAACAGGGGAATATGAAGATTATAATAAGAGTGGCTTAGAAGAGCGGTCGCCTTGCCAGACTACAAAAAAAGAGTTGCCGATTCGATTCTTGTGTGAGATAAATATTTCTGTTTTCTATAAATGTTCATCTTGTACAGAGTGTATGTGTGTTTACATAGTTCTATAACTCCAGAATGTTAAAAAAACAAAACTACCGTTTATTTTCAACTAGCTGTGCCCCGCGGTTTCACCCTCGTAGTTCCCGATCCCGTGGGAATTTCGGGATAAAATATAGCCTATGTCCTTTCCCGGACCATAAGTTATCCCTGTACCAAATTCAAGTCAATCGGTTCAGTAGTTTAGCCGTGAAAATGTAACAGACAGACAGAGTTACTTTCGCATTTATAATATTAGTTAGGAGTTAGGATTAAGAATGTAGACAAAGTATAGACAAATAAATATGCCAACAAACCTTCTTGAATAATAATTAATAAAAATAGGAACACAGGAAACATTACAGACCTACAGACATCACATTCTCTGCATATTCATATCAAAATTATGAAACAGTTACCAATAGACAATGGTCTTAGTAACGGTCCCATAAGGCCTTATTAGGTGTCCATACTTGGACTAACTTGAAAGGAATGTATGAATATGGATTCTTGTACCCTTTATGGGTTCTTGTTACGGTTAATTTCAATGTATTTGGAGCATTTGTATGTTAAAATAGCTACTGTAAACTTTGCATTAAGTGAAGGTTAGTATTTTGTTGAAATAGAGTCAAAATGCTACACTGAAAACTACAAACTCGCATAGTTGCATAATTTACAGGTCTTAATCGCGTATAACATAATTATTATTAACCTCGACGTTTCAAAGAAGACATCTCGTGACCACGATCGGTGTAACCCGGTGTAACAATGAATTCCGATCGCGAAAGTTTAAAAAGTGTACAAACTCGCATAAATATTACTAATTTAATTTTTGATAACTTACTATTAAGGGAAGGGTAAAAAAAATGTCAGACATTGAAAAATAAAGTTCGTATATTTTGAGGTCGTAAGGGGACAGTTTTCCGCATTAAATCACTCAATTTGAGTCCTCTGTGAAACGTTAGGGGAAAAAGAACTATGGACCATAACATAACATAATCATTCACTACATCATCTCATTATAGTAACTGACCCCTAAGCTCGAAGCTTGTATTTAGGGTATCAGAAACTACGCACACACTCATTCACACACACACCCAGACCGAGACAAACATTTGTGGTTCACACAAATATTCATCCCGCACGGGAATCGAACCCGCAACCTTACGGGTGGCAGTCCGGCATGGTGACCACTCTGCCTTCGAGGTCGTCAAAATAAATCAAAAGAAACAAATCCGTAGTTTTCCACTAAAATTCTTCGTAAACACTTTCCTTGTGTTATGAATGTCCATTATTTTTAGAGATAGTTGAATGTAAGTAATTGGTGTAATTGTACATTATGTCAGAGTACATAACCGCGCCGCCATTACCGCGTGTAATGAATTGTAACCTGACTCGGCTTGTTTACTATTATATAATATCTATAACTGGTAGTACGATCGTAACTTTTGATTGTTTGGTGAAAGAATATAACAATAAGATTACACTGCATAGCAAAGTTCAGTAGGATATATGATAAATAATTGTTACAATGAGACATAATTGCATCGTATCACGCATCTAATGAATCATTGAAAAATCGTAATACAACATCTCCTCTCTAAACTAACTTCATGCATAATTACCACTCTTGCAAAGTGCGTTTTATTTTATGCTAAAATTTTAAAGAGACTGGGCGCAAGTTATAATCAAAATACGGATTGAAGTCACTAAAATATATATGTATGTTACAATTACTTAAGTTCTCGTTTTGACAATAAATTATTTTTCAACACACTTGCTCATAAAGGGGCTCTTATTTGTGCAAAAACAGTTGAATAATGACACGTTTTATTCACTAGTGAGTTATAGATTGTTCTTTTAAATTGCTTTCATTTTAAAAAAGTTTCGATACCAAAAAAATTGTGTCCATACATTTTAAAAACAAACTTCAACTATGTTGCCTTACTTTTGGTAGGTCTATGGTCGATTCCATTCATTCATTCATTCGTTTTTTTTTTAATAAGTATATTCTTTTAGTCTTTGGCCGATCACCATTGTTGTGTTGGATGCGCGCGAAAAGAAAAACTGTTTATTTATTAGCGAAAAATTATAATTTCTTCGCAAATGTGTTGAAAAAAGTTGTATGGTACACGCGTGTATTGATGATTACTATCCTCGGCTATCTTCAGACCCTCGCCTGACGGCTCGTGCCTCAATAGCGCCTCGGAAGTAATCACCAACTTACCTCGCTTGTACCATAAATAACAATTATTTTATTTAAAATATATGATTAAATATCGAATACATAGATCATATTAGGAATACACTAATTTGTACTTTGTAAAAGGAAGCAAAACATAAATACTTATACCTAACTTAAAATAGGTCTTAAAGTATTAAAGGCAAATCCCTTCGGCACACCTCAAAAGGAACAGTCACAACAATAGATCTCACATTATATTCTCGTCATACACAGACACAGCGGTCCCGAGTTGCGCAAACGTACACCATGCGTTTAAAAACAATTTAGCGCTTTGTTAAGACATTGTGTGAGCATTTGCATAATGTATGTTTAGTTTGAGGTTTTAGTAATGTTTTTGAAACTGAGGTTTATAACATTATTTTGATTTTACCGTCTTATTTGCGTTGCATTTTTAGTCTGGTTTTGCTAAACTTTGACAGTATTCAAAATTGATTGTAAAACCTGGTTTAGTTTAGTGCTCTAAACCAGGTTTTACAATCAATTTTGAATACTGTCAAAGTGACAGATTTGACTGACAAGGTGTCGAATGCTTACCAGGTTTTGTTAAAATAGGTTTAAAATGTAACTCAAATAAAACAACTAAACTTAATAATAATAAATGGTCCAAAAAACATCAAATGTGGGATTACTCATATACTTATAGTAATCTAATAAAACATAATATAAGATAACTTGTTATTTTGTTTGTTGCGTGAGATGAAACGCTGGTTTCCAAAGGCTGTTACAACACCTGGGATATTGCCTCACACGGGTATCTACCTCGCTACCTGTATAGACCTTCAACGGACTCTGAGGAAATGTTCTTAAAGATTTACTTATTGTGATATGTTTGCTTTAATTTGATTTCGGATTTGTGATGATCAAGTTGTGTAGTTGGTAGCATGTTGATTGTACCCTTGCTGCTGCTTTGTGTAAGGTTATAGGTTTGATTCCTTATTATTGTGTGCATAACTTGTTTGATTGTCCTGATTGTCCTGTTCTGGGTGTGTTCTACCTATTTTATTTTGTATTATATTTTATTTTAAGACATTGGTTGTTTCTTATCTATACCATAACACATTTTTGTTGAAATAGCTGTAAGCTTTCCGAATAAAGTAAATAAGTATGTTTATATTATAATGTTGGCACACACTATGTCTAAGCTTTGGGTTTCTGACACGAGATCGAAGTGCCATATGAACGAAACGCCATTTGGTCGAAGGGCCATTTGATCGAAAGGCCAAATGTGTGAAAGCCATTAAATCGAAATGTCATTTGTGCGAATGCCGCATCATCGAAAGTAAAATTTCTTTTAGTGGGGCAATTTTGAGTTGATGACGATGATGTTATAGGAAAATTATTATAGAAATTAATATATTTTGTCGTAACCCTAGTGTCAAAAACCCGATTGTGAGAGTGTAAGTGAAACATTTTAGTATTCATAAAATCTTGTGTTAGTTCAACTTTACAGTAAAAATATACGCACAGACATAAACAGTAATAGATTCTCACAGTTATCAAAGAACAGAGAGATAATAACTTTACATGACTTTCACATAATATGCCATTTTACTAATGGCGGGTCTGAATGGCAGTGAAATTACTGTGAATGTATCATACATAACATATTAATGTGTCTGCCATTAGCTGTATGCTTTCATTGTTCGTTTTGTTAATGAAAAGGTATAATTTGGATTAATTTAATGTGGATTATGGAATACTAAGAAAGATTTGAGTTAAATAAAAATATCTGTTGGACCCGTAGGAATTAGGATCATTTTAAAACAAAATCCTATATTTTATTGGATACTAGCATATCCATTGTTATAAGTATGATTATATCAAATGTCACAGTTTAAGAAAACTTAAAAAAAGAAATATTTAAAAGATTAAAAAAAATAAACAAACCTGAAAATTCGACGAGAACGAACACAACGAGATCAAAAACATTCAAACATTTGAGCCAATCTCCTGACTGAAACAGGGTTACGTGGGTAAACCTGTGTGGCAAAGTTAGTATAGTATAAAAGGAAGTTCCCGTTTGCAGGCGACTGTCATTCTGTCAGTTTGTCTATCTGTCCGTATAAGGTTAATACATTATATAAAATAATCTTGAGAACTAATGATTGAATTTCTCTGAGGAAAATACTGTTACAGGTCGTTATGTCTTCAGAGACATTTATGTGCATTAGAAAAAACTGTGCCGTAAGAAAATCCATGAAGTATTTACTTTAATTATTTCGAAATAAAATAGACTTCATTTAAATAAATTAAGACCTAATTCTAGTTTTTCTTCACATTCACTTCAACCAAGTTTTTTGTACTAAATTCAAAGCGTCTCTAGGAAGACCTCGTTATGGTACAAACAAGATTCCATCTGTTTACGCGTATCGATTGCGTAACCCCACGTAACACAGGATCGACTCCCGGCCGGCACAGCATTCTTTCAACGAAAGCCACATTTCACTTTCTGCGCTTACGCACGACTGATGCCGTTTAGTTTTATTTATAGATATTTTTGACAATTTAATCTTATTTTTAACTGTCAGATCTTATTATTGGTTGTGATTGAGTAATCTATGGTTTTGTTTGTAAGATTTATGAGTTTTAGAGTTGATGGTGAAGGTATTCATTCTACGAACACTAGAGAAAAAATCAACAAAATTTTTCCCTAAATTAAATAAAAAGCAAAAAATATTACACACTTAATATAAAAGCCCCTAAAAATGTAACCGACATACTAAGAATTAAATCCCTAATAATATTATAAATGCGAAAGTAACTCTGTCTGTCTGTTACCTTTTCACGGCTTAACTACTGAACCGATTGACTTGGAATTTTGTACAGGGGTAGCGGATCATAATCCGGGAAAGAACATAGGCATAGGCTATGTTTTATCCCGAAATTCCTACGGGATCGGGAACTACTCGGGTGAAACCGCAGGGTACAGCTAGTAATAATATATTTAGGTGGGCATTATAATTATGTACCTTCTTAACCTACAGTCTACTACGAGTAGAATGCAAAATTAATCATAACAGCTAATCAATATGTTTACGATTTAATTCCTGTTTTTAAAAAGCGCATACATTACACAAACTTCTGGTTTATTATTCCAGTTTTAGTAGATGGTTATTTATATGTTATTGAATATTTAATCTTATTATGTAAGATTTAACGTCATTAAGTACTTTTGAAGTTTGTTTAGTCCCTCCAGTTCAAATACTGCCATGTCTGCCAAATCTGGTTAAACTGAAAACTGGCTTCACTAATTTAAGACATGGTATAAAGGTTCATGAGAATAACATAACATAATCATTCACTACATCATCTCATTATAGTACCTGACCCCTAACTAAGTTCGAAACTTGTATCTAGGGTATCAGAAACTACGCAAACTCGTTCAAAGACACAGAAAAAGTACTATAACGCTACAAATAATTTTGTATTTGAATCCCTACTAATCCCTACTAATATTATAAATGCGAAAGTAACTCTGTCTGTTACCTTTTCACGGCTAAACTACTGAACCGATTGACTTGAAATTTGGTACAGGGGTAGCTTATGGTCCGGGGAAGGACATACGCTATGTTTTATCCCGAAATTCCCACGGGATCGGGAACGATGTGGGTGAAACCGCAGGGTGCAGCTAGTTTATTGTTAAGATGAAGATTGATGAAGGTGGAAAACAGTTACATATTTAGGACACAGCGTTAGTAGGAAAACGTCAGAGTAGGTCAGAGTAATCTCACATGTATGTACAATATTGTGACAGATGTCAGTGTGACGTAATCTGTCACAGTTATCGCAACGTGTGGAAAGTTTCCAGGTTACAGCAAACAAAACAATAACAAAAAAGAATTGATTTCCTTTATTGACGAAATGTATACTTACTAATATTATAAAGGGAAATATATGATATTTTTCAACACACTAGCTCATAAAGGGGCTCGTATTTGTGCAAAAACAGTTGAATAATGACACGCTTGATTCACTAGTGAGTCATAGATTTTTTTTTAAATTGTTTAGTTTTAAAAAAGTTTCGATACCAAAAAAAATCGTGTCCATACATTTTAAAAACAAACTTCAACTATGATGCCTTACTTTTGGTAGATCTATGGTCGATTCCATTCATTCATTCATTCGATTTTTTTTTAATAAATATATTCTTTTAGTCTTTGGCTGTTTGACATTGTTGTGTTGGATGCGCGCGAATAGAAAAACTGTTTATTTATTAGCGAAAAATGATAATTACTTTGCAAATGTGTTGAAAAACGTTGTATGGTACACGCGGTGTATTGATGATTACTATCCTCGGCTATCTTCAGACCCTCGCCTGACGGCTCGGGCCTCAATAGCGCCTCGGAAGTAATCACCAACTTACCTCGCTTGTACCATAAATAACTATTGTTTGCTTTGTAGTGAATCCGCTCCGTTAACTAATAGATCGATTTAGGCGGGATAAAAATAATTATTGTAAACAGGAATAATATATAGAACAAACTTTTTATGACATAATTCACACACGGTTAGAATTTCCGCGGGTAAAGGAGAACGTTCAGTTCCATTTTTTTTTTTCGAATTCGAATTTCGAATCATATCGGTATGTTTTGTTTAAGGTAAGTTTCGTATGTTAATAATTTTGGAAATCCACGAGAAAATTGACCCATACGAACCCAGGGCAGATCGCAATTAAAAATAGGTAAATCTGGCCTACATTTCTCCAAGAAAGCACAAGTAACATTATTTAAAAATGCAAAGATTTACGTAAATTGCGTTTAATTGGAGATCGCGGAAAAGGAACTAATGTTGAACAAAAACTAGACTTCAGTTGGACACATAGAATCGTAAGTAACTGGTTGCAGTTATTCCAACTATGTATGTGTAGACTTGGTTTAACTGGGTTTAATCGTCGAGCACTCGTATTTATTTATTAAACTATGTAATAGGTTAACTGTTTACGTTACTTTTTCTTCCTATTTTTTTTAATACTGTTTCTCATTATAAAATACAAAGGTTTACCAAATGTTTGCACAAGAAAACTAGTTTTAAGTATATCATTACACGATAAACTGCGAAAAATAGTTATATTACAAATATTAATACGCGTGAAAGCAATTTAGTTAGTTTATGAAATTATATTTTTTCAAAAAAGAAAAGGTCCCAATATTTTCCAAAAAAATATCAAAATAGATTAGTTTCTATCTAGTCCCAACTCTAAAATTAAATGTGGATGAGGTCGGTGTTAGTAATAATAATAATTTCATAAATGAAACTACTAAAATAGAGCAGTCAAACAAAGATAGACACAGTATTTGATTAATTTATATTTCCTCCTTAAACGATTCAAATCTGACTCATTTAAACTATGTTTCTGTTTCAGTCCATCTACGAAATGGTTACTCAAAGTATTTGTATCGGAATTTAGTGTCTTAACAACATATAAATTAGTGTAATATTTGCTAATGTAATAAAGTTTCTGCTATAACACTCCTATTTAATTATATTATTGTCTTTTCAAGCATTTAAAGTGAAATATTTATTTTTTTGCCCGAAATTCGCGTCTCTCTCTGAGAAAAACAGACGAGAGAAAACTTTAGTCCGTGTAGATTACGTCATGTGTCACATTAATTCATTATCACTACATAGTATAAAAAAAAGTCGCTTTCTCTGTCCCTATGTATGCTTAGATCTTTAAAACTACGCAACGGATTTTGATCTGGTTTGTTTTAATAGATAGAGTGATTCAGTAGGAAGGATTTTAGCATAATTTTATCCCCATATTCCTACGGGAATGAGAACTACGCGGGTGAAACCGCGGGGCGCCGCTAGTTCTTACTAAAATGCTATGTACTTTTATTTCTAAGTTTTAGTGTGTTCCTTAAGAAGCGATACAGATGGATTAAAGCGCGCGAGGAAATTGGAAAATACGACGAAATAGCAATTGAAAAGCTATTCTAATCCTATATTAAAATAACATTAGTTAATATAAATGACATCTAAATCCTACATACTTATAAACTATCATTACCATACTTGGTTTCAAAATAAACTAACTAACATTTAGCAATACCAGTAAACATTAACTTAATTTTTAAACAAATCACAAGACAAGTGGCCACATAGTGAAGACAGGTTTTTCTCTCGACTCAAACGAACCCATTACTTCATATTCGGAATAATATTTCGACCACACCTTGTCATTAGTTGACAGTTACTGGAACACACATTTGTACAAAATATTTTGCGTATTGCGTAGAAGTTTGAGATACATACTTATTTAAAAAAACGTGTGGCACTCGGGGACTGCCGCGGTAAAGCTATTGCATAGCAATTTTATCAACTTATTGTTTTTTTATTTTTGTATTGCAATCCTAACCTTAGAAATTTTGATGTCGTACTTGGGACTTCATACAATAAAAACTTTGTCTACACTATAAAAACTTTTTGGAATATTTGCAAAAAAAATAGTTTCGATAAAAAAATAATAAAAGCGTGAGGTTTTTTTTCGTTACGGAATTTCTGGATTCGGTTCCCGCGCTCAAGGCCTTCGATAGAAGCTATGCAAAGAGACTTAATAAGTGGACCAAACTAAACTACGAGTAAGTATCATCATGACTTTCTTAGCCTTAATTTAGTAATTTGACGTCTACTGCTGAACATAGGCCTCTTCCATCGACATCCACAGTTAATTATGCCAAAAAAAACATCAAACTCATTTTAATTCATTATCAGTTACTATAATGAGATGATGTAGTGAATGATTATGTTATGTTATTTTTTGAGAAGTCGAATTTAAAGCAAAAACATTGCAAAATTAATCAATATCTTTCTGAAATCCATGTACCATAATTAAAAGCTTTGTCTTTTAAAGCTTGACTGATTTTTAGATGTTTTTGCTGAGCATTTAGCAAAAAACATCTTAAATTAAATCCAAACCGCGTAATCATTGATAATTCGATAACCTACTACTCGTAGTACTGGACGCGCGGCGCAGGCGCAGTGACGCGGGGCGAGCGACTCGCTCCAGTTACTGGCACGCGAGCGGATTCCACGTCTCTAGCTCTCTGGGGTACTGTATTAATGTGTCTTGATAATACACCGCCGGAGAAACTAGTGGTTGTTGGTAGATTTATTGATGTTAGTGAATATTTTGTTGATTAGCACACGAAATAGATGTCGATAAGTTAGGAATAGTAACTTTTTGATAAGTATGGTTTGAGCCAGTGTTGAGGTGATGAATATTTTTGGAATATTTCAAATGCCTCGGTGTTGGTGGCCTGGCATATTTTCTAATCATAGTTCGGAGATCACCTGACTGACTGACTTATATAAATTAAATTAAAATAAAATGAAATAAAAAGCTTTTCCCGCCAATATCTGACAGTCTGACAGATGACAGATCTAAACGTGATCATCTCTAGAATCTCTTTAAAAATAGAACGATTTCATTCAAATTCCATTCCATATTCGAACTGTTATCAATTCGAAATGTTGAAATGTTCAAGGCCATTACCAAAAAGGTCATATCTAATGTTGAAATAGCAAATCGAAGTCGTGAGCTGATGATAGCAACACTCACGTTTACGGTCAAGTGCGAGTTGCGTCGTGTGTAGAGATAGAATGCGAAATTGTTTAGTTTGCATTATTAATTCAAGGACAATATGGCACATCCAAATTTAAATTTGTTAATGGCCAGTAAGCTTGAATTTTTAATAGCTTATTCATGATTAGTATTTCACCCAAACAAGATACTAAGATCCTGTTTTTCTCTCAAGTTTTATTTGACCTATAAGTTTATGTGGCTAAACTAAACAATAGTTATTTGTTGTTTGTAAAGTTGGTGCTTACTGCCGAGGCGCTATTGAGGCCCGAGCCGGGTCAGGGTCTGAAGATAGCCGAGGATAGTAATCATCAATACACGCGTGTATCATACGTTTTTCAACATACTACTCGTAACACCATGGTATAAGATTTGTGTCAGCCAATGATGAGAGTTAAATTAAGTAGTACAATGTCATCAATCGGTGTGTTCGTCGAAAAAAGTCCTGTCTGAGTTAGATGGTCAGAATTTCTTAACGCTGTTATTTCAGCCTGGACCCTCTGTCATCCTTTTGCTCTTTATAAGTCATTATCAGCGCCCTGCTGTTTCACCCACGTAGTTATCAATTTACCCCCCTTTTCTCGCCCTAGGGGAGGAATTTCCAAAAATCCTCTCTTAGTGGTAGCCTCCCCCAATAAACACACGTGCCAAATTTCAGCTCTCTACAACCAGTAGTGTCGGCTGTGCGTTGTCTGTCAGTCAATCAGTCAGTATATCTATCAGTAACGGAAGAGTTTTATATATATAAGAAGATTTACGGAACACTACAGTAAACTGTCGACAACATAGCTCAGGAATTATATTACTCAGGACTTTCTTCAGCCGAACAAGCCCAATGATTGACTACTGGGGCCTAAGTCTGCAATTTGACATTATTGATCATACAATATATTGAGGCACCATAACGAGAGTGTCAGAAATTTGGTATTCTGCTAAAATTTATTCATATGGCTATGGTGTCTCAGTGGTCTTTGTTGCGTATAAAATTTTGACAAATAAACGTCAGTATACTGATTCCATGAGAACCATCTAAGTTTTATGGAGCTATTGAGTCAGCGGAATAGTTTTCACTAAGAGAATACCAAAATGACAACAAATGCCAAAAAAACAGCCATAATGGTGATATTAAAACACATTTGAGTAGCATTATCACAGCTTAATAGTTTAAAGAATCAGGGCCCTGGTATTCCGCCATAGTTAAACATTAAGCAATATATTCGCATTGGCAATGTATAAACAAATATCTACAATGGTGGTCACGTCTCGACGTGACATGAGAAATACAAATCAGTTTCACAGGTCATTGTCAATTATGAAACAGAAACAAACTCCCATACTTTATTAAATAATTAAATAATATAATTAAAACAAATCTCTTGAGATATTTTGGCATTGTTTAAAATTTCTTCGTGTTTTATTTTAAATTTCTATATTTTAAAAACTATTCTTATGAACTAACTTTTCAGCGCTTTCATAGATTTGGTAATTGCTGTTGCCATATTGTTTACACTTATTTGAATAATAATAATCTTTTTAACCCCTGACGCAAAAAGAGGGGTGTTATAAGTTTGACGTGTCTGTGTGTGTGTGTGTGTGTGTGTGTGTGTGTGTGTGTGTGTATATGTGAGAGTGTGTGTGTATCTGTCTGTCTGTCTGTGGCATCATAGCTCCCGAATGGATGAACCGATTTCAATTTAGTTTTTGTATTAAAGGGGACTTACGTGCGAGTGTTGTTAGACATGTTTGATGAAAATCGGTTAACCCGTTTAAAAGTTATGGGGGTTTGAAAGTAATTGAGTTGGGGGTTTTTAAATTTTTAATTTTATTTTATTTCACGTAATAATAAAGATAAAAGTTGTTGCTTTGTAATTAAAGTGAGGACATTGATTTGATTTGACATTTGTTCGATTCGTTTGACTTAGTTCTCACGATGACTTATTTCCTTGTACACTATTTAAAATCCTTATACGTATGTATTTGTATGTGAACTAAGCTTCCGACCACTTAGACTAAAAAAACTCGTTTATTATAGTTCAATTAATACCATAGACAACTCATATATTCTGACATAACTGTAACGAGAACTGATACACAAGGTCAGACGGACACGATCTAATTCACGATTAATAATGCTCTATATTGTATTACGCACAATTATTACCGATATTTATAGCCGTGATGTAATGTTATTAACTTATTAGTTATAGCTGGTATGTTTTGTAAGTTTAAGATGTCTTTTTTGACCTAATTGTGGTTTTGATTCGGCTGCTAAGTATTTACAGAAAACAGCACATCTTCGTAAAGCTGCTAAGTATGTACCTATTAACGGAAAAAGCACAAAAGCACATCCCCGTGTACACAACTGTGAGTTTGTCTATTCTTATATTGTAATTAAGGGATTGATTCCGCAGTTAAATTATACATTTTTATTATTTTCGTGATTATGCCTACCCTACCCTTCATTGAATGAGAGAGAATTTCACCCTGCAGTAATATGCTACACTTTTACCGGTCCATACCATACTATACTTCCTATTCTAAAACAAAAAAGAATATAGAAAGAAAAATAATATGCTAAGTAGACACCAAAAAACGTACAGTCGTAAAAATCAAATTAAACCAAACAAGATTGACATGCAAAATAAACATAAAAATTACACAATGAAATGATAACTCAAAAAAGTTATTAAGTAAGTCAAGTCACTCAAAAAAAGTCAGCGTAACGTTACAATCGTAAAGAGTCGGACACCTGCGCAAGCGCAGCCCGTGCGTCTGCTTCCGGCACACCACTCTCACTTTCTTTACGGTTGTTTATACATATATGTGTTGTATAAGAATAGGTTTGTCATGTTATAAAATACTAGTCCTGTGGAGAGTAGGCCACTAATTAATCTAATATATATAATTCTCGTGTCACAGTTTTCGTTGCCATACTCCTCCGAAACGGCTTGACCGATTCTCATGAAATTTTGTGAGCATATTCAGTAGGTCTGAGAATCGGCCAACATCTATTTTTCATCCCCAAATTCCCACGGGAACGGGAACGGGAACTACGCGTGTGAAACCGCGGGGCACAGCTAGTAATATATATATTTTATTTTTCTTCCCCCTTTTTGGCCCAATTTTTCTCGCAACCGATTTATAAAAATAGTTTTATTATGTAATAAAATATAATAGTATCCTGCTTGTGGAGAGTAGAAGGCTCCAACTGTCTTCTGTGATCACGGATTCTGTAAATAATCCGCAACGTCAGAAACAAAATACCACCACGACAAAAATCCGTTTAAGTGTTTTATTTTAATATTATTAAGTTTCTTTCCCTTTTCAAACCCTTTTTTTATAGTTGTGCTGTAATTTAAGAGGCCTTACCTGGCCGTAACACATTTTCAAAAAAGCACGGGAAGTAACGTCTCGAAAATTGCGTTTAATATATAATTAATGTAACAAAAAGCTACAAAATAAATTGATTTAATTTGATTATTATTAGCGTAAACCGCATGAGCCTACATTCATTCAACCGTCCACAGGGCAAGATCTCTCTGTGTAGTAAGTAAACCAATATATTGACGGGTAATAATTTTAAAAGACAGAAGAATTTCTAAAAAATTAAAGAATATCATCACAAATAATCCTTTGCCATTGCTGTGACGTAATCCCATGAACTAATGCTCGTGAGAATGAACTCAACAGATTACTAAAATCACCTACAATGAAGAGGAAAGTAAAACACATTAATAATCAGTTCGTTGACGCGGACTTAGTTTACTTTGTCAAAAGGGATCATCATTCAACTGTTTTTTGTAAGCTTTGACTTGTAAACGTGGCCATTGACGAGTCAGTTGAACTGGCGTCCATCCAAAAATGGTCGTCAATCACCAATGCGATTCCAGTGGGGAAATCTAGTTGGCCTAAAACTTTTAGAGTGACGCCACAGTTTTGTCTGGACTGATCAGTTCAACAGACTCGCCAATGGCCACCTTTAGTTTACTTTGTCAAAAGGGATCATCATTCAATTGTCTTTTGTCAGTTTTGGCAGGTAACTCGTCCACAGATTATTGAGGGTAATAAATTGTAAGCTACGTGCTCCGGTTCTTGACGCGTGCCCGAAAATTAGGATGGAACTTATTAATCACTACATAGTATAAAACAAAGTCGCTTTCTCTGTCCCTATGTCCCTTTGTACCTATGCTTAAATCTTTAAAACTACGCAACAGATTTTGATGCGGTTTTCAGTAATAGAGTAATTCAAGAGGAAGGTTTCTAGCATAATTTTATCCCCACATTCCCACGGGATCGGGAACTACGCGGGTAAAACCGCGGGGCACGGCTAATAATTAATAATTATAATATGTATCTAACGATTTCGTAGTTTTTAGTGGATTCCTTTCGTTTTTTTAATCATGGTAGAGCCAAATTTTGATTATCATTCGATTCATTATTCCCAGTTCCGTAGCTCGTTTATAAAGGAAGGCTTTATAACATCATGCTACGCTACGGTTTGATCCGCATTCGCTCAAACCGCGAGGCTTTGACATGAGATAAAATATTTTCAACTTTATGTTATTAACTAGCTTCACCCGCGTAGTTTTCCCCCTTTTCTCCTCCTCGGGGTGGAATATCCAAAAATCCTATCTCAGTGGCAGCCTACTACCTCCAACAAACACACGTGCCAAATTTCAGCTCTCTACAACCAGTAGTTTCGGCTGTGCGTTGTCTGTCAGTCAGTCAGTACATCACTCAGTAACGGAAGAGTTTTATACACCCCTATTTTGAATTCGAGATACTTAATCACACAGCTAATGTAAACGTCGGGTGACAATATAATAGTGAAGTTAGTTTTTTTCTTTTGGTTTTATTTAAAAAGTTATGATAATACAAAGTTTTTCAAAATCCCGCCGAATTTTATTGTTATTCTACACCGAACAACAGGCGATCGCAGCAATACACAGCTGAGCGCGGTCATCGACCCGAGCCGTCACAGAATACTTGATAGTTAGTGTGCCGTCTGGTATTACGACATTTATTTAGTATTTTTTAAAGATAAGTAATTGACTATCATTTTTGATATTTTTATTGGATATATGGATTCAGTTACTGCTACATATATTCTGATTTTAATAAGTCCCATCATTTCAAAATAAGGGTGTATAAGTATATATAGATAGATTTAAATATCGAACTTCCACCGATTAATTTTAATTTAAAGAATATTCAAAGCTTAATCATCCAAAACCAGAAGGTGACAAACAAACACTGAGGAACTCTAAGCTATGCGAATTAATTGGATAAAAATTTAAAATAGTAATTTGTCAATTCGGATCCGTTTCAAGGCGATTACATCAACATCGAGTGGTCAAGGTCACAAACTAATGTAATAAAACCTTAAACATTTGAATCATGTAGTGGCATCTTAAAATAAAACAAATCTTATGCATAATGGGTATAAAATAGTTAAAATGTCTACATCCATCGTTTTGTTTAATAATAAAATGTAGTACATACTTCGTTTGTCTAGACTTTGACTAATAATTTAGGCTGTGTGTTTGTGACCTTAGTTGGCTACAGTTATGAAGTAAATCTGATTTGCAAAATGACTAAAACATTGTTGATAATTATTTTGTTATTTACTACATAAAAATAAATTCTGAAATCTGACGACCTCGATAGCAGAGTGGCCACCATGCCGGACTGCCATCCGTAAGGTTGCGGGTTCGATTCCCGTGCGGGGTGAATATTTGTGTGCACTACAAATGTTTGTCTCGGTCTGGGTGTGTGTGTAAATGAGTGTGTGCGTAGTTTCTGATACCCTAGATACAAGTTTCGAACTTAGGGGTCAGTTACTATAATGAGATTATGTATTGAATGATTATGTTATGTTAAATTAAACTTTATAAAATAACTGTTTTTTTTCTTTTGGTAAATAACTACGCTGGCAATACCTACATGCAAATTGCAATCCTATTAGCAACAGATTGCAACTGCATATTTAAAATTTCAAAATTAGATCGTCTATTCGCCACAGACAATACAATGCAAACAGCTTGCAACATTATTTCTCAAACATTTCGCACGCAGTTATTCATTATTTCAATTTATAACTTGCATTTTAAACTCTATTACAATTAAAATAAGAGTCAATAAAATTTAACAGTAAAATGTAAATTCTTTATTCAAATGTCTGGTTGCAATTGTCAAACTGTATCGATCATAATCGAATAATCACAATCGTTTCTAATTGGAATCGATTGATGTGCAATAATCGTTCAGAATTCGAATATTAGAATGTTGATATTTTGTTTTATGCCAGTATTATGGTAGTTTAAAATTATGTTTGGAACGTAATATAATACCGATTATGTTTTATTATAGAAGTCGATAAATTTATGTTACGAAATTAACAACGCGCAATCGAGTAGTAACAAATCAAGGATAACTGAAATCGAATGTAACAATAAACTTTAATATTATTTTTGAAGTTTATAAAACTAATTTCTTTTTTAAAACGTTTTATAAATAGTGTACGTAACTTTTCTTAAAATTTCACTTACGACGATAATATTACACTTTCATTACAGTTCCGTAGTTTTTAATTTTGTAGATACGTACCTGTAACAAAAAAATAAAAATTAAGTAAATTATATATTGATATTTTTGATTTACACGAACACTTACACATTGAAATAAAACACTTAAACGGATTTTTGTCGAAATACAACAAAATACAACCACGACAAAAATCCGTTTAAGTGTTTTATTTCAATAAGTAAATTATATTCTAACAACATACTTACTAAATATTACAAAGTTTAAATAGAACATTAAATATTTCAAAGTAGGTTATTTGAATAAAACAAAAAAGGAATGCTACGAATTTCTAAAATATTGCTACGATTGCTACGAATACGAATCGTAGCTACGCCATCCAAAATATTGCGAAGAAAACAAAAGTTATTGCTCTTTCTTTCTCTCTCTCTCTCAGAGTCAACGTTCATAGTATTGTAGTCTTAAATAATAAAAAATGGTAAAATAAATATATAAAGCCTATGTCACTCTCTGAAAAGTAAAGTATCTAAATATTAAAGAATTATTAAAATCGATCTAGTAATTTTGGAGCCTATACAATATAATCAAACAAACAATCAAACATTTCCTTTATGACTACATAGTATAAAACAAAGTCGCTTTCTCTGTCCCTATGTATGCTTAGATCTTTAAAACTACGCAACGGATTTTGATGCGGTTTGTTTTAATAGATAGATTGATTCAGTGGGAAGGTTTTTAGCATATTTTTACTCCTATATTCCAACGGGAACGGGAACCTTCTCCTAATAACAACAAATACAACAAAAAAAGAATTAGTGAAATCGGTCCAGCCATTCACGCGTGATGCCGTGACCAAGGAAAACGGGTTTAATTTTTATATATATAGATTAGTATAGATAATATTACTTTAGCTAAGCTAGATCCTTCCACCTGTCAATATTTCCGTTCGAACGAGTTCAGCTCATCTCGGGCCGCGCCTCATTACGTCATATTACGATGGCGATATCACTTTCTACCTACCTACGTAATTTATTTATCATTGACTGCCTCAGGGCTTAAAAGTGATATTATTATAGTATCGCTTGAAAAGTGAGTGTGAAATAGACGTTAAAGTTTAACGCAATCTATATTTATGAGTTTTATTTTAACAAGCTTACCGAGTGGCCTATATTTATACGTTTTATTCTGACAGTGTTCTTTTTTCGAATATAGTAGCGTAGATGTGTTATTTATTGGTATTGAGCCACAATCTTTTCTGTGTCGGTGACAGTGTCTCTCTTATCCCATCTTTTGGTTGTCAGTTTATTGAAAACTACCTGTGCGCCGCGGTTTCACCCGCGTAGTTCCCGATCCTGTGGAAATTTCGGAATAAAACATAGGCTATGTTCTTTCCTGGATCATAAGCTACCCCTGTACAAAATTTCAAGTCAATCGGTTTAGTAGTTTAGCCGTGAAAAGGTAACAGACAGACAGACAGACAGACAAGAGTTACTTTCGCATTTATAATATTAGTAGGGATGTATCCAAATGACATTCGCATCAAAATGACAATAGGAGCTTACAATTTTGGCCGCCGGCACAGAAAAGATAGTGACTCAATAGACGTGTTATGTATTGGTCTTGATATCTTCTGTAGTCTATCGAGAACTATGACTTAGAAGAGTCACAAGTTGCCAGTCTATAAAGATACAGTAGGATATTAGGAGGAGAATGAGAATGAGTAGAGTCCTCTCTACTAGGGAGGTAAGGAAGTTTGACTTCGCATCTCTTATTCACTGTAAGAACCTCTGTAGCTTGAATTACTTCTTCGCCATATCTGGTATTACTTGGCATACTTATTGAAGATCAATGACACAATATACATAAACTAAGTAATATTATAAAGAAGTAAATTTGTGTGTTTGTTAAATTGTAAGGGGTAATCTCGGGATCTACCGAACCGATTTCAAAAAATCTTTCACTAATAGATAGCTATATTATCAGCGAGTGACATAGGCTTTTTATTCTTGTATTCCTACAGGAATGGGAACTACGCGAGTGAAACCGCCGGGCGCTGCTAGTATATTATAATAGTGAAAAGAATGTACATTCTATAGGATCAAAGCTTCCGACAAAAACTCCTCAATAATGAGACACGTCATATTGTATACTCATTTAGTTTCCAAAGCTTATTCTTTATGACTTTTACTATTCTAAGAAAAGATGTCAACTCTACAAAGAAAATAGAACGTGAACAGTTACAAAATATCAATAAATTAAACCTATTTCTCTATACATAGTTTAATTACTCTAATTAGCGGCACAACTCACGTCCAAAGCGCAGTAAGTGACATCTTTACTAATCGTCTATAACTCCTTGTTTTCCTTTATGGTAAGTGTCACAATAACTGGTGTTGAAATTAAGACCTTATTGCGATAGTGTAAGGTTGGATGTCGGTGTCGCAGGGCCATCGCAATGCAGGCCGTGTTGCGGAATTGGTGTATGGTGTAATGATACCGGTTTGGCTTACTGTTTGATGATAAAAAATTCTTTAATTCATTACTTACGCTTAAAATAGTAAGAAAAAGGCAATGGTAGATTGAAAACTTTTTACGACAAACTTTTTGTGAAAACTTAGTTTTTTATTTTAAACAAATTAGCGATTGGTCTATGTTTATCAAAAAACTTAAAAACTTTTGTAATTAGGCAAGTTATTACATACATACTTTTTAAAACATAAAAAAACATTACATGTGTACAAATTACCCAATACAACAACTCATCCTCTTTTCAATTAAAAAGAAAACTGCATTCTTTTTTTAAACCGCAGATTAAATCTAATCTATTGCAAACACATTTGAAAAAAGAACAAGTCATTCGAAATATTAGAATAAGATCATCATTAATTTTATCGGCACATCATTAATCATAATCATGTTCTTATTTTAAAATAAGTACATTGTATTCCAAATTGTATTTAAAAAAAGAACATTACAAATCGATATAAATTAAAACAGGTTGCAACAATAAAGTATCGAATCGATTTTAATTCACTCGATTACATCGTTGTGTAAGATGTCAAATGACAATAGAATCTTCACAGTGACATAATGATTGACACACTTTATGATATTGTAGTTTTTGGTTATAGAAAAAGTGTGTACGCAACTGCAGAGTAACAGATAGTCCTTGTGAAATATTGCAATGATGTTTTACGATATTGAATAATATTAAATCTATAGATGTAAAATCAATTGCTGAATGCATGAGCAGGGTGCCAATTCTGCTATTTGATCTGTCAATGTCTTAACAAGGAGACACCATAGACATTATTGTGTTGATATTTTTTCAAATAAAAACAATAAATTATCAAGTTATGACAATAGCAAATAGCAGGAAAAAAAAGAAAGTTATGTGTCTTCATAAAAAGACACCATAGATAATTGTGTTCTATTTTTTTTTTTTTTTTTTCAAATAACAACAATCAATTTATCGAGTTATTTCGCAGTAGTATTCCCAAGTAGGTCCATACCATAGGGCCATTACAACACCGCGGTTACGTTACCAAATTAACACGTTATAGCTAAAAACCAGTGAAATTTCAAACGCTAAACTGATTGACACGAATGCAATAAGAACAGTTCGTACTCGTTCACAAACATATTTGTAAACATTCATACACAAAATTGTGGAATATGTATGAATGACTGTGTGTAGTTTCTGATACTTTAGAAACATAATTACGTTCTTCGATTAATCGATCTAAAAATAATTGAACTATAGTAGTAAAGTCAAAATAAAAACGATTTATGCCTACCTTTAAATTAATCTACATACATATAAAAATGAAACCCGTTTTCCTTGGTCACGGCATCACGCGTGAATCGCTGGACCGATTTCACTAATTCTTTTTTTGTTGTATTTGTTAATATTAGGAGAAGGTTCTTATGTAAAAAAAATACTGGAAAATCAACGGGAATATTGGACCCGTGCGAAGCCGAGGCGGGCTTCTAGTAAGTATATAAAAGATGACAAACATGATTTGTCAAGATGACCACAATCAGATGATTAAATAATCGAGCGTTACAAATGTATGTTAAGTAAACAAATGAAACACAAGAAGTCCAACTCCACATCAAATTAAGTCAATAAACTATTTTCTAAAGTTCCCAATGCATTTGCATAAAAAATAATTGACTCTAAAATAATTGTAATTAATATTACCCCGTTACCAAAATGACCGATCGTCCGATCGAAGTAGGTATCTGTATTCAAAGCAAAACAAAACCATGGTCTGAAACATGTCTATTTAACTAACTTCGTATAACCATTGAGAAAGTAATATCTCCATGGAGTCTCAGTTTTATGTTATTGTGGAAACCAGCGCTGCGTACTGCGTCGAGTTTTCATCTCACCACTCGACCGTTAAATTGTTTTATTGCTGTACATAATTGACTTTTTATATTTTTCTATTATTTATCGAGATTAATAGAACAAAAGTTTGTATTTTGTTTTGTTTTTTAATTGAATTGTTTGTGGTTTGTTTCTGTCAAAGAAATGATAATATTTTTGTAGATAACAAGGATTTTTCATTCCTCACTGAATCGTCTTATATACATTGACGAAAATCTCTATTATTTTAGGAACCATACAGCACAAAAGGTTCCTGTCTCGGGACTATGGCGGACGAGAAATCCAACCTGATGCGAGTTTCTTTGCGCTACATTATTTTATAGAGTTTTTGAAGTTGGACCTTGTAGATTTGAGTAAGGTGTATTAGCGCGTGTATCTAACTAAACACCGACAAGAGATAATAATAAAAAAAATACAGCTACACGCGATAAGATCCGCCAAACGTACTTCTAACGTCCACAAACATCCAAAAACAATTGAAATAAAACACTTAAACGGATTTTCATCGTGGTTGTATTTTGCTTTACATTTTCTGACGACATTCTCTGTGATCACGGGTTCTGTAAAGAATCCGAAACGTCAGAAAATGTAAAACAAAATACAACGACGACAAAAATCCGTTTAAGTGTTTTATTTTAATGTGTAGTGTTCGTGTAAATCAAAGATCCAAAAACAATCACTTGAGCACCTAAAAACAAAAAAACGCAAATTATGAATACCTGTGTATTTCCTACAATGAATTACCGATATAATCTGTGGTTTCATAACAGTGTTCACGCGATGTGTCCGTTTGGGTGTTATTGCAAAACTACTTACCGTCCACTTTCTCGCGCAGAGGTCGCCGGATTCTCATGTACTGCAATGTTAACTGGTCTTAGGGAAATTGGTTTGAGTACAGTTACGGATATAGTAGTAGTAGTAGTAGTATCCTTAATGGTGAATGGTTGGAATGAATTCCTAGTTTCTTTTATATGTCAGAGAACGTCAGCTTTGATAGCCTGCAGAAACGTCCTGTGATTTAAAAAGCGCAGAATAAGCGGAACAGCGCTTGCGATACCGGTCCATTCCTTTATTTTTTCGGCAAATTTTTCAAAAGGTTTTGTTTATAAACCATACCACCAACCATTCGCTACAATTATGATCTTACTAGCTGTGCCCCGCGGTTTTACCCGCGTGAAACCTTATCCCGTGGGAATTTTGGGATAAAAAGTATCCTATGTGTTATTCCTAGGTATGAGGAACATCTGTACCAAATTTCATTAAAATCCATTCAGTAGTTTTTGCGTGAAAGAGGAACAAACATCCATACATCCATACATACAAACTTTCGCATTTATAATATTAGTAGGAATATGTGAGGTAGCAATTGATATACGTCGTTGGTTATCTTCTTGTTTTTAGCCAAGGTGTTTATTAAATTAAGATTTACCTCCGGCTTTTCCCATGCTCAATGGGAAAGCAAATACGAAAACCTAGTGCAAATTTACATAACATTCTTCCATTACTTTATATGTGTATAATATTTTTTTATTAACTTTGTATCGAATCGTAAATATTGATGATTTCGTAACATGCTTGAATCGCATTAACAACTAATTCTGCCGATAAATGGACGTATCTATAACAACCGGATACTTGGAATCATTCAAATCAAATATTGTGTAACGAATTTACATTAACTTTACTCTAATAATCCTAATACTTGTCATATTTCTTAATGTACCTACAGTTTTCCGCAATCAAACCTCTTTAATTTGGCTACAGGTAGGTAAGCTTGTTACGATATTTGTTTTTGGTTAAAGTTTTAATGGACATAACACCTGTCGTTAATGTTAGTACGACAAGTGGAACCAAGGGCTTAACGCGCCCTTTTTTTTTAACGCAGTGAAAATGCATAGAACTGCATACCACCGTGAGCCGATATTGGTAGGACCCACGGGGCATGTAGGGCTCTCCCAGCCAGAAGGGCTGGGCCTACCCACTAAAAACACAGCGACTTCCGTCCGCGTTACATTGGGGTGCCGTAGGATCCCGAGGGGGATTTCTACTACGGCGGCTTAACGCGCCCTACGACACACGGAAAGCCTTATGAATTTAAAAGCCTCTTTAGAAATTACCACTCATTCATCACTAATAAATATGACGGCTACTAGACTATTTCAGCTTAAAGCAATAAGCAAAAAAGATGATAATTAAATTGTTTTTAGACTTTTTATATCAAAACATTTCAGTCAAAACGTTATGCTCTAAAACTAGGTCTTGAATGTAACACTAATTTGAAAAGTTACGGTTAAATTAAAAAATGGCCGACTTCCTGTGTTGCCAGTGCTAAAAATTCGATACGCATGCAAATACATCAGGAACTAAACATCCGTAACAAAACCTCTTATTTGCTTTCTCTAAATACAATAATTTAATATTTTATACAAACACATTGTTTACATAACTATTAAATTATATAAAATAAAATTACCACGGCGAAGAGCCTAGTCTGTTATTGAAATTCGCGATTATTCTTTCAATTTATGCTATTAAAGATACCTACATATTAGAAAAACTAAAGCTAATAAAATATTTTATGTAAATTGTTGAATAATAAAAATACTTTTACATACATTTAATTAATGTGATGAATACACATTTTTGGCTATGTTAAAATGGGTATTTTTTGCAACTTAATCTCTCCGCAAAGTCTTCGTTTTTTATTTATTAATTATGTTGGAATTAATGTAAATACTGGCTGTAAAAATATAATATCATACATACTTATTTAATGCTGGCTGAATTATTCTTTATTTAAATACCGATTCTTTTGTCCGGTTTTGGACGTAAAGGCTGACTTTTTTTATTGTGACCGGTTGGTATCCATCTTTATTTTACGATAGATTTTATGTCAAGTATTTCACGATTTGATTTTTTTTACAAAAATATGTTCTTTTTGCTATAAAATTTAATCGTTTAACAATGTAAATTATATATAATTATACTCATTAATAAAGCAGGTATTCTTCGATACTTACACAAAATGTATAATCTTATTTGCGGATTCATAGCAGGTTTTTCATAATGTCAAAGTTGACATTTAAAATGGCCTTGTCAAAAGGCATGTACCTTTAATTATGAATCTTCAGCACATTAAAACAAAGTCGAGTTTTCCTTATAAGTGTTAATTAGTGTAGTGGTTACACTTCCTTGTCAAAAGTAAAATTAATGTGGCAATTATTTAGGGTTGCCCTGTTAATATTTGGCAGTTCATTTATATTTTTTATTTTATTGATTTATGATGAATGTTGCCAATATATTCGCGTAATTGCTATTGCATTACAAGATTTAATTATTAAAAATATAGTAATTACAATGGAACTTGTAGAAACACTCAAGTTACCTAATATGGTTGTTAAAATGTAATTAAATAATAAACGAAAGTAATGTGCAAATACACTGAATGGTTTGCAAATTATAGGCAATTCAAATTTATGACACAACCTTGGTGAAAAACGTGAATAAAATTACTATAAATAAAAGAAAAAAATATATATACAACCTGTCAAAGCTTATTTGTCTATAATTAATAAGTAAAGGTTACACAAATAGAAAGTATTTGCTGGAAAATATGCAAAAGGTGAATACTGGCAATACTGGCTCGTAGCTATAATAGGTGCTGGTAATACTGGCATCAAATGTCAGGGGTGAGAGGACAAGACACGACTTTGACATTTATATCTTCGATGATAATGAAATAACATTACTGGTCTAATCTATTTATATCAGACTTATCTTTGGGATGCTTCAATTTAGATTATAAATGTGGATGATTTTGAGAAAATTTCTGGTTATTAAGATATCTTTTTGTACGAGTATTGTTAGTATTTCTTTGAATAAGTTAATTTTATCGACTTTACTAGGGGAATTAATGATTTTCTTGCCTATACAATAAATGTCTGTATAATAGAAAAAACTATAAAAAGTATATTAGGAGAAATATACAATATTTAATTATTCTTTGTTATTTAGATTTCTAGGCATACATATAAGCCTATTCGAAATCTGCTATTATATAATGTCTGCATTGTAAAATTGATGGAAATGATCTAAATATTAACATAAAAACAGAAATGGTAATTTCACTGATAAAATGAAGCCTTATTAATCTTATTATAATGAAACGTTTGTACTAAATACTATTTAAAAAGTGAGAGAGAGAGAGGGCTTTTCACTGTTAGGGGATCTTCCAGGATTTACTATAACCTCCCAAGGAACAATACGCGTATGGAACCGCGAGCCAGAACTAATCTATAAATATAAAAATCAATTGCTGTTCGTTAGTCTCGCTAAACTCGAGAACAGCTGAACGGATTTATCTTATCTTGGTCTTGAAATGTTCGTGGAGGTCTAGGGAAGGTTTAAAAGGTGAGAAAAATCGAATAATTGCCAGGAACACGGGAACGGGTACTACGTGGGTGAAACCGCGGGGCACAGCTAGTCTATACTATAAATACTTAACCACCGTTCTCGTATTACGCAGACTACACAAATTGCAATATTATCACACGTGAAAGTGCAACGTGTTCTGTGTACGAAATATTGAGATTTCTTTCACTTTTCACACGATTTTTTGCGACATCAAATGTCTATCGGTTTCTAGAATAGTTCCTTAGGACGATGAACTTGGATGAAAGTGGTCAGTCGGCTTAACAATTATCGTTTTAGTTTACCGGTAGTGAGTTTATGGTGGGCCAGTGAAAGATGGATGTTTGTTGAGTTTTGTTTTAGTACTGGCAACTTTATGTTATATGTCAGTGACTGACATTACAATGACGTTTGAAAAAAGATTGAGCTTTTTATTATAGTTTTTAATATTAATAAAGCGACTATTTTTCATAAATTTTCTTTCGTTAAAACCTTATTCTGACAGTATCACGCAGCAACAAGATATTAACTAAATTAGTTATGCCATTCTCAAGTAATTCGCGGACATACATTCGACAATCGATTTTTATACTTACAATTTTTTATCAAAAATAAAAGTTTCAAAGATTAAATAACATTTTTAAAAATCGAATGTAGGTATGCATGTCAAATTCTGTTACGTCACAGTTTATGTTTTTATTCATTTTTGTAAGTGAAACGTAGCCAGTTTGACAGGCCATCAATACTAAATGTTAGTTATAGAATTACGAGCCACCAGACCAAGGAAGTTTCATAACTTAACGGTTCAATGCATACCATTTAATACCTTAACTGTTATTTAAAATGGTTCAGTTTTGTGTGACGCCTGGTTAAGTTTAACTCGCATGTTACATAAGGATTATTAGTATATTTATTACATATTTATTAACTAATAGAAGAGTTAACGCTTCGACGGTCTAAAAGCATTTGCACTCTACCTACTTAGGTAGAGTTCCCGGGTTCTATTCACACTAAGGTTTAAAATCAGCAACCCAGTTGGATATCAAAGTTACTAAGTTTGGAACAATCCGTTGACTCTACGTAGTATAGTATTCATTTATTCTTTGGCTTTTAGATAATATTATACCTATTTAAACCTATGCGGAAACGAAAATATATATTAACTTATATATAAATACGTCTACAGTCTTTTAAAAATATATGTTAATGACCTAAAACCTTAGATTTTCTTCGACTAATGAAAGAACTAAAGAAAATATACATTCTATAATTAAAGTACATAATATAAAACACCCACAAACAAATTACAAGCAATAAATAATAATTATTTTTAACCATAATTATAACACAACCATTAATAAATATGTGAGAGAAATTAATAACATGTTAACCGTTGACCAAAGCAATATGGAGGAATGTTGTGAAAACGGGAAACAACATAACGTACGGACAACTATTTGAAATACCGACGATTTATGTACTTGTACATATTACGAGAGTGTGAAATGTAAAGAAGTGATCATACTTAGATAATTTTTTATTAGATAAAGACTTCTGAGTGATTAATAGAGCTATGATTTGATAGAGCTAGCTTTTTTGTGGCCTAGTTTTATTTCATTTTCATCTTGACACATATTTTATCCCGCGATGCGAAACAAACTTATCAAAACTTGTATTTATTTTTTACTAGCGGTCCGCCCCGGCTTCGCACGGGTTTAATTTTCCCATTGATTTTCCTGATTTTTTTACATAAAAACCTTCTCCTGACAATACCAAACATAACAAAAAAGAATTAGCGAAATTGGTGCAGGCGTTGTTAAGTTATGCGCTTACCAACACATTTTGCGATTCATTTTTATATTATAGATTTATTTATTTATTGTTAGGAGATTCAACAGCCAATATAAAACATAAATGAATAAAATAAAAAACAGAAAGCCAATTAGAGAATCTCACGGATAACAAAACTAATTAGGGTCCAAGATCAGTGTGAGCGTATGTTTACATTACAATCTCAATTGAAGAAGTCGCTGCTTTAATGTCGACGCGCCGTCACCAGGCTTGTACAGAATAGGTCTATATCAATATGGGTAATTGGTTGAATTTGTTAAATGCATGCCACAGGTAAGCATTTTGCCTATAGTTAGTACGTACCGTTGGTACATTGTGCTATGGATTAGATATAGTGGATACACATACTTAAATACTTTTAGGTGTAAATACATACTTAGAATAAGTACATAAAAACAATGTTAAGCACAGTTATCGCATATTTAAAATAAAAAAAGACTAAGAGAGAAGAAATGTTCTTACTTATTAATAATTAAACAGGTACCACATTCAATATTTTATGTAAGACTAGCAGCGCCCCGCGGCTTCACCCGCGTAGTTCCCGTTCCCGTGGGAATTTTGGGATAAAAAGTATCCTATGTGTTATTCTGATGTATAAGCAAGATTATTGTAAAGTTTCATTAAAATCCATTCAGTAGTTTTTGCGTGAAAGAGTAACAAACATCCATACATACAAACTTTCGCCTTTATAATATTAGTAGGATTACAAAATAAAACGATAATTATCTCAGTATGGAGGTAGTCTTACGAGCATATACATGAACCATAGAAGCTTATGATAGCCACTTTCGCTTCGGTCAAACGAGAGAGAAACTTTACATGCGATACAAAGTTCAATTAATTTGTTATACAGCGTATGGCCATGGTGTAACGCCTGTGACGGGGAAAATATTATACATATGAATACATTATATTGACTTCACACGCGGGTATACGTGGCAAAGTTTATATGTAAATAATTGTAAAAGTTTATCTAAATAATATAGTAAAAAGATGATGAGAGTTTGTCAATTGATTTTATTTTTCTTTTAATTAATTAGAAATAATTTTAAGGGGTATTTGTTTTACTAAATGACGTCATTCTAAATTACAATATGGCGGAGACACAAAGATGGCGGACTAGGTATTTTTAAGCTCACTTGTGATTAACTTAATCCAAACTTTGGATATTCTTCTTCATATGTGTCTGGCAAACAACTAGCACCTTTATAGTTACCGCACTGCAAAGAAAATCATCTTCATTTATGACATGCTGCTGTAAACAATTTTAGGAATCTTCTTTCTTCTGCCAGAGAAAATCCCGACCTTTAGTTAACCAGTTTATTAAAGTTTTATTCATCATTTAGAATTTTCTCTTCTACAGATTTATTATAAGTATAGATTTTGACGATTTTAATGCCAATCTACTCTTGGATGTTACGTAACTATGACATTTTCCTTCTACCAATATTTCTCATTCCGGCAACAACGGACAAACATTTATATGCTTCACCAAATCAAGTAAACACATCTTCTAAAAGTAACAAAACACTAGACAAACAAACATACCTATAGTTTCTTTTGCTATAGATATAGTATAACGAAATAATGTTTTATTACACGTAATTAAGTTTATAGTTTTAAAGACACACGCATAATAAATCAATGAATAAATTAATAATGGCTGCTTGGATTCAAATTGAAAGTGATTTGAACGGTGTTACCAGAACTTGAATTAGTTAAAAAAACATGTGTTAGACTATGTTTTTTTGATATGGTAACTTTGTTTGTTTTTACATTTTTTAGTATTGAAATAGATATCTGCGGTTTTTTACCGTGTAACTCTAGATCCCCGTGAGAATTTTGGGATTATATCACAATTATATTCTTGGTTATAAAAACAAAAACAGCTGAAATCTATGGTAATTACACGTTTGGGAAGGAATCGTAGAAATTGACATCCCCCGGTGACAATTGACAAAAAAGCTTCCCATGTATCCCCTCTAGTTAGCTTTCAAAGGGGCCAGTCAATGTCCCTACACCTGCACACACGAGGACCTTTACAAAGCCACTGATTCCACTGACTCCATTTCGGTGGCCGAGTTTTGGTCCTCAAATATATGAGTCGACACGCAAAGAAGAAGAAGAAAGGGGCCAGTCGGCAAGAATTGTCCCCGGTGACAACTAGGAATATAATTCCCAACTATCTCCCCGGGGAACAGAGCTAGGAATAACCGTTTTATAAACAGAATAGACATAACATCAAAACAGACTATTCTATATTTAAACCACACAAAACTACCAAAACCTATTATTAACTATAACTAACTCAAAAATTACGTATTATTACTGGCAATGAAAGGTATTAGTAATAATGGCAACACCAGACCGCAATGCCTAGATTTCAGTACCTGTTACCTAGATTACGTGGCTCCAACCACATTGCTACCGATAGAATGTAGTTTAGTCTATGTACAATTGATAAAAAGAAAGTAAAGAATTGTTTTTGATCGACTTTTGATTGAATAACAAAAGGTGGGTTGTTTTTAGTTGAGGTAAAAAAGGAGGTTCTTTATGAGGTTGTATTTAATTAAATTTTAATGTGATCTTATCTTTTTTTGTTTTCAAGGGAAATATTATTTCTTTTTCAATAATGAAAATTATAAAATATCTCGATTGCTCGTTAGCATAAATGAAAGATTTATTGAATTTATATTACGATTACGTTTTATCTTTAACAAGTACTTATTTAATATAAATAAAATGATTCAAGCTATAATTATTAAATTTATTGCAACAAACCAACCTCGCTATGTCAAATTTTCTATTATATAATAAATGAAATTCTCGTTTCTACCTTCAGTACATAAGGTCCCACACCGTGTCAACCACCATATACTTAAAAATTTCAAATACTCACATTATTAAACAAAAATTAAGGTCGCTATGTCACATAAAATGTTAATTATCCATTCAAAAATAACCTCTATGTAACAGCGTGAGAAAATTGAAAATGCCTTGCGTTGTAAAGTGGGACACAAATATTACGAGTTCATAGTATCGGTAATGTAATATTTACTTTAAGTAATAATGTAATGGAGCCGGTAATATTTGTGATTTCAATAGTTATTTAATATTATTGTTATATAATTATTGTCCTGGGGTTAGTTTAAGTCCATCTTGCAAGAAAATAACTTAATATGCATTACATCATCTCATTACAGTAACTGACCCCTAAGTTCGAAACTTGTATCTAGGGTATCAGAAACTACGCACACACTCATTCATTCATAAAAATGGTAATAAAATATAGGCTATAGCTGTGCTGCTATTTACCCGCGAAAATTCTAATCCAGTATTAATGGATAAATAGTATCCTATTCCTTAATCAATTTGCTAAACATCAAAATCCTTGTTGCTGTTTTTACGTGATTGTGTTTTAATGAAATATCCTTATGTAATTTATAGAAGGATACTAAACACTGATTATGAGGCTTCCTAAGCGTGAATTTTTGAAACAAATTAGGTATTTGTTTGAGAAACTTTTGCGATATACCTTGATAACTTTTTGTTTACTACATTTAATTTAATTTTAAATACCTTTTAATAAGATAACTGATTGCAACGTGTAGTTGCAATCAGTCACAAATCTTAATCATAATTAAATACACAAAAATCCTCAAAACAAACATTAAAAGGTCGCTTTTAACTACAATCCGGAGGTTAGTTTTACAATAGATGAAACAATAAGACGAGTACCTATCTCATGAGAAGATAGAGTGAATGGCGCTCGTCAGCCTTGCGAGCCAGCGATGGACCGCGATCAGAGATACGCACCGGATATGTTCAACAATAGCACGGGAAAATAGTTTTGGGAAATATTCTCTCAAGGTATTAGGTTTATTGGGTTACTGTGTTTTTTGGGCAGTTGTCATTATAATATGTCTATTAAAATATCGCAGTATACACAATAGGTAAAAATTGTGATCGTCAGGATGGCTGGACCACAACGAGATATGTACATAAGATTATATGCATTATTTATTACTTCCAATTAATATTTGTCCAAATTAGAGAGAAAACTTTTTTAGAGATATCCACTTACGAGTTAAAATGTAAGTAAACGAGTAGATATTACTAATAATACTACGTCTTGTCTCAAATAACTTAAAATATGGCTTGGGGAAAGAGTTGTCTTAAGAATATCTTGGCTGTGGGCTAATTGCGTTTTCACGATAAGCATTAAAGGGGGTAAATCAAAATATTTTCCAAAGAAAAGAGAACCTACTTTAATTTACCTTAAACTACCAACGTAATTGAAGTACCATTTGGCACAAACCACTATCATCACCGTTTCCTTTACAAATACTTCCTACAATACTCCAATAGAGGCGCAGGTAACAGTCGTTCTCACCCGGCAGTGTAAATAATTGCAAGAGACGGCAAATGTTTATAGAAAGCTGACCGCTCGCTTCCTATGTGACATACACTAACATCAGCAGGAGGATGTAAAGACCAATACTTTTAACTACTATTCGTACATATAGGAGGTACTATGGCCGATATTTTAAGGCTGTCTTGACTATGTCAAACTTATCTCTTCGATACAGTGTTTTATTAGTTTCTATCTAAGGTTTCTATAGTTAAACGTCTTTATTAACCTCCTACCTGTAAGGCGGATATTTTAATGCTATTGACAATGAATGAATGAATATTCAGTGAGGGATAACAAGAGCTACAACTCATTTCCAATTCAGTCTTGTTTGGTCAGTAATAACCTCAAACCTAAGTTATTGGTTAATAATAACCTCATCTTTGGGCCCGAGAATCAAACCCACAACCTCTAGCTATGCATCTGCATGCAAATAATTCTACAGTACCGAATAACTTTGGTTTCAATGACAAAGTAATCCTCACCTATACATAACCACCTACGTAACGTTGTTTCAATAAATACTTGACGAATTTTGGTGTGGATATCCTAGAATTTAATGCGAAATTAATATGCTATTATAAGCTGTTATTGTTGATCATTATAATATGTAGCTGTTGTTTGGTTTCTATAAGTTATTAGCTGGGTGGGGTTTTCCGCGTCCCGTAGAGAAATCAAGGTAAACAATTAAACATATCCTATTATATAAGTGTTAGTAGTTATTTTTCTTCTCCTGGTGAAATATGTTATTAAAGTCAATACTTAATCAGTCAGTCAGTCAGTTCAGTCCTTGGTGTGTTTTCTTTCTATCTTTCCTTAATATTCAGAATATAAATATAAGTTATTACAGAAATAAAAATACTTACGTTTATTTTATAGTAGTATCGCTCCGCGGTTTCACCCGCGTAGTTCCCATTCCCGTGGGAATATGGGGCTAAAATATACCCTATGGCACGCACTGATAAATTGGCTTTCCATTAGTGAAATAATTTTTGAAATTGGACCAGTAGTCTCGGAGCCTATTCGTTACAAACAAACATACAAACAAACAATCAAATCTTTCCTCTTTATTATACCTATTAGTTCGGATAGTGTTGAGTATAAACTGAGTAAAATCATAATTTATAAGTACAAAATGAACAGAAAATATCTACATAATAGTAAGGACATATTCCGTAAAATAAATAGCAGTAACTTTTTTACGAATAATGATTTATGTATTGTAATTATTGCAAGATTCATTTACAAACTATTTTTAAATATATTCAAGGGTTTTTAAAGGAGGAAGTATTTATTAATCTTCCCTTTATGGTTGTCAAAAGTCATTATTTTTATTTTGCTGCTCAAAGTATCTGCCAATAATACTCGTATCCCTTTAAACATTTAATTAAAACCACTAGTAGTTTTATTTTTTAGCAAAAATACTATAATTGTCACTGACTATCTTAAAACAACGAATACATCAATACACAATATTGTACAATAACACAAATATGTAAAATAAATGTAAACTAATACCTAACTAATAAAAATATGCATACCAATGCCAAATACAGCCCACTCAAAGAGCTAAACGTTCAGACAAAACTATAGATTGTTAATGACGAAATCTTAAAAAGGATATAAGCAGCATCTTTCCGTAAACAATAGGGTAGTTTCCCGGGTAAACAAATTGCAATTCTAATTAAAAATATTAGACACATATTTTTATGTTTCATCAAATTAATAAAACTGACTTCGTTATAAAGCATTAAAGTTTAGGAGTGGGGGCTTGTGACGTCAACTGTTGGTGAAAATTGTAGCAATCTGTGACGTTTCACGAATTTTCAACGCACTGTATCGTCTTAATTATTTGTTTTCATGAAAAATAAAAAATACGTGTCCAATATTTTTTCGAAATCCAAAAGACGGACTAATAAATTTTTTTTTAGGCAACTACCCTATTTACACACATATATAATATAATCAACGACACAGATAAAATCACTAACCGTCATAGCTTAGTTAAAAAATATGCTTTAAAATTCCAATACGAAAATGACTTTAGTGTAAAAAATGTTTTAATATTCCAATAAGTACCTATTATTAGCGATGCGGATGCTAGCGAAACCTGTCCTCAACGCGGAGGTCAAATATTTCATCTAACTTTTGTTCTTACACAATATCTTAGTGTAATATTAAAAATACTCAAAAGTGGGACGTCTTGTCTCTCGGTAAAGTTCAAGAAACTTGTTATTACGTCATTGGCGAATTCTGAATGCCTGAGTATGAACACTGTATGAATCAGAAGGTTGGCTTGCGAGGTTTCAAATGGGGTGATGTATTTATAAGACCTATTCCGCTCTTTGTTTCATGATTAGACGAGACTCTTTAGACGTTGGAAGGAGAATTCAATTTGAAGTTGGTTAAAAATATTAGCTGGTTTTAAGATTAGCAACGTATTGCAAAAGCTTTCACGTTACCGTGCAAATTATATTGAATAATTAAAGTACACTACAGAGTACAGACAGAGCTTATAATGATATTTAAGACGGACGTAGTATTATCATGATCAATAAGTGGTACTAACGGTATGAAATGAATGACAACTTTATTCTGTTTAAAGTATGTAATAGGTTTAAATGTCCTGTTGCTTAATATATTTACAAGGAATGTCCACCCTTGACTGAAATAACATTAAAAGATCTATATTTTAAATACTTCTCAAATGCAATAGGTCTCGATTGCAAATACTTCTCAAATTATTGGTCTCGACTACTATCAATATATTTATATTTGAGTTTACATGAGATATAACACATCGTGTGTCGCCAGCGGTTGACATTGTGATAAGGTCGCCGGCTTCTCGACAGTCGACACCCTTCTATTGATATTGATATGATAACACGCGCTGAATGGTCACAGCTCTGTACGGTGAGGAATGAAAGTCTAGAATGTATTTTTCAATTTATTTAATAGGAATTTCTATACTAATATTATAAAAGAGAGGAGTTTGTTTGTTGTCTCTTTGGTATAACGCGTTAATCTCAGGAACTACTGGTTCATAATAGGTACTACTGGTACTTGATTATAGATCATTTGTAAAGGAAAGCTGTCGAAGTTAACGTATATTGAATTGCGAGACACTGCTATTATTAAGTGATAGAGAATTATGGAATTAAGTATAAACAAAATGGTTTTTTGAAATGTCTACAAACTGGTTTTAAATGTCTAAAATCGACTTTCTTGCTAACTGTCCGTAGCCTAACTTTTGTTAACTTTATTTATTCAATAAACTCTTGGCCAAAACTCAATTCAAATATCGAACTTCAAATACCATTCGGGGTCACCTAACTACGTCATAATATAAACAGATTTGGTAACAAGCATAGACCATAGACTATCGACCATCAGCAATAGTCAATTTAATAGCTACCATATAAGTACACCAACTACCAATAATACTAAAACAAAGTAATAAAATAAACAATAAAGTTTTATTTAAAAAGAAAACATAATATTTATGGGAATAATTAAGTTTAATTGTCATTTTACTACGTGAGTCTAGTCAATTAACATTCTGCTACGTACAAAAAGGTGTGTATTCTTTAGCTGATGTGTGCAAAAAGGTTTCGCTTGTTACGTAGGCTGTTCGCACACAGGTCAACGCGTTGTGACGTCGACTCTCACTTTCATTGGTAGAGCTGTATAACTACTTTTTTGTATATACTATACCTATGAATGGGTGATTTTAGCAATTATGTAATTACTACCTATGCCCCGCGGTTTCACCCGCGTAGTTCCCGATCCCGTGAGAATTTCCGAATAAAACATAGCCTATGTCCTTTCCCGGACCATAAGCTACCCCCCTGTACCAAATTTCAAGTCAATCGGCTCAGTAGTTTAGCCGTGAAAAGGTAACAGACAGACAGACAGAGTTACTTTCGCATTTATAATATTAGTTAGGATTTCCTGTTTAGTTTGGTTATTTTTTTGTAAATATTCGTTAATCAAAGACATTTGTAGGTACTAACTAAGCGTACGTGCTGAAGCACGGACACTGTCCAATAATTACAAATCAGACGTTTTAAATTAGTTAATCATTCTGAGCTTTTACAACAGTTTTGGCAAACTATCGGCATGAAAGATTCTAAGGCGAAAAGCCTGTGATAGAGAATCACTATTATAGTTATTTCAAAGAGTCAGTACATACTACTAACAAAGTAAACTACATATGTACACGAAACACAAAAATAATGTATGACGACCTCGATGGCAAAGTGGTCATCATGCCGGACTGCCATCCGTAAGGTTGCGGGTTCGATTCCCGTGCGGGGTGAATATTTGTGTGAACCACAAATGTTTATCTCGGTCTGGGTGTTTGTGAGTGTGTGTGTAGTTTCTGATACCTTAGATTCAAGCTTCGAGCTTAGTTAGGGGTCAGTTACTATAATGAGATGATGTAGTGAGTGACTTTATTTATTTATTTATTTATTTATTAGATGCACAAAACACATTACAACCTAATACAACATTTAGTACAAAAACAACAAGTTTCGATCTGGGCCGTAACGCAACAACATGTGCATTCAGCAACAATTATATATATATTAATACATCATTTAGAATTCAATTTAAGCTGTACAATGTTGAAAAATTTTACAGGAAAAGTTTATACATTGATACAGAAATATTTAACATAGGAAAAAAAAGAAAAAAGGGAATAAAATTAAAATTAATATGTAAATCACGATTCATTCAATTTGTAAATTACAAATAAAATAAGAATTGTAAAATAAATATAAATAAAAATTGAAAAAATTGTAAAATCAAATAAAAGTTGTGAAATCAAATTAAAATTGTAAAATAAAATAAAAATTTCATATTATGGTGTGTCATGGAGGATGTCTTTCAACTGTCTAATGTATGTACCTAGTTTTGGATGAAATACATCCAGTTGTGTGTTTTTCCTAACTAAGTCGTTGTATTGACGAACCATCCTTGTAAGCGAGTTATAGTAGGAAATGTTGTTTTTATAAACATAAAGGAAAAATAAATTATTCTGGTTCAATCTGCGGGCGCTAAACTTAATGTTAAAATTAATTTGCGATAATAACTCCGTTGACTCAATTTTGAAGTGGATAATTTTATAAAGGTGGACCATATCGAAGTATGTCCGTCTGGTTTCTAATGATTGAACCCTGAAATAGCTCAATCTAGAATCATAATTTAGATCAGATCGACCAGGCTGCAAACGGTAATATAAAATTCTAAGGCATTTCTTTTGTATACGTTCTATATCTGCTATGTGAGTCCTATAAAACGGCGACCATATAACACTACCATATTCTAACACACTCCTCACCAGTGCAGAATACAGATGCAAGGTGCTACGAGATTTCCTAAAACTTTTTGTTGATCTCAAGACAAAACCTAAGAGTCGATTGGCTTTCGAAGTGATATGATTATAATGAGGACGAAAGGACAGGTTTTCATCGAATAAGATACCAAGATCCTTGACAATTGTAGAACGGTTCAGTTGGTGATTACCTATATAATAATTATTTTTTATCTTATTGTGTTTATTGGTGAATGAAATTATGAAACACTTATCAACATTTAAATACATTTGGTTCACACTACACCATTTAGTTATCACGTTTAAGTCATTTTGCAGGTCTAAATAATCGTTTTTATCGGTTATGGTTCTAAATACCTTCAAGTCGTCGGCATATAAAAGGCAATCGCAGGAAATACGGCTAATGAGGTCATTTATGAATATTAAAAATAATAGAGGACCTAAATGGGACCCCTGTGGCACACCTGACGTAACAAGAATTGGTAAAGAGACATAACCTTTTAATGCAACTAACTGGTTTCTATTGTTTAAGTAAGAACAGAACCAACGAAACAAATTGCCATGGATTCCGTATGCCGAAAGCTTTTTCAGTAGTAGTTTGTGGTTAACCTTGTCGAATGCTTTTGAGAAGTCTGTATATATAGAGTCAACTTGACCCCCGCGAGCAAATGATTGACACAGGAAATTCTTATATTCGAGAAGGTTACTAATTGCGGACTTGTTCTTCACGAAACCATGTTGCTTATCAGAGAGAATTGGTTTAATGTGATGATAAATATGACTATACACCAATGATTCGAACAGCTTAGCAAAACAACACAGTAGACTAATTGGACGATAATTTTCGCAACGAGATCTGTCACCATTTTTAAATACAGGAATGATGTGAGCTGTTTTCCATCGTTTTGGAAAAACACCACAGCAGATAGATTTATTAAAAATAATACATAATGGGACAGATAACTCATCGCCACAAAGTTTGATGAAAGATGGAGGTATAAGATCAGGGCCAGCACCTTTGTTAGCATCTAAAAGTTTAATTTTGTGTTTAACTTCGCTTAAACCAATTGATATTGACGATAAGGAATTTTGTAGTGTGTCACCGGGCAAATCAAAATTATTGTTGTCTACATCTACAGGACTTTTTTCAAACACTGATCCAAAAAAGCGCGAAAACAACTCGCACACACCTACTCCATTCGATGACGTCTCATTACCAAAAGACATGGTATGTGGTATAGAAACATGACCCTTCCTATTGCTCACAAATCTCCAGAACATTTTTATGTTATGGCTAATGGAATTTTCGGTGTCGGCTAAAAATTTACTGTAACATTCATCAGCCAAAGTCTTACATCTATCACGAAGCAAAGAGAAAGTGTCATAGTCCCGAGGATTATCGAATTTTTTAAACAGTTTATGATATTTATTCTTCTCCTCATTGCATTTGATCAGTGCTTTACTGTACCATATTTGGTATGATGAGGGTTTAATATAGGCCATAGGAGTGTGTCTATTTATTATGTCAAAGAGCCTCTCATAAAAAATATCTGTACAAATGTCAACGTCCGAAGATGTTAAAATGTCATACCAGTTAATTAGACTTAATTCAGATTTAACTAATTCAATATTACATTTAGAGAAAATCAGTTTTTTTGATTTACGACATTGAAGTCCCTTTGATATGGAAAATTGAGATATTTCTATCAACAGAGTAGGATGATGTTTATCAAGTAGAGATAACGGGGATGACTCACTTACATTAAGATCACTGTTGGAAAGTACCAAATCTAGATATCTACTATTAGCATTAGCAATATTGTTAAATTGTTTTAGGTTACCTAAGGACATTAATTCATTAAGAAGTTCAAATTTTTTGCTTTTTTTTGGAATGGTCTCGAATGACGAAACAGGGTGAGGAGTAAAATCAGGAGTATTAAAATCACCAACAATTAAAAAATAGTCATTAGGATTATTTAAAATCAAATTTTGGCAATTACTGTAAAACTCTTCTAGATCACTAATAGTGATATCCGGTGGTAAATAACAAACACATATGTTTAGCCGGTGTCGGCTACACTGACCGGGTAAAACAGTTAACCAGACATCCTCCATTTTACTGTCCCAAGATGCTTGACGAATTACTTGATATTTTTTATGTATAGCGAATAAAACTCCACCGCCTTCACGTTTGTGAGAGGTACTATCTTCACGATCTCTTCTAAAGATATTAAATCGGCTGTCAATAATTTCGCCATTAAATACACTAGAATTCAGGTTAGTCTCCGTCAAGCATATTAGTTCACATTCAGAGTTCAAAACGTTTAAATAAAATTGATTCAATTTACTTCGAAATCTATTGACATTCTGGTAATATATACTAACCATTAATAAATTAAAACAATAAAATAAAATTTAAATACTAAATTAATTAATTATAAATAGAAATAAAATTTAATATAAATCATTTTAATTGTAAATTTTTAAGTGTGTCTGCGTTTCTTACCAACACTGCTGGACTTTTCTCGTCCCTACGGATATAAATTTGACCAAATTTAACCCATACATAATTATATTTCATATCCTTGCAGAATTTTCTCGCCAGGCTGTGCAGTTCCTTTATTTCTGGTGATAAGTGTTCCGATAAATAAATTCTTGACCTAACACCAGTCAAACCTATATGCTCCGTGCAAAGTTTGTCAGCAGCATGAGTCTTGTTAAACCGGGTGACCGCAGACAGTATTTCATCTCTTAATCTTTGGGACGACAGAGATATTAAGATGTTTCTAGGCCGTTTAGATGTTGTGTCCATTTTAGCCACTCGACGACATGCTCTGATGTCATTGTCAATCATTACCACCTGTAGGCACTCGCACAGCTTTCTGAATAATAATGTCAAATTTTCATTTTTACTCTCCGGCACCTCATGTAATTCAATGTTCAAACTCCGCGACAGTTTTTCAACAGATGACATTCGACTTTCAAGCTTAGATAACGAATTTTGTGATTTAACTAATTCAGACTCTAACTGTTTAATTCGTTTATCCTTATCTGATATATGGTCTCTTAAGTCTCTCTGTTCAGCACATATGAAATCAGTTGTGGTCGTGAATTCAGCTTTGACTCTGTCCATAGCGCGATCAACTTCCACAGCCACCATCTCCTCCACGTCTTGTTTAAGAGCAGCACGTAGATTACACATAAAAACTGAATCTGGTGATAGTTTTAAATCAAAAAGCCTACTTATACTCTCCATAGTTACTGGTTCAACAGCAGTTTTAGAGGGTATGGTACTTAATGTAACATTCTAATATGTAAATATTGTATATTCCTCCACAAGGACACACAAATGTCAAACATTAATAGAAAACAAAACAAAATAACTATAACGACTGTGATCTAAATTAAGTTGTTGTAAATTGCGTTGCGGTGAGAAAAGGCATCGCTTTATGATTGGTCCAAGTAATGGAGTATCGTTTTTTGTCGGCAAATAATTGAAGAGAATGTGGTTTGATCGGTGATACTGTGACATAATACGTGAATAAATTGTGGACGTTGAAAAGTAACGCTTTGAGACACGATACCTAGGTTTTTGAGAATGGTAGCATATATTTATTTATTTATTTAAATAGGAACACCAACAGTATAATATATTAAAAATTACAAACTGTTATAATAAAAAGGCCTTAATCTAATATATATACCAATTACTACATATAGATGGAGAGAGAGTGATCGTTAATCAAATTGAATGTAAAACTTGTGTTATTATTTCTAACGAGCTATTAAGTATTTGTTGTACAGGTACTAGTCTTTCATTGGTTTTTACTAGTAGAAATACAATTCAAAATTATGTATAAATAATGTCAAAATAATACATACTACAAACTGTATACCTACAGTGTTTATTTATAGGTATGTGCACTAAAGAACCAAAATATGTACGTATCCGAAAAACATAACAACAAAAACATAAAATAAAATTCCTTTCTGAGATACTCAAGGTGAGCATTGACACAGGACAGACAAACAGAAAACCTTTATTCAAAATCCGTATAAAAAATCCAAAATTTAAGGAAGTAAAAATATAAATTGTCAACACGGAGGAAATAAAAAAACGAATTGTTAACTTACAGAAATATAGTAAAGGAATGTATGACAATTAAAAAAACAATACTGGGACTGTTGAGGCATTGAGTCAGAGAGAACAACCTCTTTGCAGATACTAGATACCTATAGAAGGTAAGTATTGTGAAGAGCCGGAATTCTCGACGCGACGGAGAATGTGCGCGGGCGCAAGGACACTGCGCGGTACCTACAGCGAGCGTACGGAGCTATGAGTCGGTTTACTGAGAGTTATATGAATACAGGCATATAGAACTTTTGAATTGTAATTTTGAGGCAGTTTTTACAGAAAAAAGGTTTTTTTTAACTAGAAATGTTTAGCAATAGTTGGTTTTTCAATATATTAAAATAATATAGTATTGAACAACTTAACTTTCATGCAAGGATTAAAGAAGAATCACAAGTAAGATCACTCTCGCAGACCTTTTCATATACTTATAGAAATTTGATAAAATCAGTTCAATTGGAAGCCACGATACTACAACAAACAGCCCAAACAGGACACACGATAAACCTATAACACACTACTCTGTTTGTCTCTATGCTGGGTGTTTCTGGCCTAAGAAAATCAGGATCATTCTCAATCTAGGCAACCTTTTCCTAGGCTTTGACTGGATTTCAAAATCAGTGAACTGGCTTACACACAGACTCACTTACTCGTATTTTACCTACTGGTCAGATGCAAGTTATTCTCGCATTTATTAAACAGAAGGTCCAAATTAGACATTACCATAAAAGAGATGATTATACACCAAAATAAATGAAAGTGGACTTAAGCACGCGTATTACTGGTCAAAAATTAATGATTACGTAAAATGATTTTAATAAATTACTGCTAACGTAATGCTGAGCCAAATTACATGATGTTACACTTCTATTATATTATGGAGTATTTGGACCGCGACGGACGAAATAGTTGAGAAGAAACTTTGATAAAAATTATAACGGAAAGATAAGTAAACGTAGTAATACTCTTATAAACATGTTTAGGAAGTGAATGAATGAAATAGTTCATTTTAAGAGTTTTTTTATTTTTGTAAAAACTTTTGTTTGCAAAAAATGAAAAACTACACAATGCTTGGTAGCGAAAATATTTGATATTAATTATTGCAAAAAATTGAAGGAAATATCATTTATGCTTAATTTTTTAACAGTAATTTTGTCTACTAAAAATGGTTTTAAACTGAGTTATTTTTAATAAGAAATGTACCTACCTAATAGAACTCCATTTTTCGTGCGTTCAAATAGTCTTTTTAAAGGCTAAACTGATTTGAATGACAATTTTAAGTATTAAAATTACCAAAATGGTGGCATGCATATTAAGGTGTACCGTGTCTTACTACGAATTTAATGGGCTATATTTAAATGTATTACCATAAATAAAATTGAAGGACAACGTTGCGAGATTTTAAAAATGCTTTAAAGGTTATGGAAATGCCGGTGATTGGCTATTCATATTTATGATTTTCTTGGACTGATTACTTTAAAAAGGCAATAGCTTAAATCTGGTTGGGTATTGAATAAGTTATACAACATAAATCAATATTGAAATAAAACACTAAAACGGATTTTTGTCGTGGTTGTTTTTTGTTTTACATTTTCTGACGTTTCGGTTTCTTTACAGAACCCGTGATCACAGAAGACTAAAATATAACCATGACAAAAATCCGTTCAATGTGTCGTGTTCGTGTAAATCAAAGATATCAATGAATATTTTTATCTTCATTTATAGTAAATCTACAGATATTATATTAATTTTAATTTAACCTACTCTATATAAGTTCCTATGTATCATGGTCTTTCTTTTACACTTATACGTATTTTACCATAGTTCAAAAGATATTCACCATATACAAAATGTAATTGAGCTATAGTCAAATCAGTTTCATATCACAACCTTAGCTTATATACAGTATATTTACCATGTATATTATTTATTTCGAGTATAAATAATGTACATGGTAAATATGCCGTTAATCATAATAATTTGAGTGCTAATAACAATGATAACTATAAAAATATAAGCTTACATATACACTTACCCAATAAAAAATAATTACCCAAAATACTATTCCAATTAAAAATTACCACTAAAGTTTCGTAACTAAAATTCATATAAAACTACAAATTCTTTGATAATGATTTAAAAATGTGTAATTAATGGAAAAAGTCCATAAGTAGAGAGACCTGTTTACAATAAATTAAAGGTTAACCTGTAGCGGAATGTCGCAACTTGAGGTCCAACGAAAAATAGGAGAAAATGATTTAATTGAGAATATTCGAGATGGACATAATAATAAGTACTTAGTACATTATCTTTACTTCATGTATACTTTTATATATACTTTTTGTATAGATATTAAGCTATTTTTAACCCCCGACGCAAAAAGAGGGGTGCTATAAGTTTGACGTGTCTGTGTGTGTGAGTGTGTATGTGTGTGTGTGTGTGTATCTGTCTGTCTGTGACATCATAGCTCCCGAACGGATGAACTGATTTCAAGTTAGTTTTTTGTATTAAAGAGGACTTACGTGCGAGTGTTCTTAGACATGTTTGATGAAAATCGGTTGAGGGTTTGAAAGTAATTGTGTTGGGTTTTTTTAATTTTTAATGTAATGTTATAGTGTCATGGTTCCGTGTGATTCTTTTTCTGGATAAACGAATGACCTATCTATGCTTGTTTTACATATGAAAAAGTTACTTTGTTTAATTTTATGGACCAACAGCTTACATATAGCGATCCAGTCTCATTAAACTCCTTTCACGATCAATCCATCCCAATTAATATACGAAATAGAATATATGTACATATATAATGTGTAAAATAAGGTTTTAAATAATATAATTGCCGGAATCAAATCAAAAAATCAATATATTTCACTATAAATTGATTATTCTTAGATTAAGTTTTAATTGATTCAGTGTTCATACAAAAGACATCAACGCGCGCGCGACGCCTACTAACGTAGGCAATATATTGCTCATTCTATTGCTATTGTCAAGTTATGATTACTTTAAGCCCATGTAACTACTACATACACTATTACATTTACAACAAACTATATGTATATACTTTCTTTACAACATTATCATTACAAAAGAACAAGCAATGTCATCTTACGCATAACAAAATAAGAGAAATCATTGCAAAACAAATCGAGTGAAATTCCATATCGATTCTCGATTACGTCTCGATTCAAAGTTATTTAATAAATCCGGATTTGGTGCGTCCGTAAATCGTATTTTAGAATCACTTAATTGCATGCATAATGATTATGAACCGTAATTTTAGTCATAATCACATGTTACGACATAAAGCTATTAACTTTCAAGTTACTAATTCATAATTATATTACTTAAATATTGATTGAAAATAAAAATAAAACTTTTTAAATAACTTACCATTTTGAAAAACGGCGTATGACCTCTCGTTCCGTCTGAATGTCCCATTTCATATAATATATGTACTATAACAGTCAATTATTTTTTTAAATCACTTTAATTTCCAATATTCACATTATTCACACCCACCATTAATTCTTAACACGTTCAAAGACACTGGCAGTAAACACGAAAGAAGAAAAAATAGAATTAAATCGTTCGAAATTCAAATTGTGTTCGTTTCGGCGCGAAACGTAGTGACGCGCGAGCGGCGCTCCATAGACTGCCAAGATGGCGATGTTTTTTGACGGTTCACACGAGCCGATTCACTTTCTACGACCTTAGTTTGTGTGCTTGTTTGTAATTAAACATAAAACTTTACGTAACCACGATGTAACCCATAGCTGGGTGTGAATTCCTTGAATTGTTTATAAGTATTGGCGAATTTGAACTGTTGTTTCAGAAGGCTGTCCTGTTTACTATAGCGGCTGTTAAGGTTTTTCTTCCTGTAGCGGTTATGGTTATGGTTTCGGCGGTTATGGTTTCAAAAATGAAAATTTATTATGATGTGTATGAATTTGGAGAGAGCTCATGACTGGCACAAATAGAGGGGTTTCGGGGAAGTCTATGCCAAGCAGTGGGATGACACATATTCATAAAAAATATATTTAAGTTATTTTAAAATGACAGATTCTAATATATTTTTACTAATACAGACAGACTTTATAAAGGCATTTTATTAGATTTTATATTTTTTGACAGGATCGACCCCGGTGTTGGATATTATTTTTAGCTTTGGAAGGAGAAAATAAAACTTGAAGGGCCTATTTCACGATCTTCAAGTAGAGTTCCGAGTACACACAAGTTTGTCTTTGTCACTTGATATAAAGTAAGAAAGAGACAAAACTAACTGTACTTGGTGAGTAACTTTACTTGAAGATCGTGAAATAGGCCCTAAAAGTTACTAGAAATGAAATGATATGAAATATTTAAGTTTAAACATCCAAATAAACGAAGTTGTATTTCGTTGCCACACACCAGACCAACCACATTCTTTTAAATATATTTTGTGTGAAACCAGTTCGATACATATGATCTAGGACACGCTGAAGGCTAGACTTATTAATACTAACTTGTCAATAGTCTAGATATAACGGGTTGGTCGTGGTTTGATTGACTGTGAACCTAATTATGTAGTGATTAAGGAGTTATTTTTGAAAATGCATTCGTTTACCTCAACTGGGAAATGAACCTAGGATTACTGAGTGTGACGGACACTATTATAGATTAATGCTGAATAAAAACTTAATTATTAATAAAGTTTTTATGTAGTCACTAATTCTACCTTGCAGTAGTACCTAACCTACCCTCGCAAATCCCAATTTAATATAAATTAGAGGATAAAAAAAATCCTAAGTGTCCAGATAATAAACATTATATAAATTATTAATAAACCAGGAATCTAGTAATCAATCCCATCGTAGCACTTTCCGACTACGTACCTACGTAGCATACTCAACTATGTGAGGCTATGTGTAGCCTAATCCCGTCCTATGATTTATTTCAATATAAATGTTACTTGGGTAACTAACATATCTATCATGTATGTCACAAATTATTATTATGAAAAAAAAATGTTTTATTTCATTTTATTTAGTATGGAAAAGATAACAGCTACATTATAAAACATAATACAAAAACAATTAGAACTAAAACTTATAGATAATGTAGCCCACTTCACTTTTCTCAACTTAACAAAAAAAAGATTAGGAAAGAAAAAGCTAGGTGACTAAAAGTTAGAAGATATTTAAATTAATATTACATAAGTGGGTTAAACAAGTAGTAAATACAACTTATTTTAAATGATTACAATTATTCTAAATTTTTCAAAGTTTTCAAAGCTTAGTCCAAAACAAATAAAAGCTAAAACAGATTTACTTGTTTTAAACAACCGCGATTATCCAAAAGAAAGCACCAAACATCCGCGTGTTTGTAGTTTTCAACAACATACAATTTCACCGAGTGTTAATGATTGTTTCGAAACAATTCGTATCACGGAGTGTCACTTACCCACGGCCACAGCTACGGGAACAGGACAAAGAAAATATTATTTGTTTCTGATTCATTCAAACGCAGGGAAGGACTTAGAACTCTCAAGGGACATAACATAAGACAGTAGGGTTTATTCTTTTATTATTCACTAGACGTTTTATTACGTATTCATTTGTGAATGAGTGTGTGTGTGTGTTGTACATAATTCTCTAGACACACGAATGATAACACCCAGGACACAGATGGTTAAATTGAATGAATAAGTAGAATTTTGCATATTTCATTTATACGAACACCTAAACATTTAAATAAAAGAGTCACAATTCATTTTACATTATTTACCTTATGTATCCCTAATTGATTTAGCCTAAAGTCGTTCTAAATTAATGACAGATGGCATAATTCACACCTCTTCCTTAAAAGTTTGAAACCCCTACATATTCAAAGTGATAAATAATAAATCCTTAACTACTTATAGGAAATAAAAGGTCTAAAATTCCTTAGATAACAAAAATAAATAAATAATCTAGTCCTTATTACATCCCTGTCCAAGTTCGTTACAAAGAACGCGAGTTGCGTACACATTACTTGAAATTGTGAACAAGTCACTGAACTGGCCGTGTTGATGTATCTCAGAGTTTACTCATTGTGCCTCTATGTATAATAATAAGTAACTAAATACATAATATTTAGAAATATAAATAAATACATAATATTCGTGCCTCTAAGTATGTATAATAATAACTAATACATAATAATGTACAATAATATTTAGAAGTCACTTGAGATAAAGTTATTCGTAGCAAACAAAGAGTTATTGATTGAATATTTTGTGAGCTATAATTGTTTATTTTTGGCTGGGTTGTTTTATATTTGTTTACTAATTAGTAGCTATAACATTGTACTAAATCTTTATTTTCCATCTGCAGTGTACGTAATGTCAGCATCAAAAGTTTACATTTTAAAATTTTGCTTACTCGTTAATTTGTAAGATACGTTATAAGTTATTTGTACTAGGTCAACGCACACATTACTTCTGAGATTGTAATAAGACGCGCGCATGATGCTTCTGAATTCGCGCGTCTGCGCGCGACTTCGCTGATTGATTCGCTTTTAAAACATCAAGAATAGTGTGCGTTACGCTGTGGAGTTAAGGTTGAATTTGTTATGTTCCGTTTTTGACGCTTCGCTTCGATGCGCTTCGACTCTGCGCTAGGCGCTAATATAAATTGACCTTAAGTGAGTGGTTCTTGCGTGCGGATAAACCGCAAAGGTTTGCATCGCACGATTAGAATATGTTTTTTATGTACTTATTATGTGAATGAATCAATAAATAAATAAAAAAAATGTGCAATACTTTACCCTCTTTTTACGAATACTTATATACTTAATTATTATTGTTATATCTTTGTCATTTGAGTCAAATTATTTGAATGCTAATATAGATCAACAAACAGTGCAAAGGACCCAATCATGAGAGGAGTTGTTACGGAAAACTGTCCAATTATAAATACAATAAAATAAAAATTAACTCCATCTGTAACTATTATTAACTTGAATAAAACTTTCATAACTACATACAGTGCATTATTAATTCCTACCTATTCATAAGATATCATTATCATACTGCAATAGTGAATGAAACTCAATTAAAATTCTTGGCGATCACCGACACAATGACCGCGCGCTACTTCAAAGAAATACCGGAAGCGCACGCCGGATACGGTATTGTCATACGTAAGAAACGGAAGTGCTAGATAGTTATTATTTTTCAAATATGAACACGTACTTTGGTACATATTTGTTAATAGTTATGTTATAATAAAGTTATAAGGAACTATGTTTTATTATGGTTCTTAGGTAAAAAAAACAATGAACTATTAGTTACTAGGTATTTTAATTTTCGAGTAATTGGGCTTAAATTAGTTTTAAAACCCTAGACTCATATTCATACCTATCATATTCAGTTAACTTATTCTGAGTGTGGTTAATTAAAGTTCAGCTTTAACTTTTATTTAGCGCATACAAGATTAACATAGATTAATAACAGAGCCATCTAGCAGCAGCAACGAAAATCATTTTGACGAATGATGTCTGTGATAATTATAAATACGTATGCTTTTATTTGATTTTGCTAATATTTATTTTAAATTTTTCTATTAAATATAATATTCATTTTAATAATATATTCAATAGGTGTATATAATATTACAGCAATAATATTATATTGCTAAGTAAATTATTTGTAATGGCAACATTTTACTTACATTCGAATAAAAAAAAATAGACGTCAAAAAGATTTGGTGAGGCAGGAAGGCTGGCGAATTTTCTCATAAAAAACATGAAAATTAAATAGCTTTAATCGATTTACATTACACAATAAACGCGTAAATGTACGCTAGTGATGTTATAAATTATTTATAATAATAAAGAAGACAATCAACGCTTCAAAATGGCCAAGTAAGTTATAATAAATTCAATTTTATGTGGATTAGGTGATTGTATCGGTATAATTATATTATTTCCTAATCTTTTATCACCTAGATACGTATGCATTTAATAAATCGCTAGTCTCTGCAGTTAACTAACCATTAGAAATGGAAAGTAAACATTTATGATCTCATTATTATTTTAATTTACATGTAGTTTGGTAAATGAATTTTAATATCCGTAAACACGTTTTAAGATTAGATTTAAAATTGATACGCGTGGAAGAAACAATAACTATAGAATTTGTAGCAAAAACAATATAAATCAATGAATTATTTTCTTACGCTAACTCACCTTTTATAAAAAAAATGTGGTACTTTTAAGTACTTAACACTAGTATATCCTTACCAATAAAGTATTGATTTATATGTATTTTATAAACTAGTAAGACACAAGCGTGTGTTTAAACATAAAGATAGGACGTCCTGTACACACCATAATGTACACCTCAAATAAAACAACAAAGAATAAGCTTTATGTATTTATTAAAAACATGAGAATTGCTCTATAATTATTATTAGTTCCTGAGATTAGTCCATCAATGCACACCTCTTTAAAACCAGATGATAATGTACTTATTTAAAATTGCTTCCTCCAATATTCTATGAACTGCTTCCTCCAAGTTTGGTGCTTGAACTGCTAAGCCAGTGCAAATTTTTACTGCGACAACATTGAACAATTGCAGTTTTACTCAACCACTAATCAAATTAATTTATTCAACTATTATCCTCGTTTCAGGGAGATGATGATAGTGTTTGTGTACGACACACAATGTTGTACAGCTGAAGAGGACGACCCTATTGATGCAGTGTTGTACTTTCATCCCGGATGGGTGTCCGATACACAAAGACATGCTCTGGCGGGACAGGTAATTTAGATTATTTTTCTAGCTATTGTTGTCGGATAACTTAGCCCATGGGCTGTCCATTTTTCCAGACTGTATTTATATTATTTAACATATCAGGACCTGTTTCATTATAAAATAACATTGTTACTTTTGAATTTATTACAACAGAAGGAACAATGTTTAAAGTATAATTTTTATTTAATTTCAAAACCAACAGCCATCGCCGAAAGTAATCCTTACAAGCTAAAGTAGACACAGAAGGCCAATTATAGGTCTTCGCTATTAGAACAATATGCATTTTACAAAGTCACCACTTTTGGAATTTGAACTTGACTGAAATATTGTAATATTTCATTGCGCACCCATGTTCTACATGTACATTTAATAAATTACTGAATGGCACGGTTTTGATTGAATTATTGTGTAGAATCTAGATTTTTCTATTAGATAAACAATACGTAAAATAGGTAAATAGAAACCAGACCGTCGCCAGTAACTGTGTAGGAGTATTGACCTTGATAAACCGTTATTTGCTCGACTGACGATGTCTGCCGCTAATCCTTATTGACATTGTGCAAACTATCATGTTACACACAATACCAGCATTGTGGTGCCTATCTAGAGGTTATTGTAGTTCTAGTTTATTATCGGAAATATTAATTTAACTAGCAGCGCCCCGAGGATTTACCCGCTTGAATCCCAATCCCATGGGAATTTCGTTATAAAAAGTATCCATGTGTTTTATTCCTAGTTATAAGGAACATCTGTACCAAATTTAATCTAAATCGATACAGTAGTTTTTGCGTGAAAGGGTAATATAAAACATCCAAACTTATAAACATACAAACTTTCGCATTTATAATATTCATCATCATTGGCCTATAAGATGATTTCTACATAAGATGATTTAGGTGGCGTCAGCTATCTGGGGGCACGGCAGTGCCCCCCGCCAAGTCGAGCGCGAAGCAAACACTGCCGTACCATCCTTTACAGGAACCATTTCGCCGCATTTTCAGGCCCCTATTTGAGAACCTCTGGATAGGACTAGAACGCTGAAATTTTCGTCATCCAGTAAGCTATACAATCACATACTTAAAATAAAATTTCAAGTCTGTAGGTCATTTAGTTCCGAAGTTAAGCGAAAGCAAAGTTTCGTATTTAAGACAGACACTCACTCACTCACTCACTCACTCACTCACTCATGATCATCAAAATAGAACTAGTACTTCCCATAAACCTAGAGAGCTAAAATTTGGTACAGAGTTAGGGTTTAATGGCCACATAAAGGGAAAACTATAAAAACTAGGATAATCCAACGGGAACGGGAATTATACGGGAACGGGAATGGGAAATGTAACTCAAGTACGGCTGAACTGATTTGGCTGAAAATTGGTGGGGAGGTAGCTTAGAACCAGGAAAAGGACATAGGATACCTTTAATCCCGTAATTCCCACGGGATTGGGAACGGGGATTTATAACTCAAGAACGGCTGAACTGATTTGGCTGAAAATTGGTGGGGAGGTAGCTTAGAACCAGGAGAGGGACATAAGATACTTTTAATCCCGAAATTCCCACGGGAATGGGAACGGGAATTTATAACTCAAGAACGGCTGAACTGATTTGGCTGAAAATTGGTGGGGAGGTAGCTTAGAACCAGGAGAGGGACATAAGATTTACTTTTAATCCCGAAATTCCCACGGGAATGGGAACGGGAATTTATAACTCAAGAACGGCTGAACTGATTTGGTTGAAAATTGGTGGGGAGGTAGCTTAGAACCAGGAGAGGGACATAAGATACTTTTTAATCCCGAAACTCCCACGGGAATGGGAATGGGAATGATAATTCTAAAACAGCTGAACTGATTTGGCTGACAATTTGTGGGGAGGTAGCTTAAAACCAGGAGAAGCACATAGGATACTTTTTATCCCGAAATCCCCACGAAAACGCGAACGGGAACTACGCGTGTGAAACCGCAGGGCGCTTAATAATAAAATACTACTCCTAAAGAAAAAAATGTGTCGAATCAGAAAATCTAATAAAATAAATCAATATAAACACGTTTCAACAAAAATAAATGAAATCCCACCAAAAACATTCTGTAAAAAACTAGCCAAGTCTCGATGGAGGTGCTTGTTTATCTCTAAAAAGTAATGAAATCTAGACAAACTGGTACCAAGTCTAAGGTTCCTTACTGCGATTTCTTTATTATTATAGTTAATGTTGTGTGACTTGGCCGTTGAACATTGTTTAAAACGTTAGTAGTGGGTACAAGTCAATTTTGTTTACACGTAATGTTATAACATTATTAAAATACGCAGCTTTATCAAGCCTACAATTGACTGGATATTGAATTAACGTTTTTCAAGTGGCAATTTTCTATCGTCAATGGGTAGCGGTTCTGGCGACAGATTGGTGCAATAGTGTCATGGAGCACCTAGTTTTATACCCTTGTGTACATGTGTACCCTTCAACGGCCAAGTCACACAACATTAACTATAATCATAAAGAAATCGCAGTAAGGAACCTTAGACTTGGTACCATTTTGTCTAGATTTCATTACTTTTTAGAGATAAACAAGCACCTCCATCGAGACTTGGCTAGTTTTTTACAGAATGTTTTTGGTGGGATTATATTGTCACCCGTCGTTTACATTAGCTGTAAGATAAGGTATCGCAATTTCAAAATAAGGGTGTATATACTTATATTATAATGTTAAAATAAAATAAAGATAAATTCTGCCGGAAGTGATTATTCCACGCGGACGAAGTCGCGGGCAAAAGCTAGTAAGCAATAATATTCATGCAAACGTCTTTATTGTTTCAGGTGGTCGGCACAGCTCACTGCGTCAAGAGTTTGTTCTCCCAGCCGCTCGCCATCACTCTGCAGAGCGGCAAGTTTATACTGCGGGAGTACGGCCGGTATATTTTGGTAGGTATCGTAAAGGTATTTATCGATAATTATATCCATAATAGGCATCTCTGTATGAATATGAATGAACACTGCATCTCTTTAAGTAATAACGTCTTCGCGTCACAAGAATAATGTAATCGTTGTTGCATATTAAAGCAAATATTGTAGTTACCTGTGAGTTGTGTGTATAGATTAATATATGTACTTACATGTATGATGATGTATGTGTTAAAATTTAAAAAGGTACCTTCTTGTACAGTCACTAAAACATTCACTAAACTGAAAACACCTTTTGACTAGAAGACATCAAATCAATTTACTACTTACTCATCCCTTTTCAACCACAATTTAACAGCCACTACCAAACGACCTGACCCATGAACTTCCACACACGCATCCAACTTTCCGTTTTTATTCAACAGGCCATAGGAAGCGACCGTAACATCCCCGACTGGGTGCTCAAGAACCGCGCCTCCCTCCTCACCTCAATGATCAAGGTCTACCACGGAGACCTGCAGTCCATCGCCGACCAGATGGAAGACCAGAAGAGACTGTCGGAGAAACTGTACCAAGTGTTCGAGACCTACTTACCTGTGCTGCAGTTTGGATGTCATATCTTCCAGAGAGTGCCTATGTTAAGTCTTCCTAAGGTTTGTTGTATGTTTTTAATAGCTATTTTTTATTTTGTAATGTTTGCTCTTGTTATTCCGTGAAAAATTTTTTTGATTTGATTTGAAAATTAAATTAAAACTGCCCCGCAGTTTTAGGTTAGGCATATGCTGAGACGCAGGCACGTGCGACGCAGACAGAGCCGCAGGCCTGCGTCTCGGTATACGCCTAGCCTTAATCGCGTCTACTTGGACCTCATGGGATTTTTAGGACAAAATTGAAAAGAACTACTTTCCTATGTTAAATCGCGCAACTAGATGCCTTTGTGTACACCGAATTCGATTTAAATCAGTTCAGACAATTGTACGTGAAGGAGTAACATATTTTGATAAATGAAGTCTAAATAGTTGTTAAATATTTTAAAGGCATGTTTCAAGTGTTTGTTTACATTGTCAATTTTATCAGTCGTAAGTAAATACAAGTAATGCTACAGTTGACTGGTTCTAATCATAAATCAATATCGTGGTCTATCTGCTACCTGCCTAAAGGTGTACATTTGGATAGCTATTAGACATAAACAAATAGAGTAAACACAACATTTATTATTTTTATAGGAAATCATGGACAGTAACATCTTTGATCATCTCCCTCTTGCAAATTTAGACACGATTTCTTATTGAGATAAATGTGCATAGTATTCATAATAGAGCGGATGATATCATTTTTCTATTGCAGAGTGCCACATCAGTGTACATGGAAGCAATGCAACTATTGGAGCAATGTCGTAAAAGCAAGGGGGTGCTGGGTGGCGTTCTTCTTTATAATAACAAGTAAGTTAGTTAAACAGTCATATTTATTTGAAAAATATTCAACGGATTCTGTTGCGAACCACGTCGCCATTAAGTACCTAATATAATCTGGGGTACAATTTCCAAATATTTTGTAAACATTATCACGAATGTTTGTGTTTTGCTGGCATCTATGATTAAGAAGTGTTCTCGATACGGAAGTTAGGTTAGCGAGCGATTATACTTAGTCATAAAAATTCCTTGTATTTTTAGGATAGTAGCAACCCAATTGCCTCCAAGTTTGACATCGTACCTGACTGTGGTAGACCCGTACCGAATAAAGTCGCCAGCCGAAACCCTGGACACTGATACTCCACTGCCTTTAGGAGCACAACTCTTGGTGGTATATGTTGGCAAGAAGACTTACGAAGCTCTTAAAAAGGAGGTCGATAAATTACAGGAGTTCTATGAGAATGGTGAAGAAATGATTGCTCGGTTTAAAAAGGTAATTTAAATACTTTTTGAACTCTTAACTAGTTGTAATAAAGGTCATTTTTCTAAATGTTTTTTTTTGTTACCAGAACCAAGAAGCAGAACGTGAAAAGTATCCCCAAACAGGTATGAAGCGCGACAAATCTCTCCTCTTCACAGCAGTCCCAGAAGAGGACCACAACATGATATCGCCTCCGAACAAGGAACAAATTCCCGCAGACCAACGGAAACCGCCGAGCATGCCCGATGTCGTCCCCTTCACCAATAAACCCAGACCACGGCCAAACAAACTCTCTTTCAAAACCCAACAGTCTCTAGATGAAGATGCAAAGGAAAATGAGAATGTCTTCACTGGACAAACCAGCGTTTGTTCCACGCCTATGGTCGAATATAAACGTTTACACGGAAACATACTATCCATCTGCCAAAACCCAGACCCACAACCGCCAGAAAAACAAGAAATAGAACCAGATGTGCTCAAAAACATAGAAAACTGTGCCAAATTGAACGTCGAAAATGAGAAGCGGGACAACAAAATAGTTCTGGATATGAACTGTATCGCGGACCACTACATCAACAAACCAGAACCTATAAGGAAGCTGGCCAGCGTCACTGACCTCCAAGAAACCTTCAAAAAGCTATCAAATAGAGCAACGTCGAAGTTCAAGTTAAAACGGTCCAAGCCGGGCGTGTGTGATGATCTGACGCCGTCTCCAGTGAGTTCTAATGGAGAGTTACAGAAGAGCCAAAGCACTATGACGATAAACGATCCATCGTTTCCAGTTTTTAGGAACGATGGTGTCGCCATCTCTGAGTCATTGTTCAACCAATACTTGGAGCAGCACTACACTAAGATGAAACAAGATTCTATGATAAAAGACGACAACTTATTGACATACAACCTGAAGTTGACCGAAAAAGACAAGTTCGAAAACTTTGATTCCGAACTGACGAAATCTCCACAAAGAACTCCAAAGAAAATAGCTAAGGATTCGACGAAGACGATAAACACTGACCAGTCCAGGCGAAAATCGCTTTCCTTACCTCTGAAATCTTTGTCGGAGAGCTCAGATTCGCAAATTGGAAGCGATTCTGACGCGACTAGTTTTAAAAAGAAGTTATCTGGCGTGCAGTTGACGCCACTGATGGAGAAGTTGAGCCACTTGGCGTTTTCGGATAAATCTAGTGGGTATAGCAGTAGAGTGATGACACCTTTGGAATTGAGGGAACTTTTGACGCCGGCTACTGAGAGACAGATCACTTTTTCCGATAGGTAATGACAACTATATGTCACGCTATTATCACTTTAATTCTCTTTACAAGATTCTTATATTTTTGTAATTTCCAGAGCAAAATCAACTCGTCCAGAGTGCGAGAGCGACTCCGACTCAGACACAGAGCTGGACACGTTGCCACATTACCGAGAACACGCGGTCAAGTGTGCACTGTTCGTGTGCGGACTGCAGAACATGGCACTGCTGGCGCTTTTAGACACAGACGCCGCCAATGACGCCGATACTATTAATTCTTTGGTGAGCGAAATTTACATGAATGGTTTTACTATTTTAGAGGTATTTTATAGCCCCGACGTAACATGGAAGTCGTTGGGTTTTTAGTGGGTTCGGGTAGGCTTTGCACTTCAGGTATTAAGTAGGAGCCCCATATAACCTGGGATTCTCCCTTTAGTTATCGAGGGTACGCATTTTCCCAACGGAAAAAGGGAGTTTTTTATGTAAATTATGTTGTCTTTGTTTCAGTGGGAGACGACCCTGAACGGTCTTGGTCCGATCGAGCAGAAGTGTATGGACGGCATTCCGGGCGCGTGCGACGGCGGCGAGTACAGCTACCTGACGCTGGACCCGCAGTGGGGCTCGGTGCGCAAGGGCGGCGTGTGGGCGGCGCTCGACATCGCGGCCATGGGGCTCATCCACGAGTGGGCGGCGCGCGACGCGGCGCTCAGCGAGTGCGCGCTGCGCAGCGCCGACGGCGTGGTGCTCGGCGCGGCGTGCGGCGGCGCGCACGTCTACTACCAGGAGAGCCAGCCGCGCGCCGCCGGCCCGCCGCCGCCCTCCGACGCGCTCGCCGCCGCGCCGCTCCGCGCCCGCCGCCGGCTGCACCGCGACCACGCCACGCTCATACTGTAGGCGCTGCGAGTCGCCAGTATTGACAACAGTCGACGCGTGTTTAGCGGTCGATCAATATGAAGTTTATAGGTTTGACATTGATAGTACATGGATTTGTGTTGTATGGGATACGCTCTACACTTGTTTACCGATCGATCGATATGACGTGTAGATTTGGCATGGAAAGCACGTGGATTTAGTTGAACCACGAAACATCGTCCTTACGCTCTGCCGCGATCATGTTGCTTACACACTAGACACCGCATTTCATGCCATGACCTGACGATTAGTCGATTACTTAAAAAAAAGATAAATACTTTTCAATAATGCTATATTTGTATACATACAAATACTTGAGGTCCTTCACAGACGATAACATTATATCGTCTGCGTAGGGCCCAAATGCTCTGCCCGCCAGTGATTCTGAAAGTTTTAGCAAGTGAAACCTTCAACTATGAGTTTGGTGTTTGAATTGAAAATGTACGTAAATGGAGTTAAAATTGATAACCTGCAACCGTTAATTGATTACAGGGCTTAGAATATTATATGGTGAAATGTATCTTTAACGTGCAGCCGGCAAATCAATCGCCAATTATTAACTTAAATGTAGTTATGACAATTGGTATAAGGCGATGACCGAATTTCGAAGTTTAGGATAGGCCCTTTGAGTAATGTTAGTGAAAATGTTGAAATAATGTAAGCTGGAATTAATATCAATAATGCTCAAGAAGTCTAAAATCGGATTTTACCAACACTGTACATAGAGATTGTGTTATGAATGATAAGGATTTGAATTTTGATACGAGAGGCAGTATTTGTTTATTTTTAACGTAATCAGGTAATTAATTATATCTATTCGATTACAATGCCTAGACTTTCAATTATTGTATTGGTACTATAGCAGTAATTTACATGCAATCTAATGTTTTTATCACCTAATACATTTGTATTAGGTGTCAGGTCCTAATACATTTGTAGGGTGTATTAGGTGGTCTCAAAATATTGTCTCTTTAGTTATTACATTTATTTAAATGTAATAACTAAAGAGACAATATTTTGAGACCAAAGATCTGCATTTAGATTTGTAGTCTGTTTTTTATTGAAGACATCAAGTTTGTCAACAATATAATCACATCACACGCTAAAATAACTTATTTTGGTGCATAATGTACCTACATAAAGTACATTTATTTCACTAGTCATACAATGTAGAGATTACTATTTCGCTTGTTTTAATTTGATTCTGCCCTCCAAGTTAATATAATAGTTATGTAGTAAAAATTTCGAAATTTATAGTACGTAATTATTTGTAGTGATCGAATTCAATTCCGTTCTAGTACATTTTAGATTAAAATTTAGAATATACGAAAATAATAGTAGAAACACGATGTAGATGAATATTGTGATTTTTATAAAGGATCGTAGAACAGGCAGCTGAAATTGGGAAAATGCAATTTTATTATTATATTGCTCATCAAATTATCTTGCCACTAGTATAAGTTATACTTGCCAGTTACATTATATTTGGGCTTATTGTTGCCACTTTTTTACTTTGTTATGTATTTTATTATTATTTTCAAAGTACATTTATGTTGTGTTGTTTTAAAATCAGTATTATGACCATTCCGATATTTTTATTAATTGTTGTTAACATTCCGTTTATTTATGATAGTTTTAAGAATTGTACAAATCCGCCACACAAACATATTGATAAAGCGTCCAAATGAAATTGCTAAACAAAATATATTTTGCCAAGAATGAAATAATCGTGAATTATTTATTATTATTTTTATAATTCCGAATGTATTTTTAAATTAATAGCGGTGAGTAATGTATTGCCATATGCGGATGGGTGCCAATACAAGTTGTATGTGGTGTTATTTATAATAATTTATACATAATAATGATTATTGTAAAGATTTTAATAAAACTTGATAGATAATAATGTGTTATGTTTTACTACCCAGTTATATGAATGAATATACCCAATGTTATTACACCCCCATGAAAATATATCTTACATAGAAGTTACCAGTCTATAAATATAGATACTTATATGTAAATGATTCTATGAGTGTGTGCCCCGAGAGAGCCCCAAAGGATACGGTCAAACCGCAAGGTGGGATAGAACAGTGAACCAACAACAATAATAATGACGTTACAAAACCATTATTTATTAAAAAGTCGCTCACAAAACTACACTAAAATGAATAAAATATATCAATATGTCCCTTGTAGAACAGATACATAAATACATAGTAGTAATATATCTACGAGTTTCAAAATGCAAATGAATCACGCGTGTCTGACTGAGATAGTAAGTAGTAATACTGTGTCTCGTGTCTGTACTGGGGGCAAAGAACAAAGTAAATACGCGCGACTTCTGTCTTCGTCTTGAGCAACCTTGGGCTTCCTAAAAGCGGGTAAGGTGTATGCAATTCTTTTCACAACTAGCTATCGGTGAGCAGCTTCGCTATGACACACCGAATGTTTCGTTTTCGGCACCACCGCCCGGTCGGTGTTTTCGGCCCACGCCATTCGATACCAATTTTTCAATTCAAACATTTTCAAAACTTCAACACAGTTAGTTTCAAGGAACTTCATCCTTTACTTCTTGTTTCAACACCTTTTCAAACAAACAAAATTAATATTAGACTTAGTGTTAAATCTTTATTAGAACTAATATCATTACATCCTAGAGGCATACTCGCCCGCGGACGGGCCATTTACACTCCATCCTACGTGCTACGCTAGGCTAGATAGAACCCTAACACCGTGATTACATTCACTGCCGCCTACCGTAACAAACAATACACTACTACGTAGCGTAGTACATAGTATCATCTAACATGACATGACACAGTGAACATAACGTACGAGTACAACTAAACAATATGACTTGTGGTATCGCATCGAGCGCGGCAGTTCGACACGCCCGTCCATATATAATATAAACTATTTTACAATATCCTTTACAATTAAACAATTCGTCATAGAGGTGACCGGCCTGCACAGGTACAGTAAATGCGAGAGGCCGGCGGAGACAATGTTTTGGGGATGTGTGGTCGTATCAAAATACATTTCTGAAGTTGTCACCGTCGCGAACTTACTAATAACGACCTGCAAATTCAAACAGGGGTAGTAACTATTTATGTTCACAGTCATTACAATTACAAATGTCACACATTGTTAACAACATGGTTTTCTATCAGTTTATTTGGCAAGTCGCGCTTCCAAGGGCTTCATAGCAGTTCACCTGTAACTGGTACTGGGGCTACATGTTTTATAGGGGGATCTTCATTACAATTGATCTTTTCTTGCATCTTGAAAGTTCATGACAACACCATGTTCATATATAAATTGATAGAAAATCAGGCAACATTTTACATACTAAGTGATAAAAAAACATGGGTTTGAATGATGTAAATTTTCATAAGAACTATTAGCATGAATTAGCTGAGAAAAAATACAAGAGCTATTTAGCGTACAGAGTAGCGATTAGTGCTTATGTAACTTGAAATCGGCCTGGAAGATCTTATATGAAGCAAATGCCTTTTTACTTTCTCTTCAAAGTGATGAGTAGACATAAATCACCTCATACTTGTTTTAATGTGTGGTGGAGGTAGTCTTTTGATAATTTACACCATAACATAAAAATAACAAATAAAGCAAAAACTCAATCGTGAAACTATAATTACAATGTTTTTGGTCTCAAATATGCCAATTCGGTATTTATATCAACATTTTTTGGGTCAATTTACAATAAACTTAAATGAAATTTTGGAATTGATGTATTACAAAAACAACTGTATAGATAATAGGACAACAAATATGATAGCAATTATGTACTTATATAAAAATAGCTGTTATACATAGCCTTTAATATAATGTTTGATTATGTTATTCTCAGTTTTAATCCATATTAAAAATATACATGACTAAATTATTATCAAACCATTATACCAAAATCTATGTATAAAATAATAAGTTAGTGTTAATGTTTTAGCAGTCAGTTTGTTTATAGAAAATAATTATATTACATATTTTATTCAATCATACTTCGGAGTCAAGTTGCTAAAATATGTAGCTGTTGAAAATAATATAATGTTAATGTCATAATAATATGACCACATCATAAACATACACACCAACTTACTTTATGTATATATAATATTTTCTTATTTATACACTTTCTTTTACATTAACTTCATGTTGTGCTTGACAAATTAAAACATAAAAAATAACTAAACAAACAATAAATGCTCTTCATGCACTACTCCGCTCACATTTATAAACCTGTCATAGTTATTAGTGATTATTCCTACTTATAATTAACTATTGGTACAGCAATTTAATTATTATTTATTTATTATATTGGGCATCAATATAGACATTTAAGAACTAAGATACTTTTTCTCTCAACTGACAGAGGGGGTAAATATCACTCTGCGTAAATGAGTTTAGGTTGTGCGTATTTATTTTAAAGTAATACAATCATCCTGGGCCTTGTTAGCATAGAATAGAAGAGGAAACATTCTTTGCAATTATAAGAGAACTTAACATTAATTAATACTTAACATTTCTAACCGTACATACAACCGGAGTTTGGCAAGTTGAGTTCAACGTGACTATGACAAGTTTACAAACACAAGTTGTTAAAGGTGTGTGGGGATCTTCATGTCGGGGTGTATGTAAGTCAATACTTACGCGGTGAATATGACCGGTCGCGGTCGTATCGCCGCGAGCGCCGGTAGTGCGGTGACGGCGAGCGGTGGCGGTAGCTGCGGTGGTAGTAGTCACGTTCACGCTCGCGGTAACTGCCGCGGTAGTAATAGTCGCTGGAAAGAGATAAGACAATAAACCATTAGGTAAACATAACTTACAGTCAGGTTATGTGATGGGCTGGGCCAGACTTAGGGGCACTTAGAGAACTTTAGGTCCCTTTCTGGAACTAACTCCGAATTTGAATGAATGACATTGATTTGCAGTTTTTAGGCCGTTTATATGAGTATCTATAAGCCATCATCAATGCAGGAGAAACCGCAGAGTTAGTGTATGGTATTTTATAGGGTAGCGCGTCATTAGCAAAGTAAACAAACTACAGATACTTCGAACCTATTCAATAATTTTTATTTACTAAACCTACAACTTGTTTGTAATAATCTTGCTTCTAGAGGGCCTTTTAGGTATTGTAATAATAAAATATTATATTTTTATACGTGTCCAATTTGGATATAACGTAATTAATTTTCCCCAGTTTTAATTAACATTATAAAACAGCTGGATACATAGCACGTAAACAGTGACCGCGTTTACCTGCTAGTGACAAAGTTTATTGCTCTTTCTATAAATACCATCAATGTGTAACATATTGTCAACTTTTGGTACGTTGCCGACATTTTGGGGAAAACTTCGTCACTACATAACTATATACTTCGTCACTACATAACTATATACTTCGTCACTACATAACTATATACTTCGTCACTACATAACTATATACTTCGTCACTACATAACTATGTAGTGACGAAGTTTTCCCCAAAATGTAAAACAAAGTCGCTTCCTGCTTCTGTCCCTATATCTTTAAAACTATGTAACGGATTTTGATGCGGATTTTTTAATAGATTTAATGATTCAAGATGAAAGTTTTTAGCAATTTTATCCCCATATTTCTACGGGAACGGTAACTACGCGGGTGATACCGCGAGTAGTTGTTAGTAACTCATAAATATGACATTAGTTATAAGTGAAATTTGTATTTTATTTTATTTAAAAAAAACAGTCCGAGTTTCTTGCCGATTCTTCTCGGCTGATGTAATTCCGAATCGGTGGTAGATTCATTGACCTTCATAAGTGCCTCATTGAGGTCTTAATTGAATAAACGATTTTTGATTTGATATTAGTTAAAATAATGAAATGTGTACTTACTCTCTGTCCCGGCGCCTGTCGTATCCGTTGTCGCCGCGACTGTGAGATCTGTAACAGTAAACACAATCTGTTCTTTGGAAAAATTAAACTATAGCTAACCTACAATCGGTGGCGTAGCCCGCTCCGGGTGTCACCCATGTAGGGGACCCACCCGAGCCCTATGAACATCAGGTATAGTTCCACCAATAAAAAAAAACACCACTAACTAATAAAATAATCTGTGATTCCTACTTGCTTAGTAGTAGTTTTCTTAGGCGAGGTTTTGATTATTAAGCCCCCCCCCCCTTGCATTGGATTATTCCTTGATTGAGTTTGGAGGACAAAATCCGCCCCAGGTGCCATATGCTCTCCCCCCCCCCCCTCCATGCTAGCTACGCCACTGCCTACAATCACGTTATTGTTTCATTAGTGTCATTCCAATCCAAAAAATGTTAAGAGGTAAACTTTATTTAACATTACTACAACCCGACCGATGGCACAAATATTTACCTCGCAAGGGAATCGAACCCGCAACTCCCTGGCTTTCGGATGGTATGTTGAGCACTGTAACATTTGAATTGCTGAACACGAAACAGGGGTAATAAACCTAGTTATAGCTACGTTTTAATCAGACGATAAGAGTAATACATTCTTTTACGTTATGTACTTATGATATTTGATACATAAAATGTGCATGAACAAAGAGCATTTTCTTGATCTATTTTAATATAGAAAAAAGTCATTGCTGTTTTGAAACAGTAAACAACAGCTGAGCCAATAAATAAGCTTTTTAATTATTTTATATAAAAATAGTTATTTTATTTGAACAACTGGTCACATGTTGAGGTTAATGTATTAAGAAACAAAGACTCAATCTATTATATAGTAATAATATTGTTTAGAAAATATTAATAAAAGGCAACTCTTACGGACTGACTGAACTGACTAACTGACTGACTGATCTAGAGACAAAACACTGAAGGGATTACGCTAAAAGATAGAGATTGTTATAGTAAGTCTTATAATATATCCACTAAGAAACAGAAAAGAAAAAACGCAAGTAGTTTCTGATACTCTAGATACAAGTTTCGAACTTAGGAGTCAGTTACTGTTACTTATAATGAGATGATGTAGTGAATGAATATGTTATGTAAACTAGTGGGGCACAGTTAGTTGTTTAAAAATGTATGAACAGGCCTTTAGTAATCCAGTTAGTACTCAATCCTGGCTCACTCTAAATCTGCTCGTTATTTATCTACCAACGCAGTGATTAAACGTAAACTGTTTATTTACGATTTTATTTGTAATAACGTTGGAAACATTTACGTAAGTATTGGCAGACTAATCAATGTGTTTTGAAATGTGTATGCTTATTGATAAAGAAAAATGCAAAGTTTATAGTAGTTTCAGTAATGGATTGATTTATAAAGAAAGGTTGAAAATGTAGATGTTATGATTTCGGGTAAGGTCGGTGTCAGATAAATAGGTCATCCACACAAACGCAAAATATCTCTTATCTTAAACCTAAAGATTATCAAACTAGTGTTGAGTCACAATCTTTTCTGTGCCGGTGACAGCGTCGCTGTAATCGCATCTTTTGGTCGTCAGTCAATTGAGAACTAGCAGGGCCCCGCGGTTTCATCCGCGTAGCACCTGTTCCCGGCAATTATTCGATTTTTTTCTCGCCGTAAAAACTTGGACTTAAACAAGAATTAGCCAAATTGGTCCAGGCGTTGTTAAGTTATGCGCTTACCAACACATTTTGCGATTCATTTTTATATTTTAGAAGATGTATCGAAATGATATTGGAGTGAATATGACAATAGGAGCTTCAAATTTTGGCCGCCGGCACAGAAAAGACTGTGACTTAATATCAAATTATGTCCAACGTACGTAGGTTTCCCCATGTAGATGCCGGGCGTGGGCGTGTGCGCGCGCTGCGTGATCGAGAAGTCGACCCGGATGCGGCGGCCGTCTATCTCCATGCCGGTGCACTCGTTCTTGGCCACTTTAGCGTCCTCCTGGTTCTCGAAGTACACGAAGCAGAACCCGCGAGAGCGGCCCGTCTGGAAGGGGATGGTTTGGTTAGTACAATACAAGCTACTCAAAAATTTAATTCAACAAAATTATCTTAGTCTGAACATTTTTGGGATTTGAACCCAGGCCACTGCTGAACTTTAATACCGCTCTAAACCTTTGAGCGTGAGAGCAATATTTTCATCTAAATAGGAGTATTTTAATCTAGGAGTTTTTTACGGGACAGAGTAACAAACGTCCAAATTTTGGTCCATCCATTCTCACGAATTTCGATTATTAATTAAGACCGCAGAGTTTGTTTTTTTTTTTGTTACATAGGTGATGTTTCTAGCATGTACACACATCAAAAGTGTCTAGGGATCAAGCATTTTTATGCGGATTTCTTGAGATTGAGATGTGGCTTTGTAATAAATTTATGATTTTATAAATTTATATGGATCCTTTTTGGTGCATTTCATAATTTGAATCAGGAACTGTGAATCAAATTCGAGTAAAAGATGAAAATCAGCTGTCAATATTTTCCCTATAAAAACATACAACGCATTGAAGACATTATTAGTGCTACTGTTTCCCTACTACTGATTAAAACCAACGTTATTATGGAGCGGCGACGTCATTTAAGCAGGGAAGAAATGCTCAGAGCCGTGGGAATGATAGAAGCTGGTTCCCGGCAACGTACTGTGGCTTTAGCTCTGAATACAAGTCAGAGTGTTATCAGTCGACTTTGGACACGTTACCGAAGCACTGGTACCGTGGCTGAGCGCCATGGAGGACGGTATCGCTGCACCACACGGAGACAAGACCGATACATTCAAATCCTAACTCGAAGAGCTCCAACAATAACCGCCATGATGTTAGCCGTGCGGCTTCATCACTCTTCAGGGAACTTAATTAGCGACCAAACAGTCAGAAACCGCTTGCATGAAGTGAACCTTCATTCCCGAAGACCGCTACGGGTACCACCTATAGCAATGCACAATCGTAGGATTCGATATCAATGGGCTCTTGAACACAGAAATTGGGCAGAAGAACAATGGCGTTTCGTGTGCTTTTCTGATGAGTCTCGTTTTGGTATGAGACCGGATACAAGACGTATACGACACTGGAGAACCCCTGGACGCCAACAGCGATTAAAATCCTGCCAGGAAGTCCATCCTTATAGTGGTGGAACCATCATGGTATGGGCGGGTATTTGGATCGGCGGAAGAACTGAGTTGATTTGGATCAGAGGCAACCTCAACGCTCAAATTTATGCTGAGACGATTGTATCAGACGTCATCGTTCCTCTACAAGTGCAAATCGGTCCCTTATTTCAGTTAATGCATGATAATGCACGACCGCACACCGCAAGAGTTGTAAGACAGACTCTCGCCGCAGCTAACATCAATGTCCTGCCCTGGCCTGCTCAGTCGCCAGACTTGAACCCGATTGAGCATGCATGGGATATGCTACAGAGAAGAGCTCTGCCGAATATGGAGGGTATCCAGTCGCAAGAAGACCTTTTTTTGTTGTTGCAACGAACATGGGCGGCCATTCCACAGCGTGATTTGGATGAACTCATTTTGAGTATGCCAAACCGATGTTCTTGTGTTGTTAGTGTTCGCGGTAGAAACACGGATTATTAATTGTTTAAGTTACCCAATAAAATTTTAAAGAAAACTGTTATTTCAGTCTTTTTTTCGAACTTTAATGTTAGTGGTTCAAATGTCAAAAATCCCTTTATTAGGAAAATGGCAAATTTCTTTATTAATGCAAAGGTGACTTGGTTTATCGTTACTGTGACAAACGAAAACACTTTATTTGATGAATCCTTAAAGAAAATTTTAATTAATATCAATCAGGAGAAAAGTTATTGCAAAAATATATGTTGATCCCTAGACACTTTTGATGTGTGTAGTTACATAAAAACTATCTTTTATCATGACAGGATTATTGTTCAAGAATAAAAAATAACAGTTTCAGAAAGGTGTTTCCAGTACTCATTATGACTACTGATAGTGCTTACATAATGAATGAATATTTTTACACACCAATTGTATCATATTGACTATGTATGTTCATAAATAATTTATTTAACGGTAGTTTTCTTTTTGTAAATTCTTTATCTCGAAGTTAGAAACTGAAAACATATAGCTGTGGCCGCATATCAATCCGCTTTAGTTCCGCTCATATTGGTCATAGCGTTATGTTTTTGAATTCGAACCAGTAGTTCTTGAGATTAGCGCGTTCATTACATTAGCGCTAGTACCTTAGCCGCGAGAAATCTAACAAGTTGCAATAGTTTTTGTGTCTATCAGTGGCGAGGGGTGAAATTTTTCGAAAGGGAAGACGGCCCAAAAAAAAGACCGCGCCTAGACGCGTACCTACATAATTTTGGATGAGATGATGATGATGACAAACTTTTCTCCGGGGCTTTACTCAACAAATTCGTTTCTTGCTGATCATATGTTAATTTTAACATAAAAGTTAAGGTTTATTACATTGACCATTTATTATGTGAAAGTCCCATTAAAATCGGTTCAGCTGTATTGTTATTTGTCTGCTGACATAAAGATTTATTTTTTTAGAACACTAATTCCGATGGATTTATATACTTTTAAATCTCAAGTAACAAACACAGGAAACAAACACTTCATGTTATATGTCCCCCGTTAACATTTAAATATAAAAAGTCATTTAAAAAAAATTCCGGAGACAGATCTAAATCTAATGAAATTATTTCTATTAAATCTTTTACAATTAGGAAATGAATTTGTATACTTAGGAAGTTGCTGCCTCCTATAATATTACTGAACTAACTATTGATAACTAATTTAAGTAAATTCTGCTTATGGGAGGCACTGGAGTGCATAAAAGTTAAATAATTGTATCTAATTATTAGTTATAATTCTTTAGTTATTATTTAAATAAATTAGACATTTTACTACATTTACATTCATTCATATTTTTAATGTGTGTAATAGTTATAAGTATTTTATTTAAACTAATAAATGCAACAAAAAATATGTTGCAATCATCATATACTCTTACCAGAACTGCATGCAATTTGGTATAAATGTTTAGAAGTTGATACCTATTTCAGTAGACTAACATATTTTATTTTAAAAAACTGTGCAGTTTTGCAGGTCGTTTGATAACATTTAGTTGAAATCAATCTAAAAAGATTATATTATCACTTATTAAGAAATCACTAATTTCAAGTAGTATTTTAAGTCTAATTTACTAAATAAGTTATTCTCACCTAGCAGATTATCCAATAAGCAACAGTTGCTCAATATGCAATAAACTTTTGTTTTGTTTTATTAAAACTTTCACACTTCACAACACGAAAACCAATAATATCGAATATAAGTATTTAACTCACTAATTATATCAAATTTACAATTGAGGTATACGTAATAATAACTTTACAAATACTACTTTAAACAAATAAGTCGCGTAAATAATTATCATGTAAAATCGTAAAAATCAACAAAACAAAAACAAAACAAACACAAACTGTTTTTTTTACAACGCGCGAAAACTTAAATGGCATGACACTTGACATACGCGAATACGCATTGCAAAACGTCAACAGCCGTGTTCTCTTTCTCTCTCTATCTCTGGTCTGATCCTTGCCTGGCACAGAATAATTAATAGTATCTAGCAGCAAGACGGTGGCCGAGCGTCTTATTTTTGGGCGTGAATTTGTGCGAATATGTGTCAATGTGTGCGTGAATTTTTGTGTCGGAACGGTTCATTGTATGTAGTTGTGAATACGCTTTTGTATGGCGCGAGACGCGCAAGGGAAAACGTTTTATCCCAACCGATTTTGAACCGTAACTCTTAGTACTTAATGATTATTATGATTTTGTTTCAGTATGAGGTAGTTAGATCGTTTCTTAGACGATGTAGGTGTATTGTAACTTTGTATGGCGCTTGGTACTTCCAAGCGATTTTGAACCGTAACTTTTAGTAATTAATGATTATTATGATTTTGTTTCAGTATGAGGTAGTTTGATCGTTTCTTAAGCGATGAATATTACGCTATGCATTCTTTTCGTGAATTATTATTTTAATTTGATTTATTTAAAACAGATTTTTTTAGATATGTGGTTTTAAGTAAGTATGTGTCCTTAATATTTAGTTGAAGTATGAGTGTTAGATAATTTAGAGTTTAGTAGTGTAAGTTGGTCTGTTTTCAAAAGGGAAGACGGTAGGAATCGTCTTGTATGGACCCCTCGCCACTGGTGTCTATTCTATTAAGGTTCCTATTTCAAATTGCTACTTTTATCTCACGCCAGACTTTGAAACTGTATCTCATTATAGTTTCGGCCGGGCTAGAATGACTTCAAAAAAGCGATATGATATAGCGATTTATCATCATCCAACTGTCAAAATTAGATAAAGATACCCGCCATATTTAATTTTACCATATTATAGCACGTGATAATTAATTTGGTCATGCTAGCGTAATCGATATTATATCGTGGTGTCGATATATTTTATCACGCCATGCTAGGGCGGCTGAAATAAGTTGTAGCCTATTAAATGTGTCAAAAGTGTACAAACTCACCTTAGCATCAATAACAACTTGCACTTTGTCGACGGGTCCATATTTGGAGAAGATGTGGTTGATCTGCTGCTCCGTCGTGTAGAGACTGAGGCCGAACACGCCGAGACAGCGGGATGGGGTCGGATTCTCCTGTTGGGGAAGTATGGTAATATTACAGAAAACGTAGTTTGGTAAAGGAATTTGGACTTTATTTGGGAAAGATTAAGATTTGATTGCTTATTATTTTGTTTAAATTTTATCCAAATTTGTATTCTATATTCAAAATTTTAACAAACAACTATATTTCAACTGTGTCTTGGAAATTAGGGGGTCATAATTTTAAATTTTGAAAAAAAAAAACTATACTTACACCAGACTTCATGAAAATCAGTTCAGTGAGTCATGAAAATAAAGAAACAGACACATTTAATTAATTTATTAGTACAAATCAAATCAATTGGAAGTCTTTTAGGGGATTTCATAAGTTACACAATGTAGGTTCATTTAGATTTTAATTTTATTACGTTTTTGTCACACAATTATAGGTGAAAATCCTTTCGAAAGGTCACCAAACATGCTGAGTGCAGATGACAATCATAGAAGTATGGTCAGCAAAGAAAATAGACTTAACACATTCAAAGAAACTTCAAACTTAACAGCTGTACCCATGTTTCTTCCCAAAATAGTATTTTTTATTAAATGCCCTAAGAAATGTACCAAATTTCATCCAGTAGTTTCATAACAAACATCCATTAACTTTGATAATATCAATTTAGAAAAATAAGTTTGAAGATTTTTGATGTGTTGTACTCAACTTTCATTGTTGACTTATACTTTTAAGTGTAAAATTCTATAGGTTTATAGACCTATTCAAGTAAATTGTCATCTCCACTAAATAAAATTAAAATTATGAACTAATTAAAATTAATAAAAAAAAGGGAAAGCTGTCTTCAAATGCACAGTAAGAGAATTCCAATGTTTTGCATTTTTGTCATTTCAATTGTTCATTTAAAATTAATTATTAATTTAAATAGAAAATAATATTGTATGTTGAATTGCAAACAGTGTGACACAAAAAATGTGTAGTCATTGAAAAATCCAAATTGTAATGTGTAACTTAAATAAATAAATATCTTGTAAAAATGTTTTGAGTTTTATGTTTTAATTTCAATTTACTAATCACTCCTTTAGAAATAGCAAACTGAATTAAAACCCACCATTTGCAAACACCATTCAATATTATTTAACACAATATTCTTAGTCTCAACTAAAATATAGCAAAATATGACTCTTGTCTTTTCGATAATCCAAAAAAAATGCTACTCAATTGGAATTAAAAAACTGTGTTAAAGTAGACAGTGTGATTTTGTACCAAATGTCTCACCCGGTCACCGAGATGCCTGCGCCGCGAGGACATCGGGCTGTGGGAGTGCGAGCGGCGGTAGGACCCCCGGGGCGAGTAGGAGCGGGAGCGGCTGCGAGAGTACCGCGAGCGGTAGCGCCGGGCGGAACCCGAACGGGACCGCGACCTGGACCGGGGAATAATGTCAGTTGATTATGTTGCTTATATTGAGTCACAATTTTTCCTGTGCCAGCGGCCAAATTTGGAAGCTACTGTTGTCATTTAGACTCTAATGTCATTTGGATACATTTTACAATAAACTGACAACCAAAATATGCTATTACAGCGATCACCGGCACAGATAAGATTGTGACTCAATACTAACATGCATTTGTGGGTAGCTTTTACATATTGTTGGATTATTTGGTTGGCGGCGTTTTATTATGGGTTGTGATTACCATGCATTGATATTTGAATGTATAAATAATTGTCTTGGAGCAATCTATAAAGATTTGTTATTATAATAAGCCTCTAAAAGGTACTGTTAGTTGTCAAGTCATTTTGGTTATAATTTGAATGAAGTAAATTTTCGGAAATCAAATAGTTAAGTATTTCCTTAAAAAGCAATAAATAGTGTTGGAATAAATAGTCAGATAATTATGACAACAAACTAAACAATATTTTTCCACAATGTTTTTATTTAGTATTAATGCTATCAAAGTTAATTGAAACGGGAGTTTTTAAATATTATGTGTTTTATCTTCATTCAACTAACAACTACATTATCATAAACAATAATGAAATTGTTTTCTTATCAAGCTTGTTCCCCTCCTCCGCCTCTCACATGTACTAACAAATAAGTTATTGATAAAGCAAGCTTCACATACATGCCGTAATATTGATTTAATACTGCTATAAAGTGTTGTGTAGCCGTCCAATATCACCATGAAAAATACACATAACCATGGTTATCAGTCAACAAGACGTAAAATATGTGACGAACAAGCCAACTTTATTCAAATACCAAAATTACCATTAGATAATCATAAAACTCACGGCAAAGGAAGTGGCATTATAACCTTGAAATCGAGGTTATGATTATAATCGCAAAAAATAATTACGTAAACGCGAAAATATGCCCATGATGCTAGAGGAAGGAAGGATAGGTATGCGCAAAAGATTTAACTCACGGGCTCCTGTATTTTCTAGCAGAAGATTTTGGCGGGGGAGGCGTTCGAGACCGGCTGCGGCTAAGTCCCAGAGACATCTTGGGCGCCGGCTCCCGCGACCCGTTGCGTGTTCTCGAACGACTCCTCTGTAATCACGTATTTATCACGTAAAGGATCCGGTGCTCTGTATCAAAATAGCTCTAAAATAAAAACACGAGGCGAAGCGGGAATGCATAGTAAAATAAGTGCACAACTACATTATATTTATAGTACCTCTCTATCCGACATGATGATCAACGCGTTAACAACGTATCACAAAAACAAATACACCAAACAAATCTATTTATAACAATACAGAGTTCAATTAAAAATTAAAAAGCACACCACCCACAAGGCTCGGCGTTCTTTCAAAAATCGAATAACAAAATGGCGCTGCGTGCGTTTTGGTTTGGTTAGTTTAGGGATGTCCGAAAGTTGCGATTCGGAACATCGATAACATCAAATATCGATCTTTGAAAAATATATATTTTGTTTCATTATATTTTGACCATAACGTCTTGATACATATATATTACAACTATATAACATGGTATTGATTGAGTAGAAATTCATAAACAAAACGATGAGAAAGCTGTGATTCAGAACTACGAATGTCATAGAAAAAACTAAAATATTTTTACATTGTTGTATTTATGATCTTAGTAAAATACAACATCGTCCAATAAGATCACAATGAAGGGCGAAATATTGCAAAGCCAGTTGAAAATGTATGTTGTTTCCCACTGGCTATTTGCAATTTTAAAATTACATTACATACCAAATAATATAATTATGCCAAAAACATTAAACATCGTATCGAGAACAATCGATACGATAAGATTCGATTATAGCCATCCCTATTGTTTGCATGTTGTGTGCTGGGCTGTTGTTGGCTGCCTTGGTTAGTTGTTTGTTTTGTTTGGTTGGTTGATTTCATTTATCATCCTACTTTCCCACTTATTATTAATATTATATATGCGAAAGTTTGTATGTTTGGATGTTTGTGAGTTTGGATGTTTGTTCCACTTTCACGCAAAAACTACTGTATCGATTTTCTTACTTTTTATCCCGAAATTCCCATGGGAATGTATAAGTAATCGTATGTTTTATTGTAACTTTTTATAGTCGCAAATCGTACCAATAGATGGCGCTGTTACTTAATTTTTTTAACACACGATGGTGAATTGTGCCGAGATTGTATGATACTACGAGCTACGCATGCGCACGGGTGCGGGACTACGCGGGTAAAACCGCGGGGCGCTGTTAGTGTTATTATAGCCGTGGATGGATGTACTATCGTACCTCCTTGGTCCTTGCCTTGCTTTGCCATCTCACTGCATGAAGTTGACGTGACGACAATGAATTTGACATTAACATTTGACAATTGACATCATCATCATCCTTCACTTCAGTCATCATCACTCGCACATCACTGCTGAAGTGCTGACTGCAACACATTTTGTGGACGGCAGCAGGCTACATTACTGCCGATTGCTGTGATTTCCTAAGATAAACGAATTAAATTAAGCTATAGAAATGGCTGATAGCGAAGAAACCCAAAATGGGGATCAGCCCCAAGTGAAAACCGCAAAACAGCTGGAGAAAGAAGCTAAAAAAGCAGCCAAGCTTGAGAAGTTGAAAGCAAAGCTGGACAAGAAGAGCTCGGCACCAGCTGCTGTGAAGGAGAAACCTGAGGTTCGATATTTAAACCGTAATTCATATACAAAACATTTTTTTTTAAGTTATTACTAGTCAAAAAAGTTCGATTAGCTGAGGTTATGTTTTGAATTGTTTAGTGAAAGGATTGTCGCAATTATGTATTACATTTCGTCATTGTAACGTGGAAGCGGATTTTAAAATTAGAGTTTAAGCAATCACGATTATAATAATTAACTTTCTTAAAATATAGTACTTCCTTCCTTTACATAAAGTTATATTGCTCTAACACTTGAACTTGAACACTAACTTCATTTATGCTTATGTTTATTTATTTTTCTTTTATATTACTAGAATTCATAAAACATATTTTCTTGTAAGATTTTTTGCAAGAGCAACTTTTGTTATCAATCTCATAAATTATAATAATATTTCAATATCTTATCAATGGTAGCAGTAAAAATATAAGTAGGAAAGTAGATTACTTTAAATGACTGCTAAAACTTAGGCGTAGATCATATTTTCAAACATCTTCACATTTGAAATATCTGTATACAAATCATACATTTATGAAAAACTAGCTATACCCGCGGTTTTACCCGCGTGGAACTATGTGTTAAACGTCCTACGTGTTATTCCTAGGTATGAGGAACATCTGTACCAAATTTCATTAAAATCCATTTAGTAGTTTTTGCGTGAAAGAGGAACAAACATCTACATATCCACACTAATAAACATTCGGCTTTATAATATTAGTAGGATATAAGTACAATATACAATAAATTATTTAAAAATACCAAAAAATATTATAAAATTAAAATTAATTATTTATTTCATAATTAATGGACAACATTGCTCAATCAGCAATAAAGAACGCTGTTACTTGGACCTTTGTGTATAATTAAGGAACATAACCACAGAAAATATATCTTTTACAGAAAAAAATAAAAGAGACCAAAGAGAGTGCAGTGTATACCTCCGAGACCACTGATGGTGATAAGAAGGACATCTCCGGGCCGATGCCGGACGCATACAGCCCCAAGTATGTGGAGGCAGCCTGGTATAACTGGTGGGAGAAGCAAGGGTTCTTCAAACCTGAGTATGGTGTAAGTTGGGCTTATAATTACTTCTTTTTACATAGTAGTTGCTTTTGCTGATCATGCAGATCTTTTGATAGTTCAACTATGCAACGGATTTTAATGCAGTTATCAACAATAGATAGAGTCATTTATGGGTTAGTTCATGTGTAATATATTCCTACACATTGCTTAAATAGTCTATTAAAAATGTAAAGACAACTGATGGTGAATCCCATGGGATAGGGATTTTACCCAGGTGAAATTGTGGGGCACAGCAACATCACTACATAGTATAAAACAAAGTCGCTTTCTCTGTCCCTATGTATGCTTAGATCTTTAAAACTACGCAACGGATTTTGATGCGGTTTGTTTTAATAGATAGAATGATTCAGTGGAAAGGTTTTTAGCATAATTTTATCCCCATATTCCTACGGGATCAGGAACTATGCGGTTGAAACCGCGGGGCGCCGCTAGTTATAATTATAAATTTGAAAGTGAGTTTGCTACATCCAAGTAATCCTCTTCTTCTAGATTTAGAATATTCTATTCTCTAAATATTTAGTGATAACTTGCAGAGATCATCAGTCCTAGAGCCCAACCCCAAAGGGCAGTTCGTGATGGTGATCCCGCCGCCGAACGTGACAGGCTCCCTGCATTTGGGACACGCTCTCACTAACGCTGTAGAAGACGCCATCACCAGGTGGCATAGGTAAAGTACTTTCATGTGTATACAAATATTAAAAATTTCTTAAAATTACTCCTCCAAATTAAAAAATGTTCTGCATTGGGTAGCTTGTATATTATGGAAGGTTATATCGTCAAACCCAAGGGTTTACCACCCAAGGGTCATAAGGTGTTTCTCTCTCATCTCACCCTTACCCACTCTCAGTAATTTATTATTATTTGTGACCCGTTAAGATCTAAAAGTATACCAAAAGCAACTGTTTGTTTTTAGTATTAGTTTCAATTTGAAATGAATCTAACAGTTATTTGCTGCACTTTACATATTTCTTTACGCCTAAATAAAAAAAACGTACGTAAACACGATTTATTTAATACATTATTCTCCTTCGTACAGAATGAACGGCCGCACAACCCTATGGAACCCGGGGTGTGACCACGCCGGTATCGCCACTCAGGTGGTCGTCGAGAAGAAGGTGTGGCGCGAGGAGAAGAAGACCAGACACGATCTCGGACGGGAGGAGTTTATTAAACGAGTCTGGGATTGGAGGAATGAGTGAGTTTAACATATACTTTTATCATCATCATCATAGGCCATTTACATCTACGTGAGATGATTTATGTAGCGTCCGTTGGAGTTGTACGGTTTGAAACACACCTACGGAAGTGACTGGTTATACAGGATACATTTGAGCACTATTTTGCCAAAAAATAAAAAAAAAACAGGTTGAGTTTTTTAAGTGGTGGACTAAGACGAAATCCGTAACGATGAAATGACTAAAAGCTAGCTCGATGGATACATTTAAGCACTATTTAGCCAAAAACTAAAAAAAAATAAGGTTGAGTTTTTTCAAGTGGTGGACTAAGACGAAACCCGTAATGATGAAATGAATAAAAGCTAGCTCGATGGTTGTTTTGATAAAAACTAAAACTGTATTGATTATTAAAAGAAACGGTTCCGCCAGAAAGCAAGGACTGGATTAGTTATCGTAGATTATCACTACATAATCTTTTTGTGGAATGCAACTTTTTACTGTGTTAATAACTATTATACATCATAACATAATCATTCACTACATCATCTCATTATAGTAACTGACCCCTAACTAAGCTCGAAGCTTGTATCTTGGGTATCAGAAACTACGCACACACTTATTCACACACACACCCAGACCGAGACAAACATTTGTGGTTCATACAAATATTCGCCCCGCACGGGAATCGAACCCGCAACCTTACGGATAGCAGTCCGGCATGGTGACCACTATGCTATCGAAGTCGTGAATTTTTTTTGTCTACACTGCTAAATACTATAAACCTAAAGCTTACCAACCTCCCCCAGAAAAGGCGACCGCATATACTCGCAGCTCCGCTCCCTCGGCTCGTCCGTGGACTGGTCGCGGGCCCGTTTCACGATGGACCGCACAATGTGCCGCGCGGTCACGGAAGCGTTCGTCCGGCTGCACGAGGCCGGCGACATCTACCGCGCCAACAGACTCGTCAACTGGTCTTGTTCGCTCAAGAGTGCCATCAGTGATATAGAGGTCGATAAGATGGAGCTGACTGGGAGAACGCTGCTGCCCATACCGGGGTATGATTTTAAGGTGAATAACTTTTATAATTTAAATTATTTATGGTATTTTTGAGAAATATATTCACTGTCAGCTTAGCTGGGGTTTAAATCTAGGACTATACTGAACAGTAAATAAAGCAGGTTATAATTTGGTAAAAGAAATTATTTGTAATTTTACGAGTACAATACAATTTTGAAGAAAGTTTCGGTCATATCCCTCATTGTAAAATCAGTGAATACCAGTTTTAAATAATTGTCTTCTTCCTATTGACATTTTATACTTATATCACGATATTACACGTAGTATTTACCATAATTCCTTACAACTCGCATAAAACTGGACATGTACTTTACTCATAAAATAAACTACTAACTCCTTATACCTCGCAGGTAGAGTTCGGCGTGTTAGTGTACTTCGCATACAGACTGGAGGGCTCCAGTAAGGAGGAGATAATTGTGGGAACTACCAGGATAGAGACCATGTTAGCAGACGCCGCCATCGCCGTACATCCCGAGGATGGCAGGTTAGTTGAACTTACACACACATATACATATATACACTCTCTCACACACAAACACACTCGCGGTTTCTCCCGCGTGGTTCCCGTTCCCGTGGGAATACGGTAATAAAATATAGCCTATGTTACTCAGGGTGAATGTAGCTTTCTATTAGAACCGATTTCAAAAATTCTTTCACCACAAAGTTTCTAATGGTGTAAGAATTTTTGAAATCGGTTCAGTAGTTTCGAAGCCTATTCGTTACAAACAAACAAACAAATCTTTCTTCGTTACAAACAAACAAACAAATCTTTCTTCGTTACAAACAAACAAACAAATCTTTCTTCTTTATACCTTAATTTCCTATCAATATTCCACAGATATAAACACATGGTGGGCCGTCACGTGACCCACCCGTTCCTGAACCGGAAACTGCCGATCATTGCCGATGATTACGTCGACATGAACTACGGAACTGGTAAGATTTTAATACGTTTGAGAACATTTCAATAAAAAAAAAGAAAATAACTTCGATGACGGATCCTTAAACATTCCAGTATTAATATAAATATACAGGTTAATGAGATATTAAATCCAAATACTTTTTTCCTGCATTAAAGCGTCCACGCCAGCTAGCACTGTCCATACTAACTTTCACAGTAATATAACCGTACATTAATATAATCTTTATTTGTTCAGGTGCTGTTAAAGTGTCACCGGCCCACGACCACGCGGACTACGAGGTGGCCAAACGTCACAACCTGCCGTACATCAACATCTTCGACGACGAAGGACGGATGACCAGTAATTGTGGACCTTTCTCTGTAAGTCTGTTACGTAGATAGATTCATTGTGTGAGGAACTTAGTTTTATATCTACTATTTATCTATGTTGACAAAAAAAAATGGTTAGAATGAATAGTAGGAATTTTCTCTGAATTAATTTTGTCACTAAATGTTTTATTCATAAATAAGTTTAAAAGGAGATATTGTTACAAAATTGTTATTGAGCGCCATTTTTTAACATGGCGGCGCGAGCGACAAATATGAATTGCCAAAGTGACAGTTGAAATTCATAAATAAAATCACCAATTTTGAAAACTCCCAAAAAACTTTTTAGGCAATACCTTATTCGCTACCATAAATAACTAAACCAAGTTGTATAATTGTAATACAAACCTCCGTGGCCAGGGCATGCGTCGGTTCGAGGCGCGGCGGTCGGTGGTGGCGGCGCTGGCGGAGCTGGCGCTGTACCGGGACTCGCGCGACAACCCCATGGTGGTGCCCGTCTGCAGCCGCTCCAAGGACATCGTCGAGCCCATGCTCAAACCGCAGTGGTGAGTGGGGCCTCAGACCACCTCCCACACCTGTTACACACACGAAGGCCTCTTCCAGTACACGCCACTCATGAGGCGGGTCTTCGCCTTTTTTCTGCCTAGGTCTACCGAGTGCGACTTGGATAAACTATTTAAACTAATAAGTCCATAAAGTGACTGCTATCAGACCTTCAAACCTTATTTTTTTGACAGCCAAAATGTTTATTACTAACTTTTAATCGATAATTTTAATACGAAAGGTTGAACTGAATGGCTTAACGTCCTGTAATGCATATGAGATAATATTTGCGAATATCAGTCTCTATGTAGACGCAATAAAGGTGAATATTCTTTACTCCTCAAAAATTATACAACACTTTTTCCAGGTACGTCCGCTGCGACAAAATGGCCGCTAAAGCGATAACAGCCGTCAAGTCTGGTGAACTGAAGATCATACCGGATATGCACGAGAAGACCTGGTTCCACTGGATGGAGAACATCCGCGACTGGTGCATCTCGCGCCAGCTGTGGTGGGGCCACAGGATACCCGCCTACAGAGTCAAACAGGCTTCGCAGGAGGTAGGATACCTTGTGATATCGCTTACTAAGGACATACTTCGTCCCAAGAACTCGGTGAAGGGCTCATTTTTCCATCGCCAGATAACTTTATTCGAGGAATAATTTTGAAATTTTGACAGTTATTTTATACAAAAACTGTCAAACGTCAATTTGTACCTTGAATAAAAGTTATCTGGCGATGGAAAGATCAGCATTAAATGTAATAGGGCTAGGGTTTACTGTGCTAACATTGAATTGCTAATCTGGTGAAGGAAAGGGCAAATGATGATTAATATTTCTTAAATAGAATTTTATGTGTACTGGATATTTATCAAATGTTTTAGTGGTGATGGTAAAGTGTTACGAATACTAGTTGGATGATTATAACAAATATGTAATGAGTGGTATTCTGCGATTTAACATCTTTCTCTTACAAAGCATTTGGGTATTCGAAAAACTATCGATTTTATAGACATTTAAAAACTGCAATTTAGGTTCAATCGAATACTCAGTCATATCAGTCTTTAAAGATAGATCTTGTAAAGTTTGTGAGTTTGTAGAGACTAATGTCTGGATCCAGCGCTGGTCTATGCAAATAGACAGCATTATGCTGAATTGCTACCGTTTTGTGGCCACTATTCAATATACTTTTTAATCGTAAGTCATGTTAAGCTAACTTGGTTACATTTTTTTTTTTATTTGGAACTACCGAACCGATTTTGAAAATATTTTGCCAATTAAAAGCCGCATTATTTGTGAGTGGCATATTTTATCCCCATATTATCACAAGAACGACCACTACGCGTCTGAAATCGCTGCTAGTTTGACATCTTCTTCTTAGTGTCGACTCTAAATAAATAAAAATAAAGGTCATAATGGCACTGCTTGTTTAATTGTTTTGAACAATATAGAAAAGAGATAGCCTCTCGAATTATCCACAACTATGAAATGGAACGAGAGCCTTGCGAATGGCCCACAAGTTTGACTATAATAATATGTTGAAAATAACGTTGGTGCGAAGGCGGGTGCGGAGTGCGGCGGGACGAAGACGGCCCCGCGGCGGCGCTTCACGCGCTCGGGACACAAGAAGAGCCGCCGCATCCGCGCGCGCCTCTACCCGCACGCCGCCGCGCCCGTACGTCCCCACACCGCCAGCCGACGGACATCTGACACGAGATGCCTTACCAAGAAAGATCTATATTTCTCTCTGTTTCACTCTCCGTCCATATCTCTTTTCCTTTCCTTATATCCCTCTTACTCTCTTTCTCCCCTCCTCTTTTACCTTTCCTTTTCTCTCCCTAACTTTCCCTTCCTTTCCTTTTCTCTATCCCTCTTCGTCTATCTTCTCTTTCCATCTCGTTCTTTCTCCTACTCCCCATCCCTGTCTCTACTCCTACCTATATCTCCCCCCACTTACTCTTCCTTTCTCTTTATCTCCCGTTCTCTTACCCTCTAAAATCAAAGTTAACAAGTCATCAGACCCTTGTCATTGTCACATTGCAAAATATCACTATTTATAATATACGCACTCAAAGTCAAAGTCAAAGTCAAAAATTCTTTATTCAGTTAAGGCCTCAATGAGGCACTTATGAACGTCAAAATTGATTTTACCACACTCGTAATAACAATGACTTTATTCCGATACTCGTACGGTTTCCCGAGGTTGTCTCAAGTGGACGCTGTTTGTCGTTAATGTTGTGATGTTTGCATGGGGCTTGTGTCGTAGTTTTAATGTGTTTTATTTTGTTCTTTCGTAACGTTTCGTTGCTGTTTTCTTTATCTTTTTAAACTTTCGCGATCGGAATTCATTGTTGCATATTTTACAGGTCGTATAACATTATTTTATACGCAATTAAGACCTGTAAATTATGCAACAATGTTTTCTTTATCATTTACTAGCTCTGTACCTCGCTTTTAAGATTCTGGAATCCTATGCTAAGTTGCCTTTGTTTTTTTTAAAACAATAACTCATCATTTAAATGCACTGTTTATAATAAATACTGTTAAACATATTTCGGAATATGCGGTAGTGGCTAACAATTTTATTTTAAATCACCGTCATTTTTTTCTTTCAAGTGTTTTTTGATGCCTTATACATTATCACGTTTCCGTTTATCATTTAATTTTAAAGCACACACTTTCCATTGTCGCGGAGCTGTGCCGAAAGGAGCGGAGCTGACAGATTTTTGGCTCAATGACTCTCGAACTCAGCTTCACTCAGCCCAGCTCGGCGTTACTTTAAACGCATCCCAATAGATAGACTAGTTGCTTACATTTACGCAAATCAACTCTTCAATTAAACAACTGACTATACAAATATCTACAGATAGACAAAGAAATGTGGGTGTCAGCTCATTCTGAAGAAGAAGCTCGTTCGAAAGCGTCCACCAAGTTCGGTATCCCCCCGGAGAACCTCGTCTTGGAACAGGATGAGGATGTGCTGGATACCTGGTTCTCATCAGGACTATTCCCGTTCTCTATATTCGGATGGCCGGATCAGACTGATGATTTGAAGGTGAGGGTTTGAGTAGTTTATTAGTAAAAAATATGCCTAATACCTCTCCCCTCTGGACCGCGGTAGCGCATAGACGTGTCCCTCTACGCAGTCTTATATTTCAAATAAATCTTATTTTTCCAAAAAATCAACGAAATAAAATTAATAAAGTACCAGGCTCTCATAACTGGTAAGCGATATACGCTGTGTTCTGGAGTGAGCAAGACAACAAATCAGTAGCTGCTACGTCAGAATACGTCATCGTGTGAAGCGCTAGCGGTTATCTACATAGCGTGTGGTACAAGTCATAAAATGTCTCTCCAACGTACACCACCAAAGAGCGATGGACACTCCAAACTTTTAACTACGTGCTACGGATCAGACCCAAATCTGCACGCCTCGACAATTTCTGAAAAACCAGACACCAACAACACGAAACGTATAAAACGTAAATTCGATGATTTACCAGACAGCAGTAACACATTAATAAATGAATTAAAAAGCATGTTGAAAGAATTGGGAGCACAGCAGGATGAGAAGTTCGAAATTTTGAAAGGGGCAATAGACACGATAAAAGCCCAAAATATGGAAATTCAAAAGTCTGTCGAATTCATGTCAGAAAAGTATGATGAAGTTTTAGAGAAAGTTAATCAGCTACAGAAAGATAATTCTGATTACAAAGACAAAATATCTGATTTGGAATCCAAATTAGAGCAAATTGAAAGAAACTCAAGATTAGCTTCTATAGAAGTAAGAAACATCCCTAAAATTGATGCAGAAGACAAAACTACGCTGATAAATGTCACGAAAAATATGTCTGCAGCCTTAAATTTACAAATAAAGGACTCTGATATTCAAGATGTGTTTAGAATGAAAGCAAAGAACAAATCAGATGAACCAATAATCATTAAATTTAACACCTCCGCTGCAAAAGAAAGCATTATAAAGGCTTCAAGAAGTTATAATAAAGAAAACCCTTCAAATAAGCTCAATACCACCTGTCTAAAGATTAATTTCCCAGTCAGACCAATTTATATATCGGAGTTCTTAACCCCAAAAGCAAAAAGACTATATTATCTAGCAAGAGAATTTATTAAATCTCAGAGGTTCGAGAGCTGCTGGACTTCGTACGGAAAGGTGTATATCAGAAGGATGAAAGATGGGCCACGCCTACTCATAAACGATGAAGAAGATTTTGAAAAACTGAAGAAAAATGCATGACTAATTTACTTAAGTAAGAAACTTTTTTTCCATGTCTTAATTAGTACTCGTTCCTTTAACTATGCATGTATAAGAAACTATATTCTTTTCTCTAAAAATAATACATCTAATATATATAGTGTAAGCAAATATTCAAACATTTTAGCGTCACTAACACTCACTACACAAACTCATTATTTCCACCATCTGTCATTATTATTTCTATTTAAAAATATCAGTAAGCTAAAACTTAATTACAATGATTCTTGTTTAACAGTCATTTTGATTCTTAAGTTCTCTTCAAAGTATTATAATTTAATTAATTCTGCTCCTTTTACGAAGTACAATATCTATATTTTTATACATTTTAAAATTCAATGAATTAAAAGAATTAAATAATGAAATCGATAAGCATGAAGTCGCTGAATCTATAATATGTAACGTGGAAGAGTGTGGCTCCCATATACTTAATGCAGGTAATTGTTTGAAGATTATTCACCAAAACATTCGTAGTGTTAACCGCAATATTTCTGGATTGCTTCCGATTCTTTTGAGTAGTAAGGTTGATTGGGACTGCATAGTTCTTACTGAGTGCTGGCTTCCATCCACACAATATGTACCCACTATAGATGGATATAACTATGCAAGTACAAAAAATAATTATACACAAAATGAGGGTGTGATTGTCTATGTGAAAAATAACTTAAATATTAAAGTCGAAGAAATTAATATAAATGAATCAAACTGTATGATAATTAAACCCAACAATAAATCAATAATCTTAGCTATTTATCGACCCCATGGATATAAAAATATAAATAATTTCATTGACTCTCTCAACAATTACTTAGAAACTATACCTTCTACTTCAAATTTAGTAATAATTGGAGACATAAACATAGACATCAGAAGCAATGATCACAATAGTTCGAAATATCTAGATATGCTATCATTTCATGGTATTTTGCCCGGCTTTAATCATGCTACTCATAATAAGACTTGTCTAGACCACATACTTCTAAGATCCAAAATGATAGCAAGGTGCTTAATTTTAAACACTACACTTACTGATCATAACAGCACGGCCTTATATCTTGCTACCACACCAATATTTGCACCTCCAAAAGCAAAAAGTAAGCTTGATATGGAAGCTTTGGCTAAGGAAATTAAAAATATTGATTTTAGCAGTATCTATTCACTTAATGATGCAAATGCTGCAGCGGACTTTTTTATAAACATCTTACGTGCCGCAATAATATCTAACACTAAATTAACAATAACATCTAGGCGAAAGGCGCTATTAAAACCTTGGATATCACAGGGAATACTGAAATGCTTAAGAAATCGAGATAACCTATACAAAAAATTAAAAAAAGATCCTAATAATGAAATAATTAAAATGACGTATAAGAGATATAGAAACTATTGTTGTTTGATTGTAAAGAGAGCAAAAAGGAAATATGAAAGATTGGAAATACAAACAGCTGGAAAAAACAGTAAGAAATTATGGGGAGCGATTAAAAAAATAACCTACACAACGAAAACTAAAGTTAATTGTTTAGATCTGATACATTCTAAAAATCCTTTGATGGCTGTTAATGAGGTGAACAATTTTTTTGTTAAGGTAGGTAAGGAGTTGGCCGACAGTATTAAAGGCGGAGATAATGGGTTTCTTGATGATAATTACAAAACTCATCTCAATTCTTTCGTTCTACAAGATACCGATAGTGCGGAAATCATTATGTTAATAATGAACCTTAAAGAAGATTGCTCAACCGGCCTAGACATGATTTCTGCTAAAATACTAAAATCTAATCTATCTATTCTTGGTCCACCTATAACATACATTTGTCAATTAGCTCTTGATACAGGTGTGTTTCCCAAGGCGTTCAAAACCTCCAGAATACTACCTGTCCACAAGAATGGGGATAGAGGCTGTGTAAATAACTACAGACCGATATCTATTCTTCCAACCGTGTCTAAAATTCTCGAAAGGGTACTCAACAAAAGGTTAGTCTCTTTTCTCGAGCAAAATAATATTTTGGCAACTAATCAATATGGCTTCCGGTCCAAAAAATCTACAGCTAATGCAGTACACGAACTTACAGAATTTGTGGTAAATAACTTAGATAACCAGAAAAAAACCCTTGGTTTATTTTTGGACCTCAGCAAGGCATTCGACACAGTTTCTATCCCGATTCTTGTTGATAAACTGGAGAAGATTGGCGTAAGAGGAATTCAGTTAGAACTCTTTAGAAGTTATTTAACAGAACGGAAGCAATGTGTTAAAATTGAAAATTACACTAGTGACGAGGCTGAAATTATGTACGGAGTCCCTCAAGGGAGTATTTTAGGCCCAACTCTCTTCCTTATATACATAAATGAACTGTGCCGATTATCATTAACTAAGGGGAAAATTATTACTTATGCTGATGACACAGTTTTACTATTTAGCGGTGACTCATGGGAGGAAGTATATAGTAATGCACAAAAAGGGTTTGATATAATTAATAAATGGCTAAGAAATAATATCCTAACACTGAATATTGAAAAAACTAAAGTTATTAAATTTTCTCTGAGAGAAACAGACAACCAAACAAATCAGGAAATCATATACCACAACTGCACCAACTATATAAACTGTAACTGCCCCAGTATTCAAAAAACCCCCACAATTAAATATTTAGGAGTAGTAATCGATAATAGACTAAACTTCCATGCCCACATCGACCAACTGTCTGCAAGAATAAGGAAATTAATTTCAATTTTTAAAAATTTGCGGCCCGTCACTGATTGGAATCTATTAAAATCCGTATATCTCTCACTTTGTCAATCACTTCTATCATACTGTGTCACCTCTTGGGGGGGGATATCAAAAACTCACTTTCTCAAAATCGAGCGTGCTCAAAGAGCTATCCTTAAAGTCTGTAACTTCTTACCCTTCTATTATCCTACGGCGGATCTTTACAAGAAATGTGATGTCCTCACCGTTAGACAAATCTATATTTTAAACACCGTACTCATGCAACATTCTAAAATGACCTATCAACCTGAATGGGTAAATAAGAGACGTAGAAGGGACTTAGTCTGCAAATCTGTTTCTGTTAAAACCACCTTTGCCGAGCAATTCTATAGTTACCAAAGCAGTAGATTATATAATAAACTTCATAGAATTCTGTCTATATACGACAACACAAAACCTATTGTTAAAATCAAAGTACAAAACTGGCTAATGAAACAAGACTATTGCACAACTGAATCGCTTCTCGGACATAAATAGGAATAATAATTGATAAAGATATTTAAACAAAAAAAAAAAAAAATACATACATACAAAACAACAACCATAATAAACAAGTACATAATAAATATATATACATGAATGATTTTTCAAAATTACTTAAGTATATCGTTTCTTTAAAAATAAAATTCATAAAGACTAACATATTTTAACTTTTAAAAAGGTCACTTATCACTTGTACCACACACCAATAACTCCAACATTCTTTCGATTACATTGTATTCGACATTAATTTTAACGCAAGTTTATTTAATCCTTACAAGTTCTAAGTACAGTGGACCCCCGGTAGTCCGGCCCCTGTTTAATCCGGCGCCCCCTGTAATCCGACATGGTCTATTATTTATTATTCAATACGTATTCGCTAAGCATGATTGAACAAGTTACAACTTGTACGCACCATCACTATTGTGCTCGACGCATAGGTATATTTTTACATATTTTTTGTAAGTTCTATAGCATTCATGACGTTAATTTTATAATAAAACGTAAGCTCTCTATTGTTGTTTAATTTACTAAATTTGACATACATAATGAAGTATAATTAGTATTTCAGAGTACATATATGTACATATAATATGTATGTATAAAGAATCTTATCATTGGATCTGTAATTTGTCGGATTACAAGGTACTCTTTTGTAAAAAAAACCGGACTATAGGGGGTCTTAGGCAGTACTCTATAATCCGACGAATTCGATAGTTCGACACTGCCCTGCAAAATGTTTGTCGGACTACCGGGGGTCCACTGTATCTATATCTTGCTAATAAAAATTTTAAATACTTAAATATAATAGTGAACAACGTTGCAGAATAGTAAATTATGTTGCGATTTCTTAACTACCCGCATTGTAAAACAAATACGTTAACAATATTTTGTACTTATTTGTAACAACTTAAATTGATCTGTTTAGAGTGTTTAAAATTTATCTTAAGCTCAGTTACTAGTTTTGAGATTAGTTAGTGTACTAACTACTAAACTGTTAAGTGTATTGTTTGTTTCTTAAGTGATAAGTGTACAAATGTGTTAAATATTAATGGTAAGTCATCAAAACATCTGTAAGTACTTTTAATTCGTAGCTATAAAATCCTATGTACCTATCTAGGGGTGAGAACCTGGTGATCTGTATTACAGGTTTATAACCTACCACGGACACCAGTTTCTCACAATTTACAATTACACTAGTAGCTAGTTATAAGTTGAATTTGTTAAATAGTATGTAAATTGTGAGAGAAAATAAATGATATTTATTTATGTTTAACAAAGACAAGCATCTTTGCTTAGTTTGCCATGTTATTAATTTCCAGAATTTAATGCTTATTAGAAACACTATAAAAATGGAGGGTATTTTTTTCTAGTATTGATTATTGACTTAAAAACCAATGATGCAGTTTTAATTTCTATAGAAATCGATCTATCGAGGTATGGAAGGAAGGATTAACGATTTCTTACATCAGTTTTTTGCTATTTCTTATAGTTTTTGATTTTTCGTACCACGCCCGCTTGAAAATTTACCCAATTATTAATGCTTATTTATCTCCAGGTATTCTACCCCGGCACACTCCTGGAGACAGGTCATGACATCTTGTTCTTCTGGGTAGCGAGGATGGTCTTCTTCGGACAGCGGCTTCTAGGGAAATTACCTTTCAAGTAAGTTATGGTCGAAAATCGTTAGTAGGATTTTTTCTCAAAACCTTTTCGTATAGAAGTACTCGTGTACCCTTCCAACTATTTTTTTTTCCAACTCTGGACACAAATTAATGAAAAGTAAAAAAGTTACATATTTTCAGCAATTTCGTTGACTACTACAGCTCAGTATACTATTTGCAACTTTTTCTGCAATTTGGCGGCTATACAATTGCACCAAGAAGTTTACGAACTAGCCCGTTTACAGGCAGCATTACACTATTATAATGATATTATTATCACTTCCAGAGAAATCTATCTCCACCCGATGGTGCGCGACGCTCACGGGCGCAAGATGTCCAAATCCCTGGGGAACGTCATCGATCCCGTGGACGTGGTGACGGGAATCACCCTGGAACAGCTCGCGGCGCAGATGGACGGGTCCAACCTCGACCCGAAGGAGATAGAGAAGGCCAGACAGGGACAGAAACAGGACTACCCTAATGGGATACCGGAGTGTGGAACTGATGCGCTTAGGTTGGGATTTATATAGTATCCTACTAGTATTATAAATGTGAAAGTTTGGATGGATGTATGTTACTCTTTTACGAAAAAACGGTTTAGATGAATTTTTTTACAGATGTTCCTATAAATAGGAATAATAAGTTTGAAAAATAGAATTTAATATACACTGATCTCCTTTATAATCAGGAATAGCACATAGGATATTTTTTATCCCGAAAATCCTACGTGAGAAAACCAGTAACCGACAAAAACTTTACTGTATTTTGATCTCGTCACATAAATTATCTACGTTTTTCCATAGATTCGCCCTATGCGCAATGACTCAAGGGCGGGACTTGAACCTGGACATCCTGCGCGTCCAAGGATACAGATTCTTCTGCAACAAGCTGTGGAACGCCACCAAGTTCGCACTCATGTACTTCCCCAAGGATACCACTTATGAGGTCAGTTCAATATTTTTTTTGAGACAGTCTATTTAGTATATATCGCGGGCTTCAAACCAAAGGGGCGTACAAGCAAAACCCTCACTTTTCAGGAGAGCCAAAAAACTTAAAACCTTTTTTTGTAATGTACCTACATTTTTGAATTTTTTTACGTGTTTCATAAATTTACGTTCTTTATTATGTGAAAGGCTTATTTATTGAAAAATATAATTTGTTACCCATAATATCGCGCTTACGTCTATATGGTTCGACAGTATTAGATAAACTGATTGTTATTTTTTCCAAGAAAATGCTTTCAAGGAATGGACGTATAAAACATTTTTTTTATTTGTAACGCAAAATGAAAAAAACCAAATGAAGTTTATATAAATGATGAGAAATATTTTATTACAGTCATTTATTATTTAAAAAAGTCCTCTATTTCACCACCATTTTCGTTCATTATACGTCCATTTGGCTTGTCAAAAATAGGAAAATAACATTATTCCAATACAGACGTAAGTATATCAATTTCGCGTTTGTGAAGGTGAAAATAAAACAAATAATATTCTCAAATATTTTTTTTAAAAAGTTAAACAATAATAAAAAGAAAAAATGAAAATAAACACAAACGATTCGTGATTCGTCTTTAGTACGCCTTTCTGGTTCGGAAAAATATTTTACTCAGAGACATACGTCTAATATTATTTTGTTTATTATCTTAAAAAATATTTAACCGATAATTATGAAATAAAGTCAGTAGATGTGTCGATATAATTAGAATACATTGACGTAATAAAATTTTTTTTGGATTGTTGCGTATACGCCCCTTTGGTTTGAAGCCCGCGATATGGTCAGATACAGACATATATCTCAAACATCTAAGATCCAGAAAAACTAATTTTGAAGTAGATTAATTTACTCAAAAATTAAAGAAGTATAATGACTGCTCAAAGGACTTTAGAAAAAAAGGATTTTTGATGTTCTCAAGTTTTGGAAACTAAGCTGGTTTGCCAGTTGAATTGTATTTTAAATACTTATATTATTAATTGAATATCGAAACCTTTGGCTGCCTTATTTGCGTTGCATTTTTAGTCTGGCTTAGCACTAAACCAATAATACTGTCAAAGTGACAGATTTGACTGGCAAGGTGTCAAATGCTTACCAGGCTTTGTTAAACCAGATTAAAAATGCAACGCAAATTAGGCAGTGGTAGTTTATTAAATATCAAAAATGAAAATAACTCCAAGAATGTCATCGATAGACAAACTCACTTTTATTATATGGTAATTTTCTAACACCTACTCTATTCTCCGCAGCCGCTCCCCCCCACTCTCCCCGCCTCCCTCTCCCCCCTGGACCGCTGGATGCTCTCGCGGCTCTCACTAGCTACGCAGAGGGTGAACGCCGGCTTCAAAACATACGACTTCCCGTCCGCTACCACGCACTGCTACAACCTGTGGCTGTATGACCTGTGTGATGTTTATTTGGTGAGTTATTATATTTATGTTAGTGTGGTTTAGATCTTTTGATGGGGATGTAGGGAAAGTTGGCGGTTCGAGCTCTACTATTCTAAACACTGTCAACTTGTACTATTGTACACACCTGCAAAGATTGTTCTAAGGTTGTGTATGAAGTAGACCAACCTGCACTTAGCTAGCGTGGTTAATAAGAGTAAGTCTTTACTTATTCACTTACTACACTTATTCAGGGAAGTGTCTACTGTCTAGCCCCTTGTTGAGGAGACGTAGCCAATAGCGACGTTTATGAGCTGATAATGAAGATGGTTGTATTATTTATTTCATATTTATATAAATGAATTAATTCAGACTGTATATAATTTGAATTTGGCCTACAATATACAATAGTGTTGTTAGCTATTATCAATTTCATTAATTAATTTACTTTTTCATCCTCAGGAATACCTAAAACCAGTATTCGCATCAGGCACTGAGGACCAGAAGGTAGCCGCTCGTCAGACCCTCTACACGACGCTAGAGTTTGGTCTGAAGCTGCTCAGCCCGTTCATGCCGTTCCTCACCGAGGAGCTGTTCCAACGACTGCCGAGGAAAGATACTCGGTGTCCCTCGATATGTATCGCTAGTTATCCTACTGTGAGTATGAATTATTTGTTTGTGTATAAGCATTCACTACATCATCTTATTATAGTAACTGACCCCTAACTGAGTTCGAAACTTGTATCTAGGGTATCAGAAACTACGCACACACTCATTCACACACACCCAGACCGAGACAAACATTTGTGGTTCACACAAATATTCACCCCGCACGGGAATCGAACCCGCAAGCGGATGGCAGTCCGGCATGGTGACCACTCTGCCATCGAGGTCGTCAAATAAGTATATTTAATTCTCAGCCAGCGAGACTTCGTGTGGCTGGCAGTTTAATATCCCAGAGAATAAGTGTCGCCATTCAGAGAGGGAACGCTGCCAGTCCCTTGGGCGCGATACCTCGCGATTTTTAAATTGTTTTTTTAATTTTTTATGTTGAATCCAATAAAGAAAATTGAAATGTCTGTTTATAATTTAAAAATAACGGCTTTTCACTAAATGCATATCAAAAAACACGCATGCTTTTATTTTGTTTGTCTGTCTGTTTCTTCCGGCTACTCTCTGAAACGGCTGGACCAATTTAGATGAGACTTTTACTCGCTAATGTTATAAGAATTAACTTGGGCTACTTTTATCCCTCTCTTTGGGATCCGAATTAACGCGTATGGTGTCAACCGCAGAGCACAGTTAGTTAAAACATATCTTTCTTTACAAAGTATAAAACAATTTCTTTAATAGAGTATTTATTACTATTTTTCTAAGGAATCCGACACCCCCTGGCGTATGGAAGAGTTGGAATCTGAAGTGGACACAGTTCTGAAGATGGTCCATTTGATCCGGTCAACGCGCTCCGAGTACAACATCACCAACAAACAGAAGACTACTGCGCATCTTATTATAGCTGAGGAATTGAAGGTAAATATTACAAGACATCCCTATCACTACATTATAAAATAAAGTTGCTTTCTGCTGTCTGTCCGTGTGTATGCTTATATCTTAATTATAGTGTTAATTATTTATTATTTTAATAATTATAATATTAAAAGTAGTGATTTATTTTAAAAATTTAAGAAATTAAGATCTTTAAAACTACGCAACGGATTTTGATGCGATTTTCGTTAATAGATAGAGTGATTCAAGAGGAAGGTTTTTAGCATAATTTTATCCCTGCGTTCTCTTGGGAGCGGGAACTACGCGGGTAAAACCGCGGGGCGCCGCTAGTTATTTAGTAAATTACAGAGAGAAAGTAGAAATCTGATCCACGCAGGATAATGTCCAAGAATTTAGATAATGCAGACAAATGTATATTCCTGTATTCCCCGGGAACGGGAACTACGGGGGTAAAACCGCGGGGCGCTGCTAGTGACTCAATAAAATTGTTTTCGTTTGTTAACTGACTTTAAAAAGTAAAGTCAGGTAACAAACATTTGTCTGAGGATTTCAATTCCAAGCTGCAAATAAACTTTAACCATTTTGTACCCAGGTGGACACTCTCCGCGGGTTATTCAAGAGCCTCCAGTCGTTAGCAAACAGCGAGTTGAGTGAGGAGGCGCCGCCCTCCGGGTGCTCCATACTCACCGTCTCCGACAAGATCGAAATCAGGCTCGTGCTTAAGGTAACTATTTATTAAGATTTACCTCTTTAAGGGCCTATTTCACGATCTTCAAGTACAGTTCCGAGTGGCTACTCACAAGCTTTGTCATTGTCACTTGATATAAAGTAAGAAAGAGACTTTACTGGGTGTGTAGCCTACTCAGAACTTTACTTGAAGACTGTTAAATATGCCCTTATACTACTAGCTGATCCGGTACATACGTAGTACATTTTAGTGGGCCACCGTTATATTTAGCCCTATTCTCTGATCTAGTATATGTAACAAAAAGTACACAAAACAAAAATCGTCCAAGGCGGCCGAACAAATTCGAAGGATGCACCGCGCGGCAAAGCCAGTGTGAAAATATTTAATTTATAGGCGTTTCCATCATACCTTTTAAATAAATAACCACATTATTGCAAACGATAACTATATAAACATTATTCTCCCATTCCAGGGCCTAATCGACCCTCAGAAAGAAATAGCTAAACTAGAAAAGAAGAAAGAAACGTTATCTCAGACCATAAACAAGTTACAACAAGCAATGGCCGCCGAAGATTATGCCACTAAGGTACCCATAGAAGTTCAAAAAGCGAACACGGACAAACTGTCACAATCGCAAGGAGAAATCGAAAGGTTACAAGCTGCTGTGGAAACTTTGAAACTTATTTAATAACGAATAAAGTCCAATTTAGTTTGCTATTCATTGTACTATGCATTTTTTTTAAATTCGAGTTGTAATTTTTTTTATTTTGTTTTTTTTTTTACTTTTTATCAAAATTCAACAAAAGTGTATATTGTCACAATAATATAGTTATTATAAGTTAAACGAGTTTAAAATACGCTTTTTATATTTTGTGTAAAAAGCGCCTGTTTGATGGAAAGGTTATTTAATTTGTTTTTTTATTATTTTTCTGTTATTCAGTATAAGTAATGACTGCTGGATTATCTATAAGATTAGAATTATGTATGAAATAAAACATTTTTTATATAATAGCACTGTGTTTTTTATTTTCAAGTAATTAATAATCTTATTTAAATCGAAAGGTTATTTGTCTCATTATTGGCCTCGTGTAAATAGTCCAAAAGTATTCTTATTTTTATGGCTTCTGTTTACTTCTGTTAGCTTGACCCACAACTTCGATTTCACGTGAAATGCTAACAGAAGCCATAAATTATGAATTGAAAACGATCAATTTTGACATTCGTTGACAAATGACACTTTGGTATAAAAGACAGCTCATGTCAATTCTCAACTCAACAGCTGATCCAGTTGCTTGGTTGTTGTGATTTTGCAGTTTTTAATTCAACTTTTGCTGAATAATAACAGACAATAGGTTTTGAATTACTAAAACATTAGTGTTCCCTTACACCCTACGCTTAAAAACCATGGAGTTTCCTACATTAGGTGAACATTGTCAATCCCCTAACTGCAATCAAATAGATTTTCTCCCATTGGAATGTAAATGCACGAAGCTATTCTGCCGGGATCACTTCAATGATCACTGTATATCTGGAGAGTGTGAGTTGGCGCCAAAACCGAAAGAAGCCAGACTCGTAAATGATAGTCAAATATTTAAATGCTCAGAAAAGGGATGTAGGAAAGGCGATTATATAGAAATGTGTTGTGAAAAATGTAATAAACATTATTGTGTTGATCATAGATTTCATCCGTAAGTATTTCATTAAAGTTGTATTCGTTAATTAGAGTTCATTCATAAGGATAATCTGAATTTGATTACAAATTTTTGTTCATCAAAAGTTTGGGGGACAAGCTATCAGAGATAGGTTAACTATTGGGTTGCATTTTCCTACATTTCTTCCCAATATGTTGAAAACCCTTAAATATAATCATAATATAATACTTAGGGCCTATTTCACGATCTTCAAGTAAAGTTACTGACCAAGTACAGTTAGTTTTATCTCTTTCTTACTTTATATCAAATGACAAGACAAAACTTGTAAGTAAGTACTCGGAAACTTTACTTGAAGATCGTGAACAGTTTTGTGCCATTTTTAAGTCCTATGAAAATGATCATCAAAATCTTATATTGTAGGTCATGTCCAGAACTAGACGAGGCAGAGAGAGCTGCTCTATCTGAAAAGTTTGCAGCACCAAAGAGATTGTTTGCGGAGAGGAATAAAGTTTTACAAGAAAAGGTGATTTTTAATGTGTATATGTGTAAATATGCTAGACAGTTACTATAAAAAAAACAATTTGTGAAGAACATCTGTACTTTCATTTTCAATCAATTAAGTACTTCAGTAGTTTTTGTATGAGTAACAAAATCCAGACAGTATCTTGTATAAAATAAAGTGAAATAATTTTACTGATAAGTTGTATTAAAAATTTCAGATAACTGAAAACATCCGAAAAGCTCTGCAATCATCAGATAAAATAAAAACAGCCACCAAAATAAGTATAATGAGAATGAAAATGGGAGCCGTCGGACTCAAATCAATACCTCCTCTGAAAAGGGTATATTTTGGTATAAAACCGCCTCAAAATAATGAACCAAAATCTGTAAAAATAGTTAATAATGAAGACGGGATATCAAACTGCAATATTAGTGTGTATTTAGATCCAAGTTACAAAGATACAATGTCCGTCTTTTTGAATAAAGAATGGAGTTTGGGCAAAGCGTTAGACAGTATATGTGACTCATGTCATATAACAAATAATAATAACAAAATTAATAATGTTAAATTAAGATTGTTCCGACTCTTAGACAGTTACTGTATAAGTCCCGTTAAAATGGATGTAGAACTTAGCGAGTTGTTAGATAAACAGATTTTGGTTCAAGGAGATAAGTTGGTTGTTGAATATATTGATACTAATGTGTTGAAGGATTTGGAAGATGATAATGTTCATTTGTTTTTGGATAATCAGGTTTTAGAGAAATGATAGAGGGAATTTTTGTAGTGGGTATGGTAAGCCAAACTCTAAGGAAAAGCAAAAAACTTATAGATATTTTGTTTTTTATGAAAACTTTTATTGCATTCATGGTTTTCCAAAGTTAGGATCAACTCTTTGAGATTGGAAAAATATTATATTTAAACAATATTGGACAGTCGGATTTGGCCTACCACACACCCACTTGAAACTTGGATAATTCACCCTGTATACACTGAAGTCGGCAAATGAAATCTATGTAAAAAAGAAACAAATAAAATAACTTAAAAAGATTTATATTTAAAAATAAATGCTTAGTACAATTTGTAACACTGATTCATTAATATAAAGTATTTTTTAAACTAAAAGCTTATTACTAATTAAAACACATCACAGTAATAAATTATCATGTAGTAATATCGTTATATTGTATTAAAAGTTCGAAATTTAAATTATATCATGGCGGCTTCACTGCTATATTCCTTACTGACTTGTGACTGACTTCGTTTGTAATCTACTAGGGGTACGCTTGCGGGGGCCGATTGGTTTGTATGTGCGGTGGGCGGGGGCGTCGCAGCCAACTTGTACTTCTCGACCAACCAATTGCAATGTCCAGTCCTCGCTATCAACGTCATAAAGTCCCTCCTATACTGCTTTGTCAGTATCGCGTATAAGAACGGATTGGCGCAAGCGTTTAGTGGGTAGAAGAATACGAGTAATACCTTCCCGTGACTGACGTCGACTAGAGGCACTCCAGCTAGTGCTGTAACACCGAAAAAGGCCACAGGTGCCCAGCAAAGAAGGTCTGTTCCTATAAGTAAAGCCATTTTGTTCGCTATTTTCCGTTCTGCTGCTGCGGCCGCCCCTCTTCCTCCATAACTTTCGCCACCGCCCCCCAAAGATCGGTATATCTGCACATAGCATACCACTATTGTGACCCACGCGACAGCATTCGTCATGAACAGTGATCCTTGGTACACCGCATCGCCCACGTCTTTGCTCTCAACAGGCAAACATATGGAAGTGGAGGAATAATCAGATACCCCAAGCAAAGGCAATCCAGCCATCAGTACAGAAAACAACCAGCCAGATAGCATAATTTTAGCAGCGGCGGATAAAGAGATTCGTCTTTCTAAATATATAGCGTATGTTATAGCGAACCAGCGTTCTAGCGTGACGATGGTGAGAGTGAATACAGAGAGTTGTCCAGAGAATACGGACAGGAAACCGGCGATTTTGCATCCGACGCCGTACTGCCAGTTGTATGCGTAGTTGAAGAATTCGCCGTAGGATCTGAGGTCTACTACGGCTAGCATGAAAAGATACAGTCCAGTGCATAAGTCCGAGAAGGCCAGATGACACATGAGGAATCTGGAGACGGTCAGTTCAGCGTGGTTGGTGAGAAGGACCAATAACACGGCGATGTTTCCAACGACAGCGGCCGAGATGACGAACCACACGCTGGCTCGCAGCCACGACCACCCCATCACGTCTTCACAGGGGTTCAGCGCGTCAGGGAGTGGAGTGCAGTTTATTATTCGGCGGCTGGAAATAGAAAAGGAATGATTATTGAATTGCTTTTAGTATTTACCAGTGCTGTTGCAAAGATCAATTTAGTTTTTAAGATTTCATAACTACGAAATCCAACGTGGCCAATTGGTTGAAATTAAATCATTGGTTTTTTAATTAAACCAAGGCACGGTATAATAATGACTACTAGCGTAGCCAAGGTGTGGCTATGTTCTGGTTCAATAACATTTTTTTTTGTCTTCTTAGTCAAATAATTCGCATAGCTTAGATTCTCAAGAAGTATTCCATTCAACACTCCTCAATCATTTCACTGCACATTCCACCAAACCTGATAGTAAAGTTCCCGCAGTCGGCGGAGATGGGCTCGGTGCCGAGCGTGTTGTTGACGGGCTCGTGGAACTCGCCCTGGTCGCCCTCGTCCTCGAAGCTTCCAGAATCTGAGAAGTACTCCTCCATGTACAGACCGGCGTCGTACTCCTCGCTGGTCGTGGCTGTGTCTTCGTCGGGGGATCTGGTGTGAAAGTTAACAGAAGTTAGGTAACATTAAAGCTTAGGTAGTACTTTATAAACTCTTATCTTATTGAGTAGTTAAATGCAAGATTAAGTTACATGAGTCAGATAAAGGATAAGGTCGCTGCCGTGTCGTATAAGGAGGTGAAGGAGGCCGCCTTAGATGGGGCCAATGGAGGGAGTTGCACCAGTTACATCGACAAAGGCAATAACTCCTAAGTTGATGAATGAGTTAAAGGCACTACCCAATAAGATATCAGACCAGTCCGGTGATTTCAGTTTCCCATATCAACTTTTATAATTATTTTTTAATCCGTAGATCATTTAATTTATTTTATCCATTCCTTTGCAGTGAAGTGGAACTGGGCAGAAAGAATTTATTTATTTTTAAATCAAAATTTTAAATTCTGAGTGTACTCTGTCTTAAACCGACTTATATCTACTGAATTTGTATCCATCGCCAATCTGCGACCCTTCTTAAGATTTGTTGTTCGTCTGTCCATGCATTTGTTTTAAAGAATTAAACCAGACATTAAAATGAAATCCAAAACATCCCAAATATCCTTACCTAGAAGTCCCAGTATACTGTTCCATAAAATCCAGCGCCCGTATCGGCTCCAGCGACCGCCTCCTCTTGGCCTTATTCGCCAGGCACCTCTCCTTCATGACGGCTATCTGCGTCTCGTACAGTTTGTGCCTTGCTGGGTCGTGGCGCTCAGGAAACGCAAACGCACAGCAATGGAAGTGGTGTGTCAGGTACGCTTTCTCTAAATGCTGAAAATGATCTGGCTTGAGAGAATTGTATGTTATTTTGTATAAATGATGTTAATCAGGGGTTTACACAGGTCGATTTTTGCCGAGCGGGGATAGTCGCTTCATAAATTGCCTCATCTGCTGGGGCTCATCAAGCCCTATCGCTAGCCCGTTTACCTACACGGGTATCTAAAATGGCATGTGGTTTGGTTTTTTCCTTAGATAAGGTTGAGCAGAATAGAGGGCCCTTCATTTCACGACCAAAACGGATGGCAGCCAATTTTGGGACTTGTGGCTTCAGTCACCTAATGGTAGCTAGTCAGCTTGTCACCAAATGCCTATCCAAAGCATAAGCCAAATTTCCATCTATTTGGCTAGGCAAATGACTGTCGGTGATAACCGTCTAAATTGTTACGACGACGAAGACGGTCGACGGCAAAAATCTTTTGTCGTTTGTCGTTTGTCACCCGTGTAAACCCCCTATGAGAGTCCTTATTGTGATTACCTGAAACTCATATATCGATGGGATGTATTTCAATGAAGGTGTCTTCTCTATTCTAAGTATTTCTAATTTTTCCAGTCCTTTGGTCGGTAGTGAGGTAATTGCGGTGCTGCTTAAATCTCTGAAAATCGTTATTTCAACTTTGAGTCGATGCGAAAATATCAAATAAAAAAATATACTTTAAAATGTGTTAACTTACAATTGCCTTAATAAAAGATTTCCTGAAAATGCGTTATCGTCCAACACTTTCAGTTTAGTGTTGCCTCTGAAACTCCTGAAAATAAAATATCATGGTCACTTTCAAGTATCAGTAATTATCTGATAGGAAAAAGTGTTTACAATTACTTACAATTTAGATATTTGAGAATTTTTAAATGCATACGCTGGTACCTCTTCAATGAGGTTATAACTGAGGGAGCTGAAACAAAATGAAGTAATAAGTACTAATATAATACGATCAGCCAGTAAGATCTCATAGGACCAAGGCCTTCCTCTCACTGATGTAACTTTTAGTGGGTAAAGAGAGGATGAGGCGTTGAAGATTACACCAATTCCTCCTTAATAACTTGAACGTATACATCTATTAATATTTAAAAAAAATAAGATAGTGCTTCATGCAAAACATAAAATAAAGCATAATGTTGGTATGTACCTATTGACTTACACTTGGTCAGCTCTCACGCGCAGCGCGTGCGCCGGTATGCGCTTTATGTGGTTGCCTTCCAGATCACTGAAATGATAATGGTACTTGTATAAGTGTTTCATATTATTAGGTCAAAAAGGCGGAACTGTATCGGGTTTTAGAAGTAGTTTTTTTTTGTAAAGTTTCACTCAATATTAAAGAAGTTAAGTTGTTTTCTGCTAGCTCTGTGATAGAAATTTAACACCATACGCGCCGATGGGTTTTTCGCCTGCGGTTTCGGGCGTTACATAATAAACCACGTTAATATATCTAAAACTATATCTATATTAGACTGGTCTCAACGGCTCTTAATATCTCTCTGAATTCATATTCTTCTATACTAATTTATAAAGAGGAAAGATTTGTTTGTTTGTTTGTTTGTAATGAATAGGCTCCGAAACTACTGGACCGATTTCAAAAATTCTTTCACCATTAGAAAGCTACATTCACCCGCTATATTTTATCCCCGTAATCCCACGGGAACGGGAACTACGCGGGTGAAACCGCGGGGAGCTACTAGTTATTCATAAATTGAATTCCGGCTTTCTTTATTTCCTCATATATTCCAGCTATTTGAAACCAGCTTAAGGTCTGTATACTCACATAGCCTGCAAATAAGACATGTTGGCCTTCTTGCTGTCGTGCACTCGGCTTAAATTGGGCACCTCCAGTAATCCTGACGTAGTTATCATACTGCACAAACATTTACTTGTTAATAATAATGGATAAAATGGAAGTGCCTCTGATTCTGATTGGTATTTTGGGATGAAAGTTCAAAAAATCCTATATGCTATTCCTTGTAATAGACTTCTGTACTAATTTCATTATAATCGGTCCAGTGATTTTGGAAATGTTCCGACATTTTCACACACACATTTTTCAAAATCTACTAACACTATTTTACTTCTGAACCACACCCAATCATTTATACTGATCATTTTTGCACCGGAAATCATTAATGAACTTCAACAACGTCATCTCCTGCGCAGATTTTGACAGTTTAAGACCCGCCAGTTTAGGCAAGTCGCTCGATACGGGTTTTACGATGTCGATCAAGGTTTCCTAATCAATCAAAATCGAAATTAGCAGTTTTGTATTCATGGGCGAATTTGTGACACCATATTAATATAATGAGGGCTATCAAAATGCTGTCCACGTGAAGAACCTTAATCAATGTCTGATAGAATAGAAAGTAACATACATACAATGTGCGAAGCTCCGGCAGGGCTGGCAGGGGGGCTATTCGATGGAGCAGCGGCGCTTGGGTTATGAAACTGGAATGAAAAAATTTATATCATAGATGGATATTATTAAATAAACGTATTGTAATATCCACAGAGCAGGGATCCCGCCCCGCGGGCTGGTTCCTCGAAGGCGCGTGGCGGCTGAAGTTCCATGCTCTGTGATAATATCAGTAGATACTAAAAGTACGTATATACTTACAATGATTTGAGATTAGGCATCTTAGTCAGATCATCTACAGCTACGTGTTCTAATTTAGGTGCATCCATTATGGACCTGGAAACAAACAAAACATAACATAAGGTTTAACTTTCATGTGACGTGGTAGACTTAATTTCGAATTTAGAAATTACTAAACATTTCTAAAGGACTTAGTTTTTTTTTTATAAAATCTTAAATAGCTCATTGCATTTTAAAATAGTCTCCATCCAGGGATGTAGGGGGGAACCTGTTGATTTGGAAAAGTAAATCTAGTAAGTATGAGGAGTTGAGTAGTTATACGAGTGCTTACAAATGTTGTATATTATGTAGCCGGTACCCGGCTGCGTGTATAGCCTTGGCCGTCAGCCTGGTGATGTTTGTCATGTGCAGCACCACTGACACGCTCTCGCTCAGCTCCGTCTCTCCTGAGATAGGTCTCCATTCTGGAAGGGAAGAAAATATTTATGTATTTGAGGCCTTTAAAAAGTGCGTTTAGAGTTCAAGTATGGTATAGAATACATAATGATGTATGTTTTGGGAAACTGATTACACCGCTCTATACGAGAAATTCCTCGAAATCCATTAGTGCATCTAGAAGTATTTCTAACATACTGGCTGACTAACCAACTCAACAACAAAGTCACTCCCTATCCTACCGTAGTATAATATGTGGATGAAATTAAGTAGTCATATGAAATAAATTTTCTCCTAAAATAAACCTGATCCCGCCCCTAGTGTAGGCAATTATTGGAAAAATTATAAATGGGAGTGACCGATTTTCGCTAAAGACAGTTCATTAACCTATAAGCCTTATAAATAATACCATTAGAATAAAAATATAGCAACAATATATTAAAAAGAGCATTCCAAACCCTTGACCTTCCGTCAGACATTAACGGCCTATCGGTACTATATTCAGCAAACACGATATCAATCATAATGTTTAATTTTAGTTCGAGTGGTTCCCTAAATAGTAAGCGCCGCACTTGATGTTTTTAGATTATCTAAATCATCGCTTGTTTTTGTTTTAAATTTTCGCAATTTATTGATTTAGGTTTAACTTTTTTTATATACATATACATTCATAAATTATAACTATTATAGGATATCATAACAGAATAACAAGAAGAATCTTTTGTTAGTAGATAATATCTACTAACAAAAGAATATGAACCAAATGGAATCAAAATAGGGTCAGAATGTTTAGTTTTAAACTACTTAAGAGCCGTGATCTACCGCGCGACAACTCAATTTTCACTCACACAGACGCGCACGCGTGTCCGCATGCACACTGTCTATGTGGTGACGGCGCGCTCGCTCTGAATACTCCGGCCGAACGGTTTTGATCCATTGGAAATTATAAATTGTGTTAAAGTTATTGACAAAAGTATAAATACGAGTATATTTTTTTTTACGATTCGTAGAAGGTAGTATATGATTAGATATAATTTACGTAATACCTTTCGATTCGATATTCCATTATTCACAACAAGGAATAATGAATAAAACAAATACTTAGTTTTTTGTTTTTAAAATAAGACATGATTTTTTTTTGGTAAGTAACGAAACTTTTTAAAAACAAAGCAACATACGAGTAAAAAAAAATCTATAACTTACTTGTGAATAATATATTTTTTGCCATAATGGGGTATTGATTTTTCATATACTAATTGCAGTTTTAGTTTTTATTAAAATCGCTAGCAATTTTCGATATTCCTTTCCTTATAGTTTTGAATATCGTCATCCACGCCTACTTGAAAAATGCCTCGTCTGTATATGTACAACATATATTATCGGGACAACCTTTTAGCGCTAAAAGCAGGACTTTCTAAATTATTTCGTTTCCTTTTTTGTTAAAAAAAACCGACTTCAAAAACTAAAAAGTATAAAATAACAAATATGTAATGTAATACCTCTTATGCGATGTAGCACATAAATAAAATAAAAATGCGACCAATCCAAGCGGGCAAACGTTCGTTAACGGTCATCTCGAATTATAATTTTGTAGTTTATTTTTCTAATAGTTTTATTTCTTTGAGGCTTGGCACCGACTTCACACTTATCAATAGGTAACATACACACAAAAGTATAAATTAGCATCGCATAAAAGGTGTATTAAATTAAATATTTGTTATTTTATACTTTTCAGCTTTTAAAGTCTTTTTTTTTATTACTTTTGAGTGTCACAACCTATCTGGTTGTAAAGGTCTCATCGATACAAATTAATCAAGCCCAAACACGAGGTAACTGCTGTTAGTCGTTGAAGAGTTCCCTCGACTATCTTCCAGGTCCATCATCAGATCGACTCCAAACCTTCATTTAATTATAATGCTTTAAGATAATTAACGAAAAACTTAACAAATGCACTAATCACCCTACGATTTTCTAAAGTTCCTCTCAATTTCTCTAGAATGTCATCATTAGATCCTGGTTTCCTTGACATGGGACCAAACGGCAAGTCCATTCTTTTGAATAAAAAAAGAATTTTAGTAATCGGTACAGAATTGACGGAGATATCGTTGAACATATTCATAAAAAAAAACATACCGGCCGAATTGAGAACCTCCTCCTTTTTGGAAGTCGGTTTAAAATAATGTTGTTTTATTGCTCATTATTTCTAAAACATTATTTGTTATCATAAATGTTAATATTTTTTTTTTAATAAATAATTCAAATTATAAAACAAAAATTATTATCGAGTATCAAAACATGTTGATGAGTTATCGCATAAAATTCGTACGCGCCGCAAAGGTCAAACGCTCGGTAGGAGCGATACGTCCTCTCTCTAAAAAGCCTCGCGGCAGACTGATTTGAATTGTTTCGTGCGTCCGATTTTATAGTAGTTTTATGATGATTTTAAAATATTTGTAGAAAAAAAGACAATTTGTTTTAGAGATTTTTTTTTAGTATAATTGTTGTAGAAAATATTCTTTTATTATTTGAGGTAATTTTAATAACGTTTTGAGCATCATTTATCAACGTAAATTACGATTTTCTTGAGTGTGATTTTTACAAATTCTAACTTTATATTTTTTTCGATTTCAATAATAATTATAATAACAATTACATTTTCCTATGAGTATTTCCTTAATAAGGATCTGGACTTTAAGTTTGTTTAATTTTTAGTGCTAAATTGGTCGAATTACTAGAATCCGAAGGCATGGAAGTTAATGCTAAAAGTGAAATTCAGAAAACATATGTTGAGTTTTCTTGATATATTTTATAAGTTTTCTGTATAATATTGTTTTTCTCTGAGTATTTTTTAGATGACAATATTTCCTTTAATTATTACCTAAAAGCATGTTTATAAAATACGCTTTTCATATAATATGACTAGATCAAAAAGTACAAAAACCGTCAATTATCGAGTTTCGGGTCTTAAAATTCAACAAAAGCACCATGAATTTACGATCTGATATGGTATGGTATCGAGACTCTTTTATTTCTAGTTCAAAACACTTGAAACTATTTCTGTGTTGAACTACTAGACTGATTTAAAGTGAAACTTGCTAGTAATTGTGGTCCAATTCTAGATTTGGATAATGTACTACAACCTAGTTGCGTTCACCCGCATAACATGAACTGATAATAAAATAGAACTAAAACAGATTAACATAGTAGAAAGCTGAAATCAGGGAGCTAGATAAGAATTTTGCAAACTGTGACGTTTTTACGGCAAAACTTAGGGAGAGAATTAGGATGAAAAGCAGAAGCGAGTCAAGGGCTGTTGGGTTTTGGTTAGTAATATAGCCTAACTGTGAACTAGCTCAGTGAGTGAGAGGTCCAGCGTCCAAACTTCTTTAACACGTCGTTTCAGGTATAATGGTTCAAGGTTCCTTAGTTGTTGTATTTTCAAATGATACTACTAAATTAATTAAGTACCTACTTACTTATTTCAAACTTTATGAAAAAATAAAAAGAATATTTGTAACGATTAAAATCCTCATTCTATCAAAGTTTATCAATCAAGGTTTTGCTATTATACAGTGGCTGTCGACATTAGTTAATGGTTTTTAAAGTAACATTAGCTCTTCAAAGAATTTCACTGTCTGTGTTATTTTTATAATGGTTTATAATTCAACATCAAACAGACAGAATAATGAATGATATGTTTAGCATGTTTCAGATCATTGTTTTTAGGTTTTTGATAAGTGCGCTGTATCTTTTGTCTAGCCATTGTTTTTGACCTATATCTAAATGGGGTCGCGTTTAGTTTAACTAGATTTTGAAGAACGTCAATCCTTTGGAGTTGTTTTTTGTTTAGACCAACAGTTAGACCCACAAAGGTTAGACCTGAGCCAGTTAGTAACGGCCAAGCCCGAGATCGCATTTCAGTCTCCGGGGGTTTGGATTTTTCCAATGAAATGAATGGAAAGAAGACCTCTTCAGATGTTAGTATGACAACAGGGATCGTGCCCACCTATATGCGTACCTATATAAATGCGAAAGTAACTCTGTCTGCCTGTCTGTCACCTTTTCACGGCCAAACTACTGAACCGATTGACTTGAAATTTGGTACAGGGGTAGCTTATGGTCCGGGAAAAAACATAGGCTATGTTTTGTCCCGAAATTCTCTCGGGATCGGGAACTACGCGGGTGAAACCGCGGGGCACAGCAATAAGAATCTCTCAAACGAGAATGAGTATATAATTAATGAATACGAAGGCAGACCACTAATAAAGATTGTAAGATATAGATATGTTTAAGTATTAGAACAATATTCATTATAACAGCGACGCAAAAACGTTCATAAATAATATTAATCCACTGTTAGAAAAAACAATAACAAGGTATAAAGTACCATTTTCCTAAATATTACGTAAACTAGGAACATGGAACAAGCGCCGTGTTTGCCAACATCCTATCATCTTTACACAAGTTATTGTCAATTAAAACATTGCTATCAGTGACGTTCATGTTGACACTTTGATGAATCTTCATTATCGTTATAATTTGAGATGATGATAGTTCATTGAAAACTTGAACTCTTTTGCGAAGTTATTTCATCAAATAGATAGATTCTTAGACAATTTGGTTCATTCTCTAAGGATAGATTTGATAGATTCAGAAAGCGTTTACGGGATGCACGGAAGGCACAACCGGGTGAAAAGCTTTTTCGCCACAAAGTCACCAAACATAAAAATAGAATACTTACTTAATCGGATAAAGCTGGTATTGATATTTTTATTATGGCGTATAGGCGATATTTCTAATTGTTCCTCTAGTTTTTGTGTTTCGTCACTATCTATTACAATATTTGAGGCTTGACATGTACATAGATAGCATATAAATATATATTCACTCATTGCATTTATGAAAACAATGATAATACAACTCAAATATTTGTTTTTCTATTATTATTTTAGTTATTTACATAAGAAAACAATAGGTATAGTAAGTAAGTACCTTACGCATCTCAAAGTATCTAATCATTAGATTAGATTATAAAGTCAGTTTTGTGCGTTGTGTATACCACGTTTACGCATATTAACGGTCTGAATGATTCCAGTACAGGGCAAAAACCTCTCTCTCACTGATAATAATACTCGTAGTATAGTGGAGAAGACTGAAGAATACACGTAATCATTAAGCTAGCTCATTGTGTGGTTTTGGCCAGCTCATTTTTGTTTTGGCTAGCCCACGTGTTAATGATCTTAAGTCAAGTCATGTATGAAAAACAGCAAACATTCACTACATTCACTACATCTACATCACTACATCATCTCATTATAGTAACTGACCCCTAACTAAGCTCGAAGCCTGTATCTAGGGTATCAGAAACTACGCACACACTCATTCACACACACACCCAGAACGAGACAAACATTTGTTGGTCACACAAATATTCACCCCGCGTGGAAATCGAACCCGGAACCTTACGGATGGCAGTCCGTCATGGATTGACTTAGGAATTGAACCAAAGATTCTGAAGAACTGTGTACAAGTACATGCTTCTAGCTAGCCTGATCGAGATGTTATTATCGCATTCCCACTTATAAATAAACCTGCCAAAACTTTTTATTAAACGACTTCATTGCTCTACCTTGAACTTTATTAATAAATTGCTATGCCCTGCGGTTTCACCCGTTAACGTAGAGTCTATATTCCTTCATCAAATTAACTGGTTATCGAATGCAAAAAGTACGTTCCTCTAACTAGACGACAAGCAAGGAGTCGGTGGATGCAGAGTGCATGTTATCGGTCGCTGTGGAATTCGATGGGGAAGGCTTGTGTTAGCAGAGAACGTCAAATTGTGTGAGATAATGATGTTAAAAATACTTGTTGAAGTCGGATTAGTAGTTCCTGGGAATAAAGCGTTCAAACAAACAGCAAACTTTGCCTTTTAAAATATTAGCTTAGCATCTATGTATAGATTCTGATTTCTGATAGTATAACTATAGGTATAGTACACTTATATATTTTGCCATTTATTAGTAGTAATAGTAATATACACATATATACAGATAATATTGGTATATAAAGTTTTTACAGTAAAAATATTTAATGGTGCCAATAAGTTCCTCACGACGTATAAATTGATTTGTCAATACTGAGTATAGCTCGGTCATGCGCTGTTTATTAACTACTACATATTTTTATACATAATATTCATGTTGGCTCTAACAATGTAGTTTTGTAGATACATAGGTATTATGTGAATGGAGTAAAATGTTATATGGAGAAACCTTACCACACAAAATTCCCTCGGAAAATGTAAGAAATGATTGTAAGTACTTAGGACAGATCTTGCAATGTGGGCATGCCCAATACCTTAATTAAGATCAATATAGTGTTGTATCAATACCTAAAAATCGATTTGTCTATTATCTTAGCATCTGGCATTTAATATGCTAAAAGCTGATATTTATAAAAGTACTAGCTGCGCCCCACGGTTTCACACGCGTAGTTCCCGTTCCCGTAGGAATTTCGGGATGAAAAATAGATGTTGGCCGATTCTCAGACCTACTGAATATGCTCACAAAATTTCATGAGAATCGGTCAAGCCATTTCGGAGGAGTATGGCAACGAAAACTGTGACACGAGAATTTTATATATTAGATAACTTAGTTCAAATACATTTGTAGGTGATATTGTTACTATGCAGTGGGACTTCAAGCGAAACACGCTCGTGATATTGATAGATGGAAGGATTTTGGAGGAGACCTTTGCTCAGCAGTAGAAGGACAATTTAAGAGTTATTCTAAATTTTATTCGGTCTCCAGATAATATTATTAGGATAAAAGTTTAATAGATAATAGTTTTCCTTATAAACATTGTTAAGAACAAGCACTTACAACGGTTTCAATTAATTGTTATATTACCGTCGTCACACCGTATTATCTTATGTCTATCTGTGATATAACTAATTACAAGTAGGTACTTTATGTAGTTATTTATGTATGTACTAACAAAGTCGCCGACACGCTCACCCAGTGTTTCTAATCTAAAAGTATTTATAGTCAGTGTCAACACACGTGAACATCAATTAACAAAATTAGGCGTGCCTTGTAATCTGTTTATATGAGATTGTAAATACCTATACGATATTATATAGATACCTGCGCCCCACGGTTTTATCCGTGTGAATCCCAATCCCATGGGAATTTCGGGAAAAAAAGTATCCTATGTGTTATTCCTAGTTATAAGGAATATGTGTACCAAATTTAATCTAAATCGATTCAGTAGTTTTTGCGTGAAAGAGTAACGAACCTACAAACATACAAACTTTCGCATTTATAATATTAGTAGGATAGATACCTCGTGTTATAATGTATCTACATGTAGATTAGATCATCTACCTAAGTACCCGTCTATACGTTTTGGTAATGATAGTATTCACGGCCTTTTGCAAGATAAAAATGCATTCATATTCTTTAATTATATGTAATTGTGTACGTAGACTTTTATTACATTCACGAAAACAAGATAATTTTATGTATTTGTACAATTTAAAAGATTCTAGTTCCGGAATTCTGTTGCTCGTTATTTGGTTAACGCGAGAATTGTTACAACTGAGACGAATGAGATTTTTAGTTCCGTTAAAAGCAAAGCAATAAACAGATTTAATGAAACCGTCGTTTATTTTACAGCTCCGTGTAACATATTTAATAGTAGTAAACCATAAAGTGTTACGACAACAATAAAATGAATTACTGTCTCCCTGTACGACTGGTTGAGGATGACCAGTGCTAAAGACGGTACAACGCGGCTTCGGAACTTAATGTTTTGTAAATGTAATCAAATTTATAATTTGAGAACTGTTAACCTATTTTCAGTTATTAATATTCAATGCGAAGGATGTTTTGAAGCAATTTGTAGCTTTGTAGCTCGAATATATGAACCGATGTGCTATTTATGTACACAACGTATTATAGTGTATGACATAGTAAAGGACGAACGAGGGGGTTCACCTAAAGTCATGTAACTTCCGCCCCTTCCATGGACAGACTGACTTGTCCCTATGGATAAGATAACTATATAATAGAACTTTAGGAGGAGAAGAAAAATGAAGAGAAGCAGAAGCAGGGATTGAGCTCCGGACCACCCTCACCCTGTAAAACGCAGTAGCAGTAGCCCTACAAAGTTTTCCTTCCTTCATGTAATCCTAAATCCTAAAGGACATTCACATACCATCAAAGCCGATCAGAGCTTCAATATCCAATATATTTCTTTCCTTTACTTTTAACGCCTCATAAAACAAAGTAACGTACATAACAGTACCAAGGCCGGTCTAAATTGGACATTGCAAATACTAATAAAGTGCTTGCGTTACAATCAAACGTACTAATCTCTTTTATATGTCCTAATTAACCTTTTAGCGGCGAGACATTTGTTAAGCGTTTTATCACTTGAGCATTTGATTCACTTGTTCAATGAACTTCTAAAATAAATTCTTCGTAAGTATACTTAACTAAGGGCCTATTTCACGGTCTTCAAGTAAAGTTATTCATCAAGTAAAATTAGTTTCGTCTCTTTCCAACTTTATATCAAGTGACAAAGACAAAACTTATGAGTAGTACTCAGAACTTTACTTAAAGATCGTGAGTGAAAGTTTGTTAGGATGGATGTATGGGTGTTATTTTTACTCACGCAGAAACTGTTGGACTAAATTTTAGCCTATTTTTAGGAAACCTCGAATTATGCAAGCTTTGATATATGCAAGTAAACTCATAGAGCATAGTTAGGTCCGTGTGTATTGTCTGCTCATGTCTTATATGAATGCACAATTAAAGATTGATTGATAGCACTTGACTGGAATTGAATTGATTTGCCGTCTCAGAATCACGAGGCAAAATACTTGACCCCGCTTTACATTATAATACTGAACTGTAGTTTCCTCAAATATCAATGATGGCGTAGGTATACTAATGTCCGCTTTTACTATGTCCTTGCTACACCATGATAATTGGTCTGTCAACATGAGATTAGAAGGCACATGAGCCGCGACATTATATTTTGATGTTTTTATAGTAATCCGCACCTTCAAACTAGCCAGGTAGGTAATACTTACTTGATGCCAATATTATCGCTATACTTTGAGAGTCTGATACATCCCCGATTGAGCCTGCCTGTCTTCGATCTATGTTAATCACGCTATCCATGACAAACTTGGTCTAAGTTAGCTAACTTTCTGGAGTAACTAGGATGGTTTAAATAAAACTTAACCAACACGTACAAGGGATCCAAATAATCCAAACTGAAGAGATTTATGCGGAAAACTAGCCGCTTACAAGCAGAACTGAAATGAAAAAAATGAAATGATGGATGAACTACCTATCTTGCTTACAGGAATATGCCTTATTTGTAACGGGAATATATAAAACGTTGTAGTTCACGTGAGCAAAGACGTGGGCGATTAGCTAGTACATTTTAATACTTATACACAATATAACACTACATACTGGGTACGACAAACACAGTATGACAACATAGTTTGTATTCTGTGACCTATATGGGTGTGGCGACGGCAATAGATTATGTTTTAATATAAATGGATTTCAGGTTGGGGTTTGTTTGTTGGTAAACAGTGATGTACTTTGAACAGCTTTATTTAGATTTTGTTAATATAGTCACCCTTGATGACTTTTTAATGACCTATGGTACAAACGAGCAAATAGGTAACTTAATGCTACTTAACTATCATCGGCCATTATTGGCCATTATTGGATAGGTGGGCACTTAAACCTTAGCTGCCTTATTTGCGTTGCATTTTGAGTCTGGTTTAGCACTAAACTAGGTTTAACAATCAATTTTGAATACTGTCAAAGTGACAGATTTGACTGACAAGGTGTCAAATGCTTACCAGGTTTTGTTAAACCAGACTAAAAATGCAACGCAAATAAGACGGTAGAAGAATTACAAGTAGACTTGTTGACAGGTTCTTCTCCGCAATTAGACGACTCAGTTGCGTCCATTTTGCGTTACAAGTACTTATATTTCCATCCTTAGGGATAACAGGAGATAAGGAAGACGTAAGGAGGAGAAGGACGGTTTTGGGATATAAGTGCTCAAGTATCTACCGCGCAAACTGTCGTAAGCTTGAGTTATTCAGTCAAACTTGTGTATTTAAATATCAAACATTGACATGTAACAGAAGCTTTAAGTAATATGTACTAGTAAACTAGCTAAAACGTATGTGCACTATCTATTCGGTAACATAAATCTTAATAAATAAACAGATCTGATTAATTCTATAAATAATAAATTTATTCGAATCGTGTACAAACATCCATCGCAAAAAGTGCTTTCGATACTAAAATCAATTTTATGGAACACATAAAAAGTGGCTATTTAAATAATAACAAGGTAGGAACGCCTTATTTATAGACATATCTTCTTCATCTTTTTATTCAAGTACTTACAAACTTGGGTATCATTTTACATAGTTACATACATAATTGGAGTAAAAAAGTCGTATCCCTATGTATTGTATGTCCGAAATCTTATAAACTACACAACGGATTTTAATGCGGTTTTCAGTAATAAACAGAATGGTTCAGGTGGGAGATTAAAACATTTTTTATACTCGTAAAATAAATTATACAAAACATTAAATTTAAAATTTAAAAAACCCCCAACACAATTACTTTCAACATTTAAACGGGTCAACCGATTTTCATCAAACATGTCTAAGAACACTCGCACGTAAGTCCCCTTTAATACAAAAAAACCCAAACTGAAATCGGTTCATCCGTTTGGGAGCTATGATGCCACAGACAGACAGATACACACACACACACACGTCAAACTTATAACACCCCTCTTTTTGCGTCGGGGGTTAAAAATATAGGTATGCAATTGAAACTGCGGGGCACAGTTAGTTAGTAAGTATTATAAACATTTTATGCGCATTCATTGCACAGACTTCCATAAGGACCTCTCCAATTTATTTTTGTTACTGCGATAAGTATATTTAGTTAAAGGTACTATTACATTTAACTTTTTAGTTATTGTTACAACATTGCAATTTAATTATTGTGTTGATTTTTTCGGCTCTTAGCATGAAACGAACGTTAAATGGATCTTGTTGAAATCTGGTCGAGAGATTTAACCTTTTGAGAAAACGTATGCTACATTTCATACAAGAAAAAAAAAATGCACGTCGAATAGAGAACCTCCTCCTGTTTTTTTGGAAGTCGATTAAAAATTCATGCAGCGGAGTAGAAGAAAATAGTTCCCTATGGTCCAAATTTGTACCTTTTAAAGTCTTTTGTGTCCTATTATGTTGTTTATCTACTTACTTTAACCGACTTCACAAAAAGAGGAGGTTCACAATTCGGTTATATGTTTTTTACCTGTGTTTACTACCTCTTAACTACGACATTTATGAACCGGTTCAAATATTTAGATTAAATACCATTTTATTTATATGTTAGATACCTAATCGTTTTTTATAGATACAGTATAGAAAAACTAAGTGCGTAATTTGGTATCGATTACGAAAATATAGAAGCATAATATTTTTACAGATATCTATTTATCTCTCGGTATATTTGCTTTCGATGCTCTAATAAAATCAAGTATTCGTAAATCCAAAAGAATTTGTATCTAATAAAGTAGGAGTAACTACATAGATATGAATAATAAACTTTAGCTGAACCGCGATACATAAAAACACTGTTTCCAAGCAATTTAGTAAGTCATAAAACGTAAAATATTATTTTCATAAAATATTCAGGAGATAGACCAACCAAATAGGTAAACATACATTGCTTTTAAATAGTCTTCGATATTCAAATAAAACACATAAAGCAGTCCTCGTAAATATGCCCGTAAGTGTTTTGTTTTAATGAAGCAATCAATTTCCAGGCCTATAAATGTCTTACAAACAGTTAATAAAATAAATTAGGGACACTGGTGTATTCGGAGGTGGCAGAGAAAGCAAGAAATGAGAGCTTTCAAATTGAATTATTATTGGCTTTTGGACTTGGCATCATTCATATTAGGTTAGTCAACGATATTTCTAATTACATTGTAATCACTACATAGTATAAAACAAAGTCGCTTTCTGTCCCTATGTCCCTCCCTATGTATGCTTAGATCTTTAAAACTACGCAACGGATATTGAAGCAGTTTATTTTAATAGATAGAGTGATTCAGTGGGAAGGTTTTTAGCATAATTTTATCCCCATATTCCTCGGGAACGGGAACTACGCGGGTGAAACTGCGGGGCCCCGCTAGTATTTTAATAAATTACATTTTACAAATAACAGGTTTTCTTGGGTCGATGCTGCTTTCTATAGCTGCATGAGAGAATTATCTTTCATGCAGCATGCAGCAAAAGTTCTTTAGAAAAAGAAACTACTTTAAGTTTATTTTAAAAAAAGCATTTCATTTCACAAGAATAGTACAGACAGTCAACAACATTACAGCTGATACGGATATTATAAACAAATTGTTTATATGAAACAAAGTTAATTTTTGTATGGAGAATACGTTTCACACTACAAAGACTTCCCTCAAATAAAGTGGTTCTAATTTGGGATATCCAATTGTTCTGAATACATTCGTTTTTAGCTATTAAGGTTTCTTTTGATCATTTCTTTTTTATATACTACACATGTATGTACTAGCAATTAGGCTATTATAATAAGCACTAAGAAAATGGAATTTAAATGAACTTTCGGCGTTCTCAAGCAATTACACCAGTTAAATTTTTGTCCTTTGTACGTGTTGCAATATTTTAGTTACTTTTTTTAAGGCTCTAACTATCCATAAACTATTTGACTTTTCAACTTAGTTAAGTATATAGGTAAGTGTCTTGATGATTATAAACTTGGAAGAAGAAGACTGAAAAACATATAAACTACAACTTGAGAATAAAATTAAACCATATTTAGGAATGTATTGGTAATTGTCAGATAAGAATTAAGGTTTACATTTAACAATAGTCAGTCGTGAAAAATCAAGCTTTATATAAAGACATTACATAACAATTTACTCCGCCACGAAAATATGTTTTTGATATTTCAGCAGCGTCATTATTCATGTTAAAATATTTTTAACTTTTCATACAAACTCTCGGTTACAAGTAGTCACACCGTGACTGACAAATTACTGTCCTCACATCAATAATACTAAACGATAACACTACAAAGTGATGGCCGCTACGTCTCACGATAATATTAATAACGAATCAACAGATGAACTGTACAAATATGTTGTAACAACTTACTTTATAGATTACTACAGACAGATTATGATTAAAATGTTATTAACACCGGTAGCTGTTTTGTTTCAACGGTTATTACACTCAACTGCTGAAGTTTACATATTTTTTTCGGATTTGAATATTTTCTCTTGCACTTTTTATAGATTCATATACAAATGAATTACACACCGTATGCGTGAACGGCTGCACCTAAGGAAAATTGTGGAAAACCAGGCGTAAGTTCCACCCCAGCGAACCAGGGGCGGGCAGTGTCTACCTATAATGGAAATCACCAATAAGAAACTACATTATCCTCTAATCACCGGTTATTATTCTTAAAGATAATGCTTAAGAGCCGTGATCTGCCGCGCGACAACTCAAATTTTCACTCACACAGACGCGCACGCGTGTCCGCATGCACACTGTCTATGTGGTGACGGCGCGCTCGCTCTGAATACTCCGGCCGAATGGTTTTGATCCATTGGAAATTATAAATTGTGTAAAAGTTATTGACAAAAGTAAAAATACGAGTATATTTTTTTTACGATTCATAGTAGGTAGTATATGATTAGATATAATTTACGTAATACCTTTCGATTCGATATTCCATTATTCACAACAAGGAATAATGAATAAAACAAATACTTAGTTTTTTGTTTTTAAAATAAGACATGATTTTTTTTTGGTAAGTAACGAAACTTTTTAAATACAAAGCAACATACGAGTAAAAAAAAGTCTATAACTTACTTGTGAATAATATATTTTTTGCCATAATGGTATTGATTGTTCATATACTAATTGCAGTTTTAGTTTTTATTAAAATCGCCAGCAATTTTCGATATTCCTTTCCATATAGTTTCGAATATCGTCTACCACGCCTACTTGAAAAATGCATTCTCTGTATATGTACAACATATATTATCGGGACAACCTTTTAGCGCTAAAAGCAGGACTTTCTAAATTATTTCGTTTCCGTTTTTGTTAAAAAAAAAACCGACTTCAAAAACTAAAAAGTATAAAATAACAAATATTTAATGTAATACCTCTTATGCGATGTAGCACATAAATAAAATAAAAATGCGACCAACCCAAGCGGGCAAACGTTCGTTAACGGTCGTCTCGAATTATAGTTTTGTAGTTTATTTTTCTAATAGTTTTATTTCTTTAAGGCTTGGCACCGACTTCACACTTATCAATAGGTAACATACACACAAAGGTATTAATTAGCATCGCATAAGAGGTGTATTAAATTAAATATTTGTTATTTTATACTTTTCAGTTTTTGAAGTCGGTTTTTTTTTACTTTTGAGTGTCACAACCTATCTGGTTGTAAAGTTCTCATCGATACAAATTAATCAAGCCCAAACACGAGGTAACTGCTGTTAGTCGTTGAAGAGTTCCCTCGACTATCTTCCAGGTGCATCATCAGATCGACTTCAAACCTTCATTTAATTATAATGCTTTAAGATAATTAACGAAAAACTTAACAAATGCACTAATCACCCTACGATTTTCTAAAGTTCCTCTCAATTTCTCTAGAATGCCATCATTAGATCCTGGTTTCCTTGACATTGGGACCAAACGGCAAGTCCATTCTTTTGAATAAAAAAAGAATATTAGTAATCGGTACAGAATTGACGGAGATATCGTTGAACATATTCATAAAAAAAAACATACCGGCCGAATTGAGAACCTCCTCCTTTTTGGAAGTCGGTTTAAAATAATGTTGTTTTATTGCTCATTATTTCTAAAACATTATTTGTTATCATAAATGTTAATATTTTTTTTTTAATAAATAATTCAAATTATAAAACAAAAATTATTATCGAGTATCAAAACATGTTGATGAGTTATCGCATAAAATTCGTACGCGCCGCAAAGGTCAAACGCTCGGTAGGAGCGATACGTCCTCTCTCTAAAAAGCCTCGCGGCAGACTGATTTGAATTGTTTCGTGCGTCCGATTTTATAGTAGTTTTATGATGATTTTAAAATATTTGTAGAAAAAAAGACAATTTGTTTTAGAGATTTTTTTTTAGTATAATTGTTGTAGAAAATATTCTTTTATTATTTGAGGTAATTTTAATAACGTTTTGAGCATCATTTATCAACGTAAATTACGATTTTCTTGAGTGTGATTTTTACAAATTCTAACTTTATATTTTTTTTCGATTTCAATAATAATTATAATAACAATTAAATTTTCCTATGAGTATTTCCTTAATAAGGATCTGGACTTTAAGTTTGTTTAATTTTTAGTGCTAAATTGGTCGAATTACTAGAATCCGAAGGCATGGAAGTTAATGCTAAAAGTGAAATTCAGAAAACATATGTTCAGTTTTCTTGATATATTTTTTAAGTGTTCTGTATAATATTGTTTTTCTCTGAGTGTTTTTAGATGACAATATTTCCTTTAATTATTACCTAAAAGCATGTTTATAAAATACGCTTTTCATATAATATGACTAGATCAAAAAGTACAAAAACCGTCAATTATCGAGTTTAGGGTCTTAAAGCTTTCTCACTGTGGCACACAATTTCTATCGGAATCGTTACAGTAACTTCCAATATTATTACTTAAGTACCTAACCAACAAACTTTACTTCTTTATTACATAGGTATAGGTAAGTAAATTATGATTATTACTGAATTATGATTATGGCTGACCTTGAAAGTTCTTTTGCCATCATACATTTTTGGTGGACCAGGCGTATCACTAAAAGTTATTCCCAGACCTAACGAATATAAGGCAAATTGGTTTTTAAGCTGTTTTAGTAACAAACACTGTGACACGAGAATTTAATATAGAGATACAATAACAATGAGAAAGACAGATAACAATGATCACATACTCAGCTACATATTAAAGAAAAACATTAACCCTTTGTAAAAACAAAGGGGTCGTCGGTTTGTATACGGAAACAAACAGTTACGTCAAACAGCCAACCCCTAAGTTGACCTTATACATCATGTCTTATACAATAATGGAAGTAAAGTGTATAAAGGAAAAGTTATCCCATATATTGTCATATTTTATACGGACATAGGAAGGTGAAAACAATATGGGAATAAATAAAATCGCTAGCAGGGCTAGTTCATATAAATACTAGCTGTGGCCCGCGGTTTCACCCGCGTAGTTCCCGATCCCGTGGGAATTTCGGGATAAAACAGCCTATGGTCTTTCCCGGATCATAAGCTACCCCTGTACAAAATTTCAAGTCAATCGGTTCAGTAGTTTAGCCGTGAAAAGGTAACAGACAGACAGACAGAGTTACTTTTGCATTTATAATAAATAATAATATACTTAGTAGGGAAGTAGGGATGTAGTGCCTTAAATCATGGTATGCACTAAATAGATTTTTTTGTGATAAATATAAAATTAAGTACCCTTTATTAAAATCTATTACGAGAGCAATGAAAGGACACACAAAAGGATAAAATTACTTCATGATTTCATAATAAAAAAAGTACTTATGGCTAAGATAAGTCCTTATCAATAATTTATAATATTGATAATACATACAGACAAAGAATGGATTACGATACTAGATAGATCAATAGATATCTAATTATGGAATTCCAATTGGTGTAAGTAGTCGAATTTATAGGTTCTTTCTTTGTAGAAAAGAGAGAGATTAAGTTTATTGGTTTATAGCATTCATCATGGACCATTTACATCTACGTGAGATGATTTTATGTAGCGTCCGTTGGAGTTGTAGGGTTTGAAACGCACCTACGAAAGTGACTGGTTAGTCCTTGCGGGACAGACAAACTTGACCACAGTTCGAGCATGTGAAACCTGTGCCAGGTGGTAATGGCGGTAATTTATAGCATTAGATTCATATCATATCATCTTATTGCATTCCGTAGGTATTACATAAATATAGTGTCACTATGGACCCGGTAAGGTATAAAAATTAAATAGGCATGGACCTGTGAGCGAATTCCGGCTGAGGTGAAAATTTGAATACAGAGCCCTGATTCTCTAAACTATTAAGCTGTGATAATGCTACTCAAATGTGTTTTAATATCAACATTATGGCCGTTTTTTGGCATTTGTTGTCATTTTGGTATTCTCTTAGTGACAACTATTCCGCTGACTCAATAGCTCCATAAAACTTAGATGGTTGTCATGGAAACAGTATTCTGACGTTTATTTGTCAAAATTTTTATATGCAACAAAGACCACTGAGACAACATAGCCATATGAATAAATGTTAGCAGAATACCAAATTTCTGTCACTCTCGTTATGGTGCCACAATATAGTTCATTTTGCACAATAGAACACCTAATAATGATATCTATTATTTGTAATAAAGTTGTAAGGGAATAAATATAAAAACATGAGACTCTCGATGGGCGGTCAATTGGATACCTAACCTATGTTATTTCATTGTGTTTTACTGTATTACTTATTTATCTTCATAATAAGATCGTAAAACGGTGTCACATCATGTTTTACGTCTCTATTCTAGCAGTTTCCCCATAGTTTATCGATGATATATATATTTATTAGAATACAGGGTGAATTTTTCAAGTGGGCGACCAAATCCAAAACTATAAGTAATATCGAACAATGCTCAAAGAATGTCACGAGGCCGATTTTGATAAAAACTAAAACTGCATAATTTTGGAAAAATCAATCCTCCTAGCCAGAAATCGAACCAGTTGGATTTTGTTAATAAAATGCACAATACCCAGTACTAACACACCATCAATAGTCTCTAGAAAGGATCAAAATCTAGGAAGTGACATTATATGCCAACATTGAAAAAGTTGTTCATGTTCATTTGGGTTAGTCCCATTTTACTCCACCAAAAAGTCCCAAGTTACTAAAACAATATTTTAACTTCTAGAGGATGCTGGATTAGTTCACTAACCACACAATTGAAGGAACTAAGAAGATACATATCTCAATTAATTACAAATCCTTGAAAACGATTAATTTGTAAAAGTTTAAAAGCTCTCTGTTTAGAGTTTAAGATTAAGTACCTACCTATAAGTTATCCCTACTTAAATTACACAAAATAAATAAATTAAGAACCAGCTTATAACTTAATGAATAAAAATAATATTCATACTTGATTCAATTACCTAATACACCATTAAAAATATACGTAAGTCAATCAGTTAATAATAATTGAAGTTTAAAAATATAATAAACACTTTAGTATCTATAAAAATAAAAATCTAAAATAACTTTTACAAAACTCATACTTACTTGACTATTTATACAATAATTTATACAAATAAGCAAAATGTATCAATGTAAAAAAAGCTTACTTACCTGAAAATAAAAAGTAAATCGTAAGAAAACACTTCCAGTTCATTTTCAAAGTCTGTTTCACTTAAAACATTTAAATTATTAAAAAATCCTTTGTCACTAACATTATTTTAAACACCACATTTTACAATTAAATTAACAAAAGCTATTTGAATTTGGTTCCATTTTTATTTCAGTGTTCTTTTTTTCAAATTCGCGGTATTTTCGCCGAGCTAAGGTAAAGTTAGCAGGCGTGTGAACGTCGCTAGTTCCCGATAGTAACTGGCCGGCAAGACTCCGTTTTCGTACCTATGGAAATTAACTAAAAGAAAATTCGGATAGAGATTCACGGTTGGAACTTTTTGGATGAAAAACTTGTTTTCATCTAGGACTTATGGAAGGTCCTATGCTTGTGATAAGTTTTTTCTTTTTTTAATAAAGTTTATTCTAACATATAATTAATGTACAATAAAATATATTAAAATTAAAATAATAGATTGCTCTCTAGAGTTAACACATTTTCAGGAAGAAAAGATCCCGACTTTCACGATTTTCTGAAAATATTTTTTTTGTGCGTAGAATCTCGAAAGATTAAAAGCTACATTACAAACTTACAGTCATATTAGATTGTAATGGGTATACGAGTAAGTAGGTAATTTCTTTTTATAACTTTTTATCTTAAAAATCAGTTCGATAAAACCGGAGTTTTATTAAATGAATAAACATTTGTCTTTGCACAAATATTTGACAATCGAACGAAACCAAGATTAAAAAAATAAGATAAATCTCTATTAGTGGTGACGACGAAGATTAATTTATTGTTCTTACATACTTTTAAATTAACTGATTAAGATGGTTAAAAATTGTGTTATTACTTGTTAACAACAAAATTAAAAGATTAATTTATCAGTTACCTAGCTGAAAAAAGTCTCTTGCCAAGAAAATCTCGGAACGTGAAACTTCTTGCCACCGAGTAAGTAAGTACTTTCTAAAGTTTCTTTTTTTATTTATTTTCAAGATTTTTATTTCTTAAATATAAGTATTACTTATATTATCTTTATTTGAGGTGTATATCTATCTAATGCGTGAATGAAACGAGTCCTGCCAATTTAATTTCAGTAATAATTCAGCGTTCCTTGTATGACATTTCGAAGTTTTCACAACTATTTTTCGCGCGTGTAACCATATATGCGTAGACTGTAGAAACTGTTTTTGGAAGAAAAGTTTCTAAGTTTCTATTTGAAGATGAAGAGTTGTTTCGGAGGCAGATACTTCAGGACAAAAGCAATACCGGGTGGTTTTTGTTTATACGTTAGTGTTTAGTCGCCTATTCTTAAAAAAGATATATCTATTCTAAAATATCAGCTGATTCACATGAATATTTTTATCGAATTATTTAAATTTAAATATATGATGCATCACTGTTCCGAATGGCAACATAAAAAACAAAAGATAAAAACCACGCAAACTTTTATCTAAATCATTATTTAGCGAGATTATATTTAATAAAATTTATGTTTATTGTGGATTACTAAATATTTTGATAGAAGATAAAATGAGTGCTCGGAAATATTTCAGTATTATTTGTTGAGGGTAATTTTAATAAAATTGGAGCATCGATTAGTTTCTGAACGATGTATTCTATAGTTACTTGATATTCTATAAGCACATACTTAGTTTTCTTGTGTGATGTTTCCTTCTAATAGACTATTGTAACTATTGTGAAAAAAAATACTGTCAATAATCTTTGTAATGTGTAGGATCAAATAGACATTCAAAAATAATTTAAGTATTCTGATTGAGCCTCAAGTTCCTCAAAGGGCTCACACAGGACACAAATAATTAAGTAATTGACAATAACTAAGCAGAAAAATTCAAATAAGATCCTTAGTTTTTTGCTTAGTTCAAACTCAACTAATCTCGGTCACGAGGGTACAATATATTTTAGTAGTACTTACTCAATGATAAGAAACTATATCATATTACATTATATTTCCGTATAAAAAGATGAGTAGTAAGTGTATTACGTGTGAAACAAAGATTATATGATGATAAAACATATTTTCATTTCACGTTTTCCGATTTATAAACGCAAACAAAAACTTTATGGACGAAAATTTAAAAACAACATCAACATGCTGCTTTAAAATATCTTAATCCCACAATAAAATACACAATTTATATTTTACCCAGTTTATTGCACATTATATTATAAAACTGAAGTTTGTTTTGGTTGTACCTACCACTGAATTCCTAGGAGTAAGTACTTACTTATAATTTGATACGAAAAAAATCTTGATGCGTCAGAGAGTTGGTTTGATGAAGAAGATGTGAGTACATAAGTAGATAAATAAGTAAGTATACAATAGTTCTACTTACATAGGTTAAGTACATAGTTAATCCAGAAATCTGCCTACATCAGCCTGCATCCTCGTGAACGGTGATATATTCCAAATACTTACTCACAGGTAAGGGCCTGGGAGTATTTAGAATATATCACGTTCTCTAAAAAAACTTAAACAACTCAATTAAGTAAGTACTTAGTATAGTTTCTTCCCAGTTTTTCCAATTTATTCATTATTTTAAAGAAGTGCTTATTAAAAGAAGTAAAAACTTGAATCCGTTGGAATCACATCAGCTCAGGAAAATCCGCAGAAATCTGTCAGTTTTTCACTCTCATTTGAGTATACTATAACTGTGACTATAAATAAGTACATACATATCAAATGTAAGTATGTAATCTATCATATTCTCCACTCGTAAAAAGGTAAAAAGTAAACAAACTTTCGCGCTATAAACTATTAGTAGTATGGATACTAACAGGATGCAGCTGGATTTTAAATGTTATTGACATGAGCAGAACTCGCATCATAAAGGTTCAAGATGATTTATGTTTACAGCTTTCTATAGAATCAGGTACCATATTACGCCATCATCTTCTATCTGACCCCTAACTAGATTCATTGCCTAGGTTATCAGAAACTACGCGCACACTCATACAAATACACCGAGAATGAGACATACTTTTGTGGATCACATAACAACTTACACGGGAATCGAAACTGCACCCTTAGTTTGGCGTAAAAACTCTGTCAAAATTTGAACTATTTTTATCCTATATCAAAATTTGAATCCATTATGAAAATGCATATTGGACACATTGAATAGCGACGAGAACGCGTATGAACATGAATCATACCTGGACATCTATCTCAGTTTCAGAGCCAGGCTTAGGTAACCTAGACTTCAAACTACAAGTTCATCGTATATCCGCTCCAGTGCTGGCCGAATGCCCAACAACCCACTAGACAGAAGCAGTTTTATATGGCCAATAAAACAAAATGTTTCGCATTATATATTTTTAGACATTCTTCCGCTTTTTCAATGAAAAGTTTTACTTTGTAAACAATATGCGCTTCTGTTGTATACCCACGTCGAAAGCTTTGGATTTTGATTTTTCTTTCATCCTAACTTTCATGTAGACCTCATATTAATTATGATGAAGGATAAAATGTACCTATGTAATAAAGTGTATATTAAGGTACAGAAAGCGTGACCTAAGTAGATTTCGTTTTATTTTTTACCTATTTGTAGGGTGCCTAAAACAGACATATTCATAAACAACTGCTGCCTTTTGCGTTGCATTTTTAATCTGGTTTAACAAAACCTGGTAAGCATTTGACACCTTGTCAGTCAAATCTGTCACTTTGACAGTATAGACAAGCCAAGCCTGTCGTGAAACAACGGGGACCGCCACCATTCGTTTCCATGAAACAGTGAACATTTCAAACAAACATCTCTTTCTCATGTATTGCCATTACATATTAACTTGCTTTAAAATGGGCAAAAAATAATCGTTTAATTTGACTAACACAATCTATGAAATAATATTCAATGTTTTATTATATCGTTAGAAACCTAATTATATTGTTTCAAAACATTACACACAAACAAAGATAGACTATAGTGCTCTCAGTACCATACTTATGTAAATAAATATAAACACAAAAATGGTAGTTTATAAATTTATTAAAATACATATAGTAAAATAATTAAGTCATAGATTTGGATAGTGCACACGCAGTATTATTTCGGTCCAGACTGTACACCCTTTGCTAACCCGTCTCACTACACCGTCTAACTTGTATTTCATTTAAATCTGCTTGCTCCTCTGTCAATTAAAAGTAATCTGAAAAAAAAGAAGTTATGTTTACTTATGTACTTATGTAAAGTTTGACAAGCTGTAGGTTCCCCCCCCCCCCCCCCAATAATCCTTTTATATTAATCAAATATAAGTAGGTAAATGTTTATCTTGGGCGGGAATCGAACTCGTAACCTTCGGCATAACAGGCAGGTTAACCACCAAATACACACTGTATAGTCTTTGACTCGGTCGTCATTCAAGAATTGTTATTTGGTATTTCACGAACTTCGATAAGTTATGTAAATCATTACAAACGGTATTATTTTTTATCATTAACTTACCTATTTACTATAATGAAAAACTATGTCGAGTATTTAACTAAGAACTGACAACACAAACCTGTAACAGTCAAAATCCATATGTGTATTTAATTTTAAGGAAATAAAGTGGCCTGCTGCTTACTTTTTTCTATAATCCATTAGTCATCCTTTAGAATAGTATGTGGGGCATCACTTTTACATGCTTTTAGATTATTTAATATTTTCAATTTATAAATAAAGATTTAAAACACGGAGCACTTGATACTAAAGACACTGACAATAAATAAATGCCATTTTGACATTGTCACCGAGTTTCCAATTTCTGCCGTTTCACGGGACAAGCGGTCAACCTATACTCAAAATTGATTGTTTTGTTTGAAACCTTTTTTTTTAAAGGTTTAGTGCTAAACCAGACTAAAAATGCAACGCAAATAAGGCTGCTGTGGTATAAGTAAGTACAGCAAAAAGCTCGCACGAAAAGCCAAATTTTTTAAACCTTGATGCAGGTAACAGAAAGTAAATATTTACCTCGTTATTACGACTGCAAAGTTTATAATTACGAAACAGATGATCTGAAAGATTTGGCAACGACACATTTTCAGTGTATTTCTGTATGTTGGTTATTAAAACAATTCCTTTCAGGGGTTACAAACATTTTCAAAATTAGGACGAGCTTAATTTATTCAATCAGTTTGTTTTATTTACAACTAGCGGCGCTTCGCGGTTTCACCCGCGTAGTTCCCGTTCCCGTAGGAATATGGGGATAAAATTATGCTAAAAACTTTCCCACTGAATCACTCTATCTATTAAAACAAACCGCATCAAAATCCGTTGCGTAGTTTTAAAGATCTAGGCATACATAGGGACATACGAGCAGAGGAAGTGACTTTGTTTTATACTATGTAGTGAAGGATAAAATTATATGGCCATATAAATAAATTATAAACATTTGCGTATAAATCATATAAATTATAAACATTTGCGCGCTAACAACTTAATTGTTTTCCAATTCTATACAACTATGTTCGCCTGCCTGATTGGGCAATCAACATCTAAAACTGGTCTGGATTAAAAAAAAATAGTGTTAGATTATTTAGATTTAGATACAAATTTATCGAGAAAGATAAGTTAATAAATCAATATGAGTGGAGAAGAAGTATAAATGACCAAATATTGTCAAGCCCTGCAACTGCAAGACGACTTGGTTCCAAAAGCTGTTTATTCTGCACACAAAGTCGTATGCCATTAGGACAGGACCAGATAAACAAACAACGTATTTCATTTCATGTTTTGTTTAGGTAAAGACGTGTAAAGACGGACTTTTCATAATTAAAGCTGCATTTTATATAAAAAAAACGATTTGAGTAAAATTTGACATGTTTTTTTCACTTCAGTAAAGGCCCCAATATAAGAGTGAATTTCCCGGCGCCTAAATTTGCGTGGCAACTATGAAATCGGTACTAAAAAATATAGTTATAATGTTTAAAACTTTTTTTTGGTTAGATGAAATAGTCACCTATGTGAGGCACTAAATATTTCATTACTGGGATTAATAGGTATTCCAGAAAAAAATGTTGAACCTCGAAATCTTTCATCGCCGTGTCTGTCCACAACTCACCTTGATGTGTATTATACCTTCTTGATGAAAACCTATTGGTTGAATACATTGAAACCTAGTTTTATATGATACTTGGATAGTTAAGGTATTGTTACGGAATACACTTAATCAAATATTTAAACAATACAACGAATGGTTACTAGAAAAACATTTGTCCCAGAACTTCCTTTCATCGCCATGTCAAAAACATTTTTAAACATATTGTTCCACCTAACGACTTGCGTCTCCTTCTCTGTGTGCTAAACGTTGCCCAATAGTACCGCCTCAGTGCTCGACGTGGAAGGACGTGTCCACGTGCCTGCGTTTTCAAGCTATAAATGTAAGTGTATCCCATTTTTGTTACTGGTCATTTTTTCTTTCATCGCCGTGCATAGGTATAACTTCTATTTGAACAAGTTTATACTCTTGATTGAGCATTCGATAGAATGCCCATACTCTTCTGTTTATTTGTGAATTGTTTAGTTCTTAGGATACCTAATAGATTTTATGTAATTTTAAATTTTCGACTCGTTTCTCATCGCCATGCTTTCATTTCCGTGGTTTCCATAGCAAATATTTGCTATGGCAATGAAAAAAAAAAGACACGGCAATGAAAAAAATTTCATTGCCGTGTCTTTTAAAACAAATTACTTTCATCGCCGTGGCCAGGTCTTTCATTTCCGTGACTTATATTTTCATCGCCATGGTATGATTAGGCAAGGAAAACATATTTACCTGTGATACAGTGTACCGAATATTGACAGTACAGTACTCGTCAAGTAATATCTCTGCAATACGACAAAAGACTTATAAGTACAGTAAATAACTCATTTGTATTTACTGTACTCCTTCTAGCTCGTTTTCTTGATTCCTTAAGATCGTGTCCGTTCTGATGCACTGTAATGGAGTCGTGTACCAGCCGTTCCACTCCGCTCTGTTTTCGGCTCTTCTCACAGCTGGTAATTGAGAGCCCTGTTATTGCCTTGATCAGATTTGACCAACGGGTAGGTCGGGTAGGTCTACCTTTCCCGCCACAACCAGCTTGTCCAGGCTGAATGACCGTTGTAGCTCCAAATGTGACCAAAGTAGGTCAGGACTCGTAGGTAACATATCGTAGACAGTCTTGTTTTTACGTCAAGTAGTTCTCGAATAGACTTACTCGTACGTCACGCTGTTAACGGTATGTGTGGCATCCTTCTCCAGCACCACATCTCGAAAGCCTTAATCTTTTTTCAATCTACAGCGCGTGGATAGACCAGGACTCACAGCCGTATATAAATATCGAGAATACCTGAGATCTAATTAGTTTCATCTTTGTTACGTTTGGAGATGGTTTGGACATTCCAGATTATCAACATTTTGCTTATTGCTTGCCCATCTCCACACAAATTCGAATCTCTTTCTCGCAGCCTCTCTGATTACTGATCGTCCTGCCTAGGTATACAAACTTGCTCATGAATTCCAGGTCTGACAATTCTCCTGTGCGTGTGATCTGTTCAGCTCGGTCAGTGACCATAACCTTTGTCTTCAACTTGTTGACCCAAAGTCCTACTGTCTCGGTTTTGCTTTCTACTCTGCTGAACATTTCAGCAAGTTCGTGCTCAGAGGATGCGGCCAAAGTAGTGTCATCTGCATATCGGAGGTTGCTGATCTTGTTCCTGCCAACAGTAATGACTCCCTCCCACCCTTTTAAGGCTCTCCTACTTATGTAGTTTCTATAGTTATCATGGTTATTAGCACTCAAATTATTATGATTATACAGCGTTGAAATATTTCGAGTTTCCGATATTTCAACGCTGTTGCAAGCGCCATGATAACGGATGAACTCTCCTACTTATATTTCGTATATCCTATAGTATTCGCCATAGATGTTAAAAAGAAAAACTTTTTCAACCTGCTCATCCGGGATGATATGCAACATAATCTTACTGGCTTGGGATATAAGTGCCACAGTCCGGTAGGGGGCACATTTTTTTTTTTACCCAGAATAGGCTTGCACTTGACTGTAACTAACCTGAAGGAAAGCGATAATACAGTCTAAGATGGAACGTGCTCACCTAGAAGGTACCTTGACCATTGACTCGCGACTTAATAAGACCCAGATTGTATGTTTAATTTGTGATATGCAACAGGAAAAGTGTTGCAATGAGTACTAACCCTTGGGGAACACCGGCATTAATCGCCATTGGATCGGACGAGCATCCATCAAGAACGACCCGTATCGATCGATCCCGCAAGAAGTCCGATATCCACCCACACAAACTAACAGGCAGACCGTATGATGAAAGCATGCTTATAAGGCACATAATTTTGTGGACCCCTTCTTGAGCAGGGGGATCAAAAGCGATTCTTTCCAATCTTTAGGCCATATATCATAGGGGTTTTATGTTAATCTTATAAAGAAATTCGATCAATTATTATCATTCGATGTGGCGTAGATAACCCGTCTGGGGGAGTATGCCTCTCCTTCTCGGAGACAGGCGTGTATATATTGTATGTTAGGATAATATACTCATGTCAGTATATAAAAAAAATGTTTTGTGTATGGATTTTCATTTCCGTGGTGATTCTTTCATTACCGTGGGACAGTTCTTTCATTGCCGTGGACGCTTGTTTCATTGCCGTGCACGCATGTTTCATCGCCGTGGCATGAAATTTTTAAACTTGTGTAATTCGTTAGTTTTTTAAGTAATCAGCTTGATAATAAGCAAGAATACATACATTATCAAGAAGTATAATAAACGCTAATTATTTTTGAAAAAAACTTAAAAACAAAAAAAACCACGGAAATGAAGATTTTTGGGGACTTGTTGAAATTCACTCATAAAATAATGCCCGCATAGTTCCCGCTCCCGTGAGAATGCTAAAAACCTTCCTCTTGAATACCCTATCTATTACTGAAAACCGCATCAAAATCCGTTGCGTAGTTTTAAATATATAAGCATACATAGGGACAGAGAAAGCGACTTTGTTTTATACTATGTAGTGATAACAACAAGATTTGAAAATAAGTAGGTACTAATAAAATAAAAGACAGACATTTTCGTTCTTATTAGTAAACGTGGAATAACCGTGGTGAAACCACATATCTTGTTCAGGCCTCCAGCCTGTATCTTCAAAAAATATCTGTCAAGCCTCTCTCTCATACATATATTCTAATCTAACTTCCATTCATAGATAAAAAACATAGATTAGCTATGCCTACGTCGTTGTAATTCTTCGTTTATTGATAACATGGAAAAGGGTGGTAGTATTACAATAAAAATAATACTAATTGTGAATACGTTAGACCGATGGAATCTTCACACAAAAAAAGTCTACACATACAAACTAAAAGAAATCACTCTCCCTGAGGGTGATTTTCACAAAGGACGGTTTATGCTAATATCACTACATAGTATAAAACAAAGTCGCTTTCTCTATCCCTATGTCCCTATGTATGCTTACATCTTTAAAACTACGCAACGGATTTTGATGAGGTTTGTTTTATTATAGTGATTCAGTGGGAGGGTTTTTAACATAATTTTATCCCTATATTCCTACGGGAACGGGAACTACGCGGGTGAAACCGCGGGGCGCCGCTAGGAAATAATAAACAATATCAATTTGATTATTATTGGGAATAAAAACAATGGTCTTCCACCTGGTTCTAGAAATAACTTACAATTTTAGTCCTTAAGTAATAAATTGTAGATATTTATAATGATAAGATACCAAAGCTATAAATAATGTGTGATTATGATGATTTAGTTTTATTATTTTAAAAAATAAAAATATTAGTAAGTACCTAGGTACATTTTAAATGCCGGATGTATATTTTTAGCATTTAAGGTTATTAGGCCTGTACAAAATAATCAGTAGATCTACATCGTTGTCACATAATTAAATCATATTAAAACGTCTGAGCTACTTTATTTCGATGAAATGTTGTCCTAGGATAATATAAGTACCTACCTACTTACAGATGAAAATCAATGGGCGTTGCCACGCCACCACACAACGAAAAATGCTGAAAGAACTCTGGATATCAATTGATTTTGATAAAAATTTAGAAAATAATGATGATTTTTGAAAATCTATTTAGTAGATTTTATGAATCGAGCGTAGCTTGAATCTAAGACTTGAATAGATACCACCGGAAGCATGGCGGGTCGCCGATAAGCAACTATAAAATATTAAATTATTGTTATTTTTCCAAATTCTCAGGTGTTAACTGATTTATAGATGATAACATTATCAAAAACAATTATTTACATTCATTACACATAATCATTCATTTGTTTACATATAAATAACACGATAAACTTTTGGGTTTACTGATTAAAAATAAAATAGATTGTAATTTTGATTAACGAAGGTACAGTGTAAGTATCATCTCAAAGTCAAGTCAAGTTTTATGTATTTCACATTACATATAATATTACTTACTCGTTTCTGGCGTTAAAGGTTTCTAAATCTTTACCTATCCCATCGTAACTTTCCACTAAATAGGTACCTTTTTTTTACGCGGTGAAAATGCATAGAACTGCATACCACCGTGAGCCGATATTGGGAGGACCCACGGGGCATGTAGGGCTCTCCCAGCCAGAAGGGCTGGGCCTACCCACTAAAAACACAGCGACTTCCGTCCGCGTTACATTGGGGTGCCGTAGGATCCCGAGGGGGATTTCTACTACGGCACTCCAACGCCGGGCCCACACTAAAGGCGGCGCCCCCCTCCTTGAGAGGACCTCTCCGGAAGTAAAGACGTCCCCGACTACTGGTACCGAGGGCAAGCGTCCTCCCCGACGCTCGCCCTTTTTACCAGAGTTCAGGAGAATCCCAGCCCCCCCTCACTGACCCCCACACATTAACGGGCACAGCCAACTGCGTCCGAAATGTGGGGGGTGAGGGAAAGAACCTGTGAAATTGCCATTGCGTAAATATAGATTTTGACACCGACATTGAACATGCACTAAAATCATAATGATAAAAATGTGAGGGTAGTTTCTTGTTTGTTGATACTTGATAAAAATAAACACATCTATAGTCTACAAACAGTTGCCTACAAGAAAAGACTGTAGTATTTGTGCTCTGTACTCAGTGACTGTGATCCAAGTTCACCATTGTGTTATATTTTTGACATGGTATTTTAGTTTTAAAACTATGAAGACCAAGAGTGTAAAAAGTTCAGGAAACATAGCAAAAGCTATTAGTGAAAAATGCGGTGAGTAACTAATTGTTATTATGATAAATCTAATATATAAAATTCTCGTGTCACAGTTTTCGTTGCCATACTCCTCCGAAACGGCTTGACCGATTCTCATGAAATTTTGTGAGCATATTCAGTAGGTCTGAGAATCGGCCAACATCTATTTTTCATCCCGAAATTCCCACGGGAACGGGAACTACGCGTGTGAAACCGCGGGGCACAGATAGTTGATATATAATTATGTCCCAGTCAGCTCCAACAGAGTCCTTCAGATGATTTCAGGTAGGTTTGATTGTCCCTATATTCGATACTACTGTGACAGACAAGTCCATAAGAATATGAATAATTTATTAATAAAAGAAAATTAAAACTAAATACAGGTTGTCGGTGGCTTACACACTAGGCTGAGCCTGTCTCTCGTAAGCCGAAAGAATATAATATCCATAAGAATATAGCCTAAGAAGTGTCGAACAGGGCGATATATTTTTTACTTACATCATGTTTTAAATCTTGATATTTGTATGATTTAATTTATATTTTTCCTTAATTTGATTTTATTATGATATTATTATGATGTGTGTTTTATGGATTTTATAAATTAATTTAAATAATGTAATATGCAATTTGAAATGTATCGCTTTATGGGTCTGTGTAACCTGAATTAATGGTTTTTTTATGTAAGTACTTAGAATGGTTTATTTACATGCCAATGAAGTGAACCAAAGTGAATAATTGTCTTGATGTTTATCGAATTCGAGATCCTCCGAGACGGGGAATGGGATCTTCAGGGCATAACGCGATACAAGTTTAATAAATAACAAGATGCATTAAAATATGTCAAATCAGCTTTGTGTTCCGTCTTTACGTTAAGAGGGTTCATCTACCGCGCGACAACTCAAATTTTCACTCACACAGACGCGCACGCGTGTCCGCATGCACACTGTCTATGTGGTGACGGCGCGCTCGCTCTGAATACTCCGGCCGAACGGTTTTGATCCATTGCAAATTATAAATTGTGTAAAAGTTATTGACAAAAGTATGAGTATATATAAAATCAAGTATAAAGTATAAAATACATACGTAAAATTTATTATGTAAAAAATCGTTGCGTAAGATATGATTAGATATAATTTACATTATACGTTTCGTTTCGGTATTTCATTATTGCATACAGGGTGTCCGGACTACGATGTCGAATACTTTAGGAGAGTAAAATATGATGCTTTTTTATCGACAAATCACGATTACAAATTTCTCTAGTCACTTCTACAAAATGGTAGCCATTTTGTTTTTCAACTCGACGTGCGGGTGCTTATACTGATTTAATCATTGCCATCCATGTAAACATAACAGAAGACGAAAGATATCTCAATTGGAAGTTAATAATGTACTTATATAATTATACAATGTCAGATTTTACACACATAGGATAGTTTTGGGATAAGGTTCCGCGTGGGTGACTAGATCAAAAAGTACAAAAACCGTCAATTATCGAGTAAAAGGTCTTAAGTAAGTAAAGTATTATACTGTTGATAAAATCTTCCCATTTAACTTTATTTAAAGAAAATGTCTAGTTAGGTAAATGCCTAGTATGGATACATAAGTAGATGTTATATACAGTGTTATTATACAGATTTTGTATACAAATGTTAGCCAAGTAATTTGTGTGAGATTGTAACACGACCGGCCTTATTGGGAAAGTAAATGTTTGCGTCGCGTAATCGAGAATCAATGATGACGACCATGGACGACCGAGCTAAGATTAATTGCTTGTATGACGTTAAATGTTCACATTAAGCGTATGTAGGTACGGATAGAATTTTGGCTTTGTTTCTAACGAAATTATGTCCTGCTTTCAGTTTTGTTGATACTTAAACTGTTGTTTTAAATCCTTACTTAATATTATAAATGCGAAAGTAACTCTGTCTGGTTTTACCCTTTCAACAACTGGGGTAGCTTATTGTCCAGGAAAGGACCATGTTTTATTCCGAAATTCCCTCGGGATTGGAAACTATGGCGGGCAGAAGTCACATTATATTATAAAAACCATTAGGGTATATTTGTAAACAATCAATAAGTTACGTAGGTAGGTACTTATACATTTCGCACTTAAAAAAACTTATGTACTTACTTATTTCATAACTAATACATACGGACATACCCTTAGATATAACTGTAAGTAGGTACCTACCTACCTAAATGCAGACGGGGAATAATGTTTTGCCATTTTATACTGTCATAAAAGTTCGCATTTATCTTGCATTCATAGTCTCGGGTTTGTACCCCTAAATCTTCCCCTAGGGATCTCTATGGCCCACAGATTAGATAAATAGGTTAGATAGGAAATAGTCTCCGATTTGTGTATGTATACATATGAGAGTAATTTTCATCGTTTAGGTATTTCCACACATATGGTCGGATCACATTTGTCATAATTGTGGTCAGATCACATTCGACACACTCCTGGTTGGATCACATTCGTCACACCCGTGGTCAGATCACATTTGTCACACTTGTAGTCAGATCACATGGGTCACACTTGTGGTCAGATTACTATCGTCACACTCGTGGTCTGATCACATCCATCACACTTGTGGTCAGGTCACATATGTCACATATGTGGTCAGGTCACATTCGTCATACTTGTGGTCAAATCACATTTGTCACACTTGTGGTCAGATCACACTTGTGGTTAGATTACTATCGTCACACTTGTGGTCTGATCTGATCTGTGGTCAGGTCACATATGTCACACTTGTGGTCGGATCACATCCATCACACTTGTGGTCAGATCACATTAGTCACACTTATGGTCAAATCACATTGGTCACACTCGTGGTCTGATCACATCCATCATACTTGTGGTTAGATTACTATCGTCACACTTGTGGTCTGATCTGATCTGTGGTCAGGTCACATATGTCACACTTGTGGTCGGATCACATCCATCACACTTGTGGTCAGATCACATTAGTCACACTTATGGTCAAATCACATTGGTCACACTCGTGGTCTGATCACATCCATCATACTTGTGGTCAGATTACTATCGTCACACTTGTGGTCTGATCACATACGTCACACATGTGGTTGGATCACATTTGTCACACTTGTGGTCAGGTCACATATGTCACACTTGTGGTCGGATCACATCCATCACACTTGTGGTCAGATCACATTAGTCACACTTATGGTCAAATCACATTGGTCACACTCGTGGTCTGATCACATCCATCATACTTGTGGTCAGATTACTATCGTCACACTTGTGGTCTGATCACATACGTCACACATGTGGTTGGATCACATTTGTCACACTTGTGGTCAGGTCACATATGTCACACTTGTGGTCGGATCACATCCATCACACTTGTGGTCAGATCACATTAGTCACACTTATGGTCAAATCACATTGGTCACACTCGTGGTCCGATCACATTCGTCACGCTCAAGATCAGATCATATTTGCTACTTTCGAGGTGTGATACCTTGTCGTTTTGCGCTCATTTTTTTAACACGGGAGCTCATTCCTGACTGAGGTAGCGGGTGGAGAGCATCGAGTAGTTCATAACACTCAACTACTAAGCGTTGGACGTAATTCGACGGTTTTACTGCTTGGGTTGGTCTAACAAACCCGACCAGGCATGCCGATATATTTTCTTGTATTTTTTTGAAAAAATATTCTCGATTTTAATTGATGAGTTACGAGTATAGCCATTTTCCAGTTACTTCTTATACTTATATTTATTCTATTAATAATAATTGGAAACAATCCTTTCAAAATACATAATAAACTTTTTGACTTGCCCTGTGTCCCTCCCTACACCTGCACAATGCCACTGATAGCGCTATATCGGTAGCCGAGTCCATAAAAATATGACTCGATACGCTAAGAAGAAATATAAACTTTTAGTTATATAGTTAAGTATAAGTACTTATGATTATAAGCAGGTAAACAATAACATTATATTTATTTGTAAGCACCTAACCATAAAAAATATAATTTTCAACACACTTGCTCATAAAGGGGCTCTTATTTGTGCAAAAACAGTTGAATAATGACACGTTTTATTCACTAGTGAGTTATAGATTGTTTTTTTAAATTGCCTGGTTTTTAAAAAAGTTTCGATACCAAAAAAATTGTCTCCGTACATTTTAAAAACAAACTTCAACTATGTTTCCTTACTTTTGGTAGGTCTATGGTCGATTCCATTCATTCATTCATTCGATTTTTTTTTAATAAGTATATTCTTTTAGTCTTTGGCAGATCACCATTGTTGTGTTGGATGCGCGCGAATAGAAAAACTGTTTATTTATTAGCGAAAAATGATAATTTCTTCGCAAATGTGTTGAAAAACGTTGTATGGTACACGCGTGTATTGATGATTACTATCCTCGGCTATCTTCAGACCCTCGCCTGACGGCTCGGGCCTCAATAGCGCCTCGGAAGTAATCACCAACTTACCTCGCTTGTACCATAAATAACTATAATCGTAGCAGAATTCGTTGAGACGGTTCATACTATTGTATGTAGGCGTCTAAAGACTCCCTCACGACACACATAGTGTTAATTTTATCTTGTTTAAATAGTTAGACCTTCGTCAATATTGGTCTCCGTAATATTTTTCAATAAAAATACTAACATATTGTGGGTAGGTGGCCATAATGTCAATATTATAATCACAAAGTACATAAGTACACAAAGTGTAGATTTAATTTTGTTACTTTGACTAGTTTACGACCAATCGATAGTTATAGCTTCTAAACACAAATAATATTTCATAAGAAAATGCCCCCAATGCATATTGTATGAAATATTATACTATTGATTTACTACTAAGCTGCGTATTAAAATATCAATGGGGTTTTAATTTTCTTTTTAGCGCTATCTATCGTCACAGTTCTAAAACTGAAGTGAAGTGAAGCTACCGCCATCTCTTAAAAATGTTGCGAACTAAATTGTCAAAGAATAGACAAGAATTTCTGTATCAAAAAATGAAAAAGTATTAATTATATTAAAATATTTAATACAAATCATTAATTTAATTCCATTATGTATTTTTAAAATACATTATTTTAACAATTAATTGTTGAATAATTTAATTTAATAAATAAAATGGTAATAATTCTTGCTTCTTGTCTTGCCATTTTGGTTTTGTCTATGTCCAACTCTATTATTTTGCGCCTGCGCTCTTGATGGTCTACGCGACGTACCTAAAATCATTTTGTGGAAAATTTGAAGTTTGTTGTTAATTAGTGACAACTTATTATTCATATTCATTTATGAAAGCTTCGTGCTAATTACCATTCCAGGCGCGAGGCTGGATTTCACTGTGGTGGTCGGCCTGGATGCGCTCAGACACTACAGTTCGAGCGGTGTACGGTAGCCATCTTGGAATCGAACAAAGCTTCAGATGTGTAGTTTGTCTGTTTATCAATAATTTCAGTGCATTTTATTGTAAATAGTTTGTATGTTTAGGATATGTACGGAACGTTCGTCCATATGTGTAAATAGCTATGGCTGCGACAAGGAAATTACAAGGTAATTTGTCATCTTATCAGGTTAGAGATTGATTGACCCCAACCGAAGTAGTACGTGTTCTAGAGCATTATTGTCAATTGATGAGACCTCTGTTACGCTGGAGATCCTGAATGCTGGGACGAGTTCCCGATGTGCCCACTTTCTAATACGAATGTAGAGAGTCACATTGAACACTGGTAGCTGAAACTTTTGACTTAGCATTGTACTGTTGTTTCTTTGAGATTAAATTGTTATTCATAACTGATTACGGCTGCCAGCTGCGGTTTGCCGACATCTGTTAGTGTGAATAAGTGAGAAAATGCACTCTTTTGTGATGTTTTCTGTCTGAAATGTTAAATTTGAAATGTTTTTAGAATACCCTCCTGTAGATGCTAATGTTAGATCAACCTGCACCAGTTTTGTTGAACAAGTTGATTTTATGACTGGTTTTTGTATATAATATCTTCATTTGAGGTTGAAATAGACTTTTCAATTGTAAAAACAAAACATTTAATTTTGATGAACTATCAGAAACTCTAATAATCACTTAAAATGTGTTTAAAACTGAAAATTATTAGTTTCCAATGAAAATAACTGGTTCAATATCATATTATTAAACAATTTCAATGTCCAGCATTCAGAATATTAATCCAATATACTCATTCATCAATTACTTCCTCTAAAACACTGCTAAATATTCCTTAAAACCTTATGTTTTCAAGTTTATGGTAACCTCAATTTATTAACTGTAGTTTAGTTAATCTTTACAACACTTTTCATTCATAAACTATTCATTTAGATATATTTTGACCATAAACATGCATTTTCTTCTCATTCATCAATATTTCTCGTAAATATCATATTTCGCTCTTAAATACTTCCGTCCAATCTATGGGTTGTCATTATTAGAAAACAACTGTAATAACTTTGTTAATTATAAAGTTATGTATAACAACCATACTTCACACTGTTGGCAACACATATTATTGTTAAATAGCTTCCAAACTAATTTGTTTACAATAAAATAGTATGTTTTACTTGTAAACAAGCATCATAACATGTCGTAAAGTAATAAAGCAGATAAGTTTATTTTTATAAAAATCTTTTAATAATTTGTTTCGGTTATTGATTTAGTTACATGTATTGTCATCAAAGACTCTTTCTTAGACATATTTAACTCAACCCCAATTATATGTCGCTTAAATACTACATTACATTACACTAAGACCAAATTTAGAGGATTAATGCTCTTTGACAATCATATTCTTTAATTTATACGAAACTTGGTAATCATTATGTTATGGTTGTTATTGGAAAAAGTGATGTTTATGTTATTTATCATAATTTTCTAAACTAGAGTTATTATTAAATTGATTTTCATTAATTGCTTATTAATATTGATTTTAAACAGACTAATAAGAGGAATTACTACTATTCAGATTAGAAAAAAACTATTATGCATTTGATACATGAACACCAAGTAACAGACATAACCAGTGAAAGCATATACTAAATGATTTCATGTATTATTATATAAGCTTTGTCTTTGCAGGTGAAATAGACAGGTGTCTAAAAAAGGTGACGGAAGGCGTGGAAACGTTTGAGGACATCTGGCAGAAGGTACATAATGCGACCAACAGTAACCAAAAGGAGAAATACGAGGCCGATCTCAAAAAGGAGATCAAGAAACTCCAGAGGCTACGGGATCAAATTAAGTCTTGGATCGCCTCCGGGGAGATTAAGGATAAGAGTACACTTTTAGAATATAGGAAACTTATAGAAACTGTGAGTTGGATTTGATTCATTATTTTATACTCCATATTATTATTATAAATAGGCAGAGTTGGTTTGTTTGAATAAGCTAATCTCAAAAGCTATAAACCAGATTTGTAACATTATTTTGCAATAGATAGCCTATTTATTGAGGCAGGTTAAGGTCCAATAGTTAAACTATTCCCAAAGCACACACAATTACTGAAACCACACTAAAACCCTTGTTAGAGACCTCTTATACACAAAGTTTCATGCCTACAACTTTGCCACAGAATTAAAATCAACAATATTTTAATCAAATATAAGTTATATGCATTATTGTGTCTTACAAAGGGCACATTCAAATGACATAATTCAAATAGATAACCGTTATATCTGTCCACAGTTTATTATTCAATGTTTTGATTCAGCCGGATGTTACATCAATTCATTTTACTTTGCCTTTTAAATTTTTTATTTATAGTTGACCCTACAAAGTGATTTTATTCAGAATTACCATATTTATCTTGTTTAATTCATCTAGTTGGCCCTACAAGTGATTTTATTAACATTTATTTATATTTACAAATGTTTATCTCGGTCTGGGTGTGTGTATGAGTGATAGTATAGAAAAAACCTAATTAAAGGTTACTATAGGAAGATAATAGTGATTGATTATGTTATTATTTATTGTATTCTGGTGTTGCTAAGTTTAAAAGGTTGGAAATAAGCCTGTACATAAGAGAAACTCATAATAATCTCCTTCACTTGCATTGAGCCTTGCTCTTGAACAACATAGAAGGTGATTACTTTTTATGGACTGTTTGTTAACCAATCCATTCCTTCTGAACCCTGTTCAAATGCTAATCCCTAATTTATTACGGGATCTCTGTGTAGATCACTTTCTGCTCTATAGTAGAACTTTTCTATCCAGTAACTTGCAACATTAATTGCAGTGGATTAATTGAGACAGAAATATGTGCATCAACCAGAGCCTATAACTCCTTACTTTGCCTCTGTTGGTTACAACATGTAGATATAGCATTAAAACTGCTCTCCATAAACGCTTTTTAATAACAATAAAACGAAGCTTAAAATAAGGAATACTTAAAACAAAAATGTCACCCAATCCTACTAATATTATAAAGCCGAATGTTTGTATGTGTGGATGTATGGATGTTTGTTCCTCTTTCACGCTAAAACTACTGAATGGATTTTAATGAAATTTGGTACAGATGTTCCTCATACATAGGAATAACACATAGGATACTTTTTATCCCACAATTCCCACGGGATAAGGTTCCACGCGGGTAAAACCACGGGGCACAGCTAGTAAAAGCTAAACAGTGAACTATAAAATGTTAATGTCCTTAATGTTTTGTAAACAACCTCTCCTTTAATACCTACACCCGCTATGTTAATTTATTCTTGGGTCAATAACAAAATTATGTAATAAATTATTGATTATTACTATTCGATTTTCTTTTTTTCTGTTTAGTGTGTGTTTAGTGTCACACGGTTTTTTTGCGTATAATTCTAGTTTTGACGATCCCTACGATGTTTCGTCATAAAACTTATCATTAGATATTCCTGTCTATAAGAAGCTTTTATATATCATCCCACTCGGTCCAGTATAGTTTGCGTGGAAAGACTGATTATTCTTTCTTTCTATGTTATTTTGTAGGGCGCCAAAAAGACCACTAAAGTTTTAATTTTCAACAAGTCATTGTAATCTTTAATACACTCATTATTAGAGCTGTTATTAAATTGATAAGCTGATGGTGATTTTCTCTTATTTTTAACTTTGTTTCGTTGCAATAATACCTACCTATATTCAGTTTTATTTGAAACTTTTATACTTTTTACTGTAATTTCGCTCTTATGGTTTCTAGTAATAAGAAATTATCTCCCTAAGGAACTCTACATCCCTTCATCTATATACACAAATAATTAGGTCTGTTCTGGTCTGTGGTCTGTTAATCTGTTGACCTGAAAGAAGGTCAAACAAACAAATGTTTTCCTATTTCATATTTATTATTATGTTTTAATTATAGTTTGTTCAATACTATAGGTCAAAGTTAGTTGACCTAGGTCTAGATATAACGTAATTATACAGTAGTCTATTTCTATTACAAACATTCAAGGTTTTATAAAAACTAACAAAAACAACTATAGTATAGTAAATTTAGCTTTAAGAATTTGTCGAAATTATAGTACAGTCAGAGTCATATGAAAGGTGAAAAGAAAACCTGCCTTGGTTGGCATTGCCAAAGTGAGCATTACCAAGGGGACCGTTTATCTGACACTGACTGTACCTAAATGTGGATAGCAAAAAAATACTTAGACCTACTTTATATGTATTTTTATTTATATTAATATGTAATATTGTATTTTTCAGCAAATGGAAAGGTTCAAAGTGGTAGAGCGAGAAACAAAAACGAAAGCATACTCTAAAGAGGGATTAGGCGCGGCACAGAAACTAGATCCCGCGCAGAAGGAACGGGAGGAGGTGTCCTCGTGGCTTATCATGTCTATCGACACGCTTAATTTACAGGTTACATGATTATTTATTATTATTTTACATAGGTTATGCGTAGAAGTAGAAGACTGAGTATCGTGGCATGCCATGGGAAAGTCTTATGTCTAGTAGTCGACGAATATGGGCTGATGATGATGATGAAGCATACTTACCAATTTAAGTCGAATTGACTAGTTTCAGCCACATATGGGGCCACCATATTCATTCATAGCGTCTCTCAAAGATAATTATTATTTTAATACTATTACTAAGTTTCACCTGGCGTTGATCACGTGACATGCTCATTCCCCTGGCATGTAGTGACATGTAATGTTTTCTTGTAACTTTTTTTTATGAACTATACAGTCCCGAAAAGATGACAGACAGAGACAGACAGTTCGCATTTACAAATATATAAAAATGTTACAAAAGAATTCGCGACTGTTTTTTTATGCATTTAATCTCAATTTAATTGGAGTAATTACAAATAATCGTCAGTTAATGGAATCTGCATTTTCCTTGTGTAATTTCACAGTTTTCTTTAGACTGGAATTTGCTTGAAATATTACAAACGCAATTATGTTTAGCATCTATAGTAGTAATGCTCCCAAAAGTAAATATTTATAGACTTAGGACCTATATCACGACTTTCAAGTAACGGTACTCACCAAGTAAACTTAGTGTTGTTCTCTTTCTTACTTTAAATCAAGTGACAAAGACAAAACATGTGAGTAACTCGAAATGTTACTTGAAGATGGTGAAATAGGCCCTTATACTTGTAATTTGTGCTTCAAATCTATTGATATGATATTATTTTTCTTTCTTTCATTGATAATATACCCTGGATTTTATGTTTATTAAGGACTGATTTTTCGATCGCCAGATAACTTTTATTCGAGGAATAAAATTGACGTTTGACAGTCTTTGTATGATAACTGTCAAAATGTCAAAATTATACATCGAATAAAGTTATCTGGCGATGGAAAAATCAGCCCTAAATAAAGTGTATTACTTATATTATTCAATATTGCAGGTTGATCAATTTGAGTCTGAAGTAGAGTCACTTTTAGTGGGTAAGAAAAAACGTTTGGACAAAGAGAAACAAGACCGGATGGAGGAGCTCAAACTAAAACTAGAGAGACATAGGTTCCATATAAAGAAACTCGAAACGCTACTACGGATGCTTGACAATATGTCTGTTGAAGTCGGACAGGTGTGTACACGTTTATATTGTTATTAGTAAGGATTTTATTAATTTTTTGTTTGACAAATGAGTAAAGTAAAATTTTGCATTTTTTAAAGATTGAAATATTGCTTGAATTGTCCCAAATTAACTTTTTTGCCTTCTGGGGATTTTGTATGTTGTATATGCATATCAAATGCATATTTTTAAGTGGTTAAAAATTAAAAGATATCCCTAAAGTTTTAACAATAATGCATGCCAGTAAATTTAAATAAATTTTGCAGTCCTCTCTAACTTTAACGCTTAAAACTAAGTAACTTTTTATTTATTTTTTAACAATTTACTTGTGTGATTATATATGTATTACCTATCCACCGGATTAAATAGAATTTCCTTTCTTTTACCCAGTCATCGCCCCTATTTCAGATAAAGAGGATAAGGGAGGACGTAGAATACTACATAGACTCGTCATGTGAGCCCGGTTTTGAGGAGAATGAGTACATTTATGATGACATCAGTGGGCTAGAGGATGTGGAACTGAGTGGGGTGGGGCTCCCCTCCTCGGCTACCACGGATAGTAATAACAGTAATGACTCGCCAGGATCGCCCGCTAGTATGTTATCAGGTATGTGGACATTTTTGTTAACATGAATTAACTATGAACTAGCATGTTGAATGGGCCGTCATTATTTTGCCATTGTCACCTAGAGAAAATACTAAAAAAAATATATTAAAAAATATGTTACCAGTATTGCTAATCACTGAGTACTGGCTACTGGCTTACTTTACCCTGATTTTTACCTGGTATAAAGAAATGTTTTTCTCATTCGGCTTAGCAGTAGTTACCCTATATGTATGTCTCATTAATATAATATTTGTTACAGGTACAAGTCCATTAACGTCGCCGACGTTAGAGGTACACAACCATTCGACAGACTCCATAGACGTTGAAAAGAAAAAAAAGGAAGAGATCATCTCAAAAGTAAGCATTTTGTGAACAAACACGCACTCATCCACTCATAACATGTCATTATTTATTATTAACTTCGACAATATGAACGTAGTATGTGGAGTATTGATGTACAATCTCTTCCAAATTTGTTTCCATTGCTATGGATTCGTTTTGGGTTCCACGCTTGAGTTTTTCATAGAAGCTAAATGTTTTTTTCGTTTAATGAAAATGTGCTATTTTAACATAGGGCAATACATTCAAATGCTGCTCTGTATAGCATTTTCAGAAAGCTAATTTTATTTCCTAGTTTTATTTTTTATTTGTCAGTGTTGAGAGATAATTTAAGAATGTTCGGCTGTCTTTTTAATTTTGATTTCTCGCTAAATGTGTAGATAACTGTGTCCCGATGTTTTAGCGCCAATTTTTTTTTTAATAATAATGTTTTTTCCAAATTTCTAGCAAAAGAGAAGTTCAGTTGTTTGATTGAGTTGTTACTGGTTTTTTAATATGGGAAAAAGTCAGTCCCCTGGCTGTTTTACCCTGTCTGATGTAAATTTTGTGTAACCAGGTAGCTTTTATTTTGGGCACCTGGCAAATGGTTTCATGATGTTTTCTTTATTCATTAAATTGGTGCGTTATTATGCGCTTGACTCTATCAATGGAACCTGTAAACTTTGAATAATATTTGACGAATTAATAGTAAAATAAATAACCTTATTAATTTGATGATAACTGTGCGTAACTGAATATAAGGCTTTGTGAATTCATATGTGTCCATTCTTATGACTTCTTACATGCTCTACATATGGGGTGTGTTCAAATATGTGACAGACACTCTTTAAAACTTTGATGCACAGGGTAAAGTTGACACGACTTCGAAAAAAGGTCATTGATTTTTGTAGTGGAACTGAATTCCAAAACTTCATATATTGAAGTGTTGCCATCAACAAAATTTTTAAGTACTCAAAACTGAGCTTACCAACAAAATTCTTCCAAATTCCATACAAAAAAACGTAACAACTCACAAACACCGAGCCCAAAACCAATCGGCATTAAAAATAAACATATCCAGACGCAAATTGTTAAACAAATTCGTTTGTAAATGATGTGTGTTGAATTTGCAGCCGGTTAAGCCACTGCCGCTCCGCGCTGTGAACTCCGCAGCGGTCAGTAATAGCACGTCTAACGTTAGTTCCTTGCTCAATAACTCCGCAGCATCAAACAATAGGTCAGTCCCCTGTGACGCATCTCTCTGTCTTTATATACAAGCGGGAAGAGATATAAATTACTTGGTTTTTAGCGAATGTTTTAAAACATATTTTAAATACAATTTTAAAGTAACAACATTTATTGAAATAAATCTGCTCTGACGGATATTTGTCGCGCGTTTAAGTTTGATTTTACATTTGTAACGTTTATTGAAATAAAATCAATTATATTCATTTATTTATTCATATAAACGTTATTGAAATGTAAAACGAAAATGTTTACAGCAACAAATATTCGTTAAAGTAGTTTTATTTCAATAGTTTTCGCGTAATACAAAGAAATCAATATGTAACGTTCATTTTTAGTTTTAGAATGCTTTTTTATCACACCACTGTCTCTATCTTCAACAATGTGTTGTTATATTATCTATATTGTTTTATTATAGTTTATAATATCGTACTAATACTATACCTACGTACAGACATGTCTTTCTAAGTTATAATTAATTAAAAAATAAGTACATATAAGTCTATGATACTATCCAATTCTTAATACTTTATTTTCATATGATTATGTTAAATATTATTTTATTTTATTATATCTGCGATTTACTTCACAAGTAATTATTACGTTTTAGACCCCCATTTTCACAAAAAAAGATTAGTTTTGTATAAGAATCTGTTTCTAATCTTATTAGTAAAATAACACTCAACATTAAATAAATAAACAAAATTATTTTTCTCATAAATTACTGAAAATCCAAAAATATGGTATTGCCATCTATACTTTGTGACGTTTTAAAGATGGTGGCAATAGTGTTACTATAATTATAGCGCGTTTATAATCTGTTATAATTTAAAAAGTAATTTTATCTCTTCCTGTTGTCTTTACCTTATTTTCTGAAACATTTTATTTTATTAAACCCAATATTTATATTCTAAACAGTTGAAGACTATTTCATTCATATAATTTTAAGAATATTATGAATTAGTCTATGACTATTTGTCTATGGTAGAATCATGAGGGAAAATCACAAAAAAACAAAAATGAGGATAAAAAGTATTTTTTTATTCTCATTCCATTGCACGCATGAATCGAGCTCATTTATCATGTTTATTTTATATTTTTATAATAATAAAGATTTTTTTTATATGGTAACTCGTAACGGGTTGCCGTAATAAAAAAGTCTTTGAACATCATTTTGCAAATCAGTTTATGAATTTGATTTGTTTACCAATAAATTTTGTAGTCAATGATTTTATAAGTAAAAGAGATGATCACAAATGATCAATATCTTTCTAAAACTATTAACTTGCACACTATTGAGTATGTCTGTCTTTTTCACTCTCGACATCTAAGACATGTCATCCTGCTCACACGCGTTATCTAATGTGTGGCGTGGGTATTCTATCTTTATACTTATAATATCATTGTCTTGGCACTTTACAATATTTCTTTTTAGTTAAAGAAAATGATTTAGTTAGTCTATTGAGCCTAAATTGATTGACCTACAGTTAAAACCAGTTAATTTAAAAATAATCTGCGCCATCACTAATTTATTAATATGTGTTCTTAAAACAAATCTGCAATCTAAATGAAATCAGTTTTAATTTCACACAAAAATGATTGAAATATAATTTCAAATCATTTTTTTAAAAGAAACATTGTCAAGTACCATTTATAAAACATCTTACTGAGATTCATTACGTAAAAAACGTTTAATTTTGTTATTTATAATGTTCTATTATTATTGCTATGCGATTTTATGAAGCAAGGCGTCTTCTATCCCTTTCCATCCATTTTTGAACACATTACAGTTGTGTTTTGACTTACCTATAATATTTAACACTTATTTAATGTAACTACTTTTCTTATTTAACCACCTAATGTATGTATATTACATACAATGTAATTTTAACTCTCCATCTACCCTCCAAAGTGACGGATTTTTTAATTGTATTATGTATTAAAGTAATGGACCATTTACAGGCCAATGTTTCGGACAATTCACTGAGCCAATACCTACCACCAGGCCACTAGGCTACGTGTAAATGACAGTCCAGCCACTGCATTGGCATGTCATCAATAAAACCATTGTCGAAGCATTTTGGGCCCAGCTAGAATCCTTTTGACCAGCTGGTTTAATAACCAGTTTCCAAACTTAATTTGTTTTAACGGCTAAAGGAGGCTAAATACAATCTATTTAGCCTCCTTCAGCCGTTAAAACAACTGAACTCAATGGATTGTCTTAATCGGCCTCTGTAAATGATTCTTAACTTAAATTATTAAATATAAACGTTTTTTACGTAATAATCTCCCAATGCATGCTCGGTGAAGCTCCTAAAGGGTTTGTAACACTGTAGACGCGTAGAGCGGTTGTGGATAACGTTGTGATTGTGCGCAGTATAAACAACACGGTGTCGGGCGCGTCGACGCCGAGCAAACAGCCGCCGCCGCCCAGTCCGCCGCACACGCATGTCCTACGGCAGCCTAATAATACAGGTATGTATACATATAATTTATTATTCAAATGTGTGTATGTATCGCCCTAATTCAGGGTAGTCTCAAGTCTCTTAGTGGGAATATACGTGAACTGATGATGCTGGTGTATTTGTATGCACACTGCAGTTTTTTCCGTACTAGTCTGAGGCGTGAACTGACAGCCAATGTCCACACAAAATCAAAAATTTTTTGGGCCAAAAAGCCACTGTTTATTTTGTGTGGATCTTACGAATGTGTATGAGTGAATTTAGCGAAATCACGCTGGTAGCTTGATCTCAGTAACCGCAAAGTGCGGCCTTTGGCATAAACCTCCACTAATTTGGCCCCTTTGTACCATGCTGCAATGTTTTTTGGTTAGACTATTGAGGGCTCTTAACTACCATCATCTAAAAACTACTATAGTTCAATTCAAAACTGGCTATTTAACATCACGCTACCAATAGAAGCAGTAGCAAAACGCGAGAGAAGCCACGGGAGTACACGTAATACGAGTAGTAGGGATGTGTCTTCGGTAATGACACTGAAACTAGAAAGGTCACATATAATACACAGCTACGTAAATAACTCGACCGGTCGTTCACATTCAATAGTTTTAATAGCTACATTAATATACATACGTACTTGTAATCATATTTATTTGAATTCGGACATTTGAGGGAGCTTTGCTATTGAAACATCTTTGCCACTGTAATAGATATATTTGTCTCGTATCATGAGTCTGAAATTAATTAATTCATAAAACACGTCACTTTGTAAATAAATTTATATATTTTTATGAATATAAATAGTAGAAGGGCTCGGCCATGAATTAGTTGGGCCAAAAAATGTAAGGTCGATCTCGGAAGTGAAAGAGGCTTTGGACAAAAAGTGTTGTACATGTTACACCGGGAAGAAAACCGCTCATAAATTTGTCAATATAAATATATATAAATTGCAATTTTATTATCAAACTGTGTGTGTCCCACGAGGTTGAACTTTAAAAAGTAACTACTTATGTACCTATTTGTGTATTTTTCCCAACATTCCTCAATAATATAGGCAATTTTTTAAATAAATTTTCCCACGGTAAAATTGATGTAACCCTCATACATTTCTATAGGTACAATTTTCATTAGTACTAAAGTAAATGTTATCAATTTAATACTCCAAATGGCGTCTTCATCGTTTCAAAGTGCCTACACGATAACAACCAAACAAAACAAATCAAGTAATTGGTTATCGTAACAGATAACGTACGCATTTGTTTACAAAATAAAAACAACGTTTATCGTGTAACTGTGAATGGTAGTAGCGACAATTCATTTAGTATTACTAATGCGATTATAGTGCGCTGGCTACCTGCCAACGCCGACCGATTGGCGGCCAACCAACGATGACACCATTCGTTCACCCGCCCGCGTCTCGGTACCACGCCACCATACAATAATTCCTAACAAATATACAATAAAAATGTTTTACACGAATGCCGGATAAATATGGACAATGGTAAATGTTAATAATTGAATTTGAACAAGTGTTTGTGTGTGCATGTATGTGTATGTGTGTTTCCGAGTATTTACATGTGTTGCTCTAATGCGCAGTAAATGGTTCGTTGTTTTTCTTTATATACAATTCTCTTATTGTCAAGTTCAATAGTTATGTAATAGACACGAGTGTTACATTGTATGTATTTGTTTGGTTGTGTTTACGTCACCATACTTCCGTTCATATTTATGAAGTACGTTCAATACTAGCTATATCCCATCGATTTACTAGTTTTGATATGAGTTCCTTAGGGAAATTGGGATTTGATATAGTCCATGACTTTTAGGAATAATGTAGCTATCTATTTGTAAATCAATTTTCAGAATCCGATAACTACTTGTAGAGTTCAAACATGTAAACAATGTCTTCAGCTTTATTCCTGTCCCCGTGGGAATACAGGCATAAAATATATTCTATGGCACGCACTGATAAATTAGCTTTCCATTATTGAAAGAATTTTTGAAATCGGTTCAGTAGTTTCGGAACCTATTCGTTACAAACAAACCTTTCCTCTTTGTAATATTATTCTTACTTATTAGTGTAGATGATAATTATCTGAAAGAAATAATTCAAGATGTAATCCAATTAAAATAAACAAACAAGATAAATAAAGCGTAGAAATTATGAATGTAGGAACTTGCCGTGAACTGAATGCACTTGTGCACTATCCATATTTAGCCGGAAGTCTGTGCAAGCGATATTTTCTGAGATTTAATTATGTACGTTGATCGGCCAGATGGTTGTTTAATTTTGGATAATACTTGCTTATTTTAGAACAATCTCAAATGTTGAAAGCTAAAATACAAAATATATGAAAATTCGGTGTTTATTTTTGCATGAAATGAACAGTGTGAAAGATTTTATGAATCATTTCGAGATGCACTTTGTAGTACACAGAAAACAGGCTCCAATTGTAAGAATATTCTTTATTATTTACAAGTATATACATATTTTGACAAAGGAAACACGCGTGTTTTAAATAGGTACCACTTCCTAACTCTCTAAAATCGAAATTTAATATACCTAGTTCTTATATAAATATCTTATATTAAAAAATACATCTATTCACTTCTTCATACACACACGCACACATATAGTTCATGTTCATCCCTACTAATATTATAAATGCGAAAGTAACTCTGTCTGTCTGTCTTTTACCTTTTCACGGCTAAACTACTGAACCGATTGACATGAAATTTTGTACAGGGGGTAGCTTATGATCCGGGAAAGAACATAGGCTATGTTTTATCCCGAAATTCCTACGGGAACGGAAACTACGCGGGTGAAACCGCGGGGCACAGCTATTTCATATACATTGAATTGTTCATTATATTAATATACATTGACATTACGAACCAAGAACGCAATTATAATCTATTTTCAACCAACATCATTAGTAAACACGTTTATTACAATTATTAACCTGTTGTAACTATAACAGTTATAGTTAAAATAACGGCATTTCTAAATTAGTCATTCCCCTCACTTAAAAGTACGTTGTCCTTCAAGTTTTCCCATTTGTAAACCGCTGTTATGGAAATTCCCGTACGGAACATAACATTATCATCACTCCCCCTTCCCCTTGTGGGAATGTTTGACTTGTAACAGCTGTTTCGGAATTAACTTGTAAGTTTAATGTTTACATAGGGCGTAAAGGGCAACTTTTATTGACTGATTACATAGAAAATTAATGTATTTACATTTTACATTATATGTAATATGTATCTAGAAAAGGGAAATATAACTGACTGACTGATTGATTAACATAGCTCTAACTACTGAATAGATTGCGTTGAAATTTGGCATGCAGATAGTGATTAAGACGTACGAAAAACGAAAGGAAACTAAGAAAAACGTGGGTAAAACCGCAGAGCACAGATAGTTTAGATATAAAAATAATAAGTTACATTGTAACGCATAATTTTTGCTAAGACCGATGACCACGGTCGGTATAATAGTCTATAATGCGTTTCGAATTGTTGATATTGTTCGATAAATAAATCTTTATTTTTAATCAAAGCTTGAAATGTACTTATTCTAATATTATTAAACTAGCAGCGCCCCGCGGTTTCACCCGCGTAAATATAATATAGCCTATGACACTCCGGGATAATGTGGCTTTCCAATAGTGAAAGAATTTTTGAAATCGGACCAGTAGTTTCGGAGCCTATTCGTTACAAACAAACAATCAAATCTTTCCTCTTTATAATAATAGTTTAGATAGGGTTTTATAGATATTAAAAGGAAAAGTTAAAGAACTGAAAAGTGCTGAAATATTATAATCTACGTCCTTTTAACAATAAACTGTTGTTAACATTTACAACACACATATAAACAAATATCTAACAACTAGATATCAAGAAATTACATGTAACAAGTTACTGTCATATCACAATTGCATTTTACATTATATACTCGGCAATTTGTTTACAAGATAGGCTACTATGTGTCTTATCACCTCGTTATAAGTACTATAGTTGTGTATCAGAGTCTCAATCGATATGTAGTCGAGTAGTTTATGTGCCGAGACAGGGGCGTACTTAGTTATGTTTTGGGGGAAAGTTTGAGAAAAGTAACCCAATCGTAAAATTAATTTGTTCTTTCTATATGTACTTAAAACAATATTTCTGTATATTTCAATAGAAAATATTGAGCAGAGATTCGCGTGCGTCCGAATTTCTTCTTTGTATAAAAAAAGCATGGGCCTCCAAAATAATACTTAAGTCTATTTATTTACACACAAATGACACGTCAACAATAACACATATTAAACGAGTATTATTATAGTTTATCAAATAACATAACATAAGCAATCACTACATCATCTCATTATAGTAACTGACCCCTAACTAAGCTCGAAGCTTGTATCTAGGGTATCAGAAACTACGCACACACTCATTCACACACCCAGACCGAGATAAACATTTGTGGATCACACAAATATTATAATTGAGAATATAAATGAGAATAAAAAAGGTATTACAGCTGGCAAAACGTGTCTTCTTTCCATAAACACCTTGTAAATTTACCCTTTTTCATCACAGTCTACTAGATTAGAGTACGTAATAATATTTCCGCCCCGCTCCTCACTACGTCCCTGTAGTAGGGTCTGCGCTATTACCATCCAGTTGTTCTTGATAATGTTTAGTGTCACGTATGAAACGTGACATTCTTATTTTGGTGGCACAATCATACAACCAATGTTGTATGAAATACACTGATTTTGTAGTTTATACAGTTTTGTATTATGTTGACACGATATGGGTGTGATTGGTATGTAGGATTGATAGTTTTTTTTTCTGTTATTGATTGTATTTATTTTTAACCCCCGACGCAAAAAGAGGTGTATTATAAGTTTGACGTGTCTCTCTGTGTGTATCTGTCTGTCTGTGGCATCAAAGCTCCCGAAAGGATGAACCGATTTTAATTTAGTTTTTTTTTTGTATTAAAGGGGACTTACGTGCGAGTGTTCTTAGACATGTTTGATGAAAATCGGTCAACCTGTTTAAAAGTTACGGGTGTTTGAAAGTAATTGTGTTGGGGGTTTTTTAAATTTTTAATTTAATCTTATTTGTAGATTTTTTATTACTCCTAGCCGACATCGAGACGTATCTATAAGACCTATCTTCGACACTTAATGTTTTTCTATGTAATATTAAAAGATGTATTATTTCTTTGCAGAAGTAGTGGAAAATGGTCCCGTGTCAAGTACGCCCACGCACACAGTCACACACCTACCGCCGCCTCCCACGCAACCCCCACCGGTAAGATACACGTACATTGTTACACATATAGGTACCTAAACTTAGATCAAGTCCTATAATAAGAAGATAGGCGTTATTGATTGTATATTATCGCACTACTGTACAAATCTCTCACTTGGAACGTTATAAGGCCGAGGAGAGATGTGTCAAAGATAATTTTTATTGTAACGTCTGATTTTTTTTTTGGTTTTTGGTTCATTTTCGTGTATCTTTGCTTCGCGTTGTAAAGTAGCGCATCTACTAGTTAGCAGTGTAGTTTCAGTGTAAAAGGTCTGATTGCCCAAATTCAGGATGGACTTAAGCTTCTCGGTGAGGATTTCTGAGCAGATGCCGAATCACTGCTATCATTATACATATTATTAATAAGTACTTACTGTTTTATTATTAAACAGAACGTACGTCATTGTTTTTAATTAATATCTTTTTACGGGATATTTACACGTACCTATAAGTCGAATCCCTCGGCTTAGGTACTACTCTAGGTGGCTACTCAGCCACTGGGTGAGTAGCCATCTTGTGATTTTCTTAGTGGTCATCTCAGCTAGTACTTTAGCCGATTGTGGGTGAGCCAACTACTCCAAATTTTGGACGTCGTCCTCTCACCTACTTTATTAAACTTAACCTAAGAGACCGTACTAAGACTGTCAAATGTTACATTATTTAGATATATCGCGCGCTTTTTGGACTAAAGTACCAGGCAAATATGGGTTATTAGAAGTTTTACGTACAATTTTGTTCAAGTACGTAAAATTATATATATTTGAAGTACCAATGGTCCCCTAGGAGGTAAACCAAATTGATTATTTTAAATATAAAATAAGAATTTGTTTTCACGTTCGGTAAATATCCCGTAAAAAGATATTAATTATAAGTACTTACTGGCTTGAGCCTACGGATAATTTAATTTATTCATACCAAAACCGAGATAAACTTATGTGGTTAATAATTGCTTATCTTGTCCGGAAATCGAACCTACAACGTTCCGTTAGTATAAATCAATTGTTGATAAATAACTTACAAGTTCATTATTCCTCTGCTGGGTGCTTTGCCCATATGATTAACGAACCAAGTATTAACCAATATCTTATAACATAATCAGTCATTACATCATCTCATTATAGTAACTGACCCCTAACTAAGTTTGGAGCTTGTATCTAGCCAGGGCAACAGAAACTACGCACACACTCATTCATACACACACCCAGACCGAGACAAACATTTGTGGTTCACACAAATATTCACCCCGCACAGGAATCGAACCTGCAACCTTACGGATGGCAGTCCAGCATGTTGACCACTCTGCCATCGAGTTCGTCATATAAAGATATTAATATGTTATTGTATTGTATTTCGCAGCAGCCTTGCAAGCCGGTGGCGGGCGTGGAGGCGGCGCCGTCGCCGCTCACCGTCAACGGACCCACCGCGCCGCCGCCGCACCACACGCCGCAACACCAGCTCAACAAGTACGTATACAACACATATTAGTTTTACTAAAATTAGCATAGTCTACATTGTTATAACTAAAGTTCACATAGTTTACGGGATATTTACCGTGTATATTATAGTATTAATGTATATTGATACAGCAGCTAAATTAAAAGCCTTCAAAAGTGCCGAAATATCGGAAACTAATATAGCTGAGTCCGGGGTGAATTTTAGAATAAAAGGTTTTCTGATCATCGTAAACCCTGAACCAAATTTTACCTCAATCGAGTCATAGTCAGTCAAATGCAGTTTTTACATGACTATATATTACTCCTTCATATGAAAAGATGTGAATGAAATTGGATACAAACAAAGTCTAATAAAAGTCTATTATCGTTCCAGCGGCCGTGTAAGCGAATCAGCGCTGCCGCCGCACACGCCGGTCGGCACAGCGTCACTCAAGACCATCGCGCAGGAGGCCGTGCAGCGGGCCGGGCTCGACGCCACCACGCAGGTATAAATACACACACACACACGGACACATACATACATACACACACGCACGAACACATACATACACACACGCACGAACACATACATACACACACGCACGAACACATACATACACACACGAACGGACACATACATACACACACGAACGGACACATACATACATACACGCCCGCACGGACACATACATATTCACACGCACGCACGCGTGATCAATTAATAAATTAATGGTGTAACTGTACATAATGTATATTTTTCAGCCCCATTGTAATATACTAATGTTACTAATATTGTGTGTATTTCAGCAATCAGTAAGAAGAGGAGTAGCGCTAGCACAGGCACACATACCCCCGTTATTGGGCGTCGCGCCGCTAGGACCCTTGCCACTAAACTCGGTAAAGTACCCTCATTGGTATTATGGTAATCACTTGGACATTATAACGTTAATAGACGCTGTCTTCTGATCTACTGTTTCTCAACTAAGTTTAACTGGATAAAAACCAATCCTGAATTCCTTATTTATTACAAACTAGCAGCGCCCCGCGATTTAACCCGCGCAGTTCTCTATCCCGTGGAAAAACGGGGATAAAATGGCCAATTTCACTCGCCGATAAATTAGCTTTTCATTAGTGAAAGAATTTTTGAAATCGGTTCAGTAGTTTCGGAGCTTATTCTTTATAAACAAACAATCAAATCTTTCCTCTTTATTATATTAGTATTCTTGAAATGCGGCACACAGCTAGCAATTTATAATTGGCAAGTTACATTAATTGTCTAAACTCAGCATTAACCATAAAGATTTTAATTTTTTCATTACATTTTATTGTCATCATTGTATTTGTCAAACTAAACTTGTCATATTTTTGAAACGTTTGACACATGTCTAACATAAATTATAGCAAAATTTTATATATTTTTTTATTTAACGATGATGTTTTTATTAATATAACATGTTGTAATTGCAGGAACACCAGTTACAGTTTCAAATGATGGAATCAGCGTTCTATCACATGCCGCACCCGTCGGACTCTGAGCGCACGAGACATTACCTCCCGAGGAACATTTGTCAGACGCCCTTATACTACAACCAGGTATGCTATCAGCATATTTGAATGAAACAATATCAATAGGGCACTACAAAGTAAACTATAAAGAGTGTGTACACTTGTAATTGATCAGTTATCTTCTGACAGTTTCCTTAATTGTGTTAGCCTAATGCTTTTAACAGCAGATTACTTGTGATATGTGCTGTTATACAAGAAGGCGATTGGCGTACTAATATCATCGACAATCGTTACGGTTTAACTAAAAAAAAAATCCGCTGGGATGTAGAGGTCTGATGGCAGTTATTCAACCAGTTTAGCCGTTTTATTTGACCTATAGTCTGTATTTGATGTACTTGTCATTAATGTACTATATGTTGCGTTTTACAGGTGGTACTCCCCCACTCGGACTCAGTAGAATTCTTCCAGCGGCTATCGACAGAGACGCTGTTCTTCGTGTTCTACTACATGGAGGGCACGAAGGCGCAGTACCTCGCCGCGAAGGCGCTCAAGAAGCAGAGCTGGAGGTTCCACACCAAGTACATGATGTGGTTCCAGCGGCACGAGGAGCCCAAGGTCATCAATGAGGAGTATGAACAGGTACATCAACATATATCTCGAGTTATACAGACAGCAATAGTTAGGTGAGGTCTAAGTTCAGCAGTGGCAAATTATAGGCTGTTTATAATTGAAGTAAATGTTTGTGATCCACATATTATGTTTATATTAGTTTTCATAGTTGTATATTGGTACAGTTTTTGATATCCTAAGTATAAGTTAGTTAGTCTAGCAAGCAGTTACTCTGATATAACCTACCTATAACCTATGTACATATATGAAAGTGTGTGTATATGTGTTGCAGGGCACGTACATATACTTTGACTACGAGAAGTGGGGCCAGCGCAAGAAGGAGGGCTTCACGTTCGAATACAAGTACTTAGAGGACCGTGACTTGAACTGAGCGTGTGTTGTGTTGTGCGCGTTTGCCGGTTTACGGACGAACCCGCATCGGACAGTGAGTACAGTGCACGCGACGGACACGACGGGCGGCGGCCGCCAGACCACCTCCACACCGCACCCCGAGACACCGACACGCTTCATTCCTAATGCGACAGTATTTTATATTAGTTTTAACAGTGATCGGTACAAGTGCTCGATGTTATTGTCTACGAATCTACGTTTTAACTTAAATTGTTCAATCAAATTGTATATTTTACGCTACCGATACGATAACAGTGTTCTCGCTTAAGGAAAGATGTTCATGTTATAGATGTTATACAACCCACGATGTGAATCTTTTGTGTTCAGTAACCAAATTGCTGGCAGTGCGGTAAAAGACAGAAAGCGAAAGATCATGTGATGCAATAATATAGTTTCAGCCGTTCGATGGTTGTTATCGTAGTAAAAAACTCAATGTGATATTGAATTTAGGGCTCCCGGGACGTCGTCGGACCCCTCCCCGCGGTTCTTTTGATCGCGGGAGGCGCGGGGGCCGTCGCCACACAACGCAACTTATCATTTTAAAGTCATTATTGATTATTTTGACGGCGAATAGATGTAGATTTTAGTAGGGCCGTTGTCTGGCGGCGGCTCCCGGCGGCGGCGGAGGCCGCGCTCACAATACAATGATCTCTTAGTCAGTACCGCGCGGCGCCGGCGCACGCGGCGGCGGCCCGGGACTTTGTTTTACTTGTGTATAGACATTGGAATAGTTTGGAATTATTGTAAGGGGCGGCGGGGCGAGGGCGGCCGCGCGCGCCGCGGTCACTTGTAAATTGATTTTAATGTTAAGGTATTGACCGCACTGACTGCGGCGCGCGCGGCCGCTGCCCCGCCGCACCCGCTAATGTAATTACAGTAAGAATCTGGTGGCGTGGTAGCAGTGACCATCATGTAATACACTTTTTCACCTCTCGATTGTACCGAGCCGTACGCGCAAGCGACCTGTGTATATTTAATTTAATTAGTGCATTTAAATTGAACAAAAAAATTGTAAAATTATGTATGAGCATGTAAATCACTGCCACTGTATCATATGTTCGGATAAATTAGTTGTACTCTCTATATAAATTGTACTTATTTATTTGTTGTGATAATTAGTATGTGTTGAGATGATACTGTGTTTGTGTTGCGAGGTGAAAGAGTCGTGTTGCGGTGCGGCGGTCGCGTGGTCCGTGATACATCGTGTTGTTGGTGTTGTCTGTCTGTCTGTTCGTCGCGAGCGGTCGCCAGTCGCCCGTGCTCTGTAGTCGCGTCAGCGGTCGAAGCGCGCGATCTCGATTATTCCGTGCGTTATGTTGATAGTTTTCACTTTTGTAAAAAGTCTATCGTGAAGAGCAGATGAAATGTGGATAATTTAAAAATATCTGTACAGTTCTATTTGTATAGAAATAATAAATAACGATTAAAAAATTTAAAACAATGTTGTGATTTCTCTTAACGATTAGTTGTAAGTTAGTCGATTTATAATGCGCCGGCGCGGCCGCAATGGCGCGCGGCGGCATTTCTTTTTTATTTATTTTTATTATTGAAACGAATGACTGTTTACTTCGTAGAATAAATTCAAAGCATTTTAATTTTTTTTTGTTTATTTGTAGATCTCATTCCTCTACTGGAAACTTAAAATCTATTTATAAACCTTATAAGCAGGACTCAAATGATTACTATAGTATTATAAATGAACGAATGACCTAGTCATCTGTCCCTGAACTTAGAGGTCAGTTACTATAAATGAGATGATGTAGTGAATGATTGTGTTATGTAATCTTATAAGAAACTAATACCCTAGTCCCCTAACAAGGAAAGTAAGTAAATAAAACACAATAATACACTAAATCCGTTATATTCATCGTTTCCTCTTCTTGCCGGCGAACTTGTTGTTTTTCCCCTTGATGCGTTTGCGCACGCCGACCGCTTCCTCAGTATCGTCGTCTGAGTCACCGCCGCGCTTTCTGCCTTTAATGCTCTTCTTGTCTTGAAGTTCCTTCATTTCCTGTAGACAGTTGAAAAAAAGTTGTTGAAGAGAAAGTAAAATTACTGAACAGATTTTGATGAAAAGGTTTGAGGAAAGCTAGATATGATCACACAAGTAAACTTTAAGTTAACTTCATCTATAATAGTCTCAAAAAGAACAAAAGTGTATTAGAGAACATTAGTAGAAAAAATGCTATCCAAACTTTGAAACAGTACATAACACCATATTCATAAATCCACCCGCCAACTAACCTGGAATAGCAATCCTAACTATCCTAACTAATATTATAAATGCGAAAGTAACTCGAAATTTGGTACAGGGGTAGCTTATGGTCCGGGAAAGAACATAGGATACTTTTTATCCCGAAATTCCCACGGGAACGGGAACTACGCGGGTGAAACAGCGAGGCGCTTCTAGTTTGGATATAAATGTTGTATAGCATATTGAGGAAGGCTGAAGATTGACATCACGCTACGTCCAATAGGGGCGGTGCCAATGCGAGTCAAATGGAGAGGCAAACCAGATTCAGTGTTTATTTGATTAATTATTACATATATGTCGGTACTCACAATGTTGGTGAGCCGCTGCGCCTCCGCGACGCGCTCCTGCAGCACCATCACCTCGCTCTCCTCCGTCTTGTACAGCGGCAGCTGCTTGCCGATCAACTGCTCTATACGCTGGTACAGCTCTACGTCGTACTGTAACAATTAAATTCAAATTATTTTGACGGGTATTATTAATAAAACGTAAAATATTAACCTGTAAAAGCCCACTGCAGGTAAAAAGTCTACTATTAGTATAGTGAGGAGAATAGGCGTAATCAACACCTTTATCCAATGCAGCAGTTGACTTTTATATTTTTTTTTATTCAACCCACATCGTCCCACTACTGGGCAAAGGTCTTTTAATCAATAATAAAGAAGAAATATTCTATGGATTGGAAAGTAAATCCTTTGAAAAAAAAAAGGTTCATAAATTACTTATTTAGGTAACAAACAATAAAAATATATGTATTTAGCTTACTTGGAGGCGAAGACAAGTCTACTATCAATGGGCAATAGCTTTTAAAAAGTTATAAGGGGTTAGTTACCTGTGTAACAAATGTGATGGCCTTCCCGGCGCGGCCGGCGCGCGCTGTGCGCCCGACGCGGTGGATGTAGTCCTTGCTGTGCAGCGGGATGTCCAGGTTTATCACCACGTCCACGTGCGGGATGTCCAGACCTCTGCAATCAATCATGATTTTTTTTTTTTTTTTTTTTTCAATTATAACGGTAAACCACTTACAATAATTGAAAAAATAAATTTGTTTAATATATAATGTTTCCTCACAAGTTGTAATTTTATTTCTAAATAGCTTTGTAGTAATGGAAGATGCTCAAATAAGCGTGTTTAAGAATATATGAGATTAATTTCCTCCGAAGATTTTGTTCTTGAAGCAGAAATAACGTCTTCAACTTTATCACTTATTTACTAGATTATTTCAGAATCAGGTAAAACTATACAGTCTATTGTTTAAAATCACTAACCTTGAAGCCACATCAGTACAAATAAGCACTGATCTAGTTTTGCTCTTGAACTTGTTCAGTGCTGCAAGTCGTTTGTTCTGCGACATCTGTCCGTGTAGCGGCACGGCGGCGATGCCAAGGTTTCGAAGCAGTAGGGCCGCGCGCAGAGCGTTAGCGCACGTTGCTACGAATACTATGAAGGAGTTGCCTGCCATCTCGTTTAGTATGTGGACTAGGTATACGTCCTGGAAATCAATTGAAAGTTATGGTTAGGTACGTCGTTATTTCACGTCTAGGTGTCGCAGTAGTGTCGTCACGATTGTGCGGCGCACGACTGAGAGGCGTGGAAGGAAAATCGTTGGGTTTATTAGTGGTTATGTGTCTTTCTTCTGGCAGGGAAAGCCATAGATAGCTGCTTTCAGCACACCTTTTTATTCTTTTTTTCTGTGATTTTATGTTTTGGTGTTTGATTAAATGTTTTCTTTCTTTCTAAATCCTCCCTCGCCCACAGCGACTTTTAGTTGCAAAGAATATGCATGAGTACAAACCTTATATTTAACAGGTATAAACACATAGTACTGCAGTAATTTCTCAACCGTCTGGTACTTGGTGGACACTTCAACTTTCACGGGGTCCTGCAGGGAGGCGCGTTGGAGCTTCTGCACTTTCTTAGTCATGGTAGCGGAGAACAGATACGTGCGACGCTCTCGGGGTATCACTCGGAGGATCTTGTCTACTTCCACTTCAAAGTCCATGTTTAGTATTCTGTCCGCTTCGTCCATTACCTGTATGAGAAGGAAGATTATCAGTGTAGATTAGCAATGGTGTAGAATAGTATTAAATATTATTTTCTGTCTTATTTTAATAGCCTGTAGTGAGTATTGCGTTATAGGATGCGGCAATATATTACAATTACATGTTGTGTTTGCAAGTTACTGGTGAAAATAATTGATATTTTCAACAGTAAATTGTGATAAAATGTATCCTCTATCTATGACATAAAAGATTTTTTATCTTCCTAGTTTTATATACGATGTTTTTATTGTTTTTGGATGAAAACGAAAAGTAACAAACTATTTTTAAGCAGATAATATTTGTTACGATTGTGAAAATATTTAACAAAACTTACAAGATACTTCAAAGCTTTCAAATTGAATCCCTTGGTGTTCTCCAGATGATCGACAAGTCGTCCTGGTGTGGCGATGATGATGTGAGGTTTCTTTGAGAGCATGAGTGCCTGTGCGACCATGTCCATACCGCCCACTATTACTGCGCATTTTACACCTATACTGGCACCTGATATAAAAAAAGTATTGTATTTACCTAACTCATTTGGATTTTTAGTGAGTACTGCATTATTGAGACATTTTTGGGCTTTAACTCCGCTTAATAATTGCTAATGTTATATGAAAAAGGTATTGCAAATTGCATTACAAAATTGATTTGATCCAAAATGGTTGTTTAAAATTAAGAAAGGATCTTTAGTTCTGCTATCTTCAAAATTAATGATGAATATAACATCCAGCTTCAGCCTTCAGTTTCCAGCATAGAATTTAATTATATCTTCTTCAATTTGGACATCTATTCTTCAATAAATATTTGATACAAATATAAAATTATTGTACTTTGTATGTAATTAATAAATCATTTTAAATTCTTACCAAGTGCTTCAAACTGTTCCGATATTTGAAAAGCCAATTCTCTGGTAGGTGTCAATATTAGCGCGAAGTATCGTTGAGGGTTCTCCAGTAGGGCTTGTAGTATAGGCAGGGCGAAGGCCCCAGTTTTACCAGACCCCGTCTCAGCAAGTCCGATGATGTCTTTACCCTGTAATGCTACTGGGATGGCTTCCTTTTGAATTTTAGATGGTTTCTTCCATTTCAATTCTCCACAAGCTTCACATAGTACGTCTACTACCCCCTGAAAAAGAAAATGTATTCTATGATATTTTTATTTTTCCTAGTTATGTATAACTAAAACGTGTATCTAATTTATACAGTTTTCTTTTAATTATTAGGATTTTAAATGCTACAAAAAAGTTATTTTACTGATTTGTTTTCAAATAAATAGCACGACCAAAAGTTTGGAGTCAAAACATAACCTAAAATTGTTTTATTTTTTAATTCATTTATAAATCTGTCGTTAGTGCAATAATACAAAATTAAATATTAGCTACTAAAATTAACTGTTAATTACCCTTACAAAAGAATCAAATAGTTAAAAACTTAGTTACCAAGTCTTTGAAAGTCGTGTTATCTTCTTCCTCGGCTTCATTTGTGTTGTTGTCTGATTTTTCTGGTTGTTGTTCATCGACAGACTCCGAAGCATTGCTCTCTTCATCACTACTCTGATTGTCTGCCGTCATTTTTATACGAAAATTATATTTTTAGTAAAATTTTTAGAAATACGCATTCCACATGTGTTTACTTTTCGTAAATGAATGTACGAATGAATGAATGTATAAATAAATGAATGGTGTCTTTATAATTTTTGTATGGCATTTGCAGACCACGCTTTCGCAACTCTGCCAATGTCGAATAAAAAAAATGCCACCACGAAACTGTCAACGCCAACCGAAAGAAAAAGCCAAACAAAAAACTATCAATTTTTGAGGTTATATTATATTTGCATCGAAGTTAAATTTTTGCAACTTTTCTGAATTTCTAAACTAACATTAAATAATCATTAGAAACAGAAATGGCAAAGCATCATCCAGATTTGATTTTCTGCAGAAAACAGCCCGGCGTTGGTAAGATATTTGCAAACTATTGTTATGTGTTTAACAAACATGAACGTTTATATTGATTTTATGTTTTTTCAGCTATCGGCCGCTTATGTGAGAAGTGTGACGGTAAATGTGTGATCTGTGACTCGTACGTGCGTCCTTGCACCCTGGTCCGTATATGCGACGAGTGTAATTACGGGTCTTACCAGGGTAGATGCGTTATTTGCGGAGGCCCCGGTGTTTCGGACGCTTACTACTGCAAGGAATGTACTATTCAGGAGAAAGATGTAAGTATTGTTTTGTACTGACGATTAAATATGCCAAAGATCAATAAAAGACTCAAACTCTTGGGCTCACAAATAAGTTGCCACCAAGAGTGCTTTTTTTAAACGATTAACATAATATACTCATAATAGAGTTTTCTACTTAGAATACCTACTGCTTAGTTTGTTGGCAATATTTGATATGTAATTGTCTTATATGTAACTGCTGTATCTTAAGAATAAATTAATGCTTTTTATTTAATCACTATTATTCATCTGTTTCAGAGAGACGGATGCCCTAAGATTGTGAACCTGGGCAGTTCTAAGACTGACTTGTTCTACGAGAGGAAGAAATACGGGTTTAGGAGACACTAGCATTAGGCGAACTTTAGGTTAAGTTATAATTAAGGCTGCTTGCCCACATTCAATAAATTAGTGACCAACTTTTTATAGGAGATAAATAGAACATATTGAAAGTAATAGTGGTACGCATACATCCTACGAAAGTCGCGTATAAAAAAGTTGGTCCAATTATCAGTCAGTCACTGATTATCAGATGTAGGTGAGCAGCCTTAATCAGTTTAACCAAGCCACAGACCAAAGCAACAAATGTTTCCAAGCCACAATTTGTCCCCTACATTTACCGAGAAAGAAATGTGTCTTGTATGTGAATACCCTGTAGGAAAATGTATGGGAGCAATAATGTTGTTTGGAAACATTTTGTTGGTTCGGTGTGTGGCAGGGTTTAATGTGGTGTGGTATTGCCTGAAAATGTGTGGGTTTTGAGATGGGAATGTGTGTAAGGCATTATCAATTGTATGGCAATGGTAATAAGAACTATAGTTGAATGTAATTTTCAAAAATATTTTTCTTTATCAGTCTATATCAATTTCAATGATAGTTACTATTTTATTACAATAATAAATTAATTACAGTAAAAAATTTAGTTATGTGTATGTATTTCAATATTGTTAGGTATCCCTAGACTAGAATAAACTTTGTCTTGAAAATCCTATTAACGTTGTAAACAAAAAATATATATACCCAGAATATCTGTACTGTAATTGTTGTATGTACAGTCTCGGAATGAAAAGGTTCGTCAATTTTCAAATTGATTCGTATAATGTGTCGCGAAAACATATTACCTTTTGTAACTATGGTACAGAATAGACTTGGGTTAGGGAAAATAATGTTCTACTGCTCGATAATAAAGTTCAAAATTATTTAGATCAGTGTTGTTTGACAGGATAAATATCTTGTCAACAAGATTTTTGATAAACTAAAACCTTCTTGTTGGTTCAACCTGCCATTATTATTTCTGTCATTGCTAAATATCAAAGAGGTTTTTATATGCCGCGCGTACAAGGCAGTGTATAAAAAAGGATAAAAAAATCAAGCAAAACCTTATTCGATAGCAAACGTCATAATTGTATGTTGGCATAATTGTTTCTTGCAATACTAGTGCAAGTGAAAACCAACTCTAAGGTGACGAACCTTTTCATTCCGAGACTGTACTTTTAGCTATTGAATTTAATTTCTAAGATTGACTTAGAGTAAGATTACAATGTTTCATAAGGTAAATTTTGGAAACTTGTACCTATATTATAGTATATTCTTAATTCTAGAATATGAATAATTATTATAAAGTAACTAAATAAAACAAACATTTTCACTCAAATACTTTATTTCTATTCTATACATACACTATTTACAAATTCCATACTCCTAAGTTGGTACCAACATTGGTTCATATTGTAGTTGGTACCAGTATTGGTCTGTATACTTGAACTAACTACCCTCACTGGCGAGGCTATTGGCCGAGCTGATGGGGTTGGTCCAAATGTTCGGCTCATTAGACCCGGAATATGTTGGTCGCGCTGGTATTATTGGTGATCGCACACATACCCTGTGAAGGGGAAAAAAATGTTAGAGATTTTCTTCTTATTTGCTTGTAAGATACTAAAGTATAAGATACCTGCAGATTTAATCGTATCGTTGTGAGAATTTAGAAATAAAAAGTATATTTAAAACCTTAATTTCATCCAAATTCGTTTAGCCCTTTGAACGTGAAGTAGTAGTAAACATGCCTACATACATACATACTTTCGCAGGACGACAAACAAATAATTATGTAGATAACTCTTGTTAAAAATACTTTTTGATATGATAGATAATAAACCAAACTAATTGTGATGCAAAATTTGTCAGTGCTTTTTTTTTCAAAATTAAACTATTTATTATAGTCCATTCATTTGGCCGTGAGACAAAATGTAAACAAAGAAATACTGGTTGTCAAACTTTTAGCTCTTTTAGGCGAAAAATATATTGCTTTTTTAGAGTTATAAATATGAAAGTAAAATAAGACTAAGTAGGCATCTTTGATAAGTCGTCTATAAGTAATTTAGTTTAGTGTAAAAATCAATAAAAAGGTAATAAACAGGATGAGTTGAGTACAAGTAAAAACAATTCATGTAAGCACTTGAATTGTTTTACTACAAAATAAATAAACAACTATTTATTGGTGATCCTCAGAAGAAGAAGAGCTCCAACTTGGATTTTCCTTTTTTTCTTTTACAAATCGGTAAACGGAGGCTCGTGAAGTCGTTATACACAATATAATTTTTGTAGGGATACGAATCGTCAGTCTCCGTCAGTCTCCTTATCCGTAGAACGCCTTGGTGTATGTTTGGATCTTCGGCGAAGTAAAAGTGCAAGCGCTGTTTGAACCAGGTTCACTTATTTTCATCAAAATCAACGTTCAGATAACAGAAATTTAACGATAACTGAATATAAAACATAATACAATAATTACTTTAAACAAAGAATTATCAAAAATTTACGTATAGTAAACTTTACTATATAATCGGGAAGAAAACACTCACGTCAACAAGTTCTAAAAAAAGAGTAAAAATGACTGGTACAATCCGGCTAAATACGAAAACTATTAATTTTACTTTCATTACTTAAAATGACTGTTCACCTTCATTTAGTAATGTATATGTAATGTAATAAAATGTATCCATAGTTTGAGATTCACAGCATTTTTAGGTTTTAGTAATGTCAATTATCATCGTCATTACTATTACTACCTTAGATGAAGAATTGGTTTCGCTGTGTTCGGTAGGTATCGCCGACGTGGTCAAATGCGGCAACAAATACTACACGTACATACATACCCGGCGTATCCAAGCCAGTCATACTGCAAGCTGCCTGTGAGGCGTATGTTCCTAATGTTTTATTAAATTTTGAACATAATACGTAGTAAAATGTCAGTTTGCGTGGTGAAACTGTGTAAAAATAATACTTCAAGAACCAAATTTCGTGTAATCATCAAAAACAGTATACAACAAAGTCGCTTTCTATGTATGATTAGATCTTTATAACTACGCAACGGATTTTGATGCGGTTTATTTTAATAGATAGAGTGATTCAGTGGGAAGGTCTTTAGCATATTTTATCCCCATATTCTTACGGGAACGAGAACTACGCGGGTGAAACCGCAGGGCGCCGCTAGTCTATATATATAAAAATGTAACCCGTTTCCCGTTATCACGTCGTAACTTGAGAACGGCTAGACCGATTTGGCTTTTTCTTTTGTAGTTTTCTCAGACTCTGTAGAATGTTCTTACGCAATAAAATTAAGAAAATATCTCAGTTAGATTATAAAAAAATACATTTAATTTTGCATATTTTAAAAAACGCGCGTAACGTATGTCAACGTCATTCACAGCCATAGACCAGCAAGCAGACGTACAAAATTAGGCCGCAGAACTCGAAATACTGCATTTTGACAAAATAAAGTAGAGCATCAAAGCTACGCTAAGGCGGTTCGCCGGGTCAGCTAGTATTGAAATAAAAAAAACATAAAGTAACCTGAACCCTAAACACCATTTCCGCATAGCATCGTTGCAATTTGTTTTACACACACTATAGGTTATGAGCATGTCGACCTGTTTAGTGATTGTCGAAAAATTATCGTGAGTGTTGTGACCACAGACAGACACATATATTAATATATTTACTCAAAAAATGCATTGTAGTACGACAGCTATCCGTTGGATTAGGCGTTTGTCTAATCATTTGATTCGGGCTGTTGTATATGCTTTGACAAAAAATCTCCGAGACGCATTACCGGTATTATTTTATGGCCAAAGTGTCTTATTCCCTACCAATTGCTCAAAGGTCGTGATTTCGAGTTTCCAATATTTCGACGCTGTTGCAAGCGCCATGATCACGGATGAACTGAACTGTTCATCCGTGATCATAATAGTTACTCGCTGGCAGTGTGAACATGCGAGTAACTATTAATAATATATGCATCTCATCAGGTATCGCGGTATCAACCAATCTTTCATCTATGGTTACTAAATAGTACTTATAAAACAAAGTTGCTGTCGCTGTCTGTCCGTCCCTATGTATGCTTTAATCTTTAAAACTACGCAACGGATTTTGAAGCGGTTTTTTTAATAGAGTGATACCAGAGGAAAGTTTATATGTATAATACATGCATGATATTGTAGAGAAACACTGATAAATCTAGGGGTTTCTAATGTGATGTCGTAAAAAACTCATTTTTTGCGCTTATATTGCAAAAGTATTTAATCTAAAAGAAATTTGCCTTTTACATGATTTGATTTCAATAAGTATTTTAGAAGATATCTTAGTTTTAAAATAACATAACAGCAAAATTATGATCAAGGCCACAGATTACTAAATAGTTACTACGACAAGGCGACCCGGCTAGTGCACGGCGGCACAGAATAACTATTTTTTCACCTTCTACGTAAATGAAGTCGCGTGTCAAAATAATTATTACACGCGAACGAAGTTGAGGGCTAAAGCTAGTATGTTATATATTCTATATTTCAAAGATTAATTAAATAACCTTTTTCATGGTTTGTTTACATTTTGTCTCACCGCCAAGTGAATGGATTATAGATAGTAGTTTTTTTAAAGACGCTCCTTCACCGGGAGCATTCGCGTGTAATGTAACGTTACAGATTTGAGCATTACATCAGTGAAGGAGGAGAACCGAGCATTACAATGCGCACCTTGTAATTTATTAATTGTAATTTGTAATTATTACACGCGAATGCTCGTAAGTCAGGGAGGTATTATTGTAATGTAATGCTCAAAGACGAGTCTGTAACGTTACAATACACGCGAATGTTCCCGATGAAGTAGCACCTTTAGATAGAAGTATATTTATTTAATATAATATTCATGCATTTTATGTTTTAATATTTATTTTTAGGTAAGTATATTTTATTTATTTTGTGCTAGAGTGCCACCATGCGACTGACCTCAGTATCAGCTCATTCCAAATATAGTCCTATAAAATTCCATTATAATTATTAATTATAACAAGTATGATTCTTTAGAGACAATTTTGAAATAATCTCAACATATCATCATTCACTACATCATCTCATTATAGTAACTGACCCCTAACTAAGATCGAAGCTTGTATCTAATTATTATAAACTTTTACTTTACTCACACACACTTTAAAACTTGGCGTAGGTAGGTATAAAGAAAAAAACATGATGAAGGAAATTCGTACTTTAAAGTTGAGTCCAAAAGTTAAAAAAAAAAACGTTGTTCAGAACCGTTGGGGTTCTGATAAACGTTCTTTTTTCAATTCTACTCAACTAAAACACTCACGAGTTGACATCTTCCAGTTTCCTCAACAACCGCTCATTCTCTCTGCTCAGTAACTCCTGGTCCCTTAACAGCTGGTCCCTCACACTGAACAGTTCAGTGTTCTCGTTCCTCAAAGCCGTGTTCTCTTCCATATGAAGTTGTACCAGTTCAACCAACTCAGATTGAGGGAGTTGGTATAACTTGTTCGGTTCTAAACGAGCTGGGCTTGGGATTTGTCTGGTATCTGAAAGATTTTAGTGTGGTTTGATTAGATATAATTGATGTGATGCGAAATTATTTTGGGTTAATAAAGATTTATTTATAGGATTCCGACCGTTTTCGGCCACGGCGACTACTTCACCTCCGGCTACGACTGTCTGTCGTGTGCCCTCATGTGGCTTATGTAGTTAATAAGGATAAAATGTAGATGAAATGTCAAATGTGTGTCTTATTATTATTATTTTTAAATGGTGACAACGCTGGATTAAGAGTGCTTGTCCACCAAAGAAAGGCACTCTTTATAAGGTGATCTCAAACCCGAGCGATTTGGGAAATAGCAAACATTAATATCTGGACTCAGGATTTTAACCCGGGAACTCAGGCTTGGTAGACAGACGCACATGCCAAATTTACACCATTAGTATATGTTCGGTTTATTAGTATTAATACCTAATACCGAACATCTTAGCTTGCAATTTACGTTCGCGACGTTCTGTGAGGCAAGCAGTTTTAATTAATTGAATTTTATAAATAATATTCCATATTAGTGCAAATTTAATCGCCGGTCTATTCGGGTGCATTCAAGAACATTTAACATTAACATTTTCATTAACATTTTTACAATTTTATTTTCTTAAGAACAACATAGTGAAAGACAATACATTATTTAGTTTCTATATATTAGTTTTATTCGAACAATCACGGCAACCTCGCACTCAGCCCGACATTCTTTCTCAGCCTTCAGCCCGACAGTATACTCACTAAACTCGCTATAATCCGTCTGTACATGCAGCGCTGTTCTCAAGTGCTGGTTCTCAGCTTGAAGTACTTCTACTTCTCTTTTCAGGCTCAGGATTAGAGCGTCTCTGGCGTCCTAGAAATTCATAACAAGTTCATTAGCAATGGAAGGTTAAGGTTACTCTAGTTTTAGAAAGTTATTGAAACAGGGAAGCAGGTAGAGCTGAAAATGTAGTGAAATTTGATAAATTCTGGTTTGTATATACCATTTTAATGATAGGTTTGGACTTGATTTTCTTGGCCCGTGCCGCGTACCGGAGCGTGTTGATCGTCTCGTTCAGATTCGATCTGGTCGGAGCTATGCACGCGATCTGAAACACGATATCAAACTTTAATTATCTCATTTACGTAATTTACACTGTAAGCTCTGAAAATATAACCCAAGCTCTAACAGCTGCAGTTTTAATATTCACATTTTCTATCATATAGGACTTTTTTTCTTAGGATTCTATTCACATATACAGAAGCCTAACTATAGGATTACAAAATTGGCATGGCACAACATCAGGGGCCATAATAAAACATTAAAACACAAGTTCTATAAATCGTTTGTATCTTCTTTACCCTAGATCCAAGTTACAAACCTACTTTGGGGACAGATGCTATAAGTATGATAAGATTGATAAGTATCTTAGTTTGTAAACCACCATGAATGAGTAGTATGTGTGTAGTTTCTGATACCACCGGTTATACCTAAACCTTCTTAACAGCAGTTGCTACAAGTTCAAATAGTTTTTATATCCTGATACGATTTATCCTATCCTAGTGTTGTATACCATGAGCGTGACGCCGTTGCCGGCGAGGCTGTCGGCGAGCAGCTTGGTGAGCTTGCTGTCGCGGTACGGGATGTGGCCGCGCTTCTTGCCGTCGCTCAGCTGCGCGATGCAGTACCCTGGGGACACGGGCAGACACCATTTTTTTCTACTGAATGTGATTAGATTGGAACCCATGAAGATATCTAAATGGTAGGTTTCGTATTCAACAAAAGCTAAAGGGGACACGTCATACTACTGATGGACTGATGGGAACCGAAATCAGAAGGTTATGGCATTAAATTTTGGTCGGGAGAACTTTTTAAATTCCAGCATTATTATTATGTAAAAGCTAATTGTACTTTGGAAATCTCATCCCCTAAAGTATTTGAAAGGAGATGAGTTTGACGTTCACACAACTACACAACAGGCAAGCTAGAAATAAACACAAACTGACCCAGCACCATAAGACTCCTATTAATATTATTGGCCTCCTCCAGCGTCTTGCCGGTACTGTGCGTCCGCTTGGTCAGCTCGCTGCCCGCGAGGTCCACGAAGTTGATCTTCCCGTGCGTGGGCGGCGCGGGGGCGGAGGCGCCGTCCGCGGGCGGAGCCCTGCGCACGCGCACGCACAGCACGGTGTGTGAACGGGAAGAGGATGCGTTCATCGCGTGAGACCCTACTGCGCGGTTACGCATGCCTGGAATTGGAGATGGAGATTTTTAAATAAATGTATTTTTGTTACTGATATCAATATTTCTAATATCAGTTTAATTAACTGGATATCAGGAGTACTTTCTCAATTTGTTTAAAGAGACATTGCAATGCAATAGAATTGCGAGTCGCCCGCAATTCAGGCACTTCAGCCTATTTTCCGATTCCTTGGGAATTGTGGTTAAAAAGTGTGCTTTTCTGCGGGGAATAATTATAAGTAGAATATTAAAGATCAACCAACCTTCTTCTAATACAGCGAAAAGATCATCCAACTCCTCGCAGTCAACCATGAACAAATTCTCCACATAGAAGCTCCTGCTCTCCTTCGACCACCGCACTTGGAGCGGCTTCCGCGCCGTGCCAGGGTTCAACAGGTCTATCACCTGGTGGACAGGAAATATCGTTAAGTCGCCAAAGGCCAAGGCCAGAGGCCACGGCCGGGGAAGTTGGTAAGTAGGAGAAGTTGGTCAGACGGGGAATGTGGTCAGGCAGGGAATATGGTCAGACGGGGAAGTTGGTCAGTTGGGGAAGTTGGTCAGACGGGGAAGTTGGTCAGTTGGGGAAGTTGGTCAGTTGGGGAAGTTGGTCAGATGGGGAAGTTGGTCAGACGGGGAAGTTGGTCAGTTGGGGAAATTGGTCAGACGGGGAAGTTAGCCAGATAGGGAAGTTGGTCTGTTGGGGAAGTTGGTCAGACGGGGAAGTTAGCCAGATAGGGAAGTTGGTGAGTTGGGGAAGTTGGTCAGACGGGGAAGTTGGTCAGATGGGGAAGTTGGTCAGACGGGGAAGTTGGTCAGTTGGGGAAATTGGTCAGACGGGGAAGTTGGTCTGTTGGGGAAGTTGGTCAGACGGGGAAGTTGGCGAGATAGGGAAGTTGGTCGGTTGGGGAAGTTGGTCAGTTGGGGAAGTTGGTCAGATGGGGAAGTTGGTCAGACGGGGAAGTTGGTCAGTTGGGGAAATTGGTCAGACGGGGAAGTTAGCCAGATAGGGAAGTTGGTCGGATGGGGAAGTTGGTCAGATGGGGAAGTTGGTCTGACGGGGAAGTTGGTCAGTTGGGGAAGTTGGTCAGATGGGGAAATTGGTCAGTTGAGGAAGTTGGTCAGATGGGGAAGTTGGTCAGACGGGGAAGTTGGTCAGTTGGGGAAATTGGTCAGACGGGGAAGTTGGCCAGATAGGGAAGTTGGTCAGTTGGTGAAGTTGGTCAGATGGGGAAGTTGGTCAGATGGGGAAGTTGGTCAGTTAGGGAAAATGGTCTGTTGGGGACGTTGGTCAGACGGGAAAGTTGGCCTGATAGGGAAGTTGGTCAGTTGGGGAAGTTGGTCAGTTGGGGAAGTTGGTCAGATGGGGAAGTTGGTCCGTTGGGGAAGTTGGTCAGATGGGGAAGTTGGTCAGATGGGGAAGTTGGTCAGTTGGGGAAGTTCGTCAGATGGGGAAGTTGGTCAGACGGGGAAGTTGGTCAGTTGGGGAAATTGGTCAGACGGGGAAGTTGGCCAGATAGGGAAGTTGGTCAGTTGGGGAAGTTGGTCAGATAGGCAAGTTGGTCAGTTAGGGAAGTTGGTCAGACGGGGAAATTGGTCAGACGGGGAAGTTGGTCAGACAGGGAAGGCCAAGGCCAAAGGCCAAGGCCGGGGAAGTTGGTAAGTTGGAGAAGTTGGTCAGATGGGGAAGTTGGTCCGTTGGGGAAGTTGGTCAGATGGGGAAGTTGGTCAGACGGGGAAATTGGTCAGACGGGGAAATTGGTCAGACGGGGAAGTTGGTCAGACAGGGAAGGCCAAGGCCAAGGCCGGGGAAGTTGGTAAGTTGGAGAAGTTGGCCAGATAGGTAAGTTGGTCAGACGGGAAAATTGGTCAGACGGGGAAGTTAGCCAGATAGGGAAGTTGGTCGGATGGGGAAGTTGGTCAGATGGGGAAGTTGGTCTGACGGGGAAGTTGGTCAGTTGGGGAAGTTGGTCAGATGGGGAAGTTGGTCAGTTGAGGAAGTTGGTCAGATGGGGAAGTTGGTCAGACGGGGAAGTTGGTCAGTTGGGGAAATTGGTCAGACGGGGAAGTTGGCCAGATAGGGAAGTTGGTCAGTTGGGGAAGTTGGTCAGATGGGGAAATTGGTCAGACGGGGAAGTTGGTCAGACAGGGAAGTTGGTCTGTTGGGGAAGTTGGTCAGACGGGGAAGTTGGCCTGATAGGGAAGTTGGTCAGTTGGGGAAGTTGGTCAGTTGGGGAAGTTGGTCAGATGGGGAAGTTGGTCCGTTGGGGAAGTTGGTCAGATGGGGAAGTTGGTCAGATGGGGAAGTTGGTCAGTTGGGGAAGTTCGTCAGATGGGGAAGTTGGTCAGACGGGGAAGTTGGTCAGTTGGGAAAATTGGTCAGACGGGGAAGTTGGCCAGATAGGGAAGTTGGTCAGTTGGGGAAGTTGGTCAGATAGGCAAGTTGGTCAGTTAAGGAAGTTGGTCAGACGGGGAAATTGGTCAGACGGGGAAGTTGGTCAGACAGGGAAGGCCAAGGCCAAAGGCCAAGGCCGGGGAAGTTGGTAAGTTGGAGAAGTTGGTCAGATGGGGAAGTTGGTCCGTTGGGGAAGTTGGTCAGATGGGGAAGTTGGTCAGACGGGGAAATTGGTCAGACGGGGAAATTGGTCAGACGGGGAAGTTGGTCAGACAGGGAAGGCCAAGGCCAAGGCCGGGGAAGTTGGTAAGTTGGAGAAGTTGGCCAGATAGGGAAGTTGGTCAGACGGGGAAATTGGTCAGACGGGGAAATTGGTCAGACGGGGAAGTTGGCCAGATAGGGAAGTTGGTCAGTTGGGGAAGTTGGTCAGATGGGGAAGTTGGTCAGATGGGGAAGTTGGTCAGACGGGGAAGTTGGTCAGTTGGGGAAGTTCGTCAGATGGGGAAGTTGGTCAGACGGGGAAGTTGGTCAGTTGGGGAAATTGGTCAGACGGGGAAGTTGGCCAGATAGGGAAGTTGGTCAGTTGGGGAAGTTGGTCAGATAGGCAAGTTGGTCAGTTAGGGAAGTTGGTCAGACGGGGAAATTGGTCAGACGGGGAAGTTGGTCAGACAGGGAAGGCCAAGGCCAAAGGCCAAGGCCGGGGAAGTTGGTAAGTTGGAGAAGTTGGTCAGATGGGGAAGTTGGTCCGTTGGGGAAGTTGGTCAGATGGGGAAGTTGGTCAGACGGGGAAATTGGTCAGACGGGGAAATTGGTCAGACAGGGAAGTTGGTCAGACAGGGAAGGCCAAGGCCAAGGCCGGGGAAGTTGGTAAGTTGGAGAAGTTGGCCAGATAGGTAAGTTGGTCAGACGGGGAAATTGGTCAGACGGGGAAGTTAGCCAGATAGGGAAGTTGGTCGGATGGGGAAGTTGGTCAGACGGGGAAATTGGTCAGACGGGGAAGTTGGTCAGACAGGGAAGGCCAAGGCCAAAGGCCAAGGCCGGGGAAGTTGGTAAGTTGGAGAAGTTGGTCAGATGTGGAAGTTGGTCCGTTGGGAAGTTGGTCAGATGGGGAAGTTGGTCAGACGGGGAAATTGGTCAGACGGGGAAATTGGTCAGACGGGGAAGTTGGTCAGACAGGGAAGGCCAAGGCCAAGGCCGGGGAAGTTGGTAAGTTGGAGAAGTTGGCCAGATAGGGAAGTTGGTCAGACGGGGAAATTGGTCAGACGGGGAAATTGGTCAGACGGGGAAGTTGGCCAGATAGGGAAGTTGGTCAGTTGGGGAAGTTGGTCAGATGGGGAAGTTGGTCAGATGGGGAAGTTGGTCAGACGGGGAAGTTGGTCAGTTGGGGAAATTGGTCAGACGGGGAAGTTGGTCTGTTGGGGAAGTTGGTCAGACGGGGAAGTTGGCGAGATAGGGAAGTTGGTCGGTTGGGGAAGTTGGTCAGATGGGGAAGTTGGTCAGACGGGGAAGTTGGTCAGTTGGGGAAATTGGTCAGACGGGGAAGTTAGCCAGATAGGGAAGTTGGTCGGATGGGGAAGTTGGTCAGATGGGGAAGTTGGTCTGACGGGGAAGTTGGTCAGTTGGGGAAGTTGGTCAGATGGGGAAGTTGGTCAATTGAGGAAGTTGGTCAGATGGGGAAGTTGGTCAGACGGGGAAGTTGGTCCGTTGGGGAAGTTGGTCAGATGGGGAAGTTGGTCAGATGGGGAAGTTGGTCAGTTGGGGAAGTTCGTCAGATGGGGAAGTTGGTCAGTTGAGGAAGTTGGTCAGATGGGGAAGTTGGTCAGACGGGGTAGTTGGTCAGTTGGGGAAATTGGTCAGACGGGGAAGTTGGCCAGATAGGGAAGTTGGTCAGTTGGGGAAGTTGGTCTGTTGGGGAAGTTGGTCAGACGGGGAAGTTGGCCTGATAGGGAAGTTGGTCAGTTGGGGAAGTTGGTCAGTTGGGGAAGTTGGTCAGATGGGGAAGTTGGTCAGATGGGGAAGTTGGTCAGTTAGGGAAGTTGGTCTGTTGGGGAAGTTGGTCAGACGGGGAAGTTGGCCTGATAGGGAAGTTGGTCAGTTGGGGAAGTTGGTCAGTTGGGGAAGTTGGTCAGATGGGGAAGTTGGTCCGTTGGGGAAGTTGGTCAGATGGGGAAGTTGGTCAGATGGGGAAGTTGGTCAGTTGGGGAAGTTCGTCAGATGGGGAAGTTGGTCAGACGGGGAAGTTGGTCAGTTGGGGAAATTGGTCAGACGGGGAAGTTGGCCAGATAGGGAAGTTGGTCAGTTGGGGAAGTTGGTCAGATAGGCAAGTTGGTCAGTTAGGGAAGTTGGTCAGACGGGGAAATTGGTCAGACGGGGAAGTTGGTCAGACAGGGAAGGCCAAGGCCAAAGGCCAAGGCCGGGGAAGTTGGTAAGTTGGAGAAGTTGGTCAGATGTGGAAGTTGGTCCGTTGGGAAGTTGGTCAGATGGGGAAGTTGGTCAGACGGGGAAATTGGTCAGACGGGGAAATTGGTCAGACGGGGAAGTTGGTCAGACAGGGAAGGCCAAGGCCAAGGCCGGGGAAGTTGGTAAGTTGGAGAAGTTGGCCAGATAGGGAAGTTGGTCAGACGGGGAAATTGGTCAGACGGGGAAATTGGTCAGACGGGGAAGTTGGCCAGATAGGGAAGTTGGTCAGTTGGGGAAGTTGGTCAGATGGGGAAGTTGGTCAGATGGGGAAGTTGGTCAGACGGGGAAGTTGGTCAGTTGGGGAAATTGGTCAGACGGGGAAGTTGGTCTGTTGGGGAAGTTGGTCAGACGGGGAAGTTGGCGAGATAGGGAAGTTGGTCGGTTGGGGAAGTTGGTCAGTTGGGGAAGTTGGTCAGATGGGGAAGTTGGTCAGACGGGGAAGTTGGTCAGTTGGGGAAATTGGTCAGACGGGGAAGTTAGCCAGATAGGGAAGTTGGTCGGATGGGGAAGTTGGTCAGATGGGGAAGTTGGTCTGACGGGGAAGTTGGTCAGTTGGGGAAGTTGGTCAGATGGGGAAGTTGGTCAGTTGAGGAAGTTGGTCAGATGGGGAAGTTGGTCAGACGGGGAAGTTGGTCCGTTGGGGAAGTTGGTCAGATGGGGAAGTTGGTCAGATGGGGAAGTTGGTCAGTTGGGGAAATTGGTCAGACGGGGAAGTTGGCCAGATAGGGAAGTTGGTCAGTTGGGGAAGTTGGTCAGATAGGCAAGTTGTTCAGTTAAGGAAGTTGGTCAGACGGGGAAATTGGTCAGACGGGGAAGTTGGTCAGACAGGGAAGGCCAAGGCCAAAGGCCAAGGCCGGGGAAGTTGGTAAGTTGGAGAAGTTGGTCAGATGGGGAAGTTGGTCCGTTGGGGAAGTTGGTCAGATGGGGAAGTTGGTCAGACGGGGAAATTGGTCAGACGGGGAAATTGGTCAGACGGGGAAGTTGGTCAGACAGGGAAGGCCAAGGCCAAGGCCGGGGAAGTTGGTAAGTTGGAGAAGTTGGCCAGATAGGGAAGTTGGTTAGACGGGGAAATTGGTCAGACGGGGAAATTGGTCAGACGGGGAAGTTGGCCAGATAGGGAAGTTGGTCAGTTGGGGAAGTTGGTCAGATGGGGAAGTTGGTCAGACGGGGAAATTGGTCAGACGGGGAAGTTGGTCAGTTGGGGAAATTGGTCAGACGGGGAAGTTGGCCAGATAGGGAAGTTGGTCAGTTGGGGAAGTTGGTCAGACGGGGAAGTTGGCCAGATAGGGAAGTTGGTCAGTTGGGGAAGTTGGTCAGACGGGGAAGTTGGTCAGTTGGGGCAATTGGTCGGATGGGGAAGTTAGTCCGTTGGGGAAGTTGGTCAGATGGGGAAGTTGGTCAGACGGGGAAATTGGTCAGACGGGGAAATTGGTCAGACGGGGAAGTTGGCCAGATAGGGAAGTTGGTCAGTTGGGGAAGTTGGTCAGTTGGGGAAGTTGGCCAGATAGGGAAGTTGGTCAGATGGGGAAGTTGGTCAGACGGGGAAATTGGTCAGACGGGGAAATTGGTCAGACGGGGAAGTTGGCCAGATAGGGAAGTTGGTCAGTTGGGGAAGTTGGTCAGTTGGGGAAGTTGGCCAGATAGGGAAGTTGGTCAGATGGGGAAGTTGGTCAGACGGGGAAGTTGGTAAGTTGGAGAAGTTGGCCAGATAGGGAAGTTGGTCAGACGGGGAAATTGGTCAGACGGGGAAATTGGTCAGACGGGGAAGTTGGCCAGATAGGGAAGTTGGTCAGTTAGGGAAGTTGGTCAGATGGGGAAGTTGGTCAGACGGGGAAATTGGTCAGACGGGGAAGTTGGTCAGTTGGGGAAATTGGTCAGACGGGGAAGTTGGCCAGATAGGGAAGTTGGTCAGTTGGGGAAGTTGGTCAGATAGGCAAGTTGGTCAGTTAGGGAAGTTGGTCAGACGGGGAAATTGGTCAGACGGGGAAGTTGGTCAGACAGGGAAGGCCAAGGCCAAAGGCCAAGGCCGGGGAAGTTGGTAAGTTGGAGAAGTTGGTCAGATGGGGAAGTTGGTCCGTTGGGGAAGTTGGTCAGATGGGGAAGTTGGTCAGACGGGGAAATTGGTCAGACGGGGAAATTGGTCAGACGGGGAAGTTGGTCAGACAGGGAAGGCCAAGGCCAAGGCCGGGGAAGTTGGTATGTTGGAGAAGTTGGCCAGATAGGGAAGTTGGTCAGACGGGGAAATTGGTCAGACGGGGAAATTGGTCAGACGGGGAAGTTGGCCAGATAGGGAAGTTGGTCAGTTGGGGAAGTTGGTCAGATGGGGAAGTTGGTCAGACGGGGAAATTGGTCAGACGGGGTAATTGGTCAGACGGGGAAGTTGGTCAGATGGGGAAGTTGGTCAGTTGGGAAAGTTGGTCAGATGGGGAAGTTGATCAGACGGGGAAGTTGGTCAGTTGGGGAAATTGGTCGGATGGGGAAGTTAGTCCGTTGGGGAAGTTGGTCAGATGGGGAAGTTGGTCAGACGGGGAAATTGGTCAGACGGGGAAATTGGTCAGACGGGGAAGTTGGCCAGATAGGGAAGTTGGTCAGTTGGGGAAGTTGGTCAGTTGGGGAAGTTGGCCAGATAGGGAAGTTGGTCAGATGGGGAAGTTGGTCAGACGGGGAAGTTGGTCAGTTGGGGAAGTTGGTCAGTTGGGGAAGTTGGTCAGATGGGCAAGTTGGTCAGTTAGGGAAGTTAGTCAGATAGGGAAGTTGGTCAGTTGGGGAAGTTGGTCAGACGGGGAAGTTGGTCAATTGGGGAAATTGGTCAGACGGGGAAGTTGGCCAGATAGGGACGTTGGTCAGATGGGGAAGTTGGTCTGATGGGGAAGTTGGTCAGACGGGGAAGTTGGCCAGATAGGGAAGTTGGTCAGTTGGGGAAGTTGGTCAGATGGGGAAGTTGGTCAGACGGGGAAATTGGTCAGACGGGGAAATTGGTCAGACGAGGAAGTTGGCCAGATAGGGAAGTTGGTCAGTTGGGGAAGTTGGTCAGACGAGGAAGTTGGCCAGATAGGGAAGTTGGTCAATTGGGGAAATTGGTCAGACGGGGAAGTTGGCCAGATAGGGACGTTGGTCAGATGGGGAAGTTGGTCTGATGGGGAAGTTGGTCAGACGGGGAAGTTGGCCAGATAGGGAAGTTGGTCAGTTGGGGAAGTTGGTCAGTTGGGAAAATTGGTCAGACGGGGAAGTTGGCCAGATAGGGAAGTTGGTCAGTTGGGGAAGTTGGTCAGATAGGCAAGTTGGTCAGTTAAGGAAGTTGGTCAGACGGGGAAATTGGTCAGACGGGGAAGTTGGTCAGACAGGGAAGGCCAAGGCCAAAGGCCAAGGCCGGGGAAGTTGGTAAGTTGGAGAAGTTGGTCAGATGGGGAAGTTGGTCCGTTGGGGAAGTTGGTCAGATGGGGAAGTTGGTCAGACGGGGAAATTGGTCAGACGGGGAAATTGGTCAGACGGGGAAATTGGTCAGACGGGGAAATTGGTCAGACGGGGAAGTTGGCCAGATAGGGAAGTTGGTCAGTTGGGGAAGTTGGTTAGATGGGGAAGTTGGTCAGACGGGGAAATTGGTCAGACGGGGAAGTTGGTCAGTTGGGGAAATTGGTCAGACGGGGAAGTTGGCCAGATAGGGAAGTTGGTCAGTTGGGGAAGTTGGTCAGACGGGGAAGTTGGCCAGATAGGGAAGTTGGTCAGTTGGGGAAGTTGGTCAGACGGGGAAGTTGGTCAGTTGGGGCAATTGGTCGGATGGGGAAGTTAGTCCGTTGGGGAAGTTGGTCAGATGGGGAAGTTGGTCAGACGGGGAAATTGGTCAGACGGGGAAATTGGTCAGACGGGGAAGTTGGCCAGATAGGGAAGTTGGTCAGTTGGGGAAGTTGGTCAGTTGGGGAAGTTGGCCAGATAGGGAAGTTGGTCAGATGGGGAAGTTGGTCAGACGGGGAAATTGGTCAGACGGGGAAATTGGTCAGACGGGGAAGTTGGCCAGATAGGGAAGTTGGTCAGTTGGGGAAGTTGGTCAGTTGGGGAAGTTGGCCAGATAGGGAAGTTGGTCAGATGGGGAAGTTGGTCAGACGGGGAAGTTGGTAAGTTGGAGAAGTTGGCCAGATAGGGAAGTTGGTCAGACGGGGAAATTGGTCAGACGGGGAAATTGGTCAGACGGGGAAGTTGGCCAGATAGGGAAGTTGGTCAGTTAGGGAAGTTGGTCAGATGGGGAAGTTGGTCAGACGGGGAAATTGGTCAGACGGGGAAGTTGGTCAGTTGGGGAAATTGGTCAGACGGGGAAGTTGGTCAGTTGAGGAAGTTGGTCAGATGGGGAAGTTGGTCAGACGGGGAAGTTGGTCCGTTGGGGAAGTTGGTCAGATGGGGAAGTTGGTCAGATGGGGAAGTTGGTCAGTTGGGGAAGTTCGTCAGATGGGGAAGTTGGTCAGTTGAGGAAGTTGGTCAGATGGGGAAGTTGGTCAGACGGGGAAGTTGGTCAGTTGGGGAAATTGGTCAGACGGGGAAGTTGGCCAGATAGGGAAGTTGGTCAGTTGGGGAAGTTGGTCTGTTGGGGAAGTTGGTCAGACGGGGAAGTTGGCCTGATAGGGAAGTTGGTCAGTTGGGGAAGTTGGTCAGTTGGGGAAGTTGGTCAGATGGGGAAGTTGGTCAGATGGGGAAGTTGGTCAGTTAGGGAAGTTGGTCTGTTGGGGAAGTTGGTCAGACGGGGAAGTTGGCCTGATAGGGAAGTTGGTCAGTTGGGGAAGTTGGTCAGTTGGGGAAGTTGGTCAGATGGGGAAGTTGGTCCGTTGGGGAAGTTGGTCAGATGGGGAAGTTGGTCAGATGGGGAAGTTGGTCCGTTGGGGAAGTTGGTCAGATGGGGAAGTTGGTCAGATGGGGAAGTTGGTCAGTTGGGGAAGTTCGTCAGATGGGGAAGTTGGTCAGACGGGGAAGTTGGTCAGTTGGGGAAATTGGTCAGACGGGGAAGTTGGCCAGATAGGGAAGTTGGTCAGTTGGGGAAGTTGGTCAGATAGGCAAGTTGGTCAGTTAGGGAAGTTGGTCAGACGGGGAAATTGGTCAGACGGGGAAGTTGGTCAGACAGGGAAGGCCAAGGCCAAAGGCCAAGGCCGGGGAAGTTGGTAAGTTGGGGAAGTTGGCCTGATAGGGAAGTTGGTCAGTTGGGGAAGTTGGTCAGTTGGGGAAGTTGGTCAGATGGGGAAGTTGGTCCGTTGGGGAAGTTGGTCAGATGGGGAAGTTGGTCAGATGGGGAAGTTGGTCAGTTGGGGAAGTTCGTCAGATGGGGAAGTTGGTCAGACGGGGAAGTTGGTCAGTTGGGGAAATTGGTCAGACGGGGAAGTTGGCCAGATAGGGAAGTTGGTCAGTTGGGGAAGTTGGTCAGATAGGCAAGTTGGTCAGTTAGGGAAGTTGGTCAGACGGGGAAATTGGTCAGACGGGGAAGTTGGTCAGACAGGGAAGGCCAAGGCCAAAGGCCAAGGCCGGGGAAGTTGGTAAGTTGGAGAAGTTGGTCAGATGTGGAAGTTGGTCCGTTGGGAAGTTGGTCAGATGGGGAAGTTGGTCAGACGGGGAAATTGGTCAGACGGGGAAATTGGTCAGACGGGGAAGTTGGTCAGACAGGGAAGGCCAAGGCCAAGGCCGGGGAAGTTGGTAAGTTGGAGAAGTTGGCCAGATAGGGAAGTTGGTCAGACGGGGAAATTGGTCAGACGGGGAAATTGGTCAGACGGGGAAGTTGGTCAGACGGGGAAGTTGGCCAGATAGGGAAGTTGGTCAGTTGGGGAAGTTGGTCAGATAGGCAAGTTGGTCAGTTAGGGAAGTTGGTCAGACGGGGAAATTGGTCAGACGGGGAAGTTGGTCAGACAGGGAAGGCCAAGGCCAAGGCCGGGGAAGTTGGTAAGTTGGAGAAGTTGGCCAGATAGGTAAGTTGGTCAGACGGGAAAATTGGTCAGACGGGGAAGTTAGCCAGATAGGGAAGTTGGTCGGATGGGGAAGTTGGTCAGATGGGGAAGTTGGTCTGACGGGGAAGTTGGTCAGTTGGGGAAGTTGGTCAGATGGGGAAGTTGGTCAGTTGAGGAAGTTGGTCAGATGGGGAAGTTGGTCAGACGGGGAAGTTGGTCAGTTGGGGAAATTGGTCAGACGGGGAAGTTGGCCAGATAGGGAAGTTGGTCAGTTGGGGAAGTTGGTCAGATGGGGAAATTGGTCAGACGGGGAAGTTGGTCAGACAGGGAAGTTGGTCTGTTGGGGAAGTTGGTCAGACGGGGAAGTTGGCCTGATAGGGAAGTTGGTCAGTTGGGGAAGTTGGTCAGTTGGGGAAGTTGGTCAGATGGGGAAGTTGGTCCGTTGGGGAAGTTGGTCAGATGGGGAAGTTGGTCAGATGGGGAAGTTGGTCAGTTGGGGAAGTTCGTCAGATGGGGAAGTTGGTCAGACGGGGAAGTTGGTCAGTTGGGAAAATTGGTCAGACGGGGAAGTTGGCCAGATAGGGAAGTTGGTCAGTTGGGGAAGTTGGTCAGATAGGCAAGTTGGTCAGTTAAGGAAGTTGGTCAGACGGGGAAATTGGTCAGACGGGGAAGTTGGTCAGACAGGGAAGGCCAAGGCCAAAGGCCAAGGCCGGGGAAGTTGGTAAGTTGGAGAAGTTGGTCAGATGGGGAAGTTGGTCCGTTGGGGAAGTTGGTCAGATGGGGAAGTTGGTCAGACGGGGAAATTGGTCAGACGGGGAAATTGGTCAGACGGGGAAGTTGGTCAGACAGGGAAGGCCAAGGCCAAGGCCGGGGAAGTTGGTAAGTTGGAGAAGTTGGCCAGATAGGGAAGTTGGTCAGACGGGGAAATTGGTCAGACGGGGAAATTGGTCAGACGGGGAAGTTGGCCAGATAGGGAAGTTGGTCAGTTGGGGAAGTTGGTCAGATGGGGAAGTTGGTCAGATGGGGAAGTTGGTCAGACGGGGAAGTTGGTCAGTTGGGGAAGTTCGTCAGATGGGGAAGTTGGTCAGACGGGGAAGTTGGTCAGTTGGGGAAATTGGTCAGACGGGGAAGTTGGCCAGATAGGGAAGTTGGTCAGTTGGGGAAGTTGGTCAGATAGGCAAGTTGGTCAGTTAGGGAAGTTGGTCAGACGGGGAAATTGGTCAGACGGGGAAGTTGGTCAGACAGGGAAGGCCAAGGCCAAAGGCCAAGGCCGGGGAAGTTGGTAAGTTGGAGAAGTTGGTCAGATGGGGAAGTTGGTCCGTTGGGGAAGTTGGTCAGATGGGGAAGTTGGTCAGACGGGGAAATTGGTCAGACGGGGAAATTGGTCAGACAGGGAAGTTGGTCAGACAGGGAAGGCCAAGGCCAAGGCCGGGGAAGTTGGTAAGTTGGAGAAGTTGGCCAGATAGGTAAGTTGGTCAGACGGGGAAATTGGTCAGACGGGGAAGTTAGCCAGATAGGGAAGTTGGTCGGATGGGGAAGTTGGTCAGACGGGGAAATTGGTCAGACGGGGAAGTTGGTCAGACAGGGAAGGCCAAGGCCAAAGGCCAAGGCCGGGGAAGTTGGTAAGTTGGAGAAGTTGGTCAGATGTGGAAGTTGGTCCGTTGGGAAGTTGGTCAGATGGGGAAGTTGGTCAGACGGGGAAATTGGTCAGACGGGGAAATTGGTCAGACGGGGAAGTTGGTCAGACAGGGAAGGCCAAGGCCAAGGCCGGGGAAGTTGGTAAGTTGGAGAAGTTGGCCAGATAGGGAAGTTGGTCAGACGGGGAAATTGGTCAGACGGGGAAATTGGTCAGACGGGGAAGTTGGCCAGATAGGGAAGTTGGTCAGTTGGGGAAGTTGGTCAGATGGGGAAGTTGGTCAGATGGGGAAGTTGGTCAGACGGGGAAGTTGGTCAGTTGGGGAAATTGGTCAGACGGGGAAGTTGGTCTGTTGGGGAAGTTGGTCAGACGGGGAAGTTGGCGAGATAGGGAAGTTGGTCGGTTGGGGAAGTTGGTCAGATGGGGAAGTTGGTCAGACGGGGAAGTTGGTCAGTTGGGGAAATTGGTCAGACGGGGAAGTTAGCCAGATAGGGAAGTTGGTCGGATGGGGAAGTTGGTCAGATGGGGAAGTTGGTCTGACGGGGAAGTTGGTCAGTTGGGGAAGTTGGTCAGATGGGGAAGTTGGTCAGTTGAGGAAGTTGGTCAGATGGGGAAGTTGGTCAGACGGGGAAGTTGGTCCGTTGGGGAAGTTGGTCAGACGGGGAAGTTGGTCCGTTGGGGAAGTTGGTCAGTTGGGGAAGTTCGTCAGATGGGGAAGTTGGTCAGTTGAGGAAGTTGGTCAGATGGGGAAGTTGGTCAGACGGGGTAGTTGGTCAGTTGGGGAAATTGGTCAGACGGGGAAGTTGGCCAGATAGGGAAGTTGGTCAGTTGGGGAAGTTGGTCTGTTGGGGAAGTTGGTCAGACGGGGAAGTTGGCCTGATAGGGAAGTTGGTCAGTTGGGGAAGTTGGTCAGTTGGGGAAGTTGGTCAGATGGGGAAGTTGGTCAGATGGGGAAGTTGGTCAGACGGGGAAGTTGGCCTGATAGGGAAGTTGGTCAGTTGGGGAAGTTGGTCAGTTGGGGAAGTTGGTCAGATGGGGAAGTTGGTCCGTTGGGGAAGTTGGTCAGATGGGGAAGTTGGTCAGATGGGGAAGTTGGTCAGTTGGGGAAGTTCGTCAGATGGGGAAGTTGGTCAGACGGGGAAGTTGGTCAGTTGGGGAAATTGGTCAGACGGGGAAGTTGGCCAGATAGGGAAGTTGGTCAGTTGGGGAAGTTGGTCAGATAGGCAAGTTGGTCAGTTAGGGAAGTTGGTCAGACGGGGAAATTGGTCAGACGGGGAAGTTGGTCAGACAGGGAAGGCCAAGGCCAAAGGCCAAGGCCGGGGAAGTTGGTAAGTTGGAGAAGTTGGTCAGATGTGGAAGTTGGTCCGTTGGGAAGTTGGTCAGATGGGGAAGTTGGTCAGACGGGGAAATTGGTCAGACGGGGAAATTGGTCAGACGGGGAAGTTGGTCAGACAGGGAAGGCCAAGGCCAAGGCCGGGGAAGTTGGTAAGTTGGAGAAGTTGGCCAGATAGGGAAGTTGGTCAGACGGGGAAATTGGTCAGACGGGGAAATTGGTCAGACGGGGAAGTTGGCCAGATAGGGAAGTTGGTCAGTTGGGGAAGTTGGTCAGATGGGGAAGTTGGTCAGATGGGGAAGTTGGTCAGACGGGGAAGTTGGTCAGTTGGGGAAATTGGTCAGACGGGGAAGTTGGTCTGTTGGGGAAGTTGGTCAGACGGGGAAGTTGGCGAGATAGGGAAGTTGGTCGGTTGGGGAAGTTGGTCAGTTGGGGAAGTTGGTCAGATGGGGAAGTTGGTCAGACGGGGAAGTTGGTCAGTTGGGGAAATTGGTCAGACGGGGAAGTTAGCCAGATAGGGAAGTTGGTCGGATGGGGAAGTTGGTCAGATGGGGAAGTTGGTCTGACGGGGAAGTTGGTCAGTTGGGGAAGTTGGTCAGATGGGGAAGTTGGTCAGTTGAGGAAGTTGGTCAGATGGGGAAGTTGGTCAGACGGGGAAGTTGGTCCGTTGGGGAAGTTGGTCAGATGGGGAAGTTGGTCAGATGGGGAAGTTGGTCAGTTGGGGAAATTGGTCAGACGGGGAAGTTGGCCAGATAGGGAAGTTGGTCAGTTGGGGAAGTTGGTCAGATAGGCAAGTTGTTCAGTTAAGGAAGTTGGTCAGACGGGGAAATTGGTCAGACGGGGAAGTTGGTCAGACAGGGAAGGCCAAGGCCAAAGGCCAAGGCCGGGGAAGTTGGTAAGTTGGAGAAGTTGGTCAGATGGGGAAGTTGGTCCGTTGGGGAAGTTGGTCAGATGGGGAAGTTGGTCAGACGGGGAAATTGGTCAGACGGGGAAATTGGTCAGACGGGGAAGTTGGTCAGACAGGGAAGGCCAAGGCCAAGGCCGGGGAAGTTGGTAAGTTGGAGAAGTTGGCCAGATAGGGAAGTTGGTTAGACGGGGAAATTGGTCAGACGGGGAAATTGGTCAGACGGGGAAGTTGGCCAGATAGGGAAGTTGGTCAGTTGGGGAAGTTGGTCAGATGGGGAAGTTGGTCAGACGGGGAAATTGGTCAGACGGGGAAGTTGGTCAGTTGGGGAAATTGGTCAGACGGGGAAGTTGGCCAGATAGGGAAGTTGGTCAGTTGGGGAAGTTGGTCAGACGGGGAAGTTGGCCAGATAGGGAAGTTGGTCAGTTGGGGAAGTTGGTCAGACGGGGAAGTTGGTCAGTTGGGGCAATTGGTCGGATGGGGAAGTTAGTCCGTTGGGGAAGTTGGTCAGATGGGGAAGTTGGTCAGACGGGGAAATTGGTCAGACGGGGAAATTGGTCAGACGGGGAAGTTGGCCAGATAGGGAAGTTGGTCAGTTGGGGAAGTTGGTCAGTTGGGGAAGTTGGCCAGATAGGGAAGTTGGTCAGATGGGGAAGTTGGTCAGACGGGGAAATTGGTCAGACGGGGAAATTGGTCAGACGGGGAAGTTGGCCAGATAGGGAAGTTGGTCAGTTGGGGAAGTTGGTCAGTTGGGGAAGTTGGCCAGATAGGGAAGTTGGTCAGATGGGGAAGTTGGTCAGACGGGGAAGTTGGTAAGTTGGAGAAGTTGGCCAGATAGGGAAGTTGGTCAGACGGGGAAATTGGTCAGACGGGGAAATTGGTCAGACGGGGAAGTTGGCCAGATAGGGAAGTTGGTCAGTTAGGGAAGTTGGTCAGATGGGGAAGTTGGTCAGACGGGGAAATTGGTCAGACGGGGAAGTTGGTCAGTTGGGGAAATTGGTCAGACGGGGAAGTTGGCCAGATAGGGAAGTTGGTCAGTTGGGGAAGTTGGTCAGATAGGCAAGTTGGTCAGTTAGGGAAGTTGGTCAGACGGGGAAATTGGTCAGACGGGGAAGTTGGTCAGACAGGGAAGGCCAAGGCCAAAGGCCAAGGCCGGGGAAGTTGGTAAGTTGGAGAAGTTGGTCAGATGGGGAAGTTGGTCCGTTGGGGAAGTTGGTCAGATGGGGAAGTTGGTCAGACGGGGAAATTGGTCAGACGGGGAAATTGGTCAGACGGGGAAGTTGGTCAGACAGGGAAGGCCAAGGCCAAGGCCGGGGAAGTTGGTATGTTGGAGAAGTTGGCCAGATAGGGAAGTTGGTCAGACGGGGAAATTGGTCAGACGGGGAAATTGGTCAGACGGGGAAGTTGGCCAGATAGGGAAGTTGGTCAGTTGGGGAAGTTGGTCAGATGGGGAAGTTGGTCAGACGGGGAAATTGGTCAGACGGGGTAATTGGTCAGACGGGGAAGTTGGTCAGATGGGGAAGTTGGTCAGTTGGGAAAGTTGGTCAGATGGGGAAGTTGATCAGACGGGGAAGTTGGTCAGTTGGGGAAATTGGTCGGATGGGGAAGTTAGTCCGTTGGGGAAGTTGGTCAGATGGGGAAGTTGGTCAGACGGGGAAATTGGTCAGACGGGGAAATTGGTCAGACGGGGAAGTTGGCCAGATAGGGAAGTTGGTCAGTTGGGGAAGTTGGTCAGTTGGGGAAGTTGGCCAGATAGGGAAGTTGGTCAGATGGGGAAGTTGGTCAGACGGGGAAGTTGGTCAGTTGGGGAAGTTGGTCAGTTGGGGAAGTTGGTCAGATGGGCAAGTTGGTCAGTTAGGGAAGTTAGTCAGATAGGGAAGTTGGTCAGTTGGGGAAGTTGGTCAGACGGGGAAGTTGGTCAATTGGGGAAATTGGTCAGACGGGGAAGTTGGCCAGATAGGGACGTTGGTCAGATGGGGAAGTTGGTCTGATGGGGAAGTTGGTCAGACGGGGAAGTTGGCCAGATAGGGAAGTTGGTCAGTTGGGGAAGTTGGTCAGATGGGGAAGTTGGTCAGACGGGGAAATTGGTCAGACGGGGAAATTGGTCAGACGAGGAAGTTGGCCAGATAGGGAAGTTGGTCAGTTGGGGAAGTTGGTCAGACGAGGAAGTTGGCCAGATAGGGAAGTTGGTCAATTGGGGAAATTGGTCAGACGGGGAAGTTGGCCAGATAGGGACGTTGGTCAGATGGGGAAGTTGGTCTGATGGGGAAGTTGGTCAGACGGGGAAGTTGGCCAGATAGGGAAGTTGGTCAGTTGGGGAAGTTGGTCAGTTGGGAAAATTGGTCAGACGGGGAAGTTGGCCAGATAGGGAAGTTGGTCAGTTGGGGAAGTTGGTCAGATAGGCAAGTTGGTCAGTTAAGGAAGTTGGTCAGACGGGGAAATTGGTCAGACGGGGAAGTTGGTCAGACAGGGAAGGCCAAGGCCAAAGGCCAAGGCCGGGGAAGTTGGTAAGTTGGAGAAGTTGGTCAGATGGGGAAGTTGGTCCGTTGGGGAAGTTGGTCAGATGGGGAAGTTGGTCAGACGGGGAAATTGGTCAGACGGGGAAATTGGTCAGACGGGGAAATTGGTCAGACGGGGAAATTGGTCAGACGGGGAAGTTGGCCAGATAGGGAAGTTGGTCAGTTGGGGAAGTTGGTTAGATGGGGAAGTTGGTCAGACGGGGAAATTGGTCAGACGGGGAAGTTGGTCAGTTGGGGAAATTGGTCAGACGGGGAAGTTGGCCAGATAGGGAAGTTGGTCAGTTGGGGAAGTTGGTCAGACGGGGAAGTTGGCCAGATAGGGAAGTTGGTCAGTTGGGGAAGTTGGTCAGACGGGGAAGTTGGTCAGTTGGGGCAATTGGTCGGATGGGGAAGTTAGTCCGTTGGGGAAGTTGGTCAGATGGGGAAGTTGGTCAGACGGGGAAATTGGTCAGACGGGGAAATTGGTCAGACGGGGAAGTTGGCCAGATAGGGAAGTTGGTCAGTTGGGGAAGTTGGTCAGTTGGGGAAGTTGGCCAGATAGGGAAGTTGGTCAGATGGGGAAGTTGGTCAGACGGGGAAATTGGTCAGACGGGGAAATTGGTCAGACGGGGAAGTTGGCCAGATAGGGAAGTTGGTCAGTTGGGGAAGTTGGTCAGTTGGGGAAGTTGGCCAGATAGGGAAGTTGGTCAGATGGGGAAGTTGGTCAGACGGGGAAGTTGGTAAGTTGGAGAAGTTGGCCAGATAGGGAAGTTGGTCAGACGGGGAAATTGGTCAGACGGGGAAATTGGTCAGACGGGGAAGTTGGCCAGATAGGGAAGTTGGTCAGTTAGGGAAGTTGGTCAGATGGGGAAGTTGGTCAGACGGGGAAATTGGTCAGACGGGGAAGTTGGTCAGTTGGGGAAATTGGTCAGACGGGGAAGTTGGTCAGTTGAGGAAGTTGGTCAGATGGGGAAGTTGGTCAGACGGGGAAGTTGGTCCGTTGGGGAAGTTGGTCAGATGGGGAAGTTGGTCAGATGGGGAAGTTGGTCAGTTGGGGAAGTTCGTCAGATGGGGAAGTTGGTCAGTTGAGGAAGTTGGTCAGATGGGGAAGTTGGTCAGACGGGGAAGTTGGTCAGTTGGGGAAATTGGTCAGACGGGGAAGTTGGCCAGATAGGGAAGTTGGTCAGTTGGGGAAGTTGGTCTGTTGGGGAAGTTGGTCAGACGGGGAAGTTGGCCTGATAGGGAAGTTGGTCAGTTGGGGAAGTTGGTCAGTTGGGGAAGTTGGTCAGATGGGGAAGTTGGTCAGATGGGGAAGTTGGTCAGTTAGGGAAGTTGGTCTGTTGGGGAAGTTGGTCAGACGGGGAAGTTGGCCTGATAGGGAAGTTGGTCAGTTGGGGAAGTTGGTCAGTTGGGGAAGTTGGTCAGATGGGGAAGTTGGTCCGTTGGGGAAGTTGGTCAGATGGGGAAGTTGGTCAGATGGGGAAGTTGGTCCGTTGGGGAAGTTGGTCAGATGGGGAAGTTGGTCAGATGGGGAAGTTGGTCAGTTGGGGAAGTTCGTCAGATGGGGAAGTTGGTCAGACGGGGAAGTTGGTCAGTTGGGGAAATTGGTCAGACGGGGAAGTTGGCCAGATAGGGAAGTTGGTCAGTTGGGGAAGTTGGTCAGATAGGCAAGTTGGTCAGTTAGGGAAGTTGGTCAGACGGGGAAATTGGTCAGACGGGGAAGTTGGTCAGACAGGGAAGGCCAAGGCCAAAGGCCAAGGCCGGGGAAGTTGGTAAGTTGGGGAAGTTGGCCTGATAGGGAAGTTGGTCAGTTGGGGAAGTTGGTCAGTTGGGGAAGTTGGTCAGATGGGGAAGTTGGTCCGTTGGGGAAGTTGGTCAGATGGGGAAGTTGGTCAGATGGGGAAGTTGGTCAGTTGGGGAAGTTCGTCAGATGGGGAAGTTGGTCAGACGGGGAAGTTGGTCAGTTGGGGAAATTGGTCAGACGGGGAAGTTGGCCAGATAGGGAAGTTGGTCAGTTGGGGAAGTTGGTCAGATAGGCAAGTTGGTCAGTTAGGGAAGTTGGTCAGACGGGGAAATTGGTCAGACGGGGAAGTTGGTCAGACAGGGAAGGCCAAGGCCAAAGGCCAAGGCCGGGGAAGTTGGTAAGTTGGAGAAGTTGGTCAGATGTGGAAGTTGGTCCGTTGGGAAGTTGGTCAGATGGGGAAGTTGGTCAGACGGGGAAATTGGTCAGACGGGGAAATTGGTCAGACGGGGAAGTTGGTCAGACAGGGAAGGCCAAGGCCAAGGCCGGGGAAGTTGGTAAGTTGGAGAAGTTGGCCAGATAGGGAAGTTGGTCAGACGGGGAAATTGGTCAGACGGGGAAATTGGTCAGACGGGGAAGTTGGTCAGACGGGGAAGTTGGCCAGATAGGGAAGTTGGTCAGTTGGGGAAGTTGGTCAGATAGGCAAGTTGGTCAGTTAGGGAAGTTGGTCAGACGGGGAAATTGGTCAGACGGGGAAGTTGGTCAGACAGGGAAGGCCAAGGCCAAAGGCCAAGGCCGGGGAAGTTGGTAAGTTGGAGAAGTTGGTCAGATGGGGAAGTTGGTCCGTTGGGGAAGTTGGTCAGATGGGGAAGTTGGTCAGACGGGGAAATTGGTCAGACGGGGAAATTGGTCAGACGGGGAAGTTGGTCAGACAGGGAAGGCCAAGGCCAAGGCCGGGGAAGTTGGTATGTTGGAGAAGTTGGCCAGATAGGGAAGTTGGTCAGACGGGGAAATTGGTCAGACGGGGAAATTGGTCAGACGGGGAAGTTGGCCAGATAGGGAAGTTGGTCAGTTGGGGAAGTTGGTCAGATGGGGAAGTTGGTCAGACGGGGAAATTGGTCAGACGGGGTAATTGGTCAGACGGGGAAGTTGGTCAGATGGGGAAGTTGGTCAGTTGGGAAAGTTGGTCAGATGGGGAAGTTGATCAGACGGGGAAGTTGGTCAGTTGGGGAAATTGGTCGGATGGGGAAGTTAGTCCGTTGGGGAAGTTGGTCAGATGGGGAAGTTGGTCAGACGGGGAAATTGGTCAGACGGGGAAATTGGTCAGACGGGGAAGTTGGCCAGATAGGGAAGTTGGTCAGTTGGGGAAGTTGGTCAGTTGGGGAAGTTGGCCAGATAGGGAAGTTGGTCAGATGGGGAAGTTGGTCAGACGGGGAAGTTGGTCAGTTGGGGAAGTTGGTCAGTTGGGGAAGTTGGTCAGATGGGCAAGTTGGTCAGTTAGGGAAGTTAGTCAGATAGGGAAGTTGGTCAGTTGGGGAAGTTGGTCAGACGGGGAAGTTGGTCAATTGGGGAAATTGGTCAGACGGGGAAGTTGGCCAGATAGGGACGTTGGTCAGATGGGGAAGTTGGTCTGATGGGGAAGTTGGTCAGACGGGGAAGTTGGCCAGATAGGGAAGTTGGTCAGTTGGGGAAGTTGGTCAGATGGGGAAGTTGGTCAGACGGGGAAATTGGTCAGACGGGGAAATTGGTCAGACGAGGAAGTTGGCCAGATAGGGAAGTTGGTCAGTTGGGGAAGTTGGTCAGACGAGGAAGTTGGCCAGATAGGGAAGTTGGTCAATTGGGGAAATTGGTCAGACGGGGAAGTTGGCCAGATAGGGACGTTGGTCAGATGGGGAAGTTGGTCTGATGGGGAAGTTGGTCAGACGGGGAAGTTGGCCAGATAGGGAAGTTGGTCAGTTGGGGAAGTTGGTCAGTTGGGAAAATTGGTCAGACGGGGAAGTTGGCCAGATAGGGAAGTTGGTCAGTTGGGGAAGTTGGTCAGATAGGCAAGTTGGTCAGTTAAGGAAGTTGGTCAGACGGGGAAATTGGTCAGACGGGGAAGTTGGTCAGACAGGGAAGGCCAAGGCCAAAGGCCAAGGCCGGGGAAGTTGGTAAGTTGGAGAAGTTGGTCAGATGGGGAAGTTGGTCCGTTGGGGAAGTTGGTCAGATGGGGAAGTTGGTCAGACGGGGAAATTGGTCAGACGGGGAAATTGGTCAGACGGGGAAGTTGGTCAGACAGGGAAGGCCAAGGCCAAGGCCGGGGAAGTTGGTAAGTTGGAGAAGTTGGCCAGATAGGGAAGTTGGTCAGACGGGGAAATTGGTCAGACGGGGAAATTGGTCAGACGGGGAAGTTGGCCAGATAGGGAAGTTGGTCAGTTGGGGAAGTTGGTTAGATGGGGAAGTTGGTCAGACGGGGAAATTGGTCAGACGGGGAAGTTGGTCAGTTGGGGAAATTGGTCAGACGGGGAAGTTGGCCAGATAGGGAAGTTGGTCAGTTGGGGAAGTTGGTCAGACGGGGAAGTTGGCCAGATAGGGAAGTTGGTCAGTTGGGGAAGTTGGTCAGACGGGGAAGTTGGTCAGTTGGGGCAATTGGTCGGATGGGGAAGTTAGTCCGTTGGGGAAGTTGGTCAGATGGGGAAGTTGGTCAGACGGGGAAATTGGTCAGACGGGGAAATTGGTCAGACGGGGAAGTTGGCCAGATAGGGAAGTTGGTCAGTTGGGGAAGTTGGTCAGTTGGGGAAGTTGGCCAGATAGGGAAGTTGGTCAGATGGGGAAGTTGGTCAGACGGGGAAATTGGTCAGACGGGGAAATTGGTCAGACGGGGAAGTTGGCCAGATAGGGAAGTTGGTCAGTTGGGGAAGTTGGTCAGTTGGGGAAGTTGGCCAGATAGGGAAGTTGGTCAGATGGGGAAGTTGGTCAGACGGGGAAGTTGGTAAGTTGGAGAAGTTGGCCAGATAGGGAAGTTGGTCAGACGGGGAAATTGGTCAGACGGGGAAATTGGTCAGACGGGGAAGTTGGCCAGATAGGGAAGTTGGTCAGTTAGGGAAGTTGGTCAGATGGGGAAGTTGGTCAGACGGGGAAATTGGTCAGACGGGGAAGTTGGTCAGTTGGGGAAATTGGTCAGACGGGGAAGTTGGCCAGATAGGGAAGTTGGTCAGTTGGGGAAGTTGGTCAGATAGGCAAGTTGGTCAGTTAGGGAAGTTGGTCAGACGGGGAAATTGGTCAGACGGGGAAGTTGGTCAGACAGGGAAGGCCAAGGCCAAAGGCCAAGGCCGGGGAAGTTGGTAAGTTGGAGAAGTTGGTCAGATGGGGAAGTTGGTCCGTTGGGGAAGTTGGTCAGATGGGGAAGTTGGTCAGACGGGGAAATTGGTCAGACGGGGAAATTGGTCAGACGGGGAAGTTGGTCAGACAGGGAAGGCCAAGGCCAAGGCCGGGGAAGTTGGTATGTTGGAGAAGTTGGCCAGATAGGGAAGTTGGTCAGACGGGGAAATTGGTCAGACGGGGAAATTGGTCAGACGGGGAAGTTGGCCAGATAGGGAAGTTGGTCAGTTGGGGAAGTTGGTCAGATGGGGAAGTTGGTCAGACGGGGAAATTGGTCAGACGGGGTAATTGGTCAGACGGGGAAGTTGGTCAGATGGGGAAGTTGGTCAGTTGGGAAAGTTGGTCAGATGGGGAAGTTGATCAGACGGGGAAGTTGGTCAGTTGGGGAAATTGGTCGGATGGGGAAGTTAGTCCGTTGGGGAAGTTGGTCAGATGGGGAAGTTGGTCAGACGGGGAAATTGGTCAGACGGGGAAATTGGTCAGACGGGGAAGTTGGCCAGATAGGGAAGTTGGTCAGATAGGCAAGTTGGTCAGTTAGGGAAGTTGGTCAGACGGGGAAATTGGTCAGACGGGGAAGTTGGTCAGACAGGGAAGGCCAAGGCCAAAGGCCAAGGCCGGGGAAGTTGGTAAGTTGGAGAAGTTGGTCAGATGGGGAAGTTGGTCCGTTGGGGAAGTTGGTCAGATGGGGAAGTTGGTCAGACGGGGAAATTGGTCAGACGGGGAAATTGGTCAGACGGGGAAGTTGGTCAGACAGGGAAGGCCAAGGCCAAGGCCGGGGAAGTTGGTATGTTGGAGAAGTTGGCCAGATAGGGAAGTTGGTCAGACGGGGAAATTGGTCAGACGGGGAAATTGGTCAGACGGGGAAGTTGGCCAGATAGGGAAGTTGGTCAGTTGGGGAAGTTGGTCAGACGGGGAAGTTGGTCAGACGGGGAAATTGGTCAGACGGGGAAATTGGTCAGACGGGGAAGTTGGCCAGATAGGGAAGTTGGTCAGTTGGGGAAGTTGGTCAGATGGGGAAGTTGGTCAGACGGGGAAATTGGTCAGACGGGGAAGTTGGTCAGTTGGGGAAATTGGTCAGACGGGGAAGTTGGCCAGATAGGGAAGTTGGTCAGTTGGGAAAGTTGGTCAGACGGGGAAGTTGGCCAGATAGGGAAGTTGGTCAGTTGGGGAAGTTGGTCAGACGGGGAAGTTGGTCAGTTGGGGCAATTGGTCGGATGGGGAAGTTAGTCCGTTGGGGAAGTTGGTCAGATGGGGAAGTTGGTCAGACGGGGAAATTGGTCAGACGGGGAAATTGGTCAGACGGGGAAGTTGGCCAGATAGGGAAGTTGGTCAGTTGGGGAAGTTGGTCAGTTGGGGAAGTTGGCCAGATAGGGAAGTTGGTCAGATGGGGAAGTTGGTCAGACGGGGAAATTGGTCAGACGGGGAAATTGGTCAGACGGGGAAGTTGGCCAGATAGGGAAGTTGGTCAGTTGGGGAAGTTGGTCAGTTGGGGAAGTTGGCCAGATAGGGAAGTTGGTCAGATGGGGAAGTTGGTCAGACGGGGAAGTTGGTAAGTTGGAGAAGTTGGCCAGATAGGGAAGTTGGTCAGACGGGGAAATTGGTCAGACGGGGAAATTGGTCAGACGGGGAAGTTGGCCAGATAGGGAAGTTGGTCAGTTAGGGAAGTTGGTCAGATGGGGAAGTTGGTCAGACGGGGAAATTGGTCAGACGGGGAAGTTGGTCAGTTGGGGAAATTGGTCAGACGGGGAAGTTGGCCAGATAGGGAAGTTGGTCAGTTGGGGAAGTTGGTCAGATAGGCAAGTTGGTCAGTTAGGGAAGTTGGTCAGACGGGGAAATTGGTCAGACGGGGAAGTTGGTCAGACAGGGAAGGCCAAGGCCAAAGGCCAAGGCCGGGGAAGTTGGTAAGTTGGAGAAGTTGGTCAGATGGGGAAGTTGGTCCGTTGGGGAAGTTGGTCAGATGGGGAAGTTGGTCAGACGGGGAAATTGGTCAGACGGGGAAATTGGTCAGACGGGGAAGTTGGTCAGACAGGGAAGGCCAAGGCCAAGGCCGGGGAAGTTGGTATGTTGGAGAAGTTGGCCAGATAGGGAAGTTGGTCAGACGGGGAAATTGGTCAGACGGGGAAATTGGTCAGACGGGGAAGTTGGCCAGATAGGGAAGTTGGTCAGTTGGGGAAGTTGGTCAGATGGGGAAGTTGGTCAGACGGGGAAATTGGTCAGACGGGGTAATTGGTCAGACGGGGAAGTTGGTCAGATGGGGAAGTTGGTCAGTTGGGAAAGTTGGTCAGATGGGGAAGTTGATCAGACGGGGAAGTTGGTCAGTTGGGGAAATTGGTCGGATGGGGAAATTAGTCCGTTGGGGAAGTTGGTCAGATGGGGAAGTTGGTCAGACGGGGAAATTGGTCAGACGGGGAAATTGGTCAGACGGGGAAATTGGTCAGACGGGGAAGTTGGCCAGATAGGGAAGTTGGTCAGTTGGGGAAGTTGGTCAGTTGGGGAAGTTGGCCAGATAGGGAAGTTGGTCAGATGGGGAAGTTGGTCAGACGGGGAAATTGGTCAGACGGGGAAATTGGTCAGACGGGGAAGTTGGCCAGATAGGGAAGTTGGTCAGTTGGGGAAGTTGGTCAGTTGGGGAAGTTGGCCAGATAGGGAAGTTGGTCAGATGGGGAAGTTGGTCAGACGGGGAAGTTGGTAAGTTGGAGAAGTTGGCCAGATAGGGAAGTTGGTCAGACGGGGAAATTGGTCAGACGGGGAAATTGGTCAGACGGGGAAGTTGGCCAGATAGGGAAGTTGGTCAGTTAGGGAAGTTGGTCAGATGGGGAAGTTGGTCAGACGGGGAAATTGGTCAGACGGGGAAGTTGGTCAGTTGGGGAAATTGGTCAGACGGGGAAGTTGGCCAGATAGGGAAGTTGGTCAGTTGGGGAAGTTGGTCAGATAGGCAAGTTGGTCAGTTAGGGAAGTTGGTCAGACGGGGAAATTGGTCAGACGGGGAAGTTGGTCAGACAGGGAAGGCCAAGGCCAAAGGCCAAGGCCGGGGAAGTTGGTAAGTTGGAGAAGTTGGTCAGATGGGGAAGTTGGTCCGTTGGGGAAGTTGGTCAGATGGGGAAGTTGGTCAGACGGGGAAATTGGTCAGACGGGGAAATTGGTCAGACGGGGAAGTTGGTCAGACAGGGAAGGCCAAGGCCAAGGCCGGGGAAGTTGGTATGTTGGAGAAGTTGGCCAGATAGGGAAGTTGGTCAGACGGGGAAATTGGTCAGACGGGGAAATTGGTCAGACGGGGAAGTTGGCCAGATAGGGAAGTTGGTCAGTTGGGGAAGTTGGTCAGATGGGGAAGTTGGTCAGACGGGGAAATTGGTCAGACGGGGTAATTGGTCAGACGGGGAAGTTGGTCAGATGGGGAAGTTGGTCAGTTGGGAAAGTTGGTCAGATGGGGAAGTTGATCAGACGGGGAAGTTGGTCAGTTGGGGAAATTGGTCGGATGGGGAAATTAGTCCGTTGGGGAAGTTGGTCAGATGGGGAAGTTGGTCAGACGGGGAAATTGGTCAGACGGGGAAATTGGTCAGACGGGGAAGTTGGCCAGATAGGGAAGTTGGTCAGTTGGGGAAGTTGGTCAGTTGGGGAAGTTGGCCAGATAGGGAAGTTGGTCAGATGGGGAAGTTGGTCAGACGGGGAAGTTGGTCAGTTGGGGAAGTTGGTCAGTTGGGGAAGTTGGTCAGATGGGCAAGTTGGTCAGTTAGGGAAGTTAGTCAGATAGGGAAGTTGGTCAGTTGGGGAAGTTGGTCAGACGGGGAAGTTGGTCAATTGGGGAAATTGGTCAGACGGGGAAGTTGGCCAGATAGGGACGTTGGTCAGATGGGGAAGTTGGTCTGATGGGGAAGTTGGTCAGACGGGGAAGTTGGCCAGATAGGGAAGTTGGTCAGTTGGGGAAGTTGGTCAGATGGGGAAGTTGGTCAGACGGGGAAATTGGTCAGACGGGGAAATTGGTCAGACGAGGAAGTTGGCCAGATAGGGAAGTTGGTCAGTTGGGGAAGTTGGTCAGACGGGGAAATTGGTCAGACGGGGAAGTTGGTCAGACAGGGAAGGCCAAAGGCCAAGGCCAAGGCCGGGGAAGTTGGTAAGTTGGAGAAGTTGGCCAGATAGGGAAGTTGGTCAGATGGGGAAGTTGGTCAGACGGGGAAATTGGTCAGACGGGGAAATTGGTCAGACGGGGAAGTTGGCCAGATAGGGAAGTTGGTCAGTTGGGGAAGTTGGTCAGTTGGGGAAGTTGCCCAGATAGGGAAGTTGGTCAGATGGGGAAGTTGGTCAGACGGGGAAGTTGGTCAGTTGGGGAAGTTGGTCAGTTGGGGAAGTTGGTCAGATGGGCAAGTTGGTCAGTTAGGGAAGTTAGTCAGATAGGGAAGTTGGTCAGTTGGGGAAGTTGGTCAGACGGGGAAGTTGGTCAATTGGGGAAATTGGTCAGACGGGGAAGTTGGCCAGATAGGGACGTTGGTCAGATGGGGAAGTTGGTCAGATGGGGAAGTTGGTCAGACGGGGAAGTTGGCCAGATAGGGAAGTTGGTCAGTTGGGGAAGTTGGTCAGATGGGGAAGTTGGTCAGACGGGGAAATTGGTCAGACGGGGAAATTGGTCAGACGAGGAAGTTGGCCAGATAGGGAAGTTGGTCAGTTGGGGAAGTTGGTCAGACGGGGAAATTGGTCAGACGGGGAAGTTGGTCAGACAGGGAAGGCCAAGGCCAAAGGCCAAGGCCGGGGAAGTTGGTAAGTTGGAGAAGTTGGTCAGATGGGGAAGTTGGTCCGTTGGGGAAGTTGGTCAGATGGGGAAGTTGGTCAGACGGGGAAATTGGTCAGACGGGGAAATTGGTCAGACAGGGAAGTTGGTCAGACAGGGAAGTTGGTCAGTTGGGGAAATTGGTCAGACGGGGAAGTTGGCCAGATAGGGAAGTTGGTCAGTTGGGGAAGTTGGTCAGACGGGGAAGTTGGCCAGATAGGGAAGTTGGTCAGTTGGGGAAGTTGGTCAGACGGGGAAGTTGGTCAGTTGGGGCAATTGGTCGGATGGGGAAGTTAGTCCGTTGGGGAAGTTGGTCAGATGGGGAAGTTGGTCAGACGGGGAAATTGGTCAGACGGGGAAATTGGTCAGACGGGGAAGTTGGCCAGATAGGGAAGTTGGTCAGTTGGGGAAGTTGGTCAGACGGGGAAGTTGGTCAGTTGGGGCAATTGGTCGGATGGGGAAATTGGTCAGACGGGGAAGTTGGTCAGACAGGGAAGGCCAAGGCCAAAGGCCAAGGCCGGGGAAGTTGGTAAGTTGGAGAAGTTGGTCAGATGGGGAAATTGGTCAGACGGGGAAGTTGGTCAGACGGGGAAATTGGTCAGACGGGGAAATTGGTCAGACGGGGAAGTTGGCCAGATAGGGAAGTTGGTCAGTTGGGGAAGTTGGTCAGATGGGGAAGTTGGTCAGACGGGGAAATTGGTCAGACGGGGTAATTGGTCAGACGGGGAAGTTAGCCAGATAGGGAAGTTGGTCGGATGGGGAAGTTGGTCAGATGGGGAAGTTGGTCTGACGGGGAAGTTGGTCAGTTGGGGAAGTTGGTCAGATGGGGAAGTTGGTCAGTTGAGGAAGTTGGTCAGATGGGGAAGTTGGTCAGACGGGGAAGTTGGTCCGTTGGGGAAGTTGGTCAGATGGGGAAGTTGGTCAGATGGGGAAGTTGGTCAGTTGGGGAAGTTCGTCAGATGGGGAAGTTGGTCAGACGGGGAAGTTGGTCAGTTGGGGAAATTGGTCAGACGGGGAAGTTGGCCAGATAGGGAAGTTGGTCAGTTGGGGAAGTTGGTCAGATAGGCAAGTTGGTCAGTTAAGGAAGTTGGTCAGACGGGGAAATTGGTCAGACGGGGAAGTTGGTCAGACAGGGAAGGCCAAGGCCAAAGGCCAAGGCCGGGGAAGTTGGTAAGTTGGAGAAGTTGGTCAGATGGGGAAGTTGGTCCGTTGGGGAAGTTGGTCAGATGGGGAAGTTGGTCAGACGGGGAAATTGGTCAGACGGGGAAATTGGTCAGACGGGGAAGTTGGTCAGACAGGGAAGGCCAAGGCCAAGGCCGGGGAAGTTGGTAAGTTGGAGAAGTTGGCCAGATAGGGAAGTTGGTCAGACGGGGAAATTGGTCAGACGGGGAAATTGGTCAGACGGGGAAGTTGGCCAGATAGGGAAGTTGGTCAGTTGGGGAAGTTGGTCAGATGGGGAAGTTGGTCAGACGGGGAAATTGGTCAGACGGGGAAGTTGGTCAGTTGGGGAAATTGGTCAGACGGGGAAGTTGGCCAGATAGGGAAGTTGGTCAGTTGGGAAAGTTGGTCAGACGGGGAAGTTGGCCAGATAGGGAAGTTGGTCAGTTGGGGAAGTTGGTCAGACGGGGAAGTTGGTCAGTTGGGGCAATTGGTCGGATGGGGAAGTTAGTCCGTTGGGGAAGTTGGTCAGATGGGGAAGTTGGTCAGACGGGGAAATTGGTCAGACGGGGAAATTGGTCAGACGGGGAAGTTGGCCAGATAGGGAAGTTGGTCAGTTGGGGAAGTTGGTCAGTTGGGGAAGTTGCCCAGATAGGGAAGTTGGTCAGATGGGGAAGTTGGTCAGACGGGGAAGTTGGTCAGTTGGGGAAGTTGGTCAGTTGGGGAAGTTGGTCAGATGGGCAAGTTGGTCAGTTAGGGAAGTTAGTCAGATAGGGAAGTTGGTCAGTTGGGGAAGTTGGTCAGACGGGGAAGTTGGTCAATTGGGGAAATTGGTCAGACGGGGAAGTTGGCCAGATAGGGAAGTTGGTCAGTTAGGGAAGTTGGTCAGACGGGGAAGTTGGCCAGATAGGGAAGTTGGTCAGTTAGGGAAGTTGGTCAGATGGGGAAGTTGGTCAGACGGGGAAATTGGTCAGACGGGGAAGTTGGTCAGTTGGGGAAATTGGTCAGACGGGGAAGTTGGCCAGATAGGGAAGTTGGTCAGTTGGGGAAGTTGGTCAGATAGGCAAGTTGGTCAGTTAGGGAAGTTGGTCAGACGGGGAAATTGGTCAGACGGGGAAGTTGGTCAGACAGGGAAGGCCAAGGCCAAAGGCCAAGGCCGGGGAAGTTGGTAAGTTGGAGAAGTTGGTCAGATGGGGAAGTTGGTCCGTTGGGGAAGTTGGTCAGATGGGGAAGTTGGTCAGACGGGGAAATTGGTCAGACGGGGAAATTGGTCAGACGGGGAAGTTGGTCAGACAGGGAAGGCCAAGGCCAAGGCCGGGGAAGTTGGTATGTTGGAGAAGTTGGCCAGATAGGGAAGTTGGTCAGACGGGGAAATTGGTCAGACGGGGAAATTGGTCAGACGGGGAAGTTGGCCAGATAGGGAAGTTGGTCAGTTGGGGAAGTTGGTCAGATGGGGAAGTTGGTCAGACGGGGAAATTGGTCAGACGGGGTAATTGGTCAGACGGGGAAGTTGGTCAGATGGGGAAGTTGGTCAGTTGGGAAAGTTGGTCAGATGGGGAAGTTGATCAGACGGGGAAGTTGGTCAGTTGGGGAAATTGGTCGGATGGGGAAATTAGTCCGTTGGGGAAGTTGGTCAGATGGGGAAGTTGGTCAGACGGGGAAATTGGTCAGACGGGGAAATTGGTCAGACGGGGAAGTTGGCCAGATAGGGAAGTTGGTCAGTTGGGGAAGTTGGTCAGTTGGGGAAGTTGGCCAGATAGGGAAGTTGGTCAGATGGGGAAGTTGGTCAGACGGGGAAGTTGGTCAGTTGGGGAAGTTGGTCAGTTGGGGAAGTTGGTCAGATGGGCAAGTTGGTCAGTTAGGGAAGTTAGTCAGATAGGGAAGTTGGTCAGTTGGGGAAGTTGGTCAGACGGGGAAGTTGGTCAATTGGGGAAATTGGTCAGACGGGGAAGTTGGCCAGATAGGGACGTTGGTCAGATGGGGAAGTTGGTCTGATGGGGAAGTTGGTCAGACGGGGAAGTTGGCCAGATAGGGAAGTTGGTCAGTTGGGGAAGTTGGTCAGATGGGGAAGTTGGTCAGACGGGGAAATTGGTCAGACGGGGAAATTGGTCAGACGAGGAAGTTGGCCAGATAGGGAAGTTGGTCAGTTGGGGAAGTTGGTCAGACGGGGAAATTGGTCAGACGGGGAAGTTGGTCAGACAGGGAAGGCCAAAGGCCAAGGCCAAGGCCGGGGAAGTTGGTAAGTTGGAGAAGTTGGCCAGATAGGGAAGTTGGTCAGATGGGGAAGTTGGTCAGACGGGGAAATTGGTCAGACGGGGAAATTGGTCAGACGGGGAAGTTGGCCAGATAGGGAAGTTGGTCAGTTGGGGAAGTTGGTCAGTTGGGGAAGTTGCCCAGATAGGGAAGTTGGTCAGATGGGGAAGTTGGTCAGACGGGGAAGTTGGTCAGTTGGGGAAGTTGGTCAGTTGGGGAAGTTGGTCAGATGGGCAAGTTGGTCAGTTAGGGAAGTTAGTCAGATAGGGAAGTTGGTCAGTTGGGGAAGTTGGTCAGACGGGGAAGTTGGTCAATTGGGGAAATTGGTCAGACGGGGAAGTTGGCCAGATAGGGACGTTGGTCAGATGGGGAAGTTGGTCAGATGGGGAAGTTGGTCAGACGGGGAAGTTGGCCAGATAGGGAAGTTGGTCAGTTGGGGAAGTTGGTCAGATGGGGAAGTTGGTCAGACGGGGAAATTGGTCAGACGGGGAAATTGGTCAGACGAGGAAGTTGGCCAGATAGGGAAGTTGGTCAGTTGGGGAAGTTGGTCAGACGGGGAAATTGGTCAGACGGGGAAGTTGGTCAGACAGGGAAGGCCAAAGGCCAAGGCCAAGGCCGGGGAAGTTGGTAAGTTGGAGAAGTTGGCCAGATAGGGAAGTTGGTCAGATGGGGAAGTTGGTCAGACGGGGAAGTTGGTCAGATGGGCAAGTTGGTCAGTTAGAGAAGTTGGTCAGATGGGCAAGTTGGTCAGTTAGAGAAGTTGGTCAGATGGGGAAGTTGGTCAGTTGGGGAAGTTGGTCAGACGGGGAAGTTGGTCAGACTGGGAAGTTGGTCAGTTGGGGAAGTTGGTCAGTTGGGGAAGTTGGTCAGTTGGGGAAGTTGGTCAGTTGGGGAAGTTGGTCAGTTGGGGAAGTTGGTGAGATGGGGAAGTTGGTCAGACGGGGAAATTGGTCAGACGGGGAATGTGGTCTGAAGGCCAAAGGCCAAAGGCCAAGGCCAGAGGCAGAGTTTGAAGTTCTATAAACAAATTATTTATTATAGTGCAATAAATTGAATTGAGTTTATGTACCTTTTCATTGTAAATCTCTAGGAAGGAGGCCTTGAGTACGAAGTGGCTGTCGGGCCGGTCCCGGATCAGCCGGAACAGGTACACGAACGAGCGCACCACCAGCCCGTGTTCCGCTGAGTAGGGACTCGCGCCGCTCTCCACCTAAGGAAATACAATTTATGTATTAGCAGCTATTTCATATCTAGTGGGAGATCTAATTGTTTTACTCGTATTTTAAATAGATAGTGTACCATTTCTAATTGCGGTCGGTTTTTAGTTTAACTAGATGTTTTATTAGAAGCTATCTAATTGGAGTTCTTATTGGTGTCCGGACTTTTGTGTCCTAATTGAGGTTTTAGTCTAACCGGTTTTCGTAAAATGTCAGTATTTTACGAGGAGCGACCTTCAGACCTTCGGAACTCACATCAAACATGTCTAAGAACACTCGCACGTAAGTCCCCTTTAATACAAAAAAACTAAATTGAAACCGGTTCATCCGTACGGGAGCTATGATGCCATGGACAGACAGATACACACAAACCCAGACACACACACACAGACACGTCAAACTTATAACACCCTTCTTATTGCGTCGGGGGTTAAAAATGTGGATAGCTAAAACAATATGACACATAAGTACATTTAACCAAACATGTATTCGACATGGAATAAAAAGAACAGTCGCAATAAAACATTGTTGACAAACGATATGAAACTTGATGGGTAAAAGCTAATAACGGTAAAACGGTGGTCTGCAATTAGGTATGCAAAGGAAGGACGGATTGACAAATAATCGCGTAACGTGCTGTAACACGCGAACTACACTATGTGCATTATTTAACTAACTAAAGATATGTACGTATGTTTTAAATACTAGTAGAATGTACTAAGAAATGTAGGTGTGTAGGTCGTAAATGTGGGTAGTTTTCCGCCATTAGAAACCTCTCCGATTTGGGTCCTTGTGCGTGCTATGATTAGTTGGATAGAGTTTTGATGTATTTTTTTAAAGCACCTATAAGTCATTATAATTATTATAGATTGATTTATTTTATGTTAAGTATGTAAGTATTTTATATTTGTGTGAACCACAAATGTTTATCTCGGTCTGGGTGTGTGTGTGAATGAGTGTATGCGTAGTTTCTGATACCTTAGCTTAGATACAAGTTTCGAACTCAGTTAGGGGTCAGTTACTATAATGAGATGATGTAGTGAATGATTAATTGATTATGTTATGTTTGTTGACTTCTGATTTTCCATAATATTGTTTTTATCAAAAATCGACGTTGAGTCTCCTTTTAGCTTTTCATTACCTATTGCTTGATCTACCACGCCTTCTTAGAAATATATAATTCCTATATTTTGTACAAAGAAGGACTTCGTACAAGGTATAGTTAAAGTTGACAAATAGTTTCTATCAAATCAAACCAGTGACACCCAAATAATTATATTTGAAAACAATTTATTACGTTGCGTGTCTCATCCTTGTATCAAAACACTGAATTATTTATTGTCAAGTAAATATTCAATAGACTATCTATGTCACATGTGTTTCTTTGTTATTTATCCCTAATTGCAAAGAAAACAACATTTCATAAAAGCTTGTTATTTTGTTATTAAAGCTTTTTTAATACCAGTGACAATATTTTGATACGTGGCCAGTCCAGCCACGTACCAATGTGTTTTCAATTTTCGAATTCATAAGTACGTTAATTCGACTCTCTCACGGTGAAGGAAAAGATCGTGAGGAAACCTGCACACACTTGGGAAGAAATTCTAAGGTGAAGTCGACCAACCCGCACTTGACCAGCGTGGTTGACCAAGACCTAATCACCCTTATTCAGGGTTGTATCGAGCCCCTCGGACATGTATGAGCTGACAATAATGAAGAATATTTAGTGGAAGCGAGCGTGGTAGACTAGATCGAAACTTCTTGCAAGCTATGCTGCATAGCACAATTTACAATTCACCGTATATTTATGTGGCGTAGTTTTAAAGTATCATATTGATGACTGGTAATTTCCAAATGAATATCCTATTATCTTAATGTTTAGATTATTGTTTATCGTGTCCAAAGTAAATGTGATTATTAACTTGAGTATCGACTACCGAAGGGTTTAGATAAAAAATTACTTTCGACTGACTTGAATTACTAACAGGGCCGGATTTAAACTCAATGCCGCTCCTGGGCACCAGAAAAAAGTCCGCCCTATTACTAGAATTTTACTTAAGGGTCAGCATGAAAGCGTCTTTCTACACGTATTTCCCACGTGTAGAAAGACGCTTTCATGCTGACTTTTTTATTATTGAAGTGAAAACTTCTTTAGCGGCGCTGAGCACTTTTTTTGTATGGGTAAAAACTTTCAAACTCGCGTCAGGGTCACGTGATGCTGATCGAAAAAGCGTAAGATCGAGGGGAAGGGAGAGGAACTAGTATCTCCCACTCTTTCTACCGTGCCTGAGTGTGCTGCAGCGGTATCCTCGTAACAAATGTCATTGTGACATTGCGTAAAACTAATCGTGAACCGCGGTTTTGCTCGCGATATTCTTGATACCATAAGAATTTCTGGATGAAAATTTTTGGCTGTATACTTTCGTACTTAAATACAATTCTGTTAACAATTTATGGAAAACAACATATAAATTGTCATATTTGTGTACGATAGCGCAATAAATAAACATTGTATTCTACCTCATAAATGATAGTACTTTTACACTTATAATGAAAACAACGTTAATATTGAAGTTTTCACTTCTGCCGGCACTCCCGGAGTGCTACCTTTTTTTTTTTAAGGTATGAAAACTAATGTTATGTGTTGAAACTATCAGGTTATTTCATACAATATTTATATTTTTCTTTATTTTACGACAATATAACTTGAAAAGTAGCGGAGATTTCAGCTGATACACATAGTAGGTTGTCTTCCGACTTAGCAGTTGATGTGCACTATAGAAGCTATAATTTTTGTCTGAAATCAATGGCACAGAAAAATTAATTCTCTTTATGCAATTACGCTGAATATGGACCTCCATCATAAGCGACATTTTTAACTTCTTGCTAAAAAGCTCAGATTTTCAAAAATCGAGAAGTTATTGTTTTCACCCCGTTTTGTTAAAATCGAGTTTTCATCAGATCTCGACGTTTTAAGGTCATAGGAAGCTTCCCTGACTACCCCCGCGGTGGTGTCTGTATGTCTGTATGTATGTATGTATGTATGTGTGTGTGTGTGTGTGTGTGTGTGTGTGTGTGTGTGTGTGTGTGTGTGTGTGTGTGTGTGTGTGTGTGTGTGTGTGTGTGTGTGTGTGTGTGTGTGTGTGTGGATGTATGTGACCCTCTTATAACTTTTGAACGGCTTGACCGATTTGATCGCGCCATTCGAAAGGGCTTGCCCAAACTTAGATTTCCTGAAAATTTGAACCGATTCGGACCGATAGATTTTGAGAAATCGTAAAAAAACTACAAAAATTTTTTTTTTTCAAAAGTGGTTTTTTTTTAATAACTTTTAAACGGCTCTACCGATCAATTTCAAAAACTAATCATCTCTTAACGTCAAAAAACCACGTCGATCGCCGCCAGTCCGATCAAAATCGGTTAATTCGTTCGTGAGTTATCGTTGACGAAAGAAAACAGAAAAAAGCGTTTTTTCGGAATTACTCCGAATTTTTCCACTCTGTCGATAAAAACTCAAAGATTTTTCAAAGAAAACTTCATCAAAGGAACCTATATAAGTTTGTAAAACAGGCTGTAGGTGGCAGCATGCGCTGTTTCAACTTTATTAAATTCAAAAATATACGATTTTTCGTTTAAATTAGAATTAATTGGTGAAATCGATAAATTATAAAAAAAAAATTTAATTGATTGATTTTAACAATCAATCAATTAAAAAATTTTTTTTTGTTGATGTTTTAAGAAATGCACAAAATAATTCCGAATTTTTTTCAATTTTTCAAAAATAAATACTAATTAAATTTCTTTTATTCCAGAAAATAGAAAAATCGATTATTATTTGAAATCTCCAAGGAAGCAAATTGATTAAATCATTTTGATTATTATTTTTTATTAAAAAAGTGCCAAAATTATAATTCATAAATAATGAATGAATTGAATTTCTTGTATTATCAATTAAACAAAAAATTATTAATTAATAGAATTAATTAATTATATTGGGGAATCTTGATAACACAAAAAAAAATATTTTCACTTTCAAAATTTTTCCGCCCTAAAACATTTGCCGCCCTGGGCACTTGCCCCGACTGCCCCTAGTGTAAATCCACCGCTGATTACTAAAGTACTTAAAGGAAATGGGTGTACTCATAATCTATCTATAAGGTAAGCGGGTAGTACGGGTCATCTAATGGTATGTGTCCTGACCTGACTACGTCGTTGATAGATGACACCTATATCTTAGAAGGGCCACAAATGCGTCATTGGTATTCGTGAGCTTACAAGTTATAAAAAGGAAGAGCCTTTTCTTTGAGAGGAGGTTGGGTTCAATTGAGCTACTACTTCACGCTGATATTCTGTGTAGTGTAGTAGGTAATGTTGTGATAATGTGAAGCCACCCTAATAAGTAGATTCACATGCAGAGGGCCAGACACAGACCTCGGAATACTCTATGGTAAGTACCATAGAGTATTCCAAATATTAATAATAATATTCCAATACTCTATGGTAAGTACCATAGAGTATTCCAAGTTCTGTGGGGCCCATAGAATAAGGATCACGACCAGGATTCTCTCTGGTCTCTGTGGGGCCAGACGACGCTAAGACACTTTGTTTTACAAGAGTTTTCTTAGAGATATTCTCTAATAAGAAACAAATAGTAGGTAAAGACTCAAGGAAACAAATCAGGTTTACGAAAACACTTTCTATATTAAAATAGAAAAACATCATTGGCATCAAAACATCAAAATGGCTTTTAAAATATAATTAAACAAGTAATTGTGTGATGACATCGTTAGTGTGACAATGCAACAACAAACACACTCACCCACGTATGTATGTAGATATATTATAATGAAAATCGATCGTTTGACCACCGACTGTCATTAGTCCTACGGACGGAATTATTGTTCGTAAATTGTGATTTTATGGTACGATTTAAAGGTTGTAATTTTAGATATGGACGTAGTTGGAAATAATAGACTAGTTATTGGATGTTAAGACTCAAAGTTAAGAACTTAGATGACCTAGCATCGCTCGATGTGCATATTTTTAGATTAGAGATCACGTAGTTTGTATTGTTCTTTCTCATAAGTGACCAGTTGTACGCAATTCGACCTCTAGTTTGGGTCCTCTCGCATATTTATATTAAGTATAAATTAAAAAGTAGTGGCCCTAAAATTGACCCTTGCGGCACGCCACGCCTGAGCCATCTGGAACGGAACAGAGGCATATCTCTTGACCACTATCTTTTAAGTGCGATTTGTTACATAAAAATGGAACCACCGCTGCACCGCGCACCGTAGCAAGTTTCCACGAAATCCGTTGAATGTGATTTTATTGCGAAGTATCTCATGATCGACCCTATCGAAGGCCTTCTGGAAGTCTGTATATACTGTATCTATCTGTTCACTACTGTCTATGCCAAAAAGGTCACTATTAAATAAAAGCAGGTTAGAAATGGTTGATATTCACTCCCGAGTACTCCAATTCAGACAGTATTTTAGTATAATATCTCTAATGCCTCACCAGTCCAGGCGGTCCAGTGAGTGTGTGAGTCTTCCCGCTGCCGGTCTGTCCGTAGCAGAAGGCGGTGCACGAGAACCCCTCCACTGCCATCTCTATCAGCCTCTTCACTCCCGAGTACTCTAATACGTCTTCCTGTATGATATACGAAAATTGGGTTAACAACTAACTTCGTTCATTTATTCCTTCATTCATCGTGTCAGATTCATTCATCCAATCTTATCCTTTCAATATTACACCGCGAAAATGAGAAGCAGAAAAGCTGGTTTGGATTACTACTGGGGGCCCCCTATTCACCATGCGGAATGCAGTAGTTTGAGCTACCACTTCACGCTGCTATTCTGTACGTTAAAGGTTCTTCTCCAATGGAGCAATCCCATATTTGAACTGTGACAATTTCTTCTTTGCTCTACCACTACTGAATCGAGTATTGCGTACGGCTACGAACCACTCACTCACTAACTAGAGCTAAGGCTTTCTATTACACACATATTCTGTGAGTGTGTGATACTATCTAGCAAAGCCCGAAATCAATTTTGGGGTAGAACAAAATTGATTTCGGGCTTTGCTAGATAGTACAAATGAAAGTTATACCTGTGTAGCAGCGGGTTCGAAGACGACATTGTACGAGAACACCTTGGGCTTCTGGCTGGCGGTCGTGTTCTGACATATCACCTGGCCCTTACCAGGGAACTCTAGGACAACACGCTCGTTGCAACCGCGTTCTTTGTCATTGAGGGGACGGACTCTGTAGCCAAGGATAAAATCCAATATTAAATAAATACTCGTACTCCATTTAGAACTAGCAGCACCCCGCGGTTGCACTCGCGTAGTTCCCATTCTCGTGGGAATATAGGGATAAAATATAGCCTATGTCACTCGCTGATAATATAGCTTTTTGAATTTTTGAAATCGGTTCTATAGTTTATGAGCCTATTCGTTACGAGTAAAAACAAACAAATAATCTTTCCTCTAAGTATATAATATTAGTTATGTAGAATGGGTTCTGCGTAATTTTCCATGTGGAAATGTTTGACCGTAGTTTTCTAAAACCATTATACAGAAACTAATTTAATTACTATCTATGGTGTTGGTAATGAAACACAAACAAGCACTTTATTTGTAGGTACTTTATGGGGTCAACTTCACATCACCTCACCGGGCGGCGCGCCTCGCCTTTCGAATGGGAGTCAAATATTCTAATTCTTTAAGAAAAACTCGTAGATATTTTTAAAAGCTTTTATTATTTATTAAATTAATTTTGTAAATCTACCAAACTAAAACTAATGTTTATTCTATTCAGATTGCGGGCGAGTTTGACCCACAAATCTAATCGTAATTTGGCCGTTTCAATTCATTATTTGAATGTCATTGTAAAAATCGATGTTCCGTTACCAAATAATGTGTCATCAACCTCCCTCCGTCAAGGGACAGGTGCCGTTGTTGTTTCATTTTAGTACATTTTTATACAGTTTGGGGTATTATGTAAATTGGTTGGTATCTATAACACTGCAATTATTTCTTACCGTGTCGTTGTGGACAAACGGTGAAGTACTGAAAACTTGCCGCCTTATTCATAAACATTTCATAAACCTATTTTGGTTAAAAAATATTTTGCGCCTGTCACACCATCTATCATTTGTAAAAGTGTGAAAGTGACAAAACATATTTGAACTAAAATAGGTTTATTATATTTTTATGACCCCCTTAAGGTAATAATCTATTAATTTTATTTCTATAAACGTGTCTCATTTCAAATTGCAAGGCTATAAAATTGGTAGCATTCCAGCGCTGGATTGAAATAATGTGAGCAGGCTATAATCCTTACTGGAACATTTGTAACAAACGGTCCAATTAGTTCCCTACAGTTTTAATGATCACTCCAACAATACTTAGTCACACAAGTTTCGCAGAAGTAATATTACTTAGTAAAATTATTATAACCTTGAATTGAAAATCACTTAAACTACCAAAATAATACCAAGTGGAAACTTCTTTGCGTGGGTGTAATACAAAACGCAAACTTTATAATTCTGTGTAGCTACTGTTCATACGTGCCTACTATTAGTGTAGAGAAGAGATGAATGCGAAATTTTTGTATGGGTGTTTGTTACTCCCTCTCATGTCAGGATTAGATGAAAGTACAAACCCTTCTAGCCTTTACAACGTTATATCTCAAAATTCTCATAGTATTAACGGTTAACGCGTGTAAACCGTAACTAAATATTTGAATTAAGAATGATAATCCACATTTTCTTACCTGACGACCACATTAATGTTATCCTCATCAGAGTTGAGGGTAGAACTAGATCCTCGGGTGCTCCGGTCCAGACTACCAGCTCTGCTGCTGCCACTGTACAAGTAAAATATTTTATACTTAGTAAAAAGTAGCTGGTTGACTCACTATAACTTGCAAACTCAGAAGACGTAACGGAAAATCTAATGATATTAACATAACATTATCATTCACTACATCATCTCATTATAGTAATTGACCCCTAACTAAGTTCGAAACTTGTATCTAGGGTATCAGAAACTACGCACACACTCATTCATTCACACCCAGACCGAGACGAACATTTGTGGTTCACACAAATATTCACCCCGCACGGGAATCGAACCCGCAACCTTACGGATAGCAGTTCGGCATGGTGACCACTCTGCCATTGAGGTTGTCAATAATATTATAATATACGTATTCAAAAACTCTCTAACAAGTTAACCGGTGAATTAGTGAAATTGACTGGATAACCAGTGGTACGTTGACTCATATATTGGATTTCGTACTCGTCAAAGAGAGAATAAAAGGAAAAACATAAACTCTGTACTGTGCCTCTCGGTGTCATGTCGTCCTTATTTGAAGTAACACCTCTTGGCTCCTATCTATTTTTGCCATATATTCATACACACAATTGTTAAAAAATAATTCTCAGCTCTGAATGATTTATTTCATTACATATCAGCCGTTACCATCAACTATTTTATGAATTAGTAACACCATTATTTCGTTTGTAAACGTTTTGAACGTCTTATCAGATGACCGTGAGTTCCTTCCTATATACTTACGTTACATATAATGTACAAGTACATGTGTTTGTAGTTTAAACGTTTTACTGACTGACTGACTGATATATGAGGTCAGACTGAACGGATTGCGGTTCATTTCCATATCTATTAATTGCGCTGTTTGGTATCGCACCTAAATATCCTTACTAATATTATAAATGCGAAAGTAACTCTGTCTGCCTGTTACCTATTCACGGCTAAACTACTAAACCGATTGACTTGAAAATTGGTACAGGGGTAGCTTATGGTCCGAGGAAGGACGTAGGCTATGTTTTGTCCCGAAATTCCTACGGGATCGGGAACTATCAGGGTAAAACCTCGGGGCACAGCTTGTAAGTAATCATTATGATGTTCGCATCCGCTAAGACACAAAAACAATGAAAATACATGGATAAAGCAGCGGGATATAGCTAGTGCACATTTATTTTCCTATTTAAGCCCTATAGTCATCACCCTGACCCGATCGTCGATATTTACATAGACAATTTGCATATTCTATAGTCTATACCTTCGATAATTTATATTTGTTTGTAGTTGCGCTCGTTTTCTTTCATATTATGCATCAATATTGTATGGAGAACCGTTTTCAAACGTTTTTAGGGTTCCGTACCTCAAAAGGAAAAAACGGAACCCTTATAGGATCACTTTGTTGTCCGTCTGTCCGTCCGTCCGTCCGTCCGTCCGTCCGTCTGTCAAGACCCTTTTTCTCAGGAACGCGTGGAGGTATGAAGCTGAAATTTATAGCAATTACTCAGGGTCTACTGTCCCTTGAAGCTGTGAAAAAATCAAACTTCTAAGCCAACGCAATCAAAAGATACAGCCGTTTATGCCGCAAATTTTCGACACTTGCAAGGGAATCAAAACCTACAGGGTGCTTCCCGTGAACTCAGAATCTTGAAATTTGGTACGAAGCAACGTCTTATAGCATAGATAAAGGAAAAATTACGAAAACCATAAATTTTTAGTAACATCACATAATATTTTTTTTTTTTAATAATTTTAACCTTACTACCCATTTCCTCATAAACGCGTAGAGGTATTAAATTGAAATTCATACCAAATACTCAGGTCTATAATACCTTTAAGCTGTAACAAAATCAAACTTCTATGTCAACGCAATCAAAAGAAACAGCAATTTAAGCTGCATATTTTGAAACTCGCAAGTACTCGCAAGGGAATCAAAACCTAAAGGGTACTTCCAGACGACCTAGAATCTTGAAATTTGGCATCAAGCAACGTTTTATAGCACACATAAAGGAAAAATTCCGAAAACCTTAAATTTTTAGTTACATTACAAAATATATATTTTTTCATAAATATAAACTTATTACTTTTTTCCTCATGAACGCGTAGAGCTATCAAGTTACGGAACCCTCGAGCGACGAGTCCGACTCGCACTTGGCCGGTTTTTTTGTGGTTAATATGTAATGTCACAATTTGAAAGCTTCTGAGAAAATATATTTAGATACTAGCTGCGCCCCGCGGTTTCACACGCGTAGTTCCCGTTCCCGTAGGAATTTCGGGATGAAAAATAGATGTTGGCCAATTCTCAGACCTACTGAATATGCTCACAAAATTTCATGAGAATCGGTCAAGCAGTTTCGGAGGAGTATGGCAACGAAAACTGTGACACGAGAATTTTATATAATAAGACGAGAATTATATATATTAGATAGTGTTGGTTGATTTTGAATGCATCTAGTTATACAATCATATTATGTGTAAGGCTGCGTTCATGGCATAGTGATCACCATACTGGATACGCAGCCCAGGGTTACAAGTTCAAAGCCACTTGTTTCAAAAATATTTTTTTCTGTTTAGGTGTGTATAAGAATGAGTGTTGTATAGTGATATCCTACATACAGGTAATACACCTAGTTACAGGTCATTTGCTTACCCTTATTAAACATATTTTTAACACCATTAAAAACTAACTAAATATTCATAAACTAAAATATAGTCTCGTCTACCAAACTCCTCTAAAAATTGACATTAATTACCTATATTATTTGAAACCCTTAATCTAATTTTAATACCATCAAAAACTTTAACATTCGTTTTAAACTATGTATGAGACGAGGTATAATTTGACGAGGTATAATTTGTTTAAATAAGTTTTAAACAAATTATACCTCGTCTACTAACTAAACTTCTTTAAAACATATCGACACTAACTATATTATTTTAAACTCCTTAACTTAAACTAACGTTTTTCCAAGAGAAAATCCAAATAACAAGTTTCACAGCAAAACATCGTTAATATTCAAATAGTTTCCCGCCTTTCAGCCAGATTGACAGGTTCACGTGGCAGTTTTCAACATGGCTGCCAAATGTCAAGGGCCTCTTGACCAACTAGAAATATTTATAAGGTACACACCCTTAATTGGTGTATTATTTCGATTATAACGAGGTTATTATCCAATGGTTAATTGATTTTGTAATTGGTTTTAATTTAGATAATTAACAAAATTCGATAGTGTTTTTGATATAAAATGATCTACAAGTAGAACTTAATTTTCCGAAAGTTCCATAGGATAGGTTTGTTACACACATTTGACGATGATTCAGAAAACTTCTTTAAGAAACGAAGATCATTAAATTTCAAATATCATATCGATAGATCGATACTTGGGAACGTCTTTTAAATCACTGAAGTCGTAGTCACAGTCACGTGACTCGTAGCATCAGTCGATTCGTAGCATTAGTTGTTGTTGCGTGTTGGTAATCTTAAACCCAAGCAGACTTTTAGATGAAACCCATGCATGGCCAGACCTAAGAATAGAAAAAAATTATAGAGAATGAAAATATTTTTATTGAAATTAATGTGTACAAATATTCGTTTATAACATAACATAAGCATTGACTACATCATCTCATTATAGTAACTGACCCCTAACTAAGCTCGAAACTTGTATCTAGGGTATCAGAAACTACGCACACACTCATTCACACACACTCCCAGACCGAAATAAACATTTGTGGTACACACAATTTATTTTTTCCTTCTTTTTATTACTTCCTTTATTTTAAAAAGTAAGTAGGTACTCAGACCAAATTTTTTGCCTTTTATTTTTAGGCAATGAAATTATTTTCGGTCCAGACTAAACAAACGAAGAATAACAATTATATACTAGTTTAAGTACTAATTTACACGGTAATTAAGTCTGTAACATTCAGTTTAATAATTTATGTCTGTACTTGACATCAGCTGTTGTCTATGACTTTGAAACATGGCGCGGAATCAATAAATACATCTACATTCTACATATTTGTCGGATAGTTTATGTAATTCAATGTCTTGGACCTTCAGACATTATAATTTTTGAGCAACTTATTTTCTTGAAGTAAACCTCTCTAACACGAACTCTCTTATATGTAGAGTCACCAAGTTTTCTGTGCCGGGCGGCGGCCAAAATTGGAAGCTGCTATTGTCATGTTGATGTGTTGACTATAATGTCATTTTAATTACATTGACAATCATCAACAACCAAAAGATACGATTACAGGGACGCTCTCACCGGCACAAACTTGGTGACTCAAGTAGAGTCTCCAAGTTATCAAAAGTGGAAGCAACTATTGTCATTGTGATTCTAATGTCATTTGGATACATTTTCAATAAACTGACAACCAAAAGATGCGATTACAGCGACGCTGTCACCGGCACAAACTTGGTGACTCTATAACATTTTTATAGATTTTCTTCAAAAATGTTAAAGCTTTGTGTCGAAAACCATTAATGTTAGTATTTTTTGGGTAAAATTGATATTAAACATAAAATTCTATGTTTACCTACATTTAATCATCATTACGTACGATTAAGGCTGAAGTGGTGGTTACTTTAAGTGTATTTATTTAATCAGCTAAGCACTTTGATAGCTGAATGAACGAATAGTAATACTATAGATCGAGTGAGATACTACCGCAAGGCAAGGTCTTCTTTTCAATTAATATTTCTTTCCATTCATTATTTTGAATTATTTTAAAACCTTCTCTCTTCTTATGTTGTACAAGTATTTGAACGAGAAACTTTGCCTTTAAAATCTTTTACTAGAGATCCTTTGACAATATTTGATCTATTGATAAAAATATCGCGGAATTGCACTGCAAAATAAACACCTATTTCCTGCGTTTATTTTCTCGAATTTTCTAGTAAATTCACAAAGAATTAAACTTCAGCAATGAGTGTCACTAACAAGAAAATGGGTTAAAAATACAAAGTGCATATATATTCTGAACTTTTGTTGTAAATTGGAAAAGAACAACAAATTTCCATAGCCCTAAGTTTACAGGAAAACGTGTACCTACTATGTAAAACAAAGTAAAGTTCATGGAAAGTTCGGAAACTGCATTCCTTGTAAACTTCTGAATTTCAGTGTAAGAATGAGTAAAGCATTACGCCAGTTATTATTCATTCACGCAACGGTATTCATGCAAAGTGGTGAATCACAGCGAATTGAAACACTTTTACAACACGCAACGTTCGGTATGTAAATAACTTGGAAAGGTTTCGGATTTTTTGGCATAATTCCAATACAAGCGTTGATACAAAACTAACTATAGTCCATTCATTTGGCCGTGAGACAAAATGTAAACAAACCATGAAAAAGGTTATTTTGTATGTCATGTTTTATCAATAATACATAGACTACTCCCTACTGACTACTTGATATTTAATTAATCTTTGAAATATAGAATATACTAGCAGCGCCCCGCGGTTTCACCCGCGTAGTACCCGTTCCCGTGGGAATTTCGGGATAAAAAGTATCCTATGTTCTTTCCCGGACCATAAGCTACCCCTGTACCAAATTTCAAGTCAATCGGTCCAGTAGTTTAGCCGTGAAAAGGTAACAGACAGACAGACAGACAGACAGACAGAGTTACTTTCGCATTTATAATATTAGTTAGGATAACATACTAGCTTTAGCCCTCAACTTCCTTCGCGTGTAATAATTATTTTGACACGCGACTTCATTTACGTAGAAGGTGAAAAAATTGTTATTCTGTGCCGCCGTGCACTAGCCGGGTCGCCTTGTTGTAGTAACTATTTAGTAATCTGTGGCCTTGATCATAATTTTGCTGTAATGTTATTTTAAAACTAAGGTATCTTCTAAGATACTTATTGAAATCAAATCATGGCAAATGTCTTTTAAATTAAATACTTTTTCAATGTAAGCGCAAAAAATGTGTTTTTTACGACATCACATTAGAAACCCTTAGATTTATCAGTGTTTCTCTACAATATCATGCATGTATTATACATATAAACTTTCCTCTGGTATCACTCTATTAAAAAAACCGCTTCAAAATCCGTTGCGTAGTTTTAAAGATTTAAGCATACATAGGGACGGACAGACAGCGACAGCGACTTTGTTTTATAATTACTATTTAGTAACCATAGATGAAAGATTGATACCGCGATACCTGATGAGATGCATATATTATTAATAGTTACTCGCATGTTCACACTGCCAGCGAGTAACTATTATGATCACGGATGAACAGTTCAGTTCATCCGTGATCATGGCGCTTGCAACAGCGTCGAAATATGGAAACTAGAAATCACTACCTTTGAGCAATTGGTAGGGAATAAGACACTTTGGCCATAAAATACCTGGAAATTTAATGAAATACCGGTAATGCGTCTCGGAGATTCTGCGGCCTAATTTTGTACGTCTGCTTGGTGGTCTATGGCTGTGAATGACGTTGACATACGTTACGCGCGTTTTTTAAAATATGCAAAATTAAATGTATTTTTTTATAATCTAACTGAGATATTTTTTAATTTTTTTGCGTAAGAACATTCTACAGAGTCTTAGAAAACTACAAAAGAAAAAGCCAAATCGGTCTAGCCGTTCTCAAGTTATAACATGATAACGGGTTTCATTTTTATATATGTAGACTAGCGGCGCCCTGCGGTTTCACCCGCGTAGTTCTCGTTCCCGTAAGAATATGGGGATAAAATATGCTAAAGACCTTCCCACTGAATCACTCTATATATTTAAATAAACTGCATCAAAATCCGTTGCGTAGTTATAAAGATACATACATAGGCTTGGATACGCCGGGTATGTACGTGTAGTATTTGTTGCCGCATTTGACTACGTCGGCGATACCTACCGAACACAGCGAAACCAATTCTTCATCTAAGGTAGTAATAGTAATGACGATGATAATTGAGATTACTAAAACCTAAAAATGCTGTGAATCTCAAACTATGGATACATTTTAATACTACTAAATGAAGGTGAACAGTCATTTTAAGTAATGAAAGTAAAATTAATAGTTTTCGTATTTAGCCGGATTGTACCCGTCATTTTTACTCTTGATCAACTTGTTGACGTGTTGAGTGTTTTCTTCCCGATTATATAGTAAAGTATATAGTATTTTCTTGATAATTCTTTGTTTAAAGTAATTATTGTATTATGTTTTATATTCAGTTATCGTTAAATTTCTGTTATCTGAACGTTGATTTTGATGAAAATAAGTGAACCTGGTTCAAACAGCGCTTGCACTTTTACTTCGCCGAAGATCCAAACATACACCAAGGCGTTCTACGGATAAGGAGACTGTTCAATGTTATTAATATATTTAAATACGTAGAAGAGACTTGGCCCAAAGATTCGTATCCCTACAAAAATTATATTGTACTAGCTGTGCCCCGCGGTTTTACCCGCGTGGAACCTTATCCCGTGGGAATTTTGGGATAAAAAGTATCCTATGTGTTATTCCTGTGTATGAGGAACATCTGTACCAAATTTCATTAAAATCCATTCAGTAGTTTTAGCGTGAAAGAGGAACAAACATCCATACATACAAATATTCGGCTTTATAATATTAGTAGGATATAACGACTTCACGAGCCTCCGTTTACCGATTTGTAAAAGAAAAAAAGGAAAATCCATGTTGGAGCTCTTCTTCTTCTGAGACCAATAAATAGTTGTTTATTTATTTTGTAGTAAAACAATTCAGGTGCTTACATGAATTGTTTTTACTTGTACTCAACTCATCCTGTTTCTTACCTTTTTATTGATTTTTACACTAAACTAAATTACTTATAGACGACTTATCAAAGATGCCTACTTAGTCTTATTTTACTTTCATATTTATAACTCTAAAAAAACAATATATTTTTCGCCTAAAAGAGCTAAAAGTTTGACAACCAGTATTTCTTTGTTTACATTTTGTCTCACGGCCAAATGAATGGACTTTAGTAACTACCATTTGACTAACATCTTGCTAACACTAGGCATGCTCTGTTTAGATTTCTAGAAACATGACAAATAGGATAGAAGTTCTTCGATGATTAGGTATGCAGATTCATTAATATAAGTGATGGATTAGTTTGAATGAAATGTTATTTAAAATCTAGTATTTATCTGAAGAAGAATAAGAACTTTACGAATATGCCTAGGCGTATGAAAGATATATCGAAAGTCGACGAATTTTTTAAAATGCCTGGAGAAAATCAGGGCGAGATACCGTTCCGATAAGTCTATTACACTTATACTGCCTTACCTTCCAGTACGAGACCTGCTCCGTATGCTATCATCATCTCGGCCCCACTTGGCTAATGAAGGCAGTCCTGTAGTGCTCGAGCCTTTGAGCATGCCAACACCAGGCTGGTCTGTGCTCCTGCTCTTTCTTGATTGCAGTTCTTTGCCTAGGAATAAAATACATCATGATACTTCGAAAGTCAAAGAACTGTTAAAGGCTGTAGAAGAAGAGATTTGAGGCTTAACTCTAGATGGGATGATCTGGCAAAGATTGGTGAGAACTGGTGAAAACAGCTGAATAAGTTTTGCCTAGACCTCGCCCTTTAGGACTTAACAAGTCCACCATAGCCTCCTAAGTTCCTCCCTTTAGTTCGAGGGGTATGACTCTATACATTTTTCCAAACGAAAAGAAACCGTCAAGCCTGAAAAACACCTATCTTCATATCAAAACTCACCACATTTAGTAGTCCCCACGAGTGTTTCTGCTGACTTGGAAACTGTCCTGGACAAAGCTGATGGTGGAGCCTTCATCGGAGTGGCCTGTCTGTACACCACATCCGACTTCATTGGTTGAAATAACTGTAAGTTCTTCAGCGCCATCTTTTGGCCGACACATTTTTTGCACTTTCTCTATATTGGGTTATGAGGTTTGTACATTTTTGTTTGTTTATTTGCTTAGTTGCTGTCGTCCATTTTGTTTCAAATAAGTATTATTTTTGTTAGTTTCTTTATTGGCTGTCTTTTGCTTACACTCATGAAAAGAGTTTATGAGATCTGTTTGAACAATTATGTTATTTATTAAATTTCTTAAATATTAAACAAAACAATAACTTGGGTTACATCCACCGTATTTTTTTTTGTTTTAAATAAACCTGTCTATTTTAAATGAAGAACTAAACGACAATAAATGAACAATTTTTGTTTTTGTATCGGAAAGTACGAAAGTTTCGACAGCTTACTACCCACTTTTACTAATATCGACATAATAAAAATAATCACAATTCAAAAAGCAATAAAATATAACAGGAACTGCATTATTATTACTACAGACAGTAACTAAATAGACCTACGTGTTAACAAGACCTAACCACATTATGCGGGCAAAATCGATAAACTAAAATTATTGTATGCAAAACCTTTTTATTGTTATTTTAAAATTGGAACACTTTGTTGGACTTTCCTTTTTTTTTTTGTTTTTTTTTATGATGTTGGTATCACTCACTGCAATTAAAATAATGACGTCACATTTTAAATATTCAAAGCTTACACAATTTTTTAAGTATTAATTTTAAGTACCTATATTGTACTTTATTTAAAATTTTACTTAATATTTAAACGAATTAATAAGAAAAAAAAACGAAATAATCAATTGACAATGTATCGATGACGGACGGAAGGCGGGAATTTTTTTCTTTCGCGCTCGACCGCAACTGCCCCTTACGGACGCGTGGTATAGACTGAAAATACTTTCAGCCAGGGTTGTTATTGTTAGGTGTAATTTTATACCATTACTTTTACCCTTAAAATGTAATATTTAAAAAACGCTTTGAGGTGTAATTATGGATATTTTACTATGCACTAAGTATTTTAATGTTAAACTATTATGCCGGTATTTTTTTGTTTTAAGAAAAATATTTTGTTTAGAGACTTTTTAGGTGCTTGCTAGTCGATATGTACTTGATTTTTTATTTCTAAATACTTAAATTATAGTTTTCTTTCCTCTTTTAGTGTACATTGCAGGATGAGTATTTGTGGGACCCACAAATGTTTGTCTCGATCTGGGTGTGTGTTTAGTTCCCGATACCCTAGCTAGATACAAGTTACGAACTTAGGGGTCAGTTACTATAATGAGATGATGATGCATCCGTGTCCGTCATAATAGTGATGGGGTTATGGGATGGGTGCTTTTAATATCATGAGCATTTCCATGCACGTAATGCCAGGATGTCGTATATAGATCAACGATAGACTTCAAGGGTAGGATAGAACCCTGAAAGTGTAATTTTATATCTCCTTCAATTACGAATATACCGATAAACCGAATTTTTAATTGAACAATATTTTTCAAAGCGTAAACTCTCGACGTTTTCCCATTGTTACAAGTCTTTGAGGTATCTGAGGAGAGGATCTGATAAGAGAATCCCATGAAAATTTAGGGAAATACTCTTTTTTATATTATTTCACGTAACAATATTTTCATTTGTTTTATTACTTAATACGTCATTCATAAAAAGAACCATGACATAGAAGATCTAGTATAATAGTAATACCTACCATGGTTAGTATAATATCTATCGGTAAGGGTGACAACTATATTGAATGACAGGGTGTAAGGTCACTGACCCTACACCCGGGCCGTTGTCCACTACGTCATTAATAATTAAACAAAACACTCTTTGTTTGTTTGTAATCTATTGAAATATTATTTGAATAAGTGATTTTTATTTAGTTAAAATCTGTTACCTATTGTAGTTCAAATGTAATCGGATTTAAAGTAGTACACACACAGAAGCTTTTCAACTACTTATATGTTGAAAAGCTTCTTAGAATAGTATGATATTATCGTCATCCATGGTCGTCTGAATATCAGTAGAGTCCAAAATAGAGTCGCCCTTTGAAGGAGGACAGGACACTGGAAATTTCGAGAAGATTACCTCTAGATCTCTGATTCGCCATGCGCACATTTTAGCCTGAGTGTATGGCTGACCCACAACTACCCCAACGCGATGTTCTGTAAGAATAAGCGCTACATCCCCAGTTTAGCTAGCCTTCCTTTGGACTGTGATAATCACAGCTTTGTTCTGCCACTTCGTTGCTTTCTCATACCTGTTCTGCAAAAAAACTGAATAATCAGAAGATTAAAATTGGTTATATTTCAAAAGCGTTAGCCCAGTCTCTAACTGAGAGTCAAAGAGTACTTTTCTGAGAGCAAATTCTCAAACCACAAGGTTAACTGAAACGTAGTAGACATAAAAGTTAACTTAAATCACTAGTGATGATAAAACCATTTAAACCATTTATTTCCACATATAATACAAAATATAGGTACTTACAAGGTATGATTAGGTACAATATGATTAGTACATAGACATTTCCCATTCAAAATCAAACCTATTTTAAAAGTCCTCTCAGAAATACGAGGTCTACTAAAAAATTATCACTTTTGTTAATGATCTACCAAAGTGAAATTCAATTATTTGTCCACAAATAATTTAGGTGAAGGTTTACTTAAGAAAGAATCCGAAAAATGAGTAAAATTTGGGTCAGGACGAGTAAATTCGCGGTAAATGGAGTAGTCTGTCCTTGAGTTAATTACTCACAGAGAGTATTAATTTTATTTCACAAATAATCCAATTTGTATGTCTATTTTGTGTTTGACGTGTATTGACAGCTGTAGAATGATTGATGATCAGTGACGTCGATTATAATGTAGACGCGTCATGCACTAATATCGCGCTATCAAAAACTGTGTTCTTTTATCTACTTTTTGGCTAAACAAACACTAAGTGAACCAAGGTTTTATCACAAAACGTTTTCATTCAGAGATTTTCTACAGAGGAAAAGGTACCCGTCACATTTGGCTGAAAGTTTACTTTAAATGTTCTTTACTATTAAGAATTTAATTTGACAAATAATTCAAGGATTTGTTTAATCTTTCCCAGATTAACCAATTTAAAAATTCACTCATTTGTTTCTTTCAAGTTTCATCCCTAATAGTAACATATTCTAAGCTTTTATCACCGAATATCAAAAGCTGCAGCTTATTGCCGATTTCCACTGCATTTTCGCGGGTAAAACGGTGGAGCACGTCATTTAAAAAAAAAACATTAGTCTATTATATTAATTAACCAATGTTTACTTACTACCCGGAAATATTGTAGTACTACAAATATTTGACGCTTTTAATTAAAGTTTTATCACCGTACTAAAATAAATAACAAAACACGTACAATAATGAGTATAAAATAATAACACGTAGTGGGAATGTAGTTACATTATAATAAAATGATTAAATAATGCGTCCCCGCTGTTCGGTTCGTCGGTTATCAAAGCACACAATGACGTGTCAGTCGCGCTCCGTTGGCCGCCATTTTTGATTTGTTTACTGTGTCCATTGTTTCGGGTTGAAAAAAGTTGCTTTTTTTTAATGGAAAAGGATTTTTTTAGCCCTTTTTGGTAGCGTACCCAGTAACGCGTAAGGAGCAATTGCGGTTTGCAGTCAAAGGACCTCTTTTCAGATAAATTTTACACTACTGCGTACACTTAAATAAGTACTTAATTCTAAAAAAAAAAAAATTTTTTTTTTGCACAGGTTTTCTACTCGAAGAAATGAAGGACTTACATATTGAATTTAGTTCAAAAGTAACCATATAGGTACCTACCTACCAAATAAACGGTAGGTAGTTTCATAATGAAAATATTTCTAAGTACCTGGTCTAATACATTACCTTAAATTGTCACAGACAACATTATTACAGATTCAAAATAAAATTTCAAAGAACTCTATTTTAGTATAATTTTGGTATTTTTTTCGTTTCACCTGTCAATGGAAACAGTCTCACTAGTGTGAAACAAAGCACTTCCTCTTCCTTCACAAATCGTATCTTCTTCTGAATTACTATTTTTTGTACCAAAAACAACTATTAAATTATCAAATACAGTTCCTTGTACGCGATACTAATAATGCAATTATTTTGTTAGAAACAGTTGTACAACTTCGTAATGTAATTGCAAAATAACAGACGGATTCAGAATTAGCAAAATTATGTACTCTACTTATCAAGTTTATAAGTTTCAATTGTTCGAAATTACTATTTCTTAGTTGCGGTTGTTTTAATGAAATGAAATCAGTCAGTGAAACTCCTTTAAAAATTGACTTGAATATAAAAAATGGGTTCATAATGATGGACTTATAAGATAACAAAAAATACTAGTATTAAGAACCTCATTTTTTAAATGAAACCTTTATAGTCAGTATTGGATATTTTCAAAATTATTATAAACTCTATCTACTCGTAAATAAAGCTCATAGTTAGCCAAAATAATGCAATTGTAAAAAGCTTTACAAGCAGAAGTAGATAATGCTTTCTTATAATTGTTTCTCTTAGGGCCTATTTCACCATCTTCAAGTAACATTCCGAGTAGTTACTTACATGTTTTGTTTTTGTCACTTGATATAAAGTAAGAAAGAGACAATGCTAAATTTACTTGGTGAGTAAGTTTACTTGAAGGTCGTAAAATAGGCCTTTAGTAACCTAAGTTTCCATAAAATTTAATTAAGTAAAGAAAATTAGGCCTTTGACCTTAACATCACAACAATACTCATTAATCCAAAAAGGTTGGTATCATTCTGTCAAAAAAAACTCTACTTATTTAAAATTGATGACTCAGTTTTTTTAAACTATAATTCTACAGTTTGAACTGTATTTGTATCACAATAGCCTTCACATCAGTAGGCCTAACTACAAATGATGGATGGACGAAAAAACTAACAATTTGCCATAATTATTATAAGGGGAATCTCATGCGCTGATGGTCAGTCAGTCAAATGCGTTCGTGCATTACAGTACCATTGTATTTTATTATTTATTAATATTATTTAATAAATTAAATAAATATTCTGATTAAAATAGAGTTTAAAAATAAACATGAAAAAATTAAAACCATAGTGAAGTTTATTTTTTTCTTAATAACTGGTTTTGCGTGCGGTCAGTGCCTTTGTTTACTGCCAGTAGCAAATAATGAACATCGTTTTATAGTCCCAGTTCTAAATATAAATTTTCAAGATGGGAAGGATTATTTTATTGGTGAGTTTCTTTTTTTTAAGTAATTAAAAAGGTTCAGCTAAACTTTTTAATCATGAATGTTTTTTTTTCGTAATTCGAAGAAAAAACCAATGTAACTATTTTAAACAAAGAAGTTATGATTTTTTTTTTAATTATCACCATAAATAGAAAATAAAAATTTGAAGCATTCCAGTTATAAATTAAATTTCAAAAACAAAATTTTTATATTAGCGCAGATATTACAATAACTTCTTTTAAGTAAAAGCTTTTTAATGATACCTCTATAATTAAAATAAGTATAGCTCTTATGTAAAGCGATCCAGTGGCATATTTTATGCAGATTGTGCACCTGCTTACCAAGCTATCTCAGGTTTGGTTCCTGGGTCAAATGATGCATATTTTTGGTATTTGCCAAACATGGCTTAAAATTGGATTTCATTACTCGCATACACATGAGATCAGCTTGCACATAGATCCCTCTCATCTCCACTTTTCTGGATGTACTAATATCATCAGTTCGAGAGAATATTTTGGCAGAAGGATAACAAAAAACAAACCTAGTGATTTTATTTAATCTCTATACTATATAAAAATGAATCCCTATTTCCCTTGGTAACGGCATCACGCGTGAGCGACTGAACCGATTGACTTGTACACGGTAGCTTATGGTCCGGGGAAGGACATAGACTATCCTAAATGTATTATCCCAAAATTCCCACGGGATCGGGAACTATGCGGGTAAAACCGCGGGGCACAGGCAGTTTATTTATAAATGAAATGAATTACCAACATCCAAACTTACGGACAAAGAGACAAGCTTTTAGACCTCATAAAACAATTTAGAGGATCATATCTGACCTCCACCGTAAACATAAAAAATACCCACATTTACTATGTGATGTGTACATAATGGCAACACTGTAATGTAACTGTCAACTAGGGTAATTATAAAGCTATTAGTGTATTAGACAACGGATGTAATAAACAATGGTATGTTTAGTAACAACGTAACAACCTTTAATTTTTGAACTCTATATTGTACAGAGATACAATTTTTAATGGATTTTTGTGCTGTATCATAATCACAATCTTTCCTGTGCCGAGCGTTCGCTGTAATCGCATCTTTTGGTTGTCAGTTTAATGAAAATGTATCCAAATGACATTACAGTCACAATGACAATAGTAGCTTCAAATTTTGACCGCAGGCACAGAAAAGATTGTGACTCTGTCTGTGTGTCAGCATGAGACTTGGTCACCATTTATCTAATCTGTAAAACTACAAGAATGTCTAAAGATCGAGATAAAGTTATTTATTTTTAAAGTGGTCAAAATTCCTCTGAATTCAAGTTCAAATGTTATGACTATCCCTTTAAAACAAGCCAAAACCTTATGTCATTCCTGGTTTGTTAAAACAAGGATCAATTATACTTTGAAAAGAATAATTGATTTTCAGTGGACTAGGATTTTACTATATACTTAAATAAATAAATAAATCATGATTTGGTCAATTCCCCTACAATCAAAAATTATTTATAAAATGAAAAGTGTGGTTATTAAAGGTGCACCATTCATGTCTATGCAGCAGTATTCCTAGTATCGCAAAATTTCAATAAACTCATCACTCAAAACATCATCAAACCTTGGACCCCAAGCTTAAACCTAATTACGTGACCTCTACACGCGAAGCAGTTCTACGGAAACTGTTTAATAATAACTGTCGGTTTTTTTAACCAAAGATTATGGCAGATAAGTGGTCTGGTCATAGTTTTCACCATTGTTCAAAGGTCAGTGATGTAATGCGGTGAACTCGAACAATGGGTACTGATACCACAGATTATATACAAAAGGATATGATTACAATTAAGACCAAGGTTACACTTTGTGAAATCGGGCAGCTTCCTTGATTTTTTATGGGTTTTGTGTAGGAAATGTGGAGCATGCAGAATGGAGTTTGAAAACATCAAAATTCTCATGGAAACTTCGATTTTTTATTGAAAATCAACTGGATCGATTTATGGCTAGGAGTATTGACTTTTTAATTTAATGATGCAGTTTAAATTTTTTCCCTATTCCCTAAATTAAAGGTATGTATTTCGCCTACTACGCCCACTTGAAAAAATCACCCGGTATTTCTGTAAAATAACAAGAAAAAAAAATCGTGTTCCATTTTGGTGGTCGTTCTAAGGCGTTTGATTCACATTTACCTATAACTATTTAAAAACACCCAAAACTAAGATATCCGCGTCTAAAACCAGGAAATCAATAAAAACATTGTACAATAGAGGTTCACACGTTAATTTCAGGCTGATGATGTAAGTTTTAAATATGTAGTATCAATATTAATCCAAAGTTAATTAATGGAAATTTATTTTTAAACTGAACTAGTGTTGACCTCTAAGGTTTGGTGGATTTCTGAAAATCGTTGTCTCGCGTATAGTACACTAAGGCTAAATAGGTGTCTGTACCTTCATATTGGTGATCTGAATCCCGAGCTAAGTTTAGAAAAAATATGCATGCATAAATGAATACGTAAAAAATAAAAATATACTTATGAAAAAGAAAGTTGAATAGAAAAGACACCTGACAACTGTACTCTCGAGAAAAATATGGTGCTTGCATGGTTTCAGTAACTTTACTTCTTATTACCGTACTCTCTGAAAAAATATGGTTCTTGCATGGTTTTAGAACTTTTTTGTAATACTTATTTCAAAACCATATTGTTTCAGATATTAACGTTCATCATCTACGTGAACACCCAAACGAAAGCTGAGGAAACCACCCTCACCAAACTTCTAACACCAACACTCCTCACAGCTCCTACAGAATCAGAAAAAGTAAAACGTCAATTACGTGGTTATTACGGTCCTAGCTACGCTAGACCTTTATACGAAAGATACGCCAGATATGACTACGATAGACCAAGGTGTGGACGATGTGATGACCGAGACAGATCTGACGAAGATGATGACTACGACCGCGATGATGACCGTCGTCACAAACCAACATCAGGCAAACGTTATGACAAGAAGGGTTATGACGATGATGACTATAATTCTGACAGGAATAACAACCAGAAGAACGGAACAGATGACGGCGATAAACATGATGACAAAGACAGACCAAGTAGACCAAGGAATAAGCATAAGAATAGGTATGATGACCGAGATAGATACAGGCCTGATTACTATGATAGGTTCTTGAGAGATCCTTACCGAGAAAGAGATTATGATAGGCCGTATTATGATGATAGAAGACCTTATGATAGGTATCCTTCTTACCAAGATAGATATGGAGGAGGTGGGGGATATGACCCTTATTCGAGATACGATGGAGGGCTCAGAAGACCAGCTTATGATAGATATGATGATGGGTATGGAGGGTACGGACCTTCGGCTGGAAGGGGACCGCATGAGAGGTAAGAAATGTTGTATTTATATAGTTTTCCCATTTTCTCTATGCCCATTTCATTGCCTTTGGAGATGAATTTTTGGAACATCCTTTCGGAGGAAATCTGCCCGTCAACTTTCAGCACAATCCGTTCCGTCATTTGATCTGTATGTTGATCAGTTAGTCAGTAAAAGTTCCTTTCATAAGCAGAAATATCGCCACACAGACGGTTTCCTCGCCCGCATTAATAGTGGCCACGGCTGACGTTCCATGCTCTGTGATACAGACAAATAATAACCCGCGGGATACAGTTAGTTGAACATACACTTGAGCTTGTTGGAATCACATTCTCTTGCGCCTAAAGCTATCTAGTTTGACCCCAAAGTACATCGGTTCGAGTACAGTATGAGTCAGCTAACGAGGGGTAAAAGACCGTGCATACAGCCAACCGTAGCAAATCGCATATCCGTACTAAAAAAACCGTTAGATACGTATTACGGATATCAATCTGAAATACAACGACCTTAATAACTGTTTGGCTTTGGCTACTGAACTTAGGTGTAGCCAGTACCAGCTTAAATAAAAGCTATATAAGTTCTTTATGTAACATCGTATAACATATGAATAAAATTTGCTTTTTCGTGGATGTTAATGCTTACCTTACAAAGTAAGGGTTGGTACGTTCACCACGTTTGGCTGTCTGATTGAGCATCTCAGATTGAGATTGATTTGTGATGTGAGTGACAACAGTGGTAGGGGTGTTGTGCGTGGGCCGCGGAAGACTGCAGGTTAGGTTCGTGGTTCGTTACTTGTGGCCGGGACCACGACCGCGCGCTCGTGGTCCCGGCCACAAGTACGGTGACGTCACATTGGGGTTTTAGTCGGTAGGGCCGCCATCCGTCTGCTCCTTGATGGCGGCGAGTCCGACATACCCCGTCGCTCCCTTTACAAGCGGCGGGGACCCGTCAAAAGAGTTTCCCCAATAAAAAAAAGGGGTTTTGTGCGTAATAAACGTTTGACAAATCTGTCTACCCTCTTTCTTGTACGTACAAGAAAGAGGCTCTTTCTTGTACGTACAAGAAAGAGGGTAGACAGATTTGTCTGCTCTTAAACAATTCATCAAATACCCGCAGTACAGTCCAATAGTTGATCCGTTATCATGGCGCTTGCAACAGCGTCGAAATATCGGAAACTCGAAATAAATAATACTTTTTCATTATCAATTGTTTATGTAAACGAACATTAGATTCCATCATAAACTCATAATTAACTTTTTCTACGTTTATCACCAGCCTTGACCACACTAGTCGTAGTCATCATTATTTATACTCGTGGATAGATTTGTTTCCCCATAATACATGGTTACTCTTCCAGGACTAAGTCAGTCTTATCTTACTTTTTGGATAGCTTATTGGGGTAAAGACATATTACGAGTATAACTCGAAATTCCTAATAACAACTCCTGAACTTTTTCCTTCACAAACGACAATAACCGTACACTACAATTTTCAGAGCGTTAACGTTCCAAATAATTTCATCATTATTTTGAGCAAATACCGTGCGATTCCAATTTCAGGTGAAAGCATGTCACACATTACTGTGTGTCATGTACCTTATTGAGCTATTGTCAATGGTCCACAGAACGGTGTCATTCAATTGAATTTGTTTCACAAAAGAATCATGGGAAATGTACCTTATTATTATTATCTGGTTACTTTATCTGAGGCATGTAAAATTGGTATCAATTTGGTTTGAAAACCTGGTTTTCTAATTGAGTCATACATACAAACGTATGATAGCAGATTCCTTAAAAAAGTTATCTTTAAGTAAGTAAACTAAACTGCCTGTTTTTAACCCCCGACGCAAAAAGATGCTGTGTGTGTGTATCTGTCTGTCTGTGGCATCATAGCTCCCGAACGGATGAACCGATTTCAATTTAGTTTTTTTTTTTGTATTAAAGGGGTTACGTGCGAGTGTTCTTAGACATGTTAGATGAAAATCGGTTGACCCGTTTTAAAGTTATTTGGATATGCTTCTTGATGTAGGTATCTAAAAATATGTTCTATTAGTTTTCAAGGCCTGTAAGTTTCAACTGTAGAGAGTAGACCAAAATCTCTCTCACTCCCTTATTTTCCCTCATTATCTCGTATCACACGTTCATTTTCATGTAATTTCCGGTCAAAGTCCGCTTATTTTTTTAGTTTTCCACTGTATCCACACAAAATGCTTCAATATTACTAATTATATGACGACCTCGATGGCAGAGTGGTCACCATGCCGGACTGCCATCCGTAAGGTTGCGAGTTCTATTCCCGTGCGGGGTGAATATTTGTGTAAACCACAAATGTTTGTCTCGGTCTGGGCTGGGTGTGTGTGTTAATAAGTGTGTGCGTAGTTTCTGATACCCTAGATACAAGTTACAAACTTAGTTAGGGGTCAGTTACTATACAGAGATCATGAGATGATGTAGTAAATTATGTCATGTTAAAATACACGTTTTCATCGTTAGCTCTCCTCAACTCAAGAGCCGATCCCGGGTTCACCAACTTGGTAGTTTGAATGTTTAGCTACTCATAACAAAATTGAATAAAAATACTGTTATACCATGATTGACGTTAACAAACATTACGAAGATAATATCAAATCTCGACAAATAATCATTAGCAGACACGTACGAACAATGATTCCTCACAATTATCCAATTTGCAACACAGAATGACTCGGAGGCGTTATTTACAACCGTTAGGCACATTGTTATGTGTTTTGTACATATAATTTGCATAAGAATACGTTATTTTATAACTTTAAACATTATTTTGTATGGTGTTAGGCTTATTAATTTAAGAAAATTTTCCGCGATTTGTCTTCTCTACTTCTTCAAATGAACTTTTTGGCTATTCCAACAGTGACTTTTGAGGACTCTTAACTACTCTGTCGATCCGTCGATAAGATTGAGCGAAGCGTCAACATTTCAACAAGATAGGCCCCATTCCGGACTAAAGGCCACATTTTAACTGATCTCAATGTAACTTGGCACACGTGTTCCTTGATTTTTTGACAAGAACTTAGTGGGATCAAAAAGGGGGAAGAAAAATTGGGTACTTATATATATTTTCTATTATTTCGGATACATTTACGCAAACATATCCTTAACCAAACCAACATGTTTATAAACACATCCTTAGCTATCCATTTACATAATGTACCCAATCCAGTTTCAGACCGTGGGACGAGACTTACCGCGGCCAGTCCGGCTGGGACTCGTCGGGGAGAGGGTACTACTTCGCATCAGGGAGACCTGACGCTGCCGTCCCTCAGCAGGGGTGGTCGAGGCCTGAGTATAACAGGTATTTGGACATATTTTCTTATATTTAGCTCTTAGTTTTATTATGTTTTGGTTATTATATTTCGACTGTTATTTAAGTTAGCTACAAAGAGAATTTTGGTTAATTTACTCCGAATTTTTAATTCGAATAATGTGTTCACGCTGTTTTTAATTATTTTATTAATTTATGCTAGATTACTGGCGACATTCACTTTGAACAGTTTTGTTCCATATAAACTCGAAGTTTCTTTAGCGAAAGACTTGTTGATCTATTAGAATTCATAGATTATCCGAAGGACTGAATAATGCACTCGTAATAAAACCTGCTTTGTCCTTTACTTCCAGACCCCAAGAAAGTAGCTGGCAGGGCAACGGATATTCAACATACCGGGACCCTGCTCCGTATCGCGGAGGATACGGTGGGTATGCTCAGTCATCAGGTTACGGGCAAACTGCTGCTTACGGCCAGCCAGCTTACACACAACCTGCTGGGTACACACAGCCTGCAGGCTACGGGCAATCTGCTACTTATGCCCAACCTGCAGGCTACGGGCAATCTGCTTCTTATGCCCAACCTGCTACTTACGGGCAAGGCGCCTCTTACCGTGAACCTGCCGCTGCTACTTACGGTCAGCCTGCATCATACGGTCAACCTGCTACCTATGGGCAGCCTGCGTCATACGGGCAATCAGCTACATATGCCCAGCCAGCATCATACGGGCATTCGTCTGGGTATGCACGGCCCAGTGATTATGGCCAATCGAATTATAAGGATTATGGAAGCGGTTATGGTACCTCTAGTGGGTGGATGAGCGTCGGAAGACCTTATAGGGATCAAAGGTAAGGTCTGGAGTAGGATTGGTATTTTTTAAACTTCGTTTATTGATTATTTCTGTTGATAAAATTAAATAGATAGGTATCATGATAGGCAGAGTCGTCATGCCAGTCTGATAAAGATTTAGGGTTGAACTCTTGTAAATTTTTATATGGTACATAGATGTTTGGCTGTCTGGGACAGTGAACGTAGTTTCTGGTGCCACACACTATTGACACAGGTGATAAGCCAAGTTAGTAGTAGATGATACGAGTAGATTATTTGATTTATTAATCTCGAACTCTAAGCAACGAGTAGATTCGTTGATCTTTGTTATTCTAGATTTTTAAATGAAAGTGCTATTTCGCCCATATAATTATCTAACCTAAATTATTACTTATATTTCAGTGGGGTAAGTCAACTGGACAAACGAGATTCCTACGACAGACAAAAGACTAACAACCGACAATCAGGCACCGCTTACGGGCAACCGAGTCAGTCCAACAGTCGTCCTTCCAGTAGTACATACGGACAACCGAACCAGGGATATCAGAGTAGCACTACACCTGAAACTAATTACCTATTTCAAAGAGATGAAGATAATGTAACTGTGTCTGTAGAAACTACCACAGCGCCATCTTGAATTTTGTAATAATACTTTTTGGTGTAAAAATATCGTGAATAAAATACTATAAAATTCTGTATTTGACTGCTTTTTATTCAATGGATGTTATTTTTAATTATTAAACGTAACTAAAACAATAGTAATACTTAAATTAGTGCTTAAAATACAAATAAAACATCTATTTTATCAGCGACATAGTCATACTACTGACATCTATCGGCAATTGTCAAGACTGAAAGTTACATAATGTTGTCGCTAGATGCCGCTAGTAGTATTCTTTTTAGCAAAACAACCCAAAAAGATTATCAAATAACGATACATGTTTATAATGAATGTTTGCAAATTGTAATAGTAATTCTCTAAATTTTTTTTTCAAAATGTTGTTCAGTTCTAAAAAAATTCAGACAATGAATAGAATTATGAACTTATCGACCAACTCATACTTTTTCGAACTGAATTTATCTTCATTACAGTACTTTACTTACAATGATATAATATTAAATGTATTTATTGCATCTAATCAAACAATTAGCTATCGAATCGATAAAAGGATTACTTGTAATTTTATCTGATAATAAATGAATATTCGTCCACTTGGCTTCGAATCCTTGTAAGGAAATCTCGTCACGTCATTTAAATATTTTTAGTATAATCTTTTTATATTACTACGTCTTTAGTTTCAAATCTTCTAATTTTAAAATCAGTGTTCACTTCACTCTGTTCATATAAGTATTCTAAATTCGAAACAACGCGCGAGTGTTGAAAAAAATTGTCACTGGCATTTACTTTTTTTGTTAACTGCCAGTAACAATTTTTTTTTAGTAATTTAGGTTGTGGAACAGTGATTGAATAATTTAAAAATGACGGAACATTCTGTGAATTTTGTTGATAATTCCACGGCTGATGCTGCCGATGGCAACCTCAAAGTGCCTGAGTAAGTAATCTATGTACCTACCTACATGTTTTATTTTAAGTTTTCACAGCTAACACAAATGGCCAGCGGTCTTTTAAAAAGATAGATTTAAATAGTAGTAGCAGTGAGTAGGATCTAAGAATCAGTATCACATACGTGTTGCTTATCTGAAATCATGTTTAGAATATAGGAGAATTGTATTGCCCATACCCCGGAAACTTGCCAAATGTTTCCAATAAGAAGGCACCAGTTACATAATTAATATATCCAAGACCGATATAAATAAAATCAGGTAACTTATACATAATTATGTCACATTTTAAACTTGAATAAGTATATTGAAAGAAATTATTGAATATTTCTATGTTTATGCAAGTAGCGCCAGACGACATCGACAGTTACTAAATGCAACATTTTAATCAATTTCAAATATGTATATTCGGAAACCTTCACTTATGAAATATAAAATGATAAACATATTAATTTATGTTTATGTTTCCACGCTTCGGATAGAAGATTTGTCTTTTGCTATCGTACTAACATCATCGGTTATAGCCAATACCGGTAGGAAGAGCCCTAAGATAAGAACATAACATAACATAATCATTCACTACATCATCTCATTATAGTAACTGACCCCTAACTAAGCTCGTTACCCCGCGGTTATCCCGCGAGAAAACTTATTACATACTAAGAAAATTGGAATAAAATATAGCCTTTATCCTCTCCCAAGCTCTAGTTTATCTCGGTACCAAATTTCATTTAAATTGGTGCAGTAGTTTTGGCGTGAAAGCGCGACAGACAGAGTTACCTTCGGGTTGTTAAGTATGTGGCGAATACGTATACGTATATTTTTTTGTTAGGAGTCCGAATTATTCAAATATCACCGGTGCAGACATAGAAGACCTTTGATCCACAGTCAGATCTCACATCACAGGTAGATCAAGATAAATAATTTCGATAAGATAATTCAAAACCAAGACCAACAGACATGTAAGTATACAGAGTACAGAAAGTATGTCTGTTAGATGGTCCCCAGATAAATACCCGGTTCTGTGTTTATTGACAATATTTGATGGAAAATCGAACCCACACAGAACTCGGAATACTCTATGGTAAGTATAGAAATGTTTTCTACTCTCTGGTTATAACGGAACGCGTGTCGCCAGTTGACAGTGACCAACACACTGACATACTATAACAAAAAATTGAACAATGCTGGTGAATTCCTCCATGAAAGTCCTATGGGACACCTTTGAGGCGACAATATCACGCGTCTGTCAGACTTCTTTACTTACCATAGAGTATTCCGAGTTCTGTGATCAAAGGGCTTCTTGTGTGTTGGCTTAGGTTTGGCCCCATACTGGCCTGCCAAAAGACCGGGACTCCTTAATAGTCCCGTGAGTCGGTAAACCTACATTACATTAATATAAAATAACACTTATACAATTATTTCAACTTTAAAAACTAAATATAAACCATTTATTATCGCATTATTATAATATTAATATCGTAAATGATTACGTTTTCACTATAATCTGTTTATCGCGGTTTTATAATCTAAATAGGTTTCATGATCATGCCTTCATGATTAAACTTTGCTCGTTTTATACGTGATATTGATTTTTAATACTTAATTATTTTTAATATTTTATTTGGAATTAAATTTCAAAATTGAAACCTTCGCTCTAAGCTCTAATTCATTGACTAAAACTCAATCAAAATAGTTCATAAAACCACTTTTTTTTTAATAATCATTCACTACATCATCTCCTTATAGTAACTGACTCCTAACTAAGTTCGAAACTTGTATCTAGGGTATCAGAAACTACGCACACACTCATTCACACACACACCCAGATCGAGACAAACATTTGTGATTCACACAAATATTCACCCCGCGCGGGAATCGAACCCGCAACTTATGGATGGCAGTCCGGCATGGTGACCACTCTGCCATCGAGGTCGTCAAAATTTAATTTCATTCTACTTCCGAACCTTTATCCCATTTCTAATTGGGTCGGTTTTTAGATTAACCAGATATTTTAAAATGGGTTTCGAGAGCCGTGTTTTGTCACCATAGACACAAATCTGGGGGCACGGCAGTGCCCCCCGCCAAGTCGAGCGCGAAGCAAACACTGCCGTACCATCCTTTACAGGAACCATTTCGCCGCATTTTCAGTCCCCTATTTGAGAACCTTTGGATAAGACCAGAACGCTGAAATTTTCGTTATCCAGTAAGCTATACAATCACATACTTAAAATAAAATTTCAAGTCTGTAGGTCATTTAGTTCCGAAGTTAAGCGAAAGCAAAGTTTCGTATTTATGACAGACACTCACTCACTCACTCACTCACTCACTCACTCACTCATGATCATCAAAATAGAACTAGTACTTCCCATAAACCTAGAGAGCTGAAATTTGGTACAGAGTTAGGGTTTAATGACCACATAAAGGGAAAACTATAAAAACTAGGATAATCGAACGGGAACGGGAATTATACAGGAACGGGAACGGGAATTGTAACTCAAGAACGGCTGAACTGATTTGGCTGAAAATTTGTGAAGTGGTAGCTTAGAAGCAGGAAAAGGACATAGGATACCTTTAATCCCGAAATTCCCACGGGATTGGGAACGGGAATTTAAAAATCAAGAATGGGTGAATTGATTTAGCTGAAAATTGGTGGGGAGGTAGCTTAGAACCAGGACAAGAACATAGAATACTTTAATCCCGAAATTCCCACGGGAATGGGAACGGGAATTTATTACTCAAGAACGGCTGAACTGATTTGGCTGAAAATTGGTGGGGAGGTAGCTTAGAACCAGGAGAAGCACATAGAATACTTTTAATCCCGAAATTCCCACGGGAATGGGAACGGGAATTATAATTCTAGAACAGCTGAACTGATTTGGCTGACAATTTGTGGGGAGGTAGCTTAAATTCAGGAAAAGCACATAGGATACTTTTTATCCTGAAATTCCCACGGAAAAGCGAACGGGAACTACGCGGGTGAAACCGCGTGGCGCTTAATAATAAAATACTACTCCTAAAAAGAAAAAAATGTGTCAAATAAGAAACTCTAATAAAATAAATCAATATAAACAAGTTTTAACAAAAAGAAATGAAATCCCACCAAAAACATTCTGTAAAAAACTAGTCAAGTCTCGATGGAGCTGCTTGTTTATCTCTAAAAAGTAATGAAATCTAGACAGACTCGTGCCAAGTCTAAGGTTCCTTACTGAGATTTCTTTATTATTATAGTTAATGTTGTGTGACTTGGCCGTTGAAGGGTACACATGTATGTACATAAGGGTTCAAAACTAGGTGCTCCATGACGCTATTGCATCAATCTTAAAAAAACCAGAACCTACCCATTGACGATAGAAAATTGCCACTTGAAAAATGTTGATTCAATATTCAGTCAATTGTGGGCTTGATAAAGCTGCGTATTTTAATAATGTTATAACATTACGTGTAAACAAAATTGACGTGTACCCACTACTAACGTTTTAAACAATGTTCAACGGCCAAGTCACACAACATTAACTATAATAATAAAGAAATCTCAGTAAGGAACCTTAGACTTGGCACGAGTCTGTCTAGATTTCATTACTTTTTAGAGATAAACAAGCAGCTCCATCGAGACTTGACTAGTTTTTTACAGAATGTTTTTGGTGGGTATCTTTTACGGTCAACTGCGGTTGCAACATCGTCATACGTTTGTAGGTTTAAAGATAACCAAGGAAGAAATTCTATTAGTCATTCATTAATTGCTATAAATATATGATGTAGTGAATGGATTATGTTATGTTATTAATTAACGATCAGTCCAGTATAGTAACTACTATGCTAATTAATTCATTAAAGGACAGGAAAAACAAAAACAACTAATAAGGCAGGAAAAATAAACAGAAGCAAATGACGGAACACGTAGGCATTTTTTTTTAAAGACCTCTAACTGTCATACGACCTCATTTTAGATTCGGTTCAAAAACAACATGGAATAGCTATTTAATTTAACCGCAGTTAGTTATTTAGTGCGTATCCATCGAAAGACAATTGGCTTAATTGGCCACTCGAACAACTGTGGTATCAATTGGATGTTATGATGACTTTGTGATTTATACGCTCAAATAAATGTAACTGAGAAATATTGAAATATTGGTCTGTTTACGAATGCTTTCGAACTTTTTGATTGTGAAGTTCTGTGGTTTGAATTGGGAGATTGTTACGAAAGTGGCTTTTAATTAATTCATGTTTAAATTAGATACATAGGCCATGTGTTAAGCAGTCAATCCCGGCTGTCCATAATATTAAATTAAAGGCAATCATCACTTGTTCATCATCACACAGCGCATGTCTATGAAGCGTTACCCCCCAGACAATGGCCCATCTCCTTACTTGCCGTGCGTGTCCCTACACCTGCACACGCGAGGACCTTAACAACGCCACTGATAGCGCCATATCGGTGGTTGAGTTCTGCTCCTATGAGTCGATAAGCTATGAAGAAGACCACACAAAGTTACTCAAAGTCAACAACTTTATCGAAATCGATAGAGTCACAAGTTTCGAGCTTAGTTAGGGGTCAGTTACTATAATGAGATGATGTAGTAAATGATTATTTCGACGCGATTACAAATACAAAATGTAGCTCATCACATAGTGAAGGTTGAACTAAGTATCTAATTCTAAAAACGTTACGACGCTCTGAGGAGGGTGATTTTAAACTATTTCAAATCAATGTAATTCTTTGACATCAAAAGCAAATATAAATTAAGTTAACGAACTGAGGTCATTCTTTCATAGCCTTACAATGTTAATTTAGCATTCAACGTAAACTTTATTCCAAGGTAATAAAACTCATTTTCCCGGTATTCGGTATGCAAGTCTGGTTTCCTAATGGGTTTTACTCGGCGCTCTGTTATTAGATTTCTTATCAAAAGAATACTTCAAACAAGCTTCCATTACGGGGAATTGCTTGTCAAGTTTCATATTGATATCTTTTTAATCTCATGATTTAATAAAAATCGTGCCGTCAGGCGTCAGTCAGGTTGAAAGAGTGAAAGATCCAAGGTCTTTTAGAAGTGTTATTCTTTTTAGATAAGTTGAAAACAATATTTAGTTCAGTAAGTTAAGTACATTAAAACTGTAATGCTTCGCAGATTTACCGACGTAATAATTCCCGATCCTGTGAAAGTTTAAGGTCAAAAAATTCCATGCGTTTCCAGGTTTTAACATTCATCTTCGCCAAATTTCATCGAAATAGGTACAGCAGTTTTGGAGTTCGTAAGGAACTTAGACATTTATCGATTTGCATTAAATATTTATTAAATATTTTGGGTCAAATAAACTTTTATCGGTACTTAATTTAAGTTCTCGTTCTCACTACTCGTACAGCTGTATGAAGTGACCCACTTTTATAATAATGACGCAATGTTGAAAAGTTTATAATGATGATTATAATCAATATTATAATCAAAACAAGACTGAATTGTTGTTTTTTAAATAAAACGGAGGCAGTGTTTTAACTAAGATAAAAAACATGCACTGTGCAGTTAAAAGGCAACGATGTCACAAGTGGAGCCCCCTTTTGAGCGGTCGCTGGCAGTTCAACGCCGACACGCGAACTGGCTTCATGTCACACACCTTAGCCGTTAAAAACGAACTTTAAAAAAAAAGTTAGCAAACAAAATAAGCGGGAAAAGTGACACAACTATTATTCTCTAGTGTTGGGAAAACACTAACCTCAATTTTCGAATGTATTTATCGGTAAAAGATAAACGAGTGATAAATAAAATCGATACATGAATTTCTTCAGATAAAAGTTTTGTGCAAGTTTTTCGTACAGTGATGCGGGAGTGGAATGTGCTTGTTCCCGAATTTTGATTGGTTTTTGGATTGAACAAGGTGAGTTGTAATGATCGATGGGACATTGTAATTTATTTTGCTTTATCACGCGAACTAGGGTTTGGGAATATTGGATGTTATAGTAGTTGTTGTTTTCTTTACATGTATTTTTAATTAGAATAATTGATTAAGTATTTGTGGATTAAAAAAATAATTTAGAATATGTACTTACGTAAGTACTTTTTTGTTTTATGTGTAATGTAATGTTATTTCGATCTTTCGTGTCATCCTTAGTTTTTCTACAATCGAATTTGTAAGGTAGATTTAATTAAAAAATGAACTTTTATAGAACTTTCTACAGAAAGACTTCGAATTAATCCAATTACCAAGTTACATATTTTCCAATCGAATTAATAAGTATCGATTCAAATCGATTATTAAAATGTGGAAAAGGACTACAAATGCACACAAAGCACTTCACTTGCAGGTTCTCGACCTAAGGCATACTTTTTAAAACAAAAAATGTTTTTGAACAAAATTGACCCGCGTGGTCAACTAAGGCATTATCGCCCTCATGCAGGGTAGGCTCGAGCCCTTCAGTGGGGTGATATATGAGCTGATGATGATGATGAAATTACTAACATCTAACTTTTTTCGTTCTAAATTTAAAAGTTGAAACATGACGCTATCAAATCTAGCAATAAAAAAAATTCAGGCAACAATGACATGACATGCGGTTGTATTAAAAATATGAAGGTTTATTGTTTTTCTGTTATTTAATTGTTTGTTGTTTTAACTTATCAATCAATAGTGTTATTTGTTTCGTAATTATATGACTTAAATATTGTGAAAATACGAAGGCGATGTATGGAATTTACCATAAGGGTGTGTCCAAACACAGATGCCATGATAATGGTTTCCAGTTCGATTCCTGTTCAAAACAAATATTTTGGAAAAACATGACTGTGTGTTATAGTGAGATAACTATCTGTCATCGTGAGAAAAGCAAATGCTATATCGGTCAAGATATATTTATCTTATTTTTCATCTCTTGCCTGTATGATAATCTAAAAGTAACAATTTTATGATAAGATATATGTATTATTAAGGTGAAAAGTTCTTTAAATTCAGATACCATTATGGAAGGTTCATATCTGATGGAACATGCGTCGCGTATTATCGGTCGCGTAACGCCAGAACAGACAAATGTATAGAAAAACACACCACAATACGTTAGTGCGTCAAGTGTGAACGGTCAAGTGTTTTTCTATACCTTTGTCTGTTCTGGCGTTACGCGACCGATAATACGCGACGCATGTTCCGTCAGATATGAACGTTCACTTAGTACGGTCTGCGTCAGATGTAATAGGTTCGTAATACCAAAGTAGCATGTGGCACCAAGGGGGGTACTGTACTCGTACATATCTTTAGATTAGACTATCTGTGCCCTGCGCTTTAACCCGCGTGGAACCTTATCCCGTAGGAATTTTGGGATAAAAAGTATCTATGTGTTATTCCTAGGTATGAGGAATATCTGTACCAAATATCATCAAAATCCATTTAGTAGTTTTTGCGTGAAAGAGGAACAAACATCCATACATCCACAAACATTCGGCTTTATAATATTAGTAGGATATATAACATTGAAAGTAAACTACCTATCTACTTTCAACGAAATCCATGCTAATAAATATACTTAGAAGTTTTATTTACGCTACTAAATGGGAAAAATAAGGGTATTGATTGCGCACTGTGTATTTATTTATTACACCAACAGCATTTAAACAACTCGCGTAAATAAAAGAAATAAAAATCAAATCAAATCAAATCAAACCAAATTTATTTATATAACTTTTTGTTACAATAGTAATACATTGACGCAATTATCGAGACATTACCACCCGTGCTAGTTAGAAACTGTGTTACGGCAAGGTAAGGCCTAATCAATATTTTAATGAAATATTTTCGCATCAAACAATGACATTATTAAAACATAATGACATCAACTTTATGATATTTACCATTTAAATATACATATTTATGTATATCGTAAAATATGAGTCAGTGAACAAGACCTTGTCTATATTAAGTTTATTGCAATTAATTGTAATATTTATTAATAGGAAACAACATCGGTAAACATTTCCGTAATTCTTATATTTAGATGTTTCTTTCCATCCTTATTGTAAACAGAAGTGTTTGTGTCTGAGTATGTCTTGTTTGTTGTTCTTACGTATGTTTTAAATACGTTAGTAGCTGAATTTTGGTCCGGGAAAATCTAATCCAGTATTATTTTATTTTTTATTTTTTTTTACTTGTTTTGTGGCCATTGACACGATAGAAGAAGAAGAATACGTTCATTACTGCTGAATAGTGTGATGTTAACAGCTCTTATCCTCTTATCCCATAAGAGCTAATATGGGTATATGATAAATAAATGTCGATAAATAAGAGCTTAACTTAACTTACAGTTTGCAATCGGAAATATTTCAATATAATCCACATCAGTTTCTGAGATTAGCGCATTCAACCAAACGAACAAATTCTTCAGCTTTATAATTTACTAGCATCGCCCCGCGGTTTTACCCGCGTGAGAATACGGGATTAAAAATAGCATATGACAAGCACTGATAATTTAGCTTGCCATTAGTGAAAGATTTTTTTAAATCGGTTCCGTAGTTTCGGAGCCTATTCGTTACAAACAAATAAATCTTTCCTCTTTTTATTATACATAGGTAATTGTAAATAAAATAGATGGGATATAAAATCTTATTTATAATCCTAGAACGCGGAAACGGAAATACCTTTCTATAACCTATTACGCATCACTAACTTGGAAGTTGTTTTTCTGTGTCAGTTAAATTTAAATTAATTTAAATCAATTCAATTTTGCAATAACGAAAATAAAAGTTATAAAACTTTTGCAACAACATGTTGAGCAATATTTATGAGATAAGGCACGGAGTTAATTATGTATTTAAATAATATACTTATTAACCTTATTATGTGACTGGTTTAGTTCCGAAGTTTTACCGTTTTGACCTAAACTTATCGACTAGTTTTTCCCACGTTAATCCCAATACTATGGGAATTCTAGAATAAAGGTACCTAAATCCAGGATATAAACTTCAAACTCCCTCAACTCTGACTTCGTCAAAGGTATATTATTTATTCTGCATTTATACCATCACATTATAATCGTCTTTGTATGTATCATCCATCCCATATAACACCCTAAATTGTTGATCACGTTTACCTACCTTTGCAATTGCTGTCCCTGATACAAGCTCTGCCTAATGAGGAATTATGGTTTTTGCTTTATAATTAGACTAGCAGCGTCTCGCGGTTTCACCTGCGTAGCTCCCGTGAGAATACGGGGACAAAATCATGCTAAAAACCTTCCCCTTGAATCGTTCTGTCTACTAAAACAAACCGTATCAAAATCCGTTGCGTTGTTTTAAAGATCTAAGCATACATAGGGACATAGGGACAGAGAAAGCGACTTTGTTTTATACTATGTAGTGATGATTCCCAAACTCAAGCCTTAACAATAGCAATATTTACCAAGCTGTATTACCTGCGTGTACAGACGTCATAGCGCGTGTGTTATCGTTGTAATACAAAAGTTATTAATTACTGGGACCGACATGAGTCAGGCGATAACACAGCTAAACAAACATCGAGAGACCCCATCGCCATCGATATGGTAATCATAACTTTGTGTTGTTAATATTTAATTCATAAATATAGTGTTTTAACCAACTACTATCACTTAAATTAAATTCAAGCCAATAGTTTCCGAGATTAACACCAAACAAAAAACTTCTCAACTTTGTTTAGTAAGTATAGATTTTCAAAATTTACTTACTGATTCTAAAACATAATCATAATCATTCACTACATCATCTCATTATAGTAACTGACCCCTAACTAAGTTCGTAACTTGTATCTAGGGTACCAGAAACTACGCACGCACTCATTCACACACACACACCCAGACCGAGACAAACGTATTTATATCTGGGGGCACGGCAGTGCCCCCCGCCAAGTCGAGCGCGAAGCAAACACTGCCGTACCATCCTTTACAGGAACCCTTTCGCCGCATTTTCAGGCCCCTATTTGACAACCTCTGGATAAGCCCAGAACGCTGAAATTTTCGTCATCCAGTAAGCTATACAATCACATACTTAAAATATAATTTCAAGTCTGTAGGTCATTTAGTTCCGAAGTTAAGCGAAAGCAAAGTTTCGCATTTTAGACAGACACTCACTCACTCACTCACTCACTCATGATCATCAAAATAGAACTAGTACTTCCCATAAACCTAGGGAGCTGAAATTTGGTACAGAGTTAGGGTTTAATGGCCACATAAAGGGAAAACTATAAAAACTAGGATAATCGAACGGGAACGGGAATTATACGGGAACGGGAGTGGGAATTGTAACTCAAGAACGGCTGAACTGATTTGGCTGAAAATTGGTGAGGACGTAGCTTAGAACCAGGAAAAGGAAGTAGGATACCTTTAATCCCGAAATTCCCACGGGATTGGGATCGGGAATTTTAAAATCAAGAACGGCTGAATTGATTTGGCTGAAAATTGGTGGGAAGGTAGCTTAAAACTATTAGAAGAACATAGAATACTTTTAATCCCGAAATTCCCACGGGAATGGGAACGGGAATTTATAACTCAAGAACGACTGAACTGATTTGGCTGAAAATTGGTGAAGAGGTAGCTTAAAACTAGGAAAAGAACATAGAATACTTTTAATCCCGAAATTCCCACGGGATTGGGAACGGGAATTTATAACTCAAGAACGGCTGAATTGATTTGGCTGAAAATTGGTGAGGAGGTAGCTTAGAATCAGAAGAAGCACATAGAATACTTTTCATCCCGAAATTCCCACGGAAACGCGAACGGGAACTACGCGGTTGAAACCGCGGGGCGTTTAATAATAAAATACTACTCCTAAAAAGAAAAAAAATGTGTCAAATAATAATAAATCTAATAAAATAAATCAATATAAACACGTTTCAACAAAAATAAATGAAATCCCACCAAAAACATTCTGTAAAAAACTAGCCAAGTCTCGATGGAGCTGCTTGTTTATCTCTAAAAAGTAATGAAATCTAGACAAACTCGTGCCAAGTCTAAGGTTCCTTACTGCGATTTCTTTATTATTATAGTTAATGTTGTGTGACTTGGCCGTTGAACATTGTTTAAAACGTTAGTAGTGGGTACAAGTCAATTTTGTTTACACGTAATGTTATTACATTATTAAAATACGCAGCTTCATCAAGCCTACAATTGACTGGATATTGAATCAACGTTTTTCAAGTGGTAATTTTCTATCGTCAATGGGTAGGGGTTCTGGCGACAGATTGGTGCAATGGTGTCATGGAGCACCTAGTTTTGTACCTTTGTATACATGTGTAGTACCCTTCAACGGCCAGGTCACACAACATTAACTATAATAATAAAGAAATCGCAGTAAGGAACCTTAGACTTGGCACGAGTTTGTCTAGATTTCATTACTTTTTAGAGATAAACAAGCAGCTCCATCGAGACTTGGCTAGTTTTTTACAGAATGTTTTTGGTGGGATTACAATTAAAAGCTTTAAGAAATACCTATATAAGTACTACATGTACCTACAATATAGGGAATAAAAATTCCCAAAGATATATAAAACACAGTTATAAGTACGTAAGTATAAGTTTGGAAACAAGTTTTTTAGTGCGTGGGTGTGCCTGCACTGGTCATATGGGAACAGGAATTCAACTACCTAAACGAACCTGTATGACTCCAGGGATATACTATTGTTTATTCTGTGAAATAAAAAGTAAAACTTAATTTAGGTTTTTTAATTCTAAGTAAAAGAGAAAGCCATAACAAAAAGTGACTATCAAAACAGGTCTAGCATGACTTCGAAAACGCGATAGATACAGCGATTTATTGACATCCAACTGTCAAAATTTAAAAAATACCCGCCATATTGAATTTTACCACGTGATTAATTTTATGACATTTGGTCATGCTCGCGAAATCGATATTATTTCGTGGTGTCTATACACCCCTATTTTGAAAATATGGGACTTATTAAAATCAGAATATCTGTAGCACTAACTGAATCCATATATCCAATAAAAATATCAAAAATTATAGTCGATTACTTATCTAAAAAAAATACCAAATAAATGTCGTATTACCAGACGGCACACTAGCTATCAAGTATTCTGTGACGGCTCGGGTCGATGACCGCGCTCAGCTGTGTATCGCAGCGTTCGTTGTAGAATAACAATAAAATTCGGCGGGATTTTGAAAATCTTTGACTTATCATAACTTTTTAAATAAAAGCAAAAGAAAAAAACTAACTTCACTATTATATTGTCACCCGTCGTTTACATTAGCTGTGAGATAAGGTATCGCAATTTCAAAATAAGGGTGTATATATTATCACGCACAGTCATGCTAGGGGGGCTGTACACCAATACAACGATACAAGGAACTATAATTTCTATTTAAGTACTTCGCTATCTCTTACTCAAACAAGAAACGTTAGCTCAAAACAATTGTAAACACTTAATAATTCCCACAATTAGTCATACGTATTATCTGAAGTAGGAAATCGCTTTGAGAAACGTCTCTATCAATGTATACAATGTAGTCACCGAGAGCTTCTAGAATATAAATAAGGAACATTTTTATTAAGGAACTCTAGAGCAGTGATGATAGGATTCTATATTCGAAATCTAACGACGTTTGATCACACATGATTAAAACTTTTACTCAATTGCGTCATATGCATCATTATTGTTACAAAAAAAGTTATATAAATAAATTTGAACTGCCTATAAGACCTAGAATCACTGTGCTCTATAGTTTACTACAGATGCTACTTTAATTTATTTGAAGAATAATGCATAAATATCATCTAAGTATAACGGAGGTAACATTCGGCTTAGTTACACATTGGTTAGGATAAATAATATACACCCCTATTTTGAAAATATGGGACTTATTAAAATCAGAATATCTGTAGCAGTAACTGAATCTATATATCCAATAAAAATATCAAAAATGATAGTCGATTACTTATCTTTAAAAAATACCAAATTAATGTCGTATTACCAGACGGCACACTAGCTATCAAGTATTCTGTGACGGCCCGGGTCGATGACCGCGCTCAGCTGTGTAACGCAGCGTTCGGTGTAGAATAACAATAAAATTCGGCGGGATTTTGAAAATCTTTGACTTATCATAACTTTTTAAATAAAAGCAAAAGAAAAAAACTAACTTCACTATTATATTGTCACCCGTCGTTTACATTAGCTGTGAGATAAGGTATCGCAATTTCAAAATAAGGGTGTATAATGGAGGTAACATTCTGCTTAGTTACACATTATTCGCAGTCTCGCGAACGCTAAGCTTTGTAAAATAAATTCGTGTGTGGGTAGTTTTCCGCAATTAGATTTTATCCATTAATAAGGTCCTTTAAACCTAGCTTAGGATCTGATGTTTCTTCTCTCTCTGACAATAAGGACATTATATGATGTCACTTTTTTCCTTTTCTGCACCAAAATAATTAAGTCAAAGGCAGAAATTCTTATATAATTTTGAGAACCGCTATATTGGAGCATGACGCATACGACTTTGGTTAAAAGACATTAATTGTATCACTGTGTTATTACTTTTATCTTAAGTTAAATCCGCATACCAACAAATACGATGTGTTAGTCTCTAGATTACAGCAGTTATTTAAACATTTACTGCCTTATGCATTGCATTTTTAGTCTGGTTTAGCACTAAACCAGGTTTTACAATCAATTTTGAATACTGTCAAAGTGACAGATTTGACTGACAAGGTGTCAGATGCTTACCAGGTTTTGTTAAACCAGACTAAAAATGCAACGCAAATAAGGCAGATAATGCCTAGGAGTATAGTAATAGATGGCAGGCAAAAATATTATGAAGTAACAACCAATCCAAAAGTTAATTATAATATTTCTATGCGTATTTAGTATTTGTTATCCAACTGCCCCAGAAAGATATATGGTTATGTATTTGGTATATCTATACTAATATTATAAAGAGGAAAGATTTGTTTGTTTGTAATGAATAGGCTCCGAAACTACTGGACCGATTTCAAAAATTCTTTCACTAATGGAAAGCTAATTTATCAGTGCGTATATTTTATCCCCGTAATCCCACGGGAACGGGAACTACGCGGGTAAAACCGCGGGGAGCTACTAGTGTATAAATAAAAATGAATGGGTGCTTCGTCGTTTCGCACCTGATGCTATTTGCACCACCACCACGGTCAAACGACGCTAATCACACAAATATGCGAATAAGCGAATTCCAATTTTGATTTAAAATTAATTCTACAATTTTTCTTTAAAACAATCATCAAACCAGCCAGTCATTAGCGTCCAATATAAAAACTCCTTGTTGCAACCAGCCTGTTTTATATTGTCACTTGACAGGTGGACCTTATTGTAATAAAAACTTTGTGGACCACTGGCCAACCAGCCAGTGTTAACAGTAAATCTTGTTTTTGTGTAATAAATAAAAATAAAAGTTTACAATCAATTAGCTCCAGAAGAAATAATTGAAATAGAATTAATGCTGTTTGTTGGTAAACGATGCGCGTCAATGTCGATAAGGCTACGCTGATTTTGATACGTCAGTATTCTCCAAATAGTGCTTCCATAGTTGAAAGATCTTAAAATAAATATGGAAAATACCACAGAAACACTTTGTTTCTAAAAAACGAAAGACATTTTTGATTTTGTCGCGGAAGTAACAGACATTTTGGTGAAGAAGTGAAAAGTTGAAAATAAGATAGCGCACATGACTTTCTCAACTTAACCCCACCATACCATGATCTATTATAAACCTAAGCCTGCATCAACACATGCCAATATTTAAGCACACAATAGTGTAAACAGTAGTCACTACCGCACCACACTACCACCGGGGACCATTAAAGCCGCTCCCGAAAGGCGAGGCCGACCTACATCCTACACCGATATGACACCAAAAAATACCTCAATTTTTATAACTAGGTACTTTGAAGTTTAGGTGCATTCAGTTTTCGTAGTCTAGAAAATTAAAAAGGTAATTTAAACATGTTGTTTATGTTGCTAACTGTGCTCCGTGTTTTTTTCCACGTATATCGACGTTTTTTATCAACTGAAATCGACGTCAAATAGCAGAGTAGTTACGTTCGATTCCCGTTGAAGGAAAATATTTGTGACTTTGTTAGAGGGTATCTCTTTCACCTTCATAGAAAGAGATATTGATTATGTAATTGATAGCCCGATTCCGCTGGATTTTTGGGATAAGATTCTAGTTGGAATTTTTCGTAAAACGTGGACTTGCTATGCCGTTGTTAATAAAAAAACCTAGCTTCAGAAACATAGCACAGCTCAACCCAGTACAGCGCAGCACAGCTCGATGTAGATTTGTCACTCTTATTCCTCATTAAAGTTAAGAGAGTTAATAATGAAACATTGATAAATAAATTAATCTTAGTTCCGTTGTTGCCAACTATATTTTATTAAGCAAGTATAAGTATACAAAAGTGTATTTAATCTCCTCACGTACGGTACGCAGCCTTAAAGGATACATGAGATCATCGGTTGAGTCAAACCAAATTTTATATCTTTGTGTGACCAAATTGTAGGCACATGTTTCGTGAAATGATTCATTGGATTTTATTATTTATTTCTTTTTAGTTAAGTATATTAAATAACTAGTTCAGTGCCGTGGTTTTACTCGTGTTACCGAAGTTTAGTTAAAGTTTCATCCCCCTATCTTACGCATTTCATTAAATGCTGACAGGCACATTGAATTTGTTTGTATTTTTATTTAATAATAAGTTTATCTTTCTATTGCTAATTTTCAAACGTAAGGCTTTTGATCCCATTCTGCAGAATCCGTGAGCGATTTGACCTCTAATTTTAACATCCATTATATCTCATTACCGTCTCATTAACATTAAACCAATAAACGGTCAAGGATTGGCCGAAAAACAAATAAGAGTTAATTATGAACATAATAAGATTGATATAATTTCCAATTATTTGTAACTAGCTGTGACTTGCGGTTTCACCCGCATAGTTCCCGATCCTATAAGAATTTCGGGAAAAAAACATAGCCTATGTCCTTCCTCGGACCAAAAGCTACCTCAATACCAAATTTCAAAAAGTTTATCCGTTCTGTAGTTTAGCTGTGAAAAGGTTAATCAGACAGTTATTTTCGCATGTACTCGTATAATATAAGTAAAAACATTAAATTAAAGATTTAAAAAACCCCCAACACAATTACTTTCAAACCCCCATAACTTTTAAACGGGTCAACCGATTTTCATCAAACATGTCTAAGAACACTCGCACGTAAGTCCCCTTTAATACAAAAAAACTACATTGAAATCGGTATATCCGTTCGGGAGCTATGATGCCACAGACAGACAGATACACACACACACAGACACGTCAAACTTATAACACCCCTCTTTTTGCATCATCATCATATATCTAGTAACATGTCCAATTCCATGGCGTCACTTTCGGGCGATGCCAATGTACCAATACACATACCTACATCTATTTTATATTGAAAACAACAAAATCCTATGTAAATACGTACTAATGAATATGTAGATGTTTGTAATAGGATTATTGCTAAGTCAAGTCACAACACGGCATTAGTCACAATAACCTTAATGTTTTGTGATAACAATGTTTCAAATCGATTACATTTTGTTGGGCTCTCTGTTATTATAATTAAGTTTAACTTAATGAACTATTTTTATAACTAAGTTTAATGTGTAAGACAGACAAATTTTTTAATACTTTTTTTAGAAATATTTACCTAGCGATATGGATAGTTACAGCTCTCAAAAGTCTTTAGTTTATGCTAGTTATCGGCAGTCGCTCACCCTAAGTTATGGGATAAAGGTTCTGAAGAAGAAAATACTTACATTAAACTGTTGATCACAGGTTCCTTGCTCTTTGATTTTTGTTCATACTAAACCTGCTTCTCATCTTTAACTGGCGTCCAAAAACTTTATTATAATAACCATCAAATAAATCTAGTAATCCGAATCCACAAACATGTTACATCAAATCAAAATATTTATTAAAATGCTGTTATTCGATCTCATTTACATTTTTCCTAATAATAATTACATAGATTAATGCAATAGCGTCGTGAAGCGCCAAAAATGAACAAACATTTAAATTTGTAACATCTTTCAAATAACCTATTATTTCTCAAGGTAATCTAGTTTATTTAGGCAATCGACTATTCAAATTTTGAACTATTATATACAAAATCTTGATTGGTATAACGGATTGCAATCCGTTATACCAATCAAAATATATTTAGAATATGATGTTTATACCTATGAAATCTTTAATTTATGATCTATATGATAAAGCAGATTATAACGTACTTTTTAGGGATTATTAATGAGATGATGTTGTGAATGATTATGTTATGTTATGTTATTCCGATCTGTCACCAGGGGGTCAGAATATCTTAATCAGTCCCCCTGTCACAGAAATAAGGACAGTTGAAATCGTTAAGGAGTGAATTAATTTCGAAACATTCCCCTTAAAGGGGATAGATTAAAATGATGTGACAATTTATTTTTATCAATAGATAGTGATTCAACCTGAAATTATGTAGATAGTGATTCAAGCGGACGGTAAAAGCATTACCTACTAAGTACTTACTTATATCTGTGTTTAGTTAAAACATAAAAAGGATATTTTCGCTAACTCGAGGATATTCTCGCTGTTCCCGCACACCTCAGGGAACAGGGGTGGCTGAAAATCAGCGCTGCCCGGAGTGTCTCGCCCTGGGCAGCAGGAGCTGAGCCACCACTTTTTGCTTTAATTATTGTTACTGTATGTTTAATTTTCTTTTTTTGTATGAGTAAGCAATAAATGTTTTTTTTTTTAATTTTTTTTTATTTGAACTCCATTCGACTATGGAAAGGTTTATGTTTTCTACCTATTACCTAACAGTTAATATATTCAAAAGCTTAACTTTTATTTGGTCAATAAAAATTTATAATATGAAATGAATAGTCATATATCAAGTTAACATACATTTAGAACGACGTGCGAAATCAAATTTAAAATTAATTAGTTGTAATATATTCAGTTAAACTTTCTTAATTATTATTTAAATTTTAACTACACCAATAATATTAGTGTTTATGATATTTAAAACTATTTGTTAATGTAAATTAGAAACCTAATATAACGTTACGTCCAGTTTTTATAAAAGCACTAGCGTCCCGCAGTTGTACCGCGAAAAATTATCCCGTGGGAACTTTGGGACAAAATGTAGCCTTTGTCCTTTCCCAAGTTCTAGTTTATCTCTGTACCAAATTTCATCGAAATCCGTACATTAGTTTAGACGTGACAAATAGAGTTACTTTCGCATCATATGAGTAACATAACATAACATAATCATTTACTACATCATCTCATTACAGTAACTGACCCCTAACTAAGTTCGTAACTTGTATCTAGGTATCAGAAACTACGTACACACTCATTCACACACGCACCCAGACCGAGACAAACGTTTGTGGTGTACACAAATATTCACCCCGCACGGGAATCGAACCCGCGACCTTACGGAAATAGGGATCGATAAAATAGATCTTACAGAACTATTACTGTAAGCTCAATAGGATTGGCTTGTAGGGAAATGACCTGAGAAATAATGCACATAGACCCTTGGGTCTTAAGTAAGTGATGAATGTTTCCATTTGTAAACGAAATTAGTGAATTGCCCAGTAAATGTTCTTCTCTTTACAGCATAAGTATAGGATGTAACATTTTAAAGCAGACTTACACTGTATGAACAACCGGTTTAGCTAACTACATAATATCAAGTAAGTACAATATAGTGTTATTGTTCGTATCTCACAGACCTTGCATCAGAGACATTTGATACGTGCACTATGAGAGGATCCTGTTACACATATTAAATGTTAGTGTCCGATTTTGTCGCGGAAGTAAAATAATACTTAGAATTTGTTGTTATTGAAGTTTCTTGCTTATTACTACTACTATTTATTTACTAATTCTATAAAAAAAAGTTAACTTTCTTTCATTTTGTAATTAATTATTGTTTACGTAACAATTTTAGTCAAATCACTTGAGAAATTTCAGCTACAAGCACAAAATTTTATAAAAACGTTGTAGTAGGGAATTAGTAAGCAATCACAGTAATATGACATCTCATAAGGATCGATAAGTCCGCCACGGCCATCCAAAAACTAAACAATTTTTTAAATCGATTGAACACGAAAACCAATTTTTGAAATCTTTTTGAATCGATTTCCTGGAATAAGTACTGCAAACTCTTTACTTTACGAGTATAACATTAGTAGGTATAGATTGAGATACATCTTCTCCTTTTTCCGAACCTTTACCGAACCGTCTATTTGGAGTCGGTTTTCAGTTTAACCAGATTTGGCAGAATGTTTTACGTGAAGCGACTGCCATCAGACCTTCACAAGCCAGAGGGCTATGCGACATTTTTTGGTTAAACAAATGTTAGACTTTTGAGTGCTCTAACTACCCGTAACGAATATCGATGATGTTAGTACTACAGCCGGGGCCGACGGCTTTACTTGTATAGATATATTTTGATCTCGCATAAATAAAACCCCGTTCTCTTTAGAACGCCTGTCAAATGTCACAATCACAACACAACAGCAATAGTTTTTAATGATTTCGTAACTCATGTTAGTCAATACAAAAGTTATAGAACAACAAAAATAGTTACTTATTAGAACTACTCTTGTTTTAAAGTCATTCTAAAAGGCTTATTAGTATAATTTTATAGTGTTTATCTAAGTAATGGGTGATTTTTTTGAGGTTAGGATTTTCATGCATTAGTATTTGCTCAGATTTTTTGAGGTTATGATTTTCATGCATTATTATTTGCTCAGTATGCTTTGACATTTCATCATGAATAGACTTACTAACGAGCAACGCTTGCAAATCATTGAATTTTATTACCAAAATCAGTGTTCGGTTCGAAATGTGTTTCGCGCTTTACGCCCGATTTATGGTCTACATAATCGACCAAGTGAGCAAACAATTAATGCGATTGTGACCAAGTTTCGCACTCAGTTTACTTTATTGGACATTAAACCAACCACACGAATGCGTACAGTGCGTACAGAAGAGAATATTGCGTCTGTTTCTGAGAGTGTTGCTGAAGACCGTGAAATGTCTATTCGTCGCCGTTCGCAGCAATTGGGTTTGTGTTATTCGACCACATGGAAGATTTTACGCAAAGATCTTGGTGTAAAACCGTATAAAATACAGCTCCTGCAAGAACTGAAGCCGAACGATCTGCCACAACGTCGAATTTTCAGTGAATGGGCCCTAGAAAAGTTGGCAGAAAATCCGCTTTTTTATCGACAAATTTTGTTCAGCGATGAGGCTCATTTCTGGTTGAATGGCTACGTAAATAAGCAAAATTGCCGCATTTGGAGTGAAGAGCAACCAGAAGCCGTTCAAGAACTGCCCATGCATCCCGAAAAATGCACTGTTTGGTGTGGTTTGTACGCTGGTGGAATCATTGGACCGTATTTTTTCAAAGATGCTGTTGGACGCAACGTTACAGTGAATGGCGATCGCTATCGTTCGATGCTAACAAACTTTTTGTTGCCAAAAATGGAAGAACTGAACTTGGTTGACATGTGGTTTCAACAAGATGGCGCTACATGCCACACAGCTCGCGATTCTATGGCCATTTTGAGGGAAAACTTCGGAGAACAATTCATCTCAAGAAATGGACCGGTAAGTTGGCCACCAAGATCATGCGATTTGACGCCTTTAGACTATTTTTTGTGGGGCTACGTCAAGTCTAAAGTCTACAGAAATAAGCCAGTAACTATTCCAGCTTTGGAAGACAACATTTCCGAAGAAATTCGGGCTATTCCGGCCGAAATGCTCGAAAAAGTTGCCCAAAATTGGACTTTCCGAATGGACCACCTAAGACGCAGCCGCGGTCAACATTTAAATGAAATTATCTTCAAAAAGTAAATGTCATGTACCAATCTAACGTTTAAAATAAAGAACCGATGAGATTTTGCAAATTTTATGCGTTTTATTGTTTAAAAAAGTTCTCAAGCTCTTAAAAAATCACCCGTTATAATATCCTACTAATATTATAAAGCCGAATGTTTGTGAGTGTGGACGTTTAGATGTGTATGTTTGTTCCTCTTTCACGCAAAAACTACTGAATGGATTTTAATGAAATTTGGTACAGATGTTCCTCATACCTAGGAATAACACATAGGATACTTTTATCCCAAAACTCCCACGGGATAAGGTTCCACGCGGGTAAAACCGCGGGGCACAGCTAGTATTATATAATTATCATAAAGAGGAAACACTTGTTTACTTGTTTTTTTGTTGACGAATAGGCTCCGAAACTACTGAACCGATTTCAAAAATTCTTTCACTGATGGAAAGCTACATTCACCCTAAGCAACATAGGCTATATTTTATCCCTATATTCCTACGGGAACAGGAACCACGCGGGTGAAAAAGTGAGACGCCGCTAGTGTAAGATAAATACACTTAAATATTGAAAGCTAGTGTTTATCTCTCTAAAGTCTGAGACCTAACAATACTTAGTAACTGTACTTTCCCCCCTCACTATCTGCTGTGACTAATATGTTCCACAATGGTAAAGGCACTCAAGTTAAGAGCTAATAAAATACCTATATTCTACACATTTATTTGTTTTTTCGATTTCGAAGTGAATGAACTGGATTCAAGGACCGAATGTATGAAAGAAAGTGTATTTATTTCTCTCTTTTTTTAGTCAAATAAAATGAGTAACTTTGGTGATAGATTTATTCAAATCATCTGTTATTTTTATACTGTTTTATACATAGGTATTCTGAAAATATTCAATCAAAATTTTCATATCATCTAGGATTTGTGCAATAAGTTCCCACTGTAGGACCTCTTTTACTACTTCATAAGTACCATAATTGAAAAGTTAGAAAAGTAGACATAGTGCAACCCACAAATTGAACCCAGGCACACACTAAAACGCCAACGCATCAAAATAAATCAATGTTATTATAAGTAATTAAAGTTAAAACATTTATTATAAAATTGATTGATATTCATATCATAAGTCGACGTCAATGTTCAAGTTGAATATTAATTAGGATAACGGAGTTAATTCCTTTTTAATATAGCGTTATGTTAACTATATCCGACGGAAATATATAGTTTGTTATTTAAAATTTAAAAATAAACTTTCCGTAGGTATATCAATCACGCATGCACTGAGCGATCAGCGTAAACGTCATACCTATTTGACAGCATTGTCTTTTCTTGACATTTCAACAGTCCCGGATTAAACCTTAATCAAATTAAGCAATTGCCTAGGGCACCACGTCTGGGGGGCACCAGAAAAGGGGCACCAGAACACCAGGATGGGGGGGGGGGCAGGGCCGTAGCTATGCTTGAAATGACAAATGCCATACCTTCCTGAACATAGCGAGCTCAGTGTTAGCTAACTTTTTTTTTTTCGTCGTCAAATTCTACTCTAGCTACATCCCTGGGGGCACGAAGGCTTGGATTGCTTAGGGCATCATGAAGTCTTAATCCGTCACTGCATTTAAAAATGGAACGGTTTGTTGTGTTTAAATTCAATTTTTTAATTTGTTTTTTTTTTGTTTTCATTGTGACTATGTCTGAACACGATCTCATGTAGGTAATAAATAAGTTAAAACTAAGATAATGTTAGATGCATAGAATTATTAGAAGCCTAAACTAATTACTTAAGTATATATGTATAACATAGAAATAAATAACAAGAGAAAGTCACATTTGTCATTTAAAATGTGTCGGACATGTTTTATACTTGTCTAAAGTAACATGTAAATTAACTAGTTCTAGTTTTAATAAAAAAAACTTCAAAACATTCGTTCAAAAACAAAAAATATTTTTTTTAATTTGGCGTTAAATTTCGAAATCAGAACTTTCTCCTTTAAAGGGCAGACCACACCTGCGTAAACCTGACTCATATTTTCACACATGAAAGTTATTTGCGAATGTATGGTAAACAAATATTAGTTACGGTGAATCATAACTTTTTATTGTCTATTCTTTTTATTTTTTATTGTGTAATTATTTTTATCGAGTGTACTTTAACGGTTAGAAGTCGTAAAACGTGTGACTTTTGTCTATGAATTGTTACTTAGAAAAAGAAACACAGACGGTTAGTAAATAGTTTTAACTAGAAAGAAAGAAAGGGGCATGTTTACAAATAACGCCGGAACCTGCAAAGTTACAGAATAAATAACATATTTTTTCTGATTTAAACTTAAAAAAAAACATATTTGTTTGACACTGTTTCTTATCTATGACCCCAGTAAGAAAGCATATTCTCAATTCAAAATAAACTAACTTTTTTAACACCAGCAAGAAAGCATTCCAAATTCAAACATGTTTATCTAAACATTGACCACCACTTAAACCAATATGAACTTAAAAACTATGTACCAATTGACACCGATACATTCATTATAGATTCTCATCACACATCGTAACATTGCCAATACAAATAAACCTCTAAAAGTAACATAATAAAGTTTAAAATGCTATAATAACCACTATTGTGATCACATCGCCTATTTTAGGAAGTTGTTTTGTTTCCAAAATTGGGTTTGAAGTCAATCACCTTAGTTGAACGTGGCTAAATAAAGATTAACGCTGGCTAATGGTTAGCTAATGTGTTATAGCTAATAGACTACTAGATAACACTGTTGGACTTTATGATTTATATATTGTGATTCGTGGTTTTATCCGCCTTAATTATTTATTTTGATCCTCTCAATTGATTTTGGATAGTTGTTAAGTGATAGGTACTTGTTATAAGCTCCCTCTATGACCGAACCTACATAAAAATATACATAATTACATACATATACATACTTACATAATAAGTGTATCAACAATGAATCGCCAAATGTGTTGCTAAGCTCACATACACGAGAAAATTTAATTAGTTCATAAGAAAAGTTCTCATGGAAAAAACGTTAAAATTGCGAGGAAAATATTACTATTTCCAAACACTTCTTTACGCATAGTAACTTTTAACAGAATTCATTCTATCGGGTCAGTTTTCAATTGAAACCCGAAAAAACCTATCATTCACACTAACTCAACTTGACCCAATTCTACACAACACAATATACTTACTTCCGAATCGTCTGGTCGCAAACATAACCGCATCGGGTAACGGCACGCGATCCATACAATGAGACCATATAGGATAGACTAACTGTTATATAATCTCTGTCAACATTTAGAAGTAAATTGAGTGTAGTTTAACATAATAACAAAACAGTCTGTAGTCTATGGAGGTATGTTAGGCGGAATGATTTGTTTTTAAATCGTTCCAAATTTAAATCAAACTTTACTAGAACATCTCTTTAATTTATGTTTATCTTAAAATTTCACTCAAATCACTAAAAAGTTCAGATGAATCCTCTTTTTGAAGTTAGTTAAAACGAAATTTAAGAAACTGTGACTTATTTCATGTATCTGTAATCGCTTATTCATCGTTTCGATCAGGTTACACTGACCGCTGTCACGAAGAGACTATGAACTCAGAAAAGTATTATTGTGAATAACTTATACCTTTTGTATCTTACTTGGACTTAGGGTATTTCACCATCTTCAAGTAACGTTCCGAGTAATTACTCACACGTTTTGTCTTTGTCACTTAATATAAAGTAAGAAAGAGACAAATTAAACTAACTTTACTTGTGTAACTTTTCTTGAAGATGGTGAAATAAGCCCTTAGCCTTTTTCCCCACAACCTAAGTTCCTACCTACAAACAAGTTCAAAACTTGGCACCTACCCAAACGCCAAACCTAAATGACTAAGTACGAATACTTAGAAATATATTCATAAGAAGTTCTTAAAAAATGTCGCATAATGCCACGGTATTTCCATAATGCCAAGATGGCTGACATTCACAAATATCGCCACGATTTGGTCTTTTACATTTGTAGATGTACAGGGTGTCCCAGAAATGGAAGGCAAGCTGGGCCCTGATTCTCTAAACTATTAAGCTGTGATAATGCTACTCAAATGTGTTTTAATATCAACATTATGGCCGTTTTTTGGCATTTGTTGTCATTTTGGTATTCTCTTAGTGACAACTATTCCGCTGACTCAATAGCTCCATAAAACTTAGTTGGTTGTCATGGAAACAGTATTCTGACGTTTATTTGTCAAAATTTTTATATGCAACAAAGACCACTGAGACACCATAGCCATATGAATAAATTTTAGCAGAATTCCAAACTGACACTCTCGTTATAGTGCCTCAATATCAACATATTGTCTGATCAATAATGTCAAATTGCAGACTTAGGCCCCTGAAAGCGATTTTGATAGATTAGCTAAACAACAGAAAAAAATAAACATTTTAGTTGTGTTTTTCAAATTTATAGGCTTTTATAAGTTACATTTTATTACAAACTAGAGGCGTAATAACTTATTATAAAATTACAGAAGGACATTATTCAGGAATTTCGCTACACGTAACCCCGGTTCGTATAATAAGTACTTACATTATTATAGGATACCAACCCAAATATTCTTGGTTATGAATATTTGGGTTTTTATAGTTTTAATAGTTATCATGGTTATTAGCACTCAAATAATTATGATTAACGGGATATTATATACACCCTTATTTTGAAATTGCGATACCTTATCTCACAGCTAATGTAAACGACAGGTGACAATGTAATAGTGAAGTTAGTTTTTTCTTTTGCTTTTATTTAAAAAGTTATGATAAGTCAAAGATTTTCAAAATTCCGCCGAATTTTATTGTTATTCTACACCGAACGCTGCGATACACAGCTGAGCGCGGTCATCGACCCGAGCCGTCACAGAATACTTGATAGCTAGTGTGCCGTCTGGTAATACGACATTTATTTGGTATTTTTTAAAGATAAGTAATTGACTATCATTTTTGATATTTTTATTGGATATATGGATTCAGTTACTGCTACAGATATTCTGATTTTAATAAGTCCCATATTTTCAAAATAGGGGTGTATATCATATCATATAACATGTACATAAATTATTTATTTCGGAAATTTCCGAAATCAATAATATACTTACATGGTAAATATTCCGTTAATCGTAATAATTTGAATTTGGGTCATTATTTAAAAAAAAAACATTTTACCAAAGGAAAAATACATAAACAAAGACGTTGATTCATTACGTTTTCATTATAAGTCAAATGTCGCACTCATAGTGTCACACTAATTAAGTAATATTCAGAAATAACTTGCATACTTACGATGAATTATTCTATTATGTTTAATTTTCCTTTCCGTGTATTGTATCATCATAATATTGGTGCATTCCTTTGATTGACGAAATTTTTTAGTCATTAATCATTGACAGCACGAAATATTTAGCTCTGGTCACTCTCCCTTGCAAGCAAATTTGAGAATTGGATACCTTACTGTATAGAATGATCACCCTATGAATTTTCATTAGAAAAAAATAGTGAAATAAAACACAGACGTGTTCAGACGTCTTCCATCTTAGTTTTCTGTGATCACGGGTTCTGTAAAGAATCCGAAACGTCAGAAAATGTAAAACAAAATACAACCACGACAAAAATCCGTTTAAGTGTTTTATTTCAATGTGTAGTGTTCGTGTAAATCAAAGATATCAATAGAAAAAATAGTACAGGAACAACTCTTTATTTAGCTTATAATAGTAACTGACCTCTAACTAGGATTATTAGTAGTCACCTGTATCTAGATAACAAATACAAGTGTGGATCACACAAATATACATATACCTCGCAAGAATTGAATCCAACTTTCTGCATGGCAGTCCATTCACCACTGACCACTATGTCATTAGGGTCATATAACAGAGTTTAAATGTTTATTAAATAACATTTAATTTAAACAACAATCTAATTATCTCACAAGACTTTCACACAATTCGTTAATGAACAAATATTTGTTTATTTTCTATAATTACATTGTTTACGAATAGATCATTTCTCATTATTGTCTAAAGGGATACAGTCGTGCACATGTTGACTATAATATATTATAGATTCGTCTTATTTGGTTCAGTGTTGGTCAAATTTATGTTCGTTGAACATGGGTTACAGTGAACTAAGGATTTGTGAACTGTTTCTCTATAGGATAGCTCAATTAAGGTATTTTTATTGTATCACTCGCGGCACCCCGAGGTTTTACCCGCATAGTTCCCGATCCCGTGGGAATTTCGGGATAAAACATAGCCTATGTCCATCACCAGACCATAAGCTATCCCTGTACCAAATTTCAAGTCAATCGGTTCAGTAGTTTAGGCGTAATGCCGTGACCAAGGGAATCATGTTTTTTTTCATCATCAGTGTGTAGTAGTTTCTGATACTCTAGATAAGCTTCGAGCTTAGTTAGGGGTCAGTTACTATAATGAAAAATGAAAATGAAAAATGAGTTATCTAATATATAAAATTCTTGTGTCACAGTTTTCGTTGCCATACTCCTCCGAAACGGCTTGACCGATTCTCATGAAATTTTGTGAGCATATTCAGTAGGTCTGAGAATCGGCCAACATCTATTTTTCATCCCGAAATTCCTACGGGAACGGGAACGGGAACTACGCGTGTGAAACCGCGGGGCGCAGCTAGTTTTTATATATAATTTCATATTATTTAGCCATAGCTGTCCCACAGTTGGGCAAAGGCCTCTCCCTCCTTCCATGACTCTCGATTTACTAATTTTAATTTGTTATAATATTGTGGTTTGTGTTTTAATGAGATGCGATTGTGATAATATTATTGATAAAAATATATTTTAGCCCATTATTTTAATGTCATTTATGTTGTTAAATGTGCCTATATAACTAAGTTTATTTGTATACAAAATAATGTTGGGTTATTTACGCTAATTTTAACTTAAAAACTACAAGATTTATGTAAATGAAGGGGTGTTTAATCTATCTATGACGACATCGTATATAATAACTATGACGATATCGTATATAAACATCGACATCCAATAAAAGTGACCGAATTTATTAATTAAGTACTTACTCACTTACTTTATTTTATTTGAAAGATGATTTGATGAATTAAGCTTCTTAAAATGCGTAAGTACTTATCTAACTGTCGTAACACCGACACAGCCTTTATAGATAGTTAGATAGTATAGTCAGTGTCACATTAAAGGTACCCTGATTGTACTATACTAAATTTCACCTAGATAAGTCCCATAATTTCGAAGCCAATATCAACAAACAAAAAATCCTTGTTAAAATAAGTTAAATAAACATTTTTATAACCATTGCTTCTATTATTTGCAGACTACAGCGTCCGCTGTCAGTGCAAGGTGTGATGGAGCACGCACTGCAGCACCGGGACCGCGTGGGAGTCCAGGACTTCGTACTGCTGGAGGACTACACGTCGGAGGCCGCCTTCATAGACAACCTCAAGAAACGGTTCAATGAGAATATTATTTATGTAAGTATACACGTGTGTAATGTAGTCAGTGAAATTACTGGGCACACGAGACTAAGCCTTCGCGTATGTTGAGACGCAGACGACGCAAGCCGCGCAGGGCAGAGCAGAGCAGATTTTGTAAAGCATGGAACGTCGCGAGAGAGAGCAGACAGACACATGTCTGCGTCGCACGTGCCTGCTCTGCCCTGCGCGACCTGCGTTCGCCTGATGTCTCGGGGTGATGAGCGCAGTACAGTGTTGTACAGTGTGTCTGTAATGGGCAGGCGTGTTGCGCTCCATCAGGTCATCACCGTCACTCGATCGTATAAAAAAAGTAATATGATAGTAATATAAACCGTGCAAATCTTGGTAAAGACAAAATGATAGTAGATTCTATGATAGCGCTGCAAGTGCTTGTTTATTGAAATTGATTTTTTATCTATAAGTTACTAGCTGTGCCCCGCGGTATCGCTTGCGTTGTTCCCGTTCCCATGGGAATAAGGGGATAAAGCCTATGGCACGCACTGATAAATTAGCTTTCCATTAGTGAAAGAATTTTTGAAATCGGACCAGTAGTTTCGGAGCCTATTCGTTACAAACAAACAATCAAATCTTTCCTCTTTATAATATTAGTTTAGATTAACCCTGTAGGATGTAGGTACTCGTAATATCCTGTTAGATCCTAATAAGTAAGTGTAATGGAACGGGCGTTATCACCATACCTACCTGCTTATTCTAGATAGTGATCTTAAACCGAAATGTTTGGTAAATTCAATAATATCCTTACCTTATCAGTGATTATATCTACGAATTATATACGATAATCTTTGGCTTAAATTACAAGTAGATATCCAAATGATATCTTGTCATTATGCTAAGGGAATAATTCAAGGAATATAAATAAAATCTAACAGATTACCTCAGGCACTTTGATGCATTTTTTCGTGAAATCGTCACAAGAAGGTACGCCAGTTCAATACTCATAGGACTTATCGTCTACCCAATTAAGAAGGAATTTCGAGATGGAAACTTAAATTGCAATAGTTAGCACTGATTTTTAATTATTAAAATTTCGTCACTATTGTTACACTCCAAACTTTATGTTACCATACATGTTTTTTTTTAACATTTTTAGAATAAAGATAACTTAACTACCTATTCCAACTGACTATATTTTTTCCCCAGACATACATCGGCAACGTGTTGGTCTCAGTGAACCCGTACAAGAACCTACCAATCTACGGCGAGGAGAAAGCTAAACTTTACTACAAAAAGGCGTTCTTTGAAGCCCCGCCACATGTGTGAGTATTACTAATAGTAACATACATCATCAGCGGCCTCAACATCTGTAACAGATGATTTAAGCAGTGTGTGGAGATATTGAGCAACACCTTCTCCGGTGACTAGTTAAACCGATGCGGGAACGGCAACAGCGTCCACACCTTGTGCAGGCGTGTGATGAGACAAGTGGAATATTGTCACTATCGTGCCGTTTGGCTCTTTTGGCTGCGAGCATATTAAACTAATCATTGTCATGAGTCTTTTGGCTCTCGTAACATACAAAAGTACTAGCAAATACTAGCAGTAGTAAACATGTTTGTTACACACCATTTGTTTACAAAATCTAACGAGTAAGCATTGCCTAATATTATGATACCACGGAAGATGATAGTGATCCAAAAATCGTCATCTTTGTCCAAGCACGAGCACTTTCCTAAATCTGATAGACAAGATTTAGGAAAATGCTCTTATAAAGCAAGTATAAAAGGTGGAATTACCTCCATTAGTACCAATTTGTCCGAAGCACACTCTTTCATAGCGACCATATCATTTATTTAGTGACCATACCATATCATTCATGTAGCTTATATTTGAACTCTTTCTGGTTTTATGCCTGCTTATCCTATTATATCATCGTCTCAGTCAATTAATTTGATTCAACATCCTTGTTCTCTGCATCGGTCCTTTGTGCATGAGCTATTTTAATTTCCTTAACAGAAATTAATTAACCCTTAATTCGTTGCCACCCTAACCCACAAACAAACACTTGTACTTTGACATTGGGATAGTTAACATAGGTAGAATCGCGTCAAGGTCGCGTTGACCATCAACTAAGTACATAGATTAGATAATAATAATATAGATAGGTCCTACGTGAGCATAGGTCTCGTTTCTAATTACGTATATGTTATATTGATGTCCTGGGAATTAGATTGGTATTTTCTGATCCGTGATAGTATCAAATCAACATATAAAAGTCGTGGATGCGATAGCAACAAAACTAATAGTCAAAAGCGACGTTCGGGCAAATAATTTAACAAAAAAACTACTTAATTAGCTGTTTCTGACTGATTGAACAGGATATTCTTATTTAAGACTAGCGGCGCCCCGCGATTTGATCCGCGTAGTTCCCGTTCCCGTAGGAATATGGGGATACAATTATGCTAAAAACCTTCCCACTGAATCACCCTATCTATTAAAACACCGCATCAAAATCCGTTGCGTAGTTTTAAAGACCTAAGCGTACATAGCGGCAGAGAAAGCGACTTTGTTTTATACTATGTAGTGAAAATCAAATCGGTAAAATGATAGAGCTATCACAAAGTAACTTTATTTTGAGTCAACATAAAAGTTAAGTTAGATTAGCGAAACGTAAAACAAAACCTTCATTTAAATAATTAAACCTTAATTGATTTAACAATTAAAGTTTAAGATTTGCTTAAAAAAATATGTATATACGAATCGATTTTTTAAGCGTTTAACCGTATAATCGATTACGACCACTTAACAATAAAACAATATGTTTCCAAGGACGCGTTCCACACTATCAGTTCGTTGAAATATTTCGATATGAGAATATTATCGACACTTGATAACGATTGTTGATTGATACTCAGACATACTGAACTGTTTATTAGTTGCTGATGTTATAAATAGTTTTTAGTACATTAGGTACATTGTAATCCCACTTAAATTAAACCCTTTAGGGCTGATTTTTCCATCGCCAGATAACTTTAATCGACGAATAATTTTGAAATTTTGACAGTTATTTGATACAAAGTCTGTCAAACGTCAATTTTATTTGTCGAATAAAAGTTATCTGGCGATGGAAAAATCAGCCTTTAGTGGAATGGGTCACGAGATGGTGACGAGATATCTTACTCGGCCAAAATCTTACCCATCCATGGGCCAGTGGTTAAATGGCTTTTGATAAATAGCTTGAAATTCATTCCCGAAAGTTACACTGACCTTAGACTAGAATCAAATAAAGAGTAGATACATATATCCGAAGACAACTTATTTATCAAAATCGGCGTTCTACTTCTTCTTCTTAGCGTGTCGACTCATATTTTTGAGGACCAGAACTCGGACACCGATATGGTACTATCAGTGGCCTTGTAAAGGTCCATCATTCTACTGTAATTCATAAATGCACAGCTCCTAATTTGCCATTCTTCAACAAGCAGGGTACCTCTACGCGAGGATCGTCATATAGCCACTGACAGTCTGAAAGCTGTGGCTGAGTTTCCTTACAATTACAAATATGAGTCGTCACGCAATGAAAACTTTAAACTCCTCAAATAAAATGTTCTTTAAATGATTAAATATGTGTTACAGATTCGCGATAGCAGACAACGCGTACCGTTCATTGGTATACGAGCACAGAGAACAATGCATACTTATTTCGGGTAAGTGGAACGCTATTTATTATTTTTGGAAATAACAAAAAAAATAAATAACATTAAGTATTTTATAGAATAGGAAAATGAAACAGATATAAAACACTGACCCTAAATTATTTTGAATAATTAAAACACATGTGACATTCCTTATTACAATGTAACATAACATAACATGGTCATTTACTACATCATCTCGTCTGACCCCTACTAACTAAGTTTGAAACTTGTATCTAGAGTATCAGAACTATGCACACACTCATTCACATACACATCCAGACCGAGACAAACATTTGTGGTTCACACAAATATTCGCACCGCACGGGAATCGAACCCGCAACCTTACGGATGGCAGTTCGACATGGGGACCACTCTGCCATCGATGTCGTAAAAAGGTCAAAACAAACATACTTTAACTCATTCTGACATTATTATCTTTACAGGAGAATCAGGTTCGGGCAAAACCGAGGCTTCAAAGAAGGTTCTAGAATACATCGCATCTCGAACCAACCATCTCCGCAACGTAGAGACTGTCAAAGACAAACTTCTGCAAACCAATCCCCTTCTAGAAGCATTTGGAAACGCTAAAACCCACAAAAATGATAACTCTAGTCGATTTGGAAAATATATGGATATACAGTTTAACTACGAAGGGGCTCCTGAAGGAGGGCATATCCTGAACTATCTTCTAGAAAAGTCCAGGGTTGTTAGCCAAATGGCAGGAGAGAGGAACTTCCATATATTCTACCAGCTTTTGGCCGGTGGAGCAGAGCTGCTGAACCACTTGAAGCTTCAGGGAAGACCTGATATGTACAAATATACTACTGATACTGTGAGTTTGTTTTAAATTAGTTATTCATTCTTGCTATATGATAGTTGTAGTGGAAGAGAAAAGATGGCATTATCGCAGTTCGAACATGGACTAACTCGAAACCTTTCTTCTCTTGCTAACGTTACATAGGGACCAAAACCTTTACAAACGAATCTTCTTAATCCAAACTAATATTATAAATCAGAAAGTAACTCTGTCTGTTACCTTTTCACGGCTAAACTACTGAACCGATTGACTTGAAATTTGGTACAGGGGTAGCTTATGGTCCGGGAAAGAACATAGGCTATGTTTTATCCCGAAATTCTCACGGGATCGGGAACTACGCGGGTGAAACCGCGGGGCATAGCTATCATTTCATAAGGAATGAAGTGCGTTTCATTTATTTATTTATTTTGGCAGTTACAGTTACGAAAAGCTGAGGTATAAAACGTCCGTTTAATAATGAATAGACTGTAAAAACCTTATATCTTGCAAATATATGAATTCATCTCTTACAGACCTCCCACCTAAGTCAAAAAGTGAACGACGCCGACCAATTCCGCGTCGTCCGCGAAGCTATGAAGGTGATAGAACTCCGAGAGTCTGAACAGATGGAAATATTCGAGATCATCGCGAGCGTGCTCCATCTCGGAAACATCAAGTTCATTAAGAACGACAAAGGATTCGCTGAGATCCTCACACACGATATTAACAGCTCTAATGTGGCTGAGGTAAGGATGTTATAATAGTATAGAGTTTATATTAATACTAACATTATAGAGCTGAAGAGTTTATGAACGCGCTAATCTCAGGAACTTATTGTCCTATATGAGAAATTCTTTTGAGTGTTGGATAGCTCATTTGTTGAGGAAGTCTAGGCTATACGCACGGCAGTGAAATACGCGACGACCTATAGGAGAGGAGCTTACGTAGGTGAAACCACCAGTCAGAGAGTCCCTTCATAAAACTGGCTATTCGTCTGGCTAAAACCACCCTTGTCTAACGCATGTCAATCCCAAGTAATCACTTAACAATAATCTGCAATGCGTCGTTTATTTGGCTTATGTTTCTTATTCTTGTTTCCTTCTATTTTTCCAATCTTGTCTAAGTTTCCATACCACATTTAACCCTATGATATGCCTAAACTTTAGACTAGACACCATTATTCAAGTTATTTCAATAATGCCTAACATTTAATAGATTATTCTATTGTTACATTATGTTTACATAATGATCGTGTCAGGAGCGCCATTGTTCTGACTACGATATGACGTAACAACACTTGGGTCTAGTGAATACCTAGCGTAAAAGGAATAACATTATCTTTGGAGGTATTTAGAAAGAATTTTTGATTTCTAGAAGAATCTAATGCCCTTCCCGAAATAGTTTTAAACCGCGAACCCACCGCCACGCACGCTACGCCCTCAGTCCACAGCCACGCAGCTCAGCTACGTTGAGCTATAGCCGAGTCAGCCACGAATGTATCAATGACGTCATTTTCGCGCGTAGCGTGTGCGTGTACTTCGGTGGGTTTGAGCCACGTTTGAGCCTTTACGCGGTACTATGAAGTTTGCCTCAACCCTCAAGACAGGGCAAAGGCCTCACTATCTCTCTCTGTTACTGACTACCTATGTTAGTACAGTGAGGAAACAGCAGTAATCACCTTACCAATAAGTTTTGATGATATCGAACTCGAGTCAATTTTGGTACTTACCTAAATGAAATTATAAATAAGTTTAGTGAAAATATTCAGTACAAATTTCATTCTTATTTATTCAATACTTTTAGCATAATGAGTCACAAACGTTGCGTTCATAAAGTGTGTATTTTTTAGATAATAATTTGATACAATGTCCTTTTAACCGCAAAAGTGAAATATTAGGATATGTCGTAAACTTCCGGACTGATATATTTCTATGTTGCACAATGAGACGTTAGTTTTGTGATATTTATTATAATTAAAATGTTAGAAACAGATTTTCATCAACAAATTGAAATAAGTACTTATATTAGGTTAAATTTTTTGGAATAAAAAAGACTCGAGGGTTTTTCGGCACTCTGGTCTCAGATAGTATAGTTTTTTTAAGTTCCATTTTTTATATTACTTCATATAATTATTTTAGAAAACCGCCGCATCATCCTCCATCACGACAATGCGAGTTATCACACCGCGCACAGAACAAAAGAGTTTTTAAAAGAAGAAAAAAAAGTACCATTTTTAGTTTTAAGTTATATTTTTAACCGACCTAAAAAAATAACATCTTAATTCGTCAGAATATTTTTATTAAAACCCCTTAATTCTTCTACAGCTTCTAAAACTCGACACGACAAAACTCCGCGACGTGCTCACCAGCCGCACCATCGACGCTCGCGGTGACGTCGTCAACACTCCTCTAGACCTGGAACAAGCACAATATGCTCGCGACGCGCTCGCCAAAGCCATGTACGACAAGCACTTCAGCTGGCTCGTCTCCAGGATCAACTCCGCCTTGACCCCCATGGAGAAGGATGCAAGGTCCTCTGTCATTGGGATCCTGGATATTTATGGGTTCGAGATCTTTCCCAAGAATAGGTAAGGTTTTTATTGGGTTGTTTTTTTTTGTTTTTGTATGTTCCTAACTAACTTTAGACTAACTAACTTTCCTAGTTCCTTACCGATTCTTCTCGGCTGATTAAATTACATTTTCCGAACTTTCTTCCTTTCCAAATACTGATATTCTGTCAAAATATTGGCATATTGTTTTAACTGAAAACCGATAGTTAGATATTGGACAACGGTTCAAAAGAAGAAGAAACTATAATTATTTTAATAGTATTCGATTCATTTCACGAATTTCTAAAAAAAGTTTTACTCTTTTCCACCAGCTTCGAACAATTCTGCATAAACTTCTGCAATGAGAAGCTGCAGCAGCTTTTCATCCAGCTCACCCTGAAACAAGAACAAGAGGAATATCTCCGCGAGGGTATCGAATGGGAACCAGTCGAATACTTCAATAACATCGTCATTTGCGACCTGATTGAGGCCAGGCACAGAGGAATCATCTCCATTCTTGATGATGAATGTCTCAGGCCTGGAGACGCGACTGACATCAGTTTCTTGGAGAAATTGAACCATAATCTGGACGGGCACAACCATTACAAGTCTCACCGTAAAGCTGATACTAGGATGCAAAAGATTATGGGTAGAGATGTGAGTAGTTTTTGATATCTTGATGAATTTGTGTGGAATTATACCTGCGTCATCACCCACATCATTTGGATGGTGGGCAATCCACTGCAGTAACTGTTTCTCTAGAAACTTTTTGCTCCGCACAACCATACGGTGGAACACATTGTCGCATGCGATATTTCCGGACCGATACTACCTCTTAACCTTTAAGAAACGAGCGTACTCCTACCTCAAAAGGTTGCAACTCACTTGCAACTCTCTAGTTGTACATGTACATCCATGGATGACAGTATTAACTTGTAAATTCAAATCAAATCATTGGTAACACGTCTGCTCGTTTGCCATCTCATAAATAACCAAAAAAACGAGTGATTCTGCCCAAATGACTTTTCTAGCTTTACAGACGTTAAATAACCGCCATTTGTGATTCCCAGGAGTTCTGCCTGGTGCACTACGCGGGTGAGGTGACGTACAACGTGAGCACCTTCCTGGAGAAGAACAACGACCTGCTGTTCCGGGACATACAGAGCCTCGTCGCCGGCAGCGGGAACCACATTGTGGCTGATTGCTTTAAGGTACGTAGAATATGGGGATGAATGTTTTATAGACTGTATTTCTAGGCCAAAAAAAATTGGAAGTTGTTCTGGTGAAGAGACTTGCAAGAGGGAGTGGGAGTGGAGAGAGAAAAGTGGAAGTGATAGACCTTCAAGTGGACGTGGTAGACTTAATCCGAAACTATAAAGAAAAATACTGCATGAAGTTAAAAACATCAAAATTTTGATACTATTGAATTTTTTGGAGAATCAATACACTCCTGATCGTTATCGAAATTTAGACAAAAATAATTTATAATGAAACAGACCTGTTTTTCCATTAGGACGTCCAACTCCTGAGTAAAAAACGCCCCGAGACCGCCATCACTCAGTTTAAGAACTCTTTGAACGAGCTGATCAAGATCCTCAGCAGCAAGGAGCCTTCATACATCCGGTGCATCAAGCCTAATGATAATAAGGCTGCCAGTGAGTACAGTATTGCAGATAATCAACAGCTCATATATGTCTCCGAGGGGCTCTCCCCTACCCTGAATTAGGGTGATCAGGCCTTAGCCACGCTCGCTGGCCAAGTGCGGGTTGATCACGGAGCACACAACCTTAGAATTTCTTCCCAGGTGTGTGCAGGTTTCCTCACGATGTTTTCCTTCACCGTAAAAGCGTCGAAATTAACGTACTTAAGAATTCGTAAATTGAAAACACATTGGTACATGGTGGGGTTCGAACCAAGCACCTTCCGATCGGAAGTTAACAACCTTAACCCCTGCGCCACCGACACTACATAGTTAGCCAAATAAAGGAAATTACATATACTTTAGGTAGCAGACTAGACAAGTATATAAATATCCTACAAGTCCACTACGAATATAATGCCCTATTATTATTAAACATACTATAATAGCTCATCAAAACTACGGATATTATTAGTTCATTCATTAATTGTTAAATATTATTAGAGCTTGTGAATGAAGCGATTTCAGTTTGGTATCGTTTTAGTATAATGTAACACGTATTTTAATTTTAACGAATTCGAATTTAGTTTTAGAGGTGATTTTTAAACCCCGACGCAAAAATGTAACTGTTTCTGTTTATAATAACTATCTCATATGATTCCAGTGCAATTCGACGAGAAGCTGATATCTCACCAGGTGAAGTACCTCGGGCTGATGGAGAACCTGCGCGTGCGCAGAGCAGGGTTCGCATACAGGAGGACTTACGAGGCGTTCCTAGAGAGGTATGGTGGGCATTTGGTTGTAAAATGTAGGTTTTTAGTGGATTTTATTTAAGTAGTAATGTATTTTGAGTCAAATCCAACAAAAATAAATGGCAAAAAAAAATTGATTGAGCCGTGTTCCTTTTTTGAAATTCATAGTCTAGGTTACGTCTTTTTAAAACTAATATGGTGGATTTTTAAACATGGCGGTTGAGTCAAAAAGTCAAATAATTTTGGGTATATATTTTCAAAATGTGTTTATCCTGGTGTTAACTTTATAATGTTTATACACCTTAAGATGTTTTTACCATACTAATTCTCAACATTCCCCTTAGATACAAGTGCCTAAGCAAGGAGACGTGGCCGAACTTCCGCGGGGAGCCGCGAGAGGGCGTCCAGCGGCTGGTGGGAGCACTGCAGGTCGACAAGGAGGACTATAGGATGGGCAAGTTAGTATAATATGATGATATTTATCTAACTATCTGCTAGTGGGTTTTACCGTAAATTAAAATACTGGGGGATAAAGATACCGAAGAAAATAAAGCTATTGTGGACAGGCAACCGATTAGGTGTACCAAATTGCATCCAAATCCGTTAAGACATTTAACCGTGAAGAAGTAACACACATACTACCAAACTTTCATCATTGTAATAAAAGCATCTCTGTGACTGATGGAATCAGTGAGAAGGAAAAGTTGTTAGCATATTTCTCCCAACCCAGATTAGATACTCAGCATTACTTTGAAGTGAATATCCTCATTGCTAAATCATAATATTTTCCAAACTTGATACCTAAGTCCATAAGCTTAAAGTTCATTTTTCTAATTTCTACCTCCCATTTCCCAGTACGAAGATCTTCATCCGCTTCCCGAAGACGCTGTTCGAGACGGAGGACGCGTTCCAGATCAAGAAGAACGACATCGCCACCATCATACAGAGCCGCTGGAGGGGGCACTGGCAGCGACAGCAGTATCTTAGGATGAAGGTAATATATAATACTAGCGGCGCCCCGCGGTTTCACCCGCGTAGTTCCCTTTCCCGTAGGAATATGGGGATAAAATTATGCTAAAAACCTTCCCACTGAATCACTCTATCTATTAAAACAAATGGCATCAAAATCCGTTACGTAGTTTTAAAGATCTAAGCATACATAGGGACGTAGGGATATAGGGACAGAGAAAGCGACTTTGAGTTCTCGATCCCGTGGAAATTTCGGGATAAAACAGCCTATGTCCTTCTCCGGAACATAAGCTACTCCTGCACCAGAAAAGACAAAAGCAGTGTTTAAAAATCTTGAGAGATCCCACAAAGCCATTTTATTTTTAAAAACATAATTTCCATAATATTTGCTTATTTAAGGCATGACGTAACTGATTAACATAATTTTAATATTTAAATTTTACAATAGGCGGCCGCCATCATCATCCAGAAATGGGTGAGGAGGTTCCTGGCGCAGAAACAGAGGGAGAGAAGAAAGAAGGCTGCTGATGTTATCAGGGCGTTCATTAAAGGTAAGCAGTAAGATTTTCGTTAAACTAGAGATATTTCATGAAAATGTTGAGTATTCAAATGAAAAAACAATACGAATCCACCAATAAGAGATATTCCTTATGGTGACAGACTTTGAAGAAACATAACATAACATAATCATTCACTACATCATCTCATTACAGTAACTGACCCCTAACTAAGTTCGTGACTTGTATCTAGGGTACCAGAAACTACGCACACACTCATTCACACACACACCCAGACTGAGACAAACATTTGTGGTTCACACAAATATTCAGCCCGCGCGGGAATTGAACCCGCAACCTTACTGATGGCAGTCCGGCATGGTGATCACTCTGCCATCGAGGTCGTCATCAAACACTTTGATAAATTCAACAAGACAAAACCAATTCTAGATCTCTTTATGATTTTAGGCGAAAGATACATTCACACCAAACTATAGCAAGGTCTTCATACTTTCATACAAAATTAACGTTATCAATCTCATAACCATTGGAAATGACATAACTACGCCATTTTGTTTCACAAGTTATAACATCTTTTCTTTAACCTTAAACTTTTCCCCAGGTTTCATAACCAGAAACGGGCCGGAGACGCCAGAAAACCGTCGTTTCCTGGGCATCGCTAAGGTCCACTGGCTGAAGCGTCTGTCCACCCGTCTGCCCCAACACGTGCTGGACTTGTCGTGGCCGCCGGCGCCCGCCACCTGCCAGGAAGCGTCTGAACTGCTGCACCGGCTGTACCGGTGTATACTGGCGAGGAAATACAGGCTGGCACTGTCTCCGGGAGATAAGAAGCAGTTTGAACTAAAGGTGTTAGCTGAGAGGATGTTTAAGGGTGAGTACAAATTAGAGTAGTTGGAGTTGTATAAAGAAGACACTTTTTGTCGATATTTTACTGAGCTAACCTAGGGGTTTTGTTGTGTATCAACGCCTTTAATTATGCGTTGCGAAATGCGTTTAGCCACCGAAGCGCATAAAACAATAACAAAATAGCTTCAAAATCGCTCGGTCACGTAGACAAATGCAGTGCATTGCTAAAATCGTATCTCTTATCGACCTAAATGTCTGTTATCCAGGCAAGAAGAACAGCTATCCATCGAGCGTGTCGGAGCGGTTCGTGAACGACCGCCTGTCTCCGGAGCACCAGGTGCTGAGGGCCACGTTCATGGCCTCGCCCGCCTGGCCCGCCGGGGAACAACTTATTGTGAGTACTATTGACGAAAATTACTTTGGTTCAAGCACAAACCAGCTATTGGCACTAATTACTTCCGAGCTGTCACCAATGATTTCCAAGTTGGCACCAATAAGTTCCGTATTGGCACCAATTAATTCCGAGTTGGCACCAATAATTTCGAGTTGGCACCAATTAATTCCGAGTTGGCACCAATAATTTCGAGTAGACACCAACCAATTCCGAATTGGCACCAACCAATTCCGAATTGGCACCAATACCTTCCCTCCCCAGTACTCGTGCGAGGCGGTGAAGTACGACCGTCGCGGGTACAAGCCCCGCGCGCGCGCCCTGCTGGCCTCGAGCGCGGCGCTCTACGTGGTGGAGGGCGGAGCGCGCCGCGCCTTCCGCCTCAAGCACCGCCTGCCGCTCGACAGGCTCACCGTCGTCATCACGCACGAGACGGACTCGCTAGTGCTCGTCAAGATACCGCACGATCTTAAGAAGGATAAGGTTGGTATCATTTTTTTATCCCTACTTATTAGGAGTTCAACCAGTCTTTTTTTACCCAGAATAGGCTTGCACTTGACTGTAACTCGCCTGATGGAAAGCGATTTTACAGCCTAAGATGGAGCGTGCTTTCCTAGAAGGCACGTAACACCGACAGGAGCACCGTTCTTAAATTGATGATGATGACTAGCAGTAAAAGTATCCTGTTTCTAAGGAACATCTGTACCAAATATCATAATTGATTTAATAGTTAGGTTTATGAAGACTTTGAACCCTGGATGTATACCAAGGGTGCCAAGTCTGCTATTTAACATATTAACACTTCGTATGTACTTATATGTTGTACTTATTGTTCCCCAGGGTGACCTGATAATATCAGTGCCGAACCTGATCGAGGCGCTGACCATCGTGACCGACTTCACCAAGAAGCCGGAACTCATACAGATCGTCGACACCAGGACGTGAGTACAGTTTGAATTATAATAATAGAAGTAAAATAACCTTACAGAAGGTAGTACATACATGCCGGGCCAAATGCAACAAGACAAGTAGATTTTATTCGATTATAGGAATCTGAACTCAGCTGAATTTACAATGTAATCACTGCTGTGAATTTTATTGTTTTTACAAAACTTAAATCATGTTTGCATCGAATTTAACATGCTGGTTACCAATTAACCTCCCGAAAGGATACTACTAAAGACGTTATCATATAAATATGTTATCAATGTCCCGATCCGCGTGTTTGTCCCAGGATCGCCCACGACCTGGTGAACGGCAAGCAGGGCGGCACCATCGAGGTGACCAACGGGCCGCAGCCCGCCATCCAGCGCGCCAAGAGCGGCAACCTGCTCGTGGTCAGTATATACATACATACATAGATAACATACATACAATCTTATGTTGTGTACATATTTAGGAAGCGAGTGATAAAGAAATAATATTTTAGCGCCGGTTCCAACTCTTAATGGGTCAGAAAGTTGTTTCTTTATAATCTTACAGTAAATTTACTAAACAAAAAAATTGCTTTTATAAGTTGTTTCATTTTTCATTTGGCTTATTCTCATTGCAATCCTATAAATATGTCTTTAAACAAAAATAAATAACCTGCAGTTGATAGTTTTAATCGAAATCGAGGGTAGTTTCATTCAAATATACTAGATGACAGCTAAAACCATAGATTAAAAACATGTAAGTATGTATTTGACTTAATAATTGAATATTTTCATTTTTCCACAGGTGGCCACTCCATAATGGACTTCAACACCATGAAAATAAGTCACATTATACAACGACAAATTATATTCTATTTATACAAAATATTTTTTTACCAATTCACTAGAATCAATCTTTATTTACTTATTTTTTAATTGAAATATTGTTTCTGTTGAATTCAATTATGTACTTATTGCTTATTATTTTTAATATTGATTATTTTAAATTATTTTTATGGGATAAACGTGTGGTCATATATGGCAAGTTCTTTAAATAAATCTATACATTTTATGGCTTGTATCTTGTATAATCATATTTTCCTAATCACAAAATATTATTCTATCAGGCTTAAAAATATATTTTCAAGCTAAGCTTAATATAAAAATATCAAATTAATTATATGAGAATTGAGCTATAATATATGACCACACCTAAAATATGTTTGTATAGTTAATTTTTTAAGTAAAATCAAACTATTACTATAGTTACATCCCATTACGTACAAAGTACTTAGATTATTTAATTGTTATTAATGCGAGTGTTATAGCCAATATAATGGTTTGGTCTCAAAACATTATACTCGTACGTACTTATTCCTAATAGAAAATTCAAAAAAACAAAACATATGTATAGCAAAATTACACTTACTTATAGCAAAATATTTAAGTTTTCATAACTTCTAACTTGAAAAAAAATCTCCATCTTAAAAGGCCCAATTTTCACATTTTATGTTTCATAAGAATATTTTTTTTTTTCAACACACTTGCTCATAAAGGGGCTCTTATTTGTGCAAAAACAGTTGAATAATGACACGCTTGATTCACTAGTGAGTTATAGTTTTTTTTTTTAAATTGTTTAGTTTTAAAAAAGTTTCGATACCAAAAAAAATCGTGTCCATACATTTTAAAAACAAACTTCAACTATGTTGCCTTACTTTTGGTAGGTCTATGGTCGATTCTATTCATTCATTCATTCGATTTTTTTTTAAATACATTTTGTTCTTTTAATCTATGGCCGATCACCATTGTTGTGTTGGATGCGCGCAAATAGAAAAACTGTTTATTTATTAGCGAAAAATTATAATTAATTCGTGTTGAAAAACGTTGTATGGTACACGCGAGTATTGATGATTACTATCCTCGGCTATCTTCTGACCCTCACCTGACGGCTCGGGCCTCAATAGCGCCTCGGGAGTAATCACCAACTTACCTCGCTTGTACCATAAATAACTATTTTCCTATGTTTTGAGACTAAACCCAAATATATGTAAACTAAATTAGTGTCAAAAATGTTTAAAAATATATTCAGTACCATCAAATTATCAAAATGATATGAAGCTGAATCGATGGTGCCTTACTAGTAGATATAAAGTAAACATTTTGTACAATATATTTGTGTATTTGAGTAGTCAGAGATTCACATGTAATGTGTTACCTAACGCTAAGTAACCTTCGCTTCAGATTAGGCCATATTGAAATAAGAACAGGCAAACGTGTGCCTTATTGTAACTATTATAAGTCAGTTCATTGAGTCATTTTATAAATATAAATACGCATTTTTAAATCTGTATTTTTATTCAATCCTTTACTACTCATATAATAGTTAGATACACAAGTTTTTAACCTGTCATGTAATGTCATTTTGATCCATTATGGCGGAATCCTAAAGATGGCGAATTATAATGAGTTTAGGTAAGGAAAATATTTAATTTTATTCTTACTTAAACCAACTAAAATTAACTTGAATAAAAATCAAACATAAAATTTCATTGTAGTTTAATTATTTAAAAAAATTAGGTACATTTTTACATTTATTGTATTCTATTATTAATATAACAATCCAGAATTGTGGTGAAGGATAATCGTCGGCGTTCCCGGTCAGTCTTCGTAAATATCAACGAACGAGTTGCATACACAGAACACACATTATTAACAATAGATCTTATTATAAAGGGTCTTGGAAAATCTACTGCATGCTACCAAATTAATTATAAAATTACACAAACCTATATTTTATTGCTATATCATTTAACATTTAATCCGGTTACCTTTAAGACTTATCAGTATAGGTAAATATATGTCCCTTATTTTAGGATCTGTATCCAGTACGCAGTCTAGGTATTAAATATTAAATTTTCTAATATCAATAAATATAAAATGGCCAGCCACCACACATTCGAAAGACATCTTAAATGTACTGGATACAGATATTGAGTTTAACAATCAACCCCACAGCCTTGTAAAACAACGATTATCCCCAAAATTCTTGATTATTGGCAACATGGCAGCATCTACACCTATATAATACACAATGGACTTGTCTTTTAGCGTACACCATGTCGCCTACACAGTATATAGCGTCAACATACACCGGATCGGGTACGAAGCTAATCGCATTTCAGTGTCATACGAATTTTAACTTTATTTTCATTACTATAAGAATCGCGCGGATGCCTGCGGTGCCGCGGGAATTCCGGCGAATTCCGATCGTTCGAGTTTCTCATGCGATAATAAGTAGTATAGTAATGAAAATAAAGTTAAAATTCGTATGACACTGAAATGAGATTCGCTTCGTTCCGATCCGGTGTTGTGTTGAGCCTTATTCACTAAGTATAAGGAAGCAAATAATGATAAGGTTAAACTCCTTCGATATTTGATAAAAATTATTGCTTTTCGTTGATATTATAATATTAAATTTTTAATATTTATCTTGATACGCACATTTTATTTATTTTTATTATCATCGCTCTATGTATGTGATCACATCACTTTTTATATAACAAATATGTTTTAAGGCTCGAGCCAAAGGCAGTTTATTTCTACATTACTTACTACAGTTATTTATTAAATGCTTTATTTACTTTTCACCAAATACCCAAAGAGTCTGTCTGTATATAATGTATCTCGGCAAGTACACTTATCTGTCAAAGGCACTCTGTCTAATGTACATAAGCACTTCCCAATATTACCTAACCGGTAGTTTACATAATTTCTGTACATTGTATATGAATAAGGGACAAGACACATTTATTTAGCTCCATTCAGCTCCAAAACAACGATTTTGTATGGAGACGCGTACGCATCCATTTAGTTGAATGATGCGTCATACAAAATATATAATAAATGTCATACAAAATCGTTGTATGGACAAACGCTGAATGGAGCTGAATAAATGTGTCTAGTCCCTAAATGTCTTATTTGTGCATTGAATTAGTTCACATTTTATTTTGACTTTTCAGTTTTTTTATTAAATTAAAAAATCGAGAATTTCATATACAAAACATGGAAAATACAATTTAATTTTAAACCTTGTTTATTTATACTTCTATTTTCTATTCAATGCAAATCTGTCTGATACCTTTTCATAGTCAACTCCTCAACTGGTTCTGATAATATTAGTAAATATAAAGGTGCTCCTTCATCTACCCTATATCAGTGAAGGAGGGGAACCGAGCATTACAATGCGCACCTTGTAATTTATTAATTGTAATTTGCTCGAATGCTTGTTAGTCAGGGAGGTATTATGATAATGTAATGCTCAAAGACAAATCTGTAACGTTACATTACACGCGAATGCTCCCGATGAAGGAGCACCTTAAAACGGATTTTTGTCGTGGTTATATTTTGTTTTAATTTCTCTGTTATGTCCAGTCACGGAATGAAAAGGTTCGTCACCTTAGAGTCGGTTTTCACTTGCACTAGTATTGCAAGAAACAATTATGCCAACATACAAGTGTAAGAAACAGTGATGCTAACATTTAAATAAATAGAATGACGTTTGTCATCGAATAAGGTTTTGCTTCATTTTTCTATCCTTTTTTTAAACGCTGCCTTGTGCGCGCTGCATATAAAAACCTCTTTGATATTTTGCAATGATGAAATTGACCGATTGACAATCGTTTTAACAGAAATAATAATGGCAGGTTGAACCATCAAGAAGGTTTTAGTTTATCAAAAATCTTGTTGACAAGATTTTTCAAAATCCTGCCAAACAACACTGATCTGAATAATTTTGAACTTTATTGTGGAGCAGTAGAACATTATTTTCCCTAACCAGAGTCTATTCTGTACCATAGTTTCAAAAGGTAATATGTTTTCGCGACACATTATACGAATCAATTTGAAAATTTACGAACCTTTTCGTTCCGAGACTGTCCATTAAAGTAGTTTTATTTCAATGTGTAGTGTTCATGTAAATCAAAGATATCAATTTGTTTGATATTCAAGAATGAAAATGGGATATTTTAATTTTAGCAGGGATACAGCAAGGCACATCTAATGAAGTATAAAAACTAATTCAATGCTTCCAATACAAATTTCGTTATGTTATTAAAATTTAAATATTCAGTTTTTAGCACATTTAACGTAATTAATAATTATAGTCTGATTTATAGTACAATTTGGTGTTACGATATCTTAAAACTCTAATGTATAGATAGTAGTCACTTTCATCTCGATAAAATGAATGAATATTATATCAGGCAGTGAAAATATTAAGTAATATTATAAATCTGAAGATTTTCATGTCCGGTTTCAAATTATTATTGAGATTTTTATTTATTATTCAGAGTGATTTTATATCAGCATTTTTTACGTAGTCAAAAGTTTATAATTGATATATTTTTAAGGGGATATTATAAGTTGAAGAGCTTAATATCCTGATTGTCTCAGTAACTTTTTTTAAGAATTCAATAGGTAACGGGCGCATTAGCAGAATTCAGGAGCAATTAGGTTAGGTTAGGATTGTCTCAGTGTAGCAAAACTTAACGATAATTCTGGGATACAGTAATAGCGAGCTTCTTGTGCTATATTTTTGAGAAATTTTCTTATTAGATATGTAATGTTGTATTTATTGCCTTTGCACAATTCATATCATTCCTTTGCCTAAATAATGTCTGTCATTGGCACTGAAGTAATTAAACAACGTTAACGTACAAACAAATGTACTTACAACAAATTATTCTAGGTCAATGAATAAAAAAAGAAACCTATTTAGACATTTGTGAAAGATTAACATGATAATTACAACTTAATTTATAATAGTAACATCACACAATCCATTGCTCTGTGTATACCACACAAAATATACATATTATTATATTAATTACATAAAATAAAGCTTAATTATAAATGCCAACTAGAGTGGGGTCCTATGTATTAAACATCTAACGTGATAGGACCTAGTTACTGACAAACGCGACTCGTTATTTGGTTTAATTTACAAGTTACATAAATAAAGAAACGAAATTACAATTCAATATATAAAACTTAACTAGACAGTCGCATTCATCTATTCCATTACCTAAACTGAGCGGATGTTACAACTTATGTTACCTTCAACCAAAAACTACACAATATTTTCAATGTACAATCACAGTAACGATTTTAAATTCTTTGTTTGAATGACTAAGCCAATATTTTGAACCATGAACTTGTATCATGATCACAATCGGTGATGTTTAATGGAAAGTATTTAATTTATACTAATTACACTACAGTCTTTGCTTGGTCATGAGTTCCGCAATCACTTCACATTTCACTAGTTCACTGTAACACACTTGACCAATACACTAAAGATAAGTTTAAAGCACCATCATTGAATGAGTCACGTTAACACGAGTGCTATTTCACTTGGCCGGCTTCTTGAGCTGACTCTGTGGGTTTGAAGCTGTCCTGTTTGAAGGACTCCTGCTTATAGCTCAAGTCGGAAGAGGCGTCGTTCGACTTGGAATCGCCCTCGGAGAAGTATTGCTTGGGTTTAGACTGGTCGGCGGCTTCGCGTTGCTGTCTCCGCCTCTGTTTCGACCATAACTCGTGACAATCCTGCCACGTCGGTAACTCGGGAGCGGGCATCCTGGAAAATGTGTTCGTTTGTTAGTTGATCAACAATATTTAAACATTCTTGAAGCCACAAACTTATCCGACCAAAAATGTAATTACAGTGATATCATCGCTGTAATTACATTTTTGACTTTAACTTTTGGCCACCAAGTCGGATATTTTTGTAGCACTATACACACTGAAAAAGGTAAAAGAAATACACAGCAAAACTTACTGATCAGGCACAATATTCTTCAACCACGGACTTTTCAAAGCTTCGTCTGCAGTTATTCTCTTATCAGGGTCCAGTTCTAACATCCTATCCAGTAGATTGAGTGCCGGGGAGGGCATGAACGCGAACTGTTCACGCACACACCGCTTGTGGAACCTCTTGGGGCGCAGCGTGTGCCATAGAGGGAGGTTCACGACGTTAGGCCACACGCCCGGTACGGGGGTCCCGCACACGCGTGATATCATCTCCAATTGCATCATTTCTACGTTAGCCTGGAATGGTGGAAGAAAATTGAGGATTGGGTATGTGAAGCGGTTTCTTTATTTATTTGGTTTAGAGATTCTATAATTATTAAGCGGATAGTAGAGAAATATCAAAGAGCTTACACAAAACTTACAATGTATCATCATCATCAGCTCATATAATGTTCCCACCGAGGGGCTCGAGCCTACCCTGGGTTAGGGTAATGTATACTATACTATACAAAAAGCTCAACTTGATTGACTCAATTTGATTGAACACACTAATCTCAAGGAATTTTGGTTTAAATTGAAAAATAGTGATAAACGATAAAGTGTTGGATAGCCCATTTACCTACTACTTACCGTGGACTTTAAAGCTTGTCAGCATATAAGTATGATATTGATATATAATTACGTATTTCAATGAATGTAAGTACAGTATTGTAAGTACCTGAAACAGCGGATGTTTCTGAAACAGTTCTCCCAGAATACAGCCCATGGACCAGACGTCGACAGCCGGGCCGTAGCGCTCCTCGCCGAGCAGCAGCTCGGGCGGGCGGTACCACAGCGTGATCACCTTGTTGGTGTACGGCCGCAGCCGGTCCTCGGCCGACCACAGCCGCGCCAGACCGAAGTCGCCGAGCTTCACCTCGCCTCTGGGGACACGGGTAATGTAACAGTTACTAGTATGTCTCTAACAAACTGAGTTAGCTTGTCTTCTCATAATATATTTTTAGTTCCATGTCTGATCGACGTCGGTTTTTAATCAGACTTGGCTATAATGACAGTTATTTATGTTGAAAAACTGCCATCAGACCGCCACAGCACAACCTGGACGGCGATACATTTTTTGATTTAGGTACTAAATGTTAAACAGTTAAGATTTTTTCGGTTACAAATCTTTTGAGGGCTGTGGCTACTTGAAAATATGATGTTAGTACAGCATCTGTAACTTACGGGGCGTAACGTAGCCTCCGAAACAGTTTAACTAAGCCCATGTAATTTGACTCAATAACATAATTTTAAGGATCTACACACCATCTTTAGACCTTTATAACCAAATAAGAAACACAATGTACTCACTTATTATTCATCAATATATTACTGCACTTAATATCTCTATGTAAGAAGTTCTTCCTATGACAATACGCCAGCCCGTCGAGTAGTTGTCTCATGATGGAAGCGTTGTGCGATTCGGTGAAGTCCACCATTCTGGACTCGAGTAAGCCCATCAGATCATGGTCCATGTACTCAAATACTAGGTAGAAAGAGCCTTTGTCCTGGAAACAATTAATAAATATTTATTTCAAATAGTTATCTTTCCCATAAAATATATAATAATACTAGCGGTCCGCCCCGGCTTCGCACGGGTCCAATTTTCCCGTTGATTTTCCAGTTTTTTTTTTTACATAAGAACCTTCTCCTGACAATAACAAACACAACAAAAAAAGAATTGGCCAAATTGATCCAGGCGTTGTTGAGTTATGCGCTTACCAACACATTTTGCGATTCATTTTTATATTATAGATAACATGTACTTGTACAGTCACGGAATGAAAAGGTTCGTCACCTTAGAGTTGCACTTGCATACAAGTGTAAGAAACAGTGATGCTAACATTGAAATAAATAGAATGACGATTGTCATCGAATAAGGTTTTGCTTAATTTTTCTATCCTTTTTAAACACTGCCTTGTGCGCGCGGCATATAAAAACCTCTTTGATATTTTGCAATGATGACATTGACCGATTGACAATAGTTTTAACAGAAATAATAATGGCAGGTTGAACCAACAAGAAGGTTTTAGTTTATCAAAAATCTTGTTGACAAGATATTTATCCTGTCAAACAACACTGATCTGAATAAATTTGAACTTTATTATGGAGCAGTAGAACATTATTTTCCCTAACCAGAGTCTATTCTGTACCATAGTTTCAAAAGGTAATATGTTTTCGCGACACATTATACGAATCAATTTGAAAATTTACGAACCTTTTCGTTCCGAGACTGTACATACATACATACAAGGAAAAATAATAGTATAGTTTGATACACACATTTTGGTACAGAAATAATCTCTTTCAGATAACTTTGGATGTAAAAACAAAATACAGTTGTAAGCAATATAATTATACTAGCAATGGCTAGCGGTTTCTCCCGCGTACATTTAGGAAGATGTTTCTTATAACTAGAAAAAAATATCAGATACTGATATAAAAAAAATCTGTACCAACTTTCATCTTAATCGATTCAACAGTTTTTACGTGAAAGAGTAACAAACAAACATCCATCCATTCAAACTCATTTTCTCATAATATTAGTAGGATCTTTATTTATTTCACATGTATAATAATACTAGTATCCTGTGATAAGTCCTCACCTTCCTAAAGTCCATGGCATCTTGTTTATCAGTAACAATTTCCCTTAAATTAACAATATTCTTATGGTTGAGCTGGCGGAGTATCTTGATCTCTCTCACGGCGCTGATAGGGAAGCCTTCCTTCTCGTTTTCAAGGCGCACCTTCTTGAGAGCCACTAGTTGACCAGTGTTCTTATCCCGTGCCTTGTAAACTTGACCGTAGGTACCTTCTCCTATTTGTGTCATCACCTAGAATCATACATAATGTGTATAAGTATTATATCTATATAGTATATCAAATAAAGTCGTGTTAGTTACACTATTTATATCTCAAGAACGGCCGAACTGATTTGGCTGAAAATTGGTGGGGAGGTAGCTTAGAACCAGGAAATGGACATAGGATACTTTTTATCCCGAAATTCCTACGAGCACGGGAAGTAAGCTGTGCCCCGTGGTTTCACAACAATAGTTCTATAGTATTCAAGAATATTTCTTAAGTAAAAGGTATTGAAGAAGTATGTATAAAGTAAATAGGTAATACATTTAAAAAGTTTACAATTTCAGGATATAAAATTTGAAGTATTGCAAGTCCATAGTAGGATACTTGCTATTTATAAACACTTGAGATACAAGTTATTAATAAGTAGTTACTTCTAAGATAAGATAACAAATACTGTGTGTAAATGAATGCGTAGTTTCTGATCCTCTAGCTACAAGTGTCGAACTTAGTTAGAGGTCAGTTACTATAATGAGATGATGGAGGGAATGATTATGTTATGTTATAGTTGTTACCTGGAAGCCATCGACGCACTTCTCGCCCCAATCTTTGGCGTGATGAGTGGGGGTAGCCACTGGGACTACTTTGGAGCCGCGTCTCTTTAGGATACGCGGCCTTTTTAGTTTAGCCATCTAGAAGTAATATAAGTGTTTAGATATGTACTGTATATAATACAAGCATTGAATGTGTTTCTATAATAACCATTAGAGTAGATAGTCTTATATTAATAAAAAACAAGTAAAATAGAGAACATCCTCCTATTTTTTGAAGTCAGTTAAAAACTAGAGGGTACATCACATCATAATGATCTTCGAACCGGATTTCGCTTAGCATTTAAATAAGAGAAAGCAAATTGTACAGACTAAAATCAACCTAATACATATTAGGGCCGATTTTTCCATCGCCAGATAACTTTATTCGAGGAATAACTTTGAAATTTTGACAGTTATTTCATACAAAATCTGTCAAACGTCAATTTTATTCATCGAATAAAAGTTATCTGGCGATGGAAAAATCGGCCCTTAAAATAGTAAAACCCCTCTCTTACATCTTTGGGATTCTTCCTGGCGGCGAACACGTGCGAGTACTGGTCGCGGCGCGAGGCGGGCGGCGGCGTGGACCCGTCCAGCTCGTCGCCGCTCAGCTCCTCCGAGCCCGGGATCACTGGAACACATGGGACTCTTTGGTAGCTTTACTTACATAATATGTATCTATAATCTTCTAGATGTATAAGACTCTTCCGTTACTGAGTGATGTACTGACTGACTGACAGTCAACGCACAGCCAAAACTCTTGGTCGTAGAGAGCTGAAATTTGGCACGTGTGTTTGTTGGGGAGAGTAGGCTACAACTAAGAGAGAATTTTTGGAAATACCCCAGGCGGAGAAAAGGAGGAAAAAGCCAAATTCTGCCGGAAGTAATTATTCCACGCGGACGAAGTCGCGGGCAATAGCTAGTGATATTATAAAGAGGAAAGATTTGTTTGTTTGTAACTAATAGGCTCCCAAACTGACCTACTGAACCGATTTGCAAAATTCTTTCACTATTAGATAGTTTACTTTTCAGGAAGTAACATTGCAGCACCGCATTCCCATGGGAACGGGTGTTATCACGGGGCGTTGCTATGTGTTTATATTTTGTGGTTTAGAGTGCATGTAAAAACATTGGTTTTGGTAAAGCCGCAACCCAATTAAACATGGAATAAATGTTATAAAGTATAATGTAACATACCTGGAGGCATAGGTAGGTTCATGATGCCAGTGCGTTTTGATTTCTCCAGCTTCTTGACTGGACTTGGTGATGGAGTACTGAGCGGACTCTCGTTGGCTAGGGTCTTTAGGTCTTCAACCTGACAATAGAACATATACATTTGATTGCAATAAAAAATGTAGGTTCTTCCTTTCTCATTCCGGGTGCAGACCATAAACTAAGCTAATTCAATCATTTAGCTTGCGGTCTGCAACCGGCGTGAAGATTGTCTACCAAATTAAAAAATCTGTTCATATTAATAACAAATTTAATTTCACTAGTCATATTTTATTTCCTCTTATTGACTAAGGCCTAATCGCCCAAGGGTAGGCGAGCCCCTCGGTGAGGATATTATATGAGTTGAAGATGAAGTTTATATCCCCTTTAATCTCAATTTCAAAAGAAGGGGATCTTTCAGGTGACTTCTTCAGAAGATGGAGTTGCTCGTTTCGTTGTCACTGTACCTGTGTGTTAGGCGGCATGGGCAGCTTGGTGAGGCTCTTGTGTTTGGGCGGCGGCAGTTGCTGCGCGAGCTGGAACGCGCCCTCCACCACCGACCCGCCCACCTTCGGCGGCGGCGGCAGCGGCGGCGCCACCGCCAGCGGCGCCGGCGGGTTCTGGAACTGATCGGGTACATACTGTTAGCTAATTACTCTGTATAATATACTTATTAGATATTATGTCGCATGTATATTGTCAAAATTATGTATTACAATTTCGCCGTGATATTTTAAATAACTGGCAGAACGACGTAATATTTTGGAGCACCATTAGTAGTGTAGAGCTATTTTTCTTCTGACTTAAGATATGGACCAGACCATAATGATTATTATCATTATTAGACCGTAATGATCTTAAATCAGAAGGAAAATAGATTATGACTTATGGTAGTGACCAAAAAAACATGTAAACGCACTGACGCTAACAATCTTTTCAATTCTTTCACTCAAAGATATTTATATGTTTACTTAAGCTTTTAAAAATACTAACATCACTAAGTTCAATTCATACAAACTCACAGGCAGAGGCGGTTCTTCGAGTTTACTCTCTCCATTGTGTGCGTCCTGATTGCTAAACAATTCGAACTCGGGGGGCGGTTTCATCGGCACCGGAGGAGGCGGGTTCGAGTCCTCGCTTGCACACGGCACCGGCGTGTCAGACGGTACTTCCGGTTCCTGTTCTTTGGCGTTGTCACCGTTCTCTTTTGTTGGCTACAAACACATTTTTATATCAATGCTTGTTCATATAAAAACTTTTTTTTGTGTATTTCTCGATCTCTGAATTAATACACCAGTTTTTATCATGAACTAGCTGTGCCATGCTGTTTTACCCGCATAGTTCCCGATCCCGTGGGAATTTCGGTATACAACATTTATGCTTATGTTATGTCCTTCTCTGGACCATAAGCGACCCCTGTACCCAAGTCAATACCTTCCCCGGACCATAAGCTACCCTTGTACCAAATTTCAAGTCAATCAGTATGTTAGTTGTTTAAAGTTAACAGACAGACAAGAGTTAGTTTCGCATTTAATTAATAATATTATTAGTAAGGATTAAAGTTAATTTGTAGAAGTAAACAAGGAGATAATTTACCGGTTGTGCTGAATGTCCGGAACTATCAGCGGTAGCATTTGAGAGTTCATCAAAATATTCAGGATTGGCCGATGTGTTTGATATCGCACCTTGAGACTCTTCCTCCTTCTGATTCAAGATCTCTTGTAATTTCTGGAACATTCAGCAATATTTTGATGCGGTTTTCTTTAATAGAGTGATTCAAGAGGAGGGTTTTTGATATAATTTTCTCCCCACAGTCTCTCGGGCCACATACCAATTTTCAATTTTCGAATTCATAAGTACCTTAATTTCAACGCTCTTACGGTGAAGGAAAACACCGTGAGGAAACCTACACACACCTGGGAAGAAATTCTAAGGTTGTGTAAAGTCGACCAACCCGCACTTGGCCAGCGTGGTTGACTAAGGCCTAATCAGCCTAATTCAGGATAGGCTTAGAGCCCCTCGGTGGGGACATAATATGAGCTGATGATGACGAGTCTTACGGGAACTACGCGGGTAAAACTGCGGACGCTGCTAGTAACAGATAGATTTTTTTATTAATTAGTTACGTAAAACGGTGTAACTACCTTGGCCCTCTTGTGTTTATCTTTGACTAGTTCAGCAAACAGGCTGGTGTCACTAATTTTCTCTTTGAAGTCTATCTTTCGTTGCAACACGGCTGGCGGACTCGGCGACTCGTGTTTACTTCTGTTGACAAACGTGTGTTTAATAAAGTCAAAGTCAAAAACAATTTATTCAGCTATAACCGCAATGAGGCACTTATCAACGTCACATGTGAAGAAGTCGTCAAATAACAGAACATAATCATTCACTACATCATCTCATTATAGTAACTGACCCCTAACTTAGTTCGTAACTTGTACCTAGGGTATCAGAAACTACGCACACACTCATTCACACACCCACCCAGACCGAAAACATTTGTGGTTCACACAAATATTAAATAAGAATTTATAGTTACTAAAAGAGCCAGTAGTATAATGAAAACTGTGTTCCTCACCTATATTTGTCCTTGGAGTCCGGGGCGTCTCTGTGCCGCGGGCGGTGTCGCGGCGGCGAGGCGGTGGACCCGCGCCGGCGCGGCCGGGACGACGAGCGGCGACGCTTCAACGAGCTGCGGCTGTGGGACCTATATACGTCACATACTACATCAGTAGGTTGTTCTTAACAGGTAGAAGCAACAGGTACAGTCAGTGTCAGGTTCTTTCCTTCTTCCTTGGTTGGCAATACCAAAGTGAGTATTACCAAGGGGATACCTTTTATCTGACGCTGACTGTCCATTTTATTCCACTCACCTATGTGCGACCTTCACCTCCCGTAGCCGTTCCCGTTCGCGGCTCCGGTGATGTCTCCTCGGACTGCGGCGGCGGTGGCGCGGCCGCTGCGGACTGTACTCGCGCGACGGAAGGACGCGGGGCTCGTGCACTGGAGAATCTAACCACAATATTGTTGAAACGATCCATCTACCAAACGTTGCATGTAAACTGAAACAGTCGTCAGAGCGGACGTCGTCTATCTGAAGTGGTACGTGATAAAAACAGACCTGAAACCATGATGGGCGAGGGCGGGCGCTGCTCGTGCCAGTAGTCGCGCTCGCGGCGCGGCCGGTCGTACTCGTCGTTGTCGGAGATGGTGACGGTGTCGTGGAACGTGGGCGGCGTGTGCGGCGTCGACGACTTCTGCCTCCGCCTGCACACAACAACAGTCCCGTCAAGGGTGGTGTCTCGGGAGCCGGCAGGCGGCGGGTGTGGCGGGCGCAGCGCGTACCTGGCGGGCGTGGCGCGGCGCGGCTCGTAGGCGGCGCGCACGAGCGGCGGCGTGGAGGGCGAGTGCACCTGGCCGTTGCGCAGCGGGGACGCGGGCTTGTCCCAGTCGGCGGGCGCCGCGTACCGCGCGGGGCTGGCGCGCGCCGCCTCCTCCGCCACGATCTCGTCCGCCGACACGCTCTCGAGGCTCGCCGACCGCGACCGGTGCTTCGATTTCTTCTTCCTCTTCTTCTTCTCCTTCTTCTTTTTTTCTTTCCTCTTCTTGTAGCGCGTCAGCTCGTCGAAGGGTTCGGGCTCCTCGTAGTCGGGCGGGCGGCGCCGCCTCGACGGCGTCGGGCAGGCATCGCGCGGCGGGTAGTCGGCGGCGGGCCGGCGGCCGGTGGTCACGGAGATGGTCTTGTTGTCGACGAACGTGCGGATGGAGTGCGACTTGCGCGTGCGGTCGAGGTCGTCGGCGATGTGCCGGCCGAGCGAGCTGGCCTCGCTGTCGATCTCGCCGGCCTCGGGCGCCGACAGCGCCTCCGAGCTCACGTCCGAGTACTCCACCAGCGGTTTCACCGTGTTCACTGTTGTGTATGATTGCTCATGAGGATCGGTCGAATGGGTCCTGGATTTTTTGTGCACCCTTTTCTTGTGCTTCTCCTTGTGATGTTTGGTGTGACGTTTATCATGGCTTCGGTCCATGGTCGACTGGAGGGCGGAGGCCCGCCCAATGTCGGTACTTCACATTACATCACACTGGAACCAAAAATATATGTTTAAAAAAATATTAATAGCAAACTATCACTATTTCAAATAAAGTAACTAGCAGCTCCTAAGTCCATACCTACTTATATTGCTGTTGCACAAAGTACACAATTATCACTGATCTAATTTTACTTCACTCATGAAGCATACACCATAATTAATTATTTATTTATCGTAAACTGTTTTTATAAACCACACAATGCAATAGAACTTCTTGTCAATAAAATTATCTTAATTATTCTGAAGAGGACTGATAGTAAAATTTTAAAGTAGGTACCTCAACAACTACCTAATAAAGCATAATTTAATTTAAACAATATTTATTGAATAAAAATATATTAGAAGTATACTAGGTATAGTTGTCACGATAAACAAGTATCAATGGACTATGGTTACCATTACACACTAAGTACTTTTGCATTTTATGTAGGTAAAAGACTCTTTATTTAGGGACCCCGTATGGCAAAATAATTAATAAAAATAAGGAGGAAACTACTACTTTAAGGCACAATATTAATGAAATTGAATAGAATGTCCTGCCCGATGCAATAATATAATCCTTTAAAAAATTGTTCATGTAATATGACAAATTATTACATTTATTACTTCACAATAACTATAGGTACATAAACCTAATATACAAATAAAATAAATAAATAGCTAACTAAAATAAATATGTACTAGAACAAGTAGGAACTTAACCAGTAAGTATCAATAAAATAGGTAAGTACATATCTCTTGTACTTTGATAAAATAATATTAAATTTAGTAATTTATCAGAATAAATTAAATAAAGAAATGTTGATGTTTTAAATACTTTCCAAACAAAAACAACGTACTTAATAATTTTATCAAACCGAAAAAATTATTCGTTGGAAGTCTCCAACTTCTAGGTTACAAAATACTAAAATAAATAAAAAATGCATCCATTTACTAAATACTAATAAAATATAATGCAGACTTACCTTTGCAATAATCGGACGTGCGTCGGTTTCACACAAGATATATTTTTGAAAGTTTCTGGCTATACAAAATTGGGTTAGCTACGGATTACTTTTTGTTTTTTCAAGATTTTGGCTGGCTTTCCGCCTGCAATATACTCATATCTCAGTACTTTAGCTAGTAATTTGTTTTATTTCGCTAATAATTGGCATGAAAAGCGCATAATTCATCTAATTACATCGGATTTATTTGAGGACATGGGACGTTGGATTTTAAGTCAGCCATTTGCTTTTTCCATCATTCATTCATTTTTCTACCCCGCAGTGACGTTAGTGTTTCCTGTAATAAGTTCACAAGTTTATCGAAAACATCGATATCGATGTGTTTAAATAAATAAAAAGATATTATGTACTTCGCAAGACACCTACAGATTTGATATTTGATTTGCACTTAATTATTTAAGTTCAAGTCTAGATGTTCAGAAAATCGTTAAAATATTATTTTGTACTCATATGAAATAAAAATAGAGGTTTTTACATGCTGCGTCCACAACATATTTAAAACCTTGCAACGCCCCACAAAGCCTTAGCTAGGCTTTGTAGTCCTATTGGGTCTCAAGATTTTAATAAAGAACAACACTATAATAAGTAAACTAAAGTAAAAACCTCTATACAAATATCTTGGGTACCTCTACTTTAACTAAAGTTCGTTTGTGCCACAAACGAACGTATTTTATTCATGTTGTTCGTTTGTGCCACAAACGAACGTATTTTATTCATGATGTTTTTTATACCCACTCGCAGGCATTGCTCCACCAGACGTGCGCCGACAGGTAGCATGTGAGGCAGAAAAACACCTTCAGGTAACGGACTCTCGCCATCCACTGTACGGTCACGTCATGCCTAGAGTGCGGTTAAAAAGTCGTACAAGCTTCATCAGGTCAACAGAGCCCATATCAGGGCACCCAAAGGAAGCTAAGAAACTTCTTTGGAGCTTAAAACACCCCGTCCCTTTAGACTTCACCCCAATTTCGGAACATCTGCCACCAGGTTCTGAACTGCAATGGCCTATCTGGCGGACCCTTAACCGTCTCCGTACCGGTGTGGGTCGTTGCAGGTCTAACTTGGTGAAATGGGGTTATTCCAGCGAGTCTAATTGCGACTGTGGTGCTCCAAAGCAGGATATGACCCATTTACTATCGTGCCCGTTGTGCCCTTTCACCTGCACACGAGAAGACCTGATGGAGGCAAATGGCGCTGGTGTGGATGTGGCTGAGTTTTGGTCCGGGAGAATTTAATTTAGTATTATTCAGTATATGTTATTTTGTGGCCATTGACACGATAGAAGAAGAAGATTCATGTTGAGCTAAATATCGATAAGATTTGGTGCAACACTAAAAGTTTTATCACCATGATTTGAGTTTATTATCCTGGGGATTTATTTAAACAACCATTTATTTAGTATGATGAATAATAAATAAAAAAATTAAAAATGCACATGGTTTTAGGTATTTATTTTGTTTTAATATGTTTTAATTATAAAGTTATTTTAATTTGTTCGTACTATTCTATGATGACTACTTCCGATAAATTTCACAACTTCCGGTTTGCACGTCTACTTCGCCACAGGTTATATAATTAATATCATACGAACGAGGCCTTACAATTTGTGGCCTTTGCAAAAGTAGACAAAGTATATTGATTTATTAAATACTTTGATATTGACAATATTAATGATTGAGATTGTGTGTTTTTTAAAGATGCATTAATTAAATCCCAAATCTGCGTCCCAAGGATCGTAAGCATAATCATAATTGCAATAAACAAAATATATATTCCACATGGTAGATTTTTTTAAATTCAATATAACAATTTTATCGATATTTTCTTCTTCACATAAAATATTTAAAATATTACCATAATTATTCACATAACGTTTTATCTAAATGAGACTAGTTCTATCAACTACAAGAATTTTAAATGATTCGATATTCCTTAATTGGTAGATTTTAATAAATATGTAGTGGCATCCCTGTATCTCGCGTGCGATTTGCGTCCCTTTTCCAGCAGGCAGCTGAATTTTTATCGGAAATAAATAATTGTTCATTACTTTAATTTAATCACAGTGAATATAATTTGGATCTTTCAGTTTGGTGCAGTGTTATGTCGAAAGTGTTCCTATCCGGGATAATGAAATTGAATCCGTTACAATGACCCTTGGGTTCACGGCTGCAATTAGGTACCGTCGCATTGTGATATTACCATGATATTACCCAATAAGGGGAAGAAATTACAAGCAATAATATAATTGTTTGTATCTATCCTAAAAACCACTTGTAGTGAAAACAAAATCAAGTCTATCGGACTGGATGCATTTATGAGCATAAAATATTGTAATCATGGTCATTTGGAAGCCGTTGAACCTGTGTGCGGCATGTTGATTGGTTTGTTAATCGGAAATATGTAAATAAATAAACATGAACGATATAAGTGTGAAAATAGTTGAATCACCGAAGGAGCAAGCCGTGTCGCCTTCTACTTTGGCTGGCGCGGAGACCGAGTTCGATCCGTTGGCGATTGACGAGTTAGATGTGAAAGAACGCTTAGTTGAAGAGACGCCGGTGGAGAAGGCAGCCGAAGTGAAGGTGGAAAGTGATGATAATGCCAAAGAAACAATTGTAAGTGAGAGTCAGAATGAGGAGAGTCAACATGTGATACCTGCTCAGACAGAGAGTAAAGGCAAGTCAGTCTAAACACTATTATTTGTCTACCATTATTCTAGGTATTTTTTTATCAAAAGGTTGCAAGTTCTATTGCAGTAGAAGGTATATGATCCGTGAATGTTCGTCTCGGTTTGGGTGTATTCTGATTCCCCAGATACACACATCAAAAGTGTCTAGGGATCAAGCATTTTTATGCGGATTTCTTGAGATTGAGATGTGGCTTTGTAATAAATTTATGATTTTATAAATTTATATGGATCCTTTTTGGTGCATTTCATAATTTGAATCAGGAACTGTGAATCAAATTCGAGTAAAAGATGAAAATCAGCTGTCAATATTTTCCCTATAAAAACATACAACGCATTGAAGACATTATTAGTGCTACTGTTTCCCTACTACTGATTAAAACCAACGTTATTATGGAGCGGCGACGTCATTTAAGCAGGGAAGAAATGCTCAGAGCCGTGGGAATGATAGAAGCTGGTTCCCGGCAACGTACTGTGGCTTTAGCTCTGAATACAAGTCAGAGTGTTATCAGTCGACTTTGGACACGTTACCGAAGCACTGGTACCGTGGCTGAGCGCCATGGAGGACGGTATCGCTGCACCACACGGAGACAAGACCGATACATAGAAAAGTTATTGCAAAAATATATGTTGATCCCTAGACACTTTTGATGTGTGTATATCCTAAATGTTTCTAAGGGTTAGTTGATATAATAAGATGATAGAGCGACTGATTATGTTGTGTTAATGTTAGTTGTACCAACAATAGTTACCAAATTTCAATTAAGCTTTTTAATAGCTTTTCAAAGCTATTTAAAACCAGATTCAAAGTAAATTAATACTTCTTTAGTAAATACTAATAAACTTTCTTCATCTTGCTTTTATTTACAACAAGCTGTGCCCTGTGGTTTTACCCGCATAGTTCCTGTCCTGTGGGAATTTCGGGATAAAAAGTATCCTATGTCCTTCTCCTGGTTCTTAGCTCCCCACCAATTTTCAGCCAAATCAGTTCAGCCGTTCTTTCATTTTGTATAAAGCGGGCTTGTAGTTCTACATAAGTTCTTTCAAGGAATTCATTAGTCCCCATTAAAGTTAAATACAACTTATCATTAATTTAATTTCTAGAAGAACTCAAAGAAGATACCAGTCCTGTAAATACAGCGGAATCTGAGGATGTGGATCCACAGACCGAACCAGAGCCGACGGAACAGGTAGACATTCCCAGCGAGACTGCAGCCGAACCTCAGGAAGTATCTAGTGAAGTTCTAGAACCTTCCGAGCCCATAAAGCCCATCAAGATTGAGAAGGAACCAAGTCCTCAGAAGGAAATTGTTTCTGAAGATACAAAGATACCGGAACCGGACGTGGAAATGACTGAAGTGATAAAAGTTGAGGAGAAAATTGAACCAAAGTTGGAGAATAAAGTGAAGCCCATGAACGGTGATGTTAATAAGGTATTTATACTTTTAATTTACTATTGCATTTAATGTTGCCGGTTCGATTCTTGTTGTAAGTAAATTTAATCTATCCAGTTTATTGGCCGCATCCAATAACATCCATAAACTGGATATAAACATCAGGTTTTCGTGCGGGTAAAACAGCGGGCGCTGCTAGTTCAAAATAGACCTATACTAATATTATAAAGCTGAAAGTTTGTTTGCTTGAACACTCTATCTCAGCAACTACTGGTCCCATTTGAAAAATTTGGCTAAAGAACATCTTGCTATGACAAAAAAAACTCTGATATAAAAAGAATTTCTATTTCCCTTGGTCACAGCATCACGCGTGAACTACTGGACCGATTGACTAAAAATTTGGTACAGGAGTAGATTATGGTCTGGGGAAGGACAGGCGATTTTTCTCGAAATTCCCACGGGATCGGGATCTATGCGGGTAAAACCGCGAGGTACATCTAGTTATATTATGAAGCTAGTATCTTACAACAACAATAATGTTAGCTTCGATTTTGGTATCAAAATAAGTTTGACCCCGCTGTGACATTTGATCATTGTCAAGGTTACCTTTGTAAGGAGTATGGTATTGTGATTTCAAACTAATCATAAATGTTTGGGTTGTATGTTTTTCTAGAATATGTTCAATAAGTGTTTTTTTTGGGTATATTTCAATGGTTATATATGTTAGTTGAACCCCGTGATCATTTCCGTTTTTTTTGTGGGAATTTTGAAATATGTCTTTATTTGGTAGGTAAAACATTATTTCGAATTAATATCCTAAATGCAAAAACAACTACTTTTATACTCGACAGTTTCCATTCCCACTCAAGATTTCATCCCAATTGAATCAATACTATTTCATTACAAACATCCAACTGTATTTTTACACTAGTTTTGTGAATAATGTAATTAATTTTCCAATCAGGAGGACCAAGGAACGAAACGGCGGTCCAGTCAGGAGGTAGAAACAGAATCTCCCCTCAAGAAACTATGTCAAGAAATAGAGAAAAACTTCCCACAACACGACGCTATGGTCACCGACTACATTCACACCACAACCAAAAACAATGTCGATGAAATACAAAGGCATACGGAACAGCTACTAGCAGAGATACAGACGTTAAGAGAACTAGCGCAGAAGAAAGAACATGAATGGAATAATATTCTGCACCTAAAAAAGGTGAAAGAAGAAATTCTGTTGCGGTTACTCCGCAGAAAACAAGTGTATGCATTCGAAAAGTCAACCGAGGTGAACGGGCAAGACCCTTTCGACTACTTAAATCAGGCTAAGAACTTGGCTATAGATAAAAGCGATGAGATATCCGGATTGTCGTTAAAACAGCCAGGTTCCACAATGAATCCAATGATGACTCCAGTGATGCCTGTGAACTCTCCCTTTAATCCTATGGCTGGTCTCCCGCCGCCGTACGACAAAGCTCACCTACAGAACATGCCGAAGCCAGTATTTCCTCAGCAGCTGATGATGCCTGGGCCCCTCCCTGGCTTCCCAAGGGACATGAATGGGCAGCTGTCGACTAGTTACGGCCTGCCTATGGGCAGACAGGGCCCTACTAAGGATGTGAAGTCAATCATAGCTGATTATAGGCAGAGGAATCCTGAAGTAACGCCGCGAAGAGGTCGCAGAATGAAGTCTATACTCAATCCTAACATGATGGTGAATCCACGACCGATTGCGCCAAAAGTTGATGGAATGGCTAATTTGAATAACCTTAATAATCTCAATATGATATTCAATAATTTGGATATGGTGAGTGACTTTGTTAATTTACTTATTTTTACAAGCTTTATATCTTACGCCTCATCATCATCCTAGTGACATGTAAACTTGCTTGCCAAACCTGAAGTCCTGGGATCGATTCCTGGGTTAAGCAATGTATGCCTGCCATCCAACTAATATTGATTTGAGACCAATATGCAGCATGAACATAAAAACTATCCGGATTTTTTTTATTTTAAAAAAATATTTCTCTTTAGTTTCCTAATATTATTAGTCTTCATTGTACGGTAAAGTTTTCTAATTAAATCTGTCTGAAACTTGCCGGTGAAAACTGCCGACTCAGTTGATATTAGACTTTCAGAAACATTAAAACATAGCGACATTATTAAAATTGAATTTAAATTTTCTTTGTTTTCTAACAACTACGTTAGTACGTTATTTTAAAGTAATATTGTTAACACTAATATTAAAAACGCGAATGTTTGTATCTTGTATGGATATTTTTATATCATAATTTCCTCGAAATCGCGATTTACGTGAGTAAAACTGCGGGACATAACTAGTAGTTTTATAACTTTGTATTAGATTCGTTACCTTGAATTCGGGTATTGAACCCAAGACCTGATACCTGACAGGTTTTACATCCAATACGCTACGATCTAAGTGTTTTTAAAGCTTACTATGTAGGTTGCACTTTCATTCAGCTAAGTAATCCTATGTCTTAGCGGGTTTACGCTAATAGGACAATGGTTGGGGCTCGAACTCACGACCTCTCGATCGTCTCGACATCCTAGTAACGTAAAATTATTTGCATAATTAACATAACCATAATCATTCACTACATCATCTTATTATAGTAACTGATCCAAGTTCGAAACTCGTATCTAGGGAATCAGAAACTACGCACACACTCATTCACACACACCCAGACCGAGACCAACATTTGTGCTTCACACTAAATATTCACCCCGGACGAGAATATAACCCGCAGCCTTACGGATGGCTGTCCGGTATGGTGACCACTTTGCCATTTGAAAGTTACTTAGGTACATAAAATTCAAATTACTTGCGTAATTAAAAGTTGAAAGTTCATACAAGTAGTTACCAATAATTGGCTGCTAACTAGAGACCTTTACAAGTGAATATAATCTAATTTGTGATGGATCCTTGACCTCCATTCCCAATGACGATCGGATACGGGCCGTACTGAGAGGCGCATAGCGACTACTACCTATTGTTATAATTTATCTATAACTAGCTGTGTTCCACGGTTTTAGCCGCGTAGTTCCTGATCCCGTGGGAATGTGGGGATAAAATTCTTCCTCTTGAATTACTCTATCTATTACTGAAAACCGCATCAAAATCCGTTGCGTAGTTTTAAAGATTTAAGCATACATAGGGACATAGAAAGCGACTTCGTTTTATACTATGTAGTGATGTGCCTTACTTAGGTGGTATGGAAATGTGGTATCAGGATTTGAATGGTTTTATATAAAAGCATTTGATCGGTCTCGGACTATGGATGTTTTTTACAGAGGAAAATAAATGTAAAAATAAAAATTACATACAAATATTTTAATTAATCTGTATGTATTTTCTAGTTATGCCAGTGAATTACATACCATAGATCCGCAATTAATTAATGTTAAAATAAATAAAATACAATCAGTCAACTAGTTGATAGTGAACACTGGGTCAGTCTATGCTCAAGCCAAACTTTTTTATGTATTTTTCATGGTCTTAGTATTTTTAATTTAGTCTAAGTACATAAGTTAAACATATAAGTGTGTCTATCCATTATTTTACTCCTACATACACTCTTTCAGTACAATCTTTCCGTGTGTAATAAAAATGTATTAAAATTACAGAACCAAAAAGCGATGCTCGAAAGGCTACAACAGATACAAGCTGGTGGCTTACAAAACGGCTTATCATTCAAAGACGTGCTAGTACAATTTGCTAATATGCAACAGAACAACCCGGGCCTTATACCGCCTAATCGCCCTATGGAGCCCATGCCGTGTCGACCGGAGCACCACGTGCGCCCCGACAGCAGGCGACGGCAGGAGAGGCACGAGGAACCTCACAAACCTGCAGAGAGACACGCCTCACCAGGCCCCAGATTACCACCTCCACCGCCCTACCCAGAAATATCTTTACTGCCAGTATCAACTGCGCAAGAAACCAGCCAGACACAACAACAAAACTCCTTACTCCACGGCATTTTAACGAAGGTACGCCCCAAATTTGAATTTAGAACAGCTTGTAGCCAACCATTACCAGCTTCATTTAATTTTCAATATTTAAAATACGAACGCTTGTTGTTATTTGAATTAGCTTGAAATGAGTGTTGCCAACGTTTGCAGCAAGCGTCCCCGGCAACACAGAGTTTCTCGCCCACGTTGGCTAAACTCCTCACGTCTCCGGAAAGGAAACAGGGAGCGACGTCGTTGCCAACTTTCGGTCAGGCCAAGGTACCACCCATTATGTACGATGAACAACAATTGGTGTGCTAATTGGCCTAGATCTGTCCAAATTCAAAATTTAGTTTATAAGTGTTGTTATAATTTGTTTGTGCGTTCAGATTGCACTTTATGAGAGTTTCCATTTTTTAATACTGAAAATAATATTTTAATGTGTGAGATCAATATCACCAGTAAATAAAAATAATTAGGTTTTGAACAAAGAAACCCTTTGTCCTGCAGCAAGAACTTATGTATCAATAATAGTAACAGAGCTGTGTGGCTCCTAAAATAAAAATATAAGTAAAAGAAGTCTTTAATTTGATTTTAAAAAATGGAAGCTCTCATTTTCACCGTGTGGTCTGAATGTCAGTAAAAATCTGGCATGAATATATATTTTTTTAAATTTGGGTATGGCAATACTCATTGAATTACAATGCCACCTCACATACATTACATTATTTTTATTTATTTTAATTTACACTAAAAATAATTAAAAGCAAAGTAGACAACAAAAATATAAAATGTGCTTTTAAAATTATATAAAAGATGGCTACAACAGTGTAAAAGTAATTGCAACCACTGGACGTAAGTGTCTGTTTATAAGACTTCTGTACACCCGACCGCACACCGAAGCAACATAACATAATCATTTACTACATCATCTCATTATAGTAACTGACCCCTAACTAAGTTCGAAACTTGTATCTAGGGTATCAGAAACTATACACACACTCATTCACGCACAAAAGTTTTCAGGCAACAAATATTGCCCCTATACATTTACCTATATCACCTACATGGTACGCAAACTCAAGACAAGCTTCTCGGTAAATGTAGGGGAAAATGGATCCTAAGAAACATTAACTGACTGAAAACATTTGTTGCTTCGATATGCAGCCGGGTTATGCTATCAAAAAAAACATCAACACCAAATAAAACGGTTTTATTTACTGTTATATTGTTGTAGTAAAAATACACCTAAATGAACATATTTATTATATGTAAGCTATAATGGTGCTTAAATCCAAGTACAGCTCACTTCAATTTACTAGAATATTCGAAAAAAAACTTTTTTAAACCCAAAAGTAAACACTAAAAAACTGCATTCGATTTCTCTGACTTGGCAATATATTCTAATTACTTGCTGTGGACTGTACTTAATGTCAATGTTATTTGAGCAAGAAAATTCACTTATTCAGAACACACGGCATACAAAAACGTAATGGAAACAAAGAATAAAAAATATTATGACATTAAAAAGACAAAAATAATAAAAATATATCGAATGTCGTGTGACTGAAAAGACTCTTTCTCGGACATAGCTTAATGTTCGAAACATGTGTTAATTTATATTTGTGCATATAGAAAATAATTCTATTCTCCAACGTTGGTTGCAGAACTGCGGCGAGATCACGATAACGCCGGTGCAGCCGACGCCGCCGCCGCCCGAGCCCCAGCCAGAGAAAACGGAGGATGTCGTACAACTCGTGAGTTTGTTATCCATTTTCATTGTTACTATGTTACTTTTGTCATAGTATTTGAAGCTTAAAATATGGTGTAGTCTTATTTACTGTCGTTTTTTTCGGCTGATGTAAATTGTCTATCGATTTTCATTGTCAATGTAATACAGTGGTTAGGGAAATAAGTATTTGTTACGACAAATCCATGGTCCACGAAATCGTTAACTATTTACTTGATAGAAATCGATATCATGATCGTAGCGGGAACAAATTAAATTATGAATATTTGATGTATATTAAATATGTATGTCTAATGTTAGACGCGCTACGGACCGCGTCGCACTTTGCCATACCTAATTCGTACCCATGTATTGTCAGGACTCGTCCCCGTCGGGCGCATCAGAGCCCTCCGCCGCGGGGTCCCCGGCGGGCGGCGGGCGGCTGGTGATCGACGAGGGCGCGGAGGAGGCGGGCGCGGGCGCGGGCGAGGCGGACGCGGACGCGCCGCTGTGCCAGGGCTGTCGCCGCCGCGACGCGCAGTTCGTCTGCGCCGGCTGCGCCAACCAGTGGTACTGCAGTCGGGACTGCCAGGTACATACACACACACACACACACACACACACACATACATACATACACACGCAAGCAGACACGCAGATACACACCCACGCACGTACGCACTCAAACACACACTCACATACACCCACATACATACACGCATACGCACGCACGCACGTACGTGTTACTATGATGTTACCATTAGCAAGGGGTGAGATAATTTGTATGGGAAGAGAGTCCAAAAACAAAGCTTTAAAGTCCACAGCATATGATGCCATTGCAAATGCTGGCTGTTTATTAAAACTTTGAATATAATGTATATTTTTAGATCACGATTATTATCATTTTATTCAATTTAAATGTAATTCCGTCGCGATTTATCACTAGGTTAACTAACACTCCCTATTTTCTACATTCCAGGTAGCAGCATGGGACGAACATTCAGAAATGTGCTCCGGATAATAAATACTGTAACTGTAAGTGATATTGAACTGTATAAATACATATATCTAAGTGTATCGTGGTTATTGTATGAATCATTATAGAAAATAAAGAAAGACAAACGATTTTCAACCTTATAAGGAACTAAATTGTGCATTTATTACAATGTACTTAATATAATCTCTTGTCCAATAATATGAAGTATGTAAAAGGTCTTTGAAAGTGTATATAATGATCTTCATGTGTATAGATACAAGGCTCAAATTATTATTTTTTTGGAAACTGTGCCTTGATTACTCTTACGCTTTTTCTGTTAGAAATTCTGCATAAAAATGCTTTTTAACCGACTTCAAAAAAGGAGGTTCTTTTAATTCAAATTATTCACGCATCTTCCTATTGTTAGGAGGGTTAAATCTAGATTGTTTCCTTGATCAAATGATGTATATACATATATAAAGGTGCTCCTTCACCGGGAGCATTCAGGTGTAATGTAACGTTACAGATTTGAGCATTGCATCAGTAAAGGAGTTGTATGATTACAAACTTGAGCTTGTATCATTACAAGGTGCGCATTGTGACCAATGCGCACCTTGTAATGATACACGCTCAAAGTTGAATCTATATATTACATTACACGCGAATGCTCGTTAGTCAGGGAGGTATTATTGTAATGAAATGCTTAAAGTCGAATCTGTAACGTTAAATTACACGGGAATGGTCGTAAGTCAAGGAGGTATTATTGTAATGTAATGCTCAAAGACGAATCTGTAACGTTACACGCGAATGCTCCCGGTGAAGGAGCACCTTTATATATTCATGTTTTTCAAAGATGACTCATGCTAAACATCACTTGCATATAGTACATGCGTGTCGGTGATTCTAAATACGATACGAATTTGATGGTTGTGTGTATCACGCGTAGTGTTTTTGTCTATTCTTCCTTACTGTAATAATCAGTCAGAAAGACATTTGCTTTAAAGTGGGATATTATATTTACTTAATTGGATATAAATAAAAATGATAAATTAATAATCAATAAATTTTTGTCTAATTTACTTTTCCGGGATATCTTATATCCCAAAATTCCAATTACAAAAATGATTTTATCCCAAACAAATAATTAGTTTTCATACAATAACCAATCGTTTTAAATAAGCGTGTTGTTCACAAGTGCATCGTATAACTAGTTATTTTCGCCTTATATAAATAAATTATTATATATTATATAGTAATTTTACCTATGTATATACATGGTGAACCTGTAAGTGACCATGTAAAAATTATAATAAGTTTTCTGATGCTGCTATTGTGTTTTTGAAAGAAATAAGAAAGAATCTCTATGAAAATTTTGAATTTGGAATGCGTGTGACAAGGACAGAGTATAATTATGGTCATTGAAATGTGTATTTACTTTATTTTGTCTGAACGTACTGTATTGTGAAGTTAGAATCAAATGAAAATCAACCTTATTTAAACCATGTTTAAGATCATAATAGGGATGATGATTATTTTACAAGCTTTTCACCTGTCCCGTTGTCTGTAATCAAATCTTGCAAATCATTTTTCGACCACTTCTGGCTATCCGATTGAGCTGAAATTTGGCACACTTATGTAAGTCCCATGACAATGCAATAAAAGCTAAAAAAAAACTAGTTTTGGAAAAGGTTTTTTTTATTTATTCTTGTTATTATCATCATTCCTATTTATGTACTATGAGGTTGTATTTCATATATGTATTTATTTTAATTATTGACCAAAAAGTGACTGCATATTATTAAAATTAAGATTGTACTGCGATTATGACATGCTAATATGAGTTTTATTGGCTAATAATTAGAGTGTATATTTGTTTGTGATCTCCGGGACTAAAGGCCTTTGTGAACTAGGGACAATATACCATAGGATTTGACGTTAAATCCCTAGTTTTTATGTTCCTAGTGAAGAATCGGCCCTAATTAATCAAAATTTATAATTGTTCCTATAACTATGGAATGCCAAATATACAGAAAACGAATTAAAACAACTGAATGACCTCAAAAAATATTGATTCTACATAATTATTATTTATTTTATTTTTATATAAAGACAATTATGAATTTAAATCAAGGTTTAGTCAATGCAAAATAAATGTTATGTTTTTTATACTATCAAAAATAATTGAAAAATTCATTTCAGTCTTTTAAATTTTATTATAAATCACCTGAAAATCCAATGCAGCATAATTTATTAGATAAAATATTTTTATTTGTAACAAAAAATAATTTTGTGCCTTGTATTAAATGGCCGTTGTATTCATCCAACTTTAAATAAACAATAAATATAATAGTATTGTAATAATTATAAGATTATACATATAAATACTAGTTACAGGCAATAATGTGAAAAGAAACTTTGACAAATATTATTATTTAGGCTATGAAAATCTGAAAGACTAAATTCTTTTGTAAAAATCAATTTAAACTTTTTTTAATTTTGTAATTTATTTTCGGTATTGATAGCATTTTTTTAAATATGGCAACTTGTTATAAAAAATGTAAATAGAATCTTCAATAAAATATTACTAAAGGACTGAGCGCCGTATATATTTATATTATTTACTGATATATGTACGATTTGTACCAAACGCAGGACATAATGTGTAAGCAAAATTAAACCTTATTATGAGGCATTACGGTTCATAATAACTCATAACTCCTATTAGCTGCTATGTGTATATGCAGATGGTCATAAGAACCTTTAAGTTCAAGCAAATATGGCCTCTATTAGCTGACAAATACATTTTAATTTTCTTCAACAATAAAAGTTTCTTGCGTTCAAACAAATATGTTCTTTATCTACTGTAAATAAAGCGTAATTTCCTACAACTGTGCTTGGTATTAACCGTACATAATAATTTAAGAATCATAGTTATAAACAATGAAATACTATATTTATTTTCTGTAATGGTAACTAAGTAAAAGTATTACATAGACTATGTAATTTTTTTACACGCAGCTGTGCCAAACTGTCACTCAATTAAAAAAACAGATTTGTTTATGGTATGGAGGAGCGAATTTTATACAAAAAACAGTCTTTTATACATTACTAGCGGCGCCCCGCGTAGTTCCCGTTCCCGTAGGAATATAGGGATAAAATTATGCTAAAAACCTTCCCACTGAATCACTATCTATTAAAACAAACCGCATCAAAATCCGTTGCGTAGTTTTAAAGATCTAAGCATACATACATAGGGACAGAGAAAGCGACTTTGTTTTATACTATGTAGTGAAGATGTAAAGTTATGGTAATAATCATACAAAAGTGGATATTTACTTAAACAGATGTATTTAATTTTAAGATATCGAGAGAAGTTTTTTTCCATTGAAATTAGCTAAATAGGTGAAAATGAACATTATGTTGTTATGTATTACCAAATTGTGTTAATTAAATGTATGTATAAAAATCGCTCCTTCAATACCTAATACTATATACCTCCACTACAAACATATTTTTGTACAAAAACATTAATTATAATTTGGACTCGTTTATCCTACTTAATATTTCCTAATAATTTATTTATTATGTAAAACAGACTCTGATTTATTTATAATTTAAGTATATTTAATCAAGTTAACTTTAATTGTATGCATAATATCTGAGTTAGTGTTCTCGTATGTGAGAATTATATTGTTTTTACAGGACAACGAACAAAAATGTATGTGTTACTGTTTTAAACTTTAAGGGACGGTAAATATTATTCTATGTACTAAAATTGTTAACTGTTTTCTATGCGTAGCTCGGACGTATGCGTAATTCAAATCAAACAAAGAAATATATTTACTAACAATTTACCCATTCGTAAATTCAAACTATAGAGTCACCAAGTTTTCTGTGCCGGCGGCCAAAAATGGAAGCTACTATTGTCATCTTGATTCTAATGACATTTGTATACATTTTCAATAAACAGACAACCAAAAGATGCGATTACAGCGACGCTGTCACCGGCACACAAAACTTGGTGATTCTATAAATTATTCATAGAGTCATCAGATACTCTATGTTTTAAAATCTCGTGTTTAAAAAAAAAGTTAATATTGAAGTGGTTTTGGTTTCAATATTTGACCAAATAAGACTTATAAAAGACAAAAAAATCTCCTTAAATAAAAAAACAAAGATCCCATACCACACCTTGGCAATGATCGGTTTCTTTCATCTTTAAAAAAACATTGTTTATATGTATAAGACATAACATTTCACTACATCATCTCATTACAGTAACTGACCTCTAAGTTCGAAACTTGTATCTAGGGTATCAGAAACTACGCACACACTCATTCACACACACACACTCAGACCGAGCCAAACATTTGTGGTTCACACATATATTCACTCCGCACATTGATTGTATGTATTTGAGGATTTATAGATATTTTAAAATCCGTCCTATGACGTAGTATACACAGACAGACATACATATTTACCGTCTCTAAGTGTATATATTATTTGTGTTATCGTGCGCGATCTAATTAGACAGTACGTTGTTTCTCCGTAACGCTAGTCATGTGTTACCTATTTACCTGTTTATGTATTAACTTATATCATCATTATATATAAGATAATGTAATAAAGCAGTACTATCTTGGAACGTTTTTGTTTTATTTGAAAAAATGAAATTTGACAACTTTCTCCTGTCAATTGACACTTTTCATGTCTTCTTAAATTTTCTTTTTTTACCAGGACAAATTGTATCGTCTAAGGGCCTATTTCACGTTCTTCAAGTAAAGTTCCGAGTACGTACTCAGTTTTGTCTTTATCACTTGATATAAAGTAAGAAAGAGACAAGACTCCCTTTACTTGGTGAGTAATGACTTGAAGATCGTGAAATAGGCCTTAAGAGTCAATTTATACTAGCGAAGAGTAGAATATGGCCTCCAAACGGTGGTAGTTAGGGTATAATGAAAACAAATAAAACAACCGTATAAAATACAAAATATTCTTTATAATGAGTCATAAACACGAAATAACATCATCTAACTTATAATTACAAAACTTATTATAAAAATCGTACAACAGTTGAATTGACATAAATCTCATGAATTAAGATGACGGCACTTAAACGTTTGACTAGTAAAAGAAAAAAAAATATTAAAAAAAACTAATAAAATGCGACTAGACTCCACAGCAAGGTATAAAAGTATTTTTTTTAACTTTACGGTATCAAAAGTGGCATATACAGGGTGGCAACAATTATTTATCAATAAATGAAACCGCTGGAAAAATTCATAAAAGTACTAAAAGTTTTTTAATCTTATGTGTTCTTTAATCGTTTTGTGATAAAACCCGGTCGTAATTCACAGAGAATATCGTACGTTGACCTGTAGCTATCCATCTCTGTCGCACCTGCGTAAATTATAATGCGTCCCGATCGCACGGATGCAATGGCGATTTCACAGGTGCGACAGAGATAGATAGCTACAGGTCAACATACAATATTCTCTATGAATTACGACCGTGCTATAGTATAAAGTAGTTCCAACGGTTTAATGTATTGTTATATTATGTTGTCGTCGCTACCCTGTATGTTATGTAGTCGCTTTTAATTTGTATAAATGTAAACTCAATGTTAGTGCTGAGTGGAGATATCATTACGCTATTGCTGTCCTTGTTACACTTTAGAGAACTGAGTGAGATAGCATTCGGACCAGTTTAAAGTTATCACAATTTATATACTGTTTGAATACTGTCAAAGTGACAGATTTGACTTACAAGATGTCAAATGCTTACCAGGTTTTGTTAAACTTTGTTTAAAATTGAACGCAAATAAGACGATGGATGTTGAAAAGTTGTATAGGTATTTTTGTTCTGATTGAATTTAAATTTTGTATTTCTGTCAATCCTTGCATAATAAAATATCACTCGGCACCAACACATACAGAAAAAGCTGCATAATATCAAAAGGTTTGAGGTCAAAAATCTATGTCCAAAACTCGGTGGGGTCCTCTTTGATTTAAAATTCGTTGACAAATAAGGCTATATTATCTATGGTCTATCATCCAACTGTCAAAAGGAATGTAATATAAAACGTCATATTAAAATTTATTGAGTCACAATCTTTTCTGTGCCGGTTACAGCGTCACTGTAATCGCATCTTTTCGCTGTAATCGCATCTTTTGGTTGTTAGTTTATTGAAAAGGTATACAAATGACATTGGAATCAAGATGACAATAGTAGCTTCCAATTTTGGCCGCCGGCACAGAAAACTTGGTGACTCTATATGTGTTAATGGGGCTAAAAATAGAATATTTTAAGGGAATAATTTAATTGTTTTATATAAAAAAAAAATTAAAGCCCCATTGACTTCCAATTGATTAAATATTACAGAGTGGAAACGGAAATACGACAATAATTAAAACTTACAAAAATATACTTAATTGAAACAATTTGTATTGCATTTAAGGGACGAAATTATTAAAGTTCGGAGTACTTTTGGGTATTAATATCTATTTCAAATATATTTATTGTAGTATTCCTGTTTCCACCCTGTATACAATATATCTATATAATATGTACTTCACTATAATATACATAAGTAATAAAAATACATCTGCAAAATGAGTAACGTTTTTAATATATTTCTTTGGTTTTATTAATCTTATATACATAATATAATTTGCAGATGTTTCACTTAATATTTAAGACTAATTTCTTGAATAGCACCTTTAACTCACAATCTTAACAATAAGCTTTTTAAAAGAACGAGTGAATTAATGCTTTTGCTTTTGTTTTACAAAACATTGTAACCATGAAGTTAAAGGTAAAAATGGAGTCCACGCTTCGAATACCTACTTGAAGCCTATGTATGACTATCACGCTCTCTGTGGGCAGGCTCTCTCTTTCTAACTAAGGTAACCTCTAGAAAGAGAGAGTCTGCAAAGTCCACACTAAAAAGAGAGATCGGCCCACAGAGGACGTAGGTATTTGACTCAAGCTGTTGTTCCAAGTGTGGGCTCCATTTTTACCTACAACTTCATGATTGTAACAAATTACCGAACTAAGATCTTACTAAGATGACCAAAAATTATCTGAGGTTTTCGCCATTTTACTTAATTTTCTGTCACTCGACACATATTGAGTCACAATCTTTCCTGTGCCGGTGACAGCGTCGCTGTAATCGCATCTTGGTTGTCAGTTTATTGAAAATGTATCCAAATGACATTAGAGTCGAAATGACAATAGTAGCTTCCAATTTTGGCCGCCGGCACAGAAAATATTGTGACTCAATACTTAATTTACTGTTACTTTAGCCATATAAAACTGACAGATACTACATTTATGCAGCTCAATTCAGCTTTTTAACAAATCTACTTGTGTACCTACTTAGAATTTAAAAACACTAGTACTTGCCTAGTGTGAGTTTTATTTTAGAAGATGGCGCTGATTCCCATACAAATCAACGTTAATTCGAAAATAAAACTCGCATTAGACACACTGTATAGCTTTAATATAAAACTAAAGTGTATTCGTTCAGGCTGAAACCGAAAATACTCAGAATTCAGACCATCTTACTAAAATTACTATAATTTTAGGTCGGTTGGCCACGCCTATAACGTTTATCGATATTTTTGCAGTCATCTAGACTTGGCGAGTTTAGATCTCAGGTATATTTCACCATCTTCAAGTAACGTTCCGTGTAGCTACTCACATGTTTGTCTTTGTCACTAGATATAAAGTAAGACAAGTAGAAACAACACTTACTTTAGACTTAAGGCATTTATGTTGCAATAACGTTTACATTTGTTAACATAAGGCTACTTTTCCGTGACGATTACTATACTTACATAAGAATAATTAAATTTTCTATACTTTCGCAAAACAAGAATTAAAAATCAATAATTAAAATTTAAACAATGAATCATACGATAATAAAAACCAATTAAAAATAAATCTTGTAAACAAAATGTCAATCTTAAAATATTTCTGTATTGCGAACGACGCCGCGTGTCAATGCTAGTTACAATATAAAACAGTAATTCTAAGTAATAAGATAATATTGAGCAGTTTTTGAACTATAGTTTGTTATTATAAAATGCTTTACATTAGCGAATAGTTTATATGTAGGTATAAAAATTGCGTTTTTTACTGACCATTTTTTTATTCGTCCAATTTTGATAATTTTGCATTTAGATTGCTATATAAATATAATCAATATATTAATTTCCATATTGTATATAAGTATTATATGTCATGTTGTTATCATAACCCAAGTATCCTGTATTTTTATTTTTTAACTAATGTTATTTTAAATAAGTACTTACTTCGATTTCGATTTCATACTGTATTTACACGTCTCGCGGAGAAGCGTGTGTTAAAATGCTAAAAGCTTAATTTGTGATATTTTTTCCAAAAATATAATCAAAATTGGACGAAAAAATTTCAACTAAAACTATTAAAGATTACATACTTTCTTTATCTGTAAAATGGTCGCTTATAATATTTATATACAATCCTTATATACTAATTACAAAATGATACATAAAAATATATTCCTCTAAATATGTAATATTATATTTTTCATAATCTCTAACTTCACTTAATAAATGAATAACAATAGATACAATATCTTTTTTCTCTTTCTTTCGCGTCAACTTTTCCTTGTATGTGAGGGAGACAACAATATTTTTAGACATTATTTGGAACAAAGGCTAACTTGCAATGTTATACTGTAATATAGTTTGCCAAGATTTTCATGAATAAAAAGTGATTTTACAAATAACGAGTACAGATATTACATAAGGTAAGGTACATTATGATATTTATTAGTATTTAATCAAAAAATATAATTTTACAAAGAAATAATTAAGCTTAAATATGTATATACAAAAAGTTACGTTAAAATTATGAACTGAGTGTTTCGTTCTAACAAAGAGATCAATATTCTAAAATATAACGACACTAAAATGTCTGTCTATAAAAAATCTACCTTACTTCCATTATTATAAAAAACTAATTATTGCAAAATGTTGTTTAAAATTCTTTCAATTTAATATTAACGAATTTTCTTTTAAAATTTGTATAAAATATTCCGTTAATATCCGTTATTTTAACGATAAATTTGACACGATTTAACGATATTATTAACTAGTAACGATAACGTAAACTAAGTAACTAATTAAAGTAATAATAAAATATGAAATTAACATAAAAATCCAATAATAAATCATCTAAAATTAATATTAAATGTACTTTAGTAAATATAATTCATAAATTGTTAACAATAAATGTGATTTAAAATTCCGTCACAGTATAAACTTTTCATTCATAAGGTTGCAGACCCAATATGGATGCTACGTATTCATGACGTAATTGGCCACATTGAATATGCAAGCTGCAATGTAAACAATATCACTTGCTCTTTCAAACAACAAAAAACCAATATTGTTATATCATTACAGTGTTGTTCGACTTAGATCCGCACCCATTTGCAATTAACGATAAACGTCATGAATTGTCCAAGTAACGATACATTTTGGCACCTGTCAATATAATGACAGACCTGTCAAATTAAGGACCAACCTGTCAATTTCACGCCAAACCTGTCAATTTCACGGACAAACCTGTCAATTTAACGAGAAACCTGTCAGAAACCATCATTTAACGATGAATATGACGTTGCTGTCCTTTTCTAATTGTTCTTCGAGTTGTGACGCGGTGAGGCCCCCTTGACAACATAACTCGTCTAGACATACGAGTCCGTTGTACGTGCGGACTAATGGTTGACTGTGCTCGCTCAGTATCGACATTGAGTCTTCACTGTGTAGAGTTATTGGGTACTGGAATGGGAAAAAATGTTTATTAGTATGATACAAATAAATAAAAAGGTAATTTTAAGAAAAAAAAAACTTTTGAATACGAAATCTGTTTGGATTACAGTTAGTTTGTTATTAATTACCTTATAAACCCTCCGTATGAGCCCTTCCAAGACCCCGAACAGCACTAGTTTCCTCTCGTTGATGGCCAGCTCTTGGGGCCGCAGTCTCCGACAGAGGTCGCGGACGGTGCTCCCGTAGCTCATGCCCGCGTACATACGGAATATGTCGCTTACTTTTGGGAATTGGCGCGCTGGAATACGAATAAAATCTATGTACTTATGTACAATCAGCGTCAGGTAAAAGGTACCGCCCTTGGTCAAGACATCGATTCGATATTCAAATAAAGCTGAAGAATTTGTTTGTTTGGTTGGAATTGTTAATTAAAGGATCATTTTCATGTTGTCGATATCTTTATTATTGACGAAGGCTTTGGGCTATCATCTTGCTGCTACACATGAAAGCGAAACCGAAAAAAACGTCGCTGTTGACGTTCTGCCGACTAGCGCCCTGACTTCAGTCTTTTGGGAACACAGATTCTGTAATGAATTCGAAGTGTAGAGATATTTTTTGAACTGTTACTTACATGATCTCGCACAAAACTCAACACATTGTCGTTGTAGTCCCGCACATCGCGTCAACTGTCTCAATTTGGGGGTTGCACTGTAAACCTGAAGGAAATAAAGAAATATTAAGAATAAAATAACATAAATTAACTTATAAGTTGCTAGTCTGTCTGACTTGGTTTTATCGGCGTTTTCGAAGCCTCTGCTACACATTAAGTGAACACAAATTATTTATTTCACATGGGAATCGAACTCTTTACTTGGCAGCTCTCATGGCCTCTCTACATCCTCAATATATTATCAAAATAATAAACAGGTAAGTATATAACCTTATCTACTCACAGCACAATACTGGAATATAGGCACTAGTGTGACGACCCCGTAGTACACTAAGTTCTGTACACACGCTCTCACCAGACTGATCTCGACATCTGTCAGTGCTGCCAACTTGGACACGTGGTTGAAACCGTCTATGAATGGTAGGATCTGGAACAAGAGAAAAAAATGAAATGAACATTTGTTGAGTATTTTTTTGGTAAGGGAGAAACTTATGACGACAGTTTGTGTTGTGACGGAAACTGCGTCTGTTTTGTATAATACTCGTACTAAGCTAATGGTGCTAAGAAAAACTTGTATGAGTTCGCGTCACGGATGATCTCAACATGCTCGTGTCGATAGTTTTTACCTTTATTTTTTACATTACTAGAGCCGTTTTTCATAATACTAGCTTAGAAGCGCTAGTTATACATTATGAAAAACAGAGGAAACTACGAAGATATTATCAAATCATCCTAAAAAAAAGAAGTTAAAAAATATTAAAAAAGGAACGGCAAAAATAGTAGATTTTTTAATTTAAGTAGCAGCAACCGCTTAGAAAAAGGAACAAAACCTCACATTCACATAACGCATTTATAAGTATAAAAGGGAATCATGACTTTGAATTCCGAACGAGCCCTGTTCGAAAAACAAAAATAAAAAGTTTAAAAAGAAAACAATAGAGTCACGGAACTTTTTTTTGTCTTAACGGCCAGTTCGTCGTCACGAGACATTTGGCTTGTGATTTAGTTCCAATGTTGTACTAACTATGCACTAATCTGTGGATCCAGGTGCAACTTACGAAAGTAGGGACGGAAACCGTTAGGTTAACCTCTAACTAAGCTAAGAGGGACAACACTATGGCAATGTTACGGTTCACAAGATTTTAAAGTATCGAAGTGTAAGCCATTGTAGGGCTTTTCACTGATTGTACTCAAGAAATACTTAGTCTGTGTCTTGTTTTAGAATATTGGTTATAAGACTCTCCAGGAGTAAATGTAGTATAGTAGAACAAATTGGATAAAGTAAATGAAGTAGTCACTAAGTATCACTACATAGTATAAAACAAAGTCGCTTTCTCTGTCCCTATGTATGCTTAGATCTTCAAAACTACGCAACGGATTTTGATGCGGTTTGTTTTAATAGATAGATTGTTTCATTTTATCCTCATATTCCCACGGGAACGGTAACTACACGGGTGAAACCGCGGGGCGTCGCTATAATAAATAATTAATTAAAGTGAATAAGATTTTTTAATTTCCTTTAAAAAAACTAATCAAAATTGGTACATTAGAAGCTACTATAAAAACGATTTATTGCCAGACAAATATAAAAAAATAAACGAAAATAAATATAATTAAACTCTCGCAAAAGGACTTGAATTATTAATGTATCCTAACTAATATTATAAATGCGAAAGTAACTCTGTCTGTCTGTCTGTCTGTCTGTCTGTTACCTTTTCACGGCTAAACTACTGGACCGATTGACTTGAAATTTGGTACAGGGGTAGCTTATGGTCCGGGAAAGAACATAGGATACTTTTTATCCCGAAATTCCCACGGGAACGGGTACTACGCGGGTGAAACCGCGGGGCGCTGCTAGTTAGGAATAAATATTATACGGTTGAAAAGAAACGTAAAATACAATACATTGCAGAGACAATTAAAATTAATGAGCACAAAAATATATGGAAAGTAAATCCTACCTTTTCATACGAATGATAATATACTAAGAAATGTCTAAATCTGTACTAATATTATAAAGCTGAAGAGTTTGTTCGTTTGGTGGAATTAGAATTTAATGAAATAGTGGTTCGGATAAACAGTGAAATTTTGTGACGAAAGTTGGATGTTACTCTTTCACGCAAAAACTTACTTAGGTACATCGATTTACGAGTTTTTTTTCATTCACTACATCATCTCATTATAGTAATTGACCCCAAACTAAGCTCGAAGCTTGTATCTAGAGTGTCAGAAACTACGCACACACTCATTCACACACACACCCAGACCGAGACAAACATTTATGATTCACACAAATATTCACCCCGAACGGGAATCTATTTGGTACAGCATTTCTAATAACCAGGAATAACGCTAGAAATACTAATCAAAACTTACTAAATAGGATACTAATATATTATAACCAGGGATAACCATCCTTATAATCAAGAAAAAAATAAATCCCAAAATTCCCACGGAGTTAACGCAGATAAAACCACGGCGCAGAGCTAGTAACAAAAACGTTAAAACGTCCAATACCATTGTACCACAGATTACGGTATATTAGAATAACGAGCTCAGTTCGTGGATCGAGTGCCCTTTGTACTATAGGAGGCCCTTGTAAATCTTATAATGGGTAGACTGAACGTTAAATCAACTCAATTCAGAACATTTCCTTCAATGTTTTATGGTATGGCAATAAATAGATCAACAATTGGAGATTTTGAGTGGCTATTTGCTCTATTTAGGCGAAGAAAAAAGGAGGTTTATACTGATAAAAACTTTTTGATCAGCAAGTTCGCTCATAATTACAATTTAGCAAATGGGGCATCATAGTAAGCGATTTTTTTTCCTCCTCAGTGTGTAGTTGGTGTAGGACTACACTTACGACCTGAACTTAGGAATCCTATTGATATCTTTGATTTACACGAACACTACACATTGAAATAAAACACTTAAACGGATTTTGGTCGTGGTTGTATTTTGTTTTACATTTTCTGACGTTTTTTTAGGAAACCTACTTTGAAAATCGAAAATTCATTTTAGAGATCGATCAGTTACAGACGATCAAGACGTAATTTGTGATATTAAAGGGGTGCGCCAAAGTTCACCTAAAATTTCAACTCCGATAATTGGAAATCCGAAAATTTTCTTCCTAACATTTTTTATCCTAACAATCGCAACTCCTAAAATCTTTGTCACTAATGTTATAATTCCGAAACATTTGTTTTCCTATATTTTCTCAACATAACCATCGTTCATCCTATTATTCAAAGTCATATCTTTTTTGTTTAGATTTATTTTTATTTATTGTAATCAATATTATATACATAAATTTTTCGTAACTTTGTTTTTACATAACATGTAGGTATAACATATAACGCACGAGCCGAGCGAGCAAAACCAGAGTCCTGCTCCAATCATTCAGGCAAGTTCCAGTAACGAATCGGTCCTATTCCTAATTATTGGTTTAGGTTATGTTATGTTAGAATTGTGACCCCAACGCACGAGCCGAGCGAGCGTAGCGAGCGTGCCGCGGCAGCGGCCGGCGAAGTGCCAGAACCGAATTGGTCCTTTAGTTATGGTTATGGTAAACTCCCAGGCCATAAGCATAACCGTAAACGAGTCGTATAATAATCATTAAAACTATAAATATCATCTTCTACCCACATATATTTTTTATAACACTTGGTAAATGTTTCTTTCTGAGCATGAGTGAAAATATTATGGTAAGTATGTTTAGAGATAAAAGCGTTATGATAAAAACAGTAGGAGTTTAAATATGTTTACACTAACGATGTTAGTAATTAAAATTTTCGGACACATCAGTGTTATGAGCATCGTCGGTAGCACTACAAATAGTATGAATTAAAACTTTAGGATGAAAATTTTTAGGAAGAATGATCATTCGGACTACAAATAGTTAGGAAAAACATTTTCGGGTAAAGAACTTTAGGTGAGCCAATATGGACCCATATTAAAGATAAGTTTGTATTCAAATTAGCTTTAGTTCAAATTTTTAACCATTTGAATTTGTGTGTGAATGAGTGTGTGCGTAGTTTCTGATACCCTAGATACAAGTTTCGAACTTAGTTAAGGGTCAGTTACTGTAATGAGATGATGTAGTGAATGATTATGTTATGTAAATACATATTAAGTCTTTACCGTGGTGTGTGCGGCAGTGATCGGCCCAGTTACCAGCCGCGGCCGGTAACTGGGCCGACTCAACACCGTCACTAGATCACTGTGGGGACACTATCAGTGAGGGATTTGGTGGGACTTGGCCAAAAGTATAAAAATTTATATGATGTATGTATGTTGAACTTTTATCTCTATACTTATATAATAACATTTAATTAAAAATTTAAAAAACCCCCAACCTAATTACTTTCAAACCCCCATAACTTTTAAACGGGTTAACCGATTTTCTTCAAACATGTCTAAGAACACTCGCATGTAAGTCCCTTTTAATACAAAAAAAACTAAATTGAAATCGGAGCTATGATGCCACAGACAGACAGATACACACACATACAGACACGTCAAACTTTTCCTTGATCACGGCATCACGAGTGAACGACCGATTGACTTGAAATTTGGTACAGGGGTTCGGGGAAGGACATAGGCTATATTTTATCCCAAAATTGCCACCGGATCGGGAACTATTGCGGGTAAAAGGCATAGCTATTGTATTATAAAATAAAGTTGGAATTTCTAAAAATTGTCTGTCATAAAATAATAATACATAGGTACCAACCACCAGTTGTTTAGGTCTAGTAAGAAAGTAAATAAATACGCAAAGTGATACCATAACATCGTTAAACAAAACAGTTTTATTTTATGTTTAAATTCAACAGAATCGGAACTGGAAATAGAAAAAATGAGGTAATACTGCATGTATTTATTTTCCAATTCATTTCAACGGATTTCCGATACAATTTGCCCATAAATATCTGAAAAACATACTTCTATAAGTATAAGGGCGAAAGAAAAGTCAGCGCGCACTTTTGAAAGTTTGATAATCCTAACTTCCTAACTAATATTATAAATGCGAAAGTAACTCTGTCTGTCTGTCTGTTACCTTTTCACGGCTAAACTACTGAACCGATTGACTTGAAATTTGGTACAGGGGTAGTTTATGGTCCAGGAAAGAACATAGGATACGTTTTATCCCGAAATTCCAACGGGAACTACGCGGGTGAAACCGCGGAGCGCTGCTAGTAATAAATATTTGATGCATTGATCACACGTAGCGAGTAGAGTGGCGAGACAGTGCCCTCGGCCGAGCGCTCGCTATTTGTGAACACATGGCCGAGTGCTCGGCCGAGCGCTCGGCCTAGAAACACGCCGAGACAGTCACTCGGACCCCGTTCTATTTACTAGGCCGAGTACCCACCCCCCCGCTTCCCCGCACTGTCTCGCTCGGTCACTCGGTGGATCTAAACACGCACTCGGCGTGCATTCGGCGACCACTCGCCACTCGGTGCGTATATGTACCCCGCAAATTTTGCGTCCACGTGATAAAAACGTAAAAAAATGTCTGGTAAATGGGATTTAGACACTACAGTGAAATTTATACAACTGTATAAATTGCATCCCTGTTTATGGGATTTCTCCTCAAGAGACTATAAAAACAAGCAGAAACGTGATGCAGCGTACATTTCTATTGTAGAAGAAATGAATATTTCGGGCTTTACCATTCAAGAAGCTAAAAATAAAATTAAGAATTTAAGATCCACATACTATCTATACTATACATATTTTCTAATTATCTTTTTACGATCCATCATATCCGAATTGTAGTCTCAATAGAACTGAACTGACTGTGCTTATTTCAAAACGTGTGTGAACAGCTACTCGCTTACTACACTGTCTCGGCCGAGAAACATTTTACTGTCTCGCCGGTTTGCTCGCTACGTGTGATCAATGCTTTATAGTAATAAATTGGGCGAGCGAAGCAACTTCACAATAAACCCGAGAAAGTTTGTAAAGAATTGAAGAACAAAGTCATAACTTACTTATCTATTTTATTATTTAAGTACAAAAGTTTTATATCAATAACTCATCACTACTCACTACATAGTATAAAACAAAGTCGCTTTCTGTCCCTATGTCCCTTTGTATGCTTAGATCTTTAAAACTACGCAACGGATTTTGATGCGGTTTGTTTTAATAGATAGAGTGATTCAATGGGAAGGATTTTAGCATATTTTATCACCATATTCCTACGGGAAAGGGAACTACGCGGGTATTCTTCCAAATTGATTTTGCAAGTCATGTCACGGTATATTTAACTAGTAAAAACAAAAAAATACATTAGATAGTGAAAATATATATAAAAAGTTGGTTAAAATATATATAAAAACACTTAAACGGATTTTTGTCGTGGTTATATTTTATTTTACATTTTCTGACGTTTCGGATTCTTCACAGAACCCGTGATCACAGAAGACTAAGATGGAAGACGTCTGTACAAAGTAATGTAAAAAGATTACTACCTTCAATATTTTGAATATAATTTTAAATACATTGTGAATTTACCACAGATTCGGAAATACATCAGCCGAGAAGAATCTGCAAGAAACTCGGTCTGGAATTATTTTTTATATCATTTTTTAAATAAAATAAATTACAATGCACTTTAAAATCAATACAAAATTTTTTTCTTCAATTTGAAACGTTCCTATTCACGCATACAGAACTGACAGTATCTTGCGGTCTTGCAGTTGTTGGACGTGCTTTGGGTTTTAATTTGTTGATGATAGGATCCCAAGCAGGTGGTAGCTTCCAACCCTCTTCCCTATTGAAATTAGGATGTTTTTTAATTTCAATGGCCTCGCGTATCATCCTGGGTAGATATCTGTTTTCCTTAGCAAGGATTTGGGGTTCATCAAACCTTAGGTAATGGTTGGGTTTGTCCAGAGTGTGCTCGCAGACAGCAGACTTGTAGTCCCGTCTATTCTTGACATCAGCTATGTGTTCCTTGATCCGCGTTCCGATACTTCTTTTAGTTTGACCTATATAGGAGAGCCCGCAGTCACAATCAAGTTTGTAAACACCTGCTTCTTGAAGGGGTATGTGGCACTTGACAGGTCTTAGAAATTGGTTTATCTTCCTTGGCGGTTTGTAAATGTATTTAAAATTATATTCAAAATATTGAAGGTAGTAATCTTTTTACATTACTTTGTACAGACGTCTTCCATCTTAGTCTTCTGTGATCACGGGTTCTGTAAAGAATCCGAAACGTCAGAAAATGTAAAATAAAATATAACCACGACAAAAATCCGTTTAAGTGTTTTATTTCAATGTGTAGTGTTCGTGTAAATCAAAGATATCAATATATATATAAAAAGGTTCCGGGTTCAAGTCCTGGCTGTGGCGAAAATTTTGAATGCTTTTTACAAAATATTAAAAGTATTTAAAAATCCCAAAATTAAATTATAGTCAAAATTATAGTCACAGTTACTGAGATAACGTTGAACGGTAGCTCGTTAGCATAATGCATTCAAAATTCTTCTCCACATAAGTATACATCTATCTAATAGATTGTGTATATCATATTCTGTTTAGCACGCATTTATCGATAACCCAACCCACATACGATGTGCAGTTTGTGCACTTATGGTACTTTACTCATTTAACTACTAGCAGCGCCCCGCGGTTTCACCCGCCTAGTTCCCGTTTCCGTGTGAATACAGGGATAAAATAGCCTATGTCACGCACTGATAAATAAGCTTTCCATGAGTGAAAGAATTTTTGAAATCGGTTCAGTAGATCCCGAGATTACCCCTTCCAATTTAACAAATACATACACTTTACTTCTTTATAATATTAGTATAGTATAGATGTACAAATTGATATTTTAAAATCTATACTAATACGAACTGCGCCTCCCATTTAAACGGCGTAAATTCATTTTTTGTAGAATCTGTATCAACTATGATTAATCTAATGAACATCTATAGTAATACTATAGCTATGTCCCTCATTTTACCGTAATTTCAGTTTTTGTTGAAAATATGTACATTTGGGAATAAAAAGTAAAATAAAGTTTTTATAAATCCTTGTTTGTAGGTACTCTAGACACAATATGAGAGTAATTTCATGATCGAATGAGTAGTAAAGAAGTATAGAAGAAGTAAGGAGTAGTTGAGCGTAACAAACAAACAAATAAATATCGCATTTTATATGATTAGTTTGGATTATAAAGAGGCAGAGTTCGTTTTGTTTGAACGCAATCTAAGGATTTTCCTTTTTTACATTAGTTGAAGAAGTTTTTTTAAAAATAACTATAGGCTGGTCCCACGTAAAACCTAATTTTTCGATATCTTGGGAATTCCGGGATGATTGTTATTTTACTTAAAGCTAGCGTAACTTGAAATATTATTAACTAAGATCAAAAGGGGAGAAGAGGTCTTTAATTCGACTGATGATTTAAATATTAATTCTTTCTCTGATCAACAGCGCACGTACAATAAAAAAAACTTTCTATACTAATATTATAAAGAAGTAATGTTTGTGTGTTTGTTAAATTGTAAGGGGTAATCTCGAGATCAACTGAACCGATTTCAAAAATTCTTTCACTCATGGGAAGCTATATTGTCAGCGAGTGACATTGGCTAGTTTATCCTTGTATTCCCACGGGAATGGAAACTACGCGAGTGAAATCGTGGGACGCTGCTAGTATTTTATAAATTTTGCAAAAAACTTATTGTCAAAATCTTAATCTAGCGACCTTCAAAGTCCAATAAAACCCAATTTTTTTATCCGATTAATAATCTAAGACCAGAAAGAGATAATATCTTTATCTAACCAAAGTAAAAGCCATTTCTCAAGAAGTGACAGTTTTATCGCATTGAACGAAAGAACTAAAGGACGCACGCACACCCAAACAAACAGACATGTTCAATAGAACTACCGAAATTGCCAATCGCATACTGGTCAAACATTTACAGTACAAACGTGACCTAAGTATATAGATGTTGGATACACATAATGTACAGAAAAACCGTAAGGTGGCCATTGACGAGTCAGTTTAACTGATCAGTTGAACTGGTGTCCATCCAAAAATGGTCGTCAATCACCCAGATTCCAGTGGGGAAATCTAGTTGGCCTAAAACTTTTGGAGGGACGCACAGTTTTACGTCTGGACTGATCAGTTCAACTGGCTCAGGCGTCCATCCAAAAATGGTCGTCAATCACCGGGGCGATTCCAGATTCCAATGGGGAAATCTAGTTGGCCTAAAACTTCTTTAGTGAACGCTACAGTTTTATGTCTGGACTGATGAGTTCAACTGACTCAAAGGCCACCTGTAGACTCTAAACAAACAAAATTTACTAGAAAGTGTTGACTGAAAGCTGATATCTATAAGGTTGGTATTACCTTAATCACTACATAGTATAAAACAAAGTCGCTTTCTCTGTCCCTATGTCCCTATATATGCTTAGATCTTTAAAACTACGCAACGGATTTTGATGCGGTTTATTTTAATAGATAGAGTGATTCAGTGGGAAGGTTTTTAGCATAATTCTATCCCCATATTCCGACGGGAACGGGAACTACGCGGGTGAAACCGCGGGGTGCCGCTAGTGGTACTATAAGATATTAAAGGATTTTTTTCTGACATAGACCAAGCTATAAACCAAGCAAAACGAGATAAGTCATCTTTAAACAATAATCTTTTTCGCCCGGAAAAGTTTTTTTAATTCTCAAAAGAAAAAATATAAATCACGAACCAAATGACTAAGGGTTAACGAAGTTATACCCAGAGCTGTACTAACATCAAAACAGTCAGGGCCAAATAGAAAACGAATAGAGCGAATTTTGAGGCGAAGTTGTTTCCGTTTTTATATTTTCTTTTTCATTTACGTAACATTAAAGCCTGGAAGAGATCACTCTGTGATAAGGCCGTCCATTGTAGCACTTAGTCTTAGTTCATAATTTGTAATATTTTTATTTTTTAAGGTGTGTACAATAAAGTGTTCATAAATTAAAGGAAGGGAATCCGAAAGGGAGAGTTAACTGGGGTCTTTTCTTGCCTGAAACTAGAAACAACTAGGGACACTAAAAACAACTTTTTACGCCGAACGTGACTATGCGAGGGTCACATAGGATAGTGCAAAACTCTGTACCACAGTCCTTATCCTTGCCAATATTGTAAATGCGAAAGTAACTCTGTGCACCTTTTCACGGCTAAACTACTGGACCGATTGACTTGATTTGGTACCGGGGTAGCTTATGGGCTATGTTTTATCTCGAAATTCTCACGGGATCGGAAACTGTGCGGATAAAACCGCGGGGCACAGCTAGTACTTAATAAAGTATCCTATTAAAATTCCCAGCCAGTAACAGAAAGAACAATACCACATGCTAATAAATACAATTAACATTCACTTAACAAATGTATGTTAAAAATCAAACATTTATAAATATGAAAAATAAACACAGAAAAATTAAATGAATACCCACGTTAATCGAATATCACAGTCCACCCACACGCGTGATATCATATTTTAATATTATAATGTGAAAGTGTGTATATACGTACGTATACTTAAAATCGATGAGTTTTTGTTTGGAGATAGACAAGAAACTGAGGGAACAGTAACGGCTGTTATATTCAATCTCTGATCTTGGTTGTCAAGCTCTCCTTTTACGTCGTCAAAAAATGACAGAATAGGTACATATATAGTTTTGTATCCGTCGAGATGCTGATAGATAGATTAAATATTGGGAACGGCTGCAGATACTTTTTATAAGTATCAAAATTTTAGCAAAACGAGAATTACTCGGATAAACCGCAGAACGCTGTTATAATATAAATATTAAAGAGAGAAAATAAATTAAGTAAGCCCCAGAAAGTATAAGATAAAGAAGGCTTACAAAAGTAATATTCATGGAATATGTGATTGCATGATTGTTTTGAATAAGTATATCACATTAGCCGCAAGGCTGTTGTTAACATTAGGAAGAAAGAAACAGAAATACCTAATTAGCTTTATGAAATCTTCTAGAAATCTACGAGAGTGTAAGTTGTATGCGTCGTATGGATTCAATGTTTTGTGCTAGAGCACTCTAAGTGAAAACTCAAAAAGTAATTAGCTACTAACTTAGTAGTAATGTGTACATCTCTTTTATGTTAGTAAATGGAAAATGCGAATACCAAATTGTAACTACTTTCTTCTTGCGACCCTTTATCCCATGTCTATTTGGGGTCAGTTTTTCAGTTTAACCAGATTTGGCGGAATGTCAGTATTTTACGTGAAGCGACTGCCATCAGACCTTCACAACCCAGAGGGCTATACGAAATTTTTTGTTAAACCAAATGTTAGACTTTTGAGGGCTCTAACTACCCGTAACGACCAAACCATTGTAACAACCAAGTACAAACTACTTAAAGAAAGTACTAACTCACTTTAGTCCCAAACATCAGAATTATGGCAGTTGTCCTAAACAAAGTTGTTACCACGCAAAAGGTCAAGCAATAGCGTGATCAAACATTTGTTCTTAGCCTTTCGGCGTTTGTATTTGTTTATCCACCGCTACAGTTATTTTATGGTATACGAAATTGGTTTGCTGGATAAGGATTAATATTTACTATCTTTTACGGGACATTTACACGTACCTATGTCGAAACCATCAGGAGGATGATTCATCCTCCTGATGATGGCCACCGGACGTGGCTGAAACTAGTCGAGGGTTTCGACATAGGTACGTGTAAATATCTCGTAAAATATATTAAATATAAATAATGACGTACGTTTCGTTTAATAATAAAATGGATAAGCATTTGTTTGCTTGTGTCCAAACATGGCCCGAGGTTGGCATTACCGACACGTATTAAGCAATAGCCTTAACTATATTATTATTTATCATTGAGAGAGCCCCCTTGACGCTGAAGTGAGTTAAAAACATAGCTTTTAGGTAATAATTGCACATATTTCTCTGTTTAACACTAATATTTTCAGTGACAGGGACGCATTTGATCTGTACTAGGATCATACAGGAAGATAATTTCGTATTTTTATGGGTGACAAATAAACAACAACATTATTAACATTAAAGGCAACAAAATTACCATAAAATCCATTGGATTTCTTTCTTGTGACAAAACGTTATAATAAAACCAATTGCGTGGGCGTCAGTTGGAATACAAATTGCCACTTGTTAGGCAAAACTATCATTTTCTGAGATAAATCACGTAGCGTTATTATGTTACCATGTGATAAATATATTAGTTAGTATATAAGAGAGATATTTTGTGCGTATTGCCTACACAAATATCTCTCTTATATACAACATTATGTCTAAAAAGTAACTAGCTTTTTTGTTTACTATTAGTTTTTATTTATTTGTCTTTTTCACTTACTGATGATTTCATTACAGTGATAAGAACGTGTCACTACTCTACGCCTCGTAATCACTACGCCTATGTAGAAGTTTGCAACTTAATAATGGACGTGGATGGACGAGTAATAACTGTGTTGTGGCTTGCGGTTTGCGTTTAACGAATAGCAGCAATAAGTATTGTTAACGAAGAAAACCGCAGTAAACAGCCATAGTACAACGAGTCCAATGTTAACAATGCGTGATTGTGCGCGTGCGATGCATAGTAATTAAATAATTCAGTGATTAGCAGTTTCACTATATTATTCCCACTCGAACGCACATTAATGTTTCATAATATCCTACTAATATTATAAAGCCGAATGTTTGTGAGTGTGGATATTTAAATGTGTGGATGTTTGTTCCTCTTCCACGCCAAAACTACTGAATGGATTTTAATGAAATTTGGTACAGATGTTCCTCATACCTAGGAATAACACATACGATACTTTTTATCGCAAAATTCCCACGGGTTAAGGTTCCAGGCGGGTAAAACCGCGGGGTGTAGTTTAACATAATCTAGTGAAACATAATTTTAAGGGACGATGTAAAAAGGCGTATGTAGAAAGTAATCCATATTTATGGACGCTAATTGCGCTTGTAATCAATGAATTAATCTACTTAATATAGTTGGAATACATTGACTGAAGGGTAACGCAAATTTTAAATTACACGACTAATATTCAATTTTGCACCAGATTGGACGTAACGTTAATACGTAGGTACATACATATTATGAAGCTAAGAGACTATAATCAGATGTATTTACTTAATTACCTGTACCAACTGTAATATTAGTAAAACAAAAGGGATCGGGTTTCACGTCCCTAAAACCACAAAATCCATGGATTTTAAATCATGTAATTTTGGGACGTGGGTGGCGCAGGGGTTAAGGCCGTTGACGTCCGATCGGAAGGTGCCTGGTTCGAACCCCACCAGTCCCGCCACGTACCAATGTGTTTTCAATTTACGAATTCATAAGTACGTTAATTTCGACGCTCTTACGGTGAAGGAAAACATCGTGAGGAAACCTGCACACTCCTGGGAAGAAATTCTATGGTTGTGTGTGAAGTCGACCATCCCGCACTTGGCCAGCGTGGTCGACTAAGGCCTAATCACCCTAATTCAGGGTAGGCTCGAGCCCCTCAGTGGGGACATATATGACCTGATGATGATAAATTTTGGGACAATAGGCATGTTTATTACGTATAACAAAGTAGGAAGTGAACTATGCGTAGGTGAGGTCGATGAGATGATAATATAGGATCTTTATTACAAAATATCACGTACACACGTCACCTTTTTAACGGGAAGCCGGGATGATCCCGACCTTCCCAAGAATTTGTATACGAAACGCACGAATACCTTATTTACATGTTATAAGGCTTGAAGTTTTTAACAAAAATATACGGTTACAGCTACTTTGAGCAATCAAATATTCTGTTTATTTTTGTTGAAAAGTTGGTAAGTTTCGAGAGGCGTTCCTCGAATTTATTATTATTTTCTTCTGAAACATTATTTGAGGTTGAATACTTATTAATCATAATACTGAATAACATCAAATATTTTAAAGTTCTAGCCGTTATTGAGTGATTTTGACTAGAAACAAAGTTATTTTTATAATTGTTATGTAGAAATCAATCATCTACTTTCAAGCTACATTAGTCTATCGCTGAATTGAGTTCATCAATGAAAATTGTGTTACAAAATAACAATTGTATTCCTGACTACTTTAGACGCCAAAAAATTAGGAGAATAAATACATATACATGTATTTATCTCATTTTTCAAAACATACAAATAGAGCTAAAACCTCATAAAAAACCTGTATAAATAAACAGACCAAGAAGCTAATATACAATGATTGATTCGCTTAACAATTAGATCACAAATGATTCCCAATTCATTTGTACGCGAACTGCTAAGTACTTTGTTTTATCTGTGTTCTGTCGACCTTGTCACTACACGTGTCTTGTGCACTCACAGTATCAATGCATTAGTGTGGACGACTCGACATGACATGTACGTATTAAATAGAAATACACGTGGAGTAAATATTATGTTTACAACATAAACAGACGTATATCGAATTTAGCAGCACTCTAACAGATTATATTTATTACGTTCTTCAAATATAGGTGCTTAAATACATGTGTATCTGTATTAAATAAATAAAAAGACATTTATTGTTTCACAAGTAAAAAATAACAAAAATGCATTTATTCTAAAACACGCTATGAAACAAAAGGTAGGTAAGTAGCTCAGCTTGTGCTGATCGGGACCGTAGCCACGACCAGCGCTGATTTTCAGCTACCCCTCTTCCCTGAGATGTTGGGCGGGAAGTAGGGTTCTACTCTATCTATCTACTCTCCTCTACTACTATCCTCCAGGTAATAAAATACAACTAAAAAAAATACATAATATTAAGAGTTACTGCTCCGTTTCCTTAGATAGTAGCGTGGTGATGTACAGCTTCCATTAATAAACAGAGTATCTACAGCAAATATGTTTACACAAATCATATTAATAGTTCTTGAGATTAGCACGTTCAAATAAACAAACACTCGTTCATAATATAGTATATATAATTACTAGCTGTGCTCGCGGTTTCACCCGGGTAATTCCCAATCCCGCGGGAATTTCGGGATAAAACGTAGCCTATGTTCTATCCCGGACCATAAGCTACCCTTGTACCAAATTTCAAGTCAATCGGTTCAGTAGTTTAGCCGTGAAAAGGTAACAGACAGAGTTACTTTCGCATTTATAATATTAAGTAAGGATAGAATAAGAAACAGAAATATTAGAAAGAAAAAGATATCACAGAATGGAAAAAATATAAAGAAATAACGGCTTTTATATCCCACTTCATAAATCTTGGGTTGGCGGGTTAGTAACGAGACGTAGAAAGGCACATGTTTTGATACTACGAGTCGAGTATACACTTGTAACACTTAAGAACGTCGAAAATGGAACAACAGGTGACAGACCTCTACAACTACGAGTGTCAATGAAAGCAAATCTACTAGGTACTACTTAAGTTTCCACTGCTAAGATACCTACCTACCTCTTAATAGGGACGTAACAGATAAATATAATAGTTTTTAGTCAATTATCCTAATATCCTAACTAATATTATAAATGCGAAAGTAACTGTGTTTGTCTGTCTGTTACCTTTTCACGGCTAAACTACTGAACCGATTGACTTGAAATTTGGTACAGGGGTAGCTTATAGTACGGGAAAGAACATAGGATATTATCATTATCCCGAAATTCGCACGGGAACGGGAACTACGCGGGTGAAACCGCGGGGCGCAGCTAGTTTTATCTATAAAGCACTTTAAACTCGGATAAATATCAAGGTTTTTATACATGAATAAAACCTATTCTTTGATAAACTAAGTACGAATTGAATGCGATTGTTTAAAAGGTAGAGTAGGTAGGGTAAAACTACCGGTTATCGGCCCCTTAAGCGACTTTTCAACTTCAGCGTTGATCTTTATACTAATTGGATAAACCAAAAACTTTCAAACAAATCATTATGTAATGCTACAATATTCTAGTTTCAGAAAACCTAAAGCATATATACGTATCTTTAACACATAATTTACAAATAAATATTAATCATGAAATGACCGAAAACACCGGTTATCGGCCCCTAAGACCAGCTATCGACCAGCAATGTACCGGTTATCGGCCGCCTACATTCACTATAGGAAAATGACTCTTATAGTAGAGACATATGGTTGATAGTCGAATGAAAATAAAACGATTGATGCGCTAAGTACAAACCATACAAAAAGGATTTTGGTTGCTATTATATTTTGATAAACGTTTTCTGAAATATAGAAAATCAAATATATTAAACCGGGAATCCAAGGGGAGATCCCGGTGGCTATGTGGGACTCACCCAGCCAGAAGGGCGAGGCATATCCACTAAAACCCCAGCGACTTCCGACTGCGCTACACATTATAGGGGGTCGTAGGACCCCGCGGGATTTCTACCACGACACCCCAATGCCGGGCCCCCTGTAAAAGCGGCGCCCCCCTCCTGAAAAGAACATCCTCGGAAACAAAGACGTCCCCTAAACCGGTACCGACAGCGAGCGTCCTCCCATGCTTTCACCTTTTGTACCAGGGCTTGAGAGAATTGGGTCGATTGCTCTTCCCGCATCTCCTAGCCCCCTCCTGATCCCCAACATTAACGGACACACCCAACTATGCCTGAAATGCGAGGGACGGTCCGGAGCCCCGGGAACCCGGGCCGTCCAGTCGACTCAACGCGCAGTATAAGCTAATTACTGGTTAGTTACCTACTCGTATGGCTGATAAAAATGTTATATTTTAGCCATAATGTTCATAGGTCGATAACAGGTATAGCTATACCCTATACCCGGCCGTCATAAATTCAGTATTTCTGAAGGTCATAACTTTGTAAATACAAAGTATTTTGGCGGCCGGAATCTAGTTGTAAGACCACAAAAATATAGTAGTTCATACATGTAAATAGACCTACTTCAGTAAACCTATGGTTTCTTCAATAAAATCAAAGAAAAACATCGTAAATAAAACTGGTTTGCGACCTCCCGGCCGATAAGGGGTTTTTGAAGAAATTCGTCGACCTGTGTGCCGGCCTCCAAAAATCTCAAAATTGATGAAACCTTGATGAGTTTTAGTAATTGAATATGAAATTTAAACATTTTATAAACACACAGCCCAAATTTTTCAGCAATTGAACTATAGTAACAAATTAAAACTTAGCTTTGAAAATAAATCTACTTGTTATGTTTTTTGTTAAATTTTACGCAACTCCTCACATCAAAATTTTAAATTGCGATTGTAGGCTCAATTTTCCACTTTCAGGAATATGCCGTTAGCTAATAAATAAGTGAAGTTTGCAGGAATCGAAAGACACTAAGTTAGAAAAGATAAGATTAATATATTTTTAATTATTTAACAAAAAGTGCCAGGTGGCCGATAACGGGTAGTGGCCGGCTAACAGGTAGTTTTACCCTACGTAAACACAGTTTTAGGAAGTAAATACAATGCAGAACAAACGATTTATCAATTACTTAATTAATAACCGCTTCCCATTGAATCTACTTTAAACATAAAATTAAAAACATGCGCGTATTTAATTTGTACAATTACATCACACTCAAAAACAAAATGGAGGTCAGTGTGTCAATAAGTACGAAAATTGAATACAAAAAACGCGTGTACCGTCATGTTTACGTTGAAGTACAATCGTCTGGAATGTATAGAGCCGTAGATGCGATTGTATATGGTCACAAAAACAGTATTCATGGTCGGCCCGTGGAATAAAATGACCTTCACAATATTTAAGTACCCGGCCCGTCGCTTCCTCGACCGACAAGTTTTAATTGACTTATTCAACTGAAGTAACACTTCCTCCCTACCTCGTTATTAAAGGGACACTATTATTAACAGTTGTTAAACACGTTTATGAGCTTTGAACTTTTATACACGTAGTAATACTAAATAAGCGCCGAAGTTTTGACCTGTCGTTAATTTTCGCCTTTGTTATTGTGGCTTGTTTATTTGTTTGGCATTTTATTTTATACTTCTTCTATACTAATATTATAAAGAAGTAAAGTTTGTGTGTTTGTTAAATTGTTAGGGGTAATCTCGGGATCTACTAAAGCGATTTCAAAAATTCTTTCACTAAGGGGAAGCTATATTGTCAGCGAGGTTTATCCCTGTATTCCCACGGGAATGGGAACTACGCGAGTGAAACTGCGGGGCGCTGCTAGTAGCTTATAAATTCGTTTATTTGGTATTTTATTTTATACTTCTTAGCTACATATAGGAGTTAATTCATGAACGTTTCCGCACGCGAGATGCCATTAATATCCTGGTCGTTGTAGTAACATCATCGACAGTCGTTACTAGGGTATCGAGAACCGGTATAGATTTAAGAACCGGGATTGTCGGTACCAGTACTAATCGGAACCGGGATTTCCCGGGATTTTCGGTACTTTCGGGATTGTTTTCTTCTTTTTAATTTTGGAGGTAAATATAGTCTAAAAATATTATTTATATTAAATAACACATATTGCGCATTCTGGCATGGCAAGATAAGCATTGATTGCTTTAACACAATAAAATAGCATCACGACTGAGCCTCTTAGCAGTTTTACGATGTCATCCACTCCGGGAGAACTCCAAAAGCAAGGAACAGAAGCGTGATGGTGCTCTACTTCAAAAAAAGGGATAAAACCCTGCTGAAGAACTATAGAACCATCTCGCTTTTGAGCCATGTTTACAAGCTGTTCTCGAGGGTTGTCTTAATTCGTCTATCAAGAAGACTCGAGGAATTTCAACCCCTCGAACAGGCCGGGTTTCAAAGCGGTTATGGCACCACAGACCACATCCACACATTGAAGTAAATTATACAGATGATCTAAGAGAAGACTATGAGAAGGGTTGGGCTATTCTGGAAACTTTGCAGCGATGCCAGGTCGATACTCGTTATGGAGAGGTGTTGAGATGTCTGTACGATGCCGACCGTTCAAGTTCAGTGCCGACAGTTAAAGTCTATCCAACTGTGCAGAGGTGTAAGACAGGGTGACGTTATATCCCCGAAACTCTTCACTTTCGATTGTTCAAAAATACAACTACCTCGGGTAAATAATGTCATTGGGTAGAAACAATCTGGAGAGTGAGGTTAAGAAGCGAATACAGCTCGGTTGGGCAGCGTTTGGTAAACTTCGACGAGTCTTCTCATCGCAAATTTCACAGTGCCTAAAAACAATAGTTTTCAATCAGTGCATCCTACCAATGATGACCTACAGTGCCGAGACGTGGACACTCACGTGGCTGTTCCACCAATTTAAAGTCGCTCAAAAAGTACTGAAGAGGGTTATGCTCGGAGTTTCTATGAAATATCGCATTAGCAAAGAAGTGATCAGACAGAGAACTCAATTCACCGACATAGCTCAAGGAATTAACTCTCTGAAGTGGCAGTGGGCTGGCCACATCTGTAGGAGAACCGATGGTTGTTGGAGCGGAAGAGTTCTCGAGTGGACACCGCGACTCGGCAAAAGTAGTGTTGGACGTTCTGTGGTTAGATGGAGCCATGATTTGCGCAGGGTAGCCGGGAGAGAGTGGATGCGACGTGCCGCCGACAGGGCACATTGGCGCAAGTTGGGAGAGGCCTTAGTCCAGTAGTGGACGTGAACAGGCTGTTGATGATTAAAATAAAGTTATAAATTCACTTTTGATAAAGTTGTACACATAAAACATCAACGTATATCGTAGGCCAATTCTCCTAAATAGTATCTCCATTTTGGTCCTTATAATTAAACTTTCTTGTTCTCTTGGCAATGTGTCTTCAAAAAGATCATTGCATCTAATGTTGCATCGAGATCTAATTTTGTTACAAAAAAGGCCAGCTGAGGAGAAAATTCTTTCTGGCTTCACGCTAGTAGTTGGAATTGTGAGAAGGTGTTGGTAAGCTTTTTAAGTACTACATTTTGTCTTATGATGGAATAATGATCTACCACGTACCTACAGATACAACATTTTAATGAAAATATGGTTTTAGCTTGAATATTTTGTATAAAAAGAATAAATGCTGTTAATAGAAGATTAAAATCAAACAAATGATTATATAGTTAACATGATTCGGTATTTCCCGAAAATACCGAAAATCCCGGTTCTTATTCATTGAGAACCGGTTCTTTGACTACTATTAAAGAACCGGGAAATCCCGGGATTTTCGGTTCCGGGATTTCCCGGTTCTGAACCCTAGTCGTTACGGATAATTAGAACCCTCAAAAATCAACTTAAAAGTAGTAAAAAGCACAAAAGATAAAAAAAAAGGTAGCACTCCCGGAGTGCCGGGATGTGAAAACTTCAATATTAACGTTGTGTTTAATTATAAGTATAAAAGTACTATCATTTATGAGGTAGAATACAATGTTTGTTTCTTACTTCAGTTATCATAAACGTCACGTGATGCTGATCTTACGCTTTTTCGATCAGCATCACGTGACCCTGACGCGAGTTTGAAAGTTTTTACCCATACAAAAAAAGTACTCAGCGCCGCTAAAGAAGTTTTCACTTCAAAAAAGAGATCTAATTTCAAGAACCTACCATTTACTCCCATTTAAACATAGAGGCACTAGGCATAGCATAGTATGGCATACGTGTAGACATTAAAATACAGTTATTATTTAAGACACACCAACCCCATAACTCATAGCATTCTTATTTTATGCGATTAAAATTTAAAGCTTGTACAGTATGCGTGTCTTTACAGGTGTAAGAATTCAAAGAACTTACAACTTATTTAGAAAAGAAGTTAAATTATCCTACTTCCTACTAATATTATAAAGCCGAATGTTTGTGAGTATGAATGTATGGATGTTTGTTCCTCTTTCACGCAAAAACTACTGAATGGATTTTAAAGAAAATTTACAATCATTTAGCTTATACATCAGAATAACACATAGGATACTTATTAACCCGAAATTCCCACGGGAAGACCCGTCTACGTGGATGGAACCGCGGGGCGCTGCTAGTTATTTATAAAAACAAAAAAAAAACAAAGAAAATAATGTACACTGATTTATTCACAAACTCCCATTTACAAAGAAAGTAATTTTAAATTAGCTGACAAAAGATAAAATAAAACAAACACGGTTCCTCCATTATAATTATCTCAGTAAACTTTACGAGTATCTTTGAGTTTTGGTGGCTGGTGATACGTCTCTCTAAAAACACAAGAATCTCCACACGATAAACATTAAATTGAGCTACTGTGTGTAGTTTATGATAAAAACTAGTAGCTCCCCGCGGTTTCACACGCGTAGTTCCCGTTCCCGTGGGATTACGGGGATAAAATATAGCCTATGTCACGCACTGATAAATAAGCTTTCCATTAGTGAAAGAATTAAAGTGAAAAAATCGGTCCAGTAGTTTCGGAGCCTATTCATTACAAACAAACAAACAAATCTTTCCTCTTTATAATATTAGTATAGATAACATTATAACTTTTAGTTTTTGTGTGTAAAAATAACTATACCACATAGCACCACATTGTAAATTTAATGATGTCAAAAAGAACATCGTAAAACGTTCCATCTGCACATACGTCTTTTTACAACGCAAAGTGTCGCAATCAATTACGAAACAGAGCCGTTATGTCATTCACTGGCTGCAGCCCGCGGTTTTGGTTGCTTTTATTTAAATACTAGCTGTGCCCCGAACTTTATCCCGTGGGAATTTTGGGATGATAAGTATCCTATGTATTATTCCTTGGTATGAGGAACATCAGTACCAAATTTCATTAAAATCCATTCAGTAGTTTTTGCGTGAAAGAGGAATAAACATCCACACATCTTAACATCCTATGCTACCTATGTTAGTCATTACAATAACGGCTATTAATCAGTAAAAGCATCAAAATTAATCCAGCCGGAAGAGCTTTGACAGCCAATACAAACATTTTTAAAACAAGTTATTTTATTTGTTGCTAACTACAGTTTAAAATTGAATAGGTGCCATCCATGATGTTTGACAACTGGGACCAATGAATTTCGACTACTTAGCTGTATTTTTATTTAATTCATAATATACCAGATGTGTTAACGATTTTATTATAATCTATACTAATATTACATAGAAGTAAAGTTTGTGTGTTTGTTAAATTGTAAGAGGTAATCTCGGGATCTACTGAACCGATTTCAAAAATTCTTTCACTATTGGAAAGCTATATTATCAGCGAGTGACATAGGCTATATTTTGTCCCTGTATTCCCACGGGAATGGGAACTACGCGAGTGAAACGGGTATTTTATATTAAGGACTCAAACTGCATTACATCCGTTGCATAGTTTAAAAGATCCACACATACAAACAGTTGCTCCAATTTAGTTTTATATTATGTAAAGATTAATAGCTATTTGAACATGTGTGTTGTGTTGCATCTATAAATTGCGAAATTGAAAGCGTGTAATTTGGGCAACCGTTTAATTATATCTTGGTTTTGGCACTGAACTTGAATTGTTTTCGAACAACAGCGCGAGCGCACGCGTTACAATATATTCAATATGTATTATATAGATAGAGATATAGTACTTAAACTTTCACATAAAGAAATCTAAATAACTAGCTGTGCCATGCGGTTTTGTTTGGGTTTTTATTATTTTTATTAGCTGATGGCTACGTCATATAGCTACGAGTATCTGCGTGCCAAATACGTCCAGTGGTATGAGTTTGAGATGTGTGTAGATAGATCAGTCAGCAAGCAAAGCTATAAACACAGATTGTAATAATATGATACGGATTATATACCCTTATTTTGAATTCGAGATACTTAATCACACAACTAATGTAATCGACGGGCGGACAATATAATACTGAAGTTAGTTTTTTTCTTTTGCTTTTATTTAAAAAGTTATGATAAGCCAAAGATAAGTAATCGATGCCCGTGCGGAGTGAATATTTGTGTGAACGACAAATGTTTGTCTCGGTCTGGGTGTGTGTGTGAATGAGTGCGTGCGTAGTTTCTGATACCCTAGCCTAGATACATGTTTCGAACTAAGTTAGGGGTCAGTTACTATAATGAGATGATGAAGATGATTATGTTATGTTTTATTAATATTAAGAGTACATAGTTACCAATATTAACACATATTTAGAAGTTAATTATAATTATCTACGCTGTAAACACTCAATTAGATGGTAATCAAAGGACGAAAGACGAGACGTTTAATTAAGTTTTCCATTTAATTAGCAATCAAGTAGCTTGAATAAGAGGGTAGATAACTAAGATGTGTACTCGTAATTTATCGTAGCGACAATGATATCACAGGATATTTAGAAGAAAAAAATCTCCCATAAAAATACCTATTTTTTTTTGGAAAATCCACGTTTTCTTCTTTCTGAACACGTACCAGTAGGTATGTTTGTTTTCTTGGTGTTTTTTATAAATTTTAAGAACTTATGTGCTTACAAAAAGTTATGTTTTATGCATTCAATAGGCTTGCACTTGACTGTAACTGGCCTGATGGAAAGCGGTGATGAAGCGTGCTCTCCTAGAAGATACCGATTCACTCGAGCCTCATAAAAACCCAGATTTTATGAAGATAATATGTGAATTAAATATGTTTCTTTGTTGTTTAGTATACTTACTAGATATCTACGTTAAAGAGAAAAGATTTGTTTGTTTATAACGAATAGGCTACGAAACTATTGAACAGAATTAAAAAAATCTGGTGAGTCCTCCAGAGTACAAACTTTGCTTAGTTAGGGATATCTAGTCTAGTCTAGTCTAGAGTATCTAATCAGAGTAGTGCATATTTATAGGTGTAACAATGCATAGTAACAAGAATCATTGCAACAGGATATCTAGTAACAAGTTTGATAACAGTTTCGGGTCTATGTGTTTACATTATCTTTGTTTGACACACTTTAAAAAGATTAGATAATATAAGATAAAAAGTATTAATATTCGTGTGTTTTGCATTAAGTTATAAATAAGAATGTCGTTTTTATAATTTTGCAGAATTGTAGGTGATATTTTTTAGTGTTTTACTTAGATAAATAAGAGAGAGCATGAAATTAATTAATTCAAAAAGAAGTAGTATCTGTTTGAAAGCTATTAAAAGGCCTCTAGAGAGTTCTCTTTCTCTCTCACACACTCTCTCAGTAAGGATATTGGATCAGTGAAGAGGAATATCCATAATCATCATGCTAAAATATTATTAGTACCTATTTGAGAACTAGATAGGGGGAGTTGCACTTTTACACCGCAAGAGGTCGGGTGCACGGAAGGAGCCTCCCCGAGTGGCGCATATATAAAGCATGCGGCCGGCGCACCCTGGGCAATGGTCTGCGGACGGCAAGTCGGTAACGCAGACTAGCCGATCCTTCTACCACGATTCAACGGCACATAACTTGCCGTGCGTGTCCCTACACCTGCACACGCGAGGACCTTTACAAGACCACTGATAGTGCCATATCGGTGGCCGAGTTCTGCCTGCCTAGCATGACTGTGCGTGATAAATGATATAGACACCACGAAATAATATCGATTTCGCGAGCATGACCAAATGAATATGGCGTAGTACGATTTGATAAAATTAAATATGGCGGCTATATTTATTATACACCCCTATTTTGAATTAGAGATACTTAATCACACAGCTAATGTAAACGCCAGGTGACAATATAATAGTGAAGTTAGTTTTTATCTTTTGGTTTTATTTAAAAAGTTATGATAAGTCAAAGTTTTTCAAAATCCCGCCGAATTTTATTGTTATTCTACACCGAACAACAGGCGAACGCTGCGATACACAGCTGAGCGCGGTCATCGACCCGAGCCGTCACAGAATACTTGATAGCTAGTGTGCCGTCTGGTAATACGGCATTTATTTAGTATTTTTTAAAGATAAGTAATCGACTATCATTTTTGATATTTTTATTGGATATATGGATTCAGTTACTGCTACAGATATTCTGATTTTAATAAATCCCATCATTTCAAAATAGGGGTGTATTTTGACAGTTGGATGTCAATAAATAAGCTATATCGATTTCGCGAGCATGACCAAATGTCATAAAATTAATCATGTGGTAAAATTCAATATGGCGGGCATTTTTATCAATTTTTGACAGTTGGATGTCAATAATCGCTGTATCTATCGCGTTTTCGAAGTCATGCTAGCCTAGCAGGTCCTCAAAAATATGAGTCGACACGCAAAGAAGAAGACCGATAAGAGCTGTTGCTCTTGTCGGTGTAACAGTGCAACTCCTTAGTTACACACAGTTACAACAGCTCTAACTATGACGATAGAAGAACGTACCTATTTCACGAAAATCTATCATTTAAACGAAATTTAAAATTATAATATTTACAGTTATATTACATCACCCTGTTCAGTGCGTCAGAAATATACATAATATGTTAAAATAATAATAAATAAATAAATAAATATGTAAAATAGCACTTACGCAGGGTAACTCTCAAAATATGCTAAACAAATTCTATTTGGATTTCAACGAAATAGGATATTCGAAGTATTTACATAGCTTTAGACATAGGTCATAAATCTGACCAATTTACATAAGAAATATCTCTACCTAATCCTTAGTTATATAAATTATATTATATAGCACCCTGCGGTTTCACCCGCATAGTTTCCATTCCCGTGGGATTTTTTTTGTCAACCTATAAATTGGTTTTCCATTAGTGAAAGAATTTTTGAAATCGATTCAGTGGTTTCGGAGCCTATTCGTTACAAACAAACAAATATTTATAAGAAACGCAAAAGTAGTAAGTAACTGTCTTTCTGTCTTTCGAGCTTTCACACTAAAACTACTGAACCGATTTAAATTTAGTACTAAATAGAAAACTAGGGATTGGAAAAGGACATAAGAACCTTATTTTATATCAAAATCCGACGGAATTTATGCGTGCAAAACCGCGGGGCACAGCTAGTAGGTAATAAATCTGTCCAATTTACATAACAAATATCTCTAGAGAGCGCTTCGTGAATAAAACAAAGTGACTTCCTACTGCCTGTTCCTATGTACGCTTAGATCTTTTGAACTACGCAAAAGACTTGGGATAGTGATATAATAGGGGTCTTTATGTACACGAAAAGGCTACATAATCACTAAGTACATAGTATAAAACAAAGTCGCTTTTTATGACCCTATGTATGCTTGCTTAGATCTTTAAAACTACGCAACGGATTTTGATGCGGTTTGTTTTAATAGATAGAGTGATTCAGTGGGAAGATTTTTAATAGGCTAAGTAGTAATAAATAAAAAAACTGTGTTTGTACCAACGAATAATCATAGAAACTACTAGATCAATACAAAGAAATATTTATACTTATAAAATGCTTTAAGTTTCAGTTCAGGTTATTAAATCTTCGAAATTCCCTAATGACGCCAGCCTACGACTATTTCCGTAAAAACACATCAATCTGTGTCAATCAGTTTCAAAGTGAAATAAGGACAAACGAACAGACTTTCACATCTATAATATTAGAGAATAGAGAATAAAGTAAATTTGGCAAATGTCAACGGAGGCGTTTTCCACAGATAAAATCACTACATAGTATAAAACAAAGTCGCTTTCTCTGTCCCTATGTACGCTTAGATCTTTAAAACTACGCAGCGGGCGTTTGATGCGGTTTATTTTAATAGATAGAGTAATTCAGTGGGAAGGTTTTTAGCATAATTTTATCCCCATATTCCTACGGGAACGGGTACTACGCGGGTGAATTCGCGGGGCGCCGCTAGTATACGTATAAAACAATAATGTATGTATCTCTGCATCTCGGGATTGGCCTTCGAATACTTATTTAGATAACATTATTTATATAATAGAGTTAATAAAGGTATAGAGAGCCAGGATCGGACGTAAAACTTATGGGAACGTCAACAGGTTAAAGAAGCACTATTTAATTCAGAGCAACGACAGTCATATACAGTGGTCTCACCGCGGGCGAGTGAGCGATGAACTATCGGCGAGTTTCTCGCCCAAGAAAGGGACAGTGTATGTACATTCCGTTTAAACGAAAGAGATGCATATGTATTTTAAACAACAAACTTAAACAATAATCAAAACGATGTTCACACCCATGCACACTGTTCAACATTGATCTTTCTCCCTCTACAATTATATATATCGTACCTCTATACTTTATGTTATGTATAACAAGTGGATAACATTTTATATTATAAATATTCATTGTTTACAATCTCAATATGAGGAGTGGCGTCCTACAGCCGGCACCATACTGTTTTGATACAAACCAGTTTGCGCGAATTAATTTCCTTATTCTGATAGAGCAAAAACAATGTTAATCGAATAGCAATTATTTTAAATTGCTACAAACGCGTAAAAACGGCCCACGGTTTGGCGATTTGTTGATACATATACGTACTAGCTGTACCACGCGGTTTTACCCGCGTGGAACCTTATCCCGTGGGAATTTTGGGATAAAAATATCCTATGTGTTATTCCTAGGTATGAGGAACATCTGTAACAATTTTCATTAAAATTCATTCAGTAATTTTTGCGTGGAAGAGGAACAAACATCCATACACCGAAATATCCACACACACAAACTTTCACATTTATAATATTAGTAGGATAAGTACATAGTTGTTTCACGCGGTTTCCCCTATAATGGTAAATCATGGCTGATTGTCGGCTATTGACGAAACCGTCTAATAATCAAATCCTCTTTGTAATATTAATTTAGTTAGTTCAATATAATAGGCTATTTATATTATAAATGTAAATATGACTAAATCGATATGTATACTGTTCACCACAAATATGTTCGTCCTAAGAATGTTTCGGAGACCTTTAACTTGGCAGGTCGATGTGGTCATGCCAGTAGATAGCAGAGGCGTAAAAGGTAGGCCTTTGCCCTACAGCGGGATCTACAGACCGATACATAGTATATTAAAGGTATTGACGAGTCAATTTAACTGTTCAGTTGAACTGGCGTCCATCCAAAAATGGTCGCCGGAGCGATTTCAGATTCCAGTGGGGAAATCTAGTTGGCCTGATCAATTCAACTGACTCGTCAACGGCCACCTTTATAACGAGCAAAACCAATGCCGGAATGCTAGTTATTTAAAGAAAAACAAGTTACTTTTATAATCGGAATGACAGACTGATACGCGAAAACGAAAACACAGTAAAACACGCAATAAAAGAAACTATTTTTATTGCATTAAAGTGTATTTTTGTGTGACACACTCAGCCTGTTTACGATATATGATTTTGTATAATTTTAGAATTACCTAGATATAAGACGAGACATCATCGCGATGTTTTTCACGTGTAATAAATATGTACACTACATAAACAGATCGCGACGTGTTTTATTGTTTTTTGAATTTTATTTATATTCAAATTTATTTAATTTTATTGAAGCCACAAAAACAACTTTTTTTTAGTTTATTGAAGCCACATTTTTTTTCTTTAATTTCATTATTGAACCACTTACGTACTCGTACGTCAATCAAGGTGTTAACGAGAGAAGATTTGAGAGTAATTAACAATTAAGTAAGCATAAATATTCGCTTATATTATAAAGTAGAGCAGTTTTTTTTTGTATCTCTGGACCTTCTGGATCGAATTAGATAATGCTTATAGTGTTGAATAGCATATTTAACGAGTACCAATAGTCTTCTGTTTTGAGAGCTCTACCTACATTTGACTATCGACTGTCGATGCTGTTAGAACAACAATCGGAACTAACGTCTTAGAACCGCTACGAAACTTGAAAACTCTCTAACAAATATTCAAAATAAGTTTTAAAGTATACAATTATCTCCAAGATAAACTATATCAATCAGTAACATAGTTAAAAGTGGTCAAAAACTAACTTACACTATTCATAATATTAGTATAGAATAGATTATGTGAGTATGTTTGACAACAAACCAAGGTAAACGACTGTCGAGAAGATTATCATCCGAGTGGGTGCCCCACTATTGCATTATAAATTAACTAACAGCGCTCTGCGTGTTCACCCGCGTAGATCTTTATCCCTTAAGAATTCTAGGATAAAATTATACCAAAAACCTTCCTCTTGAATTACTCTATCTATTAAAGAAAACCGCATCAAAATCGGTTGTGTAGTTTTTAAGATCTAGGCATACATAGGGACAGACAGCGGTAAGCCACTTTGTTTTATACTATGTACTGATTATTTATATTGTTTTACTATTCAAGGACCACTTGTTCAGAATAAATTATACATATTTTTGACAAAGTGGACTGCCAAAAATAAAGGGTATTTTCCATTTATTTGTTTTTGTATGGGTGTGTGTATGAATGAGATTGTGTGTAGTTTCAGATACTTTAGTTAGATACAGCAGATTGCTGCACATACCTCATAGAATAGCTACCCAAAACATACCTATTTCATTAAATTATTATTTTTTGTTTGTGTTCAATAGTTTATTCCATTTTAATCACCTTAGTCCAAATCACCAGGGTGATCAATTAGGAACAAGATCTGTCTTAGAGAAAATGTATAAAATTCTCGTGTCACAGTTTTCGTTGCCATACTCCTCCGAAACGGCTTGACCGATTCTCATGAAATTTTGTGAGCATATTCAGTAGGTCTGAGAATCGGCCAACATCTATTTTTCATCCCGAAATTCCCACGGGAACAGGAACTACGCGTGTGAAACCGCGGGGCGCAGCTAGTTATATATAAAAAAGGACGAGGGATAATAAATGGACATATCAAAGTCAGCCAGTCTAAGCTTTACTTTTCAATAAAAATCCATTTAATTTTATCAGGCACGTCCTGGAAATCACTAAATATAATCTCGTAGACAGTTTGGCGATTGATAAAACTGAAATCCAGTTATCTGAAGTGCCCCAAAACTGTACCAAGTAACATTATCAATTTGAATGGTATTAAACTTGTCAGCGATGTTTATCTTAGCCCTAAATACCGTATTTATTTTGGGTATCTGTGTACTTATCGATAAATATTCGGGAGTCGTTGACATTTAAAGTTTGTATTTAGATGTTGCTATGGGGTAAGTAAATAAGGAAACGAGTACAATATGTACCTATATTCTTTAAATAATTGTAATTATATATTTTATTTAAATAATTATTTTTCAGGTAGAGATTGAGAATTTCAAGGGATGAAATTCTCAGGCAATGAAATTCTCAAGGGCTGTAAGTTACAGCCCTTTAGGAGTTCTGTATGGTGACCACTCTGACATTTGGATGCTCAAAATTATTTTATCAATATACAGTCTCGGAATGAAAAGGTTCGTCAATTTTCAAATTGATTCGTATAATGTGTCGCGAAAACATATTACCGTTTGAAACTATGGTAAAGAATAAACTCGGGTTAGGGAAAATAATGTTCTACTGCTCGATAATAAAGTTCAAAATTATTCAGATCAGTGATGTTTGACAGGATAAATATCTAGTCAACAAGATTTTTGATTAACTAATGCCCGGTTTCTGAAGATATTACATAATTTCTCACTACCTATTGATTCAATAAAGATATCCATAAGATAAGAGCCCTCAAAAGTGTAACCAAAATATCATAGTTAGCACAAAATGGAGCCATATTAGAGAGTCTAATTGCGGAAAACTGGTCACTTACGAGTGCATAATATAAATACTTATTTACTTTTTACGGTGACACAAATATGCGTGAGTGTCGTAGAACATTTGGTTGGAAGTTAAAATTCATTATACTAAAGAAATATACCTATAATTCACGCCAAAATAGTACCTATGTGAGAATGAGGCTGAAGTTTTAAGAACTTATGTAACGAATGCTACGTTCGAAATTTGATAAAATTTAACTTCAAATTTCCTCCATCTTTTCTTCTTCTTTTCCCTTCATTTCCGCCCCTTTCCCGAGTCCTTACCGTGCGATAAGAAACTTCGTTCCAATAACCATTTTTTTTTAAAATACAGTATAGCTACTGAGCTATACTGCATTTTAAAGAGAGAGAATTATTATACTACTACAGTTATTACTATAACTAGTAGCGCCCCGCGGTTTCACCCGCGTAGTTCCCGTTCCCGTGGGAATTTCGAGATAAAAAGTATTCCATGTGTTATTCGAATGTATAAGCTAAACTATTGTAAAGTTTCATTAAAATCTATTCAGTAGTTTTTGCGTGAAAGAGGAACAAACATCCACACTCACAAACATTCAGCTTTATACTCGTAATATTAGTAGGTAGGATAATAAGCTTAAACATATACGTCCATCAAAAAGACAAGTACAGTTCCACGTGGATGGCTGCACACACCATAAATACTAATAAAGCTATCCGGTCGCGCTGTGACTCACTCGCTCTATTAGACGGACAATTTAGACACATGCTGATACATAATTGGTTTATTTACTTACTGTCACTATGTACTACATATAGTTTATTTATTTGTCTCAATAAATAAAGAGGAAAGTTCTTATATTGTTCGTGGAAAAGTTTTGGTTGAAACATTTGGTGGCAAATTAAAATAGATAAGAAAGATTTGTTCGGTTAGCTGAGGACTTTCTTTGCCAAAAGCTTTTAGGCGCAAATACAGTGCTTATGTCTTAGCTACATTGTAGAAATATATGCTACTAAAGGGCGCCCCGCGGTTTCACCCGCGTAATTCCCGTTGCCGTAGGAATATGGGGATAAAATTATGCTAAAAACCTTCCTACTGAATCACTCTATCTAAAAAAACCGCATCAAAATCCGTTGCGTAGTTTTAAAGATCTAAGCATACATAGGGACAGAGAAAGCAACTTTGTTTTATACTATGTACTGATAGTTATAAGAGACAGCTATAGCTGTGTAATATATGTATTTACGTAAAAGATCAGTTACCGTAGGAATTTCGTATAAGAATAATCCTATGTGTTAATCCATTATCTATTTATTTATAGGTTTACTGTTACTATATGTATATTCATCAAAACCCGTTCAGTTATTAAAGGGGGAAGTTTTCACAAATATACACAGACGACATTATTAGAATTTTCGCCTACCTATAACATGGAAGAAATTATATAAAAAACTCATTACTGTAGTTAATAATAAAGTTTTAAAAACTTTAACATACATACGTTGAAACTTTTAACTTACACCGCGTTTGGACTTTGATACATACCAAAAACTAAAAATGGCCCTTAGCTTAAGTCGTAGTAAAAAAAAGCATTCCAACGCGACTAGTTGCAGCCGACGGCCTTGGTTAGGGACCGGTCTGACAAATACGAATGTCGGTATCACAATTTCGATAATGTTTACAAACTATATAAATGTAATGTCTATACTAATATTATGAAGAGGAAAGATTTGATTGTTAGAAAGTTTACTTTTCAGAGAGTAACAACGGCTATATTTTATAGCTTCGAAGAAGGCTATCCTACTAATATTATAAATGCGAAAGTTTGTATGTTTGTGAGTTTGGATGTTTGTTCCACTTTCACGCAAAAACTACTGTATCGATTTTGATTAAATTTGGTACAAATGTTCCTTACAACTAGGAATAACACATAGGATACTTTTTATCCCGAAATTTCCATGGAATTGTGTATAAGTAATCGTATCTATTATTGTTTTAGTAGTCGCAAATCGTACCAATAGATGGCGCTGTTACTTAATTTTTTAACACACGATGGTGAATTGTGCCGAGATTGTATGATACTACGAGCTACGCATTCTCACGGGAGCGGGTACTACGCGGGTAAAACCGCGGGGCGCTGCTAGTATAATATATATTTTGACAAACATTTCGACTAATCTAGTTTTGAATATTATTCACAGATACTTATAGTTAATAGACATAGTTATGTAATCATAAAATTAAAGGGTATCTAGCATATAATTTTAAATTATACCCATACGCATTCAATGTAACAATAGATATCATTATTCTATTACCTACACAATTCCGGCATCCACAATATTGTGTAATATCATAATTTATTTACGAGTATGATGTGTGACATTTGTATGGTGAATCCACTATTTACTTTTGAAGTTAAATTAATCCGTTTGGGAAAAGGAAAACGATAGAAATGCGACCCATTGGGATTAAGCCAAAACAAGTCTATGAATATAGGAAGAATGATGATAAATAAATAAAAATACTAGCTGTGCCCCGCGTTTTTACCCGCATAGTTCCCGATCCCGTGGGAATTTCGGACCGAAACTCATAAGCGTAAATTCATAAGCTACCCCTGTACCGTGAAAGGTAACAGATAGACGGTTACTTTCGCATTTATAATATTAGTAAGGATTTTTTAAGTCCATTTAACCTGTTTGGGAAAGGAATAACAATAGGATCGAGGACCATTGGGAATAAGCCAAATCAACACATTGAAAGAATCATAAATAAATCCTTACTAATGTTATAAATGTGAAAGTAACTCTGTCTGTCTGTTACCTTTTCACGGCTAAACTACTGAGCCGATTGACTTGAAATTTGGTACAGGGGTAGCTTATAGTCCAGGAAATGACATAGGCTATGTTTATCCCGAAAACCCTGCGGGATCGGGAACTATGCAGGTAAAGCCGTGGGGCACAGCTAGCTGGGAGTAAGCCAAATCTTTTTCTTTTCCGAACCATTGTCCCATGTCTATTTGGGGTCGGTTTTCAGTTTAACCAGATTTGGCGGAATGTCAGTATTTTACGTGAAGCGACTGCCATCAGACGTTCACAACCTAGAGGGCTATACGACATTTTTTGGTTAAACTAAATGTTAGACTTTTGAGGGCTCTAACTACCCGTAACGACTGTCGAAGATGTTAGTACGACAACCGGGACCGACGGCTTTACGTGCCCTCCGAAGCACGGAAAACTCTATGGATATTGAAAGAATGATAAACAAATAAAATATTTGAAAGCTAACAAACTAAATAACAAGTGGATTAAATTGGCTATTTATAGGCCTCTATTAACGGATTCGGGTGGAATTTCACGCAGAAATATTTTATTACGCGGCTCTAATTTATACGAAACATTATATTTTATTATGTACTTGTAACTTTCCGTAAATATATCTCTCTAGTTTGTTTTTGTTTTTCCAATTTCTTTACAGTTGATATTTTTGGTTAAACTTAGATTTTAGTTGAAACACAGAAACGTGTACATCATTTACCATGATACGTGAAGCGCCCCGTGGTTTCACGCGCGTAGTTCACGTTGGTGAGAGTGTGATGATAAAATTATACTAAAACCTTCCTCTTGAATCACTTTATCTATCAAAGAAAACCGCATCAAAATCCGTTGCGTAGTTTTAAAGATCTAAGCATACATAGGGACATGATGATGATGCTTTCTTAACCGATTTCGGCCTCAGCGACTGTTTTTTGGGTTTTTTCAATATTAATTATATTATCAACTCGAGCTTTGCTGTTCAGCTCGTCGCAGGTGTGCTCAATGGTGACTTGCATATCCAATTTTGGGTAAGCATACATAGGGACAGATAAAGCGACTTTTTTATACTATGTAGTGATGCGATATTTTTCGATATATATTTGGTCAGAAACGTTGATGAAATTAAAAGTTACTTCAATCACAGCTCCTCTAATGCCGACAGAACACTTCTTATCCAGAAATTCTGACACGAACGCGATTTATGAGACTACCAAAAGACACAGCTAGCGCTATAAAATTTGCAGTTAACAAAATTGGATACTTATAATCCCGTATTTCCCACGGGGTTATTATTCAAGCGGGATTCTATGGGTAATAATAAAATTATTTAATTAGTACTTACTATACTAAAGATTAAGTAAGTACATAAAAGATAACGATTTTGTTTGTTAGCTAGTTCATTTACTTTGCATAATGATTTGTTTTGGCAAACCTGTCTTGTCTTATATGTATGTATGTATGTTAAATACACACACATTAGTCGTAGCAATAAAAAAACTAGTTTCCTTAAACAGTTTAGTATTCATTTGAATTTTTTGAAATATAACTTTTTAAGCTTCTAAATTACACATTTTAAAGTACCACAATATTATGTAGTTTATTTAAAGTATTTTTTAGTTCTACTGATCTTTAAAGTTCTCAAAATATATCCTTACTAGCTGTGCCCCGCGGTTTCACTCGCATAATTCCTGATCCCGTGGGAATTTCAGGATAAAACATAGCCTATGTTCTTTCCCGGATCATAAGCTACCCCTGTACCAAATTTCAAGTCAATCGGTTCAGTAGTTTAGCCGTGAAAAGGTAACAGACAGACAGAGTTACTTTCGCATTTATAATATTAGTAGGGAAGTAGGGATAGGGATTGTCAGGGAATAAGTTACATGAGCCAGATAAAGGACAAGGTCGGTGTCGTGTCATATAAGGAGGTGAAGGAGGCCGCCTTAGATAGGGGCCGGTGGAGGGAGTTGTACCTGTTACACCGACAAGAGCAACAGCTCTTAAGCTGATGATGATGATAGGGAATAATAAAAAATGAAGCTGTTAATGGTCACGCTGAACTGCTAAAAGAAGGCTACAGATTTGATTCCCGTAAGAGGTAAATGTGTGTGTGAGTCACAAATGTTTATCGTGGTCTAGTTGTTTGTTTAGTGTGTGCGCGTAGTTTCTGGTTACCCTAGGAGTAATAAGGAGGAGTAGTAAACCTAGTTAGGGGTCAGTAACTGCATTTTTAGATCATTTTTATCTAGACTTTTTAGCATTTTACTATTCCATAGTGTTGAACTTGTCTACCACGCCCACTTGAAAACATCGCCTTGAATAATAAACAGTTGAATTCAGAATCATTCGTTGTCCGATGTCGTCTAATAAAACTGTTACAGCTTTATTTTTCAAACTATTTTTATATGAATACAATAATTTATGATTGTATTGATTAAAATATTTCGAAGCCGTTCAAAAGATTGAATATATATAAAGAGGCGCCTCTGACTTCCATATTATTTTCGATTTCCAAGGCCTCGACGTTTGAAACGATTTACATAATCGAATAGACAATTAATCGCTACCGAATGTGTGAATAAATTAATCGACTCGTTTAATTCGGTTTTACAAACAATTGAATTGTATGTTGGCGAAAATATTGGGTAGTCATGTTTTGAATATGAATCTATTCGATCTAACATAAAAAATATTGGGAATGAGTCTGTTATGTTTATGTTAAAATGAAAAAATATATCCTTTCCTAATAAATCAGCAATATTTACATAAATATTTCTCAATTGTTCCCAACGATTTTTCAATATTTTCTTTAACACAAAACTCGTCCAGATAATTTCAAACAACAAAAAAAGAATTAGCCAAATAAGTGTAACCGGTTTGAAGTCACGAGCTCTTGGTTTAAACGATTTCTATAAACGTTGTATTTACAGCTCTACGGGGGCAAAAATAGATCTAGAAAAGTCTTTCATCTGTTAAAAATCGTTTTCTTTACTGTCACGCACACAGTGTAGACTCAGGAATAAAAAACCTAGATACGTATGTATCTAAGTTTTTTATGTATATTTATAAGTATGTTTGTGAGTGTGGATGTTTGTTCCTCTTTCACGCAAAAAGTACTGAATGTATTTTAATGAAATTTGGTACAGATGTTCCTCATACCTAGGAATTACAGATAGGATTATTATCACAAAATTCCCACGGGATAAGGTTCCCCGCGGGTAAAACAGCGGGGCACAGGCTGTGCCGCACAGCTAGTATAAAATAAGCTTTTTTTTAGTTTTATTCTGACACTATTTCTTCTAACTTAACTCCGAAACGACTGGACCAATTTTGACTGAGCCGATATTATAAACAGCAACTAAGCCTTACATCTATCCCAAAATTCCCACGGGATCAACAGATTACATATAAATTATTTCCAAATAAAGGTTTATTGATTTTTTGTCACAATTATCGCGAGTAAATCCAAGTTTCAAATATTGGTTGTTTTGATTGCGCATGCGACTTAGCAACAAGCGATGTCTATTTTAGGGTACAGACTCGACGTCGGACACATATAAAGTACCACATTAATGAATATATTGTGTTAATTAACTTATTGACATTCATATGGAGAGACTCTTTTGGTGTTCGATAGACAAAGCGATATCCTACATTAATAGATAGATATTACATACATATAGGTATTTATTATTCGATTTAAATGTCTGTAGAAGCAACGGTTAAAGTGGGTGATGTAATTTGATAACTTTATAGATACATTTTAAATATGTTTTTGTAAATCTACCAAAAAAACATTTGATAAATTGTTCGTATATCACTTCGAAACAGACAGTTGCCTATTCGACGATTATTTTGCTTATTTTTGAAAGAACAGGTTTTTTTTAATTAATGGGAAAATGCGTGTTTGAACGCTCAAACATTTTTTTTTAGTTGGACCAACAAAATTTTTCATGTTCTTTTTAGGCCCTGTAGGCTGTAGAGTCTCTGCTCTCTGTAGTCTTCTTGTGGCATCGCTTCACAGAAAATACTGATAATCCACTAAATCTAGTTAATTAACAAGCTAAGCTACACCCATTTGGACATAGGACCAAAAGATATTTATATGTAAATATCCGAAAAAGACGTGTTTCTACAAATATCCGATATTTTTCTACTTACTAAAAATGTATGATGCAATAACGAACATTTAGGAATAAGCCGATAAGATGTTTAATTGTTAGTTATTTTTAGATGAACTGCGTTTTGGATTGGAAATTTTGGGACTAAAATCTTCTTATTTTAACATAATCATTCATCATCTCATTATAGTAACTGACCCCTAAGTTCGTAACTTGTATCTAGGGTTCGAAACTTGTATATACTACGCACAAACTCATTCACACACACACCCAGACCGAGATAAACATTTTCTGCCTTATTTGCGTTGCATTTTTAGTCTGGTTTAGCACTAAACCAGGTTTTACAATCAATTTTGAGTACTGTCAAAGTGACAGATTTGACTGACAGGGTGTCAAATGCTTACCAGGTTTTGTTAAACCGGACTAAAATTGCAACGCAAATAAGACCGTTGTGGTTCACACAAATATTCACCACGCACGGGAATTGATTTCTTTGATTTGCGCGATTGAGAATATTTTATTCTTAGATAAGTCACTCTAATTTTATTGTACACATTGAAATAAAACTAAACACTCAGTTTACACGAAAAGGAAAGAAAGTACTTACACCTATCGACTAACATTTCATTTTCATTTATTGTTACACGTCACCCTAGATCGATCGATATTGATGAATTAACAGTATGAATGTTCTTGATTTTTTCTATATTTTTTTACAACATAGGGTATGTCATCCTAACTATGCTAACTAATATTATAAATGCGAAAGTAACTCTGTCTGTTTGTCTGTTACCAATTCACAGTTAAACTACTGAACCGATTGACTTGAAATTTGGTACAGGGGTAGCTTATGGTTTGGGAACGGACATAGGCTATGTTTTATCTCGAAATTCCCACGGGATCGGGAACTACGCGGGTGAAACCGCGGAGCGCTGCTTGTAGAGTATAAAGTACCTATGTTGTGGACAATAAAAACATTTAGAACATTAAGAACATTCCAAATTATTCCCAATAAAATCGGAATTTACGAAACTGCGAAGTGCTGTTAATATCGCATATTGAAAATAAAGGAGGAATCCAATGAAGAATGTATGAATATTGGACTGCGTTATACGACTGTCTTTGCTATTGGTATAATACACAAGACCAAATATATACCAAGCTATAGTCCATACATGTGACTGCGACGTGACTTTGTCTACAAACTGGTTTCTCGCATACTTTCTTAAAAATGAACTCAGAAACGTGTCTCCTACCTACTTTACCTTATTTCATTCATTTCTATATATTTTTAATATCTATCTTTGTATTCTGGCGAGTTATTGACGGAAGTTGGAATTGGATATAAGACATAGATTCTTTTTGCGACTTTTTTAATATTTATGATGACATGTACATAGATTTATTATAAGTACTAGCGGCGCCCCTTGGTTTCACTCGCGTAGTTCCCGTTCCCGTGGGAATTTCGGGATAAAAAGTATCCTGTGTTCTCTTTCCCGGACCATAAGCTACCCCTGTACCAAATTTCAAGTCAATCGGCTCAGTAGTTTAGCTGTGAAAAGCTAACAGACAGACAGACAGAGTTACTTTCGCATTTATAATATTAGTTAAGATTAGGATTAGGATATATAGGTATATGTACTAGCGACCTATTCCAACTATGCACGGGAGCAATATTTCAATTAAAATAACAAACCGTTAAAATCATACCTATTCTATATAATTATTCAAATTTCGAATAGTTTTACCCGCAATGATTTTAACTTTGAGGAAATTGGGATAAACTTTTAAAACTTGGTTTGTGGGACCTTACAATAACAAATCATTTATTTTTTATTGTATTATCTATTTTTTATCTTTAAATGTTATACACACTAAAATTTTACTTCAAAATAGACTCGAACCGCCATAAAGAGGCGATTCGCTAACCAAATAAGTTGCCGAGGTCATGAGGTGTGAAAATATAAAAACCTGATGTTGATAGCTCATTAAAATGTTTGCAGTATTGTTATCATTCAAAATATAGAAGTGTTAATGTATATAATGTTCTGACCTCAGGTTAGGGTCAAATGGTCAGCCAGTATCTTTTCCTGTTATCTGAGGTAATGTATGTGTCTACGATCCAAGTGCCAAGTCTGGAACCTTCGACTCGAGATACTTAGATTACGAAACTTCTAGACACTTTACTTTAAAATATTTAAGAAATTGTAGTTGGTGGGAAGCTGGCGAAGGGTAGGAGTTGGAATTGAATGGAAGAAACTTTTGCCCAGCAGTGTGACGATATAGGTTGACAAAAAGACAATAAAAATATTAAAAGCATACCTATATTGAATGAGGCTTATGTCCAGCAGTGGACTGGGATATGCTGAAGATGACTTAACATAGATTCATCATCATTAGATCATATGTCCGCACTGAGGGGCTCGACACTACCTTTTTTTTTTACGGGGGGGAATGCATTTATTCATTTTATTTCATTTTTATTTCGCAAGCGGCGGGGATGCCTAAATGCATTCCCCTGATGGAGTGGTGGCGGTCCTACCCACTAAAACCCCCCGGTGCATCAGCACAGCACATATATATCACGGCGACAGGAACTGCATCCGCGTCTTCGCGATTGTGCAAACCCAGTGAATGGGTCTCATCTCGGGTACCTGGTGTACCCTGGGGGCCAAGGTGTTCGAGCCTACCCTCAATAGCGAGATTAGGTTTTAGTCAACCACGCTGGCCAAATGCAACCTGCATTTGACTTCACTCAGAAATCAGAACCTTTTCTTCTTTTATTACGATATTATCCTTCACTATAAAACAACTACAATATGACAGTTGCAGAGCGTGTGTGATCATTCAATGGGGGAGATCTATGTTCATTCAGCAGTAGACGTCAAATTGCGGCTTAATATAATGACAATGACGCATCTACCCATTGAAATAAACTCCTTTAAAAGGACTAAATTTATGACACGTTACAAATAATAAACAACAATTTTTACTGCGACGAAATTTAGAATAATTGATGGTGAGGTCATAGACGCCATTTTCGGCTGCTCCGACCTTAATTTGTTCATGTACCTATATTTTAAATAGTAGCTTGTGAATAGAGGATGGTGGGGTCTCTTAGATTAGTCGTATAAGATATACCCTATTTATCTAAGTTTTAAATGTGTGATAACTTTATACTTATATTAGCTTTTGCCCGCGACTTTGTCCGCGTGGAATAATGACTTCCGGCAGAATTTGGGTTTTCCCCCTTTTCTCGCCCTAGGGGGGGGGGGGGGGGGGGGGGAGAATTTCCAAAAATCCTCTCTTAGCGGATACCTACGTCATAACATCTAGCTGCATGCCAAATTTCAGCCCGATCCGTCCAGTCGTTTGGGCTATGCGTTGATAGATTACTATGTCAGTCAGTCAGTCACCTTTGTATACATACATATATATTTAGATACCCTATTTATCTAAGTTTTAAATGCGTGATAACATTGTACTTATACTTGTAAGCGGAGAGATTTAACAACACAACTAAATCTCTTCAAGTTTCAGTCCTTTATGCGTGCTGGTAACATTACAATAATCCTAATAATGCTTAGCCAAACTGTTTCTCTAATAATACCTGTTATATAAAGTTAACTCGTTAAATGGATTACAATAACAAGCATAAAATGATCCCGGATTTTCAAAGTATCTGATTAAGAATGTAAACTAAAACATAAATATTGTTTGCGAAGTGTTTATTAATACATTTTATTTCATTGGCCGGTTTGCTAGTGATGTCAACGTTAAGGTGCTGGAGAGCGATTCACTAACGCAAAACATCTTTACATCCAAGAAATCATCGTTGAAACATCGGATGTCACCAAATCGGTATTCTGTAGTTACAACTGTGCAATCGTAGCGCTTCAACGATGTCAACGGCGCGACATAGAACTAAAATATAGTGTATGAAAAACGGTATTCTGTAACACAAAACATCCTCGCCTTCGACGACAACGGTGACTTCGCCTTCGATTTTAACTGTCAAACCGTAAAGCTTTAAAATGGTGGATGTTTCCTTGGATGTAGACGATTAACATGTAAATTATCGTGTAATTTTACTAACAAAGTTGATCAAAATCTATTAAATAATCTTTTATGTTTTATTATTTCATCAGAAATCAAATATAAGGATAACAAAACAGATATTTTAACCATGTCCCTAGTTAACTATTTCTATGAGAGAAAGTCTTTTATTTACGTGTATAGGTACTAGCAGCGTCCCGCAGTTTTGCCCGCGTAGTTCCCGCTCCCGTAGGAGCGGGGAATTTATACCAAAAACCTTCCTCTTCAATGACTTTATCTATTTAAAAAACCTCTTTAAAATCCGTTGCGTAGTTTTAAACATCTAAGCCTACATACGGACAGATAGTGGGAAGCAACTTTAGGTAATGAAGAAGATGTATAATATCCTCTCAGTACATACAAAAATAATCTAAAAAATAAAAACACAAATAATATGTTTATTAAATTTATTAAAGTTGGTGACCGTGTCGTATAAGAAGGTGAAGGAAGCCGCTTTTACACAAGCTGTATTATTTCAGTCCAGACTGCACACCGCTAATCCGTTCGACCCGTATTTTATTTAAGTATTTCCATGTCACAATAATCGAATACCCAGTTTCCAGGTCTCTGTTTGCACCTCTGCCTGTAAAAAAAAACAATCTTTGAATTATACCTGAAAGAAACATAACATCAAGTTCGAAACTTGTATCTAGCTAGGGTATCAGAAACTACACACACCCAGACAGAGATAAACATTTGTGGTTGATACAAATATTCGTCCAGCAACGGGAATCGAACCCGCAACCTTACGGAAAAAGAAAAGAAGTTATGTTTATTTATAGAAAAATAAATTTAATGTAAAAACACTGACCTTAAGGAAATACAGTGGCCTGCTGCTTAGTTTCTTCTATAAATCCATTAGTCATCCGTTAGAATAATATGTGGGGCATCACTTTTACAAGCTTTTGTATATATAATAATGTTTTCATTTAGAAATAAATATTTAAAACAAGGACGGAGCACTTGTATATGACATTGTGACATGTGACCATTGATTGTCAGTATTGTCACCATTGTTTGTTTTGAAATTTGAAATCAGTGTTGTCATTAAATACAGTACAAAATTAAATGTCAAATAATTATTTTTCAAGTCTAAAATGATATATTTAATTAAATATTAATTAATAATAAATAAAACATGTTTCATGCATACGTATTGTGCATTTATATTAACTTAAAATGACGAAATAAATTTAATATCGGTTAGTCGAGATTTTTCTCGATTATACTCTAGATTAAACATAGCAACACTGCAAACATCCTAGACATCGTCGTTGTTCGGCAGATCGTCGACGAGCTTAGGTAGCTTAACGAATACGGTTTTTATCACGGTTGTTTTTAAAAGCGATGTCTCCGATGCAACATCTGTGAACTCGTCGTTGTTAACATCCGTGATGAGTTTGTTAGTGAATCGCATTGCTGATTTTATTAACATGTTTTTAAGACAACAACTATATAATAACTAACTATAATTTAAAACTATTGCTATAACTTTGCGGTTTTTCTAACTTAAATAACATAACATAATCATTCAGTACATAATCTCATTATAGTAACTGACCCCTGAGTTTGAAACTTGTATCTGGGCTAGGGAACAGAAACTACGCACACACTCATTCACACACACACCCAGACCGAGTTGAATATTTATGGTTTACACAAATATGCACCCCGCACGGGAATCGAACCCGCGACCTTACGGATGACAGTCCGGCATGGTGACCACTCTGCTATCGAGGTCGTCAAATCTCATAGACGTTAATGTGGTAATTTCGTTACCAATTTTCCTGTATCGAAAAGTCTCTGTTGGTAAGCGTCAGAAAGTTTGACAATTAGATTATCCCTGATTATCCCAATGGCCGAAAGTAATTAGTAAAGTAAATCTACTACTCAAGAAAATAACTAATTTCTTAGCTACTAACAAAAATACTACGCATTATGTTTTAAGAACCAATATCAATTACCAAATATGTACCTATGTGCGCGGTATCAGAAACTACGCACATATCTTAGCCCTAGATACAAGTGACAAACTTAGGGGTCAGTTACTATAATGAGATGATGTAGTGAATGATTATATTATGTTCGTTCGTTCACGCATCACTTCAAAACGGGTGAACCAATTTGGCTAATGCTATTTTGTTATGTTCGTAATTTTGAGGATGGTAGAAATGATATAGCGTGGTTGAAAATTTCGGGATTTCCTCGGGGAATATTGAAAGCTTGCGAATCTGGGGCGGGTTAATAGTTTGACGCTGTTCGGGTCGCAATTTGCAATGAAATTTGACGATCAAATTCACGACCGAGTGATGTAGTTTGTTACTACATCCAACAGTAGTAGGTAGGGTTACTATCTTAGGAGTAGAGAGTATTGTAATCATGTGCTGCTATGTCAAAAGTTGCCCAGAAGTTACGCGTTCGATTCCCGCTCAAGAATATGACTGTTATTTTTCATGTTTTCTACCATAACCTGTTATATGTTTTCTATCCATGTCCCTACTCACATTTAGTTTGAGACCAGGTGGCGATGTATGATATACATCCGAATATATTTATTTATTTAATTCACTGTAAGTCGTTCAGTGTTCGCACCAGTCAATCCCGACCTTAAGGAATGTTAAAGCAATGAATATGACAAGATTAACTGCGGTGGCCTGTTTACATTATATTATTTGGTAATGTCTACTACTCGTGGTTTGAACTCTAGCATTTGATACATTTAGATAAAGCGCCTTATATTTGAATACCTTATTTAGTTGAATATAAAGGGTAATTATTTATCTAAAAGTACTTACTTATAACGTAGAATTTGTGTAGATTTCTTTTATCTTGTGTCTGAGAATGTACTAGAATTTATTTGTTTTTTTAACCGACTTCCAAAAAAACAGGAGGAGGTTCTCTATTCGACGTGTATATTTTTTTTTTTTGTGTGTTTGTTACGCGATTTCTTTGTAATCATGAATGGAGCATTTTAAAATTCTTGTTCCATTAGAAAGCGGATATTCGCGAAGTGGTCCCATGTCAAGGAAATCTGGATCTGATGATGGGATCCAGGATAAATCGAGGAAAAACCCGCAACAATGTAGGCTGGGATGTCGATTGACATTATTAAAAGTAAAACTACATGTGACCCGTGGTTTTGCTCGCGATATTCTTGATACCATAAGAATTTCTGGATGAAAATTTTTTGGCTGTATTCTTTCGTATTTAAATCAAATGCTGTTCACAATGTATGGGGTTTAGATATAAAAATGTCCTGTTTTTTAATTCTTTAACACACACTGAAATAAACCCGAACCTACAACATTTTTTAAAAATGTTTTTTATACTATTATTGGTACCTATTACAGATATATCTTCAGAGCGTTTTCATAAAACTTTTCGTAAAAAAATATATTTAGATATTACAAACAAACACTGCACCAGATTAGATTGTATATATTATTTTAATTAATAAATAGACAGTATAAACGTCATCCTCTATTTTCGTTTTTATTTTGACTTTGGTTAATTTTCTAAAAAGTTCTTATACCTTTGTGGTTATAAAGAAGTTTTGTAATAAAATGATGGTTTAATTGGGATGATGAAGTTAAAAAGAAGTAATCAAATGCATGGTTGTGTTAGATTATGAATCATGAGTAACATCAGCTCATGGGACAGGATTCAAGCGGTACCCGTTGAGGTTGAACTGCTCGACACTTATAGAGCAGCGAAAAAATCCATGCAAGAGGCTATGGCCCTCGCAACTCTCGCGGCAATCGTGGGAAACGACCTCTCCTTGCCAAATGTAGTCTCTGCTATGGTGAGCGAGGAGAGGTCTTGGATTGGAGTGTCCACCTTTTGTGAGGTCATACTCTCGCAAAAAAAAGCTGCGGAGAGAGAGCGCAAAGACCTCTCCACTAATACTATTCGCAGCAGAAGGTTGGGCAGACGGAAGCGGGACTACCACTTTGTCCTGCAACCACCCTACGCCCGACCTGCGGCAGTGATCCCCGGGGGGAGATCCACTGCCGCCATATAGATCTCGAGGTGGCGCGCGGTACTTTTGGAAGGGGGTAACTCAACATCTGTCGCCTAGAGCTACATTCTAGCTCAGAGAAGAAAGCCTTAACAGGGTAGAGGCGCTGTCCGGGATCGTAGTAGCGTGCAGCCGCGTTTCTTCCGGTTTCGGCCATAAGCGCAGAGGTGGCACACCAAGGGGTTTTAGTCGGTAAGCGCGTCGCCGCTCCATCTTTGCGGCGCGGAGTCCGACATACCCCGTCGTTCTCCTGGACAGAGGAAAGACGTAAAGTCTTCCTCCCAAAAAAAGGATTCAAGTGATCCACGAGTCAAAATCTCTTCTGGAGGAAAATTTAAGCGTATTTTGTAGAAGGAGACTTGCTTCCCACTAAAAAATTTAAAATAAAGTTAATTTAAAAAAATAAGAAACCGACTTCAGCACTAAAAAGTAAGAAAATAATTTAAAATAAACGATATTATTAATACATATTTATAATTAGTTACTTTTGAAGTCGGTGACAGCCAAAGCCTTCATTAATATTATAGGCGCGTCTCGTGCTATCTTATAAGGAAAAAAAACTATCCTGGGCTGGCACTGACTCCAAAAGTTACTAATTATAAATATGTATTAATAATATCGTTTATTTTAAATTATTTTCTTACTTTTTATTGCTGAAGTCGGTTTCTTATTTTTTTAAATTAACTTTATTTTTGTATTTGGTTGATTGAGTCTCAGAATCTATTATTATTGGACTGACTCAAAAAATTGATTTCGTGTTGTATAGCCCATTAATCGAGATAGGCTATTCGCAATAAAACATCACGCAATCATTAGAAGCGGAACTAACGGGAGTTAACCAAAAACTATTTCGTTGAACTACAGCTTGGAAAATATAAATTATAGTAAAGCCCCGATTTAATTCCAATCCCGTGAGAATTTTGGGATAAAAAGTAGATGTGTTCACTTCAATTCAACAAAATCTGTACCAAACTTCATATAATTTGGTTCAGCAGTATTTGCGAGAAAGAGTAACAAACATCCACCAACGACCTAAACTTTCGCATTTATAATATTAGTAGAATAGATAATATAGCGGCGTCTAGCAGTTTCACCCGCGTGGTTCCCGTTCCCGTGGGAATACGGGGACAAAATATAGCCTATGTTACTTAGGGTGAATGTAGCTTTCTAATGAAAAAAAAATATTAAAATCCAGTACTTTTTGAGTTTATTCGTTACATACAAAAATACAAATCTTTCCTCTTTATAATATTAGTGTAGAAGTGTAGATTAGACAGGACAGAGAAAAGCCTAATTCTAAGCCAAATAAATTGGCTTAGAACTGAGACAATTCTTCTCGACTGTAATTTCCTAATCGATGGTAGATTCACAAAATGTTTACGGAAAGAAGACAATCTAGTTGACTATTTTGGCCTTTAATTATTTTGTTAAAGTAATCTATTTTGTATTAAAGCAATTTATTTTCAGTCTCTTTGACGCCTTTCGAACAATTTGATTGTGAATATTGTTTATACGAGAAAAACATTCTCCTGAGTGGCAATATTTTATCCGAAATGTTCAGCAGAAATAATAAAGTTTAACTCGTAATACATTATATTTTCCTGCAGCCTGGTCTAGGGTTGTCACTATTGACAAATTCTAAATATGACCGTTATATACTATTATTATATTTATATAGTAATGGGATTATTACGTTACGATAGGCAGTCGCTTCACGTAAAATACTGACATTCCTCCAAATCTGGTTAAACTGAAAACCGACCCCAAAATAGACATGGGATTAAGGTTCGGAAAAGAAGAAGAATATTATTTTTATAATAATGGTAAAATGATGTCAAAAGTTTTGATTTTAATTTCGTATATTAAGTTACGCGTATAACCCACAGAATACATACTAGGGACAACACTATAGTATGATACTGACATAATACGAGTATTGGCTCCGAATATCGACTTATCAAAAATTCAACGTTCCCTTTTTAGTTTTCATCACATCCGTTTCGAGGCTCCTTTGATTTATTATTCGCTCATTTTATTATTCACTATTGTATATAGATACGGATTTGATATTTGCCCTCTTTCAAAAAGCTCACAAGGTAATATACTTACAAGTAGTACTTACTCATATTACAAAGTTGAAGAGAAAAAATGAATGTGTATGTTGAAATGTTTGGTTGAACGCGCAAATACCAGACAATAGTGGATCGAATTATAAAAATATTTAAGTGTTTTTTATTCAGCTTCAATTTAGCTGATTGACTATAAAACTTTTAGGTTATTTCTTCTCGGCTGATGGAATTTCCGAATCGGTGGTGTATCTACCACCGATTCCTTTGACATTCATAAAGTGCTTCTTAAAAGCCATATCTGAATGAACGATTTTTTTAATTTTGGTTCAACGCGCACTCAGAAAGTCACAAACTACTGGATAGAATCCAAAAAGATCTTTCATTATTTCTATTCGCTTCAATTCACCTTATATTCTAAAACATTACACCCCTAGACCGGACGTCGGCGTTTAGCAAATGTTTAATAAAAACAATAACATTTTATCACCATTACACACATGTGATAAAGAGTTCATTGAACCCTAGTCTCGGGTATATTCCTGGACCAACTCGTTACCAAGATTTATTTTCAGTAGGTATGTGGCAACATTGCGTTTGTTTTTTTAGAATATACAGAACAGATATTGTGTTGAAATTGTTCTGAATTGAATGAGTGAATGAGCTGATGAGTGATGGATTTTTGGATAAGGTCTGTGGGATGTTAGTTATTTATTTAAAAATTGGTTTAATTAAAACGTAGGCAACTTTACTTTATTTATTTAGCATTTAATTATGATTGAATTATGTGCTATGAGACCAATGGGACAGTAAATACTTTAGTAAAAAGCAGCGCCAAATAAATGCTGGCCGAATTGAAACTTTCTGGAGAGAGAATTATCAATAAATGTTGTCAAAAATATTTTTGGGGTTTGTAAAATAAAAACACAAATTTTGCAATTTTAAACTAAATAAAAATCTATCCTACTAATATAAAACCGAATGTTTGTGAGTATGGATGTTTAGATGTAATGCTGTGTGGATGTTTGTTCCTCTTTCACGTAAAAACTACTGAATAGATTTTAATAACATTTGGTACAGATGTTCCTCATACTAAGGAATAACACATAGGATACTTTTTATCCCGAAATTCCCACGGGATTTGGATTCACGCGAGTAAAACCGCGGGGCACAGCTAGTAAATAAATAAATTTAGTGTAGCCTTTAAGCACTTAGGTTGTTACTCTTCACGGTCAAACGGCTAAATGGATTTGCATGTAATTTGGTACACGTATAGTTTATTGCCTGGATTAACATATAAGATATATTTTATCTTCAAAATTCTGATGCGATTGAGATTTATACGGGTAAAGCCGCGAGACACGGCAATAAGTATAAAATAAGTTTTTAGATAAATTAGGTATTGCATTTTTAAAATGGTGTACTTACTAATATAAACCTTATACTAACTTACTATATAATATTACAAAAAATATATATACCTAAGAAAATAATTATAACATAAATATAATAATGAAAAGACCGCGTTGAAATAAATTAAGAACCTCCTGCTTTTTTGAAGTCGGTTAAAAAGGACAAACAGCACAACCTTAATTTTTATTTGTGAACTAAAAAACATATTCCAAACATAATTATATAAAATTAGAAATGTGTACTTAATTTTAACATAGAAACAAGTTTTCTGTTAATGGCACTAACTTCAATTTGAATTAATTGCGCGGGTCCAATGTCAACAGGTTACAGTAAACTACGATTAAATGTTGATTAAACACTCCTTAAACAACTGTTATTAGAGGTTTAATAATCAATTAATCATAGTAAGTTCTTATTAATAATGCATTTTAGAGGGAGCTCGCAGTTTTTTATATCTATACTAATACTAGCGGCCCGCCCCGGCTTTGCACGGGTCCAATTCTCGTAGTTTTTTTTTACATAAAGAACCTTCTCTTGACAATAAAAAACATAACAAAAAAAAGAATTAGCGAAATTGGTCCAGGTGTTTTTGAGTTATAAAATTACAACGAAAAGTAGCATAAGGATTATAAAGTGAAAATATTTGATTATTTGTTTGCAATGAATAGGCTCCGAAATCACTAAACCAATTTGAAAAAATATAGTAGTTCATAGAAGTTATTTTAAATTATAGTACACCAGCTGTGCCCCGCGGCTTACCCGCGTAGTTCCCGATCCCGTGGGAATGTGGGGATAAAATTATGGTAAAAACCTTCCTCTTGAATTACTCTATCTATTACTGAAAACTGCATCAAAATCCGTTGCGTAGTTTTAAAGATCTAAGCATACATAGGGACATAGGGACAGAGAAAGCGACTTTGTTTCATACTATGTAGTGATAGTTCATAATCAAAAAATATATTTTTGTAATAACTTAAATTACTCATATGAACCAGCTCTTCCAGAGGTTTAATTTTCGTTCCTACTGGTTCCATTGAGTAGTTCAATCAAATCGACCGTATAACAATAGAGAAAAATATTCAATTTATTTATTCGTTCTCATAAACATGGGTCATATAAGTATTTGATACAAATGATTACAAGTCCTCCATGAGAATATTCTCAATGGCCGATCATGCATAATTTCGATGACAAAAAGTTCCCAGTAGTTCGACGATCAAACTAGTGATAACGAACGAAATTATCGTTGCCAGCGAAATAGAACAACAAAACAAATATACTAAATAAAAACAATACAGTTATCATAATCTTTATGCACCAACAAATGCGATTATAACCAATAGTTGGAGCAAAAACGTCTTTGTAAAACAAGGTGCACGAGTGCGTTGACCTATCGAGTAAAATAAGTGAGTAAATAGCGTGATATATAGCATTATATACCAACTGTATATAGTAATTACCATTATATGTAATGGTGGATATTCTTTTATGCAACTTAGTATGTAAATTGTGTAGAAATGAGACTTCTTGGCTGTTGTTAGGGTGCGTTCTGTATTGATAGTCTAGCTAGAGAATTTGTTGTTAGAATATGATGATTATTTATTATGTGATTGCATAATAACAGATAAGATTATGTGGATTAAAATAACTTGTAGTGATAAACATTTATTTGACTGTTTCTCATTCTAATTTTCTAAAGAATGTTACGAATAAGTTTACATTTTAGCGTACACCTTGGAAAACGATAATTCTAAATGTAATTTTAAATCGTTACTATATCATATCTTGCTTTTTATCAACTGCACCCTTAATTTCGTTTATTACTTAGTATATCTTAGGTGTCACAAGCGACGCACACACACCCATACGGCACATCTAGACCGAACTTAACATTCTTTTTTTTTCAGTATGAGATAAACATTTGTTGATCACATGTATTTACTTCATACGGGGATCAAATCCCTTTGGCAGTCCAGGAGATAAGGCCATTAAGATCAATGGGTCCCATCTGCGTAGATCTAGTCTAGTTGGCCTATAAAGAAAGCCGTTGTTATTGAAAGTAAATTTTATCTTTACGTTAATTTCGTATAGATAAAATGGTGTTGTAATCAATTAAGGGAGAGTCTAGACCCAGATAAATTTCGTATCAAATCTTATCGCTTGATTAATCGGTAAAAACTGATAAGCGCTTGAGGAAAATACTCTTTACTATTTAATTTTAATGTTTAGAAGACAGATTGTCGCCATTTTTAAAGGAACTAGTTGCCTGTTTGTGGACACATTTAGAGCTTTATTATTACACATACAAGGTTTAATTCAGTACAGCAATTCTCAAATATGAGTCGACACGCTAAGAAGAAGAAGTACAGCAATTACTTTACCAATGTACTTATATCAAAACGGGTGAAACTGCGGGTTAAACTACTACATTATAATATATTGACAAATAAGGTAAATTAATATAAATTCAACTATAATAAATAATGAGATTAGAGTAATAGGTGTGAATGAAATGAAGGATAACCCTTCTTTAGTCCCTTGTTAAAACATAATTAATTATCTCCTAAACTCTCGTATTACCAACCCTCTACATTACACTATAATCACTACATAGTATAAAACAAAGTCGCTTTCTCTGTCTCTATGTCCCTATGTATGCTTAGATCTTTAAAACTACGCAACGGATTTTGATGCGGTTTGTTTTAATAGATAGAGTGATTCAGTGGGAAGGTTAAATTAAATTTTTAGGTTAAATTTTATCCCCATATTCCTCCGGGAACGGGAACTACGCGGGTGAAACCGGGAGGCGCCGCTAGTAGTATAATATTATGAAGAGGAAAGATTTGATTGTTTGTTTGTAACGAATAGTCTCCAAAACTACTGAACCGATTTAAAAAAATCTTTCACTAATGGAAAGCTAATTTATCAGTGCGTCACATTGGCTATATTTTATACTCGTATTCCCACGGGAAAGGGAACTACGGGGGTAAAACCGCGGGGCGGTGCTAGTTGCGGATAAAGTGATATACATTTCTTAACTAAACTAACAAGGAGATTGGCAGAAACATACAAATATTTAACACTAGCAGTGGTCCGCGATTTCGTACGCTAGTTCCTGTACCTGTGTACGGGGATAAAATATAGCCTATTTCATACGCTGATAATGTAGCTTTCCATTAGTGAAAGAATATTGAAAATCGGTTCAGTAATTTTTGAGTTAAATCGTTACAAACAAACAAACGATTAAAATTTTCCTCTATAAAAATCTTTCCACTTTATAATATTAGTGTAGGTACAAAACATGTCGCTATTTGCACAAATGTGTAAAAATGAAAATAGATATCAAACAGATAAAGTCTTAAACAAAGATAAGTTGTTTATACTCGTACTTTTACTATAGTTAAACAGTTTTTCTATTTGTTTGTTTGCTTGCACCTACGCAGAAACAAGAGTACTGTATTTGCGAGTGGGAAGTTTTCCCAAATTAGTTTTATCAAAGTTTGTTTTTTGTTGCTTCGATATTTATTGGCTTAACAACTGTTAGATGTTTGAGGGCTTTCTCTATGTAATCTGATGGTTATAACTTACTAGCTGCGCCCCGCGGTTTTACCCCCATAGTTCCCGTTTCCGTGGGAATACGGGGATAAAATGCAGCCTTTAGCCTTCCTCGATAAATGAGCTATGTAACACGGAAATAATTTTTCAAATCGGACCAGTAGTTCCTGAGATTAGCGCGTTTAACCAAACAAAATAAATTCTTCCGCTTTATACCGGGTGTCCCGTAAGTAGTGGACCAACGGTTATGTGAATAAAAATAACATCAAAATAAGTAATAGATTTTGTAGAATTAAGAAAAATGAGCACATAGTACGATAATTTCACCTAAATACTAAAAAACGTTATAACTTCAAAACTATGAGGCCTAGGACAATAAATTTTGGTGATTCTGGTAGATAACGGTTTCCCCTATCCCCCACATCCCGTTGGTCCACTACTTACGGGACACCCTGTATATTAGTATAGATATACATAAGTTAAAACATTATCAGTAGGGGAAGCAATTCTAAGGCCGGTGTCTTGAATTTAGCGGGCAGCGGGGCGCTAGCGGAGCGGGAGCGCGAGCGGAGCGGGAGCGGGGAGATACTTTCCGTGTATTTCAATGGACCGGTTTTTGAACACAGCGGAGCGGCAGCGGAGCGGGAGCGGGCAATGAGCGCTTTGCGCAAAGAGCTCGCTTTGCGCAAAGAGCTCGCTTTGCGCTCATTTAGTGTTGTGAAATTTAATTTTGTGACGTGTCGACATGTCCTCCGACGTGATAGTACAAATAATTATTTTAACAATTTTTTATATATTTTTTTTTGTTTATCATTAATTTTTTACGAACCTATAATCTATATATAGGTATAAAAGAAAATTGGTAGGGAGGTAGCTAAGAACCAGGAGAAGGACATAGGATACTTTTTATCCCGAAATTCCCATGAGAACGGGAACTACGCGAGAGAAACCGCGGGGCACAACTAGTTTCCATTAAATGAAACAAGGAGTACGTACCCAGTTTTATACGTTGTTGGGCTTAATTGCCTTTGTTTCACATTAAAAATGTAAGAAAGAACAGCTTCATTCATTTCGCTCTTTAAAAATACTGATAGATTATAAGCGAACTGTCATATTTTATTTTTCTCATAGGCCAAACCGAGTGAACCTATCATCCGGATTAGTCTAAGAGCTAAAAATTAAGTTTAAATCTAATAACGTTAAGCACTCATTCTTGTATAGTCCTAGAAATTGTCGGGACATTGTCTTTGTTCTTCATAATTTCTATAAAATTCGACTTTTATTTTCCTTGCCCTATAATAGAGATTCACTTCTTCTTTCGCTCACAAGAAATCAAATAAGTATGAATCAAAAAGATGTTGTCGCTGTTGTTCAGACATTTCGTTCATCAATAAAAACAAATTTTCTACTTCTTGTCAAGTCTAGTCGAAAATAAAGACAAATATCTGAATGTCCCAACACTACAGCGCTATAGCGCCGCGGGGGTTATTCCTGTCTGATCCACCTAATATTTGCCATTCCGGTCTGATCCCCTGCCCTCTTTGACAGGTAAGTACTTTCAAGAATAAACATTCAATCATCACAGGAATTTCAATATGCAGTTTTGATTTAGTAAATAAATATTTCGAAGAAATACTGAATCTACTGTGTTGTTTGTTACTTTTTTCCTATAGGTTCGACATCGACCATGTCAAAGATAAAAGATTTGTATATTTTCTGCCTGTGAAAGTTGATTGAAATTGATTCAGTCGTTTTAGATATTGGTCGGAACAAACAGACAGACATTTTTTATATATAATTTTTTACTTCGTACAATAATGAAGTAAGCTATAAAGATTTTGGGGGTTGGCTATAGATCTCCGGTACCTGAATTTGATGATGCTGTTTGTTTGGGGGTGTTCTAGGGGCTCAACATAACACATTTAAACTGTTTTTAGAGTAAAGAAACGCATTATTGAGTTGTCAAATCATACATAGACAAAAAGTTTCTAAAAAATTGATTAGGTTTTATTCAAATAGGTCAACATTTTGGTTAGGTTATGTTAGAACTGCGACCACACAACGCGCGAACCGAGCGAGCGAAGCGACCGTGCCGCGGCAGCGGCCGGCGAAGCGTTAAAATATATTTGCGGAGAATTCTGTATGAAACTTCAAAATTTTTTTAGAAAATTAGTGAATAAGTGAACGAATAGAATGACTGAACGGTGATAATCGAAAGGCTCTATATTCTGTGGTCTCTATGATTTAACGACATAATCTGTGATCTAATGCAATATCTGCCAAAATTGCTTGATTTTTCACGTATTTCCATAGGATTTTATTAATTTTGTAATTAATTTATAATGCGTTTCTTTACTCTAAAAACAGTTTATATGGGTTATAATGAGCCTTTAAAACACCCCCAAATAAACAGCATCATTAAATTCAGGTACCGAAGATCTATAGTCTTACCGATATTGGAAATGAAGTACCACGGTACCATCAAGCTAAAGGAGATATACTTAGAATTTCTTATGCTAAAATTTATTTTTAGAATATTTAATATTATATTTTATACTAGCGGCGCCCCGCAGTTTCTCCCGCGTAGTTCCCGTTCCCGCAGGAATATGGGGATAAAATTATGCTAAAAACCTTCCCACTGAATCACTCTATCTAAAAAAACCGCATCAAAATCTGTTGCGTAGTTTTAAAGATCTAAGCATACAAAGGGACATAGCGACAGAGAAAGCGACTTTGTTTTATATTAAGTAGTGATTTAGAAATTTACGCATAAAGGTTATGCTCTCCTGGTACTTCTAATCACTCTCCAAAGAAAGTCCAATTAATACGTAATTTGTGAATCAATTTAACTCAAGTTTTTACACTTTTACATTTCTGTTCTCCTGGTATTCAAAAACAATTATTGTAATTTTTTTAAATACATAATGTTGGTTGAACAAAAACCTCTACATTATATTTTGTTGCCGACTGTCCTAAATAATGTGGTAATACTTAGGGTATTATACACCCCTATATTGAAATTAGGATACTTATTAATTTGAGGATATCAGTAGCATTAACTGAACCCATATATCGAAGAATAAAATAGAAGGGGATGATCAATTTGGCAGCCATAGTAATACCTAAATAATGTTCACCTAATTACATAGTTGCTAACTGCGCGCGGCTCGCGGCATCATCGTAGGTACAGACTACAAAGTAAAATTATTTATTATTTAATTCCCGGTCGCTCGACCTCCCCGCCTCCACCGCCCCCCCGCCCCCGCGCCCATCTTCGTCGCAAGCGCCGCGGCCGCTCAGCTACACCAACCAGTTCGTTCACGGCTCACGTGCCGCGAGGTTGTACGCAAATCTAACGCCATGTTTAATTAAAATTACTAGTTTTACCTATCAATTTACTTCTCGTGAGTACATACATGGTATGGTATCAAAACTCAGGGATAGACGCGGAAATGTAGTGAGTGTTTGTGTGATTCGGAAAATGGAATGCGACTGTTCCCAGGGCTAGTCCTAGGCTAGGACTCCTAGCGACCTGGCCCTGGCCTGGGATCAATAACCATTTAGAACTTCGGTGAAAACTAAAGGTAAATAATAATACCTACCTAAGTATTAACTTACAGTATTTTTTACGTACTTAAAAAGTTAGGTTTTTATTTTTAATACGATTAATATTCTAGTACCTAATAATAATTATTATTACGTGTACTTACCTCACTACGTAACAAATCGTAATAAAAATAGGCAATTACCTATTATTGATACGATATGACGGAACAGGTCATGTTAGGTACGTAATATCAATCGTAGTAAAAATGAATACTAACTTCTTAATTAAACACACCTAAATTATTGTAAATAGTAAATACCTACCTAGCCAATACGGTGGTCCAGGAGGTGATTTTCGCATAAGTCCCTAATGTTATGTTACAAAGTGTTCGACCGCGGCCGATTTCTTCCATAGTTATACCTACATCATTTAGCCGGTTCTAAGCCCGTAAAGAATGAAGAAAGTTAGAAATGTAGAATTGTACGTGAGTAGGTATTTACTTATTAATGAACCTATCTTTTATGTTTTATTTGTATTATTCCAACATAATCCTACTAATAAATAGCTAACTAGGTAGAATAGAAAACCAATTTTAAAAACAAAGGTAAAGCCGGTTCGATTTCTTGCTAGCATCAGCTGTTCATCGCTGAACTCGCGTGAACTTTGCGGTGTGTGTTGGTAAAATGCAATGTGCGTCGCTATTCGCTCGACTCTCTCGGGAACAAATCGCGTTGCGTTGCTGCTCTATGTACCTAGGTTGTTTTAGTAGGAACGTGGTAGTAATAGTAACATAGGTACGTAGTTGCGAAAGAAAGAAAGTATTTAGTTATTTATGGATTTGATGAAGTTGGTAGGTACATACAAAGTTTGTTTGTTCTACAAACCCATTTTCTAAACAAATACGATATTCTCAAATATTTTTTACGGAATCAGCAGAAGTGTGAATTACGCGGGTAAAACTTAATAGTTTTAAAAACTAATAATTTAAAAAATAAAGCAAAGCCGTAAATACCGGTTCAATGACTTGCTAGCACAGCTGTTCATCAACAAACTCGTGTAAATTTGCGGTGTTGCCGCCCCACTGTTGTACAATTCGCGCGGTGTTGCCGCTCCGCTATTGTAGGACGTGAATAGCTTTTGACGAAATTAACAAAAACTTTGATTTACCATAACTTTTTAAATAAAGGCAAAAAATAAACATTTCCTTGACTATTATATTGTTAACCCTAATTTACATTAACTGTGAGATAAGGTATCGCAATTTCAAAATAAGGGTGTATAATAGGGTATCTGACCGGAATAAAATATTTAAATTTATTTCTGGACTGGGATCAGACCGGACTAGAAAAAAATATACTTATAATTAAACGGTATCCGTTACGGGGTATCAGATACGGGGGATCAGACAGGAATAACCCAGCCGCTCGATCTGCCCGCTGCTTGCCCGCTAAATTCAAGAATGGGTCTGCGCTAAGCGCTCCGCTCGCGCTAGCGCCCCGCTGCCCGCTAAATTCAAGACACCGGCCTAAGGTTGTGTGTGAAACAACCCGCACTTGGCCAGCGTGGTTGACTAAGGCCTAATCGCCGTAATTCAGGGTAGGCTCGAGCCCCTCGGTGGGGACATAATATGAGCTGATGATGATGATTCTCAGTGGCTGCCGTAAAGCCTTTCAAGATTTTTGAGAAATAGCATTCAATATTTTCGAGAGCTTATTCTGAATATGTCAGTTAGAGCAGTGTTACGGTTCAGCATAGTCTTAAGTTCAAGTCCTAGCTGAGGGAAAATTTTGAGTGTATTTTCAAAATACCTATGTGTGAAACATTATAAAAATGTCTTTCTAAATTCTCTAAATGTTCGAATTTTGAATTTATGAGCTGACTGCGGAAGTATTGACTTACTCGTATGTCCCCTTGTTCATGGTCAGAGTAACTTGATCGAAACGTGAAGGTAAATAAAAAAGAAGATTTGATACACATACGCAATTAATACTTTATTTAGTTTTAATTATTTTTAATGCAATGTACGTTACTTGTTAGTCTTATTATTAACCCTTCCAACTAAGCTATGTTACGCATGCTATGCTTGTATCTGGAGTGGGTTCACGTCAAGAGCTAGGGATCGAACTTACGACCAATCTATCGTCAGCCCACGGCTGTTCCCAATAAATCAATCCGTTGACAAACAAGATTAGACAGATCGATTATTGGTAACGACGATTTGCTAGTAGGATTATTAGTATTGCCTTTTAATTAACTAAGGACATATCTTATCTCAAATCTCCCCAAAATATTAAATAGTAATAGGAAGTCAGATATGACATGCCGGAAAGTGTGCACAAACCAACGTTTACGGAAGCGTTATCAATGTTGTAAAATGCATCATCAGCACTTGAATTAGAGTTGAAAATCAGATAAGTGCAGTTATATCTGATAGTAGTATTATTTGTTTGATAAATTAACGGAAGCTTTCCACTAATGATAAGTTATATAGATACAGACCTTGTTAATTGATAAATATGTAGATAAAAGCAATTACAGTTAGTGCAATGTGTATTTTGAAACGAAAAGATAGTTTTATGGCCGTTCCTAATATTCGATCTATCTATGAGTCAACGGGTATAAAATCGCATTTTACCGTCAAAAAAACAAGATATAGAGGATCATAGAAGAAGAAGAAGATAGATAGATCGAAAATTGGAAACGGCTATTAATAAGTATTGGCCTGCAAAGGCGTCCGCTCAACTTTTGGTTAGTTAATCTAACTAATCTATATGTATACACCCCTATTTTGAAAATATGGGACTTATTAAAATCAGAATATCTGTAGCAGTAACTGAATCCATATATCCAATAAAAATATCAAAAATGATAGTCGATTACTTATCTTTAAAAAATACTAAATAAATGTTGTATTACCAGACGGCACACTAGCTATCAAGTATTCTGTGACGGCTCGGGTCGATGACCGCGCTCAGCTGTGTATCGCAGCGTTCGGTGTAGAATAACAATAAAATTCGGCGGGATTTTGAAAATCTTTGACTTATCATAACTTTTTAAATAAAAGCAAAAGAAAAAAACTAACTTCACTATTATATTGTCACCCGTCGTTTACATAAGCTGTGAGATAAGGTATCGCAATTTCAAAATAAGGGTGTATATTAAACTCTTCCGTTACTGAGAGATGTACTGACTGACAGACAACGCACAGCCGAAACTACTGGTCGTAGAGAGCTGAAAATTTGGCACGTGTGTTTGTTGGGAGGAGTAGGCTAACACTAAGAGAGGATTTTTGGAAATACCCCCTTAGGGGGAGAAATGGGGGAAAAACCCAAATTCTCCCCGAAGTCATTAGACCACGCGGACAAAGTCGCGGGCAAAATCTAGTTTCTCTATAAAATAGAAATTAATTACCAAAACGGTGTTCTAAATTGTTGAGTCTATGTAAATTAAGATAAGACATTAACTTAATCAAGTTAAGCATCTCAGCTTTGTGTTAAAGACTTGGCAGTCCTTCCACGAAATTTATTATCATATTTAACTCGGTTTACAGTGAGGGCAGTTCCAGTGCTTAGACAGGGATCATTTCAAGGCGTCTTAATTAAGCTTATTCTCAACTAAAAGTGCTCTTGTTAGTAATTTATATTCAATTTCAGCCCCTGGTTAGTTAATGTTGTCCATAAAACGTTAATCAACATTAACGGCTTCCACAAAACATTTTTTTAAGTTGTTTTATGTACACACTGTTAAAGAAGAGACATAACGATGAATATAACCCTAATTACGGTGTTGGTACAATTCAGAATAAACACACATGCCCTTTCTATCGATGCAGTGGACTGATCGAATAGAATTTCCGATGTGAAAAAACGACCAGATTGAGACCACATGAGGCGCATATCGACAGATAAGACGATGTCCTTTTGGAAGTTGTGCACTTGGAAACTCCCTTTGCTGCTTAAAGGGACCTATCCCGTATCATCACAAAGTTATATTTTTCTATAAAACGTGAAAAAAAGCAACCTCTCCTGCTGTTTTTCCCAAGGCCGGTGCTTATACGTAATATTTTACTATAAACTACTGTAGAACTAAAAAAATATGTAGAACTAACCTGATTCGTAGTGAGGTCCCACTGGTCCGCCACAAAGGACTGTCTGCTGTAGAGGAAAACGGGAACCTGGTGGTCTTTCACCGGCGCAGGGTCCGTGTTCAGTCGGACCACTGTTAGGTGCGTTGTTGTTGTGCCCACTGGAGGATGAGAGAGTGAGTTAAAGTAGCTATTATACGTTTATTTCAATGGTCTGGCGAATAACTAGGGAATAAGTTGGAGGAAATTACAATCCCCCTTATTAGTTTAAGAATACTCTAAGAAGAGGCCGGCATTAGATAAATCAAGAGTAGAAATCCAACAAAGATCTACATTTTAGAATTTTGAGAAAGGCCGTTATGGATGTGAAATTTTGAAGGACGGTGAACAGAGTCGCTGTCACTGAATAATTAGACCTATATCGATATTCCTTTCTCACTGAATGAATATAAGTATGTTAGTCTTCCTCCAGGTAAAACTGCAGAGCTAGTTTATGTAAAATTAGGTTCAGTTCAGCCTCATAACCAGGAGTTGCTTTTATAAGTTCAACTGTTATTTTGATTGACCACAAAAACAGCAGAACGCATAAAATACACAAACTAAAACGGTTTATTAGCGAAAAATTGCCCATTTACACATTTAGCAGTAAAATAAATACATACGTCATATACAATAATATAGGATATTTTATCCCACAATCCCAAGGGACCAGAAAACGGGATTAACTAGAGGCAGAGCTCGTAATGATTATTTTTCGAGGGAGGATTTAGGATCACATATCCTCCGCTCACATCTATAAATTTTGTGCGTGAAACCACATAATTGCACAGAACTCGAAACGGCATGAATACTTGCGAACAATGTAGGGAAGTTAATTTGCAACTTTAGCTCTTAATCATAAAAGGTAGGAGAAGTTCAGAAGGTAGAGTTTAATTTATCACATCTTATATTGAGATGTAATAAAAGCAAGTAAAAGAGAAGAAAATCCTAATCCTAACTTAATATTATAAATGCGAAAGTAACTTTGTCTGTCTGTTACCTTTTCACGGCTAAACTACTGAGCCGATTGACTTGAAATTTAGTACAGGGGTAGCTTATGGTCCGGGGAAGGACATAGGCTACGTTTTATCCCGAAATTCCCACGGGAACGGGAACTACGCGGGGCGCTGCTAGTAATAAATAAATACATCACAGATTGCCTTCTAGTCTCAAACCAAGCTAAGCTTGTACTATGGACAACTAGATTATACTTTGTAAATAAATACTTAGAATATAATTAATGATGATAGAAAACATACACACACATGAGAATCATTACTATTGAGCGGGAATCGCTCCCGTAACCTTTAGCATAACAGGCACGGTCATTCAACTACTACACTAGAACGTTTTAAATTAATTGGTTAAGTTTATAATTCACGATCAAACCAAAACGCGTAGCCTATAAATAAAGTATAACATATACCTACTTTATTTATAGGCCACGTCGAAACGTAAACGTATAAAAACCGGCCTAGCAACGCGTAAAGAGAAAACATAAATCGGTAACGAGCAGTCCGCCATTAATTGTGAAAATTAAACATAATACCATCTCTTGTGCGTCGAGTAAAAACTCGTGAGAAAATTGACTGTTTTCTTTTAGTATTTCTCGCGATATTTGTTCATTGTCTACCTTATTTGCGTTACATTTTTAGTCTGGTTTAGCACTAAACCAGGTTTTACAATCAATTTTGAGTACTGTCAAAGTGACAGAATTGACTGACAATGTGTCAAATGCTTACTAGGTTTTGTTAAACCAGACTGAAAATGCAACGCAAATAAGGCAGATGTTTAATAGCAGGCTTAGAGTGTGTTACGAATTTCTTGGTATCTTCTGGTCTGTGATCAACTGTAACCAATTTTTATTTAAGAAATTCCTAATTGATCTACTTATTGGAAATTTTTGGTGCGTTCAGTTAGATACAGCAGCTTGTGTTCGTATGTGTGTATGTACTCTTCAAGATTATTTTCACCTAAAAGGTTTTTCATTGAGACCTCTTCAATCTTTCCCTGTCACGAGCCAGTAATATTTCTGCCAGAACCAGAGCCTAAAAAGATTACTAACTATTATTGATCACCTCTCGAATGGAAAGACTCGGTAAGCCGTCGGTCCCGGTTGTCGTACTAACATCATCGACAGACCTTTCTGATAATTACGAACCCTCGAATATAACATAAATAATCATTCACACATCATCTCATTACAGTAACTGACCCTTAACTAAGTTCGTCACTTGTATCTATTGTATCAGAAACTACGCACACATTCATTTACATACGCATCCAGACCGAGATGAACATATCTAGCAAAAAATCTCGCAGCAAACACAATGGACGAAATTACCATCGTTGACAGTTGTTACTGGTACTTAATTAAAAGTATAGTCCTTAAATAACTAGTTAAAAATGCACCCACAAAGGATCCGATTTAGAAAGGTCCAATTCACAAATTGCCCGCTCACGAGACACCCCGTAAACCCAGAATAGATAGTTAAAAATAAACGAAACCACTCAAAATATCCTTTAAATAATCCACTTCGTAAATTTTTAGATAATATGGAGACTATGGAGTACTTATATTATGGAGATAAATATTAATTATGTTTGTATCTCGAACAATGTAATCTGTGCTCCAACAGATGTGCCGATAAGAATAATCAATTTGTACATAACGCTTGTGATAACCAAGTATATAGCACGTTTAGATTATGTTGCTATGTCAGATTTTTATGTCCGGTATATGTAATCATCTCATTTATATGTTAAAGTGTCTTTATTAAATGATAAAAAATGTTTCTTCAGATTGGAGTTATATTAAAACTGAATTCTATTCGGGCGATACCTACATGATTTAATAACTAGCCTTTTAACCTATGATTGCTTCTTTTTAAACTGATTAGGACAATAAATATTCCTATATCATAATATAATTTAAACTTCAAATAACCAATGTTCCGCTGCTCCAAATACTGTACACATGTCGTGTTTCAATGATAACGCGAGTATATAACATAAATATAATGTATAAAATTAGCGATATCGTATCTTCAGACGACCATGTGTTAATTATATTATTATATATCATATTTAGTTCATATATTAATATTTTATTTCTATATATACATATATTAATTCTCTGTACGTGCAAACGTTTATAATTGGCTTTCTGTATCATATAAGCTTTTCCACGCTTACTTATTAAGCTGTTCCTTTAATGTATATAAATGAAGTTAATTCTCTCCACGGATACCCAATAAATAAACAAATTGAGCTAATATTAAGTTCACGAATGTACTCATAGATAGAATACATATTTGTTTTTAATTATACTGTATCGTTGATCAACTACGAGTAACTTTAGCTAAGTAATCCGTCTACCTTCATTATATACACGTATTTTTGACTGACTTCAAAAAAAGGAAGAGGTTCTCTAGAGAGTTCTTTAGAATCTCTTCTTATATTTATTTTCTAAACTTGAAAGGAATCAACCACGGACGACAGAACTAAGTCTCTGTCTTTGAATCAACTATCTCTCAAAGTGTTGATTCCTCCTTGATTCTTCATAGTTTAGTCTGAGAGAGGACCAAATTGAAGGTATGAACTAAATAAATAGAACTAAAAAAATTGGCAAGTAAAGTCTTCTTGTAAATTAAAGAAACCAACAGATACAATTATGGAATCGCATCTAATTAAACTTTATTCTTATTTTCTATTAGCAAAGCCATTCTAACTGAATACATTAGTTGGTAGCAGTGGTTCGCTAACTAACCGACCTTGGCTGTAACAAACTAGTATTGTGTGTTATGTCAATCCCTCTGTATGAATTAATTGGTGATACACGGTTTGTATCTGGGTGCGGTTAGTCTTATTAACTGCTTCTAATGAAAGTTATTAATTTATGCTTTGAGTTAAGGGCCGATGGAAACATCGCTAGATAACTTTTATTCGACGAATAAAATTTACGTTTGACAGATTTTGTATGAAATAACTGTCAAAATTTCAAATTTATTCGTCGAATAAAGTTATCTGGCGATGGAAAAATCAGCCCTAAATGAAGTAAAAAGTGATGTCATATAAAGTGCCTTAAAAAAGTATCAAATCAAATCAACCACTGCTTTTGTAATATGTATGTGTCACTGTGTGTACGACCAATCAAAAAATACCTATTGCTTCTTTCTTTTTCCAAACCTTTATCTCATGTTTGATTTGTGTCAGTATTTACTTTAGCCAGATTTGGCGAAATGACAAAAAAATGTGCCTTTCGTATCACGGAGAGTCGGAGACGCTCATAAAATTAAAAGCCACCTCGGTAATGGCTACCCATTATCATTATTATGGCGGAGTCAGCGGTCAGACTAGTAGGGTGGTGGTCGAAAATCGGTAGGGCTATCTCTTTAATGGGTAGGTGGCAAGTCAGGCTTCTGGAGGGGAGAGCCCATATAACTATCCGAGTGCATCTCTCCTCCCTTCAAACTCTTGGAGTGTATTCTATGTTTCGTGTTGAAAAACATAACACAATCATTCACTAGATCATCTCATTATAGTAACTGACCCCTAACTAAGTTCGAAACTTGTATCTAGCTAGGGTATCAGAAACTGCGCACACACTCATAAAACACTTAGGGCCGATTTTTCCATCGCCAGAAAACTTTTATTCGACGAATAAAATTGACGTTTGACAGATTTTGTATGAAATAAGTGTCAAAATTTCAAAGTTATTCGTCGAATAAAGTTATCTGGCGATGGAAAAATCAGCCCTTACTCAAACAATTACAAGCTATACAAAATCCCTTTAAGTTCCTGGTGAAGGTACGTTAGTTTTATGTATTTCTTATGTTTAAAAAAAGTTATAAGTAAAAAAAGTTATTGCAAGCAATTAGACACACTAGTGTCTAATTGCTTGCATTACGGTTCTGCTGTTGCGTGATTGAAAACAAAAACATCCTCACATGGAACATAATAGCAGATATTGTGATGGTATATTGTGAGAGTTTAGATCAAAGTTTTATTAAAATAACTACAGTACAATCTTTATCTCAACGTGCCTCTCTGCACGACTATCAAACTTGGCAGTCAATAAAGATATAAGTTGGTAGCCGACTGCAGACAGCAGCAGCAGACTACACGTCGCCGCCTAACGTCATCATGACACTTCGCCGTCTGTTGCTCGGCGACGCGAAGCTAGCTTCATGTCGCCCACTACGAATGTTATTTCATAGAAATACATACAAACCAGTAGTGGCGCGTGTAGTCTGCTGCTGCTGTCTGCGGTCGGCTACGAACTTATACCTTTATCCAGAAAAATCCATGTATTTATCGAATAATTCAGCCGCGTTATCCCCGTTACAGTACGTTTATGATATAAGATGTCAAATCTATTTATTATTCCGTAAATGTTTCCAATAAATAACGACCATTATCCTTTCCCAATAAAACTCCAAATAAATATTTTATAATGTGTATTTGAATGTGAGCTGTAAAATATCGCCCTCCACGAGTTCAACGCATGGCAATCATTTGCGATATCCACATATAGATCCGACACTCTTATTGCAAGGGGATAGAGTTCAAATTGGTGTGTGAATAGTGGTTATCACGGCCTGGCAACAATAGTTGGGACCGCGGGGCAATTTTGAATTTACTATTTATACAATTGTGCCGACAGAAATATCTATTCAGTGATTCAAGACGATAATAATGTAAACAGTTTAATGTGTGATCATTTAAATACAATTATATTGGAAGGTTTTTATTTTTAAACGATACATGTAATGAGGTTTTTAATTTGTACAGTTTTATCATCTACCTAGCTACACTACACGATTTTACTCGCATAAATGGATCATACTTTTCCCGCGGTCCCGATTCCGGGATAGATATGTACTTTTTATCCCGAAAATTTCACGGAACCGGTATTATTGGAATGACGATCACTCAACCTAATGGTTGAATGGTCACCATGCAGAACTGTCAAACAAAAGATTGATGGTTTCATTCTCATCCTAACTAATATTATAAATGCGAAAGTACTCTAGTCTATCTGTCTGTTACCTTTTCACGCCTAAACCACTGAACCGATTGACTTGAAATTTGGTACAGGGTATATGGTAGTAGTTCTATAATAATTCTAGTAAGGGGTCAGTTGCTATGAGTATCACAGAAACATTTTATTGATATTGAGAAAGATCAATAATATCCTAACTAATATTATAAATTATTTGTGTGAAGTGAACCACAAATGTTTGTCTCGGTCTGGCTGTGTGTGTGAATGAGTGTGTGCGTAGTTTCTGATACCCTAGATACAAGTCTCGAACTTAGTTAGGGGTCAGTTACTGTAATGAGATGATGTAGTGAATGATTATGTTATGTTATGTTAAATGCGAAAGTAACTCTGTCTATCTGTCTGTCTGTTACCTTTTCACGGCTAAACTACTGAACCGATTGACTTGAAATTTAGTACAGGGGTAACTTATGGTCCAGGAAAGAACATAGGCTACGTTTTTTCCCGAAATTCCCACGGGATCGGGAACTACGCGGATGAAACCGCGGGGCGCTGCTAGTTCTATAATAATTCTAGTTAGGGGTCAGTTGCTATAAGTATGACAGAAACATTTAATTGATATTGAGATATCGTATGATAGAAAGATCAATAAAATGTTCTTATAAGATAATTAACTTGAAATAGACGAGCAATACTTACACACAGTAGGTATGTATTTATTTTCGTGTAGGTGCCTGCTTTATGGAAGGCGTACTCATATCTCAATGATTCAGGCTCCAATGGTTTGGAACTAATTATTATTATTCTCTCGTACATAAGATTTTGCTAAAGACATTGATTGAAGCTTTGTCGCTTTACTTGTTAGTACATTATTAGGTACAGTCGGCATCAAAAGTGGATTTTGTAATAAATATTCCAAATCGGTCTAATAATTCATTGTTGCATAATTTACAGGTCTTAATCACGTATAACATAATTATTATTTACCTCGACGTTTCGACCGGGTTACACCGACCGTGGTCACGAGAAGACTGACGAGAAGACTGAAAAAAGTGTACGGTCTAATAAATTTCCGAAAATAGGGGAACATACATGAAATTTTCTAATATGCCATTCGTCAAGTCATTAAAGTATTATTACCAAAAATGAAGCACGTTCTTTGTCTGTCTTACCATCTTTTGTTCATTGTGTGTACGAGTACCTACCTTATTTTGAACTATACTAGTACAAGGTACTAAAGTACAAGGGTAGCCGTATCCTTATCAGAAATCCCTCATTATCCACCCTCTATTTACCTACTTCAACACCCCTTACACCCTGTTGTACACGGCACACACTTGACAAATATCCAACACTTGAGATATAGATAAGTATTTGCACAACGCCACAAAACTGTTACTAATATTATAAATACGAAAGTAATTCTGTCTGTTACCTTTTCACGGCTAAACTACTGAACCGATTGACTTGAAATTTGGTATAGGGGTAGCTTATGGTACGGGGAAGGACATAGGCTATGTTTTATCCCGGAATTCCTATAGGATTGGGCACTATGTGGGTAAAACCGCGGGGCACAGCTAGTTATACATAAATGCGAAAGTAACTCTGTTTGTCTGTTAGCGTTTTTACGGCTAAACTACTGAACCAATTGACTTGAAATTTGGTACAGGGGTAGCTTATGGTCCGGGGAAGGACATAGGCTATGTTTTATCCCGAAATTAACATGGGATCGGGAACTATACGAGTAAACCCGCGGGGCACAGCTAGTAGTTACTACGTATAAAGTCGCCCTTGACTGCAAGAGCACTCAATACGCCACTTTTATCGCAAAGGCTTCGGGAAAATTCTCTTTTATAATAATCTTAAACGAATTTTTTGAAGTGAAACCTTCTTTGGGCGTATTAAGCGATTTTTGGTTGGGGGAAAACTTGTACTCGTTTATGCCTGACTAAGGGGAATTAAAGGGAGGGTTGTGATTTTTCACCGATAGTTATGTTCATTAATTCCTTTAAGTATATCTTCTAGCTAGTCAATAGGTACTTACTCCAAAATATTTGTTGTAAAAAATAAGTTCTAATTAAAACCGGACTAGTATGTAGTAATACTAAGGGCCTATTTCACGACCCCCAAGTAAAGTTAGTTTTGTCTCTTTCCTACTTTATATCAAGTGACAAAGACAAAACATGTGAGTACTACTCGGAAGATTTTGAAATAGGCCCATAAACTATGTAACTAATAGAATATTAAATTAAATTATTTAATACTTTTAAAATCTTTATATTTTATAGTTATTTACTTATTTTAAAGAATGTTTGTTATAAGTATGATGAGCTGATTTGTGATGTCTTTATTCATGTTTTCTTAAATAAGTACGTTTGTATTTTTGTAAACCAATATTGTAATCTCTTTGCGTCCATAAGAGCTTCTTTGAGGCTCAAATTGAAAGAGGCATAGCAACCAGAATCAATAGTACATAGTGTTGAAAATCGATTTATTTATTACGAATATTAAAATAATAAACAATAATTTATTTGAAGCGAAGCATCGGCGATAAGTAAAGTAAATTAAATCAAATTAAATAAGTCCATATTATAGTTTTATGAGTTAATTCTGAAACAACGTTATTGGTTGGTATGCACACTTTAATAAGTATATTTTTTATTATTCCAAAAATAGAGTACAATTATGTGCTTTTATAAATATATTGAAATAAAACACTTAAACGGATTATTGTCGTGAAACACCCACGACCAAAAAAAATTGGAAATATGTTAATCTTTACATAATCGTAGTATAAACCAGAGTCGCTTCCCGCTTTTGGCCTTGATCTTTTAAACTACGCAACGGATTTAATTTGTCCATCAATATCATTATAAATATTAAATAGTGTTTCAAGGGGAAATAGTAACAAACTATCACGAACTAATCGTACGTACTGAATAATTCGAAGCAATCAGTCTTCTTAGACCCACGTCTAATTGGGGTCGGTTTTAGTTCAACAGAATTTGGCCGAATGTTAATATTTTATGAGATGTCACTGCCTTTAGACCTTCACAATCTAGAAAGCGATACAAAAGTTAAAGCAATTGTTAGACAATTTAGGGCTCAAACTACACGAACCATTTTCGATGATGTTAATTATCATCACTACATAGTATAAAACAAAATTGCTTCCCGCTGTCTGTCCCTATGTATGCTTAGATATTTTAAACTACGCAACGGATTTTGATGCGGTTTGTTTAAAGGTAGAGTGAATCAAGAGGAAGGTTTTTAGCATAATTTTATCTCCGCATTCTCACGGGAGCGAGAACTACGCAGGTGAAACTGGTGGGCGCTGTAAATATATCAACCAATAATCTTTTATATTGATATCTTTGATTCACAAAAACAACGTTTTATTTCCAAACTTTTAAGACCTTGAAAGTAACTCTTTATCATCAACATTTTCGCTTATTATCGAAATCTAAAGCAAATTTTATGGAAGAGTAACTTTTATCATAAAATTTTTCTCTTAATATCAGTCTAAAGTCGAGTTTGCGAAAACCAACAAAGAAATTACTTCGCAATAACATTATTAAGTAAATAATAGGCACTAACTCAGGTCAAAGTTAACAATCCACTGAGTGTTCATTGTATGAACTAACAAAGTATTTTCACTTAATTAAGGTTTCCATCTTCAATATTATAAAGAACTTCGAAAGGCTTCATTTTATTACTTTCGAACTTTATTAATTGTATTCGGGAAATTGGAAAGTCTATTTATTGTCAGGCTGAAGAGTTTGCTTGTTAAGAAGCCTTTATTTCGGGGAATGTCTGATTGCCGTAAACTTTATTAATTTGTGTATCTATGGGCCTATTTCTATCGTGTGTGTTTTATTTATGTCCGCGCGTGATACCACGTAGGACAAAGATTTGTTCCTACGATTTGCGTTTTAACCAAACTGTGGCTTTATTTATAATATTAAATTAGATAATTATATTTAATTATTTAATAAAGCTCAATCAATCTCTCCATTCATAAATTCAGTATTATGTATATCAGGAAACACGCAAACTTATGATGACAATGATAAGAGACTGGGTTTCAGAGAGCTTGCAAATAAATTTAGGTTTGTGTTTCAAGAAAATATTGGAATACCTATGATAGTGATGATGATATTGATGATGAACATACCAGTCAGTGTACACATCCGCCTGCTGTTGATGTCTCTCATCACCTGCCACATGAGCGCTGTGAGCGCCTTCGCATCACCAGACGTCGACTGCTTCGACAGCCACTCCGTTTCTAGCTCCATTGATAACTGAAATACAATATATAAATAAGTATTTAAGGAAATTGGTTTCAGGACAGACACGACCTTCAGTAATGAAGAGAACGAGCCAAAAAAACTAAGAAGTGGTGCATAAATTCGTTAACATTTGGTTTATCCAAAAAATTCTGGGTTGAGATCTGGCAGTCGCTTCACGTAAAATACTGACATTCCGCCAAATGTGGTTAAACTGAAAAACGACCCAAAATAGACATGGGATAAAGCCCAAAAAGAAGGTGCATAATTCCATTAGAGTAAACATTACAAACACCGACTCCCACTAATTTATTCCCAAAATAAATATATTCATAAAGGGCAAATATGTATACTGCATACGTTCAGTGTCTTGACCTTAGGGTGGCAAGGAACGGGGGAAAATGCCATGGGTCCCTATTGCTACGAACCTTTACTTTATCCCAGGTGTTATTGGGGTCGGTTTGTAGTTTAACTAGATTAAGTAGAATGTCAGTATTTTTTACGAGCAGCGAATGCAATTAGACCTCGATAACCCAAAGGGCGATACGATATTTTTAATCAAACCAAATTGTGTTAGACCTTTGAGGGCTCTGAATTGATATTAATAACTCGCTGTGTTCCGCAATATAACCCGCGTTAGCTTTGCTCCTACTGGCCAACGTACAATACTTTTTTATATATATTTTTTAATAAAATACTTAATAAAGTACAATACTTTTTCAATTCGAATCAGTAGGATCTGAGATTTGCGCGATCAACCAAACTAATAAACTCTTCAGTTTTATTTCCAAGCAGCAGATCTGAGATTAGAGCGGTGAAGCCATTAGACAAACTCAGCTTTATAATACTAGTATAGGTACCTAGAGAATATTATAAGTAAAATACTATCCCTTACCAGATACTCAGTAAGTTTTTTAACAAGCGGCTCCAGATGCACGGTCCTGGCCCACGCATCACAGACGAAGCACAGGTTGAAGTAGAACGCGTTGCGAGCGTACTTCTTGTTGTCTATACGCACCGGGAACCCCAGGATCTTGGAGCCGAGGAGTGTGCTGGGGAGATAAGGAAATCTACTATATAAAAATAAGTCGGATTTTCCTGACGCTATAACTTGAGAACGGCTAGACCGATTTGGCAATTTTTTTCATTTGTAGTTTTCTAATAATCTGTAGAAGGTTCTTATGTAAAAAAATCTGGAAAATCAACGGGAAAATTGGACCCGTGCGAAGCCGGGGCGGGCCGCTAGCGTAAAATAAAAACCACGACAAAAATCCGGTAGTAGTTTTATTATTAGTTTAGTTTAAATGTAGAGGAAAGTTTAGTATTTTTTCGCCTTTGTGCATAGCCTCGCACATCTTAATGTGCTAGGGCAATGGCGTCTGTCTCACTGATTATATTAGTGCAGTGAGGAAGAATAGGCGACAACGCTTGCCTAATGCGTATTGGTTAGCTTAAATCCGTGTCCTGTTTGGAACAAAAATATATTTCTACTATGGAAATAAAATATTTATATGTATTTACTTAAATAGAAATATTTATATTTACTTAAAAGAGGCTCCAACATGATAATGTAACTGATTTTATAAGCTAATATAGTATTTTTTTAAAACTTTTTTTATATTATTTTGTATACTTTAAACTTCAAACTACCTATATGTTGCAGATTATGCATAAAAACCGAAACGTAAAATGAATTACGAATTTAATCCGCCCTAAATTTTATTTCATATGTTTACATAATTAAAAGAAATCAATTTTATTAATATATTCAATTATGTATTTAATACAAGTTTATTAAAAATTAATAAACCGGTTTATAAAAAGCTTTATATTAATATGAATTTAATAAACAACTTTATTATTTAAATTTTACCTGAATATTATGTAAATCAAATGGCAGATAATTATTTTTCTTGTAAGTTACACCTAGCAACTGTAATTATGTAAGTGGGGTAGTATATTATTGTGAATCAACATAGTTTTGATATAAAAAGTATTGTGTTTAGTCAGTTTAAGTAGGTACCTGTATATTAATGTAGTACCTATGTAATACAGTAGTATAATTATTTAAAATTTTAAAGATTATTTAAAATTTTAAAGATTATTTAAAATTTTAAAGATTATTTAAATTTTTAAACATTATTTAAATTTTTAAACATTATTTATAATTTTAAAGATTATTTAAAAATTTAAAGATTATTAAAAATTTTAAATAAATACTACTGGATTACTTATATGTTTACAGAACTCTTCTTTAATGAACTTCAATTTAAAAAATTATACTGGTACTTTAAAATATTTAGACCCAAAATTTAAATTGTAAACAAATATTTACTATCATAAACTTTATTTAATTTAACACAATTAGTAAACATAGAGTTTGACCAATTTTTAATCAATTTTTTATTTGGGAAAACAAAAACACACCTAAAAGTACCTCTTAATAATTATTCCTATTATTTACCCATGGGACAAAAATTATTAGGTACTTATCAAAACAAAATAATTAATTAATGAAACTCAAATAAATTACAACATTTAGTAATTAGTTTTCTGCCATAACAAATATTTATTACAATAACAAAAAAAAACTTAATTATTGTTTACAACTTCCTTGTTACTTATAACACCAATGTTTCCCTCAGTTTGTTGACATTTTGAACCTGCCAACTAAATGGGTATTTAAACTCAAATACTTATGAATATTCTTGAATTAAACAAGTTTTTTTGAAAAACAAATATTTTACTACGAATATATGTTGTTATTTAAGTACCCTTAATTCATTAATAAGTAAAATTTAAAGAAACTTACACAGTGAGAGTGCATCTTTGAAGTTGTATTTTGGGTATAATGTAGTGACTGACTGTGTCGAAAATATCCTTCGAAATATGATTTTCAGGCACTTGACACGTTATCTTAGGTCCAGCGGTTGGATGGAATTCACACAAAAATATGCACCGAATAGGGCCCTCTTGCCCGCACCCCTCAAAATACTTCTCATCCATTTTCAACAATTCACACCACTATATCACTCTAACACATAACACAAGCAACTATTTTAACAACAGAAATATTTCACACAAACTTTTATTAAACGTTTAACACTATCGCGAGTTTTTCGTAAATAAAACTTATTACGCACTTACACAACCGACCGTAACGGAGTTTATAATCGACTGACGAATTAATTTGTTTTGTGAAAGAAATATTGTGGATTTTGAGGTGGACTGATTGATTGACGCTTAACTTGACAACAGCATTACACTGATTGACATTGACATTCAACGAATTGTGACATTAACATTGACAGTATCGCATGAGTGGCAAAGAGTTCCTTGGTATTTGGTTGAACTTACGGTCTACAAACAAATTCTACAAAAGCCATAATTTTATTTTTATGATTGTGGGCGAATTTTCTGTTTTCGTAAAAATTATAGTTTTCGTTTTAATTTGTTAAGACTATGAGCGCCAGAAGTTGTAAATTACTAATAGGAGCAACAGGAAGTGTAGCCGCTTTAAAAATACCTAATTTAGTAAAAGCTTTACTTGAACTAAATAAAAACGGAACATATTTTTTTGAGGTTATGTATCTGTTTGATAACATCAGCTGATTGTCAAAATTTGTTTTTTTTTGTGATTTTCAAAATAAATACATCCATTCAATTCTATTTCTTTAGATTTAGACATTTAATTCTACCCCTCTCTTTACTGTATGCCTTTTCTCAACAGATAAGAGTTATAGTAACAGAACATGCGAAACATTTCTTTGAAACTTCGGAACTGCCTGCAGAAGTCCAGTTGTATGATGATGACGCGGAGTGGAAGGCTTGGTCCGCCCGCGGGGACCCTGTGGTTCATATAGACCTCGGGAAATGGGCCGACATGATGGTCATTGCGCCTTTGGATGCTAATACTTTGGCTAAAATGGCTCAGGTAAAGACAAAATGCTAAAAAAATATATAGATATTTTTTTATTCATGAATATCTATTGGTGTAAATACAATTTATGGAGTAAGGGCAATAAGTACTTTGTGACGGGTTGGTTTTGGTAAGCTCTAAAGCTGTGTTTACTTTGTCGTCTTGCATCTTATTCCTCCTTAGTAAATATTTCAATAGTTTAAAACATTTCAGGGCATCTGCGACAACCTACTCACATGCACAACAAGAGCGTGGGACATGACCAAACCTCTATTATTTTGCCCCGCAATGAACACTCGAATGTGGGATCACCCGGTCACAGCTCAGCACATCACCACGTTGAAACAGTGGGGCCACACGGAGATACCCCCTATTAGTAAAGTGTTGATCTGTGGTGATAAAGGGGTCGGTGCTATGGCCGAAGTTGATACTATAGTTGATGTTGTGACAAGGACTTTTGAACAGATATCTTCATGATAGATACATTGATAATATTAGTTGCAAGGTCCCACTGCAGTGTGTAGGTAATATCGGCCTTTCAAGGCACCACTATAAGGCAAAGATCTCTCTGAACATATTAGAGGGAATAGGCATTACCACCATGTTTTATATGTATATTGGTGATCTTGGCTGTATTTTCCACTAATGTGGTGCATACTTTCTAGTATTTGATCCTTATTATTCTCTAAAATTTATAATGTTGTGAGCCTTAAAACTCTTTTGAGCCCTTTTTAATATCATACAGATTCGGATTTGATTTATACCACTCAGACACAACAATCAGAAAATAAAAATATGTTTAATTCTAGTAAATGTTTTATTGCATCACTGAATACTGTGTCTAACTCTAGCATACATGCGATACCAAACTATTCCAATTAAATAATCAAAGGTACATGAACATAACTGTACATACAAAACATTAAATTATTATATAAACTTTATTAATGTAAATAACTCCCATTTGCAGATATTAATTATTTTATTTGGGAAACAAACATTTGTATGTATGTTGGTTGTTGTATATTTAATTTAAATATGTATATAAGGTTAGAAAAAGCTGTATTATATACTTACATACTTGTATTTTATTCATGAGTGTAATTAATAATAAATAAGTAAATAATTTAAAAAAATATATGGATTTTAATTTAAATTATAGATGTAATCATTCCTGATATAGTGCTTCATTTTTGCTCATAAAGACAAATTATAAAACTATTCTTTGAACTCAAATATGTTCTGTAATAGATCTTTACAGTCTTAGCAGATTTCTAATGTACAAATTAAATATGAGGATATGAATGAAAAAAGAAAAACTGTATTGTAACTGTTTCTGAATTGTGCAAAGCATATATAGAATTATGATTTTTAATACTTGTTTTTGTGAGTTTTTAAACAAAGTCTGAAAAATCTCATCAAACTATTATTATATTCTTATCCACCAAGTTGAGCGCGAAGCAAACACTGCCGTAAAATCCTTTACTGGATTTGTTATTTAAAAAAAACAGCCAATGGGATTGTAAAAAGGTGGGATATTAAAAATAAAACAAATATCTGCAATTGGGTAACACAAATAATCTTTAAAACGTAACCCTGAATTACTACAAATAATAATAATTACGTATCGAACACTTGAAAATTATAAACTTTTGTGTGAACCCTGTAATTTAATTAAAAACAATTTAAGGTTTCGAAGTAATGTATTGATGAATTTATTAATTAATGATGTATGAAGAAGCTTTTGTGCGACAAGCACCTGTATTACTGCGAGTTAAAGTGTATATTTGTTAGATTGAACAAGTACAAGACTTCAAAAAAGGTTTTTTGAAAGAGTTTAACTACTTATATTTTTTGTTTGTATTTTACTTGATTTTCCTGTCAATTGTGAATAAAATGCAATATTTTTAACGAAAAGGGGTCCTATTATCTTTATATTATTATTTTTTTATAAGAATTGACAACTCCTAATATTGTAAAAGGGGGATGAGGTTCTATTGATTTAAATTCCGTTTCCCCAAAGTTACTATTTTTTTGATCAAGTTTATTAAATGACTTTGTTCAATCTAACAAACAAACTTAATTTATTACTTAAACAAAATAACATTAAATTAACCCTTACAAACATATATTTAAAATTATTATCAATTAATAATATAAGAAAGAATTTCAGATGAAAAATAATAAAATTTATATTGCGTCCCCAAGCATCTTGAGTTAGTAAATAAACATAATACAATACAATATTTACAAAAATAATAATATAATATTTATTTCCAAAGCGTTTCACCTGAAATTCACTCTTACACAAACCTATTTACATTAATATAAATAAAAAAATGAGCTTCAATAAAATCAGATCATAATAATATCAAATTATTTTATATATTAACAATTAAAATTAATACAATTATATACTTAAAAATTATAAATAACTTATATTACGTATTTAACTTGTGATACAAAACTATGTGATATATGTATTGTATATAAGTAGGTATATAAAAATCTAATAATAATGACTTAACAAATACACCAGGTTACTTCAAATTGTTCACTTAATAAGTTAATTAAATTAGAAAAACACGAATAAATGACTTTTGTATTAAACAAAATGTTTCCAAAACTTATTGAAATAAATAAAAAGCACAAAATTAGTCTCAAAATTATTTAACGCACCATTAGGGTTACTTAAGGCAGGTCTTAATATTCAATCTTTTAAATGAGATATCAATAAAATAGGTTTAGGGCCTATTTCACTACCTTCAAGTAAAGTTAGTCACCAAGTAAAGTAAGTCTTCTCTCTTTCTTACTTTATATCAAGTGACAAAGACTAAACTTGTGAGTACGTACTCGGAACTTTACCTGAAGATCGTGAAATAGGCACTTAATGTAATACCTAACCTAATAATAGAGACATCCTTTACAAAAGATTAAAAATGTCAAAGGCCTTCCTGTGTGTTGGTTTTGGCCCCATACTAGCCTTCCAAAAGACCGGGACTCTTATATAGTCCCGTGGTTGGAAAAGAGAGTATCTTATTATTTTATTATCACATAGATTAAATATAATGGATTCATCTTAAGACTTTATTTTTAAACGAAAATTAATATTTATTGAATCAGTATACTTATCTTAAATGGATATATTGAATATTAAGACCAGCCATAAGTGAATTATCAAAAACGGACCATGTATTATATTAACTGTTAAATCTAAATGCAAAATTTGAACTAACGTTATTTAATTCACATATAAAAATGCTAAATTTAAAATGCGTATATAATTTTCTCTAAATACGTTTGGTACATAATATAATATAAGTATATAGACAAGTTATATTATAAGGACACTGTTTTTATCATAACTATGTTATATTTAAATTTTAAAAAATCATTCGAAAAGCTGTGTATACTGTGCGTTACTTTAGTTATCAAAGGCCTCTGTGACAGCTAGCGCGACTAAAATATTCAGACCTTATTTTCTTATGGTTATTCATTCACCATCTCTTTCTACAACCGTAAATCAGAAAGAGAGGCACACGGTCTCCCGGCATACTTAAACTACAAAAAGCTTAGCTTTCGTCGTATTAAAAAAAACGTGTAAATTGTTCGTAGCAAAATACTGTAGTCGCTGTGTGCGTGTCATGGAATGAATCATAGGTGTATCAAAGTATAACATTTTTATGTACACTGCACTATCGTTAATATTATGGTAACACCTAATTACAATGTTGCAATTAAAATAAAAAATCATTTTTTTGTAACGGCAACACCGCTTGCAGTACACGCAAAAATATCACATAAATTAGGCACAACGTTCATACGACGGTCTCGCTCTGCGTTTCGAACATCGCTCGCGTGTATTTGGTAATCACATCATAAGTGGACTTTATTAGTTCGCATTTTTCCTCGACCTCGCATTCGGAGGGCGCCACTCGGTATGACGAAGGCTTTTTTCGAGAATCGGGAACATCGACCTCCGTCGCGCGGTATATGGATAATGGTTTGCGAGGGATTACGTCGAGGTGTTTGCGAGAGTCTATAGGGGGCGCAGGCGGCGCGGCCTGCGCGGGCGGCGAGGATCAGATATCTAGGTCATCCACTCCTCTTGAAAGACGATGCGAGTTAATGCGTCGTCGATGTGACCGCCTGACCGCGTCTGCGCGTCTGTAAGGCTCACTGCGCAGACCATGCAAGATGTCTTCTAAAGCGCCATTGTACACCTCGTCTTGGTGAAGCAGCTTCTTTTCGCCGACCGTTTGCGACTTCGTTTTTAACTCGTTGATTACAGCTTCCTGTATTTAGAAAAAGTTATTTTAAATGGTGAAAAAATTTGGGAATTTTTTTCTGGAAAATATTTGTCAGCAAATTATAGTGAATACTTAATCTAACCGACTGTATAGGTAATGTTGCTGACCCAATAGTAAGAATCTGAAATAATTTAGTTACTACTTTGTACAGTTGTGAATTCGATAAAGACATGAAAAAAGAAAAAAAAATCAAGCTTATGTCACAATATAAAAGATACAGATACTTAAAATAATGACTACTTTACACAGTTGTGAATTCGATAAAGGCAGAAAAAAATGGAAAAGAAAAGTCAAGCTTTTATTACAATAAAAAATATACGGATAAATAGAATAAAAATCAAGATGTAGTACATATTATAAATAAGTAATTAAATTTAATATAAATAAGCGATATAATACAAACTTATATTTAAAACTGGCAACCCTACTATTGTTATTTACTACTGGCAACTAAATTAGCGTGAAAGTGAGTAAATTAAACATTCCCTGTTAAGTCCATGCAAGTGCGGCATTGAAACAAACATAGTATACATTTAATACATAGACAATTACTTTGTTACATATTTTCAGGTTTTAATAGTAATTTAATCCTAAGAATCAGTGGATGTTTTTATTGGAAACGCCATATAAAGCTACATTCATGCTAACATAAAAACATTATGTATATTATATCTAAATACAAAACCCACTAACAGCACGTTTGTCCGTTATTTACATGGGTTCATGGGTCACATCTAGATTACACTTTTATCTACGTAGGAAAAAGGTAGGGCTATTGAGCCACAATCTTTTCTGTACCGGCGGCCAAAATTGGAAGCTCCTATTGTCATTTTGAACTCTAATGTCATTTGGATACACTTTCAATAAACTGACAATCAAGAGATGCGATTACAGCTACGCTGTCACCGGCACAGAAAAGATTGTTGTTTGCATGATTTACAGGTCTTAATCGCGTATAACATAATTATTCGATCGGTGTAACCCGGTCGAAACGTCGAGGTAATTTTAATTATTATGTTATACGCGATTAAGACCTGTAAATCATGCAAACAATGAATCCCCATCGCGAAAGTTTAAAAAGTGTAACAGAAAAGATTATGACTCAATACAAAAAACATTGATATCGACATTTAGTTTGACATACAACAAAATTCGTGGATGCTTAATACGCTCATGTAGGTATGGTTCTTATTGACCCAATAAAGTGTATGACCCACAAACCTTGACAGCTAATGTGGCTATAACGTGGGCACCGTACATAATCGTATGGATTCTCATCCTAAAAAGTGAAACCAATACATGCTCGGACTATTTACGCTAAATAACTAAAAGGAGAACCTATCCTACTTGTGGTAAGGAAACACTAAGATATTTCAATATAATGTTTTATAAACAAACACATATGATAAAATATGTTTTGCATTTGCATGTGAAAAGTAGGAATACGTCTCCCCAACACTGATAATTTTAATACAGTAAGGAGGAAAAGGCGTAATCACTACTCTTGACCGTGGGGTGATCCCAAACGCCAGCCATGTTTGAAATTAACTAAATTTAAGTAAGATAAAATCCGGTCGTAATTCACAGAGAAGTTTGTACTCTGTGGTAGCTATCTATCTCTGTCGCACCTGCGTAAACTATAATGCGTCCCGCTCGCACGGATGCAATGGCGATTATAATATACGCAGATGCGACAGAGATAGATAGCTACAGGTCTACTTACAAAATACTCTGTGAATTACGACCGGACTTAAGTAAGAATCGCTCAGAACCTCAGGCTTAGCAGTTTGCCTCCATTCGCATATGGAGATGTGTATGGAGGCAAACTGCTAAGCCTGAGGTTGTGTATAACTTTTATATATAAGAATTAAAAACAAAACATATTTTCATCATCAAAATTTACCCGGATTTTATCAGTCTATCTTCTATCTATATATATAAAACTCTTCCGTTACTGAGTGATGTACTGACTGACAGACAACGCACAGCCGAAACTACTGGTCGTAGAGAGCTGAGATTTGGCTCGTGTTTGTTGGGGGGAGTAGACTACCACTAAGAGAGAATTATTGGAAATTCTTCACCTAAGGAGAGAAAAGGGGGGGGGGGGTAAATTTATAACTACGCGGTTGAAACCGCGGGGTGCTGCTAGTCTCTAATAAAATCTAACAATAATAACATATATTTGTTATGTTACTGTATGAGGTGGTGTGTCATGCTCACTGCGTGAGGTTACTCGGCCGATACCCGGTAGGTCCACTACATGCGTCACAACTCACTAGTGTTAGTCACTCTGTGGCACGCTCGGGTGGGACATTGTTGGGACAAAATACTGTCGTAAGTTTTATTTTAAAATTGAATATGAACAAACTAAATGGTGCTTCCACACTGCAGATATTTTTTCAAGAAAAAAAGAAAAAAATTCTGTGACCGTCTATTGCTATTTTAAATGCAATTTAACAAGACAGGTGACACTTCTCTGTGACCACTTGTTGCTATTTTTAAATGTGACATAAACAATAATATACTTCAGGGGAATAATCTTTTTGTAACCGAAAAGACTATATTTTCATGATGTAAAAGTGAAACTTGGTTTGCAGTTTTGGTACAAATTAAGTCATATTCTTAAAGATATTGGCCTAAAAAGTATAATAACGTGGAAATATCAATGTGTCCCAAACAATTGCCCACCGCGTCCCACCAAACACACCCACAATTCTTGTTAGTACCACACACACACACACACACACTGTTGGCCCCAGCTTGCAACAATTGTTCGACTTACTGCAAGCGTCAAGTCTAGGCCCAGATTATTGGGTAGACCTGGCCTCAGGCCTAGATAGGTTCTAAGTTCTGCCTCAACTGAGTCAAGTGTTGCTGCAATAGGCCTGCGCTGACGGCCGCGTAGTTAAACCTCTGCGACATAATGTTTGTACGGTTACCAACACCTTGGTCTATAGGCTACGGTTTGGAATTATAATTATGGCAACACTGAGGTTAAACTGTCGTGTTAATGGAATTAAATTTTACCGACTTCAAATAAAAAAAGAGGTTGTAATTACTTGACAAGATTTGTTTAGTGGATTGAATAATATTATTATTAGGGCCTGTTACACCAGTTGCTGATAAAGTATCGGATAGATACTCACAAGTTTTGTCTTTGTCACTTGACATAAAGTAAGAAAGAGACAAAACTTTCTAAGAGACAAGGCCATTATATTAAAAACGGAACCCTCTCTGAAAATGTTATTGAAGTCAGTATAAGCAGATATAATGCTTTTTTTGTTAATAGCATAATTAGCAATTCACACAGTGTTACCATATTTATATCAATTTTATACTTAAAAATATATAGAATATCCTTCACCATGTGTACTTTATGAATAATGATTTTTGTAATGGCAATATTGTACCAATATCCTTCACCTACCAATATCCTTTGCACTCAAAAAATATATACAAAGTTTTTATTCTTTGAAAGTAAATTATGAAATACAAAATACAGTTTAAAATTAGTTACTTATTTTTAAAATTAAAAGAAAATAGCTTATATTTTCATAAACAACTTTCAGAGACAGTAAAACCTTAAAAAAAACAAGTGAAAAAAAAAACAATTAGTACGATTAAAATTGTAAATAAACACATGTATATATATCAATCAAAGAACGTGCGTTTGCGCATGTTTCCGCTAACATTATGCACCAAAAACTACGACAGTCAAAGCTAACCGTTCAAGCTATTTACAATCAGCTTGTGTTAGAGGCAATAAATAGCTTAAAAACAAGCTGTTTTCGGGAGATAGCTTGAATATTTTTTTTTGAGTTTGTGGTTCGAATCTAAGTATTTTTGTAACGATTAATGTTGTAGGTATCTAAATTGGACAGAGCAGTGCTACGGTTCCGGGTTCAAGTCCCGGCTGAGGCGAAAATCGTTTAATACATATTCCAAAATGTTCTAGGTAATCAATACAATCTGTATTTTTAGCATTTATCTGACTTTATGTATATTGTTAAAGTAGGTATTACATGTAGGTAATCAACAAATTCTGTAATTTTCGCTTGTATCTGACTATATTATGTATACTATTGTTATATACATAGTTTGCAAATGAAAATAGACAACAACGCAGGCGACAGTAAGTGACAAAATTATTAATCAATCTAAGCACAAAAAAATGCTAAAGCTTATTTTGAGCTGCAAAAAGCATTCACTCTGTTATTTATAAAATTTACATTTATTTACAAGATTATCCCAAGGGAAAATCGGGATAAATTAAGGAGGAGTCGTTGAAGATCTAGCTTGCGTAAGAATATTAATAAAAGAATTATGTAAATAAAATCTCAACGACACAATCTTGCAGGTTATGCATAAATTATTTTTGGAGCTACAACAATTAATTTAAATAAGGAACGTGCTCAGTTTTGCGCAGAGCTAAGTACATATTTTGTTTTAATTTTGCGAAAACTAACATATAATATTTTTCTTTTCATCAAAATATATATATTTTGGCATATTTGGCACGCCGTTACTTTTTCTATAACATTCCAAAAACCTAGCTCTCAAATGCTTATCAATCGCAAAACACGTACACGAATCTGGCCCTTATCACGAACACAATAAGCGTCACAATAGCACGCACCTGTTGTTTCTTCTGCATGAGTTTGGCCTTGTTAGGGTCTACAATGTCGGCTTGTTGCGCCGCCTGCTCCAAACGACGCCGTTGTTCGTTCTCTGCGTCCGCTTGCTGTAATGTTGCAGATATGTGGTTTAATATAAGAAAAATGTAAGTTAAATACGTTTAACATAAATTAAATATAGGCTAAGTGAAGTGCTAGAAGTAGAAGGACTATTAAAAATCCTGTTTGTTGCATAGGAGCTCTTAAAACATTTATTTTTAACCCCCGACGCAAAAAGAAGGGTGTTATAAGTTTGACGTGTCTGTGTGTGTGTGTGTGTATCTGTCTGTCTGTGGCATCATAGCTCCCGAACGAAAGCGAATTCAATTTAGTTTTTTTGTATTAAAACGGACTTACGTGCGAGTGTTCTTAGACATGTTTGATGAAAATCGGTTGACCCGTTTAAAAGTTATGGGGGTTTAAAGGTAATTGTGTTGGGGGTTTTTAAAATTTTTAATTTTTAGTATTAATATAACGACTACAATACAATATCATCTGTGGAAACAGTTTGGCTATCCAAGTTCGTGAGATACAAGTGACAAATGGGCAGTCAGATAGACGGATGGACAGCCGGGTCTTAGCAATGTGGTCTCGTTTTTACCCTTTGGGTACGGAACCTTAGTTTACCATAATAATATGAATAATAATATTTTATTATTTTCATATTAAGTAAGTACATAATATTATACACGCCCCGCTCATTATTTCATATTATTCTCTCCATCCGAAGGTTGCCTGGAAGAGATCACTCTTAGTGATAAGGCCGCCCATTGTGGCACTTAGTATAAGTTTTAATTTTGTAATATTTTATTTTTGAGGTGTGTACAATAAAGAGTTATAATCTATGATTGTGTTAAGATGTATATGATATAGTACACATAAACCACTATATTACGTACCTTGAACGCCCTCGTGAACCGGACGAGTAGCGAGAAGAAAGCGTTCGCGTCACAGCTGCGCGGCGCCTCGCCAAAGTACTCCACGCACGACGCGAACGAGTCCTGGAACCAAATATAGTTTCACGTTAGAAAACATTTAGTGCTCAACGTATAAACCTGGGGGTCAATTTCGAAAAGAAAACCGCTTGTTCGAGTAAAATAAATCCATATCACAATACATTATTTTGAAATGGTGTATTTATATATACGTACTAGCTACACCCCGCGGTTTTACCCGCGTGAATCCTAATCCCATGGGAATTTCGGGATAAAAAGAGTCCTATGCTATATTAGTAAATGCGTGATTGTGTGGGTGAGTCAGGTGTATGTGTGCGTGTATGAAGCGTATGTTTGCGTGTATGTAGTTGTACAATGTACATATGTGTATGTATGTATATACCTGCGCATGTTTAGCCTCGTGTCTGAGCCGCCGCAGCTTGTCCCCGGCGTTCCCTATGAAGTCCCGGACGACGTGCAGACTGGGCCTCGCGTCCGCCTCGCGCCGCGCCGCCTCCATACCGCGCTCGAGTTCCACCACATCGTGTACTACGTTCTCTAGGGATACTGGGGGAAGGGGGGTTAGTTTAGCATAAAAAAGCATCGTCTAGAAAAACTTGACGCCAAACTCCTTATAGACTCGCCCGAAGCTTTCCTATGGTTACACCTACAACGCCAGGCCTGCAATAGGTCCTTCAAAACAAAGTTTGGCTTTGCAAGCCACATCAAAGCTCACGATCGAGCTCATTAAGCCGAAGCCGTTGACAGACACGTCAAGGAGGATGATATATATGACTAATTGAATGGGGGGCGGGGGGGCTTGATCTTATGACCGATTGAAGGGAGGGCACCACGATTGCTTACTAACTAAATAACACTCTCAAGTGTTTATCATCTGTTCTATACTTAGATTATCTATTGGAACAATAACACCCCCTTTAGGGCGTTTTAGAATTTCAGATAGGGCAGTACAATATCGACGCAGGAAAGTGGTAGCGGTGGGCCAAGTGCAGTGGAGAAGCCTCACTGCCGGGGACTGCCTCACACAATTGAGCCATAGAAAACCGTGAAAAAGTACGGGGAGTTTGTAAAATAGAGGGAGCCTTGTTTGGAAAATAACATTCATCTTAGTGACTTACCTTGAGCAGCTTTGTCGATATACAACAGTTCTGTATCGAAGTTCAACAGCTCGGGGAAGTTCTGTCGGATCGTCGCCACAATATAATGCAATAACGACATTCTTTTATCCGTCGATTTGGTATCCATTAAAGTATCCAAAGACTGTAATTTGAACCCGTACGCTGGCCCTCGTTTACTACTATTCAAGTAGTTACCGAAAGCCAGAATAATTTCTAGAACATTCCTTAGTTTCTGCGAGGATTTGACCGATGAAGATCCAGAGATTATCGCGTGTATTTGTGGCGTGATCAAGTGTATGTTGTCGAAGAAGTTGCCCATATAGCTCATTATGGACAATTTTGAGGAGATTCTTTCAACTTTGGCCAACTGCATCAAGAATTTGTCTTCTTCTGTGAGTAAATTGATGTTTTTCTTCTCAGCAACGTACTCTTTGTAGGCCTTTTGTTCGGCCTCAGAAGGCACCATCCTTTGGAGTATCTCAACGCTTTCTAAAGGTAATTGTTTTAGGTCTAAACTGTTAACGGCGACTATCACTTTCTCGACTGGAATGTCCAGTTTTCTTCTTGATATTGCTGTTGAAAAAGAACATCATATAAAATTTTTATTCAAAGATCAACATAAATTTGATCAACTGGATGGATTTGAGGTCTAGAGTTCTTTTCACACTCATTTTTCTAGTAAATGTAAAAAGAACTAAATTCTACCGCTTTGATGTCGCTATTATCTAAGCACTCCTGACTGATCCATCCTAAGTCTTAACTATTTTATCAACCATAAAACCATTATGAAATGTAGAAGTAGAGAAAAGGGCGTTATAGAATTTTAACGCTCGAAAATTCTCAAGAGAAAAACTGCGCTGCTCTCGTTTTCGCCTATATTCCTGCCTACTCTCACCTATATCCCTGCTTACTTTCCCCTATATTCCCGGCCATTCCCTTACCTACATTCCCGCCCATTACCTTACCTATATTCCTACCTACTTTCACCTATATTCCTGCCTATATTCTTACCTATATTCCTGCCTACTCTCACCTATATCCCTGCTTACTTTCCCCTATATTCCCGGCCATTCCCTTACCTACATTCCCGCCCATTACCTTACCTATATTCCTACCTACTTTCACCTATATTCCTGCCTATATTCTTACCTATATTCCTGCCTACTCTCACCTATATTCTCGCCCATTCCCTTACCTATATTCCCGCCTATTCCCTTACCTATATTCCTGCCTATTCCCTTACCTATACTCCTGCCTATTCCTTTACCTATATTCCCGCGTATACCTCTCACCTATATTCCCACCCATTCCCTTACCTATATTCCTGAGCCTTGTATGCTCCAGTAGCGAGGTGGTGTCGGGCTTGCGGAACCGCTTGCTGGGGAAGGAGGCGAGCGTGTCGTCGTCGTTGGCGGCGGCGGAGGTGGCGCCCCCCACGCGGAACTTCTCCTCGAACTCCGCGAAGTTTATACGGCGACGGGGACGCTCTTCGTCCAGCTCGTTGAATATCGTGCCTCGGACCTGGGGGGAGGAGTTAAGGGGGAAGAGGTTTTAATATTTTGTGGGTATTTAAGGTTGAGTTGTTTTAAGTGCGAGTTTTAAGTCTTTTTTTGTTTTTGTCTTCATATATTGGGGTATCAAACTTGTTCTTAGAGACATCGGAGAATAACAACTGAAAGAGTTTTTATTCAATAAGTAGTACATCATTGACGATCACACTTAGAATTCTTTCTGAGATGGAAAGTAAAGAAACGCGAAATAGACGTTATTATCGCGTTTGCCTAATATCATGAATGTGTATGTGCGTGTGTCAGGAAATTCCTTACCTGGTTAGGCTTCAAAGCAATCCAATTGAGCGTGGGCAGCTTATACTTGGTATCCACCTTCCTCTTGATCGTCATAGCGTCTGTATGATGCGGCGCCGGCATGTGTCCGGGCGCGGGCGGCGCGGGCGGCGCGGGCGCGGGCGGCGGCGGCGGCGGGCGCGGCGCGGGCGGCGCGGGCGGCGCCGGCGGGCACGGGGGGCACGGCGGCGCCGCCGGGGGGCACGCCGGGCCGTTGGGCAGGGGAGGGGGCGGGGGGGACACGTGCCCGTTGTGACCGTTGGGGGTCGCGTTGCCGTTGCACAGCGCGTGAGAGGATATTGCGCCCACTGCGGGATGATAATGGCTTTGAGTATGTTGAAATTATAGTGCATCAAACTGGTCAAACTCCCACTGAGGGATGATGAAGTGATATCGTTAGAGTACGTTGAAGTTGTAGTGGATGTGTTGATTCAGTGTTTGCAATTTTTGTGACGCCATTCGGTCAAGTTTTATATTTAAATAATCATAACATATAAGACGCAGATAAAAAAATGAATTATACCTATCTGACATATTCGTATAAGTATAAACAAACATACTAATGGGTAATTTGGGACCACCTGTAAAGCCTACATTTACTTTATCCTGCTTTTCACGAAAGTAGATGACAGAAATGAGACGAGTTATTTGTCTAGTACTATATAATGTCCCCACTGAGAGGCTCGAGCCTACCCTGAATTAGGGTAATTAGGCCTTTAACCACGCTGGCCAAGTGCGGGTTGGTCGACTTTACACTTTGAGTCGCTAAATAAATCTAGTCCAAAGTATTTTAAAACACTAATTTCACCAGTTAACTGCGACATCCTACTAATATTATAAATGCAAAAGTTTGTATGTTTGGATGTTTGTTCCACTTTCACGCAAAAACTACTGTATCGATTTTGATTAAATTTGGTACAGATGTTTCCTTATAACTAGGAATAACGCATAGGATACTTTTTATCCCAAAATTCCCATGGGATTGTGTATAAGTAATCGTATGTTTTATTGTAACTTTTTGTAGTCACAAATCCTACCAATAGATGGCGCTGTTACTTAATTTTTTAACACACGATGGTGAATTGTGTTAAGATTGTATGATACTACGAGCTACGCATTCTCACGGGAGCGGGTACTACGCGGGTAAAACCGCAGGGCGCGGCTAGTAAACTTATAAAACTGCAATAACCTAAATACTCACTGGAGGCGCCCCGGGGCAGTGATTTGGTGAGCGACTCCAGCTCCTGCACTTTGGACTCCAGCATCGACTGCCTGTTGCGCGAGTCTTGTTGCGCTCGCCTCAGTGTCGATACCTTACAAATAGACACATGCAATGTTAAATATTTCAAGCGGTCGTTGTTATAAAATCAAACTAGTAGAAAATAATTATCTGGAAATTAATTGAAATAACTATTTGTCAAATATCAAATCTGTAGGTGTTGTAGTTTATCCATAAAATGTTCTAGAAAACTGTGTAAAATGGTGTAATGATTCTGATGAACAACAAAGTTTATCTCGGTCTGGGTGTGTGTGAATGAGTGTGTGCGTAGTTTCTGATACCCTAGATACAAGTTTCGAACTTAGAGGTCGGTTACTATAATGAGATGATGTAGTGAATGATTATGTTATGTTATGATGTTGCCATACCTCCTCGACAACCTGTCTCCTTGCCTCAGCGAGCTGGTCCCTCTCCTGCCGGACTTGCGCCAGTTCCGCCTCGAGCGTCGCCAGTTTTCCTATCGCCTCGCGCTCGAACGCTGCCAGGCGCTCGTGGGCCTGCGGGGAATGAGGGTATGCACCTTTATTTATTTATGTAAGGTGAATATTAGTACCAGTTAGTATTAGTACCAGTGAAAGATACATTGTATCTTTAGTAACCAGTTAGTATTAGTACCAGTGAAAGATACATTGTATCTTTAGTAGGTAGAATAGACTAGATGGAACAGGCTATATTTTCTTTAGCATTGAAACAAGCATAATGTTTGTTAATACAGAATGTGTGTGTATATACGAATAGGTGTGTTTTTGTGAGCGTTAAGCTTTCTCTCTACCTTTTTCTATCTCTTTAAGCTCTGACATACAAAAGTGCGTCTTGGAGGGCTAAACTCAATAATGGATTTTTTAATTTGAATAGCGTGCGTGTGTCATTGTGTATCTGTGTGCGTGTGTATGAGCGCATGTGTGTACGTTCCTGCCTTGTCGAGTGCGTATGTCAGTGAATGTGTATGTAAGTATGTATACACCCCTATTTTGAAATTACGGGACTTATTAAAATCAGAATATCTGTAGCAGTAACTGAATCCATATATGTAATAAAAATATCAAAAATGATAGTCGATTACTTATCTTTAAAAAATACTAAATAAATGTCGTATTACCAGACGGCACACTAGCTATCAAGTATTCTGTGACGGCTCGGGTCGACGACCGCGCTCAGCTGTGTATCGCAGCGTTGGCCTGTTGTTCGGTGTAGAATAACAATAAAATTCGGCGGGATTTTGAAAAACTTTGACTTATCATAACTTTTTAAATAAAAGCAAAAGAAAAAAACTAACTTCACTATTATATTGTCACCCGTAGTTTACATTAGCTGTGTGATTAAGTATCTCGAATTCAAAATAGGGATGTATATTTGTGTCCGTGTGTTTCACTCACATGTCCGAGCTCGTCCTCGAGTTCGTTGACCTTCTCGAGCGCGGCGGTCTTGGTCTCGCTGTCCTCCATCAGCGCCGCCACGTCGAACACGTTGTCCAAGTACGCTGAGATTTGAACCTACAACACATACATAAATACTGGGATGTCTGTCTTATTGGGTTCAAAGGGGCAATTGATTGGGATTCAAGTCAGGACCCTTTGACCGCTAGGCCGATGCGATGCCTTAGCTACTGAGTCTCACACTTTAAAATTGGTCAATACGCCTTAAAGTTGCATTAATTTTGGCAAAAAAGTGCCTATTGTGGCATAACGTAATTGAGTCGAGCTCGAGCCGAGCACAAGTTCGATCAAAAGCGCGTCAGTTCGATGCTTGTCAGTTCGTCCTCACTACACGAATTTGTGCTCCGCTCGTGATCGGCTCTCCTAGCGTAGACGCAGCTTAAGAATGGTTAGAAAATATTTGATTTACACGAACACTACACATTGAAATAAAACATTTAAACGGGTTTTTGTCGTGATTGTATTTTGTTTTACATTTTCTGACGTTTCGGATTCTTTACAGAACCCGTGATGAAAAAAGTGAGTCTTCTGTGATCACGGGTTCTGTAAAGAATCCGAAACGTCAGAAAATGTAAAACAAAATACCACCACGACAAAAATCCGTTTAAGTGTTTTATTTCAATGGTTAGAAAAGATAGCCAGAACTACTAAACGAACTTTGTACCTGTAAATCATCGCTCTCACACAACCGCAGCCTCTCGAGGTAGTCGTCCAGTTTCAGCGCGGTGAACTCGTACTGGAGGTGCACCCTAAAGTTCATGTCCTCCACTGAGTGGACTATCACATTCACGAACTGCATGCATGCCACCTGAAACATAAGAGGGAAATAAAGATATGTATTTACTTAGATTTGTGTTGAGCGACTGCGTGTTGGTGACGTGAAACCCGAGGTATGTTTGGAAAATAGCATACATGAATCGATCCAGGAAAGGACATGTTCAGAAAGTAGGAAACATGGATCAGTGGACTTAGATATTGAACCCGTGAACTTCATTTTGGCAAAGAGATGCACATGTAATTTGACCGCCAAGACGTTGCATGAATATTGATGATTTTTTTGTTTAATTAATTAAAAACAAAAAATTACATAGTATCAGTCGTGAAATTCAAAAAGTTGTGGGGAGTTTCGAAGTAACATTTTAAAATTAATAAATCAAGAACACTCACCATAAACTCAATATGAAAGTTATCGTAGTTCATAAAATAGTCCATCAAGGTATGAAACCTTCTCGGTTCTTGGACGACCTCCTTAAAGTTGTCAAAGGCTGACAGTATGATCTGATGACCTCCCTTGACGAGGCAAATGGCCGCCAGGAGCTCCAGTACGAGGGCCTTGGTGCGTAGCGAGTGGTGGACGAGGGACAACGCGATGCTGTTGATGGCTTCGCGGTGCTGGATCACCATGTTGAAGCCGTACTGGAAGTGAGGAGGTTTTTGTTATTATTAGCTGTTGTGTGTCATCTGGTTGATATAGCTATGTGCAATACATAGAGGGAACGTTTTGATTGATGCGGGTCTGTATGGCTGAGCTGAGCTAAGTGGATCATGAATGACCAATCACAGTGCTCCTTCTTCTTCGTTACCACTGGCAATCCGACTCAATGGAAACGTTGTGACTGGTCAATTCACGGTCCTATGCGAAGCACTTCACGTAAGGCGAAATGCAGCCTTAGTATGCTCCTGTTTTGTTTCTTGAATCGGTTTACGAATGACTTCAATTTTAGGCAGTTTTCAGTATTCAGGGTAATTTTAAAATAATGTGCAAAATTAAAAATAAAATAGCTATAAAAATTAAAATCTTGATTTTACAAGTTAAGAAGATTTAAAGAAAAGTTCCTAGAAAAATGATATTTCAAAAATAAGCCTGTTGAAAGTACATACATACCTTATTATTCATAATAGCCCTCATACACATGATGCAGACGTGTATATCGTCCGTGGAGGCGCCCATGTTCAGTCGCGCCGCGTGCCGGGTCCGGCGGCGCGCGGCGGCCGGGCTGCCCACCTCCGCCTCGCCCTCGGCCGACCGCGCGCGGCGTCGCCACGTGCCGCTGCAGCGCTCCTCGCCGGCACTGCATTCTGATGTTGTTGTGTTTACTGTGACGATACAAACAAATATAACTTAATGAACTACTACAATGCCAGTTACTATAAAGAGATGATGGATATGTTACCAAAACATCATCATTGGAATCCAATGTCCACTGTGCCCCAACACCTGCACTTTGGAAGACCTAAATGAGGCCAACAATGCTGTAATCGCCTTAGCAACTTGCTGAGCAGACAAAATTTAGATTTTGCTTCTGGCGTGAAATGGGAAAGGCCTATTATGTTTAGTAGTGGACAACTACGACCTGATGATGATGATGATAATCAGCAGCCTATACAATTGTCGCAATTGAGGGCTCGAATCTGCCCTAAAAGGGGAGAGCGATCCGCTTCTTGCCCGTGGTCCACCTACATAGTTCACCTGGTTGTACCACGGGTAATTTTTTTTACCCGTGGTCCACCTCAGTTTAACTGGGTGTACCATGGGAAATAATGTTTTCCCGTGGTCCACCTTAGTTCACCTGGTTGTACCACGGGTATTTTTGTTCCCCCGTGGTCCACCTGAACATAATAATATATCATGTACAAGCATACAAACTTGAGTTTGTAGAACATCTTGCATAGAATCATTGTGCATAAAACACTGCTACGCGCAATTTGTGGACAAATGTACCAGGCAAACATGGGTTATTAGGAGTTTTACATATAAATAGTCCTACTGCTGGTGAGGGTGGTACAATCAAATAAAAAATAACGATAGTGCTCTGTTCAAAATAAACATTATGTGCAAGAAATTTTAAAATAATATATTTTTCAACACACTTGCTCATAAAGGGGCTCTTATTTGTGCAAAAACAGTTGAATAATGACACGTTTTATTCACTAGTGAGTTATAGATTGTTTTTTTAAATTACTTTCATTTTAAAAAAGTTTCGATACCAAAAAAGTAGTGTCCATACATTTTAAAAACAAACTTCAACTATGTTTCCTTAGTTTTGGTAGGTCTATGGTCGATTCCATTCGTTCATTCATTCGATATTTTATTTAATAAGTATATTCTTTTAGTCTTTGGCCAATCACCATGGTTGTGTTGGATGCGCGCGAATAGAAAAACTGTTTATTTATTACCGAAAAATGATAATTTCTTCGCAAATGTGTTGAAAAACGTTGTATGGTACACGCGTGTATTGATGATTACTATCCTCGACTATCTTCAGACCCTCGCCTGACGGCTCGGGCCTCAATAGCGCCTCGGAAGTAATCACCAACTTACCTCGCTTGTACCATAAACTATTAAATACCAGGAGAACAGAAATGTAGAGGAGGTCTAAAACTTTGTTAGATTGATTCACAAAATTAAATAAAGGTCTTGGTCTAATAATGTTTTCCCGTGGTCCACCTATATCGGCAAACAAAAGACATTCGTAAAATATTAATTTTTACGATTTATTTAAGGTTGAAAATCGCGTGCATCTTCAAAATGAAATAAATTGTCATAAATACAGTTATCATAAAATATGTTCTCCTGGTATTTAAAATATATTATTTTAAAATTTCTTGCACATAATGTTTATTTTGAACAGAGCACTATCGTTATTTTTTATTTGATTGTACCACCCTCACCAGCAGTAGGACTATTTATATGTAAAACTCCTAATAACCCATGTTTGCCTGGTACATTTGTCCACAAATTGCGCGTAGCAGTGTTTTATGCACAATGATTCTATGCAAGATGTTCTACAAACTCAAGTTTGTATGCTTGTACATGATATATTATTATGTTCAGGTGGACCACGGGGGAACAAAAATACCCGTGGTACAACCAGGTGAACTAAGGTGGACCACGGGAAAACATTATTTCCCATGGTACACCCAGTTAAACTGAGGTGGACCACGGGTAAAAAAAATTACCCGTGGTACAACCAGGTGAACTATGTAGGTGGACCACGGGCAAGAAGCGGAGCGATCAAGCCTTATCTAGTAGTTAAGTATACAAAAACCTTTTCCCTGTTCACACGTTCAATGACGTGAATAGACTCGGAAAACCCAACAAATCCATAATCACTACCTGATAACATAAATAGGTAACTACCCACACTTCAATCGAAAACGCGAGTCACTGACAAAGGTCACCCTCATAATTAGAAGTAGTTAGTTACGCTTCGTAACGCTAAAGGCTATTGAAAAGTTTACCTTTTATTGCGCAAACAAAACCTACCTATTCATTGAGAAATAACAGTTAATACAGAAATCTAATTATTTTTCTGAACACTCGGATTTATTGAAGTTTGACGGTTGCGTCATTTGTAATATTGACCTCTAAACTCTAGCAACACTCTAGTAAATTATAGCAGATTTGATATTGAGTATTAGCTGTTAGAAGACCCCAGACGCCAAAACAGTGCAATCGCATAAGAGTTGCAAAAAGTTTTAAAAGCACTTTCAAGTATTTAATCGCGCTGTTAAAGGTACTGCGCCAGTTAGAAGCACAATATATGTAGAAATAACCAATTAACGCACAAAACTCCGAATGGAAAGAAGATGTTTGAGTTTCTTTGATGGAAAACTGTCCAATGAACGACATTCAAATGAGGCATTACCTACTTTAGTCGCTAAATGTTTAGACCAGGCCATCAACCAAAGGATAACAAACTACCCAAGCCACTCACCCTGATTGATGCCATCACTGGACTGGCTCCTGGCGAGAGCGATCCTCTGTTCATGCCTCATCATGCTCAGTCTAAAGCTCAGGTAGTCCACCAGCACGTCCAAACCTTGGTTCTGATCGTTGAGAAATTCTCGCACCCATCTGAAAATATTAATGAAATTCATAAATAATGTTTTTCTAGTGGTCCCGGGTTTTTTATTTTTCTTTATAAGCAGATCTTAGGAATATAATATCTGTGCTCTACGGTTTTTCTACTTTCTTAGAGGATGTCTACGCGTTATAAACTTACTCTATGTGATTGGTCCGTAATGATATTTCAAGATCTCTGAGCACTTGTGTCGATGTGGAGTCTCCAACCATTTTTCGTTTCTGGAACCAATACAATAAACAATTAGTAAAATAACAGGAAGTAAAATTATGAAGGGACTCAATGATTTTCACATGAGAGGCATTTCTCCGCTATTCCATCATTAAAAGGAAAATAATAGTTAATAGGAAAAGTTATCGGGAACGATTGTTTTCAAGAATAACACCAAGTTTACTTCCACGTAAAAGTTTGTTACATCAAATATTTGCGTTATAAAATACAGTAAAAATTGCTATAAACTTTTGCCTACCCTAACCAAAATATCGAATACAGATATGCAAACATGAGACGGGTCACGAATCCCGCATACTCTGTAGTACTCTGCACAGAGAAAGCACCAAAGATGGGCGAGTTCATAACAGCCAGATAAGATTAGTGGCTGTATATGTTCGGTGAACCCGAGTCTATGCACCGTCTGTGTTCACGCCCACCACGTTGAACGTGTGGCGCATTTTATGGAAACATTATACCTGAATTTAGCAAAGTAATGTATCCTGCTAAAGAGCAAAGGCTTGCTCACTGATTATGTTAGTATAGTGAGGAAGAATAGGCGTAATCGCCGCGCTCACACCATGCGTATTTGTGAACCATGTTTGAAAAGAGCCAACATGCGTCGCCTGGGACATCAGGCTTTATATATTATGTCCTATTTACCAGCACGCTACGCCCTAATACTAATGTTCAAGCAAAATCATTTTTTTTCTAGGAGTGGAATCCAAGTGATTCATAATCATAACCAACCATAACATTAAAAACAAATATCGCAGGGTAACCAAAAAAAGAGATATCGAAACAAACAGATCAGTCCAAAACAAAAAGACCTACAAAAAAACCTGATAACACCCACAAAAACGGAGATTAAAAGGTCAATAATTCGTAACTTGGACCGCGGACACGAATAAACACGACACACGGTATGAGTCACAAATTATCATTGTATGTGTATGTACCACAACGAGAGCACCGCACGACCTTACAAGATCGACCTGATTGATATTTGACCTCAATGTATTAATGAGGAGATCTGTCGTGACGTAAAACAAACTCATTAACTGTATTTTCTTTAATATTAATAGGGGTTTTGGTTATTTTCTTTGTTAATAGGGGTTTTGTTCGGAAAATATAATATTAGTGTATTGTTTCTTTCTATTTTCTGTTTTATGGGGAAGTTATTTTTAATGAGCTTCGAGAGGGTCTTTTGTTTTTGCAATCAAGGCTTACTTGGGTCATTAGTCGTAAAAAGTATATATTTCTCGTGGCAGTAATAAAAACAATCTGCATTCTTACTGAAGAACAACTCAAAGCCTATGATGACAGAAAATTTAAACTTTTGTATCATGTAAGTAATTATGCACAGAAGCTCCATAAATAATGGTTACCACTACGACAGCAATTTTGAAATCTTATCCTAGAAATTATACTAAATTCCTTCAAATAAATGTCTGATTTACTAGTGTAAACAACAACAAAGATAGCCCAACTGCGGGACACCCTCAATAATTACTTCATAAACATTTGTAACAACAATTTTTTCTTCGCACTCTTTGATGAAACCTGTTACATCGAACATGACATATAGACTCCTCATTAATAAGCCCAACAACATATAATTAGTTAAGTTAAAGATATTACATGAGCCATAATTCTGTTCGGCCCACAATCTTGATTAGAAAGCGACCGGTGGGGTCAAATCCCTCGGATTAATCTATGGGTGTCTGCCCTTCTTATCTCCATTCTATATCTAATCGTGATCTCGAATACCGTTAGAGGTATGACTTGATAATTCAATTAAGGTACACAATTTTCCACGTTTTTCTTAATTCCAATTAGTTTTTGTGTCTGTGTTGTTAATTGGGTGTTGTTTATGGACTAAACGTGAGCTTTGGATTACCTATCGACAGCGCCGAATAATTTTGGTTCTTTATTCTCAAGGATTCATCAGGTATAATACTTAAACCAATGCTTTTAAATACAAGCGTTCGTAAACTTTCTGGAAGAATGCAAATTTTTTCAGGGACTTCAAAAAAAATCTTATGGCATGCTACGTTTTAAAATTTATAACATATTACCAAATAGAACAACTCACAACAAAACTGCAGTCACAATCATAAAGCTATCATTTCACAAGCCAAACTAGATATTTACAAACATCGAAAGGTCATAGAGGTCAACATTCAGTTCCTACATCTCATATGGCGACAGATAAGTGTGATGTAATTATAACCACAGTTCGTACTCGGGTTACCATTACTTTGTGGGCTAACGTTGTAAAATCAATCCCACGGGTGTCTTCAACGGGATTGACTGCAGCCATTCATATTGGCTGACAGAAAATACTGTTTACTACGGAATTTGAGTTGTTTTACGGTAATTTTTGACTGGAAAATAAATATCTTTTTTGTGTTTCGATTAAATATTAAGTGATCTATACGAAAATTATAAAGAGGAAAGATTTGTTTCGTTGAATAAGCTCCGAAACTACTGAACTGATTTCAAAATTTCTTTTACTAATGGAAAGCTATATTATCATAGGCTATATTTTATCCCTGTATTCCCACGGGAACAGGATCTACGCCAGTGCAACCGCGAGGCGCTGCTAGTATTTTATGTAATTTGTAGTTCATTTTGTGTTAAATGTAATTGGTGAACGTGTAGAACAGTCTTTTTGGGTTATTTCGTTTGCGTCGTGATTCTGGAGTCACGGTCTGACGATGGAATTTTCCTGATCCACATGATCTGACGATGGAATTTTCCTTTGCTTTTTTGCCTAATGCAACGCTTATAGAATAGCTCTCTGGAATTTGGTATATTTCTGGCATTTCTTATATAGTCGTAGTTAACATGGACTTGCTGACGATAGAAACTCAATTACGTTAAACTTTTACTGCCATATTTGCGTTGCATTTTTAGTCTGGTTTAGCACTAAACCAGGTTTTACAATCAATTTTGAATACTGTCAAAGTGACAAATTTGACTGACAAGGTGTCAAATGCTTACCAGGTTTTGTTAAAAGACTAAAAATGCAACGCAAATAAGGCAGTTAAAGATCAGATCCAAAGAACAATGTACTAAACAATTCATATTATATTATAGACATATCAATGACTATCATGTTTTTAACACATCTATGCGGAAAAACATGTCTAAACTGAAATTCCGCATTTAAACAAAAACTATACAAATACATTGTACGATCTGTAATCTTTCACATGTAACAGGCGTTAAATTCAATAGTTTATTCGTTAGATGATTCCCATGTTAAAAGAGCTACGTGCAAAAACGGATTTGACTGCCACGCACGTCTGGGCTATAATTGCAAATGTTTGACTTTTTTTGGTTCATTTCATTGTAAGTGGTTTAAAATCGATCGATCTGTAGTACGTACTTGTACTTACAATAACGGTTCGTACGTAATTTATTATTAAACCGATCAAATAACTTTTTGTGGATGTTTTTGCATTGCTAAATACTTTTAATTCGGATGTGTGAGTTTTTTGTAAACATCACAACCAAATTACAACGATTGGCGGGTGTTGTAATGAGTTAGTGTTTTAGATTAAATCGGTTTTGGACTTCAGGGTGATTGATTGCCTTCTCTAAGATTTAATTTTGGTATTTTTTTTTACCTATATTGTCTCACTGCTGGGCAAAGGTCTCCGAAACATTGCCAACCATCCCTATTCTTCACAGAAATAATTATTAATAGCCATACAATTATATACTATTATCATAATTACTTACTTTTTAACCCCCGACGCAAAAAGAGGGGTGTTATAAGTTTGACGTGTCTGTGTGTGTGTATCTGTCTGTCTGTGGCATCATAGCTCCCGAACGGATGAACCGATTCCAATTTTTTTTTGTATTAAAGGGGACTTACGTGCGAGTGTTCGTAGACATGTTTGATGAAAATCGGTTGTCCCTTTTAAAAGTTATGGGGGTTTAAAAGTAATTGTGTTGGGGGTTTTTAAAATTTTAAATTTAATCGCTAAACAATTGAGCTGATTTTGACGAGATTCGGAATGTCTCATGGTTAAGACAAAAATTTTATGCGCAATAAATCCGAATCTAAAAACAACCAAAGGGTGTGGCTAATGACGTATTACAGATAGTTTTATAACAATGTTAGCATTTTGTATTGAACATCCCACACACCACAAGTATATAGGATTGTAGGTTAGGTAGGTATCAACCACACTGCACCGCAGTGATGTCATCCTTTAGTTAATATTCAGAAGCGTTTGAGAACCGTTTATATTAAAATATTTCCTTGTACACTATCGAACAGTATTAGAATTAGACTTGTTCGTGTAAAGGACTTTGGTAATAGTATATTTATAGAACTTTGTGGTTAATTATTATAAATTAAGTTGTTTGTTAAAAACTGTCAACCATTTGGTAAACGCTATAACGGGAAAAATATTCACTCATATTTATTTTTAACTTAATTTTTAACTTAAAGTTCCTTCTTTAGAAATTTAAATTATTATTATTGGTTAACACTAATAAGTAATTAGTGAGAGCTGAAGAAATAATGTGAAAAGTGAAGAGGTGCCCTTCGATATATGTATATAGTATAACTAGCGGCGTCTCGCGGTTTCACCCGCGTGGTCCCCGTTCCCGTGGGAATACGGGAATAATGATTGTAGCTTTCTAATGAAAAAATAATTATTAAAATCGGTCCAGTACTTTTTGAGTTTATTCGTTACATACCAAAATACAAATCTTTCCTCTTTATAATATTAGTGAACATAGCGTCAGAAAAATCAATACTCAATTTTTATTGCTCTCCACAATTACAAGATAGTACAAGTTATTGTGGACCCTGTTAGGGCACACGCAAATAGAATACAATTTAGTTAGAAATTTACAAAATATAGTTACTAAAATATAAATTATAGAAAAATAGGTAAAAAACAAAACTATCAATAAAAAGCAACTTCTGTAACTATCCCCTATTATGACGGTACCGGAATAGGTTAACCAAAAGGCAATATTTACTCTCTGTGTACAATACAGAATAACAATCAGTACACTTTTTAAATCACTGAATTATAACAAGTGTAACTCCTGCCTTCAAAATATTTAAATCCAAATACGTATGTTATTCTTCTATTAATAATGCACGCGACAAATTTTATTATCAATTGAATTATAAATTATGATGATATCAATTCAATTTCGTGCACATTCAATATACAATTATTTTAGAATAGGATGGCGTCATAATCAGTTTGTTTTCAACATTTTCGACGGTAATGATTACAATATTTCGGTACTTACTCTATTCTATAGAATTCAATGCCTAAATACTGTTGGCGATGACTAAGTAAACTAAATGATATAATCAATTACTCAATCGCTGTCAAATTAAACAAAAAAATGTATATCATATCCCTAATTACATATACTCGTATGTATGTATTCATATATCTATACCTAATGTATTATTACAATTACAAGTAAGTATGTTTGTTACTCTCTTCCTAAATAATGAAATTAGACAAAAAAATTATAATAGGAAGAAACGGCAAATAAAGATTTTGCAAAAAGAACAAACAGGATACATATAAAACCGCTATTTCTTAATAAACTTTTAGATCCAACAGATATTATTGTTAGCAAAAACGAAGTCATAATAAATATCGATAGTATAGTCTATTGTTTGAATAACGGTGCCAAAGACACCGGCGCAGGTGAACTATGGTGGTAAGGAACCGCCTCAGGCGAAGATCATGTTGGACCAAGTAAATGTGAAAGCGTGGACGGGAAATATTACATTCAATTTTAATATGAAATGGCTTGTTTAGTTTCTAACAAATTGAAGTTGCTTGTCTGAAGAAGAAAGATTTTGTAAATTAGGAGTTCGTAGAGAGATCAATTTGTAGATGATTTTAAGAAGAAGAGAGGTTTTCAAATTAAGAGTTGATAAAGTCTTTTCTGGAAGTTGGAAAAGACGCTATTCTGTATGCATTTGAAGCACGGAATTAAGAAATATCTCTATAATTCGTGATTTTAAGGATCAAGATAGCATAATTATGTTTTTGATAAGATCCTTTTTTGTTCGGTCAAAAAACTAACATCATTAATACATATGCTACAAAAGCAAAAGGAAGACAATTTGCGGAGACCGTTTAACTTATCCACCTTGCATGGCATGAAAAGTATTGACTGTTCAACTTACCCTATGACTCCTAGAGGCCTTAGGGTCGAGGTAGGTCCTAAGTTTGTTGAGGTAGTGTGTCGGCGAGTCCTTCGCCTGCACCATGTCCTGATCACAGATGATCTCCCATTTCTTCTCGAGGTCGTAGTTTCGTAATAATTTCGCTTTGTCTGGTGGCAAGTCCATTGATGCCTGGAAAGATTGAAAGTTTTGGTTAATATTGATTTTTGAATATTTTACGTGACACGTCTTATGATCATCATTAAAATTATCAGTCTACCCCAGTCCACTGCTGAACATAGGCCTACGTGATGTGACTTATACTATTCGGTAATTATAAAAAAATATAAAAAGTTGTTTGTACTGGATTAATTGGGTAAAAAGAATCAAGAATAGGGCAATAGAATCGGGGGAAACAAACCACTGAATATAAATGAAAATAAATGCATAAGGATACTCTACGATTTGGATAAAATTTTGTAACTAAAAATAAGGTTTATTCTAAAAAGTTCATAATACTAACATTTCCCGAGCGAAGGTCTGTATCTGTGTCCTATGAACCAATAGGCATAAAATGTTCCCAGACCTCCATTCCAATAATACTAAACTAAGCTTTATTTGTAAACAAAACCAAGGACCATGAATAAATCACCTTAACGCAAAACACGTTGCGACATAAAGTTGTATTAAAGCAATTTATCGAAAGAGGCGTATCTAAACGAGAATCTAGCATTGGACCAGTTTTCAATATATTGGATTATACAAAGGCTATGTAAAGGTATACAATTTATGTAAATAAAATAGGTATAGGACTTGTGGAATAATGTTAATAGGGAAAGGAATAAATTAAAAATCATTTAGTCGTATGAAGGTAACAGAGAGAGTTAATATTGCATTTATAACATAATACCTAAGGATAATAAAAAAGGAGAAAACTGGATCCTGGATCCTGTCTGTGTTATTGTCTATCATTAATTTCGAAAATCACATTTCAGTTTTGCATGCAGTTCTACATGAACATAGTTATTAAAAACGTCACAGAAAGGATTTACTCCAGATTAGATACAAACCAAAGATATCATCCATTATTATAGAACCGTTCTCTTTAAGGCAGTTCTTAATTTCCTCCATCAATAGACTCAATAAACCAGACCTTGATTTGTGGCCGGCCAAACTGGCTGCAGTATCGTAACAGATAAGGAGTTTAAGGACAAACTACTTCTCTTGAATGGGGACTAATTGGCAACAGAGCCGCTAAATTGGTCAACTTTGTTATAAATTCTGTTGCGGTTTTGCCCGCGTTGTGTCTAGCTGGAACATGGTTATTGATTATAGTGCTTGTGGATGTCTGTTGGATATTTCTGTAGCTGTATTTTATTGCTATTGGTTTGAAGGGTTTAAATTACATATTTTGAGAATAATATTCTACGTATTTTCTAATCTGATAGAACTGTTTTTCGTTAAAAAAAATTGAGGGAAATGTAATAATTTTTAGGAAGTCATGTTAATTCCAACATATTTTACATCCTAACTTACATGAGAGTCGCTGTTGTAGAGACATTAGTTATTTTCACGAGAATACGAACAGGATACAAACTACAAAGTATTCACACATTTCCTTTACTTACAATTTAAACACAAAAAGGACTATTTTACAAGCACTGAAACAATATTCTTCACCACATATCTATGAATCAACACCACCCATACAATCATTAACTGGAACCGCTATCAACAGCGTCTATTCATGCGCTGAACGGCTTCCATTCACTTCATTACAGCAACATGCTTATCAGAGTTATCAAACTTCTCGTACACTCACAGTAGGAAAAGGTTCGTCACCTAAGATCTATTTTCGTTTGCTCAGTCTGAGCGATAATCTGCTTTATCGATAGAGTATGACATATTGCATCGATAGACGTTGAAAGAACTATTTTGAACCTAGTTGTCATACTAATTTTAGTTGTCATATTAATTTTATATGCAGTTGTATGGTTAGTGTTCAGTTTCAAATGGTACTAAGAGATTGCGACATACACATATAAAGAAATAAATTTGAAAATTGACGAAGGCTTTCTTACTGTGACTGTACCTCATCTCTCGGATTCACAACATGATTTAACAATTTAGAACAACAAAAGAGATAAATTGAACTTTATTTATGATGTAATAAGAGTTGTTTTCAATTGAGATGTGAGTGTTTCGGTGAGTGTGGCCCGCATTAGCATAGATCGGCATAGATGGCGAGTTCAATTATGATGCCGGCAGGCGTGATCCCACGCGTACCGATTTTTGCTTGTGGTCTAAGTAAGTAATCATGTAGTTATGTTATCTAGTTCCCGTATTACGATTATCATTTGTAAGTAAAATCATGTGGTTCCCGCAGTAGGGGAGTGAGGAGAAATCTAGTGCTGTTTGTTGCTTATAAGTATCAATATGACTACAGGAATGGGGTGGTTGAAAACTATAATAATATTCGGGGAGAAGTTGGACTACCACTTTTTGCTCATAATCAAAATATGTATAATATTTTGGAATTAATATTTTTTAGTAAGTAGATAAATCGAAATAATGGTGTTTCTAACTGTTGGAAATTGTGAAAAATTTGCAATACATACTCCTTCTTTTTTTCAATCGTGTCATTATCTATGTTGTTTATATACTCGTATCGATAAATGAAACCGCTGCCTTCTCATAATTAGACTATCGTCCAAAGAAGCTGTAATATCATTAAGGTGAATGAACTGGGCGTGTACACGCATAACTGCAAATATTGAATCTTAATGTCTTTTTATTGGTGAGTAATGGAGGGCCCAAGCACCTAGAACTATCAATTGTATAATATCTGAAGACATACGTGCAAGGCATACGATAAAAATAATATTATTCGGAATGAAAAATGTGTGTGTTGATAGCGAAATAAGACTCTTTTTTTAAATCAACTGGGCAAAGCTCAAACAGCTTCCTTCTATCCGTTCCTGCCTGTGCCTTGAGTTAGTTCTTTCCAATTTTTTGCATTTTTTTCACGATCATCATTATATCCAAAACTTTTGCATCGAAAACGATATCAATTCTTATAAAATAGTAATTACGTTTCAATTTCTTTTGTCCATTTTAATGTCTAAAGTGTCATAGATATCTTGTCTTTTTTAATTTTTGAAGACTTGGCGTATGGGTATTAAATTTTGAACATCTGTAATATCTCAGTAAAATAGCAACTACGACAAACACCCAGTTACCAACATAGTTACCAACGTAAACTTAGTTCCACACCTACCTAATGATAGGCTAGCTGTGAAGAGAGTGTGGACACTGCCGTTCTATTTCCTCATCCAGAGACAATGAAGCGAAACAAAGAGCCGCGTACACTATGAAATTGAAATGCCTTTGACTCTGTTTGCAAGCTGTTGCTAACATGCCTCATTGAATTTTAAAATAGGGTAGTTGTTCCTTTGTTTAGCAAGGATAATTATTTAGAAGGAAAATTTAGCATAAAGTTGCTTCCTAGCAGAGAATTTAAGAAACAAATTTGAATAAACTTTATAATAGTAGTAATCTTATTACATATGCTATAGTGATTTCTGGTGTTGTGATTTTTCATTCCTTATGCTTCATTTCATAACTTTTTGCAATTATTAAAGAATTCATAAACGTGGGTGAAGAAATAAAAGCCTCCTTTTCGAAAAACTGTTTGATTTCGCGTTTACCTTGATAGGGATGGGTTAGTAAAATCGCAAAAAGCTGGCATCGATACAGAAAAAGATTTGTCTCCATGTCCAGTCGTTGAGAGAAATCTAATCACCATAAATCCTTTTTCATAAACGGCGGCTCGACCACATAGAGTGTCCATTATCGGGGCGCCATAAAGTTTACGACACCGATGGGCTCTGTTAGAGGTTGAATGGTTTTCGAGACTCATTTGCTAACCGAGGTTCCAGTAAAGGCTAGCAAGTGATCTAGAATATGTTATGGCTGGGTTTAGCTGGCGTAGCTAGGATGCTATCAAATATGAGCATTTTTCACCTGGAAAATGCTTAAAACATAACGCAGAGTAAGGAAAAGGTTTGCTCATACCCCTGAGTTAAGAGCTTATTAGGGGTTATGTGGGAATCCCGGGTAGTAAGGACATCCAACTTGATACCCAACGGTTTTCCTTCCAAGCATCAAAGTTCAACGCTGCAGGTAGGCCTTCGTCAATACAGCTTTGAACCTTAAATTTCTATCGTTTACTCCAGCCTTCTAGGTACTATTCACGTCGTATCTCAAGAGGATTAAATAAGAAATTAAAGGTTAATGTGACCTATGGGAAATCACATCGGGTTTACGGCTATTGTATTAATAGTAGATCTAACTAAACAAATGGGAGATAAAAGATATTCCCAGAAATAAAAGCTAATAAGATTTAGATTTGGACCCCGTTCATTAATAAAGACGTTTTAAGTCTATTTTCAATAACCCGTTCATTAATAAAGGCCATATAAATATTTTTCCAATTTATCTTACAACTAAAACATAATCCTTTTATAGTAAAACTATAATAATTAACATATATTTTATTTTAAAGTGTTCATTAAATTAGCATTCAAATAAAATTACACGCAATAAAGTCGAACAGTAAATGTTCGATTATACTTAGTATTAAAATTAATGGTGTTAATGTTAATAAAGTTACAAGATTCCTTACACAGAAACAAACACACAAATAATGTTCTATTAGTGAATGAGTCACGGTCGAGTTTTATTTATTTATATATTTAGTTAACTGCGGATGTGAATGAGTCCGTTTTGTAAACTAAAAATACTATATTTAGTGCTAGTGATGGATATAGTGCGTTAATTTATCGATATAGACATACTAATATAATGGGATAATATGGGAAAAATAATGAAATGTTTTTTTCCGATTCGTGGGAAAATAAAACTGGTCAAAGTTCGACTTTTTAATTGAAATATTTTGTACTAATAGATCGTGCGTGATCTACTTTAGAGTAAGCCCACTTAAAAGAAGTCGGGAAAATCACATAAACCTACTCTATATCATCTACATTTTCCCTAAGACACTTGATAATACCATACAAAAATCCAACAACACACAACATTTTATATGAAAAATCAAAGATCGAGGTCATGAATATTAATAGAAATAGACCGGTTAATAGCCATGACGTAAACACCATTGTTTACATAAATAAATTATTGAATAACACCGTGATGAGAAGGTCAATACGAAATAGGTATTTGCGCTTCTGACAATTGTTTGGGTATGAATCATTGTAAGACGCCATTGACACAATGAACGAGCTGGTCATGGCGTGCATATTGATGAACTTTGTTATCACATAGTTCATCTGAGTTGTTGGGTTTTTATATATTGATTGGGTATGTCTTTGGACGGTTATATGTATTTCTTTAATATATACTATCATACTGCTGGGAAAAGGTCTCCCCCATTGTTTTCCAAGAATTGTCCGCGACTTCATTCCACCAGTTAGGGCAGAAAGCTTTGAGGTTGTCACGCCAGCGTCCCCGCGGCCTTCCTCGGCGTCGTCGCCAAATATTATGGTAAAATAGAATACCGTCCGTCCATTGCTTCCATCTTCAACTTTATTTTGCCCATTTTAAGTTTTCTTTCGTTCTGACTTTCTTGGTATACAGTCTACTCCTTCATAATAACATAACATAATCATTTACTTCATCATCTCACCCCTAACTAAGTTTGAAACTTGTATCTAGGGTATCAGGAACTACTCACACACTCATTCACACACACACCCAGACCGAGACAAACATTTGTGGTTCACACAAATATACAACCCCGGCAGTCCGGCATGGTGACCACTCAGGTTGCATAGTATTTTATAATAATAACACTTGCCCTAACTGATTCATCAAAACAGAGCCTAAACTACTGGGAGTAAAGTTTTACCATCTACACCAAATCAAAGAGGAGAGTTATGTTTATAAACTGTAGCGAGCACAGAGAAAACATTTTACGTAATTCTTAGACTATGACAGAATACAGTAGCAAAATTAAAAACGATGAGCTATATTACTACCGAATCTAATATTGGGTTACATCATTGTAATTTGTAATCCAATGGTGATTTGTACCTACGTTTGTTTAGTCACGGCCGGGGCAGGGGCAAATGACCATTCATGATACATCCATTGACAAACGGTACTATGACGGTACATTGATCAATAGAACGAAGCATCTTGCTAGTAGGAACTATGATTTATTCTATGTGATAAGATAGTTCTGAAACTTCTGAGTTAGGAAATGTACTAGCTGGTAGAGATCACGTTAAAATTGTCCTCCGATAAGTATGTCCTCTTAATTGGACAGCTTTCAGCAAATAGATCTCTCTCTCTCTCTATCTCTCCCTATTTGAGCGATATTTTTTGTCCTTGAGCATATTATATAGCCGAGAAATGAGCCATCCAACGCTAAAAATAAATTCAATTCCACCCTCTGATATAGCATTAAACAAACATACAAACTCTTCAGCTTTATAATATAACCATAGATGCACATCCCCATAAACCAATCATAAAATTATTCCCCGAAAACGTTAAAGCCGTGTCGTATCTTCAAATCTAATTCATTGTGTTTTGTCCAACTCGTGACATGTCATAATAATGAATGGAACTCGCTGAGGTTGCGTCTTTTATTATGTAAACAAATCAAAAGCCACAGATTAAGTAAGCGTAACAAAGTCTTACAATGTAATTCTATATCTTACAGATTTTGTGAGCTGCGACGTTTTTGGTTAGATTAACTGTTATTTTAAATTATGGAAAAACACATTTAATCAATTCATTTTATTAGGACGGTTTGGATTGCTTGCCTCGAGAAATTGGGAATTTATACAGTATTTTTTTTCTTAACATAAAGGTCTCTCCCAGACATGTCTATCCTTCGCAGTGTCCTGGCAATTTTTAACATTAGCATATTAAAATAACAAAAACAAATAATTCTTTATTACCTAGCATTAGTACCTATAGATATTAATTTATATATTGTAGTCGTTGGGTTGGAAGGTTACGTAGACCACTATTTATCCCAAAATTCCCATAAAATCCACAAATTCAGGGAATAATACAATACAATGAAGTGGAGCTATCAATTAATAAATCAACTTGTACTAATCTTAGTCGATCTCTTAGTAAAATATTAATAAACACGCCATTATTGTAAGAATAAAATTAACACATTTGCCACGGATAACTATAATAGAACCTTGAATAATAATTGTTTGAATATTTAACTGGACAATTGAATAGAATGTCTATTATAGGACTAAGTTAATTTATAATGAACTAGCTGTGAGCCACTTCTATAACTGCAATCTAAGAAAAATCATAACTTTCAATGATATTAATGGTGAAAGAATTTTGAGACAGTGAAAATTTAGATTTATATTAGTAAAAGAATTTTGAGAATTGATCCAGTATACATTTCTAAGAAAAATCAAGGTAAATCATAACTTTCATTGATAATCATCATCATTATCATCAGCTCATATAATGTCCCCACCGAGGGGCTCGAGCCTACCCTGAATTAGGGTGAGTAGGCTTTAGTCAGCCCAGTCATTGATTTCCAAGCCAGTCATTACTGATAATTTTGAGACAGTGATAAATATAGATTTATAAGTGGAAGAAGTTTGAGATAAGAACCGATCTAATATAGTTAAAAAAGTTGCTGTAAGTAGACTTAGATACTTCAAAGAACATAATATTGTATAGTTCTCAACATAGTAATCGTAAGAACAACAAAAGCCAAGTTTCAAAAGAAAACATCTTCATACAATATCTGCTATAAAATTTTATGAATCCATAAAATAAAACTACACAGAAACTTATCGATATCGATAAAGTTTTCATCGATAAAATTGCCGATTCAAAGCACAACACTACGCAAATGATTCAAGCTTGAAAGAGCTCATAAAAAGTATAAAAACCCCGTATCCGAATATAGTGCGACCTTCGAATGATTCAAATATTTTGGTATTCGAAGGGATATAAAAAAATAAACATCGCGACCTTTAACAAAGGCTGTTCTGCTGACGAATGGTAACCTACTTCAAAAATGTAGGTTTGAAGTATTTAGTCTGATTTTGTGACGATACATTTTTATTAAAAAAAATCCATTTAAACAGTTTCGTCTGTACCAAACTACCAATGTTAATCTCGAATTGGCAATTTATTTTTGATAGAAATAGTAAAAATAGGTACCTATTCTATTACATTTATAGTAAAATAGGTACCTCTATTCATCTACCCTCACAATCTTTCATGGTTATAAAATTATCCATTGATAGGTTATTTATAGGATTCCAGTTACCCACGTAATTTGCGTATCTTTGTACAAATGTCTTTAATCGGAAAATACGTATAGTTTCTGAGAACATAAGAAAAGAAAGTAAAAGTGTTTTTCATTAGAAACCATCCCTTTGCACTTGTAATTCATCATCATCATTGGCCTATACATACATCTTCATAAGATGATTTAGGTGATTGAACAAATCGTGATAGAAAATTTTTTTACACAACAATAACTTAAAACATGATAATTTCTGCATCCTTACAAATTTAAATTAACTTTTAAACACTTCATCTTCATTTAGGTACAATAAGATACAACACAAAAGTACTTATAGTTACCAAACTTTATTACACGTATTGCATGAGTCGAAGATTTATTTTCTGATCATAAAAATGGAACTAAAGGGCCGGCGCTTTAACTTTATTTTAGGATCGTACGTAATGACTCATTTGGTGTTCATGTCGTAAACCCTGCCTCATACCTTTCTGAGACAAATGCCAATAAGAAAGTGATGAGTGCTCGCACCGACAAGGTTAAAATTAAACTTGTTGTTAACTAGAAGACGATATATCTAGTTTGTGACATGAGGAAGTGATTCTTAGGATAGATTAGATTCAATCGATTTAAACTGTTCAGACTTAGTTGTTCTTTTTACGCATTCTTCGATCGAGTAGTCTATTTTAAATTATTGAATTAAACGAAAGGACTTCTTCTTCTTAGCGTGTCGACAAAAAATAAATAAATGACATCGTTTTAATAGGTTCAAACTATATTTTTGAGGACCAGAACTCAGCAACCAATATGGCACTATCGGTGGCGTTGTAAACATCCTGGCGTGTGCAGGTGTAGAGACACGCAGAGCAAGTCAAGAGATGTGCCATATTCTGAGGGAAAACACCACGAAAGGACTGTCTAGAAAGAAATGTCTTCTAGCTAAAATTTCTCTATAAAAATATAATTATATAAACATCAAAACCGACTTTCCGATCCAATACGATTAGTATGTTTAGCAAGATTCTGGTTTAATAATTACGTAAAGACAATGTTCTATAAATATTATATTAAAAGATTAACACTTAGTAGGAAAGTATAAAAATACTGAACCATACAATATATCTAACAACTTTCAAAGATAAATGTTATGAAAACGATATCCGTTTAATCACATGTGCAGAACTAATTGCCAATGAACTCTATCTACCATAGATTATTTAATAGTCACTACGATCTTACATAATAACCAACTTTTAATGGCACCATTAAGCCATCAGAAGACGCCACCGCCCGTTTATTACCAGGTAACCAGTTACATATCGTTAAACCATATTATATAGGCAAGTTAGTAGGCAAATGCTCCTATTACATGTCATCAATCTTGGGCCTCTCATGTTTTAACATCGATAAGTGCACGACGTTTCGCATGCCTGAATGCCAGGGTCGAATCGCACGACAATGCGGGTGGTTTCACACTTAAACCATAAAACACTTTGAAGTACACACTGTATCTTATTACGACTACATAAGGTTTATATTGCATGTTAAAATTACGGATATATGCAGTAGATACAAGACATCGTCTTCGTAACAATGTTTTGCGATCGTTTTACGTAAAATACTATTAGCATGAACTTGTACCATTTCGAGATCACGTTTCAGTTTTCTTTTTGCTTCTTTTTGTATTTTATGTCGTATTGTGTTGGATTTAAAAATATGGTTGTATCTTTTGGTGCAATTTCAAGTGTCTGCCTTGTCTGTAAAAGCATAACAATGAGACTGGTTAAATATGTCATACGGTAGAGTCGTAGAGCAGAGAATATCTCGCGTGCGACTGAAGTTTTGTGCTGTATCGCTTCAAACCCTGATCTTTCCTCTCCATCTTGACTCTATTGCTTAGCGTGGCCAACTAACAAAAGACTTGATAATCTTAATATTAATGTTTCTGTTACCAGGCCAAAGTACAGACACAATTGCAATGCAGCACTGTACCTATAGCAAACAGGAGAATCATGGAGATCACGCTCCTACTCATTGCTGCTAAATATCGTTCCTTAGCATGACTTAATCTTAATTATTAATGTTTCTGTTACCAGGCCAAAGGACACAGTGCAATGCGGCACTATACCACCAACACACAGACTCAAATTGCAACCATTACTACACATCTAGCTGGAAGGACATTAATCATGGTGGGCCAGACAACAATAGGTATTTTGGATGGCCGCCTTTGTGACGTCACGATGCGGTGTTTGGGCAATGGGGTGGCTTCATGCAAGTAAGGGGATAGTAAGTTGTTGAGTAAATTCCTTACTTGGAATAGTTGCTGAAACCCGCGATACAAACTACGTTGATTTCAAAATAAATTAGCAGATCACATAGCTCATATTTAGCCCAGGATTTTCAAAGTATGGATATTATATAATATAATTCTCTTTGTCACACCAGTCACAAAAAATAGTCATACGAGTATAATATAGGACCAAGAATTAGTTTTCCAAATACTTAATTGCCAGAACCAAAAGAAAAAAAGACGAGTATGCCATGCATAATGAATAAAAATAAAAATTACGTGCAGATTTTCATAGACCTCGAGGCATATTGCATTGAACAAAACATAATTAAACCAGTTCTACATTAAGGAAAACAACATAACATTTTCCGCAACGTCATTGATTTAACTACGTATTTCTTGTGCAATAGGTATAAAACTTTATAGACAAACTTTACTACTAGAACCATTACTGTGCGTATCATAACTTTGTATCCCTGCCTTTGTTTTGACATTCTCGCCCCATTTCACTTTATGAGGCTTTAATTTTTAGGTCTATAAAAAAGATATTATAATATGTATGTAGTATATAAAGTTCGCGATTACGTTATTTACTTCCTTATCTACTATAGCGGCCCGCCCCGGCTTCGCACGGGTACATACACACACACACATACACCCTTTTTTTTTGCATCGGGTTTCAAAAAAAAAGTAAAATTATAAAGGAAGTTTGAATTCTTTTTTAGGAATTTTTTATTCATATTTTTTATTAATGTTTTTTTTTGTATTTTTTTATTTTTAAATTTTATACATATGTAGGTATATAATATTATTAACAAAACAAAAGCCATTAGTTTTAGTGAGTCAGAGCTTCCCTGTAAACGATATTTGAAGTAGTTTTATTTTGTGGCAGCAAAATTGATTTTCAGGAGCTCCGACACGTGATAGGCCAACATACAGTTGGCCATGAGTGAAACATTCTTTTCGTAGGTCGATCCCTAATAATTCGAAGGTTTGGCCCTGGGACTTGTTAATAGTTAACGCGAAAGATGATTTCACCGGAAACTGAAGTCGTTTAAAAGGGATTGGCAGATCAGTTGGAATCATCGGTATCCTCGGTATATGAGCTAGTTGACCAGCTGCTGGGCCAGCTCCGACTTGCAAGGCGATTTTCAGTTTCTGATGAAGATTCCTCATTACGCCGTATTTTTATTGCCCTCGCCTGGGAACTATGTTTAGAAAGTTGAGATCTTGATCTTTTTGGCATTTTTTGGCATTATAAAATCAAAAATAGAAGGAAATAAATAATTAAACAGGCTTTTACTAAATTTTTGCTTATTGAACTATATGAAGTACTAAGCTTTTTGAATACTTAATTAAAATATAATATTTATTATCAGGTAAGTAGTAGGTACTTATTGAAAGAAAATTAAAAATATGGGTTTAGAAAACTACCTTTTACTAAATTTTTGCTTAAATTTTGAACAGGAATACCCATAAAATACTACTATAAGCAGTTTGAATAGTTACATTTAAATATAATATTTATTATCAGATACTTATTTACCTACGAAACGAATTTAAAGCGAATTCAAAAATTTTTCAAGCTAAAATCATACGATCACGCACACGACCGCTGCGTAGGGAGCCGTCCGCGCTAGCTGAGCGCGGTGAGCGACAACCACGCGACTTTTTTCTAATACTTGCATTTTTAAACTCGTGATATCTTCCGAATGAAATGTCCGAATTGAATAATTCAAAAAGTTATAAAAAGGTATTAAAGCCGTCTTGAATATAAAGTAATTTATTTTGATAAGGATTAATACCAAGGTACAAATGAAGAGCCTTTTCAAGAGGCGGCATATATAAATGAATATTTTAGAATAAAAAACTGCTTACTGTGACATAACTATAATATTTAGACATATGCTGTCGCGACACTTTTTGTAGATAATGATGAGTTCTGCAAAGTCGTAGTGAATGATTTTGTTCTATCATCAATAGTTTTCGCAGCGCACGCGACATAAGGAATTTTTCAGGTCTTTTTTTTACACCTTATGTTACATTATTGGAGTTTTAGTAAGGATCCCTAATTTTTTTTTAAATATATTATAGCCTATGTTACTCGGGGATAATGTAGCTTTCCAAAGGTGAAAGAATTTTTGAAATCGGTTCAGTAGTTTCGGAGCCTATTCATTACAAACAAACAAACAAACAAATCTTTCCTCTTTATAATATTAGTATAGAAGTATAGACTACTACTTAGTACTTACTTATATGAGGAGTCGGTATCTCCTGGTTTCCCGAGAAGCCAGGATAAAGATTATTAACGAACTGCATTTTAGTCTCGAGTACCTTTCTGAGGTATCAGAAACTACACACACACCCAGCCAGAACTTTTCTGGATCACACAAAGATTTAATTTACTTGAGAATCGAAGCTACCTTTTGCTTGGCAGTGTGGCAATACAACAGTACAGCAGTATTAAAACAACAACAACATTACTCAATGAAATCATAATGACGCAGCTACTATTTCGTAATTTTAAAGGAAATTTCCTTAAAACATTCAATAATTAAATTACTGCTATTTGGTATTCCTATTTTGCAGAGAACTCCTTAACACACACATCTCATGAGTATTTTCCTACTACAACTACTTAACCAATAGAACTGATATGTCCTTGTTGGAAGTCCCAAATAAAATAAAGATTACAAAACCTACCAAAGAACATTTCTGGCAATTTTGCGCAATCCACAATCGCATTTGTGCACGTTAATCGAACTAGTAGTTGTTAAAATGCATAAAGTGTTTCCTAGCTTCCAAATAGGTATTAAGGAATACGTAATCCAGATAATGGATCTGTTAGGAATTCTTTATTTTCAACAAGCAGAGCCTAATGGCATTTTCCGTTTGCAACATCAAGCTTTAATTTCCTTTCAACCTTGCAAGGAAATTCAGTTTGATAAATCCTTTTCTAACGCTTGCCTACGTGGTAGGATAAACTCTTTTAAGCTGGCGTAAAAATAAGCCACAAAACTTCGATTTAGACTTGGTATTGACAAGATCCCCTACGAAAGTGTTCAATCTTTTTTTCCTGGAAGAAATATCTGTAAATTTTATGCTGATCTATTTAGTTTTTGGTGGAAGGGTAACAAACCGTAATTTATTATTGTATTGATCTTATCTTTTTATGTTTTTAAGTATATCCCATCACGTAGTACAACAAAGAAACCTGATCCTGTATGCTATCCATCACCATATTCAAATAGAGTCGATGATGCATGTACTGCATTCTCTTGGTGACCATGAAAGTGGTCATGTACTATCATTTGTTTTCAACAACGGTCTACTGATTTCACACCGGAACCGTGCCGTATAACTTTTTAGGCCTTTGTTTGCTACCTTTTAGTGTCCATGCGGGTACATAATTTAATATATTAGGCAACGGTTTTTACATAAATTTAGGTTTTTCTTTGTCATAATATCAATAACTGCCATCAAGGGTAGTAAGAGCCTTCAAAAGTTTTGTTTCACCAATCACATGCTCCTCTAATTTCGATATACTTTATGTTTTCAAGAACTCTACCATTACGGGCTGTTAGAGCCCTTTAAAGTAGTTACGTTTCACCATACAAAGGCTCCTCTAATTTGGATTCCGTCTGTGCATGCTGCAAACCAAATTAGAAGCCTAATTACAGGAACTGCCTAAACACAGGTCCGATACAATACAACTCTTTAATTTGACAGTCTAATTAAGTTGATTTATATTATCTGAATTGGAAACTTCTCACTTATTACATACACCCTTTTGACAGAAAACAAAGAAATATTTATTTTTACATAAAACCCCGTACAAAAAAGAATCACATCAATTTTATTCCTTGGCTAAAAAAAGCTCCACCAACTATTATTGCTTCATGGCAATTTAAATTCCTTCATAAAACTTCAACTAAGTACCTAATACTCGTAATACATTCTAATGTAATTGAATTCTTATGTTGATGTCTTAGACACCGGATATAACGGAGACAAGGGCGCACCGCATGCGAGTTCGATGCCCGACAAAAATAATAGTCCAATTGTTTCCCTCGTGATCGCCCCGAGATATGGCAAATTTGAGGCAACTGGACCGCACTGTGAGATATGGTTAACTGAGAGCTGTTTTACTGTGAATTTCTAAATTAACTGTAGGATTGTTTTCGTTGGAAAGACCGATTTTGACTGAAATGCAGAGAAAATTCAATGGATAGATTTTTTCTTGAGAAAAAATCAATGGAATTATTTAAAGAATTTACCAATCACTCCATCATCATTCTATAGCATCATTAGCAACTGATCCATAACATTTATTAATGGTATCTAAGGTATCAAATACTACGCACACACTCATTTCTACGCACCCATCCAAGATAAACATTTGTGAATCACTCATATTATATTTACTTGGCACGGGATTCGATGCTGCAACTCTGTTTGACAGTTAGGCATGGCAACCCCGCTCGTCTTTGAGTCATGTCCCTTCATATCCTATTTATAGCACCTAAATATTACTATTTATATATTTTTGTGAGAATGGATTGTTGAATTGTTGATTACTCTAACACGCATCAAGGACTTCTGGCCAATTAGGATGAAAAGTACAAATATTTCTCATAACCAGGAATACAACTGCTAGGAAACAAAACTAAAACTATCCACAATTCTAGTAAAACCAAACAGGATTTTTAGTCCCGCCTCCGCCATCCTTAAACATAAAACTGCACCACTACAAAGCAACATCAAACCCATATTTCGGCAAACTTAGTGAGGTTTTCTCTAGAAGCCGTTAGAGGGGAGCACATAAATCATCTGAGAAGTGTTACCGAGATGATGTGCGGTAACATGAAGCATGTGGGAGCGGGTTCGACGCCCGGTAAGGGTATAATGGCGCGATTGTCACAACTCCGTTACACGCCCACATAAGTAACCAACCTGGTCCTATACTCGTTAAAATTGTTATAACTTTCCTATTTTCAATATTTGTTCTAGTCTCTCGAGATATACTGCGACATTAAAACTTACACGAACGTTCTATTTTATGGTCGTTTTGCTTATATGACAACTTGTTCGATGAATAATAAATGAAATATGGTGATTGGAAACCTTTTATTGCAATGAACATGTTAGTTTTATTGGCGTTTATAATGTAGATGATGAAACTGTTAGGCAAGTTGCTACCAATTTTGTATTTTAGTAGCTATTTAAAAGGACTAATAGGTAACTAATAACAGTTCGTCGTACTCGCCTGAATCTGGAGATTACCTATGAGTTACCAGGTGATGGATCACCTGAGAATTTTCAGATAAAAGTATTCTTCCTAGTTGTAATTCAATTTAACTGTTGCGAGAGAAGCTCTTTAATTAAAGAGTAAGAAACATGCATCCACACAAATCTAAAAAACGTTCACAGAATTCTTATCTTAAACTGACCACTGAATTAAAAACATTTCAACTTTATCCACAGACAAACGTTTTATGGCAATAATTCCAAAGCTACCAGTGAATGAATGAATTGACCTACTTTCGAAACTGACTCTAGTTGGAAAAACAAACATACGATGGGTAAATATACGTTAATGTAAGGACAAAAGGTTAAAAAATATTGATTCATAGAACGGGGTTACTCGGCTGGTGAGCAATGAGGCGTCACGGCAATTATTTATCTTTTTATACGGTTTAAAGTCCCTAGAGCGTCATCGCTCTAATGTACGTAATTGTATTGTACTATGAGTTGAGGTAGAATGAAAATTGCATTCAGGATTTTGGTGAAATGCTTTTTGGTTTGTTTTTATGCCGCCAAAACTCTACGCTCAAATACTATTATTGGCTCTTGAAATCCCAGGACAAATGATCCTCTCTCTAACTGATGTTTTTAATACAGTGGAATAGGAGCATGTTTATGATCTCAAACCCGAAGCTTATTTGGAAAATGACAAACACAAAATCATCGATTCAGGAATCAAACCCAAGGAAAACCCCTTCGGCTTGCCACGTAGAAAAATACAGTGTAAGCCGAGACTGACAAATCGAAAATTTGAACACCATACATCAAAATTTTAAAGATGGAGTAATTGCAAAAACCAATTAGATGTATCTTCAGACAGATAAAACAATTAGAAAGATCAATAATATTTAAATGAACACCAACACAACTGTTATCTTTGCCCGTTTCAATTCAATATTCGCCAAATTTTAGCCGTTCAAACATCGCGGAGCATAATTTTAATTGTGTCTATGAGCGCTGTCTAAAAGTCAATTAACCAAATGGGGTCATAGAACAATTAACTCCTTATGAAATGTGGACTATGATGTAATGCTGGATGCATTTAGTACGGATACGGTTACAGGTCTGGGTTAGATACCTCTTAATAAAAGACATGATAATGAGGTCAACTAAAAAAAAAGTAATAGTACTTACAAGCTTTTATGAAAACGAATTCTTTATGCAGAATTTTGTGTAGGCTGAGAGGAGCAGGAGTTTCCCTGTCTGAAGACAACCTTATAGTGTTTGGCTCACCATTTATTAATAGCTTAGCTTATAATCTAGCTGTGCCCCGCGATTTTACCTGCGTGGAACCTTATTCCGTGGGAATTTTGGAATAAAAAGTATCCTATGTATTATTTCTAGGTATGAGGAACATCTGTGCCAGATTTCATAAAAATCCATTCAGTAATTTTTGCGTGAAAGAGGAACAAACATCCATACATCGACACTCATAAACATTCGGCTTTATAATATTAGCAGGATTTGATTGTACACCAGTCCAATTAACATATAATCTAGTCAAAATAGACATCCACCTCAAATATTGGCTATATGAAGTGTGCTCTATTATCGTACATAAAACAGTACCTATAGGAAGGTCAAATGTTTACAAATAATCAACAATACGTGTCCAATCATCATCAACACTATAATTATATACATTTACCTATTGGTATAGGACCAAATACATAGCAACGTGATGTATCATTTCCTCAATGCCTAGAACTGCATTGATAAAGGGTACAAGTGGATCACAAGTGAACAATGAATAATACACGTTGTTTTAATATGAAATCGACCTTGATTTTGACCTAATACGATTAAGGACTGATTTTTCCATCCTTAGATGACTTTCATTCGAAGAATAAAATTTACGTTTGACATTTTTGTATGAAATAACTGTCAAAATTACAAAATGATTCCTCGATAAAGTTATCTGGCGATGGATAAATCAGCCCTAAAAGAGAAAAATATATTTTTTGGGAGCAGGGCGTCATCTGGGTCTTGCAGTTATAAGAAAATTAAGATACTTTATTCTATTTTATCAAGTATAAAACATCAAACATTTCAAAAGAATGTTTCGTAAAAAACATCATCATCACAGATCACACAATATTATATATTACAGTTATATCAAAGAAAGACATTCAACTCTATTCTTCTAGCATCAAGAACCAAAATCAACATGATCACAAACGCATCCACACGGAAGTGTTGTATAAATACTAATATTCTGTCAAAAGTACACACACTCCATCTCAAAGTTTTGTTAAGCACTTTAAAATAAGATTTTCCCATGAAACATCGTTTTAGATACGCGGTAAAGACCACCCACGTCAAAAAACGTAAATGTGAACTGAAACAATTGAATTGTCAAATCTACGTCTGCATTACGGCAGACAGGTTGATACAAGGTATGGGATCGAGCAAAAATGTATACTTAGCTATTAATACATAGGCCTTAGTATTCTATGTTATCATTTGTGCTTGGGAGAGGATGTTCAGGCGGTCCCGATTGTTATACTAACATCATCAACTGTCGCAGTTAATTAGTCTTCACAATCGTTGCGAGTAGTGCTTCAAAAGCTAGTCAGTCTAACAATTGGTTCAATCAAAAATATCGCGGCACGCACAATCGACCGCAACTCGAGAGGTGCTCAATCAAAAACGTTTTTGGATTAACAATCAATGAAATACGAAAATTGACAAAATTTCTTGATAACTACTGCTCTGGTCGTCGGTCTTCTATTGGTCGTGGGTGATTTTAATAGTCAATTTTTTAATAGTCTTTCTCCATAGGAGATCTAACCACAGAGCACAGAACCTTCGCTTGTGCGATTGGGAAATCCGTTTACGGACCGACAAAACTGCTCTGTGAATCCAACACTAACAACAAAACTGCTCTGTGAATCCAACACTAACAATTCGAACCAGTAAACACAGAGACTAGTCCGTTCACAGAACTCTTCATAACAATAATAAGACTCCCTAACCGCTCAAACCTCACAACTTGGACATCACAAAAGGCAACCCTCACAGGTCGTCGCCCGTTGGAGTGGGCTCGGCTCCTGAAATCCGCGTTCAGCGTGACAGCCGCCCGTTACCTGCCCCCGTCTGAACGCTATAAAACTACCCGTCATTTAGCAGGTCTAAAGGAATCGATATGTGGACAGGTTTGGCTAGTAGTCATGATTGTTCTAATTGGAAGAAAGTCGATTTTTGTAATGAGACGAATGATTATTGAAAACGAATAAATAAAGAGAATTTCAATTGGATTGAGTTAATAATAAGCACGCCATAATTATCTGTTTGTTTGAGAAGATTTGTAATAAATTAATAATAGAAAAGATTTTAAAAAAGGACTTTCCGCACATTTACACAACATTTTATTTTCTGCAATCTTAGTAGATCTACCTAATGCTACCCACGCGTTGTCTGGGTCACAGAAAAGGACAAATCGTCGCAGAAATAAGTACCATTTAACTAACTTATTTTCAATGTTGTTAACCTTGCAGCAAAAGCTTGTTACGCGGTACACTTTTGCTGAAGATATGAGACTTAACATAAAATTCAACAATGGCAACATAAAATCCCCAGATTGATACCAAATTAAACCTTATCATACAAAACTTTTAAAACAACATATTAGATAGTGTGCGTATCTCTCATTAAACGAACTATTTAATTTAATTACAACTAAAAGTGCCATTACTCCACTTTAAACGAAACGAAAGGACTATAAACTATTTTTACGAGAGCCATTCATAATAAAGATACGAGCCCACGAACCCTTCAATAGGTGTGGCTCTAGATAAACACGGTCCCTCCTTAAAATATGTGCATTTAATATTAAGTGCCTATTTACTTAATACATAATAAATTATACGAGCGTAGTGATATGTGAATAATATTTGCAAAATACATATAGAGTAGCGACGACAATAACAACAAAGAATAAATGGAAGAGCTAGTTCATAGAAGCACTTTGTCCAACAAAAAAATTGAAGGTACGAGTATGCTATGAACTATCATCATATAGCTTTCATATCTCTTTCCATTCCATAGTCCCTTAGGAACTTTTAGATGAAATGTAGCTCCAGTTTATAATAATTTAATAAGACGTGTAACAATGGATTTAGATAAATAATAACACAACATTCTTTCAAAATAAGTATAAAAAGTCCATCTCGAGTCATTAAATTCAACTGTACCTACAAACAGTCAAATACATCCATCCCCCAATTTCGAAATCAAAGAAGTACAAAGAAACGAACACAAATAATATGATTACAAATGTTTATACGATCAATGCAATCATCGTACGCATTAGGTTCGTTATTAGATTGACAGATGACCCAATAAAGGAACGAGATGCGATTGAACACAGACTCGAGAGTGCGTCTATTACCATAAACGAGATTACAAGATTATGCACATGTGCCCATGGAAATCAAATATTCTAGAACTTACTTAGATTTGAGTCAGAATTGTGAAAACGCAAATATACTAGCAAAATATTTGGCTTATTCATGATCCTAATCCTAACTAATATTATAAATGCGAAAGTAACTCTGCCTGTCTGTTACCTTTTCACGGCTAAACTACTGAACCGATTGACTTGAAATTTCGTACAGGGGTAGATTATGGTCCGGGAAAGGACATAGGCTATGTGGGAATTTCGGGATAAAAATCCCGAAATTCCCACGGGATCGCAACTACGCGGGGCACAGCTAGTAGATAATAAAAATGAATTCTCACTCATTCGTCAGAGGCATTATAATTCAACCACTAACGGTAACTTACGGTTACAGGTTCGACTCCCGCTCAAGACAAATATTAGTTTGCATTATCAATGATCGTGACTATTTGTCTTGGTCAACGTGTCTACTTAATCAAACATTAAAATATAAAGAAAATAAAAACAAGAACTGCTTTGTAGTATTAGTAGAGGGATAATATCTCTATTAGAGTAGAGCTCAGATATTTCTTTACATCGACTCGTAACTCCGTATTTCTATAATTAAATTCCTAGAACGGCTTACTACGACAGTTGACGAGGGATGCTGGGGACAGATGCGTATCACGTCTTGATATTGACGTTTCGATAGGATCAAATTATTTTTGAAAACCTTTAAATAATGCCTTTGGGAGATTTGAAAGATACCGTTTGATCAGCGGTTTCGTAATATGGTATTTCAGTGTATATCTAGCCAAACGTTCATCCCATTTGCTTAATTAAAGCAATGCTGATTGCAGATGTAAGTGAAAAAGAAATCTTTAAGAAACCTTTCTACATAAATCTCAAACGTCTAAAAGAAACCTTTTGAGCTTAAATCGCAAATCTTTTAGGCTCTAAATTATTGTCAACACCCGCAAATTGGACCTTCGCATAAATATTCCTCAGTGAGATAAGGCCAGAAAGGAGCGGAATTTTCATTAAAATTGTCTTCAATGGAATTGAAATTTGGGGAAAACAAAGTAATGAGTGTCCGGATTGGCACAATGGGGAGGAAGGAAGCCGGTAACAATGCAACTATATAAAATGGCAAATCGTATCTACCACGTCCGGAGCCAACACAAATATACATTCGATGTGGTGAGCGACTAGGAAATACGATAAAGTGGTCTTTGTGCGTGGAACTGGGTCACTAGTAAATGGCAAGCCATGTTATCAAAACGTGCACTTTTAATATCACCATGTTTACGATTTTTTGACACGGGTCAATATGGATGAACTAGTAACCCGACCCGAATAAACTTCGACGTTTATCTAATTAATCGAGAGGTTGTTTAAGTTTCTCTAGGACGACATTTACGATATGGATTACATTAATATAACTCAAAGTGACCAACTGACTGACATAGTGATCTATCAACGCACTGGGCAGTGCGGGCCACTGGACGGATCGGGCTGAAATTTGGCATGCAGGTAGATGTTATGACTTAGGCATCCGCTAAGAAAGGATTTTGATTAATTCTACCCCCCGGGGATAAAATATAAAAGTTTGTATGAAACTTTGTCAATTTTCCCAAAATTCCCACGGTATTGTGATATACGCAGGTGAAACCCGGGGGGCACAGCTAGTTGTGTATAATTTTAAGAAACTCATGGTATTACAATTAAATGTATTGGGTTACTTAACGTATATAAATTCCGATCCCTTGGGAATTTCCTTATTTATTATTAAAACCAATAATTTTAAAAGTAACTTTAAAACCTGTACTGTGTACACATATCAGTATACCAAGAAGATCTCCAAGATACTTGTGGATACTAAAGTCTCTTACTAAGTCAGGTTAAGTCCTTACGTGGTGGCACGAGGGCCGAGACGTGCTTGAGAGGCGTGTTGAAAAAAGTATTTTTATTTTGAAGGAATATGGTCGTGGAAACAAAGTTACTGTTTGAAAATATACTTTTGTAAGTCTACTGGGAAGAAAATTCCCAGTAGTTCAACTGGTAAGACTACTCGGTAAAACTACTGGGATCAGCTCCTTTTATCATCAAATTAATATGATATGAATTGGTTTTAGATATTGTTATTAAATACATTTTTTTGTCAATTTCTCTAGCAACATCGTGAAATGCAGCCAGCACTAAACATCATTATAAGTCAGATTACCCAACAGCCCGATGATAGAATAAGGTTTATTCCAAATCTAATTCGAAATCTTAATATTATAAATGCGAAAGTAACTCTGTCTGTCTGTCTGTTACCATTTCACGGCTAAACTACTGAACCGATTGACTTTAAATTTGGTACGGGGGTAGCTTATGACATAGGCTAGGTTTTATTCTGAAATTCCCACGGGTTTGGGAACTACGCGGATGAAATCGCAGAGCACAGCTAGTTTAAAAAAAAAAGAATACATTTTACACTTCAATACCAAATAAGCCCAAATATCATAAAAAAGTCCACAACAAATAAAAACATTATCAAATAATGCAGTCAGGTTGCGTAGTCCAGTCACGAGGAGAACTTCCTTCCTGCCTTCTGGGAATCAAACGCTGCGGCCAACATTTAATGTGAGAAATTAATGGAAATCGCCTTTTATACCTCTTGGGAGCCGAGCTGCACTCAAATTGTAATTAGATTAGAGAAACGCTGGGAGAAATCGGGAGTTTCTAATTAGTATTGGATACGATATCGTTAAAGGTGCTGCTTTAAAAAATTCCGTAATGAAATGAATTTTAGTAATCGCAGTTATTTCTTATGTTTCTACTACGAGTACATCAGTAAACAAAGTTTTGAATTATTTTGATGACCGTAAGTAAGTAATTTCTTATCATTTCTAGAAAAGTTTCGTCATCATCTCAATTGATCGATGCCTACTGCTAAACATAGGCCTTATATTATAGGTAAATAAAGTTTTGGCCAGTTTTGCTTCAGGGTCAAGTCAAGGTCAAGAAAGACTCTTTTTCATCTACATGATCACCATGCTTACTTTTTATCAGTGATCTCTAAGAAATTATTTCCTTGAGTAATAGAGGTTGATTTTTTGCAAAATAAAATTATCAGTTCAAAACAAAATCACATCATACGAAACACCGAAATACGTAAACGTAAACACATACCCAAACATAGTCATCGTTACAGACAGACAATAAGTTACATGTCGCAACTAACAGCTGACTCAGTCCTATTTGCGCGTGCGCAGGTCTTGCAAAATAAACAGCGCTAAGGGCATTAACATTTATTAACGAGTGCTGACATATATATTTATAATTATTATGTAATTAGCGACGAATTATTGAAAGGAGTGGAGTGTGTTATTACAATAAATCAGTATGAAACATTTGCTGACGAAAAATTATATTAACTTAAAAAAACTCTTACTATAGAAATTAATAAGAATATACCTACGGCTAGAGCTAACAAATATTTATCTCGCACGGGAATCGAATCCACAACCTCTTGCTAAGATATTAAGTAATCCGGCATGATGACTCTACCACTTAGGTCTTCAACAACCAGCTACTCTATAAACTAATCATACAAAAATCAAAGTCATATCTATTTCAACGTCTGTTTCATGATTTAATCGAATCAATCGTTTACTAACCAAACGTGCACTAGTTACGATAAATATTGTTCGGTGCGTGACGCTCGACGGTTTATACACCATTTTTCTTGGAACCATTCAATTGTGAGATCACCTTTTACAATGAGCATTCATCGAAAAACGAGTACTGTTCAGTTATTATTTAATTTACTATGATTAGTAATTGACTAAGGCCTAATCACCCTAATTCAGGGTAGGCTCGTGCCCCTCGGTGGGGAAATGTAATGAGCTGATGATGATGATTAGTAATCATTGATCAATATTTGGAATACGTGAAATTGGCTGTCTGTTTCAACAATAACAAATCTATACGATAAATAATATGTTGTACCTATGAAAATGAAAGTTTGTGAGGATGGATATTGGACTAATTTAGATCAAATTTGGTACAGAACCAGGAATCTTCTTCTTCAACAGCATGTGTTAGCCCACTGCAGGGCATATGCCTCTCCAATTTCTCTCCACACCTTTCTGTCACTGGTCTTTCTGGGCCACGTTGTCCCGGTATGCACTCGTATATCGTCGGACCATCTGGCTGGTGGTCTGCCCACACTCACCAGGAATAACAAAACGGATACATTATTCGCGGGGCACAGCTAAGTAGTAATATTACAAAGCTATAGAATTTGTTTGGTTGGCACTTATTTTAATTTAACATAACATAACAAGCATTCACATCATCATCTTATTATAGTAACTGACCCCTAACTAAGCTCGAAGCTTGTATCTAGGGTATCAGAAACTACGCACACACTCATTCACACACACACTCAGACCGAGACAAACATTTGTGGTTCACACAAATATTCACCCCGCACGGGAATCGAACCCGCAACCTTACGGATGGCAGTCCGGTATGGTGACCACTCTGTCATCGAGGTCGTCATTTCAGGAACTACTGGTCTGAATCAAAGCAATCTTGGTATTGGATAGCCCATTTATCAAGGATAGGTTTTTAAGGCTTGAATACATACACGTCACACTTCAACCAATAAAATCAGAATTAACAGCAGGGCATCAAGTTTCGCAATAAACTTTCAACAAAAATAATGATATAGGAAAACGAGGCGTGTTTCAACATACAGCGCTCCAAATAATGGGCATTACAATGAAATAGTCAACACCGTGACAAATGGTATTATTCATGTGTAGTGTACGCTTGCAAAATTACACCCATTTCTGATTGTACAAAATGTACTGTGGTGTGTTGATAACTTGTGACGTAAGCGAAAGGACAAAACAGTATTTGATTTGATAAATAAATAAACTTGATAAACTTTTAACGGCGTACCTATACGAGTATATGTGTCAGTCTAGTATATCATGCTGATCCTGTCAGTTGTTTTGGCTTGAGCAAATTCAAAATAATTTACTTAGTTATGGCCTCAAAGACATTCTTATGAGTTTAAAAAAAATTAAACTTCATACTATATCATATTATAGGTATTTAACATAATATCATAAAATTATTACTTATATACAAATAAATCTACTAAAAACAAGAATATTTACTATTTTTTAAACATGACCGATTTGAGATCACCAACACGCATCACAACAAGTCTATATTGATTACGCATAGACCTAACAATATCTACTATAACAGTGAGAGGCCGTACTTCACAACGAGCTTCCAAATCTTACGCAAATAGATAATGGTTAAAATAAACGGTAAATGTCTTTGAACTCCGCGTCAGATATTAGTAAACAACTCTTTTATAACTGCGATGACCTAGGTGGATAATTCTAAAAATATAATCTAAGCATGATTTTATAACGAAAAATGAATATTGCATTCGTAGTTTTGTTTGTAATGAATAATTTGAAAACTGAATCGAATTTAAAAATTATTTCATTTCAACAATAAATAAATATTAAGTTTGTGTATATCAATTAATACCATTGGATAATTTCAACTCTATTTTCTTACGGAAACGCAAAAAATAATATATAACACTATTACTGAGAATGCATACTGAGTAATTGAGGGCATAATTTCTTTCTCAATATTTCCTGAAAAAACGCGGAAAAATCCATGACATGTTACTAGTTTAATACATAATCGATAGTAACTGACCTCAAACCTTGACCTCTAATGTTATTTATAAACAATGTTTGATATCGGTTATGCTTATTAACTCAACACCACAACTTAAAAACAATAACGGTTACACATCGTATTAATTGTACTATACCTAGTACTCATTTATTAATACTGTGACTATATGTACATTATAGTAGTATTCATTTTTACAATACTAGCAGCGCGGTTTCACCCGCGTAGCTCCCGCTCCCGTAAGGCTGCGGGGATAAAATTATGCTAAAAACCTTAACCTTGAATCAATTTATCTATTAAAGAAAACCGCATCGTTGCGTAGTTTTAAAAATGGTCAAGCATACATAGGGACATACAGCGACAGCGACTTTGTCGTAATGTAACGATACAGATTCGTCTTCGATACCTCCCTGACTAACTTTTGTAAAAGAGCATCCTAATTGTTTTAAAAATATATCGGAGGACAAATATTTTAAAGGTACTTGTAGAGACCCAACACGCCTAGCAATGATAAAATGTAATACCGCCTTATGTCACAAAAACTGTAATGTAATGATTATTAAAATATTTAATAAACTACCAATCGGCATAAGAGAGTTGCCTCTTAAACATTTTAAAATAAAATTACACAAATGGCTGATGGAGAAATGTTTTTATAATATAAAAGACTATTTTGAATATAAAATTTAATTTGACATGTATAATATTGTTTTAATTTTGAATATGACATTAATGTGAATTAAAATTATGATACCATTGTTATTTTGTAATGATTGATTATATAGTAGTATTTATTTAAAATTAAATTTTAATTAAAATATTTGTATGTCAGAATTGACGAGGCATGCTGTACCGTCTATAACTATAAGAACTTGTTACTTGTTTACCATGCTTCAAACAAATAAATAATTTCATTTCATTTAACGAGCATTCGCGTGTAATAATTACAATTGATAAATTACAAGGTGCGCATTGTAATGCTCGGTTCTCCTCCTTCACTGATATAATGCTCAAATCTCTAACGTTACATTACACGCGAATGCTCCCGGTGAAGGAGCACCTTATACTATGTAGTGATAGTACAAGTGCAGTAGCAATACACATTTAAACAATACATAATGGAAACACATACAATATTATCGGTAACGGTAACCGTAGTTTAGTCGATAACCTTTGCCAATGTCGCTTGATCTGAACGTACACAAGTTTAAAGTTCAACTGATGTTAATGTGGTGCCAACATTTAAATTTTCAAATTTATTTATTCAGTATTGGCTTCAATACAGTAGTTCTGAAAAGAGTTTACAACGTCTTTAAAATAAACAATCCTAAGTAGCAAGCTTTACAGCGGGAATGTGCTATCTTTGTAAACGATTAATGAATCTACTACCAATTCAGATTACATCAGTCAAGAAGAATCAGTTGCACTGGCTGGTCTATTTTTCTAGCTCGAATTTATTTCTACTGTAGCAGCCGCAAATAAAATGGTACAATACAAAAATAACTCCACTCTTTTATCTGAAGCTGTATACTGAAAGAGGATGGGAACTTAAAAAGAAACAAAACTAAACTTGGAGTGGCACAATTTGTTGGGGGGAACGCGACAGACGGATAAGTTCAATCTTGTGAGTGTGGAGTGCGGTTGGCAGCAATGGCAGCTAGAGTCACAGATAAGGTGGCCATTGACGAGTCAGTTGAACTAATCAGTTCAGATATAAAACTGTGGCGTCACTCCAAAAGTTTTAGGCCAACTAGATTTCCCCACTGGAATCTGGAATCAAGTTTTAGGCCAAGTAGATTTCCCCACTGGAATCTGGAATGAAGTTTTAGGACAACAAGATTTCTCCACTGGAATCGGTCCGGTGACTAACGACCATTTTTGGATGGACGCCAGTTCAACTGATCAGTTAAACTGACTCGTCAATGGCCACCTATAACTAAACAGTTACTACGTCTGGAGTGCAGGATATTGATACTATTTCAATAGCAACTGTTGGTTTACTCGTAAAGATTACCGCGATACGACACTTTAAACGAGGGGAGAGATTGATAAGTAAATACGTTTTTGGCTAATGTTATCTTTGGCGTGTACTAATATAGCATTAGTAAGGGAGAGAGGACATTTGTATTTTGATTTTAACGTAGTTTTTTGAGGTTCATTCATTCCTTTTTTCTTTAAAAAACTGAACAAACCATAGATTAGAGGACAGTTTTTATTCGTTTTTACCGTAATCTTACTTAAAGTTAAACAAATTCAGAACACATTTAACAAACATCGAAATTAACAACCATTCGATACAATAAACCAATAACATCCCATCGCAAGGCACAACAAAACATGGCATGTAAAAATGTAATAACAAATTAAAATTTATAGTTGCGTTAATAACTAAACAGCGGCGATACTGCATTTGTATGAGAATGCACAAAGAAAAGGGAGGAATTGGAGTACGAGTGGCGGCCACATGTGTGCTGACGTCACCGGTCGGCTCGCCAGTCAGCTGGTCCTACTCGATGTTCAAAGATAAACGTTTTAATGTTTTAGTAGCTTAACATTGACCGCTTTTGAACGCGATCTTGTACAGAGATTACGTTGTCGATACATTAAAAACAAGTTACCAGTACACACAAGGATTTTAAATTGTATAAAAGTAAAACAGCCATTCCTGTGACTTTATCACCGTTTGACATTTCAATATGACTTGACATAGATGTGCATTAGCCATAAAATTCGCGGTGAAACCTAACTGGGTCGTAACGCCGAAATGTTACCATAAAATTGCTATGAAATATCATTTTCCGTCGATTCTTTTTTTTACAACAAACGTTCTCGAGAGTAGTTTTTGTCGACGCCAAGATAAGTAGGGAGCAGTGACCTTTGTGGGACAAATCTAAGTTTGTGGCCATCCGAACATATTTTTGGGAGTTGATTTTTTCATTGATATATTAGCTCCGTGGTTTGGTATATACGTATAAACCTTCCTCTAATCACTATCCGCCTTATTCATAAACATTTCAAAAACCTATTTAAGTTAAAAAGTGTTTTGCGCCTGTCACACCATCTATCATTTGTAAAAGTGTGAAAGTGACAAAACATATTTTAACTAGTAAAATAGGTTTATGAAATGTTTATGAATAAGGGGGTACCTATATCTATTGATGAAAACAGCATTAAAATCTAAGCGTATACGCTTGACAGACAGCGGGAAGAGACTTGTTTTGTACTATGTTTGGTTCATATAGAAGTATTTTTGTTTACATAACATATTTATAACGAGACGGTTAAGCTTTCATATCAAACAAGAACCTTTGATCCTCTCACTATTAGAAAGGTGACACTTTCACTAAATTAAACTAAATACCATGAAAAATGATCGTCATCGCGTTTGATGAAAGAATTGTTTAGAAACTAAATTGCAGTCATTCTGAAAAAAGTGGCAAACAAACTATGAAGACTGTGAGTTCTTGGTTAAATAATAAGTGCAGACAGTCGTAGTTAGTGCACATATTGTACTATTGTAATGTGAAAGTTTGTTTGTTTGTTTTTGGAGCGAAACAAACCTATGGATTGATGTATTTTTGTATAGAAGTAGAGAATGAAAGGCTTTTTTTTATTTAATTTAAAAAAATAAACTCTCTCTAATTTCCGTCCTTTGTGCGTACTGCGATATTTTTGGGTAGATTTTTGAAGGTTCTAATTATCCGCAGCGATTGACGATGTAGTTAGTACAACTAGGATCAATGAAATCGGTCATGAAATTAAAAGCCTCTGGTAGAAATAAAGTACAATATATTATCTAATTCCAACTTGCACCACTATCAATTCAGGCTGTAAGTTGTTCATCAATTTTTAAAGTTATAAATTGGATATACATACTTAGAAATAGGTGTAACTACAAAACAAGATTCCTTCATAATTACAGCGCCGCGAGTGTTAATCTCCTCCTTTTCAAAGTCAGCGTTAACAACATAATAACTGCTTAGGAAATGGCGAAACAGTTACTGTAATGGACCGGTAGTTGTAGAAATAAATCAGATATGAATAATTAGTATAGTTATTAAAATATTATGTTAATGTGGCGACCTTCAGAGGTCTAGGCCGTCACGGACGGAGCACACTGTCAAGTATAAACTCACACGAGTTAGTAGTAAACTTGTGAGTGTTGTAACTGGCGTTCATATTGTGGGAATCATGTGTTCAGACAATACAAACACATGTTTTGAAAGTGTAAGTAATTATGCTCTGTATGATGAACTGTATCCTGTGTAGGGCTTTCTTTTGAAAGTATTGTTATTAAGTTATTGTTAGGTACTGTGGATCGCGATTTTAATGTCTTCCCGCGGAAAAATGAGGGTAGAAACAGGAAAAGCCAGGTAGAAAATGTAGCTGTCCATTGGTGAAAGAATTTTGTTAATCGGTCCAGTAGTTTTTGAGTTTATTGATCGCCAATAAATACATAAATCTTATAATATTGTATTTATAAAAAGAAAGTCTAATTGGAAACAAATTCCACATAACCATGCACCTTTTTGTCAAAAAATTGCATCATGTCATTGCTTTAACGGGTCTCATACGAAAACAAGATGGAACATTAATTGGTTGGGCAAAAAATCTGTAAATATAATCAGGTTAAGTTGAATCGACAGGAGCAGGTGAAAATTGGCTCCCTGCAGGTTTTCATAAGGTATACAAGTGATTCACAGGTATGCCGCAACCAGTTCAGCGAGTCAATTAATGGTGACCTTGTGCCAGCCTCGCCACGGTTCCAAAGGCAATCATTAATGATACAATGTTTTTACCAACAACATGTATTGAATAAACTTGAATTGATATGTAGCCAGCGCATGTGAGGACTACAAACATTATTGTGTTTTGTATAATAGAAAAAGATCTATTTAATGATAGTCTTTACAATGAATATATGTAAAACGTACCTCTCACGTATGGATACTTTTTATACTAAAATGATTATACTGTACGTATAATTTGAATTAAAAAATAATGATCAATAAAAACATCTAATTTAAACTAGAGACTGTTTATTAATCCAAAACGTATTTAATATTCACCTCAAATAACATAAGCTGATAGAAAATGTTCAAGAGTCCAAGTTCTAAAAGACTTCCAAACTTAAACTGTGACATTTCAAACTTTATGATACTCTAAATTTAGAATTCTTCAACATAAGTCGCGCGTTCAGTGATCTTCGAAGCAAAACATGTTACTCATAAGCAACTAAGCATATATCCTTAGAGCTTGAACAAACAACTTATTATGCTCCCACATTGGAGGTAAATCAATGAATAGTACATACTACGTACAGTTTCTTAACCGCGTTAATGAGCGTTATTATTTGGTTATGGAATTACCGTTGACAGCACATGGCGTGCGTAAATCCACGTATCAATCAATGACATAGTTGGAAAGAAGCCACTATTGTTTGTTGTTGTGTATTACTAGTAGTTCTTATATTGTGGTATTAGTAACTGTAGACCAAAGGTTTATAATTCAGTGCTAACTGCAGATTTATGTAACGTATTGCATCGTCGTAACATAAACAGTGATGGGTAGCCAGTTATTTGTGTATCGGAGGGCAATATATTCTAGCTCAGTTATTTTACTATGTATGTACAACGGGCCTTTAAGTTTTCTTTTCATAATCGTCGAACGAAAATGTAAATATTTCGTCATTTCCTTTAATGAAATAAGAAGTCGATTGAGCAAAGTTTTTAACTATCAATAAAAATCACTGGTTACTTCATAAACGTGGCCATAAAACTTGGATTAAATTCTTAAACTTTGTACTCTAAGTTAAGCTGTAACTGTTTCTCAAATAAAGCTGAAGAAGAGAAGTTGTTAGCTTTAATGTCGGAAAAAAAACTTGTGATTGTAAAAACAAATTAATAACAACATATAATTTTAACTACTGTATACGATGATGGTGGGAATAATACTCGTAAAAAGTATCCTATTTAAAGATGTATCTGTCTGCACAAAATTTCACCTAAAGCGGTCAACATACATCCATAGATCCGACTCCCCCTTAGAGCATATACCCTTTCAAACATCAACATTTATAATTAATTTTTAATCGACTTTTTGGTCCCATTGCTGGAGTTCCCCCAATGTTTTTCATTTGACCCTGATTTAGCATTAGAATATAAGTTTTTATTTATCTAAGAGTGTTTTAATAAGTACCTGATATTATTATAATGTTTGCTATGCGGAACCTTAAACCCAGAACAAATATTCAAATAAATTCCAATCCAAACATCAATAGGAAAATCACTACATAGTATAAAACAATGTCGCTTTCTCTGTCCCTATGTCCTTATGTATGCTTAGATCTTTAAAACTACGCAACGGATTTTGATGCGGTTTGTTTTAATAGATAGAGTGATTCAGTGGGAAGGTTTTTAGCATAATTTTATCCCCATATTCCTAAGGGAACGGGAACTACGCGGGTGAAACCGCGCGGCGCCGCTAGTAATAAACAAATAAAAAACAGTATTAAAATTATGGTAGTTAGGTAATTCTAAATACATGTTTATCGTTTATCATGTATTGTCGTATTTTGTAAACCAATACTATTTATTATAGGTAATTAAGATAATTAGAATAAATAAATGTAACATATTTTACATACATAGCTAACGTTTCAGTTTACCTACTTTGGAGCTTGAAGCTAAAACAACGAGTTACAGTATAACCAAGTAGCAAAACCCACGAAGAATTCAAAATGGCCGAAAATGGAGAGGTCTAGTTGTTACGAAAAACTGTCCACTTACTATTAGAATACCAAGTTTTATGGAAAACAGTAAACTGGGATATAATGACTTAATTGTGGAAGCCATCGGTCTCGGTTGCCGACTTTATGTCGTGCAATCATCACTTATTCAAAGATAATCAGACATGCACCGCTAGCTTCGGAACTCTTACCATCACAATTCCGTATTTCAACAATAATATAATAATGCATACCACATAATATTACTCAATAATATGGTAGTTTATATCTATTTTATAGCTATCTCGAAAGAACTTCATAACATCGGCCATAATAAAATTCTTTTGCGAAGATTCTCTCATACCTTCAATGAATCACCATCCACACACAAGACGCTCAAATTAGAAGTTCTGAGGAACAAAAGATTAGTTCCACACGCCTTGTCGTATCATAAAATCATAACTAATGTAGCGTGCAACGTTATTTGTGCAAGAAATCATGCGTACGCACATGCCGAGCGTGTTTGTCCATCATTTTTTGCAACAAAATCTGTCATGTTCCGTCTTTCAAATTAACTTGAGGAGATCGGTACGTTGATAAGTTATGACTCGAGATGCGAGATAAGATTTACTGCGAGTAATTAAGTAGGGATATTAAATAATAATTTGTTTTATTAACAACTTTATAATATGAAGACTTCTATGATCCATAAAACGTTGTCGTTACACTTGAGAGGCTGGGCTTTCCTTTTATATATGATCGTGTATAATAATCTGTGAAGGCGAGTTAATTAAATGAAGTTTCATAGAGCGAGGCCCGTGCGCGCTGGCACCCCATGGGCGTATGGAATGCAACGAAACCAGTGTTCCGCGGCGCGCAGAGCGACCACCGCACCGGCTGATTAATAGAAACCTGTACCACGACCAGCCGTGGCATTAGTTGGAGGAAGTCGCTGCGACGCCCGCTCGCTCCGTCCACTTACATCCAAAGATGTTTATTTACGCCACGAGGAGCAAAATGTTGTGGTTAATATATGTTATTACAACGAAGAAAGCTTGCTTTTGTAAAGTGGAGAATAAAGTTATTTTTATACTTTAACCTGACTACTATCTGAGGTTGATATTTATTTAATATATCAACCTCATAATTTTCTTAAAATATGGCTTAACGAAGTGCAATTTTCTCTCCATTTTTATTGTAACCTTACGATTTCTTTGTATCTTCTTATAAGAAATAGCACTTATATTTTATTTCTTTAAAACAACTTTATTGTGTGTTTGAAGAAAATGTCCTTATGGTTAAGAACTAGTACAACAGTCGTAACATCTCTCTTCTCAAGTTAGTCTTTGTCATCTAACGAAAAGATAATGACAAAATCTCTAAATAAAAAGGAGACGCCCATCCACACCTACCTTAATGACCCCTACACAAATGGGTCCTAATGGTCCTACATAAATGGGTTCAATCCATTTAGGTAGGACTTAACTTAAGGATCCCAATTTGCGAATTCATTACAATTAGGGCCCCTATTACTGGTCTTATTTTAGACGCTGTATGACAAGTGAGTCAGTATGAAATGAATGGTTCACAGTAGGCAATTTATTTATTAAGAGTTTGACGAGCGGCCTTGGTTGATTACAGCTTCCTGTGTGAGATTATAACAATCATCATAATATTGTTTTGTTGTTTGCTACCTAACTACGTTTGTAGGTGGGGAAAATATTGAGTGAAATATTATTATTAGTAAACTCATCGAGAACTTTCGTGGCTAAGCGATCATCATGCCAGTTTAGGTGAATGAGGAATCAAGTTAGTTCTCGAACAGCAAAACTTCTTATAATTTCAACCATATTGTTAAAAAAACTACGATTACATGCATATGTTCCTAGACCTGTGTTTTGCACCTGCCTGCTGAGCTGAAGGTCTGAGATTGGATTACTAGGGTCAAGAGATAAATGTCAAGTATAAATTGGCTGTTTAGCTGAGCGTATTTTCGCGTGCTTTCTTAATAATATGTGAAGATTTCATGATTACCTCAGAGTGTTTTCAAAACAATGACAAATTAGAAAATCATCTCCAAATATTCAGTTATTTAGAGTATTATCTAATCAATACAATGAATAATAACATAAATTATCGAACGAACAATACTGATTACTAATATCATAAAACAAATATTAAAACAATAACATTCGCATTATAATTTCGGCAATTTTGGTAGTAAATACGAAATTTACAGTAATGCGAACAATTAGGTAGTTAAATAAACATACAATATTGAGTAACGTTACAATAATATTTATAGTATCTGTTCACGTTATCCTTGGTGATAATGAGACGTAAATAGCCGCCATCAATGGACGGTCTGTGACGAATGACGATAGCCGGCGCCGGCGCAGCTTGCGTCTTCGGCATACATATCATCAGTGAGTCAGATAGTAGGTGGTATATTATGTATACCTAGTTGTTGATACATTTTATATTAAATTGATATTTTTGACTGCCTTCAAAAAGGAAGAAGTTCTTAATTTGAAAGTTTTTTTACATCTGTGACTTTATATGAACCCTGTTTATTGATGAACAGATTGTTTTTTTTATCTAGAATGATTTGTCCCATGGAATTAAACAAAACGGGATGTTTATTTGTTGTATTAAGTTGTATTTTAAATGTAATTTGTAATGCTTATCATGTTATTCTTGGAAACACCATTGTTTCATACACAGTAAACTTAAAGTGACAGTTGTTATTGAAAAGGGTAAAGTCAAGTGTGATTGACATTTCTTAATTTAATGCTGCAATTACTGCAATTTAAGTGCATGTAAAGACATGATCTTGAAATCTTTATTTTTTTTCTTTAAATGTTTATTTATTATTGAGGCACCAGTATCACAGACAATGTATGCTTTGCTGTATAGCAGCTGTGATGTGGGGATTATATTCAACTCACTCACTGACGATTGGCTTAGTAGTGATGAGGGTTGTTGGGATTGAAATTTCAGGATAGATCAAGGACCAGCTATCTCTTAATAAGGATCTCATTAGATGGACAAAGGTCTGGGATACTGGGAACATGCTGGAAGCTGATTGAATAAGTGTAGCATTTAATTAGTCCTTAGAGAACAATAGGCTAGACCTTATTACTCAATAATAGACATTTAAAGCCTGATTTAGGCTGAAAATGACCTAAAATGACGCTTAAAGTTGGCTAAATTCTCTAAGCAATAAATGTTAAGACTACTTCACAATAACAACCATTTTTAACTCCCTACCCCTTCAAAACAATACATTCATTATCTACCATTGATAGGAACAACACCCAGTCTCCGAATTACTGCAACAGACGGTGATAACACAATGAATGTGCGTTTCCTGTTCTTATCTATTCCTATTCCTCGTTATCGATATGGAACTGTTGGTGGCGTGATATAAATAGAAAAAATGTTTTGTTCTACTATGTATACGTATATTATGTGTGTGTATACATGTTTATCACATTTTTTATGTAAAAAGTAACTGGAATGATTGTGTTTTAAATTTGGTACAGATGGTTCTAGAACCGGAAATAAACTTTTTGTGCTGAAATTCCAATAATTTGATGTAAAACAAAGTGCAATTAAATGTTTATTTTCATAATATAACAATTTTTTAATTAATTTTATTATTTCCTTCAAATTGTATGTTCAATATTTGTAAACAGATACCATAATGTTTTTATTAGCTTTTTATTAGCTTCACCTGTATGTTTGTATGTTTGTTTGTAACCGACTTCTTTGGGCGCGATTTTGACCCACTTTAAACGGCCAGATTTCGTTCAAACTTTGTAGATTTATTGAGGACCGATGACAATACACTAATTTGATAAAATTATTCCATTTTTCAATTTGCAAAATATGATTTTTGTTAATTTATAAAATTTTCATCTATAGTCGAAAAATTTTTTCGATCGTAAAGCACTCTCTGATGCTTCGCATCATGAGTCGTGCAATAGTTTAAAATTAAAAAAACAAGCTATTATAAATATTCCAAACTAAAAAGTAGAAAATAAATTATAGTTTAAAAAAACACGCTTTTTATAGAAAACCGTGCTTTTTAAAATATTATCGAAATGATAATCACTCTACTCATATCTGTCAATAAAATATTTATAACTATTGACACAATACACCCCACGCTTTTTTTAAAATAAAATATTTTTTTTTTATTCACACTATTATTAATTTATATTCATTGAAATTTTTAACACTATTTTCTTAATTTAAATTCATTAAAATTTATTTTCTATTTTTTAGTTCGGTTTTCTATAAAAAGCGTGTTTTTTAGTTTTTTTAAACTATAATTTTTATAATTATTTTTACTACTTATTTTATGCTACAACTTGAAGAGTTTAATATTATCAAATTTTCTGATATGAGACCAGATTCAAAGCTTGTGTAGACTTATTTAAATACTTATTCCATTAAATTTATAAAATAATGAAAAATATCTAATATTATAAATAAAATAAACTGTGTTAGGTATTTTCAATAATTAATAATCCAATGATGTCATAATCAGAAAATGCACCTAATAAGTACATAATACGATTTAATGAATTATAATTGTAGGTATGATGACAATTGACTCACACTATATTTATGCATCATAACATAACATAACCAACTTAAAACCATGAATAATATAGGGTATGACCCTGAGGATAATTACAGGAAAATAATGGTTAAAGGATTTACCTACTTTAATTTATGGATTTGCTTAATGTAACATTTTTATTCATAAAATTATTTAATAAATCTCTATATGATAAGCAATAAGTGACATACAGAAAGAATCCTACTTTAAAAATTACACCATTATTATCTTAAATGCCAGGAGCATTTAAGATAATGGTGGTTTCATAGAAATATTTATAGAGAAGGTCAATGATGTTTTGCTAGACATTATATGACATAGGTACGTATGGAACTTGCGGTACGAACTTTTGTCTGTTCAATAGGTAGTACCAACAACTCCGACAAGCTACATATTAATTTCGTATTAGAATTTAATACATTTCGATACGAATTCACTTCCGTTGAAGTTAAGTTCAAACTGCAAACAAAGTGGCAAGATGTTTGTAAACATTTACCGGCAAAATTGGATCGAATATCACTCACCAGTACTTTGACGAATCGGTTCTCCAACTCGTCCCGGTCGGGCATCGGGGGCTTCGCCCGACTCCTGGTCGAAGGCTGGCGGACATGGTTACTCTTCGCCGACGCCACGGGCCCGTCCAACATCGTCTGTTCCCTCGAAGTGATCAAACCCATTTTATTTCTAAGCACACAAACAATAGCACTGATCACATTTTCTAGTATCCCTCACGATATTTTATCACATAAAAACACCCACAAATTGACTAATTCATCACTTCGCACGGAAATCCCGGAATAATTTGAAATAGTTTTGTAGATAAATGATCAAGAGAAGGCGAGTCGGCGTCCTCGGCGAACATCGAGCAATAACCGGCCGCTCCACAACAAACAAAGACGTCGACACAAGGCGAGGCGACCGCACTGCAACTAGACAGGCTGGAGGGGGGGCGGTGGCGAGGTGAGGGGAGCCGACCGACAGACAAGTTTTATTGACAGTGACAACCGACTTTTGTAACATTGTCAATGACATCTACTTGACGTTGACAGTAACTGGTACAATTTTCTTGCCACAGACTTTCTGCACTAGTAGACCATGAAGGTAAAATAGATTCACGATTTTATTACGTCCTTTCGTGCTTAAAAATGCCTTGTAAATATTTTCATATCTTTTTGAGATATCCTTCTATAATCTGAAGTGGCTCCTGAATCTGAATATCCTTAAATTTTATCTCCTACTTAATTTACCAAGATAAAAAAAGAATAATGCGGAATTATAAAAATAAAACATTATTTGCATTATTATTAAAACTTTATTGAGATATATAAAATTTTATTGCTACAAGTTATAGCTGCGGTAACGATAACAACTATTAATTAATGATATTGCCCGTATCTTAAATAATTAACTCATTACACCAAATACTTTATTGTTAGCACCATTTTTTTTATTACATTTTTTATTTTTTATACAAACCTGCTAAGGGTTACCTTATTGTCTAAGAACGCATATTATTGCGTGTAATAAAGTATAAGGTCTTTTACCTTTTATCTACTAACATTACAATAATTTGTTAGCATTTTTTCTTGGTGTTTAAATCCTATAGATAACTTTTGTTAACTTAAGCTCAACATAAATAGGTGCTACTGTATCATGAGCTAACGCTTTATCAAAATTTGGTCCAGCTTCAACAATACAAATATATATTAAATCATTACAATGAATCCACAAACCCCATTACAGTCTTTGGTTAGGACAGAAAGATAATATAATGTAATAATAACATAATATGAGATTATACAACTTAAATTTAAATATAATATCACAAGCATAAACATTGAATTATTTCATTTTAAAAAGCTCAGTCATACATTTTATTTATAGATATACTTTGTTGAATATAGCAACATTGCTGGTGTTATTAAAAAAAAATCTAACGGTTTTAAAATCATAGTGAAAAGGAACGTTAAGCAAAATGGCTACACCTAGACAAACGTAGGAAACACTAAAGAGGGCTACGACTAACGAGATGGCAATCATCTAACACGTAATATTACGACAAACGGTACAATGCACCAACTACTTTAAGCGAAGAACGTAGAGTAATGTACATCGTCTTGTCCAACAAATACACGTACTCATATACTTAATACTTTCAAGGCATAATAATGTATCATCGACTACTTCATTATAATCCAACTTAAGCTAATTTAACACCTTATTTTTAAATAACTACAACCCTGACAATTTCAATGCACTTTTTTTTGTTTCTATTTTTTTTTTGCTAGCATTAGAAACTGTAGGGTTATACGAATAAATTAATTTAAAGGCACTGAGCTTAACGCAGCCGTACGCCTAAATTACACTTGGGGACATTACACGACTCGATTACCGAGATAGTTTCCTTAGATGGCTGAAATAAGAAATGCATGCAACCTTCATAATGTCAAATATGTCTAATCTACAATACAGGACGCTACGAGGTGCCCCGGACTGGACTGCCGGCTATCTACTAGGTCCTCCAAAAACTAATAATTTCACAAAAAATATCACCTCTAACTCATCGGGGAAACTTCAATACTGGACGTCAAACCGTCATCGCGACTCTTCTAGACGCTTTCCGAGGTGGAAAACGTATTTACCGTAATTCGTGTCAACGGCGCATCAGGAACGCCTACCGATGACAGACGGTAAGAGATTAGCGGTCACGTGATTGGTCAGCGGGCGACAGAATCTGCAGCCTACGAAACCACTTTAAGACACTTAACCAGTTACGCCTGAATAAGACTTTCTCCCAACGAAACTAATTTCGTAGACAGAAAAATTAAGGTGTTACATGACGTTATCATTTGATTTAGTGACCTACAGTAAGGATTTTTCATATGCATGCATGGGTATCGCAGTAAATTACGCGTCCTGCGATTTTACGAGGCGTGGAGAGAAAACCACTGGGCTTTAGTGGGTAGGCCTTGCTCTGACGGAGAGAGACCCAAAACCCAGACGTGAACTCTCTTCCCTACTAAGACTCCGGGGGTACGCAGCATATTTACCCACGCTATAATATTTTCCTGACACTACTAGCTACAGTAGAAGTGGTTTCGTAGGTGGTCATAAGCAGCTAGTTTCGCCAAAGACGTTCTACTACTAAACTATTCAGTGTTGTTGGTAGAAGAGATGAGTAGGGCGAGGTATCTACTTGGAGGAGGGGTAGTAGTAGAGCACGGCGCAGCCGGGCAGGTGCCAGCGCGAGGCGTGCAGCTCGATGAGCTGCAGCAGCGTGCGGCGCGTGGAGGGCGCCGCCTGCGTGTTGAGGAACGCGTCGCGGATGGCCGTCAGCAGCCGCTCCAGCTCGCCCGGCATCGCCGCCTCCAGGTCGCGCCCGATGTACGTCAGCACGAAGAACAGGTTCTCCGTCTGCAACGAGCGAGATAGGATTTATGAGTCAGTTATAAAAAGCCTTTAAAGGTATGAATTACAAGAGGTGTATCGTGACCGCCGCGGTATCCAGGATCGTCTATTAGAATCTAATAAAATCAATTTGTTTATTAATAGATATTTGACTCGGTAACTCATCGAGTCATTGCCTTCCATTAATAACATGTGCCTGTTACACAATATAAATGGTAGTGTATGTGTATACTGACATCGCTGGCGGAAGGCACGGGCTGGCGGATGCAGTCCTCGCAGCACTTGCAGATGAGCGTGAGCAGTACGTGTCCGGGCTGCGCGGAGGCGCCGCGGCGCTGGATGGCGCGCCGCCGCAGCTGGCAGTACATCTCCAGCAGGAACGAAAGGAAAGCCATCAGCCGCGGCCGCCCGCCGCCCACCACCGTCACCAGCAACTAGAACGGGAACAGAACACATGAATGAATAGACTCTATAGGAAGCAGATCCCGTACTTTCAATCCCATTCATTATTATTATAAACTAACAACCTTTTTTCATTCTGATTTTACAAAATTTCTTGAAATTTTGGTAAATCAGAATTCGGACAAAAAAGGTTTTAAAGAAAAAGAAGATCAATAATTACAAAGGACAAAACCTATATAAGTACAAAAGACTTAAACTTAAGAGGACACATACCTTTTCGCGGTCATGGTACCACTGCTGGCAGGTGTTGAGCAACGACTCGAGGAAGGTCTCGGTCTGCTCGCGCTCGACGACGGCGATGCAGCGGCGCGCGGCCGGCAGCGCGAAGCGCGGGGACTCCGCCGCGCGCGACACCAGGTGCCCCACCGCGTCCATCAGCGTGCGAGCGGGGACCGAGTTCGGCTCTACGGGGGGATGGATAGACGGGCTTCAATACATAACCAGCATAGATAGAAACTACCCGAGGCGAACAGACATGTCCGCACACTGTCCTGAATGACAAGCATTGATATAGCAGGTAGGGGCGCTGCCAAATTGGTTATCCATACAATATTACATGGTCATAATTCTGAGCGCGATCCTGTTTTATTCCGTGTATGAGAAGAAATGGTGACAAGATTTTTTAGTTCTACCAAACACACCTCAGACCTATTTGAAGGAGCTTTTTTTGCTTATCAAAAACTTCAAAAATCATGTATTACCTTCCAAAGCCTTATCGATACACTCCTGTATATCTGGCGGGAAGGTGCCCAGATCTCCTGCATCTGCAGCCAGACCCAGGGCTGCCATCCCACTGGCCAACGCGTCAGCTGAGGTCAGAGACTTGGACCGCTTCAGTCCCGGGGTGAACGACTGCGGCCGAATGCTCTTTCCGTTGCCGTTGATGAGCGACGATGGAGGCGACTTCTTCTTCTCAGGAATGATCACCTGTTGGGGCTGCAACTTGAAGTGCACTCTGGGTCCCTGGAAATGTTATATTGGCATTTGGCAGTGTAAAAATCTATCCAAATAATTTTATTCAAACTTTACATAGATTAAGCAAGTTATTATGATAAGGACTAACAACTATATGGTTACCATATCACCATCAAAAATATTCAAGACATTACGAAAAGAAAAAAAAGTAGTTTTGACGCAATTGGGATCCTTTTATTATAAACGAATAAAACGCTGTTATGTTATGAGCTTGAATTGTTCCTCTTTTTTATGAAAGTTTTTTTAGTACACATTGTGATTCTTTTGATGTTATGATATGTATGCGTTTAGATTACTTAAGGAGCTGCTAATGTTGCCATTCTAGCCAGTATTATATCAATACTAACCGTTGCATGAGGCACATTGCCGCTGGAAGCGCTGTTGAGGAGCGCGTGCGGCGGCATCACCGGCCGGTAGTGCGGCGGGACCTGCGCGTGCAGCACCGCCGACCGCGAGTGCTGGAGGCCCACGCTCGTGTAACCCACGCCCATTGCCGGCCTGCAAATAGGGAGGAAAGGAACATAAGTATTTTTTTCAATTTCAGTGATTGTAGGCGGCAAGGTTTCCTCCGGTCTCGGCCATAAGCGCAGATGTGGCACACCGAGAGGTTTTAGTCAGTAAAGTCCGCGTCACCGCGGGGAGAGGAGACGTACTAATGTCTTTCTCCTCGAGAAAAAAAAAGGTCCAGCGGCATGGTATAGATAGAGTAGAACTTGGCGAAAAGAGGTCGTGTTTTGCAGGCTTCGCATAAATCTTATTTTGAAACAAATTTTCTTCACACAAACTTTGTCCTCACGATAACGATCGGAAGGCACTTGGATTTTTGAAGTTTTCGATTTAGTTGCACTAAATAATATACCACTTAAAAGTATCCATTATTAATACTGTCACATTTTTTCACCATCATAATTCAAAATAAGCTTGTTAAGTCCAGTTTTTATCTTTCATTATACACTGGCTGATAAGATCCAACTCCGTCAAACAATTATACCTACTCGTATTTATGAGGTACATAGATGTACAGATAGGTACAAAAATGTATGTATTTAACTCCTATCTCGCTTCATATTTAAACAACCTTGTTACAAGATCTTATCATTGTCCCAGAGGCATAATTTTCTTTAGAAAATGTTAGAATACCGACAAATGTATGAAGGAAACGTGAACGACCTAAGATGGCTGCATTATTAGATGAATCACGCGAAACGACAATTGCCAGCAATGCTTTCAATTAAGGATTCTAAAACGGTTCTTTTTTCAGGAACGATTAGGTTAATAAATATCTTTACGTACTCTGTGTAACTCGAATACATCAGTTATTATAATTTCTCTCTTTTAAAAACATGATGAAAGTTACAACTGACCTTCAAACTAAGTATACTTACACATCTGCCTTTAATCTAATTAGGGTAGGTTTATTCTAGTACACAGTGAGAACTAGAGCAAATAGGGTAAAACTAGCTGTTAGCCGGCCACTACCCGTTATCGGCCACTTGGCACTTTTTGTTAAATAATTAAAAATATATTAATCTTATCTTTTCTAACTTAGTGCCTTTCGATTCCTGCAAACTTCACTTATTTATTAGCTAACGGCATATTCCTGTAAGTGGAAAATTGAGCCCCCAATCGTAATTTAAAATTTTGATGTGAGGAGTTGCGTAAAATTTAGCAAAAACATAGCAAGTAGATTTATTTTCAAAGCTAAGTTTTAATGTGTTACTATAGTTCAATTGCTGAAAATGTTGGGCTGTGTGTTTATAAAATGTTTAAATTTCATATTCAATTACTAAAACTCATCAAGGTTTCATCAATTTTGAGATTTTTGGAGGCCGGCACACAGGTCGACGAATTTCTTCAAAAACCCCTTATCGGCCGGGAGGTCGCAAACCAGTTTAATTTACGATGTTTTTCTTTGATTTTATTGAAGAAACCATAGGTTTACTGAAGTAGGTCTATTTACATGTATGTACTACTATATTTTTGTGGTCTAACAACTAGATTCCGGCCGCCAAAATACTTTGTATTTACAAAGTTATGACCTTCAGAAATACTGAATTTATGACGGCCGAGTATAGGGTATAGCTATACCTGTTATCGACCTATGAACATTATGGCTAAAATATAACATTTTTATCAGCCATACGAGTTGGTAACTAACCAGTAATTAGCTTTTATTAAGGTTATGCTATACTGCGCGTTGAGTCGACTGGACGGCCTGGGTTCCTGGGACTCCGGACCGTCCCATTATCCCTCACATTTCAGGCATAGTTGGGTGTGCCCGTTAATGTTGGGGATCAGGAGGGGGCTAGGAGATGAGCGGGAAGATGAGCGGGAAGAGCAATCGACCCAATTCTCTCAAGCCCTGGTACAAAAGGTGAAAGCATGGGAGGACGCTCGCTGTCGGTACCGGTTTGGGGGACATCCTTGTTTCCGAGGATGTTCTTTTCAGGAGGGGGGCGCCGCTTTTAGAGGGGGCTCGGCATTGGGGTGTCGTGGCAGAAATCCCGCGGGATCCTACGACACCCTATAATGTGTAGCGTAGTCAGAAGTCGCTGGGGTTTTAGTGGATATGCCTCGCCCTTCTGGCTGGGAGAGTCCCACATAGCCACCAGGATATCCCCTTGGATTCCCGGTATAATATATTTGATTTTCTATATTTCACAAAACGTTTATCAAAATATAATAGCAACCAAAATCCTTTTTGTATGGTTTGTACTTAGCGCATCATTCGTTTTATTTTCATTCGACTATCAACCTTATGTCTCTACTATAAGAGTCATTTTCCTATAGTGAATGTAGGCGGCCGATAACCGGTACATTGCTGGTCGATAGCTGGTCTTAGGGGCCGATAACCGGTGTTTTCGGTCATTTCATGATTAATATTTATTTGTAAATTATGTGTTAAAGATACGTATATATGCTTTAGGTTTTCTGAAACTATAATATTGTAGCATTACATAATGATTTGTTTGAAAGTTTTTGGTTTATCCGATTAGTATAAAGATCAACGCTGAAGTTGAAAAGTCGTTTAAGGGGCCGATAACCGGTAGTTTTACCCTATTATGTAACTGCAGGTAAGCATAATTGTCGTGTTTTACGTGACGATACTTATAATAGAAAATATTTCAGGAATTGCTTCCAATTGTCTTCGTAAAAAGAACTTTTCTCAGACTTTTACGAATATTGCAAGAAGTTTGACCTAAACTCGAGTCTCGAGACTTTTTAATTAGGGTAAGGGAAGCGAAATTTATCAAGTTTCGGGAGAAAAAAGTACGACAGGATTAGCTCTACCCCGAAGGAATATTTTTATTTAAATAGAATACCTACGATATTTCTAAAATTATACCTATATTTTGCGTTCATACTCAAAATAATAAAAACTTGCAACGACGGCACAACAAAGGAACATCATTTTTATCGCTCAATTCATATTGTATTGTACAAACTATTTAACATGTTGCGCAGGAGTGGATACCCATAACAGGCGACTGATGTCAGCCGCATTGTGGTACACACCATTATTATTTATTAACGTTTTCACGACACGTGCCAATTGTTCACCATTGTGCTTGTGAATAAAGCATGATGAACTTCACTAACTACTAGTCGTGTACTGACCAAGGTTCGATTCCTGTGTGATCGACAAATGTTTGTCTCAATCTAGGTGTGTGTAAAAGTGAGTGGTGCATATTGATCTTCGATTGCGAAGACAAATCTCATCACAACTTAGTTTGAAATTCAGTCTCAGTTTGAAAAGTCAAAAAAATATTGAATATTTATTCAATAATTATTTGCAAGTAAATGTAAATACTAGGGAAAATCATCACTCCTTGGTCAAGAGTCTTACGAAAACGGAAAATGGTCGCGATGGGCGAACAAAATAAGCAAATATTTATTACGATCCATTGTGATATGATGTTGGTAATGTTTTAATTTGATAAATTAGTACTTATCTTTGACTGAGATATTAATCCTGACAGAAAAAATATGTTAATAAGTCATCATCATCATCAACAGTTAACTCGTTAATAAGTATTGGAACCAATTTACGACGTTTACATTACTCACTCATTGATATTTATATCTATGATCTAACATACATATTTCCATAATTATCTAACTTGCTCATGACTTTAATGCTTGAACAAATAACTTTAAAGAATCTTCTAGAAGAAGGCTAACATCATTATTTAAATGCAAATTAATTAATGTTTGAAAATTAGAACTTTTAAAAGAAGAACTTCTCAGTTGATCTCCTTTGAACATTGAACATCATACAAAAGAAAATCTTCCATAACATGATGACTGATAAAGCCACAACCCAAGGGACGTGTGCCTCACTCCCTCCTGGCGTGTCTGTCTGTAGTTTCGTAATAAATAACAATCAGGGCGGGACTCGGGAGTGACTGAGCGAAATTGGGCCAAGTGGCTTGTCCTGTATGAATGCACTTGATATTGTCACTGAATCACAGATACGTGCTTAAATGTACAATACTTTTGGCTTCTTTATTTATAGATGGAACTATTAATACTCAACGATCAATCATTTTATTGCCAGTAGTTAGAAGTTTCAGAAAGGAAATTGGAGGGGTCTAATTAGGTACGAATTCGTAACCTTAAAACATTTTTGTTACTATGGATTCTACTTATCGGTAAGTAGGTAAGATTAAGTGACAAATCTTGAACTTATGGGTGACAATTACGGACCCAACGATCGTAATAAAGGTTTCTAACAATCATGTATTCATTCACAAAGAGAGGCCTATTAGTGAGGTGTAATTGTGGAAAACTGCCCATGGGCATGGCGAATTCATATTGAAGGCAAACATACCTAACCTAACCTACTACATATTCACAATTTAACAAGCAAATGAACAACCTAATCATGATACAAACCCATGTTCATAGAGATCAAATTACTACGTCTATAACTATTTATTAATCTGTGGGTGCCGTGAGTCACAAACGATGCGCAGGAGTCTATAATTTCTGTACAAGCGTTAAATAAATCATTATGTTGCACGGTACAATTACTGATTAATGTTATTATTTATTACATTTATGTAGTCTGAATTAGAAAGTTGGATCGTTTATGTGTTAAGTAAAAGTTTTCACCATCGTGGTCCATTGTTCTTCTTTACATTAATTTATACTTAGGGCCTATTTCACCATCTTCAAGTAACATTTCGAGTAGCTACTCACATGTTTTGTCTTTGTCACTTCATATAAAGTAAGAAAGAGACAAAACTAACTTTACCTGGTGAGTAACTTTACTTGAAGGTCGTGAAATAGGCCCTTACCTACACAAATATTAGGTAGAGTGGGAAAATTTGATTATTTGTTTGTTTGTATTGATACTAAGAAACTAAGATTTACACGGATAAAACCACGCTATTAGTAACAAATAGGTCTCTTGCTTTAACAATTACTTAGGAACCTATCTATCATTATAGCAAATATTTGATGATTGAAATGATTCTTACACATACAAACATACACACTATCTGCATAGATTAGGTATCGTATAGTCTATAAAATGTTAAGCATGTGAATAATTTTATTATGACAAAAGTAAAAAAATCTACGCCAGATACTTACGGCAAATGCAATCGACATTATATTGTACTTAGGTTACTTACTACTGATTTAATTTCAAAAAATATTTTAGCTTTGGATAGTGCTTTAATTAAGGAAGGAATTAAGTTCAAGAAGTTAAGATGGAAGTTCATTTATTATATAGGTAAGTAGAACATCCTCGCTTTGGCCATATAGAAGCAGAAGTTAACGTGGGTTACACAAAGTTATAATGACACAATTCAACAGGTTAACTGAGAGAAAAAGTTACAATTGCAAGCGGCAAAATGCAAACGGTAACCCAGAAATGTCATCAATTAACAAAATATGGTAACGAATGAAGTCATATTTATATGTGGAACTGGATGGATGCGACCTTGGCTCCTTATAATGACAATACGACAATACAGCGCAATGATCTCTAAACTTGGATGACTGTGACGCACAACGCTTCAATAGATCATTTTAATTTAATGATAAGTTGCCTCATTTGCATTAGTTTGACCAGACCATTGTTCATAACTATTGACTAAAGAGCAAAACATACTTTGGACAAAGGATTATAAAACTGTACGTATAAACGGACAAACTGTAGCTTGACTGTTGTAGACAAAACTCTAGACGGCCGCGTTTCAAAACAATATCTTCCAAATTGTTATGACGTCAAATTAAAAACAAATTGTAGTAGGAAGATTAAAGAAACATGTCGACGATAGCGAATCTCCCATATACCATTCAAACGTAGGAATTGTTGGCAACGAGTGAACAAATGATTGCGGTTATGTTTACTAGAAAATTGGGACGAACTTATAAATTTTCCGCATCTGTTGGATTCTAATGACTGTAATTTTGTTTAATCTAGCACACCTTGTAAACTATCAGGTATTTCCGCTTAAAAACTAGAATAGGTACTCACAAATCAGAAGTAGAATATCTTCCCCGAACCATTTTCACAACTTATATAAATTAACTAAAGAGATCACTTCACTTCACTGTACTATCACAACCGTCATCTCACCAGTCTCACTGTTCAAATAAATTCCAATGTTTACTTGTGCTACAATAAAATTTATCACGTTCCTCAAGTCCGCTGCAAATCTCAGCGCAAACTTGGCAATGTTGTCGACAAATTACGCTTCAATTTCCATTTAGCGCAGAAGCTTTATTAATAGAAACTTGTATCCGACGCGTGTTGTTATTGAAAAGCTTAAACTTTCAGCGGAAACTACGGAGATTCGGAAAAACAGTAGATATAACACTATCTACTGGTCAATTCACTCGTTCGGGCACTGTTATGATTTGAACTCAAAAATACAGAGTGTATGATTGAGATTCGTTCGTATTCGTATATTTCGGCGTGTATGTTTATTCGTGGGGAACTCCGGTCGTCTCCCGGCGCGTGCGCCTACTGCCGACGCGTCGCGATCGTCCCGTTTTGGCGCGCGCGGGCGTGCAAGCGTCGCCGCAATCGAGAACAAAGTGATAACAAAAACTCCACAATTGATACTAACTAGTGGCACAGAGAGCAGTCACACCTACGCGACAAGGAGTCGTCGGCAGGACGTCACACGCCTCGTTATCCCGCTCATTTTTGTTTTGCCTCTCTTGGATCTGGGCCAACGGCCATCTTCGCTGGTTACGTAGTTAGGTACACTACTACCGTTTTGATGAGATATAAACTAAACGCAAGCGCAAGGTCAACAACAGTCATTGCGATTGAGAAACATATCCTCACTACTCAGTCATTTATTAGCATTTATAAAGCTTTGGAAACCTACTCGTACCTACGATATAGGCGTCAGAAATGTCTGCCTAATCTTCACAAAACAATGGCTGTTTCATACTTACCTAACAAAAAAACAGATAATTTATGCTGTTATCGCAAAATGCAAAATTACAATGGTAAATTAAAGTTCATCGTTCGTTGTGCCGCAAAGTCAAGGTCTTTGGTAATTTTTTGGCAACAATGTACAGCCTGATACGACATGCCAATAATGACGAATCGTGACATAATATACACATAGGTTACATTACATCACATCATGGGTCTTGTGGGTGCCGGTGCATTAAATATATACATAATATATGTAGATACTAAAGAACTAAGCACTCCTAATATGAGTAAATCCATTTAAATCGTAAAAGTAAATGTAAAAGTTTCAAATGCTAAAGTGTAAAAGAGTTCCAATGGTGACGTAATTTTAGGTCAATACAAGGACATTGATGCAAATACTGTCGATACCCAAACTTAGGAGTCGAATATAAATAGACATTTTAAACTTCTAGCTGTTTGACCTAAAACATGGTGACCTTTGGATTTTTGAATTGTCACATTAAAGTTTGTAATAAATCTATTTCGACAACCTATTAAACCTATTTCGTCGCACCGCTGGACATTTAGGTCTCAAGTCATCTTCATATCTCCCTGTCTTTAGCAGTTCCGATTCCCCCAGATCTAAAGTTAGGCTATTTTGACGTCAAATCTCCTCAACGTGCCTTCTCCGACTAGCGAAGTTAAGCAGTCAATTAGCTTCATGTTCTTTGTCTTTAACGAGGCAAAACAGACGTTTATTCTCACTATTTCGATTCCTTAGTTCGATCTTCGAACTAGTGAGAATATTCAAATGAGAATTTCAGTAGTGCTCGCAATTTCGTACATAATAAAGTTTCCAACCATTCTTAAAACTAAAACTAATAATAAAATTCAAATCTCACCTATTCTGCAGGTCGGAAGGCTTGGCCATGGTGAACTCTTTAGCGTGGACGTTGAGCTTGTTGCTCGAAGCGGCTGTGGAGGTATTGCCGGCGGCTCCCGAGGTGGTCGTGGCTGCCGCGTCTGTGCGCACGCCTGGCGGTCAACGGGGCTCGTCAAGAGAAGAGGGTGACAGGAAAGTTATAGATAATGTGTTTGTGATGAGATGAGTATGAGTATAGAAATGATGGTGCTGTATAAACTAAAGTGTGATTGGTGTGAGGATGTTTGGCTGATTACCGTTTTTTTTATTAATACTTATAGAATTTTGATTTTTTGAGAAATTTCGACAGCCTAACGTTAATTTGAACGTTGTTTATTTTGAAGTCAATAGGTTTTAAAATAACATTACACATTACACACACCGAAATTGGATGAAAATGATGGCATTCATTTCTGCGCAAATAAGAAATCTTGGTAAGTAAATTGAAAAACAATACGAAACTAAAAGACAGTTTTAAAATGTTCCGGAAGAGACGACTCCGGAAATATGTATGTATGAATACCATTCAATGAATAATAATGGAACATAGCCAAACATATGAGCTCGTGACGTGACGCGCTCAGAATATCTTACAGATTTCCATTCACCTGGACAACTGGCTTTAGAAAATTTAGAGATATAAAGATAATTAATTGGATTAATCAACTAAAGAAAATTAATGCGATAATTGTACTTAAACGTAGTTTTTCATGAGATAATCGGGTTCTAAAGATAAGCAATATTCGAGCAATTATCCATAATTAATAATAATATTGTCAAGAGGGAAAATTTGTTTGGTTGTAACGAATAGGCTCCGAAACTACATTTCCCGTATTTGGGAATGGGAACTACGCGAGTGAAACAGGGCACAGCTAGTTACTACTTTATAATTTAATTGCAAAGTCCTATACATACAACTTATTACTAACATACCCTTATGAGACCTAAAATAAAGTAATAAAAAGATGAGCTTAGTATATTTAAAAATGTAAAATTACTTGCTGGTGATGTCTTTATCTAGATGTATCCATATTCTTTTTGGCAGTAATTTATCTGACAATATGTTTAGATGTTATCTTGCATTGAACAAATAAGTAATTGCAATAACTTGAACCCAAAGTACACACACTGCACGTTCGGGCTTTCACTCTTAATACGAATAAAATGGGCCAGTGGAGAGAGTTTGCTTAGTTATTATACCAAGTAATGATTTCTTTCTTAGGCCTGTTAATTTTCAAAGAAACAACGCAATTAGATTTATTTCTGTATCTATGGTAGGTAAATTACGAAGTCTCAGAGTCGCGGAAAGAAGTGCTGAATTAGGCATGCATGAAGTTTATAGTAACTTCATGGAAGTAAGTGACGGAATTTCAAAATATGAGTGCCTAAACCAGAAAACGAAACTAAGGTTATGAATATGTTTCGGAACAAGAACCTACAGTTGTGCCTACTTACATAGCTAGACCTTTTAAGATCTTCCATCAACCATCAGACAGAACTAGAATCCACCAAAGCTTTGAACACAAGAGACATGTTTAAATTTCCTTCGAAAAACGGACATGAAAAGTGATTTTAAAAACTTTGTTTATTCACGCGTCTGTTATCAAACAACGAACAACTATCAGCCGCATACTCTACCTACAACACAAACCTCTCATCTCTTCTTATGCAGAGCATATCAGTAAGTAATAATTTGTAAAAATAAATGACGAACAATGTTAACAGATCGTCAGCTCAAAATATACCGGTGACTAGGTAACCAAGATCATAAAGCGTGACAGACACATGAACAGTCACGCTCAACCGACCAATAGCGAAACTTTCATGCTAGACTAGTTCATAACGTGATTGAGATAAATCATTATCAATAAGACTTCTTTTAAATCTGAGATTTGTGATGGCTAGTTGGAGTAGTTGGCCAAGCGTACGGTCTACTAATGAATAGCATTTGTCTGACTTTGTAGAACGCTGTTTTTTGTCAGGTGGTCTATCCCTTGAGACCATCTAAAGCTGATCAGATGCAAACAGTTCGATCATATAGTTTCTGATATCCTAGATACAAGCTCCAAGCTTAGTTAGGGGTCAGTTACTATAATGAGATGATGTAGTGAATGATTATGTTATGTTATATGAATTACTAACAGCGACCCGCTGTTTCACTCGCGTATTTTAAATTCCCGTGGGAATACAGGGATAACATATAGCCTATGTCACTCGCTAATGATATAGCTTTCCATTAGTGACAGAATTTTTGATCAAATTCAGTAGTTTCGGAGCCTATTCGTTACAAACAAACAAATCTTTCCTCTTTATAATATTAGTAAGTAAGAAAATAAAATTGAACATAATTATCCCAGACACAAAGTTCAATAATTAATAATCGAAAGTGACGAGGTTAAAGGTGTAGGAAAATGCTTGTAAATAATACTAGAGGCTTAGATAAGGTGACTTATCTAAGACTAGAGGTCAAGAAAGTATATAGTTACAGCAGCTAATGTCTGCCTAAAGAAGGAAACCACTATTGTTCGAATGAGAAAAGATAACACTAATTTCTGATCTATATCTAAGAATAATTAGCTGTGTCCGCGTTTTTACTATATGTTTCTCAGCGGATGCCTAAGTATATCTTCTTAAAAATATCTTCATACGAAATTTTCAAAGCAATACGTTCAGTGGTTTGAGCTATGTGTTATGCTAATAGATCAGTCAGTCAGTCAGTCAATAGCAGTTTCCGTTCAAAAGTTTTAGTTTACATTTAGTTAGGTAAATATACATGATTTTATAATACACAATCATAACGGTCACTGGACAGACCTGCACTAGTAGTAGCTTCAGTAACTGGTTGGGGAGCCGCCGGGGCTGGCGTGACGGTCACAGGGACTATCACGGCCGGTGTCACGACTGTAGCAGTAACGACCGGCGATACCTGACTCACCGGCGGCACCACGGCCACCGACTGCTTCACAATACACCGAGACATAATCCTCAAAAACCACTATTATTCACGAAAAAAAACCACATTGGTATCACAACAAACAAACACAGCCCGCCGCCGCAATAAACATCAGACTGTCGACCTGACTGTTCCAAATATGAAGTTTGTTTATTTTTAAATTTTGGCGCCTATTGCCCGTAGTGACGCGCCCATCCAGCCAAACACTCCCACTTTTATAGAATCGATAAAGTGCTTCGAATTAATCGATTTACGAAATGTAATGAAATGAAAAACATCGATATATTCGTTAGAGCCAATGAAAACGCAATAGATATAAGAAAAGTATGAATAATGTAAATATTTTAAGTGAATCGTGAGTAAATACGTAATGTGACAGAAATACTGAAGTAATTGTGATGTTATAATCGTTGTGCACTCACCTGGCGGCCTGTATATTTCCAAAGTGGGCTTTCCTTTAGAGTTTGTGAGAATCATACTCCGCCGTTTCCCATTGTTCGGAAACTGCAACAACAATTTGCATATTAAATAAAAGCTGAAACATTCATAATATTTTTATTACGAAGTATGTACCTACGTCTTTGATAGACTGTCATGATTTATTTTAAGACATTGGATAAACTAGTGAATCTACATCGCCGCGAAATGTAATCAAACTTTATGAGTAATGCGTTAGAGAATATTTTGTTTATTTTGCTCGACCTACTACGTACTTCACTATACATAGTAGAAAGCATTATAAAGGATAAACATATTTAAACGTTTTTGGTTTAAGTTTCAAGAGTATCGATTATTGTAAAAACGAGTCACGACAATTTTTGCATTGCATGCACTATTGTCACAAAAGTCTGGAAAAGTTTAAAAGAGGTTTTATTATAATCTTTCTATATTCAAAGATCGAGCAAGGAGGTTTGTTTACCTAACAACGGACTGCTTTCAGTAAACCTTCATTTCGCAAAATATCGTTTTCTTCGCGTTAGCGAGCATTAAATATGGTCTTCTCAGAGAATCTCGTGATGCATCTTCCTAGGGTTTTCTTTATAAGTAGCTTTTTTGTATTAAACAGTAAGTATCGGACTCTAGAATCTCACTACAGAGCAAAGACGTCTCTCTCCCTGACAATATAAGGAAGCAAATAGGCGAGGCGTCATCACGGAAAACTCGAGCCAACTTGACAATCCTCACTCGACTCAAGAATGGAACTCGAGTCTTTCATGTAATGAAACACGCCACTAGATTAGACCAACGAGGTGTTAATATTAATAAATAAATTAATATATTTAATACATTAACTAAGGATACATTCCAAAACTAATGCTGTCAAGGTACAGACATAGTGTGGGTTGAGCCTAGTGTAGCCGTGCAACTTCGGCCCACACCGTATCAACAAGCTAGCTTTATTTTACAAAGTTGTTATTGATCTTACGTAGTAATACAACTGCTAATAGTACGGTATAATACTCTGTATTAAAGTATTGAGTATTAAGCGGTTTAATTAAGAGCAAATATGATGACCTAAATACAAAGATATAGGTAAATAAATATACTTATGCGTTGCACGCGTTTTGAAATTGCAAGTTCTACCAATATTCTATGTATTAAAACATAGTATTATGACTGCGGTTTCAGTCACTTAAAATTTAGTGATTCATATAAATATTGCATTTGAATCTCCGTTGCTTAGTTTAGAAGACCTAGCGGGCGTATTAAACAGCAGAAGAACCTTATTTTACATTTATAGAAGTTCAGTTACCTGGTTATGATGCAAATGATGATGCGACTGCGGGCGTATGAAGCTCCGCTCCCTCATGATGACGCCAGGGGATGCGAAGTCCTGCATCCTGTAGCTCCTCTGCAGCTCATTGCCAACACCCACTTGGGCTTGGGCTTGCATCTTGCTTAATATTCCAATTTACGCACAAAAAAAACTTCGCCAAAGACGTAGCTTTGGTGCTTTCAACGCACAATTTAATTTATTTTTCTTTTCAACTTTTGATTTATGTTATTTTATTTATATTTTCAACACTTCTCTTTTTAATACAAAACATCAAAATAAATACACTAGATAAATGACTAGTATAAAAGTTTTTTTTACAATTTTTTACACTAACAACACTTATTTACAGTCTATACAACGGGCAACACACGCTAAAATGCGATATTGTAAGCAGTTCTTTTTTTAAATAAAATCACAATTATTATTATTGTGACGTCACGTTAGAGATCACTATATTTATATATGCATATATAAAGTTATTTATATTTATTTATTAAACCCTCTGTCGTGGCCACAGATAGAAGGTGATTATATTCGAGTTTTTTTTCGTTTTTAATTAAATACGATATAAATAAGAGCGGTGCAGATAAATAATGTGCTTGACAGTCACAGAGCGATTATATTTTTCAATTTTTAATTTCGAGGGACTGAGAAGAACCTTCTTCAGCGCCGACTCGAATCGTTTCGTTGATTGTTCTTCTGAACTCTAATCTGAAACAAAAAATACTATATTTAAAAACAAATATAGACCCTTATTCTTCTCTTAAACCTATTAGGGTCTAGACGTGACTGAGGGCAAGGCGATTATCTACGCTACGCCTACGCCTGACTGCGTCTATTTGTTCTAAATTTAGCTCTATTTTTCCAACTATATATTTTAAAGGGTCTGAGATTAGATTAAGTCAATTTACCAGGCTCCAGGAAGTGACCAGCAACCTCAGAGGACTGATCGACTTCAATGACAATCATGCAAAATGAGCGCAACGAGGTACGTCGTCTAATTTAATATTATTTTTATTTACAAGTATCTAACAAGTAAAGTACTCTACAAAATGTTAAAAAAAAACATTTTATCAAAATCGTAATCGTAATAGCACATAGGATACTGTTCAACCTGAAATTGCCTCACGATTGAAAAAACGGCAATTACGTAGGGCCCAGCCCGAAACTGTGAAACATACTATATATATAAACATACTATATACATGAAGGATCACAGCTAATAAGTAAAGCAAATCCATTTCACCTAGCAATAATTACAAAGTTACAACATTATATTGTTATATTTGTTGTAACTACTTGTAACATGCTTCCGATGAATTCGGCAGTCGTTAACAAACCGGTTTTATTCGAGCATTGCGTTTAATGTTGGCAAAAAAAGGAAACGTCCAATTACGTTCAGTCAGTGCTATGGTTACAAAATAATAGCGATAGTTAGGAATATTGGATGGGTTTGAAGATTTTTTCGGTTGTTTTATGTTGTTTCACGACTTCACTTTACGTATCTCCAGTTTCGAAGGTCTTCTTAAACATGTAAGATTCATTGTAGGGCAAAGACCTCTACTTATATCGTTTTTTTTTTAAAGAAAGATTGAGGGGGGAAACGTACCTAATCATTATGCTTTATTAATGCGTGACGAAGATCTCAAATACAGGACCTCTAGATAAGAGTATCTAGAGAGATTCTAAAGAGAGCCTCTGCCACAAATGTTGAAATACTTACAACTATTTGTATTTGTAACACTCCAAAGAGCAGGTTAATGTTTACTTCGCTCCAAAGAGCTGGCTAATGTTAACTCTCTAGCAAGATAATGGTTCTATTAATTGAGAAAAAGAAGTATGTACTTAGAAGGTCAGCGTCAGAGAAAAGGATCCCTCCTTGGTAATGAACTCCTTGCCAACCAGGATACCCAATGATGATGACGATGAAATGAACCTCACAGAGTTATCAGAAAATCGTGAGCCACCTCAGAGCGATGGACTCATGCTCTAGTTTTTAGTGTCAAAACGTTCAATACAAGAACCCTGAACCGTTTACACAAATTAACATAATATTCCATCTGTGTACACAATACAATACAGATTTAATAACACGGACGTATTTCACTTGCCAACGTAATAATGTATTATTGGCAATCGGCCGTTTGGATTGTTCGCTAATTATAATACGAATGTAAGTGTACGTGACAATACATTGTAGAGATAGGCGGCTGTGGTATCAATACCTAGCCTGTAATGGAAGTCTATAACTTTAGAAATAGGATAGTCTATCATGCTCGGATTCGGCGTGGTTGGCACGGAAGGCATGCGCAAACCTCAATTGTATTTCCTCAACCTCAAAAAGCGGCAATAGCCCATTGGCTAAAGAGTCAGCCTGGTGATGGAGGAGTCCTATGTTCAAACCCCACCGTACCCATCGCACTATTGACGTTGAATCCACTCCGACCCAAAAGATGGATGAGCTTAACAAGACTACTCTATTAGCAAAGTATAATATAAGAAGTGCTACTTATTAATGGTTAAAATGTTGGTGTTATCATCAATTCTTTAAAATATGATTGTATAGTTGAGATAGAAAAACAGCTATATATTCTGCATATTGATTGGATTGTAAGGAATGCGCTGAAGAGGACAGATACTGAGATTGATAAAACTTAGAATACACGTGTGAAGAATAATACTTATACTTGTACTTATAAAAGACAACACTCTAAGTAAATTATCGTCTATTTATTGTTCAATTCATTATGTGTCTGTGAATATTATACTGACCGCTCTCTCGTTGCGACCCGTCTGTCGTTTGTTCGTAATCTGCACTCGAGACTCGTTCACTTTACTCGTATTTTTTCACTGAAACAAACAAAAATATATCTATTAATCTTCCCTCTATCCTTTTACACATTTTACAGACTTATTATAAGCGTTTGAGTTCGAGACGCACGAAAAAATCGCAAGAAATCTGTATTTAGCACAAGTCCTAAGATGCATTTATTTTTACTTAGGTTGGTCTTTTGGAAATTTAGATTGGAGAAATCCCAAAAGAAGCGGGAAGTGCGAAGTAAAAACCGCGGAACACAGCTGGTAAAACATAAAATAATTAAAGAAACTGAGACACGAGAAAACCTAAAAATACATAACAAAACAAACAGATGACATCATCGTGTTTACTTCCACAGTACGGCTGTGATCAATTACGTAAAAATGCAGCCTCTACCGACGACACCGGTAATCGGTGATATTATGGTTTATAACGCTTTGTAAGTAAGTCCTACTTGTATTATTTTAATTAATTAATATTTTATTATTGATCCAGGCAACGACCTGACGAGTTTTCCGAAACTTTATACCAGGTCTGTTTGGGATCATATGGAGCGCGCTATCTGATGGTAAGTAAATTCCCTCAACTATGAAAATCTGTAACTCAGAAGAGTCACAAATATTTTACCAGACTTTAAGGAACATTAGAAGGTGGAGGGGTTTGAGCTCTGGACATCTCTGTTACCGCGCAAAAACGCTACTTTTCGCTTATGTCAGAGTATGGTGTCTAGCCAGCCAGTGTTCCAACTGTGCAGCCACACTGCGAGTATTAGTTTTGCTCTATCACTACAAAACGAGAGTTTATTTATTATGAAGTAAAATCCTATTACGGTTTAAAATAACAATAGCCTTCTTCAGTTCTTAGTCACCGTCTGGGTCTAGACTGCAGTTCTAGGTCATGTACAAATAGGATATTGTGTCATTTCATTCATTATTGATTTCGTAGTCAAAACAAACCATAAAAGGACGCTTACTTTATTAATTAATTGTTGAAAGATTCCACAATAATAGAAATATTTACGATACATACTATACTTACATGTAATATTTCGTGAAAACTTAAAAATGAAATATAAAATACACATTGAATGTATGTATGTATTAAATATACATGAGTAGGTGATTTCCTCGAAGAACCACTTATGACTAAAACGAATGTTCTACGTGCCGAGAACCTAGGGTCTGTGTATCATATACCTATTTAAACATACGATTATCTCGCCTACGATTTATGGAAAAGAGAGTTAATTTTAGTTTTAAGTTGTTATTAACATCATCCACAAAACTATAATGATTTTTATTTATGTGTCGTATACTCAAGTGGGACTTAGAAACTTTTATAGAGATTTCATCATACAGTTTTCATACGGGTTATTTAGAAAGTGAATCCTACTAATATTATAAAGCCGAATGTTTGTATGTGTGGATGTATGGATGTTTGTTCCTCTTTCACGCTAAAACTACTGAATGGATTTTAATGAAATTTGGTACAGATGTTCCTCATACATAGGAATAACACATAGGATACTTTTTATCCCAAAATTCCCACGGGATAAGGTTCCACGCGGGTAATACCGCGGGGCACAGCTAGTAGGGTTTATAAAATAAGCCTTTTTGATTGATACGAGGATCCGGGTTGGGTAAGCTTACTTGCAAGTGCCCTAAACTTTAATAAAATCTAATAAAACGCGTGCCATTTTAGAAAAGCACTTCTAAATGAATCATTTATCACATACTATTTTTGGAAAATAAAAACAGACAGGTTGAGACTAGAAATCATAAATCTAATAATATAAAGATTCTGCGTAGTTAAGACCCAACCCATCGTCTAGCTGAAGGTCTTGTCCGTGAGTCATGCTTTGAATCAATAAGTATAAAAAATATCCTATAGAGAAAAACCTATTTTGTCTTCGAACAATGTCTGTTCAAATAGATTAATTTATTTTACGGTCGAACTAATTTGTGAAGAAACGCGACATTAATTATTGTGTCGAAATTCATTATTTAAACTTTTTGTTTCACATGTAATGTCTATTGTTTGGTAAAACTCTATAAAAAAATCTGCTTGCATCTTCCCGATTTTAACAGAATTTTACTATGTATCATCAAACCTATGGAAGAATAAGGTTTGAATAGAGTATGTTTCATGGGTCATTCGATAGAGTTAGATGACCTTGCAGTGCAATCAGTACAAAATGTACGGAATCCCTCAAGGTACTCCACTTGTGCCTACGCTTTTCCTTGTGCATATTAATGACATACTATTTACAAAAAATCTGTTCTGCGTTAATAATGATGTAATGCAGCCACTTCAGACTTCTAGTCGACTGATGAAAAAGGCCTTAAGAAGTTTTTCAATAGCCGTTTGTATAGGTAAATTAGGCAAGTAGCGAACTCAAAGCAAATACTACTTGCGAAAAGATCCTTGAAATGCAGTGCACCTATGTATTGCATGTTTGGACAGTTATGTAAATGTTAGGACAACAAACAGGTGACAGATACACTGCATTGTATCGCCGAATGCCATCATGGCCGACTTCTTTTCGCGCCTTTTTAGCAACCCACACCCGCCTACTCAAACTTAGTGTCCTGTTGTAATAGTATTTATTTATGAATTGTTTTTAATTTGGCATGGTTCTTAAGTGTTTTTATTATAATTTAAATCTATTGATATGTTAAATATAATAGCTATTGATATTCTACCATATTTGAAAACTAGAGGCTTTTACTTTTTATTTACGTTACCGGATAACAATAATAAGTATTTCATTTTTATTATTCTTGCTCTGAACAAAGTTATAAGTAGGACTTCCTTCAGAGATATAAAGAATTTCCATTTGTAGTTAACGTTTTTATAAAAAGAGAAACTAGACTTATCAGCAAACTGCCTAAATAAAGCGAACATGCATTTGAAATGCAAGATGGCCGCCAAAAATATCTAATACCCAACAAAGCGTGACGGACCGAAAATTAGCAGATATAACGTGATAATTAGTAGTCTAGGTAATGCAGAAACTAGATACATAGACTTAGTAACCTGTTTGACGGTTTCAAAATGTGTCTTTATGTTTTTAGAAAATACTAAAGTACTATCGTCATAAGACATTCGTATGGTAGATACATAAATAAGTGTACCTAAGTAATTAAATGTGGTGAGTATAAGTATTTGAGTAAGTTTACATATAAGTAAGGTGCGTGTGTTTAAGCATTTCAAATATTTATTTAAGCACCAGATATTTGCATTTTCTGTTTGAAAGTCTTGTGACAAATACTTCTAACTCTTCAGAAAATGTTTTATAAAGATTTAAAGCTAGAAATAAAGTTCCCTAACCTTACCTAATATTAGCATAAAACATCGACAAGAGCAGATATGTAGTAGTAATAGCATGTTCACTTCAACAGCAAAATAAAACTTTCATACCTTTTCTAACTACCTTAAGGGGTGCCTTTTGAAAACCATTTCGGTCTTTTAACGCCCCTCAATGTCCAGGGGACTTCTATGTTTAGGCTAGGTTGTTTGTCCATCAATTCTGTATTAAGTAGTACAAACAAAAAGTTATCATTGCAAGTTCAATCAAAACCTAATTTCGCCTGTAAAATAGCATTGAAGCCGTCTACGGTACAGGGGTAAACGACCGGAGCCAATCGCCTGAGACCATTGTTGCTTGTATCTTTTTGTTACTCAACTCGAGACGATTCGCCGTTCAAATTGTATAACGTAACAATATTTTATTCATAATACTGCACTTCTAAAGTCCGGAAGGAAATCTGTCCTATACATTTCTTTTAGGAAAAGCTATGGTGGATTTTCATTGGCGCGAGTTGGGAGAGGCCTATGTCCAGCAGCGGACAATTACAGGTTGTAGATGATGGTGGATTTCGGGGTCATGGTGTCTCAGACTAAAGTTGTTTAGCCGCTTGTTGAACTAAATTAATAACTAGCTTTAAGATTTTCGGAGGAAAAAGTCCTTTGGAAAAGGAGTTAGGAAAAGCATTGGTGGATTTCAGTGTGATGATGCCCTAGACTCAAGTTGATTAGCCGCTTGTTGAACTATTTAAATTAATTACTACTCATTTAGCACTTCATCAATACGAACATAATTATTGCGCATGTAGGTGGCATACGAACACGGTTATCCCGTGTAACTTTACCATGATTTTTCTTGTTTTACATATTTTGGAGCGTTATATCTATCATTTGGGTTTTAATCTTCGAACCATTTTTTTATTGTCTATAATTATTGACAGTTGCAATAAATAAATCATTTCAAAATACGGCTTTATTTCATTTCTTGCCTATGTGATTCATTTTAACGCCTCTTAGGCTGAAAACCTGAAATCCCACGGAATCAGCAGACATGGGGAAGGACGATTTATTACAATTTAATAACACCAGCAGACAACAATAGTTTGAATTGCACACCAATTTATGAATACTGATTTGAAAGTGCAATTTTAATATGTGTAGGTTGGTACGGTTGATTTGTTCTAAGGTCAGACAGCCAGGATTTTATTGGTTTATTAATTTTAATTCAATAAATGTATATGGTTTTTCATCAGGACATGTTACCTTATTAATTTTTGGTTTTTATTACGATGTTCATTACTTTTCTATTTAAGTACCTAATAAGTAAGTAACTAGAACTTACATTAAAAAGTGGGGTAGTGGCATTTTCAACGCGCTTAAATCTACTAATTATTTTGATTTCACAAACAAAGCTTTAAGTTCATTCACATTGAACATGTTGAATAAAAAGTATTGTACGAAGACACCTATGATTACAGCTCCACACAATTAGTTTATAATGACAGCGGTAAGCGAGTTACAGACACTCGGGCTCGTACTGTATACACATCGGTATTTAGGCCATCGGACCGACGTCCACGGCTTCTAATTCTAACAAACACATACAACAAAATCTATTTTTTATCGCGAACAGTAATTAGTGTAACATCTCGTTCCGCAATAGCCAAACAATGCCGCTGCACTTTCGTTTTGACAACCAAAATACACTTTATCTGACGAGATGACGCATCCACATAAACCCAATTTTAAAAGATAATCTCTTGAGCAATTTCACTAAAAATGTGTTAGCTTTAGCTTTACACTCGGAGGGAAATGGTTGCATCCGAAAATACACGAAACTATATATAGGTGGACGAGAAATGTTTGATGGAACAACTGATTATTGTTTCGATTGACGAGTGTTAAATGTTAGGTACTTACCAGAATCTAGCGCTTGCATGCGATGTGTGTCGGCGAATTCGTGTTTATTTCACTGAAATTATTTATGTTCGCGTTTTGCCGCTCGTCGCTTGCGCAGATTCCGGTCGTGTGGCGCCCGCCCGGGCGGTGTGCCGACTGAGCTGACACACCGACACACACACCCACGTAATAGACACCCATTCACACCGTGCCTTACAATCTTTAGATATTACTGCACTGCATTCGATTAAAGATGCAAAATCTATGAAACTATTCGTCCTGTATTCAAAGTATTCATCATCGTCTTACTATTTGGGTACACAGTCATTTTAATAAATTTTCATCAAGGTCCTAATTCTGGTGTGCACGATGGTTTTAGTTGGGCAACAGAAATATTAGGTACATATATACAAGACGTCATAAAGTAGAGCTGTGTGTTATTGGAGCTAATACTCTATGTAGGAAGGTTTAATTGGTGTCTACACCTAGTTATTATTATGTAGGTGTTAGGATAACGCCAAGAATTTATAATAAGGTTCCTATTGTATTTATTTACCATGTCACTTTACATGGAGTAAAACGTATTTATGTGTGACTATAGAACATACACCATGCTAATATTATAAATGCGAAAGTTTGTATGTTTGGATGTTTGTGAGTTTGGATGTTTCTTCTACTTTCACTTAAAAACTACTGTATTGATTTTGATTAAATTTGGTACAGATGTTCCTTATAACTAGGAACATCATAGGATACTTTTTATCCCGAAATTCCCATGGGATTGTGTATAAGTAATCGTATGTTTTATTGTAACTTTTTGTAGTCACAAATCCTACCAATAGATGGCGCTGTTACTTAATTTTTTAACACACGATGGTGAATTGTGCTGAGATAGTATGATACTACGAGCTACGCATTCGCACGGGAGCGGGTACTACGCGGGTAAAACCGCGGGGCGCTGCTACTATAAGACATTTAATTTACGACGATGCATTGATGAGTAAGTAGCAAAGTCACCATAATAGACTACTAATCAAAAGGTTGCGGGTTCGATTCCCATGAGTGGTAACTATTTGTGTGGTGCACAAAATACGATCAATGATTAATGAATTAAGCTGTCGATAGATTATTATGCTAGTTATGTATTATTTAGTTTGTCAACTGATTACAGCAGTTCAACTAACAGTGGATCAACTGATAAGATCGGGTCGACTGATCGGGTCAACTGGTAGCCACGGATCAACTGATAACAAGGAAACAACTGATAGCTATACGAATCTATGTGATCTTTGATCTTAGTGATCTTTGATCTTAGTGATCTTTGATCTGAGTGATCTTTGATCTTAGTAATCTTTAATCTTAGTGATCTATGATCTTAGTGATCTTTGATCTTAGTGATCTTTGATCTTAGTGATCTTTGATCTTTGATCTTAGTGATCTTTGATCGTTATGAGCTGTGATGAGTTCATCCAATGTGATAAGTTGATGCGCTGTGATAAGTTGATCCGCTGTGATAATTTTATCCGCTGTGATAAGTTGATCTGCTGTCATAAGTTGATCTTTGATCTTAGTAATCTTTGATCGTTATGGGCTGTGATGAGTTGATCCGCTGTGATTAGTTGATACGCTGTGATAAGTTGATCCAATGTGATAAGTTGATCCAATGTAATAAGTTGATCCGCTGTGATAAGTTGATCCGCTGTGATAAGTTGATCTTTGATCTTAGTGACATTTGATCTTAGATCGTTATGAGCTGCAATGAGTTGATCCGCTGTGATAAGTTGATCCGCTGTGATAAGTTGATCCGCTGTGATAAGTTGATCCAATGTGATAAGTTGATCCGCTGTGATTAGTTGATCCGCTGTGATAAGTTTTTATCCAATGTGATAAGTTGATCCAATGTGATAAGTTGATCTTTGATCTTAGTGATATTGATCTTAGATCGTTATGAGCTGTGATGAGTTGATCCGCTGTGATCAGTTGATCCGCTGTGATAAGTTGATCCGCTGTGATAAGTTGATTCAATGTGATAAGTTGATCCGCTGTGATAAGTTGATCTTTGATCTTAGTGATATTTGATCTTAGATCGTTATGAGTTGATCCGCTGTGATAAGTTGATCCGCTGTGATAAAATGATCCGCTGTGATAAGTTGATCCGCTGTTATCAGTTGATCTGTTGTGATAATTTGATCCGCTGTGATAAGTTGATCTTTGATATTAGTGATCTTTGATCTTTATGATCTTTGTGGTTGATCATTATGAGCTGTGATGAGTTGATCCGCTGTGATAAGTTGATCCGCTGTGATAAGTTGATCCGCTGTGATAAGTTGATCCGCTGTGATAAGTTGATCCGCTGTGATAAGTTGATCCAATGTGATAAGTTGATCTTTGATCTTAGTGATATTTGATCTTAGATCGTTATGAGTTGATCCGCTGTGATAAGTTGATCCGCTGTGATAAAATGATCCGCTGTGATAAGTTGATCCGCTGTTATCAGTTGATCCGTTGTGATAATTTGATCCGCTGTGATAAGTTGATCTTTGATATTAGTGATCTTTGATCTTTATGGTTGATCATTATGAGCTGTGATGAGTTGATCCGCTGAGATAAGTTGATCTTTGATCTTAGTGATCTCTGATCGTTATGAGCTGTGATGAGTTGATCCGCTGTGATAAGTTGATCCGCTGTGATAAGTTGATCCAATGTGATAAATTGATCCGCTTTTTGATCTTAGTGATCTTTGATCTTAGTGATCTTTGATCTTAGTGATCTTTGTGGTTGATCTTTATGAGCTGTGATAAGTTGATCCAATGTGATAAGTTGATCCAAAGTGATAAGTTTATCCAATGTGATAAGTTGATCCGCTGTGATAAGTTGATCCACTGTGATAAGTTGATCCGCTGTGATAAGTTGATCCAATGTGATAAGTTGATCCAATGTGATAAGTTGATCTTTGATGGTTATGAGCTGTGATGAGTTGATCCGCTGTGATAAGTTGATCCAATGTGATAAGTTGATCCTCTGAGATAAGTTGTTCAGCTGTAATAAGTTGATCCGCTGTGATAAGTTTGTTTGATCTTAGTGATTTTTGATTGTTATGAGCTGTGATGAGTTGATCCGCTGTGATAAGTTGATCCGCTGTGATAAGTTGATCCAATGTGATAAGTTTATCCAATGTGATAAGTTGATCGGCTGTAATCATTTGATCCGCTGTGTGAAGTTGATCTTATTAATCTTTGATCTTAGTTATCTTTGATCTTTATGATCTTTGTGGTTGATCTTTATGAGCTGTGATTAGTTGATCCGCTATGATAAGTTGATCCGATGTAATAATTTTATCCGCTGTGATAAGTTGATCTGCTGTCATAAGTTGATATTCGATCTTAGTGATCTTTGATCGTTATGGGCTGTGATGAGTTGATCCGCTGTGATTAGTTGATCCGCTATGATAAGTTGATCCGCTGTGATAGGTTGATCCAATGTGATAAGTTGATCCAATGTGATAAGTTTATACAATGTGATAAGTTGATCCGCTGTGATAAGTTGATCCGCTGTGATAAGTTGATCTTATTAATCTTTGATCTTTATGATCTTTGTGGTTGATCTTTATGAGCTGTGATTAGTTGATCCGCTGTGATAAGTTAATCCAATGTGATAAGTTGATCCGCTGTGATAGGTTGATCCAATGTGATAAGTTGATCCAATGTGATAAGTTTATACAATGTGATAAGTTGATCCGCTGTGATAAGTTGATCCGCTGTGATAAGTTGATCTTATTAATCTTTGATCTTTATGATCTTTGTGGTTGATCTTTATGAGCTGTGATTAGTTGATCCGCTGTGATAAGTTAATCCAATGTGATAAGTTGATCCACTTTTAGATCTTAGTGATCTTTGATCTTAGTGATCTTTGATCTTAGTGATCTTTGATCTTAGTGATCTGTGATCTTAGTGATCTTTGATCTTAATGATCTTTGTGGTTGATCTTTATGAGCTGTGATAAGTTGATCCGCTGTGATAAGTTGATCTGCTGTGATAAGATGATCCAATGTGATAAGTTTATCCAATGTGATAAGTTGATCCGCTGTGATAAGTTGATCCGCTGTGATAGGTTGATCCAATGTGATAAGTTGATCCAATGTGATAAGTTTATCCAATGTGATAAGTTGATCCGCTGTGATAAGTTGATCCGATGTGATATGTTGATCCGCTGTGATAGGTTGATCTAATGTGATAAGTTGATCCAATGTGATAAGTTTATCCAATGTGATAAGTTGATCCGCTGTGATAGGTTGATCCAATGTGATAAGTTGATCCAATGTGATAAGTTTATCCAATGTGATAAGTTGATCCGCTGTGATAAGTTGATCCGATGTGATATGTTGATCCGCTGTGATAGGTTGATCTAATGTGATAAGTATATCCAATGTGATAAGTTTATCCAATGTGATAAGTTGATCCGCTGTGATAAGTTGATCCGCTGTGATAAGTTGATCTTATTAATCTTTGATCTTAGTTATCTTTGATCTTTATGATCTTTGTGGTTGATCTTTATGAGCTGTGATTAGTTGATCCGCTGTGATAAGTTGATCCGCTGTAATAATTTTATCCGCTGTGATAAGTTGATCCACTTTTAGATCTCAGTGATCTTTGATCGTAGTGATCTTTGATCTTAGTGATCTATGATCTTAGTGATCTTTGTGGTTGATCTTTATGAGCTGTGATAAGTTGATCCGCTGTGATAAAATGATCCGCTGTGATAAGTTGATCCGCTATCATAAGTTGATCTTTGTTCTTAGTGATCTTTGATCGTTATGGGCTGTGATGAGTTGATCCGCTGTGATTAGTTGATCCGCTGTGATAAGTTGATCCGCTGTAATAATTTAATCCGCTGTGATAAGTTGATCCAATGTGATAAGTTGATCCGCTGTTATCAGTTGATCCGCTGTGATAATTTGATCCGCTGTGATAAGTTGCTCTTAGTGATCTTTGATCTTTGTGATCTTTGATCTTAGTGATCTTTGATCTCAGATTGTTATGAGCTGTGATGACTTGATCCGCTGTGATAAGTTGATCCAATGTGATAAGTTGATCCAATGTGATAAGTTGATCCACTGTGATAAGTTGATCCGCTGTGATAAGTTGATCCGCTGTGATAATTTGATCTGCTGTGATAAGTTGATCCAATGTGATAAGTTGATCCGCTGTTATCAGTTGGTCTTTGATCTTAGTGATATTTGATCTCAGATCGTTATGAGCTGTGATGAGTTGATCCGCTGTGATAAGTTGATCCAATGTGATAAGTTGATCCAATGTGATAAGTTGATCCAATGTGACAAGTTGATCCGCTGTGATAAGTTGATCCGCTGTGATAATTTGATCCGCTGTGATAAGTTGATCCAATGTGATAAGTTGATCCGCTGTTATCAGTTGATCCGCTGTGATAATTTGATCCGCTGTGATAAGCTGCTCTTAGTGATTTTTGATCTTTGTGATCTTTGATCTTAGTGATCTTTGTGGTTGATCTTTATGAGCTGTGATAAGTTGATCCGCTGTGATAAGTTGATCCGCTGTGATAATTTGATCCGCTGTGATAAGTTGATCCGCTGTTTTCAGTTGATCCGCCGTGATAATTTGATCCGCTGTGATAAGTTGATCTTGGTGATCTTTGATCTTAGTGGTTGATCTTTATGAGCTGTGATTAGTTGATCCGCTGTGATAAGTTAATCCAATGTGATAAGTTGATCCACTTTTAGATCTTAGTGATCTTTGATCTTAGTGATCTGTGATCTTAGTGATCTTTGATCTTAATGATCTTTGTGGTTGAACTTTATGAGCTGTGATAAGTTGGTCCGCAGTTATCATTTGATCTGCTGTGATAAGTTGATCCGCTGTTATCATTTGATCTGCTGTGATAAGTTGATCCGCTGTTATCATTTGATCTGCTGTGATAATTTGATCCAATGTGATTAGTTGATAACAGCGAGTCATCTTATGATAGTGGATCTACTTATAACAGCGGATTCACAAATAACAGCGGATTAACTGATACCAGCGGATCTACTTATCACAGCGAATCAACTTATCACAGCTGATCATCTTATCACAGTGGATCAACTTATAACAGCGGATCATTTTATAACAGCAGATCAACTGATACAAGCGGATCAACTCATTACAGCGGATCATCTTTATCACAGTGGATCAACTTATAACAGCGGATCATTTTATAACAGCGAATCCAAACATAACAGCGGATCACCTTATAACAGCGGATCAACTTATCAGCCCAGACAAAGGCCCATAGAGGCGCACGACGCTTAGGTATAGTTAATACTTCTTTTTTATAACCTTAACCACCATAAGTATCGGATACTTTGTTCATTTAGCTTTAATTTCTTTTTTTAAACACCCCGATACGTCCACTCCTCGCTGAGATATCGGTCTTCAAATGGAAAAGGATATTTTGTCTTTGATTATCGATATCTCAGCAACCAATGATCGCACAGAAAGTTAAAGGTGGGTTTCAAGAACTTGAATGAATTCCCCTTAACGACTGTCCATTGTTTTTTCGAAAAAAAAATTATTTCTTTCTGTCACATGAATTTGATAATGCAACAAAAAAAGGGCTTTTAGTGGTTTTTTGGAAAATCAAGCGCTGGATCGAAAATATTGTGGAAACCACTAATGTTAAGTGTGCCTTTTACAGTTCAATATGTCCACAAAAACCCTACAAAGAATCAAATTAATCCAGCCAGCCGTTTTTTTGTTTCACTTGATCGAATTTGAAAAAATTAAAGGATCACGTTTTTTGCTCTGAAAAGCTCATAATTTTTAAAAATGAGAAAAAAAAATGATTTTTCGAGCTTTTTCCACATTTTCGTTCCAGAAAGTGCTTAAATTTTCAATTTAAGGGGAATTCATTCAAGTTCTTGAAACCCACCTGTAACTTTCTGTGCTATCATTGGTTGCTGAGATATCGATAATCAAAGACAAAAAGATCCTTTTCCATTTGAAGACCCATATCTCAGCGAGGAGTGGACGTATCGGGGTGTTTAAAAAAAGAAATTAAAGCCGCGAACCCACCGCTGCGCTATGTCCACGGCTACGCCGCTCAGCTACGCGTAGCTCAGCTGCGTGTGTGTTGCCGTTTCCACCGAAGTACACGCGTGTATCACCACAGATCAGAGAGAAAGAAACAGATAGACAGCTTCCTAAGAACGTGCAAAATTGTTCTATTATATTATAAAAAAGTATTCTATGACAATCGGTCAAACCAATACAGGTTGTCATAGAGACCAGTAAACAAAAACGTAAAATTAATGAGTATATCTTGTAAATACAATAAAACAAATTATGTATTTATAAGAAAAACTGTGACCCTGTTTGATACTACGTAACATAATTGTAAATCTGTATATTTTAATGATAAATATAAAAAATAGTAGTAATAGTGCATTCGATTCACGCCTTTGTAGGAAGCTGCCTCTCTGTTCCTATTTATTCTTTGTGCCATGGAGACGGACACGTACCTTCGTGGTCTATTTAATCACAATGACATTAAAGTTCATTTTAGGAAAGAGATTTTAATTGCATTTTTAAACCGACTTCCAAAAAATAGGATGAGGTTCTTTATTCGACTTGTATATTTTTGGTTTCTTTTTTATTTAATTTTATTCGGAACACAACTGTTTGTGCATATAAAATACAAATTATAAATATTTACTACATGCTTTCGCATATAGTTAGCAAAATTTACACTTGCTTAAATATACGTGTTACAATATGTTTCCTTCTTAATTAGATTAATGTATTTTCCTATCACGGGACTATTAAGGAGTTTCGGTCTTTTGGAAGGCTAGTATGGGGCCAAATCCAACACACGGAAGCCCTTTGACATAAGTATTTAATCTTGTGTAAAGTATGTACAATCCGGGGACTATCCCTGTATAACACTATAAAATGCATCCAAGGACAGTCCCCGGTTCTGCTGGGACTATTGCAAATGTATGGAAAACTACGACTGGGTTATGGGAATGGGATGTTCAATGGACTGGATATTGGGGAACTATGGGGACTATGGCACCCGCCGATACTCTGTTATAGACAAGTACGAAGTGGCGGATGGAGACTTGCCAGCTCTATAACTGGGCCAAACCAAACAAGTTGCTCCAGTCGCAACAAGGCACAGTGGTTCCCTCCATAGGTCATAAATGAAAAAAAATCGTACTCAAAATATAGACTTTTGACGACTTGTTCAATTAATACGATAAACAAGCTACCCAGAAACATATAAATACCACCCCCAATAAATATTTTTCACTTGTATTTTGACCTCAAAGTTAGAGCATCAGCATTATAAACCTGCAACCTTATTGCGCGCTTATCGGTTACTCATCTTTGCAATAACAATTCTCGCAATTCAGTTGTATTTTTGTGTGTTTGTACCATGGATATCCAAGCTGAAGGTTTATTTATTTATTTTATGTTGTGTGAAGGCGAGTGGACGTGAGGAACGGGGACCTCGGAAGCGCGTCAGCTCCGCGGGGGCGCTACTCCCCACCTCAAAGGTGCCCTGCGGGCTTATTGATGTTATTATTATTGTTATTTTAACTTTGTCCACGCATAAATTTGTTAAATATCGGATGCTAACCAATTTGTGCCTTAGCTTTACGTAATGAGATAAACACGTAAAAAAAGCAAAAAAATCCCAAAGCACGTCCAACAACTACAAGACCGCAAGATACTGTCAGCTCAAATTGAACATTTTTGTATTGATGTTATTAACACTTATACTGAGCAAACGAAAATAGATCTTAAGGTGACGAACCATTTCTTACCATGACTTTACATATTCGTGTGTACATACACGGGGGATATAGCTCAACATAGCGTAGCCCCCACCCATTTCGTGCGTAGCGTGTGCGTGTACTTCGGTTGGTTTCTGCCTTTAAGCTAAATGAACAAAGTATCCGATCCTTATGGTGGTTAAGCTAAAAAAAAAATTTCCACGCTCGTAGACCAAAATAAAAAACAAAAAAAAAATTGAGAATTTTTTTGTTGCTGGTTTTTCTACGATTACTCAAAAACCGCGGAGGCTACAAAATTTTTAAGTTCTAATCCAAAAACTAGACACTTGGGGCTACAATTTCCTTTTTTTATATTTCCTGTACGACCATTTCTCTCAAAGTTACGGCCTGTTGAAAACTACCGAAAAATTTGGAATTTTTTTTGATCCCTTAATTTTTTCCAGTAGTGTATATTAAGGCCTAAGACAAACACAACTCAAAATGCATCTGGTTATAAAGAACATTAGAACCGGCAATTGAGCTTCAATGAACAGTTAAATGAATTAAAGACCGTAATCTTAATGACGGCATTACCATTAATATGAATAGTCAATAGGTATTGAACCAACAAAGGCGGGCCCACACCGCACACACGCCTTATACGCTTGGTCACGTAAGTGAAAGGTTTTCATTTGCTGCGAGGATTAATATTAAAACTTTGTTATAGTGACTTTAATGGTTTCAACTTAATAGTTACTTAGTTATAATTAGCAAAAAGTTATCTAGTTTATTTTGTCATCAAATTCCTAAAGAATTTGATGTTTATTTTAAGTGTTTATGTAAATCCGAAGAAAAACTAAATCTGATAATGTTAGCAATTTAAATTGATCCACTTTTTGATCAAGTTATGCTTCAGCAATGTTATCTACAATCTTGTCCCCCAGGATCTTGCTCGTAACTAGTACATCTCTAATATAAGAAACACTTAAAATGAAACGAAAAAGAAACACTAAAAATATGTAATACTAGCTGTGCCCGTGGAAATTCCGGGATAAAAGTATCCTATGTCCTTTCCCGGACCATAAGCTACCCCTGTACCAAATTTCAAGTCAATCGGTTCTGTAGTTTAGCCGTGAAAAGGTGACAGACAGACAGAAAGACAGAGTTACTTTCGCATTTTAAATATTAGTTAGGATTAGGATTAGTTGTATGATTTAGTGTAATCTACCCAAAAAGGACTCTAAATAACTAACTAAATAAGGGTGGGATACTTAATATCAACAATTGAAATGTCCACACCGTTAAATCAACAGAAAAACTTCATTTTCACAAATTAACCGTTTATGTTTTACACAATTGATATTGAAGTTTTTTGATTAATTTAACTGTTGATTAAACGGTGTTAACATTTGAATTGTTGTTATTTTGCTTATTGATATTAAGTATCCCACCCCTAAATAAAACACAGAAAATATTCACCATCGTCATTTAATAACAAAATATTTACTTTTAAATAATACGAATAATCTGTACAGTTAACACAGAATCAATACAATAACGTCTTTATTACAAACACATAAGGTCTTAAATGCCGTGGACATTGATCAAATGAAAAAGAATATTCAATTTTAGATCTTATTCCGTTTGTTTAAGGTACAAATTGGTTTCTGTGTTAATGTATCATAGGGTTGCTTATTGCACAATTTTTTTGTCTGTTTTTAGGGTTGTAAAGTCGAAAATACGTCTTTAAATAAAAATAATACGAAATACTGTTTCATAGGATTGATTAAACTATCACATTATTATAGAAAATGCTTTATAGCTTCATACGCTTTTGTATTTTCGACTTCACGATGTTAATCTTTAAGATATAACTGACTGACTAATATATCATTGCAGTCTAGTCTAGACTGAGGCTAAGACTGAAATCTAACCCCTAAATCCTTGAAAATAGGGTCGAAAGTAAGTATGAAAATGTTTTTAGACGAAATTGGTATTTATTTACAAAATAATATACTTATCTAATGATAATGAGATATAACTATGAAGATATTATTTATTTAAAATTGTGAAATAAGCAATATTAATGGGGTAGTCCACAAATCCCCATTAACTTCATCCCCTATTAAGTAAATATACAACTATATACTAAATCTAATATTAATTACAGTGCGTTTTTAAGTAACATTAATAAAGTAATCTACACACTGAGAGCGAGGCAGAACGAAGCGATGCGAATGTTTTGTAAGGCTAAATAATTTCAATTAACTTTGGAATTTCAATTAATTTTGTACATATTAAAATGGACTTTATTTAAGTATGTTGTAATAAAATAATGCATAAAATATATACAAGCTTCATTTATTGGCTTTTCTTGATTCTGCACATGTAACGCGTCTTTTATGGAATTTTCATTCATTCGAAAATTCTTTCAAATTTGTGCAGTATTGAAGAATCGTTTTCTAAATTGTACATTATTGCAATTCATATAAAGCGTATAATAAAAAATCGTTTCCATTATTTTCGCGGCTAAGTAAATTCAATATTACATAGCACGCCTTTGCCTAGCTTCCGTTCTGCCTTGCTGTCTGTGTGTAAAGCACCTATACATAGAAAATATTTGTTTTAATATCGTACACATATTTGATTCGCACATCGACGTATGATATTTAAATAACTAAGTTTTTTGTATAATTAAACAGAAATTGACATTTTTTAACGATAATTTTATATTATTAGTGAATTTATTTTAAGTCTACAAATAATATAAAATAATCTATTTTATTATTTTTAATTAATTAACTTTTTAATAAAAACACTACTTTCTTGAAAAAAGGTAAGTACATACTTATGTTTGTACAGTTATGTACATTCAATTTGTATCTTCAGTATCTCCTATTTCAAATCAAAAACTGTAAGCAGATGTGCGAAAGAAATATCTTATACAAGTCTTTTAATATGTATACATATTACACATTTTCACAATATGTGTTATAACTGAGATTCTGAACCACTTACCAGCGTGGATTTTCCATTTAGTCTTTTATTTTAAGTTTCATCTTTCGTAATGCTTTACTTAAAAGTTGAATAAAATCAGTAAATAGAAACAACTGGATTTTAATGAGTAATAATTTATTTAATTTAATTGAGTGCTTCACACATTGGAGACAATGATTGGGAAGGTTGGTAGGTAGCCGAGTAGGCGAGTAGGTGGTCGGGTAGGTGAGTAGGTAAGTAGGTAGGTGGGTAGGTGTGCAAACGGGCAATAAGGTTTATTTGATGAAAATTAAATCTAAATAACAGAAATCTGTTTTAAATATTAAAAATACTTTAATTTTAAGGATATAACTAACAAAAAATGCTTGCACTAAAAACTTAAATTTAACTAGGTTTAAAAACTATAATAATATTAGTAAAAAAAGATTGGTCTGAGGAATGTATGCTAAACTAAACTGTTCACATTTCTCTAAAAACTTATAATAATTAAATAACGTGAGAAATTGATTTCTAATTTTGTAGAAATCCATAAGAATTCATTGTTTTAACGTGAAATTAACATTACTATATTATATTTAGGAGTTCTCACTTTTGTACATCTTTGTAAATAAGAATTCGGAGTTACTTAGCAAAAATCTCGAGGAGCTTTAGACCAATTGAACTAGTATGATCTAAAAATGTTTTCAATAGTTCAAATGAGGTTTTAATGAATACAAAAGTTTCAAAAATAAGACAATGAAAGTCCTTTTTAACCCCCGACGCAAAAAGAGGAGTGTTATAAGTTTGACGTGTCTATCTGTGGCATCATAGCTCCCGAAGGGATGAACCGATTTCAATTTAGTTTTTTTTTGTATTAAAGGGGACTTACGTGCGTGTGTTCTTAGACATGTTTGATGAAAATCGTTATGAGGGTTTGAAAGTAATAGAGTTGGGGGATTTTTAAATTTTAAATTTAATTTTGTCTGTATTTTTTTAGGATATCGTTTGTCGAGTTTTTACAAAGCAAAGTATTTATATGAGATTATGAAATGGGATTTTAAAGCGAATAATTCCTGTATATATTTCCGAAGAGTAAGTATCTCAGAAAAGCTCAAATTATTTATATATTTTTTGTATCTATTTAGGATATAGATGTAGGTGTTATTAGAGTAAGGGCCTATTTCACGACCTTCAAGTAACGTTACTCACCATGTAAAGTTAGTTTTGTCTCTTTCTTACTTAATATCAAGTTACAAAGACAAAACATGTGAGTAACTACTCGGAACTTTACTTGTAGATGGTGAAATAGGCCCTTATAGTGATATTCCAAAAATAATAGCCCGATGGCAAAATAATTTCGTAATTTAAAAGTAAAATAACTCAAAACAAGCTAAGGTTTTTCATTGGTTGAAATTAAAAAAATAATTCTATTAATGCATACTATTGAACTACTTATGAAATAAACAAACAAAAATGGTTCTGTATAACACAAATTTGAATGTAAAAGAAACATATAACCGAATTGAACTAAAATAATTAAAAAATAAAAGGTATTTGTCTCTGCTATGTATATGTATGCCTCTCTCACTGACGATATTAGTACAGAGAGAAGGAATAAGCGTAATCTTGCTAATGAGCTATACACCCCTATTTTATATTAATTTTATTGTTATTCTACACCGAACAACAGGCAAACGCTGCGATACACAGCTGAGCGCGGTCATCGACCCGAGCCGTCACAGAATACTTGATAGCTAGTGTGCCGTCTGGTAATACGGCATTTATTTAGTATTTTTTAAAGATAAGTAATCGACTATCGTTTTTGATATTTTTATTGGATATATGGATTCAGTTACTGCTACAGATATTCTGATTTTAATAAGTCCCATCATTTCAAAATAGGGGTGTATTTGAGAAATAGTAATGCATAGCTCAAACTAAGAATCGAATTCGAGACCAGCGTCTTACAGCCGTTCCTAATATTCAATCTATCTATAATTTACACAGATACAAAACTCTGTTTAATGAGTCACAATCTTTTCTGTACCTGCGGCCAAAATTATAAGCTACTATTGTCATTTACACTCTAATATCATTTAGATACATTTTCAATAAACTGACAACCAAGATGCGATTACAGCGACGCTGTCACCGGCACAGAAATGACAGATTATTCAATGTTTACATGGTTTTATATCCGTCGACAAGCAAGATCAAGACAGATCGTATATTGATAACGGAAAAGCAAGCAAATGCACAAAAAAATTAACTAATAAAATAAAAAAGTGAACACAGAAATTTGGGGCTTAACAACATTGATATAAGATCGATTATAAAACGAAATAAATTCGTCATACTTCATTTGTAAATAAATACTTTACAACTATATTTTCATGTTCAGTTTTATTTGCGTATAAGTATGTATTACATTTTAATTACAGCAATATATTTGACATTTGACATCTGTCATTGCACAACGGTAAATTCCTCACCAGGGGTAAATTCACCAGTCTTTAAAGTTTATTTACATTGAAAAAAGAAAATATGAAATTATTAAACAAAGTCCAGTGCTCTGAATTTCACAAATCAATCCACCTTTGACATCTAATTTGTCACTGTCATTGACCTGTCAATGTCAAGTCACTGTCAAATCAGGCGTTACAAACCAATGCGTGTGCTGATAAAAATCTGAGTATCTAAGAAAGATGGTGTGAATTTCTGAGTTAAATAATCGCTATTTTATTGTGCCACAATTGTTTATATGCCGGTGGTCAAAATTGGAAGTTACTAATATAATTTTGAATACAATGTGATTGGTATACATTTTCATTACACTGACAATCATCTGACAGCCAAAAGATGCGATTACAGCGACGCTGTCACCGGCATAGGAAAGATTGTGGCACTATACTTTAGTGTTTCGTCAATTCTGCACATAAAAATTAGGTTATGACAGGTAAAGTTAGACAGCGTTTACCGATACTGATAGCACTCAGAAAGTCTATCTAACTTTGGTACTCAGCACTTCATCAGCTAAAACACACCCAACATTTACAAAAGGTATACATCTAAACACAAATATTTGAGACATTACATTATAGTTATTAAACAGTTCACATAGAGTTCATTATCGCACTTCTCGTGAGGCGTTTGATCATGTCGTGGATGACAGGCCGAGAGCGGCTGAGAGTAAGCGAACTACGCTCTTTTGGTCTGCTCCGTCGTTTTCTGTAAACAAATAAGTTTTTGTAATACTTTGAATAGGTTCTTATGATGATCAATGTAGACCTGTGTTGGACTAAGAAGATTATCATGGGCTGTAAGTTACCAAAGACGCTAAAATAAGCTTTTAAAAAGTAGCCTGTAATCTGCATAGCATAACACATAATATACATATAACATTGTTAATAGATAATCGCAACGAGCTTTCGCATAATAAGTATAGATAACTATGGTTTATATTATTAGTATAGACACAACTTACCGTCAGCGCCGGTGACGTGTCGCTCGAGGTTGAGCTTGTCCTGCGCGACCTGGTAGATGCCCTCCTCGATGGTGCCGGCGCTCAGCAGACGGAAGATCGTCACCGGACGCGTCTGGCCCATGCGGTGACATCTACGGGAGGAAATAACTATTATTAGGGCCTATTTCACCATCTTGTAACTTTCTGAGTAAGTTAGTGTTTAGTGTCATAAAATTATGACAGCTGAACATGTCAACACTATAAATGTCAAAAGATTTACAGTTATAAGGAAAAGCTCCGCTTCTATTGGTTTTAACGTGGTGATACAGCCTAGCCTCAATAAATGGGAAAATTGAAAATTCCTAAGATTAGTTTGATGAAACTCGTCAACTTCACAATTTTAGTACAATTACCACAGCAAAAGTACACACACACATTATAATACATTATAATTTATAACATATACACTACTAGCGGCGCCCAGCGGTTTCACCCGCGTAGTTCCCGTTCCCGTAGGAATATGGGGTTACAATTATGTTAAAAACCTTCCCACTGAATCACTCTATCTATTAAAACAAACCGCATCAAAATTCATTGCGTAGTTTTAATGATCTAAGCATACATAGGGATATAGGGACAGAGAAAGCGACTTTGTTTTATACTATGTAGTGATAATATTTAAAAAAAAATCCATACCTGTCCTCAGCCTGTTTATCATTATAGGGGTTGAAGTCGATGTCGTGTATGATGACGGTGTCGGCCGCCGTGAGGTTGATGCCGAGCCCGCCCGCGCGCGTCGACAGCAGGAACACGAAGATATCCTCCGTGTTGTACTGGTCTATTAGCTCTTGGCTGTGGAGTGAGGTGGGTTATTTATTAGCATGGTTTGTAGAGTATTATTCCCACATTCATTGTATCATTATAAGCCTGACAATAGGAGTCTATAGAGTAGCAGTACCGCTTTTGAAGAAGGCTGCTATTTTGCTTTCAGATAATGCTACTATTCTGTTTTTGGAGAATGCTACTATTTTGTTCTCAAAGAGCATTAATTTGCGTTATACTATACACCCCTATTTTGAATTCGAAATACTTAATCACACAGCTAATGTAAACGACGGGTGACAATATAATAGTGAAGTTAGGTTTTTTATTTTGCTTTTATTTATTAAGTTATGATAAGTCAAAGTTTTTCAAAATCCCGCCGAATTTTATTGTTAGTCTACACCGAACAACCGGCGAACGCTGCGATACACAGCTGAGCGCGGTAATCGACCCGAGCCGTCACAGAATACTTGATAGCTAGTGTGCCGTCTGGTAATACGGCATTGATATTTTTTTATTGGATATATGGATTCAGTTACTGCTACAGATATTCTGATTTTAATAGTCCCGTAATTTCAAAATAGGGGTGTATATTATCAGTCCGCTGAAGGATAACAACACTACTATTCTGCTTTCAGAAACATCGATTGTAGAATACTACTTCTCCACTCACCAAAACTTGCATTCAAAGATATCGGTTACAGTAATATTTCTAACACACCTTCCTATAATTAAAAGGACTAACAAAATCAAGTATATACATATTACAAAAACTTTACCGTTCAGTAACAGCAGTACTGCCATCGAGCCTAAGATACCGGAAGCCCCTTATAGTGAGATAGGGCTCCAGGACATCGAGCATCATGGTGAACTGACTGAACAACAGCACCCGATGACCGTCTGCCTTCAGCTGGGGTAACAACTGGTCGAGCTTCTGGAACTTTCCTGAGTCAAGGATCAGGTGTTCCGGTATTGAGTAAGAGCTTATGCACTGGAAAGAAAACATAATATATTCATAAATGTATGTCTATACTAATATTATAAAGAGGAAAGATTTGTTTGTTTGTATGTAATGAATAGGCTCCGAAACTACTGGACCGATTTCAATAATTCTTTCACCATTAGAAAGCTACATTCACCCTGAATAACATAGGCTATATTTTATCCCCGTATTCCCACGGGAACGGGAACCACGCGGGTGAAACCGCGGGGCACAGCTAGTTAATTATAAAATACTAGCTTTCCGCTTGTGGTATAGAATTAAACTACATATATTGCGTATTTTGAAAAATGCATTCAAAATTTTCGCCACAGCCAGGACTTGAACCTGGAACTATGCTGAAGCTCTTTCCAATTGAGCTACCGTGGGTTCAAGGCGACTGGTCGAAAATCTTGAACGCTTGTTATTACGGTCTTAGGGCAGCCGATCAAAATACTAAAAAGTTGTGTGAATACACTATAAAAATAAATCAATTAATACATATATTGCGGTCCTTAAGCATATATAATTTCGAGATGAAATGCTTTTACACTCTTTATTATAGTCATGGAAAATAGTATGTGGTAGGAATCGAACGCGTTGGTTGGTTCGGCACGTAAATTTTAATACGCCGGGCTTTCTTGAGACGAGATAAACAATAATGAAATCTATATAAAATGTTGAATTATGAAAAGGTATGGGGGAGACCTTTGCCCAGCAGTGGTTACCGGTTATTATTTTTAAAGGTTATTTGTTAGTTCAATTTAAAAAAAAAATGACAAATACTAAAACACTATCTCACCTTATGACTCAAAGTCAGCTGATGTATTTGGAAGTCGGACATACAGAGCAGGTCTTGGAAGGCGTAGTGCTCATTCTTCTCCTTATAAGTGGGGTCTTTGGCGAGCTTGGCGGCGATCTTGAGCAGCTGTGGCGGCTGGTAGTGGTAGCGGAGGAGCAGAGGGTGGTTCGCCAGCTTCCGCATGTCCATCATCATAGACATGCCATTCTGTTCTGTTGTTGAGTGGATCTGAAGAGAAGATTAATAAATTTATTGATTGTCAATGGACTGTTCATTTTCCAAAACACAAGGTTTTTTTCAGTAAAAGGCTTTTGTGTTAATTATATTTAAGAATTTCATATTTTATGTACATAAATAAGAATATTGGGAAGACTGAAATTATTAAATGTAAAAGTAAGAAAACTTATTGAAATTGACACCAATATAACATAAGTATAGAAAAACTACTAGTCCGCCATCTTTGGGAGTCCGCCATATTGGATTTTAAATGACGTCAAAAAGTTAATCCAAAAAAATACACATTATCCAAAAAAATGCAGTGTATTATCATCCAAATTAACTATGTAACTATTCAAAAATAAACTTAATCACTTTAAAACCTACCAACTAACAAAAATCTTGTAAAAAAAAACTAAAAATATTTCAAACTTGTAAACTTACTAGCCCATCATTAGCTTTAAACCCAGCTATAAGCTCTTCATACTGCTTCTTCTGCTTCTTGGACATAGGACACAGTTCCTTATGGTTAGTCTTCTTGGGCAAGTCCTGTAGTACGTCATTCTTCAATCGCCGCAATACAAACGGCTTCATAATACGCTTGGCCTGCGTTATTTGGCTTTGCTCGAATGTCGGCTCACTGTCTAAATCGTTTATGTCCGTGTCTGTCACTTTTGTTGTTTTTGATTTCTGTAATTAGTAATTTGTTAAAGTTATTATTTAGAATTGATACAATCTTGGAAGGAATTTTTCATGTGGTCTTCAAATTAAAATAAAAAATTAGGTTAGGAGTTTAGATGGAGTATCTACTGAAAATAAATTATATCAGACACCTATACCTAGATATAAGATAGGTTCGTATGTTCGTCCTTTTAGTTGCTTTCTGTAGTAATAGCTAAAAGTGCATTTTTTATTCCAGATTAATTTTAGAGAGAGAGTGACCTCAAAAAAACTTCGTAGCACCCACAAAAGCCACTCCAAATTGCTCTAACTACATATATCAAAAATAAAAACATCACACTTAAAATTAGGTCACATCATCAATTTATACACAGAAAAAATATATACAATGTCCACTTACAGCATTCTTCCTGAACAAGCTCTTGAGATCATCGGTCCGTACGCAGAACATATGCGGCATCACGAAGCACAGCAGAGACATCAGCTCGAGCAGGTTGTTTTGGAGTGGAGTGCCCGTCAGCAGGAGGCGGTATTTCGACTGGAATGAGATGATTGTGTATGAAAAATGTGATATATTGTGATCATAGTATTAATAGAAAATATTGTTTTAAAATGTGAAACGATGAATTCGAAAATCGTAAACATATTGGTATGTGGCTAGGATTGAATCAGGCACCTTCCGATTGGAAGTCAGGAACCACTTGAAGAATACGCAATCGACGGAAGATATTTTATTATCTTAAAAGCTTTTATACAGATTTCCCCACGCACACAAGATTGACCCGCAAAAACAATCACACAACAAACACCCTTCTCACCACACCAATAAAGCTGTAATTACCTTGATCTTGAGCAGGTTATCGTACCGCTGCGTGGACATGTTCTTCAACATATGCGCTTCGTCATACACCACGTAGTGCATCGGGGTTATGCGGAACATCTTACGCTCTTCTGGACAACTGCTTACCATTGTGTAGCTGTGAATAGAGAAAGGTAATTTTAAGTATTATTTCTGCTTTCTTTCATATAAAGATCCTGTTGACGAATTAACAACATCGGTAGAGTTTTTACAAGTTTAAAAGTATAATGAACAGCCATTACATTATAAACCTCACCCAGTTATGTAAAGCCAAATTTTTGGAAATACTGAATTTCCCGTAACAGTTGGTTTAACCAAATTGGATATTTACTAGCAGAAAACTGGTAATAGAAAGTGAAAACACTTTTTAAGACTACATGTCCTAATTCATTTATAATCAGATTCTGTTGAAACAGGTGTAGCGTTCTAAATATAGGTCTTCGACAAACACTGTTTCATTTAACATAGCACGTAGTAAAATACTCACGTAGTCAGCACAACATCGTATTTCTCGAGCCCGCGCGAGTACTCGATCCTCAACTGCCGCCTCTCCTCGGGATGTCCGTAGTACTTGCTCACGCGCAGCGACGGACACCAACGCTCTAACTCTGAACTCCAGTTGTCTGTGAGCAGGATGTAGATGTTTTGTTTATGATAAAGATTTTGAATATATTTATTGAAAGGATAAATTGAGGATGAAAATTAAACATTCTGTATTCCTTAAACTATCCACTTACAAGTACCAAGTACAAGTAAAAAGATACATTTATAATTAACTAGCGGCGCCCCGCGGTTTCACCCGCGTGGTTCTCGTACCCGTAAGAATATGGGGATAAAATTATGCTAAAAACCTTCCCACTGAATCACTCTATCTATTTAAACAAACCGCATCAAAACCCGTTGCGTAGGTTTAAAGATCTAAGCATAGATAGGGACATAAGGACATAGGGACAGAGAAAGCGACTTTGTTTTATACTATGTAGTGATTACTCATACTCACCAAGTGTAGAAGCAGGCACAACAATCAAATGTGGTCCTTTAGCCTGCCCAGTTTCCTTAAGGTGGGCGAGGAATGCTATCACTTGGACCGTCTTGCCGAGACCCATTTCATCGGCCAGGATCCCGGAGACACTCTGCTTGTGGAGCACGGCCATCCAGTTCAGACCCACTATTTGGTATGGAGCTAGTTTTAGGCTGGAAATAATATAACATAGGTATAATAAATATAGGAAAGAGTATTTATAGGTGGTCCAGAACAAAATATATACTTCTTCTTCTTTGCATGTCGACTCATATTGAAGAGGATCAGAACTCGGCCACCGATATGGCAGGATCAGTGGCCTTGTAAAGGTCCTCGCGTGTGCAGGTGTAGGGACACACATGCACTATCAGAGCTGTAGCCCCACCTGTGCATATTCTCCTTGCTTCTAATATATACTAGAAGCCATATGAATGAAACCTCTTTAGAAACAGTATTGTGGTATATTTTGCGGTTTTGTTACTTTAAGAGTTTGTAAATGAGACCTTTGCTCAGCAGTGGGATACAATAAAAAAAAAAAAATCTGGAAATTTCCTTCTCACTGCGCCTAATATCATCACTGAAGCTTTTATCCTGCAGTGGTATTCTTCTTCTTCTTTGCTTGTCGACTCATATTTTTGAGGACCAAAACTCGACCACCGATATGGCACTATCAGTGGATTACACATACTACTATTATTGCCCAGTTGTTTAACTAACAGGTAATTAGAACCCAAAAAACCCTAACAATCACTTTACCACCCAACATCACTCAAATATCCCCCCTACCCTCCCGTACCTAGAGTCCAATATAGCGGGTTGTTTGAGTCGGCCCGCTCCGGCCGCCACCGCCGCCTCCAGCCGCTGAGCGAGCCCCAGACACTTCTTCATCAGGTTTTGAATGTTGTTCCTCGTCGCCAACAACTCTTGGGTCGCGTTTAACAACTCATTACTTAGTGTTTTGTTACTGTTTATTTTTTGTACCTGAAAAGGGTAGATAATGTAAATGGTATTTTATAGTCTTCTTTTTCTTTCAGAAATTTTATAGTTTTCTTAGGGTGAGGCCAAACGAGCGTAATTTTGTGAGTCGTGAGTCGCAGAAATTCTGCTGCATTAAATTTCATAGAAAAGTCCTATTTGATTCACACGGCGACGCAAAATGAGTTGTCTGCCGACTCACACGCATAATATCAACTAAATTTCGGTCGGGGTGAGGTGGGGAGCATGCACGATATAAGTATCCGTACAAATGTTTCGGATTACAACTGAAAATACATCTGTCCGTGTGGCAGTCTAACCGAATTTCAGTTGAACGTAAATTTCGCGACTCACAACTCACAAAATTACGCCCGTTTGGCCTCACCCTTATAGCAAGTGAACTCTTGAGTAGGATTACTACCTTTATCAGATACTAGAAACACAGTCATTTATACTTTTGTAGATCCCGCATACATGTATGTAACTATTACGGGAATCGAACCCACAACAAATATTATAAGTGCTAGGCCATGTAATAAAGAGATCTGTACCAAACATACATACAGTAAACTTTAGTTAACATCCTCATTATAATTAGGACTAATTAGACAAAAATATTTTTAACATTATGTTTTTACAATGAAATCCCTAACATAAAGACAAAATAAAACAAAGAATTTACTAAATACTTTACCATGTCTAACCATCCCGAAAACGGTCTCAATGCTATAATAGCTTCTGCTTTCTTCTGGGAGCACCCGTTCAACAGAGACAACTCGTCCATATTGCTGGTGTTTATGAAGTCGAACACTCGCTTCTTATCACCAATTAGATCGTCTGTTATCTCATTATCCGAATCTTCACTGTGAAACAAAATATTACGAGTTTAATATGCCTAATTATTACATTTAAAAGATGAGTACTTACTTATACACTTTTTAAACTTTCGCGATCGGAATTCATTGTTGCATAATTTACAGGTCTTAATCGCGTATAACATAAGCGTTTCGACCGGGTTACACCGATCGTGGTCACGAGAAGACTAGAGTGGCGGGCGTCGTCTCCAGGGCGCAAACACTAACTAAGTATAGTGGATCGTTACGACGCCCGCCACTCCAGTCTTCTCGTGACCACGATCGGTGTAACCCGGTCGAAACGTCGAGGTAAATAATAATTATGTTATACGCGATGAAGACCTGTAAATTATGCAACGTAGTACGTAATTATTTAAGTCGAATCCGTCGACTGATGATGGCCACCGGACGTGGCTGAAACTAGTCGAGGGATTCGACTTAAATAAGTACGTACTAACAACCCGTTGTGTCACATACTTATAGATAATGTCGTACGTTTCGTTTAATAATAAAATTTTAAAGATTGTTTGAAACCTTATTATTTTCATACAATAAGATAAATAACTTAAATTTATACTAAAAAAACGGTTGTAAATATTACAAGATTCCAGTGTAAACTAATTCTCAATTATGTCTTTGAATCATCATAAGTTATTTTGACAATCAAACCTACAATACATATATTGTGCGGTTTTACCCGCGTGAATCTCATGGGAATTTCGTAATATGTTTATAAGGATACCTAGTTATAAGGAACATCTGTACCAAAGGACATCCTCCATTTTGGCCCAAAATCTAAAGTGCCGGCCAGAAGAAAAAAATGCTATATTCGTATAGAACACGTTGTCCTTAGCATTTGTTAATATGGCACCAAAGCTGTAGTAATTGAGTTCTAAAAGTCCGCATTTTCATATATTTTTGGTCCAAAATCAAAGTGCCTTCCAACATATTTTTCTTCTGGCCGGTATAAAAGGCGGAGGATGTCCTTTAATCTAAATCGATACATGATTTTGCATGAAAGAGTAACAAACATCCAAACTCGCAAACATACAAACTTTCGCATTTATAGTATAAGTAGGATATAACAAATTATTGAATTAACTCCTTACCTATCATAAACCCTGTCATCCTTTCCTTTCCTGACTCCATAGTCATCGTCCTCACTCCCGCTGCTGCCCCGTCTCGCTCTACCACCCTTACTTTCCAACGGTTTATTTTCCAACGGTTTCCTAACAACTACTATCTTTTTGAACGTCATCTTAGCATGATTAATAATATCACTTTTCTGACTGTTTGAGTTACTTGGACGAGAGCCGAAGAACTGAGATGTCTTAGAGTTAGTTGAATGTGAATTTGAGGTGGTAGAAGCTGTCTGTCGGTCATTCGTCTCCGGGTCGTGCTTTAGAAGTTCATCTCTTGAACGTTCTTCGTTCCAATGGTGTTTCACTAATGTGTTTTTTACAAACTGAAAAAAATAAATATAATTATCATTGGAGGGTGCGGTCAGTTACAGCATTGTTGTAATAAATATAAAGTCTTATATTGGTTTCTTGGTAACGTAAACATCCATAATATAATGACATTCTGCCAAAGCTGTCCCTACTCACAGACATCAGAATTAAAAAAGAAGAACATTTGCTGCCTTATTCGCGTTGCATTTTTATTAGTCTAGTTTAGCACTAAACCAAGTTTAACAATGTGGTTTAAGTACAATTTTAAATACTGTCACAGGACTAGTGATAGATTTGACTAACAAGATGTCAAATACTTATCAGGTTTTGTTAAATTAGGTTTAAAATTTAACCCAAATAAGGCGGTTGAAGTCGAAACCAAATAAAATAAGCTTTATTTAGTGACACATTATCATTGTATAATACTTACAATAGGTGATATATCTGGAAACATTTCAACCATATTCCTAAATCTCCTCTCTTTGACAGCAGTGGTGAGTTGTGTCGGCGGGGAGACAGGGACGGGGGGCTTCTTGGCCGGAGTCACCGGGTCATCAGAGTCGGAGTCGGGGAGTCTTATTCTCTTATACACTACTGGTCCGTTTCTAACCACCACCTGATTTGGTGCCAGCATTCTTATTTCTGTGGAGAGAAAACATTTTTTTTAGATTCTCAAAAGTATACAAAAATATCAATAGGTAGGTACCTACTCAATATTTTATTTAATAATGTAAAAATAAATAAATTAGTATTAGCTATCACATAATCATTACAGATGGATGCTTCCTTTGTATAATAGAATCCCTATGTAATCAACAATACAGAAAACTGAGTTATTAATATTATTATATTGTACTGTTACTAACGGCGCCACGCGGTTTCGCGTAGTTCCCGTTCCCGTAGGAATATGGGGATAAAATTATGCTAAAAACCTTCCCACTGAATCACTATATCTATTAAAACAAACCGCATCAAAATCCGTTGCGTAGGTTAAAAGATCTAAGCATACATAAGGACATAGAGACAGAGAAAGAGACTTTGTTTTATACTATGCATAGAATTCCTAAGTGTAATCACTACATAGCTATGTAGTGATATGTAGTGATTACACTTACGAATTCTAAAAATCTATACATTAACCATCCTGGTGTCAAATCAAGTTATTAATAAAAAATAATATGTCAAATACATATTGCATTATATTACTATTATATATATATTACTAAAGCCATGGTGTGTTTAGCCAAGATAAGGATCTTTTTAGAGTATTGTTTGTGAACAAAGCAAAAAAACTAAACTGAATTTCAATTGTTACTATTTATAGAACACCAAAATGTGGTGTGTATGAACTTGTCAATAATTTGATGACCTAAATACATGTACTTAGAGGTCAGATACTTAAAAGATGGTAGAAATATATTTGGTTAGGTGTCAGATACTATAAAGATGGTAGAAATTTAATGGGCAAACTTTTTAAATGAGTAAAGAATAATATTTTAAAAAAGTTATAGTTTTCTAGTAATGCCTAAATAATTAATGATTTTATCAATAACTTCAAGTATATGTGGAGTAATTGCTTTGCATATTTTCTTGTAGTAAAATGAAGGGTTATGCTTATGCATCAGATGCTTAAAGATGGTGGTCTATGAAAATCTTTAGAAAAAGTATAAAACAGTATATTTAGTACTATAGTACTGCTTAATTAATGCATTGTTTAAACAATAGCTTTAAGATTAAGAAGAGTGATAATTAACACACTTTCTTGCCATAAAATTAAGGTATTTTAAACCTATTTTGTCTCTCTGTATAGAAAATCCTTTTCCCTTAATTAAAAATTATAACTAGAAAACATTTTCAATACATATAGGAAGACATTTCAATGAAAAAATGATTGTGCATCTATTTTTACAGCAATTATGGAGAAAGTGTAACCACAGCAATTTATTGATTAGGTTAATGCCTTCAACCTTCAAATCACAAGGATATAAAAATTGTTAAATATGAGATTGGTTAGATGAAAATATTATTTGTTTTCTATTTACTGTCTACAGCTGATATAGTCAGAAAACATGTGTGTCAATTATCTAAGGTGTGTATGAAAATTGTAGTATCTAGTATCAAATTAATAGTGAAATATTCAATGGTTTTTGAAAAAAGTACACGAATAAAAAGAGTCTTACCTGAATTCATATTTTTCTATTAAATAAAAAATAATGTTTTTCGCAAGAACTAAGAAAACTTCCTACGTTATGGATAACGTGGACGCTGATGTAATACAAAAAGCAATGGTTGTTATAATAAGTACATGTAAAAGAAAAAATCGTACACCATGAGAACACAAAATTAACGTTAACGCAAGAATAAGATCGCTAAAAAACTGAACCTTGAAGGTAACTGAACTCAAAAAACACCAATTATATTTTAATCATAATATGGCACATTTTGGCACTAAAATTATGATTTTATAATAATATTATTTTTTTAAATAACTTACGAGGATTCGAGGGAGATGAGGTGACAGTTACAGGAGCAGAAGCACCTGAAGTACCATTCGGTTTCCTCTGAAACCTGTACTGCCTCAGGTAACTCATCACGCTGGGACTTGTACCATTAGACATAATATAATAATACCCTATAAAACCTTCAACACTTCCCTATAATAGAAATTTTACAGTTCTCTGATGAATATTTGAAAAAGTTTTACGAAAAAATTGTCACACCGTATCCAACACGGACAACACTGCAGCCATTTTTATCCGCGAGACTGAACTGAAAGCAAGATATATGAAAAAATATTGACCAATGACCAGAATTTTACACACAAAAGATCATTCAATGTCAAACTTGACATTCAAATTAGGCCAATCGCATCGATGTTTGTTAAGATTGTGTGTTGTTTCACGCATTTCATTGGTTGTAATAAATCCGAATTTGATTGGCTTAAGAATGATGTAAATTCAAATGTTGCCATTTTTCTTATTTAATTCAATTAGAAAGTTATGCACCGGATTTTGCCGGAAATATAATTATTTTCTGCCGATATATTTAAATGATTAAAATGTACCTTGAGGATAATAATAAAATCATATTATTAATTAATAAAATATCAAAGCATTATATAGTCCGATGATGACTCTAGTAAAAAACGGTAATATCGAAAAATATATGTGGCAGAATGACAAATGAAGCTGAAGCTATCAAGTGTGAAAAAAAGAAAACAAATTAATTGTCTGCTCTCGTTCCGTTCTGTCTGCTTGCTGTTGCTGCTGTCAAATTATTAGGTGCGGCCATGTTGATCCGTAGTGAATAAAGTTAAATTAATTTGCTTTTAGGGAATAAAAATTGACACAATATGCCCAAATGCGACCTCAAGACGAGATACATCCCCGCGACGTTCGCATGGACATTACTCTTGGGCACCACGTCCCTGTTTTTTTATTTTCCGTAAGTACACAATCGTCCTATCCCTCAGTATTTATTCTCATTTTATGTTTGACTACTTTCACATGATATTCTCGCTAATTTTCTGGTATTATCTTGTGGCTATACCCTTGCTCTTGCTGACTGCCTGGTAGGAGTTTTATTCACGATTTATATTTGTATACAATGACCTCTTAAAAGTGAGGTCTGGATGACCCATCACAAATAATTATTTTGTAAGATAAAATTTATAGAAAATCTAAGTGAGTACCTAAATTAAATAACTGTGAGGGTGCTGTGCATAAATCAAGAGAAATATTGTACAATAAATACTTGGTGGTTAATTAGAAACCAATCAGCTAAGTGTCAATCTGCTAATGAGTCAATCTAGGTACATAAAATAAACAAATCATGTACGAAACCTTGAAGAAATATTAAAGTCTATAATCAGTGAATATTATCATATTTAATGAGATACACAGACGGACAGTATGTTCAAAACAGTTGCCCTATAAAGGAAATGGACTGTGTCATTGTCTTAATCATTTTCTTGGAATTATAATTTAAGATACTTTCATTATAATTTAATTATTGACACTATCATTACTCAAAAGCAGGTTTTTTATTAATTAAAAGACTTGAACCAACTAGATTTGTGGAAATATACTTTAATTAATTTAATGTTTGTTATAAATTTAAGGAAAGTACAATAATTTTATGTATTTTTTTGTGTATTAATATTTGTATCAGCCTGTATGGTACTGCTAAGCAAATACTTCTTTCTTGCTGTGAGGTAATAGGAGCTCTCAAAAGTTGGTGTGACCTAATAATATAGCACACATACTAAAGATCCAAATTAGGTCTAATTGCAGAAAAACTTCGCACTTAAGTCTTATTTATAAATAACTCATATCATATTATTATTAGTATTTATTTTATATATCCTTTAGGGCTGATTTTTCCATCGCCAGATAACTTTATTCGACAAATAATTTTGAAATATTGACAGTTATTACATACAAAAACTGACAAACATAAATTTTATTCGTTGAATAAAAGTTATCTGGCGATGGAAAAATCAGCCTTAGTAGTTAAATTAGAATAAAACTAGGTTTATAGTATAATATAGTGCTCAGTTTCAAGTTTAGATTTCCAATTGAATTTTAAAATTGCATTGCTATGGTAATACCAGCCTAAAGTAATAAAATTTCCATATTATGTAGGTTGTTTCCAATTGAATTATGCATTTGCAATGCCACTCTCATATTTTACTTCTATACTAATATTATGAAAAGAGTTTGTAATTGTTTGTCCTACTAATATTGTAAAGCCGAATGTTTGTGAGTGTTTATGTTTAGATGTATGGACACAAAAACTACTGAATGGATATTAATGAAATTTGGTACAGATGTTCCTCATACCTAGGAATAACACATAGGATACTTTTATCCCAAAATTCCCACGGGAAAAGGTTCCATGCGGGTTAAATCGCGGGGCACAGCTAGTAATAAATAAACTGGAATAATTTTGAAAATTATTTCACCAATTGAAAGCCACATTATCACTAAACAATGTTATGATATCATAAACAGTTTTTTATCTACACTAATATTATAAAGATTAAAGATTGATTGTTTGTTTGTAGCGAATAAGCTCAGAAACTACTGAATCGATTTCAAAAATTCTTTCACTAATGGAAAGCCAATTTATCAGTGTGTGACATAGGCTATATTTTATCCCTGTATTCCCACGGGAATAGGTACTATGCTGGTGAATCCGCGGGGTGCTACAAATATTAAATAAGAGAATGGTGGCAAATCTATGGCACACAGTATTTAAATAAGTTCAAGTTCATAAAGGATATGACATTCTGAGCAACTATTAATTTGCTATGTAATTCTCAATTTTCCTATAGCAAAGATCTTTCTCAGAATTCTATCTCTTATAAGAAACTGCTGTAACTTAGTAGTTTCTTATATGAGACAAGCGTAGTTCCCGTTCCCGTAAGAATATCGGGATAAAATTCCTTCCCACTGAATCACTCTATCTATTAAAACAAACTGCATCAAAATCCGTTGCGTAGTTTTAAAGATCTAAGCATACAAAGGGACAGAGAAAGCGACTTTGTTTTATACTATGTAGTGATGTTTCATCTTAATTTCCTAGTATAGTACTATTATACAAAGAGAGAACTCACAGACCTGAGAAGATGACAGTTTTATAGTATTATTTCAATTAGAATTTCATCCAAATCCATTCAGCTGAGAAGAGCCATGTGTTAGGCTCTGAAAACAGCTGTTTTAAGATTAGTCACATAATTCCATCTCTTTTGAAGAAACCTTTGATCACCGAGTTTCTTATAAGTTCTTAACTTCCTATCAGATGGCAATCTTAGCTAAATCAATTAAGTTTTGAAACATTACCTTATCTATAAATCTTAGTAATAAACATTTTATTTACCGCCATTATATTAATGCTGCCTACCTATACTAAGACTATTTTTTTTTCTGTTTCAGGTGCCAGTATTACCTGTACGATAAAACATGGGTGCCAGCGTGTCAAGGTGTCATAACGTTTTTTGTTTTGGCCAATTTCACGCTGGCAACATTTATGGACCCGGGAGTTATACCAAAAGGTAATTTATAAAACTTTATATCCATCTATACTGATCATATTAAAAAGATGAAAAATTTGTTTGTTTGGTTGGTTGGATCGCGCTAATCTCAGAATATTTGAAAAAGTCTTTCAGTATTATCCATTTATCGAGCAGTTTATATGTCATCACATCATGCTAAGAGTAAAAAGAGAGCGAGAGGAGCTAACGTAGTAGAAACGACGGAGCGCCACTAGTCTATACTAATATAAAAAGCTGATGAAGAGTTTGTTTGTTTGGTTGAACACGCTTGTCTCAGGAACTACTGATCCGATTTGAAAAAATCTTTCGGTGTTAGTTAATATTATAAATGCGAAAGTAACTCTGTCTGTCTGTATGTTACCTTTTCACGGCTAAACTACTGAACCGATTGACTTGAAATTTGGTACAGGGGTAGCTTATAGTCCAGGAAAGAACATAGGATACTTTTTATCCCGAAATTCCCACGGGAACGGGAACTGTGCGGGTGAAACCGCAGGCCCGCTAGTAGGATATATTTTATCCCCGTATTCCTACGGGAACGGGACAAAACCTGCTACCAAAATTATATTTTAGTGTTTGATAGCCCATTTATCGGACAGGCTATATGATATCAGGGCCAAAAAACAGTCAACACGGGCGAATTCGCGTGGCATTGCTAGTTAATACTATGAACAGATTATCATAAAATTGACAATGTATTAACCATTGCTATTTGAACTCCATTATCGTTAGATAACGCTAATGTGCATTCGTTTATATAATATGATAATGATAATATGATAACTTTAATGAAACATGATTTTGCTTGTTAAATTATCAGCGTTGGAATTTTTAATATTGGTCAAGGTTTTAACGATATAATAGTAAAAAATCTTATAGTAAAAGTATTTAGTTTCATCACTACATAGTATAAAACAAAGTCGCTTTCTCTGTCCCTATGTATGCTTAGATCTTTAAAACTACGCAACGGATTTTGATGCGGCTTGTTTTAATAGATAGAGTGATTCAGTGGGAAGGTTTTTAGCATTAATTTTATCCCCATATTCCTACGGGAACGGGAACTACGCGGGTGAAACCGCGGGGCGCCGCTAGTTTTACATAAAAATATTATAAAGAGGAAAGATTTGATTGTTTATTTGTTAGCATTTTAATAGGCTCCGTAACTACTAGATCCATTTGAAAAATTGTTTCACCTAGATAGTTTCTGTTAGGAGTAACATAGGCTATATTTTATCCCGGTATGCCCACGGGAAAAGAAACTGCGTGGGGAAAACTGCTGGGCGCTACTAGTTCTACATAATTATAAATATACATTAGCTAGCATGGAAATCTTAACGCACAGAATAAAAATAATCTTTGTAGGTGTGTTTTTACTGTAACGAATTTTATCAAAATCGATTAGCAGATTAATGGCGGAAAATAAACAGTGTTTAGACTTATTAATATATTTTTCAACACACTTGCTCATAAAGGGCCTCTTATTTGTGCAAAAACAGTTGAATAATGACACGCTTGATTCACAAGTGAGTCATAGATTGTTTTTTTAAATTGCTTTCATTTTAAAAAAGTTTCGATACCAAAAAAATTGTGTCCATACATTTTAAAAACAAACTTCAACTATGTTTCCTTACTTTTGGTAGGTCTATGGTCGATTCCATTCATTCATTCATTCGTTTTTTTTTTAATAAGTATATTCTTTTAGTCTTTGGCCGATCATCATTGTTGTGTTGAATGCGCGCGAATAGAAAAACTGTTTATTTATTAGCGAAAAATGATAATTTCTTCGCAAATGTGTTGAAAAACGTTGTATGGTACACGCGAGTATTGATGATTACTATCCTCGGCTATCTTCAGACCCTCGCCTGACGGCTCGGGCCTCAATAGCGCCTCGGAAGTAATCACCAACTTACCTCGCTTGTACCATAAATAACTAATGTTGTGTTGTGGTATAGTTAGAGAGTGGTTCTTAACTCTCTAGGAATAACACAGGATACTTTTTATCCCAAAATTCCCATGGGATTGGGATTCATGCGGGTAAAACCAAGGAGCGCAGGTAGTTGAGTATAAATCTATATTATGAGACAGATTACAGATTATTTTATTCGATAATCGTGAACAAAGCTACATATGTTAGAAAATGCAGAGCGCAGTACAGTGTTGTACACTGTATCTGTAATGGGCAAGCGTGTTGCGCTCCATCAGGTGACCACAACGCTCGTCTCGTCATTTGATCATATAAAAAATATCTAAATCTACACTAATATTATTTGTTTGTTTGTAACGAATAGGGTCCGAAACTATCGATTCAAACTAACCGATTTCAAAAATTATTTCACGAATAGAAAACTACATTCACCCTGAGTAACATTCTTATCCTTACTAATGCGAAAGTAACTGTCTGTCTGTTACCTTTTCACGGCTAAACTACTGCACCAATTGACTTGAAATTTGGTACAGGGGTAGCTTATGGTCCGAAAAAGAACTTCCCTTTTTATCCCGAAATTCCCGGGAACGGGAACCACGCGGGTGAAACCGTGGGGCGCTGCTAGTAGGCTATATTTTATCCCCACGGGAACTGGAACCACGCAGGTGAAACCGCGAGACGCCGCTATTATTTTGTAAAAACAATCTATATTATTTTCCCCAGCTCTCCCAGACGAAGACAGAGAGGACGATTTCCGCGCGCCCCTCTACAAGAGCGTGGAGGTGAACGGAATCACGGTGCGCATGAAATGGTGCGTCACGTGCAAGTTCTACAGGCCGCCGAGGTGTTCGCACTGCTCAGTCTGCAATCATTGTATAGAGGTAATGTTACTTTGGATTAATACCATGTTACGAAAGGATGATTGGATTAGCTGGGTCCACACCAGACGATCCAAAGTTGCGGGTGGCGTGGATCGCGCGCGGCCCATACAACGCCGCTTGCTACATTTAGATCGCGCTCCTGCCGCGTGCGATTCCAGCGCGGTGAATCGTCCGGTATGGACCCAGCTAATGAGGATTTATTAAATTCGTTTATATCAAATTTATGGCACCTAAAGATATCGTCCTAATAGAACGCGACTACGCGGTAATCGCAAGTTCGCGCGGTTTTTAGTCGTACGAATACGCGATCAAACAATCGCACGATGCGGTTATGTGTACGTAATTCAGTTTAAATAATGGCCTCTCACTGGAGCCCCATAATTTAAGTGTTGTCCATCGACACGAAGAAGAAAAAGTTTAAATAATATTCTTTTTTGTCCACAGACTTTCGACCACCACTGTCCGTGGGTGAACAACTGTATAGGACGTCGTAATTATAGATTTTTTTTCTTCTTTCTAATATCACTCTCCATACACATGCTGAGTATATTCGGCTTCAGTCTATACTATGTTATGAACAATAACAAAACGTTGACGCAGGTCGAGCCTATTGTGTCGTATCCTTTTAAAAATATATCTAAGGTTTGGGGTCACCGACATGCTTTTGGTGAGCATGGTGATTATGTGTGTGTGTGAGAAAGAGAGACATAGAGAGAAAGCGAGAGAGGTTGAAAGCTTAAAAATCGCTATAACGCTGTTATAGCGTTACAGCGATATAATATTGCGCGATTTTTATTATAAAGGACTAAATTTTACCTACAAGTAAGTCGTCCAAAACCTCAGATATCCGAATCCGTTTACAATTATAATAATTAACAAAAAACATCTCTCATCCCAATAAATAACATGCGTGTACTGGCCGTTCACATCGTATGTCATTGTATTAGTACACAAACAAAGTTCTCAAAATAATCTATAACAATCCATAACGTAGTATTTTTTAAGATTAACAAGTCGTGGGATGAGATGATATTTGAGTATTAGATTTTCAGCCGTGTTGATATTTATTCCATGGGAAAAATGGGATGAAATATAGTCTTAACTCTTCAAAGACAAGACATGCTACTATAAGCACGGCGATCTAGCGATACTGCGTCTACAGCGCATACAACAACTGTACTATAAGGTGCTCCTTCACCGGGAGCATTCACGTGTAATGTAACGTTACAGATTTGAGCATTACATCAGTGAAGGAGGAGAACCGAGCATTACAATGCGCACCTTGTAATTTATTTATTGTAATATACGCTTGCTTGCTTATAATAATGCTTCTTGGTCAGGGAGGTATTATTATATTGTAATGCTCAAAGCCGAATCTGTAACGTCACATTACACGCTAATGCTCCCGGTGAAGGAGCACCTTTAGCTTCGACTGCACGCGCCTTTACGCGTTTTTAGTCGTACGATCTCGCGATAAAAAATCGCATATCTAAACGACTTAACTAATTCTTCTTTAAATTGTAACCACCGTCACACCGCACCGTAATCTCTTACTACATTCCAACCAGAATGGTTATAATGGGTATAATCGCGTTACTAGCGATACCTATATTCGGTCTGACCGGGTTCCACATGGTGCTCGTCTCACGGGGGCGGACTACCAACGAACAAGTGACCGGCAAGTTTACGGGGGGATTCAACCCCTTCTCGAGAGGATGTTGGTATAACTGTTGTTATACGCAGTTTGGGCCGCAGTATCCTAGGTAAGAATACTTTTGATTTATTATTATAATATAGGAGTAGGATTAATGATGATCAATAAAGTACTGCAAAAAGATACATTAGTTAATTCTCACCAATTTCTTAAAAAAATGTATGGACTGCACCCATAAAAAGCTCTCATTCCAATTAATAAAACCAAGGTACAAGTAATTGAAATGTATACTCATGAAATACCGCTCCATTAAAACATAATCACTGCCAGAACTTCGATACCTTATTTCACGCTAGGAAAATGATTTAAATCGTATACTCCTGCTGCCTTATTTGCGTTGCATTTTTAGTCTGGCTTTGCACTAAACCAGGTTTAAAATCAATTTTGAATACTGTCAAAGTGACAGATTAGACTGACAAGATGTCAAATGCTTTTGTTAAACCAGACTAAAAATGCAACGCAAATAAGGCAGCTGGAGTCTTAAAAGGGTGCGCTACCCCTGGACTCCGGCACCAACCAGGCATGGGAGTAAGAAGATGTAAATAATGTTTGAAATTTAAGATACTCTCTCCGCTTATAACACAGTAACAAATAAATATCATTAAAATTTACAATTCCAGTCTGGTACGCCCATCAAAATACATGTACAAAGGTGGTAAGAAGCGACGCGACATGTCGACGGGCGTTAACTCTGCGTCGGCCATATCGACGATAGCTACGGACACACAACACCAGGTAAAGACGTACACGGCGGACAACGGGAACGCGCATCGCCCCGCCGGGCCGCACGCGCATTACAACAAGGTGAGAGCCAGACGCTTGGACCAGCTACTTCATGGTTATAGTGTATGGCGGTTGATGGTTAACTTGGTGTGGTTTTAGAGTTGGGTGAGGGTTTGAATTGCAAAAGAATGTGGTTATGTAGAGAAAATGTGTCTTATAGGAGTGGAAATATGGTTGAAAATGATAATGATATGAGTAAAAGTATAATAAAATGTGCTTAAAAATAATATGCGCTCAAAAATGACGCTAAAAACAAACACCTAATTGCCGGACCAGTTTTAGTGTCATGTTTGTCGTTTTCCACGTTTGAGTTTGTCTTAGCTTGGGTCTAAGATCACCCACAATTCATATTTTCAAATGTTGAACTGGTTGGTGTAAAGATCTGTCATATTTGTTTATCAAATTTTAGTATTTGCCTATTAATTTAATTTAGATGACCTACATAATTGTAATTTACTCTGTAACCATGTCAAGTCTGTCAGACACCGCCGTACACCCGCTATATTACATACGCTTAAGGATACAGAATAAAAATATATATTCTTAGATAAATGCAAACTGGAACCAGGGCTAAAATGGTGTAGGATTTATATCTAATTTTCGAAATATATGTTGTCTGTATATTGATTAGATCAGGTTATGTTTAATGTAAATATCCCTACTTACATACTTTTCTATTTATTATTTTGTATGTAATAGTTTTGTAACTAAAACTTCATAATAAAATTACAGTAATAATATTAAAGTTTCCTTTATCACATATATTTTCATATATTAACGTTATATTTATACATTTTAATGTAATAAGTTTAACAAATAGAAAATCCGTGTATTTAAAAGTCTTACATAACAGAACCTCACATCGGATTGTAATTAATAATTTAAATTAAATTAATATACTTATTTCATGTAATATTTTATAATATTTCCTTAACTAACTTTCCAATTTCGAGCTTCATTAGTTGTAGCTAGATATCTCATAAGGTCTAACGCACACTTGGGACGGCAAAGCAGAGAATTTTATCTTTGCATAATGTTAATTCATATGTATGTAGTCTGTGTTTATAATTAAATTTTTGGGGGCCCATGACAAAAATTGGTTTGGAAATTTTGTTTCATCGGGGGCCCCATGGGCCCCCATCTTTCTTGAGGTTGTCACCCCAACATATTTTTTTTGCCACAGTAGCTAATGGTAAGGAAATGCAGATTCCAAAAGATTAAAATCAAATCTCGATCTCTAAACATTGTAATATATGTCTTATTACCACTACACACATATGATTTTCCGTTGTGTAAAAATATTCTGTTCTACCGTCTCCAGTGTGTGTCGATCATAGTATTCTCTTGTAAAAACCTTTATAGTTGGCTGTTTTAATGATATTTAGTTTATACTCGTATAATATTATAGAATAGTTTAAATAAATAATTTAAATAAAAGCTCTACAATAAATAATGTCATCAACTTAATATTTCTTATATCATATTGACATATTTTAATTCATTTTCACTTATTATATAAGGAGTATATGGTATAATGTAAGGGCCCTAAGGGTAGATTTTAAAGTGTAGTAATTTGGAAATCAGGGGGCCCTCTGTCAAACATTTACGGCTCTAAAAAGTCTTATCTAATTACATAAAAAAATTACAGTCGGTATTACCTCGTTTGCGTATGACCGTAGAATGGTGGGCCTTAGGTTCAAATCCAATTTCAGGAGATCTTATTGGCTTATAACTTCTTACCTACATTTTAAAGTCCCTTTTCCTGTGTTAAGGGCCCTCATGACAGACCCTTAGAGATTAAGGGGCCTAGCTTAGATAAAGTAAAAAACTGTTTTGTAAAATATTATCGAGTATAGAACAAGTCTTAAATTAAGCCACCTATAATAATAGTAGTCACATTAGTTATCATGCTTGTAGAGCGATACATACCTTCAATTCACTGGCATAAAGTCCAATATTGCACTAGCACTGTTATTTAAACTAACACGTGAATTGAAGACATGATTTTGTCTGGCTCTCTCTACTAATCTATGTTTTAGTTGTTATAGGTTTCTGAATAAGACTCATTTTTAATTGCAACAATAATACTTTGATGGGATATCTGGATGTACTCGTTTTTTTTTTCTTAGTTTATAGATTATGTTTATGTCAATGTTCTTACATAGTTGTGTATATGTTTAATTGTAGCAATGGGTAACAGATTCAAACAAAAAATGTGGGGTCAGTTATACTGTAATAAGATAATTTTATGTAAGTCTACCAGAAACCACAATATAGTGTGTGCGCTTATCCCCCGATAACCTACCCGGTATATCAGTTGTCCCCCGGGCGCGAGGAGCCGTCGTGCGAGATGGAGGGCCCGGGCGCGTCGCAGTCGGCGGACTGCGAGCCGACGCCGCCGTCGCTGCAGCGGCGCGGGTCGGCCGCCAACCTGTTCCCGCCGCCCGACCACCATCACCTGCCGCCGCGGCCGCACCATTATCCCAGGCTCAGTCCGCTTTCGAGGAATACTAGGTAATGTGTGATTAGTTGTGGGTATTTTGGCTGAGTCATACCTTTTGGAAAGAGCTATTAGAAAAGGCAAAAACAACAAATAATACTGTTAATTCTAGAGGAATGAATCCGTCTTCTTTGACATTTCTTTTTTAATCTATTCGTTAAGTCGTAAAAATGACAGAAGATTATTTACTTTAGAATATTGTTTGTGTATTATTTGTCTGAGAAAAAAAGAGTCTCGGGCCTCTCAATATATTGGAAGACCGGAGAAGCCTTTCTCCAGATTTTTGACTACGGTACACCGACAACAATTACCATGTTGTATCAAACCCCACAGTCACAGCGGCTCAACGCCGACGGGTTACCGGGTAGTGATGGAGCCCTTACGCTGCGAGGGCCCCGCCAACGGCGCGCGGCCGTCGCCCACCATGCAGCAGCGCATCAAGGCGCTCGGCGTGCCCACGCCGCTCGCTGTCAGCAGTCCTGTCAGAAGGTATGTAGTTTGTGCCCATTGGGGCAGGGTAGGGCACGGACTGTTGAAAGTGTTTAAATGATATGAGAATGTACAGTGGTTGATAAAATTGTGATAAAAAGGTTATTATGTAAGAGGCCCCAACTTTGTCTAAGGGCCCTTAACTTTTGAGGGCCCAACCGATATTTTTGACAATAATATAAAAAGTATAATAATTATTGATAAAGTCATGGTGGCTATAATCTAATTTATGTCACCTAAGGGCCCAACTGATTGACATTAGAATGAAAGTATAATAATTATTATTTGACAAAATCGTGACTATTATCTTTATGTCGAAGGGCCCTAACCTAATCTTAGGGCCCGGGCCTTTTTTTTGTCAATAATATGTATAATTCCACAAGGAATTAGTAGTAGTTACTAAACTTTTATGTAATGAATATTAGATAAAATATTTGTTTTATAGAGTGACTAATGAACAAAAAAGGTGCATATGTATTTAAAAAAATCAATTAAATTATTTTTTAGCGTTCGCTGTTACTTAATACAATTTCAAAAAATATTTTTTATAATTTTATCAACCCCGATTATCATTTAAACATTACTTTCAACAGTATTACAAGCTCATTTTAGGCTGGAATTGAAAGACACGTTTATTTATCATTTAATATAAGTTTTTTTACAATCACAGACAATTATTAAATGGAATTTTATTATATTTTAGTAATTTAAGAACTATTATAAGATTATTTTAATATAGGTACAAAATTATAATAAAAAAAAGTGATGAAAAATGGCGTTATATGTTTTAAAATTTCAGTTCCAGCAAGTAACTATATCTAATAAATAAAAAAAACAATAATTTTAATTCAAATGTTACTAGATGAAAAATACTTTAGACGGATGAATTGGCAACATTATTGAATGGTGACATAATGTTACTATTATAATAATATTAAATAGGTATTTATGATTTCCCCATTGTCATTGCCTGTTCCTTTCATACTGACTTGGTTTTATTTTGTATTTTTATGGTTGATTGCATTTTATTACATTATATTGACAGTTTTACTGTCATACAAGTCCGTTCAGATATGTGGTTATTTTGTTATACAAAGTGTTTTTACATATTATTAAATAACATTGAGTAAGTAGCTTAGTGTATATAAAAGTCTAAAATGAACTGTCACAATGTCAAAAAAATCACAAAAAATCTTCAAATCGGTTCACAAGTGACAGAGTTACACAAAAAAATATAACTTGATTCAGAAACTCTTCCTTATAATGAAATCGATTAATAAAACTATAAATAATAGTGCCCCAATCATATCTGTGCCGGTGACAGCGTCGTCGCTGTAATCGCATCTTTTGGTTGTCAGTTTAAAATGTATAGAAATGACATTGAAGTCAAAATGACAATAGCAGCTTCCAATTTTGGCCGCCGGCACAGAAAAGATTGTGGTACTATATCTGTGTACAAAATGTAAATACACCAACTTCACATCTAAATTATTACAAATATTAATAAGTTCATTTCGGTCCACACTGTTTTTTATTTTCAAACAAAAAGTTTTTTCTCAAAAAAACATTATTTTTAAATGCAATTGACCGTTTAAAATACGAAATGAAACATGTATATTTACAATCCCAACAACCCAAAATGCATTGCTTTGACTTTTAGTTTGTCTAAGTGTTTCTTTGCATGTAAATTGGTTTGCATTGTCACTTATTATGTGGTGGATACAATGTATGATATTGGGAACACTGTGTTATATATCATGTGTTATTGTGTACATTTATGCTTTGAATGTTGTGCGGTTTGCTTACTTTAACGTGTGTGAAATAGAGATATTTTTTTAATACTATTTTAATCAGTTAACGATAAAAACTATAATCCTAAATATATAGTAGTCCATCGCTCTACAAATTGCTAGCAATATTAAATAAAAAGTTGCGACTCAAATGAATACATAGTCAGCGCTTTGTAAATATGTTCAGTCATGAATATCTTTTCAATAATTGAGTCATCCAGATATATTTCCCTGTATATCAAAAAACTAAGATACTGACGCATGAGTGAGTATTCAATACATAGCATAGAAAATAATAGATTAATATTATTGCAACCCCATATAAAAAAAAGTACCTAAAAAATAAGTAATTTTTAATTCTATACGTCGCGTATTGCCGTCAGCCCAATATTTTAATAAAGTAAGCAAACCAACAACCTAATAGATATGTGCAACTAATTCCAAGTATTATAGAACCAAACAACAATATTATGTAATACCTAGATGTCAAAATTTACCGTTTATCCGCTTACGTTGAACAGATGGACCTAACGCGTTCACAGACTATACGGTAAAATGGAATACAACAGTTTGTTATTATGTTTGTGTGTGTCGTTTATATATTTATTTATTTATATATGTATTTATTTGAGAATGAGAATTGGTAGTGAAAAATGTGTTTTTTGTAGTTGGTAGTGGCAAGGAGTGTTTTTTTTTCGAAATATAGAGAGGGTAGGACGGCATAATAGCTGAAGAGTAGTATTTTGGCTGTTTCTTAGAAAGGAACGGCTTTGCCACTCATATACACCCCTATTTTGAAATTACGATACTTATTAAAATCAGAATATCTGTAGCAGTAACTGAATCCATATATCCAATAAAAATATAAAAAATGATAGTCGATTACTTATCTTTAAAAAATACTAAATAAATGCCGTATTACCAGGCGGCACACTAGCTATCAAGTATTCTGTGACGGCTCGGGTCGATGACCGCGCTCAGCTGTGTATCGTAGCGTTCGCCTGTTGTTCGGTGTAGAATAACAATAATATTCAGCGGGATTTTGAAAAACTTTGACTTATCATAACTTTTTAAATAAAAGCAAAAGATAAAAACTAACTTCACTATTATATTGTCACCCGTCGTTTACATTAGCTGTGTGATTAAGTATCTCGAATTCAAAATAGCGGTGTATTAAGTTCTATCTGCAATGTTATTTAAAACAATGGACCTCTGATTCTGATCGGTCCTGTAGTGCATGGAAGAATGTATTACTTGATATCTATCCAAATTTCACGTTTAAAATAGGTATGAAATGAAATGATTAAGACAGTAAACAAATATGAAAATAAAAACCCAAACTTTTCAATAGAAAAGTGTCTTCTTAATATTATTAGTCTTTTTTTAATATACTACCAATTCTCATATTATATTACCTGTTATTTTTTATTTATCGCTAATTGTCAGGCCTATAATGGAAGCTTATATAGCTGAATAGTTTGTAGGCGTAAAATGAAGCAAATTAATATTAGAATATAGAACACATGATTTTATTGCAAAAATAGATACGAAACGATAGAAATTATTTTGATATGTTAGCTGTACATGCGAAATTGACGTCCACCTCGTTTCAAAAAAAAAAAAACAGTCGGTTGATCCCTTTTAGTGTTTTAACCAGACTAACGAATATAAATTGATTAGTATTTATTTATAAGAAAATATGTATTGATTTATAGTCACTGAGATTAGCATTTAATTATAAATTAACGCTATGATTGTAATTAATGAGAAGCATCAATTATGCAACAATTCAAAGCATGTTACAAAGATATATTTCACTTCGATTGTGAAAAAAGTAAGGCTAGGCGTATGCCGAGACGCAGGCGATGCAGGTCCACACAGGGCAGAGCAGAGCAAATTTTGTAAAGCATTGAACGTCATTGAACTACGTACGCTGCGGCGCAGGCACGTGCGACGCAGACATGTGTATGTCCTGCTCTCTCGACGTTCCATGCTTTACAAAATCTGTTTTGCTCTGCTCTGCCCGCGTGGACCTGCGTCTCAGCATATGCCTAGCCTAAAATTCTTCAAAATTATAAAAATATCTATTTTTATTTATTTTTTCTCTACAGCCCAATCCTTTGATTTAATTTGATTTTAACCCCACTATAATAATAATTGAATAACCATTCAAATAGCAAAGCATGAATAATGTAACATTAAAATGAACTTTATCTTTACTGACATAAAGTTTATTATACTCTACTTGATTAATAAATGAAAGAGACAGATTGAAATAAAAATTACACGTTGAAATAAAACTACATACATTTGTAAAGCAAGTGGTCCCACCGCGGGCGAGTGAGCGATGAACTATCGGCGATTTTCTCGCCCATGAAAAGCCTTCTTCTTGCCCGCAAAATAGTAGTTTTATTTCATTGTGCAGTTCACTTGAATGAATCTAATAAATATAACATAATTATATTTAGATGATATTTTAATATATTAGCGACGAGTGTACACTATTTGTAATTTATACTATTATTTTCTTTAATTTGCAAGCTGTTGTGCCAAAAAGGATCGCAGCCGTAGCTCGACACGTTATACAATGGCTAATACATACCATCGGCTGTCTATGGTCGATTTGTAAACGAACCTAGACGTTATCTACACACTTGTCTATGGTAATGAGATTTACCAATGTTTTTTTCGGCCAGTTACCCTCTTTCATTTTTGTATTGTGGTGTTTTTTTTAAATATATTTATAAATATTGTACATATTTAATGTTGAGCCTTGCTACTGTAAATATACTTTTGAATGCATACTTTCTGAATGTTCAATATATTGTAGACAGTCCGATTCCTTCCCACACAACATTGGAAATTTCATATCACCGAGCCATTGGATGCGTCGCGCTATCGTTTGCGGGGTAGATGCATCTCGTCCGATTACATACAAATGTTACTTTTGATTCAAGTTTCTTTCGGTGCTCGTTATATAAATTAACGTAAAATATAATTTACTCAATGAGAACATACCTTTATTGTGAATATTTGTATGTAATATGGAGTCGCATGTCGTAGCTTGTAGTAGTAGAGTAGTGTAACACGGCATGTGTCGTTGGCATGAGCCCCGGCCCGCCGGCGGCGGGTGGCGCGGCCGCACGTCGCTTCGCCCCCCAGCTCCCTTCTCCTTCTGTCCGTAGGGCGTACGATAACGATAGCGAGGGCTCGGACGAGCTCGCGCGATTGTACCCCTGACGATCGCGCCGCGCCCGACAGGTCCAACCCGGGCACGCCCACCGCGCCGCGCCGCCCCGACTTCATCGGCGTGGGCGGCGCCGGCGGCCGCGCCTCGCCGCAGCGCCGCTTCCTCTCGGAGGGCGAGCTGCTGCGCTGCGAGCCGCCCGCGCCGCACCGCCCCACGGCCGACGACATCCGCGAGCTGGCCGCCTCCCCGCAGCGCGGCAACTACCTGTGGGCCGAGCGCCACGCGCACGCGCCGCGCGGCGGCGTGCCCGTGTTCCCGCCGCAGGCGTCGCCCGCGCCGCGCCGCCGCGCGCCGCCCGCCGTGCACGCCGGCGCGCCGGGTCCGCGCGCGCCGCCGCCGCACCCGGCGCGGCCGCTGTCGTTCGTGCGCGCGCTGGAGGTGCAGGACGCGCTGGAGGCGCGCGCGGCGCCGCCCGACCCGCCCGACCGCGCCTCCGTCTACGACTGCAACTACGAGATCTCGGTGTGAGCCCCCGCCCCGCGCCCTCACCAGTGTGCCAAATATTGCGTAGTCCCGGTCCCGAGGAGCGCCGCTCCCCCATTGACGAAAGTTGATTTACGATTTGTTCCTAAAGTTTTGCGATTGTGATCGAACACGTTAATGATTTTGAATCGACGAAAAGTTAGTTTAAATGAGAGCCGACTCCAAAATTATGGTATTTATTTTGACAATTCCGATTTGACGTTGTTTCTTTGGTTGTGAGGACCTCCCGTTGACGCTGATCTTTATATCTATGTACATAAAGCATACAGTGTAACATCCCGTGCGCGCCGCGGGCGCGCGAGTCACCATCACGGATCTCAAACACCGAATTGTTAGTTTCCTCATTGACTGTACTTAGATTTTGTATATTTCATTATATATATGTAACTATAAATATATTGTTTATGCACTTAATAGGGGTATATAGATGGAATGTTGAGATTATGTCTGTAAATATTATAAATTAAATGTAAAAATTATATGGTAAAAAGTATATGATTAAAAATATCAAAACATGTATATTTTTAGTCACACTCTCAGAGGTGACTATTGTCTTGAGTACTGGTATAACTTTATAAATATTAGCGATTTAAGTTAAAAAATATGACCAAAATTATGTGCAGAATTAAAATATATGATTGGCAATCTGCATTTGCAATAAATATGTATATATTTATCGGTTCCTAAACACAATATTAGTACTTAAACGATAGTCATCTGCAATAATATTGTATAAAGAAAATTGTCTTGCAAATATATATATTAAGAGTTAAGTATGTAAATAAAAATATTTAAGTATAATTTTTGTGTAGAACATAAAATATTGTGGTTGTTTCTGTATAAAAAAGCATTATTTTGTTTTTGGTTGACATATCATATGACAGGTTATGACGGCCTATTTGATACCATACGAAAAAATGCAGCTTTAGTATTATTTAATGAAAGACAGCGTTTTTACAACTGGCAATACTGATGGAAATAACAATTTGACTTGATAATTTTATTTTATTTATTTGATTTTTCTTTGACTTGTCACAATTGTTTTCAAGACATTTGATGTTAATTTAGTAATTTATTTCAGCCATTTTGTTATATAATTTTAATTTAAATAGAAATTGAGGGTTTTAAGTGTTCACATTCCGATTCCCGTTTGCAATATTTAATAGTGTCGTACGCCATTACATAACTGATGGTAGGTACAAAAATTTATAATCATTCACTACATCATCTCATTATAGTAACTGACCCCTAACTAAGTTCGAAACTTGTATCTAGGGTATCAGAAACTACGCACACGCTCATTCACACACACACACCCAGACCGAGATAAACATTTATGGTCAACACAAATATTTACCCCGCATGGGAATCGAACCCGCAACCATACCGATGACAGTCCGACTGCCACAAACATTACTGGTCCGGTGACAGCCTCGCTGTAATCGCGTTTTTTGTTGTCAGATTATTGAAAATGATTATAATAAACGAAATGACAGTATTAGATCCATTTACTTCTTGTTAGATAAGTTTTTTGGCGCTAAAGAAAAATGTACTTAATTTGAAGTTTAATTAGACCTTAACAAATATAAAGATAGAAAATAAAACAAAAATACAAACAATATTCCATTTTTTTTAGTATATTTTTTTGTACTTACCACAGTTTGGTAGTAAATGCTCGATACGTTATATTAATGTTTAATTATAAGTATTTGTTTGATTAAGGGCCTATTTCACGACCTTCAAGTAAATTAACTCACCAAGTAAAGTTAGTTTTGTCTCTTTCTTACTTTATTAGAAGTGACAAAGACAAAACATGTGAGTAGATACTCGGAACGTTACTTGAAGATGGTGAAATATGCCCTGACTATTGTTGGTTGGTGCGTACTTAAAGTAGGACATATATTATCTTTAAAAATATTAAAGAATTGACTGCAAAAATTTTAGTACATTTTTTATAATAAAAACCTCATCATTTTTGTCTGACATTGTAAATTATGTAATCTCATAAGTACATAAATAATTAATATAATATTTTAATGTGTTTTTATAACATGTAAATATGTTTTACCAATGAAAAAATTATGACATTTGTTTATTTCAAATTTCCCTTGTCTATCGTTACCATTAATGTCTAACAATACGTAAATATAAAATAAAGATGTAGACCTTAAGTATTTTTCTATCTGTGTCTGTCTGTCCTATCATTTTCTCATATTGTGCGTAATTAAAGTGTACAAATATGTAGTATATAGGATTTTAATTAAACAACCGAACGAACTCAGCAAACCAAAGTTATATGAGAACTTGTTAACATTGACATAGGTGATTCATTAACAAGGTATTATATGAAGATTAAATTAAATTTTATAATAGATAAATATCACAAATACCACGAATTTGTAAACGTCACAGCTAGGCCGCGGACCCAGTGTGCCAATCAGCTTGTTCAACCGAACTATGATCTCAGTAATTTTAGAAAAAGAGTCATAATTCTCAGCTGATTGTCTTACTATGATTACTCAGATCTTAGTTCGGCCGAACATGCCTTATGTATGACGTCATCAGCCGCATGCAACGTGCGTGGACCGCAGTGCAGTAGACACTATATCATGTGTTTTTATACATAGCGAGGCTAAGTCAACGCAGCGCGGTCACACGCCACTGTGGGTCCTCGGCTCAGCTTATAATGGTAGTTGACGTTGTCATAAAATGTATTTTTACCGTAATTTTAAATAATGACGTATGGAATTGTGTGTTTATCCCGCCATACTTTTAAACAGCGTAAAATAATGATAACATGTAAATATAATGAATAATATTATTATTTTCCAAATATAAATAATTATAAATATTATGTATATTGATCATCAGTTCATCAGTCGACATACTGGCATACATTTTTAATTTTACACGTTAAAGTAAAAAGAGGCAGATAGGTATAGTGCGCGCAACTGTAATTGGCATTCTAAAACTAGTCTGATTATATACCCGTCTCTTTTACACTCGAAATCATGTCATTTATTTGATGAATATTTGTCATTTTTGAAAACCGAATGTTGTGCTCATAACCTCTCTACATCTTTTTACTTTTAATTAATCACAAATCACATATTATTTTGTAATCCAACAAATATTGTAGAAATAAAGACTGTCAAACAGCATTTGTTATTTTTATGACGATGTGATTGCCAGTGCAATACGTGAATGTACAAAATAGTGTTCGTATTTGGATGTTTTTTTGCAACAGTCCATTGGATAGGTCTTAGGGCGCGAACCCACCGCCACGCACGCTACCCATACTACGCCCGGCCACGCGGCGCTGCCATACAATTGAAATATCATCTGTATGGCAGCTCCGCGTAGCCGTGTGCAGCGTGCGTGGCAGTGGGTTCGCACCCTTACGCAGCTGCGCTGGAGACTTGTAAAGAAATAAATAGGACCTACCGAAATCGTTATCATTATTACCTACGACGTACGTATGTATGTGACAGTGTTTTATTTTTGTATTTTGATAAAATTTGTGTAAATAATTTTCTTATTTTATTGATATTAAACTCAATTAATCAAGTTGTTCTGTTTTATTTTGCGTAACTTATTTTTATAGCCCGGAATTAAGACCCAGGTCCGCGCAGAGAGAAATCTGTCCGATAATAAATAGTCATGCGCGCGAAGATAGCGAAAGAGGATAAAGGAAAACTGTTGCAAGAGATATATGAATGTAAATCTTTCCACTACATTCTTTAACTGGTTGGTGCATTGTTATGCAGAGTATATGCCATTACTATATAATAAAGATCCTACAGCATACATCGTGTTGTGAGAATCCTGGGACAGAAACAGCAACCCGAGCAATTTGCGAGGTTAAAAAATAAACTGAGCTATGATATGGTGGGATCACAGAGCGGGCCCGGCGTTGGGGTGTCGTGGTAGTAATCCCCCGTGGGATCCTACGGCACCCCAATGTAACGCGGACGGAAGTCGCTGTGTTTTTAGTGGATAGGCCCAGCCCTTCTGCCTGGGAGAATCCCACATAACCACCAAGGGTCCTCCCGTTCTCGGCTCTCGGTGGTTATATGCACCTCTAGGCATTTTCACAGCGGAAAAAATGAGCAGAACAGGGAACTAAAATACTCTGGTTGGAATCTCGCCCAGCAGAGGACGAGCAAGTTCCTTGACCGCGCGTCTCATGCTGAGTGTGTGCAGAATGCTACATGACCTGTGTAAGTGTAAGACAAAAAAGATTTAGCTCGTGCTAGAAAATCAAATTGTAACATCACAAATTTCTATAAAATGATGATTATGTATTATAAATCTAAACAATATTAAATTAAATTAAAAAGCTAAAATTTTTAAAATTAATGTTTGTAATTTATGTGTTGCCATTGCCAAGTATAATTAAATCAATAATCGGAATTTTCCGATACTTTTAGTTTTCTTCAATCCTTCTGTCGCTGACGTTTTAGAACACCTCTTTCGAATTGTCAGTGTCAAATAAACAAACCAAATATTCTGGCAACACAGTTTCTTTTCTTGTCGACAGGCAAAGGGAATGTGAGTTTCGAAAACTATTACAAAAATATCTATAAAAATCTGTGAAATTAATGAAGGTTTAACACAAAACCTAGTTTGTCCAACTAAATAGTGATATAGTTGGCATAATAGTGTTAATATTTTTTAACCGCGCTGTTAAAATATTGACGAAAACTGAATCTTAAGTTCGTGTTATTGCTGAAGTTTACAGTGAATTCTCTATCTTTCTCATCTATTTTCAATTGTATTATAGTATTTCGATAAGTAGAGTGATAATAGCGGTTAACTTACTCACTGAAACATGTTTATGAGTTATTGATTGTTCAAAACAACATTATTGAAGGTTAGTTTTTGTGTCTTCAGATCCATCCAAGATGGGTAAGATTATGAAACCGGGGAAGGTGGTGCTGGTCCTGAGCGGCCGGTACGCTGGTCGCAAGGCCATCGTAGTCAAAAACTACGACGAGGGCACGTCAGAGAAGCCCTACGGTCACGCTTTCGTCGCCGGCATCGACAGGTATCCCCGCAAAGTGCACAAGAGGATGGGCAAAAACAAAATCCACAAACGCTCCAAAGTCAAGCCTTTCGTGAAGGTAAGAACTTGACGTACATAACCTAAACATTTGTTTTGATGATAAAACATTGCGGTGCTTAGCATGTGTTTTAATTATAATAGCCAAGCTTTACAGTATATATAAATTTATAGAACACAGACCCAACTAAATTAACAATTTAATTGTAGTTGAAATATTGTTTTTATCTATGTATTCAGTGTCCATTTCTTAATTTACTCTAACACTAGTTGCTATAGATGTAATGCAATAACAATTAATAAATAGTCGTGTGTTGTGATGAAGTTTCTCTCATCAAGAGCTCCCTATTTTTAGTTATTCAATATTATGGTTTTATTGACTAGAACTATTACCATACTAAATTATTTTGCATTTTGACTTACATCAGAAGGACTAAGTAAACAACAATAGGCTATAGTCAATAAATAACACTAAAAGGTCATCCCTACAGAATTTACAGTGTTATATGAGTAGCAATGAAAGAAACTTAACTTTGGTAATCACAATGCAGGTTTGCCACTGCAAGTGGAACAGTCAACTGCATAACAAACACTTCCGCCAATAAATAGTCTTGTATTTAATTTACCATTACAAGCTAAAGGCCCGTTTTCAATGATTCGCTTACTGTAGAAGGCAAATATAAATGCTTCCTAGTGATCATTACAAAAACGAAACTAAAATCTTGAGGAATAATTTTAGATATTAATTTTAAATTATTTTTATTTTCAGGTCGTAAACTACAACCACCTGATGCCAACCCGTTACGTGGTAGACATTGGCTTTGAGAAGTTCAGCGCCAAGGACCTGAAAGACCCCGCCAAGCGCAAGAAGCTCCGTTTCAACACGAGAGTGCGCTTCGAGGAGAGATACAAGAGTGGGAGGAACAAGTGGTTCTTCCAAAAGCTTAGGTTCTAAATAATTTTAATAAAAAGCATTACTATGGTAATCAATTTGGTTGTTTTATTTGTTGATATAAATGTAGAATAAGGGCTGTTGCACACTGAGCACAGTGCAGAGCATTTTTCACTGTCAAACTATTATGGACATTGTGTGCATTGAAGTAAGATCGAAAATCTATTGACACTTGCGCGCTACCTTTTGTCTGGACTCGCATTGATGCTAGTCATGTTAATTGATTTTCGATCTGCAACGCGTGTATTGTCGATAATAATTATTATTGGACAGTGGTAAATGCTTCGCGATGCGCTCCGTCATAATGTGCTCCGATGTTATTCATGCAGAAGTTATTTGAGAGAAACTAAAATGCTCCTCAGATATAAAATCAATATGCCATGAATCGCACGCTGATTCACAAAATAATATACTTACATGCTTATTTATTATATTACACCATCCAATATCGCTAAAAAAAAAGAAAGTTTTTTGCGGTTGTTTCGGTGTGCGGCCGGGTTTATACAGCTATTCAATGTTGTAAAGAAATGAGATCCATTGCAGGGCAAGCCTATTGATAATGTAAAGGTGCGTACGGATTGCGCGTACATGGATACGCGTAGTCAGTTTACGCATATCCGGGACGTCATGTCCGTACTTGCAGCTTCCCAAGAGTGTACGCGAGGCTGCAAGTACGGACAAGATGTTCCGGACACGCGTAAACTGTCTACGCGCAATCCATACGCACCTTTAGGTTATTAAGGAAAATAGGTGTAATCACAACGCTTGTCATTAGACAAGCGTTGTGATTTAGACAAGCGTTGTGATTACACCTATTTTCATTTCATCACCACCCCCGCATTAGCGGGGGTTGGTGATGTTCCAATGGGTGCAATGCAAGTGCAGTTTTTCAGTTAAATGATATCAAGATTGATTTTGTTTTTAATTTACATTGGGGTTTAAATAAAACAACAATAATAGCTACAATACAATATCTTTAATAATAATAAATTATTTTCTTAAGCAGTCTATATTTTGATATAGATAGATCAATTTGAAACAATAATATAATTTGTTAGATACAATAATATGAGCGTAAATAAATGTAAAGGCACCACAAAATGTGCAACAACGCATTGACATGCTTCAATTGAAATTCAACTCAAATAGCCTTAGATGAAGGTCTAAAATGAAATAGCAATCATTTAGCTAAAAAATGCCACAACATTTTCAACCTTATTTCCATAACGTTAAAGTTGGTTTTGCAATGAGAATACATATTGTATGGTGATTAAATAATAATGTAAAAGGCAGCTTGCAATATTCAAGCTTATTTTTTTAACAGTAAGGTTTAATTTTGAACAAATATTGCGGTGCCTATAGTGAGTAAATACAGGCAGTTAGTTTTATAATATAAAACATGGTCATGAGCTGTCAATGTTTGCCAGGCTAAAATAATTTTCTCAAAGAATTTAAGCATCATTTGATTTAATTGTGATTGTTTAGAAGTTTATGCAATTTTTTTTAACTTACACTTATCGATTTCATTAATTAAAGTAGATAACATACATTATAAGCTATTCCGAATTAAAATATACAAAATATCTTACTTAAATTTAATAGAAAATTAAGAACCATTGCTATTTGAAAAAATATATTTTGCCTGGCAAGCATTACATCAACTGGTCTACTCTAGAATTCAATTCTGATTATTCGAATTGTTTTTTTTTTAAATAGGAATTATTCATCAAATGATTCATTTTGCGTCCTGATTATAAGAAAATCAACCAAATTTCATTTTAATGTTACGGTTTTGTTTTTATTCCTTACAAAAATACAAACATTTGTTGTTTTTGATATTAGTAAAACTCAATAATACAAAAAGCCAATTTTTTGAAGTGAAAACTTCTTTAGCGGCGCTGAGCACTTTTTTTGTATGGGTAAAAACTTTCAAACTCGCGTCAGGGTCACGTGATGCTGATCGAAAAAGCGTAAGATCGAGGGGAAGGGAGAGGAACTAGTATCTCCCACTCTTTCTACCGTGTCTGAGTGTGCTGCTCTGTTTAGGCGGCACAGGGCGCTTGCGCGAATGACCGTGTGTGTTTATGTACAGCGTCCTACCTCATAAATGATAGTACTTTTATACTTATAATTAAACACAACGTTAATATTGAAGTTTTCACTTCTGCCGGCACTTCCGGAGTGCTACCTTTTTTTTAAAATCTTTATTTTTTGGGTCTTTTATCCAACAAGGACATGTCAGTCCCAAAAAGCCAATTAAAAGCAATCAGAATCACCAAAAACAGACCGGTCAATTTGACAGGGTAACTTGTCAACCTCACGCGACGCTACCGCCATCTATGTATCCACATACGAAATTAAATGTCTATCTATATTAGAATCACGCTGTAACAAGCTTGCCGATCCTTTCGTCCAGTTTTTTTATTTCTTTTTGTATGGTGTCTACGTTGAGGGCGAATACTTCTTGGACGCCCTGTAGTAACTCCTTGTTATTCTGTACCGAGCTAGCGATCGTGCTTTGTAAGGTTTCTAACTCTGTCAGGGATTTGCCGAAATTGCTTGCTGTGGAGAAAAAATATAGTTTTATTTAAAAATAAACTTTATTGCCATAGCACCCACTTTACATATCACCCTAATTCAGGGTAGGCTCGAGCCCCTCGGTGGGGACATTATATAAGCTGATGATGATGATTTAATTAGTTACTAGCTGTGCCCAGTGGTTTTACTCGCGTGAGTTCTAATCACGTGGGAATCTGGAAAAAGTATCCTATGTGTTATCTCTTCTGTCCCAAATTTCATCAAAATCGGTTCAATAGTTTTTCCTTGATAGAGTAACAAACATACATCCATCCTTTACTTTCACATTTATAATATTAGTAGGATTGGTGGGATAAGGCCAAAAACAGGGTCATATAGAGATAATTGGGGGAGACCTTTGCCCAGCAGTGGGACACAATTAGGTGTAGTTAATAGTAATTAGTTACCTTGATTATGTAACGCCTCCAATGCCTCCATGCGTTCAAGGATCTCCGAATGTGATACACCGTCTATTTGTTTCAATAGCTTGTACAATTCGTTTATCTGAAATATAAATAAAAATAATGAGAAATCCGAGAAACACGGCTTGTGGTGAACCTTTATCCTAGTCTCTTTGAACCATGACACTTGTCACGAAAGAAAAGTCTAGACTAGACAATTTGCAAGCACTAGCTTAGTTGTGATGCATTTAGGTAAACTAAATTGGATACTTAGATTTTGAAAAAATTGCAAGCATACAAAGATTTACATATGGATCGAATAAAAAACCTTCTTTAAGAAATCGGTTAAATATTTAAAATGCCTAGGGCCTATTTCACGACCTTCAAGTACATTTACTCACCAAGTAAAATTAGTTTTGTCTCTTTCTTACTTTATATCTAGTGATAAAGACAAAACATGTGAGTACTCGGGACGTTATTTGAAGATGGTGAAATAAGCCCTAAGTCGAATAGACAACCTCTCTTGTTTTTTGGAAGTTAGTAGAAAAAGGGTCGATTACACAACCTCCTTTTCTAAACGCAGTAAAAACTTAAAAAGTATCACAAACACTTAATTATACCACCAACCTTAGCATCAAGCTCAGGCTCGACAGGCTTGACGGCGGACTTGATGGCATCAATGTTAGTCAAGAGCGAGGACACGCGCGCCTCCGCCGCCGCCACCTCCGCCGGCCGGAGCAGCGCCGCCTGCGAGCACAGCGCCGCCGCCGCGCCTATTAGGGTCGCCTGTGGATACCGGAGATGACAATTAGTCACATAATACTTATCTTCTTATTCCGAAACTTTAGAGACCATACACATTATTGAGCTTGTTTTTCGGATTTTTATCATATTTCTACGAGTAATTAGATTACCATTTATCATTTAACAAGGCGGAATAACAGTATGTATTTTACATAGAACAAATGCCATCAGACCTCCACATCCACAACCCAGACGAAGATGTCACTCACCTGTCCAGTAGTTGCCTGTAACCTTCTGAACGCTTCCTCGTCCCTCACTCCAGCCGCTTGTTCCAATTTGTGTAATCTGGAAAACAACCACTAACTTCAACAAAAAACATTATAGGTTACTGCACAGTTATGACTTTTGAAGCGGATGCGGTAGGGACAAATCCGAAACAAAGAATTACTTAGTGAAAAATGTTAAAGGTTTTGGAAGATTTTAATGAAAACTAAATCTGTTTCATTTAATTTTTGACAAATTCATAACCCTTGCCAAAATGGAAAGGAATCAAACCAATTGATTATGCCAAAAATTGTCACACCCTGTATTATCAGTATCACGCCATCAAAAAATAGTTATTTATGGTACAAGCGAGGTAAGTTGGTGATTACTTACGAGGCGCTATTGAGGCCCGAGCCGTCAGGCGAGGGTCAGAAGATAGCCGAGGTAGTAATCATCAATACACGCGCGTACCATACAACGTTTTTCAACACACTTGCGAAGAAATTAATAATAAAATATCATTTTTCGCTAATAAATAAACAGTTTTTCTATTCGCGCGCATCGAACACAACAATGGTGATCAACCAAAGACTAAAAATATACTTATTAAAAGAAAAAATTCGAATGAATGAATGAATGGAATCGACCATAGACCTACCAAAAGTAAGGCAACATAGTTGAAGTTTGTTTTTAAAATGTACGGACACAATTTTTTTTGGTATCGAAACTTTTAAAACCAAAGCAATTTAAAAAAAAACTATAACTCACTAGTGAATCAAGCGTGTCATTATTCAACTGTTTTTGCACAAATAAGAGCCCCTTTATGAGCAAGTGTGTTGAAAAATAGTTATTTATGGTACAAGCGAGGTAAGTTGGTGATTACTTCCGAGGCGCTATTGAGGCCCGAGCCGTCAGGCGAGGGTCTGAAGATAGCCGAGGATAGTAATCATCAATACTCGCGTGTACCATACAACGTTTTTCAACACATTTGCGAAGAAATTATCATTTTTCGCTAATAAATAAACAGTTTTTCTATTCGCGCGCATCCAACACAACAATGGTGATCGCCAAAGACTAAAAGAATATACTTATTAAAAAAAAAATCGAATGAATGAATGAATGGAATCGACCATAGACCTACCAAAAGTAAGGCAACATAGTTGAAGTTTGTTTTTAAAATGTATGGACACCATTTTTTTGGTGTCGAAACTTTTTTAAACACAAAGCAATTTAAAAAAAAACAATCTATAACTCACTAGTGAATAAAACGTGTCATTATTTAACTGTTTTTGCACAAATAAGAGCCCCTTTATGAGCAAGTGTGTTGAAAAATATATAATACTCCTAGTGACCTGTGTTCAAGTTGAGCGACCCTGGTGGTGTGCGCGAGGTTGACTTCAGGCTTCAGTTTGAGGTGAGCCGTCACCACCTCACCTTTCTTTCGGCCATTCGTTGAAAGGTACTCTCTGTAAAGATAGCACATTATTAGCAATTGCCTATTACTCTTTAGGGGGAAACACTCATAGCTAGCTGAGATTCCAACCTGTCTAGGTGAACTTTGATAATAGTGAAGGATATCAGTGGCTTTTAATTACCAAAAAGAAGACCCAAAAAATGTTTCTTCTTAACATGCAGTTTACGTTGGCACCTTTCCTAATAGTTAATTTTATTATTTGCTCTCATTTAACTATTTGCTCTCTGTGGAAACTCGGTGATAGTTAGTTTAACCTAAAAGTACCGCAGCATGTCATTGAACCAAATTAAAGAGGTCTTAAGCCATGAGGGTGTTACACCGAAATTATATAATCCGTGTGGGTGTTACAATGGCAGACTTACTTTAATTTCTCCGCTTTGGGATCAATTTGTTCACCTTCCTCCAATTTCAATTCTTCTAGAAGTTTCTTCGTTGAATTTATTTGAGCTGCCAACTTTGAGTATTCTTCCTGTAACAAATTGAGGTTTTATTTGAATAGGTAAGATTTCCCCGCGGTTTTAACGCGTAAACTCAATGTCGTCTAATTTTGGGATAATAAGCATTCTATATTTCATTAACTCATGAAGAAATTTGACCATTAATTGTATAACAGCAAACATTTTTATGTGATGATACCTTTTAATTTTGGGTACCATTTTACCCATTTCGAAAATTCGGTCTCGTAATATCAAAGTCTATTCAATATATACAATTTTTTACTCGTTAAAGTTTACTACAGATATGCAATGACACATTCATTTGACATAAGTACAAGAAAAAATAACATACTTTTTCGTTATCAACTGCCTTGTTCTGTTGTTCAGCAACATTTTCGAGGAGCTCCGAGAACTCACACTTGAGCCTGTTGTAGCGCTCCAGTACTGTCTCGGGCTCCCCTTCAGCTGCTAACTCCCACTCACCCACCCTGTGACAAGATTGTATTTTGAAAAATATATTCAAATTTTTTACCTTAATTGGGATTTGAACCTAAGATTGTAGCCACAATTTTCAATATAACCATGAAAAAAATACATTGATGTAGTTTTATTTCAATGTAAAGTGTTGATGTAAATCAAAGAATACACAATTTTCAATTTAAGATTTTGGTTGCTCAGTTGGAGCAACTGTCACTAAACCTTAATAAAGAAAGAAAACTTTTAGTTAAATGTTAGTTTTTTATTTATATAAAATACTATCTGTGCCCCACAGTTTTACCAGCGCGGAACCTTATCCTGTGGGAATTTATGGATAAAAATCCTATGTTTTTCCTAGTTAGAAGAATCAATTAATTAGTGCGAATGAAGTCACAGGGCACAGCCATATGCTAATAATATCTAAAATACCCACCTATAACCAATCCTAGACTTTTTACTAAGTCTATCAGAGAAGTCAACATTGCCGGTCAAGAATTTCCCCTTGAATTTGTTGAAAGAATCTTTGACGGACAAATGTAGGTTTTCAATACATTCATTTTCTTCCTCCTCGTATGGTTCTGGCTGTTCTGTTGGTACTAAGTCACCAGTTTCATACACATCCGGTTGGTCTTTAGCCTAGAAAAAGAAATATTTAAGATAATTATGTGATCTTAGAATAAGAAATTATTAAAAAATTCAACCTTAAGCAGAATGCCATACATAGGTAACATGAACTTGCTTTTGAAAATGGAATACCCATCTCAAGAAAGAGGGAATGAAAATGATTTGCTTTTAAAAATAGAATGTTTTTTTTATTAACATTTTATTAGCAGCCAGTTTGAATCTACATTCCAGTCTTACTCAATAACTGGCTAACTGAAGTTACTAACTAAAATTTACTATAGATAATTAAATTAAAATTATTAATAATCTAAAACAGAATATTCTTTATATAATACTATTTATTGCAGTTATAAGAACTTATTCAGTAAAACAGACCAATGTTCTTTGAGATTAGAATTATACAAAATACTTGACTGTGTCATCAACTCTAGGATTAATGAATATTAAACATTTGTTCACAGTACTATGAAAACATACAGTGTAATACAATGAACTAATTTAAAATGAAATAAAGGCTGCAATGTTTAAGTTTATGAACATAAATTAAAAATATAAGCAGACATAAAAATCAATACATTTTTTGGTAAAGGTTAAGGTTTATACTTACTATACCAGGAAGGTTTTCGTATTTAGGATCGGCCATGGTAGGTATGTTTTTACAATTGTTGTATCGTACGAAAAGAGAGACAAGTTTAGTTATTTTTATTGAAATACAAAATTATTCCTTTTCAAGATACACAACGAATGATGTCACTCAACAACGGGACGAAGACAATTTTCAAAAATGTCATGTCATGTCAAATACAAAATGTTTCAAAAATCAAAACTGTCAGATTATTTTTCTGGAATTGTTATTGATTTTTTCAATCGATTTTCAGTTTTTTATAGACATAGAGATATTTTTTATTGATTTGATTTTATGAAAACTGATTTAATCTCACCATCCCACCACAAACAGCAATGCAAGGCAAAAAGCAAATCAAGTTTCATCGTTTTTTTCTAATCTGTCAGTGTCTGTTACAACTGTCAAATAACGCAGCAGCTGGCTGCCAGCTGTCACTTTATATACCGTTTCTGTATCTGCGTGTGTGTTTTCTTCAGCTGTTGAGTCACCGAAATTTTCGACCTTTATAAACATATTTCATCATATTTAATATATAAAGTGTTGTGGAAAGACATATTTTACCCATTTAATTATTTGAAAAGTAACAAAGTGCCACAATGAGTCTACAGTGGACCATTATTGCGAGTTTTCTCTACGCCGAAATTGCGGTCGTATTGCTTCTCACCTTGCCGATAGCCAGTCCAAGTAAATGGCAGAAATTCTTCAAGTCCAAATTCCTTGCTTACATAAGCGGTCAAGCCTCCATATATTTCCTGATCCTCATCGGTGTGTTAGTGCTATGTTTACTCGACGCTATTCGGGAGATGCAGAAATATTCGAATATCGAATCGACAGACCATCAACACTTGGATGCGGAAATGCAGGGTAACATGCGTTTATTCCGTGCTCAGAGAAACTTCTACATTTCCGGTTTCGCGCTCTTTTTGTTGCTGGTAATTCGTCGTATGGTGCAAATGATTTCTGAATTGGCGACTTTGTTGGCTCAGAGCGAGGCTAATTTCCGTCAAGCGCAGAGTGCGAGCGTGGCTGCGAGGTCATTGTTGGAGAAGCAGGGAGCTGGCGACGAGAAGAGCAAGAAAGAGGTTGAGGAACTCGAGGCTAAGGTATTGCTTCTAGAAAAAGAGCTCTCTAGGGAGAAGAAAGACAAAGAAGCTGTGAAATCCCAAGCTGAAAGTTTAAACAAGGAATACGACAGACTCGCCGAGGAACACAGCAAGTTACAGAAGAAATTAACAATTGCTAGTGGTGACAAGAAAGATGAATAATTAGGGTAACAAAGTATAAATGTAAGCCTTTTGTATTGAACCTCAATGAATACTGTAACTTCTATTTTGGTCAAATTATAAACAAATATTAACAATTAAATGCTTTTAATTTCATAAATAATCAAAATTATAAATGCTTTGAACTATTATAGATGTGTAATTAAATTACTACTTCCTTAAGCACTTATAAAATTAACGGGAAAGGTTCATAAAGCATAAATAATTAGTTGTTACCTTATAAACAACTGCTTAGTTGTTTGTCGGGTATATTCCTTATTTAAAATAGGGATAATGTATTGTGGGATCATTTTAAAATGTATAACAATAGAAACAACAAAATAATGTTCTAATTTTAAAACGAAAAGACAAAATGGTTTGAAACATGTAATCAACCTTCTTTGCTAACTGTACTGTGAAACAGAATTAAAATAAGGCACATGTTTATAAATTATTAATAATTTTTTCATGAAATATAAGAACAACATTCAATATTTATTGTCACCGATTTTATTATATTCCCATAAACATCATAAGGTCAAAGAAAAAAGAAAATTCGCGAAGCACCAAACATTCACTGCTAAAAATAAAAACAATGTTTATATCTTAATTATTTACATATTTTAACCTTCACTTGTGTGTTTATGCATATTATCTGCATTTTTATATACTTACGAGTAGTATGTTAAAAGATCAATTGTTTTTCTTTAGACAATATGTTTTTAAGTCTGATTTTTTTTATTTGTTATGGTTTATGGTGTGATGTAGATGTTTTAACCCTTTATGGGACTTATGTAGTATTTATAGGGTTTTTTAATTATGGTAATACTGTGTTATGAAAATTAAAATAAAATATAACACATCAGTAATTTGTTTTTTTCTGTGGGTCTGTTTATTTATCTGTAAAGAATGGTAATAAATAAAGTGTACTTATATAATACTATACTGTTTGCTATGTTGTGTATATTTGTATTTTAATAAATACTTTTTGTCTCATTAAAACTTTAATTCTTTAACAAGGTTTTTTTATTTAACCTGTAATTGTCAATCTAAGTATGTCTAATTGTGTAGATGCAAAATTTTATTTAATTTTTTTGTAGTACTGATCTAGGTATAACACATATACTTACTTAAGTACTTACCTACAAACTTTCACTTCTACTGTACTCTTTACTTTGACGACTCGATGTCAGAGTGGTCACCATGCCGGACTGCCATCCGTAAGGTTGTGGGTTCGATTCCCGTGCGGGGTGAATATAAGTACAAGTTTCGAACATAGGGGTCAGTTACTATAATGAGATGATGTACCTTGCGAATGATTATGGTATGGTACTAATTGTGTCCCACGTTAACTCCGCTTCTATTCGTAATTCGCAACGTGATTGTTACGACCTTTAGAAGCGTACCATTTAGGTTCATAGTAAAGTAAATCGGCGCTTATTATAGAACTGCAGGATATTCCGCTAGTCAAAGAATTCAATTAAAATTGGTACATACGTACTCATTACCCGTGTAAAAATAAAAAAACATTTAAGTAATCCTCCTAGCCTAGACCTAGTACCGGTTATCATAAGATTACTCGTCGTTCAGATAATGGTTGAGATATCATGACTCAACAATATTTCTTTATTGTCTAATCTACAGACACTGCGTGGTTTCAACAGATTTGTACACGTATCTATGAGTCATATGCAAATCAAACCTGTTTTTCAATAATATTCGTCATCTTGAATAATATCGATAGACTTCGACCGGTCCGTTTAAAAATAGCGAGGTCATTGTTTATCTGAATGTCGGTCAAAACAAACATATCGGCGTAAGTATATTATATAAAATCTATCTATAGGTAAGTATCTAAGTACGTGTATATAAACTTACTTTGCTTCCAACTAGCTGTGCCTCGCAGTTTTACCCGCGTAGTTCCCAATCCCGTGGGAATGTGGGGATAAAATTATGCTAAAAACCTATCTCTTGAATTATTCTACGAGTATTTATTACTGAAAACCGCATCAAAATCCTTTGGGTAGTTTTAAAGATTTAAGCATACATAGGGACATAAGGATACTATGTAGTGATGATACAATATAAGTTGGTACCTACCTACCTTAGTCTTGCTAATTACTTATGTAATTTACCTACGTATTGTAATGTTAAACTGAACCACAATAAAACTGAAAATAGAAATGATAAGAAGTTCTTTTCTATATCAACAGTAAGTAACCATATTGAAATCGTTTTCAAGTCCCGTTATATCTAGGTAGGTATACAGGGCTGTTGCTAGCGTCGAATTTGAGGCTGGGCAGCATTGATTACAGGGAGGGCGAAAAAAAAAGCTCACACTCAACACTAACACTGACCTCGAGGTATATTCAAGTTTATCCTGAATGATGAAGAACCCAGATTTTGGAAGTATTCCATGTGAGACCCACCATGTAAGACCCACGTGTCTGAGTGGGAGTGAGAGAGAGAGGTAGGACATTCTGATTTCAAGGTAGGGCATTGCCCCACAATGCCCCCCCCCCCTGGCTGCGGCCCTGTAGGTTTATTTTTCCCATTTTAATAATAAGATCAGATCACAATAGATGTAGATACTTACTTAGACATCCTAATCCTCACTAAGGAAATAGTTTTGAAGTGCAATTACGCCGTTCGCCGTAGCATTGAGCGCATGACAGGACAGGTGCGCGCCGAAATGATATCATAGTAGAGCGAAGAAGTATACTTAGAGAAAGGCTTACCTTACGTTCGGTCGACTAGCGCAGATCGTAGTTTGTACGGTGTAATCCATCCTTTTTAGTGCTAAGGATTTAGGTATACCCCTCATCCAACAGATTACAGTAATCCTACTTCCTACTATGGACCTAATACCTACTTGCTCGTATTTTAGAAGTTTGTAAGATGGGTGGATGTTTGTTTCACTTTCATGTTAAAACTACTGAACTTTAGATAAAAGGTAGGTACTAATGTTCCTTATAACCTTATATAGGTACCAATGTCCTTGTGTGTAATAAGTAATAATAACATGTAGGTAGTTCATTGGAGGACCCATGTGGCAGAGTCTATGCTACTGTCAAACAAAGGCTTCCGGATTCGATTCCAATGAAAAAGGGTGGAAAATCAGATTTACGAGGTACCTACTACAAACATTTTAGGTGCACTCTACATAACTCACCTATAGGTGTAAGTAAGTACTTACATATAAAATAGAGCTTCTAATTTAACATCTCATATAAGTAAACAAGAACACAAATTAAAATGGATAACCACGTAAATAAACTTGTTTATTTTAATTATTTCTAAAGTAAATTAACAGATTTTCTTGTAAAATCGTTGTAAGACGAGTTTACGAGGTCTTATAAATAATGTAAGGCGTTGCCTTTGACCCCGTACTGACCTCAGTATCGTGTAATTTGTCTTGAGAGGTAATTAAAATTTGTTGTCTAATATTTTATAGTTTTAATCTTTCTTGTCTGTGGTTTACACTTCTAATTAAAGAAGATAACTTTGAAACTTCATTATTCAACGTAAGTATAAGAGGGCTGGTTTGGTATGTAGCTAATATTAGTACTTACTTACATAATGTCCTTGACTGACTCCATCTGTAAGTACATAGGCTAGGCTTCGGAATGTTAAATGCTTTGAAAATGGTTTTATGGTGTATTCAAATGTCATAGTGTTCATTAAAGGCAGACCACAAAAAATAAATAATAAGGAACAGCTTTGTATAAAATATTTGTTTATTTCGTTGAAGTATGGTACAAAAAATAATTAGGTAAGTAAAATAAAAAACTACTAATATAACAAATGTAAGTAAGTATATTTATCAGTCTATCAGAGACATTGCAATAAAAACGAAGTATGTTGACAAAGTTATTATGACTTGGAGTTTTAAAAGCCCTGCAAAATGCGAGAATCTTACATCGACGGATTCGTACAATATTTAAGACCCGAAACTCGATAATTGACGGTTTTTGTACTTTTTGATCTAGTCATATTATATGAAAAGCGTATTTTATAAACATGCTTTTAGGTAATAATTAAAGGAAATATTGTCATCTAAAAAATACTCAGAGAAAAACAATATTATACAGAAAACTTATAAAATATATCAAGAAAACTGAACATATGTTTTCTGAATTTCACTTTTAGCATTAACTTCCATGCCTTCGGATTCTAGTAATTCGACCAATTTAGCACTAAAAATTAAACAAACTTAAAGTCCAGATCCTTATTAAGGAAATACTCATAGGAAAATTTAATTGTTATTATAATTATTATTGAAATCGAAAAAAATATAAAGTTAGAATTTGTAAAAATCACACTCAAGAAAATCGTAATTTACGTTGATAAATGATGCTCAAAACGTTATTAAAATTACCTCAAATAATAAAAGAATATTTTCTACAACAATTATACTAAAAAAAAATCTCTAAAACAAATTGTCTTTTTTTCTACAAATATTTTAAAATCATCATAAAACTACTATAAAATCGGACGCACGAAACAATTCAAATCAGTCTGCCGCGAGGCTTTTTAGAGAGAGGACGTATCGCTCCTACCGAGCGTTTGACCTTTGCGGCGCGTACGAATTTTATGCGATAATTCATCAACATGTTTTGATACTCGATAATAATTTTTGTTTTATAATTTGAATTATTTATTAAAAAAAAATATTAACATTTATGATAACAAATAATGTTTTAGAAATAATGAGCAATAAAACAACATTATTTTAAACCGACTTCCAAAAAGGAGGAGGTTCTCAATTCGGCCGGTATGTTTTTTTTTATGAATATGTTCAACGATATCTCCGTCAATTCTGTACCGATTACTAAAATTCTTTTTTTATTCAAAAGAATGGACTTGCCGTTTGGTCCCATGTCAAGGAAACCAGGATCTAATGATGGCATTCTAGAGAAATTGAGAGGAACTTTAGAAAATCGTAGGGTGATTAGTGCATTTGTTAAGTTTTTCGTTAATTATCTTAAAGCATTATAATTAAATGAAGGTTTGGAGTCGATCTGATGATGGACCTGGAAGATAGTCGAGGGAACTCTTCAACGACTAACAGCAGTTACCTCGTGTTTGGGCTTGATTAATTTGTATCGATGAGACCTTTACAACCAGATAGGTTGTGACACTCAAAAGTAATAAAAAAAAAAAGACTTTAAAAGCTGAAAAGTATAAAATAACAAATATTTAATTTAATACACCTTTTATGCGATGCTAATTTATACTTTTGTGTGTATGTTACCTATTGATAAGTGTGAAGTCGGTGCCAAGCCTCAAAGAAATAAAACTATTAGAAAAATAAACTACAAAATTAAAATTCGAGATGACCGTTAACGAAGGTTTGCCCGCTTGGATTGGTCGCATTTTTATTTTATTTATGTGCTACATCGCATAAGAGGTATTACATTACATATTTGTTATTTTATACTTTTTAGTTTTTGAAGTCGGTTTTTTTTAACAAAAAAGGAAACGAAATAATTTAGAAAGTCCTGCTTTTAGCGCTAAAAGGTTGTCCCGATAATATATGTTGTACATATACAGACGAGGCATTTTACAAGTAGGCGTGGATGACGATATTCAAAACTATAAGGAAAGGAATATCGAAAATTGCTAGCGATTTTAATAAAAACTAAAACTGCAATTAGTATATGAAAAATCAATACCCCATTATGGCAAAAAATATATTATTCACAAGTAAGTTATAGATTTTTTTTTACTCGTATGTTGCTTTGTTTTTAAAAAGTTTCGTTACTTACCAAAAAAAAATCATGTCTTATTTTAAAAACAAAAAACTAAGTATTTGTTTTATTCATTATTCCTTGTTGTGAATAATGGAATATCGAATCGAAAGGTATTACGTAAATTATATCTAATCATATACTACCTTCTACGAATCGTAAAAAAAAATATACTCGTATTTATACTTTTGTCAATAACTTTAACACAATTTATAATTTCCAATGGATCAAAACCGTTCGGCCGGAGTATTCAGAGCGAGCGCGCCGTCACCACATAGACAGTGTGCATGCGGACACGCGTGCGCGTCTGTGTGAGTGAAATTTGAGTTGTCGCGCGGTAGATCACGGCTCTTAACACAACATAATAAAGAAAGACTTAGGGCCGATTTTTCCATCGCCAGATAACTGTTATTCAACGAATAAAATTGACGTTTGACAGATTTTGTATGGAATAACTGTCAACATTTCAAAGTTATCCGTCGAATAAAGTTATCTGGCGATGGAAAAATCGGCCCTTATAGAAAGAATGATGAAAATATTTCTTATAAAGGGATTACTTTTATTTTAATAGATGCCATAGGTATACACCGCTATTTTAAAATGACGGGACAACATCATACAGCTAATGTAAACGACGGGTGACAATATAATAGTGAGGTTAGTTTTTATCTTTTGCTTGTATTAAGGGCCAATTTTTCAATCGTCAGATAAAAGGCCGAATAACTATTCGAGGAATAAAGTTATTAGACTGTTTATCAGAGGAATAATTATTTTGAATTTTTCATTTAAAAATTATCTAGCGAATAGTTATCTATGATTATTTTGTTGCTGACTTCACACTAGCTAGTGCGAGCGAGATACATATATGCAATCTTATGTGCGTTAGACAAAGACAGAATTTAGTTTGATATTTTGACAATCTCAAAACTTTGACTTTGACAATCTCAAAATTCTTTCAATTGATTGAATAGAATTTTTCGTTTATTTGTTTTATTTTATCATTAATCAATGAAAGTAAATAATCTACGGTTTCCTTTTTTAATCGAAATCTCCTCCAAAATTCACTTTCATCCCATTTGCTAAAGTGATCGGGCCTCTCTTGTAAAACGCGGGTTTTCCGCTCAAGGTACGAGAAATTCTTTATTATTTAAATAATAAAGAATTTCTCGTTCCTCTTCGATAGCCAAGTCGTCAATGGTTACAAACACACCATCATGAAAAATCACTACCCAAACTTAAAATAAGTCGTCTTGCGTACGTTTCAGTTCAAAACTAATGAAAACTATGAATGAAAATCCTAGTATTCGTAGTGTTCGCCGTCGATAACTGACAGATAAACCTCTATCTGGCCCACAAAGTAGCAGATAAGTTTATTCCTCAGATAGAGGCTTTATTCGTCAGTTAACTACTATCTGACTATTGAAAAATCAAGAATCCTGTTATCCATCGAATAAACGCTATCTGGTTGTTTATCTGACGATTGAAAAACCGGCCCTAAGTATAATTAAGTAAGTATACTTATTTACAACAGTCTTTAAAATCCTTTCAAGTTGAGCACGGAACGTCAGACGCGAGCACAGCGAGGGTTAGGAACCTACCAAACATACTCTGTGACTATTATTTTCTTAGGGCCGATTTTTCCATCGCCAGATAACTTTTATTCGACGAATAAAATTGACGTTTGACAGATTTTGTATGAAATAACTGTCAAAATTTCAAAATTATTCATCGAATATAGTCATCTGGCGATGGAAAAATCAGCCCTTACTCAAAAGATACAACCCTTAAATTGTGACGGATAGATAGACAACACAACCTTAGTGATAGGGTCCCATTGGCACTCTTTGAGCTATGAACTCTTAAAATATTATAAGCTTTGACTTATAACTCGTAGGTACTTAATATTATATTACATTAGCGGTCCGCCCCGGCTTCGCACGGGTCCAACTTCCCCGTTGATTTTTCAGATTTTTTTACATAAGAACCTTCTACAGAGTATTAGAAAACATTACATTCAACTACATTACAAAAGAAAAAATAGCCAAATCGGTCTAGCCGTTCTCAAGTTATAGCGTCAGGAAGGAAAACCCGACTTATTTTATATAGTAGATTTTAGTGTTTACCTACTCCTCAACATCTATTCATAATTAAGAGAAACATTTTTAAAGTTCATCACGAATATTTAAATTGTAATTGTCGTTCTCAATAAATCCGAGACTGTCCCAGAAAGCTTTATTTCCGAAGTCTGTTGAGGATTTCATTTCGAACTTGTTCGGTCCCGATATCTCTAGGTAGTCGACGCTGGGTGATCCCGGTTTTAGTGGGGTCCATTTGCTGTCACCGATTTTTGGTACTCTGTAAAAATGAGAATAAAGTTAACATTTTAAATAATTATGATGGTGGCTTGGGGCAATTGAAAAGCATACGGATACCTGCGTTCAGTAGGCTTTATGGTATAAATTCTTCTAACCTCAATAAATCTATTAGGCTCTGGACTACAATCCAACCACAATTTGCAAGTCAGGTGTGCATGACTGTACAGTACAGTAAGTACTGTCAAGTGTCAACTGCATTCAAATTGCACCCAAACTGTACCACTAAGATACTCGTATTATAAGGATGTCGACTGGGTAAACAAAATGAAATTCTAATTAGTCCGTCAGATAGATTTCGAAAAAATATTAGACACGTATTTTTTGTTTTATTAAATTAATAAAACTGACTTAGTTATAACCCATTAAAGTTCAGGAGTGGGGGCTGGTGACAATAACTCTTGGTAAAAAAATGTATGTAGCTGTGACGTCACACGAGTTTTCTATGCACTATATTATTTGTTTGTATCAAAAAACAGAAAATACGTGTCCAATATTTTTGCGAAATCTATCTGACGGACTAATTAGATTATTTTAGTCGACATCCCTATTGTATGAACTGTACCCTATTTAATTTGGGTCCTCTATGCGTGCCGCGATATTTTGGCTAAACTTTAGAGAATTAAGTGTTTGTTTGGTTGAACGCGCTTAGGATAGGATATCCTAATTGAAGTATTGGTAGCTGAGTCCTGGTTCTCAAAAATATAGTTTGAACCTATTAAAACGATGTCTGTTTTTTATTATTTATTATACTTACCTGCATTTATTTATTTTTTGTCGACACGCTAAGAAGAAGTGTTGGATAGCCTATTTAGCAAGAAAAGCTATAGGCTGTAAACATCACTCTACATATACCGTAGCTGGGTTAACAACTTGGGTGAAACCATGGGACACAACTATAATAAATGAAAATATATAAATGATAATAATTACCCGGTAGAAGCGTAGCTGTAAACAAAGTCGAGGAGTTGTTGTGTCATTTCCTTTTCCTCAGGATTGCTAATCTTCAAATTGTAGTTGAAGATTCTGAGTACATCGTCAGCGTGGCTTACACCTGTAGACAAATAAATAATGTACTAGGAATACTCGTACTCCTTTCATTGGAATCAACACAATAAACATTAGACAAAGACGCTACAAAATCATTCAATAATTACATTCATTCACTACATCATCTTATTATAGTAATTGACCCCTAACTAAGCTCGAAGCTTGTATCTATTGCATTCTATGCATTTTCACTGCGTTAAAAAAAAGGGTATCAGAAACTACGCACACACTCATTCACATACAAAATATTTTTCCTTGGCTTGGGTAGGTACGCTAGTACTCATTATTATACTGTGGTTTGGGAGAGAACCTATCCCTAGATTATGGTGTTGTGAATAGTATCCTCTTTAATACCTACTTATAATTGAAGTAACGTATAAAACTTAACATAATTATTAAGAAAAATGCATTCGAATTCCTGAACAGTTAGTTACACTATAGATTACTCTGAATATTGCGTCACTTGCATCGATTGACGCAAATAGTATATAGTCATACATCACACAAAAAGTACCAACTTATATTTTTAAAAATAGGACCAGGATAAATTGTTGCCAGATGTTTAAAAAGGTAAGTAATTACATAATTAAAAAATTAACTTAAGTCATTTGATTCAAGTTTCAAATGGTATTATTTGTTTTATTAAGCTTATATTTATCTTTAAAAATAAAACATAGCTACTAAAAAAAATGTTACTAAAGTGGATGGTTTATTCCCGTTTCGTCATTATCCATCTCGGCACCCAATTTGTGCCTCCTACGAAAAATTTTAATTGCGTTCAGTCATCGACAATATTATTACTATTTTTAAATAAATCACTGGTTTTAAAAATTACTATTTATAAAGTAGCTTTAATTTATATTTAATTTTTGTTGGTTACCTACTTCGATTCCCGTATGAGGTAAATACTTATATGGTCCATGAATGTTTATCTCGGTCTGGGTATGTGCGTAGTTTCTGACTTAGCCACAGGTAATTAACCTAGTTAGGTCAGTTAGTTGCTATAATAAGATGATAGAGTAATTAATAATTCTTCTTCTTTTCCGAACCTTTATCCCATATCTATTTTGGGGTCGGTTTTCAGTTTAACCAGATTTGGCGGAATGTCAGTATTTTACGTGAAGCGACTGCCATCAGACCTTCACAACCCAGAGGGCTATACGACATTTTGGGTTAAACTGAATGTTAGACTTTTGAGGACTCTAACTACCCGTAACGACTGTCGATGATGTTAGTACGACAACCGGGACCGACGGCTTTACGTGCCCTCCGAAGCACGGAAACGCTCATGAAATTAAAAGTCATTTTTAGTAATGACCCATCACGGTCATGACGGTGCCAGACGTTGCTTAACCGCACGGATCACAAGTGATCCGCGGGTAGCACTGGGCCATGAGCGCTTCGCTAGAGTAATTAATAATTATTAAGGAAAATATATTATAATTTATTCTGGAATTTATCCCGAGTGCATTTGTTTATTGTTCAATTTATATGTTTGAATATAGGTACAACAAAATTATTACGTCATAATATAATGATGAGGAAAAAGGATATAAAATATTATAAGTTTATATGTCAGATTACTCATTTAGTGCTCTCATTTAATAGGTAACAATCATTGGGATTACAAGTGCAGTGCATAAAGTGTTTAGTTACATGTCTTTATAATAGCATCAAAATAAAAACAAAAATGTTACCCAAATATTTGTTCACGGTACGTTCAATTCATATATTTAGTAATTGTCATACATGTTATTTGACTTATTTTATTTATTTATGACAACTAAGTGGTGTAATTATTTTATAGTAGTGACTCCGCCTCCCTTGCCAAAGGTTACGGATTAAATTTCCACGATATTTTTGTGACCTATTATTTGGTGAGCATATTATAAATATTGATGATTTTATTGAATAATTGTTACAGATCTTCTTCTTATGTGTACCGGCCAGGATAACAGGTAAACTACACTTTTATATTACACATTAACTTTATGCCTAAACTATGGTCTGTTATTATATCACAAATTATTAAAAGGGAAAGTACCTACACACACATATTATGTGTGTGTATTTAGTCTTTTTCATGTTCAAACCACAATAGATTGGAATATTTGGTTAGTAACAACGTAATTAGTTTGTTACTTCCTTTTAAACATTCCCCCCTCCCTTTCTTCCTTAATATACGTGTTTCTTTCTTCCTAACTTAATATAAATTATGTTAAATTCTACAGTTGCATTAGAAGACGTGGTGCACTCAGATTGTGTCCAGGACACAGGCTGCACTGACCCACCATTGGAATACCCGGAAGAAGAGGAAGCCCTCGAACAAAGAATATTACACTATGTAAGGGCACATTTATTATTTACAAGGCCCGTCCTAAATATACTGTTGGATAATAAATCTTTTTACTACGCAGCAGATTCTTATGCAATATTCAGTGGAGTGATGAAAGAGGAAGGTTTATATAAAATATGAAGTACTTAGTACATGTTTGCATGATTAACAGGTCTTAATCGCGTATAACATAATTATTCTGTGTCAGTGGTCACAAGAAGACTTCAGTCTTCTCGTGATCACGATCGGTGTAACCCGGTCGAAACGTCGAGGTAATTTTAATAATGATGTTATACGCGATTAAGACCTGTTAATCATGCAAACAATGAATTCCGATCGCGAAAGTTTATAAAGTATACTTAGTAAGTACATGATTTTTATTTCAGGATTCTGCCAGACAGCCAGGAGAATTGGTTGGCAATACGGAAAACTGCATCGGAATTAAAAGAGTAAGAATTTTTATGAATGTACCACACCATACATACGTACATAATACACTAGGAAATAACATTATGATGATGCAAGTACATTTATTTTCGTTACAGACAATACACATACTTCCGGCCAAAAATGATAAAATGTGGCATAAAGTAGTCAGAGAAAAATATTTTGGACAAAAAGTTACTGAAATAACTTGCAGGTAATTGTCTAAGCAATACATAGATAGCTAATATATAAAGCTGAATAATTTGTTTGTTTTGTTGAACACGTTAACCTCAGGAACTAGTGGCTTAAATAAATAAAATGGGATATCCTAATTATCGAAGAAAATACTATTAAATAGGACCGGGGCTTAGGGCCGATTTTTCCATCGCCAGATAACTTTTTTTCGATGAATAAAATAGACGTTTGACAGTTTTTGTATTAAATATCTGTCAAAATTTCAAACTTATTCCTCGAATAAAGTTATCTGGCGTTGGAAAAATCAGACCTTAGTCGGATTAAACCATGGGGTACAGCTAGTTATAAATATGCATGTATTATTGTGATTGGCAGAGAAGAGCAGAAGATCGAGCTAAGTGGCGTATATTGATAGCGGCCTATGTCCAATCCAGCAGTGGACTAAGGTTGATGATGATGTTATATTGTAATAACAGTATGCAAAACTTGTTATTTTATATTTAAAAAAGGAGCAGGTTCCCAATACGACGGTTTTTTGTCTTTTAACATTTAAAAATCATATTAAATCTGTTTTTTTACAGGTCCGAAGGTGATCCATGTCTAGAATCTTTAAGTTTAGGTGCCACAACAATGTGTGCTACAGTCAAAGGGGAAGTTATAGTCAATGTTATGAAAACTGGCAGTGAGGACGGGAACGAATCAATTATAGAAAGAAGACAAATTGGCGTTGGATGCGTCTGTAAAATAATACGGTAGAATATGTCTGTTGGATTTGCGAAATCCACCCTTAAGTTAAATGGATGAAGGTGCATAATTAATCTTTGTAGTCTTATTTTTTGTCAGAACAGTTATAGCTTAGATTGATGAAGAGAACCGTGTGTAGTGTGTTGACTGACTTTTGACCTACCGAATTATTTATTAATTTTTAATATATTCACTATAACAATTTATCGCATTTTTCTTTAAAATTACTTAGTAGTTGAACTGTTTTTATTAAATAGTTTATCTTAAAATTTAAACTTTATCCCTATCCGCAAAGCAAGAAAAGACCATGTGTCGAATTAACTTTGTCACGAATTGATAATAACCCAAAACCATTGAAACAATAGGGTCGTGCCCCTCGGTGGGAACATAATAAAATAACAAAACATAACATAATCATTCACTTCATCATCTCAATATCATCTCTCATCATAGTAACTGATCCCTAACTAAGTTCGAAGCTTGTATCTAGGGTATCAGAAACTACGCACACACTCATTCACACACACACTCCTATGAGCTGATAAGTATTGATTAAAAACACACAAGTATCACTACATAGTACAAAACAAAGTCGCTTTCTCTGTCCCTATGTATGCTTAGATCTTTAAAACTACGCAACGGATTTTGATGCGGTTTGTTTTAATACATAGAGTGATTCAGTGGGAAGGTTTTTAACATTTTTATCCCCATATTCCCACGGAAACGGGAACTACGCGGGTGAAACCGTGGGGCGCCGCTAGTTACCGTATATTTCGTTGTTGTTAGCCATCAAGTTGGACAGGCTGGTGGTGCTCTGGTACGAGTATCTGTACATGTAGGTGGGTTGTCCTGACTTCTGTGCGTGGATCTCTGCCAGCCGGCCAACGTCAGCGTTGAACAGACGGTCGCCTAGTGCCTGGAAATAGAAATACAAAGAATCGAATAAAATATTATTAGGCTTATTGCCATCTCTATCTTCATTAAATACACACATCAAAAGTGTCTAGGGATCAACATATATTTTTGCAATAACTTTTCTCCTGATTGATATTAATTAAAATTTTCTTTAAGGATTCATCAAATAAAGTGTTTTCGTTTGTCACAGTAACGATAAACCAAGTCACCTTTGCATTAATAAAGAAATTTGCCATTTTCCTAATAAAGGGATTTTTGACATTTGAACCACTAACATTAAAGTTCGAAAAAAAGACTGAAATAACAGTTTTCTTTAAAATTTTATTGGGTAACTTAAACAATTAATAATCCGTGTTTCTACCGCGAACACTAACAACACAAGAACATCGGTTTGGCATACTCAAAATGAGTTCATCCAAATCACGCTGTGGAATGGCCGCCCATGTTCGTTGCAACAACAAAAAAAGGTCTTCTTGCGACTGGATACCCTCCATATTCGGCAGAGCTCTTCTCTGTAGCATATCCCATGCATGCTCAATCGGGTTCAAGTCTGGCGACTGAGCAGGCCAGGGCAGGACATTGATGTTAGCTGCGGCGAGAGTCTGTCTTACAACTCTTGCGGTGTGCGGTCGTGCATTATCATGCATTAACTGAAATAAGGGACCGATTTGCACTTGTAGAGGAACGATGACGTCTGATACAATCGTCTCAGCATAAATTTGAGCGTTGAGGTTGCCTCTGATCCAAATCAACTCAGTTCTTCCGCCGATCCAAATACCCGCCCATACCATGATGGTTCCACCACTATAAGGATGGACTTCCTGGCAGGATTTTAATCGCTGTTGGCGTCCAGGGGTTCTCCAGTGTCGTATACGTCTTGTATCCGGTCTCATACCAAAACGAGACTCATCAGAAAAGCACACGAAACGCCATTGTTCTTCTGCCCAATTTCTGTGTTCAAGAGCCCATTGATATCGAATCCTACGATTGTGCATTGCTATAGGTGGTACCCGTAGCGGTCTTCGGGAATGAAGGTTCACTTCATGCAAGCGGTTTCTGACTGTTTGGTCGCTAATTAAGTTCCCTGAAGAGTGATGAAGCCGCACGGCTAACATCATGGCGGTTATTGTTGGAGCTCTTCGAGTTAAGATTTGAATGTATCGGTCTTGTCTCCGTGTGGTGCAGCGATACCGTCCTCCATGGCGCTCAGCCACGGTACCAGTGCTTCGGTAACGTGTCCAAAGTCGACTGATAACACTCTGACTTGTATTCAGAGCTAAAGCCACAGTACGTTGCCGGGAACCAGCTTCTATCATTCCCACGGCTCTGAGTATTTCTTCCCTGCTTAAATGACGTCGCCGCTCCATAATAACGTTGGTTTTAATCAGTAGTAGGGAAACAGTAGCACTAATAATGTCTTCAATGCGTTGTATGTTTTTATAGGGAAAATATTGACAGCTGATTTTCATCTTTTACTCGAATTTGATTCACAGTTCCTGATTCAAATTATGAAATGCACCAAAAAGGATCCATATAAATTTATAAAATCATAAATTTATTACAAAGCCACATCTCAATCTCAAGAAATCCGCATAAAAATGCTTGATCCCTAGACACTTTTGATGTGTGTAAGAGATAAGTATACTTTAGTAAAAATAAACGTTCGCGGCCTTATTTGCGTTGCATTTTTAGTCTGGTTTAACAAAACCTGGTAAGCATTTGACACATTGTCAGTCAAATTTGTCACTTTGACAGTATTCAAAATTGATTGTAAAACCTGGTTCAGTGCTAAACCAGACTAAAAATGCAACGCAAATAAGGCAGTCGAGGTTTTAAACTAATTCTACTTCTGTGTGGTCATGATAGCTGCTGGAGAGCTAAACGCGATGCAGTTTATAACATAACATAACATAATCATTCACTACATCATCTCATTACAGTAACTGACCCCTAACTAAGTTTGGAGCTTGTATCTAGGGTATCAGAAACTACGCACACACTCATTCACACACACACACATAGACAAGCTACCCAATAGGTTGTCAATGCACACACAGTTGTTGTTTAAAAAAAATATCTCATCGTATGGCAAACCTGAGCGAACCCGTTCATCGTAGGCGTACCCATTTTAAGAAGCTCAACTATTAAAACTATTACAGATCTTTATACAATTTTATCAGCCTAAATCCTTACTTAATATTATAAATGCGCAATTAACTCTGTCTGTCTGTTACCTTTCACGGCTAAACTACTGAACTGAATGACTTGAAATTTGGTACAAGGGTAGCTTATGGTTCGGGAAAGGACATAGCCTATATTTTATCCCAAAATTCCCACGGGATCGTGAACTATGGGGGTGAAACCGCGGGGCACAGCTATCAAGCTATAAACTTTATTATACTCGTAGTAGTCATAAAGAAAGTCACTCCCGCTATTGTACTTTTAGACTTACTACGGACTACGGATTTCAATGCAGTTCCCAGCAATAAATAAAGTGATTCAGGAGGAAGGTTTATATGTAGGTACAATATAACTCGGGGTACAGCTAACGAAGAATAAAATTCAATTCGCAAATATTTATAAAAATGGAATAATGAAAGTAATAAGATAAATAAAATCATCCACTACATCATCTCATTACAGTAACTGACCCCTAACTAAGTTCGTAACTTGTATCTAGGGTATCAGAAACTACGCACACACTCATTCACACACACACCCAGACCGAGACAAACATTTGTGGTTCACACAAATATTCACCCCGCACGGTAATCGAACCCGTAACCTTACTTATAGCAGTCCGGCATGGTGACCACTCTGCCATCGAGGTCATCAACAAAATAAGCTCAAATATAATATTTTAAACTAGCAGTGCCCCGCGGTTTCACCCGCGTAGTTTTCAATTTACCCCTCTTTCCCCCCCTTTTGGAATCTCCCCCCCACTTTTTGGAATCCTCTCTTATAGGTAGCCTACTCCGCCCATCAAACACACGTGCCAAATTCACGACCAGTAGTTTCGGCTGTGCGTTGTCCATCAGTCAGTACATCACTCAGTAACGGAAGCGTTTTATATACTTATATAGATATGTATAGATTAACTTTCCTTACTGAAAGTGACCGTTCTATTGATAAACGAAATAAATAGGTTTATTGGAAAACTGGAACTTATAAGCCACATTATTTGAGTGAGCGAACGTCTTGACAAATATCACAAGTTATATTGAAGGGTAGGACTATTTGTTATTGAGGAAAAAAGGCAAAAAGGAATATGAATATTACGAGAAAAAGGATATTATCAAATTCCTATTCCTATTTACATTTAAGTAATCATTTCCGATATTGCCATTGCTCATATTATCCATGAAGTCTATGCTCATATCTATACTAATATTATAAAGAAGTAAAGTTTATGTGTTTGTTAAATTGTAAGGGGTGATCTCGGGATCTACTAAACCGATTTCAAAAATTCATTCACCAATGGTAAGCTATACATAGGCTATATCATGTCACATAGGCTATATTTTATCCCTGTATTCACACGGGAACGGGAACTACGCGGGTTAATCCGCGGGGCGCTGCTAGTCGTGAATAAGTATGAAAGTAACAAACTCTTTTAGGGGTAGTAAAATTTGAAATAGAGTCGATTTCTACGTGTTTTTCATTTAAAATAAAAACGTGGCAAAAAGTCTTCTAACTTGTAAATACTTAAATGGAACGTCAAAGAAACTACTGAGCTGATTTAGGACCTATTAATCTAAAAGGATATCCAGAAATCCGGAAAACGAAAATCCGGAAACTGTAGCAAAACACTACATTAACGGACTTTTGTCGTGGTTACAATTTTCTTTTACATTTTCTGACGTTTAGTTACAGTACTTTTATAAGTGTTTGTGTAATCAAAATAAATACGACGATCTCGATGGCAGATCGGTCACCATGCTGAATTGCTATCCGTTTGGTTGCGGGTTCGATTCCCGTGCGGGGTGAATATTTGTGTGAACCACAAATGTTTGTCTCGGTCTGGGTGTGTGTGAATGAGTGTGTGCGTAGTTTCTGATACCCTAGATACAAGTTTCGAACTTAGTTAGGGGTCAGTTACTATAGTGAGATGATGGCTTGAATGATTATGTTATGGTTATGTAATAAATATATAGCAAAAAAAGTATATATAATAGAAATATCAATGATTTAGTAGTAAGAATATAAAGACATTTAAAGTAAATAGCCAATTACTAACGTTAGGGTTTTCAGATAAGGAACCGTTTTCATTGAAATTCAGGTTTGAACTTCAGTTACGTGCTTTGATTGTAACGATAGGTAATAAGTATTACTAAGTGAACTTATTAGATTTAACATTGAACTTAGATTTGAACTTTGGCTTCTTAAAATGAATAGTATATGGAACTATTTTTTTGCCGCGTAAATAATAGTGTTACAGGAATTTCGGGTTAACAAGTTATAACATAACATAATCATTCACTACATCATCTCTGTGTCATTTGACCCCTAACTAAGTTCATAACTTGTATCTAGGGTATCAGAAACTACGCACACACTCATTCATACACACCCAGACCAAGACAAACATTTGTAGTTCACACAAATATTCGCAAGGGAATCGAACCCGCAACCTTACGGATGGCGGTCCAGCATGGATACCCATAATTATGTTATTTACGTATTACTTACTTACTTAATCCAGTTAAAAATCTATGGGTGTATGAAGAGGGTAATAACCATATTTTAATTTATATATAGTCCTCCTCATCGATTTCGACGACGGAGCCCTCTTTAAGCTATATTGATTGATAGATAGAAAATATAGTATATTATTATTATAAATTAATTATTTTGGTCTCTTTGATGAGCTCTTATATGGCTCGCTAGACCAAACTTCGTCTTAAATACCCTGTCGCAAGCGTTACAATAGAGTTGGCCCTCTGGGTTGTAGGTGTAATTGTAGGAAGGCTTGGGTCGCTCTTTAAGCTTTTGGCGTATTTATATCAGGCATATTTTAATACTAGTACAGTGACACGAAATTATAATCCCATTAATTTTCCAAAAGTATTTTTTTTATCTAAGTAATTGACAACATTCTGCTTTGAAAGTCGGATAAAGTAGTTTTCATTATAAATAACTAATTAACTATTGATTATCTACAAACTTTGTGACTCGACAACCTGTCTTTTGACACTTAAGTCCGAAGATTAACAAAGAGACTTCAATTTACTAAAACTTTGTAAAATTAATTTGAATTCAAGAGCCTTACCAACTAGACGAAAAGACAAGACTTACCTACTACAATTTTAAGATTTACGAGTACTAAAATTTTACTAAAGCGTGGAACTAAATTGAATTTGTGTCTATCAGTCAATAATGGGGACAAGACTTGGCTGTTTGATAGACATAATGCGATAAGGAATATTTTATAACATCAGGTAGCAAACGATTTGTACCGTCAGCAACAAAATCGTTTTTTATTAAAATAAATCTTTTCATACACTCAAATTACATATTAAGTACTTAATTTGATATATCTATTATAATTAACGGAATATTTACCAATATATGTACATGGTAAATATCCCGTTAATTTGTTTCGAGTTTTCGATATTTCATGAACATCCAAAAAATATGAATCTAATAACGACGAAAGTACTATTAATTAGAGAAGATTTCGTCTTAAAAAAATAATTCAACAGTAACGATCTCCTAAAAGATATATGATAGACATATATACATATGTACATATATAATCGCAACATCTAACTTATTTTTTGCGTTAATGGATAAAAATATGTATGTATAAGTCGATTTTCATTGCTAACTGTACCGGCTGAACACGCCAAGGAATATTAAACCTTATTAACTATATTGTCATTTATGTAAATTGTTAGACCGTAAAAGAAAAGCAATTAAGTTGAAAATTAATTAAAAGGAGCATGCATCTTCATTACATGTATTAGAATGAGTTGAGAAACCTAGCAAGTTTAAACTAACTAACAAGACTGCTTAATTGCTATTATAACGAGAAGAATCTATCCCGGTAACTCTCGTTGGAAACCTTAGTTCTAAAATCTGATCTCCAAGGAAACACGTATATCTTTACTTTTAGGGGGCATCCATTAATTACGTGAGGCGTTTTTGTCAATTTTTCGACCCCCTCTCCCCCCTTCGTGAGATATCGTAAGATTTTCCTTAACTCCCTCCCCCCTTCCCTAATCTCACGTGAGATTCTTGAAAACTTCTATTTGAACACTAAACGTGTTGGATTGTTGAAAAAAAAACTTGTTCTATTAGATACTTTTATTGAAGACTAGTATTTGCGAATATGAACGTAATTTAAAATTACAATCAACAATCAAACAATCAAAATTAAATAATTAATAACAAACAAAAAATATTTTATATTATAAAAAAATTACGTGATATTTGCCAAGACCCCCCCTCCCCCCTAAGTGAGATTTGGAAAGATTTAGCTTGTCCCCCTCCCCCCCTAGAACACCTCACGTAATTAATGGACGCCCCCTTAACAGAAACCTATGTAATATTAGTAAGCCACTAAAATCTAACTACTTATCTAAATATATATAACTCAAAGCTGACTGACTGACTGACATAGTGATCTATCAACGCACATCAAAAACCACTGGTCGGATCGGGCTGAAATTTGGCATGCAGGTAGATGTTATGACGTAGGCATCCGCTAAGAAGGATTTTCAAAGAAGGATATGAGTCCCCAACAATATGAGTCGACACGCAAAGAAGAAGAAGACTTACAGTTGAAGTTTGTTTGGTTGAACGCTACCTTAGGAATTACTGGTTGGATTAAAAAAAAACTTCCAGTGTTGGATAGGAGGGGCATCACGCCACAACCAGGTTAGCTGATAACCCAAATTATTATGATTAACGGGATATTTACCATGTTATTTATTTCGAGTCATGATCTCGGATGAACTGTTCATCCATGATTATGGCGCTTGCAACAGCGTCGAAATATCCGAAACTCGAAATAAATAATATTCATTGTAAATATCCCGTTAATCATAATAATTTGAGTGCTAATAACCAAGAAAACTATAAAAACTAGAGCTTAGAAATAACGTAACAAAAACTTACTTTGATATAAGATTTGACACGAAATTCTAACACTAATTGAAAGTGTCTAGACTTTCAAATTCAAGGTCTAGAATCTTTTTTTCCTTTATATAATGTAATTCAATATTATACAACACGACGACGACAATATAATAAATAAAATTGCTGACAGTGTTAGTACATAGGAGTACTTTATTATATTACGAAAAACAAATACTTAGGCCTAATATTTAAGGTAAATATATGAATAATTAATGCGCCGTATTTACTTATTCATAGAAATACCTTCTCTATATTCATGCCCTATGTATGTACATACATATGTTAAAGTCATACTTATACATAACATTACATAATCATTCACTACATCATCTCATTATAGTAACTGCCCCTAACTAAGTTCGAAACTTGCATCTAGATTCTAGGCCATGTTTGGCCATATACAAGTTCCGAACTTAGTTTCTAGGGTATCAGAAACGCACACACTCATTCACACACACACCCAGACCGAGATAAATATTTGTGGTTCACACTAATATTCACCCCGCACGGGAATCGAACCCTTATGGATGGCAGTCCGTCATGGTGACCACTCCACCACCTAGATGTTGGGGTGGTCACCATGACGCCATACCACACCACCAATACTATCTCTTTATAATACGAGTAGTATGTTAAGTGCTAACGTATCATATCAAAGCTGCTTGCAAAGTTTGGTGAACTTTGGTGTAATGATTGATGTTCCCTATTAGATCATTTTAAAACTATTCCAATAATTAAATAATATTAAGATACAAGTTTTTTTTGGATTCCTTTGAGGTCAACAGAAACAGGACACAACTTAGCTGTAATAAGAAAGGATATTTATTCCCGAAAAGGGGAATACGGGATGAATGTTTGATGGCGTCCAATGGGAAATCCACCAAGCACATTAGAACGTTACAAAGCAACAAAACTAATTTAAAATGTTCCTTTACACTTTTACTATTTGCTCAATTAAATTCCAGCACAGCGTGACTTTAAATGAATGAGACTCTTTGAATGTCAGAACGAGTTGAAGCTTTATTTCGTCTGTACTTAAAGTACGTACAATTTTAAAGCAACCAAGCGAAATTTCGTTTGATTTTTAGTCGGAAGATTGCTTAAAAGAGCGAATTTTCCTTTGTAATATTCCTAAAAAGACGTTCAAATTTTTTTCTTTGTTTTAATCAAATAAAAACGGCTTGAGATGGTAACCACTTATCCTATAATGTTGCTAAAATAATAATAGAAATCAATCTTTTAAATTAACTTAAAATAAAATTTTAGTTTTAAAAGTTTGTCATATGATTCCGCCATATTGAATTTAGAATGACGTCATAACCATATATTTTCACCCAAACAAGGATTACACAACATTTTAGCTCAATCGGATAGTTGTTTTTAAATTCAGTTGCTAGTTGTGACCTAAATAAACACACTACGAACATTGCAATTTCAATAAAAGCTTTTAAAACTGAGTCTTATTTTCAAACAAATAAACTTGATTGGTAGAAATTGTTGACAAAAATAAGCGACCTCGGAGTTGATTTGATTTCGTGCCGATACCGTCCTTTCCTTGTTCTATTATTATGTCACGTCACACAAAACGGATTTCGGTTTATACTTAAGCTTAACTTGTAATAACAAAATAGGTAAGACTTTGGGGTATTCGATATCGTTACTTGGTTTACATAGTGAATGTATTTTATTTAGCTGACTATTTAGCTGACTGAAGCGAAAAAGGGATAAAAATTAAAACAAACCTGCGACTGAAGCTACGAATCCGGCAATTAATGCTACGAACACCAAGTCTGATGCTACGAGTCCCGTGACTGACGCTACGAATCCCTTGACTAATGCTACGAATCCCTTAACTAATGCTACGAATCCCTTGACTAATGTTACGAATCCTGTCTGATACTACGAATACCATGTCTGATGCTCGTAGCATCAGACATGGTATTCGTAGTATCAAATCAGTTCAGCCGTTCTTGAGTTATAAATAGTGTAACTAACACGACTAACTTTTTTATACATACATACGAGTATATAGATTTTCAATATTTACTGATATATCGTATATTTTCGTTGGTTAAAGAAATCTGTGTCTTACCGCAATCAACAGCGAGAAAGTCTCCTGGCTGACTGGTTTGTTCCCGAGGTACTTCTGCTTGATCTTGGCTGCGACATCAGATCGTTGGCTCAGAGGTAACGTGTCATTGTACTCGAATATGTTGCTGGCAAGCCTTTCCCAGTTGTTCTCCAATTCAGAGAGAATTCCCGGCTCGGTTTGGTACGCTGTAAAGTATAAAATTCTAGCTAAATACATATTTCAGAATAATTAGGCTAGAATGTTTAATGTGATGCGGTTAAATGCACAATTATCGTGATTTCGATCTAAATGACTAATAAATCTAAAGCGCATGTATTGGCCAAAATCAATGTGCAGCATAGGCATTTAGAAAAACAGAATGTTTGGATAATAGCAGAGATTAAGCAGCAGTTGCAAATATTAGTTGCACCTGTTACACCGAAAAGAAAACTCCTGTTAAGGATGGATTGCAAATTCATTATTAACCCTGTCCTATCCAATTTGACTAAAGCTAAGAGTGTTACTCTTATCAGAGTAAAAGGTGCAACCAGGGGCCTAAGTCTGCAATTTGACATTATTGATCAGACAATATGTTGATATTGAGGCACCATAACGAGAGTGTCAGAAATTTGGTATTCTGCTAAAATTTATTCATATGGCTATGGTGTCTCAGTGGTCTTTGTTTGTTATATAATTTTTTTGTCAAATAAACGTCAGAATACTGTTTTCATGACCACCATCGATCAAGTTTTATAAAGCTATTGAGAACAAATGACAAAAAACGGCCATAATGTTGGTATTAAAATACATTTGAGTAGCATTATCACAGCTTAATAGTTTAGAGAATCGGGGCCCTGGGCTGTAGCTAGAGTCGAATTTGAGGCAGGGCAGCATTGTTTACGGGGAGGGCGAAAAAGCTCCACTAATACTCGAGTTCTATATTCAATAGCTATTCGGAGCCAACAAAATATTAAGAACTATTGAACTTACTCCAGATTTGGATGTATTAGAGATCCACGTCTGAGTGAGAATGAATGAGGTAGGCGCGTTGTGATTTCATGGTAGGACATTGTGGATTTTAAGGTAGGGAATTGCCTCACAATGCAGGGGGCTTGCCCCCCCCTGCTACGGCCCTGGGTGCAAATCCCTTCAACAGTTTCTATACTCTACAAACAAACAAATTCTTACCAGCAGCAGGATACAATCCTTCCTCAGAAGTGACCGATGCGATGAGCGGTACGTTCATCATAGCACCAGACTTCGCAGCGTGGTATGGATACTGTGACAGGAACGGGTTCTTGACACCAGAAGTTTCGGTCGTTGGAGTAAACGGAGTGAACATGTGGACTTTCCATTCCTGGGGAAAGAGAGAACATTTATTTATCCTTGGAACAACAAACTTATTTATCACTACATTTTTGTAATACTAAGCCCTCCGCCGCGTTTCTGTCTCTCTGTTTGCGATAAACTCTAAAACTTTTGATAGTCTAGCTAGCGTTTTAACCCATGGATTGAGTAGTTCTTGAGGCAGGTTTTAGTATAGTTTCACACCCATATTCTTACGGGAATGGGAACAAGTTAGTAAAATAAAAATATCAAGACGCAGAGTAAGAGATAGCGTTTCGACCGGGTACGGAACCGAAGTTTCGTAGCCGTTCCATATTTTCCTTGTATGGAACTAGTTCCGACAATGTTTAATTTAAAATTAAGTTTCTCTGAATTTTTTTCACATTTTATAGTTTCTAATTTACTTAATCTTATTTTAGTCTACCAAACTCATTTGGAAAAAATACTAACTATATATACCTTAATGTGTTTACATTCATTGTGACCTGTATTCTAATTACACCTAATCGTCTTATTATACAAACAAAATCGGTTCTAAATTGTCTATTGTATTCAAATTACATCTGTGATCATTAAATGTTTCCGTTAAAATATTTTAGTATCATAAAGTGATTGAATGAGTCGTAAAATCCAATAAAGTGTTTAGTTAAAGAGGAAACCTTCCTATTATTAAGTTGTTTTTCATTGACAGTCGTTACGTGTAAATACCCTTACATAAAACAGGTATTTTTCCCTTCAAATATTATTTTCATAAAGATCACCCACATCAAATGAAATCGTATTGTACGTGGTAAGTACTGTTACGTATAAATATTGCTGACCAAACTCAGAACCTTTCCACTACTTTAACATATGGATTGCTTGGTATTATTGCCTAGCCTACTTATATTTATTCAATTGAATTGAATTGAATTGAATTGAATTGAATTGAATTGAATTGCCTAGCCTACTTATATAAAACTAGCTGTGCCCCGCGGTTTCACCCGCGTAGTTCCCGTTCATGTGGGAATTTCGAGATAAAACATAGTTCTTTCCCGGACCATAAGCTACCCCTGTACCAAATTTAAAGTCAATCGGTTTAGTAGTTTAGCCGTGAAAAGGTAACAGACAGACAGACAGAGTTACTTTCGCATTTATAATATTAGTTAGGATGTGAGATACAGTTAAGTACTTTTACTTAGCTTAACTTAACTGTAACATTATATTAATTTAATAGGCATTAACTGTCTTCCAAAAGACACGTTAATCCGTGGCTTCGGTCCCGGTTATCGTTTTAACATCATCGACAGTCGTTATGGGTACTTAGAGCCCTTAAAATTCAAACAGTACACAGGCTGGAGGGGTGTAGTTATGGAAAACAGCCTTCTTAAAATTATCTTATAACTGGCTTTACGCTGTGGTTTCACCCGTATTTTTATACATTAAAACGTTCCTCTTGAATTACTCTATCTATTGGTAAGTGCTTTAAAATCCGTTGCGTAGTTTAAAAGATCTAGACATGCAAACAGCAAAGCGTCTTTTTTATCCGAATCCTAACTAATATTATAAATGCGAAAGTAACTCTGTCTGTCTATCTGTCTGTCTGTCTGTTACCTTTTCACGGCTACACTACTGAACCGATTGACTTGAAATTTGGTACAGGGGTAGCTTGTGATCCGGGAAAGAACATAGGCTATGTTTTATCCCGAAATTCCCTCGGAATTGGGAACTACGCGGGTGAAACCGCGGGGCACAGCTGGTACTAAATAAAGTATTTTGATACGTTTCCTCTTTTTGGTTTTTTCTTCTGCATAAAAAATACGAGTACATATATATTGGAAGCCTCCCTGTCTATTTATAATGTGTTTTACGGAGCTGCGTGTACAGCAACTCATTAATGTTTCACACAAACATGCTCACTCGCTCAGTATAAATTTATATCCACGTAATCCGATGAATTGTTAATTAATGTTAATCTTGAGACGGAATTACGGTAAAAGGTAGCTCTACTTCAAGTTTAAGGTATAAGTACACTTAAACTATATTACTTCCATATCTATATCTATACTACGCTACTCATTATTATACTGTGCCTATACATAAGTAGGTTGAATGTATAGGCGTTTGTGAAATTCCAAAACTCAAAACTCGATTGAATTTCCCATTTAGTTTTTCTCAAAACTTTAAAACTTAACAGGTACCAGGATTTGACCTCAGTAGCTCATCAGTTAGTAATAGGTGTAGCGCCAAGGTTCGATACGGTCCTATGCCCGAAGAGTTGGAGAGGACGACCTCGATGGCAGAGTGGTCATCATGCCGGACTGCCATCCGTAAGGTTGCGGGTTCGATTCCCGTGCGGGGTGAATATTTGTGTGAACCACAAATGTTTGTCTCGGTTTGGGTGTGTGTGTTTGTATGTGTGCGTAGTTTCTGATGCCCTAGATACAAGTTTCGAACTTAGTTAAGGGTCAGTTACTATAATGAGATGATGGAGTGAATGATTATTTATAAAAGATCTTAATACCTCCAACAATCTTAAGTAAGTAAAGTAAACAAAAAGTAATATTGTATCCCAATAATATAGCAGAATAGGAGGCTGTTCTCTTTAAGTCACAAAACTCGTAAGAAGTTTAACTAAGTCTGAGCAACAAGTATCCCGGTATTATTGATCGTAGCGTTCCGTACGTAAAATTTAATATGGCTGCAAGAGTGGCCCGGGAAAACGGACCTCAGTAGATATACTCTGTTTCTTTGTTCGCTCTCTTGTGATGAGAAACCTTTATTATAATACATAATATTATATACCTAGGTACCTTGGGATAAGCAACCTTTAATAAAGAATAGAAGAACTAGCTGTGCCCCCCGGTTTTACTCGCGTAGTTCCCGTTCCCGTGGGAATTTCAGGATAAAAAGTATCTTATGTGTATTCTTAGACCTACTGAATATGCATATAAAATTTGTTAAAAATCAGTAAAGCCGTTTCGGAGGAGCACGGTAACTAACATTGTGACACGAGAATTTTATATATAAGATACACCAGACTGTACAACATAACATTATCATAATAATAACTTGATTTGTATGAAGATATTTTCATATAAGAATTTAGTGTTTTTCTCGTGGAAATTTTCCTATAATATTCCGCAGACATGGAAAAGTAAAATTTTAATTAATTTTGTTATAAAATAATATTACATAATCAAATTCTGAATCCTCTTTCTAAATTAACTGACCCTGTATGTATGTACTCAAGCGGGTAGTTTCCCTAATTAGATCTCTATTATTTGAGTGCTACGGCGTGCTGTTATATGTTATGGTACTTGATTAAACTTTTGAGGGCTCTAAGGCCATAGCAGATTTCGCGCGTATACGCGATTCAAACAAAATTCGATCGCAACCTTGTAATCTAAGCAGACGGGGCGATCGCGCGTTTCAGGAACGTGCGTCGTCTGCGCGCTTAAAAAACGCCGTGTGCTATGGCCCTAACTATTCAGTTAGAGCTCTGACGAAGTCTATCTGTCGAGTCGATGATGTTGGCTCGAAATCCGGGACTGACGGCCAAAATTTTGGCCTTAAGTGCTGTCCAAAACATACGCTTATGACATTAAAAGCCGCTTTGGTAACAGCCACCCATCACCATTTCGGTACTAGACGTTGCTTAATCATATGATTGCAAGTTATATACTGTTCATTTTAGTTAGCACTGGGCTTTGAGCCCTAAAAAGAATTAGAGACATATATCTGTAATTCGACTTTTATTCTAACTTTAAAGAGTTTATTACCGTAACATAAATTATTATTTGTCCGTAGCTTTTACAATAAAAGCGAAGGAATTTTATGTTCCCTACAAATGTAAGCTACGTGATAGATTTTAATAATTAATGTGTCGTTAGAGCCTGACTCCTGAGGGTGACATTCATTACGACACTAAAACTACGTCAAGTAAAACAAATGGCTATCGGACGCCATTTTGTTTTGTAGTTCAACAACAGGAGGTCTGTACTTACATTTGGTTTGCTTGGTTGAAAATTGTAATTACATTTTTATTACTTTCCGGTTCTATTTGAAGCTTTCCTTTTAGATATTGGTGGAAAATTATCAAATACAGAGAGGCACATCCCTGTTGTAAAGTTTTATTATTTTATTTTGATAACTTCTTATACTCGTACAACAAAGTCGCTCTCGCTGTTTTATGTGCAAGTGCATACAAAATATTTCTTGAATTACAGTTAGCTATATCAAACGAATGCCCAATTTTCGATGCGTTTTTTTTAATTTGTCATAATCAATCAACATGTCTATCGAAATTCTGGGAAAATGACACATGGAGTAATAGTTATTAGCGAAACTGGCCAAGTGCGAGTCGAACTCGCGCACGAAAGGTTCCGTACCAAAAACGAACGTAATAGGGTCCCGTTTTTAATCTTTGGGACAGTACGGAACCCTAAAAATTGCTTTTAAATGTACTTTATCTGATATTTTTATGGTCAAAAGGTCAAAATAGTGCAAACAAAACTGACTCTTATCTGTCTGGACAAACAACTTTTATTTGCTCATCAAGACCAGTTATGAGGGAGAGTATTTGTACTATTAATAAATACCCTCTGTGCGGTTTATCTTTAAGCTGTCGGTTGACCGATAATTTTATCTTAATATAACATTTGCGGACGAATAACGTGTTTGTATTTGACAGCATGATATAATTAATTACTGGCTCGGCTACACGAATGTGAAAAAAGGCAGCCAGTTCCTAGTCGATTCTTCTTGGCATAGATAGGTATAGTTTTAACCCAAACATAACATTTATATTATAAAATTAATTAAGGTAGAATTCCAAGACGGGCCGCAGACCGCAAACCGCATCCGCAAACTACAGGCGACACACTTGTTTCTATCAACATCTATGAAAGAGCGCGTCGCGACTGCAGGCAGCAGTGTAGCCGCGCTCGGAATCAATTTCATAGATATTATTTTCATATAAACAAGTGTTGTCGCTTGCAGGTTTGCGGTTGCAGTTTGCGGTCTGCGGCCCGTCTTGGAATTGTACCTTTAAGTACTTTTTTACTTTCATATAGCAACTGACCTCTAGATAAACTAAATCCACAATTACTTTGCACGGGAATCGAACCCGCAAAATTTTACTTGGCAGTCTAACATACTAACCACTCTGCCACGGGTCATCCCTTAATACGAGTATAAATATCAAATTGTTGTAGAAATATAAGAAAAATACTCACAAACATCTCAATCTGTGCGTTAACAATAACTTCAGCTGGTCTATACTTGAGGCAGTCCAGGATCTCCCGGCTGGTTCCCGTGGGACATCCCACTATGGCCGCCAGAGCCTTCGCTTTCTGAGCGGGTTTGGCCGCGTGAGTCCATGAGGCGAACGATGCACCACTGAATGCAATACCGCGGTGGAATGTTCCTGAAGGTACAAAGTATACATTGGTAAATGGTTTATTGCCTTAGATAAATCGAGGAGCTTAGAGAATCGGTGCCTGGTTCGAACCACGCCATGTACAAATGTGTTTTCAAATTTCGAATTCATATGTACGTTTATTCGGCGCTCTTACGGTGAAGGAAAACATCGTGAGGAAACCTGCACGCACCTGCGAAGAAATTCTAAGGTTGTGTGTGACGTCGACTAACCCGCACTTGGCCAGCGTGATGAATGATGACTCGAGTAGCTTCAGTACTTTCTTCTTAGTACTTTCATAAATAGGGCATAAAAGGTACAAAAAGGACGAAGCAAGTGATGCTTCTACACAGATTGCGCTGGCAAAGTATGATGTTTTTGAACTATAACTAGCCAGAAAATCAATCCCGCGTATAGAGTTTTAACACAGACCAACACAAGTCTTGTTTAAATAAAATTAATATTTAAAATATGTATATATCAGACATAAAATTTTAAAAACAAATCCATTTAAAAGCTTTTTCCGTCGGTTCAAAACACTAATTTGAATTATAAGTGCTTAAACTAGTTTTTTGTTTATCCATGATCAAGTCAAGGCCAAGATGTTTTTTTATAAAACGAGTTTGTCTTAGTAACAACACTGAACCTTGAAAACCTAATCGCTTGTGTAATATTTATTAGATAACATGTCTATTTATCTTCAGATTGTAAGTTCATTGACATTTATAACCATCAAAACAAATATTATATCAATATGAAGAGTTTGTTTGCGCTAATGTAAAGGTGGTCATTGACGAGTCGAGACGAGTCAGTCGAACTGATCAGTTGAACTGGCGTCCATCCAGAAATGGTCGTCAATCACCGGAGCGATTTCAGATTCCAGTGGGTAAATCTAGTTGGCCTAAAACTTTTGGAGTGACGCCACAGTTTTATGTCTGGACTGATCAGTTCAACTGACTCGACAATGACCACCTTTATAACGATGAAGAGTTTTTTATAACGCGCTAAGGAATTAGATAGAGAATTATTTTTTTATTGGAATAGATGTTATGGAGGTAAGTTATGGGTTATGTGTTAAATAATTTTAATGTAATGCTCCGTCTATTGTCATGTAGACTATGCCTATCCACCTGCTTGAAGGGAGAACTTATAAAGATGAATGACACAACGTGTGTGGTACCAAACTATATTTTTTTATTATGTCAAGTAAGGATGCGTGAAAATTGTCTTGTATGACTCAGATAAAATACAATTTTCATGTAAGTACTTAAATGAGAAGAATTATGTCGAGTCTACGTAAGAAAAAATCTTGTCTGTTTCGTACAAGAAAAAATCTAGTATTTACATGAAAATTTTATCTTATCTGAGTCAGACAAGACTTTCTTACCGTGGACCCGCGGCCTAAGGCTAAGACGAAGACTATTTTCGAACCTTTGTTTGTTTCTTGTCTTAAAGTGATAGAGTCTTAAATAACTCTATTGAAAAATCACAAACGATTTGAATTTGTCAGCGCTGTCCGGGGTGTCTCGCCCTGGGCAGCAGGAGCTGAGCCACAACTTTTGCTTTAATTATTATTACTGTTTGTTTAATTTTCTTTTTTTGTACAAGTAAGCAATAATTTTTTTTTTATTTTATTTTAAGTAGTAATCGATGCTGTCTGTAAGAGTTTGAGTATATTTTTTTAGTTTTCAATTCTTTCGGATCAAAAAAAACAACGAAGGAAGAAGTTTCTCAACCTTATGACTCCACGTACCCCTGTTAAAAACAGATGACAGAGAATCTCTTCTTTCTATCAAGCTGCCAAAAAATGAATCAAAGACAATCTTTTTAAAGCTAAAAGAAATGTACAAAAGCCTACCAATCAAGTAGGCAACCTTTTTAAATTAGGTTAACGAGATCAATATCTACGATCACAATCATCCATCCAACATTACGTAAGTCTTGTCACGAACTTACTACAGACTTACGGTGACTCCCTGGGGGTTTGATAACCCCATTTTGAGAAACTCTGCCTTTCTACACTACTATTATAAAGAGGAATGATTTGTATTTTTGTAATGAATAAACTCAAAAACTACTGTGCCGATCTCAAAAATTCTCATTTTAAAAGCTACATTCACCCTGAGTAACATAAGCTATATTTTATCCCCTTCTTCTTAGCGTGTTGACTCATATTTTTGAGGACCAAAACTCGGCCAACGATATATATTTTATCCTCTTATTCCTAAGGAAACGGGAACCACGCGGGTTAAACGGGGAACCGCGAGACGGCGCTAGTAGATAATATAAAGAACTGAGTAATAAAAAAATATTAATTAACTAACAGCAAGAAGTAAACAAAATAATAAAGAACCATTTAACTTATTAATTAAGTTTACAATGAAACAGGTATTTATTTTTCATTAATCAATTTTAATTGCATCTTCGCGGTGAGAGAACGTTCTAGATGTACTACATTGTTAGTTCAACTCGCTAATTACACTTACGTTATTAAATTAACTTTGTAACTGTTTGTTTTCAGAGATAATATGTACCATTTGTTATCCTGTGTTATCTTTATATTCTTAGTTTATTTATATAGTTTCTTTGTGTATAGTTCAAAGACTTTAAGGTGAAAAGACCTTTGTTTCTGTAAGTATATTTGTGAAATGAATATAGAAATAGCTCTGTTTGTACGTTTTATCTGCGGGGTTTTGTCCCGTTGCAGGATTAAAGATATCCATTGTGCAATGTTTTATTGATGATTGTAAGAAACATTTGTAGGTACACTATAGTTATTATCGATTGAATTGTTTTTTTGCGTGAAGGAACACCGAGCATTCATCTGTCATCACAAAGGCATTACAGAAAATCCACTGTGCAGAGTCAGTGGAAGGAACAACGAACATGCAGCTTCTTCTTCTTCTTCAGCCTGTTGCCACCCAATGCTGAATGTAGGACATGAACATGCTGCTTGAATATGAACAACTAACGATGTATACAGATGACTACACCTCGGACTACAACCAGCTTCAGGACAGTAACCTGATGGGACTGATCGGCTTCGTGGCAATTTCACCCAAAACGGACGCAACTGAGCCATCTAATTGCGGAGAAGAGTCCTTACAAGTAATAAGCATATAAAAAAGCGCCTGACTACAAGTAATAGGTATAAAATTGATTATTTCACCTCTAGACAAAGGCGACAGGTACTGGTAGTTGACGCTGGCTCCACCCGCAGAGCACCCAGTCAGCGTGATGCTGTCAGGGTTACCACCGAACAGCATGATGTTGTTCCGGATCCAGTGGAGGGCGAAGGATTGGTCTTTGAGACCGTTGTTGCCAGGTATCACTTCATCGCCAGTACTTAGGAAACCTATGAAAATGAAAAAGTTATGTTTGATGCAATATTGCCTTGTGGTTTTCATCTGATTTGTGCACATTTTTATGTCCCGTAGGAGTTTCAGGATTAAAATTGTGTGCTATTTCTGGTTGTTTGGAATTTGTATCTATTTTTATTCTGTCAGGATAGTAAACGGTGCTATTTGGTAGTTATAAGGTAGGTACCAAATTTCAACTAAATCTGTTCAGAAGTTTCCACGTGAAAGAGTGATTTGGTCTCACTAGTTCGATCTATTCATCAATCTACTGGGAATATTTTTTTCGCATTTCGAACGTTGATTAACTAACATCCATTCATTCATTTATCCATCTTCACTTTCGCATGTAAACATCCTTGTATGTATACTCGTACATACTATAATAGGTGCAAAAGCTGTTACTTAAGAAGACTGCCTAAATCAACTATTACAACTGTAAAGTTATCTTATAGATACTGTAACTCAAATTAATACTTACCAAGCGGTCCCAATCTGTAGTTAAGAGTGACTACAACAATATCTCTGTCCATTAAGTGTGAGGGATCATACACGTCTCCCTGGCCGTACATGAAGGCCCCTCCATGTATGAAGACTACCACTGGCAGGTTGGCACCAGGGTTAGGCTTTGGCGAGAACACGTTCACGAATAGGCAGTTCTCGCTTCCTGGAACGAAGAGTTTTTGGAGTTAATGATGTTTTTATTCCAGAAAAAGGTTTTATTTGGAGTTAATAATGATGTTTTTTATGGTAGTAAAAGATTTTTTTTGGAGTCAGCCAAGAAAATGATTGTGATGGTAAAACAAGATTTTTGTAATCGAGAAAATCATTTTTATGAAAGATAAGAACTTGATTTTTCTTGGTGTCAAGAAAATTATGTTATGGCATCTTGGAGTCGGTGATGACTGTTAATCGATTTATTTATTTTTCTACTTTAATTACATTCTTCTTAATTTTAAAATTATTTTTATATCTTTACATGGGAGTCAAGTGAAATTAAAGGGTTTAATCAAAATGTTAGTGTAAATCAAGTTATTAGATTTTGTAACTAATTAAAGTTTGTATTTCTTGAACAAATTAAGTTATGAGATAAGTTGTAATTGAGTCTAAAACAAACTGACACCTTCTTGGAATGAGTTTTGTTTACCTCTGTTTTATTATTAACTAGCGGCGTCCCGCGGTTTCACCCGCGTAGTTCCCGTTCCCGTAGGAATATGGGGATAAATTTATGCTAAAACCTTCCCACTGAATCACTCTATCTATTAAAATAAACCGCATTAAAATCCGTTGCGTAGTTATAAAAATCTAAGCATACATAGGGACATGGGGACATAGGGACAGAGAAAGCGACTTTGTTTTATACTATGTAGTGACTAGTTTACGTAGCCGGTTTCACTTGTATGGCTTAAAATATGACATCAAAGTTGATATTCTGAGCTGCATATATTATTATGTGGTTTTTTTAATTTTACTAGCTCTGCCCCGTGGTTTTTCCCTAAACTTTTCCTCTTGAATCCCCCTACTTTTTTATACATAATAACAAATAACTATTCTTCACCCTTTCTTCACCGTAAGAGCGTCGATCAAGCGAACAAAACTCGAAAAATAACACAATTTTTTTGGCTTTCTAATAGAATCGGGAGAGTTGGAGATGTCTGGGGAGACCTTTGCCCAGCAGTGGAACGATGTAGGTTGAAAAAAAAATAAGCATAATACCTATGATACTCCTGACGAAGGGTTCGTATTGAAGACACGGAGACAGTTTCCTCGTGGCGTCCCATACTCCAACCCATGGTTTCAGTTGTTGGGGTTCCTGGCAATGAAAAACTTCAATCAATATTTATTTATTTATTTATGCATGTCACATGACAATAATATAATAGGTAATGTAATACATGAACATGTGACACCCCGTAAGGGTGCTTGCAATCGGAGGGCTACTACAGTTATTGATTAGAAGCTAATAATTAATTATTACTTAAGCTAATTAGTTACTTAAGCTAATATAATTAACTTTTTTCAATAACAATTTTCTTATTACTAAGACATAATTTAACAATTTCTTTTTTATTTTACGCAACTAAATCATCCTATGTAGATGCATAAGATGAATGCTTTTAATTTTTCCCGGCTTATATTTTTGTGCATGCTGTGGCATATAATCGAAAATACATTTACTTTTTATTTTAGACCAGCTATGCCCCGCAGTTTCTCTCGCGTAGTTCCCGTTCCCGTGGGAATTTCGGGATAAAAAGTATCCTATGTCCTTCTCCTGGTTCTTTGCTACCTCTCCACCAATTTTTAGCCAAATCAGTTTAGCCGTTCTTGAGTTATAAATAGTGTAACTAACACGGCTTTCTTTTATAATATAAATTTAGTTATTTATTGTAAGCGAAAATGTAATTTTCACTTATGTCCTAAATAAATAAATGCAAAAGCCAATGATGATGATGATTTTTCAAAGCAATTATAGAGACTTTGTCATCCGTGCTCAAAATTAGGGCCTTGATACCCAATATACCAATTATTTACTTGTATTTGTGAATAGTCTGATTTCAAAATAAGGTCTCTCCAATGTGGCCTTTGTGCAATTATTTTTGGTTAAACCAACTTAGACCTTTACTCATTGAATGGTAAACAAGTAGGTCCGACGTTAAAGAACCCTCGACGAAATACGGACACGTTAAAGAAATTAAAAAGTTTTACCAAAAAATATCTGGTACTAGCATATTACGAATAATAAGTATTTACAGCCACTTTATTAGGTAGAAATAAATAAAATTATGTTGACAGTTCGCGCTTATAATCAAATATTTCACCCCCTATCGTAAACAGGGCGATAAAGTTACATTTAATATAAGACTTTCTTACGGTTTCTTGTTATAATTAGGTTATATTTTTTTTACCGAATCCTTTTTATGTTGCTTAAGGATTTGTAATCCTTTAAGTGCTTACATTTATGACAAAAAAGGTATACTTATTTATTGTAATTTTCTTCACCCAGGTGCAATTAATGCAACTAAAATGATGAAATTTGGAGGGTAATTCCATCTTTTGTCATTTTACTTGGCAGAAAGGTCATTTAATCCTCAAAAAACATTAAATATAAAAATTTTAATAACCCCCATAACTTTTAAACGGTTCAACCGATTTTCATCAAACATGTCTAAGAACACTCGCAAGTCTGCTTTAATACAAAAAAAACTAATTTGAAATCGGTTCATCCGTTCGGGAGCTATGATGCCACAGACAGACAGACACACACACAGACACAGACACGTCAAACTTATAACACCCCTCTTTTTGCGTCGGGGGTTATAAAGACAATTGACGTTAACTGATTCATTTCACCAACGATCTATTAATTGAACGGCCAGCCCGGTTAAGTTGTTCGCATAGAGCAGGAATTTTGGCCCGCGGGACGTGGCTCACATTCCCTGCTCTGTGTGCCGTATCTTTGACCAAAACTAACATAAATAATTTATTTAAAAGAAAATGATTGTTGCAGTATCAACTTCAGGTTTTATGTTCTTTTTTTCATGTTTTTTATCATTATTATTATTTCTCAAAATTTGTTATTTAAAGTTCCTCAATTATTTTTTTAGCATAAGCTGCTTGTGTTATATACATAGTATCGATATGTGAAAACATGTAATTGGTTAATAGCTGTCTACTAAGTTTGTTGTGACTGTATATAAAATTAGAACGGTATGTTTTCCCTGGAAATAAAAAGAGCAATATCTCAATTTTTATGTGATCGTATATGTTTATAAAAGCCCACGACATAATTCATACATTTGAGAAGCATTTACTATTATTTATTTGTCTTTGTATTCTGAACAAAACGTATGATGGTTAATGCAACGACAATCTATCAATCTTCGACGTTATTGATAGGTTCCTTAAAGTGTTTGGGGTAGATCGTCTTACAAACAAAATTCCTTTCTAATAGTGGATATAGTTATGGCTTTATTCTGTACTATATTTGAACCGTTGTTTTGCCAGTGAAATTCGATAATATTGCGCTTTTTTGTCTGCTTCACAAAAGTTTTTTGTCGGATTGTATGACTGTGCAATCATCTTAAATGTAAATTTTAAGGACCAAATTCAGTTTTGATATCTCTTTTAGGGTTCATGTTTATTTAAAGTTAATGTAGCTACGTCAATTCATTAATGATTACCATTTTCTAAAGTTTTCCATTAATATGTCACATATAGGTTGAAGAAACAATTTGAAAATGTCACTTGAAGAATTTGGCGCATATCCTAAACGCAAACGCATTTGTTGACTTCAGTTTCAATAGAAGTTTTATTTATATCTTGGTACTTTCTATCTGGGTTTTATTTCTTGAGAAGACAAACTATTCTAGATCAATTCTTTAATAAAATTCAATCTACACTAAAGTTATAAAGAGAAAAGATTTGATTGTTTGTGCCGAATAGGCTCCGAAACTACTGAACCGATTTCAATTTTTTTTACTAATGGAAAGCTAATTTATCAGTGCGTGACTTAATCTATATTTTATCCCCGTATTCCCACGGGAACGGGAACTACGCGGGTGAAACCACGGGGCGCTACTAGAAGAGGATAAATACACGATTAATACTATTTATAAAGTATCTCTATCAATTTGTAATGTTTTCCAAGTTCTTGAACCGATAATTGATTTATTTTATAGTGTACTAGCCACCGTTTCACCCACGGTTTCACCCACGTAGTTCCCGATCCCGTGGGAATTTCGGGATAAAAAGTATCCTATGTTCTTTCCCGGACCATAAGCTACCGCTGTACCAAATTTCAAGTCAATCGGTTCAGTAGTTTAGCCGTGAAAAGGTAACAGACAGACAGACAGAGTTACTTTCGCATTTATAATCTTAGTTAGGATTCACATAACTTTTATTAGTTAATTTTAATAAGTATTAATTTTTCAAAATTCTCATTGATCCGTTGAAGTTTGGCTATGTTGTCGTTGCAATCGATTATACATATTACTAGCCGCGCCCCGCGGTTTCACACGCGTAGTTCCCGTTCCCGTTCCCTTAGGAATTTCGGGATGAAAAATAGATGTTGGCCAATTCTCAGACCTACTGAATATGCTCACAAAATTTCATGAGAATCGGTCAAGCCGTTTCGGAGGAGTATGGCAACGAAAACTGTGACACGAGAATTTTATATATTAGATTTTAATAAGTACTTATTAATTTTTCATAAATCTCATTGAACCGTTGACGTTTGGCTATGTTGTCGTTTCAACCGATTTTATTATAAGGAGCAATTTATTTTTATACGGCAATTACTACATAACAAAACCACATTGACATAATATATTAAAAAACAAAATACTTTATGATTTATTCTTATCAAGAATTATTTTAACATTGTTTATAAATAGAACGAGTACTTATTCTTATTTAAATATCATATTTATCGGTCTTTTAGTTACTGGCATTGAAAGTCAATATTGTTTTTATTCGATTTTGCTTTTACCCCTGTATCCCTGTACCCCTGACCAAGGTTATAACTTAACATAACATAATCATTCACTACATCATCTCATTACAGTAACTGACCCCTAACTAAGTTTGTCACTTGTATCTAGGGTATCAGAAACTACGCACACAGTCATTCACACACACACACACACCCAGACCGAGACAAACATTTCAAATATTCACCCCGCACGGGAATCGAACCCGCCACTTAACGGATGGCAGTCCGGCATACTTTACCATCGAGGTCGTAATTTTAGTAAACTGAATATTGTTTTATTTACATACTAGCAGCGCCCCGCGGCTTCACCCGCGTAGTTCCCGTTTCCGTGGGAATTTTGGGATAAAAAGTATCCTATGTGTTATTCTGATGTATAAGCAAGATTATTGTAAAGTTTCATTAAAATCCATTCAGTAGATTTTGCGTGAAAGAGTAACAAACATCCATACATACAAACTTTCGCCTTTATAATATTAGTAGGATTAACATCAGTGTTTATAAAATGTTAACTCTCAAATAATGTCATGTCTCTGTTTATCATTTGACCTCTCACAATCACAATGTGTACAGAAATAGTTATTTAACGATTAATTTAACCTTTCGTTATCTATACTAATATTATAAGGAGGAATGATTTGTTTGTTTGTTTGTTTGTTTGTAATGAATAGGCTCCGAAACTACTGGACCGATTTCAAAAATTCTTTCACTAATGGAAAGCTAATTTATCAGTGCGTGACATAGGCTATATTTTATCCCCGTAATCCCACGGGAACGGGAATCTAAGTATAAATATAAACTATTACATAAAGCAAGTCTAACATTTGGTTTAACCAAAAAATTTCGTATAGCCCTCTGGGTTGTGAAGGTCTGATGGCCGTCGCTTCACGTAAAATACTGACATTCCGCCAAATCTGGTTAAACTGAAAACCGACCCCAAATAGACATGGGATAAAGGTTCAGAAAAGAAGAAGATTACATAAAGCAAGTAAGTATGTATAGTGTATGTCTGAGTAAAAGTTACTAAATGATTTCGGTTTTGGTTAACTGGTTAACTTTTGGTTAACGGTAATTGGTTAACTCACAGACATATTGGGAGTCGAAGAAAAACTTCTGGAAGAAACATAATGTTTTCGAGGGAATGTGAATGGCAGAGTGGTTAATCCGGCACCATGGCAGATTGCTAAATAAAGGGCTGCGGGTTCGATTCCCGTACGAAGTGAACACATTCTATTATACCCTCGAATCCCTAGATACAGGTAAAAGACAGATAACAAGCCTAGTTATGGTCCAGATGATATATGAAGATAATACATAGATTGATTTAAAAAAATAATACATGTGACTAGTGATTTTCATGTTTTGTTTACCTTTAATACACAATATCAATCTTAGTATTAACATGCCATCACACCATCGTAGACAAATGTAAACACTGAGAATGTTTGTTTCGTGTTACTAAGTGAGGTGTCAAACATGTTATGCTTACCTTGCTTTGAGTCTACACGTCTATAAGTAATACTACGAGTATAATATGTATTATAAAGCTGAATATGTAAGTTTGTTTGTTTGATTGAACGCGCATGTCTCAGGAACCCTAGATACGGATCCTGAGACTGTGTGCCTGAGTGCGAATTGAAAAATTCTGTGTTTTATAGCCTAATTATCGAGGAAAACTATGGGCTAAAACATCACGCTACGACCATACATACTTCGAAAAACTAAGGTTGTGTGTGAAACGACTAACTCGCACTTTGGCAGCGTGGTTGAACTAGTCAATCGATGCTAGATTCCAGCGATCGCCCTAGATTCAGGGTAAGCTTGAGCGCCTAGGCGGGGACATATATGAACTGACTACTTAGCTGTGCCTGTAATTTGGTATAAAATGTAACCTGTATCCTTTCTCATGCTCTTGACTATTTGTGTACCAAATTTTACTTAAATCGGTTTAGAATTTTTGACGTGAAATCGCGACAGATAGACAGAGTTACTTTCGCATTTATAATATTAGTAAGGATAAGGAAGATGATGATGAAATAAAATATGTATTTGCAATTAATAAATACTAGATAAACCATATCAAATAACGTTTAATGTATTTATTGGCTGGCACAGACTCTATTATAACCGGTTGGTTAAACCGCAGTCGCCGCTAATTGGACCAGTGTGTTATGGCTCCAATTAGAGTGACATTCATCAGGTTTCGAAGTACTACTAGTACGGGTATTGTTTCACGTTGTTTAGGTTACCTTTGCTTGTTATAAATGCGAAAATGAGTCTGTTTGAATGCGAATTATGCGTTGTTTGTTGGTTTCATTATGATGCTAATACGTCTTAAGAAAATGAACATGTAATTTTTAGTTATAAGTACTCTATTTTTATAAAATCTTCCATAATTATTATACTTATTCGTTGCCTTGATAACGAGTATAATTATGGAAACAAAACATATACAGAAAAGGTTACAGGACATAGTACCTAAGTCAGAAGAGAATCGAAGAACTCATTTAAAAATATGTATTTCCTTATCTTTAGATAGGTACTTGATATCCCGCGATAGCTGCTAGGAATAGCTAATCTATTCATAAATAAAACATGAAAATACAGTCCGCCAACAAAACTTTTGAACAATAAAAGAAACAAAAGAAGAAATCCTCTAATCACAAAAAGTTTAAACCTTCATTCTCACCAAGAAGGTTTAACGTATAAATCAGCAAAAAGTTTTTAATACAAAGTGTGTAGGAACGTATTTCATGAAAGAAATAAAAACCGAATCAGGTGTTTATCATGTCGGCTGGGTCGTAAAGAAGCAAATAGCAAATGGAAAAGGGTACTATTTATGTTATATTATGTTACTTTACTGTCTGTACATAGTAGGCTGTATATAGCAGAAGGCTGATTCAGGTTTGTAGTTTTATAGGGGCTTGATCCTGGTGATATACATCTTAAAATATATTAAAACTTACTCCTCTAGTATTATAAATGCGAAATATATAAGGATAAATGAATGTATATGTTTAAGGACTTATCAAAGTGTTTAAGTAACTCCTTCACATAAAAACTATTGAATGGATTAAGATGAAATTCGGTAGAGGTGCTCCTTATGGTAGAATACCCATCAACTCAATTTAATTCTGAAATTCTCACGGAATTCCGATATACTTACGTAAAACTACGGGGCACGGCAGAGCTAGTACGAGTATGTATAAACACTGACAGACTTCCCACGGAATCAGTTTACGCGCGCAGTAGATAACTAATATGAAACTTCGCGGGAGATATTCTATAAATAGTTATCTATCACTACATAGTATAAAACAAAGTCGCTTTCTCTGTCCCTATGTTGTATGCTTAGATCTTTAAAACTACGCAACGGATTTTGATGCGGTTTGTTTTAATAGATAGAGGGATTCAGTGGGAAGGTTTTTAGTATAATTTTATCCCATATTCCTACGGGAACGAGAACTACGCGGGTGAAACCGCCGGGGCGCCGCTAGTTAGATAATAAACTGTTGTCACATTTACAGCGTTGTTTGTGCTTCATATGGCACATAATGTAAACGAAAAGTTAGCAGATGAACTGCTATAGTGTTGTCCTATTATTTTAGTTAATTTAATTTCAATTATTTAGTCCTATAAAGTTCAAAAGTAATTTCAAACAAAGTTTTCTGTGGAGTTAATTGCACAAATGATCTTGTATTTGAGAAGGTTAAACTTTTTTCCGCATCTAAAGGAAAAAAGGATCTTCAATTCTTAGAAACCTTATTTTTTATATGCTTTATAAAAACAAAGTTTCTAAGAATTGAATTAAGTATCTATATAAAGAAGTATGTATGTATGTAATCCTACTAATCCTACTAATATTATAAAGGCGAAAGTTTGTATGTATGGATGTTTGTTACTCTTTCACGCAAAAACTACTGAATGGATTTTAATGAAACTTTACAATAATCTTGCTTATACATCAGAATAACACATAGGATACTTTTTATCCCAAAATTCCCACGGGAACGGGAACTACGCGGGTGAAGCCGCGGGGCGCTGCTAGTACATATTATAAAGCCGAATGTTTGTGAGTGTCGATGTATAGATGTTTGTTCATCTTTCACGCAAAAACTACTGAATGGATTTTAATGAAATTTGGTACAGATGTTCCTCACACCTAGGAATAACACATAGGATACATTTTATCCCAAAATTTCCACGGGATAAGGTTCCACGCGAGTATAACCGTGGGGCACAGCTAGTGTAATCATATTTAGCTAAGTATTAATTTTACATAGATAACGAGATGACTCTTAATTACCTGTCAAAGATTTACAAAACGTAATGTAGAAATAAAAAATATCCTATTTGACGTTTATTTATATTCAAACAATGGTGACTTTAAATAAGTACTGATTATCTACGCAATGCACGAAATAAACATGTTATTTTGCACATAATAATTATGTATTGTGTATGAGGTACAAGGTTAACTGCCCAATATTGTAACTAGTACCTAATTATAAAACTAAGTATGACTAACTGAATATCAATGTTTATTGATTGTTTGTTATACTTGATTTGCATTAATGATATTAATATTTTATTCGTTTATAAATAATCCTTACTAATATTATAAATGCGAAAGTAACTCTGTCTGTCTGTTACCTTTTCACGGCTAAACTACTGAACCGATAGACTTGAAATTTAGTACAGGGGTAGCTTATGTTCCGGGGAAGAACATAGGCTATGTTTTATCCCGAAATTCCTACAGGAACGGGAACTACGCGGGTCAAACCGCGGGGCACAGCTAGTTACTTAATAAACATTCGAAATTTTGACCATAGCAAATAATATAATTACTTAATTATCTAGTAGGTGTGCCTCTCAGTTTCACCCACATTTTTTTTTACTGAAAATGAATCTGCGAAGAACGTTAGGTATCGCCTCATGAAATAAGTAGGTAGGTAGGGTAAGTTCGCCGGTTCGCGTCCATGTACCGGTTCGCGTCCACTTTAAGGATCTCCCTTTAAAAATAAGTAAACTAACACACCAATTAAACAAATAGACATTACTGCTAATACTTCAATGTATAAGGAGCACACACGCATGGACAAAAGGTCCGTGCGACAAACCAATCCCGTAAAAAAAAATATTTAATCTGACTGGTAGTCAAGGTAGAGCGTTTGCGCGGTATTTTTAGGAAACAAGTAGTGTGTAGCGGCGCGTTCGATGGTAAGTTTTTAATAGTTTTATGTGAATTTTAGGATACATAGCTGTTTCTAGACTTTAATAATGAAAAAAGGAATAATATTATTTATGAATTTGTTAATGTTTTTCATATTTAACGAATAAAATAAGGTGGACGCGAATTGCTACATCGAATATACAAAATTTCCGGTTTGCGTCCGCAATGGACGCAAACTACACCTACAGGTGATAGTAGTAAACCAAATTGCGTCCACTATTGTCGTCAAATAAATACGATTGACTTGCTATATAATTATAATTTTAAATGTATTAATTATTTATATATTTATTTATTTTGTTATATCTTAAGTTTTTACAATATAAAATTAATTATTATTACCGTATTTTTTTTATGAAGACTATGTGTTTATAATTAATTTTTTAAATGAAATGCGTAATATCTTTCGTTTTTTTTTTCTAAATAGAATATCTCTCTCTCTCTCTCTCTCTTCTTGTCTCCGAAGAACTCATCTTATTTAAAATGAGTTCTGAAAGAAGAAGTACATTCACAGAAGACAAGTTAAAGAAAGCGTTAAATTAATTTCGAGAGAAGATTAAATCGATAAGACACATATGTATACTATTCCCAAGACCACAATATTGAACAAAATCAGTGGGTGCAGATCAGATGGAGTAAAGTAACTGGGACTATTTGGACAGTATTGGAAGAAACCATCGAGCTCCTGGAATAGAAAGACCTTGGCATCAACATCGCCTTCACCTTCCATTTGCCAACGACATCGAAGTCATGGCAAAATCGGTGGAAGACCTGGAAGCCTGGGACAAATTCTCGCTGACTTCGACGGAGTTTCTCATCAGATCGGCCTTAAAATAAACATGCAAAAGACGAAAATCATGTCGAATGTTCATGTTGCGACGAATTCTATTCTGAAGTTGATGGCGAATATATCTACCTAGCACAAACGGTCCAATTAGGTAAGTCAAGAAAATGGTCAATCGTCGAATCTAACTCGGCTGGGCAGTGTTTGGGAAATTACGAAGCGTCTTCTCATCAAAAACACCTCAGTTCCTAAGGACAAAAGTCTTCAACCAGTGTGTGTTACCAGCGATGACCTACAGAACTGAGACGTGGTCTCTTACTATGACCTAATCATAAATCTCAGAGTTACTCAGCGTGCTATGGAATGGAAAGGGCTATGCTTGGCGTTTCCCTGCGTGATCGTATCCGCAACGAGGTGATACGCAGGAGATTGAAGGTGCGACCACCTTTGTTCTCCTGCGGTGACAATGGGTAGGGCACATAGCAAGGAGAACTGACGGCCGATGGAGAAGCTAGGTTCTCCAACAATGGAGACCACGTACTTGGAAGCGCAGTGAAGGAAGACCGCCTACCCGATGGAAAGACAACCTGGTAAAGTTTGCCTGCATTGCATGCTGACTGTAATCAACCATCCCCACTGGAAATCATTGGGAGAGGCCTATGTCCAGAAGTGGACAAACATAGGCTGATGATGATGATTGAACAGTATTAAAACACGATACAAGGTGGAAGAAGGAAGAGTTTTAGTGAATAGTATGCCTCAAGAACGTTACTTAGACCGATAGACGGGTCAGATCTCATTTTTTTAAGTGATGATTGTAGTGATAATAATGTATTTAATAATAATAATATCTATTCAATATTTATATTCTTAAAGAAATTGTTAAAATACAATCTTTCTTTACAAATTCATATAAATATCACCCCTTTATTCCTTTACTAAGCTAGTGGACGCAAACCGGTTCATAGGTGGACGCGATTTGGATTTTTTGGACGCAAACCGGCGAAAACGGCTATTTCTGATATTTCTCTATTTAACAAAAAAACCAAAGATATATTTAACAAAACTAAAAGTTAATCTTAAAATAGACTATATAACGAACATATTAAATATTTTTCTACATAGAAATGAGTGCTGGGATATTTTTATAATCGCCGTCAAACTCGCCAACTGCACTAAATGGACGCGAACCGGCGAACTTACCCTATGTACTTATTGTTTAATCGTGAATCGTGATAGTTAAAAAAATTTAAACAATATACTTAATCATAATTTTTCTGTGGACTAATTTGGATAATATTAAAACTGTTACGAATATACTTATTTTCAAATTTTAAATCATTAAAAGTACCTCCTAATTGGTAGTAAAATGGTGTGTGAATTAATAGTAATATTAGAATTACATTTTTATTACCTACCTACCATGTAATAATTAATTAAGTTCTACAGTAAATAAATATGTTTTTTTTAAAAAGACAAATATTTTACAAAATATTGTTTCCAACCAAATCATATTATTAAAAATAAATATCTCACCCGAAATCTATATTTTCCGACGGGCGGCCTCGCGTATGGGATCCCATGGAAGCTTGCATAGGTCCTGCCATTCGTGGAGACTTTCCATGCCCCTTGAATTTGCCCATGAGGGACCCTGACAGTGGGCCCTTCAGCCAACGCAGCTGTCAACGAAATTAAAAATACAAATAACCGCAAAGCCGCCATCTTGGAACGTGCGCCCGCGCCGGTTTTAAACGCGACACTGAGTATAGACGCGGCTATTCTGATGTTATTTTTTTATCTTGTTTGCTAGTAAGTACTATCCCACCAAAAACATTCTGTAAAAAACTAGCCAAGTCTCGATGGAGCTGCTTGTTTATCTCTAAAAAGTAATGAAATCTAGACAAAGTCGTGCCAAGACTTCCAAGAGTTCCTTACTGCGATTTCTTTATTATTATAGTTAATGTTGTGTGACTTGGCCGTTCAAGGGTACACATGTACACAAGGGTACAAAACTAGGTGCTCCATGACACTATTGCACCAATCTGTCGCCAGAACCGCTACCCATTGACGATAGAAAATTGCCACTTAAATAACGTTGATTCAATATCCAGTCCATTGTAGGCTTGATAAAGCTGCGTATTTCAATAATGTTATAACATTACGTGTAAAAAAAAATTACTTGTACCCACTACTAACGTTTTAAACAATGTTCAACGGCCAAGTCACACAACATTAACTATAATAATAAAGAAATCGCAGTAAGGAACTCTTGGAAGTCTTGGCACGACTTTGTCTAGATTTCATTACTTTTTAGAGATAAACAAGCAGCTCCATCGAGACTTGGCTAGTTTTTTACAGAATGTTTTTGGTGGGATTTCATTTATTTTTGTTGAAACGTGTTTATATTGATTTATTTTATTAGATTTCCTTATTTGACACGTTTTTTCTTTTTAGGAGTAGTATTTTATTATTAAGCGCCCCGCGGTTTCATCCGCGTAGTTCCCGTTCGCGTTTCGGTGGGAATTTCGGGATAAAAAGTATCCTATGTTATTCTCCTGGCTCTAAGCTACCTCCCCACCAATTGTCAGCCAAATCAGTACAGCTTTTCTAGAATTATAATTCCCGTTCCCATTCCCGTGAGAATTTCGGGATTAAAAGTATTCTATGTGCTTCTCCTGGTTCTAAGCTACCTCCCCACCAATTTTCAGCCAAATCAATTCAGCCGTTCTTGAGTTATAAATTCCTGTTCCTAATCCCGTGGGAATTTCAGGATTAAAAGTATTCTATGTTCTTCTCCTGGTTTTAAGCTACCTCCCCACCAATTTTCAGCCAAATCAGTTCAGCCATTCTTGAGTTATAAATTCCCGTTCCCATTCCCGTGGGAATTTCGGGATTCAAAGTATTCTATGTTCTTCTCCTGGTTCTAAGCTACCTTCCCACCAATTTTCAGACAAATCAATACAGCCGTTCTTGATTTTTAAAGTCCCGTTCCCAATCCCGTGGGAATTTCGGGATTAAAGGTATCTTATGTTCTTTTCCTAGTTCTAAGCTACCTCCCCACCAATTTTCAGCCAAATCAGTTCAGCCGTTCTTGAGTTACAATTCCCGTTCCCGATCCCGTATAACTCCCGTTCCCGTTCGATTATCCTAGTTTTTATAGTTTTCCCTTTATGTTGTCATTAAACCCTAACTCTGTACCAAATTTCAGCTCTCTAAGTTTATGGGAAGTACTAGTTCTATTTTGATGATCATGAGTGAGTGAGTGAGTGAGTGAGTGAGTGAGTGAGTGTCTGTCATAAATACGAAACTTTGCTTTCGCATAACTTCGGAACTAAATGACCTACAGACTTGAAATTTTATTTTAAGTATGTGATTGTATAGCTTACTGGATGACGAAAATTTCAGCGTTCTGGGCTTATCCAGAGGTTCTTAAATAGGGGCCTGAAAATGCGGCGAAAGGGTTCCTGTAAAGGATGGTACGGCAGTGTTTGCTTCGCGCTCGACTTGGCGGGGGGCACTGCCGTGCCCCCAGATGTATAGCTTACTGGATGACGAAAATTTCAGCGTTCTGGGCTTATCCAGAGGTTCTTAAATAGGGGCCTGAAAATGCGGCGAAAGGGTTCCTGTAAAGGATGGTACGGCAGTGTTTGCTTCGCGCTCGACTTGGCGGGGGGCACTGCCGTGCCCCCAGATTGATAGCGATATTAATTTATTTTGGTTTAAAATGTATATTATTAGGTTGGATAGATAATTAATTGTGGTAACTTGTTCTTGTCATATAAGTAATGTAATATTTATGAGAATTTAATTGTTTTAGGTAACTAGTTTACGTTTGCGGCATCACCTGCTTTAATTTGGTACTTTATATTTAGTATGTTCTTCTTCTTTTCCGAACCTTTATCCCATGTCTATTTTGGGGTCGGTTTTCAGTTTTAACCAGATTTAGCGGAATGTCAGTATTTTACGTGAAGCGACTGCCATCAGACCTTCACAACCCAGAGGGCTATACGACATTCTTGGTTAAACTGAATGTTATACTTTTGAGGGCTCTAACTACCCGTAACGACTGTCGATGATGTTAGTACGACAACCGGGACCGACGGCTTTACGTGCCCTCCGAAGCACGGAAACGCTCATGAAATTAAAAGTCATTTTTAGTAATGACCCATCACAGTCATGACGGTGCCAGACGTTGCTTAACCACACGGATCACAAGTGATCCGCGGGTAGCACTGGGCCATGAGCGCTTCATATTTAGTATGTTCTTCGATAACCCTATATTTTGCCACGACGAAATATTATTCTAAACTAAGTTGACAACTGTGTAGTAATCCTGCCTTTTTAACCAGAGGAAATGCGTTGAGGCATCCCAACATGTGAATTCAACAACAAAGTTTCATAATAGGTACAAGCTAGGTGGATGAAAAAGTGTTATTTCACTTCACGAGTGTCAAACACTCGACAAACGATTCCTCTCAAAAGGGTGAAAACAAGCAGTCCGCGCGAATTGATTCTAAAGGAAAATATTTTTAAATATTCAAATGCTGCTCGAATTCTTTCGTTAAAAAGTTTGTAACGAGACGACCAATTGGTTTTCTTTGATGTGGTTCCGTAGGTGGGATTGAAAAAACGATATAAAATAATAAGTAGTTATATTTGGAAAGTATTCTAGAATATTCCAGTTCCAGAATAGTATGTTAGAGGTTGGCCTGTAGGATCCTACGGCAGGCCAAGACCTCTCTTTATCTTAGCTATGTAACCGCACAGCACAGATAGCTAGAATATAAATGTTTTCCACAACACATAAGAACTTAATTGTTAGAAAAAAAAGACCGAGTGTGGTGTCGTGGGACACCAGGTAGGAACGAAGTTACATAAATACCTAAGTATTAATTTCAATGGTCAAAATAAGAAGAAAATAAACGCGCGCTGTTCGAAATTTGAAAAAAGTGTCGTTACAACTTTTCTTCTTATTTTTTCCGTCTAGCCCCCTTTCGCAACGCGCGATAAGGAACTTCGTCCCAATAACATCATATATATTCTCTAAAGTGTAAAGAAGTTACTCTAACTAAAGTCTGGAAACCTACAAATTATGTCAACTCACACTTGGCCAGTTTAATCTCCTCGAAGACAGCGACGACAAACATGCACTTTTAAAAATTAAAAAGGACTAAGTGCGCATTGATCCATACGGAGTGTCGGGTTCTGTAGAAACAAGTTCATCTACCCCTTCCCATCTGAAATACAAGAAAAATCTTCTGTGATATTTAATAATTAACACGTTTTTGTGTGACGTTTGTGATGCCGTTATAATTTAAAATGGCGGACTTTCTAAGATGGCGGACAAATTAAATATAGTTATCACGGCGACATTATCATGTTTGACTGTACTAACAGTCTCTCACCTTTATTCCTTTAGAAAACGCATTGAATTTCGCACCCCGGCTGGAGAGGTCTCCAGAGGTCATGTGGTGCTCAAACCACATACGCAATACGCAATAAAAATCAAAAGATTTTGCAACTGCTCCCACGCGTACGCAAGACTAAGTCTCTCACCTAAGTCATTCGTTCGGAGGAACGGACGGATAGACATGGCGAAACTATAAAGGTTCCATGTAAGGACTACGGATCCGTAAAAAGATCCTTTAAATATTTAATTCCAATTGAATTCAAGGGACAAATAAAAAAGCGACAACGCGTTGAAGAATACTATGACCTCGCATGGCACATCGCAAGAGCAAATTGTTTTGCTTTCCTACGTCAAAGGGGAAAAGCACTGATGGAAGTTCTATCACTTTTTAATCATTCCTAAGGAGACTAGAGAAAGTACTAGACTAAAAAAAGAACTAAGAGTCTGCATGACACATTTCAAGTCCAGCAAAATCGTGTGATCCTTCTTCTATGTTTCAAGTAAACGGACAAAAGCACAGATTACATGCATGTTTCTACGTAAAAAATACGTCCCTTCAATATTTTCTACTTGTCCAATAGCACTCCAAAAGACTCCTTTTCACTGTCAGCCAATACATGCCAAAAATTTGTTATCACACAGCGAGCGATATATTGAAGGCATGTCACCGATTTGATAGGTAACGGCGACAATACAATATGAAACTGCTAGCAATGCTAGTCCATAAAAGTATTTTGTGCTCTCACAAAGATATGTGGATGGTTTTGAGAGACTATACATGACATACAAACCTGTCAAGGTTTGTTTTTATATTTTGCCTTGCTCTTTTGCTATTGTTAAACTATTCATTCTTAAGGACAGCTGTAAGTTACCATAGTTAATAAAATTAAAATAAATCTAGTTGGCTAGTGCGGTGACGAGACGTTTTAGTGGCGTAGAAGTTAGTGATCTCTTTATGTCAATGATTCAGTTCCCGCTCAAGACAAACATTTTGTGTGCACAAATGTTTCTTTTAATCTGCATAACATTTTCTAACTATTCTATGTACGTACTCGTTTAAGTATAATATATCCATAGCCTAGTATCCATGCTACAAGCTCAGCTTAGTTTAGGATAGGATAACATGGCGATATATAATTAATGCGGGTATTGCTATGCATGCGCTTACAAGCACGCCTTCTCCTCGTTTCCAATCCACATTTGCTCTCTAAGCTAGAAGCACTTTAGCGTCTAATGTAGTCGAGCCTCAACTACATATCTATAACATAACATAATCATTCACTACATCATCTTATTATTAGTAACTGATCCCTAACTAAGTTCGAAACTTGTATCTAGGGTATCAGAAACTACGGTCACACTCATTCACACACACACCTAGATCGAGACAAACTATGTTACAGCAAAGAACATAAATATTGTTTTTCTCCATCAAACTAAGTTCTGAATATGTTTGAGTAAGTAATTGTTTTCTGTAGAACTAAAGAGAACTATCTGAATAATGTTTTCTGAGCACGAACTCTCGCTGGCGGTATGAATTGTTATGAATACATACAGAAAAAGTTTGGTTTGCTGTTTGCAATGTAGTTTTTTGCTTTGATATTTAACTTGTGATTAGACTATTCTGCTCTCTGGTCTATAAATTATCCCTATTCAGAATACTGCGTCGATTGGTCGATGAAAGCGTGAAAGAATATTCACTACTTTACATAAAGATTTCACATTTAAGTATAAATATAGGGTTTATGACACGAGATCGAAAGCCATTTGATCGACGCCAAATGATCGAATTGCTATATGAACGAAACGCCATTTGGCCGAAGGGCCATTTGATCGAAAGGCCAAATGTGCGAAAGCCATAAGATCGAAATGTCATTTGTGCGAATGTCGTATGATCGAAAGTAAAATATCTTCTAGTGGGGCAATTTTGAGTTGATGACGATGATGCTATAGAAATATTATTATATAAATTAATATATTTTAATATATCGCAGCACACTGAAAAGAATAATATAAATACGAATATATTCAATTTATAAATAGATTTCTAATTATTACTTGTCCTCCATTTTAAACTTTTGTAATATCAAACATGGAAAATAACGTGTCAGACAATGTTTGGATATAATGGCACGTTTACATTAGTTCGGCTGCCGAATCTTGCCACAGTTTTTGATTTAATCAGTTAACCAAATTGGGGTTTTTAAATTAACTATTTAATTATAGTACGAAGATCATCCATAATTCTTCGAGTATTTGGCGCCATAAAAAGTGTAACAGTTGGTTTTACCAAAATAAAGTGATACTTCTTATGAGGTCTAATGGTAGTCGCTTCACGTAAAATGGCGTTCTGCCAAATCTGGTTTAACTCAAAGCTAGAAAAACTAAAGCTGACCCCAATTAGTCATGGGTTAAAGGTCCGGAAGAAGACATTAATTGGATTTATTATTATTAATTAATCAATTAATCTTATGTCTTCTTTTGTCTCTTCTTTCTGTGTTTGATGTTTGAAATTCAAAAATGATTTTCTCAGTTCCAAATTGAATAGGCGAGGAAAAGCTACAGCTAGTCTGCTTATGCATATATTAACCTACCGTAGTTGCAGTCAAATACGTCAGTCGGTACTACGGTCGGTGCAGCCAAATACGGTTAGGCCGAATAATGTAAACTCACCATAAAATACCACACATACTCGTACTAACGTAAAACAATTTGAAACTTTTCATGTTACAAAATTATTATTTGGTATTTATATCGTGACATTTATCGAATGTGAAATATTTTGCGACTACGTGAGTGGGTATGTGACTTTATACGTAACAAATTTGTACATAATATAAACTTTTCGTATATTAAAGTTCGTTAAACATTATGTAATATTAAATATGACATATCTGTGAATAATATTTAGCGTTTTGGTGTAGTTGAAGTTTTGATTAGGAAACTTTCCATACAAAATCACTAGGTGTGTTTTTAGTTGAAACGGTGAACGGAAAACTAGTCAAAACTACCAACTCATTAATAAATGGAATATTTATTTCCAAACTAGCTTTGTTCTATGGTTTCTTTCGCGTTTTTTAAATCAATCTATAGTCTTAGCCAGCTAACCAAACTAACAGCCTTATTATTAAACGAAACGTACGTCATTGTTTAAGATTGGTTTGATACGGGATATTTACACGTACCAATAAGTCGAATCCCTCGACTAGTTTCAACCATATTCGGTAGCCTTCATCAGGAGGATGAGTGCGATGCGCCCGCGACGGGGCGTTTCCCTCTGCACTGAAACTAGTCGAGGGATTCGACTGTCGGTACGTACGTACTAATATCCCGTATCAAAATAATCTTAAAATAACAGCCATTCAAAATATTCAATCTATCTACGATCTTGCTTGTAAACTGTCAACGGATACAAAACTCTGTATATTTGACAATTTACCGTCCCAATAACTATATCAATGGTGGACACAATCATAGGACAAATACACATACTATAAATGAATTATTTTTAATGAGTCATAATTATAATTAAAACCACATCTTTTTGTAAAGTATGAGTAGACTGTTTATTAGGTTAATAGTACCTATAATAGTAGTTGTTAACACACATCTAATAGAACTTCATAATCTCATGTTCGCATGTTAATATCAGTATTACATATTAATACCGTCTCCAAGGGCAGCAATGCGAACTTATTGCATTTCCAATCCAATAATGAACTTTAACCGTTCAGGGTTCCTTTATATTGTTTAAATTCAATTTAATTTAAATTAGTTTATTATCCAGCTTTTATGAAAACGTTGAAAAGCAGCCCCCCTAGCATGACTGTGCGTGATAAAATATATCGACACTACGATATAATACCGATTTCGCGAGCATGACCAAATGAATTATGGCGTACAACCATATGGTAAAATTAAATATGGCGGGTATTTATATCATATTTTGACAGTTGGATGTCGATAAATCGCTATATCTTATCGCGTTTCCGAAGTCATGCTAGCCCGACAGGTCACATCGCTAGTTAGCGAACGAGTGAATAATATGTCAGTGTGAGCATCGTTTCACCTCTTTTAATCCCTGGTTTTACACCTCGAACTCTTATTTCTGTTGTTCGCAGTGTGAACCAAAGTTTGCAAAGATGTGAAACTATGTTCGCTCCAGCATACGAGTGCGGTGACTAAGCGTGGTCCTGAAATATCAAATACATAGCTTTCTATGCAACCGCGGGGCGCTGCTAGTAATCCTTACTAATATTGTAAATCTGTCTGTTACCTTTTCACGGCTAAGCTACTGAACCGATTGACTTGAAATTTGGTAAAGGGGGAATATATTTTATCCTGGAATTCCCACGGGATCGGGTAAAACCGCGGGGCACTACTTAGTAGTAATAATATAGATCGTTGATTACATTGTTAATATTAGGCGGAGGTTATCAATATTGGGAGATATTGGGAATGGTGCGATTAATTAGAAACCGGGTGTTGTATTCGAGCGTTCAATTAAATTGATGATTGGGTATAAAGCGTTGGTTTACCATACATAGTTATTGGTGTGTGCTGTTCGCGAAAAGTTGTAGGTAATTTTAGTTTGTTTATAATATAACGTAGTACTATAATTTTCAGTTATAGTATATTACTTTTGACCGTTCACACTCAACGCACTAAGTGTTTTTCTATACATTTGTCTGTTCTGGCGTTACGCGACCGATAGTACGCGACGCATGTTCCGTCAGATATGAACCTTCCCTTTTATTTTGTGCATAAATATTTGAACATTTCATACGAAGTCGGAAGTCAATCAAATTACTTATGTTATGTTCGACATATATCTAAAAGTATGTATAAAAAGTTAAGATCAAGTTATTTCTATTTTATTAAAGCACTGCATCAAAAGGGAACCGAAACCTTTTTGTTATCGTAAGAAAGGTTAAATATACACTTGTTAGTGTATAACAAAGTGAAAGAACTCCCTCGCGAGCATTCTACACGATTCATTTTTATTTTCAACTCGCAAAACTTAATAAATTCAATAAAGTTTGTTTTGAATATGTTCGAGACAGGAGTTATTGAAACTGCACATTGTTTGCGGTAAGTTTATTTAACAAAACTTAATCAATCTAATATATAAAATTCTCGTCTTCTAATATATAAAATTCTCGTGTCACAGTTTTCGTTGCCATACTCCTCCGAAATGGCTTGACCGATTCTCATGAAATTTTGTGAGCATATTCAGTAGGTCTGAGAATCGGCCAACATCTATTTTTCATCCCGAAATTCCTACGGGAACGGGAACGGGAACTACGCGTGTGAAACCGCGGGGCGCAGCTAGTTTCTCTATATTTTGACGTAGCACCTGTTATGGGTAATTAAAGCCTTAAAAATTTTTACATTTGGTTTAACCAAAAATTTCATAATAAACTACAATAAAAAATAATTAGTTTAAAATATGTTTTTTTAAATCTTTTAACTAGCTAACTAACCTCTAACTAAAACCAAGTTCAAAATATGCTACTGAACCCATCAATCGTTACCCGATACGGGCTTACCTCTCAAGTTAATACCTCTTCATCTCATCCATACTTCGGATAGTACTTATTACATGAATAATTTATTATTATCCAATTAATTCAGAACATGAAAATATTCCGAGCTTCTATTATTCTTTTATACTTAGTTGAGGTTCAAGCAAAACACACCTTTATCCTAAACTAAAATAATAAACAACGTTACGGTATAATAACTAGTTAAAGCGGATTTTGAAGTTTTCATAGTATAATATTGTTTTCCTTAGACTTTGCTTGAAAGTTGAAACTGTTGGGATGTTGTTCTAACCTATAACTAAAAAGGGAGAAGTTGTTATTTGTATTTTCCAATAAATACAAATAACAATTTCTCCCTTTTTAGTTACTACTACTAGCATTTTACCGCTGTTTTAGCTGTGTAAATTGCAATTTGTATAAAAGTGTATTTTTTTGTAATAAAATGTTTTTTTTTCCATATTTTAATTGTTTCAGTAGGTAGCTTTTACGTGCTATCACATCGTATAGTTATGAATATGAACATCCATACAAAATTTCGCATTTATAATATACTAGCGGCGCCCCGCGGTTTCACCCGCGTAGATCCCGTTCCTGTAGGAATATGGGGATAAAATTATGCTAAAAACCTTCCTACTGAATCACTCTATCTATTAAAATAAACCGCATCAAAATCCGTTGCGTAGTTTTAAAGATCTAAGCATACATAGAGACATAGGAACATAGGGACAGAGAAAGCGACTTTGTTTTATACTATGTAGTGAAGTATCCTATGTGCTATTTCTTGTACTAAGAAACACCTGTAAAATTTAAAGGAACATAGTTTATCGTGAATGTATGGACATCTACTCATACAAACTTTCGCATTATTTTCATTGTACGTTCTTTATGAAGCATTTGATGGACAGCTACTCGGGAAAGTGTCCCCCTGTCTCTCCCCTGCCCTTGGCGGCGCCCTTGTTCCCATATTTGAATGGGGTCAGCTATTTCGTTTAACCAGATTTGACGCAACGTTATTTCACGTGGAACGATTGTCATCAGACTATAATTTAGGGAACGGTTATTATAATTACCAATATTGGAAACTTGAAATAAATAATATACATGGTTAATATCCCGATAATCATAATAATTACGTTAAAGAATCCATCCAGAACGTATGGGTGGATATGAAAAGTTTTCTTCATCAATCACAGACTAGCGGCGCCCCGAGGATTCACCCGCGTAGTTCCCGTAGTTTTAAAGATCTAAGCATACATAGGGACAGAGAAAGCAACTTTGTTTTATACTATGTAGCGATTACGGGCTTAATACATAGATTTTATTACATTATCATAGTTTAGGGATATTTACCATGTATTTTACATATATCGTGTTGAGGGTTTGATAGTATGGCGCTTGCAAAAGCGTCGAAATATCGTTTATAAACTTGCTGCAAGCGCTATGCTCACGGATGAACTGTATGTAACGGATGAAATGTATTTAATAATAATTCATAGACGAGAGGTACTTAATTTAGTGTTAATAACCATGATAATTATAGAACCTATAAGTATCCTTTTTAATTTTTAAATAACAGTTAGATTGTACCACACGTAGTATGAAAATACTCTCGAAAATGCTCAGAGAATTTATTGAAGAGTATATGCTAATAAAAGTTAGTCGTTAAAGCGTATTCCGGAATGGAAATATACTGCATTCCGTTTTACATATTAGACGCATTCGTACAATTTGATTGGTTTTTATTGTAATGAAAAAAGTTCCCTCTCTCTAACTCCCTAGTTGTTTTTTTTTCTAAGTAATTGTATGTGTTGGTCACTAGCATAGTATGTAGTACAGTTTCGTCCGTAAATTCTAAACCGATGAAATGGTAATAAACCGTGTTGTATGTGAAAAACTAACCGCCTTATTCATAAACCTATTTTAGGTAAAAAGTATTTTGCGCCTGTCACACCATCTATCATTTGTAAAAGTGACAAAACATATTTTAACTAAAATAGTTTTATTATATTTCTATGAATAAGGGGGTAAATCTAAACGTACCATTTAATTGTACTATACCGTAGACACTGATTATAGGAAACGTCTATTCCAGACTTAAATTTTGACACATATTTTAGAAAAAGTAGAATTTCTGTTCCAATTTTAAACTAAGTTTAGAGCAACGCATAAATCATAAAAATCCTTGAGATTTTTTTGTACTTGGGTACTTTAAAAAAACTTGTACGTACTTTCTTCTGCGTATTGTTCAAAGCATTTTATTGCCAGTTTCATCGCCACCGCAGAAGCTCCCATCCCTCCCCCATCCCCCTTACACCCCTAAGTATAAGTTCAGTTGATGACGTCATCTCTTTTGGGACAATCCACACGTTGGTCTTCAAATAAATCGTGTTTATTTATAGTATAGTGCACGTTTTAGTAATTAAAGTAATTCTAAATGTATTTGTTTTAATCTGTTTTAGTTTTAGGATAGTTAAATGTGTTTTTGGATAATTCCCTGGATAATTGGCACGTAAATAATAAATCAATCACCAACCGACCACAACTAGATTTATTACCTATGTATATCTAAGGTGTATGACTATGTAGTCAGGTGAATTTTCAGTGTATGTACACAGATATGTATATTATGAAAATTCCCCCAGACAGATCATTAGACAAGACATCAGAAGAGAATCGAATCTGCAACCCTTTTTTGGCAATGCGGTAGGTGGCGGATACTTAGGTCATCAATAATAGTATCTACCATATTATATTTATAAACAAGTAAAGAAATTGGCTTATCTAAAAGAAATAGCACCAGACCTCGCTTCATACATTTACTTTTCATCCCAATTTACTTACAGCCTTACCAATAAAAAATACCCACTGTGTATATTCTTGATATAACGAATTATTAATATGCTTCACACTCGTTATATCAAGAATATACACAGTGGGTATTTTTTATTAGTAAGGCTGTTACTATTTATTCCCATGAAGTAGGTATTTCTCTGGTAGCTTGTTCAAATATGATTTATTTTTCAAATTCAAAGATTAACTAGCAGACTGCGAAGAAGCGATAAGATTAATTCAAATAAACTAGCATCTTGTAAAGAGTTTTAAATTGGCCGTACGTTTAGTAGTTTAGTCATGTCTCATTATAATACGTGCACAGAAATCTTTGGACCCTTTTTAAGAATATAGTGGCCTTGGACGACTGGGATTTGGCTAAGTTAAACTTTGAAGAGAAATGCAGTAAAGGGAAATTTATTTCACATTATTTTAAATGTTTTATGCGCTATAAAGTCTTGTGGTTTAGTAACAGGACTTTTCTGTTTCTTTTTAGATAAATATCTGGATTTTTGGCACGCTTATAGTAATAATTTATTTCATACCATTAAATAATGTTTATACGAACTATATGTATTACTAGCTGTGCCCCGCGGTTTCACCCGCGTAGTTCCCGTTCCCGTGGGAATTTCGGGATAAACAGTATCCTATGTTCTTTCCCGGACCATAAGCTACCCCTGTATCAAATTTCAAGTCAATCGGTTCAGTAGTTTAGCCGTGAAAAGGTAACAGACAGACAGAGTTACTTTCGCATTTATGATATTAGTTAGGAAATTAGGATTAGGATTCAAATCGCAAAGTTAACGTGAACCAAAACTGTAATTAGGTATTCGCGATCGAACAAGGGCTGTTTCAACCGCAGAAGTACCATACTATCACTCTCACTGCACCAAGTAGTAGCTCAAACTACTGCTTTTCACATGATGTTTGAGAGGTCCGAGACCCAAATTTCTAGCCCCATTTTCCTCCTTTTCCTCATCTTCCTAACGTCTTATTATTTTAAAAGGCTGGCAACGCAATAGCGACCCTTCGGTACTCATTTACCATCAAAAAACCCAGTGCTCGTTAGCCTCCCTTTCAGACACAATTAAAAATAACAGAACGATCTTCAAACAAAATACCAGCGATAATTGTAGAGATTTCTTTGACAAAATAACGATCCAAACAATTTATTAATGACGGTCAAACGGCCACATACAGAAATCTCATAGGTTAAATATATTGGATGTTGTCCGTTCGAAGTGACAATAACAAATATGGCTGCCAATAAATAAATGGGGAGGTAGGTGAGGGTAGTAACCCAAATTCGTAAACAGACGGTATTTGTGCGACATCTGAGAGGAATGTGTAATGCCATCGTCATTCAGTCTAACCAAGTTATCCGCATATTAAACTTCAATATTTATTGGCAATTATGGAACGTTTAAGTAGTTTTTTTATGTTTATTACCCGTTTTAATACCGACAGCAAATCGTTTTTGGTGACGTTGGTATGCTTTCTATGCTTGTTAAAATCTATAAGTATTTAAAGGGCTACCGTACTGACATACTGATCAACACACTGTTAAAATATGGTTCAAATCAAAGAACAGATTGCGCTGTTATGCACTTATTGTAATAGAGACCGTATACTGAAAGAAGGACATTTGACGTGTAAAATTATGTGACTTTTACTCCATTAAATATATAAAATTCTCGTGTCACAGTTTTCGTTGCCATACTCCTCCGAAACGGCTTGACCGATTCTCATGAAATTTTGTGACCATATTCAGTAGGTCTGAGAATCGGCCAACATCTATTTTTCATCCCGAAATTCCTACGGGAACGGGAACTACGCGTGTGAAACTGCGGGGCGCAGCTAGTATAATATATATTCATACCATTTTTCAGCTAAGTATATAAAAGACTAAGCTAATGTAATGAGATTAGAGGTATAAAATTTTGTACACGAATTTTTCACCTAATACAATCTTTCGGGCCACAAAAATCTATACATAAAAATGAATTGGTTTGCCGCAGTCGCCCTAAAGCTTGAAACCACTCGACTGATTTGAACAATTTGCTTTTGTTTCGTTCATTCAGTCACAGGGGTGAAAGAGGATGGGAGTTACGGATATAAAGAAAAATTGCAGTGAATAAATGTTGTTTTTGACCGAGCGAGCGAAGCGTTGACATTTCGACAAGTTGGGCCGATTTGTGTGGAGTATGGTATGAATGTATGTATGTCCGCTGTTCCCTGCTAGAAGACACGTTTTTGAACCTTCTGACGAAGCTAGGCAGACTCTTTGATTGGGGGAAAAGGGGGAAGAAAATTGAAAATTAATTATCTACTACGAAGACCTCGATGGCAGAGTGGTCACCATGCCGGACTGCCATCTGTAAGGTTGCGGGTTCGATTCCCGTGCGGGGTAAATATTTGTGTGAACCACAAATGTTTGTCTTGGTCTGGGTGTATGAATGAGTGTGTGCGTAGTTTCTGATACCCTAGATACAAGCTTCGAGCTTAGTTAGGGGTCAGTTACTATAATGAGATGATGGAGTGAATGATTATGTTATGTTATGTTACTATTTCCGAGGTCCACTTCAAAGAGTCCACAGGACTAATTTATTCAGCAGTAACGAACATGTCGAGATCATTCGATCAACCTATAAGTTTTTCCCTTACCTAAAATCGCTCAGTGGCTAAAGAAGATTTCACATACAAAATAAGTAGTAAGGTACCTTTTTCGGGATTACAATGTATGTCTTTGTCAAATTTTATTAAGAATTTAGTTTACCCGTTTCGTAATAATCCAACGGACATACAAAGTTACTTTCGCATTTATAATATTAGTATGGACTAGCTGTAGCCCGTCGTTTTTCTTTTTTTTTCTTAGCGGATACTTACGTCATAATAGCATATGCCAAATTACCTTCTTTTTATGTTACCATTATTGCCATGACAGAGTTTGGACAACGTATCCATCATTTATATTATATCACTGGTCGAGTCTTTTGTTCACAAAAAATACCATCAGGATACCATCAAATTCACAAACAGGGATCTATTACTAAACTAATTTTGACGTCAATTCCACAGTTAGATAACTTGAGGTTCAATTCGAGTTAATATCTTGGCCACGTTTCTAATTCCGCTGTATTGAAACGGAGATATGCCATGACCGGATTTAAACGAGCTATATTTCGACAGATTGGATAATTTATTATGTACAATATATGTGGTTAGGGACTAGCAACGACTTGCGGTTTCAACCGCGTGGTAAAATTCGTTTAGGTAAGTACTCTTACTTAACGTCATTTCTATGACTGGACGGCTTAGATTAAAAAATAAGTAGAGTATTGAAATAATTAAGTTTTAGGATTTTTGTTACACAATTTGCATTAGCATCTTTACTTTAAGTACATATATACCAATACACTAAGCCTGTTAACACCTATTTTATAGCGATAAAGATAGAAGATAAATTGAGCTACAGCAAAGTAAGACCATGAGCTTAGTATTAAATAGCATTATAATCTATTCATAGCAGAATCATAATTAATAAGGGTCTCATGCCGGAATATATATTTAAATAAAATATTTGAACGAGAAAAGACTAGCTCGGAATTTTATTCACCGTTTGCGGTCGGCTTAGTAGGTACTTGTAATACATACCTTTTCAGACTATTATACCTAATGGAACAAATTCGCAGAATAAGAAATTTCCATCCCCAAAAATATAACCCAAACAAACACAAACCATCCGTTCCAAACATGAATCATATTAATTGAAATCTACATCTTTAATAACCCGGACAAATCTGCAATACAGTTTATTCCCAACAAATCAGAACGCCTGTTGAATTTTACTGAGCAACTAGCTCAGTTTGCCGCGGCGTTTCTGGCAGGCGGTCGTGTTTGAGACGCTGCGTACATTTCTCACAAATTGAAGTTAATGAGTTAATAAGTTAAAACATAATGAATATAATAAAATATGTTGTGAAACATTGAGTTATGTGACTAAATGAATAGTTTTGATGACGGATTACCTAGGAATTGACAATATGATGTAAGTGTTTTTCTTAGGTTATACTCGTAGTCTAATTTAATATTTATTTTAGTTTTATTTTGTAGGTTTTTAAATTGTTTACTGCAAGCTACGAGAAGAATATTAATTATCTACTTATAGTAATACTGGAATCTTTATTGATGAATGAGTACTATTTTCGTAAATATGTCATGATTAGTATGTTTCCTTTATCACAATGAAAAATATATTTTTTTAATAAACTTTCGACAAAATAAAAACAGATAAGGTTATTTTTTGATATACAATAGTTAATTGTACGTCCAAATTCCAATACTATCATAGAACATCAAGAATATGTTGCTATACCAAAATTAAAAATTGATTATTTATTATTTTTGTCCAACGATGCATTTTTTAAACATGGTTAGGATTTAAGACTATCAACATGCATTGGGTAAGCGTGGTGATAACCTCCTCTTCACTGTACCGATATCACTAATGAGACAAAGCTTGGCTGATATTTGTTTTAATATTTATATTTTTTTGTGAGGAATAACAATCAGCATCATTATAAATGTTAACATTTTGGAATAATAGAACAATATTAATCAGTTAAGCGTCGTGAATTTAATTTAATTTAATGTTTTTAATGTGACAAATAATACTTGATCGTATAAATCCTTAATAATCAACATTTATTTGACTCTGACTTTGAATGTAGCCTACATCGAAATTCACAGATTGAATTTTACGATAATTTGTGAAACAATACAATAAATGAGAGAGATATATGTATATTATAGAGATAATATAAATTAGAATGACTAGGTGTTTTTATTTGTTCAATAAGTCATACCATTTACTCACACATAACATTAAAAATATAGGATAACTATATTATTAATAACTGTGCCCCGCGGTTTCACCCGCGTAGTTCCCGTTCCTATAGGAATTTCGGGATAAAACGTAGCCTATGTTCTTTCTCGGACCACAAGCTACCCCTGTACCAAATTTCAAGTCAATCGGTTCAGTAGTTTAGCCGTGAAAAGGTAACAGACAGACAGACAGACAGAGTTACTTTCGCATTTAAAATATTAGTAGGGATTGTCATAGACATAAGTCAAGTACAATGTGCATTACTTTTTCAGATAGAATTAACATACCAAGCAAGGTCTAGTAGTTATTTTTATCTAAATACTAACAACAAATTGTAATAAACATGAAATTAATTACACAAGCACTTCATAAAAACATTTGGAATAAACCCAGTTCGTTTTAAACGAAGAATTTTTTGTTTGTCAAATTCCCAAAGTCGTTTGGGGCTGTGTCGTAATCCCATTGGGACTGCGGACCGATTTCTAATCAAAGATTAATTTAACTTTCTATATTATTGATTGGTAAATGTTACTTGTGTTATGTTCAATGTTTTAAAATATTTATTACTTCTGACGAATTTTAAACATAGGTAAATAGTTTCATTCTCTAATGAAACACAAAAAATCTATTAAAGTCAAACGAAGCAAGCAGCAGGCATCAGCTGGTATACTTTAAAGTCTATCTATTCAGTTTTTTCTTGCATAAGCAATAAAACTTTTTCTATTTGAAAATACGAAATTACATTTTGTAACTACGTAGTTTTGTGGCGAATTCACGTTACAAGTATTTGCCATTCATTCGTAATTTTAGAAGTCTTTAAATGCTGTGAGGAGCAGGAATATTATATAAGTAGATTTTTTTTATTTTTCGCGAAACTGGCTCCAATTGATTAACAACAATATTGTTAAGTGGCCTAAACAGAAAGTGAATTATTTTAATATATTTCTTAGATAGGTAGACGTGGTTCAGAATTATAAAAATATATTCATATATTTCTTACTAGCGGCGCCCCGCGGTTTCACCTGCATAGTTCCCGTTCCCGTAAGAATATGGGGATAAAGTTATGCTAAAACCTTCCCACTGAATCACTCTATCTATTAAAATAAACCGCATCAAAATCCGTTGCGTAGTTTTAAAGATCTAAGCATACATAGGGACAGAGAAAGCGACTTTGTTTTATACTATGTAGTGATTTTCTTGTCGAGGTAGCGAGACTAATAATAATAGACAGTAATTGATTTTATCGAGTGGATAAACATCATAATATAATACTCATACATACTTAATCATACATTACACTTAATTAGATTTTCAACATTAACCTCATTTACATACATAAGTAACGAGAACGTCTTACGAAGATAAGCATTGAAGCTTATTTACTTAATTGAAATAAGACGTACGCTCAGGATGCTGTGTCACTCGTCTTGGTTAATTAAAATTAATTATTAGCTGTATTCTGACGTAGTATTACCATAATCAATCACTCTATCATCATAATAGTAATTAATCAATAGTTAGGTTTATTAATGTTTTGGTGTAAATGCTGTTGGTTTAAATAAATAAATTACCTGTGTCTAGACTATTAGACGCTACGGATTATTCGGTGAATCGCAGATTCTTACGTACACACATCCATACATACCCAATGTATACATATACACCCCTATTTTGAAATTACGGGACTTATTAAAATCAAAATATCTGTTGCAGTAACTGAATCCATATATCAAATAAAAATATCATAAATGATAGTCGATTACTTATCTTTAAAAAATACTAAATAAATGCCGTATTACCAGACGGCACACTAGCTATCAAGTATTCTGTGACGGCTCGGGTCGATGACCGCGCTCAGCTGTGTATCGCAGCGTTCGCCTGTTGTTCGGTGTAGAATAACAATAAAATTCGGCGGAACTTTGAAAAACTTTGACTTATCATAACTTTTTAAATAAAAGCAAAAGAAAAAAAACTAACCTCACTATTATATTGTCACCCGTCGTTTACATTAGCTGTGTGATTAAGTATCTTGAACTCAAAATAGGGGTGTATATGTATATACATTGGGTGTATGTGTACATAGACTGTCCGAAACATTCGCGGATCATACTTTTTACCTCGCACGGGAATTAAACCCGTATCGATATTGAACATTTGGTAGTCCAGCATGGTGACTCCCTTCAATGGAAGGCTGGTCACCATGAATAAGAAATGCCTTGGGGTTTTCCGTATAAATTCTGATGGGAATTTTGAAGAGAACCTATCCTTTAAGCTATTAATGGTTATAAAACATCAGTACCAAATTTTACCCAAATCGGTTCAAACTGCGTGAAACATACATCCATTCTCCCCTGTTTACAAACTTAGATATTTCCAACATTACTAGCCATGCCCCGCGGCTATACCCACGTTATAGCCCATAACAACTGGCTTTGCAAATAAAATTTTATGTCGTATTAGTAGTTCCTGAGATTAGCGCGTCGTTCAAACTGACAATGAAACTGACTGTTTATAATATTAGTATAGATAGGAGGTTGAACAGGGATGACGACAGGGTATATAGGGTAATGAAAAAAAATCTTAATTACCTAAAAAAATTTTAGGTAATTAAGTAAAAATGATAATTTTAGGTAAAAAGTGTACCTGTGTATTTGTGACGTCACAAGATACCTAGCTGTGACGTCACACGAGTTTTCTATGCACTGTATCGTCTTAATTATTTGCTTGCATCAAAAAGGAAAAGATACGTGTGCAATATTTATTCAAAATCTGTCGGACTAATTAGATATTTTTTGTATTAAATATAAAAATGTATTAATTTTTTTTAGTATTACCTATTCATATATGTTTTCAAAATCTAGATTTTGTCGTCATCTCTTATAGTATGAAGGTTTTCTCAATGCTACTGTTTCGTTATCACAGAATAGGTGGAATGAAATATTTCGTACCGCATCGTGCTTGATTACATTACTTTTGCGTAATAAGGAAGGTCCCTTTTTATGTATTAAACCTTCAGAATATATAACACTGTTTTTTTGTTTGCATTATTTATTTTTTTGTACACAATTTTGTTGTTATGTGGTTCTGCCTTGATGATATTCATTTTGTAGAGATGTTGGGTTTGGTTATATTGTACTTGCTGTGTGTGTGTGAAGCTTTGCGTTGCAACTTGCAAGGCATTGCCTTCCATAGCATTTTATTTTATTGTAATTAATAGAGCGTCGATGGCCTTGTGGTTAAGTTCTGTGCTTCTAATCGAAAAGTGCCTGGTTCGAACCCCGCTACGTATCAATGTGCTTTCAATTTTCGAATTCATATGTACTTTTACCTGCATCGAGAGGAAACCAGCACACTCCTGAGAAGAAATTTTGAGGTGTGTATCAAGTTAACCAACCCGCACATGGCCAGCGTGGTCGACTAAGGCCTATATCACGCTCATAAAGGGTAGGCCCGACTCCCTAGGGACATTATTATGAGCTGATGATGATGAATGAATAAGGACAATTATCCGAAATTATATATTTTATCTTTTTATTTACTTACCTTTTGAAGCACGTCGCTCATGAAATTAAGTCCAACAAAAAATAAAGATAATGTGGCTTTATAACAAAAGAATATTCGGATCCGAATAAGTCGGGAGATTAGCGCTTCAAACAATAAAAAACAATTTCCTCAACTAAGCCTACTAAGGCCAGTAGAAATATTTTCTTTTTCCTTCTTTTAATTGTTACGATTCAAATAAAAAAAGACCTGCAAAGCGTGAGGTGCCCGGTTCGATTACCGTGTTATGGAAGCGGGATTGATGTTTGCTATTTTCTTAGCATAGCTCTGGTTTGATATAACCAACACTTATTAGGAAAACTCACTGTACTAATATCTTAAAAATATGTATAAGTACCTATATGTTTAAAACTTAATTAAAACTATTTTTTTAGTTTTTGACCTATGTAATTATTTTACTTCTATATTTATAGTTCTTTTATATACCTTTTGACATGTTTTTTTATTGTTGACATTAGTTATAAGGGACATTTGTATTTCATTTTATATAAAAAAAATACCAGCCCGAGTTTCTTGCCGATTCTTCTCGGTCGATGTAATTCCGAATCGATGGTAGATTCATTGACCTTCATAAGTGTCTCATTGAGGCCTTAATTGAATAAATGATTTTTGATTTGATTTGAAAACTTTCATCTCAAAGGGAATTAGTTAGTACCCATGAATGCGCGGACCCGTGGCGCTGCTCTAACCAACTGAGGTCTGTACCACAGTTTTGAATATGTTGAACGATAGTTCTTTATGCTGCGATCCATTAGAGGTAACAGTATAATAATCACGAGTGAGACGTGGTATCTTACAGGTTCATTCTAACTTTACACAACTTTACGTGAACGAGTATTTACTCAATGTGCCTGTAATTTTTCTCTCGATGCCATCTTTTCTTGAGAAAAATAAGAATTCAGTATAATATTATCCATCTCAGCCACAACTTCTTACAAATTCGTTCATCCGTTTGTCCGTGATTGAGTCACAAACATCCAAACAGCCGAACTTCTTTATTTATATTAATTGTGTCGTTTGTGGCTTTCTGTTCAAGTATTTGGGATATGTTTATGTGTTAAATCTTGTGATTTTTTCGTGACTTCGCTGACCTAGTTTTATGTTCAAGTAGTTGATTTTGTAAAATTCTTTCTCTGACAGCTGTAGCTTTACATAGACGTTCGTTGTACATATTTAATCAAAGAAACTTGAAGAAGTCTAACTTGGTTGTTCAACAAAAAATATCATATTGTGCGTCCTGGATTCTTTGGAGGTTTATGGTAGTCAATCCACGTTTCTTATTGACATACAGACAAAGTTTAAACTAAAGAAACAATTCGAAATAGAGATGGGATAATAGTTCAAAAAAAGAAGAAGTAAGATGGAAATCCTATTTGAAAAAAAAAAAAACCCGAAATCATATAACCAGTCAAGTATGGAAAAGACACCTATAAATACCTCATAGTTTTCTTTAAATAGTAATCATTATTAAAATCGTAAATAAAAAGGATTAAAGGAACCTAGCCATTAGAAGTCATCTGGACGGCACTCTAATTTTAAACTACACTTCGAATGGACTTATTAAAATTCGTTGATATTACTTGATTATGTTAATTACAATTACTTAAAGTATGCCGGCCCTTGCCCTAATTATCTAACAACGCAGAGCCGAGACAATTTAACGCAACGTCACTTGTATCTCGTTATGAACGTCCTATAGTACTGACGAACCCTTTCATAGACTTTAATTCCTCTCTATTTGTCCATATGCTAGGCTAGACTATAGTGTTGTCTATAGTGGCTATGTTGCGTAACTAAGACGCTTGTTCATCATCATCATCATCATCAACAGCCTGTATTAGTCCACTGTTGGACATAGGCCTATCCCAGTTTGCGCCAAAAAAAAAAACGCCAAAGACGCTTGTTAAAAGGTTAAAACTGTTTACTACTAGTAAGTATGTTAATTACTAGTAAGTATCATCATCATAGGCCTTTACATATACATAAGATGATTTAGGTGGCGTCAGGTGATTGAACAATTTGTGATAGAACATTTCTGTTCATGACTGAAGAGCCCTATGCGGGAGTGAGTCATCAACGTGCCGCAAACCCCGTAACAACCCCGGGGTCCTTCATTTGTGGAAAATGTGGTCGCAGCTGTCGTTAGTAAGTATGTATAAACATAAACAGCTTTGTCCACAGTTGTAGCTGCGTTAACTCCTTTTCTAATAGCGGTAGCGTAATGTTCTTTTCTAACATATAAAGTTTCCTTGATAAATAGGCTATCTAACACTGAAAGAATTTTGCAAATCGGACCAGTAGTTCCTGGGCGTTTTCAAACAAACAAAGAAACTTTATAACATAACATAATCATTCACTACATCATCTTATTATATGAACTGACCCCTAACTAAGCTTGGAGCTTGTATCTAGGGTATCAGAAACTACACACACACTCATTCACACGCACACCCAGACCGAGACAAACATTTGTGGTTCACACAAATATTCACCCCACAGAATCGAACCAGCAACCTTACGGATGGCAGTCCGGTATGGTGACCACTCTGCCATCGAGGTCGTCAAACTTATTAGCTTTGTAATATTATTAGTGTATATATTATAATATGAGTAGATAAAGGTCGAAGATATAAAAATGTAGAAACAATTGCTTCATAAAGTAGGAAGATTCAGCGATAGCTTAGCGGATTTACATGAAATTTAGCACACAGGTAGTTTATTACGTGGACTTAGCTTAGGATACAATTTATCACATAATTCTTAGAGTATCCGAATTTATGCAGATCAAACTGAGGGATAAATTTTATAAAGATACATATTATTATTTGTATTTTTGTTTGTAATCGAGAATGGCATTGTAGCGTCTCCATTAAGTTGAAATACACCCGTATTACCTTTGTCTCGAAGCAACTTACATCACATGGTCATCCTTGTAACTTAGTAGTGGATAAAGCAATTGAGTAAGTATTTGAAAAAAAATTTTTTTTGTGATAAGTTGAAAGATCATATTACAGTTTTTTAACAAACTAATTTTGGCTTTTGTTTCTTTGAAATAATTAAAAGTTACATTAAATTAAAAAAATAAAAATAAATTCAGAACCGAAAACACGCCGATAGCTGTCTGTGACGTCATAATGTTAGTTTTGATTATTGTCGCGAACGCTGTACCATAGATTACTAAATAGTTACTACGCTGTACCATACACTTACTATAACATTATGACGTCACAAACATGACAACCAATTGTGGCGCGTTTACAGTCACGTGATTTTTATTTAAATTTTATCAATTTTTAATTGATTCTAATTAGTTTAAAAAAACATTTTTAAAGTTTTTCACATTGAATATCGATATAATTAAATATAAAGTATAAAAATACATTAAAAAAATCAGTAGATCTTTTTTTTCAAATACTCAAATTTCCCTGATAAAGAAAACATAGTACATATTTTATACAGTGTTCTTAAAAGAAGTTTTTTTTCACGAAACTACGAATAGTTTCGATAAAAAACGTCATACGAAACCAGCTACGCACACACTTTCTCGTCAATAAAATAAAAACCTAAATCATACCTAGCTTGGTATTCGCTCCACGTAAAATACTGACAATCCGCTAAATCTGGTTAAACAAAAAGCCTTATTTATGTACAGATGTGAGAAAGGTTTGGTGAGATAGGAGGATATATGAAATATTTTCAAATTAGGTTACCTACTTTCTTCAATCTTGAGTACTAAGTGTGTTATTGCGATATATTGGAGACTCGGGCGCCTTTCTATCAATATATAGATATAAAATTATAACATTGAATTTCCTTCACGCCATCATTTGAGAACGACTGAACCAAATTAGATACTTCATAGAATTTGGTAAATCCACGAGAAAAGCCGGGGGACAATTTGTTTGATAATATACTGAACATGCCAGTTGCTAAGACAAGCGCAGAAATCGAGAATATAGTACAAGAATGGCTAAACGCTGCACCAGAAATACCGCCTAGTATTATCACAACAGATAAAACAATCTTATCCGTTCTTCTCATCCGTTATATGCAAGGCAGTGAAATCTAATTACTTCCTAGAATATGAATCCTATTTTTATGTGTCACTGCAGAAACAGTGTAATGTAATAATACTTACTGAAAGTATGTGTACCTTTAAAAAATATAGTAATTCAATGATACAGTTTTAGTTTTTAACCCTCGACGCAAAAAGAGGAGTGTTATAAGTTTGACGTGTCTGTGTGTGTGTGTGTATCTGTCTGTGTGTCTGTGGCATCATAGCTCCCGGACGGATGAACTGATTTTAATTTAGTTTTTTTTTGTATTAAAAGGGACTTACGTGCGAGTGTTCATAGACATGTTTGGTGAAAATCGGTTGACCCGTTTAAAAGTTATGGGGGTTTGAAAGTAATTGTGTTGGGGGGTTTTAAAAAAATTTTTTAATGTTTTTATCACAATCAGCTTAGAGTCTCCTTTACATTTGTACCTATTCCATATACATAGTTTCAAATCCATAACATCCATCCTGAGTGTCAGACAGTGTGTCTGTGCGCGGGGGTTTCAGACCACCATAACGAGACAGTAAAAACTTTATCTGCGTCTGTCTGGGTTTACATCTATTTATATCATAAACGTAAAAGTTAATGAGAATAAAGGGATATGTTTGTGTTATTTCACATACAAACTACTGGATTTAGGTAAACTTGTTTACAGATGTTAATTGTAATCTGTAGGGAAGGTTCATATCTGACGGAACATGCGTCGCGTATTATCGGTCGCGTAACGCCAGAACAGACAAATGTATAGAAAAACACTTGACAGTTCACACTTAACCGATTATACGTTAGTGCGTTGAGTGTGAACGGTCAAGTGTTTTTCTTCAAGACTCCGTCTATCCGTCTGTCAGTCACCGGGCTGTATCTCATGAACTTTACAAATGACAAAACTCACATTTATTATTACTGGTTGAACGTGTACCCGAGTGTGAATATCCATTACTAATGACGTACATACAATACGTTTTACAGACCAAACAACTGCATGAGTATTTTTTTAGGGTTCCGTAACCAAAGTGTAAAAACGAGACCCTATTACTAAGACTCCGCTGAGCGTCTGTCACCAGACTGTATCTCATGAACTGTGATAGCTAGACATAGACAGTAAAAATGTTCACTGGGTTTTTTCGTATTTTTATTGTTTTATTTTTATTAGGGCACAAATAGTTCACAAACAAATGCAAATAAAAATATACAATACATAAAAAACACATGAACCAATAAATATGTCACAAATTTATAAAAAAAAAACAACTAAAAACACCCGGAAAAAAGAACAATCTCTCTATGATTCTTCAGAGAAATATTATTTTTTTTCGTGTTAGAAATCCTAACTATCCTAATCCTAACTTCCTAACTAATATTATAAATGCGAAAGTAACTCTGTCTGTCTATCTGTCTGTCTGTCTGTTACCTTTTCACGGCTAAACTACTGAACCGATTGACTTGAAATTTTGTACAGGGGTAGCTTCTGATCCGGGAAAGAACATAGGATACTTTTTATCCTGAAATTCCCGCGGGATCGGGAACTACGCGGGTGAAACCGCTGGCGCTGCTAGTATAAAATAAAAATTCCTGGGGGCACCCAAACAATTTTTTTTATAATTTTTAGCTGATTTCGGTTTCGTACTTGGCTGGTATTTTTATACACACATTTTTTATATTTTTATACACACATTCAATGTGTAAAATCACGGAGCAAAATGTTAATATTTGTCGAATGTTGTTGAGTGTATGGAAAAGCGAATTCAGATTCCATTACGAGTTATTTTCGGTACTGTATGTTAAAGATACTTTTCATACCGCGCAGCGTTATTTTTGGACAGGTATTCATAAACGATATGCAAAACGTTTTATAATCGTATGTCATTTTGCCTTTTCATTTATTAATATTTGGCAGAATCAGTTTTGAATAGCAATTATGGGAACTAGAAATTGTTCCAGATTTTTTCGATACCTTGGATATTCTGGTATGTGTATCCTAGGACAGACAGTATCAGCTCGACACGAGCGAGCCCTTCTACCCCCACCGCCATTACCACCTGGCACAGGTTTCACATGCTCGAACTGTGGTCAAGTTTGTCTGTCCCACATCGGACTAACCAGTCACTTTCGTAGGTGCGTTTCAAACCCTACAACTCCAACGGACGCTACATAAAATCATCTCACGTAGATGTAAATGGCCCGTGATGATGATTTATCCTAGGAACTACGAGTATATAAAATGTTTGTACTAAATATTATCATCCCACAATGGTGAGATTATACATAGTCATTATGTGTTTTTCAAGAAAGAAACATTTATTCATACCTTTTCATGATTTCCCAAAAGAATTTCGACCAAATCACTTGATTTTTATTATTTTTTAACAAACAATCGAATAACATAGTGTTCTTAAATAAAAGTCACAAAAAAGATTGAATATGTTTACATATTTTCTTGCTGACGTTACACCATACAAACCCGTTCATTCATTGACAGAATTTCCAAGACCTATAAAACAAAAATATCTCTAAAGGTGGTTTTATAGGCTGTAGGCATCATTCAGAAAGGGTTTGCAAATATAGCCCTTAATGTCAAGTAATAAGGTTTGATTTATACTAATATTACAAAGAAGTAAAGTTTGTGTGTTTGTTAAATTGTAAGGGGTAATCTAGGGATCTACTGAACCGATTTCAAAAATTCATTCACTCATTGAAAGCTAATTTATCTGTGCGTGACATAGGCTATTTTATCCCTGTTTTCACACAGGAACGGGAATTACGCGGGTGAAACCGCGGGGCGCTGCTAGTTATGAATAAATCCATTTACAATGTAATAAGCTAGAGTTCTAAAAGCGGTTTCGTCTGTTTTTTGTTCTAGGTTTTGATTACTTAAGAAGCTTTGATTTCGAGATGATAGGTACCTTTATACCTTTCTTATATCTCATTAATTAATGAAAATAATGAATCGTGATTTGTCGATGTAAAACATCATATTTATCCCCCTAAAGTATCTGACATCGATGCCCGGACACCCTGTATAATATCACGAGTACGGGTCTGCTTAAAAATGTAACAATCCTAGCGCGAAATGAATCTGTTAAACATATTAATCAGCATAGTAGGTTATGAGTAAATGACAAGAAACAAATAAACATAATAAAGTTATTTTGACATTAACAATGCACTAGGTGTGTAGTTTATCCCGTATTTCTCCTTTTTGTGTGTCCCGTGGGAGGTTTTGAATAAAAAGCACATATTTTATAATATTATACCGTTTCTGACAAAAGGTATGCATAATTTTATGATGATCGGTTGAGTAGATAAGATATGGAGTCGTATAAACAAACTAACCTTTGTATTTATGATATTAGTTATAGTTACAAAATATGATATTTAATGTAGTAAATAATATATTTGACAACTAGTAGTATCCAGTTTTAGTAAATCTCAATTCCATATGAATTTTGGCATTAATTATACAATGTATCTTTTTACTTCCGAATCTTTATCCCATTTTAATTGGAATCGTTTCTTAATTTAATAACATAACATAACCATTCACTACATCATCTCATTACAGTAACTGGCCCCTAACTAAGTTCGTAACTTGTATCTAGGGTATCAGAAACTACGCACACACTCATTCACACACACCCAGACCGAGACAAACATTTGTGGTTCACACAAATATTCACCCCGCACGGGAATAGAACCCGCATCTTTACGGATGGCAGTCCGGCATGGTGAGCACTCTGCCATCGAGGTCGTCAATAGTAATCTGGTTACCCAGAAAATACAATGTTTTGTTATAAGGAGCATCTATACCAAGTTTCATCTACATCGGCCCAGTAGTTTTGTTACCAAATTTCATCCAAATCTATCCAGTGGTTTCATTGCCTAATCCAAACCAAATCCAATCTGTTTTCTTCATAACATTAATATAGGTTAGGTAGATTAACATTTACAGACCTAGTTTCGAGCGATGAACTAGGAACGCGAGACGAAAGATTTATGTAGTGTAATGTATTGTTTTTCTTAGTAAATGTGTACTCTGACATTTGTTTCGTGGATTCTAGTTTTGGACATTGATTTATTATATGTTTAACATACAAGGTTGATGTTAGCAACAGATTGTTATATTATGCGTAGTGCTTACGTAAATCAAAATACTAGTTTTCGAGGTAAATAAGACAATTTTTCTTCTTCTGAACCATTATCCTATATATTTGGGGTCAGTTTTTTAACCTACAATGAAATATTGGTATAAAGGCCTATTTCGCGATCTTCAAGTAAAGTTTCTCACCAAGTAAAGTTAGTTTTGTCTCTTTCTGACTTTATATGTGACAAAGACAAAACTTGTGAGTCAGAAATTTACTTGAAGATCGTGAAATAGGCCCTAATACTTATATTTTTAACCCCCGACGCAAAAAGAGGGGTGTTATAAGTTTCACGTGTCTGTGTGTGTGTGTGTGTGTCTGTCTGTGGCATCATAGCTCCCGAACGGATGAACCGATTTCAATTTAGTTTTTTTTGTATTAAAGAAGACTTACGTGCGAGTGTTCTTAGACATGTTTGACGAAAATCGGTTAACCCGTTTAAAAGTTATGGGGGTTTGAAAGTAATTGTGTTGGGGTTTTTAAAATTTTTAATACATTATACTTATATGTATGTATATCCGACTTGATGGAGGATCTGGAAAGTTTATCAAATTGGGAAGAGTTGGCTTGTGATAGAAGATAGATATTAAGGAAGACTTTTACCAGCATTGGAATGATAGAGGTTGATAATAAAATAAAAATCAACAATTATGTTAATTAAACAAAACATCTACTAGCTTCACGATTACAACTATAGGCCTCATTTAAAAAAAAACATAATTCAAAATATCTTTATTATCAAGGATTTTATTTTCTTTATTATCAAGGATTACAATCAAGGATTGTTACAATCACTTATAATCGTCAAAATACATTTGTATGAGCTTAACGTTTTTATCTACTAAATAAAAAGTATGAGTGTACGAGTATATCGAGATCAAGAATGTCTACAACTTTAACTGGACTCATTCAAAAAGGTGAATTCTTCGAGAATTCTTTTATCCCGAAATTCCCAAAAGTTCCTTTAGGAGCGTGATCACGCATGTAAGTCGAGTTTCTTTATACGTTCAAAGTGTATTAAATACTGTTATTTTACGAGCACCAAACATGTAATCTTGTTAACGACTATAATTTGTTGAAAAATGTAAACAATGGATGGTTTTCAACACATTTCATGTACTACGCCGTAGCTGCTACGACAACTACGCTTGCTACAGTAATTTAAATTCCAAATGAATTTACTCTTAACGCGGCGAAGTAGCGTACTCTGTACTATATAGTACTGGAGTTAAGGTACAGACTTATTGTTACGCACGCTTCGAAAGGCGCAACGTATTTTAGCTGCGTTTTTTATAATTTATAATTTTGAAGCGTTTACTTATTTAATTGACAACGTATCTTTTTTGACAACGTTACGTTTTCACTACAGCACACGCTATATCAAGCGATTAGGAGTGGATTGACATAACAGCTGGCGGTTTCATTCTTGAGACTCCTATTGATGACCTTTTTTTAGATCCATGCCTAGTTTGCCTTAGGCATAATACGCCTTACGAATATGTATGGACATTAATTGAGCAAACCACATGTATACCAATGACGTTAATTCATACATAGCGTGGTAGTGTTTCGGTGGACACAATCACATACATTTCCGAGCAAAACAAAGCTTGACGCGCGTGCGAAGTGTTTCCGTGCGCAGTAGTGAGTCTGCGCCTTTAGAGCCACTGTCGCCCGGGGCAGGAATATTGTGACAACAATTTAATGCACAGTATTGAGAGTATATATGTACAGTATTGAGGCAGAAGTCAGCAGACCTCACCGCCCCTTTAGTTTATGATTTCCTGGTACTTTAATATAAAATAACTTATTTATTTACATACAAACGTGGGGAGCTTTCATGGAGTCTGTTGGTACGCTTGAATTTTTTTTTGTCATTATCCTCCACGGGGGGTGGATAGGCCAATCACTATATTGGGTATATTGTTGGATGAATGAACCTGACGCGATGAATAGCATAACATAATCATAAACATTCACTACATGATCTCATTAAAGTAACTGATCCCTAACTAAGTTCGAAACTTGTATCTAGGGTATCAGAAACTACGCACACACTCATTCACACACTCAGACCGAGACAAACATTTGTGGTTCACACAAATATTCACCCCGCACGGAAATCGAACCCGCAACCTTACGGGTGGCAGTCCGGCATGGTGACTACTCTGCCATCGAGGTCGTCAATGAATTATGGATTTCCAGCGAACCCCACGTGGGGTCGGTATCAAGGGATCCGTTGGCCATAAACATAACTTGGTGAACCGGTCGCCCCAGAGTGCCTTCTCCTTAATCCGACTCTGGTTCGTCCTAGTTGCTTTTACGATTTGATAATGGAGTAAACTACATTTATTTAGTTTAGTTTAACTTTTGTTATAGAAAACATTGGTTTTAAATGGAAATGTGTATGTGTATCTGTTCAACATTACATTTACATATGTTTGTTTAAATAAATAAAAAAACCTTTTTAAAAACAAGCTTTTTAGCTTTAATTGGGACTTACATAAGTATGCCAAGTTTCAGCTCAATCGGATAGCCAGAAGTGGTCGAAAAATGGCTTGTAAGATTTGATTACAGACAACGGGACACGTGAAACTAAATAAAAGCTTGTAAATAAAATACAGAACTACTGTTTTCTATGAACAAAAGCTGGATTAAGCTAAATAAATATAGTTACACCCAAAGTTAGCTATCCCAATGTAGCTGAACTACGTTACTACTGCTAAGTAAGTTAGCATTGTTACGTAGCTGCTACGACGTAGCACAGTTTATATTGTATAGAATTATCAAGTTGATTAATTTTCTTAAGTAAATGTTGTTGTATTTTTTATCGTTTGCTTTTTATATTTTTAACTTACGAGTATATTGGATTATGAATTCTATCAATGAGCAAAAGTTAGAAATTATAAATTTGTTAATGTAGTATATATTAAAGAAGGTATATTAAATGTACTTAATATCCTCGTATAACATTGTTAAAATATATTACAGTTCAATACAGTTTAATGGACAAATTGTAGGGCCCCATGGTGTTACACGCGTAAATCCCAATCCCGTGGGAAAAAATCCCACAGAATTGATTTTGGGAAGTAACCTAACTATGCTATATTCCTGGTTATGAGAAATATTTTAACCAAATTTTGTCGATTTCGGTCCAGTAGCTTCGGTGCCCATTCCATACAAATATACCAACAAAAAATATCTAGGCTGTGGTCTTAGGCTTAGTATAAAATATTTATTCTACGTTTAATAAAATCTATCCTTTTTATGTTTTTAATCTAGATAAACATATAAGATAATTGTTATCGTAATATCCTAAAATCGCGGAGGTGAAACCAATTGGCTTAATGAAATAAAAACCTTTTCAACACACTTGCTCATAAAGGGGCTCTTATTTGTGCAAAAACAGTTGAATAATGACACGTTTTATTCACTAGTGAGTTATAGATTGTTTTTATAAATTGCTTTGTTTTTAAAAAAGTTTCGTCACCAAAAAAATTGTGTCCATACATTTTAAAAACAAACTTCAACTATGTTGCCTTACTTTTGGTAGGTCTATGGTCGATTCCATTCATTCATTCATTCGATTTTTTTTAATAAGTATATTCTTTTAGTCTTTGGCCGATCACCATTGTTGTGTTGGATGCGCGCGAATAGAAAAACTGTTTATTTATTAGCGAAAAATGATATATTATTATGAATTTCTTCGCAAGTGTGTTGAAAAACGTTGTATGGTACTCGCGTGTATTGATGATTACTACCTCGGCTATCTTCTGACCCTCGCCTGACGGCTCGGGTCTCAATAGCGCCTCGGAAGTAATCACCAACTTACCTCGCTTGTACCATAAATAACTATTTCCATTTCGCAATTCTGTTTGATTTTGGTAAATAAAAACAAAATGGCTGATGATTGGATACTGTTTAGCTTTTATTATAATTTTCTATATTTGCTTTAGGTGTTAAAACACCTAAATGATTGTGTATCTCGTATAGAGATGAAAAATTTTGGGTTTTTTCATTTCGTTAAAAATTTGACATGACATGAGTTACCGTTTACAAATTTAAAGTGACTTGGTTTTTGCATGAGTTTTCATAACATTTTACTGAGACTTTGCGTTTTCAATTTTTTTTATATAATTTTTGTTTTGATGGGATTTAAATCTAATTTGCGGGCAAAACCGTGGAATATAATCTATATTTACTTTGACGACTAAGTGGTGTATTTAGTAGTGACCCAGGCTGCAATGCAAGAGGTTACGAGTTCGATTCCAGTTAAAAGATATCTATGTATGAGTTTGTCTATCCGTTGACTAGTATCCACAGTACAAGTTTTCACTAACTTGATTTGTCTAAGAGAACACGGGTAAAACCGCGGCACACAGTAGTCCTTACTAATCCAAACTAATATTATAAATGCGAAAGTAACTCTGTCTGTCTATCTGTCTGTCTGTTATCTTTTCACGGCTAAACTACTGAACCGATTGACTTGAAATTTGGTACAAGGGTAGCTTATGGTCCGGGAAAGAACATAGGCTACGTTTTATCCCGAAATTCCCCCGGGTTCGGGAACTACGCGAGTGAAACCGCGGCACACAGTTACATATATTCTATTACACGCATATTAATATTCATGTAACTAATAAATGAAACATGACATACATCAAACTGTTTACATATAATTAGAACTGAAATTGACTCATTAATTGGCTTCAACAACAGTTAAGTGAAACTAGAGTATTAGTTGACATTAATTTCAATCATCGTTACAAACTACGTGTTTGACGATATTTATGTCTGTTTGTTTGTAACTTACTAATGTACATAAATAACAGTCACTTCGTACGATTGGCATCAAAAGTTGATTGTTGACGTTGAAATAATCTGAATTTATTTTTATTACTAGCAGCGCCTCGCGGTTTCACCCGCGTAGTTCCCGCTCCCGTGAGAATATGGGGATAAAACCTCTTGAATCAGTCTATCTATTAAAGTAAACCGCATCAAAATCCGTTGCGTAGTTTTAAAGATCTAAGCATACAAGGACAGACATTGGGAAGCATCTTTGTTTTATACTATGTAGTGATTCGTAGATAACATAATTTTTTCCATTATTACATCCAGCTACAACTACTAGTGCCCCGTGGTTTCGGCCGCGTATATCACAATTTTGAGAAATCATGAGATAAAAAATATAATGTGTTATTCCTGGTTTGAGATTTTGAACATACAACCTTCCACATTTATAATATTAGAGACTAACAATAAATATTTATACGTACTAAAAATTAAACGTTCAAACATATAACACAAATAATCATTTACTTCATCAACTTATTATAAAATTATTACAAGGACGGCCTATTTATGTGTCAAGGATATATAAGATTTTTATTTTTGTTTCTTCTGATTTTTATTGTTTGATTGATAGGTATTTTTTATTTTTTAGATTTTTATATGAGTGTTCTTTTTAATTGTTCTTTTTATTTGTACTTTTTGTGTGTATATTTTGTATTGTTCATACTAGCTCTTTTGTATAATTTACTAAATTCTATCGCATTAGGGTAACCCTGTAATGATAGATATAAGGATTTATAAAAATAAAAAAATATATAATAACTGATTCCTAACTAAGTTTGTCATCTATCAGGAACTATAGTTTCTGAAGAACGCGTATATGCATACAGCATGCACTGATTCACACACATACAAACACACTAAAATATTACCCTAACATTGATATATAATATATATAATATAATCATTCACTACATCATCTCATTATAGTAACTGACCCCTAACTAAGCTCGAAGCTTGTATCTAGGGTATCAGAAACTACGCACACACTCATTCACACACACACACCCAGACCGAGACAAATATTTGTGGTTCACACAAATATTCACCCCGCACGGGAATCGAACCCGCAACCTTACAGATGGCAGTCCGGCATGGTGAACACTCTGCCATCGAGGTCGTCAAAATACTTATATATAAACAATATAAGTACACAAAATGTTAGTCCTGTATTAGAAAAGATAATAAATTAGGATCGTGTACCGAAACTACGGTAGTTACATTTTATTGGGCAGATGTAACGATTAATGTTGTACGATCAGTTTTTATTAGACACCTATCATTAAATATACAAATACTGCGTTCTTTGTGTGGATGGGAGCTTTAGGGGTATCGAGAAAGGGGGTAGGAAGAGAGGGGTATGTACAGTCAGCATCATAAGTTGGTTATAGCACAATAGAAAACAGTATTCTGACGTTTATTTGACAACGTTTTTATTTTTTTTATTCCAGTACGGTGTGAATATTTGTGTGAACCATAAATGTTTATCTCGGTCTGAGCGTGTGTGTGAATGAGTGTGCGTAGTTTCTGATAACCTAGATACAAATTACGAACTTAGTTAGGGGTCAGTTACTATAATGAGATGATGTAGTGAATGATTATGTTATGTTCTTTGAATTTTGACAAGCAACAAAGACCACTGAGACGCCATAGCCATATTAATAAATAGCAGAATACCTTATTTCTGACACTCTCGTTATGGTGTCTCAATATCAACGCATTGTCTGATCAAATAATGACGAAGAGTCGACTTGACCCCTGGCCACGGTTTACATTCCGTTCGAATATTTGAATTTGGTTTGTTAGTACATATGCACATTCAAATATTCAACCCCATTTTTAGACCTTTCGAAATATAATATTCTGTTTTGCCATTTTTTATGGACTAGTGGTCCGTCCTGGCTTCGCACAATTTTCTTACACACAATACAAATCTTATGATTATAGCGAACACAATAAAAAAATAATTATCCGATATGGTTCAGTCATCCTTAAGATATCGCGTGACAAAGCCAAAGAAAGATTCATTTTATGTAGACAATGAATACAAACAATTTCGCTTTAGTAATAAAAAAGGTTTCAATCAACTTTTCTTATTGACTGTACCTCTGCAATACCGATACTGCCCAAATTCCAATAATACATATCTAAGTCCTGCCACGTTCAGATATTACATAATAACTAATGTCTCTTCATTGTATAACGTGTAGGTATATAATAGGTTACATGAAGGGCAATTATTTAGACTTAATTACTAGGGGCTTAGGTAATAGAGACGTGTTGAACAATTATTATGAATTTATGTTTTTGTCTTAAGCTTCGTACTCATATAAGATATATCTCTTTTCCGACCCTTTATCCCATGTCTATTTGGGGTCGGTTTTCAGTTTAACCAGATTTGGTGGAATGTCAGTATTTTACGTGAAGCGACTGCCATCAGACCTTCACAACCTAAAGGGCTATACGACATTTTTTGGCTAAACCAAATGTGACTTTTCTGGGCTCTAACTACCCGTAACGACTGTCGATGTTAGTACGACAGCCGGGACCGACGGCTTTACGTGCCCTCCGAAGCACGGAAACGCTCATGAAATTAAAAGTCATTTTTAGTAACGACCCATCACAGTCATGACGGTGCCAGACATTGCTTAACCGCACAGATCACAAGTGATCCGCGGGTAGCACTGGGCTATGAGCGCTTCTTCTATATCAAGCTTTATTCGAAAGCAATTAAAATTGACGGTTATGAAATAGCTAAAAAACTGACGTAACGAAGCCGACTTGAGGTAAGTATGCCATTTTAGTAACGGTCATTGCATCAATATATTTTGTTTTAGCAGCGTATCTGTATCTAATTTCATACAAATCGATTTAGTGGTTATGACGTAAATGAGTAACAACTAACAAACATACAGTCCTCCTCACAAACTATCGCATTTATAATATAAGTAAGACGTGAATCATAAAAATCGTAAAGAAGCCGTGATAGCGTTTTCAAATAATCTGCAATTATGTAACTGGTAGCACAAATAACAAACTTTCTTAAACAGTTAAGCGTTTCCAGACTCTAAATTCGTACCCGATAAGAAGTTATTCAATTACGATTGGATCTTTTATTTTTTGCCGAGTTTTATCACTTCATTTCGACCTATACTATTATTATAAAGCTGAAGGGTTTGTGTGTTTGTTTGACCCACAAATCTCAAGAACTACTGGTCTGATTTGAAAAAATATTTCAGTGTTAGATAGCTCATTTATCAAGGAAGGCTATAGGCTATATGAAATTGCGCTACGATTAATAGGGGCGGAGCTAACGCGAGTTAAACCGCGAGGCGCCGCTAGTCTTAAATAATTCCCCGAGTGTTCAGGTTTATGATTATCTTGGCATTTTTATATCGCCAGTCACCTTGCCTTTAATCCTCGTTAAAGGGAGTTTAAATTAAAAGAAACCTGTAATTGGTATTCTTGGGAGTTATACTTGTTCGATTTAAAATCTTTATTTGTAGAATGTCATAAAATACGTATTTTTTTATCAAATCTTTATATGATACTAGCTGCGCCCCGCGGTTTCACACGCGTAGTTCCCGTTCCCGTTCCCGTAGGAATTTCGGGATGAAAATTAGATGTTGGCCGATTCGGAGGAGTATGGCAACGAAAACTGTGACACGAGAATTTTATATATTAGATCTAATTTGAGTCGCTGTTATTATACAAAGTACTCGTACATCGTTTTTCCCAACTTTTGTCTCAAATCTTATTCAAGTTTTTAGTATACTCATAGGTCTAGGTAAAGGATTTTGTGGAATGTCTGTATTACTGTATTTTATGTGGAGCGGCTGCTATCAGATTTTCATAACCCAAAAGTCTTTGATTGACTAGTCAATTATTAAAATTGGATGGTCGGATATTTGTTAGGGAAGGTTCATATCTGACGGAACATGCGTCGCGTATTATCGGTCGCGTAACGCCAGAACAGACAAATGAATAGAAAAACACTTGACCGTTCACACTTAACCGATTATACGTTAGTGCGTTGATAATCGGTTGAGTGTGAACGGTCAAGTGTATTTCTATACATTTGTCTGTTCTGGCGTTACGCGACCGATAATACGCGACGCATGTTCCGTCAGATATTAACCTTAACCTTTCCTAACTCTTTCACACAAAACTAACGAAGCTATTAAGATGAAAAATTGTACACATGTCGTTTTATTATACAGATTTATGATACAAATATAGGAATAATACAGTGGATACTACTTTATTACTTTTACCATAGTTTTAATCCCAAAATTCCCACGAGATTAAGATGTACGCGGATGAAACCAACCACAGTTATTACTTAAATACCTTCTTACATAATGTAACAATCCCAGTGTTTCACGTATATATGTAATTGAAATTATTCGAAGAGTTTGACGCTCCGTAAATACCTTAATTTCGTTTATTGTTTTTCTTATTCGCAACACAGATATTAGATTGTGTGAATATTACGGTCACATTTCTTGGAGAATGGAATTGAAAAACATGTTGTGTTTACCCCTTAGGTGGGGTAGGAAAGCGTATTATATAAAAACAAAACTACATTTTTATCTACACAGTTATGCCCGTTATTTTCGTGTTGATTGTGCGGTTTTTTTGTGAATTTTGGGGCAGTAATTAGATTGTTTACTTTCGCATCAATATTATTAGTCGGTACTCCAGTATTGTCCGTGTTTGACATATAAACATTCCTCTTGAATCATTCCTTCTATAGATGAAAACAGCAATACAATTCGTTGCGTAGTTTAAAGGAAAGTAGCTGTGCTCGGCGGTTTCGCTCACATATTTCCCGTTCCCGTGGGAATTTTGGAATAAACATTCTATGTCCTTTTCCTGATTCTTAGCTACCTCCCCACCAATTTTCATCAAAATCAATTTAGCCGTTCTTGAGTTATAAATAGTGTAACTAACACGACTTTCTTTTATAGATAACATAATCATTCACTACATCATCTCATTATAGTAACTGACCCCTAACTAAGTTCGAAACTTGTATCTAGGGTATCAGAAACTACGTACATACTCATTCACACACACACCCAGACCGAGACAAACATTTGTGGTTCACACAAATATTCACCCCGCACGGGAATTGAACCCGCAACCTTATGGATGGCAGTCCGGCATGGTGACCACTCTGCCATCGAGGTCGTCAATATAAATATTATCTATATAAATATATAGATAAGCGTACATACAGTGTGACAGACGGGGCGGGAAGAAAACTTGTTTTTTATTATCTAAACCTATATACCTACTATGTAAAGGACGGATACTCACATGTCAGTGATATCCTCTAAGTTAAATACGAGACACCGTGATACATACGCTTACGTTGTTCAACTGAGGAATAAGTTTATAAACAAATATTTGACGAGGTCTGGAAACCGGAGGAAACGTTATATCGGAATATTAGAAAATATTCTAATATTCTAGCTACGCTCCACGGTTTAACCCCGTTGGCTTCATTACTATTGGCCGTAGATTAATGTTACAGTAATGGTACAGTTAGCCTATAACCTTCCTCAATAAATGGGCTATCTATTAGAATTAAAATAATTTTACGTTTAGGATCCTAACCGAAAAATTATATACTTACCGAAAAAATATTTTTCAACACACTTGCTCATAAAGGGGCTCTTATTTGTGCAAAAACAGTTGAATAATGACTCGTTTTATTCACAAGTTATGGACTGTTTTTTTAAATTGTTTTGTCTTTAAAAAAGTTTCAATACCAAAAAAATGTGTCCATACATTTTAAAAACAAACTTCATCTATGTTGCCTTACTTTTGGTAGGTCTATGGTCGATTCCATTCATTCATTAATTCGATTTTTTTTAATAAGTATATTCTTTTACTTCTTGGCTGATCACCATTGTTGTGTTGGATGCGTGCAAATAGAAAAACTGTTTATTTATTAGCGAAATTGATATTTTATTATTAATTTCTTCGCAAGTGTGTTGAAAAACGTTGTATGGTACACGCGTGTATTGATGATTATTATCCTCGGCTATCTTCTGACCCTCGCCTAACGGCTCGGGCTTCAATAGCGCCTCGGAAGTAATCACCAACTTTACTCTCTTCTACCATAAATAACTTTTTTTTTAATATTTCAATTCTCAGGAACTACTGTTCCTGAGATTAGAGAATACAACCAAACAAAGAAACTCTTTAGCTTTATAACATAAGTATTGTTATAACTAGCTTCTATTTACCCAGTAAGTGAATTCAAATGAATTATGTAGTAGAGTCCAGTCAATCGATTGAACGGATTTATAAATACGATAGGATGACATTGATTGGTTAGCTAAGTGGACGTTACTTTAAACTCGCAGCGCCCCGCGGTTTGTCCCGCGTAGTTCCCGTTCCTGTCGGAATACGGGGATAAAATACAGCCTATGTTACGCACTGATAAATTAGCTTTCCATTAGTGAAAGAATTTTTGAAATCGGTTCAGTAGTTTCGGAGCCTATTCGCTACAAACAAACAATTAAATCTTTCCTCTTTATAATATTAGTGTAGATTAGAATAGATTTATAATGGCGGACTCATAAAAACGGTAGTAGTTTTTTATTGCATCCATTTAATGTATAAATGTGTTTTTTTTTACAAATAGACTAGGGCTTGGACTTGACTGTAACTCGCCTGATGGAAAGCGATGATTCATCCTAAGATTAAGCTAGCTTGCCTCGAAGATACCAATTCACTCGTCACTTACGCCTAATACTAATATATAATCCTTATACGATGCAATTGAAATAGAAGATTGATTTCATTCATATTTTTTGAGTCCAATATAATAATATTCTAATATTAAATAACTACAAAAATAAGTATAAGTATCCTTGGGATTTATTTACCGTAAGACCAAAAAAGGGAATATTCAAGAAATAACAAAAACAATAACAGCAGAGACAAGATTTTCTTAAGAAAATTGTCAAACAAAGGAACTCCCGTGACGTCAGTTTTCGAATTAACTGTCATTAATAGTCCAACAAAGTTTCTTGCTGGAAATGTTTTCCAAGATGTGACGTCATCAAATTACGTAATTTGTTTAAAACTAACTTTCATCCATGGTTTTGTCCGCGTGATTTTATTTTTTTTCCGTCAGAGTTTGAGGATAAAATTTATCCTGTATTTGTATTTCTGGTTATTAGTAACATTAGTACCAAAATTCACTCAGGTAAATAAACAAATTTCTTAGTAAAAGTAAAAACACATTAATTAAATAATTAGCGGACCAAGTTATGCTCTCAAGTTATTGCATCGCTCACCCCAGGAATCTACCCCGCGACCTTCAGCTTAGCAGGTTTAAATACTAATAAACTACCGAGGCGTTAAATTACCCAGTGATATATTTGAAACTTTCTAAAATTGTTTGAATAAAGCAGCAACATATTATGTAAATTGTTTAACCACGAACTCATTCAGTGTTCGGTCTGTTTGTATATACGTCATATGTAATGGATATTCGCACTCGGGTACACGTTCAACCAGTAATAATAAATGTGAGTATTGTCATTTGAATTACTGTCTCTTCCTCTTCCTTTAAAGGTACTTATAATTCATTTAAGTACTAGCGGCCCGCCCCGGCTTCGCACGGGTCCAATTTGCACGTTGATTTTCCGTGTTTTTTTGAAGTGAAAACTTCTTTAGCGGCGCTGAGCACTTTTTTTTGTATGGGTAAAAACTTTCAAACTCGCGTCAGGGTCACGTGATGCTGATCGAAAAAGCGTAAGATCAGCATCACGTGACGTTTATGATAACTGAAGTAAGAAACAAACATTGTATTCTACCTCATAAATGATAGTACTTTTATACTTATAATTAAACACAACGTTAATATTGAAGTTTTCACTTCTGCCGGCACTCCCGGAGTGCTAACTTTTTTTTTTTTATAAGAACGTTCTCCTATTAATAACAATTACAACAAAAAAAGAATTAGTGAAATCGGTCCAGCCATTCACGCGTGATGCCGTGACCAAGGAAAACGGGTTTCATTTTTATATATATAGAAGATTACAAATGCATTATTGTGTTTGTATAGCAAGACTGCGTTTTATCTTTAACTATAATGTGTCTGTGTTTTTATTATTCACATAAACATTCCTCTAGAATCTCTGAACTCTGTTGCGTAATTTAAAAGGATTTCAAGAGAGGTAGCGACTTTGATTCTTTCTATGTATCACAGTTAGAATATAGGCTGGCGAAGGCGAAGTACTATTTTGTACGCTTTCACAGAACATCAATATAAGCTAGCTCACATGATGAGTGAAAGATCTGGAGTCCGAATCCAGGAGAGTAAATTGGAATGGAATTCCATCTATTAAAGGCTTATGTCTCTACTGAGTTGTAAGTGGCGAACGGCCATAGGCGCCATAGGCGACGGTAGTTACTTATTAGTTTCATGCATGCTCGTTTGCTATAAAAAATGTTTTACGGACTAGTCTAAATGTTTCTTAAAAAGTACCACTTTAATATATCTTCAAAGTAATCCTTGTAGCGTATAGCAACTAAAACATTATGCGTGTGTGAACATAATACTTACATTTCTCTTTTTGTGACACAATTATTTCGTATTCAACATCATTATTAATATTGTAAATATTAATGTATGTCTAGTCTGTGTTTCTTTGAAGAAACAAGAGAAAAGGATTGATTTTTTGTACTTATATGAGATAGACCTATATTTGACCCTGACGGGGTTCATGTTGTACTAAACAATTTATTTGTCATCTTTTCTGTCACATGAAGCAATAAAGATTTATGATTTATGATTTATAGTCAAAGTACGAAAGAGAAAATGGATGACTGACTGACTGACTGATCTATCAACACAGTTCAAACCAGTGAACAGATTGTACATACTGTTTGTCACACAAAATAAATAACGTAGACATCATCCGTAACCAGAGGTTAAAAGAAAAAAACACGAGTTAAACTGAGGGGCGTAGTTAGTCTTAATATATTATATAACTCAAAGATTACTGTCTGACTGACTGACTGACATCTGAGGTCTGAGAGAGACTGAGGTCACTACGTCAGTCAGTCCGTCCAGTGGTTTGGCGTTGATAGATATCAACGCACAGCCCAAACCACTGGACGGATCGGGCTGAAATTTGGCATGCAGGTAGATGTTATGACGTAGGTAATCGCTAAGAGAGATTGAGAGAGAGGATTTTTGGAAACTCTCCCCCTAGGATGCGAAAAGGGACCAAACAAACAAAAAATCCCCAAAATTTTGCCGGGCGTCATTATTCCACGCGAACAAAGTCGTGGGCAAAATGTAGGCATGTTTTCATAAGCTAAATTACAGGTATGTTTACAAAACAAAGTGTTACAAGCCCTCGAGCTACAAGTGAGGTCGAGCGTTAAACATTTACAATAAAAAAACTGTTTAATCAAATCAACTGTTAACAGCGATATAAAAAATTATTCATGGTTTTTAGGGTTCCGTACCCAAAGGGTAAAAACGGGACCATATAACTAAAAATTCGCTGTCTCTCCGTGCGTCCGTCTGTCAGTCACCAGGCTGTATCTCAAGAACCGCGATAGCTAGACATTTGAAGTTTTCACAAATCATGATTTTCTATTGCTGCTATAACAACAAATACTAAAAACAAAATAACATAAATATTTGAAGACCTCGATGGCATAGTGGCCACCATGCCGGACTGCCACCCCTAAGGTTGCGGGTTCGATTCCCGTGCGGGGTCTGGGTGTGTGTTTTAATGAGTGTGTGCGTAGTTTCTGATACCTTAGATACAAGTTTTGAACTTAGTTAGGGGTCAGTTACTATAATGAGATGATGTAGTGAATGATTATATTATGTTATGTTATTTAAGGGCCCATACAACAAAAGTCGTTTTTTGTACGAAACCTTTCGTGCGTGGGTCCGACTCGCAGTTAGCCGGTTTTCTTAGCTTTCATAATATTATGTCCAATCTATTTATTTTTTGTAACCGAGCCTGAATTAATTTTCTTTTCGTAAGGTTGATTAGATCTCTTAGTACGAGGGCTTCAAGGAGTTTAAATTAGGGATTTTAAGAAGGCATGTTTTACCAAAAATATTCTTTTAAAAGAATAGGTTCTAAAAGGAAAGAAAGAAGTGCTTTTTAATGCTCGTATTAATTTTTTAAAAGGATTTGTTACTTACTTAAACTTTGAAATAAAACACTTAAACGGATTTTTGTCGTGGTTGTATTTTGTTTTACATTTTCTGACGTTTCGGATTCTTTACAGAACCCGTGATCACAGAAGACTAAGATGGAAGACGTCTGTGGTGTGACGAATGATACCAATTATCTAAACTTCCTTGTTTAGAATAACATACAATACAAGATACTATTTATCACGAAACTTGCAGAACAGGATTTAAGTGGGTTAAACCATGTCACATATAAACAGTAGTATATATTTGCAACTCACAAGACCAAGGGCCTAAGTCTGCAATTTGACATTATTGATCAGACAATATGTTGATATTGTGGCACCATAACGAGAGTGTCAGAAATTTGGTATTCTGCTAAAATGTATTCATATGGCTATGGTGTCTCAGTGGTCTTTGTTGCATATAAAAAATTTGACAAATAAACGTCAGAATACTGTTTCTATGAAAAACCATCTAAGTTTTATGGAGCTATTGAGTCAGCGGAATAGTTGTCACTAAGAGAATATCAAAATGACAACAAATGCCAAAAAACGGCCATAATGTTGATATTAAAGCACATTTGGGTAGCATTATCACAGCTTAATAGTTTAGAGAATCAGGGACCAGTGCTAACTATATATGTTCAGTTAAGCAACATCTGTACCAACCTAACAATGATGGACGACCGTTTCTGAGGACTTTAATGAGCGTTCCTTCACGTTAAATCTCCACCGTTACGGGTAGTTAGAGCCCTCAAAAGTAACAAATGTTTTGACTAAAAAACATCGTAGGAACAAAGGACCAACATTATAAAGGTCTAATTGTGGAAAACAGCTCGGTATAAGGAATATTTCAACGTTTTTAGAAAAGGTTTTTCAGTTATACAGTTTTCTTTTTAACCTTAGCAAAATTGTAAATGGTTTTATTTTTAACCTCCGACGCAAAAATAGGTGTTGTAGTTTTTTATATTTGTAGATATTGGCGCTAAAATGCTTTTGATCATTCTATTTTTTAATCCAAGTTAGGCCTTCCCTTGAATTAGGATGATCATACCTTAGGCAGGCAACTACAATATTAAGAGCAATTAGGCCTTATTATATTGACTAAGTTCCACAATATCGTGTTAAAAAAGTGGAAACTATTTTTATCTATTTGAAGTTTTGGTAAGAGTTGTACTTTATGTCTTGTATGAGAATATCATCATAAATTGAAGTCGAAAACGTATCAAAAAAAAAGAAAAATATATCAACGCCGAAATATAAACCTAAGGATAGGAAATAAACGTCTGAGGGTCACACAAAAATGTAACTCGAACGGAAATCGAACCGCAACCTTAGGTTAGGTATAGTATCGATGTGACCTAAATATTTAGTAAACTATTTGCATCCCGCGGTTTTACCCGCGTAAATCCCAAACCCATGAATTTCGGGATAAAAATCCAATAGTTTGACACGCACTGACTTTTTCTTCATTTTTTCTTTTTTAATGCATTTATTTTGTTACAATTTAAATAACTTTAGTGCTTAGTTTTTTATTAATTAATCCTTTAAATATGTAAGTACTAACATGAGCTTATATGTGCTATACGCAGGCTTTTACACGTGAAAACATCTAAGTGGTTAAGAGTTATTATTTTTAGTTTTTATTGTTATTATTAAAACTGTTTGTTTTCCTTTAAATAAAAACAAGCATCCTATGTGTTATTCCTATGGAACATCTGTACCAAATTTAATCTAAATCGATACTGTAGTTTTTGCGTGAAAGAGTAACAAACATCCAAACTTACAAACATACAAACTTTCGCATTTATAATATTATAGAAGGATTACTTGTATTTGACTAAATTATCGTCAATAAACTACCTAATTCAGCTTTTTCAAATAATTTATGATATCAAACTTTATATACTTTAATTAACTAAAATAATATGGTAGCTCATAAATATAATACTTCGAGGTAATCACATAGTCTCATATCAAATCACATATTTCTCCTTAACAAATTATTATCGAGTTTAATTAAGTTAATCAAGCGTAGTAAACTTAATTTATACTTAGTAACTTGCAATTTAGACTACTTTGAACTTTCAACATAAAGTTAGCATGATATAGTTAAACTTCTGCTTTTACGGGCTAAACAAAACTTCGATTGCAAACCGCAGAAGCTTGCGACATAAATTGCTAAGGTTTTATTTTATAAGCTTTGCTAGCGCTACTTTACCCGTGGTTTCACCCGCGTAGTTCCCGTTCCCTTGGGAATTTCGGGATAAAAATCCTATGTTCTTTCCCGGACCATAAGCTACCCCTGTACCAAATTTCAAGTCAATCGGTTCAGTAGTTTAACCGTGAAAAGGTAACAGACAGACAGATAGACAGACAGACAGACAGATAGACTGACAGACAGAAAGACAGAGTTACTTGCGCATTTATAATATTAGTTAGGATATAAATAAAGCAAATCCTAACTAATATTATAAATGCGAAAGTAACTCTGTCTGTCTGTTACCTTTTCACGGCTAAGCTACTGAACCGATTGACTTAAAATTTGGAAAAGGTAGCTTATGGTCCGGGAAAGAACAAAGGCTACGTTTTATCCCGAAATTCCCACGGGATCGGGAACTACGCGGGTGAAAACGCGGAGCACAGCTAGTTGAAATATATTTCTTACTTTTTTATGATTCTGTGGCTCTAAGAACATTTTTTTTAAGGTTCAAGGCTCATAACGCTCCACTCCTAAAGAACGTTATGATTTCGAGTTTTGCTGTCTGTCTTTTTGTTTGTCCTTCTGTCATCGCGAACGAATACAAAAATCGAACTAAAAAATTGCAAAAGATGGAAATCCATAAAAATAAATTATAATATAAATATGGTAACTACGTAATAATTGTTATTTACAAGTAGTAAACAAGAAATTAGGAAGGAAAGCTATGGACGACTTAGCTAACTCAGTTTGATTAAGCAGTAGTCAACAACTTATAAATTGTACTTAAAATGCCGTATCTAATTTAGCTGTTGTGCCCCGCGGTTTTACCTACCTAAATCCCTAACCTATAGTTTTTTTCGGGACGAAAAGTCTCCTATGTGTTATAATTATTAGATACATCTGGACCAAATTTCATCTAAATCAGCCGGGCTAGCATGACTTCGAAAACGCGATATGATATAGCGATTTATCGACGTCCAACTGGCAAAATGTGATAAAAATACCCGCCATATTTAATTTTACCATATCATAGCACGTGATAAATTATCGGGGCTGTTTAGTATTTTTTAAGTAAAAGCGCAACGAACATCCATCTATCTACACAATTTTTTGCAATGATTTGATAAATAGCGGCGTCTTGCAGTTTCTCCCGCGTAGTTCCCGTTACTGTGGGAATACGGGAATACAATATAGCCTATATTACTCAGGGTAAATAACTTATGTACCTTTCTCATTAGATGCCGATTTCAAAAATTCTTTCACCATTGTGAAAGAATTTTTGAAATCGGCACATTAGTTTTTGAATTTATTTATTACTAGCTGTGCCCCGCGGTTTTGCCCGCGTGGAACCTTATCCCGTGGGAATTTTGGGATAAAAGTCCTATGTGTTATTCCTAGGTATGAGGAATATCTGTACTAAATTTCATTAAAATCCATTCAGTAGTTTTTGCGTGAAAGATGAACAAACATCCACACATCCAAACATCCACACTTACAAACATTCGGCTTTATAATTAATATCTTTTTCTCGACTAGTTTCAGCCACGTCCGATGGCCATCATCGGTGGACGTGGCTGAAACTAGTCGAGGTATTCGACTTATACGTGTAAATATCCCGTAATAAGATATTAATTATAAACAATGACATACGTTTCGTTTAATAATAAAATTCGGCTTTATAATATTAGTAGGACAAGCCTACAATAGTTATTTATGGTACAAGCGAGGTAAGTTGGTGATTACTTCCGAGGCGCTATTGAGGCCCGAGCCGTCAGGCGAGGCGTCAGGTCTGAAGATAGCCGAGGATAGTAATCATCAATACACGCGTGTACCATAATAGTAGTTTAGATTTAGATATTCGCAGGCAGTCACATATATGTATCCTACTAATATTATAAATGCGAAAGTTTGTATGTTTGGATGTTTGTTCCACTTTCACGCAAAAACTGCTGTATCGATTTTGATTAAATTTGGTACAGATGTTCCTTATAACTAGGAATAACACATAGGATCCTTTTTATCTCAAAATTCCCATGGGATTGTGTATAAGTAATCGTATGTTTTATTGTAACTTGTTGTAGTCGCAAATCGTACCAATAGATGGCGCTGTTACTTAATTTTTTAACACACGTTGGTGAATTGTGCCGTCATTGTATGCTACTACGAGCTACGCATGAACACGGGAGCGGGTACTACGCGGGTAAAACCGCGGGGCGCTGCTAGTGTAATAATAAATTATTCATATAATATGTATAATGTATTATTACGGAACCCTACACGGAGACTAACAAAGACTGGTTTCAAATTCATTTTAACAATTCATACATAAAGAAAAGCGAGCTCACTATTCGCTGACTGAAACAGATGTTCCAGGGAGCGCTGTTTTTCAGAAAACCCTGTTCAAACAAAATCTAAATAAATTATTCAGTTAGGGTTTCAAATCTGCATTTATGAACGTTAAAGAGTTTTTAAACTTAAATTAGTTTTAAAAACAAAAATACAATTATGGTATTTGAAAATCCTATTAATATTATAAACTAGCAGCGCCTCGCGGTTTCACCCGCGTAGTTCCCATTCCCGTGGCAATTTCGAGATAAAAAGTATCCTGTGTGTTATTCTGATGTATAAGCTAAATTATTGTAAAGTTTCATTAAAATCCATTCAGTAGTTTTTGCGTGAAAGAGGAACAAATCCATACATCTAAACATCCACACTCACAAACATTCGACTTTATAATATTAGTAGGATGCGAAAGTTTGTATGTTTGTGAGTTAGGATATTAGTGAGTTTGGATGTTACTCTTTCATGCAAAAACTACTGTATCGATTTAGATTAAATTTGGTACAGATGTTCCTTATAACTAGGAATAACACATGGGTTACTTTTTATTACGAAATTCCCACGGGATCCGGAGCTATGCGGGTAAAACCGCGAAGCACACCTAGTAACATAAAATTACGATATGAAAATAAAATAATAAATCTGAAAACTTAAAAGCGGGATGTGCATTATTTCTGCAAACAGTTTGTGAAACTACTTCCGATCCGGAAATTATATAATCGAGAGGAATCAGCGAGAAACTTGGGCTAGTTTCTTGGAATGTTTGCGGGAATCTTCGGTGCATAGTTTACTATTAAGTTTAAGTTTATACAGGAATATCCATAGTATATTATAGATTATAAAGATTGTTTTAGGTACTTAGAACATACCTGTATTTATTTATTTACTAGCTGTGCCCCGCGGTTTCACCCGCGTAGTTCCCGGTCCCGTGGGAATTTCGGGATAATACGTAGCGTATGTTCTTTCCCGGACCATAAGCTACCCCTGTACCAAATTTCAAGTCAATCGGTTCTGTAGTTTAGCCGTGAAAAGGTAACAGACAGACAGAGTTACTTTCGCATTTATAATATTAGCTATGATTTATTTAAAATAGGAACACCAACATTATACACCCCTATTTTGAATTCGAGATACTTAATCACACAGCTAATGTAAACGATGGGTGAGAATATAATAGTGAAGTTAGTTTTTTTCTTCTGCTTTTATTTAAAAAGTTATGATAAGTCAAAGTTTTTCAAAATCCCGCCGAATTTTATTGTTATTCTACACCGAACAACCGGCGAACGCTACGATACACAGCTGAGCGCGGTCATCGACCCGAGCCGTCACAGAATACTTGATAGCTAGTGTGCCGTCTGGTAATACGACATTTATTTAGTATTTTTTAAAGATAAGTAATTGACTATCATTTTTGATATTTTTATTGGATATATGGATTCAGTTACTGCTACAGATATTCTGATTTTAATAAGTCCCATCATTTCAAAATAAGGGTGTATATTAAAAATTACAAAGTGTTATAACAAAAAGGCGTTAATTTAAAAATAATAATATTATACTATATTAATTTAATATTATACTATTGCAAATAAAGTTTAAGATTAACTTTGTCATCTGCTTTCAGATTCATAATAGCGTAGTATGGTTATTTTGTTTCCTTATTTACTTTGTAGATAGATTTTAAAAGCCGTTTGTTTTCCGAATAAAAATATAAGTAATGTTTTCGTAAGTTAATGCTATGTTGATAAAACTACCACATAATTTGAGTAAACAGCTAGTTAAGAATGTTACACATTAAAAGGTTTTTAATATTTGTTTTTACTAAACGAGCACATCTTTAAGAATCTTAAGAAAAATACTGCAATAAAATAGCTTTTCCCGTACACCTAATAAATTGTAATTATGTTACGGCTCTCCTAATGCGGGGGTCGGTATCGCGAACGCATCTCACCAAGGTTAGCTAATGTGAATGAAATATGTACTTGTAGATAAATTAGCAAATACAACAATAACATAACATGATCATACCATTTTTATTAAGTAAATGACTTCTGACTAAGTTTATTACCTGTATCTCGGAAGTAAAACAATACGCACTAATTTGTACATATGTTACCGGAAATGTATGTAATCCATCATTGTATACAATTCCTACAATTGCACCGAAATGTGTAAAATATTTTTTTCAACACACTTGCTCATAAAGGGGTTCTTATTAGTGCAAAAACAGTTGAATAATGACACGTTTTATTCACTAGTGAGTTATAGATTGTTTTTTTAAATTGTATTCATTTTAGAAAAGTTTCGATACCAAAAACATTTTAAAAACAAACTTCAACTATGTTTCCTTACTTTTGGTAGGTCTATGGTCGATTCCATTCATTCATTCGTTTTTTTTAATGAGTATATTTTTTTAGTCTTTGGCCGATCACCATTGTTGTGTTGGATGCGCGCGAATAGAAAAACTGTTTATTTATTAGCGAAAAATGATAATTTCTTCGCAAATGTGTTGAAAAACGTTGTATGGTGTGTACCGAGGAGGATAGTAATCATCAATACACGCGTGTGCGTGTATTGATGATTACTATCCTCCTCGGTTATCTTCAGACCCTCGCCTGACGGCTCGGGCCTCAATAGCGCCTCGGAAGTAATCACCAACTTACCTCGCTTGTACCATAAATAACTATTATTAGACACATTTCCTAAGAAATGTGTATATTTCCTAACATTTCTTATACAGCAATCGGAAATTTAAAATATTTGAGATATTTGATGCTGAAATCGAGTGAAAAGAAGTTTGCCCATATCACTAAGTAAGGTTATGTTAGAGCTGTTACCACATTCCGCGCGAGCCGAGCGAGCGTAGCGAGCGTGCCGCGGCAGCGAGCGGTTTCCTAGGAATAGTATACAATTCCTAGATTTCATATATTTCCGGTAACACATACACTAGACTAGACCGACATAAATATTTGTAAACATTACAATTTACCTGGCTGGGGAATCGAACCTACAATCCTCTGTTTAGCAGCTAGCAGATGACTGGTGCCTCTTGGGTCGTTAAATAAATCAAATCTGTTTCGTTTTATTTTAAACCGATACTTCGATACTAATGGATGTCGTAAAAGCCAATCTAGCATTCTAGATTTATACAGCTGAGTGCAGACTCTAGTATCTCTCTCTCTCTGGTTTAACTATTGCAACGATTCGTCGTGGTCAGCCGGAGATAAAGAGTTGTAGATCAAATAAACAGTATTTTTTCGCATGGGAACCATACCCTCTGTCTAGCAATCTAGTATTTCATGTTCTAAAAACCTTCCAAGGTTTTTGGGTAAGGTGAAGGATGTTTACGAAAAGGTTTACGTTTGTACTTAGTTTTTACAACCTTTACATAAGAAATCTGTTGTATCAAAATTTTTGTGCTGAAATTCCTAGTAGAGATAAAAAATATATATGACGGCGCCACCGTCTACAGACAATCTGTGTTGGCGTGGCGGCGCCACTGTCGTCGTGTCAACGTCACTTGTCATAACAACGTGTGCAACGGGCGCTACGTCTCCATTCTCCCCACCACCACGGTATAAAAGGCAGAGCTCGCCAGTCGGAACGGCAGTTGTTGGCCGACCGTCGCCCGGTGCGGTCGTGCCTTCCTCTTTTAATAATTGTTCTATGGAACTAATGTGATTCAGCGGTTATTGTCTATTGTGATAATAATTAATAAACTGAGTGAATTACTATGATCTAGTATGTCTTGTTTTAATATAACGCCTCCTGATCCTACATATATAAGTATGTATTCCATAATTTTTACGATATAAGTACCTTTCCTCTTGGAAAATAAGCTTAAAATATCCACTTTCACGACCTCCATACCTTATCCTATAGGCAAATAAGATTCTAATAATATTTTACCTAATTATATAAGCTTTTAATTTTCTCTACTTTTTTTAATGTTCTCGTGTAAGTGATAATTCTGTATTTTTTGAATAAATGTCTTTAAACCTACACCTATATAATACTAGCGGCCCACCCCGGCTTTGCCCGGGTCCAATTTTCCCGGTGATTTTCCCGATTTTTTTACATAAGAACCTTGTCCTGGCAATAAGAAACACAACAAAAAAAGAATTGGCCAAATTGGTTCAGGCGTTGTTGAGTTATGCGCTTACCAACACATTTTGCGATTCATTTTTATATTATAGATATATTTTTCAACACACTTGCTCATAAAGGGGCTCTTGTTTGTGCAAAAACAGTTGAATAATGACACGCTTGATTCACTAGTGAGTCATAGATTTTTTTTTTAAATTGATTAGTTTTAAAAAAGTTTCGATACCAAAAAAAAAACCCTCGGCTATCTTCAGACCCTCGCCTGACGGCTCGGGCCTCAATAGCGCCTCGGAAGTAATCACCAACTTATCTCGCTTGTACCATAAATAACTATTATCCAATCCTTACTAATATTATAAATGAGAAAGTAACTCTGTCTGTCTGTTACTTTTTCACTAAACTACTGAACCGATTCACTTGAAATTTAGTACAGGGGGGTAGATTATGTCCCGGGGAGGGATATAGGCTATGTTTTATCCCGAAATTCCCACGGGATCGGGAACTACGCGGGTGAAAAAGCGGGGCACAGCTAGTTTCATAATAGTTTATCTACAAAAAGAAAATAAATGCTACAAGCTTTCTAAAGATTACTATCTATAAACAGATGTTTCCTCTTTAAACATATATTAGCAAAGAAAATTCTATGAAAACATTTTAAAAAGAGCTTTTAAAAGTAGCTTTTAAAACGTTGGTAATCTGATTTACTTTTTACAGTCCGCCATATTTTTTAATCAAGGAAAATGCAAACTTTGTTAAATGGAATAATTTTTCCGTTTACGTGGTTTTGTTTTACAGTTTTATCAATATTTCGTGATTAAGTGAAAAAATGGGAAAACAATAATGTATCATTAGTGTTAATTCTTTACTTTATAGTATTGGTACGAACTATTTTTTTTTCAACCCACATCGTTCCACTGCTGGGCAAAGGTCTATGAACTATTTATGTAAGAAAATAAACATATTTTATGCAAGCAACCGAAAACATTTAAATAATAGAGTTTTATTGCATTTATTATTAAATATATATATATACATGTTCTATGTCTAGTGTCTACCACTACTATGTACATTTTAATATCTAGGAAAAATCATTTGCATTTTTTTACTCGAGTTGAGTTCGATTGCCCAGAGGCTTAAGATAAATATACTGCAACCGCTGTGTGAATGCCGGGGGAAGAAATAAACTCTAATATTTTTATACTATCCTACCTAATTTTAAGCTATAAACTTTGATATTTTTAAGCAGAAGTTTCTTTGAACTATTATATTATACTAGCAGCGCCCCGCGGTTTCACCCGCGTAGTTCCCGTTCCCGTGGGAATTTCGGGATAAACATAGCCTATGTTCTTTCCCGGATCATAAGCTACCCCTGTTTCAAGCCCAAATTTCAAGTCAATCGGTTCAGTAGTTTAGCCGTGAAAAGGTAACAGACAGACAGAGTTACTTTCTCATTTATAATATATAGTTAGGATTAGGATTAGGATTTTCATACATTCACACCTAATTTGAAGCTACAATTTTTGATGCGACTCTTTTTACCAACGTTGTTATTATTGTTTTGTCAAACAGCAATGTATAAGCAGCGTTTGTTGTGTCGGAAGGGTAATGTAGTGAAAGAACAACCCTGTCAGGTGAACGACCCTGTGAGCCTCATTATTTGTCATTCTTAAGGCCTTTCACGATATTCAAGTAACGATACTTACCAAGTAAAGTGAGTCCTGTTTTTCTTACTTTATATCAAACGACAAAGACAAAACTTGTGGGTCACTCGGAACTTTACTTGAAGATCGTGAAATAGGATCTTAGTATTACAATTGTAGGATTGTTAGCGTCAAGTATTACTCGTAGAATGAACGTGGTTTTAGGGTCTAGTGATGTCTTCTTATTCAAATACTGTTTCGGTTTTCAACAACTCAATTTCCCTGTGAATTTTCCGAAGTTTTATTTTATTTTATTTATTAGGATATTCAACAGCAAATTAATACATATGAGTATATTGTATGTAAACATGATTAGTAGGTACTTAGCCAATAAATATCACAACAAAATCAAAAGGAAAATGGAATATACAATAATATGCTACTTAAGTAAAGCTCAAAGATGTAATACTCAAAGACATAAAAAAAAATGTTTTTTATTATTGTAATAATAAAAACAAAGAAGAGAAATAAACAGCTAACAAAACATTAAATTAAACATTTAAAAAACCCCCAACACAATTACTTTCAAATCCCCATAACTTTTAAACGGGTCAACCGATTTTCATCAAACATGTCTAAGAACACTCGCACGTAAGTCCCCTTTAATACATAAAACCTAAATTAAAATCGGTTCATCCGTTCGGGAGCTATGATGCCACAGACAGACAGATACACACACACACAGACACGTCAAACTTATAACACCCCTCTTTTTGCGTCGGGGGTTAAAAATAAATTAACAAAGACAACATTATCAAAAATACTTTTTTTTTTTTTTTACGTTGGGAAAATGCATTGAATCGCATACCACCGGAGCCGAGAACGGGAGGTGACTCCGGATGGTTATGTGGGGCTCTCCCCGCCTGAAGGGCGAGGCATACCCACTAAAAACCCAACGACTGCCGTCCGCGTCATAAGTGGAGTGCCGCAGGATCCCTAGGGACTTCCACTACAGGCACCCCGACGCAGGACCCGCACCGAGGCGCGGGCCCCAGACCGTACCGCTAACGAACGAGGGTCCCCCCAGACCCCCGCCCACGGTATTGGGGCATAGCCCCCCACCAAGGCCCCCCTCGCAAGAGGGAGGGCCGCGCGTGGCGCACGCGCAATCGGGCGATCCCCGAGGAGGGCGCCGTTCGCCGTCATGCCCTGTCTTCCCCGTCTATCCCTGTTTTCCCCGTCTTTCCGGCCGTTCCCTGCGTCGCCCGCTGCCCGGGAGGAAGGCTGCGGGGAGCGAGTACTTGGCGGTACTAAACGGGTACTAGGAGGAATAAACGGGTACTAGGAGGGACGACGGGTACTGGTGGCACCACTCCCGTGCAAGGGGGATCGTCGGCCGCAGCCGCAACCCATGGGCTTTCGCCCCGTCCTTACGGACCAACGCCCGCCCGTCACTGAATACGTCGGGGACGCCAGCCGGGCCCGCCCCGCCTAGCAGTGACCCAGGTTCAATACCCGGGACCCCTAGCCGAGGCCTCACCCCCGCTGACTTTTAGCCGTCGGCGAGCTAGTCTCAGTGACATAGCCCACCGACGTTGCCCAGGACGCACCACGAGGAGGTGGTCAGCATAGCGCCCCATTATCAAATATACCTGCGTTATTCGGTGAGGCTCTCCATCACGCGTACCTTAAATGTATGTTTGGAGGTGGTATAGATATCGATGTCAGTTTTGTTTCACTAAAACTACAGGGTGTGCCAATTTTAACATAATCAACCGGTTTAATTCCTGGCTACGAGTATTAATGATGCGGATTTAATTTTCATCAAAATCGGGCTTAATACTTCTTTAATAACTATTTAATACTCCTTAAATATTTTGGAAATAGTTTCGGATTTGGTCAAGTCACCCTGTATTTTTTTAAGATAAGACAATAATTATTAAGTTGCATTTAATATACTTTTTGTCAAATCAACCTCAAACGCAATCAAAATTGAATCATTTTCGGTCGATTTTCACCCATTATAGCGACCACGAGTAATAATTATGTGGCGAGGACTGTAAATCGCTTATACACTGACAGACTGACAACAGATAGCCTGAACCGCAATAACTTGCTTACATAGGTAATCAATATTTATGTGGTTATATGATTTAGTCTCTCGCGGTCTAGTGGCATGTGCATTGTGCAGCTATCTGCAAAGATTCCGAGTTCGATTTCCGCGTCGAGAAATGCATAATATAACATAATCATTCACTACATCTTCTCATTATAGTAACTGACCCCTAACCAAGTTCGAAACTTGTATCTAGGGTATCAGGAACTACGCGCACACTCATTCACACACACACAGACCGAGACAAACATTTGTGATTCACATAAATATTCACCCCACACGGAAATCGAACCCGCAACCTTACGGATGGCAGTCCGGCATGGTGACCACTTTGCCTTCGTGGTCGTCATACTTAGCTTAGTCAGAAGGATAAACTGCCAGTAAAGTGCATCTACGTTGTTATTAAGGTTTCAAATAAATAGTACAGTAAGAAGAAATAGGCTTATCAATGCTTGTCTACACTAATATTATAAAGAGGAAAGATTTGTATTTTTGTATGTAACGAATAAACTCAAAAAGTACTGGACCGATTTTAATAATTCTTTTTTCATTAGAAAGCTACATTCACCCTGAGTAACATAAGGTATATTTTATTCCCGTATTCCCATGGGCACGGGAACCACGCGGGTGAAACCGTGAGACGCCGCTAGTCTAATGTACATATGTTGGTGATTTCAAACCGAAGGTTAGAAACTAGTGAACATGCATCGCTTCACCCAGGTATTGAACCCAGTTGCCCACGTGTATATGCCATTACACCATCGAGAAGAAACTCACAAATATGCTAACACTTTAGGAAATAGGTCACATATGATAAAACATCAATATATTTCCATATATCACTACATAGTACAAAACAAAGTCGCTATCGCTGTCTGTCTGTCCCTATGTATGCTTAAATCTTTAAAACTACGCAACGGATTTTGAAGCGGTTTTATTTAATAGATAGAGTGATTCAAGAGGAAGGTTTTTACCATAATTTTATCTCTGTATTCCCACGAGAACGAGAACTACGCGGGTGAAACTGCGGGGCGTTGCTAGTCTGAAATAAAAGCATGTGAAAGGCTTTTACGTGTAACTAAAGACTTTTTGACTTCACACCCTTTGTGACGTCAAAATGTCTTCGAAATTCGAAACGGGAAGCGGTTCGTTAGAATTGGTAAAATGTTATAATGTATCTTCACTTTGAAGTCTTGTACGTAAAAGTTTTAAGAAAATATTATATAATGATCTGGGTTTTTTCTATACATTAATCCTACTAATATTATAAAGGCGAAAGTTTGTATGTATGGATGTTTGTTACTCTTTCACGCAAAAACTACTGAATGGATTTTAATGAAACTTTACAATAATCTTGCTTATACATCAGAATAACACATAGGATACTTTTTATCCCAAAATTCCCACGGGAACGGGAACTACGCGGGTGAAGCCGCGGGGCGCTGCTAGTTCTATTATAAATAAATAAATAAATAATCATTCACTACATCATCTCATTATAGTAAGTGACCCCTAACTAAGTTTGAAACTTGTATCTAGGGTATCAGAAACTACGCACACATACACCCAGACCGAGATAAACATTTGTGGTTCACACAAATATTCACCCCGTACGGGAATCGAACCGTTTTATATTTTTTTTTATATATTGCCGATGAAAAGTTGCCAAAAGAAATCTCTTATTTGAGTACTTTGTGTGTGCTGCAATACAAACCAACTGTTATACTTTTGTGGGCTCTAACTATTCGTAATAACTGTCGATGATGTTAGTACGACAACCGAGACCAAACGGCTTTATAAAATGCAGTAGCAGTAGTAAGAAAACACTGATGACAAGCCAGGTATCAATAAATAAACCACTATTTTTACTACTGTAATAAATATAAAAGAACAGATAAATATAACGAACATAAATGGCATGATATAAAAGCCTGGGAGGGGAACAAACCCGCGGCCTTCAAGTTATTAGTACGACGCTATAACCAGCCGAGCTAATGGTCCAATGCTCGTTGAATGCACAATTTCGGTTCCATAATAGACACCAGTTTATTGATGGCTATGTTCTGTGGCTTCACACGCTTATTACTTAGTAGATTTTCTACATGTACACTAATATTATAAAGAGGAAAATTTGTTTGTTTCTAACGAATAGGCTCCAAAACTTCAGAACCGATTTTAAAAAATCTTTCACCATTAGAAAGCTACATTCACCATGAGTAACATAGTCTATATTTTATCCCCGTATTCCCAAGGAGTAGTACGTTTATATATCAGTCAGTCATGTTTATATGTATGCCCTACAGTTACTGGCTATAAGATTACACAATTTATATCAGCTATAAACTTGTATAATCTATGAAAAACAAAAAAGGGTTTTTAATGGGCCTACTAAAAGTATGTTTGAACATGGAGACTCGTTATGTTAATACTAATATTTTAAAAACCTATGACCTGTTTTTACCTACATTGATATTTAGGACGAAGTGAAATTAAGATAAAATTATAATTTAAAGTATTTAAATCTACTAAATACTAATTTATACAGCTGAAGAGTTTGTTTGTTTGGTTGAACGCGCTAATCTCAGGATCTACTGGTCCGATTTGAAAAAAAAAAACGGTGTTAGATAGCCTATTTATCGAGGAAGGCTATAGGCTTTATTTGATCCCCGTATTCCCACGGGAACGGGAACTACGGGGGTAATACCACAGGGCGCTGCTATTTAGGAATAATTTGGGTTCTATTTTTCTTTCTCATTCCGACTTCTATATTTCTTAGGTTTGCTTTTCCTCATTATTTATATTTACCATGATTTTCCCTACATACATTTCAATACTGCGGTAATTTCTGACGACCTCGATGGAGTGGTCACCATGCCGGACTGCCATCCTTAAGCGGGTTCGATTCCCGTGCGGGGTGAATATTAGTGTGAACCACAAATGTTTATCTTGGTCTGGGTGTGTGTGTGTGAATGAGTGTGTGTGTGTAGTTTCTGATACCCTAGATACAAGTTTCGAACTTAGTTAGGGGTCAGTTACTATAATGAGATGATGTAGTGAATGATTATGTTAAAAAAATATGGGGATAAATGAATTATTTGTTGTTATTCTGGTTTTAAGGAACAACTGTACTTAATTTCACCTAAATCGGTAAGGTTTTACGTGAAAGAAAAACATAAAAGTGAAAATATAAGTATACATCTCTAATGAGGTAGATTATTAAAAAAAAAACTCACCACGGAAAAATATACAGACATCATTATCCCTATTCAAGAGATAAGTGTGTTTAAAGAAACGAACTCTTGGGTCACTTCATGAATATGAGTGTTTTGTGAGAATTTCAACAAACCTGTGTTCAAAAACACATTGCTAATGTTATTCGGGTTTTAAAAAGGATAAATATTTTTTCAACACACTTGCTCATAAAGGGGCTTTTATTTGTGCAAAAACAGTTGAATAATGACACGTTTTATTCACTAGTGAGTTATAGATTGTGTTTTTAAATAGCTTTCATTTAAAATAGTTTCGATACCAAAAAAATTGTGTCCATACATTTTAAAAACAAACTTCAACTATGTTTCCTTACTTTTGGTAGGTCTATGGTCGATTCCATTCATTCATTCAGTCGACTTTTTTTCTGATGATTATTCATTCGAAGTATATTTTTCGTTCTGGATTTGGATCTAGATTGCAGTCTAGATTTGGGTCTGGATTTGGGAGAAGATTTCATTCTGGATTTGGGTCTAGATTTCAGTCTGGTTTCAGGTCTGGATTTATGTTTGGATTTCAGTCAGGATCTGGGTTTGGATTTCAGTCTGGATTTGGGTCTGGATTTCAGTCTGGATTTGGGTCTGGATTTCAATCTGGATTTGTGTCTGTATTTCAGTCTGGATTTGGGTCTGGATTTCAGTTGGAATTTCAGTCTGGATTTCAGTCTGGATTTTGGTCTGGATCTCAGTTGGAATATCAGTCTAGATTTCAGTCGGGATATAGGTCTGGATTTTAGTCTGGATTTCGGCCTGGTTTGAGTCTGGATTTCAGTATGGCTTTCATTACGGATTACGGTCTGGATTTAGGTCTGGATTTCAGTCTAGATTTGGGTCTGGATTTCAGTCTAGATTTGGGCCTGGATTTCAGTCTGGAATTCATTACGGATTTCAGACTGGATTTCAGTCCAGACTTTTTTTGAGACTTACTATGGTATGGATAATTATAATTATTTTTAAAATGCCTATTATTTCATAAATGTGTTCTACTATTTGATTTTATGTCTGCATAAATAAATCCAATTTTACATATCCCGTGGGATTTTTAGAATTAAATACAAATGTAATATAATTGTTTGTTCCAATAATTTAAATCGGTTCAGTAGTTTCGTAGCCTATTTATAACAAACAATCAAACAAATCTTTCCTCTTTATAATATTAGTGTAGATTAATATAGATACAGGAATACTTCGATTACCAAAGTAAATTAAAATTGTATTGTTTCAACATAATATTGTATATTTTCGTTTGAAATTAATATTTTTAGTCGAAGCAGAAGTTAATTTCCTGTTGCGCTGTGATACCATCTAATTACATTTTGTTTCTCTTGAAAGCTAACTAAGATATTTTCGTAAATATCCTACTAATATTATAAAGGCGAAAGTTTGTATGTATGGATGTTTGTTACTCTTTCACGCAAAAACTACTGAATGGATTTTAATGAAACTTTACAATAATCTTGCTTATACATCAGAATAACACATAGGATACTTTTTATCCCAAAATTCCCACGGGAACGGGAACTACGCGGGTGAAGCCGCGGGGCGCTGCTAGTAATGCTAATATATTAACTTTTTAATGGCATTTTTCCCTAATCACTACATAGTATAAAACAAAGTCGCTTTCTCTGTTCCTATGTCCCTATGTATGCTTAGATCTTTAAAACTACGCAACGGATTTTGATGCGGTCATTAATTAGTGAAACTGAACTCGGTTTCAGTAATAGATACAGTAATTCAAGAGGAAGGTTTTTTAGCATAGTTTTATCCCCACATTCCTACGGGATCGGGAACTACGCGGGTAAAACCGCCGGGCACAGCTGGTTATCCCATAAACTTAACATAATATAATCACTCACTACATCATCTCATTATAGTAACTGACCCCTAACTAAGTTCGTGACTTGTATCTAGGGTATCAGAAACTACGCACACACTCATTCACACACACACACCCAGACCGAGACAAACATGAATATTCTTTACTTTATTATTAGAATATTCTTGTTTCTTACTTTTAAGAGCATTATATTTTGTAAAGTTATACTAAAAAGTTTCCCCTTGAATCACTCTATCTATAAAAGAAAACCGCATCAAAATCCGTTGCGTAGTTTTAAAGATCTAAGCATACATATGGCCAGGTGCGGGAAGTGACTTTGTTTTATACTCGTACTGTGTAGTGATGATATTCAGTAGTTTATTTTTATTTTTTTCTATATAAACTTAACAAGCAAAACCTCAATACAAAATTTAATACAAATCTTTGAAGACATTTTAAATTGCTCTCTTTTCATTCCGTAGTACATAGATATCGCTTTAAAAGTATCGATTTCAAGTAACTAAAACAATCTTCGAAGACTTCAAAGTGATTTATTCTTTGTAGTGTAAGAGTTCTTTGTTCAGCGTAATACAATTTATGTTGTTTGTAATTTAAAAATTCTTGAAGTTTAATCAAAGTGTCGCGATTGGTTGAACGGTCAACGGCAGCGGACGTGAGGTCGACCTGGGTAACTGAAGTTTATGATACGGATGGTCTATAACAAAGCATCAGTTTCAATAAGTTAACTAATGAAAAACATTGCTATTTTACTGGTAATTGATATATACTATAATTATTGTGCTACTCTGAACTCATGCGGATTTAGTGACCCATAAATTTCACACATTTGCAAAAATCTGTTTTTAACTACGTTAGTTTTAGGTTTTACTGCAGTTTTTAAGAACAGTGAAATGGAATTGGTGTAATCACCGCGTTTGTCCCATGGATACATACGCATTGGCATGCTTGTGATCTAAAATCCAAATCATGTGTAGAAATAGCATTAGTATAGTACAGAAACCTGAGACAACTCAGGCGTTGAATCAAGTAAAAACATATTAAAACAGTCTAAGAATAAAAATTAGCATACCTACATACTCGTTTACCACTTGAATCAGACATTGATTCTTTAAATTGACGACCTCGATGGCAGAGTGATCACCATGCCGGGCTGCCATCCGTAAAGTTGCGGGTTCGATTCCCGCGCGGGGTGAATATTTGTGTGAACCACAAATGAGTGTGCGCGTAGTTTCTGATACCCTAGATACAAGCTCCGAGCTTAGTTAGGGGTCAGTTACTATAATGAGATGATGTAGTGAATGATTATAAAAAAAATACATTAACATTATATGTCTATGTTTATCAGGACATCGAACACCCTGAAGGTGGACTGTTCATCACACTGCACCACCCCCTCCGAGCGACTCGACACCAACGTGGTCGCTGTCAAGGTCGGCTGTCTGCACATCAACCCCGCTACTGCGTAAGGATAGTTCTACTATTTATTTAATAAATAATATTATGGGAACTCAACGAGCGTAGGCCCTCGGGTCGCCCCCCGACACGTTGGATGCAAGACCTTGAGAGGTTCGACAGAGATTGGAAGGAGCTGGCTAGAGACAGAGACAGATGGAGAGATTTGGGGGAGACCTTTGTCCAGGAGCGGGACAATACAGGTTGATTAAAAAAATATATATGCCATACGGTCGTACCTCCAGAAGTTTTGAACATTTGTTCCTTCTAGATTGTGAATGTTATTGTCATTTATTTTATATTTTGTTGCCTTACTTACTTCATTAACAATGGTAGTTAGAGCCCGCAAAATGTCTCAAATCTGGTATAGTGCCAAACCTGGTTAACTAAAAACTGACCCCAATTAGCGAAGGCGTATGTTGACACGCAGGCGACGCAGGCCGCGCGGGCAGAGCAGGCATATGTGTCTGTCCGGCTCTCTCTCGCGACGTTCCATGCAACACAAAATCTGTTCTGCTCTGCCCTGTGCGGCCTGCGTCTCGCCTGCGTCTCAGCATACGCTCGCGCTTACAGTTGGGTCAAAGTTGGTTTGATAACGAATAACTTTTTATAAAGTTATTCGTTATACATACTTCAAATAGACAGGTAAACGTAAGATCATTTTGCCATTAAAGGGAGTCAAACCGCAACCTCTGGCATAGCAGACAAAAGTTATTACAAACAAAGCTTCTTGGTTGACTTATTTATAACGAAGAAACTTGCTTATTTGCAACCTATAAATTATGAATCGGTGCTGGTTTAACTTCCACATTAATATTTTATCTAAAACTAAATTTGGTTGAAAATTTAAATTTATTTACTGAAGTTCAATTTTAATCTGGCAAATAAATATCTCATAAAGAGAATATAAGCTACTATTCTTGTTTTGCGAATTGATTTATTAGGGCCCTTAATTGTTTAAACTGCAAAACAAGTATTTACCTGACACGGGTACCAAACGCTCACCCTTTATTTAGCAGATAGATAACACGACACTTATATACTATTCACACATGTAGGTAGCTCGTTTTATAAACAAGAAACTTACCAAAAAGAGTTGAAAAACACCCGAATTTCCCTGAATCTATATAAAAATTTGATCTTGAACGTTCATATTGGTACGCTAAATAAATTTGCATATATTTTGCAAATTTGCATACTGCGGGCTCTTCTGCAAACACGTCGTTCGGTCGACACAGACACTCGTTTGCGATGACAGGAACCTATGTAACTGTTTGTTGTTTTTATTATGTTTGAATACAGAATCTGCAGACCTTTAAATATATACATGTTTTTTTACCTTCGTATAAACAAGTAAGCTAGTTTTCGATTGAACATTATTTAATAATCAAAGCATAATAATTCAATCAATCATTTTTATTTTGCAACTGACCCCTAACTGGGTTTATTGTATCAAATTTATCAACAAACGAGCTATCTAATGTAAAATATTGTTTCAAATAGCTTTAGTAATTCCTGCAAAACAAAACAGACTGCCACTTGTTGTATTTGTTATACAATTCCTCTAGACTTACAAGACCTATAACGGTAGCCACATCACGTAATACTAAAGTATCACCAAATCTAGTTAAACTAAAAATACCCGACTCCAATCAAGAAACAAACGTTTCGAAGATCCTTTATGTAAGCAAAGGATTCCTTTTTCATAAAAAGCGTTCATTCCCAATTATATGCGAAAAGCAAAACATTCCAGTGTTGAAACTCGACACTTTCCAATTACCTATCGAGTATTTGCAGTATTTTTTATTGATACCAAGTATTTTTTAATAGAAATTGGTTTTGAGCTGCGATTTTACGCGTCTCTTTCTTATTTCTTTCCTAATTGCCACGTTCAATTTCCAAAATACCAAATTCAACTCTCAAGTTGCCAAGTTCAACTTCCAAGTTGCCAAGTTCAAATACCAAGTTGCCAAGTTCAATTCCCAAGTTACCAAGTGCAATTCCCAAGTTACCAAGTTCAATTACCAAGTCGCCAAATTTAACTCCCAAGTTGCCAAGTTCAATTACCAAGTTGCCAAGTTCAAATCCCAAGTTGCCAAGTTCAATTACCAAGTTCAAATCCCAAGTTGCCAAGTTCAATTACCAAGTCGCCAAGTTCAAATCCCAAGTTGCCAAGTTCAATTACCAAGTTGCCAAGTTCAATTACCAAGTTGCCAAGTTCAATTACCAAGTTGCCAAGTTCAATTACCAAGTTGCCAAGTTCACCTCCCAAGTAACCAAGTACAATTCCAACGTGGCACGTTCAATTTCTATTAATATTTGAATCGATTCTGATCAAACTTGGCACATGTGTTCTTTGATTTAAAAGGTTTTTTGATCAAGAGATTCAATTGGGAGTTATAAATGGGGAAAAAAGTGGGAAGTTTTTTTTTTTATTAAATAATTTAATAACATTTTTTGTTTCAGACGCGGTCGCCGTATCTTCCTACTTCAGATGCTGGCTCTCTGCTTTGTTCCTCACGTGGCTCTTATCGTACAGAACTGCACAGTCATGGCGCAACTCTCACAGACACTAAACTCAGCCTTATATCTATACACTGAGGTACGATTTTGGCATGTATTTTTTATTTTGGTTTAAGGTCTTTCATGAAAGATCTTTCACTTAATTAGTTTTTTTTTCCCATTGACTAAGATAAAGCTAATTTTCCCTAAGAAGTAAGTTAATTGATCTCTGTCTATATTGCTTTCAGCCTGTTTTTTCTACAGCAAAGTAAATTTTCAAAGTAAATATCTGCTTATTATCTGCGCAGTTAAAGCCAATCTAGCATTCAATATTTTTAAGGAGTATAGACATCAGTAGCTAAGCTGTTAAGAGGATCACCACGGTTCCGCGCCGTCGTGGGTTCAAATGCCAAAATACCAGTGCTTAGGAATGAAAATTATGATTGAAGAAAATAGTTCTAGTTTAAATACTTTACATATTTATCTTAGTTTTAACCCTACACTTGACCTTCTATATCATGGACCAACATACATATTCATAAGTAAGTTCCATCTCTAGAACCTCTAAATCATGGATTAACATACACATTACGAACATTCTAGACTAGGGAACGAACATTGGAGTATTTGTGTATGCACCACAGAGCGTGAAATCCTGCTGACAGATATTCTGTCTGCGGTTGAAGGCCGCGTTTCTGTGATCTGTTGTATGCACAAATTCTAGTTTGATGTAATGATGTCTACAGATTCAAATTGAAGTTAAATTTTGGTACCTTTTAAGTAAGTTTAAGGCAGTGCGACAAAACGGTGTGAACAAGCGAGTAACTCTAAATAATATATGCATCTCTTTCGTTCACACGGGATATATGTTCACTGTCCTTTTCTTGGGCGAGAAAATCGCCGATAGTTCATCGCTCACTCGCCCGCGGTTGGACCACTGCATTAAGATATTTTATTTAAAAAAATCTAAATTCTGGGGTTCTAAGTCTCTACTAAATTGAGAAGTAACTTTAAAATCGAAGTAACCTGATACAAATTACGCAAACAGGCAATCAAAAAAGCAATTTAATTAAAATTACTTAACAAAAACATACCTACAAACGTGTTGAATAAAAGCGTACGTTTTACAGTAAAGGGTGGGTATAAGCATTGCTAATGAAAGGTAAGGCAGCCTTAATTAAATACTTCTGCAAATATTCTCATTTCTTAAAGCGTACGCTTCTCCAAAAACCCTTGTAGCAACCTAAACAGAAGCCAAAACTTAAGGTACACGTAATTTCAAACGAAAACTGAATTAGTTTATCTTGCCCTTAGCTATAATACAAAGGAACAAACTCCAGACGTTTTACTTTACACAGATAACAATACAGGGTATTACATTTTGAACTTTGAAACAATAGTGTATAGGGGCTAAATTATCTTTGTTATGCTATCGATTCTGCCCGGCTTATAGACGGTATCCCTTTCTGTCTATAACCCTTTATATACTAATCAAAGTATTGAATTTACTACTGTTTACTTTGGAAGTTGTTGCAAACTATTTATTAACTTTATGATGATGGTTCTAAAGACGGCATTCATTCTTTGAGTGTTGTGTACTAACTTTTATGTTATGGATCAAAAGTCTGAAATGAAATTTTAATTTTTCATCTTCAGTTTAAAAGCTCTCTTTTCCGAACCTTTATTCCATGTCTATTTGGGGTCGGTTTTCAGTTTAACCAGATTCGGTGGAATGTCAGTATTTTTTACGTGAAGCGACTACCATCAGACCTTCACAACCCAGAGGGCTATACTACATTTTTGGTTAAGCCAAATGTTAGACTTTTGGGGGCTCTAACTACCCGTAACGATTGTCGATGATGTTAGTACGACAAGTTTAAGAACTATCAAGTACAAAATAATCAATCTGTCTACCATATTCATATAGCAACTGATGTCTACTAGGTTTATTACCTGTATCTGTATCTGTATCTGTATGGGTATCAGAAACTACACATTGAAGTTAGGGGTCAGTTGTTGTAATTAGACGGTGTGACTCAATCTTATCAGACCGGGTGCTAGCATCGCAGTTGACCGTCCATAAATACGAATAACATTTTAAACAATAATTATTATTATATTAGTGCCAATTTTGACCACCCGCCCGCTGGGCTTTGTGTTGTGCTTGTGGCAATATAGACACAATAGAGTTATTGATTTATCATGTCATGTCATCAGTGCTGTGTCGTGTTGTGTTGTGTCATGTCATGTCATATCAAGCGTTACTTTTTCACGCAAAACACGTAATCAGAAATAACGTATAAAATATATTTTTTTATCCCAAACCTCCCAGAGGACTGACAAAAATTGAAATTACGCAATAAAACTGCGGAGTAGCTATTTGATTTATAAAAATATTATCAAAATCCCTTCACAATGTACGCAGATTGAGCCCGTTTTCACCCTACTTACCCTTATTGAAATGGGATTGGAAACTAAGTTACAAAAGGCTACTCAGTCAAAGGCTTCAACTGATAACTATCCTACTTTGGGTTCAACTAATTATCAACAAGTTTAACAAAGGCACTTAGGTTATCTTTGGGATACATTTTTTTAAGTGTATTTTACATAGTTAGATATTCTTAAAAAATTACACGAGTAAATACATTGGTCTTTTTTTGACAAAAGTGTATATCTAGCGTAATTTATATGTAACTAGTGGCCCGCCCCGGCTTCGCACGGGTCCAAGTATCCCGTTTGCTTTTCCAGATTTTTTTACACAAGAACCTTCTCCTGACAATAACAAACACAGCAAAAAAAGAATTAGCCAAATCGTTCTAGCCGTTCTCAAGTCATGGCGTGACAACGGGAAACGGGTTTCATTTTTATATACCTACTAGCTGTGCCCCGCAGTTTCACCCGCGTAGTTCCCGATCCTGTGGGAATTTCGGGATAAAACAAACCGCATCAAAATCCGTAGCGTAGTTTTAAAGATCTAAGCATATATATGGACATAGGGACAGAGAAAGCGACTTTGTTTTATACTTTGTAGTGATATCACCAGTAAGAGAGGCTTGTGGCCCTTTATATTAGCCTATGTTCTTTCCCGGACCATAAGCTACTCCTGTACCAAATTTCAAGTCAATCGGTTCAGTAGTTTAGCCGTGAAAAGGTAGACAGACAGACAGAGTTACTTTCGCATTTATAATATTAGTTCTGGCTGGGAGAGCCCTACATGCCCCGTGGGTCCTCCCAATATCGGCTCACGGTGGTATGCAGTTCTATGCATTTTCACTGCGTTAAAAAAAAAGGGATAGTAAGGATTAGTAGGGATATAGGTATAGATTGGCTGTGCCCTACGGTTTTGTTCCGCACCTATTCGTATGTCGTATGTTGATCAATAAACGTTTTTAAAATTATGTGGTCGTAATGTGATATTCTACATTCTGCTTTTAGTTATCATTAAGTTATCTTCATTGATAGTTTTTAATTAAAATAAATTTCATTCAACATCCTACTAATATTATAAATGCGAAAGTTTGTATGTTTGGATGTTTGTGAGTTTGGATGTTTGATCCACTTTCACGCAAAAACTACTGTATCGATTTTGATTACATTTGGTACAGACTACAGATGTTCCTTATAACTAGGAATAACACATAGGATACTTTTTATCCCGATATTCCCATGGGATTGTGTATAAGTAATCGTATGTTTTATTGTAACTTTTTGTAGTCGCAAATCGTACCAATAGATGGCGCTGTTACTTAATTTTTTAACACACGATGGTGAATTGTGCCGAGATTGTATGATACTACGAGCTAAGCATTCTCACGGGAGCGGGTACTACGCGGGTAAAACCGCGGGGCGCTGCTAGTTAATTATAATAATTTAATGAGCCTAAAACTTCTTATGTAAGATTATATTTACATTCCTAAACCACATAAACTTTGGAGTAGCAAAGATGTACCGTGCGGTTGAACATCTAACTAATTATGGAGTCACAATGTACTAGGATGTTAAATGTATATGATTAAACTAGCAGCGCCACGCGTTTTCACCCCCCTTTTCTCCGCCTAGGGGGGGAATTTCCAAAAATCCTCACTTAGTGGTAGCCTACTCCCCCCCAACAAACACACCTGCTAAATTTCAGCTCTGGCTGTGCGTTGTCTGTCAGTCAGTACATCACTCAGTAACGGAAGAGTTTTATACACAGAATTGTATATAGAAGATAAAAAAAATATCTATATTATTTTCTAAAGAGGTGAAATGATTCCTAAGGATTCCTCATAAATCATACTAAATTAGCGGCGCCCCGCGGTTTCACCCGCGTAGTTCCCGTTCCCGTAAGAATATAGGGATAAAAAAAACCGCATCAAAATCCGTAGCGTAGTTTTAAAGATCTAAGCATATATATGGACATAGGGACAGAGAAAGCGACTTTGTTTTATACTTTGTAGTGATATCACCAGTAAGAGAGGCTTGTGGCCCTTTATATCATCTTGAAAGCCGATTCTTTATTTTTGAAGCATCACAATATAGATATTACATACATTTAAAGGGAGCAGACGCAGACAGTCCCAATTCAGAGATATCTCGACCAAAAATATCACATTTTCCCAATAAAATTATCTATTTGATCAAGAAATTCGTTTTTAGCAATCCCTTTGAAACCGTGAACGAGAGAATTGGTTACAATCAAAGTTTCCAGTTGTAACCAAACGGTCGGATTCCTCCAATTAGGTGTTGGACTAAGCTTGCATCAAAACACGTACAAATGGAACTAGTGATGTTACAATGAGGGAGGAAAAATATCCGTGTAATTTTTGACGTCTTTTTTTTGCGGATTTATTACGTATTATTTTAATGCTCAGATTCTATCGTATATGGGCGTATCAGGGCATACGAGATAAAATATTTTTTTATTTCTGAAAACAAATATTAATTTGGTTTTATTGCAAATATTTAGTATGGCAAGTAGCGTTATTTATTGTTTAAACGCACGTCGTTTCAACACACTTTACGTGTACCGAAACTCAAGTTTAAAATCCTGCTCCATATCCGTTGATCTTGACGCCAAAGATCCTTTTCCGCATCGGTATAAGCGGATCTAATGTTGAATCATCGGGCACATCACTAAATGGAACTGATCAACGTTCACTATAGTGCCACGACCGCAGAATCAATTAGAGTGGTGCCTTTGATCCGTGATAAAATTTACATTTGATTCACACCTGAATTGGATCCAAATATTTTGGGAAATCACTACGGGTATTGGGATTGCTTTGAAAATCCTTTCAATGTGTTATTGAAGGTTTTACTGTGATACAAATGGACCTCATTCCTACTAATATTTTAAATGCGAAAGTTTGTATGTTTGTGAGTTTGGATGTTTGTTACTCTTTCACGCAAAAACTACTGTATCGATTTAGATTAAATTTGGTACAGATGTTTCTTATAACTAGGAATAACACATAGGATACTTTTTATCCTGAAATTCACGCGAGTGAAACCGCGGGCACAGTTAGTGATGATATAAGTTTGGTTTAAAGGTTGAATAGAGAAATTTCGGGTCTAGTTTCTCACTGATGATGTACAGTTTAAAAGAATACGTTAAATGGCCATACTTGGCTAATGCGTATTGGTAATCTCAATCCTAAGTTATGATTGACGATGCGATGCATTAGAAAATAACAATTGTCTAGTAGAATTACGTACCTAAGGTCAGTCATGTTGGTGATGTTAATTTAGTACCCAGTAAAACAATCTGTTTAGATTCAATTTGTTAAAGTGTATTCACACAATTTTTTAGGATTATGAAAAATGCATTCAAAATTTTTCGCCACAGCCCTAAGACCGCAATACCAAGCGTTCAAGATTTTCGAACAATCGCCTTGAAGATTACCGTATCTTCAAGCTCAATTGGAAAGAGCAGTGCTACGATCTATTCCGATCCAATACCATTATCTAATACCAATGGTATTTGTTGAGTGGTTTGAGTGGTATCCGTTCGGAATAGAAAATGATAAAGTTTTAAAACAAATACCATTGGTATTAGTTGTTGGTATTGGATCGGAATAGATCAGTGCTACGGTTCAGCATGGTTACGGGTTCAAGTGCTGGCTGAGGCGAAAAATTTTGAATTCATTTTCAAAATCTGTTTAGACTTTGGAAAGAGATATTTTAAATTCTAAGGAAGGCTTTTAAGTTTCATTTCCCCTTATTAGAGAACACTGACGATGATGTTGAGTGTTGAGTTTTCGTACCCAATGAAACAATATTTTAGGATAAGTTTGGTTAAAGTTAATTGAAGTAAAGATAAAATTTGAATTCTAAAGAAGGCTTTATAAGGTTCATTTTCCCTTATTATTTGTATTTGTTTAAAAAAGCAAGCCTGTGATAATATTTATCTTTAAGCTGTCCATTTGTTCGCGCTTCAGGCTACATTCACAATTTGACAATACCGATCAATGCCTGTGGCTGTTTTGAATAACGGCTATTGTTAATCCGATTTATTTAATGAACGATTCATTAAAGTAACTCATTTTGTTTAATGTGTTTGTTTAAATGTATGTAGATATGTATGTAAGTACTTACTTGTAATTGGGTAGTTATGTCCAGTTAGTCTTTTATAATTTGGGTTCTTTGTGCGTACGGCTATACACCCTTATTTCGAAATGATGGGACTTATTAAAATCAGAATATCTGTAGCAGTAACTGAATCCATATATCCAATAAAAATATCAAAAATGATAGTCGATTACTTATCTTTAATAAATACTAAATAAATGTCGTATTACCAGACGGCACACTAGCTATCAAGTATTCTGTGACGGCTCGGGTCGATGACCGCGCTCAGCTGTGTATCGCAGCGTTCGCCTGTTGTTCGGTGTTGAATAACAATACAATTCGGCGGGATTTTGAAAAACTTTGACTTATCATAACTTTTTAAATAAAAGCAAAAGAAAAAAACTAACTTCACTATTATATTGTCACCCGTCGTTTACATTACCTGTGTGATTAAGTATCTCGATTTTCAAAATAGGGGTGTATACATAATTATAATAATGTATAATATAACATGACATAATCATTCATACTTCATCTTATAATAGTCTCATTCGTCATTAGTTCACATTAGTCTCATCTCATTACAGTAACTGACCCCTAAGTTTGAAACTTGTATCTAGGGTATCAGGAACTACGCACACATTCATTTATTTATTTTATTTATTTCTTGCTTATACATGTTGTTATACAAGTAGGTGGCTTAACGTATATAATACAGGGGTTAGTATCAACATGCACCCTGTAAGGGCACAGCATAAAAAATATTTATACAATTATAATAATCTGGGGGCACGGCAGTGCCCCCCGCCAAGTCGAGCGCGAAGCAAACACTGCCGTACCATCCTTTACAGGAACCCTTTCGCCGCATTTTCAGGCCCCTATTTGAGAACCTCTGGATAAACCCAGAGCACTGAAATTTTCGTCATCCAGTAAGCTATACAATCACATACTTAAAATAAAATTTCAAGTCTGTAGGTCATTTAGTTCCGAAGTTAAGCGAATGCAAAGTTTCGTATTTTAGACACTCACTCACTCACTCATGATCATCAAAATAGAACTAGTACTTCCCATAAACCTAGAGAGCTGAAATTTGGTACAGAGTTAGGGTTTAATGGCCACATAAAGGGAAAACTATAAAAACTAGGATAATCGAACGGGAACGGGAATTATACAGGAACGGGAACTGTAACTCAAGAACGGCTGAACTGATTTGGCTGGAAATTGGTGGGGAGGTAGCTTAGAACCAGGAAAAGGACAAATAATAACTTTAATCCCGTAATTCCCACGGGATTGGGAACGGGAATTTAAAAATCAAGAACGGCTGAATTGATTTGGCTGAAAATTGGTGGTGTGGTAGCTTAGAACCAGGAAAAGGACGTAGGATACCTTTAATCCCGAAATTCCCACGGGATTGGGAACTGGAATTTATAACTCAAGAACGGCTCAACTGATTTGACTGAAAATTGGTGGGGAGGTAGCTTAAAACTTTGAGAAGAACATAGAATACTTTTGATCCCGAAATTCCCACGGGATTGGGAACGGGAATTTATAGCTCAAGAACGGCTGAATTGATTTGGCTGAAAATTGGTGGTGAGGTAGCTTAGAATCAGGAGAAGCACATAGGATACTTTTTATCCCGAAATTCCCACGGAAACGTGAATGGGAACTACGCGGGTGAAATTGCGGGGCGCTTAGTAATAAAATACTACTCCTAAAAAGAAAAAAATGTGTCAAATAAGAAAATCTAATAAAAAAAACAATATAACCACGTTTCAACAAAAATAAATGAAATCCCACCAAAAACATTCTGTAAAAAACTAGCCAAGTCTCGATGGAGCTGCTTGTTTATCTCTAAAAAGTAATAAAATCTAGACAAAGTGGTGCCAAGTGTAAGGTTCCTTACTGCGATTTCTTTATTATTATAGTTAATGTTGTGTGACTTGGCCGTTGAACATTGTTTAAAACGTTAGTAGTGGGTACAATTCAATCTGGGGGCACGGCAGTGCCCCCCGCCAAGTCGAGCGCGAAGCAAACACTGCCGTACCATCCTTTACAGGAACCATTTCGCCGCATTTTCAGGCCCCTATTTGACAACCTCTGGATAAGACTAGAACGCTGAAATTTTCGTCATCTAGTAAGCTATACAATCACATACTTAAAATAAAATTTCAAGTCTGTAGGTCATTTAGTGCCCAAGTTAAGCGAAAGCAAAGTTTCGCATTTAAGACACTCACTCACTCACTCACTCACTCACTCACTCACTCACTCACTCACTCATGATCATCAAAATAGAACTACTACTTCCCATAAACCTAGAGAGCTGAAATTTGGTACAGAGTTAGGGTTTAATGGCCACATAAAGGGAAAACTATAAAAACTAGGATAATCGAACGGGAACGGGAATTATACGGGAATGGGAACGGGAATTGTAACTCAAGAACGGCTGAACTGATTTGGCTGAAAATTGGTGGGGAGGTAGCTTAGAACCAGGAAAAGGACATAGGATACTTTTAATCCCGAAATTCCCACGGGATTGGGAACGGGAATTTAAAAATCAAGAACGGCTGAACTGATTTGGCTGAAAATTGGTGGGGAGGTAGCTTAGAACCAGGAAAAGGACATAGGATACCTTTAATCCCGAAATTCCCACGGGATTGGGAACGGGAATTTAAAAATCAAGAACGGCTGAACTGATTTGGCTGAAAATTGGTGGGGAGGTAGCTTAGAACCAGGAAAAGGACATAGGATACTTTTAATCCCGAAATTCCCACGGGATTGGGAACGGGAATTTAAAAATCAAGAACGGCTGAATTGATTTGGCTGAAAATTGGTGGGGAGGTAGCTTGGAACCAGGAAAAGGACATAGGATACTTTTAATCCCGAAATTCCCACGGGATTGGGAACGGGAATTTAAAAATCAAGAACGGCTGAATTGATTTGGCTGAAAATTGATGGGGAGGTAGCTTAGAACCAGGACAAGAACATAGAACACTTTAATCCCGAAAATCCCACGGGAATGGGAGCGGGAATTTATTACTCAAGAACGGCTGAACTGATTTGGCTGAAAATTGGTGGGGAGGTAGCTTAGAACCAGGAGAAGCACATAGAATACTTTTAATCCCGAAATTCCCACGGGATTGGGAACGGGAATTTATTACTCAAGAACGGCTGAATTGATTTGGCTGAAAATTGGTGGGGAGGTAGCTTAAAACCAGGAGAAGCACATAGAATACTTTTAATCCCGAAATTCCCACGGGAATGGGAACGGGAATTATAATTCTAGAACAGCTGAACTGATTTGGCTGACAATTTGTGGGGAGGTAGCTTAAAAACTATTTATGTATAGATACTTTTTATCCCGAAATTCCCACGGAAACGCGAACGGGAACTACGCGGGTGAAACCGCGGGGCGCTTAATAATATAATACTACTCCTAAAAAATAAGTGTGTCAAATAAGAAAATCTAATAAAATAAATCAATATAAACAAGTTTTAACAAAAAGAAATGAAATCCCACCAAAAACATTCTGTAAAAAACTAGCCAAGTCTCGATGGAGCTGCTTGTTTAACTCTAAAAAGTAATGAAATCTAGACAGACTCGTGCCAAGTCTAAGGTTCCTTACTGCGATTTCTTTATTATTATAGTTAATGTTGTGTGACTTGGCCGTTGAAGTGTACACATGTATGTACACAAGGGTACAAAACTAGGTGCTCCATGACGCTATTGCACCAATCTTAAAAATTCCAGAACCTATCCATTGACGATAGAAAATTTGCTTAATTATAGCCACTTGAAAAATGTTGATTCAATATCCAGTCAATTGTAGGCTTGATAAAGCTGCGTATTTTAATAATGTTATAACATTACGTGTAAACAAAATTGATATGTACCCACTACTAACCTTTTAAACAATGTTCAACGGCCAAGTCACACAACATTAACTATAATAATAAAGAAATCGCAGTAAGGAACCTTAGACTTGGCACGAGTCTGTCTAGATTTCATTACTTTTTAGAGTTAAACAAGCAGCTCCATCGAGACTTGGCTAGTTTTTTACAGAATGTTTTTGGTGGGATTTTGTTTACACGTAATGAAACATTATTAAAATACGCAGCTTTATCAAGCCTACAATTGACTGGATATTGAATCAACGTTTTTCAAGTGGCAATTTTCTATCGTCAATGGGTAGCGGTTCTGGCGACAGATTGGTGCAATAGTGTCATGGAGCACCTAGTTTTGTACCCTTGTGTATATGTGTACCCTTCAACGGCCAAATCACACAACATTAACTATAATAATAAAGAAATCGCAGTAAGGAACCTTACACTTGGCACCACTTTGTCTAGATTTTATTACTTTTTAGAGATAAACAAGCAGCTCCATCGAGACTTGGCTAGTTTTTTACAGAATGTTTTTGGTGGGATATTGTTTACTAAAACAAGTTAAAAAAAAGAGAATTTTCTTCGTTATAAAATTATCATTAACTAAAGTATAACAAAAAGAAGATAATTGAAAAGAAAAAATATTTGGATACTTGGTTAACAAGATAAGTACATTCACACGGACACCCATATATTTTTAGGTTTGTTTGAAAAAAAAAAACTATTTTTGGTAAGATGTTATAAACTTTAATATTTTAATTTGTTATTACTGAATTTAAGTCTCCTTTTAATTTGTAAGCTCTTTGACATTCATAAGAACTTACTTCTTTGAGGCCCTGAATAAATGAATCGAATAACAATATAATTTCTTCTTTTGCAAAGTATAACCAAATTATGTGAATGATTTTTTTATCTATAAATAAAATTATTTTGAATAGAATATTATATACAAATGTATCTTTTGCAAGAAAATATTATACAATCCAAGAAATTACTCTCAAGGTTTCTAACGTTTCCTTTCATAAGAAAATTTCTATTCGAATTACATTTCAATGAAGGACCCTTTCTAGGGTTCCGTATCCAAAGGATAAAAATGGAACTTATAAACTGAGTAGTTAGGCTATAAATGTCAATAAAGGTGGACTCAGTTGAACTGATCAGTCCAGACATAATACCGTGCGTCACTCCAAAAGTTTTAAGCCAACTAGATTTCCCGACTGGAATCTGGAATAGCTCTGGTGATTGACGACCATTTTTGGCCACCTTTATAATAGAACTAGCTGTGCCCCGTGGTTTTACACGCGTAGTTCCCGATCCCGTGGGAATTTCGGGATAAAACATAGCCTATGTTCTTTCCCGGATCATAAGCTACCCCTGTACCAAATTTGAAGGCAATCGGTTCAGTAGTTAAGCCGTGAAAAGTTAACAGACAGACAGACAGATATAATATTAGTATGGAGAGATTGCAATGCTTTGCTTTGCTTATTGAGTGAGTTGTTGTCGCAAGCATTCTAAATGTCTGTCTGCCTGTCTCCAGGTTGTGTAACATGAACCGTGATAGCTAGACAGTTGAAATTCTAGGTGATGTTGATGTATTTGTAAATGTTTGTAAAAATGGTTATAATAATAGTGTCTAATGTATAGAAAATACGGAACCCTTCCGCGTGAGTCCAACTCGCCCTAAACCAGTTTTTATTTATATACATAATTTGCCCGTGGGATTTGTAAGAACCTCAAATAGTATGTTATTATGTTGAGTTTCTGTTAGAGGGAACAATGGTCATCCCTTTCTCTAGTATTAATAGCACGAGTAAAATGAACATTTAAAATGAGGGTACAATGAAACACCTTTTTGTGGTATATCCTGTTGGAATGGAGGGATTAAAATAGCATTCATCTGGAGAATATGTAATATCAAAGAGTATAGGGTGATGTTTTGAAGTGTTGTAGATTGAATGCTTCAATGATTTCAAATTGTTGCATGTCTACGGTAAGTTTGAATGCATTTTCAAAATCTGTTTAGACTTTGGCAAAGAGATATTTTAAATTCTAATAAAGGCTTTTAAAGTTCATTTCCCCTTATTAGAGAACACTGATGATGATGATGAATTTTGTGATTGTACGGAATCACAAAATTCATCATCATCATCAGTGATAATGAAACAATATTTTAGGATAAGTTTGGTAAAGAGGTAATTGAAATAAGATAAAATTTTCATGTAAATACTAGATGTTTTCTTGTCTGGAACAGACAAGAAATTTTTCTTACGTAGACTCGACATAATTCTTTTGTTTTACATAAAAAAATGTTATCTGAATCAGACAAGACAAATTTCTTGACGTGAACACGCGGCCTAAGGATATCAGAAAAATATTAAAGCAGTCTTGAGATCGATTTTGATGACAACCAAAACTGTTTGGACGTTTAAAAAATAACATAATATAACATAATCATTCACTACATCATCTCGTTATAGTAACTGACCCCTAATTAAATTCGAAACTTGTATCTAGGGTATCAGAAACTACGCACACACTCATACTCACACACCCAGACCGAGACAAACATTTGTGGTTCACACAAATATTCACCCCGTACGGGAATCGAACCCGCAACCTTACGGATGGCAGTCCGGCATGGTGACCACTCTGCCATCGAGGTCGTCAATATTCCTTGTCAGAAACGTACCAAAAATTAGATCTCTCCATACTATGTCTCTCTGTAGCTAACGCGAACGCTTCACATAGCAATAAAATTTCTTTTAACAGCTTCTAAAGAAAATATAAAATGTAATAAATAACACTCGTGTGTTTATTTGCCGCAGTACTGTATGAAGAGCAGTGACCCAGTTTCGCTTCCCGGGTGCAGATTTTTAATATACAAAAATTAAGACGAAGCGATCTCGCATACTACGGATATAAGAGACTACAGGTTGCCTTAGATCATAATGTACACTGTACAATCAGTTTCAAAACTATTAATACAATCAAATAACATAACATAATCATTCACTACATCATCCTATTATAGTAACTGACCCCTAACTAACTTCGAAACTTGTATTTAGGGTATATATTTAAAACCTTTTTGAAGGTTTTTCTAAAGCAAACTCTATTTCAAAAATATGATCAAGTGATTGAAATAGTCAAAAAACCTAATGTTGAGGAGTTAAGATTTTGTAAAGTCAAAAATTTGAATGTGTATTCACGGTGAATCCCTACTAATATTATAAATGCGAAAGTAACTTTGTCTGTCTGTCTGTTACCTTTCACGGCTAAACTAAGTACTAAACCGATTGACTTGATACACAGGGGTAGCTTATGATTCAGGAAAGAACATAAGATATGTTTTATCCCGAAATTCCCACGGGATCGGGAACTAGCTAGTACAGCACAGCTACAGCAAGTAAACTATAAATCTCTATAGCGTTAGAGCCTATTATTGCTAAAGTTGTAAGATGGGCTTACTTTACAGTCTACAGGGTAAGTGCCATACTCTCATAGAAATACTTACGCATATATATATATAGGTGTAACGAAGTATTTGTTCTAGCTACGGCATTTTACATGTTGAATGAAAGGTACGGAGCCGAACTGCTTCCCTCTCTATTTCTGTCTTCTAATATCCTATTATTCTTCAAAGGACTTGGGACTCTTCCGAGTTATTATTTACCATCGCACCTCCGCTTGTATTTCCTTTGTCATAATTATTTTTTGCTAGCTTGGGTAGTTAAGAAAACAACTGAAGTTGAAAACCCGGTGGAAAACAGCTTGTTTTTTAACTGGACAACCGAAAAATATCACGTCAATACAGCCAAGTGTATTGGACAACTGAACTAGTGGAAATATAATCCAGCTAGACTAGCATGACTTCGAAAACGCGATAGATACAGCGATTTATTGACATCCAACTGTCAAAATTTAATAAAAATACCCGCCATATTGAATTTTACCACGTGATTAATTTTATGACATTTGGTCATGCTCGCGAAATCGATATAGCTATTTATTGACATCCAACTGTCAAAATATAATATATATAGCCGCCATATTTAATTTTTCATATCGTACCACGCCATAATTCATTTGGTCATGCTCGCGAAATCGATATTATTTCGTGGTGTCTATATATTTTATCACGCACAGTCATGCTACGGGGGCAGTAGTTAAAGATATGATCTAAGGTTATAATCTAAAATTTCTGACACTTTTGGATTTGGGTATATAGTACAATAGTACTGATCGAATAGTACCCTAAATTCTTAACAATGATATAAAGAGCGGACAACTAACTCCATTCACATTTAAATAAGGGGTTCCAAGGATTACGGTAACAGACAGGACTCACGCTAAACTTTCCTTTTTATGTATTGATTTTAGATATGTATGTATTTTACCGCATTGCGATCACAATAGTCGGGAATTTAACATAACATAATCATCCACTACATCATCTTATTATAGTAACTGACCCCTTACTAAGTTCGTAATTTGTATCTAGGGTATCAGAAACTACGCACACACTCATTCGCGCACACACCCAGACGACCGAGATAAACATTTGCGGTACACAAACATTCATCTCGCACGGGAATCGAACCCGCAACCTTACGGGTGGAAGTTCAGTATAGTGTAGACTACTCGGGCAATTTAACAATACACTCCAATATTCGATAGCTGTCTATAAACTTGCTTATCGACGAATATAATAACCATTTAAAATTTAAATAATCTGTTAATATTTTACATACATTTATGACAGACTAGCAGCGCCCCGCGGTTTCACTCGCTTGGTTCTCATTCCCGTGGGAATACAGGGATAAAACTATGTCACTCGCTGATAATATAGCTTTCCATGAGTGAACAATTTTTGAAATCAACCGATTTCAGTAGATCCCGAGATTACCCCTTACAATTTAACAAACACACAAACTTTACTTCTTTATAATATTTGTAAGCATATAATATACAGAGTTTTGTATCCGTTGAGAAGCAAAATCATAGATAGATTATTGGGAACGGCCGTCAGGGGCTAAATATTTACGCAAATCTAAGATCAGTTACGCAGAACCGATAAGCAGAGGGAGATAGGAAGCAAATGTTTGTAACCGCATCCGCTCTAACTAACTTAAACAGATACAACCACAATATCTGTTGGTTTTCTTAAATAAACGCTCAATAAGTAAACAATAATAACAAGGAAACAACCCAATTTACAAGTGGAGATGATAATATCATCATAAGATACGTGTCAATAACGTTTCGCGATAATTTGTTTATTTTTTATTTGTTTTATTGTTTTAATTTTTATGTTTTGGTATTTATTGAAGTGGGGGTCGTGTCCGCTATTTAACCCCGACGTAAAAAGAGGGGTGTTATAACTTTGGCGTGTCTGTGTGTGTATGTGTGTGTGTGTGTTTATCTGTCTGTCTGTGGCGTAGCTCCCGAACGGATGAACCTTCAATTTAGTTTTCTTTGTATTAAAGAGGACTTACGTGCGAGTGTTCTTAGACATGTTTGAAAATCGGTTGACCTGTTTAAAAGTTATGGGGTTTTGAGAGTAATTGTGTTGGGGGTTTTTTAAATTTTAAATTTAATGTTATTGACATTATTTGCTCCGACAATATGTTGATATTGAGACACCATAAGTGATATTTGGTATTCTGCCTAAATTTACTAAGATGGCTATGGTGCCTCAGTGGTCTTTGTTGCTTGTCAAATTCTCATCAGAATACTGTTTTCATGACATCCATCTAAGGTTTATGATGCTACGGCCACACTATCGCGATAACATTTGCGTTGTCGCGACACGAACTGGCCAAAGAATTCGTCCTATCGCGAATCCTATGGTCAAGCACTTTCTCGTAAATCGAACTCGAACTTTTATCGTGACAACGCGAACACGAACATTCGCACGACAGTGTGGCCGTAGAGTGAGCGAAGTGGTGTTGTTGTCATTAAAAATGACTGATTGTCAAAAAATCGACCATAATGTTAATATTAAAAAACATTTGACTAGCATTATCCACATTATTTTATTTAAAAATCTTGACCTGGTATGCACGCAAATTGTGGTCGTGGTGTACTAAAATTACCGCTCTTAGAACAACTTTAGTGTGTTTGTTAAACGACTAACACTTACTCAGTTACACAAACGATGCTGTATTTTAAAGACGATATTAAACGTTAACTGTAAATGTAAGGGGGCGTCCAGATTATGTAACATAACATAATCATTCACTGCATCATCTCATTACAGTAACTGACCCCTAACTAAATTTGAAGCTTGTATCTAGGGTATCAGAAACTACGCACACACTCATTCACACACACGCACGCCGGCCGAGAAACATTTGTGGTTCACACAAAATTTCACTCCGCACGTCGCACGGGAATCGAACCCGCAACGTCGTTTGTGTCCGAATACAAAACTTTGCGTCCCTCCTAAAGTTCAGATCAGTCCCATCAGTCCGGACTGATCAGTTCAACTGATTCGCCAATGGCCACCTGTAAGCAAAAACGCATAGAAACACACTACACGTATTATGTATAACGTCAAAAACATTAAATTAAAAATTAAAAAAAACCCCCAACACAATTACTTTCAAACCCCCATAACTTTTAAACGGGCCAACCGATTTTCATCAAACATGTCTAAGAACACTCGCACGTAAGTCCCCTTTCATACAAACAAAAAAACTAAATTCATCTAAGCACTTAAGTCCTCTTTAATACAAAAGAAAACTGAATTGAAATCGGTTCATCCGTTCGGGAGCTATGATGCCACAGACAGACAGATACACACACACACACAGCCACGCCAAACTTATAACACCCCTCTTTTTGCGTCGGGGGTTAAAAATACGTGATAACATCACTATTAGTATCTGTTAACGATCTATTCCATAATGTAGTTCTGTAATTAATAGGGTAATAGACAATTTAATACGGGTCAGTGAGAAAATAGGGTAACTTCCTATCCAGAGGTCTCTATTTAAAAAGGTACATTTGTATCCTGTCAAATTGAGGTCAAATGCTCTTAATTTTACACGGAAAACATTTTCAGGGTCTGGACCTTTGTGTCGCGGATGTATCTGTTTAATGACGGAATTTTAAGTATTTAAATGAAGTTGTGTAGTTTGGAAATGTTTTGAACGGTCTATTGGAATGTGTATTTGTTTGTTGGTTCCAGGGATGAAGGGACAACGCATGCTTGTCATTATTTTTGTAATTTTTCAAAAGTGAAATTGTTATCGTATTGTGACTTTACTTTCTTGTGTGGACATACATAATGTATGTATGTGTGTGCATAAATTGTGATACCTTAAATATTGGCAAATATTGAATTGGTCCATGTCGTCCGTGTCGAAACAGCTTTGCTCTATTGCATTTTTTTTTTCGGTGGTTTATTTTTTATTTACAACCTCTCGGACTATAAGTAACTCAGCTACGGATGCTACAAGGCCCAGCTGTCGAAAATATTGAATGCTAGTTTAGGTATACGGCTGCCATTAGAACACGAGTGTGTGTAACGATATAATAAACAATATTCCCAAAGATATATTTAATTAACCCACAGTTTTTTCTTTCATAAGAAACATTACATTAATAACTATAGAAAGAAAAAACAGATTTGTAATTCTTTGTTAGTAGTAGGATGTTGGCAAATAACGAAATTAGAAGTTAAACTTATTATAAAACACTTTTTAAACTACGCAACGGATTTTGATGCAGTTTACAGTAATAGATAAAATTATTAAATATAAAAGGTTTCAATCTACAATAATAACTAACGCAGATGAAACCACAGGATACAGCTAGTAGAATATAAACCCATATTTTTTCCACAGGTGGACAACATTTTAACGGCCGGAGACTTGACAATATCAATTCAAGATGAACGCAATCAAATCGTCGAGTATTTGCTCCAAGACTCGCCTCACAGAAACAGGTACACATTGGTTTGTAAGTATAAACGTATTTAGGTTTAAGACACACAGTTTTGGTTCTAAATATGGACCAGGCCAGCGCTGGCTAGTCTGAGCACTGGCGCTAGCTAGTCTAAGCACTGGCGCTAGCGTTACTGGCTTAGTATTGCCGTAGGATATTTTTTGACCTAATGATTGAGTTTCATTTAGAAGGTTTCCTTTACTAGCCTTGGCTGCCTTTTGTCTCAAAAAATATCTTGGTACTCTCTTGGTTTCTATATTATGTTATAATTTCATGGGTGCTGGGTGAATTAAATTGTAATAGCTTAGTTATTAGCACAAATCACAGAAACAATATGAAAGACGCCGGCTGAAACATGTTTCAGTCGGCACACGGCTGAGTCACTTCCTTTTGTTCTTTTAATTCATTTTGTCCATCCTTATTTTTATTATTTTTTATTATTCTAGTTAATTAAGTTATGCATAAGACTTATGTATTATTAGTAAAAGAACAATAAACATAAAAAAAAGAAAGCTTTAGTTAATAAAAGTTTAAATAACTTATAATTTAGTAGTAAATACGAATTACGAAAATAAATACTATATGACAGACTAGATTAGTCTGAAGGCTTGTGGCTTAAAACTAAGCTCCCGAAGGAAGGTACTTAATCAATGTTTTCTGATGAGATTTTCTTGGATTAATCGAGCCCGGAGAGTAAGATTATAGTATTAATTTTTAAATTGGATCATGATAAGTTGTTTTATGATATTATCAACTTTAAGGCGGATTGGGAATAAAAGTTATTTGGGATTAGCGACCCGTCAAACTTTGAACGGGTTCAATTTTCTTGCAAATTAAAAAATGCTTTATTAAAATCCTGTCTTTTCAATCACGAACGCAACTTAAAGTATTACTCAATTTAGTTCAGCAGAGAATGAAATCTCGCCGTGTGGTACGTCTGCTTATGGCTTTTATTGAAGTTTTCACTAAAATATGGAGTGATTCAAGAAGAAGGTTTATTATAATTTAAACTTGATTTAAGCCGCGAGGTACAACTAGAAGTCTGGTGAAATGAAATCTGAATTAATAATTACTATCCCAAATTATAATTTAACGTGAGTCAATCCACGCGGTATAGCCAAATAGTACGAATAAATTATAATTACTTACTAATATAAAAATACGAATAGGCTCTGAAACTAAAGAACTGATTTCAAAAATTCTTTCACCATTAGAAAGCTACGTTCACTCTTAGTAAGATAGGCTATATTTATCCCTGTATTCCCACGGGAATGGGAACTACGCGAGTGAAATCGTGGGGCGCTGCTAGTTCTGAATAAATCATTGTTATTCCAAATTCCGTAATCATTTGTAATCGTGGTTCAATTAATATTTTATAAAGTTGAAATCTGTTTCGGTTTCGCTCATTTATAAATTACGGTTTATATCCGGAGATAATCTGCCATTGTATTGATGGAATCCGTATTATTGTAGCAATGGTTTCCGATTAAGCACAAATACATATTTTATTTATAACTAGCAGTGCCCCGCGGTTTCACCCGCGTAGTTCCCGTTCCCGTGGGAATTTCAGGATAAAAAGTATCTTATGTTCTTTCCCGGACCATCAGCTACCCCTGTACCAAATTTCAAGTCAATCGGTTCAGTAGTTTAGCCGTGAAAGGGTAACAGACAGAGTTACTTTCGCATTTACTTATAATATTAGTTAAGATTAGGACTCGTTAGGAAGTTAGGATTTGTGAACAATTAAATGTTATTGGTGATTTTATTTGTAACAGGAACTCCTAATCTGTGGGGACACAGATCAGGAGGGTTCACAGAAGAAAAGGTTAGGTAATAAAAATCATACATCGTCATCTTGTCCCACACCAAGCAAACCTTGTAGCTATGGATTAGTTAGATATTAGACATACTTTTTATGTTTTTTTTGTAAATACATGAAAATATATAGAAAATATGGTAAAAAGGCAACTTCACGCACACAAATATTTGTTCCGAATAGGAAACAAACCAATATTGTGTGTATATAATTGACAACACAGGCAGATTCACTACTAACTATACCACTTCGTCATATAAACGATATGACTGATTTATATTAAACTAGCGGCGCCCCGCGGTTTCACCCGCCTGAAACCCGCGTAGTTCGTAGTATCATACAATCTCAGCACAATTCACCATCGTGTGTTAAAAAAATAAGTAATAACACCATGGTGTTATTACTTATTTTTTACTTTTATTGTTAACAAAAAGTTAACAATAAAACATACGATTACTTATACACAATCCCATTGGATTTTCAGGATAAAAAGTATCCTATGTGTTATTCCTAGTTGTAAGGAACATCTGTACCAAATTTAATCAAAATCGATACAGTAGTTTTTGCGTGAAAGAGTAACAAACATCCAAACTCACAAACATACAAACTTTCGTATTTATAATACTAGCAGCGCCCCGCGGCTTCACCCGCGAAGTTCCCGTTCCCGTGGGAATTTTGGGATAAAAAGTATCCTATGTGTTATTCTGATGTATAAGCAAGATTATTGTAAAGTTTCATTAAAATCCATTCAGTAGTTTTTGCGTGAAAGAGTAACAAACATCCATACATACAAACTTTCGCCTTTATAATATTAGTAGGATTAGTAGGATATAAATATCATAGAACAAGGTAGGGCTCGACGTAGGGGCTTCGGCCGATTACGGAACCATTATTTCCTAACTAGTTACGTGTGAGGAATATTTTTTTCTACATCGGAAAAATTATGGTCTACACGTATTTTATGTCGTGATGTGTATCAATTAATACATTAATCTTCTTCCAGTTAGATTTATATACTCGTTATCTTCTTTTATCTAGATAGATGTATGTTCTTGTTAGTGGGCAGGTTTCCGCAATTCGACCTCTCATTTCTCTAAATGTGGTCATTAACGAGTCAGTTTAACTGATCAGTTGAACTGGCATTCATACTAAAATGGTTGTCAACCGCCGGAGTTCGGATCCGGATCTAGTTGGCCTAAAACTTTTGGAGGGACACCACAGTTTTATCTTTGCACAATTTACAGGTCTTAATCGCGTATAACATAATTATTATTTACCTCGACGTTTCGACTGGGTTACACCGATCGTGGTCACGAGAAGACTGTCACACACAGTTTTATGTCTGGACTGATCAGTTCAACTGACTCGTCAATGGCGACCTTAAGTTTGGTCATTTGTAAGGAGTTGTGTGTGGTACAATATTCTTTGGAAAGACTTCTACTAGTAACGATTACCGATGTTGTTAGCACGGCAACCGGGACCAGCGCAACGGCTTAACTTGTACTCCGAAGCATCATAATGCTCATGAAATTAAAAGCTACTTTGGTAAGCCAAAATGGCTACCCACTATTATGATGGTGTCAGACGTTGGTCAGATATTTAATCCGCGGCTAGGTAGATAGTTTATTTTAGGTTATTATCAGTATACAGTGTGTGTCTACGACCCGGGCTTTTATAAAGACTGATATATGCTTCGTTAACAATTGTTTGCACGTATTAGTAAATCATAATTATGTTAATTAACGCCACAATATTTTTTTCTAAATACGCAACTTAAATGTAGTAGACGTACTGTGTAATTGTCGTCTATTCACTTTGTACAAGGCATGTCGTGGTACGGGGGTGAAAAACTATGATAGCTTAGCGTAGAATGTATTGTTGTCCTTGTCAATGCGACTTGACTGATATTTACACATAGGTATTTGTCAAATTACTGTGCTTTACATTGCTGGCAATTAAAATTTTATTAGAAAATTAACAAAGTCTGAAATTTAGTTTATAAATAAAATTAATATCTTATAAATTATATTAAATAAAAACCAGGATTGTAGACACACACTGTATATTTTGTAAAGTATTGATTATGTAGTTACATTATTTATTTAAATAGTTTAGTTAAGACTAAGTTTTATTTGTACATAATATAATGGTGATGTATTTACATAAAAAGCTCCTAAACATAATTAAATAAATAATATACACTCACATTTAAGAACCATTTCCGAAATAACGTGGCTACAATGACAATCAGATACGTCACAGAGATCCAATATCCTAGAATAAATATTTGATTTGGAAAAAAGTATCCGTTTCGTGAGGTTTGAACGCGGCGCATAATACTTGATATTGTTTTTACATTAAACAAGTGATTTTCAGTATTTTCATTTGTTTTATTAGAGCCCACGGTTTTACCCGCATTTTGTTTTTTTATTGTCGGAACAAACACACACACACACATAAAAACGATGTATTGCATTTTTTTTTCACCAGTTTGTTTTTTGTTGTATTAATTTCATAAAATTGCACTAATCCAGTAATTACTTAAAATGTAAAAAAAAAATGTGTAAACCTGTTTTGGCCTTATTGAATTACTATGTATGTTGATTTAATTTGTATAAATTAACGCCCTTGGTTTACCGAAATAAATAAATAAACTTGTGAACTGAACGTGATGGAGAACAGTCTAGTCTGGAGTTAAGTAACTCTTAAGACAACATGATTCTAAACACTGTTTAAAAAATAAAAACGTATTATAACTAGCCACACCACTACGTAAAGTGGTCCAGAACTTTGACTTGTACTTAAATGTTTTAATCGTACAAAAGACCAGTGTGTGTTACCAGTGTTCATTTCACGTTAGTTCAAAAAGTGTTATACTCTTAGTGGTACCACAGCCTTATTATTTTAATACTGTAGTATAACATTGTCATCTTTTTTATAAAACTGTGCTTTCTAACTTCATTCAGAAACAAAAATAGTTATTTATGGTACAAGCGAGGTAAGTTGGTTGATTACTTCCGAGGCGCTATTGAGGCCCGAGCCGTCAGGCGAGGGTCAGAAGATAGCCGAGGATAGTAATCATCAATACGTACGCGTGTACCATACAACGTTTTTCAACACATTTGCGAAGAAATTATCATTTTTCGCTAAAAAATAAACAATTTTTCTATTCGCGCGCATCCAACACAACAATGGTGATCGGCCAAAGACTAAAAGAATAAACTTATTAAAAAAAAATCGAATGAATGAATGAATGGAATCGACCATAGACCTACCAAAAGTAAGGCAACATAGTTGAAGTTTATTTTTAAAATGTATGGACACAATTTTTTTGGTATCGAAACTTTTTTAAAAACAAAGCAATTTAAAAAAACAATCTATAACTCACTAGTGAATCAAGCGTGTCATTATTCAACTGTTTTTGCACAAATAAGAGCCCCTTTATGAGCAAGTGTGTTGAAAAGTATTTTATCCTCACTTCAATGTTTTTAATATTTGTAGTAATGTTGCCATACTCGTACTTTGTTATAAAAGTGTTTTTTCGAACTTTATCCAGCAACAAATGAGTTAAAACCCCACTTAACGTAACGTTTTTAATACAACAATAATCTGTATTAATTACGATGTTCACTTAGCACTCGCTAGGGATCGTCGGACCGAAAAGGATTATACTATTTCAACTACACAGCAACTGGCGATTTAATAATTCATACGGCCTGTTCAGTTTTGAGCGGTCATACCTAGCATTAATATTTAACATTCAAGCTTTAGTTATAACCAGGTAAACTGTTTGAACAGTCATAGTTTCTGTTGTTGTGTATTTTGAAGGTAAATGTAGCTTTGTTCTGTTTGCGGAGGTTAAAAGGGGATAAAGAATTACTTACCTTTTACGTTAGTAGGATACAGTTTGATATTTTTACGAAAACCAAGTTCAAATTAATTAGTCTTGTTAGTTCAAAGTATTATAAATACATTCAATTATTTGTTCAGTATAAATTAAAATAGTTTTTTGGTATTAAATAATCGGCGATATGGGTCTATTTGAACATCTGTCATAATAAGGGAGAAAGTATAGTAACAAAAAAGGAAGATCTGTTAGATTACTCAAACAGTACAGCAAAGTCCACTAAGCAATGATAATTAATTGATATCTTTGATTTACACGAACACTACACATTGAAAGTTTACTTCAATATTTTGAATATAATTTTAAATACATTGTGAATTTACCACAAGATTCGGAACAACTTTTTACATTACTTTGTACAGACTTCATCCATCTTAGGCCTCTGTGATCACGGGTTCTGTAAAGAATCCGAAACGTCAGAAAATGTAAAACAAAATACAACCACGACAAAAATCCGTTTTAGTGTTTTATTTCACTGATAAATAGTGTTAGTTTAGCGATGGAATGTGTTTAATCATCACGCTTGCACATTGTATGTTGGTGATCGTAAATGAAACTCAATTGGATCGACTTAAGAACCGATATTTAGGTTCCCTTAACATGCTGGTGAACATGCTACTCTACTGACCACGTTTTCAATAATAAATTCTAATAATATATTAATTTTGATCGGGGGAATATTTACAGTATTTTCATATAGCAAGAAATAAACCATAAGTAATAGTTTAAGATAATTTAAACTCTATTCAATATCGCAATAAAGTTGATTTTACATTGAACCTTATACGCATACTACATCATGATATCAGTATTCATGAAAGATAGGACGCGTGAATATTATTCAGTACACAGTTTGAGGAAATGAGAGAAAAATACAAGGAAATGTTGTTTCTTAAGTAGACATGTGAACCTGCGACTTAGGCTCTATTTAAATTTGCAAATAAAGGTTGCAGAGTCGGTGGTTGCAGGTTCGATTCCCGTGTGCAGTAAATATATTTGTGATTCACAAAGCTTTATCTCGGTCTGCTAGGCTAGCATGACTTCTAAAACGCGATAGATACAGCGATTTATTGACATCCAACTGTCAAAGTTTGATAAAAATACCCGCCATATTGAATTTTACCACGTGATTAATTTTATGACATTTGGTCATGCTCGCGAAATCGATATAGCTATTTATTGACATCCAACTGCCAAAATATAATAAATATAGCCGCCATATTTAATTTTTCATATCGTACCACGCCATAGTTCATTTGGTCATGCTCGCGAAATCGATATTATTTCGTGGTGTCTATATATTTTATCACGCACAGTCATGCCAGGGGCTGGGCGTGTGTATGAATGCGTTTGCGTAGTTTCTGTCTGATACCCTAGATATAGGTAATACACTGAGTTCAGGTATATGTAGATGATAGAATGACTGATTATTTTACTTTGAGGTCCAAATTAAGTGTTCTTGAATTTGAACTTTATACATAACTAGCTGTGCCCCACGATTTCACCCGCGCAAATCACAATCCCGTGGGAATCCAAAAGCGGATGCCTACGTCATAACATCTACCTGCATACCAAATTTCAGCCCCATCCGTCCAGCTGTTTGGGCTGTGCGTTGATAGATTGCTATGTCAGTCAGTCACCTTTGAGTTATATCTATGTCGTGGCCATATAGTTTTGCCTATTTCATGAAATTATCGACCATTTCATGAAGTGGTCGCATTTCATGATGTGGCCAACTTAATTTGATCAGGTCAATAATTTGTTATTGTTTCACTATTTTTTCATCAACGTTTGGCCAGATCGTAAAATTCGCTTCGCGCTGTGAGGTCACAGTTCTAACCTAACCTAACCAACTCGTTTCACCTTATCCTCGTAAAGTCTTTTGTTCTCAAATTCCTTTTAATAAATATTCACTTTCTCACTGCGATTTTCGTCAACGGCCGCCATCTTGCGCATTAACCTAGCGCTTGCAACGCCTCTTCCGGTAATTGATGTAACTATTTGGCGATATGATCAAATGATCTTGGCCATTTCATGATATAGCGGCGCGTTTAGTTGACCGTATCGAGAAACGATTGCTTATCATTGATCTGCCCTAACCACATCATGATGTGGCCAATAGACAGTGAGACATTTCATGAAATGCGACCACTTAATGAAATTATCAACCATTTCATGAAATGGTCAAATTTACAACATGGCCACGACATATATATTTAGATTTGGAATATTAAATCAGCTATACTTACGCGATGTAATTTTGATAGATGATACCGCATCAAGATAATTACCTAATATCAATCTTCATTGTAATAACAAAAGAAGCCTTTCCTTTACAAAACATAATGGACGAAATGTGTTATCTTTCAATTTCATCTTTATATTTATGTTCTTTGAAAATTTAATTTACATCTTGTTATTATAACCATTGTGATTTTGGGTTTTTAAATCAAAAAGGGTGAAAATGTATTTATTTTTCGCTTTCATTTTCAATATATCGGTCTGGGTGTGTGTGTGTGAATGAGTGTGTGCGTAGTTTCTGATACCCTAGATACAAGTTACGAACTTAGTTAGGGGTCAGTTACTGTTAATGAGATGATGTAGTGAATGATTATGTTATGTTATGTTATATCAGTTGCGATTTAACATCCACATATACATACATATTAACGTGCTAAACATATGCCTTTAAATTCTACAGCGACAGGTCACATGTGTTCTGCATCCAAAGACCACGCTACAATCACACAGTTTGTTAAAATTATAGATTATTGTTAGCCAGCCAGTCACTCGAAAGTTATTCCAGAATTATTTCTAAATTGGGTACTTTTTGTACGTAAAATTCGTTTTTCTTTAACCTATATAAAGAGAGAGAAATTAAAAATAAATTATCAAAGAACCATTCATTTAAACGACCTTTTATATCATTTAACGTAGGAGTTACTTAAGAAATATAATATTGCTCGTTTCTGAGACATTCTAAAATCTGTTTTTAGGGTTCCGTACCCAAAGGGTAAAAACGGGACCCTATTACTGACTTCGCTGTCTCTCCGTCCGTCCATCCGTCTGTCACCAGGCTGTATCTCAAGAAAAGTGATAGCGAGACAGTGGAAATTTTCACAGATGATGTATTTTAATTGCCGCTATAGCAACAAATACTAAATAAAATAGATATTTAAGGGGGGCTCCCATACAACAAACGTGTTTTTCTGTTGGTTTTGGTACGGAACCCTTCATGCGCGAGTCCGACTCATACTTGGGTGGTTTTTTTATAAAAATAATATTTTTGTATTACAGAACAAATTTGCGGCAGGCGTTCTCTGCAACAGACTTGGACTTTGATAGGCTTCCCTCGTTATCAATTGTGCAAGAATCACAAGTTGCTATACAGTAAGTATTATTTCTTACTTAATTGAAAGTAATTTCTTTCATAACTGAGAGTATTTTTAACTTTTAAATTAGTTAATTTTTTACGTAAAAATGTGACACAATATTTAGGAATAAATTTTTCTTACACAATTGAGAGTATTTTTAACTTTTATTGTGACTTTATATATTTATTATTTTGTTGCGTAAAATGTGACATAACTTAGTTTAGCAATACAATTTCATGGACGTTTTTGTGCTAAGCTGTCGGTCGCAGCGCAGTTATCGCATTTAAAATGATATACGATTATGTAATACTACTTAGGTCAATGCAAACGGTCCAGATTGTCGTACTAACATTATCGATAGCCTGTTACGTTAGCTTGTGTCTCCGTGGTTTAGACAACTCCTTAAGCTGTAAGTTACGGTTGTTGTAACAAAAAATTGAAATTGTTACTGGCAGATAGACCGTTCAAAAGATTAATTTACATTCGTTGTGTCATGTTCATCCATCCAAACAATTAAATTATTTTTTTTCCTTCCAAGAGGAAGCTAAATATTAAAGTATATTGACGACCTCGATGGAAAAGTGGTCACCATGCCGGACTGCTATCCGTAAGGTTGCGGGTTCGATTCCCGTGCGGGGTGAATATTTGTGTGTACCACAAATGTTTGTCTCGGTCTTGGTGTGGGTGTGAATGAGTGTGTGCGTAGTTTCTGATACCCTAGATACAAGTTACGAACTTAGTTGAGGGTCAGTTACTATAATGAGATGATGTAGTGAATGATTATGTTATGTTATATTATGATCCGTGCTATTGGTTTCTTGAAATTAACAATCATCAAAAATCTTCGCTGTAAATAAAAGAATAATAAGGTCACTTTGTTTAACGGTCCAACTGTTTTCCTCACAAATATAAAGCTACCCCTAAAGTTTGTTTCCTACGCGGCTTTTCCCTATCAAAATAACAAGTTGTTATTTATTCTCGAAGTGAAGGGACAAAAAGAACAACTTCCGTTCGTAATGTTAATTTGAATTTGTTATTTCTTCCCAATTTTACTAACATAAAAAACTTTTTACGTAAATTTGGTCACATGTACACTGAGATATCATTTTGTTTGTATGTTATCTTTATTAACCCCCGACGCAAAAAGAGGGGTGTTATAAGTTTGACGTGTCTGTGTGTGTGTGTATCTGTCTGTCTGTGGCATCATAGCTCCCGAACGGATGAACCGATTTCAATTTAGTTTGTGTATTAAAGGGGACTTACGTGCGAGTGTTTTTAGACATGTTTGATGAAAAACGGTTGACCCGTTTAGAAGTTATGGGGGTTTGAATGTAAATGAGTTGGGGGTTTTTTTAATTTTAATTTAATGTAATAAGATATAAAAATGTTCACTTAAGATAGTCCTAATGTCACATTAGTTTATACAGCCGGCGGCCAAAATTGGAAGCTCCTATTGTCATGTTGACTATTATGGTTCCATTCCCGTGCGGGGTGAATATTTGTGTGAACCATAAATGTTTGTCTCGGTCTGGGTGTGTGTGAATGAGCGTGTGCGTAGTTTCTGATACCCTAGATACAAGCTTCGAGCTTAGTTAGGGGTAAGCTACTATAATTAGATGATGTAGTGAATGATTATGTTATGTAATTTGGATACATTTTGATTACACTGACAATCATCTGACAACCAAAAGATGCGATGACACCGACGCTGTCACCGGCACAGAAAACTTGGTGACTCTACATATAATTATTAAAAAAATTCACTTAGCCGTAATGTCACATTAGTTGACATGCCAAACAAACCGATGAAATTGCGGGTTCAATTCCCGTGGAGTTTGATATGTATTTATCATATTCTGGATTAAGATAAAAGTAATACATTACTATCGATGTAAGTAATAAAAAACGTCGTCAGTTGTTACACGAAGTTCATAGAGTTATGATTATTCATGTTTGTTCAAGCTATACTATTCGTGATTGACTATGTTTTCATCCTAAAATTGCACGGGAACAAACAGCCTAAAATAGTCCTACTTTCATTGAAACAGGCAAATACAGTCCCAACACCGACTAGTTCTATTTAAAAGCTGTGTTTGTTTGAACGCTTAATCTCTAGCATTGCTAATAAATACTCTTTTATCTCCCAGACTTTAAATTTGTCACGTTTTGTCATTCCTCACAGACTTGGTCCATAAATTTAACTAAATTCGTACTTACTTAAAACAATATTGAATTTATTTGTCATGAATAATTTGCGAAGTTAAAACTTCGAATTATTCTGACAATCAAGACTCAATCGCTTACGACTGCCGTAGTCAATGTTGGAAAATTTTAAACTCGCGAAAGAAAAGTTTGCGCAATAAGAAGGGTATCTTAAGTTTGCTCGTTATGTATGTATTTTCTTGTGGCGCCGTAGCTCTTGAACGGTGAATCGATTTCAATAGGTTTTTAATATTTGCTCGTTATGTATGTATTTTCTTATGTCACCATTTCATTATGTCTCTTGAACGGTGAATCGATTTCAATAAGTTTTTAATAATACAGGGATAGTCGCCAGATTGTGCATCCTTTACACAAGATTAAATATGTCAAAGGGCTTCCGTGTGTTGGCTTTGGCCCCATACTAGCCTTCCAAAAGACCGGGACTCCTTAATAGTCCCGTGAATGGAAAAGACATATAATATATAGTAATAATTCTTTATTGTTTAAGACACAGAAATCCATTGGGTTAGTAAGTTTCTTATATTTATATTAGTTTAATAATAGTTCTTAAATCGTTTTTAAGTTGAAAGAAAGTTTTAAGTTTGCCCGTTATGCGTGTTTGCCTGTGCCACTGTAGTTCTTAAATGGGTGAAGAGTTATAGATGTTTTAAGTTGAAATAAAGTTTCGTAAATTTAGATACTCGTATATTTTGTCAAAATTTGGTTCAGTTGTTTCCAAGTAACTGTTCTTTTTTCAAATGGCAGCTGAAGGCATTATTTGTTAGTTTCTAGTAAATTAAAGGATATAGCCGTATAAATATCTGAGCCGGTAGCAGCGTCGTTGTATTCACATATTTTCTTGTCAATCTTCTAAACTAATATTATGAAGAGGAAAGATTTGATTGCTTGTTTGTATGTTTGTTTGTAACGAATAGGCTCTGAAACTACTTATCCGATTTTTAAAATTCTTTCACTATTGGAAAGCCACATTATCCCGGAGTGACATAGGCTATAATATATTTACGCGAGTGAAACCACAGGGCGCTGCTAGTTATGAATACAAATTACATTTTAAACACAATATTTTCCCACGTGCAAATAAGTTTGTGACTCATAAAATATTGTTTATCATAACAACATTGACTCGACTATTGCGTATTCGCCAAAGTCCATAATTAGACTAAACATTTTACAAACAATTTCGACCGATATGAACGACAAATTGTTGTTTGACCAATAAATTCGAGAAATGTCAAAACTGAGACCCTAATTGTCAACTAATGAGGCGACCGATGCTGCGGGTAGGCCAATTTAATTATAAATTGAGTCTAAAATTGTCGTACAATTTTCTCAATGAGTAGCTTTTACAAATAAGGGCCAACGCGCACTGAGGATAGAATACGTTATTTTACTGTGTTACAAAAAGATCAATGATATTTTTGGAATGACAGGCGCAATTTCCTCTAGTTGTTTCTTGGCTCAATTCACATTTTTATAAAACTTTATATTTTAAATACTTAAAATATACTTTATTATAATATGTAATAGTATTAATATTTCCATAGGATGTACAATACTTAAATAATTAATACCTATATCTGATTATCAGTCCCTTATTGTTTTTTTCTATAATTAGTAACCAAACTATGAAATTCTTGTATCTGAATAGAACTTTCTACTAGTCAGTTTGGAAAGACTGAGATCATCTGATGGACAAAATAGAATTTCATATTCTTTGCCGAGGCATCCCTATTGTTCTTTGTCCTTTATTATTAATGTAAACCGTCCCTAGTCTGCGCTCTCCATAAGTTACTACGTCAACCGTTTAGCTTCTATAGTTATTTGTTTGTCGAAAGAAAAATGAAGATATAATAAGTATCACTACATAGTATAAAACGAAGTTGCTGTCGCTCTCTGTCTGTCCTTATGTACGTTTAAATCTTTAAAACTACGCAACAGATTTTGAAGCGGTTTTTTTAATAGATAGATTGTTTCAAGAGAGGTTTTTAGCATAATTTTATCCCTGCATTCTTACGGGAGCGGCGACTACGCGGGGGAAACCTCGGGGTCCTGTTAGTTTAATATAAAATTCAATGTTGTTTTAATTTATGACAAACGCGGGCAATCACGAAATGCCTTGTTTATAAGACCTTTTGTTTTGTTTGGATTCCATTTCCATTTCTATAGACGATCCAAAAGGAGAGGTCACCTTGTTGGACGGGGACATAGGATAGTGAGTTCGATTCCCGTGAGTACCCAAGTGGCTGTGTCGCCTTGTTGGGCTGGGACATAGGGTGGTGGGTTTGATTACCGTAAGAAGTAAATATCCTACTAATATTATAAAGGCGAAAGTTTGTATGTATGGATGTTTGTTACTCTTTCACGCAAAAACTACTGAATGGATTTTAATGAAACTTTACAATAATCTTGCTTATACATCAGAATAACACATAGGATACTTTTTATCCCAAAATTCCCACGGGAACGGGAACTACGCGGGTGAAGCCGCGGGGCGCTGCTAGTTTGTAATAATTGTTGGACTGTTAAAGTGAGGCAGTTTGATTCTTAAGCTAGAAAAATATTTAGTATGTTCTCAAAAAGTATTTACAACACCCAATTATTGCCCGTGTGTTTATAAATGAGTATAAATTCTCGCACATACGTCAAAAATTAAACCCAACCAGTCATAAATAACATGGAATTAACGTGGTTATACGTTTTTAATTTAATCACCGGCAAGAGTAACGCGACGCCATTACGTATTCCTCACTGAAGTCAAGTATATTTTCATTTAAAATTCTCACTCTCCCGGTCTAATTAATAATTTAAGTGAAACCTTCATTAATGAACGTGGAAAAGAAATACAAATATCGGAATTATGAGAAACTCAAGCCCGATGGTAATAGAGGATTAGTTACGGCTGTTTCTTTAAACACCGGTGAAGGAAACATCGGGAGGCCTGCATATATCTGCGAGGAAATTCTAAGGTTGTGTGTGAAGTCGACCAACCCGCACTTGGTCGACGTGGCTGACTAAGGCCTCTTCGCCCTAATTCAGGGCATGCTCGAGGCCCTCGGTAGGAACATAGTATATAAGCCATATATGAGCTGAGAGACAGTTCATTTTTCCGTATAAGAGATATGAAGAAGTAGCGATGATGAAGTACGTTACTGAATTGGATAACTAGAGAGGTTTAATTGAGGAAATCTGCTAATTTACGAGTAGGTATATACACAAGCCGTTATGTATGACTAACAATAACTTTAGACTTTTGTGTACATACCCCGCGGTTTCACTCGCTTAGTTCCCCTTCCCGCAAGAATATGGGGATAAAATTATGCTAAAAACCTTCCCACTGAATCACTCTATCTATTAAAACAATCCTCATCAAAATCCGTTGCGTAGTTCTAAAGATCTATGCATACATAGGGACAGGGACAGAGAAAGTGACTTTGTTTTATACTATGTAGTGATTTTGAAGACTTCAATAGCAAAGTGGTCTTAGTCATAGTAGCCAGTCTGATAATTATCAAAGGGTTTGATTCCCGTACGATGTAAATAAATATGTTACACTAATATTTAATTGAAAAACTTTAAAATTGCAGTGCACAGTGCGTCATACATAATTATATTACCTAGGCAATATATTATGCAATACACATTAAACATGATCATTAGGCTCCAATTAATTATAACCACAGTTAATCCACGATTGAATTAATGTGTAACTGGACACTAATTCAGTTAATACCTGTGTGACATACTGACTGTATGTCGTGGCTTTGTTCACGTAAATGCCTAGGCTAGGTATAGTGATTTGTTCTTCCCATTCTTCCCTAGGTGAGAATAAATCTACATCTATAGATGTATGTATATAAAAGAAAGTAGTGTTAGTTACACTATTTGTAACTCAAGAACGGTTGAACTCATTTGGCTAAAAATTGGTGGGGAGGTAGCTTAGAACCAGGAGAAGGATAGAGAACTTTTTATCCCGAAATTCCCACGGGAACGCTAACCGGGCACAGCTAGTATCAATATGAAGCTATTTGCTTCGTGTACAACTCACTATTTTTCATGTGACAGTGAAACGAAATGCAAACTTTTATTTTTACAACGACGTGTTTAAATAATAACAATCTCCCCAACTTTGCATTATTAATTTTGGTAATTATTGGCATTTGGTTGTGTTAAGGTACAATTCCAAGGCGGGCCGCAGACCGCAAACTGCAAACGACAACACTTGTTTTCTATCAACATCTATGAAATTGATTCCGAGCGCGTCGCGACTGCAGGCAACAGTGTTGCCGCGCTCGGAATCAATTTCATAGACGTTGATAGAAACAAGTGTTGTCGCTTGCAGTTTGCGGTTGCAGCTTGCGGTCTGCGGCCCGCCTTGGAATTGTACCTTTATACTCGTAAATCATGTTGGTCTGCTTGCGCCATGTGTATCTGGCGTAGTCTATCGTAAGTAATAGACACAAGGCTATAACCAACATCATTGCACTGCGTATTCTATCATAAGTGCCGATAAGTACATTTAGGGATTAGACACATTTATTCAGCTCCATTCAGTGTAGATGCGTATGCAAAACGCATCTATTCAGCTGAATCGTCTCCATACAAAATCGTTGTTTTTAACCCCCGACCCCAAAAGAGGGGTGTTATAAGTTTGACGTGTCTGTATGTGTGTGTGTATCTGTCTGTCTGTGGCATCATAGCTCCCGAATGGATGAACCGATTTCAATTTAGTTTTGTATTAAAGGGGAATTACGCGCGAGTGTTTTTAGACATGTTTGATGAAAATCGATTGACCCGTTTAAAAGTTATGGGGATTTGAAAAAAATGTGATGGGGTTTTTTTTAATTTTTAATGTATGGACAAACGCTGAATGGAGCTGAATAAATGAGTCTAATCCCTTATACATACATACTTGCTTTGAAACATACGACAGTTTACATCTGATAAACTTTATTATATTTTACATTATTATATAACTAGTTTAAATTGTTATCTACTATTTAATAATGATCAATTATATTATTTATTGCATGCAGCCGTTCAAGAGACCCAATTATTAATATAAAGTAAGTATTTAACAATTTTATTACTTTATTGCTAATACGATGGAAACACACATAAAATTGTAACTGTCATATTATTTAATTAATCTAACAAAACGCTTTTATCAATAAAATTTATGTAGTTATTAATTTATAATATTGTTTTAATACCATTGAATCAGCGGACATAAAATCTACCTTTCTATTGTAAATTGTAATGGATGTCGTAAAAGTTTTAAGCCATTAAGGTGGCCATTGACGAGTCAGTTGAACTGATCAGTCCAGACATAAAACTGTGCGTCACTCCAAAAGTTTTAGGCCAACTAGATTTCCCCACTGGAATCTGGAATCACTCTGGTGACGATTATTTTTGGATGGACGCTAGTTCAAAGAGCACTATAGTCTATCTTTAAATGTTTTAAAACAATATAATTAGGTTTCTAACGATATAATAAAAAATCGAATATTATTTCATTTATTGTGTTAGTAAATTGATTTTCCCACTGGAATCACTCTGGTGACGATTATTTTTGGATGGACGCCAGTTCAACTGATCAGTTAAACTGACTTGTCTATGGCCACCTTTATAAACTGTGGCATTAAAGCGTGTTCACTTACGGTACCAATTTGTTCGAACATGTTCTCCGGACTTGGCTGATATTGGCTCCGATGTACCTATCATGTAAGAGTTTAAAACTATCACCCTTAGTAGTGGTGCATCTATTTTATATTACCTACATTAAAATGGTTTCTACGTATGTTTGACATAGATTTTTTTTAAATGCATTCAAAATTTTCACCTCAGCCAGGACTTGAATGACAAACCATGCTGAACCGTAGCACCGCTCTTCCAATTGAGCTACCACAGTTGTTTGACATAGATTTTGAAATCAGTAGAATTTGTTTCAGTAAAATGGTTTCAACTCTTTGTCCGGTATAAATTTTGAAACCATCCGTTTAAATGTGTCACAAAATGGTTTCAATGGAAAAACAATAATTGTTTAGGATATATGCAATCTATTTTTTTATATTACAGAAAAATGGTTTTTTTAATTAGTTAAGCTTATTACAAATACTACATCTTGTTTTGTCAACACTAATATTATAAAGAGGAAACATTTGTTTGTTTGTTTGTAACGAAGAGGCTCCGAAACTACTAAACCAATTTGAAAAATTCTTTCACTAATGGTGAGCTAATTTATCATTGCGTGACACAGGCTATATTTTATCCCAATATTACCACGGGAACTACGCGAGTGAAACCGCGGGGCGCGACTAGTTTTAGATAAAATGAAATAAATTCAAGACAAAAGATTCAATTATATAGGTAAACAATCGTGGATAAAATTCCTTTGAGCTTCGTGAAACAAACAATATTCATTTTTGTTTGCTGTGTTATCTTAGTATGTTTTTGTCGTTCTTATTATAAATATGTAACGACACTTTATTGTTATTACGTCCCTAAACAACCATAGTGGGATGTTCGGGATACTTATACTGTTTCTGCGTTTGTTTATTTACTAACATACTTTAAATTGCGTCGCTTGGTGGTGTACACAAATTGTATTTAAACACTGTTACTTATGATATCGTAAATAGAAGATACAATAGTATTCTTGTAAAATCTCTTCTAAAAATCTTGCCTGCAATCTTAAATTGCGAGATTATATTCTATGTAATTATCAAGATTCAAATACGAGCTGACTTGACCGGGGAAGAACCACACTACTTCCTTCTTCAACTGGTGTTGATAAAGAAGTAAATATTCCACTATTCCATGGACACTATTTTATAGACTGGCAACGTACTTTGACTCTTCTGCTGCCTTATTTGCGTTGCATTTTTAGTCTGGTTTAGCACTAAACCAGGTTTTACAATCTATTTTGAATACTTTCAAAGTGACAGATTTGACTGACAAGGTTTTGTTAAACCAGACTAAAAATGCAACGCAAATAAGGCAGCTGAGGTTTAAGTGTCAGTAGACGGTTGTCTGTAGTTACCATCAAGTGACCCGTCTGCTTGTGTGATACCTATATCATTAAAAAGGAAGATTTTTTTTACCCGGTGTCGCTTTTTTGGTTTTATTTAAATTAATATAAGGAAGAATAATGAGATTATTTTTTGACAGACGCAAGTGGGAAACCCCATCAAGGTCATTGACGAGTCAGTCGAACTGATCAGCCCCCCTAGACAAATGGCAATTACGTTAGACGTATAGAACAGAAAGTTCCTTTTTATGAATGAAATTGATATATGCTTGCGATTTGTAATTTTGCCGCGTTACGAAACGTGAAGTTGGAAGACAAGTGGTCATTTATCTATTCGTCTGATTTCGTCGCAAGGAAACTTCAAGGAAATGCCACAGTAGTACATTTTTCATTCAAAATGGTGAATGAATGATTTGTTCGATTCAAATTGTTCACGTTTGTGTCAATATTGTTTTAATAAATATACTAAAAAATAATTTAATTTCATAAAAATGAATTATCAACATTTATTTTCCGTTTTTTTACTATTGATATTAATATTAAAGATTAAATTTTAGTTCATAGTAAAACCACAGATAATATTATACTAGTAAAACCAAAGTTCATAATTTGAATTGCACAAAGGTTATAAAATGTACAAAAATTTTAGTTTTTTAATAGATTATAATGGTAATAAATACTTGAATAATTATTTGACAGAATAAAAATAAATTTTAAAGTTAAATAAATTATGAACAAAATGTTTATTATTCCATGGCCCAGAGATACTTTGTGTAATGTGTTCTGTGGCGAACTGGCGAACGCTCCAAATATATGCCAAATCCTCGCCCCGTGGCGCAATAGGTTGTCAATTGGTAGCCAAGTGTACAAAAACATAATGAACGCATAGTCTATTCGTTTAAAGGTAAAAGTCAGTGGTCTTGTCTAACGGTTTTATTGTTAGATACTTTGATGATATACTTGTCTGATACAAAATTGGCCGTACTAAAACGGGTCAAATAAAGTCTACTATATTTGGTAGACTCACTTCTTGTTTACATCAGTGTTATTTGAATGACTTATGGATAACGCTCACGAAAAATAATTATTTATGCCGGTTTGCGCTGTTAAATTATGTTAAATTAGTTCAATTGAAGTTAATTTATTTTCTATTACAAATTACTATTTTATTTTATTTAATTAGGTATATTGACATTGACATAATACCTAATACAATAATAAACGAGCCGTACTCACACATATTCCGCAATTTGAGGACAATTATAACGCGTCGTTTGTTGGCATTACTCTATCTAGACAAATATATAATCAAAGGTTAGACATCATGTCATTAGAATTTATTATTTTCAAGAGCCAAAAGATGGCGTTGTAATAAAAGGATGGTGTGATTTGACCATAGAGGTATTATACATTGTATTATATTAGGGATTTGACGCCAGCAAAAGCCATAAGGAAACGAAACTTCAATGAAATAAATTATGTTTTACAACTTTAGAACTTAAAGAATATTATATACTTACTTAAATACTTAGAGTAAATATAAATACATAATAATTAAGGCATTAGGTAGATAGTTGCAGATAAAAAATGTTGGTAGCCTAGATTTTTAAAGATAATGTACACAGTTTTTATCATAATAAAGAATTAAATTACTTTGTTTGTTTATTTTTAATATTTATCAAAAACTAGAAGGTCAAAATACGAACACATAACATTCTTTTAATCGAAATTATATTATTTATTAGTTAATATCAAGATTCATGCAAACATTACTACAAAATTTGCAAATAAAGTATCGTCGCGGTTTTAGCGTTTCTCTCTTCTTAAGTTTTCTGCATGGTCCTAGCATGCGCTAAAATTCATACGCTCGCGGCCCGAAAACGTTTGTCAAACTGCCACTTGGCTGCCAATTTGTAATTTCTATTCACAAGCAAATGTCAAACTCATTTCATTTACTAACTTGCTATGTCAGTTGGAACGATTTGTACTGTTTGACAATTGTAAAAAATGACGTGCGCCAACGAAATCAAAGAAGTTAGCGCTGTTGTAGAGACGACGTTCGTTTGTGGAGAAAACGAATAGACTGGGAGCGTTTGCCACTTGTCTAGGGGGGCAGTCCATACATAAAACTGTGCCGTCACTCCAAAAGTTATAGCCGAGTCAGCCACGAATGTATCAATGACGTCATTTTCGTGCGTAGCGTGTGCGTGTACTTCGGTGGGTTTTACCTCATAAATTTTCATAGAAAGCGAAGCTGAGTACACGTGCGTAGCGTGTGCGTGTACTTCGGTGGGTTTGAGCCTTTAGAATTTAAGTTAATAATATGCGAAGGATCGGGAGAGTTGGAGATGTCTGGGGGAGACCTTTGCCCAGCAGTGGGACAATGTGGGTTAAAAAAAATATACATATATAAGATAATCAATAATTAAGATAATTATTTTTTGTTTTAGAGACTGGAACAATGTGACATATCAAACGATATCTGTATACGAGAACAGTAACGGGTTGTTGCTACATTACGTCTCTGGACGGGTGAAGGCGACCTCCTCTAGTTTATGGCGGTATGTAATTAACTATACAATGAGTAAGGTTAAGGAATTTAGCTCTACGAGATCGGTGGTTTGTTAAAATTGGATTATAACATCCTAACTAATATTATAAATGCGAAAGTAACTCTGTCTGTCTGTTACCTTTTCACGGCTAAACTACTGAACCGATTGACTTGAAATTTGGTACAGGGGTAGCTTATGGTTCGGGAAAGAACATAGGTTTATCCCGAAATTCCCACGGGATCGGGAACTACGCGGGTGAAACCGCCGGGCACAGCTAGTAACTAGATAATGTATGTATTATGTGTTATGGGCAGCAAAGACTACAATATATATATATACTCTGTATGGGCAGTAAGTTAATCATAATCATTCACTCCATCATCTCATTATAGTAACTGACCCTTAACTAAGTTCGAAACTTGCATCTAGGGTATCAGAGACTACGCACACACTCATTCACACACACCCAGACCGAGACAAACATTTGTGGTTCACACAAATGTTCACCCCGCACGGGAATCAAACCCGTAACCTTACGGATGGCAGTCCAGCATGGTGACCACACTGCTATCGAGGTCGTCATTAGAATAGAATATTTTAAATCGTTTAATGAGAATTTTTTGTTTAAATAATCAGAGCAATTCTTGGTTAAAACTTCAGGCATATTTGAACAGGACTGTACTTTCAAACTAAGAAATTTTAGTGATTTATGGCATATAAAGGGTGCCGAAATGAGAAAGGTGTAAGAACGAGAATTAATATGAGTAAGTACATAATATTTCACGTAACTCGTAACGATTTATTATGAATTACTCTCAATTTGACGACCTCGATGGCAATGTGGTCACTATGCGGGACTGCCATCCGTAAGGTTGCGGGTTCGATTCCCGTGCGGGGTGAATATTTATGTGAACCACAAATGTTTGTCTCGTTCTGGGTGTGTGTATGCGTAATTTCTGATACCCTAGACTAGACATAGATACAAGCTTCGAGCTTAGTTAGGGGTCAGTTACTATAAATGAAATGAAATGAAATGAAATGAAATGAAATGAAATGAAATGAAATGAAATGAAATGAAATGAAATGAAATGAAATTATTTATTTGTTTGAAGCATGGTAAACAAGTAACAAGTTCTTATAGTTATAGACGGTACAGCATGCCTCGCCAAGTCTGACATACAAATATTTAATTGAAATTTAATTTTAAATAAATACTACTATATAATCAATCATTACAAAATAACAATGGTATCATAATTTTAATTCACATTAATGTCATATTCAAAATTAAAACAATATTATACATGTCAAATTAAATTTTATATTCAAAATAGTCTTTTATATTATAAAAACATTTCTCCATCAGCCATTTGTGTAATTTTATTTTAAAATGTTTAAAGTTTAAAGCGATGATGTAGTAAATGATTATGTTATAAGTTAGATTACTCCAATTACATTAAAAGCAAGTATATCACAATAAGATGATGTTTATTCACACATTAAATATATTAAGTTTATGAAACATCGAGTTGTCAGCTAAACTGTGAGATAAATCAACTTTTTGTCTGTATCTGTAAGGTCACTGAATTCAGGGAACTTTTATATTCCTTTTATAGTTCTTATTCAATCAGTGTAATATTTTATGTGCCAGGACAACATAGATCATTGTGGGAACTTTTTTCTGTCGGCGATATACCTGAGAAAAGAATATTCATTTAGATAAATAAGTTATGTAAGAAATTGTTTGTTGTTTATTTGTAACGTCTTGTGTAGTTTAGTGGTTGCTGTTAGTGGTTGATGAAGGGGTCGAAGTTCGATTCCCGAAATAGGTAATTTGTAAGATCATACTTAGCTTTAAAAATTTTTTTTTGTAACGACTCATGTGATTTAGTGGTTGCTGTTAATGGTTGATGAAGGGTTGCAGGTTCGATTTTCGGAATAGGTAAAAAAATTAAATGATTTTATGAGAGCTTTTGAAAAGTTGTAAAAAGGTTTATAATTATACAATTTTATTTAGCACTTGCATGTAAAATAAAAAACAATGTATTATTAATGAAATTAGAAATATAATTATATATATTATTCAAATTACTCACAACTTCGTTTGCAAAGCCTTTTTAACTCATAAAGCAACTAAGTTATGTAGTTGATGAAGTGCACTTCGCAAACACCTAAGTTTGTGTAAACTCTCTTGAGATGAAAACTTGTATGTGTATTCAATAAAATTAAGTTTTACTTATAGTTAGTTAGGTTGAGTAAAATGAACACAAGAAAATGAGAAGAAAAGTAAGCTATGCAAGTTGTAAAATAAGAAAACTTAATTACACTTAGAGCTTATACAAATACACGTATTACAAGAAGTATAAAACAAAAGATAGAAATTGTTTAGTAAGTTTTTTCAATGATAGAATATTTTGACTACTTACCATGTCTAAGTATTTGTAGTAGAATTGTTTCGAGTCCGTCTTTTCATATAAAAATACCGAATGAGCATAGATTAGGCGAGGTTGCCCGGGAAAGCAGTCCCATAAAATTATCCGGAGTCCTCCTTTTCTTCTTGGCTATATTAATGCATTTTTATAACATTAAAAAAGACAATAGATCTAAACAAGTACAAAACGCTCAGATGCGATTCATTTTTTATAACTGTGATGAAAAATAAGAAAAGTACAGGCAAAGAAGAAACTTAAAACCAAAATGGAAATCGTTAAAGTGGATAGTTTTATTTCAATGTATGAGTAGTTTCCTTTAGTCAAAAAAATCAATAAATCCAATAAGCCTTGGTCAACACGAACCAAGCTAAACTAAATATAAGTTCAACCCTAACCTTGTACAACTAGAAAAATCGTTCTAAACTTCTAAATAACTTATCACTCCTCCATTTTCAGGTTGCTATCCGCGTGTTACGAAGTGCTGCAATCGATAGAAGACATGTCTTTATCTCTCACTTACTCCTGTTTAAAACTCGGTAAGAAAGAAAGAGATGACACTATGTTGCATCGACATGCAGCGTTGGAACATCTGTCGTCGGCGATACAGTATTTGACGGTAGAACAAATAAATATTGAAAATTTGACTGATGTTCGTAATATGTAAGTATATTTCTAAGGTTTTTAATTAAAAATTGACAAAAAAATAACGTTGTCTATTAAAAAAAAGACCCGCGAAACCCGCGATAGCTCAGCTCCCATTGGTATTAGCAAGATGTTTTAGCTTATAGCCTTCTTCAATAAATGCCCCATCTAACACTGAAATATTTTTTGAAATCGGAACAGTAGTTCCTGAAATTATACAGACTATAAAGTTTAAATAAAAAATATCACTGAAAAGTTTTCAAATCGGATTAACCAGTAGTTCCTGAGATTATACTTAAGTAAAACATCACGCTACGCCCAAAATGAGCGGAATTACCGCGGGTTAACTCGCAAGGCAAAGATAGTGTTGAATATTTTGGTTTGAAGCGTATTAAATAAAACTATAATAAAATTTCTATGCACAAAAATTTAGTTTCTGTGCGTGAATTTCAATACAAAATAACATTAAATTAAAAATTTTAAAAAACCCCCAACACAATTACTTTCAAACCCCCATAACTTTTAAACGGGTCAACCGATTTTCATCAAACATGTCTAGGAACACTCGCACGTAAGTCCCCTTTAATACAAAAAAAAAACTAAACTGAAATCGGTTCATCCGTTCGGGAGCTTTGATGCCACAGACAGACAGATACACACACACACACACTCATACACACTCACACACACACACACACAGACACGTCAAACTTATAACACCCCTCTTTTTGCGTCGGGGGTTAAATAGTTTTTCACATATCAAATGCGACCAAAATGGTTGCTAAAGTTATTCAATTATGAGTATACCTATTACCCTATTACTAACTTATCTTAAGTCTTCATAAGGTCTTCCTAATTCATTAATTAAGGTCCATGTAAGCTTCTTTGAGCTCAAACGAATATTTGATTTAGTTGAGCTAAAAGACTACTTATCAAATAACTAACTAGATTCAGGTAAACGGAATAGCATTAGATTACATTAGATAATCTATCTTATTACATCTGACCTTAAATTAGGTTCATTACCTGTATTTCTGTGTCTAAGGTACAGTTACATATTAAACCTAGTTTTTTTCATAGCTTTTTGAAATATGATCGTGGTTTTTGGAACGAAGTTCCCTTTCGCACGTTGCGAAGGGGAAAAAATTAAGACCAAAAGTTGTCATTGAATTCAAATTTCGAACAGCGCGTTTATTTTATTTAATTCAAATTTCGAACAGCGCGTTTATTTTATAATATTAAAAAGAAAGGTAACCTATGGCTAACTCTTTCGAGTAAAATTTTTTAAAACTTTATTTTAAAGGAACTTTGTTCCATCGGATTGTCCCTTGACACCTCTCAAGTTTTTTGTTTTTATTTTTCAATCCGGTATTTGGATTCGTAAGTAACAATATTTGTGATACTTCAAAGAAAACTGAGGAAAATTAAAACCATGACAAAGAACTGCGATCTCAAGTAGTTTTCGTAGTTTTATTTCAATATATTGAACTTCATTTTTCTCAAAAGCCTTCATTTTACCCTCAATAAATCTTTGCAAGCTCTCAAGAACATTCTCAGTTAGTCTTTTGTATTTTGTACCCTATAAATTCTCTCTCGATTTTTCCGGCAATCAGGATCCTATTATAAGTATCTAATGATTCCTTGTTTCAAGAATAGTATCCGTGCTTCAATTTTGTTAAGTATTTATTAATATTAAGAGTTATTAATGATTGACAGAAATAAGGTACAACTTATTATATTAATAAAAATAATGTTATTAATGTCAAAGGCAGAACTAAAAATTAACGTATTATTACCTAACTGTGTTATTATTAAAAGTTAAAAGCGCAATGAATTACTAAACTATAAACTAAACTTACTTTATTAAAAACTCCATCTCTAATAGTGGAAATTGAGGGATGACATTTCATAATTTATCAATTGAAATTTTATTTATTATTACTTATTTTTCAGTTACGAGTTTTCACTATTAAATGAAAAGGATGAAGACAGGAGTAATTATATTAAGTATTCGAAATTGTGTTTAAATAAAATGAAAGAGATCCAAATCAGATTATGGAGTCGAGTGAGGTGAGTTCGGTATAATTTGGGTCGATGTAGAGTAGTTAATACCTTAAAACATAGAGTGCTAATACCGTCTGTTTGCTCAATGCAAAGCGTAAGCAAGTATTGAGCCACAATCATTTCTGTGCTGGCGGCTAAAATTGGAAGCTGCTATTGTTATTTTGACTCTAATGTCATTTGTAGTATACATTTTCAATAAACTTACCGCTAAAAGATGCAATTACAGCGACGCTGTCACTGGCACAGAAAAGATTGTGACTCAATAGCTGTGGTAGGCAAGGTAATGTGCACTTTCGATGAATATATCCTAATATTTCAAAGCTGAAGAGTTTTATGTAATTACTATTTTGAATTAAATAACCAGTAGTGATCAGCGTGAGTGAAGTTGCAGGCTATTGATAAGTAAAAAATATATGGCTGAATCAGTGCAATAGGTACCAAATTTTTGCGTATAATTCATATAAATAAAATGAAGAGTTTGTGCTTAGTAGTGTCATCGCTACATAGTATAGTATATATAGTAGTAACTATGATAGTATAATAATAAATGAAACGCTAGTGCCAGTTTTAAAGTAAATATCAACAGACAGAGTAACATCATGTTCACACTCGTGCACACTGTTCGCCATTGGATTTTGTGACTCTATTCCTCAAGTTATTATTGATCGATATGTAAGAGGTCAAATGGTAACATACATGACCCTACGTCAACTTATGAGACAATTTAGATATAAGTTAATGGAATAACATACTATAAATAAATAAAAATAACAAGATTATGTTAGAACAAATAAAACTGAGATTGTATTGAGGTAGATTCCCGTGGGATTTTGAGGGTAAAATCAAACATTCATTTTTCTCTTTATTTTGTTCAATTACATGTTGATTTTTTAGTCTTGTTTAGATTGTGTTACGAACTCCTTTGCAAAGCTTAAGGGAAGGTTCATATCTGACGGAACATGCGTCGCGTATTATCGGTCGCGTAACGCCAGAACAAATGTATAGAAAATCGCTTGACCGTTCACACTCAACCGATTATACGTTAGTGCGTTGAGTGTGAACGGTCAAGTGTTATAATACGCGACGCATGTTCCGTCAGATATGAACCTTCACTAATACATACTTCTGATGCTGTGAGGTGTCAGTCACCTTATTAGTATTTTGACAGGGTATCAGGGACTAACCTTGCTCTGCGGTTTTATCCGCGTTTTTTTTATCGTCTTTCTTAGCAGATGCCACATTAATAACTATTTGTGCGAAATTTCAGCTTTTTTCGTTCTTTATGTGAAATTCAAACTAGAGTTTGAAGTGTTTGTTGACCAGATCAGACAATTAGTAACAGTACCCTTTTAGCCTATAAAACAAATCCTTACTTAATATTATAAATGCGAAAGTAACTCTGTTTGTCTGTTACCTTTTCACGGCTATACTACTGAACCGATTGACTTGCAGTTTGGTACAAAGGTAGCTTATGGTCCAGGAAAGGACATAGGCTAGGTTTTATCTCGAAATTCCCACGGGATCGGGAACTACGCGGGTGAAACCGCGGGGTACAGCTAGTTTTATATAATCTTTATGACTGAAAAGTTTGTTTGATTGAACGCGCTAATCTCTAAATCTACCTACTGGTTTGAATTGAAAAACATTTTAGAAAGACAGCCGAGTTTTTACCCGTTTTTCATTTATTGGCATCCCCAATCAAAGTAAGTTGCTAAAACACGCAAGAGTATTTTCCCTGGATAGTAACATGGTTCAGGATTACTTTGCGTGCAAAAACGAGTTCATGTTAACGGCTTTTAGCAGTGATTGGGTTCGATGTAACGATGAAATGATATTGAAATTCGTTACAAATAATGGTCTAATACATTTACTTAATTATAATTTCAATGTAATTGTTTCTAAATATTCCTGTGAGTAGAGTAAGCGTTTAATCCTGATATATGTTTAATAATCTTAAAGTTTGCACAGTTTAAAGTTTCCCTATGTCTTTATGTATGCTTGGATCTTTAAAACTACGCAACTTTTTGATTCGGTTTGTTTTAATAGATAGAGTGATTCAGTGGGAAGGTTTTTAGCATAATTTTATCCTCATATTCCTACGGGAACTACGCGGGTAAAACCGCGGGGCGCCGCTAGTATATTATAATTTTGAAAACATAATACTTACTGAATGAAAGAGTTCGCGTTGACTTTGAAAAAGGAATTAAGAATTTTTGGTTACAAAAGGAAATCGAATTACAGCAAAAAATTACAAAGTTTTAAACGAAGACGATTTTCGAGGTCTTCTTGGCGTTTAATTACATGAACTTGAGATGAAAAGTTTTTATTCGAAGACCTTTTGTTTTTTTAAATCGATTGAAAAGTTATTGGAGTTATTTGGAGGTTATTTGAAGAATATTTATTTTTAATTTGACTTTTTTAACTGACAGTAAAGAGTTTCGCTTCCAATTTGAATTTTAGTGTATGTTTTGTATTTAATTCAACCTTTTTTCTTCTGCATTGTGACAGATATCATTTTTGTTCTTATTTTGTTACAAGTTTTTTAAATTTCGAACAAATTAGTCAATCCTCTATCACTCTATATTTATAAATGTTAGTGGCCAGTTCTTTTTTTTGTTTTCTTACAAAAAGTTAAAGTAGTTTTCTTGTTGCTAAAACTTTGTTGAGTAGTTTTTTCTACTCGTGGAACATAACTGTTGAAATATTAGACAATTCTTATAGGTTAACCTACCTAACGTTTGGAGTTTGATTTGCTTCTTTAGAAAGGCCTTTGCTCTACGTGATAACTATCAGGGCCACATTTCACTTTAAATTACCCTTAACAATATTCAATAAAACTTTTTACTAACTTAATACTTTACGTATCTATTTCCAGAATATCAGTGACCTCAGAAGTATGGTACGCGCGACGCACTCTCGCAGTCGGCGTGGGTATACTAGTGCTCGTGCTCATGGCTTCACCCGTGTTGGTGTTTCTGTTACGGCATATTGTTTATACTATACAGGTACGTTTGGATATATTATTTTTAATTTTTAGCATTAAGTAATTTCCATTATTTTATTATTAAACAAAACGTACGTCATTGTTTATCATTAGTTTTTAGTTTGATACGGGATGTTAGAAGTCGAGGGATTCGACTATCGGTACGTACAAATATCCCAATTAAAATGTTTCCTTGGATACGGTGTGACAAAATATTAACTAATTAAACTAATTTACAGTGCATTTAACCCAGGATTATGTCAGGAAATACTAGTGCAAATTGAAAAAAAAATATTTGTGTTAGGCACTAGACAGTCGACAAAAAAACCGAAGGAAAATTTTAGCCCGAGTAAAATTATTTCGAAGTAACTGAGCATCGTAAATTGTTAAGACGATTCTAATGGTGTAGTTATGTTTAGTATTGAGATTTAAATACCCTTTTACAGTAAAATTAAGTAACTAATTCACATTATAATTTCTCTTTCCAGACATTCACGCTCTCAATAGAGTCAAGCACCCAAAAACTGATAGCAGAAAAGCAGAAGAGTGATCTTCTCCTCTCAAGAATGCTTCCCATACCAGTGCTAAGAAGATTACGAGCTCAGAAGACTGTGCCTGCGGAGTCTTTTGATGCTGTGACCATATTCTTCAGTGATATTGTGGGGTTTACCACGATATCAGCGACTAGTACGCCTATGGAAGTTATTAATATGCTCAATATGTTGTACAGGTGATTATTAAATGTTCTTTGGTAGGTCATGAGAAAGATGGCACTCATCAAGTAACGGCAGAAGTGATAACATAAAATTAAAAAATTAAAAAACCCCCACCACAATTACTTTTAAACCCCCATAACTTTTAAACGGGTCAACCGATTTTCATCAAACATGTCTAAGAACACTCGCACGTAAGTCCCCTTTAATACAAAAATGTGTGTGTATCTGTATGTATGTGGCATCATAACTCCCGAACGGATGAAACGATTTCAATTTAGTTTTTTTTGTATTAAAGGGGACTTACGAGCGAGTGTTCTTAGACATGTTTGATGAAAATCGGTTAACCTGTTTAAAAGTTATGGGGGTTTGAAAGTAATTGTGTTGGGGGTTTTTAAATTTTTAATTTATTGTTATTATTTGGTAACGATACGTATCGCGTGTTCAATAGTTTTTCCCACACAAAAATAAACAACGCGCCTATAGAAGTTTTCATTTCAAAACAATAAAAAAGTTTTGCTGAAAAACAAAGTATTGAAAAGAAAGAAGAAAGTTAAGTATCATAGTTTAGTAAAGTTTTCAAAACAAAAATCGTCTTCATCATCACTACATAGTATAAAACAAAGTCGCTTTCTCTGTCCCTATGTATGCTTAGATCTTTAAAACTACGCAACGGATTTTGATGCAGTTTATTTTAATAGATAGAGTGATTCAATGGGAAGGTTTTTAGCATAATTTTATCCCCATATTCTTACGGGAACGGGAACTACGCGGGTGAAACCGCGGGGCGCCGCTAGTTTCTAATAAAACTTATAAGACTATACGGAAGTTATATTCTTTGTAATAAAAATATCAAATCTCTTCTTAAATAACCAAATTGAGAACCTTCTTTTTTAAGTTAGTTAAAACTGCATATAAATCAACTTATTATATCTTGCCATTAAATCCTTATGTTTAATGTTTTCAGGTTGTTCGATGAGAAAATAACACAGTACAATGTGTACAAGGTGGAAACTATTGGTGATGCTTATATGGTGGTGTCGGGGCTGCCGCAAAGAAATGGTACGTATAATACTTTATAAACGAAAGGCGCTTGAGAGGTCTTATTATATTGCGAAAAACGTAATTTAGACTTACGAATTAGTAAGTACGAGTACGTAAAAATATATGTCAGTTCTTAAGGTACATATATCGAGAAGTACAATTTTATCTAACGGATTAACCCTATTTTATTCTCATTTTGGCAGTTCTGGGATAAAAAGTATCCATGTTATACACCTATGTGTTCAAGTAATGACTAATATGTGCCAAACATTAAAATACGAGAAACCGTTTTGGAGTCAGTCATAAACACACATACTTTCACGAACCGTACCTTGGAATTTTGCCACATAATTTCTGCTATGGCACTAATTTATTACCAAAATACATTTCAGGCAACCGCCACGCCTCAGAAATCGCCGACATGTCCCTATCTCTAATGAGGAGCCTAGAGGGAGCCACTGTCCCCCACCGGCCGGAGGACAGGCTCCGCATCCGCGCGGGGGTCAACACGGGGCCCTGCGTGGCCGGGGTCGTGGGGACCACCATGCCCAGGTACTGCCTGTTTGGGGACACCATCAATACTGCGAGCAGGATGGAGAGTACTGGTGAAGGTGGGTTTTTATGCCTTTAAAACATAAATAGTGGCTGCCGTAAAACCATAAATAATCCTAGCATTCAAGATTTTCAACTGCTGCGATTGAACCCGGTAACACCCGGTAACAGTTAAGTGCCACGGTTCAGCGCAGTTCTAGTTAAGTTGTAGCTGTAAGATTCCATTATAGAGCAAAAGTCTGTCAAAAAGTTCAGTGAGGAGCTGGTTATAGCGTAGTTAATCACCATGTCTGGTCAAATCCTTGAAGGTGATCTCAAACAAACAGATACACACACATTTATGTACTTACTACAATATTATGATTGTTGACAGCAATGAAAATCCACATATCAGTGACTACGAAGGAAGCTCTGGATGAAATCGGGAGTTATGTGGTGGAATCAAGAGGGATTCTGGATGTTGCTGTAAGTATATTTTATCTTTAACTTTGCTTAGGACTAAGAGACGTCATCGAGCGCATCTGAAATAACTGAGCTAAAGGGTTAAAAAGGGGATAGCATTGATAGTGTAGTGAAGGTATCTATTGATTTTCAAAGATTCGAGGTTTAAAGGTTTCGAGGTTTCGAGGTTTCGAGGTTTCGAGGTTTCGAGGTTTCGAGGTTTCGAGGTTTCGAGGTTTCGAGGTTTCGAGATTTCGAGGTTTCGAGGTTTCGAGGTTTCGAGGTTTCGAGGTTTCGAGGTTTCGAGGTTTCGAGGTTTCGAGGTTTCGAGGTTTCGAGGTTTCGAGGTTTCGAGGTTTCGAGGTTTCGAGGTTTCGAGGTTTCGAGGTTTCGAGGTTTCGAGGTTTCGAGGTTTCGAGGTTTCGCGGTTTCGAGGTTTCGAGGTTTCGAGGTTTCGAGGTTTCGAGGTTTCGAGGTTTCGCGGTTTAGAGGTTTCGAGGTTTAGAGGTTTCGAGGTTTCGAGGTTTCGAGGTTTCGAGGTTTCGAGGTTTCGAGGTTTCGAGGTTTCGAGGTTTCGAGGTTTCGAGGTTTCGAGATTTCGAGGTTTCGAGGTTTCGAGGTTTCGAGGTTTCGAGGTTTCGAGGTTTCGAGGTTTCGAGGTTTCGAGGTTTCGAGGTTTCGAGGTTTCGAGGTTTCGAGGTTTCGAGGTTTCGAGGTTTCGAGGTTTCGAGGTTTCGAGGTTTCGAGGTTTCGAGGTTTCGAGGTTTCGAGGTTTCGAGGTTTCGAGGTTTCGAGGTTTCGAGGTTTCGAGGTTTCGAGGTTTCGAGGTTTCGAGGTTTCGAGGTTTCGAGGTTTCGAGGTTTCGAGGTTTCGAGGTTTCGAGGTTTCGAGGTTTCGAGGTTTCGAGGTTTCGAGGTTTCGAGGTTTCGAGGTTTCGAGGTTTCGAGGTTTCGAGGTTTCGAGGTTTCGAGGTTTCGAGGTTTAGAGGTTTCGAGGTTTCGAGGTTTCGAGGTTTCGAGGTTTCGAGGTTTCGAGGTTTCGAGGTTTCGAGGTTTCGAGGTTTCGAGGTTTCGAGGTTTCGAGGTTTCGAGGTTTCGAGGTTTCGAGGTTTCGAGGTTTCGAGGTTTCGACGTTTCGACGTTTCGACGTTTCGACGTTTCGACGTTTCGACGTTTCGACGTTTCGACGTTTCGACGTTTCGACGTTTCGACGTTTCGACGTTTCGACGTTTCGACGTTTCGACGTTTCGACGTTTCGACGTTTCGACGTTTCGACGTTTCGACGTTTCGACGTTTCGACGTTTCGACGTTTCGACGTTTCGACGTTTCGACGTTTCGACGTTTCGACGTTTCGACGTTTCGACGTTTCGACGTTTCGACGTTTCGACGTTTCGACGTTTCGACGTTTCGACGTTTCGACGTTTCGACGTTTCGACGTTTCGACGTTTCGACGTTTCGACGTTTCGACGTTTCGACGTTTCGACGTTTCGACGTTTCGACGTTTCGACGTTTCGACGTTTCGACGTTTCGACGTTTCGACGTTTCGACGTTTCGACGTTTCGACGTTTCGACGTTTCGACGTTTCGACGTTTCGACGTTTCGACGTTTCGACGTTTCGACGTTTCGACGTTTCGACGTTTCGACGTTTCGACGTTTCGACGTTTCGACGTTTCGACGTTTCGACGTTTCGACGTTTCGACGTTTCGACGTTTCGACGTTTCGACGTTTCGACGTTTCGACGTTTCGACGTTTCGACGTTTCGACGTTTCGACGTTTCGACGTTTCGACGTTTCGACGTTTCGACGTTTCGACGTTTCGACGTTTCGACGTTTCGACGTTTCGACGTTTCGACGTTTCGACGTTTCGACGTTTCGACGTTTCGACTTTTCGACGTTTCGACGTTTCGACGTTTCGACGTTTCGACGTTTCGACGTTTCGACGTTTCGAGATGTTTATTAATTTCCTTAACTTGTCTATAATATAAAAATGAATTGCAAAATGTGTTGGTAAGCGCATAACTCAACAACGCCTGGACCAATTTGGCCAATTCTTTTTTTTGTTGTGTTTGTTATTGTCAGGAGATGGTTTTTATGTAAAAAAAAATGTAAAATCAACGGGAAAATTGGTCCCGTGCGAAGTCGGGGCGGGACGCTAGTAATAAATAAAAAATAGTTATTATTAATTTATATTTTCCAGGGAAAAGGCAAAATGGAAACTTTTTGGCTCCTCGGCAAAGTTGGGGGTCTACAAGTGGAAAGTCCGAAACGAGTACTACACGACTACGATAAAAGTTTATTGGAAATTATTATTTAATTTTAAACTTATTACTTTTAAATGTATATTGGTTAAAATTGACTGTTAAGCAAAAGGTTAGGGGTTCAATCCCAGGATTTGGCATATGAGTTAATATGGAATTTCAAGCAAAGGACTATGGGTACATTTCCAGGACTAAATAAATATTTGTGACTCACAAATTTTTATCTCGGTCTGTGCATGAATAGATAGATGTATGCGTAGTATCTTATACCCTAAATACAGGTAATAAACCTAGTTAAGGGGTAAGGTGGTGTAATAAGAAGATTATGAATTGTAATATAGGACATTTCGGGTACAATTTTAATATAAATTTGTGTTAATTATTCTAATAGCCGGTTCTAGAATTTGATCTATCTAGGTAGAAATAAATATTAAGTTATGACAGTTAAAACAAAGTCACTTCCCGCTGTCTGCCCCTAATGTATGCTATCTTTGAAACTACGCAACGGATTTTGATGTTTTTTGTTTTCATAGATAAAATGATTCAAGAGAAAGGATTTAAACACTATTTTGTTTTTGCAATCTTATGGGACCGGGAACTACGTGGGTAAAACCGCGGACCACTGCTAGTTTTATCATAATTTTAAAAGAACTGAAACCTCGAACTCTTAAAAAATGTTAAAATAAGCTCATAGGTTGTGGAACCTTATAAAAACTGTGTGAAAGTGTAAATGTAACTTTAGACTAGGTAGATAAAAGCTTGTCTTTGTGGGGGCAATATTTTTAAACACTGTTCTTTGCCCACGGCATATAAAATGTGGAACCCTCTTTTTTATCTCTTTATTATAAACTAGCTGTGCCCCGCGGTTTCACCTGCGTAGTTCCCGATCCCGTGGGAATTTCGGGATAAAGCCTATGTTCTTTCCCGGACCATAAGCTACCCCGCTACCAAATTTCAAGTCAATCGGTTCAGTAGTTTAGCCGTGAAAAGGTAACAGACAGACAGACAGACAGACAGATAGACAGACAGACAGACAGATAGACAGACAGAGCTACTTTCGCATTTATAATATTAGTTAGGATATGATTAGGATTAATTTTCTAGTGATTGTCTTTTTAATTCATGTCTAGATGTAAACATTTAGACATGAATTGAAATAACTGTGTTAATTATCAAAACTGCAGTTTTTGTATCACAAAACTGTACAACCCTAGCTGCTCCAACTGTATAGCCTTTATAAGCCACAGATCACAGACTAGATCAAATACTAGAACCGGTAATAAACTGAGTACTGATTAAAAATATCTGCGTTTAAAATAAAATTAATAATTTATGATTAATGTACATAATATATTTTATTTAATTAGCGTTCTTAAAAAATATGAATCGTTTGTAAATAAGAATCTAGGTAGCAGTTACGTCTTTATTAAAATGATTGTTGTGTAAAATATTATTAAATATGTAATGTATATAATTAGATATTTATATACATTGTAATTATTTTACTTAGGGCATTTTTCACGACCTTCAAGTAAATTTACTCACCAAGTAAGGTTAGTGTTGTCTCTTTCTTACTTTATATCAAGTGGCAAAGACAAAACTTGTGATATGAGTAGTTACTCGGAACGTTACTTGAAGATAGTGAAATAGGCTTTCTAGAATTACTGTAATTTGTTTTTTCTAAAAAAATGTGTGTAAAAATGGAATATCAACACTAAATAATTGTATGAAAATTCGTTCAGTGGTTCTAAACTTTAAATTTGTTTATCGAGATTGACGGACAAAGAAAATTTTATTGTGTAATCTTATGTTTAGTAAAAGTTATCCCCGTGAAATTAAAATGACAAAAACGTCAAATAATATTGTTATATAATATATAAGTTTCTTAACAATTATGTATTAATATCAAATCTGCAATAGTATGTATTGTTATTATATTTTCTAATTTAATCGTCAATTATTTATTTATTTTAATGTGTATTAAGTACGTTTGTTATTTAAAAGTATGAAGTGTCGGTCTTTAAGAATCCATACCAGCCCCTCTAGCATGACTTCGAAAACGCGATATGATATAGCGATTTATCGACATCCAATTTAACTGTCAAAATATAATAAAAATACCCGCCATATTTAATTTTGCCATATTATAGCTCGTGATAATTCATTTGGTCAAACTCGCGAAATTGATATAGCTATTTATCGACATCCAACTGTCAAAATATGATAAAAATACCCGCCATATTCAATTTTGCCATATTATAGCTCGTGATAATTCATTTGGTCATACTCGCGAAATCTATATTATATCGTGGTGTCGATATATTTTATCACCCACAGTCATGCTAGGGGCTGGGTGATGGTTCTCGTTCGTTGATAAAACTGAGGAAAGAAATACGTACGTAGTGTACGCATTTCGATGATCTCATATTATTTATAAGTATAAGTAATCCTTATTTTTTCCAACAAATTCAATCTATAACCACTTCTTCTTTGCGTATCGACTCAAATTTTTGAGGATCAAATCTCGGCCACCGATATAGCGCTATCAGTGGCCTTGTAAAGGTCCTCGCGTGTGCTGGTGTAGGAACACGCACGGCAAGTTAGAAGATGGGCCATTGTTTGGGGAGAAATGCAGTACCGACATGCTCCGAGCTGAATCCCCACCTGTGCATGTTCTCCTTGCTTCGGCCTACTTGTGTCCGTAGTCTGTTTAAGGACTTCCAAGTTGCCCAAGGTAGATCAAGTCCAGGGGGGAGTTGCTCCGATTGCTCAATAGATGAGTCTATGGGGTATTTCTCCTTCCATATAACCACTAATAAATAGAAAATATTAAATTTGATGTTACCTCTCTATATTTGCGTGTTTAAAATAAAATAACATAAATTAACTCAGATTGATATTTTGTCTTGCTCTAACAAACTATTTTTATTAGATGTAAGAGAGAGAGAGAGAGAGAGAGAGAGAGAGAGAAATAAGTATTAAAAATTCAGATGTAAAACGTTTGAAAAGTATTTTAAAATATAAATGTTGTTTAGTTAAAAATTAAAATTTATTTAGTTTGTAAGTACTACCAAATGAACAAACGAATTAGAATTATAAAATGTAAATATTTAATTTTTGTTTTATTCCCAATAACGATCCCGCGGGAATTTGGGGATGAAGATATCCTGTGTTATTCGCTCTCGTGTGGTGGTACGGCATGGGGAAGGCTTATGTCCAGCAGTGGATGATTACGGGCTGACGATGATGATGATACAGATGATTCGCTCTTGGTCTCATTGTTGGGCAAATGTCTCAATAACATTAACTAAATATTCTATTAATTAATAAATAAATAATTTAAAAATACCACGAATAAAATTGGTTTGATAAATGTAAATTCAAAACATACATAGGAGATACATAAAATAAAATAATTAAAAACTGTTTTAAATAAAAATCCATTTTCACATAGTTTTAATTAAATTCTAATCAATATTTAAATTCAATATTTTGACGGCTTCTGCTGACTAACTTCACAATCAATTAAAGTGACATTTAACAGTTGTCAAAACTGGCTTCTTAATTTATGACGTATGCATTCAAAGGCACTATACGACTCTACGTTTAGTATCACTGGAAACGCTATACGTAACACATGGTTGGCTGTTCACAGTGCCTTGATAAAATTCGCGCGACAATTTAACATATCAATACTATTATTTTCGAAGAAATCTTTGACATTATTATACTCAAGTGTATAATCATATATTGTTGTACACAAGTGGATAAATACTGATATTATTACACTCAAGTGATTAAAAAACATTAAAATTGTGATCCAAAAACGAAAAATGGCTATAATTATAAAGTGTTTTTTGCTGTTTTTGATTCTATCAAGTTTCGTGGCACTATGTTATGGTGAAAATAGTGTATTGACTCGAATAAAACGTTCGTTTATGGGTACAAGTATTAGATGTGCTAAAGGATATATATGGTATAGGATTGCGTGTATTACTTGTGAGCAGTAAGTATTATTTATTTATATTTGTTTGTTTATTTTTAATTATTTATTAAAGGGCCTATTTCACTACCTTCAAGTAAATTTACTCACCAAGTAAAGTTAGTTCTGTCTTTTTGTTACTTTATGACAGATGACAAAAACAAAACATGTGAGTAACTACTCAGAACGTTACTTGAAGATGGTGAAATAGGCCCTAAGCGTTATAAGTACCGGTTTTCACTTGCCGTATTTTTGCTAACTCGGGGTCATTTCTAAAGTTTCCCAAGTTATCTAGAAATCAAATAGAATAAATATTTACTTATACTAATAAAAAAAATACATGTGAAAATTCGGCGCAGTATTTTATACACGAAAATTTTATTTTTAAATAAAATACCTATTTTTGTTGCGTAGTAGTTTGATGATCTATGTAAATATGATTTTCTTTCAAACTTTCCTATACCTCATTCCATTTTTAATTATTATTCACTACATCATCTCCTTATAGTAACTGACCCCTAACTAAGCTCAAAGCTTGTATCTAGGGTATCAGAAACTACGCACACACTGATTCACACACACACCCAGACTGAAATAAACATTTGTAGTCTACACAAATATTCGCCCCGCACGGGAATCGAACCCGCAACTTTACGCATGGTGAGTGACCACTCTGCAATCGAGGTCGTCGTCGATTTTATTTAAAGTATATTTCTAAAACTCTTTCTATATTTACACCTATAGTAGAAATCTTGAATACGAGTATAACCCAGGTAGATGACTCTGTATTTATGAATCAGTAAGTTAATCAGTTCGATAAATATTTAATTTATTTGCGCGAACATTACTTACACTTAACGGTTTTTTGTCACGGTTTTGATTTTGTTGTATGTTTAAAAAATCATTAATTATTATAAAAAATATTAATTAAAATAATAAATAAAAAACAATAATAAATAATTGCGGTATCAAAAATATAGCATTGGGTTACTGCGATAACGTTCGTTTTTAATTAAAAAAAATTACCTACACACAATTAGGTACACATAGAAAAAAAACTGTTTAGGTATTCCATCATTCACATACACTAATATTTTATTGATGAGTAAAAAGACTGATTTTTTCTAATTCAATTTATTTAATAAATATTTAGTTACAATAATAACACATTTGAGGAAATAAATGAGACTTTACCTCCCATACCCGTTAGAAACTGTATTATGGTAAGGCCTCTCAAATTATGCGCACACTTAAAAAATATAACATAAATCATTCACTACATCATCTCATTATAGTAACTGACCCCTAACTAAGCTTGGAGCTTATATCTAGGGTATCAGAAACTACACACACACATTCACACACATCCAGACCGGGACAAACATATTTTGTGGTTCACACAAATATTCACCCCGCGCGGGAATGGAATCCGCAACCTTACGGATGTCAGTCCAGCATGGTGACCACTCTGCCATCGAGGTCGTCAAAATAGATAAATTTATACATAATATAATATGAATTTTCTTTACAATGCAATGCCACTTAATGACTTAGTGGGAAATAGATAGATATAGATATAGAGGAATAGGCATAATCACCATTGCACAAAACATGTTGGTGATCTCAAAACCGTAACATTATTGGAAAATAGCGAACATGCATTGCTCGACTCAGGAATCAAACTAACGATTTCTCAGGTTATACCATCTAAGCATATGTTTTATTATTATTTATTTATTTTTAATATATTATGTCACTAGATCTCCAAAGCGTCAAATGTTCTTTAAAACTACGCAGTGTAAAAAATGAGTCAACGAGTTTTATCTATTTAATCAAAATGATCTAACAACACTTATCCTATATCAATTTCAATAAATGACCATTTCCTTTCATACGCGTAACGTAATTCATCTTTTGGTCATACATGTAATGTCGTCATCGTTGAATCATACTCTCATGTCACCTATAGATTGGCTACACATATTGGTACGCAAATAAAATAAGGTGACAAACTGTGGTGACAAACCAAAATAGGTGAATCCTTACTAATATTAACATAACATAACATAATCATTCACTACATCATCTCATTATAGTAACTGACCCCTAACTAAGTTCGAAGCTTGTATCTAGGGTATCAGAAACTACGCACACACTCATTCACACACACACCCAGACCGAGACAAACATTTGTGGTTCACACAAATATTCACCCCGCACGGGAATCCGGCATGGCAGTCCGGCATGGTGACCACTCTGCCATCGAGGTCGTCATTATAAATGCGAATGTAACTCTGTCTGTTACCTTTTCACGGCTAAGCTACTGAACCGATTGACTTGAAATTTGGTACAGTGGTCCAGGGACGGACATAGGCTATGTTTTATCCCGAAATTCCCACGGGATCAGTAACTATGCGGGTTATACCGTGGGACATATAAGTAAAGGGTTTTTGTAAAAGTACCGAAACGTCGTTCTTACTTACTAATTCTCAAGTTTTAATTTGCGTTAATTATTTATAACCGCTGCTATTGAATTTCTCGATGAAATTCCCAGATATAAATACGTTAATTATTTTTTGGGAATTCCCGTTGGTATCCTGAAAGTTAAATAGATTTAAAATATGTCATGCGATCACTCAATTACTTAATTGGAGACGCCATCTGAGCGATGTTTTTAATAGCTGTGCAATTTTTCTGTATGTGTGGTCAACAATTTTATTATTTACTAGCTGTACCCCCGAAATTTTACCCGCGTAGTTCCCGTTCCCGTAGGAATATGGGGATACAATACAGCTAAAAACCTTCCCACTGAATCACTCTATCTATTAAAATAAACCGCATCAAAATCCGTTGGGTAGTTTCAAAGATCTAAGCATAGGTACATAGATATAAGCATAGGGACAGAGAAAGCGACTTGGTTTTATACTAGGTATGTAGTGATAGTGATGATAGTGACTAGCTGTGCCCCACGATTTTACCCGCGTGGAACCTTATCCCGTGAGAATTTTGGGATAAAAAGTCCATTCACTAGTTTTTGCGTGAAAGAGGAACAAACAAACACATCTAAACATTCACACTCACAAACATTCGGCTTTATAAAATTAGTAGGATTGAATATTTTTCCTAATATTAACTTATTTATTTTTCTTCTACCAAACCTTTATCTCGTGTCTAAATGGGCTTAGTTTTATAGTTTAACCAGGTTACTTCGAGTATTTTTAGAGTTTGTTTATTTTTCTCTGAATAAAATTTCTTAAATTCAAAATTTAACAATGACATAGACTTAGATATAGCCAAAACTTTATTAAAATATCACCCTAACATTTTAGATACTTACATTCAAACCACAAGGAGGAAATAACTAAATAGTTTCGCTTGCTGTTTGCTTGCAATGCTGTTTGTATATAATTAATTTGAGTCTGTCAGAAAGTTAGCACACAAACGGTCAGTCACATTAAAAACAAAACACTTTTTCCTTGCACAAAACTCGAAAAACAAGATTCGTTCACGATGACACATTGTAATCGTCAACAATGTTGGAAATATTGAGAAATTCTAGAATCGACGCGTATTTCTTATAGCATTTTTACGCTTTTGTTATTATAAATTCGGAATAAAATGTATTCTATATTATTTTCAGACTTTTAGTATATCTATATATTAATGTAGTAGAGATTTTTTTCCTCATCTTATTTTATTATGCGCCAGTGGATTGCCTTGACTTCGCAAGTGTCTAATATTTGATCATTGGATTTTCCAAAATCCTATCACAATATCTTGTCCTAAAAATTATTCAATTAGGTTCAGTCGTTCATGTTATATGTAATGGCGTCCAAGGGAAACAGGTACGGATTTATATATACTTAAAAAGACCTAGCAAACGTTATTCTGCTTCACTACATAGTATAAAACAAAGTCGCTTTCTCTATCCCTATGTTCCTATGTATGCGTAGATCTTTAAAACTACGCAACGGATTTTGATGCGGTTTGTTTTAATAGATAGAGTGATTCAGCGGGAAGGTTTTTAGCATAATTTTATCCCCATATTCCTACGGGAACGGGAACTAAACGGGTGAAACCGTGGGGCGCCGCTAGTTAAGTATAAATTTCAAAGAATATTATGCAAGGAGACACATAAGTGTATCTTAAACACCTTATATGTACAGTATTGACGCGTTTTCTTATCGTAACAATGGTATTTACTTAGAACCTTAACAATAGCTATTAATTATTACTGTTTACCGTGAATAACAAATATATCACGAACATTTTATGGAAAAAAACATTCGATAAAATTGTATACTAAATATTTTGACCGGCTACGTTTCAAAATCGTGTCTCTTCATTAATCATCATTATTATTAAGAAAAAATGTCAGTTATTTGATTAAATAATAGATCACCGAAGTCACAAGGTCAGATGTCTAATCCTCTATCTAACTCTGTCTGTCTGTCTGTTACCTTTTCACGGCTAAACTACTGAACCGATTGACTTGAAATTTGGTACAGGGGTAGCTTACGGTCCGGGAAAGAACATAGGCTTTTTATCCCGAAATTCTCACGGGATCGGGAACTACGCGGGTGAAACCGCGGAGCACAGCTAGTTATTAATAAAAATGTAAGTATTTCATTAAATAATAGATCAACGAAGTCACAAGGTCAGATGTCTTAGATTATATAATACAAATAAGTAGCTATGCGAGTACATATTAGGTTAAATTGCGTTAGCTCTGCCTCTATTGGTCGCATCGTAAAGTTTTTTTATCCTATAGCCTTCCTCGATAAATGGGCTATCATATAAATAATTAGATGAAACTTTATTAACAATTTGGATTATTTAATTTATTTTTTTCCTAATCCCTTGGTATTAAAACAAAATCCAAAGTAAGTCCAGCCATTTTAAAGTTATCACGACATTGACAGATAAGGTTATTAACACTGATGTCATCATAGTTCACGGAATATTTGCCATTAGCCTACCGGCTACTAAGCCTGAGGTTCGGAGTTGAATTCCTGGGTCCCGAGTTCAAATTTTGGGTTTGCTATATTTTAAACATTGTTCGGGTTGAGATCACCGACAATCGACATGCATTGTGAAAGTGTGGTGATTGCTCCTATAACGCCTGCATTCCAGCTACGGATTTTCTATTCCTCATCTCTGTACTAATGGCATATTAGAAAGGTTTTGCCCTTCAGAAAGATCTAATATCAACAGTTAATGTCCATTCAAGTACCTGATACTGTGACTGCATAAATTCTATTTCTACGCCATAAAAATGGCCGGCAATTCCATCATATACCTAATAAATTATACGAGTGGAAATACCGCGATCAATATAATTTGTAAAATAAATAAATAATGTTTAAATGCCAGTAGTAATACCGGTACAAGTGACTCCAAGGTTACTTCGACGTCAGCACAATAAATCCATCACTAAATGTTTACTTTTATTTCATGTCATCTTACAATGTCAGTTCTATGTGCATTTTACGCTAAACTACGTAAAAGTACATGCAAACGACAATATGTGCATAATAAGATAAAGATGAAAAGTGAGTGTTTGAAATGGCATTGTGATAAGGTCGTCGTCCGATTTGGCAATGATCGTACGATGGCTTGATTTTTCATCTTACGATGAAAATGACTATCGTGCGATGGTAATTAGGATACTCGCAAGAAACCTATAATGTCGCTTGATTGAAATTGAACTCATCGCGCGATTAGAACACATCGTATCATCGTACGACTATGCCAATTCGGACGACGCATCACCAACTTTCTTCATAGATATGCATGCACCAACCTGTGTAGCGTTGAGGGTTAACACGATCTAGCAGCGCGTAGCTTAAAGACGTGGAGGAAAAATCGCTGTGTTTTTAGTGCTACCCACTAAAAACACAGCGATTGCACCTTGCGCTTCTGGTGGGGAAAAACCTCCTTAGAACCGTCCGGCATCTGCTCTTTTCTAAAATCTGGGGTTTAAGCTTTCGACCTTGGAAGTCAGGTCTACCTCCTTTCACAATAAAGAGAATAACTGGTCCCAGTTGTAAAAAAGGCGGATAAAATGCCAATACACTGACGACCATCTAAGTAATTTTCAGAAATCGAGAAAGGATGCGTTCCGTGATAGTCACACATAACTATGCAGTACACCTACGTCCAAAACAGTAGGTATATCATATCGATGAATCATGAAGTAGTTGACCTTAACTATTAATTTAAAGGCCAAAATAACAACAACAAAACAAGTTAATCTCATACTGTTTATACACTTCGTTAAGGCTGCGGAAGCGTTGGATAGGAGAGTGTAGGTTTTGCGATTGTCTGCGCACATAAGGAAATATTTCATACGCAATAGACTGCTTCCGTATTATTACCTACTACCTGTGCCCCGCGGTTTCACCCGCGTAGTTCCCGATCCTGTAGGAATTTCGAGATAAAACATAGCGTATATCCTTTCCCGGGCCATAAGCTACCCCAGTACCAAATTTCAAGTCAATCGGTTCAGTAGTTAAGCCGTGAAAAGGTAACAGACAGACAGAGTTACTTTTGCATTTATAATATAACCAAATTTTGTAATAAAAAGTATTCTATGTGTTAATCCAAGCAATGTGTGTGCAAATTCTGTGCAAATCCGTCCAGTAAGCGTAAAAGAGTTACTAACTTTCCACTTTTATAATATTTTAATAATGGAATTTAGGTAGAATATTTGATCAGATAATATAGATAATAGTAAAGATGAGATAGATTAATTAAGTAAGATGGATAAATCTTTAGAACTTAACATTGCATTATTATTTTTTTTCTTTATTTTGTTACAGGTACCTAGATATTACGGAAGAAGAATGCCCTGCAAAATATTTATAGAAGAATTGAAACTAGAACCTTTTGAGAAACAGAACACAAGATGGTTCAGTCTTGATGTCACACTCACTTCAACGTGTTACCCAAGCCTATTAGGAGACATTGTAAAAGAACTGTAAAGTAGCGTTATTAGGAGAATCGCGTTTTTTAAAATATTGATGCATTGAATCGAGACAACAAACATCATCGAGAAAACTCGTAAACCTTTCGAGTTATTTAAATTTCGAAGCAGTGAATCATCGATAAATTGAATCATCAAGGAATTGCTTATTGAGACTTAAGTAACCGAAATATCTGCGAAGTATGAAGACGAACATAAAAGAAGTCACATAGAATTACCTGCGGAGGTCCAGAGAAGTCACGAATAAGTTTCTAGATAGAAGATTATATTATAGACTTTAGCACATTTGTGAAATGCAAACACATGACTGGTGGTACTACTATCATTGATATTAAGTGAGTGTCAGGTGACCAGTTAAACTACCGGGATGGACCAGGATTCAATTATTGAATTAAACAATGCAAGTTTTCATCACCATCATAGATATCGTTTAGTTCTCATAGAGTACAAAACATCAGCCATAGAGACGAGTAAGGAAGAGGAAATCGACCACGAGACGAGATCAAGAAACTCGACTTACTTGAATAATACCAAGAAATTTTATAAATCTTAGTGTTATTCCAGCCATCGCATTAGGTCTGGATAACATGATGATTATTCGGTATCGCATTTACTGTGAGAAACGTGGTGTTTAGTTGTTAGTGAGAATGACCAAAGAATATATGCCATATGCAAAGTAACGTCAGCAACGAAAACGTACTTTTTTACGAGGGGAAAAATGTTATATCTCTCCGTCGTTCGAGGGAAGCGACGGGGTATGTTGGACTCCGCGCCATTAAAGATTTTGAGCGGCGACGCGTTTATTGACTAAAACCCTTCGGTGTGTCTGCGCGTCACATATGGCCGGGGCGACCGACGGGCTGCGTCCGCGACAAACGTACCTATTACAGAATAAACATAAAAAATCGATATTTTTGGATTTAGCTGTACTTTAAGTTAATTTTGAACATGTGCTTATAGTGTTGCTCGATAAAAAGACGATCTTTAGTCATTTTTTTTTAATAATCAGATTTGTTCAATCAATTTTGAAATTCTCACGATCTAACCAGCCAACTCTGCCTCGTTATAAAATTTGTATAGAGATCATATTGTTTTACAATCAAGAAATCAAGTAAAATAATCAATAGTTGTTGCTGACTCTTTATTTGTATTAATATTGATAAAATATTGATTAAGAATGTAGAAATCAAGCAAAGCGTTGTTGCTATCTGTACAAATTGTTAACTTATATTTATATATTGTATAGTTTGTTTCATATAAAAGATATTATATTATATTGATGTCTTTAATTTACACGTACACTACACATTGAAATAAAACACTTAAAAGGATTTTTGTGTGAAACGTCAGAAAATGAAAATCAAAATACGGGTTAGTCCCATTTTACTCCACCAAAAAGTCCCAAGTTACTCCAAACAAAAATATTATACAACCACGACATAAATCCGTTAAGTGTTTTATTTCGATGTTATATTATTTTTAAGCATACATTATACAGGGTGTCGACAATAAATATATAACTATAAATGAAACCGTTGGCTATATTACTTTGAGATATCAAAAATATTTGTACAGAACATACATTCAAAGTATTTCTATGAAATAGCACTTCTATCATTTTCATTTATTTACTTGTATTGTTATCGCCACCCGATACTAACTAAGTAGTTCTAAGTATACTTTTATTACATAAGTAATCAGTCATCTCTCTATAGCTATTAAAAGCATATAAATTACTTTAAGTACCCGTTGGCAGTGAGCCAACCTGTTATATCAAAGGCTGGGTTCGATTCTCACTTAAAGCAGTTATCGTATGTTTAAGGAATCTTTGTCTTATCTATGTATTCTATAAAATATGTTTTTTTTTATCATTAAAATATATTTATAGTTAAGGATTAGACTGCTTATATGAGTAAATATGTAAATACTTTGAAATGTACTTAAGATACAAATTAGAATTAAGTTTAGACCGTTTATCTTCCGTATGTAAATATTCAAACTTTGTTTAGTAGAATAGATGTTATGTATCCAGATAAAATTATACTCGTATATTAACAAAAGTTATACCATTTATTTATGTAAATAGTTGCTGTATTTTTATAAATAATTAATTTACTAATCTTGTGCCAAATTATACATATTGCTTTAAATAAAATTGTTTTTATTACCCCCAGTTTAGAATTACTGACACGCTTTAGATAAGCGTAGTGATAACGCTAATGTTACCATTTTAAAGAATTAGCAGTGACAGTGGGCTGGCCACATCTGTAGGTGAACCGATGGTCGTTGGAGCAGACGAGTTCTCGAGTGGAGACCGCGACTCGGCAAACGTAGACGTCCAGGGGCCTAAGTCTGCAATTTGACATTATTGATCAGACAATATGTTGATATTGAGGCACCATAACGAGAGTGTCAGAAATTTGGTATTCTGCTAAAATTTATTCATATGGCTATGGTGTCTCAATGGTCTTTGTTGCTAATAAAATTTTTGACAAATAAACGTCAGGATACTGTTTCCATGACAACCATCTAAGTTTTATGGAGCTATTGAGTCAGCGGAATAGTTGTCACTAAGAGAATACCAAAATGACAACAAATGCCAAAAAAACGGCCATAATGTTGATATTAAAACACATTTGAGTAGCATTATCACAGCTTAATAGTTTAGAGAATCAGGGCCCTGGCTAGGTGGAGCGATGATCTGCGCAGGGTAGCCGGGAGAGAGTGGATACGACGTGCCGCTGACAGAGCACATTGGCGCGAGTTGGGAGAGGCCTATGTCCAGCAGTGGACATACAGGCTGTTGATGACCACTTTCGTCGACAGGAGGCTGCGGGTCAGAGAAGTGTAGGGTAGTAGGTGAAGAACAATTGGAAATGTTTGGAAGAAGTATTTGCCTAATAAGTAGTAATAGTTCGATGTGTTAAGTACAGAAACATTTCTTTATACTTTAATCTAATTAAAATACTATTGAAAGATAATATAAGAGCGAACACACAAATTCTGAATCGACTAATGATTCGGAAATCGTATCAGCTAAGAACAGTTACTGTTGTCAAGAAAGATTTCAATTGAGACATAATTAATTCGTGTATTTCCTTAACAATTAATTAAGATCAAAGAAAACCACAGATACACTACAATTACCTATATTTATTGGCTTAGATTAATTAGGGAGGTATTTCAGTAATCTGTTTTCCTTATACATTTTAATGGCGCCAGCTTAGTGATGAGAATAACACAATTATGTATGATTATTATGTCAATGATTTATTTATGGTATAGCAGGCAAACGAGCAGATAGGTCACTTGGTGGTGACTATAGTCGTCCAATGGATACTTTAATGTAGTCTCAAATTTAATGTAGGGATCGTTTATGGCGTTCCCTATCTTCTAATATATAAAATTCTCGTGTCACAGTTTTCGTTGCGATACTCCCCCGAAACGGCTTGACCGATTCTCATGAAATTTTGTGAGCATATTCAGTAGGTCTGAGAATCGGCCAACATCTATTTTTCATCTCGAAATTCCCACGGGAACGGGAACTACGTGTGTGAAACCGCGGGGCGCAGCTAGTTAAAGTATAAAGATTGTTTTTTGTACAAACTGAGTGCTCATCGACCTATTACTACTTATTAGGTAAATACTTCCGAAAACATTTAAAATTTTTCTCTACCTTACCAGCCTACACGTTGATACAAGTCTCGATCTTAGTTAGTGGTATCAGAAACTACGCACACACTCATTCACACACACACCGAACGTTTATGGACGTTTATAGCCAGGTAATTTGAGAGCAAGAGATTTTATTCCACAAAAAAGTAGAATTTGATCACCTGGGTCCTAGGTGATCATAATGGAATAAACCTCTCATTATGTCTGAAAAGCCTACGCTCTAGAAACCCAACGATTTTCGTCTACGCTAAGCAGGGGGTCGCAGAAACATGGAAAACATTCAAACTCAACATTCTTTTACCTTATAGACACCTGCCCCTCAGAATAGTCCTAAGTGCGTGGCCTGCCTTCATGGGATTCTCGTCTTATTTATTTATTATGGACTACCAACGGAAATACATGTAATGCTTATACACTAACTTACATCTATAGATTTTATGTTGACATATATTTCCAATTACAGGTAGACACAGGATGAATTAAAAAAGAAACAAATAACATTCACTTACACTAAAATAAACACAAAACAACTATTTTACTCCCCCATTAATAGGAGATGCTAAGGTCCTCATCAATTTACTTTTGAAATTTGCTAATTTATCATTTTGTATGTCTACGAGTATATTGCTGTCCTTGCTCGAGAATTCTTGAGGCGCATATGAGTTGTGGATTTGTTTGTGTACCATGGTTCATGCAGCGTAGTCTGCTGTGGTGAAACGCACGCAGCGTTAATTGCGAGAACGGGGTCCCTACGTGGCCAGTTCAATGTGAAAATCCCTTTGGGGTAATACAGGCCCTTGCGGTTGGATATGATACAAACTTGTAACTTGTAATGAGTATGATAGCGGGACTTTAAGAGGGACAGATTTAGCTCTCAATCACCATGCGAAATGTTAGATTGTAGTAGGTACTTCAAATTATTATTTATATACTCAAAATGTTTCCCTCTGCTGGGTTTCGAACCTAGGACCCGAATTGTGAATACATTCGAAATTTTAACTTAAGCTGGAATTCGAACCCAAGACCATACTGAATTGCAGGATAACATAACATATATTAATAAATACCTGCTAGACTTATTTGATACCCATGCCCCTATTAAAAAATTAACAATCAAAGATTTATCCAAGCCTTGGATCACCGATATGGTTAAATTTATGATGAACCTGAGAGAAAATGCCCTATTAAAAGCGCTTAAATCCAAAACACAAAGTTCAATGGATTACTATCGCAACATAAGAAACCTTGTAACTACTACAAGAGAAAAAGAGAAAAAAGCCTTCTTCAATCATACCATTAACTGTAACATAAATAAGCCGGCCTTGCTATGGAAAAACATTAAAAACACAACACTAATTAGTGACAATAACAAAAATTCTATACCAGACAAGTTCAACAACCCCCATGAAATAAATAGACACTTTCTAAACCTACCTCTCATAGATGACAATTGGATTAATAGTGAACATAATATATCAAATGACACTTACCAAGACCTTTTTGAATTAAAACCAGCAACAGAAAATGAGGTACTAAAAATTATAAAAAATATTAAAACAAAAGCTACAGGTCATGATTCCATAAATATTGACATGGTTCTACTGACACTGGATGTAACTCTGCCAACAATCACAAACATTGTTAATAAATCAATCTCTTCTTCCACGTTCCCAACTAGCTGGAAAACTGCTTTAGTTACACCTTTACCAAAAAAAGACACTGTTAACGACCTAAATGATCTCAGACCTATCTCTATACTGCCGGTTCTATCCAAAATCTTAGAAAAAGTAGTTCACAAGCAGATGATGACATACCTTGACAGTAAGAACATTATACCTAAATATCAGTCAGGTTTCCGAAAAGGCCACGGTACAGAATCTGCATTACTTCACATAACAGACGATATTACTGAAGAATCGGATATGGGGCTAACTACCGTATTAATTCTCTTGGATTACTCTCGGGCATTCGACTGCGTACCTCCGAATCTGCTTATAACAAAACTAAGAGACTATGGCTTTTCAAAGAACACATGTCACTGGTTCCAAACTTTCCTCTACGAGAGGAAACAGATGGTTGTAACCAAAGGAAAAGATGGACAAAAGATGTACTCTTCACTCCTCCCCGTGCAGCGCGGCGTGCCTCAAGGGTCCTTATTGTCACCAGCTCTATTTTCCATCTTTACAGCTGACTTACCTAGCCACATTAATTCCTGCAAATATCATCTATATGCAGACGATACTCAGCTGTACTATTCTTTCCCAGGCACAGACATTAAAGAAGCAATAGCCAAAATTAATAATGATTTAAATAACATCCTCAACTGGTCGAAGAAAAATCAATTATTAATAAACCCCAAGAAATCACAAATACTGGTAATGGGCACCAAACATCAGATATCCTGCACCGCAAATAGTGAAGAGAAAATACGCATCGATGGAAAAAAAATTGAAGTGGTAAAATCTGGTCGTAACCTGGGACTTATTTTGGATAGCGAACAGAAATTTACTGAACACGTGAACAACAAAGTAAGAACGGCCTTTTACAAATTAAAAACACTGTATAAAATACAGTCATATATTAAGGAAGATCTGCGCCTCATGTTAACGGAGTCTCTTGTTCTCTCCCATTTCAACTACTGCAGTTCCACATATGGCCCAAGATTAACTCAGCAAATGGAGGATGCTATTCAGAGAGTACAGAACGCCTGCATTCGATTTTCAATGCACGTCCCAAAAAGACAACACATCACTCCCTTTCTGAATAGTCAGGGCATTCTGAACATGAAAGCAAGGAGAGAACTACACTATGCATGCACAGTCCAGAGAATAATTCACAACAAGAGTCCTGAATACTTATTTGAAAAGTTAGCCTGGGTTAAAACTGGTAACAGAAGTACCCGCTCTACAATAGAAAACTTACTAAAAATACCGGTTCATAGCTCAACACGTTATAGGGGATGTTTCAAGTTTGCTGCAGCAAGCATTTGGAACGACTTACCACCTCCCATGAGAAAGCAAATGAATGTTTACACTTTTAAGACTAAATACAAATCTGCACTACTTAAAAGACAACTTGCTGTAGAAAACTTGCAACGCCCGTACGTCAAAAATTGGAAATTAAAAGAATTCTTCAAATGAGAAGAACCCCAACTCTGATCTGTGCACTGTCACACACACATACTCACACACACACACACACACACACACACATAAACACAAACAAAGCAGGTAGCGATTAGTAGTAGTAAATTTATATTGTTTCTTTTTTTAATTTTAATTCTTCATTGTTTTTCTAAGTTTAATTGTTTTTTATATTTTTATTTTTAATGTTTTGATTTTATTTTTAATGTTTTGATTTTATTTTTAATGTTTTGATTTTATTTTTAATGTTTTGATTTAAAAGTAAGATAACAAGACTGTAGCATTGTAGGCCCTCTATAACTATAAGCACCACTCACCACCTCAGGAGCCAAGGGGTGGCTGAAAATCAGCGCCGTTCGTATGAACGGCATAAGCTGAGCCACTGCCTTTGTCTTTTTATTTTGTCTTCTATTTAATTAATGCGATTTAAGTGTCATTTTTTTTTGTTTGTGATTCATCTTTTTGTCATTATTAATTAGTAAGTTTAATTAAGTTTTAATGTCCACATAAGTTTAAAAAGACAATAAAGGTATTCTTATTCTTATTCTTATAAGCATTCACTACATCATCTCATTATGGTAACTGACCCCTAACTAAGCTCGAAGCTTGTATCTAGGGTATCAGAAACTACGCACACACTCATTCACACACACACTCAGACTGAGACAAACATTTGTGGTTCACACAAATATTCACCCCGCACGGGAATCGAACCCGCAACCTTACGGATGGCAATCCGGCATGGTGACCACTCTGCCATCGAGGTCTTCAAGGATTGCTCTAAGACACTGAGCTACCGAGGCCATACCTCAGTTATCGAAAACGTTTAATGCTAAAACTACAGTATGGTATTTCCCCGGTCAACCAAGTCCATCTTCATATAATTGTCACTTATGGTAACCGTAGCCTTGGGTCAGCAGAGCATTTCATAACTAAGCACCGCAAAATCAAACTTATCTAACGTTAATAAGATTCAGATTTCAATGTTTAGAGATCGACTATTAAACGGAACAGGGTTTCCCTTGCTACAAAATTATGATTGACCAGCTATTTTATTTGCAGTTATGAGTATTGCTCCACTACTTTATGTAAGTAGTAGCATGATGATTGTACTCAGTTTATAGAAGTTGTCTAAGTATATCTAATGCAAATATTTTCTCTGGAATCAGTAGTTCTTGGGACTAACGCGTTCATACAAATAAATTCTGTCTATTTATAACTCAACTAGCTGTGCCCCGCGGTTTCACCCGGGTATTTCATAATCCCGTAGAAATCCTTTCTTAGCGGATGCCTACGTCATAACATCTACCTGCCAAATTTCAGCCCGATCCGTCCAGTGGTTTGGGCTGTGCGTTGATAGATCACTATGTCAGTCAGTCGGCCAGTCAGTCAGTCAGTCACTTTTGAGTTATATATATTTAGATATTAAATAATTTTGATGTCCTAACAAAAATACATCACCAAATACGAGTACTGGCAGCGATCCGCAGTTTTACCCGCGTACGTACAACATCCCATCGATAAAAAGTATTCTATATTTTATTCCTAGTTTTAAGGAACACCTATACCAAATTTCTTCTAAATCGGTACAGTAGTTTCGGAGCCTATTCAATTACATAACATAATGATTCACTACATCATATCATTATAGTAACTGACCCCTAAATAAGTTCGAAACTTGTATCTAGGGTATCAGAAACTACGCACACACACACACCCAGACCGAGATAAACATTTGTGGTTCACACAAATATTCACCCCGCACGGGAATCGAACCCGCAACCGGATGGCAGTCCGGCATGGTGACCGCTATGCCATCGAGGTCGTCTCTAACAAGATGACTGATGGTGATGATGTTATTTGTACAATCAGTTATCACCTCTATTTTACAGATATTCTCACAAAGACGCGTCATATTTTAAACTAGCGGCGCCCCGCGGTTTCACTCTAAAACTGTGATTGCTAGTGCATCTAGCACTATTACAATTAAAACTTTACTAACAATATCGTTCCTAGGTATATGAAAAGAATTTCCGTCCAAACAGTCTAGACTAGTAATTGTCCAATAAGATGCCATTGCAAAACAAAATCCAACTACTACTTTATTATAAATTATCAAAACATGCTTCTCCAGATTTTGCTATTCCATGGTACTTTCAAACATACCTGATTAAAAGAAACCAAATTTCATCACAGTCCGTAAACGTGATACTAAACATCCAATCATATTTCAAAGTTCTATAAAATTATCAGAAATATACAAGTTTCAAAGTAGAATAATAGAATTCAGTTCCCACAGTAAAATACTACGTCTATACCAATACATGGATAAAATGGTTATGTCACTCGCTGATAATATAGCTTTCTATTATTGAAAGAATTTTTGAAATCGTTTCACTAGTTTCGGAGCCTGTCAGTCAGTCAGGTCAGTCAGTCAGGTCAGTCAGTCAGGTCAGTCAGTCAGGTCAGTCAGTCAGGTCAGTCAGTCAGGTCAGTCAGTCAGGTCAGTCAGTCAGGTCAGTCAGTCAGGTCAGTCAGTCAGGTCAGTCAGTCAGGTCAGTCAGTCAGGTCAGTCAGTCAGGTCAGTCAGTCAGGTCAGTCAGTCAGGTCAGTCAGTCAGGTCAGTCAGTCAGGTCAGTCAGTCAGGTCAGTCAGTCAGGTCAGTCAGTCAGGTCAGTCAGTCAGGTCAGTCAGTCAGGTCAGTCAGTCAGGTCAGTCAGTCAGGTCAGTCAGTCAGGTCAGTCAGTCAGGTCAGTCAGTCAGGTCAGTCAGTCAGGTCAGTCAGTCAGGTCAGTCAGTCAGGTCAGTCAGTCAGGTCAGTCAGTCAGGTCAGTCAGTCAGGTCAGTCAGTCAGGTCAGTCAGTCAGGTCAGTCAGTCAGGTCAGTCAGTCAGGTCAGTCAGTCAGGTCAGTCAGTCAGGTCAGTCAGTCAGGTCAGTCAGTCAGGTCAGTCAGTCAGGTCAGTCAGTCAGGTCAGTCAGTCAGGTCAGTCAGTCAGGTCAGTCAGTCAGGTCAGTCAGTCAGGTCAGTCAGTCAGGTCAGTCAGTCAGGTCAGTCAGTCAGGTCAGTCAGTCAGGTCAGTCAGTCAGGTCAGTCAGTCAGGTCAGTCAGTTAGGTCAGTCAGTCAGGTCAGTCAGTCAGGTCAGTCAGTCAGGTCAGTCAGTCAGGTCAGTCAGTCAGGTCAGTCAGTCAGGTCAGTCAGTCAGGTCAGTCAGTCAGGTCAGTCAGTCAGGTCAGTCAGTCAGGTCAGTCAGTCAGGTCAGTCAGTCAGGTCAGTCAGTCAGGTCAGTCAGTCAGGTCAGTCAGTCAGGTCAGTCAGTCAGGTCAGTCAGTCAGGTCAGTCAGTCAGGTCAGTCAGTCAGGTCAGTCAGTCAGGTCAGTCAGTCAGGTCAGTCAGTCAGGTCAGTCAGTCAGGTCAGTCAGTCAGGTCAGTCAGTCAGGTCAGTCAGTCAGGTCAGTCAGTCAGGTCAGTCAGTCAGGTCAGTCAGTCAGGTCAGTCAGTCAGGTCAGTCAGTCAGGTCAGTCAGTCAGGTCAGTCAGTCAGGTCAGTCAGTCAGGTCAGTCAGTCAGGTCAGTCAGTCAGGTCAGTCAGTCAGGTCAGTCAGTCAGGTCAGTCAGTCAGGTCAGTCAGTCAGGTCAGTCAGTCAGGTCAGTCAGTCAGGTCAGTCAGTCAGGTCAGTCAGTCAGGTCAGTCAGTCAGGTCAGTCAGTCAGGTCAGTCAGTCAGGTCAGTCAGTCAGGTCAGTCAGTCAGGTCAGTCAGTCAGGTCAGTCAGTCAGGTCAGTCAGTCAGGTCAGTCAGTCAGGTCAGTCAGTCAGGTCAGTCAGTCAGGTCAGTCAGTCAGGTCAGTCAGTCAGGTCAGTCAGTCAGGTCAGTCAGTCAGGTCAGTCAGTCAGGTCAGTCAGTCAGGTCAGTCAGTCAGGTCAGTCAGTCAGGTCAGTCAGTCAGGTCAGTCAGTCAGGTCAGTCAGTCAGGTCAGTCAGTCAGGTCAGTCAGTCAGGTCAGTCAGTCAGGTCAGTCAGTCAGGTCAGTCAGTCAGGTCAGTCAGTCAGGTCAGTCAGTCAGGTCAGTCAGTCAGGTCAGTCAGTCAGGTCAGTCAGTCAGGTCAGTCAGTCAGGTCAGTCAGTCAGGTCAGTCAGTCAGGTCAGTCAGTCAGGTCAGTCAGTCAGGTCAGTCAGTCAGGTCAGTCAGTCAGGTCAGTCAGTCAGGTCAGTCAGTCAGTCAGGTCAGTCAGTCAGGTCAGTCAGTCAGGTCAGTCAGTCAGGTCAGTCAGTCAGGTCAGTCAGTCAGGTCAGTCAGTCAGGTCAGTCAGTCAGGTCAGTCAGTCAGGTCAGTCAGTCAGGTCAGTCAGTCAGGTCAGTCAGTCAGGTCAGTCAGTCAGGTCAGTCAGTCAGGTCAGTCAGTCAGGTCAGTCAGTCAGGTCAGTCAGTCAGGTCAGTCAGTCAGGTCAGTCAGTCAGGTCAGTCAGTCAGGTCAGTCAGTCAGGTCAGTCAGTCAGGTCAGTCAGTCAGGTCAGTCAGTCAGGTCAGTCAGTCAGGTCAGTCAGTCAGGTCAGTCAGTCAGGTCAGTCAGTCAGGTCAGTCAGTCAGGTCAGTCAGTCAGGTCAGTCAGTCAGGTCAGTCAGTCAGGTCAGTCAGTCAGGTCAGTCAGTCAGGTCAGTCAGTCAGGTCAGTCAGTCAGGTCAGTCAGTCAGGTCAGTCAGTCAGGTCAGTCAGTCAGGTCAGTCAGTCAGGTCAGTCAGTCAGGTCAGTCAGTCAGGTCAGTCAGTCAGGTCAGTCAGTCAGGTCAGTCAGTCAGGTCAGTCAGTCAGGTCAGTCAGTCAGGTCAGTCAGTCAGGTCAGTCAGTCAGGTCAGTCAGTCAGGTCAGTCAGTCAGGTCAGTCAGTCAGGTCAGTCAGTCAGGTCAGTCAGTCAGGTCAGTCAGTCAGGTCAGTCAGTCAGGTCAGTCAGTCAGGTCAGTCAGTCAGGTCAGTCAGTCAGGTCAGTCAGTCAGGTCAGTCAGTCAGGTCAGTCAGTCAGGTCAGTCAGTCAGGTCAGTCAGTCAGGTCAGTCAGTCAGGTCAGTCAGTCAGGTCAGTCAGTCAGGTCAGTCAGTCAGGTCAGTCAGTCAGGTCAGTCAGTCAGGTCAGTCAGTCAGGTCAGTCAGTCAGGTCAGTCAGTCAGGTCAGTCAGTCAGGTCAGTCAGTCAGGTCAGTCAGTCAGGTCAGTCAGTCAGGTCAGTCAGTCAGGTCAGTCAGTCAGGTCAGTCAGTCAGGTCAGTCAGTCAGGTCAGTCAGTCAGGTCAGTCAGTCAGGTCAGTCAGTCAGGTCAGTCAGTCAGGTCAGTCAGTCAGGTCAGTCAGTCAGGTCAGTCAGTCAGGTCAGTCAGTCAGGTCAGTCAGTCAGGTCAGTCAGTCAGGTCAGTCAGTCAGGTCAGTCAGTCAGGTCAGTCAGTCAGGTCAGTCAGTCAGGTCAGTCAGTCAGGTCAGTCAGTCAGGTCAGTCAGTCAGGTCAGTCAGTCAGTCAGGTCAGTCAGTCAGGTCAGTCAGTCAGGTCAGTCAGTCAGGTCAGTCAGTCAGGTCAGTCAGTCAGGTCAGTCAGTCAGGTCAGTCAGTCAGGTCAGTCAGTCAGGTCAGTCAGTCAGGTCAGTCAGTCAGGTCAGTCAGTCAGGTCAGTCAGTCAGGTCAGTCAGTCAGGTCAGTCAGTCAGGTCAGTCAGTCAGGTCAGTCAGTCAGGTCAGTCAGTCAGGTCAGTCAGTCAGGTCAGTCAGTCAGGTCAGTCAGTCAGGTCAGTCAGTCAGGTCAGTCAGTCAGGTCAGTCAGTCAGGTCAGTCAGTCAGGTCAGTCAGTCAGGTCAGTCAGTCAGGTCAGTCAGTCAGGTCAGTCAGTCAGGTCAGTCAGTCAGGTCAGTCAGTCAGGTCAGTCAGTCAGGTCAGTCAGTCAGGTCAGTCAGTCAGGTCAGTCAGTCAGGTCAGTCAGTCAGGTCAGTCAGTCAGGTCAGTCAGTCAGGTCAGTCAGTCAGGTCAGTCAGTCAGGTCAGTCAGTCAGGTCAGTCAGTCAGGTCAGTCAGTCAGGTCAGTCAGTCAGGTCAGTCAGTCAGGTCAGTCAGTCAGGTCAGTCAGTCAGGTCAGTCAGTCAGGTCAGTCAGTCAGGTCAGTCAGTCAGGTCAGTCAGTCAGGTCAGTCAGTCAGTCAGGTCAGTCAGTCAGGTCAGTCAGTCAGGTCAGTCAGTCAGGTCAGTCAGTCAGGTCAGTCAGTCAGGTCAGTCAGTCAGGTCAGTCAGTCAGGTCAGTCAGTCAGGTCAGTCAGTCAGGTCAGTCAGTCAGGTCAGTCAGTCAGTCAGGTCAGTCAGTCAGGTCAGTCAGTCAGGTCAGTCAGTCAGGTCAGTCAGTCAGGTCAGTCAGTCAGGTCAGTCAGTCAGGTCAGTCAGTCAGGTCAGTCAGTCAGGTCAGTCAGTCAGGTCAGTCAGTCAGGTCAGTCAGTCAGGTCAGTCAGTCAGGTCAGTCAGTCAGGTCAGTCAGTCAGGTCAGTCAGTCAGGTCAGTCAGTCAGGTCAGTCAGTCAGGTCAGTCAGTCAGGTCAGTCAGTCAGGTCAGTCAGAGCCAGAGGTCAGTTAAGGTCAGAGCCAGAGGTCAGACTAAGGTCAGAGCCAGAGGTCAGAGCCAGAGGTCAGACTGAGGTCAGAGCTAGAGGTCAGATTGAGGTCAGAGCCAGAAGTCAGACTGAGGTCAGAGTCAGAGGTCAGACTGAGGTCAGAGCCAGAGGTCAGACTGAGGTCAGAGCCAGAGGTCAGACTGAGGTCAGAGCCAGAGGTCAGACTAAGGTCAGAGCCAGAGGTCAGAGCCAGAGGTCAGACTAAGGTCAGAGCCAGAGGTCAGACTAAGGTCAGAGCCAGAGGTCAGACTAAGGTCAGAGCCAGAGGTCAGACTAGGGTCAGAGCCAGAGGTCAGTCTAAGGTCAGAGCCAGAGGTCAGACTAAGGTCAGAGCCAGAGGTCAGACTAAGGTCAGAGCTAGAGGTCAGACATAAATCCCTGACCACACAGCGATACATTACCGATGTCTTGGAACCCCATGAAATGCCTTTTGCCCCATTTTTAGGTGACGGTTTTGTTTTATGCATGATAATGGATTCAGCTAAAGTGGTACGTAAGTACTTAAAACAATCTTTAGTTTTGTAAAATTTATATAAGAAGTAGTTTTTACTTAAAATTTCAATCTTAATTTTATCCATGAAACAAGTTTAGTATTAAAATTTTTAATTTATAAAATATTTAAATAATCATTAAAATAAAACAACATTATAAAAAAAACTCAAATTGCCACAAATTAACTAACGTACCTCTAATTTTGCCGGTGTGTAGTTTATTTAATTTGTTATACATATTGTAATCTTAGTACGTTACAATTACAGGTAATAATAGGTAGGTATGTTTAACCGGAATGATAAAATGTCATACGCTAGGAACTAAAGACGCTGCTGCTACCCGCGCCTTGTCAGTACGGTCGACCAGAGAGGGGTGTTTTGTTTTTTCTTTTAATTCTTGCGGAACCCTTACAATAGCATACTTTGAGAATCGCTTTTTAAAGAATTCAGGCAATTGTTTCACTATACGTATACAATTTTTGCGTCACAGTATTTGCAACCTACGCTTGGCTTGATCGATTTTTATGATTTGTGTATTCGGGTAGGTCTGAGGATAGGTCGTAAAATGTTTATATGTACTTACCTCGAAATGATAAAGGAGCCACACCCCAAAAAAGGGAAAACAACGTTTATCGGGTCAGCTAGTTTGTTTAATCTATACTAATATTATAAAGAAGTAAAGTTTGTGTGTTTGTTAAATTGTAAGGGGTAATCTCGGGATCTACTGAACCGATTTCAAAAATTCTTTCACCATTAGAAAGCTACATTCACCCTGAGTAACCTAGGCTTTTTATTTTATTCCCGCATTCACACGGAAACGGGAACTACGCGGGTGAAACCGCGGGGCGCTACTAGTATAAGATACATTTAATCTAGCACCAGAATTTGATGTCACAGATTTTTGCTTAATACATATATTACGCATAGAAAAGATACATTAAAAATCAACTTAGATGGGATTTAAATCTAGCACCCAGAATATAATGTTATGTCATAGACTATGCTGCTATTCCAAGTTAAGTGAAAATTCTGAGAGCAAAATGTTGACTAATATAATAAGTCAACATCCTACTTGAGGTTTGGTGAGTCACATCGGTAGTATCATACGTCAAATATATGGCCATAAATTTATAAGTCGTGATTGCCCTTCTAGTTTTTCCTAGTGTAAATCGGCCAGGGGCCTTAGTCTGCAATTTGACATTATTGATCAGACAAAATGTTGATATTGAGGCACCATAACGAGAGTGTCAGAAATTTGGTATTCTGCTAAAATGTATTCATATGGCTATGGTGTCTCAGTGGTTTTTGTTGGATATCAAAATTCAATTTTTGAAGTGAAAACTTCTTTAGCGGCGCTGAGCATTTTTTTTGTATGGGTAAAAACTTTCAAACTCGCGTCAGGGTCACGTGATGCTGATCGAAAAAGCGTAAGATCAGCATCACGTGACGTTTATGATAACTGAAGTAAGAAACAAACATTGTATTCTACCTCATAAATGATAGTACTTTTATACTTATAATTAAACACAACGTTAATATTGAAGTTTTCACTTCTGCCGGCACTCCCGGAGTGCTACCTTTTTTTTTTTGTCAAACAACGTCAGAATACATTTTCCATGACAACCATCTAAGTTTTATGGAGCCATTGAGTCAGCGGAGTAGTTGTCACTAAGAGAATACCAAAATGACAACAAATGACAGAAAAATGGCCATAATGTTGATATTAAAATACATTTGAGTAGCATTATCAAAGCTTAATAGTTTAGAGCAGCGTTTCTCAAACTGTGCTCCGCGGAACCCTAGGGTTCCGCGACACTCCTGTAAGGGTTCCGCAAGAATTCAGAAAAAAAAAACACCTTAACATTATAATTTCCGAAATTTTCCCAAATGAACTAACGTTCCTTTAATTTTGCCGATGTGTGTACTTCAAATAGGGTTCCATTAAGTCTATCGCTTTCCAAAAGGGTTCCGTTACCAAAAAAGATTGAGAACCGCTGGTTTAGAGAATCGGGGCCCAGTACTAATGTTAACAGACCAAGGTATCTTTCTCACTGATGATAATAGTTATTTGTTATACAAGAGTGCAAAGTTGCTTTTTAACCGGGGCTCCAGTTGAGGACCGAGCCAGCGAAGGACTCAAAGAAGCACAAGGTTAAAAATTGTTTGCACTCGAGTGCAACACATTATTTTTCATCCCCCCTCAGCGAGGAAATTACTAAATGAAAACATAAAACAATCACAATATTAAGTGAAAAGCAAAAATTTCACGCACAAAGCAAATAAAAAAATAAGTAAGTACACCAAGAAGGTTCCGAGTTTAAATTTGAAATAAAAAAAAAGTTGTATGATAGTTTGTGAATCCAAAACATCATCACACTTAGTGCACACGATGTTCTAAATTCAAATTTACTTTAACCTCTAGAGCGCAAAAATGACTTTTACTCCCAGTTAGCGATATTGCCTTGGGTCCTGCACGGGCTGTCACAGCGACCCCGATACTTTCCACTCTTGAGATTAAAATCGACTTTTACCCCCAGATATCGAGGATTAAAAACATACTTTCCGAGCTAGTGGGATGAAAATGTATGTTAGTAGTTAGTAACATGAGCGTGGATGGCGTTAGTATTGGTTAAACCTAGTAATGTAGTGGACTTTAACTTCCAATCGGAAGGTCATCGTGCCTGATACGATTCCCACTACGTACCAATATGTGTTTTCAATTTTCGAATTCATATGTTTATTCGGAGCTCTTACAGCGAAGGAAAACATCGTGAGGAAACCTGCACACACCTGCGAAGAAGTTCTAAGGTTGTGTGTGAAGTCGACCAACCCGCACTCGGCCAGCGTGGTTGACTAAGGCCTAACCACCCTAATCAGGGTAGGCTCGAGCCCCTCAGTGGGGACATATATGAGCTGATGATGATGAATCATCAACAATCATTGTTTAAAGACCATATAAGGTTTTTCTATTATTTCTTTTAAAAGTATGTATCTAGCCGTAAAAAAACGATGTAATTATTGTATTCTAAACTATATGTATTAATTGTGTTCTCATGTAAGTGACTGTTGTGTCTTTTTTGAGAATAAATTCTTTAAACCGATTGTAATTTCACGTGCATATATCTTGGCGCATATGAGAATGTGCCATTTTTTTACATCGATAAAAATATCATGCAATCATAATCATCGGAGGAGGAAAAATATAAGGAAACACCAATAAGATGGTAACACGCGACTGCTTCATTTGGTCTATTATTAGATAATATTTATCAAGCAAAATTCCAGGTTGGTAATTAAAAGAACTTTAACAACAAAGTATATTTTTCCTGTACAAAAATCTTGTATGAACGGAGTACACACGTTACTTAAAGCCGCTATGATATCCAAGTAATTAAAAAAAACATTACTGAACTGATTGTGTCCTCCGGTTTTACCCGCGTAAGTCCCAATCCCGTGGGAATTTTGGTTTTTTTTTGAAAATTAAAAGTTTCCTATGAGTTATCCCTAGTTATACAGAGCCATCTGTACCAAATTTCATCTCAATCTATTTAGTAGTACATATTTCCATGAAAGAGATACATATCCATCCATTCATCCGAACTTTCGCGTTTATAATATGAGTAATTAAAAAAGGGAAGAAAATGTTTGCATATAGACATTTATTCACATTTAAAATATTATTACAAAGTAATTATAAACTATTTTATATTTAAAAGTCCATTACACAAGCGTTTGTGTCTGGATATACATTCTTTCATTTAAAAAAAATGGTTTTATTTATAGCCTCTTCAACTCTTTATCTATTGATATTAGAATAGATTTTCCGTTTTAAGGTGGACATTAACGAGTCAGTTTAACTGATCAGTTGAACTTTCGTCCATCCAAAAATGGTCGTCAATCACGGGAGTGATTCCAGATTCCAGTGGGGAAATCTAGTTGGCTAAAAACTTTTGGAGTGACGCACAGTTTTATGTCTGGACTGATCAGTCTGACTTGTCAATGGCTATCTATAGCATAGATTGTCCGTTTTATAGTGCCGCATGGTCTATTGATCTATTTAATGCGTCTATAAGATAGACCAAAGATCCATCGACCATAGCGAGATATCTTAATTATTATAATTAACGGGATATTTACCATGTATATTCATTGTTTCGAGTTCATCCGTAATCATGGCGCTTGCAACAGCGTTGAAATATTGGAAACTCGAAACAAATAGGTAATATACATGGTAAATATCCCGTTAATCATAATAATTTGAGTGCTAATAACCATGATAACTATAAAAACTATATTCTATAATGTAGTACATATATTCGTTAAAATAAAGTTTAGGTATACCTACATTTATCAATAAAAATTTTCTATACGTTACTTAGTACCTTTTTTGTATCAAAAAATCTATTAGCCCATTTAATTATTCTTACTTTCTTTACGACTTTCCAAAAGCGACATACAAATCAAAGAGACTTAAGAATTAGGCGTCAAGATATAAAATAAAAATAGTTGTCGTACTAACATCTTCGACAGTCGTTAAGAGTCCTCAAAAGTCTAACATTTGGTTTAACCAAAAAATTTCGTATAGCCCTCTGGGTTGTGAAGGTCTGATGGCAGTCGCTTCACGTAAAATACTGACATTCCGCCAAAGTTGGTTAAATTGAAAACCGAAAAAAGGTTCGGAAAAGAAAGAATATAAAATAAAAATACATTTTGTTTTGACAAACATTAACAGTTGAATATTTAAACGTGCTAATAGATTTTTGATGCTTAAACACATTTCTCTTTCTCTTTATTTTTTTAAGGAACATTGTTCTAATAAATAACCAAATTTTTAACACCTAAGTACATAAAATATACGTATTTCTAACATACAAAAATACTTTCATCATAATATTCTTTACTACGCCATCTCATATTTCTTACTGTAGTAACTATTTAGTAATCTGTGCCGTCATGAGTTCCTTGATACCTTTTGACGTTATAGTACTGTCATCCGGTTATTGACCACAAATTACTGAACGTCATTCGAAGGGCCGGTAAGTGACGAGATTCCCTTCTTAATGACTCATTGCTGTGTGAATTTAACTACATACACGTACATATATTGAGTCACAATCTTTTCCTAGCCGGCGGCCAAAATTGGAAGCTACTATTGTCATTTTGATTCTTTTAGATATTCATTTTTCAGAGAGAATCTTGGTCGTGCGTGATCCTTAATCTATGACATCCAAACTTCTAAACTAATATTATAAATGCGAAAGTAACTCTGTCTGTCTGTCTGTTACCTTTTCACGGCTAAACTACTGAACCGGTTAACTTGAAATTTGGTACAGCAATAAGCTACCCTTATGGTCCGGGAAAGAACATAGGATACTTATTATCTCAAAATTCCCATAGGAACGGGAACTACGCGGGTGAAACAACGGGGCGCTGCTAGTTTTCAATAAACTGAGAACCAAAAGATGCGATTACAGCGATGCTGTCACCGGCACAGAAAAGATTGTGACTCAATATGTAACAACATAATTTATTTGACTGATAACTATTTCGTTATAAATAATTATTTTACAATTAATTAGAAATAATAAGCCGTCGGCCCCGGTTGTTAGTGCCCTCAAAAATCTAACAAAAAAGGCCATCGTAAAACGCACTAAGTACTCAAATTAGACAGATCTAATTGGATAACTACCCGCATACGAAAAAAACTTATCTCAAAGTTATAAAAATAATAATTTATAGAGGTGTATTCCCTTAGTCCCCACCTAATCTGACCCCACCAGGGTTAAAGGGAATTAATTTTTTTTTTTTATTTGCGATGGCCGCACCGTCTATACCATGGAATACATAAGTAGAGGTTCTGATCGAAACATACCATTAGAGAGTGTTATACAATTTCGGAAAACTACCCACATATAAGTACTATTCAACTCAAAAATAGGTATAATGAAGTAAGTTTAATAATTCCATTTCTCTGGCTGGTATCTTGGTGACGTCCGACCCTGGGAGTGTATTCTGGCCAGGAAACTCGGCGTATAGTCGAGGGTGTAATCAAATTATACAATTTCGAAACACCGAGATCTTACGAGTAACACTCAACTCAAAAATAGGTAGAATAAAGTAGGTTTAATAGTTCCATTTCTCTGGCTGGTATCTTGGTGAAGTCCGACCCTGGGAGTGTATTCTGGCGAGGAAACTCGGCGTATAGTCCAGCTGTGAGGGAGGTCGAATAGGCGAAGGGCCAGTGCGGCCTTCTAACCAATGAGTCGTCATTTCTCCTTTACCCTGGAAACAAAGAGTTTGGTAAGTCATGGCCTTTTATGTAAATAAGAATGGGAAGGATATGAGGTAAATCAGTTTAATTTGTTACAAAACGTAAATAAAATGTAAGTATCAGAAGAATAAGAAGTCAATTCCAAGAATGTAGAATGAAGGGGGTCGTGACCCATCAATCTCTGGTTACTAGAGCCTTAACTAGGACACTTACTAAGAACTGCGATTACACTTTTCCCTTACTAAAGGTTCCCTCAGTTAGAGCTCTGTTTCATTTAGAGTATTATATGTATCGTATGTATTACTTTTGAAAAATACATTCAAAATTTTCGCCACAGCATATATTACTGTCGTAACATGTCATATTTTATGCCGTGAACAAATAAATAAATATTTGGAACTCATCACGAATCCTCACCTATTCCTGAATTTAAAGAATGCTTGTACTATGAGCCACCCAAATTATACAAATGATTTTGAATGCAAGATTCAATCATTTAAATTACCAAAAGTGATCCAGAAAAGAGTTTGAGGCGTACCTTTACATCCACAACGCCTCTAGGACTAGTCATGAACAATCCAGTTTTATCCAGGGCTTGTTTTACGTCTTCCGATATTTGAATCTTCATTGCTGTAACAATAAATAATAGTAACTTTATAAAAGAACTCTGGAGAAGTTACAAGGTGTTCAAAAGCACCGTGAGTTGCTTTAAGGGGAAGACGGTAGTGCTCTCATCCTTTTCTTAAAGCATATCCTCTCTCTCACTCTGGTCATCACGTGTGGTGTGTGAAGTCGACTAACCCGCGCTTGGCCAGCGTGGGCCAAGGCCTAATCACCCCAATGTAGGCCCTCGGTGGGATAAGCTGATGATGATGAATAAAAAATACTCACGTTCCCCAGTGCTTTCCATTCTGCTGGCAGTGTTGATGGTGTCCCCGAACAAGCAGTACCTCGGCATCTTACTGCCGACGATGCCAGCCACGCAGGGTCCCATGTGGATGCCGCTTCTCATGCATAACGTCTGGAATGTATGGCAGACGGTATTTTTATATTAATATTGCAATATTCAGAAGGTGATTAAAGGAGACGTGATAGAAAATGACACATATGAAAGTTACCTACACTTCAATTTTTAATACTACCTTAAGGATGCGACTGTAAACGACAAAACGCCACACCTTCACTTTGATACCTTACCTGGCAATCAACCAAATTGTAGACGGTATGGCTATAAATTAAAAGCAGGTGTAGACCTTTACAAGGCCACTGATAGCGCTATATCGGAGGCCGAGTTTTGGTCCTCAAAAATTTGAGTCGATACGCAAAAAAGAAGAAGAATTAAAAGCATGTTTTTTAAATAGTCTCCTATCAATGAGCAAGTTTAAAAATTGTTCTCTTTTTATGAAATTATTTTATTAAACATTTTGACATATAAATACAACAATAAGCATAGCGGAAGCGGGTTGCTCCTAGATAAAAGCTACTGAAGCAAAATGCGAAATACAGTTCTCATGCGAATCTAATAACACAGATAGTAAATATTACCTATATACCTGATCAGGTCTGTGAGGGAGGCGGCACATGGAAGCCGCTTCGAGCAGCTCGAGAGCCATGCTCGCTATCTCTGTAGCGTGTTTGTTACCTAGATCATAATGATTTTGGTTAGCAAGACTACTTCTTTATCAATGGTTATACATTCAGCATTTGTGGTTAAAAAGTAGATATGTTTTGTTTCTAGTTGTAAGAAATATCTGTACCAAATTTCATCTAAATCATGGTTATGCCCGTATGGTCTAGGAATTTTGACAAAAAAGTATCCTATATTTTATCCTCAGTTATAAGGAACATCTTTCATCTTGATCGATCCAGAAGTTTTGAAACCGTCCCGGAGATAAATTGAGAGTTATCTAACTACGAGTCATGGACTATGCTACGAGTCTATCTGTAGATATTCGTAGAGGCAAACCAAACTCGAAAAATAGATTGAAAAATTACATAGGATTTTAATTTTAGATACACGATTAATAAGGAAATTTGATATAAGGCATTCAATAAAAATCTCCTACCGTTTCTGACTGGCAACCCCGAGGCGACCATATACGAATCTCCAATAGTTTCAATCTTATACACGTCGTAGCATTCAATTCTTTCGTCAAATAGTTTGTAGACTGAATTCAAGAAACTTATTACCTGAAAATAAAGATTATAAATAGTAATAACATTAAATAATGTATTTAAAAATTTTAAAAAATTAAAAAACCCCCAATACAATTACTTTCAAACCCCCATAACTTTTAAACGGGTCAACCGATTTTCATCAAACATGTCTAAGAACACTCGCACGACAGTCCCCTTAAATACAAAAAAAAAATCGGTTCATCCGTTCGGGAGCTATGATGCCACAGACAGACATATACACACACAGACACGTCAAACTTATAACATCCCTCTTTTTGCGTCGGGGGTTAAAAATAGTGTATAAAGATAATTTTAAAACAATATCCCATGACTGTGCAGAACTTTCTCCAAAATGTTACTATAAACTAGCAAACTAGCAGCACTCTGGAACAGTTTTTATTTATTGTTATAGCACGAGTATTAGGAGACCGGTTGCGTTTTTATATGGGTGAAATTTTCCCGTGAATTTTCCTCAATTTTCTTCGACATAGACCTTGTCTTTTATTTTTTTATTGTTATTACAGTAGAAATATATTATCCATTAGGTTGACCATGAATTGGACATACATACTTTTCCTATATACACCCCTATTTTGAATTCGAGATACTTAATCACACAGCTAATGTAAACGACGGGTGACAATATAATAGTGAAGTTAGTTTTTATCTTTTGCTTTTATTTAAAAAGTTATGATAAGTCAAAGTTTTTCAAAATCCCGCCGAATTTTATTGTTGTTCTACACCGAACAACAGGCGAACGCTGCGATACACAGCTGAGCGCGGTCATCGACCCGAGCCGTCACAGAATACTTGATAGCTAGTGTGCCGTCTGGTAATACGACATTTATTTAGTATTTTTTAAAGATAAGTAATCGACTATCATTTTTGATATTTTTATTGGATATATGGATTCAGTTACTGCTACAGATATTCTGATTATAATAAGTCCCGTAATTTCAAAATAGGGGTGTATATATTTTTCGAATTATAGGAATAGAATCTTATATCCTGGTTTTAGGACCTATTTCACCATCTTCAAGTAACGTTCCGAGTTGCTACTCACACGTTTTGTCTTTGTCACGTGACAAAACTCATTTTACTTGGTGAGTAACCTACTCGGTACTTTAATTGGAGATCGTGAAAGAGACTTTTCTAAAACTAAAGTTGGTCTAGCCGTTCTAGACTTATAATTGTTTTAAGTCAAGAACCACTTTTATAATATAAAAGGTTTAAATAACTAAGTTCGAAACTTGTATCTAGGGTATCAGAAACTATACACACATTCATTCACACACACAAACCCAGACCGAGACAAACATTTGTGGTTCACACAAATATTCACCCCGCACGGGAATCGAACCCGCAACCTTACAGATGGCAGTCCGGCATAACGTGGGCATAACAAATAACCCGATATAGATTGCATTTGCCACCCTTTATCATAAAAACATTTTTTATTAAGAATTGTATGTCTTTATGCATGAGTTTATTAAACATTTTATGTCTTTGCATGAGTTTGCGCTGCGCTACCATAAAATGCTTCGCCTTTTAACCCCCAGTGTATGCTTGCCTTTAAATTTTCTTTCAACTCACTTGATAAGGAGTAGACACGGCGGCAATTGCCGTAAATCCGACTATATCACTGAAATATACTGTCACTGAGGCGAAAAACTCAGCGGGGACCTGAAAAAATGTAAAATAATTAAGTTTAGACAAAATAGTTGACTTCGGAAGAAACGGTAGGTTATTCGAGTCTTACGCTCAAAAGTTTTATATCCCTGCTATCCCAGTTAGATACCACAATCGGGAATTTTTGAAAATCTAATGTTGGGCGTCTCATCAAAATTAAGCTACTCACGGAAAATGAGCATAATAGTAAATAGTCAATTGGAAAAAAGTTTATTTTAAATAATAAAAAGTAATTTATTTAAATTAATTTATTTTAACTTTACCACGATCTAATCGTAAATTTATTAAAATCAAAACATGTTACTGATACCTTGAAATTTAATCATCGAAGTTAATGAAAAAAGTTAAAACAATTTAGATAAGAAAAGACCTTGAACGAAACTTTAACTTGAAGAACACTTTGTGTGTCTTCACTAAGTTTAGAGAGGTTAGGAGTTTTAATTATATGATTTACTAGCTGTGACCCGCGACTTTACTCGAGTAAATACCAATCCTGAGGGAAATTTGGGATAAAAATGTCCTATAATATATACAAACATTGAAATAAATCTATTAGTTTTGAGATAGGTAAAATTAATAATAATCCGAACATATTAATTTGCTAAAGGTAACATTCCTCGATATATGGGCTATCAAACACCAAAAGAATTGCAACCGATGGTTCCTGATATTAGCGCTTTCAACCAGACAAACTCTTCTGATCTATGATGCTAGTAGCCATATTGTAGTATTCTACATATTCACATATACTATTTCCTTATATGCAGTATTATTTCCTAAGGGGATACGACCTAGCCACCTTATCCTACATCATTTACCTGTTGTGTTTGCTTCAATTGTTTAGCAACAGTTGTAGGCAACATTTGGTAAAGTAGAGAGTCACTCAGTTCCTTCTCATATTCCAACTCACGAGCTTTTTCAGACAAATTTATTGCGTAAACCTGTAAAATAGGCATAATATTAATTATACTTCGATATTCAAATTAACGTAGAAAAATAATAGATTTCCTTGTCAACCAATAAAAAAAAGTTGGAGATACCACAATTTGTTTTTTTTTCCAAACAACTTTAACCGTATTACAAAATTTTAACTATTTTAACCAGTTTAACTTTTGCTAATTGAATTTAAAGTCTATTAAAACCAGAGGTTACACTGACCATGGTTACGAGTGTGACAATTCTTAATGTTTCGTACGTTGTATAAGTATGTATATAGTTAACTAGCGGCGTCCCGCGGTTTCACCCGCGTAGTTCCCGTTCCCGTAAGAATATGGAGATAAAATTATGCTAAAAACCTTCCTATTGAATCACTCTATCTATTAAAACAAACCGCATCAAAATCCGTTGCGTAGTTTTAAAGATCTAAGCATACATAGGGACATAGGGGCAGAGAAAGCGACTTTGTTTTATACTATGTAGTGATTAAGACATAATTCTATGTCTTAATTAGCATATTTTTTCTTTTATTCTCACCTGAATAGTATTGACAGCATTTCTGACCAAAGCTATAATGATCGGAGACACGACGCATACGAGTATCAGTATAGCAGCGCACACTAGCTCGCTTCGCCTGGCTTCGGTTAGACTATCATTGACACGGTCACTGTGAAAATAAATAAATTCAATTAAAATTATAAGTCTCGTGAAATGTAAATTATACAGACAATCTCACTTAGAGGTTTAAAACATAAGCTCAATAAATGTTAATTATTATTTGTTTAGCGTAGATATCTATTTATTGTTTCATAACTAATTTATATTTGTTGTTTTTTTTGAAGAGAAGAATGTACACTTCTGTAAAGATATCTCACATGGGAATGTTACATAGAATAAGTTTTATTATTAGTATTATAAGTGAAGATATTGTTGAAGTGTCTAACTAAATAAATAAATGTGTCCACATGATTGCCAAGTCTAAAGCAGGTACAATTTTGGGACTGGGTTCCATTTTTAGGGTTCCGTACCTCAAAATGAAAAAACGGAACCCTTATAGGATCACTTTGTTGTCCGTCTGTCCGTCCGTCCGTCCGTCTGTCAAGACCCTTTTTCTCAGGAACGCGTGGAGGTATGAAGCTGAAATTTATATCAATTACTCAGGTCTACTGTCCCTTGAAGCTGTGAAAAAATCAAACTTCTAAGCCAACGCAATCAAAAGATACAGCCGTTTATGCCGCAAATTTTCGACACTTGCAAGGGAATCAAAACCTAAAGGGTACTTCCAGTCGACCTAGAATCTTGAAATTTGGCATGAAGCAACGTTTTATAGCACACATAAAGGAAAAATTCCGAAAACCTTAAATTTTTAGAGTGAATTTCAACAAGTCCCCAAAAATCTTCATTTCCGTGGATTTTTTTGTTTTTAAGTTTTTTTCAAAAATAATTAGCGTTTATTATACTTCTTGATAATGTATGTATTCTTGCTTATTATCAAGTTGATTACTTAAAAAACTAACGAATTACACAAGTTTAAAAATTTCATGCCACGGCGATGAAACATGCGTGCACGGCAATGAAACAAGCGTCCACGGCAATGAAAGAACTGTCCCACGGTAATGAAAGAATCACCACGGAAATGAAAATCCATACATAAAACATGTTTTTATATACTGACATGAGTATTATATTATCCTAACATACAATATATACACGCCTGTCTCCGAGAAGGAGAGGCATACTCCCACAGACGGGTTATCTACGCCACATCGAATGATAATTATTGATCGAATTTCTTTATAAGATTAACATAAAACCCCTATGATATATGGCCTAAAGATTGGAAAGAATCGCTTTTGATTCCCCCTGCTCAAGAAGGGGTCCACAAAATTACGTGCCTTATAAGCATGCTTTCATCATACTGTCTGCCTGTTAGTTTGTGTGGGTGGATATCGGACTTCTTGCGGGATCGATCGATTCGGGTCGTTCTTGATGGATGCTCGTCCGATCAAATGGCGATTAATGCCGGTGTTCCCCAAGGGTTAGTACTCATTGCAACACTTTTCCTGTTGCATATCAATGATCTGCCAAAGCCCAGAAACTATGAGTATGCAAATGATTGCACAGTTGTAGAGAATTACATATCCATCCCGCGTGCTAGTGCGGCCGAGACACAGTATTTAAGAGAGGCTATGGTCGATCACACGAACTTTTCCCTTCGGGCAGTCTCCGATTGGAGCGATGCCAATCTGATCAAGTTCAATGTCTTGAAGACCCAGGCATGTTTTTTCTCCGCAAGGAAGACGCTGTTCGAACTGGCTCCTATTTTCCGGAGTGTATGCTTACCTATAGTGGACCACCCTGATCTTCTTGGAATAACGCTGACCTCAACCCTCAATTTTGGTTCATACATTTAGTCAAAGGCTCAACTGGCTGCAAAAAAGTTAGGCGTCCTCTCAAGGGTGCGACGGTACTTCACGCCAGAACAGCTGCTCCAACTCTATTAAGCACAAGTTCGGTTGTGCATGGAGTACTGTTCGCACCCTTAGGATGGATCAGCTAAATATCAACTTGAGGGGTTGGAGTCCCTAGAGAAGCGTACCAAGAGGCTCATTTCGTTTAGTCCCTTGTTGACACGAGACTCCAGAGTTTTGAGCACCGGCAAAAAGTTGCTAGCCTATAGGTTTTTTATCGGATACATTTTGGAGAGTGCGCAGCGGAACTGCATCCAGTAAGATAATGTTGCATATCATCCCGGATGAGCAGGCTGAAAAAGAGTTCCTTTTTCTATTTAACATCTATGGCGAATACTATAGGATATACGAAATATAAGTAGGAGAGTTCATCCGTGATCATGGCGCTTGCAACAGCGTTGAAATATCGGAAACTCGAAATATTTCAACGCTGTATAATAATAATATTTGAGTGCTAATAACCATGATAACTATAGAAACTATATAAGCAGGAGGGCCTTAAAAGGGTGGGAGGGAGTCATTACTGTTGGCAGGAACAAGATCAGCAACCATCGATATGCAGATGACACTACTTTGGCCGCATCCTCTGAGCACGAACTTGCTGAAATGTTCAGCAGAGTAGAACGCAAAACCGAGACAGTAGGACTTTGGGTCAACAAGTCGAAGACAAATGTTATGGTCACTGACCGAGCTGAACAGATCTCACGCACAGGAGAATTGTCAGACCTGGAATTCATGAGCAAGTTTGCATACCTAGGCTGGATGATCAGTAATCAGAGAGGCTGCGAGAAAGAGATTCGAATTTGTGTGGAGATGGGCAAGCAATAAGCAAAATGTTGATAATCTGGAATGTCCAAACCATCTCCAAACGTTACAAAGATGAGACTAATTAGATCTCACGTATTCTCGATATTTCTATACGGCTGTGAGTCCTGGTATATCCACGCGCTGTAGATCGAAAAAAGATGAAGGCTTTCGAGATGTGGCTGGAGAAGGATGCCACACATACCGTTAACAACGTGACGTACGAATAAGTCTATTCTAGAACTACTTGACGTAAAAACAAGACTGTCTACGATATGTTACCTACGAGTCCTGACCTACTTTAGTCACATTTGGAGCTACAACGGTCATACAGCCTGGACAAGCTGGTTGTGGCGGGAAAGGTAGACCTACCCGACCTACCCGTTGGTCAAACCTGATCAAGGCAATAACAGGGCTCTCAATTACCAGCTCTGAGAAGAGCCGAAAACAGAGCGGAGTGGAACGGCTGGTACACGACTCCATTACAGTGCATCAGAACGGACACGATCTTAAGGAATCAAGAAAACGAGCTAGAAGGAGTACAGTAAATACAAATGAGTTATTTACTGTACTTATAAGTCTTTACTTATGTCTTTTGTCGTATTGCAGAGATATTACTTGACGAGTACTGTACTGTCAATATTCGGTACACTGTATCACAGGTAAATATGTTTTCCTTGCCTAATCATACCATGGCGATGAAAATATAAGTCACGGAAATGAAAGACCTGGCCACGGCGATGAAAGTAATTTGTTTTAAAAGACACGGCAATGAAATTTTTTTCATTGCCGTGTCTTTTTTTTCATTGCCATAGCAAATATTTGCTATGGAAACCACGGAAATGAAAGCATGGCGATGAGAAACGAGTCGAAAATTTAAAATTACATAAAATCTATTAGGTATCCTAAGAACTAAACAATTCACAAATAATCAGAAGAGTATGGGCATTCTATCGAATGCTCAATCAAGAGTATAAACTTGTTCAAATAGAAGTTATACCTATGCATGGCGATGAAAGAAAAACTGTCCAGTAACAAAAATGGGATACACTTACATTTATAGCTTGAAAACGCAGGCACGTGGACACGTCCTTCCACGTCGAGCACTGAGGCGGTACTATTGGGCAACGTTTAGCACACAGAGAAGGAGACGCAAGTCTTTAGGTGGAACAATATGTTTAAAAATGTTTTTGACATGGCGATGAAAGGAAGTTCTGGGACAAATGTTTTTCTAGTAACCATTCGTTGTATTATTTAAATATTTGATTAAGTGTATTCCGTAACGGTACCTTAACTATCCAAGTATCATATAAAACTAGATTTCAATGTATTCAACCAATAGGTTTTCATCAAGAAGGTATAATACACATCAAGGTGAGTTGTGGACAGACACGGCGATGAAAGATTTCGAGGTTTAACATTTTTTTCTGGAGTACCTATTAATCCCAGTAATGAAATATTTAGTGCCTCATATAGGTGACTATTTCATCTATCTAAAAAAAAAGTTTTAAACATTATAACTATATTTTTTAGTACCGATTTCATAGTTGCCACGCAAATTTAGGCGCCGGGATATTCACTCTTTAGTTACATTACAAAATATATATTTTTTAATAAATATATAAACTTATTACTTTTTTCCTCATGAACGCGTAGAGCTATCAAGTTGAAATTCATATCAAATACTTAGACCTAATTGCCTTTAACCCGTAAAAAAAAAAAAAATCTAAATCAACGCAAAAACGCAATAGTACAACCATTGATACCGCATATTTTGAAACTCGCAACTACACGCAAGGGAATTAAAACCTAAAGACCACTTCCCGTTGACATAGAATCTCGAAATTTCATTTTGCAATAAAAATACCATAGTTATGACTCGATTGTCGTAATGAACGAACTTTGTAAACCTTGCAGGTTTGTACGGAACCCTCGGTGCGCGAGTCCGACTCGCACTTGGCCGGTTTTTAGTGATGTTTGAGTTTGCCAACATGCATTGTGCTAGCGTAGCGATTACGGCTATACCTCTTTACTGTACCAATATCATTAGTGAGAGTACGTTTATTCAAAATCTCATAATATTTTTAGACAAAAGTGATGCAGTACGTATTTCCATTTTCTTATTAACATATACTTGGACTTGCACATGACTACAACTTGCTTGATAGAAAGCGATTATACAAACAAAGGCAGAAAGAAAAAAACGTTTATCTTTAAATATATAAAGTTCAGTTTGTTTATCTTCATTTTCATTTGGAGAATAAAGGAAGATGTGAATAATGTTTAGGTAGAAAAATAAATACGTAGAAGAAGCGGACCGGAAAATTAAACATGTACCGCCTTACCGCGTTTTTATTAAACACTAGTAGCTCCCCGCGGTTTCACCCGCGTAGTTCTCGTTCCCGTGGGATTACGGGGATAAAATATATGCCTATGTCACGCACTGATAAATTAGCTTTCCATTAGTGAAAGAATTTTTGAAATCGGTCCAGTAGTTTCGGAGCCTATTCATTACAAACAAACAAACAAATCTTTCCTCTTTATAATATTAGTATAGATTTCCAAACCTTCCAAATAAATCAGTCCATTTATTGTTATGTAACATGTTAGTTTCATAACATTTTACAAAAGTGTAAATCTCTATTAACACATCATAATCATTCACTACATCATCTTATTATAGTAACTGACCCATAACTAAGCTCGAAACTTGTATCTAGGGTATCAGAAACTACGCACACACTCATTCACACACACCCAGACAGAGACAAATATTTGTGGTTCATACAAATATTCACCCCGCACGGGAATCGAGCCCGCTACCTTACGGACCTTACCTTATTAAATACTAGCTGTGCCCCGCGGTTTTACCCACGTGGAACCTTATCCCGTGGGAATTTTGGGATAAAAATACCTATGTGTTATTCCTAGGTATGAGGAACATCTGTACCAAATTCCTTTAAAATCTATTCAGTAGTTTTTGCGTGAAAGAGGAACAAACATCCACACATCCACACTCAATAACATTCGGCTTTATAATATTAGTAGGATATTTCCTTTGCCTTACCGTATATTTTCTCTCAGCTGTTTCTGTACAGCTCTGAGTTTGTCCAAAAATGTAGCGGTTTGGTCGAAATAGGCGATAGCGTCACCGACACTCCCCATCTGATGTTTGTTATCGACAATTTGTTGGTTTCTGAAATTAAAGAACAAATAAATAGACTACAGTTACTGACTGACTGACTGATCTGTCAACATAACTCTAACTGCTGAGGATTGTGAAATTCACATAGTTTACATTCAATAAGTACATTTATTGTTCATAATATACATTCTTAAGATTCAAACTCGGGATCTTGGTATACCGAGGCTTTTTCTCTTTCTACACGGTCTTTGGTGCAAATCCCATGCTCAAATGCTCAGGTTAAAAAAAACTTATTTTGCAGACTACTTTGATGTGTGAAAATCTATAAAAAATAATCGTAAAACTTACTTTTTCTCAAGGACCTGAAATTCAGGACTGTCTTCCTTAATATCCTTATGTAACGGGATCAGTGAAGGCACCAAATTCAAAGTATTGTCCAGAAGATCTCTACTTAGAATCATGTGAGCTATAAACCTAGAAAATATAAATATTTAAAAACACAATAAATACATGTCAGAGATTAATGGAAAGTTAATAAAAATCAGAATTTAAGGGATAACCTGAAACCTGGGCCAATGCATAATAACATAACATAATAATCATTCACTACATCATCTCATTATAGTAACTGATCCCTAACTAAGTTCGAAACTTGTATCTAGGGTATCAGAAAATACACACACAATCATTCACACACACACCCAGACCGAGACAAACATTTATGGTTCACACAAATATTCACCCCGCACGGGAATCGAACCCGCAACCTTACGGATGACAGTCCGGTATGGTGACCACTTTGCCATCTAGGTCGTCAAATCACAATCAATTATGGAACCAAGTGTACAAACTGGAAGTTAAAAAATGGAAATTTTAATGATAAAAATAGTGTACGAACTGACAGTAGAAGTGTACCAACTGACAATAAAATCCTTAATATAAATTCAGATATTTTCTGTCTATCAAACATTCAAATAGTTAAACCCAGAGGCCACTTGAGACATCTAACCTTTAATCTTAATGTTCAAACGAATAAATATGTTTATTCTGATAGTATTTGTGAATAAATCACAAACTTCCAAAAACTTAATATTATAAATTCATATTGATATCTTTGATTTACACGAACACTACACATTGAAATAAAACACTTAAACGGATTTTTGTCGTGGTTATATTTTGTTTTACATTTTCTGACGTTTCGGATTCTTTACAGAACCCGTGATCACAGAAGACTAAGATGGAAGACGTCTGTACAAAGTAATGTAAAAAGATTACTACCTTCAATATTTTAAAATTATATTCAAAAAATCCGTTTAAGTGTTTTATTTCAATTATAAATTCACTTGAGAAATCCGACTTTAACTATGCTTTCAATCTTCAAACGAATAATCCATACTCTTAACTTTCAAAGGAATACATATTATTTCTAAAATATTTCCTACTAGCAGTGCCCCGCGGTTTCACCCGCGTAGTTCCCGTTCCCGTGGGAATTTCGGGATAAAACGTAGCCTGTGTTCTTTCTCGGACCAAAAGCTACCTCTGCACCAAATTTGAAGTCAATCGGTTCAGTAGTTTAGCCGTAAGGTAACAGACAGACAGAGTTACTTTCGCATTTATAATATTAAGTTAGGATTAGGATTTAAGTGTCCTTACCTCTCATGCGCGCGAGGCTGTAGGTACCCTCGAGCGAAGTAGTTGATACCCAACACTGAAGCAATGCCTTTACATTCTATACTACGGAGCAGGTTTTTGAAGCCGACTAGGTACCTGAAAAACAGAAACTGTTTAAAAAATAATATTTTAAGTTTCGTATCCACTATATCATGATGATTAAAAAAAACAAGTTTCATACAAAACAATGAAGCCCGAACTTCTAAAATAGCGCAAGCAACTATTTTTTTTTATTTGGTCAGGTCCGACTGTGGCTCAGGGTGATACGACATTTATTGGTTCAACCAAATGTCAATCATTTTCAAAGCAAGTGACCCTTAACTAAGTTTTCATGTATCTTGAGTTCTACAGTATCAAAAACTACACATACAGACTAGAACTGACCGACAGACCAGAGAGAAAATCATTTTTGAATCACTCATAATATTTACTAGCAGCGCCCCGCGGTTTTACCCGCGTAGTACCCGCTCTCGTGAGAATGCGTAGCTCGTAGTAGCATACAATCTCGGCACAATTCACCATCGTGTGTTATAAAATTAATTAACAGCGCCATCTATTGGTAGGGTTTGTGACTACAAAAAGTTACAATAAAGAATACGATTACTTATACACAATCCCATGGGAATTTTGGGATAAAAAGTATCCTATGTGTTATTCCTAGTTATAAGGAACATCTGTACCAAATTTAATCAAAATCGATACAGTAGTTTTTGCGAGAAAGTGGAACAAACATCCAAACTCACAAACATCCAAACATACAAACTTTCGCATTTATAATATTAGTAGGATCTCTCACAGGAATCCAACCCGCAAATCTTTGTCTACAGTCAGTGTGATTACTCTCCATGGATTTTTATTCTTCAAACCAACTCAAGTATAAGTACGTGATTAATACTGATGACACAATTAAAGAAAATTGAACTCTATTTTCAATTATCTAGAATATAAAATATAATAGTTTTCCATTCCATTAAATCGAGGTTATCTCGAACTAATGACCGCTGATCGCTCGATCCACAATACTTAAGTGACGTCACGGGAATATTACAATGAGTCCATATTTATGTGGGTCGACTGCAACCACTTATTACCAACGTAATATGATATTATACAGTGTATGTAATATGCTACGCAGAGATAATATGTTTTATTATTTGCAATTTATTACGAACTAGCAGTGACCCGCTGTTTTACTCGCGTAGTACCCGTTCCCGTGAAAATGCAAAGATAAAATTATACTAAAAACTGTCCTCTTGAATCACTCTATTTATTAAAACAAGCCGCATCAAAATCCGTTGCGTAGTTTTGAAGATCTAACCATACTTATGGGCGGACAGACATAGGAAGCGACTTTGTTTTATAGTATGTAATGAAATAGCATTGGCCGTGACACTACCCAGTTGTGCCACGGGAAAGTAATCTAATTGTAGAGCCGTATACTGTTATATTAGTCACCCTTTAATGTCGTCTTTAAAATATGAAGATCATTTCTGCAACCAAGCGGTCAGCGTCAGACAAAACGTACCTCTCTTGGTTGTCATACCAAAGTTAGAATTAGGCAGTACTAAGGGGAGGGGGAGGGGTTACCTTTTCTCTGACGCTGACCCAGATATGAATAGGACTTTTGAGTTAATTTTACAACTCAAAAGACCTACTCAGATCTGAGCGGCATTCGCGGCCGCTGTGGGTCTTGTCTGGGTCCACTCTGTACATACCGAGTGGATTTTGTTCAAGTATTTACCAGAGAGAGAGATAGTTCTGTCATCCGTGTATTTACCTATTTTTGGTGTGAATAGTAATATTACCGTATACCCAATAAAACCCATTGAGTCTGCAGTGCTGCTCTGCCGCAAACGACCGCGAATGCCGCTCGGATCTAAATAGGCCTACACTGTACCTGGTCAGTCAGTCAGTCAGTGTTCTTACCTCCAAATCGTACTGCTATCCGTGTCCTTGATCTCCTTAGTGAGGTGGTTGAGAAGAGCTGCATTCGCATTGGTATACCACTCGACTGCCTCCGTCATAGATGTACCGTCGTTTATGGAAGCCCTGGAGAAAGAGTAATGTATGTAGTTGAAAGATTATTTATGAAATCATAAGCCTGTATGATTCTCCTTCTTTTTCTTTGCTTGTTGACCCAGGCTTATATGAAAGAAAGAAAGAAAGAAAGAAAAGGTATTTATTTTAACACACGCAAACATACAAAAGTCGCACAAAGCAAACATAATAAACAAAAAATAATAATAAATGAAAAATTTAAATAACAGAAAAAGATACATACAAAATAAATAATAGAGAAGAAAAGCAGACTAATACATGTCTGCGTGGGCCAAAAATGGTCGCTATTTCAGCAATATATATTTGTGTGGCCCAAAACTCAGCATTGTAAAGATCCTCGCGTGTGCAGGTGTAGGGACACGCACGGCAATAGAGTCTACTGCAGACCAAAAATATTTCTCACTAAACATGTTATTAAACTGAGGAGAAATAAATTTAATTAACACGCTTGATTTAATTTTATTAAAATTATATGTTGATGTTATAGTTAATTTAATTTAGATTGTATACCGTAAGTAATAAAGTTTATTTTCCCTAATAAGTATCCGTTGAAAGTTACACCAAAATGTAGTGTTGTGTGTCCCTATTTGCAGATCAAATATTTGTCCTGGCACCAATTTGACTCTCCACAAACATCGGAAACATTTGATATTGGAGCAAGTGAACTGATCTGATTGAGAAAGTGTTTTGGAAACGATTAGAGAATACAAATGAACATTTATTTTGGAAGTAAAATGCAGTTTACATTTTCAAATGTTTATTTAATAGGCATGGCCAACAAAAACCATGTTAACTTGCTTTTTGATTAAAAAACTCATAGAAAAATTAAAAAAATACAATTATAACTACCGTAGGCACCTAAACTGTTGTGGTCTAATTCCACGAGATCCTACGGCATCCCTTAAGACGCGGACTGAAGTCGTTGGGTTTTTAGTGGGTATGCCTCGCCCTTCTGGCGGGGAGAGCCCCACATAACCACCGGGAGTCACCTCCCAGTCTCGGCTCCCGGTCGTATGCGATTAAAAAAAAAGGCACCTAAGCTGTATCTTAGAAGAGTAAAAGAGCATTGTCAGCCATACCATTCCATTTTTAATTATGAATATCATCATCATCTTCAGCCCACATTATATCCACACCGAGGGTCTCGAGTCTACTCTGAATTAGGACATTCAGGCTTTAGTCAACTACGGGCCAAGTGCGGGTTGGTAGACTTTACAAACAACCTTAGAATTTCTCGTCTCTCTTTAAATCCTTAGAGTTTCACGGACTGATATTCAAATTCAAGCGACCTTAATTTAATAACGAATACTTACTGTACTTGCTTATTGTCAAATCAATTAGCATTTTATAAAGGGCGCGGTCAACACAAATTGGATTCAATTCAGTAAAAGAGTTGTATCCCAACTATAAATTCATCAGTCCTGAATTCGATCCCTGACTGTGTCAGCAAAGTCCTTAAAGACTAACTAAAGTACTGCCTCAGACTAAGAAAAACCACACGTTCATTTGATGCACACAAATATTTGTCTTGCAAGGGAATCGAATCCTTAATCATTGCTATTGCAGGCAGGCAGCGCTAACTACATAATTGAGTATTTGAAAAAAAAATCTTTGTGTTAAATGGAAAGATCATATTACAGTTTTTTAACAAATTTTGGTTTATGTTTTTTTTTTGAATAATTAAAAAGTTACATAACATTGAAAAATAAATTTATATCAAGAACCGAAAACACGCAGACAGCTGTCTGTAACGTCATAATGTTAGTTTTGATTATTGTCGCGAACGCTGTACCATAGGTTACTAAATAGTTACTAGCACTGTATCATACACTTACTATAACATTATGACGTCACAAACATGACAACCAATTGTGGCGCGTTCACAGTCATTTTTATTTAAATTTTATCAATTTTTAATTGATTCCAATTAATTAAATAGAACATTATTAAAGTTTTTCACATTGAATATCGATATAACTAAATATAAAGTATAAAAATACATTTAAAAAAACCAGTAGTTTTTTTTTAATAACTTTTTAAAATGGCCAATTTCGGCGCATCTGTTACGGCATTTTTTAACAAATTTGCCAAAATGGCCGTGCGGCAGAAAAATGACAATATATCATTGGAATCTTATTAGATTTTAAAATGAATGCTATTTTTAGAATCGTGGATAAATAAGCTACCAGAATATCTATAAATATCTAATGTTTAATCTTTTTAATATTGTAATAATAATAATGTAAAACAAGAAAGCAAGATAAATCATTCATGTCAATGACCATAAAATAATCTAAGTAATCAATTCTCGATAGGTAAGAACTAAGAAGTTATTTAATACTGAACTAAGTAACAGTAGCCATCGATCAAAGTATACTGTCCAAGTAACATCACTTTAATCTAACTTTGTTCGGTTTCTCGTGTACTTAGTAAATTATCTTCAACCAACGATAGCGGATAATGTAGTACTTTTTAGATTATAGACTAACGATCTCAGCTTCGATCAACACTGGATTTAAAGCTAGTTTAACAAAATTGGATTTGAGGCTAGCTTTGAATTTAGAAGTTCGATATTAGCGTTTCAAATCAAATCAAAATAATATTAACATCTTCTAATATACTTAGTTACATTATTTTTTATTTAACGTAGTTATTGAGACATTACCTGCCATGATAGTTTAGTTACCAATAAAGGTTACGGTTTCAGAACTAGAGTTAGATCAAGTAATCCCATACTTAAATAAGATTATGGGTTTGTTCATTCAATCAACCATAATAAAAATGTTAGAATCAGTTTTTTAAGCCATTCAAAATCAAAACCAAAAAAGCAATTTATTCAGTTAAGGCCTCAATGAGGCACTTGTAAAGGTCAATGAATCTACGTTCAATAGCCACAATAGGAGGGGGGAAGGAGGGGTTTAGGCTTCGAATCTCTAATTTAGCAGAAGATTGTTGTAATTATACTTACATATTCCATAACACTAATCATAATATAATTATATAAGTAAGATATAATCGTAAGTGAGAGACAGACCTTTGTACTCAATGGGATCTTATAAACACTTATATGTATCTCCCACAACTAAAGGCTTTGTCATAGAAAGTGATGGTTGACATTTCTCATAAACAATACCAACATCTAAATATAATTCAATTCTTAGTTAATATCCAGTGACATTTGTCTTCTGATGATCTCAATCCCGATAACTAAACCTTCCCTGAAATGTACATAATTTGATTTGACGCCATGTCACTCTCGAGGGTACGTCGAAATTTCAATCTCGAGCAATTATAATTATAAGCGTCAACAGAAAAGCGGAACCAATCCTGAATCTAAGCTATCGATTAATGGTAACAAACACAAAAAAAATAATCAAAATCCATTTAAAATTGAGATTTATTTGATTAAAATCCTTTTTCTTTGCAAAACCACCGCAGGGCAATTTCATTTTATACTTTCTACACCGAAGTTTCTTAATTCTGAATCTAAGCTTTCGATTAATGGAAACAAACAAAAAAAAATATTAAAATCTTTTTTAATTTTTTGCAAGCAGGGCAATTTTATTTTGTACTTTTTTATATTAATTGTTCATTCTAGCGGATGAATAGCAACAGCCTACTTTTTCACAACGAAGTTTCTTAATCCCAATTCATAAACCAATCGATGAACGGAAACAAAAACGAAAAATGTACAACAATAAATTTTTATGATTTTTTTTTGTGTGTGAATGAGTGTGTGCTTAGTTTCTGATACCCTAGATCAGCGTTTCTCAAAGTGTGCTCCGCGGAACCCTAGGGTTCCGCGACACTCGTGTAGGGGTTCCGCGAGAATTTAGAAAAAAAAAACACCTGGGTAGCAGCGTTTTAGTTCCTAGCGTATGATATTTTACCATTCCGATTATACGTAACTAAGTACCTATTTATTATCCGTATTTTGTAATATACTAAGATTACAATACGTATAACAAATTAAATAAACTACACACACCCGGCAAAATTAGAGGAACGTTAGTTCATTTGTGAAAGTTTCGGATTTTTGTTATAATGCTGTTTTGTTTTTATGATTAAATATTTTATGAATAGATTTTTTTTATAATAAACTTGTTTCATGGAAAAAATAAGGTTGATATTTTAAGTATGTAATTTTACAAAACTAAAGATTTTTAAGGTCAAAAGTGTGGACTCATGTCTGGTGATCTCGCTGGCCAGTCGATTTGCGTAATTTCCACTTTTAGGTACTTACGTACCATTTTAGCTGAATCCGTGCGTTATCAATTATCATGGATAAAACAAAACCGTCGCCTATAAATGGGGCAAAAGGCATTTCATGGGGTTACAAGATATCGGTTATGTATAGCTGTGCGGTCAGGGATCTGAGATTTAAGATCACGACTAAGTCCATGTGTGCTCCTGAACATATGCCATCCCATACGGTCCATATCAGACCAGAACTTCCACTATAAGCGGCAGTTTCGGAGAAGTTTGTCTGGTTATAACGGTCTCCTCGAAATCTGCACATCTTTTCATGTTCATGTTTTCTTTTTCATCTACGAAATTAACACAAAACCAACATTCACTACCGATCAAAATTCGCCTCCACACTTCAATCCAGTATTGATGTAAATTTTTTTGCTAACCTGTAATGTCCCACTGCTGGGCAAAGGCCTCCCCCAAACATCTCCAACTATCCATATTCTTCGCAGTCTCCCACCAGCCATTATCGAAGGTAGTAAGATCGTCCCGCAAATGCTTGCGCATGCGCCGATGATGCCCTCCTTCGGAAACCCATTGAGTTGTTATGTAGGCGGTGGGCCCACCTCTCAGGTACCATCCGACTCACATGACCCGCCCATTCCCACTTTAGCCTCGCAGTTTTGTTACCGACATCGGTGATACCGGTAAGAGAACGCAGTATGATGTTACGCACTAGCGATCTATTTGAATCAGAGTATGCTGCGTTCCATTGCCCTTTGGCATATCTTGAGCCTAGACTTATGGGCCTCGATCAGAGACCACGTCTGTGTACCGTAGGTTAGGACGGGCAGGATGCACATGTCGATTAGCCACCGTTTTAAGGTTATCGGTAAATCACTTTCCTGGACACTCAGACACTCTTTCATGGACCAGTAGCTCTTCCAGGCGTTATCGATGCGGCGATCGATTTCTTAGTCTTGTCTGTTTTGGAAGCTCGCTTACTGGCCTAATTAGATGTATTCATCGACATACTGTATTTCCTGCCCATCTACCACTACCCTACGTTTCGTGCCATTAGACATGACTTGTGTATTTTTTTGAAGTCCGATTCATTTGAAGTCCAACCTCAAGACTTGCAGTGTTCAGTTCTTGGAGCATTCCTTGCAGTTCATGTGCTGTTGGGGCAAAAAGGTCGATGTCATCCGCAAAACGTAAATTTGTCAGGCGTTAACTTCCGACAACGATGCACCTTGAAGTAAACGAGCAAATTCTAATCGAGCTACTCGGTGGCTCACTTCGAGTTTCGGGGCTTTGGCGGGTATGTACGACCTTATTCATTTTCTCACTGTTCGTTCACACACACTGCGCACTTTTTCCAGGCGATTTCGGGTCTGAACAGCAATTTGACGACGAAATTTCAGTGTTTGTATTATAAAACGGTCATCTATGGCGCTGGTTGCCCGATTTCTGCCTTGTCCTCGCCTCCACACGTAAAAACCCGTCTGCCGATAACATTGACCTTATTGGAAGATACGATTATCCAGTAATGTTTCCGAATTGAAATTGACTTTGATTGAGGAGTGGTAGAATTCCATGGGACCATACATGGCATCATCGGAAGCATGAATAAGCGTAAACAGACACCGCAATTATGTAAATTCGTTAATTTTGCAAAATTCACTTAAAAAGTAAAATATCAAAAACTTCTTCTTAATTTTTTCCATTAAACAAGTTTATTATAAAAAAAATCATTCATAAATATTCAAATAAAATCATAAAAATAAAACAACATTATAACAAAAAATCCAAAATTTTCCCAAATGAACTAACGTTCCTCTAATTTTGCCGGTGTGTGTACTTCAAATAGGGTTCCATCAAGCTTATAGCTTTCCAAAAGGGTTCCGTTTCCAAAAAAGATTGAGAACCGCTGCCCTAGATACCAGCCCCATGCTTAATTAGGGGTCAGTTACTATAATGAGATGATGTAGTGAATGATTATGGTTTATGGTTTAATTTTTTTGCAAGACTATTTTTTTTACCCCGCAGTTCTCAATCTAATCTAAACCGATAAATTCACGAAAAAAAACCAATTAAAATCTTTGAGTTTTAGCAAAACCACTGTAATTATATTTAATACTTTACCCCATTTCAATTGCCTTAATATAGATTGAACTCATGAGTGGAGAGTTTACCGCAATTAGAACTCTCTAATTAGCTGATTAGGGTCCTTTATGTGTACAACAGTATTAATGTTAGTCTTTTGAAGATTGTCGATGATCGGTGTTGTTTATTTGTATAAACGTACATACATTCGGAATATGTTTGTTAATTTAATTGGGACCTAACGTGCTTTTTGAAGCAAAGAATTAATCATGAAAAAAGTCACTTGAATATCGGCTATTTACTAATTATTTAGATACTAGCACCACCCCGCAGTTTTACTCGCGTAGTTCGTCGCTTTCGTAAGACTGCAGGGATACAATTATACCAATAATCTTCTTCTTGAATCAATCTATCTATTAAAGAAAACCGATTCGAAATCCGTTGCGTAGTTTTAAAGATATAAGCATACTTTGAGACGGACAGACAGCGACAGGGGCTTTGTTTTATACTATGTAGTGATAGTGATATTGGGTAAATTTACCAATAAATGCTTAATTTATTAAAGGTTTCTAAGAATAACAGTTCAGGTAATTTGATAATGGATTTTAATAAAGACACACCTTCGTTTGCATAACTCATTAAAAACATGTTAGAAATATGATAACTACGTTCCGTAATGACTTATGTTTTGTTAGTTTTTTACCGTGTAAAAATAATTGGAATAAACTCAATCCTTTTTATATGAAACACGAGTATATTATACTTTACACCTATGTGCTTGGACCGTTTTTTATACTAAAGTTATTATACTTTATACACCTTTGCCCTGGGGCCCGCCGGGGTTATTTGATAAGCATGCGAGTACATTTTGACTTATAATATGTATTTCTATACATAGTACCTATTCACAGGTAATAAAAGTACCGGCCTGAGAGACCCCATTCCAAGGCAAGGGCGTATCTCTATCATATTCGCTTCTCTCATACTAAATTAGGGCCTTTTCACCATCTTCAAGTAACGTTCCGAGTACATACTCACATGTTTTGTCTTTGTCACTTGATATAAAGTAAGAAAGAGACAAAACTAACTGTACTTGGTGAGTAACTTTACTTGAAGGTCTTGAAATAGGCCCTTAGTCTATTGGTAACGTTTTTGAAGTTCATTAAAGCTTATTTGAGGCCGAAACTGAATAAAAATGTTGATGAATTTTGAAGGCACAGGTGTTCAGACCCATCTCGTATTTCTCGCTTTTATAACTTTATATCTACCTGTAAGGTTATTTCTCTACACAAGGTTGAAGGTACGTTTATTAAGAACAAAATGTATACATTCACTGCGTAAAAATGTCGTTAAAATTTTAGTACCCATCTATTGACGATATCATAAAAAGCAACAAAAATACATTCTCGCAAAGAAATTGATTTGTGCTCATTTTTCATACTAGCTTTTCGTACGTGGCTTCGCTCGGTGATTTAATTCGTTATCGTCATTATCAGCTCATATATATATACTAGCTGTTTCCCGCGGTTTCGTCCGCGTAGTTCCCGATCCCGTGGGAATTTCGGAATAAAACATGAAACATGTTGAAAAAATTTTTTTCTTAAAACCTTATATTCTTAGTTAAAATAAATTAAGACTATTAGGTTTTAAATAAGATTTATAGTGATTGTATTCTTCCATTAGAGCATTTGACTCCTACCAAGTTTTATTGCCTGTGTCTAGGGTATCAGAAACGGACACACCCGGTCATTTTATTCAGAGCATCATAAATTACGCTCATTTATTCACACACCCAGATCGAGATAAAAATTGGTGAATAAAGTAAGGAGATAAATTATTTATACATATATCAAAAAATATTTGAGGTGTAATAATCAAATCCCCCTAATTCAGGGTAGGTACGAGCCCCTCGGTGGGCTATCTATCCTTACTATCCTAATCCTAACTAGTCCTAACTAATATTATAAATGCGAAAGTAACTCTGTCTGTCTGTTACCTTTTCACGGCTAAACTACTGAACCGATTGACTTGAAATTTGGTACAGGGGTAGCTTATGGTCCGAAGAAGGACGTACATATGTTTTATCCTGAAATTCCCACGGGATCGGGAACTACGCGGGTAAAACCGCGGGGCACAGCTAGTAAATAATAATTGGCCTCGATGAATAGGAATTTAATATAGACAGTCTTTTATATTTTTCTTTACATAAACATAGGTAAATGTGTCTGACTCACGTTACCCAATGATAGGTAATATAGAATGAGTCAGAACAGTGGTGACCTGTTGCTTAGTACTTATTTCTCCACAATTTAATAACCTATTTTCTTTTTGTTTAGTTATTAAAGAGTTTTAGTGTTATCAATAAGCAATAAATGAATAAAAATCTTCTTTTACGATATCTTATATATAAAATTCTCGTGTCACAATGTTCGTTCCCGTATTCCTCCGAAACGGCTCGAACGATTCTCATGAAATTTTGTAAGCATATTCAGTAGGTCTGAGAATCGACGAACATTTATTTTTCATCCCGAAATTCCTACGGGAACGGGAACGGGAACTACGCGAGTGAAACCGCGGGGCGCAGCTAGTTTAGATATAAAAAAAAATGGAAACAACAAAATTGTAACTTATCGATAACTAATTAGGTTCATAAACATAAATAATTAAAATTTATGTTTAAATAAATGTGTTGACACTGTTCGAAAGCAACATTGGAAGGTGTGTAAAAATCGAGATATAAATCAATCTTCAATCTCAAGATACATTATTAATTTCCGGCGTAAGGTAATTCCCGATTGATGAAAGGAACAGGTGATTCCCGTGTTGTCGATCCCGTTCGTATTTCAGGTACAAAGTAAGTACCTATCCTATTTGGTATTCTTTTATAGATATAATGAAATAACACGGCACATTAACCGTTGAAATTGCGAGGTAATAAATGGCTTAGGCCTGTTTTGTGAAAGCTGGAGTGTAAAATATAAGGAAAACTCTATCACTACACAGTATAAAACAAAGTCATTTCCCGTGGTATATCCCTTTAAGTTACTTACCAAGTAAAGTTAGTTTTGTCTCTTTCTTACTTTATATCAAGTGACAAAGACAAAACATGTGAGTATCTCCTCGGAACGTTACTTGAAGATGGTGAAATAGGCCTTAAATCTTCAAAACTACGCAACGGATTTTGATGCGGTTTATTTTAACAGATAGAGTGATTCAAAAGGAAGGTTTTTAGCATAATTTTATCCCCGTATTCTCACGGGAGTGGGAACTACTCGGGTAAAACTGCGGAGCGCTGCTAGTTAAATATAAATTATACGATAAAATCAAATACAGAACATAAAATTAAAAACTAAATGTCAAACTAATCATTGACTTATTTTAGGTTTCGACTTTCGACCACAGACAGGTAGTCATAAAATAACTTTAAACAGATTAAATTCTCGATTTTATTCATATTTCCCTCGTTTCGGATTCTTTACTAAATACTCACTTAATAGAGGTGTTTAAAATTACTAATTTATTAATCATGAAAGTCAGAGCAGGGATTCTGTGAAGTTTCTGAACAAATTTAAAATTTAATTGTCACTGTATAAAGTTGAAATGAAGTTAAATATGTTAAGTAAGTAACTATTTTTATTCAGTTAGTGCTTATTTCGTAATGCGTAGATGCCTGACGGATCTAAATACCTTGTAACTCTATCTAGAAATTTTAGGCATAACATACCGAATAGTTCACAAAATCGCAGACATTAACTGTATATCATTAACGGTTGTAATTACTTGTATGTAGTTAATTTAAATATTAGAATAAGGCTACATAAAAATATTGAATATTTTTTATTGACATGTATGCTTTTGGTCTTCCATTTTTAAATCCTACCATCCTACTCATATTATAAAGCCGAATATTGTATGGATGTTTGTTCCTCTTTCACGCAAAAACTACTGAATGGATTTTAATGAAATTTGGTACAGATATCTCTCATATCTAGGAATAACACATAAGATACTTTTTATCCCAAAATTCCCACGGGATTAGGTTCCACGCGGGTAAAACCGCAGGGCCCAGCTAGTAAATTAATAAAGACATACTTGTCACATGTCTATAAAAATGCAAATACAAAATGTCAACCATCCAAAACTAACGCCAACTTAATCCTCTCACAGAACCTTTATTTCAAAGCAATACCACCATTATAGCTGATAGAAAATAAAGGTGGAAATCCCATAATGTTTATAGGTTTAAGGAGTTCATTTAACTGAACGAAATGGTATTGTATTGTACTTGATTGGCGCTATACATCTAAAGTCGACAGGTCCCGAGATTTCCAACGAACCGTGTTTCTTAATATACTCTGTTCAAAGAAATTAAGATAAATAGACTATTTGTTTCACGGGATTTGTCCAATGTTAATGTTTTTTAATGAAGAGATGTTGCTTTGTTTTTGAATGGGATTTAATTCATTGTTTTTTTATCTGTTTAGATAAATCTGTTTTTAAATGTTGTTTTGATGAAGTTTCTTTCGTATCGTCATCCATCCCATTTGAAAATTCCGTCACGAAATCTCAAATATGAATTTAATTTTATTGAATTCAGGTGCTGTGTACTGACTACGGCTTGTTACAAACTATTTTGGCGAATGTTTAAAAAGTGTAATTACTGAATCTTTATACCTCTATTTATATTATCTTTTACTGGAATCGAACCTGCAACCCTTATTTCAAAAACTGTAGAATCAAGGTTACTTACCTAAGATCATCGAGCTCCCTCAAAAAGTGATGTCCATCAACAGGTTTTGATTTATTCTTAAACATCAACATCGGTAGTTCACCCATTTGATAGATGGCGCTGTCTGTGTCAGCAAAACGTTGTGTCAAGTTTGATCTGTAAAGAAATATGAACCTTAAACATATTGATATAAGGTGTAATCTTCTTCGTCTTCTATAAGTTTGATATGCAAAGAAATATGAATCTTAGAGTTATTGATATAAGGTATAATCTTCTTTGTATTCTTTCAAATATTATTCTGATTTTTCGTGGATTTTTCTAATTGGGGTCGGTTTTTAATTTAAACAGATTTGGTTGAAGGACATTTTGCGTGAGTGATAGCCATCAGACCTTAATATCCTGAAAAGCAATTTAATTTTTTTCTTGATATAAGGGATAAATTATCATTAAACTTGTATCTATAAATCTTATTTTTTGGTTTTAAACGAAAAATGAAACCGCGATTCAAATTCATTATAACAACTTTTATTGTGTGTGAATGTGTGTGCGTAGTTTCTGATTCCCTAGATACAAGTCTCGAACTTAGTTAGGGGTCAGTTACTGTAATGAGATGATGGAGTGAATGATTATGTTATGTTATTTCAAGGGCAAACTTTTATTCAAAAGCAAAGAACAAAATTTCTTGAAAAAATATCTATTGTTAATTTTGTAAAAATCATAACTTTCTGAATTAAATTCAGCCTACGTTACTAAGCTTTCCTGATTTAAATAATATCCAAGCAGTTTCTGTTTCTTTATACTAAAAACAAACAAACAATACAATTTCAAATATTGTTAGCTTAAGTGTACATTTTAAGTAAGTTTGTGCAAAACACTTAAAACAATCAGATAAATTGCCAAGAGAAGTAATTCACTAATGTATCAATTATCTTCATAAACAACATCTTTGTACGAATCTCTTGTTTGTAAACAAAATGTTTAGGAAATGTGCTGAATTGTATTGAATATTATTAGTGTAAGTATTTATTATTAAGTAAGATAGGGTAAAACTACCGGCTATCGGCCCCTTAAGCGACTTTTCAACTTCAGCGTTGATCTTTATATTATTTGGATAAACCAAAATCTTTCAAACAAATTATTATGTAATGCTACAATATTCTAGTTTCAGAAAACCTAAAGCATATATACGTATCTTTAACACACAATTTACAAATAAATATTAATCATGAAATGAGCGAAAACACCGGTTATCGGCCCCTAAGACCAGCTATCGACCAGCAATGTACCGGTTATCGGCCGCCTTCATTCACTATAGGAAAATGACTCTTATAATAGAGACATAAGGTTGATAGTCCAATGAAAATAAAACAATTGATGCGTTAAGTATACCCATACAAAAAAGCATTTTGGTTGCTATTATATTTTGATAAACGTTTTGTGAAATATAGAAAATCAAATATATTATACCGGGAATCCAAGGGGAGATCCCGGTGGCTATGTAAAACTCTCCCAGCCAGAAGGGCGAGGCATATCCACTAAAACCTCAGCGACTCCCGACTGCGTTACACATTACGGTGTCGGTAGGATTCCGCGGGATTTCTACCGCGACACCCCAATGCCGGGCCCGTACTAAAAGCGGCGCCCCCTCCTGAAAAGAATATCCTGGGAAGCAAGGACGTCCCCCAAACCAGTACCGACAGCGAGCGTCCTCCCATGCGTTCACCTTTTGTACCAGGGCTTGAGAGAATTGGATCGATTGCTCTTCACGCATATCCCAGCCCCCCTCCTGATCCCCCACATTAACAGGCACATCGAACTATGCCCGAAATGCGGGGGACGACGGGACGGTCCGGAGCCCCGGGACGCCGGGCCGTCTGGTGGACGCGCAGTACAGCATAACCTAAATAAAAGCTAATTACTGGCTAGATACCAACTCGTATGACTGATTAATACGTTATATTTTAGCCATTAGGTTCATAGGTCGATAACAGGTATAGCTATACCTTATACCCGGCCGTCATAAATTCAGTATTTCTGAAGGTCATAACTTTGTAAATACAAAGTATTTTGGCGGCCGGAATCTAGTTATAAGACCACAAAAATATAGTTGTACATGCATGTAAATAGATCTACTTCAGTAAACCTAAGGTTTCTTTAATAAAATCAAAGAAAAACATCGTAAATAAAACTGGTTTGCGACCTCCCGGCCGATAAGGGGTTTTTGAAGAAATTCGTCGACTTGTGTGCCGGCCTCCAAAAATCTCAAAACTGATGAAACCTTGATGAGTTTTAGTATTTGAATATGAAATTTAAACATTTACTAAACACATAGCCCAAAATTTTCAGCAATTGAACTATAGTAACACTTTAAAACTTAGCTTTGAAAATAAATCTACTTGCTATGTTTTTTGCTAAATTTTACGTAAATCCTCACATCAAAATTTTAAATGGCGATTGGGGGCTCGATTTTCCACTTTCAGGAATATGCCGTTAGCTAATAAATAGGTGAAGTTTGCAGGAATCGAAAGACACTAAGTGAGAAAAGATAAGATTAATATATTTTTAATTATTCAACAAAAAGTGCCAGGTGGCCGATAACGGGTAGTGGCCGGCTAACAGGTAGTTTTACCCTAAGTAGTTATACTTATAGTAAGAAGTATTTATTTTTATGTAGTGTATTCTGCCCCACTAAAACGAATTAGTGGGGCGGAATACACGGTTTTTTTTTGACATTCCACTTTGCCCCACCATGCACCAGTGGGGCGCCAAAGTGGAATGATTCTTAATAACTGCTATTAGAACAGTTCTTTTATTTATTTATTTATTTAGGACATAAGTGAAAATTACATTTTTGCTTACAATAAGTAACTAAATCTAAAATTAAAAGTAAATATTAATTAATTCTTTATTCATTCTTTAATCATTTATTCTTTATTAATTGTATTTTTAGTAAATTTTATTCATCAAGGTTTTTGTTTTCTAGTAGTTTAATCTTGGCACTAATTTGCAAAATAAAGAAATTAATAACTTCTCTCCCTAATCCTTCCATCTTCCCAGGCTAGTTCATTCTAATTCGTGTAAAATATTTCATGGTGTCAAATAATATACTAATTCAAAACAAAGTGGTCTAAGAATGCAGTACTTTTCGAATCTAACCATCAGCCCCCGTAGCATGACTGTGCGTGATAAAAATATAGACACCACGAAATAATATCGATTCCGCGAGCATGACCAAATGTATTATGGCGTGCTACGATATGATAAAATTAAATGTGGCGGCCATATTTATTATATTTTGACAGTTGGATGTCGTTAGATAGCTATATCGATTTCGCGAGCATGACCAAATGTCATAAAATTATTCACGTAGTAAAATTAAATATGGCTACTACCCATTTTCATCATATTTTGACAGTTGGATGTCGATAAATCGCTTTATCTATCGCGTTTTCGAAGTCATGCTAGTCCGGCCAAAGTACCTATGACAGCACCAGTTTAGCTCTACCACTAAGAAAATATCCTGGTATTGTCTCTCATAGAAAAATAACCTAGAAAAAATAACTCCAACAAGTTAAGGTCTTGTTGTTTGTTTATTATTCAAATTTAATTGTACGGAACATATACTAAATAATATATTTAAATTATATTATTCAAAACAAATGTACCAACAAAATAAACGGCCTGTATCTTGGTTAACATGTTTGTAGTAATTGTGCAAGTTTATGTAAATTATTATTATAAGGGTGGGTATTAACAATATACCCTTAAAAGCTTCCCAACAGTTAGATAATCAAGTGAAGTGAACCCTCACTCAACAGTTACATATCCTTGCCAGCTATGACCAATTGTGGGTTCGATTTCCGTTCCAGATAAAGATAAATTTATTTGTTATAACATGTGTACAATCATTAGGTGTTAATTAAGTACATAAAATAGGTTCAACATGTTTCAAAATTAAAATTATATTAAAATTATATTAAACCCACGCAATAATAAATAATTTGTTAGTAAAAGATAGTAAATTACAAAAACAGCTCATACACACACACACACACACACATACACACACACACACACACACACTATATTAGTATAATACATAAGATTATTAGTTATTTTTATTTTTATAGTTATTTTATTGTAATAAGTATAAAACTGTTCAAATATTAGAATGCCACGCAATGTAAATAATTAAATATCAAAGATTAAAAATGTGTTAGTTTGTATGAAAGAGTGGCGGGGTGTCCGCTCTTAATTTAATTAAAATTTAATTTTAATTTATTGTTTTGAACAATGTACACGAAGGAAGAGGCTGACTTCCAAGATACAGATATCATCTAGTTTGGAAGTCAGAGATTTTGTTAACAGTAGATTAAGTTTCTGAACAATAAACGATTTATTATTATGTTATGCCAGGGTGGCGTACAAATATATTGAGTTATTTTATTATTAAACGAAACGTACGTTTATACAGGGTGGCGCAATAGAACGTGCATATTGCATCATCTTTTTTTGCGTGGTAGAAGGGGCGTGGGCGGGGGGAGACCGATATCGTTGGGTAGCGCGGTTCATAAAGTTTTAGTCACTATGAGTCACTTCGACGGGAAGCGTCGCGCATTTTGCGTGCGCGCATTTTACGAAAACTCTCGTTCGTACGTAGTTGTCAGGCGACTATTTTGTTCTGAGTATGGTGTACGGCAAATTAGGGAGGCTCCGAGTGCTAATTTAATTAAAATCTGGATAAAGCGTTTTGAAGAGACTGGATCGACGTTTAAACCACACGCGAAAGGTCGTCCACGCACATCTAGGACCGAAGACAATATTGAGAGTGTTAAGCAGTCGGTACGAGAAGATCCACAAATGTCTACTCGCAAGAGATCGTCTGTCCTAAACATATCGCGACGAAGTTTGCAACGAATTTTAAACTTGGATCTTAAATTGCATCCATACAAGCTGCAATTAACTCAAGAATTGAAAGACTCTGACTTCATAGCACGGCTCACATTTGCTAATGAAATGCTCAATCGGTTTTCAAATTTTGAAAACATCCTTTTCTCTGATGAGGCACATTTTCATATGAATGGGTTCGTAATCCGCCAAAATTGTCGTTATTGGAATAGTGAAAATCCCAGACTCAAACATCAAAAACCGTTACATAGCCCTAAAGTGACAGTTTGGGCCGCAATATCTGCCAAAGGAATAATTGGTCCTTATTTTTTTGAAAACGCACGGGTGCAAAACATCACTGTTAATACCGAACGCTATGTTGCGATGTTGGAAGGTTTTTTGGCCCCAGAACTTGAAAATTCAAGAATAAAGAACTCTAGGACTTGGTTCCAACAAGACCGAGCTACCAGTCACACATCAAATGACTCCATGGCGGTTGTGAAGCAGATGTTCCCTGGCAAACTGATTTCGAAAAGAGGTGATATCCCATGGCCTCCGCGCAGTCCAGACTTGACGCCTCCTGACTTTTTTTTGTGGGGATACCTCAAACACAAAGTCTACACCAATAATCCGAGAAACATCAGTCAGCTCAAGGAGAATATTCGTGGTGAAATGGCAGCAATCACACCAGCACTACTTAAGAAAGTTTTCGGTAATTTCCGTTTGCGGTTAGAGGAGTGCCAACGTAGAGAGGGTCATCATTTAGATGATGTTATTTTTAAAAAAAATAAACTTCAGTTATCACTTAATAATTGCTTAGTTTTATTTTAACTATACCTTTTGTATTTATTTTTTAATATTTTTTTAAAAAATGCACGTTCTATTGCGCCACCCTGTATTTAATATATTTTACGGCTGAAACTAGTCGAGGGTTTCGACATAGGTACGTGTAAATGTCCCGTAAAATATATTAAATATTGAGTTATATTAGTTAAACATTTATACAAAATTAAATACTTACGCTAGAACTAAAGTTATATCATTTAGGTACTCATCTAAATCAAGAAAAACATTTGTCTGCTTAAACTTCTCTTGATAAGATAATTTTTATCATTTATGATCATGGAGCTTGCAACGGTGTCAAAATTAATAATATATCTATCTATACTATATGGTAATTTTAATGCCTTGAAAAAATCCTTCGTTTCAAAAAAAAATTTACTTATTAAGAAGCAAATTACAATCAATCATTTCTCTAAAAAATATTGGTTGTTTCTTACCTCAAAGTACTGCCATTAGTGAAAATAAAGAAAGCGACTTCAGACCTCTCTTGTTGTAATCTCGTCACCAGTTTTCCTAGCTCTGTGGCTCTGCTCACCTAGTAAAATAGAGAAAAAAAATAACTGTAATAGTTATTTGTTATACAAGAGTGCAAAGTTGCTTTTTAACCGGGGCTCCAGTTGAGGACCGAGCCAGCGAAGGATTCTAAAATTGACTCACGAGCGCAGCGAGGGATTCAAAATAAGAATCCTGAGCGTTAGCGAGGGACTCAAAGGAGCACAAGGTTAAAAATTGTTTGCACTCGAGTGCAACACATTATTTTTCATCCCCCCTCAGCGAGAAAATTACTAAATGAAAACATAAAACAATCACAATATTGAGTGAAAAGCAAAAATATCACACGCAAAGCAAATAAAAAAATAAGTAAGTACACCAAGAAGGTTCCGACTTTGAATTTGAAATAAAAAAAAAGTTGTATGATAGTTTGTGAATCCAAAACATCATCACACTTCGTGCACACGATTTTCTAAATTCAAATTTACTTTAACCTCTAGAGCGCAAAAACGACTTTTACCCCCAGATATCGAGGATTAAAAACATACTTTCCGAGCTAGTGGGATGAAAAAATCTTTATTGTTATGAGATATTTAAAAAATAAACAACTCAACAAAGTTACGGGAATAAGAAAAATACTTTAAGTTATTGGTGGAAACTCCTAAATAATACTGGCCAATGGCCATTAACATTTTATAAATGTAGGCTAGAACATAGAACAAGGATCACGACCAAGATTCTCTCTGGTCTCTGGGCTAAAAGATTAGCTAATATGTTCGAAATTTAAAAAATACAGAAGAAATCTGTCACATCTCAGCCTAAAAACTTAAAAATATACTTTAAAACACATTTGTTGAGTATTTTTACATAATATAATAAACTAATACAGTATTCCCGAGCAAACCCTCGTTGAACAGCTAGTAACCATCTAAAACTAATACATTTTCATGAGATTCAGAATATAACACGCGTCGGGCTGTCTGCTTGTCAGTCCCATATACGGATTGACACAAAGTAAATTGCAATTTAAATCATAGAAATATGGAAAATACTGTTTCTAAAACACTTTCAATTAAATTACTTTAGCAAACGAAAGCTTTTGTGTGCTTTAATAGCTTATTTATGTTAACCTACCTTGTTTGTGCTTAAGCAGTTTGTGTAAGTTCGAAGACACGTCGAGAATAAATGAAGGTTGTTATGGGATTGTATTATATTATAATGTGTTTTGAAAATTTTATTTTAAATGTTTGATTATGGAGTTTTACCTTAATTAAATTTCGTTATTACATCATAAGTAGTTAGTGTATCTTACTTATATTATACTAGCTGTGTCCGCGGTTACACCCGCGTAGTTCCCGATCCCGTGGGAATTTCGAGATAAAAAGTATCCTATGTTCTTCCCCGGACCATAAGCTACCCCTGTACCAAATTTCAAGTCAATCGGTTCAGTAGTTTAGCCGTGAAAAGGTAACAGACAGACAGGAGTTTTCTTCTTTGCGTGTCGACTCATATTTTTGAGGACCAGAACTCGGCCACCGATATAGCACTATCAGTGGCCTTGTAAAGGTCCTCACGTGTGCAGGCGTAAAGACACGCACGGCAAGTTATGGGAATTAGCCGTTGAGTCACAGACAGAGTTACTTTCGCATTTATAATATTATATAGTAAGGAATCATATTTAAATAAGGTTATTCCGGGAATAATTTGTTATTAATACCTACACATTATGCTTATTCAGGCTCTACCCTATACATTTATTTGCATTATTTCTAATCTCGTGTTCAATTTGTTACTCAATTTTGCGTAGACAATTTGCATGAGTATACAAATAGTTTATTACTTGAATAAAAATAATGATAGCCCATTATTTTTCTAAATTGGAATTGGGAAGGTGCGTACGTTTAAGTAAGGCACAGCTAAATAATTCTTTTACATTATCACTACATAGTATAAAACAAAGTCGCTTTCTCTGCCCCTATGTATGCTTAGATCTTTATAACTACGCAACGGATTTTGATGCGGTTTGTTTTAATAGATAGAGTGATTTAGTGGGAAGGTTTTTAGTATAATTTTATCTCCATATTCTTACGGGAACGGGAACTACGCGGGTGAAACCGCCGCTAGTACTTTTTAAAAGTATAAGTTAAAATAAACATAATGTATTGAAATACCTACTTAAAGTGGATTAATAAGAGAATATAAATAAAACATTCTTTAAATATCTAACATTAAATTAAAAATTTAAAAAACCCTTAACACAATTACTTTCAAACCCCCATAACTTTTAAACGGGTCAACCGATTTTCATCAAACATGTCTAAGAACACTAGCACGTAAGTCCCCTTTAATACAAAATAAATTGAAATCGGTTTATCCGTTTAGGAGCTATGATGCCACAGACAGACAGATACACACACACACACACGTCAAACTTATAACACCCCTCTTTTTGTGTCGGGGGTTAATAAATAGCAAAACTGTAAACAGTCTCTTACATTTCTAGTATTCCTAAGAAATGCACTTAAATAATTACTAATACTGCTAATTCAAACTTTGAATATCTAAGAGCAAATATTTGTTCACTTCAGAGAGAATTTAATAGTTATTTATGGTACAAGCGAGGTAAGTTGGTGATTACCTCCGAGGCGCTATTGAGGCCCGAGCCGTCAGGCGAGGGTCTGAAGATAGCCGAGGATAGTAATCATCAATACACGCGTGTACCATACAACGTTTTTCAACACATTTGCGAAGAAATTATTATTTTTCGCTAATAAATAATTAGTTTTTCTATTCGCGCGCATTCAACACAACAATGGTGATCGGCCAAAGACTAAAATAATATACTTATTAAAAAAAAATCGAATGAATGAATGAATGGAATCGACCATAGACCTACCAAAAGTAAGGCAACATACTAAAAATGTATGGACACTATTTTTTTGGTATCGAAACTTTTTTAAAAACAAAGCAATTAAAAAAAACAATCTTTAACTCACTAGTGAATAAAACGTGTCATTATTTAACTGTTTTTGTACAAATAAGAGCTCCTTTATGAGCAAGTGTGTTGAAAAATTAATTATCACTCGAGTACTTTGATATAAAAGTTTGCTAATATATTAAGAATCTTTAGGAATCTGAGTGAAACGTAAGCTTTTGATCCTTTTAAAGCATAACATGCTCACGGAGGAGAGATTTAATGTAAGGAAAAGTTTATTATGGAGGAGGAAGTTATTATTTTATGAACCGACTTTAAAAAAAGACCTTCGTCCTTCCCGGGACCATAAGCTGTGTACCAATTTTAATAAACAATCGGTTCAGTAGTTTAGCCGTGAAAAGGTAATAGACTTACAGACAGAGTTACTTTCGCATATAATATTTGTAAGGATTTATATTATACTAGCTGCGCCCCGCGGTTTCACACGCGTAGTTCCCGTTCCCGTTCCCGTAGGAATTTCGGGATGAAAAATTGATGTTGGCCGATTCTCAGACCTACTGAACAAACACCAATACCAACGTGTGGACAGTATAATTTTCATTGTCTGCCATCACTCGGCTCGTGTTTAGGCAGTGCCAATTTGACAATAACACAGTGTCAGTAATTCGTCAGTCAGTAAAAGTCAGTCTGAACAAAGACTTATCAAAGGATATATCAGCAATAATGACATATGTACGAACATTGACATTTATTGTGCCTATTTAAGTACAGCGTTATAACACACGACGCGTACATAAGCTATATAAATTAAATTGGCGAAATTTACGCCCGGGTTTACGTCAAGCAGCGTCAAAATTTAACGTTTCAGCCCCCCTAGACAAGTGGCAATTACATTAGACGTATAGAACAGAAAGTTCGTTTTTATGAATGAAATTGATATTTGCTTACGACTTGTAATTTTGCCGCGTTACGAAACGTGAAGTTGGAAGACAAGTGGTCATTTATCTATTCGTCGGATTTCGTCGCAAGGAAACTTCAAGGAAATGCCACAGTAGTACTTTTTTCATTCATCATGGTGAATTATTGATTTGTTTGATTCAAATTGTTCACGTTTGTGTCAATATTAATTTCAAAAAATATAATTATTAACATTTATTTTCCGTTTTATTGCTATTAATATTAAAGATTAAATTGTAGTTCATAGTAAAACCACAGATAATATTATACTAGTAAAATCAAAGTTCATAATTTGAATTGCACAAAGTTTATAAAATGTACAAAAAATTTAGTTTTTTAATAGATTATAATAGTAATAAATACTTGAATAATTATTTGACAGAATAAAAATAAATTTTAAAGTTAAATAAATTATGAACAAAATGTTTATTATTCCATGGCACAGAGATACTTTGTGTAATGTGTTCTGTGGCGAACTGGCGAACGCTCCAAATATATGCCAAATCCTCGCCCCGTGGCGCAATAGGTTGTCAATTGGTAGCCAAGTGTACAAAAACATAATGAACGCATAGTCTATTCGTTTAAAGGTAAAAGTCAGTGGTCTTGTCTAACGGTTTTATTGTTAGATACTTTGATTATATACTTGTCTAGATGCAAAATTGGCCGTACTAAAACGGGTCAAATAAAGTCTACTATATTTGGTAGACTCACTTCTTGTTTACATCAGTGTTATTTGAATGACTTATGGATAACGCTCACGAAAAATAATTATTTATGCCGGTTTGCGCTGTTAAATTATGTTATATTAGTTCAATTGAAGTTTATTTATTTTCTATTACAAATTACTATTTTACTTTATTTAATTAGGTATATTAACATTGACATAATACCTAATACAATAATAAACGAGCCGTACTCACACATATCCCGCAATTTGAGGACAATTATAACGCGTCGTTTGTTGGCATTACTCTATCTAGACAAATATATAATCAAAGGTTAGACATCATGTTATTAGAATTTATTATTTTCAAGAGCCAAAAGATGGCGTTGTAAAAAAAGGATGGTGTGATTTGACCATAGAGGTATTATACATTGTATATTATATTAGGGATTTGACGCCAGCAAAAGCCATAAGGAAACGAAACTTCAATGAAATAAATTATGTTTTACAACTTTAGAACTTAAAGAATATTATATACTTACTTAAATACTTAGAGTAAATATAAATACATAATAATTAAGGCATTAGGTAGATAGTTGCAGTTAAAACATGTTGGTAGCCTAGATTTTTAAAGATAATGTACACAGTTTTTATCATAATAAAGAATTAAATTACTTTGTTTGTTTATTTTTAATATTTATCAAAAACTAGAAGGTCAAAATACGAACACATAACATTCTTTTAATCGAAATTATATTATTTATTAGTTAATATCAAGATTCATGCAAACATTACTACAAAATTTGCAAATAAAGTATCGTCGCGGTTTTAGCGTTTCTCTCTTCTTAAGTTTTCTGCATGGTCCTAGCATGCGCTAAAATTCATACGCTCGCGGCCCGAAAACGTTTGTCGAACTGCCACTTGGCTGCCAATTTGTAATTTCTATTCACAAGCAAATGTCAAACTCATTTCATTTACTAACTTGCTATGTCAGTTGGAACGTTTTGTACTGTTTGACAATTGTAAAAAATGACGTGCACCAACGAAATCAAAGAAGTTAGCGCTGTTCTAGAGACGACGTTCGTTTGTGGAGAAAAGGAATAGACTGGGAGCGTTTGCCACTTGTCTAGGGGGGCTGACAACCTTTAATCAAATTCATGCTTTCGTGTGTTCTCGACGCTAGTTTTTGACGAAGTTATTTAAATGTTCTGAGGTTGAGTGGGTTAAATAGAGACATGGAAATAAGAATCTAATTTAACGGCCTTAGGTTAGAGTTAGTTGTTAGTAATTGAAAAGGTTTTATGAATTATTTTGATTTGTAGTTAGACTAAATTTTATTACATACTAGCAGCGCTTCGCGGTTTCACCCGCGTAGTTCCTGTCCCCGTGGGAATTTCGGGATAAAAAGTAGCCTATGTTCTTTCCCGGACCATAAGCTACCCCTGTACCAAATTTCAAGTCAATCGGTTCAGTAGTTTAGCCGTGAAAAGGTAACAGACAGACAGAGTTACTTAAAGGAAGGATTAGTAGCTGTATCCCGTGGTTTATATACTTACTAAATATTATCAATTGTTTCTCATAAATTACTTTATATATTGACAAAAACTTAAATTTTTTGCATTTACGGACCTAGTTTAAAAGATCTAAGCGTACAAATAGAGGGTGCACCTTGTTCCTTATACTGTGTAACGATATAAATAACATTAAATTAAAAATTTAAAAACCCCCACCACAATTACTTTCAAACCCCCATAACTTTTAAACGGGTCAACCGATTTTCATCAAACATGTCTAATAACATTCGCACGTAAGTCCCCTTTAATACAAAAAAAACTAAATTGAAATCGGTTCATCCGTTCGGGAGCTATGATGCCACAGACAGACAGATACACACACACACAGACACGTCAAACTTATAACACCCCTCTTTTTGCGTCGGGGGTTAAAAAACGTCTTATTCGCATATAAAACATGAAACATTAATATTGTCGTGACGTTTCGATCAGAATAGTGTAATGAATTAGTTCGCAAAAGTTTATGAAAACTAGAATGTTTACTAATGAATACGTGGCTTTAAACACGCAAAAGCTATTGGACCGATTTAGACGAAATGAGTTTTTAATACCCAGAAATACTCTAACTTCCTAAAAAAGGTAATTTTCCAGAATTCCTCCGGGAGAAAAAAGGGAATGATAAGGGTTAAAATGCGGAGTATAGCTAGATTACAATATTGTCTGGATAATCCTACTAATATTATAAATGCGAAAGTTTGTATGTTTGGATGTTTGTGAGTTTGGATGTTTGTTCCACTTTCACGCAAAAACTACTGTATCGATTTTGATTAAATTTGGTACACATGTTCCTTATAACTAGGAATAACACATAGGATACTTTTAATCCCGAAATTCCCATGGGATTGTGTATAACTAATCGTATGTTTTATTGTAACTTTTTGTAGTCACAAATCCTTCTAATAGATGGCGCTGTTACTTAATTTTTAACACACGTTGGTGAATTGTGCCGAGATTGTATGATACTACGAGCTACGCATTCTCATGGGAGCGGGTACTACGCGGGTAAACCGCGGGGCGCTGCTAGTATAGAATATGAACCAATCAAACCCAGTCACGTAGAGTAGTTGTGTCTGTTTTTTCTATAAAACATAAGTGTATTGAAAACCGACGTGTCACTGCATGCTAACTAGTTTTTAACCCCCGACGCAAAAAGAGGGGTGTTATAAGTTTGACGTGTCTGTTCGTGTGTGTCTGTCTGTGGCATCATAGCTCCCGAACGGATGAACCGATTTCAATATAGTTTTTTTTTTGTATTAAAGGGGACTTACGTGCCAGTGTTCTTAGATATGTTTGATGAAAATCGGTTAACCCGTTTAAAAGTTATGGGGGTTTGAAAGTAATTGTGTTGAGGGTTTATAAATTTTTTATTTAATGTTATTTACGTTTCAGCAGAAAAACGTAGGTAGGATGTATGTAAATTGATATAAAAATGAATTCCTATCTCGGATCCTTAGTACACGCTCATACAATTTGTATCTAGTAACTTGTTATTTAAATAAATACCAAGTTAAAAAGAAATAGACTGTTTGCTTTATTAAATTCTCGTTGTCTGACATTCAAAGCCTTTTGAAATAAACTAGCCTATTTACATTTAACACACAAACAAATTTCTACAAAAAGCCTTGATTCACACCTTCCATTTAAACTAATGTTTTCCACACTACAATCAAGGAATCATTTCTCTTCTAATCATACAGTTTATTTTAATATGCCATCTTTGAATCACGTACTTATTTTGCGTTTTTATTAATTAGGATTATATCAATAAAATTATTAATATGATACCAACCTGTTCTTCAACATCAGCCACGTCCCGTCCGTTGGTAATACTATTCTCCAATGACAGTGTGGTCTGCACAATGAGTGCTAATATCGGTATGAACGGCAGCAGGAGAAGTCTCCATAACTGGCAGTTCCTACTCCTGCACCAGCGGCGGAGCTTGCTGCAGTTCCTCTCGTCAGGTTTTGAATTTGGAGCTGGAAGAGGAAGGAAATGTTAGTTGAAATTAACATAACATAATCATTTATTACATCATCTCAAATATACGTGATATATGAAGTTAGGGTTTAAACTAGACAGACGGACTGTCCGTCTGTCTAGTCTGCTGTCACAGCAATCCAACCGCAAATTGCAGTTCAGCTGCAGTTTCAATGGGTCAATAGACTGAACTCCTATTTGCGCTTGGATTGCAGTACGTCTTTTCTAGCTAGAGCTTAAAAGGTAACCTTAAGGTGGCCATTGACGAGTTAGTTGAACTGATCAGTCCAGACATAAAACTGTCGCATCACTCCAAAAATTTTAGGCCAACTAGATTTTCCCACTAGAATCTGGAATCGGTCCGGTGATTGACGACCGTTTGGACGCCAGTTCAATTAATCAGTCAAACTGACTCTTCAATGACCACCGTAAGGTTTGATTTTCGTCCAATACAAAGCTTTTTTGAGCGTGGACAGTATATAACTGTTTGTCTTGATCTGAGTGTTTTCTGTTTAATATAAGTATGTAGAGTAAGAAAACACATAAAATACTTTTTATCCAGAATTTCTGACGGGATTGGGATTTCAGCGGGAAAAATCGTGGGGCTTAACTATATTTAACTTACCATCAATATCAATCCTAAGCATAACCTTTCTCAGTACATAATACGCCAGAATATGAGGTAAACATAGTCTAACACCAATATCTAAGAGACCACTTTGCACAGAGATAATTTTCAAATTAGGAATCATTTATTAAAAAGTTTGTTCAATTTTTAAACGAATTAGAAGTCATTGGATTCTAATTTTGAAATTAAATGACGTCAAGCACGCATGTGATCTATGAAATTTGTAAATAAGTTTAAAAAGTTATTTAAAAATCTAAATGTTTTATTTTGTGTTAAAATAGTTGTTGTTTTTTAATTATTTATTGTAATCACTCAATTTTACACTTTATTTCCATTAACATAATGTATTATTTTGTAAACACACATAACTTATGTAATACGTTTACTTGACAGCCTCATGGGATTTTACTGAGATAAAAGTTAAATCTAACAAAAGTCAAACAAGTTAGGAGGTACAGACAGAGATAAAAACCTTTTGTGTATATTTAATTCCTTATATTTGCAGAGCAAGATCTTGCCTTGTATGGTATATAGTATATTTACACGTTCTTTTAGGGTTTCGTATCCAAAGGGTAAAATCGGGACCCTATTACTGAGACTTCGCTGTCCGTCCGTCCGTCCGTCTGTCAGGCTGTATCTCAAGAACGGTGATAGCTAGACAGTTGAAATTTTCACTGGTAATGTATTTCTATTGCCGCTATAACAAATACTAAAAACAAAATAAAATAAATATTTAAAGGAGGCTCCCATATAACAAAATTTTTTTGTCGTTTTTGGTACGGAACCCTTCGTGCGCGAGTCCGACTCGCACTTAGCCGGTTTTTTTAGAGCTAAGTAAATACTGTTATATTCAATTTGTATTTTGTAACTTAGTTTGAGAAAATCAGTCTGGGTTGATATTCAAATGGCAATCCAACAGATATTAAATGTTTATAGATGGTTGTTACTTTTCCACTTAAAAACGGCTGAACCTATTTAGGTGAAATTTGGTCATATAATAATCAGAAATAACAAAGATACCTTTTTTGTTATTAAAAGTACATTTTAATTAATTAATCTTATTCTTATTCTTAATTAAGTAGGAAATGCGTACGTACCGTTTATTATCGATATTTATACTTTTTTCCAAAATTCCTTTTTGATTGGGATAAAATTTTTACTTGATGAAATTTTGGAACGTTTCTCTTTTAAACTACTATTATACTATATCTTCTAAACTTTATCAAAATCGGTTCACTAATATATTCATGGCACAACGACCGACAAACAGAGTTATATTTGCATTTGTAATCTGACCGTGTCGGAGCCTATTAATCTCGGCCGGTTAGATACAAACCATCATCTATTATAATCCTTCTATTTATACATGATACTATTTACAGGGAAAAAAACAAGTAGACATGATACTACGTCTGAAAATTTAAGGAATAGCAAAAAAAAATACTGATCGTTAGGGACTAGACATATTTACTTATTCAGCTCCATTCAGCGTTTGTCCATACAAAACAACGATTTTGTATGGAGACGCGTATGCATGCGTACGTATCCATTCAGCTGAATCGTATCCATACAAAATCGTTGTTTTGTATGGACAAACGTTGAATAGAGCTGAATAAATATGTCTAGTCCCTAAAATTGCGTTCGATAAAACCTGTACAAGAATTTTACAACAAAATGCCTGAAACGGGAATCGAACTGAAAATATTAAAGGATTGGCCTGTGGCACCTACTCTAGAGTCAAATGGTCTAGAGGCAAATTCATTATTGTAATAATATCTTTACTAAGTACCTAATAGAAAATCACTGAGGAGAAAAAAACAGTGAGGAATTGATTGTATCATTGTCAAAACACTTGTGTATATGTCTGTACCGGAACACCAAACATTATTTACCTAATATGTAATATGTTTCTCAAACTGTGTACATTCAGCATGTTTGTGTATTTATTATAGTGGATATAATAATTCGTGTTCAATGAATATCAGTTGGTATTTGGGTTTTGTTGTTATTATCTAATAATGTGAAAAATTCGGTTTAGTAGACTTAGGGCTTATTTCACGACCTTCAAGTTAAGATACTCACCAAAGTTTTGTCTCTTTCTTATTTTATATCAAGTGACAAAGACAAAACCTGTGAGTAATTACTTGGAACTTTACTTGAAGATGGTGAAATAGGCCCTTAGTGCTATCAATTGAGCGTCGATGGCATAGTGAGCTTTGACTTCCCTTCCCTGAAGAAGGTGCTGGTTTGATCAAAGCTAAAGCACTGTCGTAATTCACATGAAATATCGTACGTTGACCTGTAGCTATCTATCTCTGTCGCACCTGCGTTACAATGCGTCCCGCTCGCCATTGCATCCGGGGGACTATAGTGCCAAAGTGTTTTCCATTTTCAAATTCTTATGTATGATTTTTCGTTGCTCTTACGTTGAAGGAAATCTGCACACACCTGCACAAATTTCTAAGGTTGTGTGTGAGCACTTGACCAGCGTAGTTGACTAAGCCCGATCGCCCTAATTCAGGGTAGGCTTGAGTCCCTCGGTGCGGACTAATGGCGATAATGAGCAAAGTCACTAGCAGTGACTTTGCTCATTTCTCTTGTGAACGTAAAGGTGGCCATTGACGGGTAAGTTTAACTGATCATTTGAACTGGCGTCCATACAAAAAGGTAAAAAAAGTTTCAGGCGAACTAGATTTCCCCACTGGAATCGCTCCAGTAATTAATGGTCTAGGCACATTTATTCAGCTCCATTCAGCGTTTGTCCATACAAAACAACGATTTTGTATGGAGACGCGTACGATTCCATTCAGCGGAATCGTGTCCATACAAAATCGTTGTTTTGTATGGACAAACGCTGAATGGAGCTGAATAAATGTGTCTAGTCCCTTAATTACTGTAGCGATTCCTGTGGGGAAATCTAGTTCGCCTGAAACTTTTGGAGTTACGGCATAGTTTTAGGTCTGGACTGATCAGTTCAACTGACTCGTCAATGGCCACCTTAAGATTTCTATTATGAATTCAAAACATTTTTGTCGTGATCGCAGTTTATTCTATTCAATTCTTATTGAATAAAAGTATGTTATTGTCCGTTTTCTAATATCCTTAATACAAACTTTGCTTATTTTGGGACTATGTAGTGATGTGTTCCGAATATTTATTTATTCAGGACAATATTATTTTCCATTTTTTGGGTGTGCCGCTTTACGGAGAATACCCAAAGGTTTTGTTGATTTTTCACGACTATTATCCTAATCGGTAAAGGGTTTACAAAGTGTTTACGGATAGACACATCCTTTGTGACTGAAGTTTTTCCGTTTAATATTTTCTTTTTGATACATAACTCTACAAAGCTTGTGTACTATGAACGGATTATCTTCTTATGTGCTAAGGATTTTATTTCTACAATGGAAACTAGAAAACGTCAAAGAAAAATTTAAATTTAGGATAGATAGAAATGTTCATACTCAGAAATGTTTGTCTTGAGCGGAAATCGAACCCGTAACATTTAGCATAATAACAGACATAACATAACATAATCATCCACTACATCATCTCATTATAGTAACTGACCCCTAACTAATTTCGAAACTTGTATCTAGGGTACTAGAAACTACGCACACACTCATTCACACGCACCCAGACCGAGACAAACATTTGTGGTTCACACAAATATTCATCCCGCACGGGAATCGAACCCGCAACCTTACAGATGGCAGTCCGACATGGTGACCACTCTGCCATCGAGGTCGTCATGTTCAGTTCAGTTCATGCATACAAAAATTTGTCTTCAACGTGAACCGAACCTGTAATCCTTGATATAGCAGGCAGGTTCTCTACCAACTATACCACTTAGTCATCTTAATTTTATAATAATTTAAAGTCAACAAATAGAAAAGAGAACTCTATGTATTTTACAGTTTAAACCTCGTCTTTGCTTTCAGAGTCAGTTCATTCCACCGTTATAATCTTTTCAACTATATTACAAAGACAAATATTAGCTGCCGAAATGAAATGAATAAAATAAATTACTATCTGTTCAAGACAACCTTCTTTAACAGTTGTTTTCATTACTTAATTAATATCTTAATTAAGGGTTCGAGTTGTTTTGGTCAAGCAGGGTTTGAGATAAAAGAGAATTACTATTTAACAAGCTTTTGTTGAAAGCCTTTGTGTGTGGAACTAATCTGGTAACTCAATTGTACCGTAGTTATCCTCAATATTGAGATGAAATTTTGTTTGTAACTGCAAAGCAGGCATAGCTGTGCCCTATGAGAGACCTAGGTCTCTCACTCATCTATATCTAATATATAAAATTCTCGTGTCACAGTTTTCGTTGCCATACTCCTCGGAAACGGCTTGACCGATTCTCATGAAATTTTGTGAGCATATTCAGTAGGTCTGAGAATCGGCCAACATCTATTTTTCATCCCGAAATTCCCACGGGAACGGGAACGGGAACTACGCGTGTAAAACCGCGGGGCGCAGCTAGTATGTATATAAAAGAAAGTCGTGTTAGTTACACTATTTATAACTCAAGAACGGCTAAACTGATTTGGCTAAAAATTGGTGGAGAGGTAGCTAAGAACCAGGAGAAGGACATAGGATACTTTTTATCCCGAAATTCCCACGGGAACGGGAACTACGCGAGAGAAACCGCGGGGCACAGCTAGTTAATGATATTAGTACAAGTGAGAAGGAATCATTTTTAAATTTGTTTATATCTTTAAATGTAGTTACAAATTATTTGACGTGGTCATCGAGACATTACTTCCCGTGGTAGTTACAAATAAACTGTGTTACGGTGAAGTAAGGCCTCTCAAACCACGTTCACAAAAATATATAACTAAATTAAATAGATACCTTATAAACTAACATATACTAAATATTTATATACTTAAATCTACAAGTTTATAATAGGCAATTAATGATAATTAAAGTTAATGAATGTTGGTGATATCAAATGCGAGTCATCTTTGAAAATACAGTTATAACTAACAGCGCCCCGCGGTTTCACCCGCGTAGTTCCCGTTCCCTTGGGAATTTCGGGATAAAAAGTATCCTATGTTCTTTCCCGGACCATAAGCTACCCCTGTACCAAATTTTAAGTCAATCGGTTCAGTAGTTTAGCCGTGAAAAGGTAACAGACAGACAGACAGAGTTACTTTCGCATTTATAATATTAGGATTTGCATCCCTCGCACCCATAATTGAATCGAGGACCTTGCCAGGCGTGCAAATGCCACTCGATCGCCGATTCTATATATAGTTTGTGAGAATGGATCGTATATCCTACTAATATTATAAAGGCGAAAGTTTGTATGTATGGATGTTTGTTACTCTTTCACGCAAAAACTACTGAATGGATTTTAATGAAACTTTACAATAATCTTGCTTATACATCAGAATAACACATAGGATACTTTTTATCCCAAAATTCCCACGGGAACGGGAACTACGCGGGTGAAGCCGCGGGGCGCTGCTAGTATATTATATACATAATATGAATGTATCCTATTACGTCACGCAAAAGACCGATTTGGGTTGCTTCACGTAAATACGGACATCCCACAAACCCAAATTGCCTTGAAAACCCGAAAAAGGAGAAGCATTGGATTTATCAACGGAACACTGAATTAACTGAAGTAAATATTTCATGAATATTTTCAACTATTTAATTCAAGTCAAAGACACAAATGTCCAAAAGATGAGCGGTCAAAAAAAATGATTTGAATAAAAATGTTACCAAGCAAAAATAATATAAAGACAAACGTTCATTCATTTATGCTATTGAACATTTGTGTCACTTGAAATTAACCTCATTATTTTAAATTAAAAAAAAAACGCCATAGTTTTATATTGTCTTGTTTAGGAGTATCTATGCTTGCCAAACTTGAGGAACCGGGTTCAATCCCTGGGTCGAGCGATATATATTTTTTTAAATGTGGCTAGAATTTGCGATCACCATCGCGCATTGTGCATTGTGCAAGCGTTGTAATTACGATTCTGTCTTCACAATGTATTAATATCATCAGTGAAAGAGAACTTTAAGTAGAAATAATAAGAAAAGTGTTATCCTATAACTATAATATTATAAATGCGAAAGTAACTCTGTCTGTCTGTCTGTTACCTTTTCACGGCTAAACTACTGAACCGATTGACTTGAAATTTGGTACAGGGGTAACTTATGTTCCGGGGAAGAACATAGGCTGCATTTTATCCCGAAATTCCTACAGGAACGGGAACTACGCGGGTGAAACCGCGGGGCACAGCTAGTTCTACATATTCTTAAAATAGACATTTTTATTAGTGTAAGTTAATATAAAATCACTTCATTTTTAGATTGTAACTATTAAGAATCTACTTTATGTGGTTTCGTAAGAAGAAAATAAATGAAAGTAAAGTCTTTGTCTTGCAGTGGTATGTTACGGACTGATACTTTATACTTAAAATTAACACAAATAAAATTGTTAGAGAAACTTTTGCCCTAATATAACAGACTGATATACTGAATTTTTTTTTTTACTTCCTATATTAATTAATAAGTTAATAAAAAATAAAAAGAAACTTACCCATAACTGCCCACAGTTGAAACAAACAAACTTAAAAACAGTACGTTCTTATTTAATCTTCATGAAACGCGACCGCCCTGGCCGGGGGTTGAAACGCGACTGGGGGTTGTTCGAAACTTACTGACAACTGTTGTGTGTATAAACAAACATATCTACTTGTTTTGTTTGTATTTAGTTTATTATAATTATACGGTGACCTATTTAATAGGGGTTTAGAGAAAGAAGGGTAAGTATATAGAAATGTTGAAATGAAATGAGATGTTGTCAACTTTAAGTTTGATCATTTTATTTTGAGGATTCGTTTGATGTGATTTATTATTAATTAAATGTATGATGTTTAGTTTAGTGTTCTGGTAAAATAATACAGAAGTGTACAATTGCTTTTTAATAATCTTGTACGTTAATCTGCTTGCCTTACAGATTTTTTATTCGATGCATTAGTTGATGCATAGTAATTTTATACCAATAACGTTTTGTAAAATATTTAATAAGACTTATTTGGGATATTTTTCATGTAAGTAGATTTTTTTAAAGACTAAAGCAGTTTTTGGATGATTTTGTAAGTAAAAGACGAATAAACTAAATAAAAGCTTGAAAAAACAATATTCATAAAAACATTTAATGTACTTATATACAAAATATCTTACATAATTTACTTACAATAATACATAATAACTTATATTAACTAACTATTTACAGCCTAATTAAAATTTGTAGTTTAAAAATAAACTATTTTTTCTTTAGTAAGTGATGTGAGGTTACATGGGCCATACAAATTTATATTTTCGTTTTTAAATGGGCCATAATCACCATGCTTACCTAATATGTGAGTATCAAATAAATATTTACAGAAATTTATATATAACGCACGAGAATCGAACCCGCAATCTGTAATATTCTGGGGATGGTGCTCACAGAAAAATCAAACAATATTTCCAATTTTTTTTACAGTCACTATGTTATATAATCGTCAAAGAGCTTACATAAGTAGACTTATGACTCATTAATTTCTAAATAACACAAATAAAATAACTAAGTTTAGGTACTGGTATCATCACTGGGAAATAATTCCAGTTTCAGTGGGATTATACTCGTAAGGAGTCCTTATCAAGGACCAAGAATCGCACGACTTTATTTCTCATGAAACTTGACAGTCTGTCATTGTACATGCCACTATAAGTCAATTAACACATTACACCCTAGAACTGCTCTTACTATACCAAAAATATTTCACACGCACAGAAGACACTAAACAATTCTTTACACAAATTCTTGATTGAGTTCAAAGTCTTACACATAACACAACGGCTTACAGTTAGCCCACAAATGTAGCTTGTAACTCCGGTCTTGCATATATTACACATGGCTAAATCAACCAGCTTCTCGCAAGGAGTTATAGCTAGACCCATAGCCTACAGTTTTAACTCGCAAGGTTATAGCTGTAATAGAGAAACAAGGTTATCCAATGGAGAACACGTACTGGGAAGCGCAGTGTGGGACGACCGCCTCCCAATGGGCGGATGACATGTAAAGGTTGAAGGAAACCGCTGGATGCAGGCCGCAATCAACCGTCCCCGCTGGAATCATTGGAAGGCCTATGTCCAGCAGTGGACTACCATATTAGCTGATGATGATGATGATGGCTAGTCCAAATGGCTTATAACTCGCAAGCCATCAGCCCCGGTCCCATGCATGCAGCGTAAGCTATAGCATGTGGAATGTAATTCTGTTCGTAATTCCCCGTGAAGAGATGGGCCCAGGGTCCAGTGGCGTATACTGCAACGTCCTCGCCTCCGTGGGTCTCGCGAGCCATCGGTACTAGAGCTGGGTAGGTGTAGTTTACACTTTCTGGAATGATAATAAAGTTTTTTTTTATTTCTTGGTGGTCTAATTATTGCTTGAGGCAAGAAGAGAAGAAAAATGCAAGACGAAAAATTCATCAATAACTATGATTAACTATTAAAGCTTACGAGGTTGTAGGGGGTAATCTCTGAGTCTATAGAAAAGATTTTGAACATTTTTCCAATAGCAAGCTATATTATTCGAGAGTACGCTACATTTTATCCCCGTATTCAAACGGGAACAACGAGGATGAAATCACAGGGTGCTGCTAGGTTTTTGTAAGTGAAGATGCTTCTAAATTATAACAAACTAGCAGCGCCCCGCGGTTTCACTCGCGTAGTTACCATTACCGTGGGAATACAGGAATAAAATGTATATGAGTAAAATGCCTATGTCACTCGCTGATAATATAGCTTTCCATTAGTGAAAGAATTTTTAAAATCGGTTCAGTAGATCCCGAGATTACCCCTTACAATTTTACAAATATACAAACACACAAACTTTCTTCTTTATAATATTAATTATAGATATTAATTATAGATTATTAAGTATAGATTAAAATACTGACCCAATCTGTCAAATCTGACGTTGTGTCTAAAGAAGTTACTGTGAGGTTTGTAGCCCGGTCCGTTAGAGTAGCTGAGGATCGTGTACGGAAGATTGTCCGTTGTGTTTATCTGAAAATACAGTTATATCAATAACGATATTGTTTGTGAAAAACTTTGTGCAAACCTAAGTGACTCACTGGACTGCTGGTGTAGATCAAATCAAATCAAGAAGTTTCTTCTTCTTCAGAGCCTTTATCCCACGTTTAGTTAAGGTCAGCTGCTAGTTTAACTAGATTTGGAATATCAGTTTTTTGCGAGGAGCAAATGCTACACCTTCACAACCCAAAAGGCTATACGACATCATTGGTTAAACCATGATTATGTTAATTTTTTATAGCTCTAACCCAAATTTCAAAGGGATACTCTTTTTTGAAAAGAGATTTTAACAAACAGCACACTCAACTTTCTTTAAAAGATTCTTAATACTCACTCTACTAGCTAAACCAAGAATATCACTGCCTCGTTTGCTGTACCCGTTGTAGGTCATAGTGTGACTATGATCAGCTGTGACGACGACTAATGTGTCTTCCAAATTAACTAGCTTTAGTGTAGCTTCAACAGCTTTAGCTAGCTCTGCAGTCTCGTCTAAAGCTTTACGTGCCTTTGTTTCATGATGAGCTGTGTCGATTCTGCCACCTTGATAATTTAGAAAATATAAGACTAATCGTATTTTTTACGTAAACTTCGATTTATCATCAGCTCATATAATGTCCCGAGGGGCTCGAGCCTACCCTGAATTAGGGTGATTAGTTGGTTGACAAAGAACCACAAAATTCTATTCAGTATTTTGAAATTCAATTAAAGCTTTTGAGGTTTCAAATTCATACAGGAGTAATTGAATGAATGAAGTCACTTTGAAAAGAAGACAAAATATATCTCAAAAAATAAATAAATTACGCCATAATCATATTATTCATACAACCTAATTTGAACCCACATTACAAAACATTAGAATTGCCTTTTCAACGTAACAATTCAATTCCGAATTTAACAAAGGAAACCATAAATCTACGACAGGAACCATAAATTCACTCACCCTCTATAAAGAGAACATAACCTCTTCCTTTACCAGATAATATCTGGATTGCTTTCACTGTCATTTCAGAGAGAGTTGGATCCTCATCTTTAGCTTCTAGATGATAAGGCAGATGGTCTTGAGCAAATAAACCTAGTACACTACTAACGTCTCTAGGATTCAATTTTAGAAGTCCACTCCTTGAGTAAACGTATTTAGCATCTAAGCCTAAAGCTTTTTTGGACTTTACCCACTGTCTGATCAGGTTTAAACCGTCGCTTCTGTATCCATGATTCCCTTCGTCATCTGTTTCATTTTTTGGGTATAAGTTCATTCTTCCACCTCCTAGTATTACCTGGAAATTACATAAGATCTGTAAGTACTTATATTATATTTTATCATAAACTAGCTGTGCCCCGAGGTTTCACCCGCGTAGCTCCCGATCCCGTGAAACTTTCGGGATACAACGTAGCCTATGTTCTTTCCCGGACCATAAGCTAGCCTTGTACCAAATTTCAAGTCAATCGGTTCAGTAGTTTAGCCGTGAAAAGGTAACAGACAGACAGACAGAGTTACTTTCGCATTTATAATATTAATAATATAGTTAGGATTAGGATAAATAAGCTGTCCAGTTATCTAATTTGATAATAGGAAAGATAAAGAATAGGATTTTTCAATGGATTTTTTCAGTCAAAAAAATCTATAGTACTTTACCGTTTTTAATTACATTGACAATATAGGTTACTTTAATTTCAAAATTACCTCAAGATGAAAATTTACGGGAACCAAATCTAGTTAAAAATATTTAGAAAACGGACAGAAAATACTATTAACAATTACTTACATCAATCTGACTGCCAACTCGTCCATTGACGAGCTGCTGAGCTATATCCGGGCAGCCCTTCGCTCGCGGCGGCATGTCAGTGTCCGACTCCCATCGCCGCTCTGCACTGTGCGCGTACGCAGCCGCTGGCGTTGCGTGTGTTATACGCGTTGTGGTTACTAGACCTGCAAATAAACAGGGAGATAAATTACGAGCAGATATTATAATCGTTAGAAAAATGCATCAAAATATTATTAGGGCCTATTTCACTATCTTCAAGTAACGTTCCGAGTAAGTACTTACAAGTTTTGTCTTTGTCACTTGACACACAGTAAGAAATAGTCAAAACTAACTTTACTTGGTGAGTAAACTTAATTGAAGGTCGTGAAATAGGCCCTTAGTGTTACAATAGGTGGCCTTAACAGCAGAAGCGGTATTTTTCGGGTTGCCATTGGATAGAAAATGTCGTGTCATAATAATGAACAAAAGCAGGCATAATACTATTTAAGGATTGAGCAAATAATATTTTTGTGTATACTTAATACTTTATCGTTTCAGTACATACACACTACAATATATATATTTAAACCAGCACAACCTGCTTTTGTTAATCTGAAAATGAACAGTGTTTTAGATCTGTTCGATAATAATTTCTACTCTTATAGGAAAACAGTGAAGGATATCCTATTTCAACTTCCCAGGTCGAATGATTAATAGTTTTTGACTGTCAAGCATAAATGAATATTATTGTTCTTCATTTTATATGTTTCTCTTTCTTTTATGCGTACTGATGTAACACGTTTTCAATTAAGTTAATTGTAACCCTTCCCGTTATGTGCGACATTAAATAATTAGTTTTTTCAGATGCACATATTTTTGAGATACAACTTAGGTTAAGAACTGATTGTAATTTATTCTAGATTTTAAGAGTTGTATTTTGTTTTGTGCGATAAATAAAATAAAATAAATAAATCACTTAGGGGCTAACCTACAAACACATATTCGGGCCGGCATAGTCGGTTCCGCTGTATTTACTGAACAACAAAGCCAACCCAAAGTAATGACTGTTCCGTTTCATGCCGGTCCCAATATATGTGTAGCTACCCTAAACAGTTACGATATATAAATATGAATTCAATTTTGTACCAACCAGTTCGTTTCCCAGCTTTCTGTGCCCAGTCCAGGAGTCCTGTTATAGAATAAAAGCCAGTTTTCTGCGCGTCACAGTCTCCTCGTTTCACTGACGCTGTGACCCCGACTGTACCGCTGTTCACTTTGACACCACTCAGGTAGGCTGTTCCGCTGCACGCTGAGTCAGCCACGTTGCTGTCAACGCAGTAGGTCTGAAGTTTTAAAAGAAGAGATAAAGTTCTGTCCTTCCATAACAGTATAAGTCTGAGTTGACACGCAAAGATAGACCCGGAGACAAGACACATCATCATTATATTTATTTATTTAAGGAACATCACCAACACATGTAATTAGCATTGGCAGTTACACAGGGTATAGTAAAAAAAGTTCTGATACACATGTCATTTTGTATAAATAATACACATATAGGGTTGATAGAAAACCACCCTCTCGTGACCACGATCGGTGTAACCCGGTCGAAACGTCGAGGTAAATAATAATTATGTTATACGCGATTAAGACCTGTAAATTATGTAATCTATATACAGGGTGTCCGGGCATCAATGTCGGATACTTTAAGGGGGTAAAATATGGTATTTTTTATCGACAAATCACGATTCCAATTTTCTCTAGCTACCTCCATTACAAAATGGCAGCCATTTTGTTTTTTTCAATTCGACGCGCGGGTGCTTGTACTGATTTAGTCATTGCTATCCATGTAAACGTCTTAGGAAGATGAAAGATGTCTCATTTGAAAGTAAATAATGTAGGGTATTATTGAATGTAAGATTTTATTCCATATCTTAATTATTAAATACCAAAAAATCATTACAAAAATAAAACTCAATAATTTTTTACAGATTTTTTCTGCATTTTTTTAACTTTTGTTAAAATTTGACCCATTAACCTACGTTTTTCATCTTGTTTTTTGATAGTACAGAATATTTACTTAAAAAAGAATCATACATCTTATAGCCTTATGTATGATAGTTCTAAAGTTACGATGGTTTGAATATGATCCTTAGCCAAGAAAATCGTCTCGTATTGCGAGGAGTGCTCGACGTGCTCGCCCATGGGACTGCGTTGTTGGGATTATCTGACTTGGACTATTATTTAGTCCGTCTTAGTGAAGGTAATTAATAAAAAAATGCTACATTTTATTCCATATCTTTATCAAAAAATAACAAAGAGGATGATAAAAACAAAAACAATTATGTGTTTTCGTATATTTTTTAGATTATTTGTCTTTTTCTTAAAATATGACCATTAAGCTACTTTTTTCTTTGTTTTTGATAGTACAGCATATTTACTTAGGGTATCTATGCTAGTTCAAATGGTTAGACAGTTTGAATATGACCCTTAGCCATACAGTCCCACGGACGAGTAACCCTAAGAATGCGAGGCGATTTTCACAGTTAAGGGTCATATTCAAACCTCCGTAACTTTTGAACTATCATACATAGGGCTATAAAATGCATGGCTTATTTTTGAGTAAATATCCTGTACTATTAATAAACAACAAAAAAAAAATAGCCTAATAGGTCAGTTTTTAAGAAAAAGACAAATAATCTAAAAAATATACGAAAACACATAATTGTTTTTGTTTTTATCATTCTTTGTTATTTTTTGATAAAGATATGGAATAAAATGTAGCATTTTTTTATTAATTACCTTCACTAAGACGGACTAAATAATAGTCCAAGTCAGATAATCCCAACAACGCAGTCCCATGGGCGAGCAAGTCGAGCACTCCTCGCAATACGAGACGATTTTCTTGGCTAAGGATCATATTCAAACCATCGTAACTTTAGAACTATCATATATAAGGCTATAAGATGTATGATTTTTTTTAAGTAAATATTCTGTACTATCAAAAAACAAGATGAAAAACGTAGGTTAATAGGTCAAATTTTAACAAAAGTTAAAAAAATGCAGAAAAAATCTGTAAAAAATTATTGAGTTTTATTTTTGTAATGATTTTTTGTTATTTTATAATTAAGATATGGAATAAAATCTTACATTCAATAATACCCTACATTATTTACTTTCAAATGAGACATCTTTCATCTTCCTAAGACGTTTACATGGATAGCAATGACTAAATCAGTACAAGCACCCGCGCGTCGAATTGAAAAAAACAAAATGGCTGCCATTTTGTAATGGAGGTAGCTAGAGAAAATTGGAATCGTGATTTGTCGATAAAAAATACCATATTTTACCCCCTTAAAGTATCCGACATTGATGCCCGGACACCCTGTATATAAAAATAATACCCGTTTTCCTTGGTCACGGCATCACGCGTGAATGGCTGGACCGATTTCACTAATTCTTTTTTTGTTGTATTTGTTATTATTAGGAGAAGGTTCTTATGTAAAAAAATCTGGAAAATCAACGGGAAAATTGGACCCGTACGAAGCCGGGGCGGGCCGCTAGTAATGGATAAAAAACCAGACCATGACTAACAGACATTTTCACGCACACAATCGTTTATCATCCGGGAATCGGACCGGTAACCCGTAGCTTAACACGCAGGGACTACACCAATTGGTCGAATTACGACTTCAATGTTACTCTGACCGTAGACACGAGACTGTTTGCAAGCTTTTAAAATCAGATCGGTGAAGTTTGTAAGGGTGTCCATTGACGAGTCAGTTAAACTGATCAGGCCAGATATAAAACTGTTGCTTCACTCCAAAAATTTTAGGCCAACTAGATTTTCCCGCTGGAATCTGGCATTTTTGGATGGACGCCAGTTCAACTGATCAGTTAAACTGACTAGTCAATAGTAATCTACAGAAAAAAATATAATCACCTTCGCCAGCCCCGTGTAAGGAAACGCTTCGAAACTGAGCTTGATTTCTTCGCCCATGAATCCAAACTTCTGACCGAGATAGGCGCGAGTAGCGGCTAATGTCGCCAAACTCATACCGTCACCGACGAAATATATTACGTTCCTTGCTATATCCTTGTTGAGTGGGGCGTAAATCTGAAATTAAATGGAAAATAAAAATACAGTGAATTTGAAAACTTCCTCTTTTTTTTAGGTCAGCTAATAATATGGCGAATTTTTTACATGAATTTAAGACAGATATAGTTACCCTTTTTCTTTCCTCTTCTGCATATGTGAGAGAGAGGTATTTAACCTGCTGTGGGATCTTCCAAATCGATGCTAATACTATATTTTATCAATTGGTGAGTGTAAAAATATCTGAGGGGGGGAAGTTTCTGATACAGGTTAAGGGCTAGATGTTTTAAAAAGATAATGTAAAGACGAACAGATAATATTTTACCTCAATATTTTGATATCAAAGATCTACCAAAAACTAAAATATTCTAAGCCAAAAATATTCCTGCCATATTTCAGAACTATTAATTTCAGTGGATATATTGTTTACAGTAAATTAAACCGTCTTATTTACTGTAACCACATCATTGTCTTTTTCTAGCAAATATGGTTATACTAGCCCTGCGGTTTTACCCACATAGCTCCTGATCCCGTGGGAATTTCGGGGTAAAACATAGCCTATCTCATTTCCCGGACTACAAGCTACCCTTGCACTAAATTTCAAGTCAATCGGTTCAGTAGTTTAATCAGAAAAGGGAACAGACAGACAGACAGAGTTACTTTCGCATTTGATTTGCTAGTAGAAAATCAGTAAAAGTTGACAAGTCAGTTTAACTGATAAGTTGAACTGGCGTCCATCCAAAAATGGTCGTCAATCTCTGGACCTGTTCCAGATTCCAGTGGGGAAATCTAGTTGGCCTAAAACTTGCACACTGAAACTTGAGTGACGGCACGGTTTTATGTCTGGACTGATGAGTTCAACTGACTTGTCAAAGGTTTAACTGATCAGTTGAACTGGCGTCCATCCAATAATGGTCGTCAATCACTGGACCTGTTCCAGATTCCATTGGCGAAATCTAGTTTGCCTAAAACTTTTGGAGTGACGGCATACTTCTATGTCTGGACTGATCAGTTCAACTGACTTGTCAAGGGTCTTAAGAAGTATTCCACGTACCTTAGAGCGTAACGTCCACTGCGCTTGCCGATTCCAATTATCTTTATCGGTCTCATCAAATATACCTTTTGCTGGAAGTGTAATAAATAAAAGATTAAATACTGTGGTTTTATTAAATCCGCCGTGAAAATGTGACCTACTTTTATGTTTTATTGTGCTTGCTTTGTTAGTAAAGTTTTATATTGGAACAATATTTAAAATAGGTACATTTATTTAGTTTGGGCCTGGTTAAAGAAGCATTTTATGAATGACAAAGAGTTTACAAAAACAAGAAGACTTAAAATTAATTACAATTTCTTAATTAAGTATACTTACTTTAAAAAAAATATATAATAAAAATAAAGACCCAAGAAACATACTGACAAAATATATTAGAAAAAGAATACAATATAGTTTTAGAAATCCCTAAAAATTAGCACCACAATTGGTGGAAATGCCACTTAATCTCGTAATAGACAAAATTGGGTATACTACTACTCTAAAAAGTAAATAATTATAGAGTCACTATCATTTTTGTGTCGGTGACAGCGTCGCTGTAATCGCATCTTTTAATTGTCTGTTTATTGAAAACTAGCGGCACCCCGCGGTTTCACCCGCGTAGTTCCCGGTCCCGTAGGAATATGGGGATAAAATTATGCTAAAAACCTTTCCACTGAATCACTCTGTGTATTAAAACAAACCGCATCAAAATCCGTTGCGTAGTTTTAAAGATCTAAGCATACATAGGGACAGAGAAAGCGATTTTGTTTTTTACTATGTAGTGATGTATCCAAATGACATTAGAATCAAAATGACAATAGTAGCTTACAATTTTGTCCACCGGCACAGAAAACTTGGTGACTCTATAATAGGTTCTTATTGACGAAGGTACTCGACTTGACATTGGCCTTATCTACGAGTATTAAATTACAAGCATTTTGTAATCCGTATTACGTGAGGTTGCGTATCTATAAATGGAAAGTGGGAACCTACGCGTAATTGCACGTTTTACTGATAAAAAAGTAAATATTATTGTGCTTGTAATTAAACCAATTACATTTACTGTCGACCCACGTCTTCTTTTATGTTAGGGTGAAAATTTTTGCCGCGAATTTGACAAAAATCTTTGTATTAACAAACTTTTTTGTGACGTTGTTTGGGTAAAATGTTTTTTGTTTTTCTTAGGGCCGATTTTTCCATCGCCAGATAACTTTTATTCGACGAATAAAATTGACGTTTGACAGATTTTGTATGAAATAACTGTCAAAATTTCAAAGTTATTCGTCCAATAAAGTTATCTGGCGATGGAAAAATCAGCCCTTACATAAATAAATTGAAATACATAATTTAATCTGTTTCTTCTTTTTCTTTTAAACTTATATTCCATATCTGATTGGGGTTGGTCTTTAGCTTAGCCAAAATGTTGTGGCGGAATGACAATATTTTACATTTTATATATTACTAGCTGTGCCCCGCGTAGTTCCCGATTCCGTGGGAATTTTGGGATAAAACGTGCCTATGTTCTTTCCCGGACCATAAGCTACCCCTGTACCAAATTTCAAGTCAATCAGTTCAGTAGTTTAGCCGTGAAAAGGTAACAGACAGACAGAGTTACTTTCGCATTTATAATATTAGTTAGGATTAGGATTAGTTAGGATTATGGTTTGATCTCCTCAGCACTGAATAAATATATACAAACGTTTCTAATTAAAAATATCTATTAACATTGCTTTGTATGCTCGTAGACCATTTAGAATTCAGTCTCCTGTGATTACGTCAGAGATATGAGGTTAAGTTGTTACGATCCTATGATCACAAAGGCATTGCGTAATAGGTACAAAAATTTATATTTAAATTGGCGATAGAATATCGAAATTCAATATTTGATCGAGAACCATTGTTATATCCAGTGAATGTATAAATCTTAAATGAAAACCATCTCTCATGTTACCGAGTGATACAGATAATGTATTCATTTAAATACGATTCTTACAATAATATTATAGTATTAGTGATAGAAATGACATATTTCTCATTCATTTTGTTCAACATACTCCAGAGATGTATTTATTATTTGAATATGTTACCTAATCGTAGCAGCAAAAATACGGAGTGCTTTTATTTATTGAATCATATTTAAAAATGGCTATTAATGAGTCTATGCATTCTTAATTTCATAGTTTGTGGGATATGTACTGTGTTATTATTTGTTTCGGGTTTTTTGCATCTTTAATAGTGGTAAACCTATACTTATATAGTTTTTTTAACTAAACAAGCAATATGGGTTAGTCTATGATGAGGCCAGTCAGGTAGTCTTTTTAAAACTCTAAGTATGCTTGTGTCTAAAGTGGGGTTTCGCAAATCTATACTAATATTATAAAGAAGTAAAGTTTATGTGTTTGTTAAATTGTAAGGGGTAATCTCGAGATCTACTGAACCGATTTAAAAATTCTTTCACTCGTGGAAAGCTAATTTATCAGTACGTGACATAGGCTATATTTTATCCCTGTATTCAAACGGGAACGGGAACTACGCGGGTGAAACCGTGGGGCGCTCCAAGTAGTGCAATAAATGGGGACGAACTCACGATCTTTCGATCACCAGACTCCATTAGACTTAATTTATTACTACTTCATCTAATAGAACATAAGTATCTCAACTACGTTTGTTGTATTTACACTTTTTACCGAAAAAAAAAATACAAAATATTTGCAATAACAATTTTATCAATTTTAAAGATGTGATAAGTATTGTTTTAATTTATGTCGTCCTACAACAACTGGGTGAAGGTTTCCTCCATTTATCTTTACTTTCATTTTTACATATAATGTAGGTATGTGATGAATTGGATTTTTTTATTTACAGTGGTGGTCATATAATTAAGAACGATTATTTAACGTAACGATTTTTTCAAAATAACTAATTGCATGTATTTATTTTTATTTCTTTTGATGCCTTCAAACATTTCCATAGTATCGATACATCAGTTGATACACACGATTGGCTAATAAATAAAAAGATAAACTTTATACATTAGATCTAAACCTAATATTACTACGTACTGGCTGGTCATATAATTAAGAACGCTGAATAGTGAACTTTTTTATTCAAGTTTACATAAAGAACACTCCATAACTTTGTGGTTGTAAGTCACTATTCGTATTATTTAGATCCCATTTAGTACTGTAAAGGTCTTAAAAGTAATTGTTTCATATGAATTCATATGGAGAAAAATAAAAGTTTTGACAAATCTACAAAGTAGATAATAAAAAACTTCCTGAGAAGAATTTGGTCGAACAAAAAGATATTTAACACTTTACAATGCTCAAAAACGTTATTTTTTCACGCCGTGAAGCATTTTGCCACATATCAGAATTACTTCAAATGGTTGGTGTTTGTTGAGTACCTAGAAAGTCATCACGTCGAGATGATCGAAAACATTCGTTTTGGAAGAGAAAATAATTTAAAAGGGTCTAATGTGCTAAGAAACGAATATTTTGGGAGAAATAACTCTTCCAACAATCTCGGCACGTACTATACGAAGGTATTTTGTAAAAGGAAAGCTGCACGGAAGAATAAAAACGAAGGTACCCATCATGCAACGATGCCATAGGCAATACCGGCTGGCACTTACAAGAAGGTGTGAAAACTGGATATTAAGACAGAGGAAAAATGATATTTTTCTGATGAAACTAATATAAACTAGGGTGTTCTCTGGTGAAAATCAACGTTAACAACATCTTCCGAATAAATCACTCGACCATAAATACACAAAAGTGACATTAAAACATGATGGAGAAATATGACATTTTTGTATGCTAATTTCAATACGGCGTTGAAGCTGTGAAGCTGACACAAGAAAACATGAATCAATTCCAAGACAAAGAATTTAATGGAAAAGCTATGTTCCTTCAAGCTGAAGACGTTCTTGTAGGTTTTTGGTCAATTTGAACATTCCAGCACGACAATGACCCAAAACATAATGCGCGAGCCGTTAAAGAAATTCTCTATTTTTTTTAACTTGTTTTGTAAACATTATTATTATAATTGTAAAAATAATTCCTATGCTGTGCCCTTACAGGGTGCATGTTGATACTAACCTCTGTATTATATACATTAAGTCACCTACTTGTATAACAACATGTATAAGCAAGAAATAAATAAATAAATAAATAAGAATATCTCATATTGCAATTAATTTCTGTCTAAAATTGGCCAGCTTACAGCCTAGAGCTAAACCCAATCGAGAATTCTTGGTTCGAAGTCAAGAGAATAGTTTTAAATGGACAATATGTCAATTTAAAGAGAGCTGTAATGATGTTTTCTCCAAATAATGGAACTCTGTTTCTCTTACAAAATGTCAAAAATTGATTGAGTCAATGCGTCGCCGCCCGGTATAGGTAAATCAGTAATTTAAAAGTCGTAAACATGTTGCCAACTAGTAATTTCAGTTAAAATACAATAAATTGATATTTTACTTTCAAAATAATATCATTTATTGAATCTCAGTTTTATATTAAATAACTTTTGAACAGTTTAATAAATCGTTCTTAATTATTTGTCCAGCTTCATTGGTACATTAAATTCGTTACAAAAGAGAACTAATGAAATTTGTAAAAAAAATAGTTGACCTTTCAATTCTATATTCCTAATCCCACTTGCCCCAGTCACGTAGCTATCTCAAAACATAAATAGTTACTGCCAAAAGCAATAAATAACTACACAAGAAATGATTTAGACAAAAAATATATGGAATTTCAAATCGTTCTTAATTATGTGACCACCACTGTATGTACAAAAACATACTCGTACATAAACTATGACGTAAACAAACTGAATTTTTGTCCAATACAATTCGAATACCGTTGCAATGCGTTGGCAACTAAATCACAATGGACCTAATATTTTTTAGATAAATGAAAACAATGTTAATAAAGACTTAGCTCAAAATATAATTAAACAATTTAAATATTGTTTTACAGATTTTCGAGTATTACAAGTGTTATTTACGGGAATAAACAACTAATTGGTTTAGTTACAGTAGTTACAACAACTACATACAATTTTACATAAATAATCTTTAGACATGAAGCATTCTGTGTCTCTATAAGCGATTTGTGACGTCACTTTAGGGTAGACTTAGAAAAAAAAATTAATAAACATTTTAATTTTGATTAATATACAAACATTTAACACGTTTTACCCGTTTTTGGGATTTCAAGTGCTTTTTACCCGTTTTTGGGATTTAAATAGTGCTTTTTTACCCGTTTTTGGGATTTTAAGTGCTTTTTTACCCGTTTTTGGGATTTAAATAGTGCATTTTTACCCGTTTTATTATTTCAAGTGATCTATTTATTGTACAAGTACGTACGCTCGGCGTATTTCATTATTCCCGGTTCAAATATATTTTTTGGGGGAATCCATCGACTCCTTTCAGATCCTTTCATCATATTTTGGGTAAATGACACTACCTTGACAGCACGCCCTTTGGAACAAAACATACTTTTTTATTTGTCATCATCGTTTACGATGATCTAAGTCAAGAAACATCATCATCATCACTTGGATATCTGCATATTAGTTACAGTTTTTGTAAGGTTGCCGGTTCGATTCCCAGTCGAATATTTGTATATTTGTGTGAACCACAAATGTTTGTCTCGGTCTGGGTGTGGGTGTGTGAATGAGTGTGTGCGTAGTGTCTGATACTCTAGAAACAAATTTCGAACTTAGTTAGGGTTCAGTTACTAGAATGAGATGATGTAGTGAATGAATGAATGTATTATCCTTATTACTTGGGTAGAGCAGATTGGTCACCATGCCAGACTGCTGAATTAAGGATACGGATTTGATTCCGAGGTAGTCTTTTAGTAGTCTAGATAGACTATTGAAATAGCAATGAACATACATAAATATATAAAAGTAATCAATAGAACATAAGCATTTTAGAAATAAAATCTGTGTGCGTTTCTGTAATCCTAGAGAGGTAATAAATGTAGTTAGGGGTCTTTTGATGAAGGTGGTAGACTGACAGAATATGCTGTGTTATGTCACAGACCACAGTAATGTTATATACGCATGAAAAACGAGAGAAAAACATTTAAAATGAGAAAATTCATCCCATCTCTGGGAATGGATTGACTTTGACTCTGACTAAAATTAGCACTAGCCTAATAGTGGTAGGCCTGGCAATCAAGAGATCGTGAGTTCAATCCTCATCCATTAATATATGAACCGACTGCAAACACAATCATGCTTAGTGGGTTAATAAGTCTAAAGAAAAAACACATACTTACCGAGAACAAGACGCGTATGACTTCATTTTTTAACCCCCGACGCAAAAGGAGGGGTGTTATAAGTTTGACGTGTCTGTGTGTGTGTGTGTATCTGTATGTCTGTGAAATCATAGCTCCCGAACGGATGAACCGATTTCAATTTAGTTTTTTTTGTATTAAAGGAAACTTACGTGCGAGTGTTCTTAAACATGTTGATGAAAATCGGTGGACCCGTATAAAAGTTATGGGTGTTTGAAAGTAATTGTGTTGGGGTTTTTTTATTTAATTTAATTTGTTAAAAAATAAGTCATACTAAAGAAGCTTTGTTTATGTCAGCTTGTTAAAATTTTGTTCGAGATGAAGAGACACGAAAAAAAACTAATTAGGTACTAATTTTAAGGTCATTGAACTTACCTTTATGTTTTTTATGAACCGTCCTAGTGTTAACATTATTTAGAACCACTAAACATACAAATAAACTATCTATGCTGCGTAAAAACTTCATTTTTCACACACTTTTTATCAAATTAGGAATAAAATTTTATATTTTTTGTCCAAAAAACACTTAAAATTATAAAAAAGTAATCACTTATTGGCGCCCATTTTATTATTTTGGTTAAAAAAGAAAAAATAATTTGTTTTTAAAATTTAAAAAAGTAGAATGATTTTCATTTCAAATTTTTGTTCGAAAATTAAAAAAGTCGCACACTTCGTTCCACATTCGAACACTTTAACTGAATGCGTTTAGTTTCATGATCGAATCATTTAAAAATACAATTTGTGACTGAACAAAAGTTACTGTGGAGTTGCATTATTATTTTTTAAAACCTTGACCCCAACCTTCGATTCTTTACGTGCGCCTCAACTTGACGTGATCTAATTACGCATAGTTTTCTAATTGAATGCATATTTACACGACTTTTTGTCGAATTGTATAAAATAAATATGTGATCTTTTATTTACAATCTTATACTTATGTAAAAGTGTATTTATACATACTTGTATTTTATAAAAACACATAAAAAATATGTAGAAGGTACTGCAATAAAATTATATATTTTACTATGTTTTTGTAAATGCAACTCAGTTTTCAACTATTGTTAAAAAATAAACATAAAAAATAGCAATTGTATACAGCGCCATCTAGTAGATTAATGAAGAATCATTTTATACTAAAAGGTTACGACGGCATTTTCCGTGTTTTGATAATCCTACAGGAACCTAAACCTTTTTGGGGTGATTAGAAGGATCTCCTGTTTTAATAAAAAGAAAATCTTACAAAGTTTTACAATTAACTAAAATATTTATAGGATAATTTGTAAGTCAAAGATCAACATTTTTAGGATTAACCTAAAAATGTTGATCTGAAAAAAAATTAAATTAAGTTAGTACTTAATTATTTTCAATTACTTACACTAAATTAAATTATGGAATTCTTCTTCTTCTGCTTCTTCTTTTCCGAAACTTTATCCCATGTAAATTATACATACATATTATGGAATAATATAAAATATACCAAAAAATAAATTAATAATCAACTATTGATCATAAATACACGTACAAAAAAAACACAAATAAATTTTAATAAAAAAACGTCTCCACACATTTTCTGTTACAGAATCATCATATGAGTATTGTTTTAATATCTTGAACGAAATGAGAAACGTAGAGAAATGCTCATCAGACGATATTGAGACACAGATTAGACAATACATCCTACCGAGGTTTTATACGACAATTTGTCATGTAGGTATAAGAGACATTTCGCGAAAATTAATTACTTTTCATCAATGGTTGCCATTACGTAATTCCACTTACCGTAAAGACTCTCAATTTATCTTATCGAGTGGAAAACGCAATGTATCTTCTTTCTTTTAAGACCAGCAAAGATAGATAGTTCAATTTTTTATAGTACAATAAACACCACAAGAAAATAGTAATAAATAAATATAAAGAGCATTTGTCACAAAAAAATAACAATAATGGGGCGGCTTTATCGCTAAAGGTGATGTTTTCTCTCTCTTCGAGGCAACTTTTGGAAGAAGGAAATTAAATTTTCATTAAACAAAATAGATTATTAACTATACTATTTTTTTAAGGTATGTAAGCGTGTATTATCTATACTAATATTATAAAGAGGAAAGATTTGTTTGTTTGTTTGTTTGTTTGTATGTAACGAATAGGCTCCGAAACTACTGAACCGATTTCAATAATTCTTTCACCATTAGAAAGCTACATTCACCCTGAATAACATAGGCTATATTTTATCCCCGTAATCCCACGGGAACGGGAACTACGCGGGTGAAACCGCGGGGAGCTACTAGTCACTGATAAAATTAAAAATGATTTTAGCCCAGCTTTTTTTTGTTAATCCATATTGGCCCACTGCTGGGCAAAGGTCTCCCCCAAACACTTTTAACACACAAGCCCCGCTTAAAATTTCTAATTCACATATCTGATGTTTTTTATTTTTGACGTGAAACGTCTTTAAAATCGTGCCGAAACATACGGGTACCAGGTTTAAAAAGTGGACCGTAACGAAAAGGTCTATATCATCGTACCTTAATAATTAAAAAACTATTAGTCTAAGAAACAAAAATGTGGTGTGAATATTTCACTTATATAGTCAGCTCGCTGTTATGACATTGAATTTTCTTGTTTTCATTTCAATCTTAAAAGCGATTTGCTAACATAGAAGTTTCACGTTAAAACCAACGGTCGTGTGCACAGCCGGCACAGCCCCACCCGATTTTTGAACGTGCTTTGGTTTTTCTTTTGTTTTTGAGTAGATCCCTAACATTTTTTTCTGCTGAACCTCTTAGGCCTCGCTTATTTTATTAGACTAGGTAATAAGCATCTATTTTTATTCAACGAGGATTATGTAGGATCAAAGTCTTTAATGTCAAATTGGTCGGCGGTATTTGTCCAGAATACTTTTAGGGTTCCGTAACAAAGGGTAAAAACGGGACCCTATTACTGAGACTTCGCTGTTTGTCACCATGCTGTATCTCAAGAACGATTATAGCTAGACAGCTGAAATTTTCACTGATGATGTAAGTATTTCTATTGCTGCTATAATAACACATACAACAACCGCGACTTTTTGCCTATTTTTGGTACGGAACCCTTCGTGCGCGAGTTCAACTCGCACTTGGCCCTTCAGACTTCTTTCAAAGTCACGCGTAGGCTTATTCCACTTTGATCACCTAGGTGATATCACCCAGGTGATCAAATTCCACATTTTTGTGGACTGAAATCACCTGCTGCCAAATCTCCTGGGTGATCAATTTCCACATGGCTTAAATTGACTTTACTTGTTTCCTGAAATCACCCAGGTGATCTAATTCCACATTATTGGAATTGATTTTACTTGTTGCCTGAAATCACTTGGGTGATCAAATTCCACATCGTTTTAATCGATTTTATTTTGTTTCCTGAAATCACCTGGGTGATCAAATTCCACATCGTTTTAATTGATTTATTTTGATTTCTGTAATTACCTTGTATAATGCTATGACTAAGTAGATATAACATTATTACGTGAACATAAAATTTTATTGAGCTTTTAATTTCAACAAAAACATTGCTCGATTTAGTATGGGCCAGTGACCAAAAATAAAATTATTACAGGTGGATAGGAAACTACATATGTGTATTATCAAGATTACAATGATGTAGGTCACATTTAGGCTAGGCGTATGCTGAAAAGCAGGCGAACGCAGTACAGCACAGTGCAGGACAGGGCAGTTGATATTACTATACAAACAAGCTTCAAAACAAATTAATTCAATGAAATGTTCCTAAAATACTAGTTATTTATGGTACAAGCGAGGTAAGTTGGTGATTACTTATTACTACTTATATATAAAAAGAAAGAAACAGTCTACACTGGACGACATAAAATAGAGACAAAAAATAATAATAATATAACAACAACAAAAAAAAGAACAAGTATTGCACGTATTTGCATTTTTAAATATTTCATTCAAGTTTTGAACATAGGCAAGCATGTGCTGTTCATCTACAACTGGTATACTAGATCAAGAATGATACGTATTGATTAGATTATGTCAGACGATATTTGCTTTACTATATAATTGTATGGAACATGCAAGAAAATGGTATCATCTAAATGGGCCTTAAATGCATTGCGAAAATATGCTGAATATACAAAATGAGCAACAAAAATGATAAAGGTAAGTACATCATACACGCATATACAAACACACAGTAACTATTTATATTTCTTACAGAGAAGGCATACCGTTCTTGCAATCATAATACATGGATAAGTTGTTAACCTAAAAATTGATGTTTTGTGATAATTACATACAATTTTAAAGTATTCAAGGTAATTACAGGAATCAAAATAAATTGATTAAAACGATGTGGAATTTGATCACCCAGGTGATTTCAGGAAACAAAATAAAATCGATTAAAACGATGTGGAATTTGATCACCCAAGTGATTTCAGGCAACAAGTAAAATCAATTCCAATAATGTGGAATTAGATCACCTGAGTGATATCATCTAGGTGATCAAAGTGGAATAAACCATAATTACACAGATAATTTTGGTAATAAAAAACTGAAATATTAATTAAAATACTGATTTATTTATGCCTCATATGGTTTCAGGTGTAACAGTTTATTTAATTAAAATTAAAATGTATTTACAAACGAATCTTGATATAAACAAAATATCAATTACCAATCATTGGTAATCGGGTAAAAATATAAAAATTATGCATTCTTTCATAATAACTATTGAAAAATATTTATACAAATATAAACTTTGATGGTAAACAAAAGACATTGACGACTTAAAATTAAATATTATACAGGGTGGTCAACTGGTCACGACAATAATAATAATTAAGTTAATTGTAAGCGCTAGTTCATAAAGGGACTTTTTGCTAACACAAAAACAAAGGCAAAATAAATTTAATGTATTTCCATAATGTTCCAGAGCGATTAATTCAAAACATAACATAAATCCTTCACTACACCATCTCATTATATTAACTGACCCCTAACCAAGTTCGAATGTATCTAGGGTATTTAATTTACTTATATTGTATTGTCGTCACCACCCTGTATACAAGTATGTACTCTGTTGAGTTAACTATCTTAAAACTAAATAAATTATTTCACAATTCACAACCTTAGTCTTTATATTAACACAAGATTTATTATTCTTAAAAATTAAAGTTTAAATAAACCGCTTATTGACAGCCTAATTTACAAACGGTGCTGTTCATCATTAAATCAAGGAATGATATTATCATGCATAGGAATGCCTACGGAATGATAATTAAAGTAAATTATGTAAAGTAAAAGTAAAAAATCATTAAAAAGTAATAATTCATATGAATTATAGTAATGTTTTTCAATAGGTACTTTCTGTAAAGTCATTATAATATTTTCGTATGACAATTTCTTTATACATTTTAAAATGGCTTATTCTAAAAAATTCACGACACTATTGTTTTTTAAAAATAGTAAGTTCATACTTTGATTCCCAACGGGTCCACGATATTTAAAATCCTTGTTCAGCAAAACAAAATCCACCAGAAAATGATTCCTAAGCAAACAGCAACCTCAGAAAATGTTTTTCAAGCAAACAGCAACCATCAACCACAATATAAATTAAACCTGCCAACAAAAATTATCTATTACCCTAACTATTTTTATAATAAATTACGACAAACTAAATACAAGCTAATTATCACAGCCATAAGAATATTTGGTCTTATTACAATGCCACTAGAGAAGCAATTCGCATGTTGGTTGTCTGTAAGGCACATGGCGTAGGCCATTAGGTGTGGTACTAAATTTTGCTCGTAGCTGGCAGTGAAGAGGTGCTGCCAGGGTCCTAAGGCGTATACTGCGACGTCTTCACCTCCGTGGGTTTCTGAGTCCAAAGGCACCAGGCTTGGGTAGTGGTAGTCTAGATCTCCTGTGAACGAAATTAAGTAAAATTATTGGTTTTTATGTTCCACTGGATGTGTTTCATCAGCAAACCCATATTTAACTAATTTGGACAAAAGCCAAATCAAAGCTTAATCTTAAAACACCAGTTGTTATGAGTGCAATCAAAACCGGTCCCGTCATTTCAAAATTCAGACGAAAAATGTATTTTTTTTCTAATTGATCTAATTATACAGCCCACGTCCTATGTACTGACGGTTCTTTAGTAACTTCTCTAATTACCAAAATCTTTTATTCTATTAGTAGACTACAAAATATTGCAGATAAAAGTAAATCTAAAAAAGCCAGAAACTCACGTGCAATATACTTCGGATCAACAGAAACATCGACCCGCCATCCATCAGCACCAATAGACTTTGCCAGTCCATTAGCATAGCTTAACGTCGTATAAGGCTTTCCATCAGAACCTTTCGCCGTATCCACTATACCCAAGATATCATTCCCTCTTGAAGGGTAACCAGCTACGGTCAATGTATGAGCGTGATCCGCAGTTACTACTATTAAAGTATCTTCTTCTTTGGTTAAGGATTTGGCCTTTTTGATGGCTTTTGAATACTCCACTGTTTCGTCAAGTGCTAGATGGGCTAGGCTGTCGTGGTGAGCGTGGTCTATTCTGCCACCTGATAATGGTAATTTAAATTTTTTAAATTCGATTTAATTTACTTCATTAGCATAGCTAAACTATTTATTTTTATTGATTACTATCACAATTTGATTGTTGGTGCCTGTTAAAGTTACAACGGCAATACGACGTAAGTAGTGTACTAAATGTAAAGGCGTTAAAAACTTTTTGTGTCACAAATTAGTATATTTCTACTAGCCGTGCGTGCATCGCCGATTGATCTACGAAAATCCATTTACTTTAAAATAATACTGACAATATATTACAAACAAAATTCATCCAAACTTTTTAAGCTAGTATATAGCCATGTTAAATGGTTTGTAACCCACCTTCGACAAACAAAAAGTATCCATTAGGACTTCTGCTCAGCATCTTGATGGCTACTTCCACCATTTCCTCCAAAGTAGGTTGGTTTTGGGCCTTCAAATGGTACTCCATGTGGTCATCTTGGAACAACCCGAGTAAATACTCCGGAAGATCATTGGATTGGAATGTCTGGAATTAAAAAAGTATCTTTGTTAAGTAAAATGGCGGGAAAAGAGGAAGGAAGAAGGGGAAAGGGGACAACCCGTATAAAATCATTAATATGTCTACATAATATGATGTTTCGTTTTATAATAAAACTAGCAGCGCCCCACTATTTCGTAGTTCCCGGAAGCTATGTCGCTATTTCATATGGCCTGTCATGTCACTCGCTGTCCTCGCTGATATTACCATTGCATTAGTGAAAGATTTTTTTAAATCGATTCCGTAGTTTCGGAGCCTATTGTTTACAAAATAGCAATCAAATCTTTCTTCTTTATAATAATACCTACCTATTAGTATAGATTACTGTATCATTATAGACAAATAAATAATTATTACAATATACACACCTTCATCAATTCCACTCTATCAGTAACATACAGATGTGATTTGTTCATGTTCTGCTTATCTTCATGCCACATTTCGATCAGATCCAGTCCATCCAACCGTTTTCCCGTGCTTGTAGTGTTTGGCATTAGTTCTTTTCTTCCACCTCCCATGATGACCTGGAATCGGGAAACAATAACATAACATAATCATTCACTACATCATCTCATTATAGTAACTGACCCCTAACTAAGTTCGAAACTTGTATCTAGGGTATCAGAAGCTACACATTCATTTACACACACCCAGACCGAGACAAACATTTGTGGTTTACACAAATGTTTACCCCGCACGGGAATCGAACTCGCAACCTTACGGATGGCATTTCGGCTTGGTGACCACTGAGGTCATCAAATAACATAAAAATCTATTAAAAATACTTTTCTTATAATATTTCACACATTGAGGTTTCTTTGAAAATATATGACATGTAGATGAAACTGTTAAATAAAAAAATTAAAAAACCCCCAACCCAATTACTTTCAATCCCCCATAACTTTTTAACGGGTAAACCGATTTTCATCAAACATGTCTAAGAACACTCGCACGTAAGTCTCCTTTAATACAAAAAACTAAATTCAAATCGGTTCATCCGTTCGGGAGGTATGATGCCACACACACAGACACGTCAAACTTATAACACCCCTCTTTTTGCGTCGGGGGTTAAAAATGTTAGCTCTTGAAAATACTCAAAGTTTTAATTGGGTCTATACGTTTTCGTGCATAAAATATTCGTTATTATAGCACTACTGGCGTCTATTCAAACATGGTCGTCAATCACTGGAGCGATACCAAATTCTAGTGGAGAAATCTAGTTGGCCTAAAACTTTTGGAGTGACGGCACAGTTATCTCTGGACTGATCAGTTCAACGTACTGGTCAATGGTCATCTTTAAAACAGTATTTATTGAAATATTTTCATCGTGAATATTGATGAAGAACATACTATTATTTATTTCTAAAAACAAAAATAGCGTTATACTTAAATAAATAATTACAGATATTCCATTGTAACACGTTATTCAATAATAATATATTCGAGCACCTGTCACACTTCGGAACAAAGGAACAATAAATGTAGCAAATACAGATGAAAAGCCATTTAAACTACTTCAGAATCTTAATTAGTTTAATGACGTCTGTAAGTCTAAAGAAAATAACAAAATTATTATTAGGTGTTTTATTTGTAAACAACACAAATTGTTAAACATTATGAAGTGACTGGTTTGTGTTACCATATAGTTTTTATAGTTATCATGATTATTAGCACTCAAATTATTATAATTAACGGGATATTTACCATGTATATTATTTGTTTCGAGATTCCGATATTTCGACGCTGTTGCAAGCGCCATGATCACGGATGAACTCCGTGATCATGGCGCTTGCATGGCTCGCATACACTATCTGACAGTATTATTTTTATTTATTTCTTTATCAATCACACTACCAACATTCAGACTGAAAAAACGTGCAGATTCCATTACTTTTACAAAATAACTTTACGCAGGATTTCAGCCATTACCATCCTCAGATCAATGAGTTAATAAATAAAAAAATAAAGAAAAGTTACATATTGATATGATTAACACGAACACTACACATTGAAATAAAACACTTTAACGGATTTTTGTCGTGGTTGTATTTTGTTTTACATTTTCTGACGTTTCGGATTCTTTACAAAAAACGTCAGAAAATGTACAACAAAATACAACCACGACAAAAATCCGTTTAAGTGTTTTATTTCAACAAAGAAAAGTACCTTAAACTGTTTCCCAGGATTACTCATGACCAGTTGATACGCTATATCCTTGCACCCAAGAGCCAGACATTCATCGGGAACATCCGCGTCTGATTCCCAGTTTCTTTCAGAGGAATGAGCGTAGAATCCCGCAGGCGATGCGTGAGTTACACGCGTAGTCGTTACAAACCCTGGAAGATAAGAGATTGAATAATTAATTGATTTCTAATGGTGTTTTACCCGCATTTCCGTAAAAAATCAAGGTAGAGCAATAAAACATAGTTATTTTATTCAGTGATAACATAATCATTTTTCTAGTTAACGCTACCCATAGCAAAATAAATTGAAGAGTTTTTTTTGTTTCTTTAAACGATTTAATTAAAGAAATGTTTTGTGTTACATTGTAAATTTATCGGCCAATAGGCGCAGAGCAGATCACTGGTTATATGCACAAGTGGAAACGCTGGTCCTAGTATTATAGATCATAATCATCGTCATCAGCTTATTTCAATTCTATGTCAAGCGGTGGCATATGCCTCTTCAACGTACACAACTAAACCAAGCCTCATTTTGGGCTCATCTTTTTACTGCGACTATTTTAACTACCTATTCAAAGATATTATAAGATCAACTTACCAACATCCAATCCATTATCTAAAGCCCATTGTCCAATCGAAGGAGTTTGGTTAGGCTCATGTAGTTGGGCATAACAAGATCCTCGGGTGACGTTTCCATCCAATCCAATCACTCCATACTTAGTCTTCACTCCTGACAGGTATGAGGTAGCAGTGCATGCGGAGTCTGGAACTTGGGCGTCTAGGCAGTATGTCTGGAAGAAGAAAATAGGAATGAGTAAAAATAAATAATTTCCTCTTTATGTGTTTATTAAAGGTCTTCTTACGGTCGCACCCTTAATTATTTTTTTCAAGAATTTATTTTACCATATTGTCGGCGTGATTAACATTTAGGAGGAACTGATATTCAAAATCTAAGACTTATAATTTGGGAGATAACGGAACATGCTGAAGCCAATTTTGACATAAACTGAAATTGCATCACTGCATTTTTCAAAATAGTCCTAGCCAGGAATAGAACTAGTTAATTTTTAAGCGACACTCACACACTAGATCTTAAATTTGAAATCTACATAACTATAACCTGTACTATCACACCCTCAATTAGTGCCGCTTAAGATAAGTTTTTTTTATAATAAAACTAAGAAACTATCAACGAAAAAAACTGTCCTTAACCATAAAGTATTATATTTTTTTACGTATCCATAAAATCAATGTCAATTCCATGATCACCATGATAAAAGGCAATGTCATGGTGCTTGAACACTATTACGATTCAGAACACTTTAACAGATCTGTTATGGATAAATTGTACGTTGAGATTAAAAATCAACTAGTATTAACAGATATTTTACTACTATGGTATGTAAAGGTGCTCCTTCACCGGGAGCATTCGCGTGTAATGTAACATTACAGATTCTTTGAGCATTACATTACAATAATACCTCCCTACCTAACGGTAGACCTGACTAACCTGTAGACTACTGCTCCCGCACATTACCTCAGGGAGCAGGGGACATCTAAAAATCAGCGCTTTTCGAGACTCCGGTCTCGGATAAGCATCAGCTGAGATGTCACCCTATTGCTATGACTTATCTACATACTCGTATTATTAATTATAATATCTATTTGTAAGTTTTATCCATGTATTTTAATAGCAATAAAGATTTTTTTTAACGAGCATTCGCGTGTAATAATTTCAAATTACAATTAATAAATTACAAAGTGCGCATTGTAATGCTCGGTTCTCCTCCTTCACTAATGTAATACTCAAATCTGTAACGTTACATTACACGCGAATGTTCCCGGTGAAGGAGCACCTTAAGACTACATACCATAGTAGAGGGAAAAAGTATGAATATGGTTATTTGTAATAGGATGAGTTAGGAATACCAATTTAGGACGAGCAAAGAATTAGGATGAGACGTCATAAGATGAAGTCGACCAACCCGCACTTGGCCAGCGTGGTTGACTAAGGCCTAATCACCCTAAATTCAGGGTAGGCTCGTGCCCCTCGGTGGGGACATTATGTGAGCTGATGATGATGTCATAAGATGACAGAATAACCTGTTATTAGGACGGTAAATGACAAATATACAGAGTTTTATATCCGTTGATATGCAAGATAACAGATAGATTGAATATTCGTAATGGAATTATGGCGTGATAATCCTCATTAAGGCTAAGTCTCGACCCCTCGGTGCGGACATAATTATAAGAATAGGGTAGTTTCCTGGGTTAATAAATTGAAATTCTAAATAGTCCGTCAGATAGATTTCAAAAGATATTAGAAACGGTTTTTTTTTGTTTTATCAAATTAATAAAACTGACTTAGTTATAACACATTAATGTTTAGGAGTGGGGGCTTGTGACGTCAACTGTTGCTTAAAATTGCAGCAACCTGTGACGTTTCACGAGTTTTCGATGTACTGTATAGTATTAATTATTTGTTAACATGAAAAATAAAAAAATACGTGACCAATATTTTTTTGAAATAATAGTTATTTATGGTACAAGCGAGGTAAGTTGGTGATTACTTCCGAGGCGCTATTGAGGCCCGAGCCGTCAGGCGAGGGTCTGAAGATAGCCGAGGATAGTAATCATCAATACACCGCGTGTACCATACAACGTTTTTCAACACATTTGCGAAGAAATTATCATTTTTCGCTAATAAATAAACAGTTTTTCTATTCGCGCGCATCCAACACAACAATGGTGATCGGCCAAAAACTAAAAGAATATACTTATTAAAAAAAAATCGAATGAATGAATGAATGGAATCGACCATAGACCTACCAAAAGTAAGGAAACATAGTTGAAGTTTGTTTTTAAAATGTATGGACACAATTTTTTTGGTATCGAAACTTTTTTAAAATGAAAGCAATTTAAAAAAACAATCTATAACTTACTAGTGAATAAAACGTGTCATTATTCAACTGTTTTTGCACAAATAAGAGCCCCTTTATGAGCAAGTGTGTTGAAAAAAATGTTTATTCAATTCAGTACCCAGTTGTATATGTAAATTTTATAAATATTTACTTTGCACAGGCATCGAACTTGGAAGGTTAGGTTACTCTGCCTTGAGTCATTGTACTTGAATAATTTTATTTTAAGATCATAATTTACATAACAAAGCGTTTTTATTAATAGTTGTCAATTAATATTAATAAGAAAGTTAATTTGATTGTTCTGCTACAAGGTAAAAACAATTCAGCATATTGTCACGGAGGTTGTTGACTATGTTCAAAGTCAGGGTCAGATACTAGTCTAGTCATAATAAGTACGTTATTGTAATCACTAATGTCTGTCTGTCACGTTCATGGCACTCACGAGGTTGCACGTATTTTATGATTTTGTGACGTCATTGGCCGATAACTTTGATATTTTCCTATTTCCTATAATAAAGTGTAACGGATAATACATCCGATTTGAAAAGATGAGTATTGCGATATGTTTTGTTAAGCAACGCCTAGGTCCGTCATTATAGTGATGGGTGACCATTACTTCAGTCGTCTTATTTTATGAGCGTTTCTTCGGAGTCCGTGCTCAGAGGGAATGTTAAGCCGCGACCGACCGAGTCCAATCCCGATTGTTATACTAAGCACTACTTAACATCTATTTTTTTTACGTATTTAGAACCCTCAACATTTTTATCGAAAAAACTACAGTACGAAAAGGCCCAAATTATAGTGACCTTATAGCAGAAAACTGCCAACCCAGGAGTACGAATACAACGTTTACCCATTTTCCAGTATCCTTAGTACAAGGTTTGCTTAGTTTGGGACAGTTTGACCCTGGGTTATCACGTGCAACATGCCCAAACATGCCATACGTGTCTGGACTATTTACTCCACAAAATCTCTACAGTACATCCCTATTTCTATTCAATGAAGATGACGTTTCATTGTATACAATAAAAGGAAGGAAACAAAACATTGTCACTTCAATTAGTATATTAACAAGCGGCGCGAGTGTCGTGGAAGGCCACAGAACAATATCTTTTTATACATTGGTCATGTGGAAATCAATGACGGTTGCTTACAAGGAAACTGTCTTCTATTTTGTTATGTTGCTTCCTCATACTTGTTGTTTAAAGTGTTTAAGAAAGAAACACCAAGTTTTCTGTGCCGGCGGCAAAAAGTGGAAGCTAGTATTGTCGTCTTGATTCTAATGTCATTTGGATACATCACTACATTAGTATAAAACAAAGTCGCTTTCTCTGTCCCTATGTATGATTAGATCTTTAAAACTACGCAACGGATTTTGATGCGGTTTGGTTTAATAGATAGAGTGATTCAGTGGGAAGGTTTTTTCCCTGGTTTTCATTTTATCCTCATATTCCTACGCGGGTGAAACCGCGGGGCGCCGCTTGTTTTCAATAAACTGACAACCAAAAGATGCGATTACAGCGACGCTGTCAGACAGTGCAAACACCTGCTAAGATATTCTAAAGTTGTGTGTGATGTCGACCGAACAGCACATGGCGAGCGTGATTGGCTAAGGCCCGATTGCCCTATTTCAGGGTAGCCTCTCGGTGGGGAGATTACATTATTATGAGCTGATGATGAATGATGTTTATCTTTATGTAAAGTTGGAATAAAACATACTTAGCCTTTAGTTTTAGTGGACAGTTTTCCATAATTAGAAACTGTCCGGGTTCCACGGTTCTATATGACCGCAAAACTCAACGTATCTATAGTTTATTCTATATCTTTGATAAGAGATTTACGACCAATTTATTGGAATTTGTATGTTTTATTCTATTTGTCGAGATAAAAAGATGGTTATACCACCTATTTCCAACCAAATAGTAAAAAATAGCCTAAACACGAATACCTTTGTAAAACGACATCAAAGACTTACATTTTTTATCATTCTGTAATCCGTACAGTTTTTTTAATCTAAAGAAAGTGTCACATTTAAATGTAAAAATAAACTTTAATGCCTCGCAATAAGGTTTGTTATTTATTAAGTTTATGAAATCGCTGATTCGGTAATACCTGGGTATTTGAAAAGAAAAATATTAGAAGTGTTACCAACAAGATTATCTAATACCGTACCGTACCGTTAAGATTTGTTAGTTTTTATTTGTTAGTTGAGTCTAGCTAAACTATTACAATATTCAACTGATAGTACAAAACGTTTGCGTATATGCAATTGCCTGTGCCTAATTGCCCTAAGTAGCTAGTTAGATAGCTACTCCCGCCTGACGGCTCGGGCCTCAGTAGCGCCTCGGAAGTAATCACCAACTTTACTCGCTTGTACAATAAATAACTATTACCATGGTCTTATTCCACATTCAGGTGTCATACGACCCCGATTTTTTAACATTACTGTCAATATTTTCTTATTTATTAAGTACTTACTATTTTTTTTATCAATAATGGTATGTTGGCAGTTTCCCACAATTATTGGGCACCACTAATTTGTGTCTTGTGCGTTCTGCCATATTTTGTGGCTTGACTTTTGAGGGCTCTAACTACCCATTACGATTTTTGATGATAAAAGAGCAACAAATATTTTTAATTTTTTTAATCAACTTGTATTGTCCCGCTTCTGGGCAAAGGTTGATCCAAATCCCTCCATCTGTCCCTGTCCCTAGCCAGCTCCTTCCAATCTCTGTCGAACCTCTCAAGGTCTTGTCTCCATCGTGTTGGGGGGCGATCCGGGGGCCTACGCTCGTTGAGTTCCCAGTCCGTGCACAATTTAGCTCACCTATCTGAGTCCATTCTACTCACATGGCCCAACAAATATATTCATACCAAAATATGAAAATAGATAAACACTATATTCTTAATAGTTAAGTAAAACAACAATAGTGTTAACTAAAATTAATTAATCAAAATCCTTGACTGAAATTATACCTAACTCTCCGTAAATAGCACTAGTTCGTGTTTTATCATGTCATGCAATGTCAAGTGGTTTTGCGAGTAGCGATTATTTACAAGTATCTATTGAGTTAAACAATGGAGAGATACTTGTAGTCATAAATCCAAATAATAATAGAATATAAGGTGTTAATGATTCGAAAGTAGTGACACTATTGATGTATTTATTATCACTGCATAGTATAAAACAATATTATTATTATGTCTTTTCCATTCACGGTACTATTAAGGAGTCCCGGTCTTTTGGAATGGGGCCAAAGCCAACACACGAAGCCCTTTGACATATTTAAACTTGTGTAAAGGATGCACAATTCGGCGACTATTCCTGTATAACACTATAAAATGCTTCCAAGGACAGTCCCCGGTTCCGCTGGGACTATTGCAAATATATGGAAAACTACGACTGGGCTATGGGAATGGGATGTTCAATGGACTAGATATAGGGGAACTATGGGGACTATGGCATATCTTAAATCAAAGTCGCTATCGCTGTCTGTCTCTCCCTATATATTTAAAACTACGCAACAGATTTTGAAGCGGTTTTCTTTAATAGATAGAATGATTCAAGAGGAAGGTTTTTGGTATAAATTTATCCCCGCAGTCTTATGGGAACGGGAACTATGCGGGTAAAACCGCGTGGTACAGCTAGTAACGTAATAATTAATTAAATTGTTGATAACTTAGTTATACCTTATGCAATTCGGTTTTTTCTGAATAGAATAGACTCCTACTATCTAATAAGACTAAGAGATTCTATTAAAAAAATTGAGGCGGTTTTGTTCTAAAAGTTTGTTATTTTCTCGTGGAATATTTTCATAGATGTTATTTAAATTAAAAACAGTTCTCCTTATTCATTCATATAATGTAAACTGCTAATTGACATATTTACTACTAAATAAATATTCATAATTTATGTTTAATTAAACAATAAACGTCATTGTATTGATTTATGAATACGTAATAATATAAAACAATCATAATACCCACTATTAAATTTTCAATTTTGTTTTTAAAATCGTGATATTTTCGGTACAGTTGGCGTGAAAAATTATGTAGATAAAAATACTAAAACCTGTTTAAGGTTAAGGTTTTTTAATGGCGCGAACAATGACGTTTCGGATTCTTTACAGAACCCGTGATCACAGAAGACGAAGATGAAAGACGTCTGTACAAAGTAATGTTAAAAGTTTACTACCTTCAATATTCTGAACTTCAATATTTTAAATATCATTTTAATTACATTTTCCACTAAATTAAGCGCATCGCCTTGCGATTGATAAATCGAAAATCAATTCTCACCAATTGTTATATTGATGCGACTTTAATCTAGACAGTAATTTAGGAGAGTTCAAATATGTTAAAAATATAAGTACTTATGTGCATTATTCGTAGAAATAAGAAGACCAAAAGTAAGATTTCTAAGATTATTCTAAGATTTCTTATATGTTACAGAAAATAAATGAACTGATTTTAATAAAATTTTACCAAAGTAATATCAAAACTCCCACATTCCCTTTTTTGACCTTCATAAGTGCTTCGTTGAAGCCTCACCTAAACATTTTTTTTTATTTAAAACAAAAGTACATACCCTGGCCAATCCACAGACAGGAAACCTCTCGAAGTCCAGGGTCGATTCCTCTCCTAATCCCTTCTCCATTTGTCCGTAGAACGTTCTGGCGGCCATCACTGTAGCTAATGACATGCCGTCACCTAGTGAAATAAGAAATAAGATAATGGCTACTTTTTTTTTAATAATCGTAAAAATCTGTATCGAGCCTAATTTATTTTTTTATTGTATAATTTCTTGGTGTGTGTTAGTGTGTGGACTTGAAAACAATTAAAGTCTTTTTAACAGGATAAATATACAGTGCAAAGGAAATCATTCGACCTTCATATTTTATTTTTGGCTTTTTTTCCAAAATGCCGGCTGAGGCAATTTTACGATAGGTAGATTGGTCATTAAAATGGGCGTGGTAGTTTAATTTTGAGGGCTGATTTTTCCATCGTCAGATAACTTTATTTGAAGAATAATTTGAAAATTTGACAGTTGTTTCATACAAAAACTGTCAAATGTCAATTTTATAATTCTACGAATAAAAGTTATCTGTTGATGGAAAAATCAATCCTTACTCGTAATAATAATTTTAACCAAGATGCTACTTAATTGATCTGGAATCAATTTTTGGAAACCTAATGTATATTATATCAACGCGAAACTACGAAACCCAATAGTATTTCAATTTTATTTTAAGAAACTTTTCCTTATTGAAGTTTGTTAAAAATGAACTTACCAATAAACAATATTCCATTTTTAGCTTTATTCAGATTGCTCTTCTCCTGCAATTTTGATTTGATTGTGGTTGCAGCCGACTTTTTCCAGAAAGAACTATGTTTCTCTTCTGGCGGTATGTAATCTGGTTTCATTTCTGTATCCAGAACCTTCTTTGGCTTCGGTGTGACGCCATCGTTTTCTGAAAAAGAAGAAATAGCATTTTATTTTTATTTATAAACTAGCGACACCCCGCGGTTTCACCCACGTAGTTCCCGTTCCCGTAGGAATATGGGGATAAAAATATGCAAAAAAACCTTTCCACTGAATCACTCTATCTGTTAAAACAAACCACATCAAAATCCGCTGCGTAGTTTTAAAGAACCAAACATACATATGGACATAAGGACATAGGGACAGAGAAAGCGACTTTGTTTTATACTATATAGTGATAAAATTGCATTTTTAATTGACCTCAAACGAAAAGAGGTTTTGTTTTTGTTTGTATTTTATCATTTTTGTTATCTCAAACCGGTGTTTATTTTTATCTGAAAGGATATATGCTTTTCGATTGGTCCTAATTACTTTAATTGAAGTATTTTTTGTTGAAAACTGTTTTGTATTTGATAAATTATGCTGGTTTAGCGCAAGACTCGTAATTTAAGTATTTATTAAATTTATGTTAAAAGTTGTCTGTTCAAATTTAAAAATGGTTTAAAATATAAGTAACTAGCTATGCCCCCGCGGTTTCACCCGCGTAGTTCCCGTTCCCGTAGGAATTTCGGGATAATACATAGCGTATGTTCTTCCCCGGAACATAAGCTACCCATGTACCAAATTTCAAGTCAATCGGTTCAGTAGTTTAGCCGTGAAAAGGTAACAGACAGACAGAGTTACTTTCGCATTTATAATATTAAGTTATGATTAGGATGTTAAGGGTAATTGTTCAAATTAAATAAATGATGTAAAATATAAGTGAGTAAATACATATTTTTGGTTTTTAAAATACTTTTATAACCAAAATCATTATAATATTGAGTTCACTAACCCAGATTGTGACGCGACATCCTACGTATTCTTGAAGCAATTGTTCTTAATAATGTCCAATGATAAGATTGTTACATTCAAACCGAAATTAGCAGGAATTAGATTTAACTAGAGTTTACTAGGTTTTGTGGTATTTTGAAGAATTTAATTTATTTTTTTACAAATTCATAACAAATCAAATGTTCTTTTTTTCCGAATTTTGAAGTCTAAATCAAACAATTGTTTTAAGAACATTATCCCATATCTAATTACGGTCGGTTTTTAGTTTAATCAGATTGGCGGAATGTGGCGGGGAGTATAAAACTACAAGAGATACAATGATTTGTTCTCAGGAATCATGTCATCGATTTTAGAAAAAATATAAACTACATTCATAGATTTAGAAAAAAACTATTACTCACTCCGGGAATCGAACCCGATAGTTTTGAAAAATGTAATGCTCATTTAAAGAACAGATCTTTGTATATCTTATAGTTTTATACTTCCCCCCACTGACCGTTCTATTTGGGCCACCCTGTACACGTGACGCGACTGCCATCACACTTCTGCAACCCAGAAGGTGATACGACTTACTTTGGTTAAACCTAATTTTACTTTTGAGGGCTCTAACTACCCGTAATTTTATCCCGTTTATTTTTATTTATTAACCTTACAGATCCTATCTGATCCTTGGTTAGCTCTATAATTAATTACTAATAAAATAACCATCTTAACTAATAGATAACAACATAATTTTATTATTTCATAATTTAACTAATCAATGTTACCGTTATCTAGCTCACGTATGTATTGAAATACTAATAATACGAATAAATAGTGATTGTCACGTTTTTAACAATAATATAAAGATTTATTATGATACAGGTTGCTATTACTGGAAACTTGTATATTTCTACATTCTACAGGTATATTCCTCTATTCATTGATGTTATTTATTTTTAACCCCCGACGCAAAAAGAGGGGTGTTATAAGTTTGACGTGTGTGTGTGTGTATCTGTCTGTCTGTGGCATCATAGCTCCCGAACGGATGAACCGATTTCAATTTAGTTTTTTTTTGTATTAAAGGGAAGTTACGTGCAAGTGTTCTTAGAAATGTTTGATGAAAATCGGTTGACCCATTTAAAAGTTATGGGGGTTTGAAAGTAATTGTGTTAAGGGGTTTTTTTATTTTTCATTTAATGGTTTTTTTGAGCGTAGTTTCTGATACCCTAGATACAGGTTTCGAACTTAGTTAGGGGTCAGTTACTATAATGAGATGAGGTAGTGAATGATTATGTTATGTTATTCTAAAAAATAATTTATCTAAATAAATAAAAAAGTCAATTATTTATTGTTTACAGTGTTTCAAATACTGAGATAGTCTGAAAATAATTAATAAGCAAGTACATTCAGTTTTTCGCTTCAATTCACATGAAAAGTCATAATGTCTACTATTTTGTGTGTGGTTTACGTAAAACCTCAAACACTGTGATATACACTTTTATTATTATTAACATTACAATTAACAACTGCAAATACTTTTATTTGTTAGTTTCATTCAAGTATTCTGTTTTCAGAGCTACCACCGTTAATATAATTTAACTCTTTATTATTTAAACGATTAAAACATTACATTTATCGAAAACCCAAAATTATCATCATTATCAGCTCCTAATTTGTCCCTACCGAGTGGCTTGAACCTACCCTGAATAAGGGTGATTAGGCCTTAGTCAACCATGCTGACTAAGTGCGGGTTGGTAAAAAAGGATACTTAAATAACAAAACGAAAATAATTCAATAGGACCTTTACAAGGCCACTGATAGTGCCATATCGGTGGCCGAGTTCTGGTCCTCAAATATATGAGTCGACACGCCAAGAAGAAGAATAGTAAACAAATGAATAAAGAACAATATATTATCTGACCCTAACTCTAAGCCCTAAGTTTATGTTTATCAGAAACTTATTTTTATGCACACTATTTTCTAGTAGAGAATCAATCACTATCAAATAATATCTTCACTAGGTACGTCAGATATATTAACAAAAATTTAACCACAAATATATAAAATATAACAAATTTTATTCAGATGTAATTATAATAATCTACACTAATATTATAAAGAAGAAAGATTTGTTTGTTTGTTTGTAATGAATAGGCTCTGAAACTAGGCTGTTGCTAGCCGCCCGCTAGAATGGACGTTTAATATAATGTCATTCGTTCGCTAGTCGGATGAATAAGATTATATTAGTCGTCCGTAAATATTTCATTTCAAATATGCATTAAATATAAGTGTTTTGGCCTTAAATTCACATTTTATCGTAAAACTATCTGCTAAACTGCTTACTTGACGACCAGACACCTCGCCGAAACTAATAAACCGATTTCAAAAATACTTAAAAATCGTATTAATTCGATAAACATGCTTTAAATATAATTTTTTTATCATTATTTTTTAATTAGAGTTTTTTATTTATATGAAACCTCAGTACCGACTAATTACCTAATTAAAATTTAATTTAATTCAATAAATAAAAATATACAAATTATGTAGTTATATTGAGTATTTTTTTAATTTATCCAAAAATGAATAAAAGTACATTTCGTTTATTTTATTAAAGATACTTCTGAATTTAAGATTTTAAAAACGCGTATTTTTTATCTATAATTGTCTTTATATTTAAATAATTATAATAAATACCTAAATAAAAAACAAAATAATAATATCAAACCTGCAAAAACTCTACTTGCGACTGCGCACAACAACAACAAAATATAACCGCGTGCCATGACCAACTCGATCGCGAACTGTCACCATACTGTCACAATTCAATGTTGACGTTTGATTTCAATGATTTTTTTTCCTTTTCTTATCAATTAGTTATTGATTTTACAACTATTATGTTTAAATCTAGATTTTAATGCAGATATTTTAATAAATTATGCATTAAGAGAGACTGTATTAGCGTGTTTTGCGAATGCTGGCTGGAAAGACACTGGATTCATTTATTGAATATGATTGTATGAGTCTTCCTGAATCATTGTTGTATAGATTTATTTGTGATCTCCGTTAGTACTGAATCTATTTTGTTGGGATTTTCTTTAGTTAATGGAGAATTTTGGGAAGGTGTATAGATTTTTGGGAGGTACTTACTTGAAGCATTATTTTTTTATTAATGAATATTTATTTTAACGTTTATTAAAGCGCCATTAATTTACTAGAAATGTTCAATAATATTTAAATAGAAAATGTCACGGTTACGGGAGCAAGTTTATAACGCGTTTTATTATAATTCCATATTCAAAATTAATAAGTAACATTTTGGCAAATCTGGTTAAACTAAAAACCTTATAATTCTATATTCAAAATGATTATGTGACATTCCACCAAATCTGGTTAAACTATAAAAACCGATCCCATCAATTAAACTGGGATAAAGGTTCGAAAATAGAACAATAAAAAAATAAGAACTTATACATATAAGTAATAGTACATTATTTATGTAAATAATGTTTTCGCATTTTATCTTCTCGAACACCTTGCGAAATTAAAGCTTGAACATTTTCCTGAATTCAACAAACGGTATTCAGACCTTGACCTGCCACACAATTATTAATCTTCTTATTATAAAATGTATATAAAATAAAAGTTTTATTATTTTATTTTAATAATAAATAAATAAATTAATTTACAATCGTATATTTGAAACTGATATATACAGTGAGAATGTGGCACTTCCCCGGTCGAGACACACCGTTACAAACGGGATTATTTCTTACTAGCTGTGCCCCGCGGTTTTACCCGCGTGGAACCTTATCCCGTGGGAATTTTGGGATAAAAATCCTATGTGTTATTTCTAGGTATGAGGAACATCTGTACAACATTAAAATCCATTCAGTAGTTTTTGCGTGAAAGAAGAACAAACATCCCCACATCTAAACATCCACACTCACAATTGGCTTTTTAAAATTAGTAGGACATTATCATCAAAATTTTAAATTCGAAAGTATCTCTTTCTATTGCATTTTACGCCGAAACTACTGAACCGATTATAGATAGACTAGCTAGAGCCTTAGAAAGAACATTCTAGCAAACTATCCCATATTTACTACGGGATAAGATTCAGCGCGGGAAAAACAGCGGAGCTACAATTGTTTTCTATACTTATTTAAACTAGAAAACAGATGTAGTAGTAATTATGTATGATAATTTATTCTAATTATCTGTCTTCAGGATAATAACTCTTTGATTGTTTCCATTTTTCTTTCATAACAAAATAATACAAGTAAGTCCCCGGATATCTGTTGCTTTGTCTGTCTGTACGTCACGGCAGTCTGATTTAAATAAAAATAATTAAAATAATTTGCTAATTATGGAATATTGAAAAGCAAAATTAAACCGCGACAAAATCCGTTAAGTAGTTTTGTTTCAAAAAAGTGTTTATTATTATACACTAGCTGTACCCCGCGGTTTTACCCGCGTGAACCCTTATCCCGTGGGAATTTTGGGATAAAAAGTATCCTTTGTGTTATTTCTAGGTATAATTAACATCTGTACCAAATTTCATTAAAATCCATTCAGTAGTTTTTGCGTGAAAGAGGAACAAACATCCACACATCTAAACATCCACTCACAAACGTTCGGCTTTATAATATTAGTAGGTTATTACAATAACAAGATATTTTGAATAATAATAAGGCTTGGGTTCAACGGTCTAGTGGCTTAAGCACTCGCCTGCCATGCCTGAGGTCCAACATTTAATTCCTAGGTCGAGCGATACATGTTTCAATTATCCAACATGACTCGTATTTGATATCACCAACACGCATTTTGCAAATATAGTGTTTATGTGCTTATCCTCCACTTATCATCAGTGAGAGAAAAGTTTTTGTCTGGCAATGGGATATTTATATATATTTACTTACAAGACGATACTTTTGTTAGAGATAGTATTATTTTATAACATTTATTTTTCAATTAAAAATTTATAAGTTCTAAACATTGATATCATCGTATTTGTAGATATTATTGGTTTTTGTGTTTGTTGTTCTATTGTATGTTTTCTTTATTGAAATTTTGGTTTACATCATACATCATTCTGAACGTTTTATAACTGATTTATTTTTATTTGGGAAGAAATTTGTACCTAAATGCGATAACCCCTAAAAATATTAAGTCTGACGGTTTTTAAAAAGAAATACTTAGTTTTAAACTGTATAAAAATGTAGTCCATTTTTTTATCAATACCCGAAAATACAAATACCAATAATCAAGTAACATTAATTTTTTAAAGTATAATCAATTGCGATAATTTGTCAAAATGATACATTATGTAAATAAGGTGAGGTTTTACATATCTATTGTCGAATCATGATTTTCCTAGAATTATGACTATGAAAGCTATATCTTTGCCTGGCCGTGCGATCCTAAAGGCCGAAAATATAATAAAACTAGCAGCGCCCCGCGGCTTCACCCGCGTAGTTCCCGTTCCCGTGGGAATTTTGGGATAAAAAGTATCCTATGTGTTATTCTGATGTATAAGCAAGATTATTGTAAAGTTTCATTAAAATCCATTCAGTAGTTTTTGCGTGAAAGAGTAACAAACATCCATACATACAAACTTTCGCCTTTATAATATTAGTAGGATGAGGAATAACATTTTGGAAAATGCTTTCAAAATTTTCACCAGAACTTGAACCCGGAACCATGATGAACCGTAGCATCGCTCTTCCAATTGAGCTACCGAGGCTTCAAGGCGACTGGTGGAAGGAAGAAAATATTTTTCATTGGCAACAAGAAGACCTTGATAACATGTAAAAAAGTATATAAATCCTTTACAATCCTGCTTCCTATTTACCTTGCATGTCTAATGTCAATATTTACTTGAGATTCATACAGTTTTGCTGAAGAAAAATGTTATCTTTAAGTAAGTTAATATCTCAGTCCTTTAAATAAGATAAGATAGAGTTGTTTAAATGCAAATAAAGAATGGTAATTTGTGACAAAATTAATGTTTGGTAAGTATAGTTTTTATAGTTATCATGGTTGGCCCTCAAATGATTATGATTAACGGGATATTTACCATGTATATTGTCTAAATAATTATTATTTGTTTGTATGAACATATCAAGGCTTTGTGTTGTTGCCAAGGATGTATTTCCTTCCTTATTTTTTCCTTGAGTTTTTTGTATTTATTATTATTGTATATCTCATTCAATACTTAACATACAATAAATTAAATACTTTTTAGGTACTAACTGTGTCCTTCTCCGGATCATAAGTTACCCCTGTACCTAATTTCAAGTCAATTAGTACAGTAGTTTAGCCATGAAAAGGTAACTGACAGACAGAGTTACTTTTACATTTATATTCATATTAGCGGCATCTCGCGGTTTCACCCGCGTGGTTCCCGTTTCCGTGGGATTAAGGGATAAAATATAGCCTATGTTACTCAGTGTGAATGTAGCATTCTAATGAAAAAATAATTATTAAAATCGGCCCAGTACTTTTTTAGTTAATTCGTTACATACAAAAATACAAATCTTTCCTCTTTATAATATTAGTGTAGATATTAGTAAGTATTTTACCAGTGACGGAGTTTCACTTAGCTTTTCCAGATTTGGCAGAACGTCAGTATTTTACAGGAAGCGACTGCTGACAGATTCATATTGAACATCCTGGAGGGAAAAGTGGAAGGAAGAAGAGGAAGGGGTCGACCAAGAATAAGTTACATGAGTCAGATAAAGGATAAGGTCGGTGTCGTGTCGTATAAGGAGGTGATGGAAGCCGCCTTAGATAGTACCTGTTACACCAACAAGAGCAACAGCTCTTAAGTTGATGATGATGACTGTCTGACCTTTAAAATAAGGCGTTAGAAGTTTCGTAACTATTTGAATAAATATTATCAATTTATCTTTATTAATCAAAAGATTATTATCAGATCCTAAGGATTACCTTCACTAGTGTTGTAATTACTTATTATTATTGTAATACCTTATCTGTAATGAGTTGTAAGTACATTGTAAAGATAACTATTATAATAGTTATCTAGTTTTTGATGAAATACTGTTTCTTAATGTTTCTTTGGAGATAATGAATTAAATATTTTTAATTACTTTAATTCTAATGTTACTTTATTATACTAACTGACTTCCAAATAGTTATTTATGTATCTAGAATATCAGAACGTAGGTACTCGTAAGTTTTTTTTACTTAGGTATTTGGACTTTTTCGTTATCGCGACAAAAATCAGTACATTTAGACATAAGTATACTTTGGATCCATTTTTTTTTGCAATATTTTTTTATATTTATTTTTAACCCCCGACGCAAAAAAAAGGTTGTAATAAGTTTGACGTGTCTGTGTGTGTGTGTATCTGTCTGTGGCATCATAGCTCCCGAACGGATGATCCGATATTAATTTAGTTTTTTTTTTTAAAGGGGACTTACGTGCGAGTGTTCTTAGACATGTTTGCTGAAAATCGATTGACTCGTTTAAAAGTTATGGGGGTTTGAAAGTAATTGTGTTGGTTTTTTTTTAATTTAATGTTTTACTTTTAGCTATATAAATAAAAAAAATCTACCTATCTAAGTACAAGTTAAAAAAAAGGAAGTAAGTTTTATTGGTAGGTTTAAAACTTAAAACAAATAATAATTAAGTACTAACGCAACTCTATCTAATCTTAAACGTGACATAATACATTTTCGTTATATTTATCTTGTGTAAATATTAATTTATGTAGGCTTACAGAGTATAAATCAAATAGATACAAAGTAAAGGTTTGTAAATGAAGAATAAGAGATGCCTAGTTTTTAGTTTCTAGCCTCAGCTTATTTCCGAGCATTTACTGGGGAAATTTTCGATCTGGGTGTGCGTAGTTTCTGATACCCTAGATACAAGTTTCGAACTTAGTAAGGAGTCAGTTACTGTAATGAGATGGTGTAGTGAATGATTATGTTATGTTATTTACCTTTAGCATTAATAATGTTTTTTTCAACACACTTGCTCATAAAGGGGCTCTTATTTGTGCAAAAACAGTTGAATAATGACACGCTTGATTCACTAGTGAGTTATAGTTTTTTTTTTAAATTGTTTAGTTTTTAAAAAAGTTTCGACATCAAAAAATGTTGTCCATACATTTTAAAAACAAACTTCAACTATGTTGCCTTACTTTTGGCAGGTCTATGGTCGATTCCATTCATTCATTCATTCGATTTTTTTTTAATAAGTATATTCTTTTAGTCTTTGGCGATCACCATTGTTGTGTTGGATGCGCGCAAATAGAAAAACAATGAAAAAAAATGTTTATTTATTAGCGAAAAATGATAATTTCTTCGCAAATGTGTTGAAAAACGTTGTATGGTACAAGCGAGGTAAGTTGGTGATTACTTCCGAGGCGCTATTGAGGCCCGAGCCGTCAGGCGAGGGTCTGAAGATAGCCGAGGATAGTAATCATCAATACTCGCGTGTACCATACAACGTTTTTCAACACATAAATAACTATTAAAAAATAGTTTTTTTTTTTAGATTTTTTTAACCTTCTAAAAGCTGGATGTGGCCTTATTGGTTCTGACGAATGTTTGTGTTAGGAAACGTCTGGGTTTGTACTAAAATAGGCTCTGAAACTACTGATATACATTTTCAGTTTTTTATAGGGTTATATCCTAAAATTCCAAATAGAGGTTAAAATGGTAACTAACTTTATAATAGGAAACCTCGGTCAAGGAAAACGATATTTTCAAAAGCATTTCTATGGCCTCTTGAAATAAGATATTTTCATAGAAATTTAACTTTCCTTGACTTCTTATTTACACTAATATATGTTCATGTTGCTATAGATAACCAGGTTCCCGATTGCGTCTTTGTTATTTAACTGTGCCAACCTTAAGTGGGTGACAATACAGCAATATCCTACAAGGTCGGATTGCTTAGACGCATTTAATATTTAGTGGCAACGACGCGTAGTTTTAGATTTGATTTTAGAGTCATAAATCATAGCTGTCAATAAAAAGAGGTCAAAACATGCATGCAAATATGCAATATAAGTTTAAATAAGTATATATACGCGAAAATCCATAGCCTAAATTGATTTTTGGTTTTAGTTAGCTATTAATTCTCAATGACAGCTATTGTATTTTCAATGTTATCAATTACATTTAAATTTTTGAAAACGTATATGATTAAGTACTGTTCTAAATGTTCTGTGATGAGGATGATAAGTCATTCATCACCCTTATCAAGTTATACTTGTATTGCGAGTAGATATATCTTACATATAGACAATCCTTACTTCCTATGATGTTTGTGAAATTCCTTTCTACACGAGTCTGTGCTCGGTTAAACAGAGTACCCGCCCTGAGACCCAAGGAAGAGGTAACTCTGTTTTCCCATGAAGTGCGTTTGCTCCCCCCGTGTTGTAGAAACTGTATCCCCAAGAACTTTACTTATGATAGTGACTGTGTTCCTTACTATATTATTTACTAGCAGCGCCCCGCGGCTTCACCCGCGTAGTTCCCGTTCCCGTGGGAATTTTGGGATAAAAAGTATCCTATGTGTTATTCTGATGTATAAGCAAGATTATTGTAAAGTTTCATTAAAATCCATTCAGTAGTTTTTGCGTGAAAGAGTAACAAACATCCATACATACAAACTTTCGCCTTTATAATATTAGTAGGATTATTTATCCCTACTAATATTATAAATGCGAAAGTAACTCTGTCTGTCTGTTACCTTTTCACGGCTAAACTACTGATCCGATTGACTTGAAATTTGGTACAGGAGTAGCTTATGGTCCGGGAAAGGACATAGACTATGTTTTATCCCGAAATTCCCACGGGATCGGGAACTACGCGGGTGAAACCGAGGGGCACAGCTGGTAAACTATATGATTTTGTCACATTTGACATTCATAAGTACTCAATGAATGATTTTTTATTTTGATTTTGAACCAAATGTCTTATTATTTACTACAGTTAGATACTTATTGCGTTAGTAACTATTTTTTTTTACTTACTAACATAATTATAAAATTTAATTACTTTCGCACATTTTTTGACGTTTTAAATTCTTCGAGGTCCAAATCAAAAAAAAAAAATGAATTAGGAATATTATTGTTACGCATTAAATTTGACATTTAACATGAAAAATATTGCAAAAAATATGTAAATTCATTTATAAGACAATGTTTTTTTATATTATATTTAAGATTTAAATGGAAACCTTGACTTTTGATTTGTAGTAAAACAGTTGATGAAGTTGCAAAATAATCTATTATTTATTTATTTTTGTTTATATTTTAGACCTTTGCAAAATATTTCAAACTCGGCTTGAGTTTTATGAGATCTTTGGCATTAATTTTCATTAATAAAAGTAAATTTATTTTTAATCTTAATACGCAAATTCAGGAATGTTTCAACATTTATAAGCGTGTTAAATTAATGTTTTATAAACTTTTAATACGATCAGTCATAGAGTTAGTACCAACATATTTTGAGTAAGTATATAAATAAAGTAATACCAATGTATTATATAACGTAATATACATGGCAATAATAAAATCTTTCTTGAAAAACTATGTAATAATTAAGAAACATTTAATAAAATAAAATAGAAGCTGCTTCGTTATTCGTTCTAAACAAGGTGTATCCCACGATTTTACCCGTATCACATATTATTAAGTGACTCATTACATATGTCAATTGATGATAATATATAGCTTTCCATTAGTAAAATAATCATTTAAATCGAATCTGTAGTTTCTGAGTATTAGAAAGTAAACATTTTGTTTATTGAGTCACAATATTTTTTGTGCCGGTGACAGCGTCGCTGTAATCGCTTATTTTGGTTATCAGTTTATTGAAAATGTATCCAAATGGCATTAAAGTCAAAATGACCATAGGAGCTTCCAATTTTGGCCGCCGGGACGTAAAAGACTGTGCCTCAATAAACAAAATCTTTTCTTTTAATACTCAGATTAGCATAGACAAATACACATTTTTATTCCCAAAATAACTATAGATTATCTTTTTCTTTCAAACAAACTTACCTATACATCCCACGATTACTAGTGTTAACGTAAAAACGTAGATATAAGACCACATCACATTCACGTAAAAACGGTCACGGTAACGTAAAACTACAACTGGCACTCACTATGCTGTTATATAGTTACTTTTTATTTATATAGTGCTATATAGGGTGTTCTAAAGTTTGTAAGAGTGTATGAGATACGCTTGCAAGGCTTACTAACTACAAATTATGGCTAACACAAGACATTGTATAGCCGAACAGATCGTAAGTAATTTCGTTCATCATCATCAGCTCATTATATTGTCTGTGAACCGGCTATCGGTCCTATCTGAAAAATTGCCTAAGTTTTTGTAACCAAATTCTTATTTTAAACCACTTAATTTGGGGTTGTATTTTAAACAAGAATAAATAAAAAAACCTTTTTAAAAACAAGCTTTTTTGATTACAGACATCAGGACAGGTGAAACTAAATAAAAGCTTGTAATAGGACTATTTGGTGACAAAAAACTTATTTTTTCATATAGGACCGATTGGCGGTTCACAGACGATATATGTACATATATACCGAGGGTTTCGAGCCTACCCTGAATAAGGGCGATATGATGAGTAACTTTGATTAATACTATATATGAGCTTTCCTATAGAATAAGAGATTCGGGGCTTAAAATTCACCGTATGTAACAGTGAATTGTTTATTCCAGTATAGTTTTTATAGTTATCATGGTAATTAGCACTCAAATTATTATAATTTGTGTAAGATTGTGTGTTATGTGTCGTGATCGAGCTTGTGATGTGAGTGACAACAGTGGTAGGGGTTTTGTAGAAAGAGGGTAGACAGATTTGTCTGCTCTTAAACAATTATCAAATCTAGCCGCAGTACAGTCCAACAGTACATCCGTGATCATGGCGCTTGCAACAGCGAAATATCGGAAACTCGAAACAAATAATATACATGGTAAATATCCAGTTAATTATAATAATTTGTGTGTATTCCAGTTTTGCTACCAGTAAGTATACAAAATGTTTTTTTTTTTTTTTATATATCCTCGGCTATCTTCAGACCTTCGCCTGACGGCTCGGGCCTCAATAGCGCCTCGGAAGTAATCACCAACTTACCTCGCTTGTACCATAAATAACTATTATTTTCTTTTTTCACAATACTTTTTGTAGAGCACCCTATATAAACCCCACGTACGGTAACCGTGGGCCTTCCCTGACGTACTTTGACGGTTATCTCCGGTTAATTTTTATTTTATCATTGACAGTGTTTTTGCCCCGTGCTAAAATCATTTTTTTTGATAACATTGATTTGATCTTTCATATCAAATGTGTGTGTAAAGATAAAAATACTTTTATTGACTATTTTTGTGAGAATTTGTGTAGTGTTTTATTTGCGATAGATTTAGATGTTGTTTTTATTTATTGAAACCAGAAATGAACTAATTATGTAATTAAGAGGATTATAGTTCATTTCTGGTGTATGGTTTGAGTTCTAGAAATGTAAGAGATTTATTTTTAAATTACAATACGGAATTACTTACTTATTTTATTTCTCAAAACGATTACTTTGTCATTTGAAGCTTTTAAAAATGTGTATGTTGTTTATTTTGAGGGAAAGTATGTATATTTTAAGCATTTTTATCATTATCTTCAGTTTTCCTTTAATATACGAAGTTTTATTATCTTGTATTTTAAGCATAATTTAATAGATGTTAAAATATACTTCATTTTTACATGTGCACATTAAAGTCGTTTCCCGTCCGTTATCTTACTCTTTGTAAGTATCTATGTTTGTTTTAAGTACGCTTAGATCACAAGCAGATCATTTAAAAACCGCAATGGATTTTAATGCAGTCATTCATAGATAAAAGAATTGAAAAGTATGGTTTCAATTACTCGGATGATACGGCGGGGCATCTATAAAAACTGTTAGACTAACCACAACCTTATTGTTTTGAACATTTATCTATAATGTATACCTAATAAAAATACATATTTACTTGTCTGTACTGCACGTGTTTATAACTTAGTAGTTTTAAACTACAGAAATGCTTAAAGATTTATAAGATAAATGTTGTCCACACTAATATTATAAAGAGGAAAGATTTGTTCGTTTGTTTGTAACGAATAGGCTCCAAAACTGCTGAACCGATTTCAACAATTATTTCACCATTAGAAAGCTACATTCACCCTGAGTAACACAGGCTATTTTATACCCGTATTCCCACGGGAACGGGAACTACGTGGGTAAAACCGCGCTACTAGTGTTAAATAATAGATAATTGTAGGTAAATCTTTCGTAGTTTTACTTTTGAAGTCCCTAGGCTATCAATAGCGAATTTTGAGTAAACGGACATTATTTACCAATTATTTTATCTCAATTTTCCTATAGTATAGACGCCACGCAAGTGCTATGAAATACAGACACTGAAATAAAACACTTAAACGGATTTTTGTCGTGGTTGAATTTTGTTTTACATTTTCTGACGTTTCTGTAAATCAAAGATATCAATATACTACAGACACTAATCAGAATAGGTACATACAATCATCATTTTCATTTCAGATGGATATCGATTATTCAAGATTTTCAATAGCTGAAGTATGACTTACTCAATGTGGTTTTAGGTTCAAATCTCAACTAAAGTGAAAATTTTAAAATTCCAAAGTGTGTATCTCACTGCATGGCAACAGTCTCTAATACAGTATAGCAGTAAAGGCGTATATAATCACAATTAAAAATTAGATTATAATCTAACTTACATATAATCTACCGGTTATATACACCTACCTCTCTAATTACTATTCAAATAAAGGATTAGTTTTCCTCAAACGATTATATTTTATTACAATTACTCTCATGTTTAGCACGCGTTTGTAGTGTGGAAGTGATTACAAGAATGTAAGGAAATATCTATTTTATAATCTTTACTAATAATAAAAGCTAACGTCATTATGTTTGTTTGTAAGCTTTTTATGACTGAAAAATGTTAGATCTTGATCTTGGTATTAAATTGTAAAATTTAAGGTATAAGTTGGTAGCCGACTGCAGACAGCAGCAGCAGACCACACGTCGCCGCCTAACGTCATCATGACACTTCGCCGTCTGTTGCTCGGCGACGCGAAGCTAGCTTCATGTAATTTCATAGAAATACATGCAAACCAATAGTGACGCGGCGACGTGTGGTCTGCTGCTGCTGTGTGCAGTTGGCTACAAACTTATACCTTTAGAAAAAAATATAGGATATAGGCTAAGATAGGTTATGTTTTCAAAGAGTTTGTGAAGGATATAAGCAAATTATGTGTGGCTAAAAAACTACTGTGTCCCGTGGTTTCAATCAGGTTTACTAATGCTCGGCTCCCATTGGTTGTATGTTATACCCACAGAACTCGGAATACTCTATGGTAAGTAAAGAAGTCTGACAGACGCGTGATATAGTCGCCGCAAAGATGTGTCCCATAGGATACCATTCACCAGTATTGTTCAATTTTTTGTTATAGTATGTCAATGTGTTGGTCACTGTCAACTGGCGACACGCGTTCCGATATAACCAGAGAGTAGATAACATTTCTATACTTACCATAGAGTATTCCGAGTTCTGTGGTTGTACCTATGTTTGTTTGTCTAAAAATAAAAATATGTCTATACTCGTATAAGTAAGTATTTATACATAAAAAATATGTAATTATAGTTGCAAGTTAAAGACAGTAGGTAACAAGTCTAAACCAATTAAATGGTACCATTAGCTACTATAGGTATACTAAAGAAAATTACGAGTATATGTAAACGTTGTCCTTTAAACGGGGAAAGCCCTATTTATTTATTGATAATTAGAACGGTATAATAATTCCATTTACACTAATAAACACAATAATGACATCACATAAACAAATGTATAAAAATAAATTGAATATTACATTACGTCAAACATATTATTATTTTTAAGTCAATTCATTTAAATACACAATTAAAAATACACAGGATAACAAAATAGCATAAAAATAAAATAAAATAATCATATAAAAGTGGTCTCACAAAAAATTTGACAAGATGTTAAAACATAACCTATATAACAACAGCCCATTAAGTCCACCGTAACTTTGGGAGTATGCAGTTTAAAAAAAACAATGTTATCATAGCTAAGGTTACTATTGGACGTCCTCACTTCCTAGGACGTGGTTTCAGGGAGGAGGTGCCGCCTTAGTGCGGGCCCGGGGTGTCGTGATAGTAATCCCTCGGGATCCTACGACACCCCAATGTAACGCAGATGGAAGTCGCTGTTTTAGTGGGTATTCCCAGCCCTTCTGGCTGGGAAAGCCCCACATAACCGCCGTGAGTCCTCCCGTTCTCGGCTCTCAGTGGTATGCAGCTCTATGCATTTTCACAGCTAAAAAAAAGGTTTAGATCACTATCATATCAAGTAAGGAAGAGAAAGACACTGTTTAGGACTTTAAGCAGATGGGCGGAGTTGGACCTGTTACACCGACAAGAGTACAGCTTGTTTTCTTAGATAGTTCGATTTTTAAGCCAAAATTGTTAAAAAGTGGCGTTTTTTGATAGAACAAAACCTCATCTGATACTTGAAGTGATGACACTTACCTTAACACTTTAGCAAAATATTAATATCTACTTAACCAGTGATAAATCTACTATATAAAAACAAGTCGGGTTTTCCTTCCTGACGCTATAACTCCAGAACGCACGAACCGATTTATCTTATCTTGGTCTTGAAATGTTTGTGGAGAAGGGAAGGTTTAAAAAGTGAGAAAAGAACAAATAATTGCCGGGAACACGGGAACGGGTACTATGCGGGTGAAACCGCGGGGTGCTGATAGTAGTTATTAAGTATACGGAGAGTAAAAAGCGATAAGTAGTGGAGTTATATCAATCAACGCACGTCGCATGCGCATGGCACGTGACGATGCGCGGTGTGTCTCCGAATCGCAATGTCATTGGTTGGCAATCATTACAACATAGTGATAGTAAAATTAATTTAATGAAATCGTTGATTGAGGTGTGAATTTATTTGTAATTTATCTTTGTTTTGTTAATGAATATCGTGTTTTTTATCAATATCTCTCATTGTTTTTTTTTGATTATTACTTATTGGTAAAATATACACAGGACGACGGTACATTATAAATGAATGAAATGGCTGGACGTGCAAATTTGCAAGCCTAGCGGTTTTATTTACGAGTATTACTACTATTTTAACCCCAAACGCAAAAAGAGGGGTGTTATAAGTTTGACGTGTCTGTGTATGTGTGTGTGTATCTGTCTGTCTGAGGCATCATAGCTCCCGAACGGATGAACTGATTTCAGTTTACTTTTCTTTGTATTAAAGGGGACTTACGTGCGAGTGTTCTTAAACATGTTTGATGAAAATCGGTTTAAAAGTTATGGGGGTTTGAAAGTAATTGTGTTGGGGGTTTTATAATTTTTAATTTAATTATTTATTCGTCGTCATTTTCTTTATAAACACTTCCTTTATTTAGCAAAATTACATACTAGCTAGAGTATCAAAAGCTAGATACACACATTCATCAGTTTATAAATAAATTTCAACTTTTTTGAAATACAATATACATATTTTGATTACACTAAATGAGTTTAAAATAGTTCAGGGTCATAACATAAAGATTAACTGATTATGATTACATTAAGTCTGGGTGTGTCGGTAGTTTCTGATAAAAATAGATAAGTACAAATAATAAACATAGGGATCAATGGCTTCATGAAGTCGATAAAGCGATTATTTATTTTATGTTAAGTGATACTCCTAGGTGTTGAAATGTAAAGATGTTCAATAGCGAATAAATTACTACATAGTATAAAACAAAGTCGCTTCCGCTGTCTGTCCATATGGATGCTTAAATCTTTCAAACTACGCAACAGATTTTCTTTAATAGGTAGACTGATTCAAGAGGAAGGTTTTTAGTATAATTTTATCTTACAGAAACGGATACTTCCCGGGTGAAACCGCGGGGCACTGCTTTTAAAAATAAACCAAGATTAATTTATTATTAAAGACAATAAAACAAAACACATTGACATACCAATTTTATTAAAATTTCATTTTGTTTCATACGAAGCCTTGTATAATGTTCTAATTACATCGAATATTTATCTAATCTGCGATTTAATACATACGTAATCTTATGCGAATAACAATACAGTTCTCGTCAAACAACTGGAACAAGATGGCGATGAAATACAAATGGCGGTATATTTCTTCTTCTACCCTCTATTTTTTACATAAAAGAGGGTACTTTTCCGCAACTCTAGACAAAAAACTATGTCTGTCTTAGTCCAGTTATTTGAGGATAACAATACAGCTTTAATTTAACCGGTTAATCCGGGTTTCAAGGGCTGATTGATATCATATAGTTGTAGGCTCGTTTACAATATGTTTACAGGTCAATTTTCATTCAAATTACCTATGTTTAGTCTTACTTAAAATTGTAGTGTCAAAAATTCAGAATCGAATTTCTTTTAATTCATTTACGTGGTAACATATTGGTTCTTTTATAAATTAGTATAGCTACAGCATGAAGTTAAAGGTAAAAATGGAGTCCACACTTCGAATACCTACTTGAAGCATAACCTATGTATCACTATCGCGTTCTCTGTGGGCAGGCTCTCTCTTTCTAACCAAGGTAACCTCTAGAAAGAGAAGGTCTGACTAAAAAGAGAGATCGGCCCACAGAGACGTAGGTATTTGACTCAAGCTGTTGTACCAAGTGTGGGCTCCATTTTTACACGCTTTTTATTAGCTTCACCTGTATGTTTGTATGTTTGTTTGTAACCGACTTCTTTGGGCGCTATTTTGACCCACTTTAAACGGCCAGATTTCGTTCAAACTTTGTAGATTTATTGAGGACCGATGACAATACACTAATTTGATAAAATTAGTGTATTGTAAATAATCCAAACTAAAAAGTAGAAAATAAATTATAGTTTAAAAAAACTAAAAAACACGCTTTTTATAGAAAACCGAACTAAAAAATAGAAAATAAATTTTAATGAATTTAAATTAAGAAAATAGTGTTAAAAATTTCAATGAATATAAATTAATAATAGTGTGAATAAAAAAAAATATATTTTATTTTAAAAAAAGCGTGGGTTGCTTTTTAAAATATTATCGAAATGATAATCACTCTACTCATATCTGTCAATAAAATATTTTTTCAACACACTTGCTCATAAAGGGGCTCTTATTTGTGCAAAAACAGTTGAATAATGACACGCTTGATTCACTAGTGAGTCATAGTTTTTTTTTTTAAATTGTGTAGTTTTAAAAATGTTTCGATACCAAAAATAATCGTGTCCATACATTTTAAAAACAAACTTCAACTATGTTGCCTTACTTTTGGTAGGTCTATGGTCGATTCCATTCATTCATTCATTCGATCTTTTTTAATAAGTATATTCTTTTAGTCTTTGGCCGATCACCATTGTTGTGTTTGATGCGCGCGAATAGAAAAACTGTTTATTTATTAGCGAAAAATGATAATTTCTTCGCAAATGTGTTAAAAACGTTGTATGGTACACGCGTGTATTGATGATTACTATCCTCGGCTACCTTCAGACCCTCGCCTGACGGCTCGGGCCTCAATAGCGCCTCGGAAGTAATCACCAACTTACCTCGCTTGTACCATAAATAACTAATCCCACCAAAAACATTCTGTAAAAAACTAGCCAAGTCTCGATGGAGCTGCTTGTTTATCTCTAAAAAGTAATGAAATCTAGACAAAGTCGTGCCAAGTGTAAGGTTCCTTACTGCGATTTCTTTATTATTATAGTTAATGTTGTGTGATTTGGCCGTTCAAGGGTACACATATACACAAGGGTACAAAACTAGGTGCTCCATGACACTATTGCACCAATCTGTCGCCAGAACCGCTACCCATTGACGATAGAAAATTGCCACTTGAAAAACGTTGATTCAATATCCAGTCAATTGTAGGCTTGATAAAGCTGCGTATTTTAATAATGTTACAACATTACGTGTAAACAAAATTGACTTGTACCCACTGCTAACGATTTAAACAATGTTCAACGGCCAAGTCACAAAACAATAACTATAATAATAAAGAAATCGCAGTAAGGAACCTTACACTTGGCACGACTTTGTCTAGATTTCATTACTTTTTAGAGATAAACAAGCAGCTCCATCGAGACTTGGCTAGTTTTTTACAGAATGTTTTTGGTGGGATTTCATTTATTTTTGTTGAAACGTGTTTCTATTGTTTTTTTTATTAGATTTTCTTATTTGACACATTTTTTTCTTTTTAGGAGTAGTATTTTATTACTAAGCGCCCCGCAATTTCACCCGCGTAGTTCCCGTTCACGTTTCCGTGGGAATTTCGGGATAAAAAGTATCCTATGTGCTTCTCCTGATTCTAAGCTACCTCCCCACCAATTTTCAGCCAAATCAATTCAGCCGTTCTTGAGCTATAAATTCCCGTTCCCAATCCCGTGGGAATTTCGGGATCAAAAGTATTCTATGTTCTTCTCAAGGTTTTAAGCTACCTCCCCACCAATTTTCAGCCAAATCAGGTGAGCCGTTCTTGAGTTATAAATTCCCGTTCCCAATCCCGTGGGAATTTCGAGATTAAAGGTATCCTACGTCCTTTTCCTGGTTCTAAGCTACCACCTCACCAATTTTCAGCCAAATCAGTTGAGCCGTTCTTGAGTTATAAATTCCCGTTCCCAATCCCGTGGGAATTTCGGGATTAAAGGTATCCTACGTCCTTTTCCTGGTTCTAAGCTACCACCCCACCAATTTTCAGCTAAATCAATTCAGCCGTTCTTGATTTTTAAATTCCCGTTCCCAATCCCGTGGGAATTTCGGGATTAAAGTTATTCTTTGTCCTTTTCCTGGTTCTAAGCTACCTCCCCATCAATTTCCAGCCAAATCAGTTCAGCCGTTCTTGAGTTACAATTCCCGTTCCCGTTCCTGTATAATTCCCGTTCCCGTTCGATTATCCTAGTTTTTATAGTTTTCTCTTTATGTGGCCATTAAACCCTAACTCTGTACCAAATTTCAGCTCTCTAGGTTTATGGGAAGTACTAGTTCTATTTTGATGATCATGAGTGAGTGAGTGAGTGAGTGAGTGAGTGAGTGAGTGAGTGAGTGTCTTAAATACGAAACTTTGCATTCGCTTAACTTCGGAACTAAATGACCTACAGACTTGAAATTTTATTTTAAGTATGTGATTGTATAGCTTACTGGATGACGAAAATTTCAGTGCTCTGGGTTTATCCAGAGGTTGTCAAATAGGGGCCTGAAAATGCGGCGAAAGGGTTCCTGTAAAGGATGGTACGGCAGTGTTTGCTTCGCGCTCGACTTGGCGGGGGGCACTGCCGTGCCCCCAGATAACTATTGACACCATGCACCCCACGCTTTTTTTAAGATAAAATATTTTTTTTTTATTCACACTGTTATTAATTTATATTCATTGAAATTTTTAACACTATTTTCTTAATTTAAATTCATTAAAATTTATTTTCTATTTTTTAGTTCGGTTTTCTATAAAAAGCGTGTTTTTTAGTTTTTTTAAAATATAATTTTTACCTACAACTTCATGGTTGGAATACCAAAGGGTACTTTTTATTTTACGCCGATTGTACCTGGCAATTACAATACAAATTGTTTTTTAACAACTAAAAAGTAGTTAATAATGTAAACGAGCCATAACTAGTACATTTAATTCACATTTAAACATTTAGGCAACATATATGGCTCATCATTTCATTTTACGCAAAGGCAATTTTGGCGTGTAGTGCTATAAGTAAATAATCTTTAGTTTATGCATAATGTGTTTTAAATATATTATTTTATATTGAATTGTCTTTTAGCTAACAAGACAACCCTATTGATATTTTCTTTCTGCTAGACAACATGTTAAAACAACTCTATCCGATCCACGAAAGTGAGTAAGAAAGTATTATTTCCATCAGCTACCTTACGTTGCATTTTTAGTCTCGTTTAACAAAACCAGTCTGACTGTGCGTGATAAAATATATAGACACCACGAATTAATATCGATTTCGCGAGCATGACCAAATATCATAAAATTTGATATTTTAGTAATATATGGCTGATATTTTCATCATATTTCGACAGTTGGATGTTGATAAATTGCTATATCTATCACGTTTTCGAATGCTAGCCTGGCTGGTAAGCATTTGACACCTTGTCAATCAAATCTGTCACTTTAGTCTTTGACATTCAAAATTGAACCTGGTTTAATGCAAAACCATACTAAAAATGCAACGCAAATAAGGCAGCAGATGACCAAGAGGGGTAGTTAGAAGTGACACTGCAGTCTTACAATATTTTATATGTTTCTTATATGATATTCTATCACTCACTGGGATCAGACAAAGATTTCTTAACAGTTTGTAAAGGTAGAGGCGAGAATGCAACATCAAATTAAATGACTCTTATTTAGCTTTTCAATTCATTCAAAGCATTGAAGATTTTTTGGCAGCTAGAATACAGCCACAGAAAACGAATAATATGAGCATAACTCAGTTGGTTTACGAAAGCACCCACCGGTTAGGCAAGCTGATAATATTTATTATTCAAATGCTGCCTTATTTGCGTTGTTTTTAGTCTGGTTTAACAAAACCTGGTAAGCATTTGACACCTTGTCAGTCAAATCTGTCACTTTGACAGTATTACAAATTTATTGTAAAACCTGGTTTAGTGCTAAACCAGACTAAAATTGCAACGCAATTAAGGAATATGAAGTTTAATTTATTGCTACATTGTCGCCTCTACTTAAAAGCCGTTCCAAAACTAATGGATTCAATAAGTACTACAAATAAAAATGATTCTCTCTTTCATTATTAAAAAAATAATTAAGAGAAAGAGAGAAATAAATGACAGCTTTGACAAGGTATTAGGCTGCAGACCCACAAAGCACGTGTATAGACCACATTTGTGTCAATAACGTCACTGACCACATTGAAGCCAAAATCGCACAGAGATGAGGCGAATATTTGTTAGCACCGCCCAATAAATGAGGCGAATATTTGTTTTTATACGTCACACATGCATGACACATGAGATGCATATAACGAAGCGCATATCCTACTAATATTATAAAGGCGAAAGTTTGTATGTATGGATGTTTGTTACTCTTTCACGCAAAAACTACTGAATGGATTTTAATGAAACTTTACAATAATCTTGCTTATACATCAGAATAACACATAGGATACTTTTTATCCCAAAATTCCCACGGGAACGGGAACTACGCGGGTGAAGCCGCGGGGCGCTGCTAGTAAAAAATAAAAATCTTGCTCCGTTTGTGCTTGAATGTGGATTATTTAATGTGGCACAAATGGGCTTCCACTGTGGGTCCACAGCTTTAGTGACAGCATAAAACGAATAAAAATTTACCGCCTTATTCATAAACATTTCATAAACCTATTAGTTAAAAAGTGTTTTGCGCCTGTCACACTATCTATCATTTGTAAAAGTGTGAAAGTGACAAAACATATTTTAACTAAAAGAGGTTTATTATATTTTTTTGAATAAGAAGGTTACTCTTTACATAGGTATATGTTTTATAAGAGTTTATAGTTAATAATTATGATTTAACACAGTTTTCATGACTAGTTTTCATGATCTCGTAAATACACAAAATAGTTACATTTAGGTATAGTAATGACAAATAAATAACATAGGTACATTTATTCATTAATTTCTTCATTAAAACATGTTAATGTCTTAGGTGAAGTAAAAATTATAAAGAAGTTTATACTTGTTCATAATCAACTACATAGTATAAAACAAAGTCGCTTTCTCTGTCCCTATGTAGGGACATAGGGATTTAAAGATCTAAGCATACATATGTATGCTTAGATCTTTAAAACTACGCAACGGATTTTGATGCGGTTTGTTTTAATAGATAGAGTGATTCAGTGGGAAGGTTTTTAGCATAATTTTATCCCCATATTCCTACAGGAACGGGAACTATGCGAAGATTTTTTATCCTTTTTTAAATAAAATAAATATTATTACAAGTCTCAACACATCTCGAAAATATTATTTTTACTTCACTTAAGTCATACACCAAAAATATATGTTACTTTAATAAATATTTTTATTTATTATTGCTTTTGATATGCAAAAGTCAAAACATTTGATTAAACTCTCAAATTGACTTTAAAATATAAATATGAATTTGTAAATACATTCTTCTGATTTAAATTAATTAAAGTAAATATATTTATATTTTATTTTATATTTATTGTCGCAATAATTTAAAATTAAAATATGTTTTTAGCATTCTTTTCTAAATAAAGATATTTAACTTATTTTTAGTTTTAAGCGCAGTTTCCGCAATAAGACCTCTCCAGTTCGGGTCCTTAAAAATAAATATATTTTAATAAAACATTTATGAATACAGATACACATATATTAAATTAAAAATAGGTAAGTACCTATTGTGTATCTCGTTTCATAGATACATAAATAAAATATTTTTTGAATACACAACATGAAAACATTTAGGTTTAGGGTCAAAACACAAAACGCGACATCACATTATATTCATTCATGAGGTTTTACAACACATAGCAAGAATCATTGATAAGAGCAATATTAATGCATTTTTTTTATATTAATGGATCAATATGCATTAATACGAGTAGATAAGAGTGTTTCCACTTTGTTGAGTGTGCCAACTTTTCAATAATAGTATCTATAATATTACATTAATAAAAATATGCTGAGTCGCATAGCTACGCTTGCATCTCAGCAATACGTGTTGCAATTGTATGTTACGAATTTACGTCGCAAAGGTTTTGTGTTTTGACCTCTACAAACATGTTTGTTCTACAATTTTTGTATTGATTATTCATATTGATTGTTTCAATAAAAATACGTTTATAGTATATGCAAGTTAGCTAAGTTAAAATTATTTTTCATAAATAACATATGGACAATTTTGAAAATAAAATATGTACTTATATTAGGATTGGACAAGTACATATTATAGTTGTGTATATGAAATATTTCTCAATCAGAGGGAGGCTAAAAATGTTGTACAAATTCTTAGTACCACATAAAAATTAACAGTATTTAGAGCTTTATTTAATAAAACTTTGAATATGTATGTTTTTCTTAATATGATAACGTGAAACTTAGGTATAGGGCGTAGTTTATATGTATGTTCCATTAAAATAAAAAAATATATAGTACGCGCTTAATCGTAAATGTAATAATATGGTTTATGCTTTTTAGTATTTCCTCATTTGTTTTATCTCTTATTTATTTGTTATTATTTTTTCATTTACTGATCGATAGGATTTTTCTAATTTGGGAACTAAATAAAATATTTGTTCCTGTAGGTAGAGCCATTTTTAAAATTAATTATATTGTAAATAATTTTGATTAAAGGAAGCCCCAATGTTAATTTTCATATTATTTTTATTAATTAATTATCTTTTATTTTCATATTTCAAATTTTGAATTTTGATAGATGCTATTTTCCATAAAATGTAAGGTAAGTACTTACATAAAAAAGCGTAGGCGTAAAAGACTAAATACCTATTTCACGACCTTCAAGTAAAGTTACTCACCAAGTAAAGTTAGTATTGTCTCTTTCTTACTTTATATCAAGTGACAAAGACAAAACATGCTACTCGAAACGTTACTTGAAGATGGTGAAATAGGCTGTAAGTGAAATAAATAAAAATAAAATTTTATAATATCATCGTTAAACAGGTAGCAAGTTCGATTCCTGTTCAAGGAATTGAATATTTTAAAAGTAAAAGCTATTAAGGTCTGTGAGTATGTAAGTAATGTCCTTTTTGATGCCCTAGATACTTATAACTTAGTTAAGGGTCAGTTGATGTAAAAATATGATGGAATGACTAAATGATTTTTGATAAAATATTCGTATTTAAATTATCAAATACCAACTATCAGACTAGGGTTGTCTAATCCGCAATAATAAATTAAAATATTGCAAAAAAATAACATTTATTATTATTATCAATAATCGTGTTATTAATATAATATTGCATTATTAAAAGTTTTAAAGTGACTTTAAAATCTTTCGCTTGAATTGCCATAAGCAAATTTTTAAAATTAAAAAGAAAAAATGTAGTTTATGGAATTTTTTTTTTTTCATAATTTGTTTGTAGTCTTTCAGAGCTTAGCCGACGTAGAAACCTATTTCGTTAATTATGTACCCTTTTTTCTATATTAATGTTAAAATTCCTTATATTTTATATTTAAATAAAATTTTCTTAATTCAATTGTTAGGCTGAGCGCACACTTTTGGCCACAGTCATTTTGTGGCTGTTTGTAGTTAATTTTCTTTGCATGGTCAGTTTATAGTATTACATTTAAGGTTGTATAGAAAAATATTTGAATAAAATAAATCATTGAAATATCCATGTTTTTTTTCTCCGTATAGCATAAGATTTTTTTACTGTCAGTGAACGTTTCAAATATATTTGTTCGCAGTTTTTAATAACTTCGTCACAACTTTTACATTTCGTTAAGTTTTGAATGACGGTGAAATTTGACAATGACCGTGAATAGTCACAGCTGCAAGTGGCCAAATTATCTTCATTGGCTCGTGTGCGCACAGCCTTAATAAATATTTTTATTCGTTTCCACGTTATTTAATAATGAACTCTGGTTTTCTTTGGCTCATCATCTGTCAGTCAACCTCCTCGCTTTGGAAGACTAATGGAAACCGTACTCAACATTTCCAACACCGACTTCTAATTCTATATACACATAAGCATACATCGTGTATACGTACGGGACTACTAGTATTATTAATCGTTATCTCACATAACCAAACAATAATGGACACAACCGAAGCTTTACAGCTATTATTAGTTATCATTTTTGAACTATTTTCATTACACTATTACTCACCTAATTATTATAGTCACAGTTATTATGAATTGTAAAAATGACACGTCTTTTTAACATTTTAACTATTTTTTGTCTAGTTTACTTATTATTTAAGCATAGGTACGATAAAATGGTTATTTTTATTACAAACACATGTTAAAAAATGTTTTTGTGAACAATGAATGGAATAAAACTGTAAATGCAGTCAACCCTGCTTACCGTGATGTAAAAATAACGAATATAATAATAGTAATAATAGAACCGAACAACTCTCGTAACAATAATAAACGGATGATCATTATTATTATTTCAACTACACATAGATTTAACACCGACATTTATAAGCTTCGGACGGCCAACGACAAAGCGGTCGCGGTCGTCGAACATGGAGTCTGTCGCCGGCCGTGTCACGTCACTAGTAATATATCGAGTACAATGCAAGTAGTGTCCGGCACGCGGTACGTATACAGTCCCAGGGTCCACGAACAGGTCGCCGGCAGCAGTCAGATGAGCGTCTCGCGGCCCGCGGCCCGCGACAGCGCCGCGTGCGGGGGGCCGCGGGGGGCGCGGGCACCCGACAGGGGGCTCGGCCCGCCCGCGGCCCGCGGGGCGCGCGCCCCACTCGCGGGCCGCGCGCCCCCAGCGCGGGAGGCGCTCCCCGCCCCATTCTCACTCACTGCTCTCGGCTTCTCTGTCAGCGGTTGCTCATACTAGTTTTTCGACGTCAGTATTGTTACGAACTCTGAAATTGAGAATTTTTGCATTAGTTTTTGATTCGAGATTTCAAATTACCTCTAAAATTTAAATGAAACCCAAAAAAATACAATCAAGAAATTCCCTATTATCCTAGCGACTTCAAAGTATTTACAAATTGAAGTCGCTAAAACATCAAATCAACAAATCTTTTCATCTTCTTCTACTAACCGTGGTAGTTGACCATGCCGTCGCCATCGAGGTCTGCCTCGCGGATCATATCGTCCACTTCCTCCTCACTCAGCTTCTCCCCAAGGTTCGTCATGACGTGCCGCAGCTCCACTGATGATATCAAACCGTCGTTGTTCTTATCGAATACTCTGAAATTGAAAGTATTGAATAATTAAAATCGAGATTATAACAGTACTAATTAAGCACCACTTGTTGTTCCACTATTAAGAGAAGTTTTTTTTATGATTTTTTACTAGAAAGTACAAATGAGCATTAGCCTGTGGCGACATCTGCATGCCACATAGAAACTAAATACTAACAGCGACATCTATCCGCAACTGTGGGAAATAACTGGAGAGTCCTGAATCGCGCAAGCGAAATTTACAGCGCAATTGACTATGTATACGAGAGCCCGACTATAACTGTCGGGCAGCTGCCCACCAGACAACAACACTCGTCTGGTCGGAGGATCCTCCCTTTTCAAATGGGAATACCCCCATCCCCATAAGCCCATTCATGTATTTTGGCAACTCAAAAGAATCGAGAAATATCCTTTGCGTTTTTAGTTTGAGTTTCTATACATGAAAGTTTTAGATAGAATATCTAGCTGTACCATGCAGTCTTATCCGCGTTTCATGTCAGCACCAATTTTGAAAATCTTTAGTGATACCTTATAGAAGAATACATGTGTGAAATTTTAAGTTTCTTCTTTAAAGGTTTGGGCTATACGATCACTTTTGCCCTTTATTCCTTACCTAAAAGCTTCCCTAAGCTCGTCCTCCCCATCAGCCCCCTTCATCTTCTTGGACATCATTAGGAGGAACTCGTTGAACTCGATGGTGCCGTTGCCGTTCGCATCCACTTCCTTCACCATGTCTCGGAGCTCAGTCTCTGGAATTTTTAATTGTGTTTTATGTAGCAAACTGTATAGTATAACAATTTTTTACACTGGTTTCCTTCCTGGTTAGGTCAAAAAGTCATATAAATAACGAAAGAATGATTGAAGAAAGTTCCTTTATTCGACTTATTCATAAAAACGATTTACGAAATAAATCTAGATTTCATAGTGACTTCAAATCGGTACAATATCAATATTAGCTTGTTAATAAAGTCTTGTTAACCCCTTCAACTAAGCTTAGTAAGCTTAGCCTTCAACTAGATTTAGCTAAGTATGCTTGTCTTAAGTGGGTTTACGTCAAATAAGCAATGGGTGGTATGGAACTCAAGAGCTCTCAATCACCAGGCTGACTTAGCACAATTGCCGTTGCCATAATGGCTTATTGCCAGTTGGTACACTTCTACTCCTAGATCGTACACAATTTTTTTTCATTCAAAGTTCCATTATTTAACTTCCAGTTCGTACACTTGGTTCCATTATTATCTCGGTCTGAGTTCGAATTTGTGCAAAGAGCAACATGATTTTTTTTGCACGTCACATTAGATTTTACAGTGTTTTTCCTGAAGGTTATTTCCACAGTCATTTTAAACAAGTTTCCCTGAAAATCTTTCCACATACGATCTAGAAATAAAAAGGGTAAAGTAAACACACGGAAGGGTATCCAAATTGAATTATAATAATATATTCATGAATACTAGAAGCATATTCATTTATATGCAGCAGTTTGGTATGAATACTTTGAATTATTCAGTATATAACGCTAGATTTAGAAATAAGTATACGATATGAATAATTTTTGTATGAAGACTACCCGGTTTTTATCAATGTTTACAAACACTGCACTTTATTATCTACAAATAGGTACGAATTGATTTTAAAATTGTTTTCATGAATAGATAATATGCTGATTCAACAAAAAGGTTTAATTATTATGAATAGTAAAAAAACACTAATAATATGATAGGATACAACTAGAATAAGATATTTTTAAAAGATATCATAAGCACATTCGCATGTTTTAAAATAACACACTACCTTTGATAAGGGAAAATAGTTGGGTGGACAATTTCACCGTCGGCATGCAAGGCGCCGTGGCTTAGTTGGTTAAAGCGCCTGTCTAGTAAACAGGAGATCGTGAGTTCGAATCTCGCCGGGGCCTAGTTAGAATTCTTTTTTAATTTTAGTAAGTTGTTTTTTAATTTATATTTTGTAGCTTTTTGATAACGTTAAGAGAGTGAAGCCTTTTTAAAATCAGGTATTAGATTAATTATAAATTGATCATATTTTCGAGATAACATCAAGGAAATCTAGATTTGATTAAGAAAAAGTTATTGTACTACTTCGTCACCTATATTCCCTGCAAGGATATAGGCTATAATATATTTAGCTTATGATAGGTAGCTTAGGATAGTACAAAAAGATAAAGTAACCAAGTCCGACCTATAGACCTAAGTAGGTGTTGGTGATTTAAAACCTAAGCTATGTTTGAAAAATACCAAACATGGCGCATCGCTCTACCCACAGCTCTATCTAGGAATAGAACTTACAACCTCAGGATTGACTGGCAGGTATGTAAATACAAATTGTTTACCAAAATCGTATCTCTGATTTGTATAAAAGGTCGTTATTTTGGCACCGACTCGCGGTAATTATTGCTATTTTGTTTAAGTACAGTTGTGAGGTAAATATGTTTGGTTGTTTGTGTACTTGTTTGTTTTCGATTACTTTTAAAAATCACGTACCTGTTATATGTTAAGAACAGTAAATAATATCTTACCTATTCTGTTTGTTTTTAAAAAAATCTAAATTATTATTCTTTGTTTATTTTTAAAGAAACTTTCTATAAAAGGAGATAATGTTGGTTTTTTTTTTCAAAAACAACAAATTATTTATTTGCATATTAAATTTAATTAATCTCAAAGCACGTTAATATCTATTTATCTATACTTATTCATAAAGTGGTATACTTTGTTTACGCATTCTGCACAACCGATTTCAATTCAGTTTCTTAAATAGATATTCGTATATGACTCAAGAGGAAGGTTTGTATGAAAAATGTATTATAAACAGTGCAGACTAAAATAAATATGATTATTCATTTGTGTCATTACCGGTACTATCTTGGCTAAGATCTCAGTTAATACGTAAATATTTTCTTCCGCACATAATCTATTTTCAGTTTAATTTCAAACGTATATTACGACTACATTATTTGGTTCGTTAATATTGATAACTATCATTCACTTTGAGATTATAGTGACTTTAATCGACAATTAATGCTATACAAGTGAAGTACAAACGAAAGTCGTTCTAATTTGTGTTTAATTAAGATTGATTATACACTACACAGTTTATAAACAGCAATTTACATTATTGTACGACATTATTACTGAATAGCTGACTTTAAAATCGATATTAAAAGCATAATATTTTGTATGTTTGTCTGATTTTATTTTTCCTCTACTAATGCCATGGAATCATCGTCTTTCACGGATTATTTTCTTTCAGACATATTTCCTGACAACTTGCGGAAAAACACACCAAAACCTTTTTGGCAAATGTTTAAGTGCAGCCGTATTCAAATGATGCACATACATACATGCAGGCTCTACGAGTTTGCCGTAGTAGAATTCCCCCTCGGGATCCTACGGGGCACCCGGACGGAAGTCGCTGTGTTTTTAGTGGGTAGGCCTAGCCTTTCTGGCTGGGAGAGCCCTACATGCCCCGGGGGCCCTCCCAATATCGGCTCACGGTGGTATGCAGTTCTATGCATTTTCACCGCGTTAAAAAAAAAGGTTCTACGAGTTATTTTTATAAGTGACCAAAACAACCTTCAGGATTTTGCTGTAGGATCTTACAGGTCGATACGTTAGTATAACTTAATATATTAATATATAGTTACTGAGAAAATAGAAAAATACCTACGACATAGTTACTTTTCCGAATTCAAACACAGTTTTTAAAAACTCTACAAAAAAAAGTCCAAAATCCTAGATTTCTAAGTACGAACGCAGTCACGGACAGCTAGTATGTTAATAAAACGCACTCACTAGCTTATTATAAAATCGATATAGTAACTATGCAGTTCGTTAAATAAACAATAGTCCTCCAAGGACGTCTCAATATGCGGGTTAAGGTTAGTTTTAGGTGCATTTTATCATGTACAGTCTCGGAACGAAAAGGTTCGTCAATTTTCAAATTGATTCGTATATTGTGTCGCGAGAACATATAACCTTTTGAAACTATGTTACAGAATAGACTCAGGTTAGGGAAAATAATGTTCTACTGCTCCATAATAAAGTTCAAAATTATTCAGATCAGTGTTGTTTGACAGGATAAATATCTTGTCAACAAGATTTTTTATAAACTAAAGCCTTCTTGTTGGTTCAACCTGCCATTATTATTTCTGTTAAAACTATTGTCAATCGGTCAATGTCATCATTGCAAAATATCAAAGAGGTTTTTATATGCCGCGCGCACAAGGCAGTGTTTAAAAAAAAGGATAGAAAAATTAAGCAAAACCTTATTCGATGACAAACGTCATTCTATTTACTTAAATGTTAGCATCACTGTTTCTTACACTTGTATGTTGACATAATTGTTTCTTGCAATACTAGTGCAAGTGAAAACCGACTCTAAGGTGACGAACCTTTTCATTCCGTGACTGTACTACCTTGTTATGACCTGTGTTCAGCCTGCCTAGCATGACTGTGCGTGATAAATGATATAGACACCACGAATTGATATCGATTTCGCGAGCCAAATATCCAAATGAATATGGCGTAGTACGATTTGATAAAATTAAATATGGCGGCTATATTTATTATATTTTGACAGTTGGATGTCAATAAATAGCTATATCGATTTCGCGAGCATGACTAAATGTCAAAAAATTAATTATGTGGTAAAATTAAATATGGCGGGCATTTTTATCAAATTTTGACAGTTGGATGTCAATAAATCGCTGTATCTATCGCGTTTTCGAAGTCATGCTAGCCTAGCAGGGTGCATTATTTTTTTATACATATAACCTTTCACTTGAAATGTAACTTCTTTAAGTTGGATCTTCTGTGTTTGCTGTGAAATAAGTATTTATATTTTTGTGGACTCTAGGTATGCTTTCGTCAACCGGGACAGAAAGCTTACATTGAAGCTTGGTTTCCTTATAAATTTATAAGGCAAAAATATGGCATGCGAAGGACATAATTTAAGGTTTAATTGTGAAATGTCTGTTCCGATACTGCTGGTTTTAAAGGTCTTTGCCAGTCATTCTTTTTTTTGGACCCCGCGCGTATCCGATTCGCATGCAGGCTACCAATCTGACAGGAAATATTAGTGATGTGGACGAAATACACCTAATATGTAGGACTTTAGGCAGTGGTCCCGCCGCGGGCGAGCGATGAACTATCGGCGATTTTCTTGAGCGAGAAAATCGCCGGACCACTTGCGGGCGTTGAACGCACGACTATGTCTTCGTAATAAATCATGTTTCCTTATACTGCCTTCTTGATTTTTCTTAAAACATATTTAAGTACAAACAATATTACAATACAATTACCTGAAGGTCTTTGTCCAAGTGACTTCATCATGTACGCCAGCTCTGAGAAGTCGATCGTCCCGTCTTCGTCTTTGTCAAACAGCATGAACGCTTCTTTGAATTCTGGAAGACATAAATATTTTTATTGTAATATCCGTAGTCAAATGAATATTTGTTTACTATATGACACTTGTAGTACGATTTAATGACACAGAGTAATTAACTTCAAAGTGTGTGTGTGAATGTGTGTGTGCGTAGTTTCTGATACCCTAGATACAAGTTTCGAACTTAGTTAGGGGTCAGTTACTGTAATGAGATGATGATTGTAGTGAATGATCATGTTATGTTATCTATGCCTTGATTAGTGTTCATCAAATCTTAGCTTGGTCTTGGATATTGTATTGTTTTTATCACAGAGTAAGGATCGCCACGCAGATGGGTTTGTTCGCCCACGTGGGTGCCAGCTGATGATCTATGCTCCGTAATTTTTATAGTTTGATATTTATATTAGGAAAGTATATTTACCTGCAACTTGTTCTTCTGTAAGGCCATATTCTGACTGAAATTGGAAAAAAAATGATTAAGTACATTAATTTTTTATGGAAAGATACTTCCCCTTTTCAATGATAAATAAATAAAAATAGTCAGAATACATACAGATATCTGTCTAGTCATCAAATCACTTGTAAGCCTTCGCAATCTCTTATATTCTTTTCGATAAATAGCATCTGTGTTCGCTGTTTGCGCCATTATGATAAAACCTTATACGAGTACAACACTAAATCACTATATTCTTCAAACTAAAATCCTTCATAAACTTTTTCCAATATCGAAAACTTCGTCTGAGCTACGTTCCAAAACCTACTTTATGTATACGTATTAAAGTATAGTATTCACTGTTTACAAAACTTTGACAAAAGAAAACACGATACACTTTTAAAATTTAAAGAAAGAACACATTTTTCCCGCCGTAAACATGAAGCTTGTTTTGTTTTTAAAAATTTTTGTTTATTTTTAAATTGTCAATACTAAAGTGGCCAGTACTGATTCGTGCGACGCGACATTGTCAGCTGAGATTATTAGTGGATTCTAAAATTAAATTATTTTTGCATGTTGTAGCTAGAGATGGGCGCTCCATAATGTCGACAAATTATTGACTCTGTCAGCCGTAATCCTACCAACAATATTGCTTTTTATAAAACACAATATTTTATTTAATAAATTCATAACAAATGTAGAGTTAAATTAAAAAATATTTTATAATGACGAGGTCAGAATAGTAATAGTATTAAATCTAACATTTTAACTAAATTTATGACACAAAATATATTTTTTTATGTTTATTTATTTAATGTGTGAATAAAATTAATTTCTAAATAAAATAAAACTAATTTGACAGATGCAATTTTATACGCCCACTGTGTGAAGTACGGATCAATACTTACAATTTAAAAATAAAACTATAATAATTATGTAGTAAAACAAAATACTACGCCAATAAATTTTAGTTTTTATAACCAATTAATTTATTATTATTTTATCAACAAATCGTAACTGCGTTGAAATTGCAACCATTGCAGAACATTCCAAATAATTCGCCGGCATCTTGGCACGTTGGGTGTCATTTGGAACGAGGCAGTTTTGGCGGGAAAATTACGTTCCAACTTCCGAATATTACGTAGGAATAGTGATTTAGATGTTGTTCGAATTTGAATCTTATTCGGTTGAGTTTAAATATTAGATTCGATTCCATCGTTTGAATGTTTTCAGACAAGATTTCTAGTTGAAAATAATATTCAAAATCAGTATAATATCTTGTCTCAATTTCACTACTTAATATACCTGAAACTACCAAATATTCTTGCAAGGTAATTTAAATTCGAGTAAATTAACGCCTATTATAAATATGTAAGCAATAGTCTTGTAAGCGACATATTCGAACAATTAAGGCGTTCATTAAAATACCACAAATTACTGTAAATATAGCATGTCGCGCGTTTATTAATTTCTGGCCTTTTAATTAATAAATGTGACGAACATTAATGAATGTGTTACATGTTGAGTTTCTTTGAATAACATAATTGTTAGTAGGTGATTCTTGCTTTGAACTACTAATAGATAGGTAGGTAAGTAAGTACTTGGTATTTACGTTATATAAGTAATAATACACAAACACAAAACAAAGAGTTTGCATTATCTTCTTTAAATAAAAAGTATAAAATATTCAGTACGTTCAATGGTACCAACATAAAAATTCTTAATTTGAAAAGAAAATGACGTTAACAGCCGGATAGTGTGCATTCCAAATTTAATGTACCAAACACTACACTTTAATTTAATTTACAATCTGTCAAATTTTAACGCACTAATATCATTTGAAATGACCATGCATTTTGATTTTATTTGTTCAGAATTGCGACTGGTAAAGATTTTATTTTCAGTTTTTTTATTGTTTAGATTTAGACTTGCGATGATAAGGCAAGTTTTTTAAGATGTGTTTATGATTTTCTATTATTATTGTTTATTTTCGCTTTTGCAAATTTTCTTTCATACATATTTAAGTTGTGTGAAAGAAAACTTACATTGTTCTGACCCCAATAAAATTTAACATAACTCAATACCGAATCTATTTAGCGATATAAATAACTACATACTTATAACATTTTGTCTAATAACCATGTGGGAATTACTGAGCAACGATAATCCCCACCCGAGGGATATCTGGAATAAACTACACCCACATAATATGTAGTTGTACCGCCTCAAACTGGCTATAACCACTTTGACGGTTTAGCAAAATATTTTATTATCGAGCAATGAAAATCTTCAACTAAGTAGTACGTCGTTAAGTAATTATAATAAGGGCCTATTTCACGATCTTCAAGTAAAGTTTCTCACCAAGTAAAGTTAGTTTTGTCTCTTTCTTACTTTATATCAAGTGACAAAGACAAAACTTGTGAGTACTCGGAACTTTACTTGAAGATCGTGAAATAGGCCCTAAGTATTCTAAATAATAATCGCTTATGATAATCCTAACTAATATTATAAATGCGAAAGTAACTCTGTCTGTCTGTCTGTTACCTTTTCGCGGCTAAACTACTGAACCGATTGACTTGAAATTTGGTACAGGGGTAGCTTATGGTCCGGGAAAGAACAAAGGCCATCGTTTTATCCCGAAATTCCCACGGGATCGGGAACTACGCGGGTAAAACCGCGGAGCACAGCTAGTTTAAAATAAACTCAAGCTACTCATTACCGGTCACACCTAGTCTTAACCGCCTAAAACTGCTTATAACCGCTTTGAGCTTTTAGCGAAATTGATAAAAACAATATAGGTACGGCATATCATAATGTATTTTGATTAGTAAGCCACTTTAGTTATAAACATAATTAAATAAAGTTTTGTATTCGCGATAAAAGTCTAATGAAGAACGTTTAAAACCCATTAAACATGTTTAATTTCTAGTTTACAATGTAATAAAACGTAAAAATTAAACTGTTTCTGTGGGATATTCGAATTTTATAGCTTTTCTTGCGGAATTTTAAATGTATTAAAAATATCTACTCATTGTTCAAGAATTAGGAAGTTGTAAAATGTTATTTATTCAGCTTTTTACCTGAGTGTTAGTTATTTTATGTGTTTGCTCACTATTATTAGAATTGTGAAAGTTTATTAGATGCTTTGTTATTCTTTCGCGTCGTAATTACTTCCTACGATTAGAATGAAATTTTATTATTAAACGAAACGTACGACATTATATATACAAAACAATATTTTGTATAAGTATATAATGTAATTGTTACAGTCCATATTCGTATAATAAGTAAGTGATTACGAGTAAGTATAAATGAAAAATCAGTTTCTGTTAGTATAGCTAAAATTTAAAAATGTCTCGATTGATTTATATATACTTAAATTCATTAATTCTAAATGAAATATGAATTAAAAGGTACTTAGATATATATAGCTTACAGTGGCGAGGGGTGAAATTTTCCGAAAGGGAAGACGATCCAAAAAAAAAAAAAAACGACGCCTACATCATTTTGGATGAGACGGATGACAAACTTTTTTCCGCGACTTTACTCAAGAAATATGTTTCTTGGTGATCTATGTTAATTTTAACATAAAATTATATTGACTATTTGCTATGTGAAAAGCCCATCAAAATCGGTTCAGCTGTATTGTTATTTGTTTGCTTACATAAAGATAAACACACAAATTCTAACGGATTTATATACTTTTGAATCTAAAATAACAAACACAGGAAACAAAACACTTTATGCTATATACCCCGTTATTGTTTGAATATAAAAAAGAGATTTAAAAAATTAAACCCGATCTCATAAAATTATACAATTAGGTAATTTGTATACTTTCTGAAGTTGCTGCCTCCTTTATATAACAGAACTAACTATTAATAACTAATTTAACTAACTTCTACTTATGGGTGGTACTGGAGGTGCAAAAAAAATATGTTTCATTTATTAGTTTTAATTCTGCCTCTTTATTTATTTTATTATTTAAATAAATTATATTTCACTATATTTAATTCATTCATATTTTTATGTGTGTAATAGTTATGATGTAATTTAAACTAAAAAACTAAAAAATGCAACAAAAATATTTTGCAATCATCATAATTATGCATGTAATTTGGTATAAAATTTCAGTTGTACAAGTTGAACCTATTTCAATAGACTAACGTATTAAATTTTATAAAACTGTGCAGTTTTAAGAACAATACGAGTATTCTTTCATACAGGTCGTTTGATAACCTTTAGTTGAAATCAATCTAAAAAGATTATATTATTACTTATCAAGAAATCACCCTACTTTCAAGAAGTATTTTAAGTCCAATTTACTAAATAAATTATTCTCACCTAGCAGGTTATCCAGTAAGCAACAGTTGCTCAATATGCAATAAACTTTTGTTTTGTTTTATTTTAACTTTCACACTTCACAACACGAAAACCAATAATATCGAATTTAGGTATTTAACTCACTAATTATATCAAATTTACAATTGAGGTATACGTACTAATAACTTTACAAATACTACATAAAACAATAAGTCGCGTAAATAATATTATCATGTAAAATCGTAAAAATCAACAAAACAAAAACAAACTGTTACAACGCGCGAAAACTTAAATGGCATGACACTTGACATACGCGAATACGCTTTGCAAAACGTCAACAGCCGTGTTCTCTTTCTCTCTCTTTCTCTGGTCTGATCCTTGACTGGCACAGAATAAAATAATTAATAGTATCTAGTAGCAAGACGGTGGCCGAGCGTCTTATTTTTGGGCGTGAATTTGTGCGAATATGTTTCAATGTGTGCGTGAATTTTGTATCGGAACGGTTCATTTGTATGTAGTTGTGAATACGCTTTTGTACGGCGCTAGACCTGCAAGGGAAAACGTTTTATTTTCAAGCGATTTTAAACCGTAACCTATAGAATTTAATGATTATAATGATTTTGTTTCAGTATGAGGTAGTAAGATCGTTTCTTATACGATGTAGGTGTATTGTAACTTTGTATAGCGCTAGGTGCTTCCAAGCGATTTTCAACCGTAACTCATAGCATTTAATGATTATTATGATTTTGTTTCAGTATGAGGTAGTTAGATCGTTTCTTATGCGATGAATATTACGCTATGTATTCTTTTAGTGAATTACGAGTATTATTTTAATTTGATTTATTAAAAACAGATATTTTTGAATATGTGATTATAAGTAAGTAGGTGTCGTTAATATATAGTTGAAGTATGAGTGTTAGATAATTTAGAGTTTAGTAGTGTATGTTGGTCTGTTTTCAAAAGGGAAGACGGTAGGAATCGTCTTGTATGGACCCCTCGCCACTGATTAGAGCATAAGTCAAAATGAAAAAAATCTAATCGTACACTTTTTCAAACTCAGTAAAAAAGTCTCTACCACAACTAATTAGTTCTCTACCACCATATTCTCCCCATCAGCTCTCAATATTACTTACCAAATTAATAGTAACAATAAGTTCATACTGCTGATGTTTGTGCCCCTTTTTCTTCTTGCCCTGCGCCGCCGCAGCCGCCGCTTGCTTGGGGGGCGCCATCTTAACAGACCCCTTCTGTGCTGACGGCTTGACAGGAGTCTTGGGACCTCCTTTTGTTGGACCTGTGTGTTTGAGTATATCAGTGTCTATGGAAGGAGTTTCTACTCTTATCTTTTGAACTGTCAAAATGTAAGTTCACAGAGGGATGTCCAGAGGGACCTCTTTTTGTTGTCGAACCTGTTATTTTGAGTATGTATCGTATCAGTGACAAAGCAAGGAGTTTATACTCTTTGTATTGAATGTTTCATTTGTTTAAGTTGAAGACACAGACCACGGAACATCAGACATGGAAAGCACGCCAGAGTGAGGAATCCGTTCGCAAGGCTCTGTTATTTAAGTATTAAAAAGGTTTTTAAAAACCGCTAGAAAAACGTTAAATATAGAGAACAACCTTTATACGATGTGATTTGGGTGGTGGTTTCACAGAGTTTGTTATATTTGTCTTAATTTAATCCCTATTTTATGCCAATATTTTTTTTCTTAAGCTTAAGTAAACTTCTAGTGAAATTAATAATTGGATAAAATATGTTCACCCTTTTGACATGGCGTCGTTGCTTTTGTTCCGGCTGCATTTTTCTGGTTGACGTGTCCACCCCCATCTGCTGGTTTGTTCCGAGCCTGAAAGCAAACATAAAATCACATATTTATCTATCAACAACGTTATCTAGACTAAATAGAAATAGTTTTATGACACATTAATTCAGCTTTATGTAACAATACTACGTTTTTTTCTTCAAAGTAACGTTACTTCAGTTAAATCCGTGTTCATAAATCAAATAAAATCAAATTATTTTACACATTTTCCACAAAGTAGACAAATTACGACGCCGTAAAACGTTATTATCAAAATGTGACAGCGAGTAACTGTCAGTTTATGAGTGGTTATGACAACATGGCCGCCATTGAGCTGTCATCGGCTTCCGCACAGTTGCGCGGGAAACTCGTTCGTCAATGGTTACGTTGGGCGGGAAAATTTATGGTATAGGAAATTAGTTATTTAAAGGTTTCAGAATCTTACACGTGCTTACACTATGATATACTCAGAAAATCCAGAATAGATTGTCTATTTTAAACCCAAAGTAATAAATACAACTGTAAGTGACGTCTGTAAATAAAATATAAGTACTTAAGTATATGTATATTTATTATTATCTTATTGGAGTAACAAGTCACTACTTTTAGTTAGTACACGCAATACGCATATACATAGCTACTGATTTGAGTAAGACGAATTTAGGTAAAAAGTCCTTCAAGCCCGGAAAAATACATAAGGTAAATAACACTTTCCTGTCAGAAAATCTCTCTTAAAAAAAAGGAAATAACGCGTGTTAATTTCCAAAACAGCTAGTTAATAACACAAAATAAAAGCAAATTAAAACCCAAAAGACCTAATCCCATTAATAACAAAAACGAACTTTAAACCAAATTACTCTCACAGCTTTGAAGTAAAAGGTACTTTCTGTAATTTTTCATCTTTTGAACCGTTTAATGACCCGGTATATTACCGCTTTTCTTTTCGAGTACCGAAATGAGAACACCGAGTTTCTGATGAGTTTGATAAAACTCTAATGGTGTTATATTTCATGTTGACTTTTCAAATTAACCAGTAAATTGGAAACGATTTTGTTGAATTAAGTATTTTAAGTTGATGTTTGCATTGTTATTTTTGTTTCTTGTTTTGTACATTTTATAAATTTTCGCGAACTGAAGTCATTGTTTATTAAAACACAGGTTGTTTTTCAAACCCAAGTAATGTTCAAAAATAGTAAAAAGTATCGTTCGCGACGGGAATCAAACTTGGGTTCCTTCTGTAGCCCGCTAAGCCTTCCTGACTTGGCGGGCTACAGGCGTAGAACTACATAATTGTGACAGTCAGAGAAACTTTTTTTTCACCTTTCAAAAGTTTAAATTGTTCGAATTTCATTGATTTCAAATAAATTTTCTTCAGAACACGTCAAGTAACTTTTTTAATTATAAAACTGAACATAACGAGTTCTTATGACAAAGTTTCTAAAAAGTTTTTAATAAATAATATTCGTATGTTCGTATAATTTTACTGAGGTGGAATATGTCAAGAATAAGTTTTCCTAATAAAGTTAAGAAATCGTATCATTTTAGACTTTAAAATTAAGTAAAGTTTCAAAGTTAGTTAAAAATTAGATAAGAAGTACTTATATTTAGCTTAAAAAAATTGTTTCTTAATAACTCAGTTCCTAATTGGAAAAATCTTAGTAACAAATAAAATAGTAGTATAATTTATAACAGGTTACTTTTTGTTTATCGATAGAAGAAAAAAATAAAGTTAATACTCACATTATTTTTTATTTGTTTCTAAAAAGTTCCAGTAACAAACACTTTTAAAACAATATTTAATTTAAATACAAACTTCATGTTTCACCTGTTGTAAGTAATTAGATTGAATGAGTCTAAATTAACTAAAACAAAATGGCGGATAGATTTTTCTTCGAGAAAATTTCAGTCACAGAAATAAAATAGGTTTGTAGGTATAATTAATAGGTTGAATAAAGAGTTTAGATAATAATATACTTACGATTTTTATTCGATTAGTTTAAATTGTATGACAATCTGTGTATGTATTATGTTTTATTAGCTAATTCTACTGTTTTACCCGCGCAATAATGTTCGGACGGCACGATGCGTTGGCTTTCATAATATAATATTTTTTTCTAAACCACCCTAGTATGAGGAAAACAAATAAAAACTCTATACTATGACGTATACTTTTATATTTTAGTTACAAATCTGTTATTTTGCTATAAAAAACAAGACACTTCTCATTTCTTAATTTGTACTATACCTACCTACACAATTATCTACTTAGACTGTTTTAATTCCTACCTAAAAGGGTCTTAACTTTAATACTTAATATAGGCGCACAACGTTAATTTTGAAGTTAAATTAACTCTCAATGAAAGATCAATGTCACATTTCCCTCCAGTCTTTACATAAATTATAATACTTTAGCGAAGTTTGTCGCTCTTATCAAATTAAGAGATTCTTGTTCAAATAATGTAATGACAGTGACGTTTAACTGACGTGAACTGGTGTTCTAAAGGTTTGTTATGAAAAGACTTCGAAAAGATGGTGATAGATAGTATCAATCATTACAAAGTATACATAGAATTTATTCGATTAAAATTCAATTTAATTAGAACTTTGTTAAAAAAAATATCTGTATTTTTGTAGGTACTTAACCTAATTAAACTTAATTTAAATCAATTGATACAAATACTCCTACATTGAACAATATAAATAGTTTGCTTTTGCATTGTCATAAATATTGTTCATCTCTTCTTCTTTTTTCTTTTTCCTGTTCCGTCTTTTGCGGTCAGCACAACCATAGAGCTAATACACTTAGAGCAGGGAAGGCATACGGCTGCCTGTAAGCGGATACGTCCTATGGTTAGAAAGAGAGAGAAGATCGCGGTCCCCTATTATTGTACAAACATTTGAGTCGATAAACGAATAACCGCGATCACCTCTCTCTTTCTAATCGACGGACAACTGGAGACCTGGCTCCCCTGCTCTATAATACCTCTATGGGCACAACATTTTTTTCTTCATTCACTCTGCTGTCCAATCTTACAATCATATTCTCTCTCACACAGTCCATCCGTCTCTTTTCTTAAGTATTTTTCTATACTTATAGATTTTATTATTTGTTTCTTTTTTATCTATGACATTGTACTAGTTTTAAGGTACTGTTTGTATTTTATTTTATTTAAAAAAAAACCAGCACGAGTTTGTTGCCGATTCTTCTCGGCTGATGTAATTTCCGAATCGGTGGTAGAATCAATTTTGACGTTCATAAGTGCCTCATTGAGGTCTTAACTGATTAAATGATTTTTGACTTTGACTTTTTGACTTCTTTTTAGAGGTCTCTTTCTACTCACAAATCCTTTCACATTCATTATCCTAGTCTCTCTTAATTGTGTGACATTCATCCCTCCTCATAACATTACCATACCAAGCTAATCTACTACTCCATTACTAAATACGGTTCATCAAGTTGCATAATATATTAATCTACCAACTCTACATCGTAATACGTATACATATTCAATCACTCTGTCATCTTCAATATTAACTGACCGCTAACAAGATTTATTACCTATATCTAGGGTATCAGAAACTACGTTCGCAAATATTGATAAACCTATCAGTAATGTATTAAAATCGAAATTTTATAAAACGTACTCATCTGATTTACATGGGGTTTTCGCTGACTACATTATTTTCTAGAAAGGTTTGGTTAATAACAATTTTGTGAAAACATCGAGTTTTTATACATTGTCCCTTATAAAAAATAAAAAAATAAAGTATTTTTCTAGAAAGATCTTATTGATTACAATAAATTGTGAGAAAACATCGAGTTTTTATAGATTGCCCCTTTTAAATAAGTTAATTTTTGTTACAAACTTAGTTGAAAGTGGTAAAAATGTACTAAGTGGAAATATTATTGAAGTAAGTAATAACTTCCAAAAAATAGGAAATAAAAAGAAATATGTGTTGTTAACAGACACTTTTATTTTTAAATCACAAATTCTTTGAATTCCAGAAACAAAAGATGATTATTACACCAAAGAATAATACAAATTACAACAATATTTTACCTCTTTCATGTATTTATACTATAATCCATTCATTTGGCGGTGAGACAAAATGTAAACAAACCATGAAAAAGGTTATTTTGTATGTCATGTTTTATCAATAATACATAGACTACTCCCTACTGACTACTTGATATTTAATTAATCTTTGAAATATAGAATATATAACATACTAGCTTTAGCCCTCAACTTCGTTCGCGTGTAATAATTATTTTGACACGCGACTTCATTTACGTAGAAGGTGAAAAAATAGTTATTCTGTGCCACCGTGCACTAGCCGGGTCGCCTTATCGTAGTAACTATTTAGTAATCTGTGGCCTTGATCATAATTTTGCTGTAATGTTATTTTAAAACTAAGATATCTTCTAAGATACTTATTGAAATCAAATCATGTAAAAGGCAAATTTCTTTTAGATTAAATACTTTTGCAATATAAGCGCAAAAAATGAGTTTTTTACGACATCACATTAGAAACCCCTAGATTTATCAGTGTTTCTCTACAATATCATGCATGTATTATACATATAAACTTTCCTCTGGTATCACTCTATTAAAAAAACCGCTTCAAAATCCGTTGCGTAGTTTTAAAGATTAAAGCATACATAGGGACGGACAGACAGCGACAGCAACTTTGTTTTATAAGTACTATTTAGTAACCATAGATGAAAGATTGGTTAGATACCGCGATACCTGATGAGATGCATATATTATTAATAGTTACTCGCATGTTCACACTGCCAGCGAGTAACTATTATGATCACGGATGAACAGTTCAGTTCATCTGTGATCATGGCGCTTGCAACAGCGTCGAAATATTGGAAACTCGAAATCACGACCTTTGAGCAATTGGTAGGGAATAAGACACTTTGGCCATAAAATAATACCGGTAATGCGTCTCGGAGATTTTTTGTCAAAGCATATACAACAGCCCGAATCATATGATTAGACAAACGCCTAATACAACGGATAGCTGTCGTACTACAATGCATTTTTTGAGTAAATATATATGTGTCTGTCTGTGGTCACGATACTCACGATAATTTTTCGACAATCACTAAACAGGTCGACATGCTCATAACCTATAGTGTGTGTAAAACAAATTGCGACGATGCTATGCGGAAATGGTGTTTAGGGTTCAGGTTATTTTATGTTTTATAAGTATTTCGAGTTCTGCGGCCTAATTTTGTACGTCTGCTTGGTGGTCTATGGCTGTGAATGACGTTGACATACGTTACGCGCGCTTTTTAAAATATGCAAAATTAAATGTATTTTTTTATAATCTAACTGAGATATTTTCTTAATTTTTTTGCGTAAGAACATTCTACAGAGTCTGAGAAAACTACAAAAGAAAAAGCCAAATCGGTCTAGCCGTTCTCAAGTTACGACGTGATAACGGGAAACGGGTTTCATTTTATATATATAGACTAGCGGCGCCCTGCGGTTTCACCCGCGTAGTTCTCGTTCCCGTAAGAATATGGGGATAAAATATGCTAAAGACCTTTTCACTGAATCACTCTATCTATTAAAATAAACCGCATCAAAATCTGTTGCGTAGTTATAAAGATCTAAGCATACATAGAAAGCGACTTTGTTGTATACTGTTTTTGATGATTACACGAAATTTGGTTCTTGAAGTATTATTTTTACACAGTTTCACCACGCAAACTGACATTTTACTACGTATTATGTTCAAAATTTAATAAAACATTAGGAACATACGCCTCACAGGCAGCTTGCAGTATGACTGGCTTGGATACGCCGGGTATGTATGTACGTGTAGTATTTGTTGCCGCAATTGACCACGTCGGCGATACCTACCGAACACAGCGAAACCAATTCTTCATCTAAGGTAGTAATAGTAATGACGATGATAATTGACATTACTAAAACCTAAAAATGCTGTGAATCTCAAACTATGGATACATTTTAATACTACTAAATGAAGGTGAACAGTCATTTTAAGTAATGAAAGTAAAATTAATAGTTTTCGTATTTAGCCGGATTGTACCCGTCATTTTTACTCTTTTTTTAGAACTTGTTGACGTGAGTGTTTTCTTCCCGATTATATAGTAAAGTTTACTATACGTAAATTTTTGATAATTCTTTGTTTAAAGTAATTATTGTATTATGTTTTATATTCTGTTATCGTTAAATTTATGTTATCTGAACGTTGATTTTGATGAAAATAAGTGAACCTGGTTCAAACAGCGCTTGCACTTTTACTTCGCCGAAGATCCAAACATACACCAAGGCGTTCTACGGATAAGGAGACTGACGGAGACTGACGATTCGTATCCCTACAAAAAATATATTGTGTATAACGACTTCACGAGCCTCCGTTTACCGATTTGTAAAAGAAAAAAAGGAAAATCCAAGTTGGAGCTCTTCTTCTTCTGAGGATCACCAATAAATAGTTGTTTATTTATTTTGTAGTAAAATAATTCAAGTGCTTACATGAATTGTTTTTACTTGTACTCAATTCATCCTGTTTATTACCTTTTTATTGATTTTTACACTAAACTAAATTACTTATAGACGACTTATCAAAGATGCCTACTTAGTCTTATTTTACTTTCATATTTATAACTCTAAAAAAACAATATATTTTTCGCCTAAAAGAGCTAAAAGTTTGACAACCAGTATTTCTTTGTTTACATTTTGTCTCACGGCCAAATGAATGAGGTATAAATCATTTTCGATGATTCGAAATTCCCGTCTCTTGTACAGCTATAAATTAAAAAGAAAACGTCAATTGTTTAAAAAGAAAAGAAAAGCGGGGCTTACAAACATTTTTATTCCACGACACGTCATTTTTCTTTGTGCGTTAATTTCATTATTTTCATACAATTGCTCTGTGTGACAACTTTACAACATGGCCACATAAAATTTAGCATTTTATTATCTTGTTGTGATTATAAGAGTGTAAGTATTTTTACTAGAATATTCTATTTGAATAATCCCTGTACGGGATTTTGGCTGGTCTTTTCAACCTGGATTAAACATTGTGGTTATATAAATATGTCAAATTATTTTGTAACATATTTTATTTTGTTATGTCTAGTATCAAGACGAGGTGTTGTAGGTGATATTGTGCAACTAATTTAATATAAAACCATTATATTTTAAAATATTTTAAGATGGCGCCCATTTTAGTTAGAAGTACGTGAGTGCGCGTGAAGAAGGCATGTTCTTTAATTTCTTTGATTTACACGAACACTACACATTGAAATAAAACTTCTTTTTGACAAAATGTAAAACGAAATATAATTACGACAAAAATCCGTTAAATAAATTAAATAATTATGCAAATTAAATAATCATGTTGTATTTCAATTCTGTTAAAGTAGTTTTATGTCAAGGCATGTTAAGTTGGTCCCAGTTGTAATAACAATATCGACAGTCGTTACGTGTATCTAGAGCCCTCAATAGTCTAACCAATAACTATCGCGCCAAACACTTAGGTCCCCAATGAACGAGGTCTACTTGCAGAAAACTAGCCATTTACGCCTAGCCTATTACATAATAATTAATAGGTTTTTGCCTTCCAATGGAATTTTACAAGACGTTGTAATGTCGTATTGTTTTTATAAAAGCTTTAATTTTAATTCTATTACCCTAAGGGCCTATTTCACCATCTTCAATTAAAGTTCCGAGTCACTACTCACAAGTTTTGTCTTTGTCACTTGATATAAAGTAAGATAGAGACAAAACTAACTTTACTTGGTGAGTAATTTTACTTGAAGGTCGTGAAATAAGCCCTAACAGTCATACTTCATTTACATTTACTAAAAATAAAAGTGTAAAGTGTGTCTGTTATTCGTCTTTCTTTGACACCGAACGAATGTTTATAGACGTGATTTTCTTTAAAGACATTACCTATAAAAGCATGTGTATCTCTTTCTCATCGTGAATATTATGAATGAATGCGTAATTAATATCGGTCGTCTCAGACCCGAACTTTATTCAGAAAATATGCATCGATCAACCGGGGAAATGAACCAGAGTCCTCCAATTTGACAGGCACAGGTGCACATGTCAACGAGGCATAAATTAAAATTGAATAATAGGTACCTATTTTCAAAAGTTTTCTTTTTTTAAAACAAAACATTTGACAATTGACAGTTTTAATTATTGTAGTCGTTACAAATCGAATTTAAACGATTCGATCTTTTAATTCTTAATTTTATATACAGCCAGTGTGTAAATTTAAAATAGCTATTGTTGTCCATTTTCAAATATTTGCTTTTGTTTTTTAAACAAAACATTCTCAATTGACAGTTTTAATTATTTTAGTCGAGTTCCTTAACATACACGTGGTATATTAGTAGTAGATTTTTTAATTCTTAAATTATTGTATTTTATATACAGCCAGTGTTAAATCTAAAATAGCCGCTGTTAAAAGTACACTACAAGCAGAAAATAGAATCTAGGTACGTAATGCCAAATAAACTTTTTTTGTCAATTCAGCCTACTTCCAGCACCTTCAATCGTATAGCTGGCCAGTTTGAAAGACGTGCACGTTGCGCGCGCATTGGCGGATAAACCGCAATTAAAAAAAATATTCCAATCAGGGAATTCTAATTTCGAACTCCGGTGTCCAATATGGTGGTGCGTTATTCTTTATTTAAATGGAAATGGTTTTATTTTAAAATTTTCAACGCAAATATTTAACATTGTTAATTATTTGCAGAACCGTCGTGACCAACCTGATGATGAGCAGACTATCAGTAAGTTTGAATTTTGGAATGTTCTAGAGATTTTTTAAATATATTTTTTAATTAATGTAAGTACTTACTTACTTTATTTAATTTTGGATAATTTTGGTACTTTTCTATAAGTTTAACTGGACATTTTGTCTAGAACTTTCTTAAATTTTCTAAATATGCCGTATAAAAAGTGCTGAGAAAAAGACATTCGAAACAATTCTCCTACCTCTTGTTGCATTGGTCCTTTCAATATTTAAACGTTTCGGTAGTGCAATGGCATGCAAAGCCTGAGGTCCCGCGTTCAATTTCTGGATTGAGAGATGTTTGATATTTTCCAAGCGCATGTATGGTGATTACGCTATTTCAAAAAGCAATGTCGATATGTTTTATTAAAAAAAAAAATACCAGACTTTTTATTCATTTAAAGTAGAGATTGAGTAAAGTACAAAAATGTACATAACAATTCTCTTCATAATACTTATAACAAAACACAATACTGCGTCGAAAAACCAAGAAGAACTCATAAAATAAGTACATTAAGAGCGAACTAATAAAATTATACCGAAGTCGTTACAACTTCAGTCAATTTTGGACATATGTTACATTTACTTAGTCTGATTATGTTACAAAGTGTAGCTTTTACAAGATTTGATATTACTTATACTTATAATCAAAACTTATATCATTAGCTAGCTGAACCCAAAAATGTGATTAAAAAAAATTTTGTCTGTCTTTCTGTCTGCATCACGCAAAAACTACCGGTTCGATTACAATGAAACTTGTCATTAATAATAGTTAAGTTCTCAAAAGTTTGAAATTTATTTTTAATGAGCCATCTGTGATTGTTCCGATACGCAGAATAAAACTTGAATTAATAAATCAAGCTAAGTTAATAGTCGCTAAGACCGAACTTTTTCTCTTTTTCCAAACCTTTGGGATCGATTTTTAATTTACCAGGTTTTGAAGAATATCGGTATTTTACTTGAAACCACTGCCACGCCATTTTATCTCAAATAATAATTAATAATACTTCAAAATAATTAATTCTTTTTTAATCTTTCTTACTCATTTTTAAGTTTGAAATTAAAATACTCGTCGGTATTAAGAAATAGTTCATAAAACTTTTCGAAACTACTTACAGCGAAACTTTAATATGAAATACTTTGATTCTCATCAGAAGCGTGTCGGCGGGCATCTGGGCGGGTAATTAAAGACGCGACGGAAAATTACAAAACATATTTTTACTTATACATTGTATATACTAGTTTCAATAAAAGCACTGTATAAAGAACATTGGCGTAAAGTAAGGTCTAAATTCGCTGAGAGAATCCTTTAGTCGATGAAAAACCTTAAATTGTTACGCAAGCTATTAAGTATTTGTATTAGTTATTATTTAGTAATATAGTATTGTATAGTTATTAATAATATGTATTAAATACATATTTTTGTACCGCAAAATTAGCTCCAAACTGTATAACTTAGGCTATTCTTTCTTTGGAACAATAAAAGTATTTGTATTTGATGCTTTGCTTAAAACTAGTATCAATTTGTGAGGTCCTACTGCAAAACCACGGCAGAAGTATGATGATATTAGTGTTAGTAGTGTGACAGTGAGGAGGAATATGCGTAGTTATTGACACTTATTAAATTATTAAAGAAAATAGACTGAATACTTGTTACTACTTACTTCGAGTACGTGACTGAACGAAAACCCTCACAACACTTACCTAAATAAATTTTGAATATAAGTTTTGTAATAGAAAATTAATAGAGTTTTTTTTGTTAGAGCCCTCAAAAGTCTAAATTTTGGTTTAAACAAAAAATGTCGTATAGCCCTCTGGGTCGTGAAGGTCTGACGGCAGTCGCTTCACGTAAAATACTGACATTCCGCCAAATCTGGTTAAACTGAAAACCGAGCCCAAATAGACATGGGATTAAGGGTCGGAAAAGAAGAAGAATAGAAAATAAATAGAGTCGAGTTTCAATCTCAGTACGACCACGAAACTTATATAAATTCTTTAAAGCGACATAGCAACATAAAAATAAAAGAAAATATACAAAAATGTTAGACATTTCTTATTCTGCTTACCAACATAAAATGTGAAGTTAGTGAGGCAAATGAAAATATCTGAATAAAATGCAAAATCCGTGAAGTGAGCTCTCTGAACGCAACCAACCGATCGTACATTTTATAATTTAACGATTTAGTATAATAGAAAATGTGTAGACGGAAACTAATTTTTTTTTTTGTACGTTTTGTTTCACTAAACTGTATTTAACGTGCAATAATGTAAATTGAATGAACTTAGATAGCATTTATATGGCTAATAGGAAGTAGGAAAATATGTTTTTTTTTTAACTATTGTATATAACAGTATTTACTAATATTCCTTTTTTATATACCTTATTTACTGTGAAAACAAATCGAAGCAACAAACGCGTCTCATATCTAAAACTTCCTAGTTTTAAAACATCAAGATTCATGAAGAAACAAAAAGAAACTCAGGATTATGTAGATAGATTTTTGTAAATGTAATTTGTGATCCATACAAAACATTTTGTTTAATCTACATTTCCCAACTAAGCATAGTATTTGGTAGTGGTTTTGCAATTTACAAATGAAAGTTCAACTTACTCTAGTTAAGCCGAAACAATTTATATCTATGAATTGTTTTCGACTGTACACTGTTGGCGCAAATAAGTTATACGCATAATTTAATTCGCTTCAACTCGTACTGCCTGTGAAATATTACGTTTGCACCGTTGAAATAAAATATTTTGTTTCGGTATAACGTACTCGTAACTGCGTTGTTAAGTGGTTCCCGTGTTGTGCTTTAGGTGCTAAAGATTTTAAGTTTGATTTAAAAAACGGTCAAAGTATAAACAATAAGCATTAGGTTAAAATACTCTTTGATTGCTCTACTATTTTTGGTGGACTTTATCTGCGTTAATATGACAATGCAATGTAAGGATACTACAACTAATCTATTGGTAAAAGAATTTTCAGAATATTATTAGTATTTTTAAAAGAGATTAGAAAAAGTCTTCAGCTTTTTAACACAATATTTTACAAACTACACTTCATACAGTAATGATATCTCAGCCTATAGACACAAGATTCAAATTCAAATACAATTTGACATGATACTGACAAACGTTATCGTCTCATTCCGTTCTTATCACTAAAAACGTAAATGTGACATGAATACATATCAGAGAATGATTTACATTAATTCATTTGATGAGGGTAGGAACAGTGACCGTGTGTTATGGACGTATCACAACCTTTATCGACGATCAACGCAATTTATTCGGGGAATGACTGTGTGTAATGTTTTAGTTGTCGTATTTCGTGTATAAGAAAGTTGTGAGAAAATATAGCTTTAGGAATAACTGCGTTTAAGAGGTACAGCTGTCGTACAATGTAAAAAAAATGGGTATTAAATATTATTATACAGCAAAAGCTACATTTACTAGCTTTTGCTGTATAATAATATTTAAAATCGATTGTTTAAATTTTATCACCTATGTGTGAAATTGTAAATACTTGTACGAAATGAAATCATAGATCAAAACCAGGAAAATTCTTGTTTTGTTAAAAGTAATTTGGCAGAAAATGAGAGTATTTCTAATGATCACTACCGAAATGTCATTGATTAATTTTGTCCCCTATTTCATTTTACGAAGGACAAATTACAATAAATATCATAGCTTTTTAATGCTTAGGGCCTATTTCACGACCTTCAAGTACAATTACTCACCAAGTAAAGTTAGTTTTGTCTCTTTCTTACTTTATATCAAGTGACAAAGACAAGACTTGTGAGTACGTACTCGGAACTTTACTTGAAGATCGTGAAATAGGCCCTTAGACTATCTCTTTCAGAGAAACACATTACAATTTTACTATGTAATTTTTTATAGGTACTATAGAAAATTACAATTTTCCACTTTATACTTTTATTGTCCTCAAGTGTACAAAGAGAGATTTAGCGTTGTCAGCCAGTAAGTTTAAATCGATAGTGGAGCGGGATTTGGGTTCAATTATACTCCGACCTCGAGTAACTTATGTACAGGATAAAGTTTTTATTCTAGTTATATTGTGTAGGGTGGTGACGACAATGTAAATAAATATATAGGTATATAGAAGTACTTTATAATATCACAAAAATATATAAAGACAATATAATATTTAAGGTATGTCTACGACGAAGGAAGGAAGTATGAAAATGCTAGTTAATAAGAGCAGTTCTGCTATTACAAAACAACCAAATATTTAGAGTATAAAGACGAAACATCATTTTTGATAAACATTTAACGAATCCTAATCCTAACTAATATTATAAATGCGAAAGTAACTCTGTCTGTCTGTCTGTTACCTTTTCAAGGCTAAACTACTGAACCGATTGACTTGAAATTTGGTACAGGGGTAGCTTATGGTTCGGGAAAGAACATAGGATTTTTTATCCCGAAATTCTCACGGGAACTGGAACAACGCGGGTGAAACCGCGGGGCGCTGCTAGTTATAAATATATACGAGTACATACACTCAAAGCTTTATCAAAGTTAAAGCTACTACCGTGGCGAAATTACGCCAAAAACCGCCCACTTGAAAAAAAAAATAAACCATGTGAAAATCCGTATATTCCTATAAATCTACCAAACTACGTTACCTACGTTAACATACTACGGAACAGTGATACCATCGTAAAAGTCCCACGGGAACACGATGACGTGCGTCAAAGTGTCATATAGAGTCGTAAAAAACATAAAATGTTGCCATGTTCCGACACGTAAAGATAAAAAAAAAACATGTTCAAGGTGTCCATGAAAAAAATGTCAGGTGTTACCATATTTTTTTGGAATCGGATCAATGTCAACTTTGTAATTTTTTTTTTATTTATGGTCCTTTTTATTGTATTGCTACATTATTTTAATAGAGAAGTAGAGTGTTTGATGAAAGATGGATTTAGGAATGAAACATTTTTAACTCGGTTATTCGAAGTATTCTTTTGATCAATCGGTAGATTTATAAACTTTCAAAGGATTAAAGTTAGTTTCGTAGTAAAAGAACGTCAATAACTCAGGAGTTCAAGTTCTCCTAAGGCTGAAGCAGAGACCTAAATGCACAAAATCATCCTTTTGAAATCAAAAGCCATTTCGGTAACAGCATCCATCATCAACCACCCATCATTGTTATAAGAATGCTAGGTGTTGCTTAACCGTACAAATTGCAAACAAAGACCTCGGGGTTATGAATAACTGTGTCTTAAAATATTATATGTGTGTGTGAATGAATGTGTGCGTAGTTTCTGATACCCTAGATACAAGTTTCGAACTTAGTTAGGGGTCAGTTACTATAATGAGATGATGTAGTGAATGATTATGTTATGTTAAAAGTACTATAGTACTAAAACATTATGAATACATGACCCTTTATTAGAAGAAGTATCTAGAAAAGAAAACATTGGGAATTCAAATAAAACTTAACTTTAAATATATCAAAACAATTCCGCAAATTCTTCGCTACCGAGTTAAAACGAATACAAAATTCTATGCATGTAAAACTGTACTTTATTACTCCCTGTGGTTGTACCTACGGTATAGGCTGCATTCTGCAGTTTTGCCCGCGTTTTTATAAAAATAATAGAAAATATGTAAATATCTAGATTTTCTTCATTCTCTATCAATACACTTTTCAATCCTCTTTTAAATTGTGTATTCTATAAATTTCAATTTATGTCGCTCTACGTTAAATACTGATATTCTACCAAAATTTTGTTAAACTAAAAACCAATCAAATATTGGACAAAGGTTCTTATAAAAAATTCTAAATTTGGTCTACCACTTCCACTTGAAAAAACACCCTATAAGAATTTACTCACTTTTAAAATTCACTCAGTAATCAAATCGCGTGATACCGCGAGATACAGCCAGTGTAAACAAACAGTAATATAGTCTGTATAAAGACAAGTGTCAACAGCTGCCTCCCACGTTTCCCTCTACACGTTATTATGACAACAAAAGGCTGGATTACAGCCATAGTTCCCGGCGTTAAATTGAAACATGCCACAAAGCTTTCCGGAGTACACTGAATGTTAGAGAAAATATTTAAATTAATTAAAAATTCTTCACGTTTTTAACTTTACTTTCAAGAATTTTGTTAAGGGTTAAAGTTAGTGAGAAAATGGATTAAAAAAGGATTTTTATTCGTAATTTTAAAGGAACTTAGTTGAGGTTAATGAGAAAATGAATTCTACATGAAAAAGGATTTTAAATATTTTGTAAGTTAGTTTGTTGTGACCTGATACTGCAAACGGAACGGACTCATTAAGAAACGGTAATCTGCATGTATGAAAATAATACATACAGTCAAAATATTTTAGATAGAAAGTACCACATAATAATGATATTATAATGTTTGCAATAGTCCTAGCAGAACCGGGGACTGCCCTTGGATGCATTTTATAGCATATATATATACACAAGATTAAATATGTCAAAGGGCTTCCGTTACGAACTTAGTTAGGGGTCAGTTACTATAATGAGATGATGTAGTGAATGATTTTATGTTATGTTATGTTAAGTACTCTGGTTTGAGATTACAAACAGTATGTTAGAATGTACTTACGCTAGATTTTTTTTTGTATAATAGAAATCATAGGACAATTCAAGACATTAACTTTCTAAAAGTCTTGTACATTTCTATCACAAATTATTTAGACCGCTGAATTCGCTGATGAAAATGAGACTGTTATTTGTGTATTAATTATCTTGTAATCCAGACTTGACATTTTCGTTACGTAATGATATTTTCATTAAATTTAGATAAATTTAAATGTTTATAATTGGTTTGTACATCAGACCGTATAAGCCCATTAATGTTAAGATTGATACCGTATTTTATAGATAGATATATTTTTAAAATTATAAAATGGTAGACTGTTTGAAAGCGTCTCAATCTCAGGACAACTAAACCAATTTAAAAAATACTTCTTTTATTAATCTAAAATAAATCTTTTATAAAGGAATTTCTATAATTATATTGTCATGTTACTATTAAAGAAAAACCTGAGACAAAGCTATATTATGAAATACACAAATAAGTAAAGTTAGCAAAAAAAAATTTATTTCTTTTAAAGAATCTGGAGTTAATATTCAGCGCGAGGTGGAGAGATGTAGTGTCAAAGAACATGAGGGAGTGCAAGGTTTCCGAGGAAGACGTGATCGAGCGAAGTGTAGGAATAAGATCCGGAAGGCTGACCCCACCACCATGTGGGTTACATAGTCGGGAAGAGAGAGAGAGTTAATATTCAGCGCACTACAGCTTTCACGAGACTCTACCTATATAGTTTTAAAGCCACTTACATAATTATAGATTTTGCTAAATCACTTCACCTTAAACTTATAATCTTATTCTAAATTCCCTATTAATTATTTATATTTTTCCCCAACAGTGTTAAGGCGAGCATTCAGCATGTTCGACTCGCAGAAGCAGGGCCGTATTGAGAAGGAGAAAGTGCGGACCATTCTGAACACCATGGTACACAACTACGACGATCTAGAACTCGATCGGATGCTGGATAGTGAAGATGCTGAGGGTAAGAATTGAATTGATAACTTATTAATGGCATAAAATTGTGGGTTTGATTCCTGTGTGAGCTAAATATTTGTGTGATCTTGTATATATTGAGTGAAGGTGTTAGAATCTTTTTTTTTGTTGATTAAAAGTGGCTGGTTCGATTCCCATGTGAGGAAAATATTTGTGTGATCTTGTATGTATTGAGTGAAGATGTTAGAATCTTCACATTTAGTGTCAGAGGTAAAGAGTTATTTTTTTATTTTTTTATCGATGTAACGTTGTGGGTACGATTCCCGATACGAGGTGATCGTTTGTGGGATTTGTAATGTTTCAGGCTGGGTGTGTGTTTGAATGAGTTTGTGCGTAAATGATAAATGTAAATTTAGGTGATAGACTTAGTCGGGGTTTTTTTCTTTAGGTTGCAACACGATAAGATATACCGTAAGATTTGTTAAAATAAATAAAGTAACCGTAAAACAATTTTGCCCAATCTACTAATAAATATTAATCGTAAAAAATGAAAACATATCTCATTCTACAATATCTGTAGTAAAAAATCTCTCAAACACCTCAAATCATTCGCCACTACTTCAATAAAATTCACGTAGTTTCAAATAAAAATTCCTATCACTCATTACTAACTGTAAATAGTCAAAAAAATACCGATAACATGTTACAAATAAAAAAATCCTCAAAGACGTTTTAAAAATAACCAGTCTGTTTCTATGTCTGCGCTTATAAAGTGTTAATTTTACGATTTCACGACAGATGTGGACGTTTTCTGGATATCTTCAACACGCAGTAATATCACTGTTTGGTCGTATAGCTGTCTTATTACTTGATGTGGCGTGTTTATAGCATCAAAGTGGGTTGGAAGATTGATTTGTGGGTTATTTTGTGGATGTAGGATGGTTGGGAATGTATTGTTTCAAAGTACGTACTTAGTATTTGTTGTAATTTAATTTCTAATGTTAAAACTTGAGGATTTTTTTAATAAAAGAAAATAGAGGGGAGTTATATAGATTACCACACACACTGATAATTAAGAATAAAATCAGTGTGTAAACAAAACAATTAAATCAAAATTATATTTATATAAAGCTACATTATCATTGAGTCAATGGGTAACATACCTTTAATTTCCCTTTAATTGACTACGGGAATGCGGGTAAAACCGCAGCACAAAACTTATTATTTATAACTATAAAAGCGTATACTAAAACAAATTTAATTAAAAAAACTTCCATTATTTCGAAGTAACGAAAGAATATTTTCATCATAAAATGTCCTACATAATTTCCCAGATATTTCATAAATGTCAATAACTGTTACGTTTGGATGTTACGCCAATTAACATTCTCACTGTTACATCCTTCAATTACTGAGGTGGCCCGTTTTTAACAATTTCATGTAAAATGTAAAGATTTTGGGCTGTAAACGTTTTGGGCTGTCAATCAAATGTCAACACTTAATTAGCTGGAGGCTCCGGCATTTTGTATTGTAAATTAGATATCTATAATAATATATATAAAATGAAACACGTTTTCTTTGGTCACGGCATCACGCGTGAATGGCTAGACCGATTTCACTAATTCTTTTTTTGTTGTATTTGTTATTATTAGGAGAAGGTTCTTATGTAAAAAAATCTGGAAAATCAACGGGAAAATTGGACTCGTGCGAAGCCGGGGCGGGCCGCTAGTATTTTATGTAATTTGTTTGAGTTATAGAGAAGCATTTTATTAAATACTGCGCCCCGCGGTTTCACCCGCGTAGTTACTCATATCAATTACACCGTATTAATTAAATCATAAATTAAAACGGCAAACGATACCGTTTAATTTGGTAATTACTCTCCATTGTAATCAACTTCAATTAGTGAGCTATGATTAAACAACATCCTACTAATATTATAAAGCCGAATGTTTGTGAGTGTGGATGTATGGATGTTTGTTCCTCTTTCACGCAAAAACTACTGAATGGATTTTTATGAAACTTTACAATAATTTAGCTTATGCATCAGAATAACACATATGATACTTTTTATCCCGAAATTCCCATAGGATTAGGATTCACGTGGGTAAAACCGCGGGGTGCAGCTGGTTAAACTATAAAGTTAAATATACTTAATGCAACTTTTGTAAGTACCAAACAACTAACATATATCACAAGTTCATATCAAACTTGTAACAATACTATTAACTTATATCATACATTTACTTGACGATAAGATTTTCAACAACAATGCTACTTGATGGAACTTTATGAGCTAGATAAAGGGACCTGCTCTTAAACTTAGGATAAACTGCACCTTTACGCTGATTCTACGGCGCACTCAAATTTTATTACTTTAAGTACTGATTGCAAATAAATTTCGTCCCAGTGAATTAGTGGGACTAAATTTTAAACTGTTTATACCACTTTTCTATTTATTTAGATAAGGCCACCAACATAAATTACAGCGATTACATCATTTGACACAATAACAGAATAGGTTTATTGGTAACTGAACTTAATTATAGGCAGACCACAGCGTGCGAGAGAAATAATTTAGAATAATATTATATTGAAATAAAAATAAATTACTTAACTAAAAATTTATTTGAAAACTTAAGTTAAAAGTAATTAAATTACGAAAAATGTGTTATGTCTGATAATAGCTACTAAGTTATAAACAAAAAAAATTGAGACGAATGGGGAACAAATCAGTTTTAAGTGCCTCTATATTGTATTAACAAGTATATGTACGATTAGTAACTTTAGATTTATACGATTAGTAGCAAATAAAGTTTATGATTATGTCCTTTTATCTTGTATTCAACTGGATAGGAAAAAGCAAAATTACGTAAACTTTTATTACATTATAAAACGTTTAAAATACATGAAAATTTTAAGTAGTCATTGATTAAAACTTTGTAATGTCCATTAAAACATTATGAAAAATTATGGCAGGTAAAACACATATCTAATATTACACATTATAATAATTTATAGTATTTAAAAGACGTAACTCAGACTAACAGTCAAAATATCAAATTTAATAACAATAATTCAATCGTCACAAAAAACGACTGTTTACACTAAATAAATAACTGAAAACCATTAAAAAACTAATAACATAAAATTAATGATTTTTCATTAAAGATATTTTATTTTAAAACGCTCAGTTATGAATGTTTTACGTGAAACTAAAAGTAAATCACATTAATAGCCGGTACAATAAACATTATTCAAAAAAGTTCCTAAATTTTAATATATTATCGTAATAACATTATTTTTTAAATAAAACACTTAAACGGATTTTTGTCGTGGTTATATTTTGTTTTACATTTTCTGACGTTTCGGATTCTTTACAGAACCCGTGATCACAGAAGACCAAGATGGAATACGTCTGTACAAATTAATGTACAAAAATTAACATTATTTTGTTGACTGTACTTAAATTAGAGCTCTGATAAATTTACGTAGTAGGCAATAAATTTGAAGGCGACGTTTTGCGGGGCCGTACCGTGTGAAAAACAGGTCATAGTGGTCTTTTTGTAAGTCTGATTAAGCTATCTGGTGTATCGCGAAAACGTTTAATTTTGTATAATTCAGGACCAACATTTCGGTCTAAAATATACTAACTATACTAGTGAGTTTGACCAATTTCATGGATTTTGATCTTTTTAGTGTGTACTTTTGCAGTTATAATATATAGTACGTAATTAGTTGTATGGCTGGTAATGCAAAATGTCAGCGGTCGACATTTTACTTCAATTAAAATAAGATATATAAAAAAGTTATTTTATTATTTTATTTCTCAAGCATAGCACAAGTTAAAACTCTTCAAAATTAAACTTGATTTTAAACACTAACGAAAGTTAAAACTCAAACTCTTCCACACAAAAATCTTTTCACCCACTCATTTTAAACACCTATAAAACGGTCCATAAACCAGCTAATTCATACAAATAACCCTGCAATAAATTACCAGATACGTACGTTAACAAGATATTATAGATATCCAGTACATAGCTACGGATTCCGAATTAAGGTGAAACCACACTGCGCTTAAAAATGTTTGCAAACGTTAGTGCTTTCTGATACCCTAGATACAAGTCTCGAACTTAGTTAGGGGTCAGTTACTATAATGAGATGATAGAGTGAATGATTATGTTATGTTCGTAAACATTTTGTTAAGAATACGATCACAATGTTAGAAAATGTTTTCATGTTTTATGTAGAAGCACTTAAAACATTTAAAAAATCCTAACAGAATGTAACAATGTCTAACTAATTACATTTATCTGTGAAAGCACGGGTCTGGGTTGAAGTCCCGGCTGAGGCAAAAATTTCAAATGCATTTTTTAAAATGTATTAAAAAATAACATAACTTAATCATTCACTACATCATCTCACTATAGTAACTGACCCCTAACTAAAACTTGTATCTAGGGTATCAGAAACTACGCACACACTCATTCACACAAATGTTTTTGAACATTTAAACAGCAGTGTGGCATCACCTTTACCTCCTAATGTCGACTCGTAACTGCCATAAATGCTCTGCTGAACTTTACAGGGTTAATCTTAAGTCGTTAATGAGTTGAAAAGCGATGAACTACAGCCATTAGTCTCGTGTTGATGGGACAACTTAGTACAGCTTGATAGTTTTTAAAGTAGTGTTGGTTTGAGAGTGTGACAGTTAATGAAATTGTTGGTATTGGTTTTTATAGGAGTACTCAATTTAAGGTTTTTTAATTTTCCATGAAAAAATAGAGCCCTAGAATTTCTAGTTTAATATCAGCGTGTGTATTTTATACTTCACTAGCTGTTCCCCGCGGTTTCACCCGCGTAGTTCCCGTTCCCGTGGGAATTTTGGGATAAAAAGTATCCTATGTTCTTTCCCGGACCATAAGCTGTACCAAATTTCAAGTCAATCGGTTCAGTAGTTTAGCCGTGAAAAGGTAACAGACAGAGTTACTTTCGCATTTATAATATTAGTTAGGATGTTTTAGCGATTGCTTAACTTATTTATATTGTATCATGATTCAAAAACTGAATTACCTATAAAAATAATTTCGAATAAGTGTGTAGTTATAAAAGAGACGAAATGTGGATTAACTTCACCGCTGATAGGCCTCGTTTTCTAATAAAAGTTTTAGAATATACCTAAGTTAATTAAAAAATAATAAATAAAAACTTAATGTTTATTTTACAGCATGCGGAAAACTGAACTTCGATTCGTTCGTGCGAGTCGCCACACATTTCTTAGAAGAAGACGATGAAGCGTTACAAAAGGAACTAAAAGAAGCCTTCAGACTTTACGACAAAGAAGGTAAATAGAGATTTATTTTTATCTAAACATTTATATCTCTAAGATATCAACTGACTGACTGATGTATTAACAAACAGTTCAAACCTAGGTACTTGTACACGAAACGAAACGTAATCTCGTATTTTATTCCTCTATAATTCAGGCCCTTCGTGCGTGTTGATATTTTTGACTGCAATATTTTATACATAAGAAAGTATATTCCGAATTTAGCTCCTACGGTTATTAAAAAAGGAATAAAAATATGCATGAAATTTCATAATGTTATTAACAAAATTGCATAAAATAAGGATCACGGCAAAGTTTCTCTCTGAGATAATCAAATCAAAATTGTAATCAAAATGTCAATAAGTAATTTGACACATATGTAATGGGATTTAATGAGACTGAGAAGTCAAATTGAATTAGAATGCAAGAAACCGAAAATAAATACATTTTACGTACTTTTTAGTGGTACTCATTCAACAACTTATATCTCTACGGCCCAATCTATCTCATTCATGTCACTTAATCTTTATACTATCATTCCGAATAAAATTTAATGTACTGACAACAAAATTCTCAGATCTAATTGCCAAAAGATACATAAAAACCAGGAGCATAAAAATTGAGATACACTAAAAAATACAATTTTTGTACAGTTGACAGAAAAAGTACTACTCATAAATTATCTCAGTAGATAATAAAACTGTAAAAAAAACGTATTTTTCAAAAGTAATAAATTCAAGGTTACAGATTGTAACAATATTTTTAACGTGCCCCAAATAAATGAGTTGTCATTATTCCCGTACATTGTACGTTTGTTTCACATATCTTCTCTATGTCTGCACGTGTTTAAAGTCAATTAATAAAGAATTGTGGCCTCTTACAAGCTGTTTATCTGATTTAAATTCAATTTAAACGTCAAAACAGTTTTAACTAACTCAAAACAACGTGAAAAGGGGTAATTTAGTGAATTGTATCATAAATTACATAGCACCATCTTTGAATCACAAATTACAAAGTATTCACCATCTTAAAGAGCCGGTTAAATCCAGTAATATCCAGATTTAACTAGTTTTTCAAGTTAAAGAACCGACTGGCTCTTGTAACAACGTGTTTCACATGGAAATTGGACTTTAACTTTTAACTCTGTAAGGATTCCGAGCTAAGAGGTTGTCATTACACCTGCGCGAAGGAAATTGAACCATATTGGCTTGGTTTACGATGTAAATTGCAGTTTATAGTGAGGAGCTATGTTTATGAGGTAGATCAATTATGCATGCTAACAGAGTGCACCTAATCTAGGTATTGTAATGAGAGACGAGTTATAGCTGAGTTAACGTTAATTTGTCTGTTTACAAGGAGCTTTTAAATTTTAAATTGTTTTGTAACTAGCAAAGCTGCTACGCTGAGGTTAGATAATGCTTCCACTTTTCCAGGGGTATATTTTCATTTCGGTCTCAGAGGTGTGCATTTAAATGAATGTTCACAATGAAAATGGGTATTGTTTCAAATATTAAAAGACATTTTTACATCATTTATAAATCAACTGTCATCTTATAAAATCAACTGATTCCTATTTCAATAAAACCTTTAGATTCAAATTCGAAATAATTTGTTTACTTGTATCCCATAGTACATAAATAAATGACAAAGAACTTTTTAAAATTTAACCACGAGCTTTAAATTTTCACTAAATTTAAGTTTCATAGAAGTCAAGTTTATAGAAAAAAATATCAATATTACATAATGATTTACAAACATCCCCATGAAAAACGGAAAATTCATTCATTCAATCACGGAAGTACTGTTTCGTGCACCATTTATATACCATTAAGCATCTTTATATTGTACAAAAACATGTTTAAACTCCCATTATACATCTAAAAACATCTCCATCAACAACAAAAAAGTACATAAAACATCTTGTATCATACAAAAACATGTATAAATTAGACAGGACAAGTGGCAAACAAAATTCTTTTGTTATATTTTACGATGTGACTGTTTACGACGATACAGATGTCGTGCGATGTCCTTTTTATGTTTGTTTGGTCAGCTAATTGGACAACTTGTACTTCATCTTTTGTGCCTCAGTGTACTTTTACTTGCAAATTAAATAAAGATCTTCTAGTTGGAATGTTTTATTTAACTTACTCTGTTTTGTTTTTTAACTGAGTCTGAGCGTGTGTATGAATGATTATGTGCGTAGTTTCTGATACCCTAGAATGAAATGAAACTAATTTATGGGTCAATTGCTAATGTTAAGATTATAGTAATAATTGATTATGTTGTCTTGAAGATGGGACAAATCATTCTTCAGAAATATTGAACTATTATAATGGTGCCTCCTTAATATGATGGACCAATTTTTATACCCATTCATGACACGGGTATAAAATGACAGGATTTGCAGCGAATAGTATTTTAAATTTTTTATACTTAAACTGCTTTATGTAATATGTAACTTCTTTTAAAATTAATATAGGTAAGTTCAACTATTGAGCATGCACTGTATTTTATTTTCATATTTCATATTAACATTGTCAAACAAAACAGAACAATAACAGCAAAAAATACACAAAAAAACAAATACGCAAATCAATTTCGCAATACCAATTCCGCACAAATTGTATCATCAATTTACGGCCACATCTATCAATAAATAAAATAATATCAATGGTATTATACTCTGCAATAATTGCTTGCAATAAAAGCAAGTCGATTTCTTGGAATTACGCCAAACAGAGCCCCTACCACTGGTCAATATTTCGATTACAACAATTAATAAATCCGAATCGAATATTCTTTGAATGAGTGAATAAACATTTCTTATTATACATTGACCTAGAGACGTTATTAAGAACAAACAAAGGTCACAATTTATTATAAATAATGTACCTTTTGTAAGTAATGAAGCCGTAAATTGAATTGATAGTAATAAAAGTGCTTGGCATAAGAATGTAAGTCGTAAATTCGTGCTGCTTTTTACGTGGTCGCATACCGATTTATATTTGTAAATTTTAAAATAGAAAATAGTTTTTTTGTGCAGGTATTGCTTTTCAACTAGATTAAAAGAAAGCTTTATATTTAAATGTATTTTTTTTGGTTGTTACGTTTTTTACATATTTCCATTTAAAAAGAGCTGCATATTTCTAGAAATTATGAAATAGACTCAAAAATTTATAGGGAGAAAACATAATAACATAACATAATAATTCACTACATCGTCTCACTATAGTAACTGACCCCTAACTAAGTTCGAAGTTGTATCTAGGGTATCAGAAACTACGCACACGATCATTCACACACACACACCCAGACCGAGACAAAAAAAATCAAGTTTCGGTTATCATTACTTAACTTGCGCATACCTACCCAATATAAAAACAATGAAAATTGAAAGTAATTTAGAGAACAGTATATTTTCATCTGTTTAAAGTATAAATTAACAAGACTAATTAATTGTTACATCAAAGGGAATGAAAATAAAGGACAGCGGGACCCGCCACCGCATGAAATAACATCGCAACTTTCTACGCAGCGACACGACACGTCAATTTGTAATTTGTGTTGAACTCAAAGGGGCAATTTAAAGAATATTCTTTTGTTCATTTAATTACATAATTTTAGATATTTTTTGGCATTATATTTGTACTAGCAGCGCCCCGCGGTTTTACCCGCGTAGAACCCGCTCCCGTGAGAATGCGTAGCTCGTAGTATCAAACAATCTCGGCACAATTCACCATCGTATGTTATAAAATTAAGTATCAGCGCCATCTATTGGTAGGATTTGTGACTACAAAAAGTTACAATAAAACATACGATTACTTATACACAATCCCATGGGAATTTCGGGATAAAAAGTATCCTATGTGTTATTCCTAGTTATAAGGAACATCTGTACCAAATTTAATCAAAATCGATACAGTAGTTTTTGCGTGAAAGTGGAACAAACTTCCAAACATACAAACTTTCACATTTATAATATTAGTAGGATTTTAGGCGACGACTACGAAGGATAGCGATGGTTGGAAACGTTTGGGAGAGACTTTTGCCCAGCTGTGGGACAATATAGGTTTACAAAATAAAATTAGGGTTCTGTGTTTAACACTAAAAACTGAACCCTTATAGGACCACTGCGTTTTTCGTCTATCAAGATCCTTTTTCTTAGGATAACATAGATGTAGGTATCTAGTTGAAATTAATATCAAATATTTACTCAGGTTTGCAATTCTTTAGAGCATTGAAAACACTAACTTATTTGTCAACGTTATCAAAAGATACGCTTCTTATTTTATTATCAACCAGTATTCTCGGTTTTAGTAAATAAATTATTGGAAATATTTTAAAAATCTATGAAAATCGAAAATAACTAGTACGGCCTCACCATCAGTGGTAAAATCACGTACATTCGTTTCGGTTGCAAGTGAAAATATTTGGGTTTCGATCGGATTAGCAACGTTAAAGTGTCAGTTTTAAATGCCTGGCGTTTAAAACTGATGGAAATCATCAAAAAGTTAAAATAAAAATCGTTTTGTGAAAAAGGGTATACATTGTTGCATAATTTACAGGTCTATCGCGTTTCTCGTGACCACGATCGGTGTAACCCGGTCGAAACGTCGAGGTAAATAATAATTATGTTATACGCGATTAAGACCTGTAAATTATGCAACAATGAATTCCGATCGCGAAAGTTTAAAAAGTGTTTATAGGTATAGTTATTCAGAAAATTATATTGTCATTTTTCGCGGACTTAAGTTAATTGGTACCAAAACGGAAATAAACCATTACTTATAAACTAGACCCAACCCGGGGAGCATAAATAGGTGCTAATATTATTCGACGACCTCGATGGCAAAGTGGTCACCATGCCGGACTTCCATCCGTAAGATTGCGTGTTCGATTCCCGTGCTAAGTGAATAATTGTGTAATTAAATGTTTGTCTCGGTCTGGGTGTGTAAGTGAATGTGTGTGTGCGTAGTTTCTGATACACAATACACATACAAGATTCGAACTTAGGTGTCAGTTACTATAATGAGATGATGTAATAAATGATTATGTTATGTTATTAACCGATAGAGTATTTACTCGCACTATAAATTCATAATTGAAACGCTTAATAGCGCTTCACTAATAGCAAAATCAACTGTTTAGAAGTTCAGCCATAGTTAACAACGAAATAGATTAGGTTGTCAAAGTTTTCAGATTCTGATAGATCTATTACAAGTTTCTAACTATCTACAAAACGTCGAAATTATAAATAGACTTTGATTAGTTCATAATTTTTAGCTTCGATTTTGATATTTCTACGTAGTTAAGATTATACTACATGTACCTGAAGATTCTACCGTATATCCTGATACCGTTCATATTTCGGGATTAAGGATATCCTATGTATTATTCCTGGCTATAAATTCTATCTGCCTTATTTGCGTTACATTTTTAGTCTGGTTTAGTACTAAACCAGGTTTTACAATCTGATCTAAGTACAATTTTGAATACTGTCAAAAGACTAAAGTGACAGATTTGACTGAGAAGTGTCAAATGCTTAAAACCAGGTTTTGTTAAACTAGGTTTAAAATGTAACGCAAATAAGACCGTTGCTGCCTTATTTGCGTTGCATTTTTAGTCTGGTTTAACAAAACCTGGTAAGCATTTGACACCTTGTCAGTCAAATCTGTCACTTTGACAGAATTCAAAATTGATTGTAAAACCTGGTTTAGTGCTTAACCAGACTAAAAATGCAACGCAAATAAGACCGTATGTGTCCAAAATCATCAATGTCATATTCAGCCATTTGACCGTGAGAGTGTAACCAACTTACAAACTCATATTTATACTTCGGCAATAAGACAAGATATTCTTTAAATATCTTTGAATAAGTTTGATTTTTACGTATTACTTATTTAATAAATTCAATCTCTACACATTTCAGGTAACGGCTACATCCCAACCTCCAGCCTCAGAGAGATCCTCGCAGCCTTAGACGACCAACTCACGCCTGACCAACTGAACGAAATGATTGCCGAGATCGACACAGACGCCTCAGGAACTGTTGATTTTGACGGTAAGAATTACTATTTGTATACGCAATATTTAAATCATGGTTGGCTGATCTGATCACCATAAATGAGGAGACACTCAAGCTAGACTTGCGTTTGGAATGTATATGAGCTGATGATTATGAAGATGTTAAGCCATCTATAATCGTTAGTTCATTGCGTGGTTGACTGCGGTCTGATTGCCATAACTCTTGGTAGATGCGAGCCCCTAATTTAGGGTAGGTAGCCCCTCCATAGGAATAAGAATGAAGATAACTATGTTACACCGTTCTTATTTGAATCAAGAGTTATCTAATATATAAAATTCTCGTGTCACAGTTTTCGTTGCCATACTCCTCCGAAACGGCTTGACCGATTCTCATGAAATTTTGTGAGCATATTCAGTAGGTCTGAGAATCGGCCAACATCTATTTTTCATCCCGAAATTCCTACGGGAACGGGAACGGGAACTACGCGTGTGAAACCGCGGGGCGCAGCTAGTGTTTCTATAATTTTGCTCAATATATTTGAGACAAATATTTGCAACAAAGTATTTTTAATAAACAAATCATGAAAATTAATCTGTATTCAATCAAACCAAATTAACATCAAAACAATAAGAATAACAAATACCGAACACAATAAAGTGATTATGTTGTCATCTGCTAAATATTTCATTAGGAACAACAAAGGACAGAATTGATGATGCAAGCTTATGTCTGCGATCCGCCATTGTTACAAGATTAAAATTAAAAATGACATTTAGAAGCTTCTACAAGTAGTTTATTTAACAGTAAACGAGTAGTATGTTTATTTTGTAATTATGGGAATATGTTTTTTACTAACAGCGCCTTTACCCATGTAGTACTTGTTTCCGTGGCAACTAGGAATAACACATAGGATACTTTTTATCCCGAAATTCCCATGGGATTGTGTATAAGTAATCGTATGTTTTATTGTAACTTTTTGTAGTCACACAACCCAACAATAGATGGCGCTGTTACTTATTTTTTTAACACACGATGGTGAATTGTGCCGAGATTGTATGATACTACGAGGTACGCATTCTCACGGGAGCGGGTACTACGCGGGTAAAACCGCGGGGCGCTGCTAGTACGGATATAAAACATATTTGTTATTACGTATCTTACTCGCTGATAATATAGCTTTCCATTAGTGAAAGAAATTTTTAAATCGGTTAAGTATTTTGAGTGAAATCTTTATAAACAATTAAATATTTCCTTTTTACAAACGTTTATTTAGTTTCACCTGTCCCGTTGTCTGTAATCAAATCTTGTAAGCTGTTTTCCGACCACTTTTGGTTCCCATTGAGCTGAAATTTGGCATACTTATGTAAGTGACATGATAATACAATAAAAGCTGAAACAAAGTTTGTTTTAAAAAAAGGTTATTTTTAAATTCATTCTTGTTATAAATTTAAGTACTTATAAATAAATGTACAATCTCTTTCAGCCCATTTAGAAAGTTTGTAAACAAAAGTTTATCGGTAATTGGTACAAAACATTTTGATTCAAGTGTTGTTTTCGGCGATGCGGTATTGTTACTAATTTGTTTAACTTCGGTATTTGGGTTGGATACCTTTTTTGTCGACCAATTTTAATTTAATAGGAATATATTTTCAAAGCGACCGCGACGATTACAACATTTTACGAACCGATTAGTACTTTTTCTAAATAATTATATTAAATTTAAATAAAGATTCGCCTTTATTTGAGTACTAAGTAATTATAAGCACATTGATTTCATGCAATTTCTGATTAGATCAGGAATCTTACCCACAAACATTAGCTATCAAGTAACGCCATGGTTGTCAAAAGACTGACCTACTTATGTATATCGTTACTGACTGACTGACAACGCACAGCCGAAACAACTGGTCGTAGAGAGCTGAAATTTGGCACGTGTGTTTGTTGAGGGAGTAGGCTACCACTAAGAGAGGATTTTTGGAAATCCCCCCCCCCCCAGGGAGAGAAAAGGGGGGTAAAATGAAAACTACGTGGGTGAAACCGCGGGGCGCTGCTAGTTTATTAATATAAATCAACAACAATACCCGCAAAAATTACCTAATAAGCTACGCCGTTGTAACTATTTAGTAATCTGTGACTAAGCTTTATCAAGCGAGGTCACCAAAGCCACATGGTCGTCACAGACAATATCTATACAATATTTATTAGAGTCAATAATAATAACGTTCTCCCCCAAAAGTTGTGAAGGCCAAAGCCAGGCTTATGATGCACATAATTCTTGGGGAGCAGTTAAGCGTCCGCCATTTTGCTTTCAAGCTCTATTATCGCTGGATTTTATCAGTTCCGGACTTGAGAACTTCCTTATTGTGATTGTCTATTTACTTTGTTTATTATTTCTTTCATAATAAATTGGACAGTACTTATTTTTTTTGCTTGAAATGTACTTCATTTTTGTAATTTCTGAAGGATGTTGATAGTTTATTTTGTATTTAGATTGTGTAGTTTTGAACTAACTTTTAATTATCTTTAAGTTTTTAAAGTTACTAACCTCTTTGTTAGCATTTCGACAGTACGAAGTTCTTTGAGATTGAAACTGGCTAAATTTTTTTGAATTTAAAATAAGAAAAAGATTACCTTCTTGATTTTTAATGGAACTATGTTTTTTTATGTTTCCAGAGTTTATGGCGATGATGACCGGTGACTAAATACCTAATAAACTTGTGTACGTATCTGATCGTTATATTTAGTAGTTATAATTATACATGTTCGAAATTATTTGAGTTTTATTTTATAAATATTTTGTACACGAGATACCGACTGATGTTTTGGGTTGACTCCTGCAGTACAGATGTTTTGGTATACTATGTCTGTTATGGGCAGGTTTGTTGCGCTCCATCGGATGACCACCTTACTCGTCTCTTAAAAATACTGATTCTCATATAAATATATGATTAAAAATTTGTTAATTTTGAGTTTGAACTCAAAAACCTTAGCTCATGTGGATGCTGAACTGACGTCAGCTATTTCTAATGTACTTAATATATTTGCTGAGTACCTGCCAAGTATGTAAAAAAACCTAGAAGTTTCTCCACAAATAAATAACAATTACATAATTATATCAGAAACCCCAATTTCCCTAAAACTATGTATCCATTAAGCATCCCTAATCTACTTATATCCCTACGAAAACGCTTCCTAAATGATGTATAATCCAATAACATGTCTAACGTTCCCATAAATACAATTTCAAAGACATTTTCTTATTGTCAATGTAATATTATATTCGGTGATATTCGACTGTTGAAATTATTCCATTTACACCGCACTAACACGGAATGTTATGGGAACGGTGTTGTATTAATATGTACTTAGATTTACATATTGATGTCAAGAAATGCTATAAAATTTCTTTGAAGACCAACGTTGAAATAAATTATGACGACCTCGATGGCAGAGTGGTCACCATGAAGGCCTGCCATCCATAAGGTTGCGGGTTCGATTCCCGTGCGGGATGAAGCTTGTATCTAGGGTATCAGAAACTACGCACACACTCATTCACACACACACCCAGACCGAGACAAACATTTGTGGTTCACACAAATATTCACTTTACTTTCACTATTCACTTCAAATAGTCTTAAACCTTTTTATACCAACATTTTCATGATTTTCTTTCTTAGCAAGCTTCAAAGTTATATTGAAATAATACGACGTTAATTAAAAATAAACTCCTCCATGAATTAAAAGTTCAACTTTGATTACCATTACAAAAATGATTTTCAAAAAAGTTCCTTTCGTTTCATATTCGACTCATTTTCTTTAAAACTCTACTCAACTCTACCAAGTGTAGTGTCAAAGAAACGTACAGAAAACAAAGGAAAAGTGTTTGTTAATTAGCAAATTAAACAGAGCACGCCCTTTGAGAAGTTTGCTTTCAAGGTGCGCTACAAAGTGTGGCATTTGTGCTAATTTCATTGTGTAGTTTTTAACTTTAACTGTAAAGAGAAAATGATTTTGGATGTTTTACTTATATGTTGCTAATTGTGAGGGTTTTTCTTTAGGAATTTAGTTCTATTTGTAGTTTTTTAATGGATGTCCTCAAAATTTCAATTAAGTAAACCCTGGGAGTTTGTAGTTTAATGTAATTTTCAGTATATTTTACGTTAAATAGAAAATAAAAATTGGGCTTAGAAAGAAGAAGAAAATTGAAAAGGAGTTGGGTATTTAAAATATCAATTTAAAGTAAATACATAGTATTATCCAAAACGCCAAAGCCCGAATTCCAGATACGGTTTTGGCATTTTAATAAGATTCAACATAAAGTTTAAAGTTTTATATCGACTTATTACATCACACTGCTTGCCAAAACTCCCAATCATTTCGAACTATCCTTACCCTCACATCCCTCCAATAACTCTACAAAATAACGTAATATTTCCAAAAATTTACAAACCAAAATGCATTTTACTATTTCCGTCAAAGCCAAGAATGTAATTCTATGCGAAACAGGGTTCGCCGCAGGCTCCAGCCTTAGTTAAAAGGTTTCTGACGTACTGCGGCCGCCAACACGCGTTTCATTCTACACTGCACTTTGATCTTTTTCGCAAAACTAGTAGACTTTTTAGGTTATGTTATGTTTTAATGATTTAGTTTGAGGCGAAAACGTAAGTACTTACTTATGAAACGTTTTTTTAGTGTTTTGGAGTAATTTTTTTTATTAATTTTAAGTACTTATCTATTTGATAGATCTATTTGATGATAGAGTGTTCCTTTCTTAAATTAAAGAGTTCGTTGCTGTTGCTTTGAGGTTGTGCCTTACAACGTCCATAGTGAGAATTAAATTTATGTGTCTATTTTATATACAAACAATGATATTAAAAATCTGAATTTATAAAACAGTAGTTTGTTGTTTTAGAATGTGTATCCAGAAGTTTGCCTATAGCGGTAATATAAACCAGAACCTTTACCAAACCAGGCTTGATCAACACACCGCCCCGCTAGGCCAGAAAAATACACAAAATGAATATACTTACAATATGTACTCAAGTTAAACAAATCAATTTGGTACCAGTTGACAATTCATTTTCAATGTAATAACGCCGACGGCGATAAGGGTTGTCGCTGGATAATCCTATATACCGAATACCCTAAACAAACAAATCGGAAGACAGAACCATTCTATTTATATATTGTGTAAGCCCTTGGTTTAGGGTAAAGGCACATTCATATAAAGAGTACTGACGATAATGAAACCGCTGGAAAAGTTTGTTAGTTTATGCTGTCATAAAAAATCAGACTCTAAGGGTGACAAATCTACATCGAGCTGTGCTGCGCTGGGTCGAGCTGTGCTATGTTTGGTTAACTCGCTCGCCATATATTTGAATGAGGATACAATCAAAGCATGCTGTGCTGCGCTGGGTGAAGCTGCGCTCTGTCTGGAGTAAAAATAACCTAGTTTCAGAAACATAGCACAGCTCCACCCAGTACAGCGCAGCACAGCTCGATGTAGATTTGTCACCCTAAAAGCTTAAGGTATTTATATGTACTATAAACAAATTTTCATTTATAAGTCATCATTTCACAATCTAGCCATGAGAATTCTCTCACTCTTTCATCAATACATACAATGTATGTAGAATATCTGTAACCGCACGTGCCTAATAAGTAATACCGAGTTTGAACCATTTTTCAAAATTAATTAACATGTTTTACCTGAGTCTGGACTCGAATCTCTACCAAACCTACCCATCAACAATTTTTATACTCAAATAAAAAAGATATAAAATATATATTCAAACGCTAAACCGAAAAAATACAAAATATTTATTTAAATAAATTAAATGGCACACCAAAATCGATCCCATTAATGGTACCTACATTTTATTGGGTTTCGTTCTGACCTCATTCCAGTATGAATGAAATCAAGGAAAATGTTCAATTCGCTAAAGGTACTTTATCAGTGAGTTCGTATCAGCAGATAGGGGAAACGAGGCGGCCTTCGACAGCAATGATTCCTTCAAAGTTTATATCGATGCCTCTGACGTCACGAGCTGGTATGGTTGCCAACCGTAGTATAATTAAGGTATTGTTTTATACAATACTAGTGGCTCGCCTCGGCTTCGCACGAGTCCAAGATTCCCGTTTGCTTTCCAGTTTTTTTTTACATAAGAGCCTTCTTTGACAATAACAAACACAGCAAAAAAAGAATTAGCCAAATCGGTCTAGCTGATCTCAAGTTATGGCGTGACAACGGGAAACGGGTTTCATTTTTAAATATATAGATAATGTTATGTTCTGTGCACATTTGACTGTTAAAGAAATATATATATAGTACACAAAAATACTATATTTTCAACACCGAATTCAATTTTTCTATTAATACAATTTAATAGATATAGTTTTAACAAAAGTTAGGTTATCCATAATATACTACCTTTTTTTTTCTCGTTGTGAAAATGCGTAGAGGTGCATACCACCGAGAGCCAAGAACGGGAGAACTCTCGGTGGTTATGTGGGGCTCTCCCAGCCAGAAGGGCTGGGCCTACCCACTAAAAACACAGCGACTTCCGTCTGCGTTACATCCATAATATACTACCTACATACATACCTATATATTCTTGAGCGTACTACAAGTAAGTATATATTTTAAGCTCTGTTGCAAAAATACGATATTTCGTTGAGGCAATATTGGCAGCCCTACAAGCTACCAACATTTTCTTATAAAAAGATATTTTCCTAAACTTTCTAATGAAAAACGTATCCGTAATGTTTCGCAGATACCTTCGTGATAGGAAATTATATTTGTGAAAGAGATTTATCTTTTGCAGATGATGTATGTTTATGTAAATATTACATAGGATGAAATATAGTCGCTGGCTTCCCTGTGTACGCTTAGACTTTTGAAAGTATTGACATGTACGGATTCGAATGCAGTTTTCAAAGATATATAGAATGATTTGAGAGGAGGGTTCATGTCTATGTTATCATTTAAAACCGGTGTAACTGGTACACAGCTTAATTGGTGGCCAATCATTGGTGCTCGAATATTTAAAATTAATTGTTAAAAGGGTCTTGTCAATCTATACGAAGAAGAATTAGAAGACAGCTTAATTTGTAAAAAGTATGATCTATTATTCATAAAATGTTTAATGAAATATGTCACATTTCACGTCATTTCATAGAAGTTCCGAAATTTAGACAGTTTTCTCGAAATCTAAATATTTTGCAAGTAGCTGTAGCTGTAACTATTAAAAGGTGTACCATTTTATGTATATTATCTGTCTATAATAAAAGTTAGTTTTATTAAAAAAATCTCGCCACAAACAAAAACCTCTAAAACTAAAAACTTTAAACGGCTGAACAGATTTTCATCATAAATTGGGAACAATCTTTATAAAGTTTAGTTGTCTATCAACATGAATATTATAATCAAATTCGGTTCAGCCCGTTTGAGAGCAATTATGCCACAAACAGACACACACACACACACACAAAACAAACCCAAACCTTATTTGCATTTGGTAGAAAGTTATGAAATTGTTATTTATTTGTCATAATTGAAATTAATTAAAACCAGAGGAAAATAACCTTGTTGGTTATATTTTTTTTTATATAGATTATATAAAATAATAAATGATTTATTTCTTTGTTAATATAAATAAAGTTAATAAATCCAAAATTGTATAATGAAATATTATTTAGATATCCTTTCATCTAATTATTATGTATATATTTTTGTTCATTAAGTATATAAAAAAAGGATATACTTACTTAAATATATTTGATATGATATTACTTTAACTGTCAAAAAATATTTAAATATGTTCGATATGATTTGTTTCTGTATATACGAGTAGCCATAATATGATGCATGTAATGTATCACACTTACCGTGTATTGCCTGATCAGCTGATGGTGTTGATGGAGTCTACGGCTACTGCTATAACAAACTACAGTAAGTAACGCGAATGGTATATGACAAAAATATATATAAAATGTAGAAATTGGCAATGGGTTTTAGTTGTATATTGTTATATGTAATATTGTAAAAACCTCAAGCGTCAAGTAATGAAAAAAAAGATTAAGTATTTTTTTTTTAATGTAGAGTTTCTGATTTCTCTTGGTCATCTTACAGATTTCAACCATAATTTCTCTGTGTTTTTTATTTTATACAGAAATTCTCGATGGTCGAAAACAAAATTAAAAAAATCGTGTGGCACTCGGGGACTGCTGCGGTAAAGCTATTGCATAGCAATTTTATCAACTAATTGTTTTTTTTATTTTTGTATTGCAATCATAACCTTAGAAATTTTGATGTCGAAAATATTATACTTTTTGGAAAATTTACAAAAAAAAGTTTTCGATAAAAAAATACAACTATAATAATAAAACCGTGAGGTTTTTTTCGTTACGGAATTTCTGGATTCGGACCCCGCGCTCTAGGCCCTCGATAGAAGCTATGCAATAGCTTAAAAAAATGCTCACAAAATGTAAACAGTAAACTTAACGACTATTTTGATTCACGTTTAGCAGTTAACGTATTTGACGAATATCAATTTCATTGACGAGTACTTATAGCCAAGACGGTACAACATCTGAGATCAGCCAGTAGCATAAAAAGTTAAACAATATCAACAACAAAAACCATTGTCATAAAGAACCGTCAAAAGGTATGCGGATGACATTGACAGGCGTGACAAGCGTCTTACGTCATTACCTGACTTACGCTCCTAAAGCTACTGGTGCTAGCGCTCCGAGCCTGAAAGAAGAAACATTCGGTCCTATACACAAGCACACACAGCATAGTACCAACCAAGAAGATTCATGCTGAAGAAGGTAAAACTGTCAATTGACTTTATTCAATGAATTTTAAAATTCAATACATTCAATGAAGTTTAAAATCAACACTTTCAATGGACTTTAAAGTAATTTATTACATTCATGGACGTTTAAAGAAACAAACAGTTAACAAAAATTTAAGGGATTTTAAAGTATGAAACTATCGATTGACTAATTTCAATCAACTTTAAAATAATCAAATCAAAAATTGTATGAATTTAAAGTGATTTTAAAGTATTATCTAAATAACGATGAAACAATTAACTCAATTCAATGAACTTTAAAGCCATTTATTACATTCATGGACGTTTAAAGCAACAGTTTACAAAATTCAAGGGATTTTAAAATAGGTACTATTTCAAATGGATAAAATGAAAAACATCAAGGGATTTTAAAGTAATTATTTTATAAGGATTGGAGATGTTTTAGATAAACAATACTTATTAATTTCATTTCCTTTTAAACGATCAAATATAATTTGTAATAGATATTGAAAATTTACGTACTTTTTAAAGTTATGTCATATAAAAATATTATAAATTTCTTGTTTCATCAATCATTTAATATTTGAAATCAATAACATTCTGTTTGCATTATTTATTACCACGTAGAACTAAACTGATATATTCTTATAAAAAGAAATTGAATACGAATTTTGCTTGAATTTGATATTGCAATTATTAAAGTTACTCTTTTTACTAGACATTTGACAAAACCAAGTCAACATTTTCGTAACTGAAACTTTAAACTTTAAACTTTAATGACCATTGAAAAAATTCAATCAATTTCAAACAAGTCAGTTTAAAACCAGATTAGTCTTGTACTACTTATTTTAAACAAATCTGATTTATTCAAAATTACTTAATTACCTAAATTTCATGTCAATTAACAATCTAAGAAGAAAAATAGATATTGGAAGTTCTAAGACAGTTTTACCAACTAGATAGCTTTGTGCAAGTTGTGCCATAGCATTAGAAGGAGAAAGATAGAACGTGCACATCAATACAATCTTTTTGGTCAGGTACACACACATAGTAATAAACGTTTATAATGCACATATAGATTTTGGAGACTCTTTTGATTGAATTTGATTCTTAAAAGTTTAGTAATAAAAGCCACTTTTGAACGTATGTTTGAGTAAAAGTGAATTAAAGTGTTTTATTTTCAATAGAATGCTTTGTTATGCCTTGAATTAATGAATTTAAGTGTTAATTAATTTAAAAGTTTGATAATAATTACTTTGTGAATGAAGTTTACAGCTTACCATAATACCTATCACTCGTTCAAATTTCGTGTTCATGTTTGTAGTTTCTAGTTTCGTGATTATGTCAGTTGGTGTAATTAGGTGTTTTATATAGGTGTTGTGTTATTTTATCTCGGTCTATAATAATAGCTCATTGCCTTTAATAAGAGCTATATTATTAAGTAACGATGAGTTTTAGGTGTTTTGTGTATAAGTAACAATTTCTTATGATAAAAATTACTTAATTTAATAACTAAATTAATCAAAAGAATCTCCAAACCAGACAACAAACAGTTCCAGTTATGCAAGCATTTATCATTGTGTAAAATATAATAGAAAAATCTTTAATATCTTTTACCCAATTAACCACCAAAAGCTAGGTTGTGTATTTTGCAACCAACACTAAGCTGCTCTTTACAAACAGTTTCCAATTTTTTTAAATAAAAATCGTAAACCAATTTTGATAAAGTTTTTGTTATTGTAAAGAGCATTTGATAACATTTAAAGCGTTCGCAAAAACATCGAGCAACATCAATTTATATATTTACATTTATTTAACATATAGAATACAACATATATTTTACATTCTGGCTCTTGTAGTATATATTTTATCTCGTCTTTATTCTCCACCCTGAAAAAAGATATGTTATACACCTTTTTAAAATATATATTCAATAAATAAGATTAGATTTCTTACGATAATCTTAAAACTTATAAATTTTATACTTATAGAACTTCCATGCTTATATATAAAAAGTTTATGTCTCATGTGTTCTGAAACATTTTGGAAAAGGTTCATCAAAAAGAAAAAAGAAAAATATATTTTTTATCTATACTCGAAGACGAAAATAGTTTTATATAACTCCGACAATCTCTTAAGAATAGGAGTTTTAAAAAAGGAATATTTGGATCCTTAACGTAAAAAAACCTATATTGGCATTAGAAATATACACCTTACCCATTTGTAATAGAGATTATATTCGAACAAACCGAACAGTTATTCTACGAGTACTATACAAATTTGTATAAGTACTTATACGGAAAACCCAAATGTATTATGCTCTAAGAGACCAATACTCGAAAAACCCTACAGTTATTCTACTTTACAAATATACTCGGAAAACTCATACAAATATATTAAAAATACCCAACAGTTAGTCCAAGATCCCAAGGTAAAAAAGTGTTTCCAATAGGTGCGATGATATAAAGATTTCAACTCACGTATTACAGGTAAATCCGGTGTGATCCGACTAAGACCGGTTCACAACTCCAATTTCGAAGACTTACATTAATATTCCAACATATTCGACAGTTTATTTATTGCGAAATCATGCGAACAGAATTTTTTGTACATATTAATGTAAAGAAATGATACTAAACTTTTTGTAAATGTGATGTATCGTCTTGGTAGAGATGACTTTATGACGGTAAATTTTAGCGTGTATAGTTTAAAATTTATAATGGGCAATAAAATTTATTGTTGTTTTGTAATTTGAATTATTCATGGAAAACGGTTTTATTTTCATATTTCAATCCTATGTAAATATATTTTCATAATTTTATATAATCTATAACTTATACTTAATACTCAATAATTAGCTTTGAAAGTTCTTTTTAAAACAGTTCGTCCGGAAATAATAAATGCCAATAAAAACAATTAAAAAAAATCTTAACATAACATTCTTGTCATCGTCCAATGTCACTAGTCTCACACAAACACATACAATTTCATTAAAATTGTTACCAGTGACTAAACTTACGAAATATCAGTCTATTTACTAAAAAAAAAACAATCAAATCTCGTAACACCTTTTATAATAACATAACATAATCATTCACTACATCATCTCATTCTAGAAACTGATCCAGTTCGAAACTTGTATCTAGGGTATCAGAAACTACGCACACACTCATTCACACACAACTAATTGCGGCTTACAATAAATAAACAATACAATTAACGTGTTGATAGATAAATATGGACTATATTTATCTATCAACACGTCTACCAATCAATCAGCATTACATGGCGGTTCAACCTCAAATACATACTCGTGTCGTTAATATGGATTCACCCGCTGACCTAGTTTAGGGGAGGATTACGCGACCCTTGTCACATTTAACGTAATTAATTACAAAGACATTGAATAAATAGTTTTAAATCTTTATTGGTTTTTGGTGAGTTATTCGAGATTTATGCTGGGGAAATAAATAAGATAGGAAGAGAGAATAAATAGGAAGAAGATTGGTATGGTTTATGGAGAAGTTAGAGCCCTGAAAAGTGTAACGTTAAAGGAAAAATTTATACAAATTTTTTCCTTTAACGTTACACTTTGTACTTTTGTGCTGTGTACCTTTGACTTAAGGGAAAAAAGTCGTATCGCTTTCTGGGTTATGGAGTCTGCAAAATTCGGTCAAATAAAAATCAATCCCAAGTAAATATTGAATAAAGGTTCGGAAAGAGTAAATACAAATAATAAAAATTAAATTAAAACAGCTATACTCGTACACAAAAAGTAAAATTAATCGTTCCCATATACTTACAACAAAATTTGCTTAAAAAAAAATTTTTTTTCTTTATCATTTTGTCGTTGTGTCTGAATATTTTTTTCTTTCTTTCTAAAAAAACAAATACCAACTTTACACCGATCTAAAAACCCATTTAAAAAACGGAACAAAACTACCGAACATAAATATTCGCTAACGATACGATAAAACCATTGATATGTTCACTGCATGCATTCCAAGTTACGTAATATCGCGTCGACCAAAATCGGGGTGGTCCGGAAGTGCGGCCCTACGTCCGGATATTGAACCCGCTACCCTACTGACTACTATCGACTTGTTATTTTTATGGCGGAATTTTTAATTTTACATGTTATGTAAAAGGAAGGAAGTTTGTAAGGGTGGGATGTTATGAGGGTATACACAATAAAGAATTTGCGAGGATGTAAATGTGTAAAGTTGTGGAATTTTGTGGTAGAGATATTTTTGGTTGGGTCAGTTTTTATTTTTCTTTTGATGAAAATATTGGTGGTAAATTATATTGGATTTACATACATATACGTTTTTGTATTTCCTAATGTGTATTGTATCTAATTTAATTACCCTACTGTGTCAGAAGGAGGGTCATATTTTTCGCCAATTATACCAATAAGTATAATATTTTTGTTAATAACTAACTTTAAAAAATAACAAAGAATATACGTTCAAAGCTTGAATACAGAACTTATTACTTATCAATTAAAAAAAGAAAAATTTCATATTCCAAAAGCATTTCAAAGAAATAAAATTTTAAATGACAAAGAGAAATGCTATTAGAGGCGAAACTCATTAAACTTTAATGATTTACCCTCCGGCTCATGATCGAGAATAAGAGAGGTGAAAATGGGCCGACACTTACACATACGCGTAACAAGCAAACAAATTGGATAAAATAACAGAGCAGGGAATTTTGCACCGCTGAAGGGTTCTTTGTTCGCGTGGGCGGCCCTATTATGGTCTTTTCCATGTTTGTGTAAAATAAACCTTTATTTAAGTGACGAATGTACAATTAAACACAAAACTGCTACTTTTTATGATTTTCTATCTAATGTGTTAAACTAATTTCGTCAAAGTTCAACTTTGAGAAAACAAATACTTACGGTGTATTTAAAACTATTCTAGGACTAGAACTGTGCACGTGAGTGTACATACTCAATCACATAAACATACAAACATTCATTCAAACAAGAAAAGCATTCACCACCACAATCATTCACGAAAAATACACAAAATAAAATAACCACAAAAACACCGAAATGTCCCCATTAAACACTACAGCTATAATAAAAACATCTCATTATGCGGTAAAAATGTCGCAAGACAATAATATTTTCACCGCAGTTGTTACGTTACGGTGTAACAGGCACCCTACTTAACGAACTCGGCTGGTAATGAGCAATTTCCGAACGAACTGAACTAATGAACTATTTCAAAGCTTCATCAGAGTTTCACTTCTACAAAATTATGTATTTATTGGAAAAAATACCATGAAGATTATATTTTAGTACAATTTTATATAAATTTATTTTCTAATTACTAATTTGAGTTTCATAATAAATTTTTTTTGTTGTATTTATTAATTAATGCTAATGAATTTTGGTTAAAATATTGTTTTTCTTTGTTACGTTTAATTTTCATTTGATATTTTTGTAAGTAATTTGAAAATTTTGTTATTAATAATATAAATAGTTTTGTAATTATTTAATCCGTTGTATAACGTACGAATTTGTATTTATATATAGTAGTTATTTATCAAAATTAATAAATAAAGTAGCTCAATAAATATTGAAGAATGGAAAGAAGTATTAAATATATCGTAAAGAAACAAGATAATACAATAGATTCATATTTCTTTATATCAATTAGTACTTCATTCGATAGTAGCATAAACTACATAAATAGTAGTTGATTAGTAGAAGTCGTTTCGACACAAAATACATAAATAGTAGTTTCATATCAAAACAAACATAATACCTTGCTTCTATTCCGGGGATCCCTGAAGTCTTCTTTCGATGCCTTTCTTCTTTTATCCTTCAATATCATTCGAGCTGCCGCAAACGCCATCTTTATTCCAAAAAGTGGTATGTTCCTTTCGTATGCCACTTTTACCACCGGCTCTCCGACTTAACTTGTCCGTGTCACTTTTATGTCGCTTTTCTGTCACTTTTTCATCACTTTTACACTTTTTTTACCCTAACAAATGACTTTAAAGTAATCAGTCTACTTTTTAAAACTGAATCACAGATATTTAATTTAGAATTGACAAATTAATTGCTTATTTGTTTTTTCTACGACTATTATTTATTTACTAATTATTTCAATGTTCTATGTATAACACTTATGTAAAATAATTGACAAAAAAGTTGCCAAAACTTAACAATTATCGCCTTTTTCGTTGAACGATAACAATTTGTAAATCAACTTTTAATTTTCAACAATTAGTTAACCTGTAAAAATTAATATGATGAAAATCAGTTGTGGTTCTTTTTTTCTGTCTCCTAATAAACTAAGGATAGAAAGAGAAAAAAAATATACATGAAGTAATATGGTATATCTATTTCAAAACGGTCTGAATGAGATCAAAAAGAGACAAATTTACGTTCTCTTTAAGTTACGTACATGAATTACAGTGGATACATTTTAAAAATTACAAAGAGTAAATACGAAACACGAAATTTCTTATCACTATTAGAGCATTATAAACTTCAGGTTTTATTGAAGGCCTTATACCAACTACACGTGGGTAGAGTAAAAACTGTATAAAATTTTAAAGTAATTGTTATTATATTCAATTATTCATAACCACCATCAAAGAACAAACTGGACTTCAAAACACATAATAATTGTTAAAACAAACAGTCGTTTAATATTTGACAACTAACAATTGAATTCTGATTGTCAATTTCCCACAAATCAAATTTTGTATTCATCCTGACTGGAATTCATAGTACACGCTTATCCTTACACCTAATTTTATTGATTCCAATATCGACATCCGAGAAAGGACTATATTTACTCAAACGGAAGGCTCAAATTCCCATGAAAACCTTTTGTAATATCGCTAAAATCGGGCAAGACCTTCGTCCATCAAAAGAATGATTTTATTTGTGACAAATCCCATTTTTCTTTAGACTGCGTGTTTTGCAAAAGGTCCCATTTATCGTTTCGAAGTAAATAAGCAATGGAAAATGAACTGGGGTGTATCGTAAATCATTTTTTGTACCATTTTATAAAATTAAACATTTATCTTCGTAAAACTTTAAGGAGTTGTAAAGAGGGGTCGAATGTGGGTTTATGCGATAATAATCCTTAGGGTAATGATGAGAAAGTCTTTTTTCCCGGAAGTCATTGAATAATAAATGGATGGTGAATTACACTGTTCAGAGGTTTTTGCGCCCATTGAAAATTAAGATTGACCAATGAGTTGGAGTTTACATGAAGTAGATTTTTGGAGTATAATTTTATCAGTATTTTTAAGCCCGAGAGTTTTATTTTTACGAAGTCAGCGTGTATAGGCATTTAACTTCATTTAACACTTTTTCGAAGTTATTTAGATTGCATAAACAGCGTGCGTTTACTTGAAATGCCTGACGTGACTTCGTGTAGTTTCATTTTGCTTGCCAAAGCTGTGCCTATCTATCTTGAAGCATTATAACAAGCCCAGTTGCAGAATGTATCAATAAACTGTATTATAATAGTAAGTTATTAGACTTATCAGTTTCTGCAGTCAAACCACTCCAATTTGCAGCGTATGCTGACACGCAGGCGACGCAGGCCGCGCAGGGCAGAGCTGTTGGCACGTGCAACGTAGACATGTATCTGTCCTGCTCTCTCTCTCGCGACGTTCCATGTAACGCAAAATCTGCTCTACTCTGCTACGCACATGCATGGAACGTCGCGAGAGAGAGCAGGACAGACACATGTCTGCGTTGCACGTGCCAGCTCTGCCCTGCGCGGCCTGCGTCATCTGCGTCTCAGCATACGCTCGCGCTTATTCTTTGCACCGTAATATTTTTTGATAAAACCAACTGTTATTCTTCTGAGGGCTCTAACAACTCGTAACGAATATCATAAACGAAAATGCCAGGTTAACTAAACGCTTGTTAAAATGAACGAACACAAAAACTTTGACAGACCGACATAAAGCAGAGTGCACACAAGAGACTTACCTTTACTACAAATTGTAACAACTCTTTATACTCCACTTTTAGCACTTCAAAAACCAAACAGACATAAAATCCTCAGTCAGACACAAGCCAAAATAGACTTTAAACAATTGCAACAAGTTTGAATTTCGCATGAGTATTGCATAATGAATTATTAGCCAGGTAATTTGCAATATAAGTTAGGATGTAGTGAAATTGTTTGAAAACTGTTTCGTTTTACATTTATGGTTATTTTAGTTTAAACGCTTTTGAAGTCATTTTGACACTTTACAATTCGAATGCTATATTTTTTAACCCCCGACGCAAAAAGAGGGGTGTTATAAGTTTGACGTGTCTGTGTGTGTGTGTATCTGTCTGTCTGTGGCACCATAGCTCCCGAACGGATGAACCGATTTCAATTTAGTTTTTTTTTTTGTATTAAAGAGGACTTACGTGCGAGTGTTCTTAGATATGTTTGATGAAAATCGGTCGACGCGTTTAAAAGTTATGGGGGTTTGAAAGTTTTTGTGTTGGGGGTTTTTTAATTGTGAAATTGTTTTAATTGTTACATTTTCGGTAAAGATTGAGCTGCTTAAATAATTTCAGTTATTTAATATCTATAAAGCATTCACAACTTACATCATCTCATTATAGTAACTGGCCCCCTAACTAAGTTCGTAACTTGTATCTAGGGTATCAGAAACTACGCACACACTCATTCACACAGAGACCCAGACCGAGATAAACATTTATCTCCAAACCTTAATAGACTGGTCTTTTAGTTCTAAACGATTACTTATAAAGTTCCTAATTTACAATACGTAAAATGTCACTTATAAAACGTAAAGAGGCAAAATTATCGGTCTATAAGATAAAACCCTAATACGGGTTAAAAGCCTCTCTCACTGATAATATAAGTACAATTTAAATTCAAAATGTAAGTATTCATATTGTTATAAAGAACAATGAAGATAAAACGAATTATAACCAAGTTAAGCTGTTTTTTAACCCACATCGTCCCACTTCTGGGCAAAGGTCTCCCCCAAACATCTCCAGCTCTCCCTATCCTTAGCAGCCTCCCACCAGCTACTGTCGAAGGCGACGAGATCATCCCGCTAATGCTTTCTCGGTCCAAATGTTGGTGATCTTAAATTTAGAAATCAAACTCAGGACTGCTTGCTTAGCAGGCAGGTACACGTGCCACTAAACAGCCAAGGAAAAGCAATAAAGATAAAAAGACGCCAAAACGTCTAGTGAAAGGATAAGAACCCTTTCTTAGTCCCATAAACATAGCTGGCCGCGTGCCAGAATAGATATTCATTGATGTAGTGCATCGAGGAAATGCAGCCAAGATCGGAAGTATGATTGATCACACAAACGTCAATACGTTGAGCCATAACTATAGAGGTATTATAGATAGAGTAGAGGAGCCAGGTCTCCAGTTGTCCCTCGGTTAGAAAGAGAGATACGATTGCAGTACCCTATAAGTGAGAAATTGAGCGAATTGAAATATCGGATAAGAATGAAATATAACAAGTTAGTTATTTTTAGTGGTGAATAATGTTACATTTTTTTATAAATTATTCGTTTAACGACTCAAATGTTTGTACAATAATAGGTTATCGCGATCTTCTGTCTCTTTCTAACCATCGGACGTTTCCGCTTACAGGCAGCCGTATGCCGTCCCTACTCTATCTGTAATACCTCTATGGCCATAACTTAACGGCTTAAGAACTTCAGAACTTAGAATATTTATACATAAACTTCAAATGAGAATAAATCTTAGGCTTTTTTCTCTACAAAACATTATTCTTTGCAAATATAACGTTCTTAGAATTCAGTATTACTTGAGCTAACTTTTAAAGGTTGACTGAAAGACAGAGCGTTAATATTCATTACTATTTGCTTCTATGCCTAACAATTTGGAAGAAAACCTAACAACTTAGTAGAAATAATAAATTAAGATGGATTGTAGTGTTGATACATACTACGAGGACTGTGTATGGCGAATGTATCTAAGGCGGAAGAAATGCCGTAGTGGATTAGCAGTAAAGACATTTTCCCTAATAGATTACTATCCTTGCATAGTAGCAATACTGATTTCTTCTTATTCTTTATCTGAGCTTATACCAATGTTCACTCAGTAGACGTTCAGTGAATACTGTTAGGAACCTATCCTATTAGATTAAGTTTAGTAATCTATATTATAATTTAAGTTACTTTGATTTTTTTTTCTTATTTGTAATATTTAAATTTTGATTGTTTTTTTTTTTAATTTTAATTGTTTTTTTTTCTTATTTGTAATATTTTAAGGACGCGGGCCCAGACCGTTCCTGTTAAATGTTGTAAGGAACGGGGGCGGCTGAAAACCAGCGTTGCTCGGAGTAACATACGCCGGGCAGCACGAGCTGAGCCGCCACCTTTTGTTTATTTCACTTATTTTATTGTTCTGATGTAACCTTTTTTTTGTTCTGATCTGAAGAAAACAATAAACAAGAATTTTATTTTATTTTATTTTATCAGTACAACGGATATTTAGCAATTCCTATCTACTTTTGCTTATTTATGATGCTTATTTATGATTGACTGACTGACCTCTGTCTATGTTTTAAGCTTACTTAACAATGTGGGTTGCTCATTGCTAACAATGTGGGTTGCTCATTGCTAACAATCTGGTTAACCCTTCTTGGTGGTGATAGAATTAACAACTTCTCCATCGTCAGGGCGACGGCTTTGCTACCTATTAAACTTTTGCTATTTTAAAAATCTCGCTCTTCTTGGCGTTAAATTGAACTGGTAAACGTTTAACTAAATGAAATACAGGCAATAAAACAGCCAATAAACACAACAATCTGACGAAATAAGATCTAATCTCAGTGGCTCCCAAAACGCATTAAAACGTAAACCAAAATATAACAGAACGCATGAAATAAATCCTTATAATCTGGGATTGTTATAATCCATAGAAAGTCCCAGAACAATAAAACCGCTGGCACTGAGGATAATGAAATAGTGCACTGCGGGCCAATAGAAGTATAATCCAGGGATACAACTCCAACGGGAATACTCCTATTATTGATGTGGTTTGTGCAATGAAATAAATCATACGATGCAATTTATCATGTTGAAGTGATTTTAGTTATTGTTTTATGACTGAAAAATGTAGTGGTATTTAGCTATAACCAAATTTTGACGATCTGTAGCAAAATTTTAAGAGTGAAATTGATTGCCAATAATATTTTGAATAATTGGACAATGCATTTGTGCAGTACGAACATACGTTTTCGAGTTTAAAAAAGACTAGCTGTACAAACGAAATTGCGTTACAGTTTTTACGAAGACAAAGACTGAAATCATACATTAATGTTTTACTTTAAAATAAACATGTAAGGAAACTTAAAACGACTTTTACATCACAAATAAATAAAAAAATACTGATACAAAATTGTCATGTCCAGTTTTCTTGTCCTAAATCGTACTATCGAAGAGCTAGCGCAATGTATAAAAAGTATGTACACATACACAGTTTCAACTTCAATAACATGTCGTTTCGATAGCGAGTGTAGCTGACATTTGGCGATTGGATAAAAAGTCGCCAACTGTAGTTCACAAGTTATATCGTACAATGTTTTATCCCGGATTACGATTTGCTATCAAAGTTTTTGTGTTAACCTTTTTATAGCGATGGGTGAAGAGATACCACGTAATTTGTATAATGTATAACATAACATAATCATTCACTCTATCATCCCATTACAGTAACTGACCCCTAACTAAGCTCGGAACTTGTATTTAGGGTATCAGAAACTACGCACACACTCATTGTATGTTTTGCGTGAGAGTATGTATAAAAGTTTATTAATTTTAACTTATGATAATCAATGAATTTGTTTTATTAATTTAGAAAATTGATTGTTATTGAACTTTGTTTCTTTGGTTTTTATATTTACTTCCACATTAGAATAGTAATTAAAGATGACAATAACTGACGTGTAAAATTACTTTCAAAAATGAATTCCATAAAAATCACTACTACTACATTTTCGAGAAGATAAACCACAAAATATGATATGTATGAAACAACGTATAAAATTAACTCTCGATTCAGCCGAGCTATCATAAATATTTAATTTACGTCACACAAACGGATCCGTTCTCGTATTTAATAAACCTGAATTAAACTTTTGGACACACTCATTCAGTTTAAAGAGTTATTTAGTTAAGACTATTTAAATGTTATAGTTATAGTTTTTGAGACTAGCGTTATTATTACGAGACTAATCACTACATAGTATAAAACAAAGTCGCTTTCTCTGTCCCTATGTATGCTTAGATCTTTAAAACTACGCAACGGATTTTGATGCGGATTATTTTAATAGATAGAGTGATTCAGTGGAAAGGTTTTTAGCATAATTTTCTCCCCATATTCCTACCGGAATGGGAACTACGCAGGTGAAACCGCGGGGCGCCGCTAGTATAATAATATTTTAATATTATTTTCATTATGAACCCAAACCTATAACTTAGACAACATTGCAAAAAGCGCAATAACCATGATACCATAGTCCAATCAATCTTACAGAATAACGCAGATAAAATAACACGCCTTTACGCGTAGAAATTAAATGGTTCAAAATTGGCCCCTATTACAAGAACAATAAAATCCAATGCTTATTTAAAACAACCATGGTAACAAAACCACGCAATTTTGAACCTTACTACCATTACAATAAACACAAAAGCAGCAGATATCAATTGATTTTAAGGTTATACGCGTTTCCTTCGTGTATTTGCTGTTCCTTCAATATCCAATTATGTTTTAAATGCTTTTATTTCACTCTCTATCTGTAATGGGTTGTACGTGCCGATTTCGTGTTGTAACATTTGTAACACTCGTGCCTTGTATTGTTTCGGATTACATTCTACTTTATTTGGCACTTTCAACTCATCTCACGATGTACATAGCTATTGTTGACACTCCAATTTGATGTTTAGTTAGATTTCTGGAATGTTTAATGGAAGGGTAGTTAAATGGTAAGTGTGTTCTAAAAAGAATTGTAAAGACACATTTTGTTACCATAACGTACGCCAAATTTTCTTTGAAGAAGTGCAAAGACATGTTACCATAACGTACGCCACACCAATATAAGCTAGCAACTTTTGTAAGGTTGGCACACACCTGCAAAGAAATTCTAAGATTCTTCTTCTTTTTTGCGTGTCGACTCATATTTTTGAGGACCAGAACTCGGCCACCGATATGGCACTATCAGTGGCCTTGTAAAGGTCCTCGCATGTGTAGGTGAAGAGATTGTATGTGAAGTCGACCAACCCGCACTTGACCAGCGTGGATAAGGTAAAGGCCAAATCGGTCTCATTCAAGGTAGCCTAACTTTAGCTTGATCCTTCAGCAGGGTCATATATGATCTGATGGTAAGCAACAATGTATCTTTCAGCAGCTGTTCTCCAATAAATAGACACATATATCAGTATATAAGCTAAATTACCATTGTCCAGGGAGCACGTACTTGACAATGATAAACGGCTACCATTATTCAATCTTAATTAAGTTTGTTACGCTTAAGCGGTCTGAAATCAAATTCATCAGCCTATTCCATGCCTAGATACTGCTTTTAGCCATCCTAGGTGAAACTAGGGTTCGATTCCTAAACATGTTTACTTATTTTCGAACACAGCTAGGGTTTTAATAATCCTGAATCGCTACTAATATTATAAATGCGAAAGTAACTCTGTCTGTCTGTCTGTTACCTTTTCACGGCTAAACTACTGAACCGATTGACTTGAAATTTTGTACAGGGGTAGCTTATGATTTGGAAAAGAACATAGGCTATGTTTTATCCCGAAATTCCCACGGGATCGGGAACTACACGAGTGAACCGCGGGGCACAGCTAGTATCAAGGTTATAATATCATCTGACCAATGAACTGATGCTTTTTTGTAAACTTATAAATGATATTTTATAATAAGATCTTTCGAACAAAATCTTGAGAAACTTTAGAAACAAAAATACCTTTCTATCCATTTGGACCAAAACCATGACACAAATCTTGTAGCTCATTTTAAAGCTTGTTCATCAAGTCAGTAATATACCAGAAATTATTATTCAAATTACAATAATAAAGTATAACAAAGTAAAGTAATACAACATTTATTATACCGCCATTGTAGCTTGGGCACAGCGCGCCCTTTCGTAATTGGTCAATCAGTGAAATGACGTTGTGGCCGCAACGGACCAATCTTTTATGGAACAATACACTTTTTCTTTGACTTTCTGGTTTATTATACTATGTATAAAATATACAGAGTTGTTGCCAAGTTATTGTTATCATAATCTGTGTGTATAAAGAGCAAACTTTACTGACCGACTCATCCATCCACTGGATGGATTGTCCTGAACTTTGGCAACCAGATAGTTATATTGACCAGGAATTTAAAAATGAAAAAAGGCTTTAAAAGAAATCCTTAATATTTTTACGGGATATTAACACGTACCTATAAGTCGAGGGACTCGACTAGTTTCAGCCACATCCGGAGGCCATCATCATCCCGTAAAAATATTAATTGTTAACAATGACGTACGTTTCGTTTAATAATAAAATTTGAAAGAAATAGTTAAAAACGCGAACGCATTTAAGATATTAAGATTAAACTTAAACCCAGATAGATTCAGAATAATCTTCTTGCTATCAAAAAGACGTTTCTAAAACTAACATTCTCAACATAAAGACAAATATATTGCCAACGCAATAAATATAAAATGAAGTCTGAAACTTCGTTCACACAGAATCAATATGATCTACAAAGAGAAAGAAAAGTTCGTCAGAAACTTTCCAATTGTCTTTCTGTCTACGGTTTTGTTATGTGATAAATAAATAAGCTGAGAAAACAAAACAAATAAGTGAAGTTCGCAGAAAAATAACGTATTTTAAGACTTAAGCTGGCTTACTTAATCCGGGACGAGGCAATTATCCCAATATCCAATATCCCTAAATCCTATTCCATTAATACATAGATGTACAAACGTTTACGTACAATTATGTTCGGTCAATAAGAACGAATGATTTGATGGATTGCCAAAACAAATGAAAAAGTTAGTGCTTGGCTATGGTTATTTATGTTTGTGGAGATCTTATGTTATTTATACATAAAGTCTACATCACTATCACTACATAGTATAAAACAGTCGCTTTCTCTGTCCCTATGTATGCTTAGATTTTTAAAACTACGCAACGGATTTTGATGCGGTTTTCAGTAATAGATAGACTAATTCAAGAGGAAGGTTTTTAGCATTTTAACCCCACATTCCCACGGGATCGGGAACTACGCGGTTAAAAACGTGGGGCACGTGTAGTTATGTATAATCATAAGGTTTTTTCTCGAGTTTCAAGATATAATTTACATTATTTTAAAAAAAGCTTTTAAAACCTATTTTATAGAAACTGTTCACCCCAAAATTTTAGTACTTATACGTCAAAAGAAATCTTTATTAAGTGGCATAGACTTTCAAATGTATTTTCATTCGATTTTTATTGAAAAAACATGGATGAAATTGTGAGTAACAGCAAATATAAGGTAATTATATAGTACAAATACTATCGTAATAATTCAGTATTTAACTAGTACACACTTAGACGGAACTCAGTGCATCTAGTTAGTTAGAGTTACACAAAGTTTACTTGTTTACTTGAGTTTATATACATCAAAACTTAACTTTAAACTTAAACCGACTTAATTAAACTTTATTATTTGTTTGTGAATTAAAGTAGTATCTGTTAGATCCTACCGCAGGACTAAGGACTCTTTCTTACTCATATTATGATGGATGAACGAAAAGCCATAATTGCCATTTTAGTGTAATACGGGTCGGTGGTAATAAATATGAACCACGTTTGTTTATTTATTTATGACGACCAGTGAAAATTACATTAGATCTTAGAAGTAAATACTTAAATTATTAGCTGTAAGTTTTAATATTCAATGTTGATTGCGCCTGTAAAGGTGTTGCACACCGTACAAGACCTGATTTGTTATTTTATATTTTTAAGTTTGTTTTGTGTAAACGCTGTTGGTGTAACATAAATAAATAAATAATAGTTATTTATGGTACAAGCGAGGTAAGTTGGTGATTACTTCCGAGGCGCTATTGAGGCCCGAGCCGTCAGGCGAGGATCTGAAGATAGCCGAGGATAGTAATCATCAATACACGCGTGTACCATTCAACGTTTTTCAACACATTTGCGAAGAAATTATCATTTTTCGCTAATAAATAAACAGTTTTTATATTCGCGCGCATCCAACACAACAATGGTGATCGGCCAAAGACTAAAAGAATATACTTCCTCATTAAAAAAAATCGAATGAATGAATGAATGACCATAGACCTACCGAAAGTAAAGAAACATAGTAGAAGTTTGTTTATAAAATGTATGGACACATTTTTTTTGGTATCGGTTTAATACAACAATCTATAACTCACTAGTGAATAAAACGTGTCATTATTCAACTGTTTTTGCACAAATAAGAGCCCCTTTTTGAGCAAGTGTGTTGAAAAATATATTATTTTTACATAGAGGTATGTATATGAACAGGGTACAGTTAGCGTCAGAGAAAAGGTAATACCTTGGTAATACTTTCTTTGGTATTGCCAACCAAGAGTGGTACCTTTTACAGACTGACATACAGGTTTGCGCAGGAACCTCGTGGTTTCATCATTGTTTAAATGGTTTACTCATCGACCATGTTCTTGAACGATCTATTAACAATCTCATTAAAATCCGTTGCATAATTTAAAAGATCTATACAGAGCGAAGTACAGCTGGCAGCGACGTTGTTTTATCACTATGCAAAGAAGATTAAACGCCAATATAAAGCAGCGCGTGCTACCCCTGAACTAATTATTCTTTTCCGTATACCTTCTCAGTTATACGGTTAACTTTGCCCTAGTTTTTGTGCCACTCCTGTCTTACGTAATCCTCTATGAGAAATGTCTGGTTCACACTTCACTTGTATAAATTAAACTTGGTTTTGTCGACTCTGTTTGGAAAATACGGGCTTTATTGGGGAAAGGGAATGTAGGTTTTCATTTATTTTGTAAGATTTTATACATTTATGGACATTTTATGAACAAATTACATATTTTTTTATAACTACTTTATAGATTTTCTGATAAATTATTTACATTGTTTGTGTTTGTTTGAATCAAATTTAAAGTGAAATTAAATATGAACGGTTATAAAGGTAACGTAAAATTGCACACTGCAATGAGAAAACCTTATTTTTTAACGCGGAGTATACCAATCAACCCATTGTACAATATATGTATTAAAGTATAAACATTTTTGTTTACATTACGAATTAAAAGCTGTGCCTTAGGGTGACAAATCTACATCGAGCTGTGCTGCGCAGGGTCGAGCTGTGCTATGTTTGGTTAACTCGCTCGCCATATATTTGAATGAGGATACAATCAAAGCATGCTGTGCTGCGCTGGGTGAAGCTGCGCTCTGTCTGGAGTAAAAATAACCTAGCTTCAGAAACATAGCACAGCTCAACCCAGTACAGCGCAGCACAGCTCGATGTAGATTTGTCACCCTTATTGTAATTTTCCATTCAAAATCCAAATACACAACCAGTCCAATAAATCCAAAACACTTTCCCGCCAACCAAATGAAGCTGAATAAGTAATCGTTCCTCATCCATCTTCCACGAGCCATAATACACAGATTATTACACAAGGGTCTTCTCCTGAGAGTCAACTTTTATCCCTCCTTCATCCCCCTCCCGGGGGGGATGTCCAGGAATTACCTCGAAATTTAAACTCCATTTACTTGTCAACACTCTCCAAGGAATCAACTTTAGAACAATGTAATTATTTCCAAATTTCATTTTGTTTAATATTTTTGGGCTTCAAAGAGGGTAATGGAATATTAAGTTGTATAAATTTTTATTTTGTTTTAAGTGTGTATCGGTTGTTTTTATGGTAATTTGGTTGTTTATTTGCATATTTTTTTGATCTCGGGAGAATATCGGGATGATCTTTTTTACTCAAGTCAAGGTATAATTTTTATGATAATTTGTTAATTTATTCGTTTTCTTCGACGAGTCTAATTTCGGTATAAAAACTCTTATTTTTGCGAAAAATAATCGGGAAAATCGTAAGCTATAATTTTTTGACATTACTGATTCAAGTCCTTTAAGCGTGGTAAGACAAGTTTAATAAGACTTTCGAGGATTTAACTACCATGTGACTAAAACTAGTCAAGATTTTAGACCAAATTTGGTACCAAGAAGTTGTAGGTAAAAAATGGAGCCCACACTTGGAACAACAGCTTGAGTCAAATACCTACGTCTCTGTGGGCCTCTCTTTTTAGTCAGACCATCTCTTTCTAGAGGTTACCTTAGTTAGAAAGAGAGAGCATGCCCACAGAGACGCGATAGTGATACATAATAGGTCTGCTTCAAGTAGGTATTCGAAGTTTGGACTCCATTTTTACCTTTAACTTCATGATTGGTACTAAGGCATAACCCTACATTTTAAAAGACACTAAAATTTAAGAGATCTAAATAATTAAGTTACATATGCACCCAATCATCCTCAAAGACCCAACTCACTCTACAATGCTGCACCAATTTCGGTTCTATTTACCGAGCTAGTGATTCTCTTGACAATCGATCCGGTCCTATTGTTTTGTAAATCCAGTTCCAACCGGTTCGGAGCGGTTCAACTGACTTTCATTACCGGTTTGTACTGGTTAGAATGGCATGCAGTTTCCTGGGTTATGTCAGTTTATTCGTGTGTTAGTTACAATATTGTTCACGCGTGTGTAAAGGTTAACATAACATGTCTTTATTTCTGGCATTTCATGGGAATAGTTGGATGAATGAACGTGACATGATGAATGAATGGCAATTGGTATGAAATATCTATAATTTATTTCTTGTTTTTATCTTTTAACCTGTTTAATTTTATTTCCCTCAAAATATTAAATAGAAAGCTTTTAAACAGCCTCCTTCAAAATAAATAACTACGTTGAAAAATACAAACTTCATAGTTATGGTTTCCTTCTCAATTTAAAATGGATATTTTAAAGAAGCCTGTTACGAAAAACTGCTGTTTATTTATTATACTGCCTCCGTGAAAGTAAATAACTACGTTGAAAAATACAAACGTGATAACTAATTAGTATAATTACATTTCATTTCTAAGTCATAATTAGGCGCCAATTTATGTTTGCACATTGAAAACCACCATCTCTAAACCACACAACCGCATAAAACTTGCCTAGTTAAGTACATCTCAATTAAACCGAACCAATTATTCAAACATCAAACAAAACAAAAGCAAATTATCAATTAAAGTTCGAGAACCTTCCACAATAAATCATAAAATGTAATGAAGTGAAAAGTTCTGTAACTTCAATGAATCGGCAGACTCTTTACGTCGAAATTTTAGCTTTGTTACGCTATAAAGATACTTGTACATTACGACAACATTTGTCTATAATATTAATCTCTTATGCAAAATATTCTACTCGTATACTCTTAATATAAAATATGATGATGTCATCATCATCTTCAAAGAGAGGCGAGAAATAAAATCCATCCCTAAAATAATCTAACAATCTCATCATAAAATCTGAACAGTACCTAACACAGTACATATAGGTAATAATAGATCTAACGTTAGTCCATCATATAGACCATAAATATAAGAGTCATCAAATTTAAAGGCGGTGCACAAGTAAAGTTAAAGTTGCGCTGTAAAGATACTTGTACATTACGACAACATTTGTCTATAATATTAATTTCTAATGTAAAATATTCTACTCGTATACTCTTAATATAAAATACATGTGTGACACGAGTATGTGACACTTGGCAAGCGTGGTTGACTAAGGCCTGATCGTCTTAATTCAGGGTAGGCACGAGCCCCTCGGTGAGGCTCATTATCAACTCATGTATGTGAGCTGACAATGTTTAAACATATTAATGTGGATTTATAATATAATCTATAAAAAAGCGAAGAAATGTAGCAAAGAAAAGCGAGTAGATATACATAACAATAAGTTCTATTTTTTAACCCCGACGCAAAAAGAGGGGTGTTATAAGTTTGACGTGTCTGTGTGTGTGTGTGTGTATCTGTCTGCCTGTGGCATCATAGCTCCCGAACGGATGAACCGATTTTAATTTAGTTTTTTTTTATATTGAAGGGGACTTACGAGAGGAACGAGGTGCGAGTGTTCTTAGACATGTTTGATGAAAATCGGTTGACCCGTTTAAAAGTTATGGGGGTTTGAAAGTAATTGTGTTGGGTTTTTTTTTTTAATTATATGTTTAAATCAATTTCACTAATGACCAGTATTTGCAATCGCACTTATCCAAGTGGAGAATACCCTTAATGTTGCGGAAGCCTTCTTAATAGGCAATATCAAGGGGTAATCTTGATTTCGACTATTAAGGAGGATAATAGCCCAAGTTTTGAAAACAGAATTGCAAATGGGAAATCTTGTGGTAACGGAAAGATAACGTTAATTGACGCAAAGTATGGCATCAAATTGATTAAATATATATTACTTTAAAGAAGGTATGTACGTACTAAATAACATTACATAACATAATCATTCACTACATCATCTCATTATAGTAACTGACCCCTAACTAAGCTCGGAGCTTGTATCTAGAGATCAGAAACTACGCACACACTCATTCACACACACACCCAGACCGAGATAAACATTTGTGGTTCACACAAATATTCACCCCGCACGGGAATCGAACCCGCAACCTTACGGATGGCAGTCCGGCATGGTGACCACTCTGCCATCGAGGTCATCGTCGTGTTTTAAATCTATTAAAATGACCTTGAAAGAAATATAAATAGTAACATAAAATACACTTTATAACTATTTCACACAACTACGAACACCCATTCACACACAAGTAGCAATTATGTCAAGTACAATTCAGCGCTGCAAGCAATTCATCACGCTTAAAGTCTAGCCGTACTTTTTAACTTTAAAGCGATTTATTCGCTTGAAAACATCAAAAATGAGGTAAAACAAATCATATTCAGTTGAACGTAAAACTCACGGGAGCTGGGAACCGCTGATAACTGGATTTAACCGGATTTTTCATTCGTGAAAACAGAAAAGAATTTTTCTGGACATTTTTAGTGTTATAAAACAAATGTTATGATTGTGACTGGTCTGAAAACTTTATGTATTTTGAGTTTATGTGCCTTTTTAAAAGAGTTTTTAGGTGTTAAATAAAAATGTTGTTAGCTAATATTTACAACTTGGCATATGCTGACTCTATGTAAACTTTTAAAGGTAGCGAACATAATAATGAAATTAAACATAACAAACGTTACAGATTACATACTATTAATTAAATCAAATTTATTAATTAGCTCAAATTATTAAAAAAATTGAGCTTATAATTTTTTTAGTGCGGTTGAAAAGGCCTATATCTAACTAATATTAGTACGAAGTCAATGGAAGTATGGTATGCAAATACATAGAAAAAAATGTTGGATTCCGTTTTTCCTATTAGTCAAAATATCACTTACTCTCGTCTCGCGGTTTCAGCCTCGTGGTTCCCGTTCCCGTGGGAATACGGGGATAAAATTATGCTAAAAACCTTCCCACTGAATCACTCTATCTATTAAAACAAACCGCATCAAAATCCGTTGCGTAGTTTTAAAGATCTAAGCATACATAGGGACATTAGGACATAGGGACAGAGAAAGCGACTTTGTTTTATACTATGTAGTGCTAACAAAACACCATCGCATCTACTTATTGAAAATACAATTGCATTATTTAATAACATTTCAATTAGGGAAGCACAATCCCATAATGGTTTGCGGCCGCTCATTGGTTAATTAAACTAATGGCACGGCTGCTAACCCTGATACGCCAGTTTCCTGGTAGTATTACGGACATGAGATAAAAGCGTGGTTTTTTTATTGTATTGTTTGTTTGCTTGCCATATGATGTAAAGTACTATTGTGCAAAAAGGTAACATTTGATCATCAAATTACCAACCAAAAGAATATTTTTTTAAATCGTGAAAATTTTACGGTTTTATACTCGTAATGAGAATTGCACATTGCAACTGAATTCTGTCATTGTATCACCGGATGATTTTAGCAGATGAAATATTTAAATAATGTTATCTATTAGCCCCGCTCAAGATAATGTTATATAAATAGTAGCAGCAACTTACACGTAAGTTTTTTGGGATAAATACTAACAGCCGCACTCAGAGACGTTTAACGGATATTTAAATTAATGTGCCAAAATATTTCTGTTCCGGCGGCCAAAATTGGAAGCTACTATTGTCATTTAGGCTTTGATGTCATTTGGATACATTTTCAATAAACTGACAACCAAAAGACGCGATTACAGCGACGCTGTCACCGGCACAGAAATATTTTGGCACATTAGTTTAAGTACTCGTTAAACGTCTCTGAGTGCGGCTGTAAGCTAGCATTTTTTTCTGAATCCCACGTTATTTGTTCTAGTTTTTACGTGAAACATTAAGGGCCTATTTCACCATCTTCAAGTAACGTTCCGAGAAGCTACTCACATGTTTTGTCTTTGTCACTTGATTACTTTATAAGAAAAAGACAAAACTAACTTTACTTGGTGAGTAACTTTACTTGAAGGTCGTTAAATAGGCCCGAAAGTTTCTGTTAATTATACCTTACTAAATAAAACTATTTCGAATTCAATTAAAATCATCTTTTCCAATTTTAAAAACATTCTTCACGGTACTTAAAATTCTTCTACTCAATATCAACTTAGTATTTTAAAGCGGAAGTCAATCGATCATTCTTTTGTTGGCTCGTGTCGATCGTAAGCGTGGTAGTGACGCGACGTTCCGGAGTAGTGATTGATGTATCGACATGTTACATGGCTGGGTGTTAACAAACGTTAGTTTATTAGTATTAGTCGATTGGTTTTTAAGGAGCTGTCAAAAGTGGTAATTTCGTTTTAGATATGTTAAAAGATAACGTATAAGGTCCTGTAAGTAAAGGCTGCCCTCTCGCTGATGATAATAGTAGGTTATGGGCCTATTTCTCGATCTTCAAATAAAGTTCCGAGTAACTACTCACAAGTTTTGTCTTTGTCACTTGATATAAAGTAAGAAAGAGACAAAACTCCCTTAACTTGGTGAGTAACTGTACTTGAAGGGGTTAGTCCCATTTTACTCCATTCCTTTGAAATCGAAAATGAAAAAATGCATACATGCAGTTCCAGTTTGCTCCAGAGAATAATATTAAAAATAATATATTATTTTTCATATCCCACTTTACTCCAATCGATACTTGAATAATTTTATTGATTTTTATTTTTATGTCCCAAGATACTCCAAAAAGAGATGTACAGTCGGATAGAAAAGTTAACAAAACATTTTATGCGGTTTATTCCAAATTCCAGGAAGATGTCGAAATGGGAAATTTAAGTGCGATTAGTTCCCATTTCGGCACCCAGATATAATTTAATAAGAATTTCTTACTTCTAAAGTACAGTCCCGCCCATGAAACATATTACCTGTTTGGAGTGTTTGGTTTTCGTAAGAATTTGCGCGAATATGCTCTCCTGGTACTTCTAATAATAAATTCTCCAATATTTACTTTTGTGAATCAATTTAATAAAGTTTATTGTAAAGACCTCTTCTACATTTCTGTTCTTCTGGTAATTAAAATTGGTAATTAAAATTTCTTGTACATAATGTTTATTTGAACAGAGCAATTTCGTTTCTTTTTTGTTTGGCTGTACCACCCTCACCAGCAGTAGGACTATTTGTAGGTAAAACTCCTAATAACCCATATTTGCCTGGTACTTTTGTCCACATAGTACTGTTTTATGAACAATGATTCTACCGCAAGGTGTTATTTAACTTGAACATAGCATGTTATTGAGTTACAGTGTCACTCAAAAGGAAAGAAATGACATCTTGAATAGTCATCTTGATTTTAAAATAAACACAGAAAATATATCCTCTGATTTAATATTTCTATATTAGATAAATATGTGTTTACATTTAATAATAACACGGCCTATGGGAAATCTATAACTTTGTATTATTTTTCTTTTTGATTTTTGCGTCTGACTGTATCTCATCCATAAGTGACATTACGCGTGGAGTAAAGTGAAACTGAAAGTATGGCAGTTCCAAATATTGATAAACAAAAGTGTTTGACAGTTTGGAGTAAAATGAAACTTATTTTGAAATTTTTAAAAAAGAATATTTTTGTTTGGAGTAACTTGGGACTTTTTGGTGGAGTAAAATGGGACTAACCCACTTGAAGATCGTGAAATAGGCCCTATGGCAAAAAAAAATGTTTGTAAGATCGCATTACTTACAGAACAAAAACCACTAACTTAATGACGATATCTCATCTCATTATGACCACTATCCCATTTATGAATATTAGTACAGCGAAGAGGAATGGAAGTAATCACCAAGCTTGCACCATACGTGTTGGAGATCTAAAACCCAAGGCATGTCTGGAAAATACGCGGTGTTCCGGAATAATGATTGATGTATCGACGTGTTACATGGCTGGGTGTTAACAAACGTGTTGGTTTATTAATATGAGCGGTTTTTGGGGTTCATTATGAAAAGGCTATCAAGTGGTTACATACATTACAAAATGTTTGTGATGGTTTACACAAAAAATGAATCAGTATTTTTGATCCAACTTTTGATTTGTTTTTAAATGTTTGTGGGTGTTGACACAAAAAATATAATCTGTCTGTAAGACCCCATGGCGGGGCAAAAGCCTGCATTTAATTCATGATATTAATACAGCAATGTATTAATATCATCAATTAGACACCCACAAACATTTTAAAAACAAATCAAATGCAATTGGAGAGGAACAAGAGTAGATACATAATCATAACAATAATACGTGTCGGTGATCTCAAATCTTAATCATGTTTGGAAAATAGCAAACACGCATCGCTGGACCCACAAATTCAACCACATAATTCAGGCTTTGCAGGCAAGTGATTGCCACTGGACCCAATGCTGTTGAAAAATCGTCCAATTGATCAATCTGACGTTTAATTTGTCACAAATAACAGCTGTCAGTAACACAAGTCACAGCCATCACGCTACAATTTAAAATCTATAAGGCCGCGAACCCACAGCGGTTGCTGTGTGTCATGTGAATGCTGTCAGTTTTGAATGGCGTCACTGGCCATATAGAATTACCACAAACTTATATGACCCAGCGGAAAAATGTAATTTTTGTAATTTGCTATTGTTATGGTTTCAGTGGACATTATTATGTTATGCATTTCATATAAGTATTACCGTATCTTAATCATAACTAATTAAATCAGCTTCGATTGAACCTGCTGGAAACTTTTTTAATGTACAACGTAGGTCTGCCTTGCCTAGTACACTGATTTTATTTCCAGTTTTGCAAATGGAATAAAAAACTACGAACAGCAAAAAGGGAAAAGCGAAAATTGTAGCTTGAAACAGATCCGTTTTAATCGATATGGCCGCCCATTGTTTTTCCCACGTTTATTGTAATATTTTTGTTTTCCTATAAAGTATTAAGATCAAATAAAATACAGCAAAAGGCATTTATTTATGAAACGCAATAAAGAGTACGCTACGCTAAGCAGCTAATTACAATATTCTTTTACATTTTCAATTTGAGAGAACAAAGAAGGATAGAAATCTTCTGCTTTACGTCTTTAGAAGTTGGCTTGACACGAATCATTAAAACAATGGGTCATTGTTCGTTTTCAACTCGTTTCAGCCACAAAGAATAGGAAAAGGCCGCGTTTAACTATAGACAGTAAATGAGACATGTAGAACAAAAAGATACTCTTTAAAAAAGCTATTTTTGTAGCTTAAAATATATTTTTAGTTATTATGTTTTTTCCATTCACGGGACTATTAAGGAGTCCCGGTCTTTTGGAAGGCTATTATGGGGCCAAAGCCAACACACGGAAGCCCTTTGACATATTTAATGTTGTGTAAAGGATGCACAATCCGGCGAATATCCATCCCTGTATAACGTTATTATGTATATTATTTACCGACCATGATTACACCTACGAGTTTTTCTACGTGCTAAATTCATCAGTGAGAGCCTTTGCCATCTAATAATAATTATAATCGTCAATTTTTTAACCAAAATACATTGATTTTACTTCATTTTAATGCAAATATTCAAAACAATAAAAAATCTATCAATATTTATTATCGAAAAATATACTTGGCTATCTAATAATTTCAAATAATCTCCCAGCCTATCTATACCAAAAGATCTATCATTTAATATATTCTTTCATAAACGTAAGTGGCAAATAATGACTGCAACGTTACATTATAATATTACTTACATCAAGAGAGGCTACCGAAAGTGATTGATGAGCGTAGTGCGATGACCTACTCGGTTGCCAAACTAGATATTGATTCATCTATCTATAAGCTGAGTACTCAATCCCTCTTATTGATAAACGAGGATTAATAACTGTATAGTTAATCTAGGGTTTTCTCTCTAACATTTGCAAGAATAATTCGCACAGGGGCCTAAGTCTGCAATTTGACATTATTGATCAGACAATATGGTGATATTGTGGCACCATAACGAGAGTGTCAGAAATTTGGTATTCTGCTAAAATTTATTCATATGGCTATGGCGTCTCAGTGGTCTTTGTTGCAGATAAAAATTTTGAGAAATAAACGACAGAATACTGTTTCCATGACAACCATCTAAGTATTATGGAGCTATTGAGTCAGCGGAATAGTTGTCACTAAGAGAATACCAAAATGACAACAAATGCCAAAAAAACGGCCATAATGTTTATATTAAAACACATTTGAGTAGCATTATCACAGCTTAATAGTTTAGAGAATCAGGGCCCTGGTCCAATTGTCCCCTAGATTTTACTCGATTTTCTTTCACACAAAGTCTTGGTGACGAATACAATAATAGTTATTTTCAACACACTCGCCCATAAAAGGGCTCTTATTTGTGCAAAAACAGTTGAATAATGACACGTTTTATTCACAAGTGAGTTATAGATTTTTTTTAATTGCTTTGTTTTAATAAAAAAATCGATACCAAAAAAAATCGTGTCAATACATTTTAAAAACAAACTTCAACTATGTTGCTTACTTTTGGTAGGTCTATGGTCGATTCCATTCATTAATTCGGTTTTTTTTTTTAATAAGTACGTACATTCTTTTAGTCTATGGCCGATCACCATTGTAGTGTTGGATGCGCGCGAATAGAAAAAACTGTTTATTTATTAGCGAAAAATGATATTTTATTATTATACGGCTCGGGCTTCAATAGCGCCTCGGATAATCACCAACTTTACTCGCTTGTACCATAAATAACTATTAACAGGATATAAATAGACATAATTCAAACCGACAACGGAATTGTAGTATTTATGTTTCAATTCAATTAATTATTCATGGTTCACTAATTTCGGTTAGGTCGCGATCAGTTAATCACGTACAAATATAGATAACATTCGATTTAAATATAATTGTCTTGTTGTGGTTAGTATTGTGTGTATAGGTCTGTAAGTTACCACTGCAAGTTTAATACCTCTTTCTCACTGATGATATTAGTACACTCTGAGGAGAAATGGGCGTAATCACCTCGTAAAATCGGTCGTGCCTTCCTGATTTAATAATTGTTCCATGAAATTAATGTGATTCAGTGGTTATTGTCTATTGCAATAAAAGTGATTGTGATATTTGGATAAGTTGATTATTGAAATTAATTAATAAACTCAGTGAATTAAGATGATCTGGTGTGTTTTGTTTTAATATGTCGCCTCCTATATATGTATATTGCAAAATTATACGGCAAAAGATTTCTAGGATCTTAAACTATAATTGTCTATCAAATATAAATTGCTTTAAAAAACTCGTGAAGAGGATTTCAATATATTCATTTGTAGTATGTTATATTTATTGTAATGTCCTTTTTTGAAATTATTTTTTTTATTTTTTTTCATCCCACATCGTCCTACTGCTGGGCAAACGTCCCAAACATCTTCAACTCTCCCGATCCTTCGCAGCCTTCCACCAGCTACCGTCGAAGGTGACGAGATCATCCCGCCAACGCTTTTTCGGCCGACCCCGACGACACCCTCCATCGGGAACCCATACAATTAAATTAAATTATACAATACATAAATCTATTTTAAAACCACAATTTAAAAGCCTAACAACTCCCAACTTGAATTATCTCCATCTTACAACAATATTATACAGTAATTCCATTTGTAATGTTACAAGTTTCAGTTGTTATCTGACATGTCAGCCAGTTTGAAGTGCTTGTTAAGAAGTTAGCCAAGACTCTGTGGCTGTTACTTTAAAGACTTACATACAATATTATCATGAAGGCAAGGGAATATTTTGGTTGAGAGGGTGATACTTTTTTTTCTATTGCGTTTTCTGATCTGATAGCTGATGAACTAATTAGTTTAATAAGCTTTCATTATTGCCAAGTTGTGCATAATTTATTTGTGTCTATTTTTCTGAACTTGTAAGCTCAACGTAGGAACCTATAATATCGACGCGAAGTTGTAGCTCAAACTACTGCGTTTCGCACTATGAATGAAAGAATCAGAGTCCAATTCCTTGCCGGCACCGTGCTTGCGATCCTTCAAAGTGACTCGTGATACAAACAGCTATAAAGTATCAGATGACCGATCTTCTCGTTTGCCCTTAAAATCATTCTACTTGTAAGGGCCTATTTCAGTAAAGTTACTCACCAAGTAAAGTTAGTTCTGTCTCTTTCTTACTTTATCAAGTGACAAAGACAAAACATGTGAGTGTCACTTCGGAAAGTTACTTGACGATGGTGAAATAGACCCTAAGTCATAAAAAATAGGATAGAGATTGCTAGCAAACCTAATTTTATACTAAATTAATTATTTAAAATGTAATTTTCACCATTTTTAAACTAGGCATAGTTCCAACACCATTTAAATCTAAACTCCTAGTAACTAGTACCTAGGTAGGTAAACATTTCAACAAAGACATTATCGGTATAAGTTAGTGTTGTTGCCGTGTATCTCCTTGTTATCAGTGCTGGAGCAAATTGCCACGCCATTTGGACCCTATCCAGGTTTCTCTATTAGCCAGCGTTTGGACATTTGAATGGACTAAGTGAATTTAGTATTGAGCGTAATGTTGTCGAGGTATTTTGCGTTTAGAGGTTATGTTTATGCTAATTTTAATGTGACTATTTACTTATATCTTGCGTAGGATAATTTTTTGTTTTATCTGAAGCTTAAAAGGAGTAGTTCTCATGACAATTTCAATTTATTTAATAAACACTTTGTTACAATTAAAAATACATTCAATATTTATATTTTAGCAACTTTAAGACGTACTCACTTACGTATCACCATCATCAACTCCCAAATATAAAACAGTCACAAATCATCATTTATGTGTATGTAAACTTTTAGTCTTTTCAGTGATTAAATAACAATACTTTGTGCTTAGCGAGTAGAACTCATATTTTAATGACGTTAATAATGTATAATGTTTGTAGATATATACTACGAGTATCAAAAATTACTTTCGACAGATTAATTTGATAATAATACTGTTATATTTATAGACTAAGTAGGCCTAAACGGACATGGCACGTCAGGGGACAGCCGATTAGATAATAGCTACGTTTCTATAGGTAAATAAGTTTCTCAACAAATTACTTGAATACTAAAACTATGAAAAGTGCTTAAAATATAATGAATATATTAAGCTGTAAAGAATATATCTTCCAAATACATTGCCATTGAATAAAATATATCAAAACATAGTATAGTCAGTCCCTCAATAATCTCGTATTCAAATATTTGGCTTTAATGAGAAACTTATAATCGAACCCGTAACTATTGGGCATAACAGCCAGTTTCAAAATCAACTTCACCACATTTGTATCTACTACATTTATATAGCGACTTTGGTACTGAGACACAGAAATGACATCATCCTCTTAACTTGAAAAGCAATTTTCCCGTCGGTAATGCTATAACGTAAAGATCTGTGTAATAAGATATATTTTTCTATTATATTACGTTCTGTTTTTGACTAATGCTAATATTTTTTGATACAAGATGTAATATTACTCTTATTGTACGAAAAGTTGTTTAAAATATTGGGGAAATCGACGAAGAGATTTTCAGCTACACTAATATTATAAAGAGGAAAGACTTGATTGTTTGCTTGGTTATTTGTAACGAATAAGCTCCGAAACTACTCAACCGATTTCAAAAATGTTTTCACATATGGAAAGCTAATTTATCAGAGCGTGATATAGGCTATATTTTATCCCCGTATTTCCACAGGAACGGAAACTACGCGGGTGAAACCGCGGGGCGCTAATAGTTATGAATAAAATTATTTATATCTTTGAAAATATTGCGATTTATAAGACGTATTTATGCTAATTTACAAATAAATAATTAATTAATTATATTATAAAAGTAGCAAATATTGTAGATTGATGGAAAATAATTTATTTGTTATATAACTTCACAATTTATAAATATTTTAATCTATGTCTAACTACTGTCATAGAAATCCCCATTTCATTATTACTGTAAAAAATAGTAGTGTAGTCATTTTTAGTAGAAAAAACCTTTTAAATTCTATTTCCTTACAACAATCTGTTCACGAACGCTTACCAAACGATTCACGTCAAGTATAACAAGCAATTAGACTGTAATTTGTTAAAATTACTGTCAGTCATTATGTTCATGTATATGTTAAGGTAAAAATCGTTTCTAACTACAGAACATATACGATTATTTTATGCTATACATAGCATGTGAGTCGATGGTTCACTCTGGTAAGTAACTATTACTACCCTTAGACATCTGCTAATGAGAATAGTTACAAGTGCGTTGCCAATCTCCATGGGATAACTGGATATTAATAAGAAGAGAGAATAACTGGATATTGATATTATTTATGCGTGGGTGACTGTTATTGGTTTTTGTACTAGTTATAAAGATATTATAAGATTTTTTGTACCTTACTGTTATTACCCCAAATAATAAATAAGAGAAGTACAAGTACTAGACGCCCACCTCACGCAAAATGGACGCTACTGAGTCGGCTAATTGCGGAGAAGAGCCTGTCAAGTACAACTTACTTCAACAACAAGAAGAGAAGTGGCTGAAGTCTACTCATTCATAGTGCAAAATGCAGATACCTGTGTGCAGTATAATCGGATAGTGAAATCCCACAAGAGCTCTCCAAATCCCTCTTCATATCACAAGTAATACAATGAAAAAAACATGTATCAATTATCTCATAATTAAAAATTAAACGATCCAAAACTAATCAGTACAAAAGCTATGATAATCCAATAAGTTATGACCGCAAAACATTAGGAAAACCTGCTTAACACAAAGGCATACGGTTGAAAATCCAATACGCTAATTCACTAAGAAATCATTTTAAGGTTTCTTTCCGTAATATCCAAGTATAATATTGTTACCTACTGAAGGAGGCTATTGACGAGTCAGTTGAACTGGCGTCCATCTAAAAATGGTCGTCAGTCACCGGAGCGATTCCAAATTCCAGTGGGGAAATATATTTTTACCAAGAATAGGCTTGCACTTGACTGTAACTCGCCTGATGGAAAGATGATACAGCCTAAGTTGGAGCGTGCTCGCCTAGAAGGTACCTATTTACTTGCGACTTAGTTGCCCTCAAACTTTTGGAGTGACGGCACAGCTGTATGTCTGGACTGATCAGTTCAATTGACTCGTCAATGGCCGCCTTAGATACACGCGAGTGAGTCATTAGCATTAGCTCATTAATTAGCACTAAGTCGATTAGTAACTCGGTCAAATTATGGTCAGAATTAATTATAATCACATTGTTCTGCACTACTTACTTGTGTTTCAAGTTTCGTGAAAGATGTTTTTGGAACACTAGTTTTTAAATATGTATCCCGAAAATCCCGATTATTCATGAAAAAAAAATAAAAAAGACATAAATTATCAAAGCTGACGAAGCCAAAGTGAGGCAGTAATATTTCCTTCTCTAAATTCAGGGCCTTTAATACACTACTTCTTAATTTAACATTTGTTTAAAATACGAGTATATGTATTAACTAAAACAAATGTTAATGTTTTCATTTAGTCGTTAATTAGGTAAAGATATCCTAATTCAATCCTAATTAGTCATTTTACGCCTACAACTTCTAAAAAAGTAAAAAAGTATTATTTTTTACTATTGTTTGCTACTTACAAGCCATTACAAAATTAAAAATCCACAAAAACTGCAATCTGTCATAAAAACGGAGGAAAAATATAACAATTCGAAAGCATATGAAGCAGTACCACAGAGCGACAGTAAAATTTCAATAGAATGAATGTTCAAACACAATGGTAGCACAACAATGGCGGCCAGATGAGATCTCCGGGACATTTCTACCCTCTTTTTTTATAAAAAAAAACCTCTTTCAATTTGTCACTATTTGATGTATTGGATACAGTTGTGCATCTGTTTTTAATAGTTTTTTGTATGGAATTGTTTTTATGTGAAACTAGCGGCGCCCCGCGGTTTCACCCGCGTAGTTCCCGTTTCCGTCGGGGGGATAAAATGGGGATAAAATTATGCTAAAACCCACCCGCCCACTGAATCACTCTATCTATTAAAACAAACCGCATCAAAATCCGTTGCGTAGTTTTAAAGATCTAAGCATACATAGGGACATGGGGTCATAGGGACAGAAAAAGCGACTTTGTTTTATACTATGTAGTGATAAAATACTTATATTAAAGATTTTTTAATTACGTGCCTTTCCGGAAAATTCCTCTGTGAAAAGGTTTTCGCAACTATACCCTCTCCTGTATGAGTTCATTGTGTGTGCATGAAATGTTTTAAAAAATCCAAACTTTAATAGACCTGTGCTGTGCAAAGCTGAAACTTACCGCTTGTAAATATAAAGAGGAGTTACTTAGGGGTACCGAACTTAGAGTTCAGTTACTATAAAAAAAGAGAAGATGAAGTGAATGTAGTTTACTCTTCGTCTTGGCGTTGGCGTTGTAAGATAAAATACACATACAATACATTTTTATTTATTTATTTCACAAAAAGAATTACATGTTTGTTACAAAGTGCACAAAAACCATACAATGGTTTACGCGTGCACTGTACATAGGTAAGATAGTTGTTTACATAAAATAGTCATTGGTATTGACGAGAATACGAACGCTACAAGTAACATTTGTAAAAAGAAAAGTAACAAACAAATACAAAAGCGAGCGTACGGTGTGGCGACGTCATGACAAGATCCATAGGATGGTTATTATGAATAAAATAATGAGTCAACATACAAGAGAGAGTAAAATCTATAGCACGTACAAAAATCTAACAAAAACATAAGAACTTTTCCCGCAACCACCAAAAAACTTAAAGGTCCTGTCAGAAACCAATAGTTGACACCCTAAAAGGTCAATACCCCCATAAATCTATCCACACATAGTTTATCTCAAGTAAATGGCTGCCATCTTGAAATTATTGCGTTCTCATACAGTTAGTTTGTTCTAGATAAGTTTTAGATTCATTGTGGAATAGTTTAACTGTTTGGCCTACTTGGTTGTTTGCTAAGTATTTAAGTAACATATTTCCATGGACTATTTCACACTAAACTAACTAAAAAGGGATATAATGTTTTTGGGTTTTGTGATTTTTTGAGTTTCTTTATAACTAAACTAGCGGCCTCTCGCGAATTCACCCACGTGGTTCTCGTTCCCGTGGGAATACTTGATAAAATATGTTAATCAGTATAGTATCAAATATGTTACTCAGGGTGAATGTAGCTTTCTAATGGTGAAAGAATTTTTGAAATCGGTTCAGTAGTTTCAGAGCCTATTTGATACAAACAAACAAACAAACATTTCCTCTTCATAATATTAGTTTAGATAAATATCCGAACACATCACAATCTAGTCCCAAACTAAGCAAATCGTGTACTATGGAATTCGTTACTAATCTAATAAATTCCATAGTGAGTATACGCTTTGCTCAATCGAGTGACCAACTTATCTATCAACACACAGCTTTAACCACTGAAAGGCATGCAAATTGTTATTATGACGAAGAGATCCTTTAAGAAAGAAATAAAGTTCACGGGGCACAGCTCGTCCACACTAATATTATAAAGAGGAAAGTTTTGATTGTTTGTTATTAGAAAGCTTTATTCACCCTGAGTAACATAGGCTATATTTTATTCTCCTATTCCCACGGGAACGGGAAACACGCGGGTGAGACCGCGAGACGCTGATAGTTAGAAAATAAGGCACAAAATAAGATGAAATTGCTTTCATTACGCATAAAATAAAGTATCTCTTACAAATCTAGCGGAAAGCACAATTTCCAAGCAACAATATACCTTTTATTCTTTGTCACAATAAGTCTCACTGACAACAGTATTTTGTATCGTCAAGTCTTTTGCCACCATTCAAAAAAGACCTCCGCTAAATTTAATATCGTCTTTGTTGCTCAAAAAATAAGGTTTCTTTTAAAATGTATGGTAAAGAATATATTGGTCAACGTAATTTGGATATGTGCCAAGTGCATCAGAATTCAAGTTTGGGTAAGCGGATGTCCTTCAGGAGTTTTCTTATTTTTAGACGTTACATAGACGTTGTTATTTTATTTTTACTAGCACCCCACCCCTTCGTACTGTCCAATTTTGATATTTCTGTTTTATTTATACAGGGTGTTTGGTAGGTGTGGTAAACCAAAGCCGATACTATATAAATACTAGCTGTGCCCCGCGGTTTCACACGCGTAGTTCCCGTTCCCACGGGAACGGGAACTACGCGTGTGAAACCGTACAGTCACAAAATTTCATAAGAATCGGTCAAGCCGTTTCGGAGGAGTACGGGAACGAACATTGTGACACGAGAATTTTATATATAAGAAGGAAAAGCAAAAAATGATGAATAGGGTTTCGTGACTGATGTTTAAAAAAAATAAACATAGACAACACTCTTAGGGACTATACACATTTGTTCAGCTCCATTCAGCGTTTGTCCATACAAAACAACTATTTTGTATGGAGACGCGTATGCACGCGTACGAATCGTTCAGCTAAATCGTCTCCATACAAAATCATTGTTTTGTATGGGCAAACGCTGAATGGAACTGAACAAATGTGTCTAGTACCTTAGCTAGGAATCGATTAATTTGATTTAACAAAAAATACAAATAAAATCAATACTGATTTCTCATAGAATAAGGATCACGACCAGGATTCTCTCTGGGTGATTTTTTAAGTTATTTTTTAAATTCGAAAAAAAATACAATCTAACCTTTTTAATACTTATTCTTAAACCAAATCTCAACTTTCAAAGAACAATATTTCAATAGATAGTTTACGAAAACCTTTTCGAAGTTCTTTGATAAATTCATAATATCTATTCTGTTACCAAGTCACTTGAAATTCAAAGTGAAGAATAATGTTATTGTTTGTGTATGATAATGCTAGTTTCTCTCATCTGCCAAAGGCCAAACTGCGACCTTCAACTGTTTGGGAATATAGGATTTTAGACGCATAAAGGACAGAAATGATGATTATAATAAAACTAGCTGTGCCCCGCGGTTTCCCCCGCGTAGTTTCCGTTCCCGTAGGAATTTCGAGATAAAACATAGCCTATGTTCTTTCCCGGATCATAAGCTATCCCTGTACAAATTTTCAAGTCAATCGGTTCAGTAGTTTAGCCGTGAAAAGGTAACAGACAGAGTTACTTTCGCATTTATAATATTAGTATTAGGGATTAGTAGGGATAGTAGGGATTGTATTCAGTATCTGTACAGTTAAGATATTGAGAATAATTAAAAAAAACATTGAATATCGCCGTTACCGAAATCGGCCATTATTATTACTTATCACACGCAACCCGCAAAAACTTAAAACGAAATTTATTTTTTGTACTAACTGTCAAACTTTAAGGAGCTCTAACTACACTTATTATAAGTAAAGTAGAGGAGTACCGAAAACAGTATTTTACCTTCTTTGATTCAAGTAATATACGCGATCAACACAAGCAAACCCACAAAAAACAGTATTTTTATAATCAAAACCTGTTAACAACATATTTAAATCTTCACCTCCTTTAAATTATTCATCGTTTAACGTACAAAACACAGCTCCCGAAGCCCTCACATAAAACATGGCAATTATAACCGAATCTGAAATGAAAAATGGCCTCAAGGACGCGCCTTACTCAGTTTGTTTACGTCCAAAACCATCCCTGGGCATTGATGTAGAAAACTCAAGATATATTAAATATAAAGCGTGCCAAAATTGTCTCCATAGAATAAGCGCATATTGCGTTTATTTCAAACAGTCTTTTTCATTTTTAGACATTGGGACTAGGTGGCTAAAGCTACATATATTGTGTCCCAATATTTACATTATTATTTTTAAAATACTCTTTTGTTGAATTTGCAATAGAATATAGTACCTTATAACGGAAATTTAATAATGAAATAGTGATTGTGAATGTTTGCGGACAGTTGCGAGTGTTACATTTGTTCGAGATTCTACATCTTGACTTATATGTACATCAATGCTATGGAGACAGCGTTTGATTTATAAACGAAGGTACACCGTACAAATCTAATTTATTTGAAGAATTGATGATATTTTAAGGGATTTCGTGTATCAGTATTATTAATCTTCTTTTTGAACTTTTACTTAGTTTTTCGTGGATTAGATGTGGTTTTGGACATCGTCGGTCACTCGTAATAATTGTTTGTTTAAATGACAGAAAATAATTAATTAGAAAAATAATTGTTTGTTTCAATGAAAGCTTCGTAAACAGATATTTGACGATTGATAAAGCAGTTATGATGAAGCAGTTAAGATTAGTATACAACTATACATAATAGATAGGAGACCGAGATCGTAGCGCTACGCTACGCTACGCTACGCTACGCTACGCTACGTACGCTACGTACGCTACGTACGCTACGTACGCTACGCACGCTACGTAATCTCTAAATGATCGCTACGCTAACAATACAAACTAAAAATAAAATACATAGGTGCTTGTAAATTAATCCCTTGTTAAATAAAAAGAGGTTAAAAATGATATTCCAGATATAATGATATTACCATGTAAAAAAAATATTAGTTTGTCGACAAAAAGTAATAAAAATTCACGTTACATACTGTAAAGTTAAATGCGTGTCATTTGACAAAGTTTTTACTGATAAATTTTACTGAAATACTAATGAAAAGGTTTCAAAATAACGCCCACCACCGATTACTATTCGCAGTTGAAATGTTTTAATATAATTACAATAGGGCATGCCGCACTGCACAAAACTTCTGATTGTAGTTTATCACGCGATATTTTTATACACATTTTTTATTGTAGACTACAATATCTGATTATTTTGTTTATTATGGTGACGGTTTTTAATGGAAGAAAAATGTTTGTATAAATTAATATAACTATTTTACTAAAAGCCGTACAGATTATAATCCTAATACTTTTAATCTCAACATCACTACATAGTATTAAACAAAGTCACTTTCTCTGTCCCTATTTGTACCTATGTCCCCATGTCCCTATGTATGCTTAGCTTTATCTTTAAAACTACGCAACGGATTTTGATGCAGTTTGTTTTAATAGATAGAATGATTCAGTGGGAAGGTATTTAGCACAATTTTATCCCCATATTCCTACTGGAACGGGAACTACGCGGGTGAAACCGCGACAAAATCTTTAGTACACAAAGTTGAGTTAAACTTAAAAAGTAACATTTAAATCAGAGAAAACCACTTTTATTTCTTAGCACAAACATATCACGCTTTCAGCATACATTTTCTGTCCGAAATTCAACTAATGTATGCATTTTACGACCTTTCGCCTTATCTGTAAACACTTATACTCGTAGTGGTCTTTGTAAACTGTTTCTTTTGTTAGCACACACGGTCTCGAAGCCAAATTTATGTCTCTCTCGAGGCGAAGTAAATTTATAGGAATGCGATTAGTTGAACGCTTTTTAAACGACCCCTGATATAGGAAGCTGTTCTTTGTTCTCACTGTAATAAGGACTATTTTAGATTAACATTGTAATTTAATTTGTGGGAAATCGAGTGAGTTCGCTGAGATTTTGTAATGTTGAATTAAAACGGTTTTTTGGAGAGATAAAGCAAGGTTTTATGGGTTGAGATCCTATAAGATAATATTAAAGGATATTAAACCTTGAGTTAGAGATTAATAAGGTATAAAATACTTCTCAATTGTACTTATATTTAGATGCTTTGCCATAGAAAAATCTAGGGAAACAAACACTAACTAAATGCTTCATATAAGTGAATGGCAAGTATGGTGATCACGCTAGTCCTCTTCATTGTACTTATATTTCAATAAACCTATTAACTATAATCCCCATTATAATAAACACAGGATAAGTATTGATATCTTTGATTTACACGAACACTACACATTGAAATAAAACACGGATTTTTGTCGTGGTGACGGATTCGGATTTCGGATTTTTCAGTTCGGATTCTTTACAGAACCCGTGATCACAAAAGACTCAGTCTTCTGTGATCACGGGTTCTGTAAAGAATCCGAAACGTCAGAAAATGTAAAACAAAATACAACCACGACAAAAATCCGTTTAAGTGCTTTATGTCAACAGGATAAGTAGTTCAAAATTTTGTTTTGAACTTAAGATCTTAAAAACTATAAATCTAGGTTACAATATTTCGTGTTAGGTATTAGTACTTCTTGTAATCTGTAAAAACAATTTCAAAACAAAACTGTGTTAATTTAACAATTAACATTTACTATTTCGTTTATAAAACACGATTTCTAAATACTTACCACGTAAAATCATGTGGCGAAGAAATTAGGTCGCTTTATCTTAACGAAATAAAAACCATTTGTAAGTAACAGTGCCTTTTTAATCCGCCACGTTTGATGTGAGTTGATAACTTTGACAATTTATTTTATCTGAATATTTAAATCGTTTATCTTTTATTTAAATTTTAGTTTTACTTATAGCGCTGGGTCCAGACTAATTTAAAATATAAACCTAAGTAAGATGTTCACAGGGTCCATGTATATATTATTGTGAAATATAATATTATATGGATGCAATAAATAAAAATGAAGAACAATTTCAAATTAGTAAAATTTTAAGCATAAAAATGTTTTTATACAATGTTCGTTCATACTATCAATACAGCCTATCAAAATTGTTACAATCCAAAGTTTGCATGTTATAGATATTGAAGAAAAACTTATTTGGATTGTCTTTATTACAGTAACAAGAGCCAAAACAACAGTTACAGCTTTTCCAAACATGGCACCAGCTTGAGATTACCAACACGCTTTTGTCCAGCAGACTTTCACAAAAAAACACTTAAATTGAATTCACAAAAACGTTTAACTTTAGTTCGCTTCAGTTTCATTTGAGTAATTATTCTAATTCTATGAAACTTCATACAAATTAAAATGAAATTCATTCTAGAAAATTATATGAAATATGACTCTATTAATAATCTACTAAAACTAAAATATAGTTTTAGTAACTTTTGAATCAAGATTTTAAGTTTCGCAATTATATTGAAAGTAAAGACCTCTTAGCATTTTGTGGAATATACTTAAAAAGGTCGAATAGGTATTTTCTTAAATTTTGAATTTGGAATTGATTGGTAAAAAATCTGCCAGACTTTTTAATGAGTGACAAAGAAATTTGAACTTTAGTGATAATTAATATTTGAAAATCGAATTTGTTCTAACGATGAATAGATTTTAAAAATATATTTTTTAATTTTACTTTTTAAAATAAATGTATTACTTATCACAAAAGAGTATTCAATATCTGATGACGATGACATGGATAAACATATATGAATTACATAAAAATATTTACCACGCCTGGGAATCGAATCCTCAATCCTTCGTTTGGCAGTCTTCCATGGTGCAATTCGAATAAATAACAATTAAATAAATTATCAATTTATCGAAACCGCGGTCCCACTACGGCACAAGCTGTGCATGATGCGCACATAAGCATAAATACCGTCACTAACCATATTGCATGCACTACGGGAAATAAACTTGGTGTCACATTATTACGTAAACATGTATGTGTATATAAAATGAAATAAGGCCGCAGATTTACCCCATGAACTGGTCATTACGGAAACGTATCAATGACGTCAGTAGCCACATTGCACGCACGATACGCAAATGATACGATAATGTGACATTATAATGTAATTTATAATATGAAATAAGGTAGCGACCCCACTGGGTATATGGCCTAATTCCAAAACTTTAAACTTCACTCAATACCTAAGGATTAGGAAAGACTTGTAAAAAGAACTTTGTAAGCTCAGATTACTTAAAGTAAGGCAAACTTAACTCAAATGTTCAACTAACTAAAACTACACCTAACATTTACTTAAAAGTCAGTAAACAGAAACGAAAACCTTTTAATTTCTATTAATAGTTTGAAGTAAAATATTTTTCTCTAATTCTTGTAAAGGCGAGTTCACAGTGATGTTGTTTTGAAACGTTTCAGTACAGTCAGAATCAAAAGTGGATTAACACATACTTTTTAACCTCCAACGGAAAAAAAGTGTACAAGTTTGACCTCTATGTATGTGTGTGTGTGTATTTGAGATTTGATTGGCTTGCTGTTAAAAGGCTGAACGGAACTTGTTTTTAATTAAAAATATATATTTCTATAAATATATTTCCTAATTATTATCAATAGACTGTTTGAGAATCAATATTATAGCATTTAAAGCAACATAACATAAAAATCTAAAGGTATTCTGTTTGAACTTCCATAAAATGTCTCTAACTTTTTATGCTAACCGTACATTATTCGGTACTATACCGAATTGTGGTACCATATGTTGTACAAAATACGATGCACCGCGGTTGACATCAGTACCGCAACCTACCGCACGTCACTATTACGCGATAAGTTAAAATGGGTTCCGTATTATGTATAACTTGGTTACTCTGTCATCAGTTTGTCAGTGGAAAAGGTTTAAAATGTGTTTGTTTTGTGGTTTTAATCTAATATATAAAATTCTCGTGTCACAGTTTTCGTTGCCATACTCCTCCGAAACGGCTTGACCGATTCTCATGAAATTTTGTGAGCATATTCAGTAGGTTAGAGAATCGGCCAACATCTATTTTTCATCCCAAAATTCCTACGGGAACGGGAACGGGAACTACGCGTGTGAAACCGCGGGGCGCAGCTAGTTGAAATATATATTTCTACATTATTTTTCTTTAATACACTATCATTGCACAATCAGCGCCGGATAAAAGGTACCTCTCCTTGGTAATGCCCGCTTTGGTCACAGTATAATTATGAGTACCAGCTTTGGTACTGCCAACCAAATGAGGTACCATTTATTTGACGTTGACCGTACATATTGTAATTTTACTACGAAATATGAGTCAATTTTATAATTTCTTTAGATAAAGCTGCAAACGCAATCAATAAAAGTGATGTTATTATCAAAGCTAATATTTATTGCTTAGAATGTAGAGTTGAAAATTTTGTATAATTTAAGCAATCCAAAGTGAAGTTAAGCTATCTTTTATTACTTAGAATTTAGAGGTGAAAAATTATGAATGTATTAATAAAAAAAACAGTTAACTTAAGTGTGAAAAAAACTACATATAAAAATTTAATCCTAATGACTTAGAAAAAGTAAAAATTAAAATCACATGACTAATATGTACCAGCCCTTATCGTATAACCCGGGCAGTACAAAGTTCTCCAAACTGGGTCACACTTATCCATTCAGCTTGTAACACCCACAAAACGAATATCAGTTCGAAACTTACTTAGTTACCAACTTCTGTGCTTTGGTATTGTAAAAACGGTTTTTAATAAGAGTTTTTCTTTAAATTGGACATTTTGTTTTTGAAAGGCTTGTTAGAAATGGTAACTTGGAAGGTTAACTATTATATGGTATATAACGTCATAGTTATTTGTCTATTATTCCAAATACATATGATATTTTCTATGTGAAAAATTGTAAGGATGTATGAATGTTTGTTATTTAGGTATTTATTAATATTAACGTGTAAAGAGAATTTACTTTCAATTGGAGTTTAAATGTGACGGATTTGTTTTGTGGCTATATAATACTTACAGTAGGTAAGCTATTTCAGAGAAACTATTCTGCCTTATTAGCGTTGCATTTTTAGTCTGGTTTAACAAAACCTGGTAAGCATTTGACACCTTGTCAGTCAAATCTGTCACTTTGACAGTATTCAAAATTGATTTTAAAACCTGGTTTAGTGCTAAACCGGACTAAAAATGCAACGCAATAAGACCGATTGAGTATCAAATATGATAGTCAACTATTTCTTTATTAATTGGATATATTTAGGAATATGTTTGTTACAAATTTCACACATATTCTTGGAATAGAAGACCCCACTCTAGCTAACACAAACAGACAACATACACACAAATGTTATAACACAATAAAGTACAATACATATAAAAACGCCTTTCATATTCGTATAAACCTTTTGAAGAGAGGCGTAAAGGAAATGTTTCCTTATTTTTTTATGCAATCATATAAAAACGGATGTGACGGACTTAAATACAAAACATGGGATAACCTTAATATAATGCTCTTAAAAGATGACCATACATAATGTTCTAGAACCTTTCATTATATTAGTAACTATAACTAGTGATACGATCTAGCTTCACTTGCTAAACTTTTGAAACACAAAATTCTCTTGGTTTCTTATAAGTTTCTTTATCTGACTTCGCTCGGTGAACAAAAATCTTTTAGTTCTCTAACTTCTATTTCTACAAATAGACTTAAAGACAGGCTAGTAACCGCGAGTTTTAGCTAATATTAATATAATGATAAGTTTAAAAACTCAGTGGTGAAAAATACTATTAATTTTACTGTCAAAAAGCCCATTTAATTGTCTTGGAAAAGAAAAATATTATATATACCTAACAAAATTCCGTTAAAAAACACCATTTATATATTATTACAAGAAGACACGTTGACCGTTCAATTAAGTAGCCCCAACGAAACCCGCTGTAATGACAGCCATATTACATTTTTAAAATTAATTCCTCAGAAAACAAAGCTAAGTAAAGTGATTTGGCCGTTCGCCAGCGTGTAGTGAGGTCAAACACTGGAAGATTTTTAAGCTTGGTACTTTAATTGGGTTCAGAAATAACAAGGGGACACCGCAACTACTTGTGTACTACGTTTTTATTAATAACATTACATAACATAATCATTCACTCCATCATCTCATTATAGTAACTGACCCCTAACTAAGTTCGGAGCTTGTATCTAGGGTTTCAGAGACTACGCACACACTCATTTACACACATAATCTAACAAAAGTAATAACAATTCACACACACAAACGCATGTGTATTTAAGACTGATCCTTACCAATCACTACATAGTATAAAACAAAGTCGCTTTCTCTGTCCCTATGTATACTTAGATCTTTAAAACTACGCAACGGATTTTGATGCGGTTTATTTTGATAGATAGAATGATTCAGTGGGAAAGTTTGTAGCACTGAATCATTCTATCTATTAAAACAAACCGCATCAAAAACCGTTGCGTAGTTTTAAAGACCTAAGTATACATAGGGACATAGCGACATAGGGATCTGTCCCTATGTCCCTATGAAAGCGACTTTGTTTATACTATGTAGTGATAATAATTCCTTCGTTGAATGTTATCCATAAAAATAAGACATCTAAGTTATTAATTAACAAGCTGTGGCTTTAAGAAATACCAAAGGGAGGAAACCGCACAAACTTGTATTTGAATGTGTGGTCACAAAATGGATTGTCGCGACTTGATTCGGTATTTGGGTCAGGGTTAACGTAAAATAATACTATTTTATATGATATAGAATATTCCAGAAAATTTTCACGGTATTGGAATTAGATAAACTGCGGAGTATACTGTTAGTTTATACTATCTGTTCTTATATTATAAAGAGAAAAGATTTGATTGTTTGTTTGCATTGAATAGGCTCCGGAACTACTACTCGTAGACCGATTTAAAAAATATTTCACTATTAGAAGTCGCTTCCCGCTGTCTTTCCCTATATGCTTAAATCTTTGAAACTAGGCTAAGGATTTTGATGCGGTTTTTTTTACAGATAGAGTGAATCAAGAGCAAGGTTTTTATGCCTACATTCTCACGGGAGTAAGAACCAGGCGGGTAAAACCGTGGGGCGGCGGTAGCAGGCTATTAAAATATGTATATTTTAGCCTGGTATGCCCAAATGAAGGAGAACTACGTTGAAACCGCGGGGTCCTGCTAGTTTCATAAGAAACTAGTATAAATTAAGTTCACGAAACTTTAAACAGTGTTAATACTCGTAAAATGAAATGGTGCAAGAATCTAACAATAAACGTAAACACTTTTCATAATACAAGAAACAAGTAAATACCTCTTCAAAATGGTTGCAACTGCAAGCGAAGCGAAAACGTACTTAGTACGGACAGAAAATAAATAATTTATCAACCTAATACTATTTACATTGTAGAGTAGGAACAGAGTATAGGGTTTCTTGTTTTAAAGTACTATTTGTATGTATATTTAAATTATTCGTTATTCAAAATCAAATTATCTCTGTTATACATATTGTATTTGAGAAATATATTTTCAACGCTATTTTTTTACTCTACAATAGCTGTGCCCCGCGGTTTCACCCGCGTAGTTCCCGTTCCCGTGGGAATTTCGGGATAAAACGTAGCCTATGTCCTATCCCGGACCATAAGCTACTCCTGTACCAAATTTTAAGTCAATCGATTCAGTAGTTTAGCCGTGAAAAGGTAACAGACAGGATTCGTAAGGATAAAGATTATTTTACGGACTAAACTTTTTAAAATTCAGTTAAGTGTATTATATATGAACATAATTAAACAACCAAAAGTGATATTTGATAAACCTCCGCCTTCGTTTCTTCAAAAGTACTAGTTTTAAATACCTTCCTCAGTTGCGTGGGTAAAATCTACTTTAAAAGTACCGACTAGTAGAACTAGCGTGTGTTATCAGTTTGCCTTCAAATAAACGAATGATTGATTAACTTTATTACATTACTAATCACGCCAAACAACAATAAAGATTTTATTTATATTTGTTTTATCGCAACGGAAAACTGAAGTTTAATTCACTTTTTTATTGTCGCCTGATTAAAAAAGGTTAACACCATTTTTAATATATATTTTATTTTTTAAGCAAGATATAATTATTTATTGCTTTACCGTTTTACATGAATTTAAGTTTAGTAAGTCGGAAGGTCAAACAATTTGTTTAAAAATAATGTGTACGTGTTTTAAAGTGGTTAAAACTAAAATTAAACTAAATTGGTGCATTTTAAAATTAAAAGATTTATCTTTTTCGAAGCTCGTTTAAAGATAAATAATTTTATATTTAGGTAAATAAACGGCATCATAGCAATAGTAACTTTAAAATTTTAAATTGTTTTAAAAAACTAATTATTAAAAAAAAAAAATTTTAATTTTTTTTTTTTTTAAATATGACAGTAAAATATTTATGTAACACATCTGTTTTGCGAACCGTACCCTGTACAATCATTGGAAAGCTGAGGCATCGTGAAATTTGGTGATTTGACAAACGAGTTTCCTATTGCTGGCCATGTATTTGCAATACATGTTGCCAGTGCTTTTAAAACATTCAGAGTTGCCATTCGAAATTCAATTTTAAGAAAATGGTCCTTAAATTGTATGGAGGTTAGAACTGATGCATAGAAAACGATTTTTAAGAAGTTTTTGAAGAGTATTGTATTTCTGTACTTATATAAATTTATATTTTGGTCATATTAAATGTATACAATACATGATATGCTAAACAAAGTCTAGCAAGAAAGCATGTTTTTGTAAGGTCACTATGAGGTCACTATATCCATAAAAAAATCAACGACTCTCATCGTATCATAACAACAACTGACCCTAGGTTTGATACTTGCGTCAAGGGACTAGGGTATAAGACACTACGAATGTTCACACATATTTTTAATATTATATTACTTTTTGTATTTTGTATAAACTACTTTTTGTATCTTATAAACGGCCACTTTTCGTAACTGGACCTCTCCGTTTTGGGTCTTTTTAAGTACTTTTTGTATCATGAATATTTTGAATTTACATTAAATTCCATATATTCTACAGTATAAATTTCAAATATACCATTACTACATAATTATATCTAAATATAGTATAGGTCTAGTTTCTAATATCGATTCCGAACTAATGACTGCACGTAAAACTACATTTCTCTCTAATATTTATACGTTGTACAGCGTGACACGTATCTTTATAACTATCTAGAATACCTAGCTGACATTTAGTACTAAGTATAGGTTTATATTTTATCTTCATATCTATAATACATAGTAAGGCCACGTGTCCATGGCAAGAAATATGTCTTGTCGGATTCAGATAAGATAAAATTGACATGTAAATGAGAAGAACTTAGTCTAGTCTACGTTAGAAAAATTGTTTCATTAATTAAAAAAAAATTACATTAATATCTTATGGCGTGGACACGCGTCCTAAGCAGGTTATTTAGTTTTAAACTTGTATTCCAAACTAACAACAGTATGGGTTCCCGAAGGAGGGCGTCGTCGGGGTCGGCCGAGAAAGCGTTGGCGGGATGATCTCGTCGCCTTCCACAGTAGTGGGAATTATTCCGATCTGTCCCACTGCTCTGTCCCACCGGTGGGACAGCCCCCCTAGACAAGTGGCAATTACATTAGACGTATAGAACAGAAAGTTCGTTTTTATGAATGAAATTGATATTTGCTTACGACTTGTAATTTTGCCGCGTTACGAAACGTGAAGTTGGAAGACAAGTGGTCATTTATCTATTCGGCGGATTTCGTCGCAAGGAAACTTCAAGGAAATGCCACAGTAGTACATTTTTCATTCAAAATGGTGAATGATTGATTTGTTTGATTCAAATTGTTCACGTTTATGTCAATATTAATTTCAAAAAATATAATTATTAACATTTATTTTCCGTTTTATTGCTATTGATATTAATATTAAAGATTAAATTGTAGTTCATAGTAAAACCACAGATAATATTATACTAGTAAAATCAAAGTTCATAATTTGAATTGCACAAAGTTTATAAAATGTACAAAAAATTTAGTTTTTTAATAGATTATAATAGTAATAAATACTTGAATAATTATTTGACAGAATAAAAATAAATTTTAAAGTTAAATAAATTATGAACAAAATGTTTATTATTCCATGGCACAGAGATACTTTGTGTAATGTGTTCTGTGGCGAACTGGCGAACGCTCCAAATATATGCCAAATCCTCGCCCCGTGGCGCAATAGGTTGTCAATTGGTAGCCAAGTGTACAAAAACATAATGAACGCATAGTCTATTCGTTTAAAGGTAAAAGTCAGTGGTCTTGTCTAACGGTTTTATTGTTAGATACTTTGATTATATACTTGTCTAGATGCAAAATTGGCCGTACTAAAACGGGTCAAATAAAGTCTACTCTACTCTAAATATTTGGTAGACTCACTTCTTGTTTACATCAGTGTTATTTGAATGACTTATGGATAACGCTCACGAAAAATAATTATTTATGCCGGTTTGCGCTGTTAAATTATGTTATATTAGTTCAATTGAAGTTTATTTATTTTCTATTACAAATTACTATTTTACTTTATTTAATTAGGTATATTGACATTGACATAATACCTAATACAATAATAAACGAGCCGTACTCACACATATCCCGCAATTTGAGGACAATTATAACGCGTCGTTTGTTGGCATTACTCTATCTAGACAAATATATAATCAAAGGTTAGACATCATGTTATTAGAATTTATTATTTTCAAGAGCCAAAAGATGGCGTTGTAAAAAAAGGATGGTGTGATTTGACCATAGAGGTATTATACATTGTATTATATTAGGGATTTGACGCCAGCAAAAGCCATAAGGAAACGAAACTTCAATGAAATAAATTATGTTTTACAACTTTAGAACTTAAAGAATATTATATACTTACTTAAATACTTAGAGTAAATATAAATACATAATAATTAAGGCATTAGGTAGATAGTTGCAGTTAAAACATGTTGGTAGCCTAGATTTTTAAAGATAATGTACACAGTTTTTATCATAATAAAGAATTAAATTACTTTGTTTGTTTATTTTTAATATTTATCAAAAACTAGAAGGTCAAAATACGAACACATAACATTCTTTTAATCGAAATTATATTATTTATTAGTTAATATCAAGATTCATGCAAACATTACTACAAAATTTGCAAATAAAGTATCGTCGCGGTTTTAGCGTTTCTCTCTTCTTAAGTTTTCTGCATGGTCCTAGCATGCGCTAAAATTCATACGCTCGCGGCCCGAAAACGTTTGTCAAACTGCCACTTGGCTGCCAATTTGTAATTTCTATTCACAAGCAAATGTCAAACTCATTTCATTTACTAACTTGCTATGTCAGTTGGAACGTTTTGTACTGTTTGACAATTGTAAAAAATGACGTGCACCAACGAAATCAAAGAAGTTAGCGCTGTTCTAGAGACGACGTTCGTTTGTGGAGAAAAGGAATAGACTGGGAGCGTTTGCCACTTGTCTAGGGGGGCAGATCGGACAAAGAAGTTTGATCTGTCCCACCGTTTCCGATGGTGGGACAGATCGAACTCGATTCAATTCCATAGTGTTTGATCTGTCCCACCGTCGGTATTAGTGGGACAGATCGAATTTTTTAATTCCTATTTGTCCCCCCCATGGAATTATTATGTGTATTTTATTAAATTTATTTACGTTCTTAAAAGTAATGCAATAATAATAATATTCACTCCGCACAGGAATCCAACGAATCAAACCCACAACCTTACAGATAACAGCCCAGCATGGAGACCACTCACTCTGCTTTCTAGGTCGTCATAAAAATAAAATAACATAAAACCTTGCTATAAATGTAAATCTCAGTAGATATTGTACATATTACAATCATTTTTCTGATTTGGCAATACAACCATTTATCAGGATCGGGGTGGACTAATAAACTAAAAGTAAATAATCTCAACTTGTGCACATGCTTCATTATTGCACTGTATTTTATGAATAATGCCAATTTTATCGCAATTTCTCCAATAAATGACCAACAGTAATTTCACCAGCTTCAAACTGCATGTGACAAGTTCTTATGTATTCGTCTTTAAGAATACTTTTTTTTGTGCGATTATTTAACGTTGGAGCTTAGATAAGTCACGTTGGAGATACTTGGTTTTGGATCTGTTGTGATATGACTCTATAGAAATCTGCATCCTTTTGTAGCATAACCAAAAGCATATTTATATTGGGTTTTTACATCCCATCCCCAAAGGTTGACTCTTTTCAACATAGAGTTTGTGCTCTTTATCACTACCCGGCGCGGCAGACATACGCTATGGTAAATACTTATGTTTATTTAGTTTAAAATCTATTGCTTATTTGAACTAATGGATTTCCCGGAAATAAGTGATCTTTTTCTGTAAACAACAATACAATGCAAGTAATTATGAACTTTATCTAATAAAGGATGATTCGCAAAATACAGTGCAATAATGAAGCATGTGCACAAGTTGAGATTATTTACTTTTAGTTTATTAGTCCACCCCGATCCTGATAAATGGTTGTATTGCCAAATCAGAAAAATGATTGTAATATGTACAATATCTACTGAGATTTACATTTAGCGAGGTTTTATGTTATTTTATTTTTATGACGACCTAGAAAGCAGAGTGAGTGGTCTCCATGCTGGGCTGTTATCTGTAAGGTTGTGGGTTTGATTCGTTGGATTCCTGTGCGGAGTGAATATTATTATTATTGCATTACTTTTAAGAACGTAAATAAATTTAATAAAATACACATAATAATTCCATGGGGGGGACAAATAGGAATTAAAAAATTCGATCTGTCCCACTAATACCGACGGTGGGACAGATCAAACACTATGGAATTGAATCGAGTTCGATCTGTCCCACCATCGGAAACGGTGGGACAGATCAAACTTTTTTGTCCGATCTGTCCCACCGGTGGGACAGAGCAGTGGGACAGATCGGAATAATTCGTTAGTGGGAAGGATCGGGAGAGTTGGAGATGTTTGGGGGAGACCTTTGCCCAGCAGTGGGACAATGTGGGTTAAAAAAAACAAACTAAGCATGTACTATGGTTACTAGACAACAGATATACATAGTTTACACAAAATACTAATTGTAATTAAGTAAAATTTGTACAATTACTAGACTCAGATAAACATAGTTTCTGATACCGTAGAAATTTTGGAGCTTTAAGATGATAGTAATAATAGTACGTAGGTTAATAACATAGTATCGACGGGTGCCATAGTCCCCATATCCAGTTCCCCTATATCCAGTCTATTAAACATCCCATTCCCATAACCCAGTCGTAGTTTTCCATATATTTGCAATAGTCCTAACAGAACCGGGGACTGTCCTTGGATGCATTTTATAGTGTTATACAGGGATAGTCGCCGGATTGTGCATCCTTTACACAAGATTAAATATGTCAAAGGGCTTCCGTGTGTTGGCTTTGGCCCCATACTAGCCTTCCAAAAGACCGGGACTCCTTAATAGACCCGTTAAAGGAAAAGACATAACAATAGTACGTAGGATACGTTTTATCCAAAAAACCTTACAATATCCATAAGTAACAGCTGTGATTAAAACGTTACAAACCCACAATATACTTGTAACCTTTAACTGAGAACTCGTAGTTAACTATTCACTAACCCGTCGTAGTAGATAGATATATTTGGTACCATTCATCTATCTAAAATTGAATACAGAGAAAGCGAGAGTTTTACAAACGGGTATCTTTAGATGGTTGGTTTACTATTGTTGTTGAGTTGGTTTAAGGGCCTATTTCACGATATTCAAGTAAAGTTCCGAGTAATCACAAGTTTTGTCCTTGTCACTTGATATAAAGACAAGAGACACTCAATTAACTTGATGAGTAACTTTACTTGAAGATCGTGAAATAGGCTCTTATGCTTTTTAATTGACGGTAGCGGGTTCAATTTCTGAGTTGAGTGAAACTTGCTAGTATTTTTTTCAAATTTGGTTCGAATCTACACGCGTTGGGCATACACCTATACGATTTCATTGTAGTTATATATTTAGAAAGAAGCCTTTGAGCTGCATTGGGATAATTCCTAATTTCGAATATAGTCCATCTATATATATATAAAACTCTTCCGCTACTGAGCGATGTACTGACTGACTGACAGACAACGCACAGCCGAAACTACTGGTCGTAGAGAGCTGAAATTTGGCAGTTGTGTTTGTTGGAGGGAGTAGGCTACCACTAAGAGAGGATTTTTAGAAATTCCTCCCTAGGGGGAGAAAAGAGGGGTAAATTGAAAACTTCGCGGCTAAAACTGCGGAGCGCTGCTAGTACCTAATGAAATCATTTAGGTACATAGTTTTCTAAAAGAAAATAGGTAAGTAATTAAAATTAAAAATGCGAAACTGAGTTCAAGTATTTGTTAACCACTCCATCGATCAAAATTCGCATACAAGTTATAAAACATTCAGAAATACTCACTGGATTTAGAAAAGAAAATAACTTGAGAAATACCCGGGAATGCTCGTTATAATTTAATTTTAACATGCCGCTTATAAATATTTATAAGGAATCTACTTATAACATCTCAATTATCCTACTTCCTACTAATATTATAAATGCGAAAGTTTGTATGTCTGTGCGTTTGGATGTTTGTTACTCTTTCACGCAAAAACTACTGTATCGATTTACATTAAATTTGGTGCAGATGTTCCTTATGAATAAAAATAACACACAGGATACTTTTTATCCCAAAATTCCCATGGGATTGGGATTCACGCGGGTAAAACGCGGGGCGCAGCTAGTACAAAATACATGTAATCTGTCCGTAAACAACCTTAATAATAACATTTTCCGTCTACCGCCATTTTATTAATTCCGATCTCGAGAACGGCCATATTGAAATAAGTTTTCGTGTTTCCGATTTAATTATACCGTTTTCATTTCTGAAGGATTTTACGAGATTTCGTCTTTAGAAAATATATTTTCATTGTAATTTGCTTGGAAGTTTTACATTTGCTCTGCGGTTTTACCCGTGTAATTCCCATATTGCTAGATTTTTTTACCTGTGTTTTTTTAACAAATCAATCAAAGAGTTGCTGAAATCGGAAAATCGTTTTCGATTTTTCGCGAAACATATTCTCTTCCTCTCATTAACAACAATTTATTTATTTTTTTATTTAAATAGAATATCAATTACATCGCTTATTAAGTACTTGGATTTTAATAATAAATAATAGTCAATGGCTAACGGAAATTTATTACGCCATATTTCAAAAAGAAATACAAACAAAAACGGTAAGTTTTGTTAACGTTTTCACAAATATATTTTTATCATCAAATAGAAGAAGTTGAAATGTTGCCAATCCAATTACGTTAGAGATATTGAACACGTACCAGATATGGCAATATTAAAGAAATCAACAATACTAATTGGAAATATTATGTACTAGCAACCCACCGGGATTCACTCGAAATTTCATCAAAAAATGTCCAACGGGTTTGGCCACTTTTCATCATTATTGGTGCATCGGTATTGTTGTTCCTAAGTAAGTTCCTAAGTATCGTAATCAGTCAGAAAATGTAACGTACATACGCTATTTGGCTATTAAATGTGTCTTAAGCTATAAGATAAACTTAAAGAACTAATAATATATGTTGATACTTAAATTAAAAATAAGAAAATGAAAAACATTACAATAGGTTCTATTAATCAATGATTTTGAATTTTGAATCGATTTTAGAATTTAATTCATAATGGGAAAGCGTTTCGATATTAAAATTTTATGTCTCTGTTCCAGTTTTTAAATTTGTATTTAAATTAAAGATAGTATTTATCTAATAGATTCTTATTTGTTATTCTAATAATAAAAATATTATAAGAAAATGTAACCAGCAATTTATTCTTCTTTTGTTTATTTATTTTATATCTCTACTTTGACTTTTATGCTGTACAATAAAATAAAATTCCGTGCTTCGTATTATCTCATAGAACCAATGGAACCATAAAATTAACATAAATCCATTGCCGAGTCCTGGCACATCCCACAGGAGTAACGAAACTACATCGGCAACTTGGAGCAGACTCTCCCGCACAACCTTACGTAAGCTCCATTCTTATCTAAATTGCCATTTTATCTACATACTCACACAACGCAACGAAGACTCACATAAATACTATCTCCAGAAAAAAAGAACCAACAACTAGATCCTAATTTAATTTTGAACACTATTTAAAAATTTAATAACACATTAATTATTGCTTTCAATTCCTTTTTCGGAAATTATATACACTCAAGATTGACAGATGATTGACAGTTCAAAAAGGCGCGAAAGCGGAATTGACAGTTTATTTTTTTAGAAGCGAAGTCGAGAAGCATACAGCCAGGGCGGTCGTGTTTTGTTTAGGGGGGTGTTGTTTACGTTAGGAAGAAGAAAGCGCGCGGCCCGGCTGGCGACTGCCGGCGAAGTAAATCCTCCATGCTTGGAATTGCGCGCGCAATAGTTGGTAGTATGAACCTGCGTCGATTTTATTACGTAGGTGTAAGGTTTATTGGTGGTAGAACAGTTGTGGTGGTGGGTGCGTTGACTTTAATTAATAGGTTATCGAGGTTCATGTTTGGAGCGAGAGTTGACGCGTGTCACGATCATGTTTCGACATGTGCTTAATACAATTACGAGCCCTTATTTAAAATGTATGATGGATTTGAATTGATTAGTCGTCGATGAGGTTTTAATAGCCTTATAAATGTTATTTTCAACACACTTGCTCATAAAGGGGCTCTTATTTGTGCAAAAACAGTTGAATAATGACACGTTTTATTCACTAGTGAGTTATAGATTGTTTTTTTAAATTGCATCATTTTAAAAAAGTTTCGATACCAAAAAAATTGTGTCCATACATTTTAAAAACAAACTTCAACTATGTTTCCTTACTTTTGGTAGGTCTATGGTCGATTCCATTCATTCATTCATTTGTTATTTTTTTTAAATAAGTATATTCTTTTAGTCTTTGGCCGATCACCATTGTTATGTTGGATGCGCGCGAATAGAAAAACTGTTATTTATTAGCGAAAAATGATAATTTCTTCGCAAATGTGTTGAAAAACGTTGTATGGTACACGCGTGTATTGATGATTACTATCCTCGGCTATCTTCAGACCCTCGCCTGACGGCTCGGGCCTCAATAGCGCCTCGGAAGTAATCACCAACTTACCTCGCTTGTACCATAAATAACTATTATGGGACGTAGTACTGGCAACATTTAACTATTAATAGGCTGTAGTGTTTGTAGCATCAGGTGGCTACTTTGTTGTGACCTGAATGGGTTTATGATAGCTCTTGTCATTTATGGCAATAACCTTTTTACATTTTTAACTTAACTGTCATAAAATGTCAAAATACAATTATTTTTTCGTTTTTTTAACTATTTAACTTCGTAACTTTTTCGTAACTACACTGTTGCGTTTTGTTATTACAAATACATATATCTGTCGACTATTAGATAATAAATGACTCTACCTAGCTACGCTGCGTTTTACCGAAAGTAATTTAGAAATAGGAGCCCAACCCCATGTTCTATTGCAGATGGGATCTCGAATGGGATGAATTCCTTAGATTGGATAATTATTTAACGATTACATTATTTCCTTCCTTATGCTTTATAATAGATGTACTAAATAGCGTTTATCAACTTCGAATATTAAATAAAATTAGTAAATAACTAATTTTATTGCAAGGTCTAAGAGCCAACGAACGCTTCGAGTTACTCGCAAACTCCTTTCAATTTAGAAGCTTTAACCAAGTCTTTTTACAATAATAATATATTAAATGCAATTATCGAGACATAACCTCTCGTGCTAATTAGAAACTGTGTTTAATCAGAACGTATGGGGAGGAATAATTCCTAGGTCACTCGGGTCACTCTTACTCTACATCATATAGAGCTAGGCATCATATAATAAGGAAGGTTTTAAATTTACAAAAATAAAAAAAGTATATTATCAATCATTCACTTCATAAATAACTAAATAATCTAAATATTCCCGGACCAAAATCCAGCTACGCCTACACCAGCGCTAGTTGCCTTCATCAGGTCTTCTTGGGTGCAGATCGGTGCAGCGGGCACGACAGTAAGTGGGACATATCCTGCTTTGGAGCATCACAGCCACAATTAGACTTACTGGAACAACCCTATTTCACCAAGTATATTATAAAAAATATAGGTCTCAAAAAATTAAACTATTTTTTATTCTATTTAAGTTTTTTTTGTTTTTTTTTATTTAAGTGAAATTACATTTCACATTTTACAATAGAAAATCGTGATGATATGGATAAAAATAAGAAAAAATTACCGAAAATTTAATATGTTATAGCTCATTTCGTTTATTATCATTTTCATTATAGCTCATTCTGAAAATGTTATACAATTTATTTATAAAGGACGACCTCCCGACTTTTATTAGACATATTGTTGTTAAAATATAATTCTCAAGCCTAAGTATTGGACGTAGGTAACGTAAAAGTATATAATCTGTTAATAAGTGGATATGAATATATTTAACTAGACATATAATCATAGGTTATTAAATATGAATATATTTTTTTAATTGATCAATAAGCAATCAATCATTCCCTCATCTTATAATAGCGACAGACCCCTGAATATGTTCACTAACTGTATCTAGGGTATCAGAAACACACACACATTCATACAAATATTCAAAACAGTTCGACATTATTTTTTGTTAACGGTACATGCTAAACAAATTGAAAAACTATCGAAAGTGACTAACATAACATAATCATTCACTACATCATCTCATTATAGTAACAGTAACTGACTCTAAGTTTGAAACTTGTATCTAGGGTATCAGAAACTACGCACACACTCATTCACTCCCACACAGACCGAAACAAACATTTGTGGTTCACACAAATAATCACCCCGCACGGGAATCGAACCCACAACCTTATGGATGGCAGTCCGGCATGGTGACCACTCTGCCATCGAGGTCGTCAAACTGTAATGATATTTATCGAATTCGAGATCCTCCGGGACGGGATCCTCGGGGAATGGGATTCTCAGGTACCTAATAACTCGACAAAACATATTCATGCATCATTTGCCACCATATCATAGCATCAACTGATCGTTCTTACGCCCTTTTAAATTCAAATATGTAAATATGAATAGGTCCAGTTGATAATGGATATTCACACTAACAGCCTTACCAATAAAAAATACCCACTGTGTATATTCTTGATATAACGAATTATTAATATGCTTCACACTCGTTATATCAAGAATATACACAGTGGGTATTTTTTATTAGTAAGGCTGTTAGTGTGTAAGTTTACACAATATTATTACATAAATTGCTTCAAAAGTAGGTCAATTTTACTTAGTTATTGGACGTTTCGCACGAATTTCACTCGTACTAAATGGGCGAATCGACACATTATCAAAATATATTATTTTTTGTATACCTACTTTCCTAAAAATTAATTTAGTAATAAAATATTCTATAGGTATTTAATACAAACTTACCATCAATTACGAATTTGAATTATACAATTTAGCGAATAGTAATTATGTATTGTTAAATTCATACCTAATAATGTATGACAGCGGTTTCTTCTATGATGCTTACCTGTAAGCAAAAAATATACAATGAAATAAATAAATAAATATTCGGACACCATATAACCAGTGACGGATTAAGACTTCATGATGCCCTAAGCAATCTAATCCTTCAGGCCCCCCGGGCTGCAGGTAGAGTGGCATTTGACGACGAAAAAAAAAGTTGCTAACACTGAGCTGGCTATGTTTAACAAGGTAGGGCATTTGTCATTTCAAGCAAAGCTACGGCCCTGGGGCCCCCTGTCCATATGTGTTCTGGTGCCCCCCCAGACGTGGTGCCCTAGGCACTTGCTTAATTTCATTAAGGGTTAATCCGGACACCATATCATACATTTATGCTATGTAGACCAAACGAAGCAAACGTTGTACTATGTATAGGTACTGAACAACTAATATGAAGTATGTACGAAATATGTACATATTTAAAACTAGCGGCGTCTCACGGCTTCACTCGCGTGGTGCCCGCTCCCGTGGGAATACAGGGATAAAAATAGCCTATGTTACTCAGGGTGAATGTAGCTTTCTAATGAAAAAAGAATTATTAAAATCGGTCCAGTACTTTTTGAGTTTATTCGTTACATACAAAATACAAATCTTTCTTCTTTATAATATTAGTGTAGATATATAAAAACACCATAACCACGACAAACAGTTATCATGCACACAAACATTTGTCTTAAATGGGAATCGAACCCGTATCCTTCAGCGTATCGAACAAGGTTACTATCAACACTACTTGGTCATCAATTTAATAATTACATGCAAACAAATGTTTGCTTTGAGCGGGATTCGAACCCATATCCTTCAGCACAATTAGCAGGGCTACTTCCAACTACACCACTTCGTCTTGAATTAAATAATTACATTGGTAGGTATGCAAAAAATATTTTGTAGTAATTTTATATACATTTATTCTAGTAGTGTTGTTTACTTAGTATGTTATGTATGCTTTGTCTGTAGTAGGTCTACGTCAGTAGTGCAATGGGCGGGGGTCTCACGTCTTCTTCATTGACAGACCATTCATGAAGTTCATTCATTCAAAATTACTTATGTGTTCAATTAATTTATTTGGAAAAAGGCGACCAACATTTTTTAAATAAATACCTACGTTTATTTACGTAAAGTTTTAAAAAATACAACTTACTCTGTAAAAACATTATCTTAATTTATTTTCCTAAAAATATTACACTTAGGGCCTATTTCACCACCCTCGAGTAAAATTCCAAGTAGCTACTCACATGTTTTGTCTTTGTCACTTGATATAAAGTAAGAAAGAGACAAAACTAATTTTACTTGGTGAGTAACGGTACTTGATGGTCGTGAAATAGGCCCTTCGAAGAGTTTCAGTTAAAAGATACATAAAAAGTAAAGTACAGTCTCGGAATGAAAAGGTTCGTCACCTTAGAGTTGGTTTTCAATTGCACTAGTATTGCAAGAAACAATTATGCCAACATACAAATGTAAGAAACAGTGATGCTAACATTTAAATAAATAGAATGACGTTTGCCATCGAATAAGGATTTGCTTGATTTTTCTATCCTTTTTTAAACATTGCCTTGTGCGCGCGACATATAAAAACCTCTTTGATATTTTGCAATGATGACATTGACCGATTGACAATAGTTTAACAGAAAAAATAATGGCAGGTTGAACCAACAAGAAGGTTTTAGTTTATCAAAAATCTTGTTGATAAGATATTCAAACAACACTGATCTGAATAATTTTGAACGTTATTATCGAGCAGTAGAACATTATTTTCCCTAACCCGAGTATATTCTGTAACATAGTTTGAAAAGGTAATATGATTTCGCGACACATTATACGAATCAATTTGAAAATTGACGAACCTTTTCATTCGGAGACTGTACAAAGAAAAGGAATATGCATAATCACCACGCTTGTCCCATGCGTGTTGGTGATCTCAAACCCAAGTCATGTTCGCCATATATCGCTCGACACAGGACCTCATGCTTCGCAGGCACGCAAGCCACTAGACCGGCGCAGCGCCACACGATACAATAATTTTAACAAATTAATTCAAACTTCATAGTCAACTAGCGCCATCTATGCCGTGGTGGCCGAAACTCGAAATGAAAACCCAACATTTTGCAAACCGGCAAACCGCCAGGAAAACTACAAAATGTTTGCAACGATAACTACTAGATGGCGCCACTAGTAACAACCCGTTCCTTATCTATTACTTTTCTTAGATTAGTTTTATTTATTTTTAAGACTTTTTAAGAATTTATGATGTTGCTATTAAACCTCGCTAATCTGTTCATAATATAAGACAATAAGATCATTTGATAATTTTCACAATGAGATAAAATAAAAAGAGCGTCGATAACTTACAATCGGAAGGTGCCTGGTTCAATCCTGTTTTGATGACCTCGATGGCAGAGTGGTCACCATGCCGGACTGCCATCCATAAGGTTGCGGGTTCGATTCCCGTACGGGGTGAATATTTGTGTGAACCACTGGGTGTGTGGTGTGTGTGAATGAGTGTGTGCGTAGTTTCTGATACTTACCCTAGATACAAGTCACGAACTTAGCCGCGTACCATATATACATATTTTAGATTTTCAAAATATGGAAAATATAAAACAAAGCGAACAAAGCTTCAGAGCACAGCTAATCATTAATAATTAGGTATAAAAAAATAAAGTTATGAGTAAATGCTATTAATGAGAGTTATTAAGAACGTAGGAAAATAAATGCAAACTTGAGTGTGTGCGTAGTTTCTGATACCCTAGCTAGATACAAGTTTCGAACTTAGTTAGGGGTCAGTTGCTATAATAAGATGATGTAGTGAATGCTTATGCTTATGTTACTTAAAAGAGTTGGTTCAGTATTCTAATAACCTCGGTAATATGTACTAGCAAATACTATGTATAGCTGCCTCTAATCTACGCTGTACGTACCACAGAATACATAACAGTGTTCTCGACACCTATACAAACTGGGGTACCGTAGAATCAGTAAGCAAATAGGCGGTCGTTTGCGAGTATTGACCCTAATCCGATAATGTAAATAGGCTGACGATCTCTGACAGTGAGCCTGAATATACACAGAGACAATGCCTAACCTTATATAACTAACTAGCAGCGAGCTGTATTTGGGTCGTTCTAATTTTTTCTATTCTCATCGTCACCTTCGTGGCAAATTTTACTTCTTGCTTATTTTAACTATTTGTTATTATAATATACACCCCTATTTTGAAATGATGGGACTTATTAAAATCAGAATATCTGCAGCAGTAACTGAATCCATATATCCAATAAAAATATCAAAAATGATAGTCATTTACTTATCTTAAAAAAATACTAAATAAACGCCGTATTACCAGACGGCAACTAGCTATCAAGTATTCTGTGACGGCTCGGGTCGATGACCGCGCTCAGCTGTGTATCGCAGCGTACGCCTGTTGTTCGGTGTAGAATAACAATAAAATTCGGCGGGATTTTGAAAAACTTTGACTTATCATAACTTTTTAAATAAAAGCAAAAGATAAAAACTAACATCACTATTACATTGTCACCCGTCGTTTACATTAGCTGTGTGATTAAGTATCTCGAATTCAAAATAGGGGTGTATAGGGCTTAATAAGACGAGTAAATTCATATGTAAATCAGCTCTGAATTATGTTAGTAACTTATACCGTTTATGAAATATAGCCGTGTGACCGTTGAATTTGAGGTAAAATGAGAACGACCCATTTATCCTACGTAGTTCCCGCTCTCGTAAGAATACGGGAATAAAATTATACTTAAAACCTTCCCCTTGAATCACTATATCTATTAAAAGAAATCGCTTGATAATCCGTTGCGTAGTTTTAAAGTTATAAGCATACATAGGGACAGCGGGAAGCGACTTTGTTTTATACTATGTAGTGATGAAAAAAAACTCTCGATTACTTGAAGCTTGAGATACTTGCGGTTAAGCAACGTTTGGCACCGACATAATAGTGATGTGCTGTTATCAAAGTAATTTTTGATGTTATGAATAAAAATAATGCGAAAGCAATTGTTTTGGGGTTGAGTGGAATAACCCATTTTATAAGCGTTTCCGTGCTTTACAGGGCAAGTTATTACTTTTTAGAAATAGGGCAGCAGAGTTGTGTTACTAACATCCATCGATAACAGTAACTTTCGGGTGGTTTGAGCCCTCTTTTCTTTTATTGTGAAGGTCTGATGACAGTCGCTACAAAATACTGATTAAACTTAAAATACCGTTCCTAATTAGAATTACAAAGAGGATACTTACTGTTGGTGTGCCTAATTTAAAAATAAATAAAAAAAAAGAATTTATTAAAAATAAAACAAAAAGGAGAGTCGAATTTTCTACGTCAGTGTGGGTGAGGAATGTTCCTCGCGATTACTCGTATTTTCTTTATGTCTGTTTTGCTTTGTTTACTTTCTTGTCGTGCGTCCTTCGTTAGCCGATCAGAGCCATGCACGTTCGACTCATAAGCCGCCCCCGTTTAATTGTCTTTTCGTCATTTTGTTCCTCGAGTATATTCTCTTCGGAACGGGGAATTAGAATAGCTCCCCGTTCCAATGCACTACTTTACTGCGTAGAAACGGACTTCCCACTTTCACAAGCGCAAAAGTTGTATACATGGTTAAATAGCAGAAAAAAATCAATTGCGCGATTCAGGACTCGGACGTCATTCTTTGTTTGAAATGTAAACTATTGTTATTGACTCACTAGCGCCATCTATTGGTGAATTTTATTACTAATTCATAAGTATGGTTTCTATTTACGGGTTCAAGTCTCGAACATTGTCACTGAAGGACAATATCTATAACTATCAGTTCTTCTATTTACAAATATAAAACCTATATTTTATATTATTCATGTTTTCAAAAATTGTTTAATAATGGATTTTGAAAAATGCATTAAAAAAATCTCCTCTGCCGGGAGTTGAACCCGGAACAGCGCTGAACCGTATTGTTTAATAATACCTACGCTTTCCTTCATAGACTCAAAGTTTCGAGAGCCTAAAATGATAAGCTGGCATCGCATGAATCTTATCATAAACTATCCAAGATTTCAGTCCATAGACTGCCGTAAAATATTTTAGGATATTTCTATCACCGTATGTTTTCTTGGAAGTACAAATTGGATGATGTCACCCGTGAAATAGGATTTGTCTAGTGTGACGTAGATAAAGGAAACAATACTATGTAACATCTAAAACTATCTTTAGAAGAATTTAATCCCACCAAAAACATTCTGTAAAAAACTAGCCAAGTCTCGATGGAGCTGCTTGTTTATCTCTAAAAAGTAATGAAATCTAGACAAAGTCGTGCCAAGTGTAAGGTTCCTTACGGCGATTTCTTTATTATTACAGTTAATGTTGTGTGACTTGGCCGTTGAAGGATACACTGTACACAAGTACACAACTGTACACAAGGGTACAAAACTAGGTGCTCCATGACACTATTGCACCAATCTGTCGCCAGAACCGCTACCCATTGACGATAGAAAATTGCCACTTGAAAAACGTTGATTCAATATCCAGTCAATTGTAGGCTTGATAAAGCTGCGTATTTTAATAATGTTACAACATTACGTGTAAACAAAATTGACTTGTACCCACTACTAACGTTTTAAACAATGTTCAACGGCCAAGTCACACAACAATAACTATAGTAATAAAGAAATCGCGGTAAGGAACCTTACACTTGGCACGACTTTGTCTAGATTTCATTACTTTTTAGAGATAAACAAGCAGCTCCATCGAGACTTGGCTAGTTTTTTACAGAATGTTTTTGGTGGGATTTCATTTATTTTTGTTGAAACGTGTTTATATTGTTTTTTTTATTAGATTTTCTTATTTGACACATTTTTTTCTTTCTAGGAGTAGTATTTTATTACTAAGCGCCCCGCTATTTCACCCGAGTAGTTCCCGTTCACGTTCCCGTGGGAATTTCGGGATAAAAAGTATCCTATGTGCTTCTCCTGATTCTAAGCTACCTCCCCACCAATTTTAGCCAAATCAATTCAGCCGTTCTTGATCTATAAATTCCCGTTCCCAATCCCGTAGGAATTTTGGGATTAAAAGTATTCTATGTTCTTCTCAAGGTTTTAAGCTACCTCCCCACCAATTTTCAGCCAAATCAGTTGAGCCGTTCTTGAGTTATAAATTCCCGTTCCCAATCCCGTGGGAATTTCGGGATTAAAGGTATCCTACGTCATTTTCCTGGTTCTAAGCTACCACTCCACCAATTTTCAGCCAAATCAATTCAGCCGTTCTTGATTTTTAAATTCCCGTTCCCAATCCCGTGGGAATTTCGGGATTAAAGTTATTCTTTGTCCTTTTCCTGGTTCTAAGCTACCTCTCCACCAATTTCCAGCCAAATCAGTTCAGCCGTTCTTGAGTTACAATTCCCGTTTCCGTTCCTGTATAATTCCCGTTCCCGTTCGATTATCCTAGTTTTTATAGTTTTCCCTATATGTGGCCATTAAACCCTAACTCTGTACCAAATTTCAGCTCTCTAGGTTTATGGGAAGTACTAGTTCTATTTTGATGATCATGAGTGAGTGAGTGAGTGAGTGAGTGAGTGAGTGTCTTAAATACGAAACTTTGCATTCGCTTAACTTCGGATCTAAATGACCTACAGACTTGAAATTTTATTTTAAGTATGTGATTGTATAGCTTACTGGATGACGAAAATTTCAGTGCTCTGGGTTTATCCAAAGGTTCTCAAATAGGGGCCTGAAAATGCGGCGAAAGGGTTCCTGTAAAGGATGGTACGGCAGTGTTTGCTTCGCGCTCGACTTGGCGGGGGGCACTGCCGTGCCCCCAGATACAGTTTTCTGCAATAGATAGAGTAATTTAAAAGGAAGATTTATAATGCAGTATATTTGCCCACGGCATTGTTAATTACGGGATTTAATTCTGAGGCATCTTTTATTGGACTTAACACAATCATTATAGTAGGTAACTGACTCCTAACTAAGTTCGAAACTTGTATCTAGGATATCAGAAACTACGCACACAGTTCCGACACACAGACCCAGATAAACATTAATTGTGGAATCTAACCTGAAACCTTACGGTTCGCAGTCCGGCATAGTGACCACTCTGCCATCTAGGTCGTCAATGAACGTGATGTTTTCGATTTTAACACTAGTAGCGCCCCGCGGTTTTACCCACGTAGTTCCCGTTTCCTTGGGAATATAGCCTATGTCACGCACTGATAAATTAGATTTCCATTAGTGAAAGAATTTTTTAAATCGGTTTTGTAGTTTCGGAGCCTATTCATTTCAAACAAACAAACAAATCTTTCCTCTTTATAATATTTAGTGTAGATCACTCTACGAGTTCTGCGACTAAAATCAGAGGAAACGCGACTTAAATCGCGAGGCGCAACTACTTAGTCCATAATTTCATTAATAAATTCATTCCATAATTACAATTTACAGTTAAATCCTGACATTAACAATGTTACAAATACTGAATCACTCTAAATCGAAATTAATAGGATTCATATTCAAATATTTATGAACGCAACGAATTATAGAATCAATAGAGAGGAATTATTAATAATTGCGAACAAACTTCGGTAAATAACTGATTTATAAACATTTTGAATCAATCTTATTAATATTCGAAACATTAATCAACTCAAAAGTTATTTGATTAAAACATTTAGCTATTTAATGGATGTACTAACAGATTCAATTGCGTTTAAATAGCTAAATACTTAGTACTGATGGTTTTCGAATTAAATTTTATCCTCGCCATTCAAAGAGAGTGGAAACAAAGGCGTTTTTACTCCCAGATTAAAAAACGGCCTATTTCACTATCTTCAAGTAAAGTTAGTTTTGTCTCTTTCTTACTTTATATCAAGTGACAAAGACAATACTTGTGAGTGGTTATTCGGAACTTTACTTGAAGATGGTGAAATAGGCCCCAAGACTTATAAGTTTGACCATCATGTCATGAGTAAGTATGTCTGTCATTATTTCGGGTTTTTTATCGGTTTCATGGTTCAAGTATTCATCTAGTTAGGCTATATACTTAATTTATTTATTTATTTAAGGTCTACCAACAAATTGTTACATGAAAACTTCCTTAAAAATAAACTTACTTATACATAGTTACTAATTAATATCAGAATACGAGTGTAACCGGTAGATATACCTAGTATACAATAAGTGAATGTTTCACCTGGGACCGGTCAATAAACCGGAGGTGGGGACAGAATAACTGATCGCGTTCATTCATCAACCGGCCGTTCAGCTGCAGTGATTGAACTGGGTTACTGGGATAAGGTTTTATTGTAATTTGAATTATTTTACATTTAAAAAATGTTCACACACATTCAAATCATTTTAATGTAGGTGAATTAAGACTTAATATATTAGAAACATACCTATTCGATTACTAGCTGAGCTAGCTGTAAGTAGTGGTGTTTTTTTTTCTATCACGTGAAACAGCCCCCTAGCATGTCTGTGCGTAATAAAATATATCGACTCCACGATATAATATCGATTTCTCAAACATGACCAATTAAATTATAACGTATATGATAAAATTAAATATGGCGGCTATATTTATTATATTTTGACAGTTGGATGTCGATAAATAGCTATATCGATTTCGCGAGCATGACCAATTAGAGATAATTAATCACGTACTAAAATTAAATATGGCGGGTATTTTTATCATATTTTGACAGTTGGATGTTGATAAATCGCTATATCTATCGCGTTTTCGAAATCATGCAAGCTTAACTAACTGTGTCTCGCGATTTACCCGTTTTAACTCGGCTCCTGTTGGTCGTGGAGTGAAGATACCTTTCTGTATAATTTGGCTATCCAACCAAAAATATTTTACTACGAGTATTTTATTTTTTGATTAGAACACGTACTTAATTCCTAAGATTAACGCGTTGAACAATATAAACAGACAAATTCTAAACATACAATACTATGTAAGTACTTATACAGATAATATACACAATAAAATAAATTCCTTAGAAGCAGTATCAGCAATTGTATTGCACAAACAAACAGTACCCTTTACATTTTATTAGATGGAGTCTAAAAGGACTGTCCGGACTAGTTTGGACTAATGCCAGACGTCCAAAGGTCATGACCACTTACACTATAATATGTTGTGTAATGATATATTGAGTTTTAGTGAGAGTTAAAATGTTATATTATATATATATACGATACGATAAAGGGCGACTTTATCTAGCGATCTCTTCCAGACAACCTTTGCATGGACAGTAAAGTAGAAATGAATAGGCGAAGGCGAATATTATGTGTTTATTGTGTAAAGTTTATTTATACTAATATTGCTTATAAAGACGTAGGATTTGATAGTTTGATTGCATTGAATAGACTCCGATAGGTACTACGAAACTGATTTTAAAAATGATTTCCCTATTAGATAGTTTTATTAATTTCATTGAATTTTATAAAGACGTAATATTTGATAGTTTGATTGCATTGAATCGGCTCCGATATTACTAAAATGTTTTTTTTTTAACTATTAGAAGGTTTACTTTTAACGGTGTAACACAGGCTATGTTTTATCTCAGTATGTCCAATACAAAGAGTCCTACGCAGGTGAAACCCCGCGGAGCTGCTAGTATTTTATGAACCTAAATCTAGAGTATGATGATGTTTGGGGGAGACCTTTGCCCAGCAGTGGGACACTATAGGTTGACAAAAAAAATATACAGTATTAGAAACTACAAACATTCATTTATATACGAACCGAGATAAACCATGTATTTTATATAAGTACATACATAAGATGGGTCACACAAATATTTACTTCATACGGGACTCGATCCTACAAGCCTTTGTTTAGCAGTCCAGCATAACAACCATTGGAATTTCTCCTCAGAAATTTCAATAATCTCGCCCAAGCCCGTTACTTGTAAGGCTGTATCATTTGCATATAACATAACATAACATAATCATTCACTCCATCATCTCATTATAGTAACTGACCCCTAACTAAGCTCGAAGCTTGTATCTAGGGTATCAGAAACTACGCACACACTCATTCACACACAGACCCATATTATATGTATATATATATAATATATATATGGCATATATCTTCTATATTAGGTATAGCAACAAATATGTATTTTCATCAGCTCCATGAAGCCAGATAAAATATGGCAGTCTGATCTTTAGATGTGGTGTAATATAAAATTAGACAGGGTGTAATATAACACGTCTCATTCTGTTATATTGGTTGGAAGTCATTGTTCCTTTGTTGTCTACGAAATGTACTCGTATTTGTGTAACTTAATGAAATATGTTGCGTGATTCAATTTTAGTTGTTTTTAGGGCAAAAGTGATATATAAGAGAGATTTTTGTATTTCTATTGTTTTTTTTATGATTTGAGTTCAGTGTAAAGTTATAATTTGCGAGTTTTACCAATTTATACGTGTTTTCTAATAAATACAATTTGTTTTCAGTTAAAAAAGATCACTACATAATAGAAATCAAAACAAAGTCGCTTTCTTTGTCCCTATGTATGCTTAGATCTTTAAAACTTCGCAAAGGATTTTGATGCGGTTTTAATAGATAGAGTGATTCAGTTGGAAGGTTTTTAGCATAATTTTATCCCTATATTCCTACGGGAACGGGAACTACGCGGGTGAAACCGCGGGGCGCCGCTAGTTAAAACATAAAATACCCAATTTCTACATGTGAAAAGCAATAAAGAATTTATATAATACTAGCTGATGCCAGCGACTTCGTCCGCGTGGAAATTGGTTTATTTATGACACGTACCTAGTTGACTTTTTCAAAGTTATACTCTATGTAATCAAACAAATTCTTTACCAGATGTTGAAATTATTTTAATCATATGTTATCATTACTTAAAAAACAATTATTATTCTATAATAAAAAATATATAAAATTCTCGTATAATATATCCACATTTAGTGACATGACTTATCTACTTTACTTACATTAATTTAAGTAAACAACACAAACCATAATTCACGTCACAACCCAAATAACTACTAAATCCATCTAAAATATTAGAAAACAAATAAACAATTTCAATGTAAATATATCACATACAAGACGTACCAGTTTGCCACATGGAGTACATTACAGGAGTACATTTCATGAATTATTTACCGAACAACGAATGTTCCTGAGACAGATTGGATACGTGAAGAGGAATGACGAAGGTTCTGTAATATGGTAGACTTTTACCTGCGGGTTTCTACTTTTAAGGCTATATTATGTACTATTGGCGGCGCCTGGCGGCTTCACCTTCACCGCGTAGTTCCCGTTCTCGTTGGAATACGGGGATAAAATATAGCCTATGTTACTCAGGGTGAATGTAGCTTTGTAATGGTGAAATGATTTTTGAAATCGGCATGGTATTTTTTTAGTTTATTCATTATAGACACACACACTTCCACACACACAAAAATTCAAATCTGTTCTCTTTGTAACATAATTTTCTCCTAGTATACCTTTGGGACCAATTGGGAAAATGGTTTAAGAACTGTTGTTAATTTATCAATATTTTGAGGGTTATGACTATCAATAACTGTCGATATTAGTATGTTTAAGTCATCCAAACGTATCTTATAAAAGTTCATCTTGAATCACTCTATCTGTTGCTAAAAATTGCATTAAAAATCCGTTGCGTAGTTTAAAAGATAAGCGTACAAACGCGGGAGCAACTTTGTTTTAAACTATAAAAATATATTGATTGGCAAACAATACATATTATTTTTCAACACACTTGCTCATAAAGGGGCTCGTATTTGTGCAAAAACAGTTGAATAATGACACGTTTTATTCACTAGTGAGTTATAGATCGTTTTTTTAAATAGCTTTCATTTAAAAAAAGTTTCGACACCAAAAAAATTGTGTCCATAAATTTTAAAAACAAACTTCAACTATGTTTCCTTAGTTTTGGTAGGTCTATGGTCGATTCCATTCATTCATTCGGTTTTTTTTTAATAAGTATATTCTTTTAGTCTTTGGCCGTTCACCATTGTTGTGTTGGATACGCGCGAATAGAAAAACTGTTTATTTATTAGCGTAAAATGATAATTTCTTCGCAAATGTGTTGAAAAACGTTGTATGGTACACGCGTGTATTGATGATTACTATCCTCGGCTATCTTCAGACCCTCGCCTGACGGCTCGGGCCTCAATAGCGCCTCGGAAGTAATCACCAACTTACCTCGCTTGTACCATAAATAACTATTATTTCATCCAAAAATACTAAATGTTATTGTAATATTTCAGCTTCAGGCGTAGATACTGTATCGACAGCCATCATCTGATAATGACAGGTACAATTTCAGTGTTTTTCTGGAAAATATTAATGTTAATTATAGCTTAAATATTATTTAACAGATATGGGTACACTATCACACATGTTAAATTATACTAATCATCACTACATAGTTTAAAACAAAGTCGCTTCCCTTCTTAGTAATTCTTTCTTCCTTAAAAAACTTTGGAAACAAAGGAAATATTCACGAATCAATAGACCGCAAGAAGATAGTATCCACCATAAAATTTGATATTAAATAGTTTAAACTCAAAATAAATTAATAACCCAAATGAATCCAACAATTGGTCTACTCGGAAAGCGACACAACAAATTATGTACGCATTAATTAATTTCGCTTTGTGTTTGTTTATATTGCGGTTGACGTGGTCTCGGTAAGTGACAGGTGAACCCGCGGAATGCGGTTAGTGAATTTTACCCTTGTTCTGATTATGTTTCGGTTTCTCAGTTAATTTCGTAAACAGTTCGCCCACGTGTGAGGTTATGTTACATAATGTACGAGTATATAGAGCTAGTATACATAGGACTATATGTGGTCGTTGGAGCTATAGGAGTCAATAGTATAATGTGTATATGTCGTGGCCATATCGTAAATTTTTCCATTTCATGAAATGATCGATAATTTTATGAAATGGTCGCATTTCATGATATGGCCAACTTAATTTGATCAGATCATTAAATTGTTATCGTTTCACGATTTTTTCATCAACGTTTGGCCAGATCGTAAAATTCGCTTCGCTCGCCTCGCGCTGTGTGGGGTCACAGTTCTAACCTAACCTAACCAACTCGTTTCACATATTCTACATTTCTTGCAACTGTGGGTATTTTAATATTCGGGAATCTAGATACCTGATTTATGATTTCGTTATGACATTATATCAATGTCACTCTAATTTTCTTCTGACATATAAAACAAAAGCCAACCAGTCTAGTATTCTAAATTCAAACAAAATTTTAAAGGAGGTCGAACATATTATCAGACCAAGTTTGCAACAAACTTATACGAATCGACTTTAGCAAGACTTTAGCGTTCAGCACTAAACGTATTTCATTTTCTTTGTGCAAACATTGAAACCAGTTCTTCCTTAATCCTTGTACAAATTCACGCATGTGGAACGTTGGAGTACGTAAAAGTGCTTCAGTTTTAAGTGCTCATAAATCTCAACATATAAACGTCTCGCTTTACTGTCGTAGGCTTTTGGAGACGAGAGTATTTTGTTTTGAATTTTGACAGATGACAGCTATAGAGAATATTAGCGGCAATATCAAGGAACATAGCAGTGTTTCCGTCAAGACGAAACACAGCCGTACTTAATCAAAAAATTTTTTTTCTCGAAGCAAATTAAATCACTTTTACCATCCCTGTAAACATGCTTCTGCGTTTGTCTACCAAGCCGAAGTACTCAAGTTCGATTCCTAGTTCGACCACAGCACTTGTAACTTAGAATGGTTATGCCACAATCAAATAAAGGTCTACTTTGCGGGTTCAATTTCTGTTCCAAATATTTGTACTGTTCAAACGTTTACCATTATGTATATGTCGTGACCATATCGTAAATTTGACCATTTCATGAAATGGTTGATAATTTCATGAAATGGTCGCATTTCATGAAATGTCTTACTGTCTATCTAGGACAGATCAATGATAAGCAATCGTTTCTCGATATGGTCAACTAATCGCGCCGCTATTTCATGAAATGGCCAAGATCATTTGATCATTTCGTGAAATAGTTACATAATTTACCAGAAGAGGCGCTGCAAGCGCTAGTTTAATGCGCAAGATGGCGGCCGTTGACAAAAATCGCAGTGAGAAAGTGAATAATTTATTAAATGATAAGGAATATGAGAACAAAAGACTTGACGACGAAACTTTTTCATCTAATAAAATCTATCACGTAACTTATGTGACGTCACATCTATCCATGCAAAGTGAATTAACTTCAAAAGCATAGCGTTTGATTCCTTGGATAAACCAGGGAACCATGGTCAACCAAAGAATTGCGAACTCCCACATACTCTAGAGTCACGAATTTGAAAATGGAACATTCTCAGGAAAATAAGGCCCCTAGACCCGTGTTCAGAATTCCAAATTCAAATATCATTTGATATCTTCCATATCTAAGTGGTAATCACGTTCCCTAGTGAATAAAAGGTTTCGAGTTTGATCCCTGATCGTATCAAGGATTTTTTTTTGTTTTCGGGTTTTGGTTGTTTGTGATAAGCTCTTTTTTTATATTGGGTAAGTATATTGTGTGGGATTTTTTTCTAAATTATGTATTAATTTATTTCTCAATTAGTTTTCTGTAAAAAATTGTAATAAATATACGAATAAGTACTATTAAGGCGTTCAATAGCAAAAATATGTCGCTCAGCCCAGAAATAGAATCCAAACAAAGAGAAAATTGAATATCCATATTCCCGTTAAAACAGAAATCAATACAAACAAACTCACTTATAATTTTCTTTTTTCAACCAGATATTCTATAAAACATAAATTGAAAAAGTTTAATAATTTTATAAAACTTTGTTTCTTGTACCATTGTGAACTGATATTTGATGAGTTAAAAGAAAAGTATTTTTATACTTCAAAGATTCTATGTGTTTAGGGCCGATTTTTCCATCGCCATTTTTAACCCCCGACGCAAAAAGAGGGGTGTTATAAGTTTGATATGTCTGTGTGTGTGTATATGTGTGTGTGTGTGTATCTGTCTGTCTGTGGCATCATACCTCCCGAACGGATGAACCGATTTCAGTTTAGGTTTTTTTGTATTAAAGGGGACTTACGTGCGAGTGTTCTTAGACATGTTTGATGAAAATCGGTTGACCCGTTTAAAAGTTATGGGGATTTGAAAGTAATTGTGTTGGGGGTTTTTTTATTTTTTTATTTAATGTTTGCACAGTTATTTCATACAAAAACTGTCAAACGTCAATTTTAGTCCTCGAATTTGGCGAAGTTATCTGGCGATGGAAAAATCCGATCTTAGTGATACTGACTTGTACTTTACATTTTTTTAATAGTTGATTACATATTTATGTAAGCTAATATTATCGTATAATAAATCGTTTCTATGACAATATTTGCTACAAAGGCAGTGTTTGCAGGTTACCATAATAGGGTTAGGGAACAGTTGTACCCTTTGGTAAAATGCCCATAATATCCATATTATTATATTTTGTTTATTTTTCTATTTGTTGGATTTATTTTAAAGTCAATGTTAAGCAAAAAGCTATGCACACACCACTAGTACACAAGCACATATATTTATTTCACCCGCAAATCAAACCGGCTACCTTCCATTTCGTAGCCCATCATTATGATCACTATGCCACTAGAGTTCTTAATTTTACCCTTAATCAAACAGCGCCCTCTAGCGGTAGAATCCCAACAAATTGTATTACACCTCCGTGACGATTGCGAAGGATAACGATAACTTAATTTGTCATGCCTTCAGTGTAGGAATGTTTTCTCTCTTTTATACGTGATTAAATTTGTATAGGAGTGAAAGAGATAGAATGTAGTGTAGAATAATATTGACAAAGTTTAAATGTATGGTGAGTTCTAATCTCTTGGGATTTAAGGTATTATTGGGAGGTACTTGTAAAAGTCCCTTGTGCCAATATCTGTTTGTTTCTCAATAAAATTAATTTCAACTATTCTTCAGCAATAAGGTGTTAGATTAAAATTAAAAATGTATAAAACCCCAACACAATTACTTTCAAACGCCCATAACTTTTAAACGGGTCAACCGATTTTCATCAAACCCTGTTCAAAAGACTCTGGACAAACCTGATTAGTAAAAAAATGTCCATCCGTTTTCTAATATCGCAGTACAAGACTAGCTTAGTTAGTCACTAGATGGCGATATGATATGTGTTTGAATATCCCTACAATATTGACGCTAGGTCGTACTCTGAGGATGATTAAGTGTCAGTGCATTGGCACTCGAGTCGACCGAGCTTTAGGTGGCTTTAGCACACCGAGTTGACAAGACAACCCTTTATACCTATCCAGTTTATACTAAGCTTGATCGAAGATAGTTCAATATTTCAATTTTCTATAAGCTATCTAGTTTTGTACTTGATCCACTGTAGTTTAATATTTCAATTTTGTATTCTACATTTTCTTTTGATCGGTGAGTTACGTTTTTTTTGTCTGCGAGTCTAAAAGTTTTAAATATCTAGTGATGCTGTGTAAATATAGAAACAATAATACATTTTATATTTTTTCAACACACTTGCTCATAAAGGGGCTCTTATTTGTGCAAAAATAGTTGAATAATGACACGCTTGATTCACTAGTGAGTTATAGATTTTTTTTTTAAATTGTTTAGTTTATAAAAAGTTTCGATACCAAAAAAAATCGCGTCCATACATTTTAAAAACAAACTTCAACTATGTTGCCTTACTTTTGGTAGGTCTATGGTCGATTCCATTCATTCATTCATTCAATTTTTTTTTTTAAAGTATATTCTTTTAATCTATGGCCGATCACCATTGTTGTGTTGGATGCGCGCGAATAGAAAATCTGTTTATTTATTAGCGAAAAACGATAATTTCTTCGCAAATGTGTTGAAAAACGTTGTATGGTACACGCGTGTATTGATGATTACCTCGCTTGTACCATAAATAACTATAATTATTCTGCTACGTCTTATCTTAATGACTAACCAATATTATATACTTTTTTTTAATAATATACCGAAACCCATTTGTACATTTTCCCACACAAGTTATAAGCAATGACAAAGATACTTCCTCAGACAATTTCTAAATCAAACCAAGCAAAATTAAATTTCTCATTAAACCTCTTTCTTGAACCGAAAACAAAAATTTTAATCCCTCATCAACTTTGGGACTTTTGGATTATCATAATTTTGGGTCTCGTTGTATAAATTTGGGCCCTTTGGATCCTTTAGGCTTAGGGCCGCAAGATTTAAATACCAAGTTGGGTGTCGACCCAGGGCCGTAGCTAGGGGGGGACATTGTGGGGCAATGCCCTACCTCACTCTCACTCAAACGTGGAACTCTATGGGACTATTTTATTATTAAACGAAACGTACGTCATTGTTTACAATTCATATTTTTATTGGATAAGAGTGCGATACGCCCGCGCCGACGGCGTCTCGCTTTGCACTGCCGTCGCCTCCTGTTGATGGCCACCGGACGTGGCTGAAACTAGTCGAGGGATTCTTGGGGAGGACTTATCGGTACGTGTTAATATCCCGTAAAAATATTAATTCTAAGAGACTAGACACATTTATTCAGCTCTATTTAGCGTTTGTCCATGAGACGATTGAGCTGAATGGATGCGTACGCGTGCGTACGCGTCTCCATACAAAATCTTTGTTTTGTTGGACGCTGAATGGAGCTAAATAAATGTGTCTTGTCCCTAATACATCCGAATCTGAGTCAGGAGGAAGTTCAACCGTCTTGTTCTTCATCATTGAGGATTTAATAGTTTTTAATAAATTATTTGTCTACGAATAGCTATTGAATATACCTCGAGGTCAGTGATAGGAGAGTTTTTTTCATCTTTAACCCTGTAACCTATGCATTACATTGTGAAATTGATTCTGTTTACAATTTCATTCGTTTAAACAAATGTGTCATCACAGGAGGCCGAGAGAAAAAGAAAAACGGGGGGTTGGGGCCGCGGAGCCCCTCCGTTAAAAAACCAAACATCTCTATGATAGAACTTAAAAGAAAGTTTGAGCACTGATTTCGAAATGATAATAGTTGTTATAGTAAAACGCCGCAAAAACACGTTACGCGAAATTATACGTTCTTTGATGGTCGATGTAAGGGAATGTCAGAGATGATGTAGGTAGTAATTGTGTTCGTGGCACAATGCTTACTTTGTGACAAAAATATGTCAAAAATCATCGCCTCAAATTCAACTCTAGCTACAGCCCTGTGTCGAGCCGACTAAGTTGGTCTTTCGGGGTTAATTTTTTAATTCCCCGCGTAAAAAGTAAATGTAATTAGTTTGAAATTGTTGAAGTTCGGTACCCAAATGTTTTAACAACAAGTCTGTTAGACCTTATTTTGTTGAGAAGATGAAAGTATTCAATTATATTTGTTTGGTTAAGGAGTCTACTTACTTTTAATCTGTCTTAAGACTTTATTAACTTTCTAGGTTTCGCGAACTGATTAAATAATTTTATGAATTATGGTTTTGTATGGATTTTTGTTTCTTTTTCATGTAAGGGCTACTAATACGATTAATTGTAATTTACAGTTGTAAAACCACAGGGCGCTGCTGGAGTCAAGCATTAAACATAATTATATCGACGTTTGATCAAGTTACAAAGTTATGATCAAAACATTGTATCGCTGTTTATTAGTTGCAGAACCTTGCACTTATGAGCTATAACATTTCAACAGTAAGATATCTTTATTAATTTTGTATTCAACTTTTCTACAACATTTCAGACCTGCATTTTTGGACCAGGAAAGGAATGCAAAATACCCAATATGAAATGATAATTCAATCAAAAAAATCAAATTTATATATATAACTTTTTCTTACAATAATGATACATTTGACGCAATTATCGAGACATTACCTCCCGTGCTAGTTATTATTTAAAAACATATACATATTTAAAAACAAACATAACTCGTGTATAAATATTAAGTACCATCAACATTAATCCTTCCGTTTCACCGCGTATAATGAAAAGTAGCCACAACTCTCATCTCATTGTTTTCATCCCTAAAAAAGACATTTTCTTTCATAAAAAGTAATAAGATCTTAAGATTAATACAAGAAAACCATTCTTCTCAGTATACATGTGAAAAAATACAAAGGAGTGATTTTTTTCCTCCTTTTTTTGAACATAAGTGGGTTCAACGTAGCTCGTTTTCTTCCTATCTTCTTGCGAAACGAAACGACCAATTTAAGTACGCCTTTGAGATATATCCTCAGACAAATATCCGACTTACTGCCCAGAATATAAAGCACATTATCCTATATCTTACAAAGTAATCCAAATACATATGGATGTATGCAAAATAATTTATAAATGTAATTATTGTCAGTATATTTTGGTTCAAGTTGCGAATTAGATTACTCTTCTCACTTGAATATCATAAATTTGAAACGTTTTTGTACGTAATCTTTGATCTTGAATCGAAAACACGAACGAACAGACTGTAACTCTTTGAGTTTTATTAGGGGCTTGTATTTTTAGTATTTATTTAACAAAACATGAGAAACAAAATAAGTACTTAAAATAAGGCAAAGGCTTTCATTATTAGTTTTCTTGTTATTATCATCATCATGGTTGGTCGACTTCACACACAACCTTAGAATTTCTTCCCAGGTGCCGTACCACCGTAAGAGCGTCGAAATTAACGTACTTATGAATTCGTAAATTGAAAGCACATTGGTACGTGGCGGGACTGGTGGGGTTCGAACCAGGAATCTTCCGATCGGAAGTCAACGGCCTTACCCCTACGCCAACCGACGCACGCTCTGTTATTATAATAATAGTTTAAAGTTATATCTCTATAGATTACATACTTACGTTAATTAAAAGAAACAAGAATGTATATGAGATATTTTTAATCCTTCACACAATTTTTATTTAGAAAAAATAACCTGTCTTTTTTTACCTCAGCAGGGATATAAACCCGTAACACAATAAAATGCTTAATTTTTGTCGATGACTGTACCGTACCTATATGGAGGTCGCGAGAATTCAATTGTATTCCTAAATAAACGCCATGGAGGTGATGGGTATAAAAATATGGAGGTCTGGGAAGGACCCGTTATAACTTTTTTAACATCCTTACGAGTAGGTACATTACATTTGAGGATCCAGTCAGTCGATACCAGAAACCTTTTATTACACACTCTATGCCTAATGTTTACCATCCATTACCTCGATCCTTTATAACAATATCACTCCATTTCACCTCAGCTAACATACATTTTTAGGGTTCCGTATCCTATGAGTAAAAACAGGACACTATTTCTAAGACTCTGCTATCCGTCTGTCTGACCCTAGGCTGTATCTCATGAAAGCTAGACAGTTGAAATTAAATTTTCAGAGATAATGTATTCGAAGTGTCTAGTCGTCCAGTAATTCGGACGAATAAAATTATATTAAACGTCCATTCTAGCGGACGGCTCGCAACAGCCTAATGTATTTCTGTTGCCGCTATAAACAACGAACACTAAAACAAAATTTAAAAAAATTAAGGGGCGCCCCATACAACAAACGTGATTTTGCTGTACAAACGTGTTTTTTTTGCCGTTTTTGGTACGGAACCTTTCGTGCTTTTGTCAGAATCGTACTTGACCAATTTTTATGACTACCAAAACTACTACATGCTATATAGGTCATCCAGAAGTTTAGTACAAGTGAACTACGACTTTTGCGTGAAAACATCGTAACTCAGTTTCGAGGAGAAAATACATAAAACTACTTTTGAATTCAAGCGTTTGTCCGCTGTTGGTGCTTTTATAAAATTTTACTTTTAAATCTAGAAGATAATGTTTGTCATAGCTATTAACATAATAATGAAATTGTGGTTTTATTCCTACATAATCTCCTTGGGTATTTTGGATTATCTATGCTTACTTTATCTTACATACGAGTAGTCAAAAACAAAAACGCTTTTAAACTACGCAACGAATTTTAATATATTACAGTTTTTAGCAAAACATAAAGTTATTAATAAGAAAGTTTTATATGAATATCAAGGCGTGTTAAACCGCAACTATTAGAAAAAAAAACTATGTTTAAAAAACTTTGATTTTTATTAAATAATTGCTGAAGGAGTAACAAACATCGCCAATCTATTCTCACAAACGTATATACATAATACTAACACCTATTCCATATTATAATGAATTGCTAGTCTGTGAAAGTGTCTAGTTAGCATTATATCCAATCTCCTTATCCTATTCAAGCATCTGACCCCTAACTAGGTTTATTACCTGTATCTAGACCAGATCAGAAGCTAAGCTCACATACATTCGTACACCCAGACCAAGATAAACATTCGCCCTATTAGCAGCGTTGCATTTTAAGTCTGGTTTAAAACTAAACCAGGTTTTATTATTATTATATTATATAAGCCATAGCTGTCCCACAGTTGGACAAAGGCCTCTCCCCCTCCTTCCATGACTCTCGATCTCGGCCATATCTCTCCAGTTACAACCTAATAATAAACTGAATGATTTGGAACGATAGCACAGATTATTATGGTTCATTGAATGAACAAAACCATAAACTAATTAAAGTTTTCAGATTTCTTTGTCTAACTTTAGTTTTGGAACGCAAATTTTTAAAACTAATTCCAACCTTAAAACAGGTTTTGTTAAACTAGGTTTAAGAAGCTAAATGATTAATAAGACGGCTGTGGATCACATAAATAGTTGAAGAAAGAGAGTTTTCGTATCTGCGACACTATCTTGGTCTAGTAAAATGGCGGCGACGGAATTTGTTTGTTTATCCGTCCGTCCCATCGACACAGAGGGATATATATTGTATTGTATTATTTTTATAGGAATAGTCGACAGTCTAGGTCTACAAAGGACTTTTTTATCTTATAACTAGCTGTTTTTATTTGAGTTATTTTGTTTTTTCTTTGTTAGCAGAAGTCTATGAAAACACTTGGAGAAACCGTTCCGCTTGTTACACCGACAAGAGCACTTCTTAAGAAAAATAATTAAGCGTAAAATAAAAAAGAAATACATAAAGTATGTCAACTATCTGCTGCGTGCCAAACAGTGCAATCTGTGGTTCAATGAACGGTCAGTCACTGTTTTGAATATAACATTAAATTAAAAATTTAAAAAACCCTCAACACAATTAATTTCAAACCCCCATTACTTTTAAACGGGTCAACCGATTTTCATCAAACATGTCTAAGAACACTCGCACGTAAGTCCCCTTTAATAAAAAAACTAAATTGAAATCGGTTCATCCGTTCGGGAGCTATGATGCCACAGACAGACAGATACACACACACACACATACAGACACGTCAAACTTATAACACCCCTCTTTTTGCGTCGGTGGTTAAAAATTGACACTGTGGAAATTTTACAAATATTTTTCCTTGTGACGAGTTTACAATAACCCCTTTACGTACTAATAGCGCCCCGTAGTTTTACCCGCAAAGTTCCCGCTCCCGGAAGACTATGGGGATAAAAAAATGTTAAATAATTGTAACTCCAGCTTCTATGTTTTTCTATGGTATTTTAAATATTATGGCAACACCCTCTGCGGAGATGTAATCTGTTTTTGTTGGTTGTAATTATTAGAAGAAATAAAGTGATTATTAGAAAAGTATAAATGGTGTTTATTATGGAATGGAGAAAACCAAGCTCTGCTAGATATAAAGTACAAATAAAAAAAAATGAAAATGAAAATAAATTAATAGCATTAAAATCAATTACAAGTATATGGTGATGCAGCTCTATTAAGTAATATTACTAGTGTTAGAGCTGGCTCGCTCTATGCCTTTACATTTCCAACATTAATATAAAATAATACAAAAAACCTTCCTCTTGGATCACCCTCTCTATTAAAGAAAACCGCACCAAAATCCGTTGCGCAGTTTTAAAGATCTAAGCATACATAGTGACAGACAGATAGCGACAGCGACTTTGTTTTATACTTTTTAGTAAAGAGCATGACAAATGTGTGCGGCTAAAACCTCAGAACGTAGCTAGTTAAAGTAAAAGTTAATTGTATATTAAAATCCCATCCGATTCCCATCAGGGACGAGTCCGGGAACCGTAATTATTGTAAACCGTCCCATCGGACACCGCTTGAACCCAATCAAAGGCAGAATTTTATTTTTGTCAATTTAAAAAACAAATCAAGTAATGAGGTTTTTAAGACGATTTTAATTGGATTTCTAACAAAGAAATCAGTTTACGAACTAGTATATTAGTCTATACTAATATTATAAATAGGAAAATTTCGTTTGTTTGTTTGTAACGAATAGGCTCCGAAACTACTGAATCGATTTCAAATTCTTTTACCATTAGAGAGCTATATTCATCCTGAGTAACCTGAGTAGCTATATTTTATTCCTGTATTCCCACGGGAATGGGATCTACGCGAGTGAAACCGTGGGTGCTGGTAGTAAGCTATATTTTGAGGGTATATTCAATTAAAATAATTAAATAAACCAATACTCATATATTCAAGTTGAGAAATGAACGACAATTTAGATTAATTTCATCCAACTATTCATCTCTGTGAATTATTTTCTCTACACGCGATAAATACCGAGACTGCGCTACGAGTGCTTCACAAATTTATTTAACGAATCAAAATTCAAACCATTTTCACTTAAACCCAGTTACTTATGGTAATTACGTCGGCCCACAGATAACATTAAGTAATTATACGGCTTGAAGCTTATAATTTATGTGTGTACAACGACTAATGTAACGTTTATTAAAGTGGTTTAATCAAAAATTTGCATATGAAGCTTAATTCTATTTTAAGTCTTGAAATAACATGTGTGATTTAAAAATCATTTTATTACACTCGTAATGTGAATGAATGAAATAACGTATTTTGTAGCGTATCGGTCTATAACTTTTTGACGAGTCAAAAAATAAATAAATATGCGCGCTTGCCCATAATGCATGTCAGTAATTCAAACCCAATAGAACTTTATACAAACCACATTATATCTATATTATGAATATAAAACTCTTCCGTTACTGAGTGATGTACTGACTGAATGACTGACAGACAACGCACAGCCGAAACTACCGGTCGTAGAGAGCTGAAATTTGGTGTGTGTTTGTTGGGGGGAGTAGGCTACCACTAAGAGAAGATTTTTGGAAATTCCCCTCCAGAGAAAAGGCGGGAAAACCCAAATTCTGTCGGAAGTTATTACTCCACGCGGACAAAGTGGTGGGCTAGTCCATTAATAAATTATTAAAAAAAATTAACCACATTATTTGTAATAAAAAATTACATTTCCATACAAAATGAGCCATCGCTAAACGTTAAACACAGTACAGTCCAGCAAACACAATATTGAACTTAGCTCGGAGCAAATATTATTCTGTGCTCATTCACAGGGGCCTAAGTCTGCTATTTGACATTATCTGCCTTTTTTGCGTTGCATTTTAGTCTGGTTTAACACAATCTGGTAAGCATTTGACACCTTGTCAGTCCAATCTGTCACTTTGACAGTATTCAAAATTGATTGTAAAACCTGGTTTAGTGCTAAACCAGACTAAAAATGCAACGCAAATAAGGCAGTATTTGATCAGACAATGTTGATATAGAGACACCATAACGAGAGTGTCAGAAAGGTATTCTGCTATTTATATGGCTATGGTGTCTCAGTGGTCTTTGTTACTTGTCAAAATTAAAAAAAAACGTTGTCAAATAAACGTCAACATACTGTTTCCATGACAACCATCTTAAATTTTATGAGACATTGAATCGATGCTGTTGTTGTCATTTTTAATGTCAAAAAAACGGCCATTATTTTGATGTTTGAGTTACAATCTTTTTTGTGCCAGTTAGAGCGTCGCTGTTATCGCATCTTTTGGTTGTTAGTTTATTGAAAATGTATCCAAATGACATTAGAATCAAAATGACAATAGTAGCTTGCAATCGTGACCGCTGGCACAGAAACAGTGACTCAATAAAATACATTTGAGTACCATTATCACAGCATTATAGTTAACAGAATCGAGCCCCGGATCACACCTGAGTAATTCTGAACAGAAATAACCGATATCGGGTCTCATTTCACGTAGATCAGGGGTGACACACTGTTGGAACAATTACTCATTTGCAATTAATGGCTCAGTTATTTGATGCCGCTTAATTAATTTTGGTGTATGTTTATGATTAAATATTGAATTTGATGGTATGGGTGTATTAAATGTATTTGATATTATAATTATAATATGTTGTTGTGAAATGGAAACATCAGTATTATGTTCGGGTTTTAGTTTCAAGTTTTGACGATATTAAGTGATTGTATTAAAAATGAGTAATAAAAATATTTTTGACTTTATATAAGTCTATGGCTTTACTTTAAAATGGCTGTTTCATACTTGGATAATTTATATCCCGGTACCATAAAGCATATTTTATTTTTAACCCCCGACGCAAAAAGAGGGGTGTTCTATGTTTGACGTGTCTGTGTGTGTGTGTGTGTGTATATGTGTGTATATGTGTATGTGTGTATCTGTCTGTCTGTGGCATCATAGCTCCCGAAAGGATGAATCGATTTCAATTCAGTTTTTTTTTGTATTAAATATTATTATTTATTTGTTACATACGTGCGAGTGTTCTTAGACATGATTGATGAAAATCAGTTGACCCTTTTTAAAGTTATGGGGGTTTGAAAGTAATTGTGTTGGGGGTTTTTTTAATTTTTAATTTTAAAACTATATATAACATACATTGTTATAATATAGTTTTTATAGTTATCATGGTTATTAGCACTCAAATTATTATGATAAACGGGATATTTACCATGTATGTTATTTGTTTCGAGTTTCCGATATTTCGACGCTGTTGCAAGCGCCATGATCACGGATGAATTATAATATTCACTTATTTATAAATGCAAAATAGTTCAAAATTCAAAATATCATACAAAGTAACTAAAAAATAAACACTTTTACCTCTTTCTTCAAAAATCATACTTTACCTTATTTTCATAGCAATAAGCATGTTAAACTTGCTAGCATACTTAGTTGGGCCAAGGTTCAACTAAAAGCAAGTGTCTTGAGAGCACTGGAAGTAAGCGTTACATCGGTTAAAGTGAAAATGTTAAAGGTGACAGGCCCTGAGGAAAAGCTTTCATTTTAACTAGAGTTTAAATTAGTTTAATTTTTAAACGATTTAGTTTAAGTAGGTGTTTTAATGTGAAGTGTTGTTTTGAGTTAGTAATGTTGTAATAGGAATATGAATAGTAATTACTTAGTAAATACTTCAAAGAAAAAGAAGCAGAAACTCCTTCTTATGAATTATTGTATTATTTACCTTGTGACTGTGTTATTGATGAACTGTTTTTTTATTTAAAGGGATGTACTTTTCAATTAGTTTTAGTTAGTTTTTTAAGAATTGAAGTTGAAATTTTCGTCGAATATATTATATTATTTGGAAACATCTAATAAAATTAAAGAGAAAACATATTTTACATAAGTACATACAATATAAGTACTTATAAGCAAAGTTATTTAAATTAAATAAATGCACTATCTAAGATTACAATAAACCGAACAAAAAGTATTATTACAAAGCCACCAAACTACTACGAGCGTAGCGACTACGTCGTAGCGAAAACGGTGTAGCAGTTTGCCATAGTTGCATAAACTTGCCACCGGTTGGTAAACTTATGGTAATGTCTGTTTAAGTTAGTAACACTGAGTTTTGTGGTCGGTTTTACTTAAAAATATTATTTTATTGTTAAAAAGATTGAGAAAGGAACTTACTAAGAATGCTTGTTGAACCTAATGCTGCCTTTTAAACTTGACCTGGAAGCTTTTTAAGTAGCTGAACTCAGCGGGTATCTGGGTAAATCTCAAAAGTTAGTTATTTCTGGTTATAAGAAATCAAAAAATCAAGGACAATGGGCAAAAATATATGGAACCTGGGCCTATTCCCAATAAGGATGAACTGTATATCAAACTAGCAGCGGCCCGCGGTTTCACCCGCGTAGTTCCCGTTCTCGTGGGAATTTCGGGATAAAAAATCTTCTTTCCCGGACCATAAGCTACCCCTACACCAAATTTCAAGTCAATCGGTTCAGTAGTTTAGCCGTGAAAAGGTAACAGACAGACAGACAGATAGACAGACAGTAAGGATTAATGGTCGGTATCCATACATTCGTTATCAGTAAGGCGCATGGCTGAATTCGCTGTGTGAGCGGAGATATTTGGATTTAAAAATCTTGATATTTTTGCCCATTGTCCTTTCACTTATCGATTCAGTAGTTTTTACATGAAAAACAAAAATCCATTCTCACAAATATTTATAATATTAGCAGGACTAAGTTCATTAAATTACCTAAATAAACATTCTACATAGTAACAATATCTAAGCTCATTAATATCTATTTTCCTGTGACTAAAAGCGGAACCGACTTTTATTAAATCCATCACTCCCTTTCAGACCTATCACGAAATTCTTTTAGACCTTTTTAGAAAAACATCAGTGACATATCCAAGTAAGTACTTTCAGTTATTTTTGTACGTACGTACGACTTTTCTTTACGTTATTGAGATTCTTACATCAAAGAGACCTTTTTAACTATGGCATATTGTATTTGCCTCAACAATAAATTTGATAGCTTGTATCCAGGGTTTCAGAAACTACGCACACACCAATGCATACACACGCAGACTGAGATAAATTATTTACCTCGCATAGGAATTGAACCGACACCCTTTGGCAGTCCAGAATGGTGCTGCTCATGTTATGTTAAGCTGTTTTTTAAGTCCCTCTTTAAAAACTAAACTAAATAATTGCAAAATATTCTTAAAAAATATTAAAAGTTCCCCTCATCACTACATAGTATAAAACAAAGTCGCTTTCTCTGTCCCTATGTCCCTATGTATGCTTAGATCTTTAAAAATACGCAACGGATTTTGATGCGGTTTGTTTTAATGATAGAGTGATTCAAGAGGAAGGTTTTTAGCATAATTTTATCCCTAAATTATCAAGGGAGCGGGAACTACGCGGGTGAAACCGCGGGGCACTTCCAGTACATTATATAACATATATTACACAGCGTTACTGACTCATCTATCACGCACAAGTTTAGTATCTAACTTATATCAACTTTATGATAGATGTATATTTACTATATACGTGTATATTTGCTATATAGCTGTAACACCTGATGTTCCGAGTTTACGATCTCATAATATCGCTATACAGCTTCTGTAAGCGTTTACGTTCAAGGTGAGATGGATATGTTGTTATTTTGTTAAATTATTTACTTTGGTACTGACATACTTATATGAAATTGATCTCATACATATATCAATTGATCCTTATTTTAAAGTTGGGAAAGTGCTTTATACTGCATATTGTTTTCAGTTATTTTTTTTGGTAGGTTGTAAGAACGTAAGTATATATCCAAACTAATATTATAAATGCGAAAGTAACTCTGTCTCTCTGTCTGTCTGTCTGTCTGTTACCTTTTCACGGCTAAACTACTGAACCGATTGACTTGAAATTTTTTACAAGGGTAGCTTGTGATCCGGGAAAGAACATAGGCTATGTTTTATCCCAAAATTCCCACGGGATCAGGAACTACGCGGGTGAAACCGCGGGGCACAGCTAGTTTTCAAATAAAAGGTTGTGAATTCTATTCCTGTGGAAGGTGATTGTGTGTTTTGCGAATGTTTATGTTGGTCTATGTTTATACGAATTAACGTTGCAAAAACAGGAATCTAATAGTATAATGAGTAAAAATAACCCTATGTGCTTATTATGTTTTACAGGCCAGATCTACTCATATTATTTACTAAAAGATATCCTTACTAATATTATAAATGCGAAAGTAACTCTGTCTGTCTGTCTGTTACCTTTTCACGTCTAAGCTACTGAACCGATTGACTTGAAATTTGGTACAGGGGTAGCTTATGGTCCTGGAAAGAACATAGGATACTTTTTATTCCGAAAGTTCCACGAGAACGGGAATTATGCGGGTGAAACTGCGGGGCGCTGCTAGTTTACTATAAAAGTTATTACTCATATTTAGATCAAAATAATATGCCTTCATAACTTATAAAACCTATGTAAGATAATATATAATATTGAATGAAATGTATAGGTAACATATCAATCTATTCTGTATGAAGATATAAAGTAAATAAATGACAGCGATCGGGCCTCCATCTCGGGGTATGACGCTTTATCAATGTATAGATTGAAAATGGATTATTTATCTAATATGGTTTCAGAAGGGTATCGAAAATATATAAGTATTTTTGTTTGTAATTGGTTTCTTTAAGAGATATTGGATTGGGTAAAGAGATTAAGTATTTTATTTGGATTTAGTTCTTTATATTTTGAAATAGAATGGCTATATTTATCTATTTTTTATTTTTGATAGTGAAACGATTTAAAATATTTTATTTATTTATTTTTATTTTTAACCCCCGACGCAAAAAGTGGGGTGTTATAAGTTAGACGTGTGTGTGTGTGTGTGTGTGTGTGGTATCATAGCTCCCGAACGGGTGAACCGATTTCAATTTAGTTTTTTTTGTATTAAAGGGGACTTAGAGCGAGTGTTCTTAGACATATATATATATATATATATATATATATATATATATATATATATATATATATATATATGTATATGTATACCTCCACCTGCCTGCAATATTTAATATACTACTCAAATGTTTTCTCTTTAATTGTGATTTTAACCGTATATAATAACAGTACTATTCCACCACAGAACTCGGAATACTCTATGGTAAGTAAAGAAGTCTGACAGACGCGTGATATTGTCGCCGCAAAGGTGTGTCCCATAGGACACCATTCACCAGTATTTTTCAATTTTTTGTAATAGTATGTCAATGTGTTGGTCACTGTCAACTGGCGACACGCGTTCCGATATGACCAGAGAGTAGATAATATTTCAATACTTACCATAGAGTATTCCGAGCTCTGTGTATTCCACATATACATAACAACATACAGCCCTAATTTACGACCGTATATTTAAACGAAGGGTTGCCATGTCATGCATGTGTATTACCAATTCCCGTTTCTTATTGACAACAAACAATCCGCCATGTTGTGTTGCCAATACAATCATTTCCGCTCACGCTACTTCCGCAATACCCTCGGCATAAGGAAATGACGTAATCACCGTTTCCTCAACAATTGCTGTGATTATGTTTATTGACATGTGAAAGATATTAGGGAAAGTACTTGAAATGTATAGGGTATGTATGTACAGTCTCGGAATGAAAAGGTTCGTCACCTTAGAGTCGGTTTTCAAATGCACTAGTATTGCAAGAAACAATTATACCAACATACCAGTGTAAAAAACAGTGATGCTAACATTTAAATAAATAGAATGACGTTTTGTCATTCCGAGACTGTATATGATATTAATGAAAGGCAAGCAGACTAGTGCATCTCACTCACTTATAATATTGGTAAAATTAATAACGGTTGAAAATATACGTGCCTAATTACCACGCTTGCCTAATCTTGTTTAGTTTTGGTAATATCTAATTCGTATCATTTTCGGAAAAAGCATAGGAAATATGTAAAATAAATAGTTACAATACTTACGTGTTTTTACCCCTATTAGGCTCAAGACAATGGTTTGGAAGAATTATTAGTATAAATCACAGATTAAGGAATCTTAAACCGGATTCAGGCCATTTCGTGGTCTGGTGTTTAAATGGAAGTAGTATTACTATTCAAATTTTATTACTTCATGACCATTAGAGAGAGTTAATCGAACAAGATTAGGTAGTTTAAATACTACAAAAGAAAATATATTACAACAGAACACTAGACCACTAGCAGCGCCTCGCGGTTTTACCCTTTTACTTTCGTGAGAATGCAGGGATAAAATTATGCTAAAAACCTTCCCCTTATCACTCTATCTATTTAAAAAACCGCTTCAAAACCCGTTACGTAGTTTTAAATATTTAAGCATACATAGGGACAGACAGACAGCAACAACGACTTCGTTTTATACTATGTAGTAATGTTTATTTGAACATTAGCTTCAATAACTCCTTTACATCTCGCCTTGACCCAAATTGAACCTATAATACATACATATAAAGTACATTTTCCCATAAACATTATATACCAGTAATAAAATTAAAGCGGTTCTGTACATGACAGTTTACTGTATGACGTCATAATTGTAAAATATTTTATTGTACATACTTTTGAATAAAATAAATGTAATTTCTAGTTACAGCACAGACAGACACTGAACAAAATTGTATGTAAAACTTCTAATAACCCATGTTTGCCTGGTACTTTTGTCCAAAAACGCGCGATATATATAAACAATGTAACATTTGTCAGTCTTTACCGTCTCTTAGGTTAAGTTTAATAAAGTGGGTGAGAGGACAATGTCCAAAATTTGGAGTAGTTGGCTCACCCATAATCGGCTAAAGTACTGGGTGAGATGACCACAAAGAATATCACAAGCCTCACAAGGTGGCTACTCATCCAGTGGGTGAGTTTATAGCGGGTGAGTAGCCACCTAAGCCGTTAAACACTTATAACATATACATGCCTCTATTTTAATAAAATAACACTATAATGGGTTAATAAAATAACTTTCTTAAACACATACTGTTTTGTTAGGTATAATCTTAAAAACTACTAAACTGCTAAAACACATAACATAAACGTTATGATTATGACGTTGACCGTTACCGAGTAGCTTTAAATTTTATGAGATTTCTGCGCTTCAGAAAGATCGGTCCCAGTGCGCAGTGGTTGAAAAAATATTATCGAATACATATAAAATAATTAAGCATGGGTAGTTCAGTTAGAACCTTCAAAAATCTTACAGTTCATTTGGTTTAACCAAAAATTCATATCGTCATTTAATTTGTGAAAATCCGATGGTATAAATACTTCTTGTATCATACTAATTTTAAGCAACTTTCGTTAAGGTCAAAGGCCTAATTTAGATTAATCTCAGTACATGTACCCAAAACTAATAAAATAAATTCAAATATTTAGACACCAAAATTTGTTATTACAAACAAAATATTTTAATACTTAAAACAAAATATTAAAATTTTCGTTTACAACAACAAACAAACATATGTTACACCATTTAAAAACAAAACAAAACAAATTCACGTAACAAGTTATATTATAACTTCACCCTAATAGCCCAATAAAAATAAACTTTTAATAAAAAAAGATATTCAATTCAATACACAAATAATTTAGAAATACTTTACCACAAAACAGCTATAAGTACAAAGAGGATAATCGTTTTGGGTGAGACATAAAATTTTATGTATCTCACATCGATATAGAGTAGGGAAGGTTCATATCTGACGGAACATGCGTCGCGTATTATCGGTCGCGTAACGCCAGAACAGACAAATGTATAGAAAAACTCTTGACCGTTTACACTCAACCGTTATACGTTAGTGCGTTGGGTGTGAACGATCAAGTGTTTTTTTTTCTATACATTTGTCTGTTCTGGCATTACGCGACCGATAATACGCGACGCATGTTCCGTCAGATATGAACCTTCCCTAAAGCGTTTTGTGTCAGCGCTTACATAGTGTCCCAGAAGTTGCCTTACTTGATAATGAAGCTTACCAAGCTTAATTTGCTTACGTAATTGAATGATAATTATTATTAAAACTAAATTTTACATGTTGCAGAAGAAAATTTAATGTAAGTAGATTTCTAAATAATTGATTTAATTATTAAAAATATGTCATGTGCTTTGGCTGCAACTCGATAAAATATGAATTCACATAGAGTTTTCTTGCTTTTAAAAGCGATTTTACAAAAAAATGCGCTTTGCAAACATGATCGAATACATACTCAACAAATTACAATAATCGAGATAAAATGTTGAAAAATAATAAGAAAAATGACCAGAAAACAATTTCGTTTTCTGGGTGACCATGAAGCAAACCATTTTTATTTAATACGATATGTAATTGATGACGATATATCTGTCTGTCCGTCCAAGACTTTGACACAGTTTGACCGATCATCATAAAAGTTGTTATAATGTATTTTTTTCATGGACAAAGTTTTTGGCTATCCAATTTGTACTATCTTTTGAGAAGATGGTATTCACGAATTTACAAAGACTTTTACAAGTTTATATGTATGAAGCAAATCGTATTTGAAATAGGAACTACAGAAAACATAACATAATCATTCACTACATCATCTCATTACAGTAACTGACCCCTAACTAAGTTCGAAACTTGTATCTAGGGTATCAGAAACTAAGCATACACTCATTTACACACACACAACCAGACTGAGAACCAGAACTACAATAAATGTTTATTTATTGTACATACAAATATTCACCACGCACGGGAATCGAACCCGCAACCTTGCGGATGGCTGTGCAGCAGGGTGACTAGATGATGTTGAATAGTTGAGTATCGATTTATACATGCCAAAGTTCACATGTATTAATTCATATCTAACTAGATTTTGCAAACCACGAGAATCAATTCGACATATTCAGCCGTTTCAGCGTTGAAAATTTCACACACGAATTTAAGTTAATAAATCTCGTTGCTTTATATTTTTACATCAAAAATATATCAATCCCGTACTATGCCTTTGTTTGGCAGGTAGTCACCATGACCGTTTTGTCGTTTGGGTTGTTATTAAATTAAAAAATAAAATTTTAGAGTTAAATTTCATTGCATTGGCGAAGCTGGGTTTACATTTTTATATCAATTTTTTATTTAATAACTTTAGTGTCAATACAATGATACCTACAAAAACTGTTTTATATAAACAATCATTGAACAATTAGTAAAATAATTATCATAAAATCTAACCTTTCAAAACCAAACTGTTTACGTTTCAAATAATGTATTAATTAATTCAATTCCAATTAATTCATGTTGAAATAACAAGAATCTGTTGTTTGTATCAAACAGATTTCGTTTATTTTAATTTGTGTACAGTAATGTAAGTAAAGTAACAATTGGGACACGACATCTTAAACGTTCGTAATTAGTGGAATAGACAAAATGATTTTCTTAAGGTGCTGAAAGACTTGAGCGTTCATTTGTAACAGAACATTGATTCGCCGTTTTTATATTTTGTCGAACTGAACAACGAGCATAGAGCCAAACATTGCTACTCACATTTTCACGACGGAATATCGGAAGTCCATAAGCTTACACCTGCCGCTATAAGCTGGATTCATAACCTGGACATTCAAATCTGATCCTCGCAGGATTAATGCCTAACGCAATGATGATGATGAGCATTCTAGAGAACGCTCTTGTCGATGCTTGTCAAAAAATATTCTTCACGAAAATGTCAGACTTGGATGTCAGGCGGTGCGCGGAACGATGACCGTAGCTTGGCTTGGCAAAAATCTTGAAGCAATGCTCACTTGAATGCTCGTTCGTTAGAATACTCGATAGAATGTTCTCGTATTTTTCTGTAATGTAACATTCGCGCGAATGCTCAATACAAGTGAATGCTCAAGTCTATCAGCACCTTTAAAACAATTTGAGCTGTTGAATTAGGAATTAACGTTGTTATTCCCAAAACCGTTTCGTTGACAATTGAGATGTTATTTCAAGAAATATTTGTTTTTGAAACGTTCAATGAGTGTTATTGTTTCCTTAAGTTTGTTTGTTTAAATCTATTGTTTTTGGGCTGTGAATTCAATAGATTTTAATGACTCTTGAGGTGTCAAGGTTACCATTTGATTACAGACGTACAATTATCTACGTATACTATTTTTTATTATTAGAGTTTATTTATTTGGTCGAATGCGCAAATAATTGAGATAAATTTTATTACTAAACGAAACGTACGATGTACACAACTCGTCTTATTTGCATTAAATTTTAAACCTAGTTTAACAAAACCTAGTGGTGTACTTAAAGCGGATTGTAAAATTGTAAAACCTGGTTTTGTGCTAAACCAGACTAAAAATGCAACGCAAATAAAGCAGATAATGTCTTAGCACGGGAAGTGCGTACGCATTATGTAATTGAGATGAAGTCAAACAAAAAAAGCAGTTCACGATATCAAAGATTTCTTTGAAATTATACCAGTCAACTAACCTTCAAAAAATACAATGAAAAAACTTAATCCTTTTTTGAAAAATATACTTTAAAACACAAAATAAGAGAGATAAAGTACAAAATCCGTAAAGGCAGTCCGGTCTTACTTCTTAACGTTTATTTTAGAGAGCACTCGGAATATTTAATTCATTGAAAGCCACACAAAGAGCCGTCAGAATCTCGCTCTACCAACTATACATTAACGTAAATCCGGATTGGAGATAGAAAAATAGATTAAAGTTTCCAAATTAAGGTTGATATAGGATTTAAAGTGGCCAGTATTAAATTATTTTTAAGATTTAAATTTGATTTTTAAATGGTACGTATTCATTTGTTTAAAAAGTATCTAAATTACGTAGAATCTGACTGTAGGCTTAGGCCTCTTTTTCAAATATGATGATATTAGCACAGCGAAAATAGGCGTGATCACACTCTTGCCTTATATCATTGTAAAACAGAAATTGCTGAACCTAAGTATGGAAGCTAGGACCTCAGCTTTGCAGATGGAACTCCCTGCCAGCTTCTCTGTTACTTGAAACATGCAATCTGGGTCTTTTTAAGTCGCGAGTGAATAGACCTTCTAGGCGAGCATGCTCCATCTTAACCTGTATCATCGCTTTCCATCAAGCAAGTTACAGTTAAGTGCAAGCCTATTCTTGGTAAAAAAAGCCGCTCTGATAAAATAACTAAGTATAAAATAAGTTACAAATTTTATAAATAGCAATCATTAATATATATTTTTTCACTACAAAAACACTATACTAATATAAATTAAAGATAGCTAAGGGTAGTGTGATATGGTCACTTCTTAGACACACGATCCATCTTCGGCTAACTTCGTATAATCCGAGAGGAGATCGGGCCAATTTGTCTTTCGTTAAGATATTACCGGCAGCCAACATATTTCACTGCGAGGGTACTTATTAATGGATACAACGGACATTATCATTTATATTTTATTCTAGGTATCGGGTAGCTGTAATATATTAGACGGTATACGGAGTAGCCCAAATAGAATGGTCAGTGGGGGGAAGTCTGAAACAATAAAAGATACAAAAATCTGTTTTTAGAAACCATGTCATCGATTTTAGTAAAAATAAAACACTGCATTCATAATTAGAAATAATGAATATTAAATTTTTCAAAACTTCCAGGTTCGATTCCCGGAGTAATGAATAGTTTTTTCCAAAATCTATGAATGCAGTTTTTATTTTTACTAAAATCGATGACATGGTTCCTAAGGTCAAATCTTTGTATCTCATAGTTTTATAATTCCCCCCACTGACCGTTCTATTTGGGCCACCCTGTACTCACAATATCAAAACGGATTTATACTCTACACTTATAATGCAAGTAAAACCGTGAAACACAACTTCTTACATATACAGTTTTATATCATTTAAATATGTCCACCAACTCGTATTACGAGTGCATTCCAAAGGCTTCACACGAGGAAACCTGCCAACATCAAATCTAAACATTTCCCCGCATAGTTCAATATACCGGGACAGTGGGCTAAGAAATTCCCATAACATGGCTGCTCCCGTTAATTACTTACACAAGTTTTAATAGCGCTGAGAGATGGTATTATGTTCCACGATATCAAAGTATTTGTCCAACTTATTATTGTTTTATCATTGTAGTTTTAAGGGTGGCGCTCAATACGCCGGCGGGAGCAGAATGTGTCTTTTATCTTTCACTGGCAGCACCCACAGTTTCACCCGCATAGATCCTGCTCCCGTGAGAATATGGAGATATAATTTCCCCTTGAATCATTCTATCTATTAAAAGAACCGCATCAAAATCTGTTGCGTAGTTTTAAAGATCTAAGCAAACATAGGGACAGATAGCGGGAAAAGACTTTATTTTATACTATGTAATGATAGCGTTTGGTTAAGCATTTTAACTTTACTTGTGTTGCAATAGATTCGATAATTAATAAAGCTAAGTTGTTGAGTCGTAAAGTATGTACTGTATCGTATAGTTTTTTCTTATTGTATGTACTCGCAGACCTTTCTACATTGGATAGACTAACTAGACTTTACTACACTAGACTAAGCACTTTTACACGGCCGAAAAGTAAATGTTTTCACGATAAGTCCCGCGTATTAATATAACAATATGTTTTTAACTGGCTGTGCCCCACGGTTTCACCCGCGTAGTTCCCGATCCCGGGATAAAACATAGCCTATGTTCTTTCCCGGATCATAAGCTACCCCTGTACAAAATTTCAAGTCTATCGGTTCAGTAGTTTAGCCGTGAAAAGGTAACAGACAGACAGACAGATAGACAGACAAAGTTACTTTCGCATTTATAATATTAGTAGGGATTAAAATAGTTTATTAAACACTTCAATGTTCTGGGAATTTTGAAGCGTTAATTAATTTTCAATCCTATTTCAACGCGCACTAAGCTCATAATCCTTTCGCAAAATCCGTATAAGATAATCAGCGTAGCGTTCTAATGTACGCCTGTCTTAATATTACGAATATTTGTTCACGAAACATGAAACTATTTGTTTCTCTTTAGGTATCAAATTTCAAGGAATAGTACTTGAAAACTTTTCTTTGATACAACGATCTTGTTAGCAAACAAAATAATTTTGAATTTACTTTTAGAAGAACAATAAAGCCTAATTTTCAACTTCGAAAACAATGTAAGTATGAAGTATATAAAATATGTAATAACTTATTATAATCAATCAGTCTATGTTCTTCTTAGCAACTGATGCCTATTCGTTTGATACCTGACTGACATAGTGATCTATCAACGCACATCCCAAACCAGGGCGGATCGGGCTGAAATTTGGCATGCACGTAGATGTTATGACGTAGGAATCCGCTGAGAGAGGATTTTTAGAAATCCCTCCCTAGGGGGAGAAAAGGAAATACCCAAATTCTGCCGGAAGTCATTATTACACGCGGACGAAGTCGGGGCGCTGCTAGTGTATCATAAACTACACACCTTTATCACAGACACACACACACACACACCTAGACCGAGACAAACATTTACGAATCCTATGAAAAAGTATCCCAAGTCCTTGATGCTTTTGACAACTTGTAAACAAATTTTTCATAAGGATTGCCAAGTTATTAAAACTTGAAAGTTTAACAAACTCAATTTCGTAATCATAATATTCAGAGTTAATATTAAGGACGACCCAAGTGACCCAGTCACACGGAGTGCCAAAGGGTCGCGGATTCGACTTCCTCGCGAGGTAAATATTTGTGTAATTCAATTGTTTATCTCTTATAAACTTAGGTCAGTAACATGAAGACAATAAAGTGATTTATCTAAATATAAGATACTAGCAGCGCCCCGCGGTTTCACCCGCGTAGTTCCCGTTCCCGTGCGAATTTCGGGATAAAAGTATCCTATGTTCTTTCCCAGACCATAAACTACCCCTGTACCAACTTTCAAGTCAATCGGTTCAGTAGTTTAGCCGTGAAAAGGTAACAGACAGACAGATAGACAGAGTTACTTTCTCATTTATAATATTATAGTTAGGATTAGGATTTTGTCACAAATGAAACAATGCGTAATATTAAAATACTCTCAATATAAGTCAAATATTAATATCCACGCTCGCGACACGACATAACGCAAAAAGTTGCGACTTGGTCTCGTATTCTAGCAACGTTAGAGAGCAAAAACGAAAAAAAACTAAAGAGATGCCTCGTTGGACGTAATCGCATCACATTGCTTGTGGGCTACAGCTTCAGTCTATAAAGTATTATGTTTATGTAGTTTTATAATATGAATTCTAGCTTCTAGATACTTAATGTATAGTGTCTGTGGTGCTCTAAATACTTAGATACTTAATGTATAGTGTCTGTGGTGCTCTAAATACTTAGATACTTAATGTATAGTGTCTGTGGTGCTCTAAATACTTAGATACTTAATGTATTGTGTCTGTGGCGCAGGATATGTCCCACTTACTGTCGTGCCCACTGTGCCCTTACACCTGCACGCAAGAAGACCTGATGAAGGCAACTAGCGCTGGTGTAGGCGTATCTGGATTTTGGTCCCAGAACATTTATAACATAACATAACCATTCACTACATCATCTCATTATAGTAACTGACCCCTAACTTAGCTCGAAGTTTGTATCTACAGTATCAGAAACTACGCACACACTCATTCACACACACACCCAGACCGAGACAAACATTTGTGGTTCACACAAATATTTACTCCGCACGGGAATCGAACCCGCAACCTTACGGATGGCAGTCCGGCATGGTGACCACTCTGCCATCGAGGTCAGACGATTTAGCTTCAGGTTTATCCTTTTTTGTGACCATTGACACGCAAGAAAAAGAAGATACTTTGTTATTTAATAGTTGAGATATGTTCTCGTTCTAGTTGGTTCAAAGCAGTGCCTCTGGTCCTGGCTTGAAATCTCAGCTGAGGTGAAACCTTTAAACCTGTGTTATGGGTTTCCCGACCTCCATAACTATTATATGGAGATGAAGAGACCCAGAGCACAGATTATTTAGGTTCTTTCTTCCTTATCTTCCTTATTTAGGCTCCCATCTCCCAATTTTATTATTAAACGAAACGTACGACATTATATACAGGGTTATTGGTTAAGTCGACCTACTCCCGTCAAGGGCGTGTAGTTTACATCGTTTCCGACTAATTTCACCATGAAACACCCTACCCTAAACCTAACCGTTTAAGAGATATTTCAATTTATTTGTTTTTATAAAAATCACCGGATCTTCGGCTATAAGCTTGGATATTTTCAAATGGGCATGTCTTATTATTACTATTACTTGATTTTTACGTTTATAATAAGGTGCTTTGTGACCCCAATAACCAATATTGTACCTAAAATAAATAAATAAGTAGTTGTAGACGATTAAAACTTTAAAAAAATAATAATAATCGGAAAGTTTATTTTTCTTTCAAGGATATCTAGAAAAAAAGATATGGCACCTGTTTGGCAGATATGCCTAAAAATATCTACGTTTCATCGGCTATCCAACGAGCTATAACAACCTAGGGTTTTATCGAAATTTTGTACAAAACATGTAGTTTTATAGGCTACCGGGGAGGTAAAATAAAACAATAGGTCAGCATACAGAACAAGTTACTAAACTTATTAAACTTTTAAGTGCTACACACACCATTTTTGAGTCTAAATTTCATGTTTGACATATCGGCCCCTGCATTGCACACATCTTCGCATTATTTTGCGAAGACCAGTTTTCACTACACCAGTAGTTAATTTTATTCTTATTTCATTGGCCGCATTAATGATTCTGTCTCTCAGTACTTTAATTGATGTAATTGGGTTGAGCTTACTGTACATGAGACTCTTTATTTACCCCCACTCATAAAAATCCATGGGGGTTAAGTCCGGACTTCTGGCTGGCCAGGGTATAGGCCCACTTCGTCCAATCCATTTGTTTGGATAAAACTTCTCCTGAAATGGGCAGGGCAGCCATCATGCTGAAACCACATGTCTTGAATAAGATTGAGTAGCAAATCATCAAATAGGTCATTTAAGTCTTCTCGCAGGAAATTTTCATAGTTTTTCCCATTTAAATTGTCGGGGAGAAAGTAAGGCCCAATTGAATGATTGGAAATAATGCCCATCCACACATTCAGGCAAATCGATTGGACGAAGTGGGCCCATATCCTGGTCAGCCAGAAGTCTGGACTTAACCCTCATGGATTTTTGCGTGGGGGTACATAAAGAGTCTCGTGTACAGTGAGCCCAACCCAATTTCATCAATTGCAGTACTGAGAGACAGAATCATTAATGCGGCCAATGAAATAAGAACAAAATTAACTACTGGTGTAGTGAAAACTGGTCTTCGTAAAATAATGCGAAGATGTGTGCAATGCAGGGGCCGATATGTCAAACATGAAATTTAGACTCAAAAATGGTGTGTGTAGTACTTAAAAGTTTAATAAGTTTAGTAACTTGTTCTGTATGCTGACCTATTGTTTTATTTAACCTCCCCGGTAGCCTATAAAACTACATGTTTTGTACAAAATTTCGATAAAACCCTAGGTTGTTATAGCTCGTTGGATAGCCGATGAAACGTAGATATTTTTAGGCATATCTGCCAAACAGGTGCCATATCTTTTTTTCTAGATATCCATGAAAGAAAAATAAACTTTCCGATTATTATTATTTTTTAAAAGTTTCAATCGTCTACAACTACTTATTTATTTATTTTAGGTACAATATTGGTTATTGGGGTCACAAAGCACCTTATTATAAACGTAAAAATCAAGTAATAGTAATAATAAGACATGCGCATTTGAAAATATCCAAGCTTATAGCCGAAGATCCGGTGATTTTTATAAAAACAAATAAATTGAAATATCTCTTAAACGGTTAGGTTTAGGGTAGGGTGTTTCATGGTGAAATTAGTCGGAAACGATGTAAACTACACGCCCTTGACGGGAATAGGTCGACTTAACCAATAACCCTGTATATGTAAAACTACGGGATATTAGTACGTATTTATAGTACTTATACTATATACTAGTCGAGGGATTCGACTTAAAAAGATACGTACTAAAATCCCGTAGTTATACATACATATATCTCCCAATTTATGTGAAAAATCAATTATTGAGTCACAAACTTTTCTGTGCCGGTGACAGCGTCGCTGTAATCGCATCTTTTGGTTGTCAGTTTATTGAATATGTATCCAAATGATATTAGAGATCAAAATGACAATGGTAGCTTCCAATTTTGGCCGCCTAGGAAAAGATTGTGGCTCAATACACGGTTAAAACTGCGATATAGGCAGGCAGTAGTCCCACCGTGGGCGAGTGAGCAATGAACTAGAGTGGCGAGTCTCTCGAAAAAAAAAGGACAGTGAATGTACATTCCGTGTAAACAAAAGAGATGCACATATTATTTATAGTTACTCGCCTGTTCACACCGCGCCGGCGAGTAACTATTAGTATTTGATAAACATACAGCGAAAAAAGTTTTGAATTTGCTTTCTTTTGATACTTACAAGACTGTAGTACATTACTCTGTAACTTAGTTAACATACTAAACGGTGTAATAAATACATGCATTTGCATATCACTGGCATGGAAATGTTCGTTTCGAATACCAACATAAATACAACGCCTACACAGTACTTCTATTTACCAAATATTTAAATAATAATGAGGTTATACAATAAAGAGTATATTATATCTTTGGTTGTAAATAAACGTGTTATTGATCTGTTTAACTATCTGTGTATGAATGAGTGTAAAGAGAGAAGGGACTTTTCGATTCACATCGACTTTATCATGGAGATTACTATAATATAACCCGATTTTTTGTAATAGGTATATCAAAGTTTGTTTGTATGGATGTTTGTTAATTTTTCCAGTAAACACAACTGAATCTGTTCAGGTGAAATATGATTTAGATGAGAACATTCTCCTTTATTAACTACTAGCGGCCCGCCCCGGCTTCGCACGGGTCCAATTTTCCCGTTGATTTTCCGTGTTTTTTTTACATAAGAACCTTCTCCTAATAATAACAAATACAACAAAAAAATAGTGAAATCAGCCATTCACGTGTGATGCCGTGACCAAGGAAAACGGGTTTCATTTTTATATATAAGTATAGATTATCAGAGTCGAAAAAAATCCAATCAATTTATTAATAAGTTTTATTTAAAGTAAGATAACTTGATAGATTTAATAACTCAATTTTTTTTGTCCTTCGAACCGGGTTTAAACCAGTAAGCTACGTTATAATCTTACTAATATTATAAAGTCGAATGTTTGCGAGTGTGGATGTTTAGATGTGTGGATGTTTGTTCCTCTTTCACGAAAAAACTACTGAATGCATTTCAATGAAATTTGGTACAGATGTTCCTCATACCTCGGAATAACACATAGGATATATTTAAAACTACGCAATGGATTTTGATGCAGATAGAATTTAATTATTAATAGATAGAGTATTTTAAATTATTAATAGATAGAGTAATTCAGTGGATTTTTTTTAACATCAGTTTTATCCCTAAATTCCAACGGGATAAGGTTCCACGCGGGTAAAACCGACTAGTATCAAATAATATAACAAATCAAAAGTCTTCTTTAAAAACCTCTTCATTATAGAAACCAAATACCACGTCCCTCAACGACTTTTATACTTAAAAAATCCAATCACAAAATTCCTCCAAACTCCCAGATAATGAGGGACGTCTATTTACCAACTATTTACATAACAGATCCTACATAACATTATGTATTCAGTAGAACTCCGAAGTAACAAACTTCACTAACTGTGGGACAAGTTTTAACTCTGTGACGTAAAATTTACGAGAAGTTACGTAAGAAGTGAATGTTCAGTTTTGATAGTTAAATATTATTCTACAAGTAAAGCCCCGCGGTTTCAATCGCTCCCAAAAGAATGTATTTTTTTTTTATTTTATAATTGTACACAGAAACATAATTTACAAAAAAATAAAAGAAGAGAAGGCATGTACAGAGGTTAACTTAACCCTAAAAGAGTTTTCTTCCAGCAAACCTTAGAGGCTAGAGAGAGTAGGTGATTGATGTAGTGTGGGTATAAAGTGTACAAACGAAAGTAGGAAACAATAATAAGAACAAAATGGAAAAGACAGAACAAAATAATCCATAAAAAGTAATATTACCGAAATACATACAAATAATATAAATAGATACCTACATAAAATAAGACTAAAAAATACATGTATAGTTATTGATAAACTTAATATATACAATATATATATATACATATATAAATATATATAATATATACAGATAAAAATATATTAATATAAATACTAACATACATTTTATAAGGATAGAAAATGCTCTTTTACTTTTCTCTTAAAGACAGCAAGAGAAGGACTAGCACGGATTTCGTGTGGAAGAGAGTTCCACAGATTAACGGCATGCACAGTGAATGAGCCACTGTATCGACTGGAAGAATGAGAAGGAGTTTTGAGTAAGAGGGATTTAGATGTTCTGCAAGGAGCACCACGAGGGACAAGGAATTCAAAACGGTCACTAAGGTAGGAAGGGAATAGAGGATTGTAAAGGGTATTAAAGAGAAAGGACAGGACATGTAGATCCCTCCGTCTTCGGATAGGAAGCCATTTCAATTCACTTCTGTATTCCGAAACGTGGTCAAATTTGCGAAGACCGAAGATAAACCGAATGTATAAATTTTGAAGTCGCTCAAGTTTGTTAAGAAGTTCCTCAGTAAGGTCAAGGAAACACACGTCTGCATAGTCAAGAAGAGGGAGTAATAGGGTGTGAGCAAGCGTGACTTTAGTATTATGTGGTAGAAAATTTTGAAGACGCCTTAGGTTATGAATGGAGTAATTGACCCTCTTGCTAATCATATTCACATGTGACACCCAAGACCAGTTAGAATCAAGAATGACACCTAAGTTTTTGGCATTCAAGGAGTAACAAATCGGCTCACCAGCAAAAAATATAGAAGGAGGAGGAGAATGTGAAATTGAACGCAGCAAGTAAGGACTACCGAAAATTAAAGCCTGAGACTTGGAAGGATTGACCAACAGACCGAAGGCATCAGCCCAAGAATTAATGTTAGAGAGGTCCTGGTTGATTTGATCAATACCATTCGAAATCTCATGAACTTTAAAATGACGATAAATCTGAAGATCATCAGCATAGAGATGAAATTGGGAGGAGATTACATTCGTGATAGAGTTAATGAAAATTGCAAAGAGAAGGGGAGAGAGGACACCGCCTTGAGGTACACCCGCCAGTATATCACACCAATCAGAGTAAGACTCGTCAAGGCGAACACACTGGGAGCGACCTGAAAGATATGAAGAGAACCAGGATGACACCGAGAGAGACACGTTAAGCGAGGAAAGGATGGAAATTAAAATATCATGATCTACAGAGTTAAAGGCGCTGCTGAAGTCAAGAAGAACAAGGACAGTAAGCTGTTGGTTCTCCATAGCCCAGCGAATATCGTCGGTAACTTTAGTAAGCGCGCTAACTGTACTATGACCAGGGCGAAAACCGGACTGGTACGGACTTAGCAGGCTATGAGAAGAGAGGAAGAGGGAGAATTGCTTATGCACGACGTGTTCTAGTATTTTGGATAGGACGGGTAGGATAGAAATGGGACGAAACTGTGTGACATCAGTGGGGTTGGGAACTTTGGGAAGAGGAATTATATAGGCTTTCTTCCAAGCAGAGGGAAAAGAGCTAGTATTCAAAGAGAAGTTAATAATATGAGTGATAGCAGAAAGAAGCTCACAAGAGAGAAGCTGAATCATTTGGGCGTGAATGTTATCTGAGCCAACAGCTTTCGAAGAAATAGTGAAAGTGATGAACTCCCAAAGATATTGATGATTACTTTAGGACAGATAACGCATCTTCATCATCATCATCATCAACAGTCTGTATTAGTCCACTGTATATGTATATAGGCCTCTCCCAATTCGATAACGCATCTGATGATGTTAAAACAGTGGTAGAGATAAAAGCATCTTCGTCACGCTTGCCTGCGTGTTGGTGATTTCAAACTCGAATCATGGTTGAATTACGAACATGTGTCGACACTTCTTTTGTAACGTAAGTGAAGAGTACAGCTAGTTATTGAGTTCAATCGAAAAAGAGGTTAAGTATACTAAACTGTACTTAAATAAAAATGATATTATTCTTATTTCAAAGTTTCAAATCAGCCCAAAAAGTTCCCTAGAACCAGATTCACAAAGTGTTCTGATTTCAAAAACATAATTACATAAGTAAACACAAAATTAAACCCTTCCACAGATAACTCTTATTTTTCTTGTGATTATACGATGCGGGTACACAGGTAATTTACTTTACCGTAGAGACCTTCTATTTCTTAGGTCACGAACCGACCCACTTCAATCTGAAACGACCTTATCACAACCCAATAAAGCCCATAATTGCAAATCAAATTGCGGAAACTTGGCAATAAATAAATCGGAAGCTTTATTCCCCGTGAATAAGGTCGAAATTATGAACGATTTTTTGCTAATTTGAACGTGGAAATGAGAAGAAATTATCGTTTTAATTGCTTTTATTTAAATAATACATCTTGCGCAAATGTCACACATCAGTTATTATAACAATATAAGTACATTAATATATATAAAAAAAAAACATTTATATGTATATGTTTTATCTATTTTTATTATGCCACAAACTTATCTGTTCCGGTGATAGCGTCGCTGTAATCGCATTTTTTGTTGCCAGTCTATTAAAAATGTATACAAAATTACATTGACAGTATTAGTTCCGATTTTGGCCGCCGGCGGCGCCCGGGGCAGATACGTTTGTGCCTAGCTACGAAATGACAAAGCGAAGACTACGAAATTACTACGTACGTAGCGCTACGAGCATATCATATTGGTATGGCTACGATGCATCTACGGTGATGTTACGATATGTTACGTTTTTATAATGGAAACCATCACTTTTTTCATTCAAATACATAATTATACTATCAACAACTGGGATGTACTACACTTTGGTAGTTAACTCAGTCTTATAGGTCGATACTTTAATTTAACGTACTAGCTGCGCCCTGCGGCTTAACCCGCGTTAGCTCCCGTTCTATTGGTACATAATATTTTTCAATCAAAACCAGTATTTCTTAAAATTCAGCTGTATAATATAAACTAAGACGAAAAGGAAATAAACCAATATTGTCATACAGTATCAAAATATCCCAGACACATATGGCCTACAACGTGAAAGTCGAAAGTAAAATATACTTTAACAAGATTCGTATACAAAGAAGTTCAAACTTCTAAACATTTTGCGGTTATAGAGCTTTAATAAACATCGTCTCGATTCAAGTTTACTGTTATGTCAACTTTACGAGTTTATACCGAAATTAAAGTTTTATGTGTTGTTGACTTATGAGCTAGTATATTGTTTAGGTCTTGTGTGTTTTAGGACTTAGGTTCTTTCCATTGGTGTTGTTTGGAAATAGCTCTGCAAATCTTCCTTTCATCATCATCATCAGCTTATTTATGGTTTGTTAGACGGTTTCCGCGAAATCGTTTTACGTGCATTACTTTCAGCATTCACGTTTTTCCTCGGTCTCTTTGTTTTATGTATATCCATTGAGGGTACGCTCGAATCTTAATACGAGACTACTAGGTAGTGTTTAACGTGAAATTTTATATACTTAGATGGATGAATGTTTGAAAATTTTCGTTTTTTCACGTAAAAAATAATGAACCACCTTTTAGCCAGCAATAATAAATATAGGATACTTTTTAATTTTATACCAAAATTCTTAACGGGAGTGAGTTTCAAGCGAGTAGGACCGCGGGCACAGCTAGTCTATAATCTAATATTATATATTTTTCAACACACTTGCTCATAAAGGGGCTCTTATTTGTGCAAAAACAGTTGAATAATGACACGTTTTATTCACTAGTGAGTTATAGATTGTTTTTTTAAATTGCTTTCATTTTAAAAAAGTTTCGATACCAAAAAAATTGTTACATACATTTTAAAAACAAACTTCAACTATGTTTCCTTACTTTTGGTAGGTCTATGGTCGATTCCATTCATTCATTCATTCGATTTTTTTTTTCATCACCATTGTTGTGTTGGATGCGCGCGAATAGAAAAACTGTTTATTTATTAGCGAAAAATGATAATTTCTTCGCAAATGTGTTGAAAAACGTTGTATGGTACACGCGTACGTATTGATGATTACTATCCTCGGCTATCTTTAGACCAATAGACTCAATAGCGCCTCGGAAGTAATCACCAACTTACCTCGCTTGTACCATAAATAACTATTATTATTATGCCTTTAAAAGGTGAAGACCAAAATAGAAATATCTTTCTTTTAAGTAGATTCTTGACAAAATATGATGCCGCAAACACAACATAAACAAGAATTTCACCAACCATGGTATAAATAAAGCACAGCCCACAAGAGGTTTCTCCATTTTGTTTTTTGTAATTCCTTTTGTCACTCGTTACATTTGGATTTGAGAGCGTTCTTAATTTTCACTCCATCAAATTATTAGCGACACAAAAGGAAAGTGGGTTTTTGGTTTTTTCTTACAATTAATGTTTATATACAAAAATGTGTGAACATTTATTTGTTTTTTTTGTATATTTTTAATTTATATTTTATAATATTAGTTATGGTGGAATATTTATTATATAGTTTTTATAGTTAAAAAAATAATTGTTAAGTGTCAGAAAACGTAAAACAAAATATATCCACGATAAAAATCCGTTAAAGTAGTTATATTTCAATGTGTAGTGTTCGTGTAAATCAAAGAAATCAATAATTGTTGAGTATTTAAATAAGTAGTTTAGTAAATCAAAATTGCTACTTAAATTTCAACTACCTAAGCTTAGTTAAAACGTAGATATATACATATATCTTAGCTAAAGGAAAACTTTGAATACCCCTATATATTTTTATAAACCCTGAGCGCTATACCTCTCGCTAAACCACTTTAGAGAAACAGAGGTAACTGAAAAACGACACTGATTGAAACATGTGTGTTCAGTCAGTGTGAAGCCGAGTCACTAGGATTTATTGAGTTTTTTTAATATCATTTCATTTATGTCTAGTTGTTTGAGTAAATTGCAAGAAGCGCAAACCCAGGATTGCTTATGAATCGGAATAACGGAAAATATTGCTTTCGGATAAGCAAAATCTGAAAACGTTTTACAGCGATAAGTGACCCGTAGGTAATCAATTGGCTTTTAAATTCATCCATAAGACTTTGACACAGATCAAAATACTATTATACTAATTTAATATTCGGAATTGGGGGGAAAGTACCTTATTTTATAGTTACGAAACACTGTAGAAATTAAGAACTAAAACTAAATAATTTCCACAAATAAAAAAAGGTTCCAGCCCATTTTCAACGCTTAAAAGATAGCGAAATAGAAGTACGTAGTAATAACAATCGTAGCAAACAAACTTAGTACGAACACACTGGATACGAAACAAATTGCGTCCCAAAACCAAAATGGTGGTCGTGGCTTGGAAATAATGTTACATCCTGTTGTAATAGGACGGTCACATAACTAAGTTGTGTGTTAACCTTAACGGCTTCAGTTTGTCACCGGCGAGAAGCGATAGCGAACATTATAGCTACAAACTTATTTTTATAGTGTTAGAGTAAAACTCTGTTTTTATTCTTACGGTGAAAGAAAACATGAAACCTGTGCACATCTGCGAAGCAATTCTAAGGTTGTGATATTGACACCTGCCCAGACCCCTAAGAGAATCTAAGGTGGTGTGTAGCCAACCAACCCTCACTTGGCCAGCGTGGTTGACTCCTGATTGCCCTAATTCAGGGTAGGCTTGCCCCTAGGTGGTGACATATAACTGTTTTCCTAGTGATTTGAATTCGGGCTGGCTCGCCCGGGGTAGTACCACACTCTCACAGTATACCGGCGTGAAACGGTAGTGAGAGCTACTGGGTTTTGTACGGTGAGTGGGCGTACCGGAGCCTAAACCCCTTCCCCACCAAGTGCGATTTGTTTTTGACATTTCTCTCTTGACGTTCTGTCAAAATCTTACTTCAAACTTTAAGTTTCTTACGATAAAAAAACTTTCGAACTAAAATTCGATTTGCATAAAGGAATACTTTGGTTCCGCCTTTGAGAAGTTCTTTGTGAAGTCAAGAACACATACTTGTATATGTCAAAATCTGTAAATTGCGTTATATGTCAACACCAAGCAACAAAGTGATGAATCCTTTGGCTTTTTATTTATTTCTTTCTTTGTTTGTCTAGTCTCTAAAAAGTATACTTTCCAAGCTTTTATTTTCACTTGCAGTATTTGTAATGCTTTATTTTCATTGTCAATTGTTAGTGACTTACTCCTGTACCCAACAAACACTACCAAGTAGAAAAACCTGTCGTGTTCACTTCATTAACAAAGAAACTAATATAAAAGCGTTAGAACAATCTAAGATGGATTTTCCATGAGAAATGTAGCTTTTCTTAGCAATTTGTAGTCTTAGTAAAGCCAGGTGACATTTCGATTTTACAAGCTTACAATTAGTTTCACCTGTCTCGTTGTCTGTAATCAAATCTTGCAAGCCATTTTTCAACTACTTCTGGTTATCGGATGGAGCTGAAATTGGGAATACTTATGTAAATCCCACAATACAATAAAAACTAAAAAAAGCTTGTTTTTAAAAAGGTTTTTGTTTATATTTATTCTTGTTTTGTAAGTAGATTTAAAGAGTTAAAAAAACAAGGCGTAAACGATAAATAGAACACGAGAATCCAAATTTGACAGGCAGAGTTATTTTTTTATTAAGGAACATCGACAACATGGGTACTTAATCATTTTAAAAGTTAAGTGACAATAACATAGGTTCCGCTACCCTTGTCAATCAAGGATGACCATGATCTTAGAAATAAATTTAATATTGAGGGAAAGAGAAGAAAGAGATCTTCGTTTCTTGAAGGAAAACTGTGTGAAGGATACAGTATAATACATTTGCAATAAGATTTTACGACTTCATTCAATTCAATACAATAAATAGTCGAACACAATGTTCTTTACAAACCCTAATTCGGTACAAAGTACGAGTTATAATACACATTTAAGTCTGCAATAGAATTCTACATACAAACTCCGATATTTGTAAGCTAAAAGTAAATCTTCGATAAATAGGGAAATTCTTATTCATGGGATACATATGTCTCAATAGCAAAACGAAATGAAACGAGAAAATGTACTGTATACGTACATTATACGGAACGGAGACGATTCGACTATAAGTTATACCTCGTTTGCAATGAGATGGTGCGAATTGCTTTTTCCTCTTAATATACGAAGAATAACTATAGTATAAGTAGTCAAACCATGTTCCGGGAGTAGGCTACCTCTAAGAGATTTTTGAAAATTCTGAGGGTAAATTGAAAATTACGCGGGTGAAACCGCGGGGCACAGCTAGTAGTACAATAAAACAAAGTCACTATACCAGTCCATCGCGGTTTTATTTACTAAACACAATGTAATTTACTAGGCATAGATCAATCGACCAAACGTACAATTAGGCTACAAACAGAGCTCTTTATTACAAACCGCTCCCGCCATAGTTTTCGAACTATAACTATAATTCCGAAGTCCTCGAGGCATTAATAAACATAATTAAGAAGGGCGCGCCGCACTCCACCTATACGCTGCACCTTGTTTAAAGTAATATTAAACTTATATCTTTAGGGAATTTTTAATATTTTGGCATTGGGTGTAGGGAATTTCGGTTCAATAATGTCAAGTATATTATACGAAAAATCGGAAACTCGAAATCTATACTAATATTATAAGGAGGAAAGATTTGTTTGTTTGTTTGTTTGTTTGTAATGAATAGGCTCCGAAACTACTGGACCGATTTCAAAAATTCTTTCACTAATGGAAAGCTAATTTATCAGTGCGTGACATAGGCTATATTTTATCCCCGTAATCCCACGGGAACGGGAACTACGCGGGTGAAACCACGGGGAGCTACTAGTAAATAATATACTTGGTAAATATCCCGTTAATCATAATAATTTAAGTGTATTATACGTTTTCTGGTTTTTGATATAATATCATCGACGTCACGTCGTTCTTTTAGCTAATGCTAGTTTCAAGACTAAAAGTTCCGGGTATGATTCCTGGTCAATGTTGTCAATGTTGTTAGTTTCCAAATTTTATTCGAGTTTAATCGATAGAATGCCTAATCTTTCTCAAGTCATCATTGCGTATGGCATTGTGCGAGGATCAGATTTCTATGTCCAGCTTATAGCGGCAGGTATGATCCTATGGACCTCCGATATTCTGCCGGCGAAACACCGAAGCGGGCATTCATTTACCACATGGGACAGGGTCTGGGCAAGTCTTTCTCAAGTAATTATGAGAAACACCGGTGCCTTGCAATTGAATTTAAAGGTACTGTAAAATCAAAGATTAAAATGTAACTACATACTTATACTTTTTAATGATATATAAATATATAAATCATATCGTCTATTACGCGGGAAAAAAAAGGGAGTTATTCCCCATTTTCTCTCTGCATAAACTCCGATAAACTTTTTCGAGAACATTGAAAATTACCCGAAAGTTTTTCTAACAATCCTTTTTCACCAAAAAACTCGCCACAACATATCAAACTAAAACAAAAGTAATATAAACGAATAACCCTGTTCGTGCCATGTTTATTGAAATGGGACGGGCGAAACTTCGAGACTCCGAGACTTTGAGACTTCGAGACTCCGAGACTTAGAGACTTAAAGACTTTGTGACTTCGAGACTTCAAGACTTAGAGACTCCGAGACTTCTAGACTTCAAGACATCGAAACTCCGAAACCCCGATACTTAGAGACCTTGAGACTTCCATATTTAGAGACTACAAGACTTTGAGACTTCGAGAATTAGAGACTTCAAGACTTTGAGTCTTTGAGACTTCGAGACTTCGAGACTTCAAGACTTCAAAACTTCGAGACTTTAAGACTTATTGACTCGTCCTATATTCACTTAAATTTCGAACACCTTTCGATGTCAAGAGAAGATAGATTGCATCGACGTGTTATAGGGTACATGAATATTGTAACGAGTTGATGGATAGTACAGTGATACGATAGATTTGGGAGACATCTTGCCAAATGAAATGGAATACATATGTTATTGTAGCTGTATGATGGTTTCATTCGCGTTGTGATATGACTTTTCCCATTATTCGAGCTGGCAGAGCAGATATTTTTATTGTCTTTAGTAGTTCTTGGTTCTTGGTAATGAACAGCACTAGTTAGCAAATATCTCTTAACTCTACCTTTTAAAGATATTGGTGTAAATTATTTTCTATAATTCTATAGGAATCCTAATTACAGCCTTAGTTGGTGCATTTATTTCATACTTGCAGCGCACCGCGGTTTCACCCGCGTAGTTCCCGTTCCCGTGGGAATTTCGGGATAAAAGATAAGCTACCCCTGTACCAAATTTCAAGTCAATCGGTTCAGTAGTTTAGCCGTGAAAAGGTAACAGACAGACAGAGAGACAGAGTTACTTTCGCATTTATAATATTAAGTTAGGATTAGGATAAATACTGTCAAATTTTAATCTAAACAGGACACAGTAATTTAAATACTATGTACTTTATAAAGTGATACCTATAAGAATGTCAAGTAATCCCAAAGAGTGTAAAAGTAAATGAAAGTTTGACGTCTGCGATGGGAATTCCCATAGGAAAGATGAAGTTGGGAAAACAACTACTTTATCTACAAGTGTATTATATACGTGTTTTCGACACTTCCATACATGTATTTTGGAGTCACTTGGGAAAATCAATTTCCCGTGAACATGGCGCTTGCAGTGTTGAAATATTGAATGTTTGTAACGTAAGTAGTGGGTAAATATCCTGCTTCTGCGAACACCATGTTTTCTTCGGCACTTGAATTATTTTTAAAATTCTACTGTGATTTCGAGTTATTTTCATTGATTTGGTTTAAATTTTACTGACATTCCACCAAATCTGGTTAAACTAACTAATCATTATTGTCAATGTTGTGTACATTTGTTATTGGTAGTCATATAAGAACAAAACCACCTTTATAAAACTTCATATCTGTATGTATATATATGCATATGTATATATATATGCATTACTGTAAATGTACCTTTCTTAAATAAATAAACTGAAAACCAACCCCGAACAAACATGGGATAAAGGTTCGGAAAAGAAGGTTTAAAATTCTACTGTGATTTAGACTACTCTTATATTTATTTAATACTTATTTAAAATTCTACTGATACTTTAAGATGTTCTTTTTTGTTGGAATTTTCTCTACTGCTTCCGCAAGCCGAATTCTTGTTTTTTTAAAGATTCTATGGGAATTTCAAAATGATAAAAGATTAAAGCAAAATCTTGTGTATTACGCGCTTAATTCTCTTTTCTTAATTCTAGAGATCATGAGCCCACGCATTTATAAAATTAAATTAAAAAGTTAAAAAATATATTTATTTAAGTTGAAATTATTGGGGACTGGGCGGGCCACGTAAGTCGTATGGAACCTGAGAAGTGGGCCCACATAACAACAGTATGGGTTCCCGAAGGAGGGCGTCGTCGGGGTCGGCCGAGAAAGCGTTGGCGGGATGATCTCGTCGCCTTCCACAGTAGTTAGTGGGAGGCTGCGAAGGATCGGGAGAGTTGGAGATGTTTGGGGGAGATCTTTGCCCACCAGTGGGACGATGTAGGTTAAAAAAAAAAGTTGAAATTAAAAAAAATATAAGTACTGAAATTCTATCCCTTTTCTAGATAGATCAACGAAAAAGTTTATTTAAATAAATAATACCTTTACCTAAAGATTGTTTTTAAATGAAACTAAATACTGAAAACGTATAAAGTATATTTCAAACTGCTGGAAAGTTTCATGTTACAGAAAATAATGGCACTTCAAAACATTTATTTTTGTTACAGAAACCTTATTTATCGGAGCTAAAAACCTTTTGCCTTTTACGTACTACCCTTAAAATACTCTGGCATCAGTATGATGGTTATTTATAATTATTATAATTATGCACTCATTATAATTATAAAACATCAAATATCTGGAATCAGATAATTTTTATAAATTACTAGCTGTGCCCCGCGGTTTCATACGCGTAGTTCCCGTTCCCGTGGGAATTTTGGGATGAAAAATAGATGTTGGCCGATTCTCAGACCTACTGAATATGCTCACAAAATCTCATGAGAATTGGTCAAGCCGTTTCGGAGGAGTACGGGAACGAACATTGTGACACGAGAATTTTATATATAAGACTAACTGCGCCCCGCGGTTTCACACGCGTAGTTCCCGTTCCCGTTCCCGTAGGAATTTCGGGATGAAAAATAGAAGTTGGCCGATTCTCAAACCTACTGAATATGCTCACAAAATTCGAAGAAAGAAAGAAAGAATCGGTCAAGCCGTTTCGGAGGAGTATGGCAACGAAAACTGTGACACGAGAATTTTATATATTAGATAAAAAAAAAACCTTTTTACAAACTTTTTCATTGGTAAACCTTATTATCATCACTAATATCAATTTCTTCCAGTCAACTTGATTATAAGTACACAAAATTACATACAAATACTAAACTATAATAAAAACTACATAATAATCTGTTGCGTAGTTTAAATGATAAGCACAAATGAACAGACAGAGGGAAGTGACTTTGTTTAACACTATGTGGAGATATCCTTCACAACATAGACAACTAGATATGTCATATGTCATGACAAACAACAGCTGAACTATTTCTCACATTAACCCTCAAACAACGCAACAAGAGACGTGGGGATTTCGTTCACATATGCAACGTCACAACACCATGATTATCACAAAGGGGTAGCTATATAACGTTTAACTGTATCTGTTTGTAGACGCAACAGTTACTGACCAACTAATAATCAACACAGCTCAAACCACTGATTGGATTGGATTGAAATTTGGTACTTTGATAGTTAATGTATCGTAGCGGATGTTAAAAAAAACTTAAGAGGTAAGAAAAAAAGTTACAAAAAGTTCGAAAGAGTTCGCCATAGGTTACCTAACTTTTTAATATTATAAAATAAACGCGATGTTCGAAATTTGAATTAAATAAATAAAATAAATGCGCTGTTCGAAATTTGAAAAAAGTGTCGTTAAAAAGTGTTGGTCTTTATTTTTCCGTCTAGCCCCCCTTGAAAATTGCGAGTTCACGAGATTTATCAATGCAGGTTGCAAGGCACAGCAGGTATTTTATACAGGGTTTCAAAATCTGGGATTCGTGATCCCAAAAAGATCCATATTAAAAGCACGGGGAGTCCATGGTAATGATAATGATGATAAGTCTTTGTAGACAGCTCCTACCAACTGCGACCACGTAAAAGCCCATTATTTTGTAACCAACACAAAGTATATGAAAAAAAAAATGTAAGTACCAAAAGATTTTTTCACGAAATTCGTTTCTTAGAATAAATATTTTTCTTCCTACGTGAACGGCCCGCTAATACTGTTGAAGTAAGTACTTAAAATATATTTGTAGAATAGAGCAAACGAATTCTCCCAAAACATAGGCTTAGATATATCGATTTTTCGCCCACGTAAGCCACTGGAGACTTTTTTAGACGTGAATGTGTATAAAAATATGTGAGCTCTGCTAGGCTAGCATGACTTCGAAAACGCGATAGATACAGAGATTTATTGACATCCAACTGTCAAAATATAATAAATATAGCGGCCATATTTAATTTTATCAAATCGTACTACGCCATATTCATTTGGTCATGCTCGCGAAATCGATATTATTTCCTGCCAGCCTAGCATGACCGTGCGTATCGATAAATGATAAATGATAAAAATTAAATATGGCGGCTATTTCCATCGTATTTATCGTATTTTGACAGTTTGGATAGTGTTTTATCGTTATATCTATCGCGTTTTTGAAGTCATGCTAGCCCGGCTGGTGTCTATATCATTTATCACGCACAGTCATGCTAGGCAGGCTGTAACATTATCAAACAGAGATTTTTCGATATATTTTACCCCTCTAAAATATCCGACATGGGCACGGGGACACCTTTGCTGAAAACCTCTCATTTTTTGACCTTCGACCTGGAATAATGCAAATACAGGAGTGAGGCGCAGTTTTTTTATTTATAATTTTGTTTTGAACAATTTTACTGATTTTAAGCCTGACGTTAATTAATGCACCTCCACTATCATTTTTTGGTCTATCTTGACCGGATTACAGTAACATATACATTTTATGAAAACAGAATTCTGTCCCGAATATCAAATTTTTAATTAATTTTGAATATGGAACCTTGTTCCTAGAGTTTTAAAATTAATATCATAAATTATCTCGAACGTTCGAAATTTAATTAATGTAATTTTATCGAAAGGTTCGGGTAATTTAAAATGTTAACAAAATGCTGTATAAAATATTTAAATTATATCAACCTGAACTCGTATTTTGGAAGGTTAAAATGTTAAAAAAGGTTATTAGAAACTCCAAAAATATTTAACTTCATGTAGATCAGTTAAGCGACGCAAGACGCCGTTTAACAGTGATGGAAGGACCTAAGAGGCTATTAACATAATGAGTCTGTCTATGCTTATTCAAAGATACTTTAAACCCCCGACGCAAAAAGAGGAGTGTTATAAGTTTGACGTGTCTGTGTGTGTATGTGTGTGTGTATCTGTCTGTCTGTGGCATCATAGCTCCCGAACGGATGAACCGATTTAAATTTTGTTTTTTTTTTTTGTATTAAAGTACTCTATCATGTAAATAAAATGTCGTAAAAATTATTGACGACCAATAAAAAAATAGTAGTTTAAAAATTTGTAGTAGAATAACCCGTCTAAATAAATATATTTATTATTAAAATTTTCTCATTAAAAAATCTGTTTATTTACCTTAATTTGTTTGACTTGAACACCTTCCCATAAATCCTTAGAAATATTTAACATCCCATTAAGGAGAATTTATTTGTTAGGTACCTTTCCTTCCTCAAGTCAACGTTAATAAATTATTACTCCACCTTAAATGGATATTTGGTGTTGAGTTCATTCGAATATCTTGGATTTTGTTTATTAAGTACTACGAACTTGGTAAGAATAGATAGAGATGCAATAATGGTACACAATTTAGACTATATTTCATGATTTTTGAGCAAATGAGCAAGACAATAGTTACCATCAGATGACCCTATAGACAGGAAACGAGAAGACATGTCACCTGATGATAGCTATACCATCGGCCCAGTCCCGGATTAACCCTTAAACACGTCTGGGGGGGGCACCAGAAAACACCAGAAGGGGCACCAGAGTGCCCCCAGGGCCGTAGCTGTGCTTGAAATGACAAATACCTTACATAGCGACCTTTTTTTTTTCGTCGTCAAATTCCACTCTAGCTACAGCTCTGGGGGCCCCAAGCTTTAGATTGCTTAGGGCATCATTCTTAATCCGTCACTGCATCGGCCATAGATACTTAGATACCAATATCTCAGAAGAATCACAAATGCGAAACCAGGCTTAAAAGGATACTAAATTAATAGCGTAAGACATTTGCCCTCCATTGAAAATATTATTATAGGTAATTCCTTAACTACTTTCTTCTACTACTTATCGCAAACTCTTATAATATTAATCCCATTAGTCTTTAATAAATAGAAATCACTTCACCAAGAACATTTACTTATTATTTCATAACTTTTTCCCAAAAGTACGTACCAATGTCAAATACTCGCGTGACACATACGGTAGAGTTGTCCAAATTGCCAACTTTAGCCTAGAGCCCAGAGCCGTGATTACAGTGAGCGATTTCGATAATGGATACATGATCGTATAAAGAGCTTTCGAGGAAATACATACTTTAACAAAATATATTTTGATGACATAGTGCTACTTCTGTAAAATATATTTTGATCCGCTAGTGATGTAGTTGGACTTTGGCTTCTGTGAAAATAGTTATGGGTTTGAATCTCGCTCTAGACAAATATTTTTATCACACAATTCTTTGCCTAGAGGAAGGAAATAGATCAAACCTGCTAGTTTAAATTCGGTAATAGTGCATAGACCATAACATAATCATTCACTACATCATCTCATTATAGTAACTGACCCCTAACTAAGTTCGTAACTTGTATCTAGGGTATCAGAAACTACGCACACACTCATTCACACACAAGAAGACAGAAGAATTAAACCTAATTTAAAACATAGCTTTTTACATTTAATGTCACCTTATCATAAAGAGCGATTGCTTCCATACAACCATTAACATATTTCGAGCCATATCTTTATTACAATCCATAAAAATATTTGTCTTATAGCCTTTTCTTCTTATTTCTGCTACAATGGACGGCTTCCAAAGCAGAGAGATTTCTTTCAGACAAGGATAGTCTACACTTCTACACTAATATTATAAAGAGGAAAGATTTGATTGTTTATTTGTATGTTTGTTTGTTTGTAACGAATAGGCACCGAAACTACTGAACCGATTTCAAATATTCTTTCACTAAATTATGGAAAGCTAATTTATCAGTGCGTGACATAGGCTATATTTTATTAACTACGCAGGTGAAACCGCGGGGCGCTACTTGTGTTGTAATAAAATCAAATCAAAAAATTGTTATCCATGATCTGTACAACCACTTATAATCGTCAAAACTTAAACTAAATTGACTGTTAGTTCACTACACACCCACTACTGAGGAGGACATAGACAAAGTTCTTCTAATGCATTTTGTAAAAGTTAAATAAAAGCGTGTGTACCCGTAGAAAGTCGCTAATATAACTAGGATAAGCACGAAGGTAATGAGCAGAAAAAATAATATTTTGCATAATAATTTAAGGTTGTGGAGGTCAGGAGAACTATAATGTATTAAAGTTTATTTTTCGAGAGGCTATGGAGGTTTCCCAGACCTCCATAGCCCACTGCTCTTGTAAAATACCCATCTTAAATATGATTTTAAATGTAGAAGAATGCCTATTTGTCATGCTTTCACGTCTTAAGTACTCAACCAATAATGAAGATATTTAGCATAGACGTTGTCACGGGGAAACGGTACATTTGCCACTTGGGAAATTTCCACGGGTATTACGGTAAATCTGCGGGATATGGCTAGTATAGACATATGTAGATGTCTCTCTTTGCAAAGAGTACTTTTTGCAAAAAAAACTGAGGAGAAACATTTCGTTTTTTGTGACCTTATCAGAAAGTACCTACTGTGAATTTATTCCATTTTAAATAGGTCTATTTAAATGATGAGTTGTCAAACATAATCAATATTTATAAACATTACTCGTAGCAACGCATAAACTGTTCATAATAAGTAGAATTTATTCAATTTCAAGAGAAAATCACAATTCATGCTCATAAAAATATTTCTACTCTTAGAATTCGTTAAAGCAGTAAACCATCTTAAAACAGATGCCTATAAACATATACAGGGTGTGGTCGAAAAGAAACCCATAACGGGAGTAATATAGAGTTACCCCGCAACCTGTGGAATGGGGAGCTGAGCGGAGGACGAGCCAACCTGTTACTCCCGACCAATACCAATTATATTCACACTTTAAATGTCACAGCCAAAACTGGAACACTACGTAGATAATAACCAATTATAACTAACACTCACCCTTCGCATAACACGCAGAGAAAACGATGACGTCTTCATGTTTATTGTTGCTTTATTCACACACAAAGATAAAAAATAAAAGCTTTTTACTCTTAAAACTGATTAATGTTATTAAAAACCACTGTTATTATAAACGACCTTTAGCAGACACTGGTAAACGGATAATTAATTTTATAATATCAAATATATGTATATTATCTCTAAGCGAATTCAAAAACTAATTAGTAAATAAAATTTAATAAAAATATTAAATTTATGAAGGTTATTTATGTATATGACGTTAGCTTGAGGGAGGTATGAAGCGAGTGTTACTCGGGACGGTTTATACGAGACTGATTACTTGCCCCGTAGTTGAAACAGGGTGAAAAGGACACACTGATGTTGCGAAAATACAACAGCGTATGCGCGAAAACCTCACAAATAAAACAGAACTTAAAACTACTGTAATAACGGCTATAATCGCTTGTATAGAAATTGAAAGTTTTACAGGACGCGTATCTGCATCCCATTCTCACTTTCATCTGGTTGGACGGAACTGAGATACAGGATGAATTGAATATATGCCCTTACTGAGTGAGAAAACATTCGATTTATTCGAACGAACGTTTTTGATATGCGTGTCACATCGATTGCTGATGTACTGAGTTACTTTTCGAGGTCTATACTTAAACCGCAATGGATGACTAACGAATTTTCGATCAGATGTTGTCGTTTTATTGAACATACATTGTTGGTATCGGAAAGCCTTCAGAGCAAGTTAGGAGCAATAATTAGGAATAGTATCTCTAACTTTTCCCGTGTCCTGTAGAAACTTAGATTAGCGATAATATACCGTTATTGTTCGTAATTCTAACTTATTTAATTTATTGTTAGTTTATTTGACTTATGTACCTGTGTTTAATTATTTGGAAATATTATTATTTGTTATCACAGTACGGCATGTGTAACTCCTTCACGCTCAATCGGCTCCTCTGATTTGGGTGATATTATTCACATATAAAGTTTGTTACCTGGATTAACATAGGATAAATTTTATCCTCATATCCCACAGGGGCTATAATTAAAACTGAGGGAAATAGCCAATGTAAATTGTCAAGTACTGTAATATAGTAGACATAAAAAAAACATATTCATATAGCGAATTTCCTTCTCAAGTAGTTACTTATATTTCATAAATTTTATTTAGAGAGACGTTTGACCTAGGCCTTTCACAGGCCGATACTTACCTACTTTTACTTTTCATTTCATTCCTAGACCACTTTATCCAAATAAAAGCGAGTAATAGTGAAAAATGAAACGAAACCAGCCAACTAAATTAGGAGAGCAGTTACGAAAGTGGTTTTAATTCTACTGACGGACCGGGGCAGCTTTCAAAGGCTTTTCGGGGAAAAAATTCACAAACAGTTACTAACTCGAGTAAACATTCTGGGAAAATATGTAGCGCGTACGAAATAGTAACAACTCTATTTAAGTTGAATAGAAACTAGAAAACTAAATGTTGTACGCTTTTAGTAATTGGAGTTGCATTTCCTTTATTTGTCGGCTGTTTTCGTTAGTTTGTTTTTCGTATAGGTAATTGTTTGATAAATGTATATATTTCTACTTTATATGCTTTTTATCATACGAGCTATAGGCATTCGAATCTACATATAACACCCCATAGCGTAGTATTACGTATATTTTCTCTCACTGTAGTAAATAATTAGTGAGAGAGATTTCCCGGCAGATCTTCTATATCAATATACATTGTTTGATTTTATTAATATTCAGCCATTTTATCAAACTAAAGATCTTTGTTTAATATCAACCTCGTTTTCATCAAATACCACTAAATACTTAGAGAGCCAATCAGAGCAACAATTCAGAAATAAATCATAATGAAAATAAGACCATTTCAATAACTTCAAACAAAACCATTAAGCAAGACATACTCCCATTCCTTTCTTCACAGTATCATAAGAAATACTCATATTCCTTTTAACAGGCAACGCAAGGATACGTGAAGGTCGTCCTTGTGTTGTGTTCATTGATGTGTAACCGAAGTAATATCGCACGAACTGAGCACCAAGTGACTGCGACACTAATTACCAATTAACATGCCAGCTGAGACGTGAGATTTGTTTAATTTTAACTAGCTTATACTTACCTTACACTTTGTAAGTAGGTTGAGTTTTTGTTTAGAAATTTTAAAACGTTATTAAAAAGTGGTGATTGTTATTTTGTTTTTAGATATCTTTCACAGTTATTGAAAAGTAATTATTCTAAACTAGCTATGTTAGTTTTATGCGCATAGTTTCTGATTCTGAGAGAATTTCGGGATGCAACATAGCCTCTGTTCTTCCCCGGACAATAAGCTACCTCTGTACCAAATTTCAAGTCATTCGTTTCAGTTTAGCCGTGAAAAGGTTACAGACAGACAGACACAGAGAGAGTTACTTTCGCATTTATAATATAAGTAAGGATTATTTTTTTAGAAGTTTCGATACCAGGTTTTAATATTAGAAGTTTCAACACTTTCAGATCCCTTTAAGAAAGTTTTTCATAGTTTACTAAAAATCATCTGAACTTTTTAAATTTAGAATGAGTCGTTATATTAAGTCCAACGTAAAATATGTTCAATTCTGATTTTCTACTGCATTTATAATAGTAAAGTACAGTAAAAGATTTCACTGCATAGCAAATATCTTTCACATTGATGGTTAAATTAATCTTTGGAAATGTCCATTCTAAGAAATCTATATATATAAAAGAAAGTCGTGTTAGTTTCACTATTTATAACTCAAGAACGGTTGAACTTATTTCGCTGAAAATTGTTGGGGAGGTAGCTAAGAACCAGGAGAAGGATATAGGATACTTTTTATCCCGAAATTCCTACGGGAACGGGAACCATGCGAGATAAACCGCGGGGCACAGCTAGTACTTCATAAAAAAGCTACACTTACCGTAATTAATAGGTTATCTAGAAAGCCACAGAGTCTAGCTAGCAATTTATACGAGTACATACAAGATATGGTACAACGATAAATGAAATTGCTACATCATAGTACTTTAAGTTATCACAAAAACTTACAGATCAAATAATATTTAAGATATTTTATGAAAATTAAAAGCGCTGGAAATGCTGATACTTAAAAAGTTTCACAACTCTTATCCACGCAGGATAAAGGCCATACGCAATGATAATGATAACTACATTTTATTTATTTTAACACAGGGATAACAAACAGAAGCACAATCAAATATAAAGCAAAAAGTATGTACAAAATATGGGTAACTGTGCAACCACGTTATCCTCATACTTACAAAAAAATTGAAAGTTACGGTGGCTATGTTCATTCGTTACTTCGTCTAAGTAAGGTTACAATATTGAGTGTAATACAATTGTTAATGTGTAGATCATTAACAGAAGACTAACTTATTTGTATATTTGATCCATAAGTGACGACCTCAATGGCAGAGTGGTCACCATGCTGGACTGCCATCCGTAAGGTTGCGGGTTCGATGCGGTCTGGGTGTGTATATGAATGAGTGTGTGCGTAGTTTCTGATAGCCTAGATACAAGTTTCGAATATAGTTAGGGGTCAGTTACTATAATGAGATGATGTAGTGAATGATTATGTTATGTTATATCGAACCCAAGATCAATCTTATAGTGGTAAGTTTCTATACAAGTTTCAATCAACATTACTTTTGTTCAACAAGCTATCCAATTAGAAACACACAATCAATCAAGTCAAACAAACTAACAAACTTATTCTAGATTCGTCTATTCGTACATACAATAGGCGTAGTACTTCCGAACAATATGCCACCTGCCTCTAGTTAACTGCACGATATTTTGAACCTTAAACAGTTGACCAAAAGGATGATATTAGTGTGAAATAGTGAGTTAGAGAGGTAATAAGGTTGTCACAGACAGACAAGGGTGAACTTGTCATATGAATGGTACGTCCAGCGTCGCTATGCGATTCAACTTGTTATTAGGTAGTCTGCACGGGATAGGGAAAGTTGGAAATATATGGCCGACATTTACCTGGCTAGGTTAGTTTATATTGATTTACGTGAATTTTATAGAAGTAAAACTACTTAAAATGTCTACTAAAACTAAAATAAAAGAAGAATAGTTGTACTCTGGGAGTGGCGATAGAAGTGAAACTTGAACAAAAATACCAATTATGTCAATAACTTAGTAAGAAAATATTTAGATTGAAGAGTCACTTCCAAATAGATATTATTTACTTTCCTATTAATTGATGGGGCGAAATTCCTTTCAAAAAAAGAAAGCTCCTCAAATTATATTGAGTTACATAGATATAATTTTTTTTAATGTTCATAAACATTAAAAAAAATGTTTTTTTTTTTAGTTTGTGACAAGAAAGTTTTGCGTGAATCATTAGATTATCTTGTAACTAACAAACTACGAAAATTACCGAAGGTTAATTTCAACATACTTCTAACTGTAGTATCGTAATAAATCCTCATATTCCTTTCCCAATAAATAAAATAATCAACAAAAAACCGACAACTTTTTAATAAATCAAACTGGCTGATCGGGTTTTCCCCAAAATATTACTTTTCCTTCGCTCACAGAAACCTTATTGAAAAATTCGGTATTATTGATGTAATTTGATAATTTCTCTACCAGGAAAAGGTTAAACGGAATTTATATAAAAATGGCTACACATTTCTTAGTTTAATAACGAATTTCCATTTTTGTAACTCAAGTATTATTTACCAAATTGTGTTTCATTTGTAGGTTAAGGGAAGGTTCATATCTGACGGAACATGCGTCGCGTATTATCGGTCGCGTAACGCCAGAACAGACAAATGAGTGTGTCGATGTGTCGATGTGTCGATGTGTCGATGTGTCGATGTGTCGATGTGTCGATGTGTCGATGTGTCGATGTGTCGATGTGTCGATGTGTCGATGTGTCGATGTGTCGAGTTCAGAACACAAAGGGCACAGGTTTTAAGACGAGAAAAATATTTGAAAATGTATTCGTTATACTTATTAATCAACTGTAAGTACTCTGATACTTTTCTAGATAAGATAAGTCATCAAAGAAATTAATGATTCTATCAGAAGCAGCATCGGCAACGAGTTAATGTAACATTATATTATATTATAGAGAAGTACTTATTTCGTAAAATTAATAAAAATATAACGAACAAAAACCCAATTTCACAAGTTAACAGGCCCTAATTAACCTCAAAGTAAAAGTAAAAATAAATCTTAAGTTTGCTTAGAAATGTTTTGAATGCTCGTTTATATCGAGGGAAAATAAAATACGTTACGGATTATTAAAAGTCACGGTTAAATGTTTACATATATTTGAGTAATTGTAGCTGAACACGAAAGGTTTTCAATGGGAAATTAAATATAGGTATTATATGGATGAAGTTTGAAAGAATAATGTTTGATGGACCATTTTGGTTGCTTTGAACTTTTTTTTACTAATTTGTTAAGTCTTAATAAGTATGTAGAGAAAATTAAATTGGGTACCTTTTGCTTGTACCATTATTGTTATATATTATACTAATCTATTATAAAAAATGTTCTTATCTTCTTGACAATTTCGGTTGTTAACTACCCGAAATCTTCGTTTGAATGTATCTACATTCAAACAAAGATTTCGGAAGATTTCAATCAAAAAATATCTAAATGGATACAGTAGTTTTTGCGTGAAAGAGTAACAAACATCCAAACATACAAACTTTCGCATTAATAATATTATGTAGTAGGATATTTGTAAGGCGACCCGCAATCTGACCGCTTGATTCGGGTCCTTTATAATATACTTACTTCAATATTTTTGGTTAGACTTTTGAGGGCTCTACCCGTACCAACTATCGATGATGTTAATACGACACAACCAGAACCGACGGCTTACCTTCTATATACATATATGTTATTCATTAATGAACATCGATTAGTAAATTATATTATACCAACCTATAACTAATAAATGAATAAGTCGCCTGCGATCACAGTCCATTTAGTTTATTAACTAGTTTAATTAAAACGGGGCGTCACTCGTTGCGAATTCCCTGGTAAATAATTCTAATGGCTGACGGTAATTTTCCCTCTCATCAATTAAACTATCGCAAACAAAGCTAGCTAGACTATTGTTTTATTAATTTATTTGAGTTCTGTATTAATATTGATTATGAACCGGTTATTGCTAGTTCAGTGCTTACTTCTATGTGTATAATTCTACATGTTTTATATGTTCTGCTATGATGATAAATTTAAAGATATAGGTTCGTTTCGGTGGTAGATTTATATTCGACGTTCATAAGTGCCTCATTGAGGTCATAACTGAATAAATTATTTTGACTTTTAATTCCTGCAAAGAATACAAATTTTTGCTCATAAATATGATAGTTTTCGAAGCGAGATTTCGGACTGATGTGGTTTTTATGTAAAGATAATCTAGGATTGGAAAGTGAGATTAACCTCAAAGATTCTTAGAGTAATACCATTAGGCAAAACTAGTGTTAGAAAAAGACGATCACTACCCAAATGAAACCGCGAGATAAAATCTAGTTAATTTCATAAAGATTGTAAAAACAGCACTCTCAAAGACGCTGTGAAAAATCTAAATTTATTTTCGTCAGTAGCAGAAAACCTTTAATGTCCCACTTTGCCAATTGGGCCGGTCCCCTTAATGGTACAGCTTTTTATAGCATGCAAATGGGTGGCCTTATTCACCCTCCCGGGTCCCGGCACAGTAAAGAGTACTAACTCCCGGTTACAAGGTCAGCGGAACATCTGTATTCCTGGTACAGTCGTGCCTTGCACGTGACTCCGGTTTAATTCACTTAAACCACAGATAGTTTAAGGTGCAGATGTGACTTTAAAATGTATTTTTTATTCTTTTTAAATGTTGGTGGATTCTATTCGTAGTTTTTTTTACATAAGCATTCAATACATCATTATTATAGTAACTGACCCCTAACAAAGTTGTATCTAGGGTATCAGAAACTACGCACACACTCATTCACACACACCCAGACTGAGATAAACATTTGTGGTTTACACAAATATTCACCCCGCCGCAACCTTACGGATGGTAGTCCGGCATGGTGACCACTCTGCCATCGAGGTTTATTCAAACAGATCTGTGTTTGAATAAACTACACTAAAAAATAATCACGAAAATATTAATTAATTTAGAGTAAAGGCTCTCTCTGGTTGATGATATTAAAGATAAAAATAGAATACAGCGCAATCACTTGCCCCATACGTGTTATTAATACCGAAGTGATATTTCACCCAAATGTGTTGCTTTATTTCTTCTGGTACTGATAAGAATATTTGTATAAGTAAGTGGGCGGTTTCCTGTAATTAGACCTCTCTATATTTTGGATCGTTTGCGCGTACTACAATATTTTTAGACAAAACTTGGGCTCTCTCCCGTAACGACTATCGACATCGCTACATAGTATAGAACAAAGTCGCCTCCGCGTCTGTCTGTCCATAACAACGGATTACATCGTGGCAAAATCACATCATGGCAAAATAACATCGTGGCAATATCACATCGTGGAAAGATTATACATGTCACACACGTGGCAAGATCACATCGTGGTCAGATCAGATCGTGACAAGAACACATCGTGGCAAGATTATATAAATCACACTCGTGGCAAGATCACATCGTCGTCAGATCACATCGTGGCAAGATCACAATTGTCACACTTGTGGCAATTTCACATCGTGGCAAGATCACATCGTGGCAAGATCACACTCGTGGCAAGATCACATTGTGGCAAGATCACATCGTGGCAAGATCACATTTGTCACACTCGTGGCAAGGTCACATCGTGGCAATTTCACATCGTGGCAATTTTACATCGTGGCAAGATCACATTTGTCACACTCGTGGCAAGATCACATTTGTCACACTCGTGGCAAGATCACATTTGTCACACTCGTGGCAAGATAACATCGTGGCAATTTCACATCGTGGCAAGATCACATTTGTCACACTCGTGGCAAGATCACATCGCGGCAATTTCACATCGTGGCAATTTCACATCGTGGCAAGATCACATTTGTCACACTCGTGGCAAGATCACATTTGTCACACTCGTGGCAAGATCACATTTGTCACACTCGTGGCAAGATCACATTTGTCACACTCGTGGCAAGATAACATCGTGGCAATTTCACATCGTGGCAAGATCACATTTGTCACACTCGTGGCAAGATAACATCCTGGCAATTTCACATCGTGGCAAGATCACATTTGTCACACTCGTGGCAAGATCACATCGCAGCAATTTCACATCGTGGCAATTTCACATCGTGGCAAGATCACATTTGTCACACTTGTGGCAAGATCACATCGTGGCAAGATCACATCGTGGCAAGATCACATCGTGGCAATTTCACATCGTGGCAATTTCACATCGTGGCAATTTCACATCGTGGCAATTTCACATCGTGGCAAGATCACATTTGTCACACTGGTGGCAAGATCACATCGTGACAATATCACATTTGTCACACTCGTGGCAAGATCACATCGCGGCAAGACCCCATCGTGGCAAGATCACATCATGGCAAGATCACATCGTGGCAATTTCACATCGTGGCAAGATCACATCGTGGCAAGATCACATCGTGGCAAGATCACATTTGTCACGTTCGTTGCAAGATCACATCGTGGCAATTTCACATCGTGGCAATTTCACATTGTGGCAATTTCACATCGTGGCAATATCACATCGTGGCAATTTCAAATCGTGGCAATTTCACATTTGTCACACTCGTGGCAAGATCACATCGTGGCAATTTCACACCGTGGCAAGATCACATTTGTCACACTTGTGGCAAGATCTCATTGTGGCAATTTCACATCGTGGCCAGATCACATTTGTCACACTTGTGGCAAGATCACATCGTGGCAATTTCACATCGTGGCAAGATCACATTTGTCACACTTGTGGCAAGATCACATCGTGGCAATTTCAGATCGTGGCAAGATCACACTCGTGGCAAGATCACATCGTGGCAAGATCACATCGTGGCAAGATCACATCGTGACAAGATCACATCGTGGCAATTTCACATCGTGACAAGATCACATTTGTCACACTCGTGGCAAGATCACATCGTGGCAATTTCACATCGTGGCTATTTAACATCGTGGCAAGATCACATTTGTCACACTCGTGGCAAAATCACATCGTGGCAATTTCAGATCGTGGAAATTTCACATCGTGACAAGATCACATTTGTCACACTCGTGGCAAAATCACATCGTGGCAAGATCACATCATGGCAAGATCACATCGTGGCAATATCACATCGTGGCAAGATCACATCGTGGCAAGATCACATTTGTCACGTTCGTTGCAAGATCACATCGTGGCAATTTCACATTTGTCACACTCGTGGCAAGATCACATCGTGGCAATTTCACAACGTGGCAAGATCACATTTGTCAAACTTGTGGCAAGATCACATCGTGGCAATTTCACATCGTGGCAAGATCACACTCGTGGCAAGATCACATCGTGGCTAGATTACATCGTGGCAAGATATCATCGTGGCAAGATCACATCGTGGCAAGATCACATCGTGGCAATTTCACATCGTGGCAATTTCACATCGTGGCAATTTCACATCGTGGCAAGATCACATTTGTCACACTGGTGGCAAGATCACATCGTGACAATATCACATTTGTCACACTCGTGGCAAGATCACATCGCGGCAAGACCCCATCGTGGCAAGATCACATCATGGCAAGATCACATCGTGGCAATTTCACATCGTGGCAAGATCACATCGTGGCAAGATCACATCGTGGCAAGATCACATTTGTCACGTTCGTTGCAAGATCACATCGTGGCAATTTCACATCGTGGCAATTTCACATTGTGGCAATTTCACATCGTGGCAATATCACATCGTGGCAATTTCAAATCGTGGCAATTTCACATTTGTCACACTCGTGGCAAGATCACATCGTGGCAATTTCACACCGTGGCAAGATCACATTTGTCACACTTGTGGCAAGATCTCATTGTGGCAATTTCACATCGTGGCCAGATCACATTTGTCACACTTGTGGCAAGATCACATCGTGGCAATTTCACATCGTGGCAAGATCACATTTGTCACACTTGTGGCAAGATCACATCGTGGCAATTTCAGATCGTGGCAAGATCACACTCGTGGCAAGATCACATCGTGGCAAGATCACATCGTGGCAAGATCACATCGTGGCAAGATCACATCGTGGCAATTTCACATCGTGACAAGATCACATTTGTCACACTCGTGGCAAGATCACATCGTGGCAATTTCACATCGTGGCTATTTAACATCGTGGCAAGATCACATTTGTCACACTCGTGGCAAAATCACATCGTGGCAATTTCAGATCGTGGAAATTTCACATCGTGACAAGATCACATTTGTCACACTCGTGGCAAAATCACATCGTGGCAAGATCACATCATGGCAAGATCACATCGTGGCAATATCACATCGTGGCAAGATCACATCGTGGCAAGATCACATTTGTCACGTTCGTTGCAAGATCACATCGTGGCAATTTCACATTTGTCACACTCGTGGCAAGATCACATCGTGGCAATTTCACAACGTGGCAAGATCACATTTGTCAAACTTGTGGCAAGATCACATCGTGGCAATTTCACATCGTGGCAAGATCACACTCGTGGCAAGATCACATCGTGGCTAGATTACATCGTGGCAAGATATCATCGTGGCAAGATTACATTTGTCACACTCGTTGCAAGATCACATCGTGGCAATTTCACATCGTGGCAATTTCACATTTGTCACACTCGTGGCAAGATCACATCGTGGCAAGATCACACCATGGCAAGATCACATCGTGGCAAGATCACATAGTGGCAAGATCACATCGTGGCCATTTCACTTCGTAGCAAGATCACATTTGTCACACTTGTGGCAAGATCACATCGTGGCAATTTCACATCGTGGCAAGATCATATTTGTCACAAGATCACATTTGTCACACTCATGGCAAGATCATATCGTGGCAATTTCACATCGTGGCAATTTCACATCGTGTCAAGATCACATTTGTCACACTCGTGGCAAGATCATATCGTGGCAAGATCACATCATGGCAAGATCACATCGTGGCAATTTCACCTCGTGGCAATTTCACATCGTGGCAAGATCACATTTGTCACTCTCGTGGCAATATCACATCGTGGCAAGATCACATCATGGCAAGATCACATCGTGGCAATTTCACCTCGTGGCAATTTCACATCGTGGCAAGATCACATTTGTCACACTCGTGGCAAGATCACATCGTGGCAATTTCAGATCGTGGCAATTTCACATCGTGGCAAGATCACACTCGTGGCAAGATCACATCGTGGCAAGATATCATCGTGGCAAGATCACATCGTGGCAAGATAACATTTGTCACACTCGTTGCAAGATCACATCGTGGCAATTTCACATCGTGGCAATTTCACATCGTGGCAAGATCACATTTGTCACACTCACATCGTGGCAATTTCACATCGTGGCAAGATCACATTTGTCACACTCACATCGTGGCAATTTCACAATATCACATTTGTCACACTCGTGGCAAGATCACATCGTGGCAAGATCACATCGTGGCAAGACCCCATCGTGGCAAGATCACATTTGTCACACTCGTGGCAAGATCACATCGTGGCAATTTCACATCGTGTTAGGATCACATTTGTCACACTTGTGGAAAGATCACATCGTGGCAATTTCACATCGTGGCAATTTCACATCGTGGCGAGATCACATTTGTCACACTCGTGGCAAGATCACATCGTGACATGATCACATTTGTCGCACTCGTGGCAAGATCACATCGTGACATGATCACATTTGTCACACTCGTGGCAAGATCACATCGTGACAATTTCACATCGTGGCAATTGCACATCGTGACAATATCACATTTGTCACACTCGTGGCAAGATCACATCGTGGCAAGATCACATCGTGGCAAGATCACATTTGTCACACTCGTGGCAAGATCACATCGTGGCAAGATCACATTTGTCACACTCGTGGCAAGATCACATCTTGGCAAGATCACATTTGTCACACTCGTGGCAAGATCACATCGTGGCAAGATCACACTCGTGGCAAGATCACATTTGTCACACTTGTTGCAAGATCACATCGTGGCAATTTCACATCGTGGCAAGATCATATTTGTCACACTCGTTGCAAGATCACATCGTGCCAATTTCACAACGTGGCAATTTCGCATCGTGGCAATTTCACATCGTGGCAAGATCACATTTGTCACACTCGTGGCAAGATCACATCGTGGCAATTTCACATCGTGACAATATCACATTTGTCACACTTGTGGCAAGATCACATCGTGGCAATTTCACATCGTGACAAGATCACATTTGTCACACTCGTGGCAAGATCACATCGTGACAAGATCACATCGTGGCAAGATCACATGGTGGCAAGATTACATTTGTCACACTCGTGGCAAGATCACATCGTAGCAATTTTACCTCGTGGCAATTTCACATCGCGGCAAGATCACATTTGTCACACTCGTGGCAAGATCACATCGTGGCAAGATCACATTTGTCACACTTGTGTTAAGATCACATCGTGGCAATTTCACATCGTGGCAAGATCACATCGTGGCAATTTAACATCGTGGCAAGATCACATCGTGGCAAGATCACGTTTATCACGTTCGTGGCAAGATCACATCGTGGCAATTTCACATCGTAGCAACATCACATTTGTCACACTTGTGGCAAGATCACATCGTGGCAATTTTACATGGTGGCAAGATCACATTTGTCACACTTGTGACAAGAGCACATCGTGGCAATTTCACATCGTGGCAAGATCACACTCTTGGCAAGATCACATCGTGGCAATTTCACATCGTGGCAAGATCACATTTGTCACACTCGTTGCAAGATCACATCGTGGCAAGATCACATTTGTCACACTCGTTGCAAGATCACATCGTGGCAATTTCACATCGTGGCAATTTCACATCGTGGCAATTTCACATCGTGGCAATTTCACATCGTGGCAATTTCACATCTTGACCAGATCACATTTGTCACACTCGTGGCACGATCAAATCGTGGCAATTTCACATCGTGGCAAGATTACATTTGTCACACTCGTGGCAAGATCACATCGTGGCAATTTCACATCGTGGCAATTTTACATCGTGGCAAGATCACATTTGTCACACCCGTGGCAAGGTCACATCGTGGCAATTTCACATCGTGGCAATTTCACATCATGACAAGATCACATCGTGGCAAGATCACATCGTGGCAAGATCACATTTGTCACACTCGTGGCAAGATCACACCGTAGCAATTTTACATCGTGGCAATTTCACATCGTGGCAATTTCACATCGTGGCAATTTCACATCGTCGCAAGATCACACTCGTGGCAAGATCACATCGTGGAAAGATGTCATCGTGACAAGATCACATTTGTCACACTCGTGGCAAGATCACATCGTGGCAAGATCACGTCATAGCAAGATCACATCGTGGCAAAATCACATTTGTCACACTTGTGGCAAGATCACATCGTGGCAATTTCACATCGTGGCAAGATCACATTTGTCACACTTGTGGCAAGATCACATCGTGGCAATATCACAATTGTCACACTCGTGGCAAGATCACATCGTGGCAACTTCACATCGTGGCAATTTCACTTCGTGGCGAGATCACATTTGTCACACTCGTGGCAAGATCACATCGTGGCAATTTCACATCGTGGCAATTTCACATAGTGGCAAGATCACATATGTCACACTCGTGGCAAGATCACATCGTGGCAATTTCACATCGTGGCAATTGCACATCGTGACAATATCACATTTGTCACACTCGTGGCAAGATCACATCGTGGCAAGATCACATCATGGCAAGATCACATCGTGACAAGATCACATTTGTCACACTCGTGGCAAGATCACATCGTGGCAAGATCACATCGTGGCAAGATCACATCGTGGCAATTTCACATCGTAGCAATTTCACATCGTGACAAGATCACATTTGTCACACTCGTGGCAAGATCACATCGTGGCAATTTCACATCGTGGCAAGGTCACATTTGTCACAATTGTGGCCAGATCACATATGTCACACTAGTGACAAGATGACATCGTGTTTAGATCACATTCATCACTCACGTGGCCAGATCACAATAGTCACATTCATGGCAAGATCACATCGCGGTCAGATCAGATCGTGGCAAGATCATATTGAGGCAAGATCATATGGCAAGATCACATCATGTTCAGATCACATCGGGGCAAGATCATATAGTGGTCAGATCACATCGTGGCAAGATCACATCGTGGAAATGTCACACTCGTGGCCAGATCACATCATGGCAAGATCACATCGTGGTAAGATCAGATCATGGTCAGATCACATCGTGGCAAGATCACATCGTAGGAAGATCAAACTTGTCACACTCGTCACACTTGTGGCCAGATCTCATTTGTCACACTGGTGGCAAGACGAAATCGTGTTTAGATCACATTCGTCACACACGTGGCCAGATCATATCTGTCACATTCGTGGCAAGATCACATCATGGTCAGATCACATTGTGGCAAGATCATATCGTGGCAAGATCACTTCGTGGCAAGATCATACTTGTCACTCGTGGCAAGATCACATCGTGGCAAGACCCCATCGTGGCATGATCACATTTGTCAAACTCGTGGCAAGATCACATAGTGGTCAGATCACATCGTGGCAATGTCACACTCGTGGCCAGATCACATTTGTCACACTCGTGGCAAGATCACATCGTGGTCAGAAAACATCGTGGACAGTTCACATCGAGGTCAGATCAGATCGTGGCAAGATCATATCGAGGCAAGATCACGTGGCAAAATAACATCGTGGCAAGACCCCATCGTGGCAAGATCACATTTGTCACACTCGTAGCAATACCACATAGAGGTCAGATCACATCGTGGCAAGATCACATCGTAACATCAAACTTGTCACACTCGTCACACTTGTGGCCAGATCACATTCGTCACACACGTGGCCAGATCACATTTGTCACACACGTGGCCAGATCACATTTGTCACACTCGTGGCAAGATCACATCGTAGTCAGATCACATCGTGGCAAGATCATACTTGTCACACTCGTGGTAAGACCACAAAGTGGTCAGATCACATTCGTCACACTCGTGGCGAGATCACATCCTGGCAAGATCACATCGTGGTCAGGTCGCAGTCGAAGTAAATATAATAAGAGTAATTCAAGGGCAAATTTTTTATCTTCGTGTTCCCGGGAGCAATAACTATGTCGTATAAACCGTGGGGCGCTGGTACTTGTTAAGAACGAGAACCGGGAAGCGTGTTGTGATATTTTTTGGGTACACTTTTGAAGACTCTAACTATCCCTAACAACAGTTGATGACGTGACAACCGACAGCTTAACATTCACAGTAGCAGAGAAAATAGCATTTTTTCTTCATAATAGTAGTTTTTGATAAGTATTACGAACTTAAGAGTGTTATTCCTTTGAAGTTTTAAGTTTTTGAGGCCTTAATAATAATGTAAGCACTTTGTTTCCTCTTTCTTACTAAAGTAAATTTTGTTTCTATTTCTACGTTTTTGTATAAAAGAACCTTAGATATTCCTAAGTTAGTGCCGTCACTCGGCGCCTGTGTGACGAGGAACTTATTTTATGTCCTCGTTCTATTACTGAAACACCAATGGCGGCCGTTAGTAACGTTAAATGTCCGATATCCATATCAATAAACGGTACCATACCTATACATTCCGTGTGAATATGAGTTAGAAATGATATTTATGTTGTGTGGAAAGTTATGTGATACAATATAGATTTTTTAACTAAAATAATTATACTTATGTTTTTAGTGATATACATATCTATACGCCAGTTACTATTGTTGGGTAGTTCGTAGACTGTTTTCCAATGTCTCGGGTTCGATCTCCAATCTATCCTTTTTGCAAATCAAAAAGATGATTTACGTTTAAGATTTTTGTGGTATATGCAGATTGCAGATATAAGAACTAGTTACCTTTTACATATTATTTTTGGTCAAATTCGATATTTGTTTTAATAGGTAATATTTCATTACCTATTTTTCTGCCATGTTACATTGTAGCTTAAACAAAATCTCAAATAAAACCACTTCTATACAGTTCCAGTTCTATCTATGGCTGTCAAGTTTGTCCTTCCGCGGGCCAATACTTAAGTCGGGTGTATTTTTACGTCACCAAGTTTCAACTTAATGAGTATTGTCTTCCTGACTTTACGATCGGTTGAATATTTCATTTAAATCTTTATAATCTAAGGAATTTTGTTCAATTACGCTCAATACTAAATTCTGAGAGATTCCTCAAGTTCTCCCTTTATCTTTGATGGTTTTGGGCACAAAGTATTTGGAATTTTTGAAGTTTCATCCTGATTAAACTGTGAAGTTGTTAAAACGATGTTATTACGTGATTTTATGTTTTAAATTGATGTAGCGGATGTTTGAGTTACTTTGAGGAATCTTGGGTTTATTTATAGAAAATATAATTTCTAAGTAAGTACATTTTATTTATAAGTACTAATAATTACTAATCTATTAGGTTTTACAAGGTTGTTTCTAAAGAATATCCTACTAATATTATAAATGCGAATGTTTGTGAGTGTGGATGTGTGGATGTTTGTTCCTCTTTCACGCAAAAACTACTGAATGGATTTTAATCAAATTTAGTACAGATGTTCCTCATACCTAGGAATAACACATAGGATACCTAGGAATAACACATTTTTATCCCAAAATTCCCACCGGATAAGGTACCATATCTTTATAAAAACGTGTATTACGAGTATACACGTATAGCAAGAATTTCGAACAAAACAAAAGAAAATAATGTGTGTCTTTGTTACGACAAAAAGGCTCACTCCACGTCAAATTTCATTAAAATTTTACGAATTGCATCTGAGGAAGATTACAGGCTGCCTTCGTCCCGAAGGTTATTGAATTCCAAAGAACCTTGTCAAATACCAAAATAGTTGAATTCCACGCTGTTCATATTTCTCCATCCGTCGGCGTCGATCTGTCCTTCTGTTCGAATTTTCATTTATTTAGCTATGTGTCCTTGTCGATTTTCAATCTACGAGTATAATTTTGTGAAAAAGTATTTTTCAGTGACATCTTCATATATTTTCCATAGTGAGATGTGGAATCTCGTTTAAAAGATCTCCTTATCTTTCCGGTCGGATAGGTCATTCAAAAACATGTTGCGTATAAAACAAATAAATTTTAATTAAAAAACCACTGCATTAATAATAACAAATTGCGATAAATAAACAGAAGGCTCTCTGTACCGTGTCAGGGCTGAGGGCGGATTGCGTCAGTGCGCCCCACAAAATGGGAGATTTATAGCGAAACTAGCAGCGCTCCGCGGTTTCACCCGCATAGTTCCCGCTCCAGTAAGAATGAAGAGATAAAATTATGCTAAAAACCTTCCTCTTGAAATACTCTATCTATTACAAAAACCGCTTCAAAATCCGTGGCGTAGTTTTAAAGATTTAAGCATAGATAGGGACAGACAGCGGGAAGCGACTTTGTTTTATACCATGTAGTGATGCCCGCCGCCTTCGCCAGGCACGTACCCCGTAAATTGTTCACTTACCGTGTATTATAGACGTTAAGTTTGCCGCTTAGATGTTCCTTTAGGAAGTTCCGTGACACGGTTTGGTATGGCACCAAATAGGGAAGTGTTGGTAATTGCTGTAAGGCTTAAAGGTCATTTTTTATGTGGTAGATAGTTCTTGCGATAGAATGCGGATTGGTCGGATTAAGGTTTTCTCTTATTCCAAAAATTTAGTCCTTTATGGAAAGATAAAAATAACATAATCATTCACTACTTCATCTCATTATAGTAACTGACCCTTAAGTTCGTAACTTGTATCTTGTATCAGAAACAACGCCCACACTCATTCACCCACACAAAGTACATCTAACGAGTAAATATTCTGTAATATTATGATTCTACAAAAGGTTAGGTTCAATTTAATAAATTACATGTCCTAAATTTAAGATTTGTTTTTTTTTTTGGTAATTACCAATATTTTATGAAGATCGCTATATTATGGTTAATTTTTTCATAGTGTGTCACTCACGATTCATTATCTGGGGCCTTAGTCCGCTATTTGACGTTATTTGATCAGTCAATGTTGTGATATTGAGCCACCATAACGACATTGTCAAAAATTTGGTATTCTCCTAAAATTTATTACTAATGCTGTGGTGTATTATTATTATTACTAATCTGGGCAACTGCTCAGATAATAAAACAAACACCTTAGCTGGATTTTAACCCAGGATCACACCGTATTCATAGATCCCCATAACTAAGTATCTATCAACTCTCCTTCTGGCGAAGTGGGTTAAAAAGTCTGGTATACCTCGTAAATCAGAACACCGTTTTGCTTTTCCTTGATTCGGGTTCATTATCCGATCATTAATCAAAGTCATTCAGATTCCTCGGAGATCAGGTGAATATACTAATGGAAACGATACTATAGGTACTGGGAAAATCTTTTTAATGATATCGAAAAAGGAAAAGAGTATTGTATTTCTGTCAGTATTTTTTAGTTTTAGTTATTAAATATGACGTGGTTATAAAAAAGCTTGTTTTTTTTAATATACTCATATAAATTGTGCGGTGGTCCCATTTTTAAGTTCTCATATAAATTGTGCGTTTTTACCAAATCGATTGATTTAAATTTCGGCAAAAATAACATTGACTCAGATTTATATCTTGAGATTCGTCTACAACAAAGTAGTTTTAACATAACTACAAATAAATTGGAGACAGCTAAAATATAAAAAATATAATTTCAAAGTTGTTTTAATAAACCAGAACATTATTCCTGATATAATTAATCCTGCCATGTTTTATAGCCACCAAAGGCATCCATCAAGTACACTCGCGTACAATAAAATAAATTCCTGTTCTTTTTATATCTCCACTTCAAAGGGGTGAGTTTTGTTAAATATTTAAAATAACAAAAAGGGATGTATGAGTTTTCATTAGCCTGCTTTATTGGCTTTTAAATAAAACAAGTGATTTTCACTTTTTTGTTCAGTATAAACATATCTTCAGGCATATTTATGTGTAAGTATTAATTGCCTTAACAGTCATCTGTTGAGCAGTAAAAAATCGGGTAGGGCTGTGCCGGGGCACGCGGCCGTTGGTTTTAACGTGAAACGTCTATGTTAGCGAATCGCTTTTAAAGTAAAAGATTGAAATGAAAACAAGAAAATTCAATGTCATAACAGCGAGCTGACTATATAAGTGAAACACACCACATTTTTGTTCCTCAGACTAATAGTGAAATGCATTTACTTTTTATTTTAGATTTAGTTATTTATTGTAAGCGAAAATGTAAATAAATAAATTATTAATGTACGATGATATAGACCTTTTCGTTACGGTCCACTTTTTAAATCTGGTACCCGTTTGTTTCGGCGCGATTTTAAAGACGTTTCACGTCAAAAAAATAACAAAAGTATGTATTACTTATATAAAAAATCACATTGTGCATGAAAGATTTTCTCCTCGGCTATGAATGAAAGAACCCGATGAAAGAACACTCAGCCAATGTGAAAAGGCAACACTTATCCATTTTATAATTTTATTAAAATTCAAACATTGTTCCTATCTCATAAATAAATAACACAAGTATTAAATATTCAAGTTAAGTAATTACAAGACACTCTAATCTCGAAAAGTTTGGAATATTTTCTTAAAACGGAATGATAAAATTTTCATTAACTTATTTCGGGATAAAATATTGAAAACTTCTCGGCAAATATTTATTTTGTATATTAATCTGAAAGTAATCAAAAAGTTTTACTCTATGAATATCTTTTTTATCTTTTTTTTAAGAATCTTGTAGAATTTTTTTTACGGTTTACTTATCAAAAGGTTGCGGATTCGATAGGCCACGTTGAGTCAATATTTGTGTAACCCACAAACTTACAAACATTGTATGAATTTACATGTGCGTAGTTCCTGACCGTAAATATACGTAGTCGTGCGAGATTTTGCGCAATTAGACCACTCAAAAAACTTTTGTACCTGTTGCTTTTTTTTGTTTAGACTTTTGAGGGCTCTCATCTTCCCGTAACGACTGTTGATGTTGTTATTAAAATGCCCGGTCATTTCTGTGGCTTAACGTGCTTTCCGAAACGCGGAATAAACAGTTATTTATAATTTCGAATAATAGAGTTATGATAAAAAATTGTAGATAGGGAATTACCGCGTAATTTTTCTCGCAGAAATTCAATTCCCGCGTTAATATCAACACACAAAGTGCTCTGTGTGCTTTATTTCATGCAAATTCACTAACCCGTGTTCACCGGATTAAGTATCAAACATCTAAAACTTCAGCATAATATGACATCATTATCATCAGGTCATATATGTATGTCCCCATCGAGAGCTTCAAATCTACCCTTAATTAGGGTGATCAGAGTCAGACCTTTGTCGACCACGCTGGCCAAGTGCGGGTAGAATTTCTTCGCAGGTGTGTGCAGGTTTCCTCACAATGTTTTCCTTCAATGTATATTCAAAAAACACATTAGGATAATCAACCCCGTTGCCAAGTGCGGGTTGACTTCACACATAACCTTACAATTCCTTACAGATGTATGGTATGGTAGTAACTATTTAGTAATATCTGGTTGTGTGCATGTGTAGGTTTCTTCACAATGTTTTCCTTCACAGTATTCAATAATAACATTGGATAATATAAATTTCATTTCCCCGATAATCCCCGAAGCCTGTGATCGTATCCAAGTCACGATCCTATTACAAAGGAATGAGGAATTCCCGTCGTTCCCACCCGTTACCTGTATGTAACCTGACTGGAGGAAATGCGATCTTTGAAACAGCAGGCACGAAGCAGGGATGGTTTACACATATGTATGTAAATACTTTGCAAGATCTTGACGCGAAACGCCTTATAAGAAAGACTCGCCCGAAGCCTTCCTATGCCTACACCTACAACGCTGAAGGCCAGTTGTACTGTGCGCCGTGCAATAGGTCCTTCAAGACTTTTTGGCTTTCCAAGCCACATTAGAGCACATGACCGAGCTCATTAAGCCGAGGCTCGCCGTTGACGGACACGTCAAGGAGGACGATATTATATTATGTAAGTAAATACTTTGCGTATTCTACAAAGAAAATTATAGTAAACTTTTTTTCTCTGTGAAAATGCATAGAGTTGCATATCAACGTGAGCCGATGGTACTTGAAGTTGATTTTGTTCATTAAACATTATTTTTAAATGTTCATTTAGTGTTATACTTTAAAAGATAGAGTTTCCCTTGTGAATTACTTTCAAACCCCCATAACTTTTAAACGGGTCAACTGATTTTCATTCCCCTTTAATCCCCTTTAATACAAAAAAAAACTAAATTAAAATAGCTTCATCCGTTCGGGAGCTATGATGCCACAGACAGACAGATACACACACACATATATACACACACACAGACACGTCAAACTTATAACACCCCTCTTTTTGCGTCGGGGGTTAAAAAAAATAAATCACTTTAGGTAATTCTCTTTACACTACCCATTGTAAACGCAAAAGTATTTTTAAATCCATTTTCCAGAATAAAAACCAACATTTGTTTCCAACCAGGGTCACCATCATAAAAAAAAAAAGGGATTTCCACACTCCGAGTCTGAGTAAAAACAACATCTTCGTTTATATTACAAAAAAATCTATCTTAGAATGAAGGGCAGATAACAATGAACTATAAGTCCTTTTAAGAACAGGATATTGAAGTGTTTTTCTTCAAAAAATACTTACTTATAAAGGTGAAATGGAAGAATAAGTTTGTTATTGTGACGAGGTCTCCCTCGGCGAAGAGAGCTTATCAAACACAATTGAATTTTTCTCTTTTTTGATAAATGACTAGGTTCTTATGCTATTATTTTATTTGTAATGGAGGGAACTACTTTGAATTGATTAGTTTTGTTATTTTTTTGCCCACAATTCAATTTCATTCTAAAGACATACAAGCAACGTACCTATTATACTACTTACTTTATTATACTAGCTCCGTCCCGTAGTTTTACCCCCATAGTTCCCGATTCAAAGGGTATTTCGGGATAAAACATAGCCTATGTCCTTCCCCGGACCATAAGCTACCCCTGTACCAAATTTCAAGTCATTCGGTTCTGTAGTTTAGCCGTGAAAAGGTAACAGACAGAGTTACTTTTGCATTTATAATATTAGTAAGGATTAAGTGAAATCACTACATCATAGTATAAAACAAAGTCGCTTTCTCTGTCCCTATGTATGCTTAGATCTTTAAAACTACGCAACGGATTTTGATGCGGTTTATTTTAATAGATAGAGTGATTAAGTGGAAAGGTTTTAGCACAATTTTATTTCCATAATCCTACGGGAACGGGAACTAAGCGGGTGAAATCGCGGGGCACCGCTAGTACCTTATAATGACCAGTAAATACCTAATTGAGAAATAATTATATTCCATAAATCCTTAATCTTTTATAACATAACTCTTTGAAGTTAATAAACGCTACTTGAAGCTCAAGCCCTCAAACTGAATAAACGGTTTTGAGGCCGTCATACAATTTGAGATTCAAGTGAAGGGTTTATGTAATAAAAGTTCCTTTGACTCGTGAAATGTATTTCATACCGCGGCCGCGATGTAATTAGAGACGCGTTTGGCTGTTTGCTTACCATTTGAACTGTGGCTCGTACACTAATCCGATTCTTAGCTACGCTTCACTGGGCTCGGTGTAGTGATGGGAAAAGTTTGTTAATTTTCGTTTCTCGTAATATACTCGTAGAAACATTTTGTAATATACATACTTAGTACTCTTTTTTTATTCATAGAAAGAAGGGTTTAGTCGCCAATGTGATTATATCGCCCAAAAAGTGGTTTAGTACTCTCGCACATTATTATTATGTATTTATTTTTTACCGACATTAAAAAGAAGAAATTCGTAACTTGTCAGAAACCTTTTTATTTATCGTAATACAGAACCATTTTGTAATATAGCAGTTAACTTCACTACTCTATGACGTCACAAATTATGAAATATAGATCACAAGAATCGATCATCGAGTATATAAACCCGGGGCGTAGCTAACAACAATTTTATGAAAAAAAATCCTAAATAGACGAAAAGAAAGACAGTCGATAAACAATAAAGGATCATTCCCTCTTTCCCCTACTTTTTCTGTGTTCAAATCAATTCAATGCGTTAATCGTAATAACTTATCGATATTGTTCATGTTTCGCATCCCTACCGAAGTGAGAACCAACCAATTTAACGTTCGATGTAACATCCACCCTGATTTCTGTAATCTGTATTATAGGTAGGTACCTATTTATTTATGTACTGTACACTTACATAGGTATAATAATATAGCCTAGTCTTAGTTTATACTGAGAGTTTAAACTTACACGATCAAATTAATAAATATCTTACATATCATCCTGAAGGACTGAAGTCCTCCAATCTCCAGCCTTTTAATTTTAAATATCACCCGTTCACGTTTAGCAATAATTAGCAAGAAAATTGGTAGGATTACCAAAATGTTCACGAAAAGAAATAGGCATATTTGTCCTTATTGTATTTTCAGTATAAGTATTGTACCTATTTTCATGATTTAGTATTATTTGTTATTATGTATTTTTGTAAGATCTATGACACTTGAGGCCTAAACTAATAAATAATTCCGTATTGAAGTTTTTCACATACACAATTATACTTAATAAAAAATCATATAAATATCTTATAGCAACTGACCCCATAAGTTCATTAGTTACCTGTCTTAAATCAAGGGTATCACAAACTACACACATTCACATACAAATATAGTTTGTAAAAGTTTGCGTCCGCTTGTTACCGTACTCAGTATCAAAGGGGAACTTAACTCATTAAAATGTTTGTATAACCGTATAACTTAGTTGGAGAGAAAATCCTTGATTGTGTTACTGAATATTGAGATATCTAAAGGACGGTTTTAGTAAAGTATCATTTTATTTGTGTAGATTTACATCACAACATAGTATAAAACAAAGACACTTTCTCTGTCCCTATGTCCCTGTATCCCTTTGTATGCTTAGATCTTTAAAACTACGCAACGGATTTTGATGCGGTTTGTTTTAATAGATAGAGTGATTCAGTGGGAAGGTTTTTAGCATATTTTTCCCCATATTCCTACGGGGGCGGGAACTACGCGGGTGAAACCGCGGGGCGCCGCCATAAAAATATACGTTTTATTCATCTAGGTATTAGTTATACATATTTGTTTAGACTTACGTACCTATGTACGAGTATTATGTACTGATTTATATGTCAAAGGGCTTTCGTGTGTTGGCTTTGGCCCCATACCAGCCTTCCAAAAGACCGGGACTCCTTAATAGTTCCGTGAATGGAAAAGTAATACTAATAGTATTAAAAAAAAAGTAATACCAGTAGTAAAAAGCATCAATCGATATTCGTCAATTTTTCTGCTTTTCTAAACTTTAACTAGATTTTGTATGGTTTGAAATTTCAATGATTAGGAAGAAATTCACTTTTTTATTTATTGTTAAATTCGTTCTCGTAGGTATATGGGGATAAAAATTTGCTATAAACCTTCCCACTGAATCACTCTATCTATTAAAACAAATCGCATCAAAATCCGTTGCGTAGTTTTAAAGATCTAAGCATACATAGGGATATAGGGACATAGGGACAGGGAAAGCGACATTGTTTTATACTATGTAGTGATTCAACGCTGCCTATTTATTAATTATGGAAAATACAAAGGGAGCGGAGAAGGCAGGTAAAACCGAGGGGGTATAGTTAGTCAGAAATAAAAATACATATAATAACAATACAACAGTAGCTTTATTTATCAAATATAAAATCTTTTTAACAATTTTAGCAACAGTTACACTTAATTATCTACGTAATAGTATAATATTTAAATACATTTACAAAGAGGAATGTAAACAGAAAATTTACAATACTAAAATCTCTCATACAAATACTTAGTTCAAATCTTATCTGACATTTTGAATAATTTTTGAACATGTATAGTTTGTACAGTTACCTGTAAGTATAATTAAAAAATCATGTCAAATAATAAATATTATACTTAGGGCCTATTTCACGATTTGCAAGTAAAGTTAGTTCTGTCTCTTTCTTACTTTATGTCAAGTGACAAAGACAAAACATGGGAGTACCTACTCGAAAAAGTTACTTGAAGATAGTGAAATAGGCCCTTAACATAAGTAAACTCTTATTGAAGAAAACCTGCGCTCCGCGGTTTTACCCGCGTAGTTCCCGTTCCCGTGGGAATTTCGGGATAAAACATAGCCTATATTCTTCCCCGGATCATAAGCTACCCCTGTTCCAAATTTAAGTCAATCGGGTCAGTAGTTTAGCCGTGAAAAGGTAACAGACAGACAGACAGAGTTACTTTCGCATTTATAATATTAGTAAGGATTAGTATGGATATTAAATTATTTTAACATATTTGGTTTAAAGAAGGTACAAAATCCACGTTAATTCCACTTGTCATCATATCAAAAATGTTTTAAATAATAATATAAATAAACTTGTCTTAAAGTTAAAAAAATATCTAAATAATTGTACTATTTCATACGTAAGCCTTATACATTAGACATTAGATTACTTTTTACCCGATTTTTTCTATGTTTATAATATAAAAATTTAGCTATTTATCATGAATTTTGTAGCAACGACGAGGCAAATATCTGCTGCATGATGTGAGGTAGCGATGCGACGTCCATACACACGTGGGCGTGGCCTGCTGGTAGCTTACGGAGGAGGCTGGAAATGACATTAAATGTAAGTTTATTCTATACTTCATAAGATACTTGCATTTTATTTTAAAGTCTTTTTAACCCCCGACGCAAAAAGAGGGGTTTTTTAAGTTTCACGTGTCTGTGTATGTGTGTGTGTGTATCTGTCTGTTTGTGGCATCATAGCTCCCGAACGGATGAACCGATTTTAATTTAGTTTTTTTTTGTATTAAAGGGGACTTACGTGCGAGTGTTCTTAGACATGTTTGATGATCGGTTGACCCGTTTAAAAGTTATGGGGGTTTGAAAGTAATTGTGTTGGGGGTTTTTTACATTTTTAATTTATTTTGTTTTCTTATACTAGGAATAATAAAGATATGGATAATGCATGATTTCTCTGTATTTCTTAAAAAATATTACGCATGTATGAAAGAAAGCAAACGTGGGTTAACTATTCTGTTGTAATTCCTTGTTTATTCAAAATATTCAAGAGGGTAAGGGATTTCAAGATATAATGTATGTTACGCTACAACTTTTTATGTCAGTTGTCTAGTAGTGGAAACCTCATCAAAATTTGTGTTATCGTTTCGATGATTCGTGATCATGACAGGTCAAATAGCAGTTTTTTTTAAATTGGGTATACACACATGGCAGTAGACTTTATGAACGCAATAAAATGTGATAGTTACATAAGTGGTTTGTTAGTTTATACTTACACATTGGCCTCATCGCCGAGACTGCCGATGAATATGACGTGCGCCTGCACGCGCGGGTCTGACGTCAATATCACTCCCAGACGCTCCGGTTGGATGTTGTATCTACAAATAGAGGAGTAAGTATATAAAATATCATAATTATTTGATAACGAAAAACAATAATTTACGAATATAATATGATATAATATGAATTGCTACAATTTCATAATTCATATTATATGAACTGCCAGTAGAATTATTCAAATGTGTTTTTAGACTCATTTTAGTTCACAATAGAATAAACATTGGTCACGTGATTTCAATTAATGTATATAACATTATTTATTTATTTTTTCAAATTCTTGTGTTTGTATCCTACCCCCAAACCAAACGTTTTACTGATTTTTATGTTTTTATTGTTTTTATATTATAATGTCTCACCGTCTCAAATTAGCGTCGGACAGTATGAGCACTATGGACTCGTCTGCGTCCTCGTGCGCGAGCGAGGCGATGGCGTGCTGCGCCGCCGGCAGCGTGTTGTCGCCCGACCAGCAGAACTGCGCGTGGGCGTGCATTGTGCGGATTATCTAAAGGTTTACAAAAAGTATTTTAAGTCTGGTATGTAGCGAGATAAATACAGTAACTGACTCACGTGCATGCCAGACACGGCAGTTATGTTGTGTCTGGTATGCAGTTAGACAAGCTAGATGAATACAGTCACCTATTATGCATGCCCGTCACAACTAACTTATTATGTTGAGTCTGGTACACAGCCAGATAAATACAGTCAGGAATTCGTATACCAAACACGACACATTACTTTTTGTGTGTATGCGTGAATGCGGTTATGACGCTGTTGCGAGAGAAATCTCTTCTGATGAAGGTGCTGTAACTAGAAGAGATTCGACTAAAATCCGTATGTACACATAAACTATTATAAAACAACTAGAACGAATAGTTGTGTCTATAAACGTGATAACCCAACAATGGCTAATAAACGCGTGCCAGACACAACAACTCATACTATGTCTGGCAACAAACGAATTTGATTCACTACACGTATCTCACCTGCAATCTCTTCTTCTCGTTATCAGGCGGCTGGTCAACCCTGACTAATTCAAGTGCGTGTTCTTCTCCAGAGTGCGCGAGGATATCGTATCTAATACGGGCCTCATATCCTCGTAATGCTTCAGTCACTAGTACTACTGCTTCCATAGAACGTTCTAGGCGGCCGTCGTATGAGTTGAATCTGATGAATAACAGGATTGATTAAAGCGAAAATCGGGAGTGGTTAGTTTAGGAACTTTGAAGGCACTCTCCTTTTCCTCTACTTCTTATTGTCTTTTCTTATAAACTAGTAATGTTTTTGTGACTCTTCTAAAATGCAGGTGTCCATGTCCGGTGACCCGTTTGCTCGTTTGACTCCTATGTTATAGAAGACGTTACAGAAAATATCCAAATTTTCTCCGAGCTGGAATTTGAACCCAGGACCGCAACCTCAACCTCAACCTCAACGTGGCAACGTACTATCAAGATTTGCTACATTCTATCGAGGTCCAGCCATTATAAATCTTGGCTCTTACGATTTTAGTGACATATATGATGGAGAAATCCATTTCTAATATAATACTATTATATTACCTGTACATACTGCCAGACACGTCACACACGAGCCTGAGTCGTTTGGGCTTGTCTGGCGGCGCGCCGGGCGGCGGCGCTTGTTCCGTACGGCGCCGGTAGATGGCGCGCTCGCCTGTTAGACCTGACAATAGAACAATACATAATTAAAATAATATGGAATAGAAAAATGTGTAGTAGAAGAAAAACATAAAGAGTTTTATGAGTTGTGTTTCAGTTAATCATTATTGAAATAATATTTTTTGCTATTGAGCAAAAATAAAAACCATTCATTTAAGAAAAGTATAATGTGTGCCAGACAACACACTGGCTAAAACAATACGTTAAGATTTCTAGATTCAAGCGTCAAGTATGAATGAAAGATAAATATAATGCCTATGAAATTTTCATTATCTGATCCCTAGTTATCTATTTCGAGCACACTTTACAATAACATTACTACGACTATAATGTGTAAATACCTTCTATAATCTTGCCGTCGTCCAGCTCACCACTAGTCTGATGTCGGCTCCACTGCCTCTCTTTCTGTTTCGCCTGCAACTCCGCGAGAACACCGCGAAGTGCACCGATCTACAAATAAACGTATAATATACGCCTTTCATCCTCACTTCAAGATATTTTTTTGTCTTTGTGGTAGTTGCCAGACTATGACATACATTACAAACAAAATTACGATTTTACACAAAGAGTGATCAAGAAATCTAGTAGGGTATAATAATTATCGCACTTAATTTTAGTTCTTGGATCACACATTGGCCACATTGGGATGGGAAATTAATCTGATATTCCTAAGAGATCAGGATTGACGCGGTTAAAATTGCAGTACAGCAAGCTAAACTTAGTCGGCCTTATTTGCGTTGCATTTTTAGTCCGGTTTAACAAAACCTGGTAAACATTTGACACCTTGTCAGTCAAATCTGTCACTTTGACAGTATTCAAAATTGATTGTAAAACCTGGTTTAGTGCTAAACCAGACTAAAAATGCAACGCAAATAAGGCGGAGTGTGACCATTGACGAGTCAGTCCAACAGATCAGTTGAACTGGCGTCCATCCAAAAATGATCGCCAATTACTAGAGCGATGCCAGGGGAAATCTAGTTGGCCTAAAACTTTTGGAGTGACGGCACCGTTTTATGTCTGGACTGATCAGTTCAACTGACTCGTCAATGGCCACCTTAACTTGAAAGAAGAAAGAAAGATTTTTTTAATTCACTTCATTTTTAACTTGGTATTAATGAACTAACCTGAGGCTGCACGGCTCTATAGAACTGTTCATATAGCTTCGCATCGTACTCGCTCATGTTGATCTCCTTCAGTCTCTCCTCAAACGCTCTCCTGTTCATATCACGCGCCGCCTTCTTAACGTGTTCGGGAACATCGTCTTTTTCAGCGTCTGAAAGCTGAAAGATTTTGTTGGTTATAGTTTTGGAAATACTGATAATTTTTACCTTATATATTTTTGGTAGATATTGAAATATATACGGTAATAACTACGTACATAGAACTCAAGCTGGAGATGTCTATTTGCGGAGAACTGTCCGATTACAAATACAGTGGCGAAAACCGTATAAAATAACGATAAATTTTACCATATTTTTATGATATGTTTTATTGGATATATGTGTTCAGTTACTGCTACAGATATCGTCATTTTAATTTGTCCACTAATTTTAAAATAGTGGTGTATACTTTTTTTAACTAGAATAGTTTTGAACTTGATTGCAACTCGCCTGATGGAAAGCGATGATACAGACTAAGATGGAGCGTGCTCGCCTAGAAGGTCTATTCACTCGCGACTTAAAAAGACCCAGATTGTATGTTTATGTACCTGATTGATGCACGTCATTTCCCTAGTCCAGCCTGTCAAGTCCCCCCGCTAACTGTTATATATAATTGACCAATCAGTTTTTTATATTATTATATTCTCATTTTAATTTGTCCACTAATTTAAATATGTTTTATTTTTTAAACTTAATATTGACCTAGGTCCACCAAATTTTAGATTTAAGCCTCTTTCCAAGTCCCCTATCTAGTTTTAAACTAGTGTTGTATACCTGATGCACGTCATGTCCCTTGTCCAGCCTGTAGGGCCCGCCCTTGCCGCCCAGGCCGGCGGTGTCCCTGCCGCCCGTGCCGCCCGCCCACGTGTTGCCGCCCACGTGCGGCTCGTTTTTCGGGTCTTCTTTACCGTGCTTTGGGGATGATACGTCTTTACTGTTGGGAGAAATATTTAAATAAATATCCAAACACATATCACCATCATCTAGCCCAAACTAAGCAAATTGTATAATGGATACAGTAAAAGATTATTAAATAAAGTGGCAGAAGTGACAATACTGGACTATCAAGAAAAATGTTGCGAGATTGATACCCGCCATGATAATTAACATCAGCCTACTTTTGGACAAAAGCAGTGCAAGAAAAACATTTATGTGATCCACAATATGCGCATTGCACATGAATCAGAGAGTGCGTAATTGCTGATACCCTACTAAATAGAGGTATAAAACCTACTAAAAATAATAGACAATATTCTGTTACCCGCTATTCCTCTCAATGGTCATCTGTATCTTCTTGAGCGCCTCCTCAGCTCTTCCTTGCAGCACGCCGGCCGTGGGCAGGCCGCTGGCGTGCAGCACTTCGAGCAGGATGTCGGCGGAGTCTTTGGTGTGACGGTCGAAGTCGAACACGTTGCCTATAGCCGTCGCTAGGTCTTCTTTGGGGTATTTCTATAAATAGAATAATGGTGAAATAAAACACTAAAACGGATTTTTGTCGTGGTTGTATTTTTACAAAAATCCGTTTAAGTGTTTTATTTCAATGTGTAGTGTTCGTGTAAATCAAAGATATCAATAGAATAATGGTGGTTTGGTGTAATGTACGATGTAAATAAATAGTAGTGTAATTTACAAATATTTATCAAAAAATGTACAGTCCACATGAAAAGTATGTTGAACACATTGAAAACCTTTTTGATGTTGATAATAAAACTTCGTAACTTGAAAATGGCTAGTTATATTTTTAAGTAACAGTATAAAAAAAAGTCATTTTAAATAAAATTTCGTTGGTTAAATAAGGTTTTAAGGAAACGAAAATTATAATGTGGCAATTTAAATGGTGATTTATACTATGGACAATTTGTTATCATTATAGCCCAAACAAAACAACATCTTACAACTACCAATAAAATCCATATCTCACCTGCAAATGTTTAACAATATTAACAAGCTCTCTAGTAGAATATGGATACGTCAGTTGTCCCTGATCAGCCTTCTCTCTGAGCACAGCGAACGCTTGCACCAACTTCTTCATGATATTATGAGGAACATCTGGTCCGTACGACCGGAGCAACTCCATCTCGGACTCTATTGAGGGATTGTCTACAGCGTGACAGGAGAATAGGTCGCCTGGGAATTTAAGGAATAAAGTGGAGATTTAAACAATGTTGACTGAGCTAGATGGTTTTGTTTAATTCTAATCCAATTTTTTCACTAATATTTTATTTATATGCCCCGAATTTTCTCCCTTGAGGTCCAAAATTGGTCAGAGACTTACGTCTTAAATACAAGGCTGAAAATAATATGTCTTCGCTCAAATTCTAGTCTGGTTAATAGTTGAATAAATAACCTCTCGCACGCAAGGCGGCAAAATTAAACTAGTTTTCTTAAAATATTTTAACAACCATATAAATATATTACACTGCCTCTAAAATGAGTTGGAGCTAAACAATTTTTTTTTAAAGTTTTAAATAAAATCTACTTACCCAAAGCAGCAAAGAAATCATTTCCCAAAAACGGGAATCCAGGTCGATTAGCGAGCACAATCATCCTAAAATCATCATGCACTGGTATGAAACTGTTCACATCACCTCCCGAGATCTCCATCATCATCTTTGGCACTATTCTTCTTCCATCACTGAGTATCATTTCACCATTTTCCACCAAAGTTTTGAGTATACAAGTCACGTGGGTCGGAGCTTTATCCGCCTCATCAACTACTAATACATGTCCATTTTTGACAGCTTTAACAAGCGGGGAGTCTTCGTAAACTACTACTCCGTCTTTGACAGTCGGTTGAACTGTCAACGACTGTACTGTTGTATCTCTATGCAGCTGTATGTACTCTCTTGGTCTGTTAAGTAACTGCAACAGTCTGTCAGCTATTTTGTTTTTCCCTACACCTTGATTACCGACTAACAAGAGATGGTTTCCAAGCAAAAAGTCTTGTAGCAACCATTCTAGGAGTCTCATGTGTTGTGGTACGTCATAGAACAATATATCAGGGACTTTGGTCAACGCTTCTGTTTTATATACTTCTGTACTAGTCTCTCCTATGGTTAAAATGTTGTTTTCGACAGTACATTTGATTTTCTTTTCGCTTTGACCAAATAGGCCGAATCTTTGTAGAGGTTCAATACCTAACTTGTTGCTAGCGCCATCTAGCGCTCGTCTAGCTAAATTAGGTAAGAATTTAGCCAAAAATGTTCGTTGGATAGTTTCGTGAGCAGAATCTGTTGGGTATTTAGACATTCTAGAAGCTATTCTTAAGAGTTGTCGGGTTGAGAGTGATGATGAAAGGTTTTTGAGGGTAGCGTCGTGGGATGTTCGAAGTTCATCGGCTAAGTTTATGATGGAGTGGAGTGGTTGAGAGATTTCGCCGTACTGAAAGTTAAGTGTTAATTGTTAAAAAGCTTTCAGTAAGAAGATAATTTACTGTTATTAAATTTGATCAGCTAAATAATTGTAAAGAAAATCTGATATTTTATATGGCCATGAGTCTCATTTAAAACGACGATTGTCGACTTAACTACAAATTGGTCTCAGAAACAAGAAATAATTTCAAAATAGGCTCATTAACTTCAAGAGAATCAAGACCATACAAACAGCAGTTACAAAACCTATTCTTTAACAAGTTTTAAGTAAGTTAACTCACCAAACTATTAATAATGAAGATCTCCTCGGTCTTGCTAAGGTTCCTCATCTCGTGGAATATGAACAGGCTCAATATCTCCGGTGAGAGCCACTGCTGACTCCTCTCTAGCACTGGGGGCTCAGCTAGAGCTACTATTCTGTAAAGGATACGAAAATTTATAGGGGACTTTCAACCTTATTGCATTTGTAATAATGGTCAAATTTGTGTATTAAATGTACAAAAACTTCTTCAAAAATAAATCCGTTATTGGGGATTCTTTATCTGTTGGGTTGGTATCTAAATTTTTTTTATATTATATTATTTGTACTACAATCTGTCTCCTTTTGGGATATTAATTAGTAGGTTGGTCAGGGTATTTAGTTGTCGGCGTGCTCGGTATGCGACTTTTTTCGTCACATCCTACTTTATCCTTTTGAATTTCATTAATTCATCATAATATGTATTAAAGTATGTCTTGTGGGGATTCTTTATCTATTGGGTTGGTATCTAAATGAAAAATAAATAGAGTTATAAAGAAGCCAGGTCAGAACTCAGGTTCAGCTAGCAGTTGTCGAATATTATACACCTCGGTCTCACTCGCCTAAATACTAATCCCGTGTGTTTTTAGGGAAATTTGGAAACATTTGTAACATAATTCATCTAATCGGTCTCGTTGATTTAACGTACAAAAGTAAAAAACATCCATCGATCCTTATTCCATAAGTAGGATTCTTTTAGCATTTAAAATATTTCTTTTTTCCAAAATTTACCTAAAAGCGGGATGTATCCGTTTAACCCCACTCTCCTCCAACTGTTCCTTACTGAATCCTTGCTTCAACAAATCGTCGTATCGATCGTGTCGGAGCAAACGGGTGCCGTCGTGTAACTGCAATTCTCTGTCATGGACTAATCTGAAAAGAGATATAACATTTTATAATCGATATCCAAAAAAACATTAAAAAACCCCCATCACAATTACTTTCAAACCCCCATAACTTTTAAACGGGTCAACCGATTTTCATCTACCATGTCTAAGAACACTCGCACGTAAGTTCCTTTAATACAAAAAAAACTAAAGTGAAATCAGTTCATCCGTTCGGGAGGTATGATGCCACAGACAGACAGATACACACACACACACACACACGCAGACACGTCAAACTTATAACACTCCTCTTTTTGCGTCGGGGGTAAAAAATGAAAATACGGGTAATCAAAAAAACTATAATAGGAGGCTATAGTTTACTAAGCAAATCTTATAATATTGTTAATGGACATACCAAGATAAACTATTGTAGATCACAGAAATAAAAGGGTTGCAGGTTCAATTCTCTGAGGTTATTTATTATTTAAAATCACATAATTAAACCTGCTACCCTTGGCTTGGCAGTCAAGGCCCTCTGTCCACTCTGTCACTTAACTCTTCCCATAGAAATCACAAAAATAAATACATAACCACTTACCTATGTAAAACAGCCAAGGTACTAGCATGTATTCTATGCAAGCCATCCAAGACAGCCAAATGTCCCTTTAAAGCCGCATCTACTAGTGCAGAATTCCTCCACACAGTATCTCCATTGTCAAGCGTAGTACGCTGTTGTACCAGGTCCCTAGCTGTCATGTCCTGATACATGACTATAGGCTCTATTGTGTAGCCTAATAAGGACGATAGTTGTGTAACGAGTAAGCTCTTTCCGCAGCCTTTTGGGCCTGAAATTGATAAACATTTGGATTTTTGTTAGAATATATAGAAAAGCCCCAGACCAAGGAGAACAATAAATATTTGACTTGAGTGGGAGTCGAACCCGTAACCTTTGGCATAGCAAGCAGGGTACCAACTTCTCCACTTGGTAGTATAATAAACCGTAACGACTAGAAAATAGAGTCCAAAATAACTTACCAACAACACAAAAGTCACCAACACTGTGACTCAAAATCAACTCATTTAGGAGTTCACTCTGATACGCAGTATTCACTATTCTTCTATCTTTCATCCCTCTTTTACTAGTACCGCATGGCACGGTAAATTGACTCTTAACACCATTGATTTCCATATCAACTAAAGCTTGGTTTTCCTTGAAGTCTATCCCTTGTAATGATATGCCCCATTTAGGTTTCGTTGGTATGTTTAAGTTCTTTAAAACTGCTTCAACGTTTTTGACGTGATCTCGAGTTAAGAATGAGTTGTAAGGATAGAGAAGATATATTAGCTTATGGACTGGAATGTTGGGATTTTTTTCCTGAAAAAATACTTCAGTTTTAATATCATTAAAATGGATGAAAGTAATGTTATACGTTATCAGGGGAATTAACATAAAATAAATCATTCACTCCATCATCTCATTATAGCAACTGATTCCTAACTAAGTTCGTAACTTGTATCTAGGGTATCAGAAACTACGCACACACTCATTCACACAATTAACTACAATAAGTAGGAATGAAGAATAAACAAACGAATATTTTTGCCACAGGATACAGCAATTTATTAGCTCTTTAAAATAACCACACAAAGCGGCTATTACCATGAATTTATAAATAAATACACACGCCAGTAAAAAAAGGAAACATTACGTATAAAAACCGTTAAGGTATTGCTTTTTCCAAAAAAATCCTTTCAAACAAAGGATATTTGACTGAACTGACATGTGCAAATTCCCTTAACTTATTTATTGCATCTCTCCTGACCCAAAAACAATGAATTTCAGTTATAAAAATAGCTGAAAAGAGGACAAATAACTTTCCTTCCTCCGTATTATCGGGATAACATCAATTTATGCACCCTTTTGTAAGGAAAAACCTTTTTAAAAACGTCTTTTAAACAACAATGGGCATATAATGTAGCATATTTTGTTATAGGACCCATAACACATAAACCTTGTTTCAAAGGACTGTTTACGTAATACTTAAATCGGGGATTTAACGGGATTTCACTGGATTTCGGCTGTCATTATACTTTCGATGTAATACGAGTATACTTTTTGTTTACGCGTTACGTTTATGTTTTCGTATTTGAGGAATAAAAAGGACTCTATTCATAATATATCTTTAAAAGTTGCCTTGTCTTTCTAATATTCTATTTTAATAACAGACGATCACACTTTTACGACTGCACGTATCTTATTTAGATTTAAATTTGATAAAGAGATAAATTTTAATCACGTGAAGATCCTGAACGCCTATCTTGAATTTAAAATGATTTATTCTGCCTGTGTGAAGCCGTGTACGAAATTGATTATATTATAATTGTAAGTAGACATAATTTCGCATTGATATTTTAATTGTGGACGGATTAAAATAGATACACTAATTGTTCATCCAAACAATACAATCACAAAACGATTTGGACCACCATCAAACCGAAAACAAACACCATTTAGAACCCATTAAGCACAAACGCACGCTATCAAAATTAATGTTCGGACCCTTTCACCTCATTACCTTCTGAATCGGGAAACTTGGAAAGGTCATCATTCAATATCCCGCACAATTTGTTCCTCAAAACGTTGACGAGTTTGGAAACTTCTAGCAACTTTTCAAGGAACTATGAATTATGTTCTCGACCTTGGCTGATGGTGGAATCGCGTGATGTACCAACTATTTCACTTGGCTGACAAACGCCAGCGTCTCAAGGACACGCGTGACACTTTAAGTGACAAATGAAACTGCCAGGAGCGAGCGTGTGTGTACACAGAGTTCTGCATACATTATTCTTGAAGGTCAGGGAAGGGAAGACGTAATAAACTATCCCTTTTTATACACTATATTGACTAAATGAATAAATAAACTTAGTAACAAATAATTGTTGAATTCTTTTAATCACTTTTTGAATGATTGCCAAAATATACTTTCCTGCATTATTATATCCCCTTTTTTAAATAAATTGAGATAATATAATAGACGGATAATATTAAACCATTTCATACAAGGATATAAGGATGGTATACGATAGACAACTAACTACTTAACTACTTAGCTACTTATCTGTCTAAAAGAATTGAGTTAAAAATCAACAAATTTTAATTAGTGTATTAAAAAATACTTACCAGTATAAGTGCAGCGGAATGCAGACTGTCAATCGGGAAATCAGGTAGGCTGACCTGCTGTAGCTCGGGGCTGATGAGGGCATAAGCTGCAGACAGGAGTTGTTCCAGTTTAGCACTGTCTACTGCTGGGGCTTCCTCTTTCAATGCGGCTAAGTGCTCCTATTAGAAGAAAAATATCAAATCAAATCATCTTATAGGAAGAAATGCGTATTTACTTTAAATAGCATGATATGTATAGTTTTAGCAACTTGCACAAATGCTATTTTAAGCGCACAATACAATGGTATTAAGACACTAACAATTATAAATAGGCGATAATAATTTTATTAGTCCCCCGATTGCGCTACGGAGCTACGTTGTCGATTGCGCTACGGAGCGGTATCGTCGATTGCACTACGAGTTGTAGCAGTCGATTGCTACACCAAGCACACTACGTCTTAAGCGCCAGAGTCTAGCGGCGCCTGCGATGATCGCTCCTAGAGTCATCGCAGAAACATCACGCTCTAGAAGTGAAAAAATTGGACAGTTGTTAAAAGTACCGCGTATGCTGGTGATCTCAATTGTCAAAAAAGTTACCACAGAAGAGTCGTTTCTATTTACGAGTGTTGATAATGAAATAAATTAAATTAAATATGAACATAAACTTTTTCAAAATAATATTGAAATATTACTACTATTAACTATTACCAAAATAATTCGTATAATGTATGAGGTACCCTAAACCATTGTCTTAATTTATAACCAGTAATAACAATGATAATTTCGTACCAAAGTTAGCTTACGGAACCTAAACGTTCGTATAATGGTATTTGTCATTTCATTTATTACTTTAAATTAATTTCGTTTAGACAATTACAGAGGTGGGCGTCATGCGATGCGCCATCTTTAATTATAATTATGGGTTTATGATTAATTAATTTACTTAATTGTTCGGTTTTAATTAAGAATAGTTTGCTTTGTAATGATCAATCATTAATTATATTGTATCTACTGTTAAATTATACACAATGATTGGAAAAGCTTTGTTTTAATAGTCGGTTCATCCATTTTTAGTTCAGTGACAATCAATAAAAAATATTTTATTTAAAACTAATTTAAAGTAGTTAGTTGTATCTTTTTCATATAATTCATATTTATTATCATTTTGATAGTCCAAACTGAATAAATCATTAAAATAATTCAATATATTTGTAGCAAAAAAAAAGGTAGCACTCCGGGAGTGCCGGCAGAAGTGAAAACTTCAATATTAACGTTGTGTTTAATTATAAGTATAAAAGTACTATCATTTATGAGGTAGAATACAATGTTTGTTTCTTACTTCAGTTATCATAAACGTCACGTGATGCTGATCTTACGCTTTTTCGATCAGCATCACGTGACCCTGACGCGAGTTTGAAAGTTTTTACCCATACAAAAAAGTGCTCAGCGCCGCTAAAGAAGTTTTCACTTCAAAAACTTTATTTTTTCACATAAGTACAAAACTACTTTGATTTATATTTGTAACAAAAAAAACTATATTTTTATATACATTTTTATTTCTTTTTTGTGTCATACATACCATGTATGACAAAATTTATCGCATGATCCATATCTTAAATAATATTTTCACCGAAACCCCATAAATAATAGTGTAGTGTGACAAAGTCCTATTTTAGACCTAGAAGAAATAGTGTCATGTGTTAAATACTCGGCAAATTTTGATACCAAACAACATTCAACTATAACACTAACTAAATAAAGCCGAATTCAGCTTGAACCGGGAGAATTCAGCTTAAATCGCGTACAAACTAAGTGTTAGGACAAATTGAACCTTAGTACCTGGTAATAAGGGTGTAAGAGAGTTTATGGTATAAATTTGAGGTATGAAAACAAATACAGTAAATCAGGTTTACCGTTGAGGTCATATTACATTGACCCCGACATAATTCAGTTACATCAATGGAACTTAGGTAATATTTTCTTTTATTTTACTTCAGACATATTTCTACTACGTAGTAACTTTTTATTAAGCTGTGTCTTTGGTGCGTTCTACGAGTATTTAGTTTCGCTTTACCTCGGACCAAGGAATTGTAGTTTTTTGTATCGCTAAAGCTGTGATTGTTTAGTACGGGGGTTGAAGTTCTTTAGATACTTAGAAAAACTATATTGAAAGTAATCAAACAAAAATATAGTTAAAAATCTGAAATCCAAAACCATGGATAAAATACTAACCAAAACCGAACAAATTTATTGTTTCCAAATTACTACAACCGTCTTGATGAACGTCACACAAGAGATGAATATTATCTTCCTAGAAGGTATGAACCTAGAGCTTTTCATTTTAGATTTACTTATATCTCAAAAATTAAAAGGTCTAGGCCCATACCTTATTATGTTACCTATTTATGTAGTAAGATTGATTACTTTCAGACGTAGCAATACTTATCATCCTATCGTAGCGCGTAGCGTTTTTCGTAGCAAATAGAAATCAAGTTCAATGTTTTCAAAAATATTCACCAATAAAAACAAATTACACACAATTAAGCCGCGTCTAATAAAAACGTAACGAAATAATAAATAAACACATAAAAACGAGTTTAAGTAATCTATTAGTTTACAAAAAAATGCTCTAGAAAATGAACTCTAAAGCTATGGGCATAAGAACTATCAGAAATGACTAGGGTTTATTCCGAGTTCATGACAGAGCCCCATTAACCAGAGACCACAGTGAAACAATTTGTCTACAATTAACTAACCCCGCTATTAATTCAAAACAACACATTTACCACAGATTACCATCAGATTTCTATCATCAACTTTGAACCTTTCCACTTTTATTAAACCTTCCTTAAAAATGAGAGTTTCTCTATTTCTTGTTGTTTATTTTTTTTTCAGAGCAGATTAGCAGTGTAATACATATTCGTACTATGTTACGAGTATGATGGATTTCAGATGACCAGCGCGTATTAGTGTAATGTGGTGCTGCTCTTCAAAGTAGTGATCGTACTGATCGTGTATTGTTATTTAAAACTGTATTTTATGCTAACTTGTATCATATACATATGAGATGATGTAGTGAATGATTATGTTATGTTATACATATATCTATGTGCGATCTAACCAAAATGCGTTCGACCGAAATACAATAAGTAAACTATTTTAGAGTAATATAAAATAATTACACTTAGTTTAGTCTAGGCTTACGAATTACGTACTTATTCCTTATTACCAGCACTAGTAATTTTAAATAGAATCAATCCCGGTAACTCTGAAATAACCCAACTAAGAACTAAGTTCAATAGTTACATTTTATACGTAGAACCGAAACGTAGGCGCAGTAAACTCTTAAGTGCGATTCTAATCTTTTACCTTCCAAACTAAAAGGTGTAAAGGTGCATTCACACTTATCAGAGAAATTTAATATTCCGAATTTGTGTGGTGAAGTTATGTAGTGTTGTCATTGTGCAAACATTTAGTTTGACATATGAATTTAGAGAAAAAGAAATTCTGATGAATGATGATAGCAAGGGAAAATTGAGGGCAATCTTTCCTCAGCAGTGAGACAAAATAAGTTAATTAGAATTATTCTATTTTATCTAAAAACGATGATATTTTAGTGCATTAAACTTTTCATTTTTATTACAATTTACACAATTTTTAAAAACGTAAATGTTACTCAACCATGTTTAAATAAGCCCAAGGCGTGCAAAGGTTCTAAAGAAGAACAATATAAATATCAAAATTACTAATTCTACTTTCCAGAAAATGACGCTCGCTGACAAAGTGAGAACCAGCCTTTATTCTTTAAATATCCGAGATACTATCAACATACGGCCCTATACAGTATTATCTAAGTATAGTATACCGTCGAACCCAAACTACTTATTACGAACCGTTAAACTTAAACATTTCGTGCAAATAAACAATTTGGAACAAACCCGAATTTATGCAAACTTTAGCATTACTATTTAATGGTAACGTAAATTAAAATTTGAATTTAAAATAGGTACGAATGTCAAGTTTGTGAATTTATAGTTTAACTGGCCTATTTTGTTTACTGATGTTTGATGTTGCAGATATAGAATAGGGACTCTTGTGGCAAAGTCGCAAAGTCACTGTGTCGTATTACCAAAGTATCACAAGCTAGGGATATTAAAACAAGAATAATAAAAATATCTTTTTAAAAACAAGCCTTTTAGCTTTTATGGCATTGTCATGGGACTTACACAAGTATGCCAAATTTCAGCTCAATCGGATAACCAGTAGTGGTCGAAAAATGGCTTGCAAGATTTGATTACAGACAACGGGACAGGTGAAACTAAATAAAACCTTGTAAAAAGGGATGTTCAATCCAGTGAGAGAACTATATTTTTGTAAACAACTATTGTTTACTTCAGTCTGGGTACTAGCGCTTGAAAGCGGGCAGTTTTTCGCATCTAGACCTCTCAGTTTGGGTCCTTTGTGCGTGTATGAGACTTATAAATTTTAAACTTTGAAATACGAATGAAAGAAAAAATCGTTACAAGACGAAAATAAATGCAGTCACAAAAAAACACAGACACATAAATCGTTAACCCCTTGCATAAAACTGCAACATAGCGTGACAAAATTAGTCAACAATCAAAGAGACTAAAACAAGTCAGCGACAAGTAACACAAAGTTTAAATTAACGTTATACTATATTATCTAAGTATAAGTACATATGTACGTAGAATGTATATAACTGAAGATCTGTATCGGAATTACAGCAAGTGTCGTCGCGTGTGAATTTCCACAGGGGTATGTGCTTAGTAACGTATAATAAAGAAAACTGCGTCGTATTGTTATAATTTATTGCGACTCAAAAAGACTGGAGCGAATTAGGTGTTTGATACAGAAGCTTTTTATAACCTGTGAGTTGGATATTTTTTTTTTAATGTAATATATTTCTTTGTAAATACACACCTAGAAAAGCTATCTAGAAAACATCCAAACCGAGACAAACAGACAATATTGGCATAGCAGGTAGGGTCACTATCTATCCTCCAAGAATCCTCCCTACGCTTCCCGGGGCGTATTCTATTCTACGCATTTTCTCAGTGTGTAAAGAAGTTAGGATCACTACCACCCACTTCCACTTGCTAGTCTACACTTTAGGTTCAAATCTGAAGAAAATTTCAATAAGATATATCTCTTATAAACAATTCGCTAACCGCTAGTTATCCGTGCAGGGCTTTAAAGGTACAGGGGACAAAACAGTTACCAAGAAACGAACGACAGTCACTCGCAATACGAACCGCGGGCGGAACGTGTGTATCACAACATACTGTTTGCATAAATATTTGGAATAAATACGGATTAAATTCACCGAAAACAATTGGAATAAATACGGATTAAATTCACCGAAAACAATTGGAATAAATACGGATTAAATTCACCGAAATATTTGGAATAAATAGTTGTTTAGACGGACTAAATTCACGGTTTTATTACTTAAAAATATTTTAAGTAATTACTAGTTTAAACGGACTAAATTCACGGTTTCAATTTTGGTTTTATAACATAATCATTCATAACATAACATAATACATATTACTTTACTAGTAATTTCAAGTGAACAAATTATTGTCAAATATTGATATGTAATTTGTTTTGGTGTATATTTTTTACTTGGATCAAATTTTGCATTTAGATAGGGGTAAACGCAGTCAAATTACCCCAAAAGGTCAGTTTGCACAGGTGTTTAAATATTTTTTTTATTATTATTTACAAAGTAAATATGTGGGTTTGTGTGTGTGTGTGTGTTTTATATTCTGAGAGTGGAAATTTTTTAACTTATATTTATAGCTCGGAGTCGTAACTAATTTAGTTTAGGGGCATGTTAACGTGAGCAAGCAAACTTTTAATATAAGTAAAACTTTTTTTTTATTAATTCGGTGACGCATGTACTTACTTATTTAATAAATTAAATCGCGAGCTTATGCAAGTTTATAGAAATACTTAAAATTTTAAATTGGTTTTTACTCTATTGCTTCTCATTTATTTATGGTCACACCAACAGTATACAAAGAAAACACATTTGTATTTACAAAATAATACCAAAAATCTATACTTAAGTACATATAATAGGACCATTTTAGCATTTACTTACTTACTATTCATTGAAAAAACAGTCATCACCCCCCTATTCCTCAAATTAATTCAAAACAAAATATCACCCTATTACCTAAAACGGGTAATAAACCGAAACACCTGTTTAAATTCAGTTAATACATCAATCCGGTAACCGCCTCGTTTGTATTACAGCCCTCGACAATTACTCAACATCGCAAGTCATGGTTAATTGAAAGTTTAATCATTGTTAACGTGCAACAGGCCGGTAAAGAATGGTTACCGCAATTGGTAATAGTTTTAGGGAATTTTGTAGTTTGTATGTGTTATTGATTTAGAAATATAGGTAAACTTGTAGTTTTATTCAACTATAATTTAACATTTGATATATACTTACTCGTATTAATTATTAAAACAGTATTATATTTACCCCTTAATTTTAGGTATATCTTTTTATTTCTATACTTAATATTTTATATGCTATCTAAAGAACCGACAAAATAAAATTATTTGATTTGACTTCGTATGCTCTTTTAATGCCTTTTCATGCTCTCTGTTTTTAGCACATTTAAGTTTCGACGACAGTTTTTTGTCGACACAAAACTAAAAGTAAACAAATTGGTTAATAAACGCGACCAAAAGCTCACATGTGTAGAACCATTAGAGAGAACCTGAAACTGGGTAACAGCACTTAATGTTTGATTTCAGGACCGCGGCATCGGACGGTAAATGATACGAATCAATTATGTGGAAACTTAGTTCGGCACGCACCATCGCAGGTCGCGTGACGCAGCGCGTTACAACTTAACTGTCAAGTGGTAACATGCCCGTCGTGTGGCAGTCTTCTCAGCGACCTATGTACGTCCGAACGGTGTGGGTCGACGGGTTCCGGCACGCCATCCTCTCGCACGACGACCCCCACTACCTCAAGCTGTGCGCCAAGAAGCGCCGGCCCAACTCCTCCGCCAGCACCGACCAGCCCTCCAGGCTCAGCAACCACACCAACGAGTACAAGAACTGCCTCCGCAAACTGAACCTTGTCGTCAAGAGCGGAAAGTCCATCATCGCTAAACGACCGAAAAGTTCACACGATCCTCACGTAGAGAAACTCAACTTGTTAGACATAGAGCACGATTCGGATGAGGAGTTGATTCTGAAAGCCAGCCCTCAGCCGATCAACGAAAGCGGAAGATTCGACATGTACATGAATATGAAGAATATACGAGCCAATAAAACCACGAGACCTGAAGTGACGGAGAACACCGAACTGTCAGATAGGGTGTTGCAGTGGTTGGACTTAGCAGGAAAAGTGGATCTGCTCGCACCAGAGAATGCGGAAAGAATGGCCCAACCTCGGCACAGCTGGCCCGAACTACAACGCAGGCATAATTTGTTGAAATCGAAAACTGCGATTGACATAAGAGGGAAAGATAGCGGGAAAATACAGTCGCCGAAATCGTGCGACAGTCCAAAAGCGCAACAAAATGGCAATATCGATCGGTACGAATTTTATGTGCCGACGTCTGCGAACACGATAGAGAGCTACGCGAGACAGTCACGGAACGTCAAAATCACGCCAAGGAACGACATTCAACAGAAGGCACGAGACAACACCACCGCCAAAACAAAAGCAAAAGATTTGAAAACCAATGTCGTCGAGGCGCGGCAGAAGGTCGCCACTGAGAAGACTGCTGTTGAGAGACAGTACGCTGAGATGGTCAACAAGAAGTTGATTCCTGATGTGAGCAAAACTGCTAAGAAGCAGGTCCATATCTTCATGCCCGATATGCCCAAGAAACCCATTCAGAACCATCTCAATGCAACCACAAGTACCACGACAAGTAGGACAGAAAGTTTACTATCACATTTCTCGCAAAAATGATTAAATCAATAAAAATGTTTTGTTCTAAGTTTTTTTATAACTCTATCGTATTTTATTTACGTGTCTATAAATTTGTAAGTCTACCATTACCTTACCGCATCCATTCAGAGGGGTTTTATGTAAAATAATTTATGGCTTTTTCGATCGAATAACGTAGGAAGGTTACGTAAGGCAAAATTGTATGTTTTGTGGTATTATTTCCAGTAAAGAGCTAGGTGAATGCCCTTACTACTTTTACTTTTTGTTTACAATGTTTTTCTATTGAATGTACTGTGTATAATAACTAAGAAATAGTACAATCTTAATATCCTATTTATTGCCACTTAGCAATCAATAATATAATACTATAAAGATCATAGATTTGTATTTTTGTTTATAATGAATAAACTCAAAAACTAATGGACCAATTACAAAAATCTTTTAATAATGAAACAGGTCCCATTTGTTACTGATTAACATAGAACTTGTTTTTTTACGGCGGAGTAAATTACAAAAAAAAAAGAACCTTAAACACCTTAAAAATAAAGTCCATTTTACACTGTCAATAAACAACTTACCCCAAACCCGACAGTAGCGACATCTCTCGCTTGAAACCGCGACCGTAATGGCGGATCCAGCGGCTGCCCGCTGTAGCGCGGCACCGGCAGGCCCAGAGCGATCACTCGGAACTTGTCATCTACTCTCACTAGACGCCATTTCTTTACTTCTTCTGGACCGTGTTCCTGTTGTGATAAGTAATAAGATAATTAGTTAGTATAGTAGTGAATTATAGAACAAAACTGCCAACACTGACTAGACGGGAGAAAAACCATACTCTCATAAATATCGCCGTCAGAATACTGCTTTTCGCATGACGAGTTCATGGTTTGGAATCTTTTCTTCGCGGTTTTCCTTCTTTTATGATTTTCTGAGATGCAGGGGCCCATGAGCGCTAGTAATAAACTGTCTGCTAGAAAAGCTATATGCTTTCTGGTTTAATACAATCCGCACACGAAATATAAAAAAAAACATTATTCAAAAAATGTCTTAGCATTTTTTTGCCCAAAGTTTGGTAGGAAAAGACACGAAATGAATAATACATATACTTACCTCAAGTAACTTATCATATCTTGAAGCTGGTATCAGAAACCTGCCATCTTCGAGGTGCATCTCCCTATTTTCAAGCAAATTGTTGAGCACTGGCAACACATTCCTTTCAGCTTTCTCTATTCCTTCTAGAACTAAAACTCGGCCTTCGACCGCGGCTCGGACTGCGCTCTGTGGTGGAGAAAATATTTCATTTATTACTTGATTTTTAAATACTTCTAAGGTGGTGGGTTCAAATCCTGTGATAGGCAATGCACAAATCAGTTTCATGTTCACAGATTTTCCAGTTCAAAATACACCAGACATGAATCTGCTGTATTTTGAACTGCAAAACTAACGAAGAAAATTTAAATTACAACATGTAAAGTCTTCTTTCAGTAAAAAGTTCCATCTATACTAATATTATAAAGAAGTAAAGTTTGTGTGTTTGTTCAATTGTAAGGGGTAATCTCGGGATCTACAGAACCGATTTCAAAAATTCTTTCACTAATGGGAAGCTATATTGTCAGCGAGTGACATAGGCTTGTTTATCCCTGTATTCCCACGGGAATGGGAACTATGAGAGTGAAACCGCGGGGCGCTGCTAGTCTATAATATTTAAGGTAGTCTCGGAACGAAAAGGTTCGTCAATTTTCAAATTAATTCGATTAATGTGTCGCGATGACATATTACCTTTTGAAACTATGTTACAAAATAGACTCGAATTAGGGAAAATAATGTTCTACTGTTCGTTGATAAAGTTCAAAATTATTCCGATCAGTGTTGTTTGACTATTTATCTTGTCAACAAGATGTTTAAGTTTTATAAACTAAAACCTTCTTGTTGGTTCAACCTGTCATTATCATCTCGGTCAAAACTATTGTCAATCGGTCAATGTCATCATTGCAAAATATCAAAGAGGTTTTTATATGCCGCGCGCACAAGGCAGTGTTTAAAAAATGATAGAAAGATCAAGCAAATCCTTATTCGATAGCAAACGTCATATTATTTATTTAAATGTTAGCATCACTGTTTCTTACGCTGGTATGTTGGTATAATTGTTTCTTGCTTTACTTAGTGCAAATGAAAACCGACTCTAAGGTGACGAACCTTTTCATTCCGAGACTGTACATTCCCAGTCCCACAATGTGACAACCATTAACCATGCACCAGGTACGAGAAGTTTAACTTTTGTATGTCAAAGTGAAATGCTTTTATTTATCTGGGGGCACGGCAGTGCCCCCCGCCAAGTCGAGCGCGAAGCAAACACTGCCGTACCATCCTTTACAGGAACCCTTTCGCCGCATTTTCAGGTCCCTATTTGACAACCTCTGGATAAGCCCAGAACGCTGAAATTTTCGTCATCCAGTAAGCTATACAATCACATACTTAAAATAAAATTTCAAGTCTGTAGGTCATTTAGTTCCGAAGTTAAGCGAAAGCAAAGTTTCGCATTTTAGACAGACACTCACTCACTCACTCACTCACTCACTCACTCACTCATGATCATCAAAATAGAACTAGTACTTCCCATAAACCTAGAGAGCCGAAATTTGGTACAGAGTTAGGGTTTAATGGCCACATAAAGGGAAAACTATAAAAACTAGGATAATCGAACGGGAACGGGAATTATACGGGAACGGGAGTGGGAATTGTAACTCAAGAACGGCTGAACTGATTTGGCTGAAAATTGGTGAGGACGTAGCTTAGAACCAGGAAAAGGACATAGGATACCTTTGATCCCGAAATTCCCACGGGATTGGGATCGGGAATTTAAAAATCAAGAACGGCTGAATTTATTTGGCTGAAAATTAGTGGGGAGGTAGCTTAAAACTATTAGAAGAACATAGAATACTTTTAATCCCGAAATTCCCACCGGAATGGGAACGGGAATTTATAACTCAAGAACGACTGAACTGATTTGGCTGAAAATTGGTGAAGAGGTAGCTTAAAACCAGGAAAAGAACATAGAATACTTTTAATTCCGAAATTCCCACGGGATTGGGAACGGGAATTTATAACTCAAGAACGGCTGAATTGATTTGGCTGAAAATTGGTGGAGAGGTAGCTTAGAACCAGGAGAAGCACATAGAATACTTTTCATCCCGAAATTCACACGGAAACGCGAACGGGAACTACGCGGTTGAAACCGCGGGGCGTTTAATAATAAAATACTACTCCTAAAAAGAAAAAAAATGTGTCCAATAAGAAAATCTAATAAAATAAATCAATATAAACACGTTTCAACAAAAATAAATGAAATCCCACCAAAAACATTCTGTAAAAAACTAGCCAAGTCTCGATGGAGCTGCTTGTTTATCTCTAAAAAGTAATGAAATCTAGACAAACTCGTGCCAAGTCTAAGGTTCCTTACTGCGATTTCTTTATTATTATAGTTAATGTTGTGTGACTTGGCCGTTGAACATTGTTTAAAACGTTAGTAGTGGGTACAAGTCAATTTTGTTTACACGTAATGTTATTACATTATTAAAATACGCAGCTTCATCAAGCCTACAATTGACTGGATATTGAATCAACGTTTTTCAAGTGGTAATTTTCTATCGTCAATGGGTAGCGGTTCTGGCGACAGATTGGTGCAATGGTGTCATGGAGCACCTAGTTTTGTACCTTTGTATACATGTGTACCCTTCAACGGCCAGGTCACACAACATTAACTATAATAATAAAGAAATCGCAGTAAGGAACCTTAGACTTGGCACGAGTTTGTCTAGATTTCATTACTTTTTAGAGATAAACAAGCAGCTCCATCGAGACTTGGCTAGTTTTTTACAGAATGTTTTTGGTGGGTAACTATTACATTTTAATTTAAAGTGATACTTTTACTTTACCTGATCAAAGTACTTAGCAGTAGAACTCTGTATCTCCCGTCTCTGCTTTAGGTCCGCTTCAGTTGTGTCTCTAGATAGCGCTACATACTCTAACTCTCTCTGTGTGAGCTCTAAATATTGGAGAGCTACTTTTCTCCTGGTAAAAATAAAATAAAACTACCAATTATTTTCATTAAAAAATACTTCAAAATATTATAAAGAGATTAAAGTATAAGTCTATTAAATTCTACTGCAGAGCAATAGATTTCACTGATAATATTAATAAAAAGAGAGTGTGTCTTGTGAACTAAAATGTACCAACCTGCTAGGCCCTGGTCTACCAAGGAGGAACATATCCTGGCCCAAGATATCTTTCTGCATCATCCATCTTAAGTTCCTGAGTGTACTCTGAGAGACACTCTTTTCTGATTTTTCTATTAGCACTAAAAAAAATACAACATTAACAATATTGGTAGGATTGTAAATAAAGGGTTGGAATCAAAGAGACTGAGGTTATACTTTTAAAATTGAAATTCACTTTAAAAAAAAACAAGGTTTATGATTAATTGATTATAGTTAAGAATTTATGTTGTATCAATCTGTGTTTTAAATAAATTATGAATGAGTAATTGTATAAAATTGACTGGGACTTTGACAGTTATATTTTTCCGAGATAATGTAAGTTATAATACATATTCCATGAATTAAACACATGTTACAACAAACATCAACTGAGATAAACAATAATTGCATCATTTTTAGGTTATAAATAAGGCAACTACTTACAATACTTTCTCGGCACATATTCAGACTTCTTAGGATCTGATATTTCTTTGGACACATCTCCGATAGTCACTTTATCTTCTGTAGAATAAGCTCGTAAATTATTAGCGCTTAAAATTGATTTTCTACTGTTTAAAATACGAATCAAAACATCGATTCTTCGAACGGTCACAGCGGGCTTATACATTTTTTCTATAACTATTTTCTTGGTCGAGTCATTAGAATACTATTAACCACACTTGTTTTATAACATAATAAGCGATAAAATAATACTTTTATCACAAAAAACGTTAATATTTACAAGGTCCAAAGTCTATTGACAAAACGTCAGTAATTATAATAACTCGCTTTTGACATTACTGACGTAAAACAGCTGATAGATGTTCCGTTCTACGCAAAACATTTTTTCTTTCCATGATGGGAAATTAATAAAACATTTATTTAATAAAAAAAAGCAAGCTCGTTACTTGTTAATAAAACGAGATTAATGTAAGAATATTTTATAATATATTACCTTATTAATGAGATGATGTAGTGAATGCTTATGCTTGTTATGTTATTCTCGTTAAACCCTCGCATTCGTATAGCACGGTCGCAATTCACAGAGAATATTGTACGTTCACCTGTATAGTTATCTATCTCTGTCGCACCTGCGTAAATTACAGGTCTACGTTTGATATTTCATGTGAGTTACGAACGGGCTTTAGTTATAATACCTAAATTCCTCCTCACATACATACACACAAACACGTATAATCTGAAAATATATCCTGATCCTGATCATCGATGGAGAACCTTAACCTGCGGTGGGATCTTACAGACAGCAGTACCTACTATCAATTAAGCCACAGATCAAAAAATATCTAAGCTGACGACAGAACAATGTCTGTATTAGGAACCAACCGATTTTGACTAAATAACTTATGTAGGTACAGTCTCGGAACGAAAAGGTTCGTCAATTTTCAAATTGGTTCGTATAATGTGTCGCGACAACATATTACCTTTTGAAACTATGGTACAAAATAGACTCGGGTTAGGGAAAATAATGTTCTACTGCTCCATAATAAAGTTCAAAATTATTCAGATCAGTGTTGTTTGACAAGATAAACATCTTGCCAACAAGATTTTTGATAAACTAAAATTCTTGGTGGTTCAACCTGCCATTATTATTTCTGTTAAAACTATACAATCGGCCAATGTCATCATTGCAAAATATCAAAGAGGTTTTAATATGCCGCGCGCACAAGGCAGTGTTTAAAAAAGGATAGAAAAATGAAGCAAAACCTTATTCGATGACAAACGTCATTCTATTTATTTAAATGTTGGCATCACTGTTTCTTACACTTGTATGTTGGCATAATTGTTTCTTGCAACACTAGTGCAAGTGAAAACCGACTCTAAGGTGACGAACCTTTTCATTCCGTGACTGTATAACTAATCTATATATACACCCCTATTTGGATTTCGCGACACTTATTAATTTGAGGATATCTGTAGCAGTAACTGAATCCATATATCCAATAAAAAATATCAAAAATGATAGTCGATTACTTATCTTTAAAAATACCAAAATAAATGTCATATTATCAGACGACATACTAGCTATCAAGTATTCTGTGACAATCACTATGACGGTTCGGGTCGATGACCGCGCTCTTGTGTATCGCAGCGTTCGCCTGTTGTTCGGTGTAGAATAACAATAAAATTCGGCGGGATTTTGAAAAACTTTGACCTAACATAACTTTTTAAATAAAAGCAAAAGATAAAAACTAACTTAACTGCTATATTGTCACAAGTCGTTTACATTAGCTGTATGATTAAGTATCTCGAATTCAAAATAGGGGTGTATAAAAGAAAGTCGTGTTAGTTACGCCACTTATAACTCAAGAACGGTTGGACCGATTTGGCTGAAAATTGGTGGGGAGGTAGATAAGAACCAGGAAAAGGACATAGGATACTTTTTATCCCGAAATTCCCTCGGGAACGGGAACGGGAACTACGCGTGTGAAACCGCGGGGCACAGCTAGTTGTAACTAAAATAATACACAATTTAAATTATTAGAATTTATTCCTACTTCATTATACTTAAAACTAATAAAATATAGATTTAAGCGGGGAATTATTAAACATTGGTGTTTTAACTTACAACTACATATAAGGTTTTTAATCATTTTGACTTACATCTTAGTTAACTTTAAACATAGGCCTTATACATAACTCCTATTATAACTATCTAATACAAAAAAAGAGATCCAATTTAATTTTGAATTTAGCAAAATATATTTTTAATACATCAACCAAAGGATGTGTAACTAAATTTGAACTCTATCATCAGTACATAAGAGTACATTTACATAATACGTAATATTAGTAGAAATTGCAACAAAACAATATAAAAAATGTTCAAGAAGTTGTTTTTTTTTAAGCTAAAAAAACGCTACGTCTATGTCCTTTCGGTATTTAATCGCATTCGCACTATCCCTTAATAAAATAGGTACTTAATTTTTAATATAATTCTTTAAAAAGTACCACCGCTTGCAAAGTCTTAAGTAACTTACTATGTATTCAATTTGTGCGCAGAACTACTAGGACATTTGGTTATGCTAGTTAATCTTATAGTTGTGTATTAATAATTCTAAAGTATTTATATACATTATTAATGACTTACTACATAAAGTTAATTTAAAAAAATAAAAAACCGACTTCAGCACTAAAAAGTAAGAAAATAATTTAAAATAAACGATATTATTAATACATATTTACAATTTATAATTAGTTACTTTTGGAGTCAGTGCCAGCCCAGGATAGTTTTTTTTTCCTTATAAGATAGCACGAGACGCGCCTATAATATTAATGAAGGCTTTGGCTGTCACCGACTTCAAAAGTAACTAATTATAAATTGTAAATATGTATTAATAATATCGTTTATTTTAAATTATTTTCTTACTTTTTAGTGCTGAAGTCGGTTTTTTATTTTTTTAAATTAACTTTATTTTCAATTTTTTAGTGGGAAGTTAGTCTCCCTCTCCAAAAGACACCTAAATTTTCCTCCAGAAGAGCTTTTGACTCGTGGATCACTTGAATCCTTTTTTTGTGGGAGGAAGACTTTACGTCTTTCCTCTGTCCAGGGGAACGACGGGGTATGTCGGACTCCGCGCCGCAAAGATAGAGCGGCGACGCGCTTACCGACTAAAACCCCTTGGTGTGCCACCTCTGTGCTTATGGCCGAAACCGGAAGAAACGCGGCTGCACGCTACTACGATCCTGGACAGCGCCTCTACCCTGTTAAGGGTTTCTCCTCCGAGCTAGAATGTAGCTCTAGGTGACAGATGTTGAGTTACCCCCTTCCGAAAGTACCGCGCGCCACCTCGAGGCCTATATGGCGGCAGTGGATCTCCCCCCGGGATCACTGCCGCAGGTCGGGCGTATGGCGGTTGCAGGACAAAGTGGTAGTCCCGCTTCCGTCTGCCCAACCTTCTGCTGCGGATAGTATTAGTGGAGAGGGCTTCGCGCTCTCTCTCGGCAGCTTTTTTTTGCGAGAGTACGACCTCACAAAAGGTGGCACTCCAATCCAAGACCTCTCCTCGCTCACCATAGCAGAGACTACATTTGGCAAGGAGAGGTTTCCAACGATTGCCGCGAGAGTTGCGAGGGCAATAGCCTCTTGCAGGGATTTTTTCGCTGCTCTATAAGTGTCGAGCAGTTCAACCTCAACGGGTACCGCTTGAATCCTGTCCCATGAGATGTTACTCATGATTCATAATCTAACACAACCCTGCATTTTATTACTTCTTTTTAACTTCATCATCCCAATTAAACCATCATTTTATTACAAAACTTCTTTATAACCACAAAGGTATAAGAACTTTTTAGAAAATCAACCAAAGTCAAAATAAAAACGAAAATAGAGGATGACGTTCATACTGTCTATTTAATAATTAAAATAATATATACAATCTAATCTGGTTCAGTGTTTGTTTGTAATATCTAAATATATTTTTTTACGAAAAGTTTTATGAAAACGCTCTGAAGATATATGTGTAATAGGTACCTATAATAGTATAAAAAAACATTTAAAAAAAAGTGTTGTAGGTTCGGGTTTATTTCAGTGTGTGTTAACGAATTAAAAAACAGGATATTTTTATATCTTAAACCCATGAATTGTGAACAGCATTTGATTTAAATACGAAATAATACAGCCAAAAAAATTTCATCCAGAAATTCTTATGGTATCAAGAATATCGCGATCAAAACCACGGGTCACAAGTAGTTTTACTTTTAATAATGTCAATCGACACCCCAGCCTACATTGTCGCGAGATTTTCCTCGATTTTTCCTGGATCCCATCATCAGATCCTGATTTCCTTGACATGGGACCACTTCGCGAATATCCGCTTTCTAATGAAACAAGAATTTTAAAATGCTCCATTCATAATTACAAAGAAATCGCGTAACAAACACACAAAAAAAAAAAAAAAAATATACACGTCGAATAGAGAACCTCCTCCTGTTTTTTTGGAAGTCGGTTAAAAATAACTATTCCTCCGTATCTCTTAAATACATATACACCCCTATTTGGATATTAGGATACTTATTAATTTGACGATATCAGTAGCATTAACTGAACCCATATATCGAAGAATAAAATAAAAGAGGATGATCAATTTGGCAGCCATAGGAATACCAAAATAATGTATACCTAAGTAAATTAGTACATAGTTGCTAACAGCGCGCGGCTCGCGGCATCATCGTAGGAACAGACTACAAAGTAAAATTATTTAATAATTAATATTCCCGGTCGCTCGACCTCCCCGCCTGCCCCGCCCGGCCCCCTCGCCCATCTTCGTCGCAAGCGCCGCGGCCGCTCAGCTCAGCTAGCTTCAGTTCGTTCACCGCTCACGTGTCGCGAGGTTGTACGCAAATGTAACGCCATGTTTAATTAAAATTACCAGTTTTACCTATCAATTTACTTCTCGTGAGTACATACATGGTATGTAGTGAGTGTTTGTGTGTTGTTAATGTGTGATTCGGAAAATGGAATGCGACTGTTCCCAGGGCTAGTCCTAGGCTAGGACTCCTAGCGACCTGGCTCTGACCTGGGATCAATAACCATTTAGAACTTCGGTGAAAACTAAAGGTAAATAATAATACCTACCTAAGTATTAACTTACAGTATTTTTTACGTAACTTGAAAGTTAGGTTTTTATTTTTAATACGAACGATTAATATTCTAGTACCTAATAATAATTATTATTACGTGTACTTACCTTACTACGTAACAAATCGTAATAATAATAGGCAATTATTATTGAATAGGTATTAGGTACGGTATGACGGAACAAGTCATGTTAGGTACGTAATATCAATCGTAGTAAAAATGAATACTAACTTCTTAATTAAACACACCCAAATTATTGTAAATACCTAGTAAATACCTACCTAGCCAATACGGTGGTCCAGGAGGTGATTTTAGCATAAGTCCCTAATGTTATGTTACAAAGTGTTCGAACGCGGCCGATTTCTTCGATAGTTATACCTACATCATTTAGCCGGTTCTAAGCCCGTAGAGAATGAAGAAAGTTAGAAATGTAGAATTGTACGTGAGTATTTACTTATTAATGAACCTATCTTTTATGTTTTATTTATATTATTCCAACATAATCCTACTAATAAATAGCTAACTAGGTAGAATAGAAAACCAATTTTAAAAACAAAGGTAAAGCCGGTTCGATGTCTTGCTGGCATCAGCTGTTCATCGCTGAACTCGCGTGAACTTTGCGGTGTGTGTTGGCTCCGCTATTGTAGGACGTGAATAGATTTTGACGAAATTTACAAAAACTTTGATTTACCATAACTTTTGAAATAAAGGCAAAAAATAAAAATTTCCTTGACTATTTATTATATTGTTAACCCTAATTTACATCAGCTGTGAGATAAGGTATCGTAATTTCAAAATAAGGGTGTATACTTATATAATATTTTTAACGTTTAACTTTAGAAAAATAAGTGTAACTTGACGTGATTTCCAAAAGCTAAATATCATTTCTACCATACAAGGTAATTTTCAAAAGAGAATGACTAAATACTACTACAATAGCGAAAAGTGGCTAAAGGAGGCCCAATTTGATAACAACTAAATCTGCATCATAAGGTTCTTAGAGTTTCCTATTATATAACTTGCTAAAGCACGGTCTTAATTCACAGGAAATATCGTACGTTGACCTGTAATTATAATGCGTCCCACTCGCCATTGCATCCGTGCGAGCGGGACGCATTACTATTTACGCAGGTGCGACAGAGATAGATAGCTACAGATCAACGTACGATATTTCATGTGAATTACGACCGTGCTATAATTCATATAACAAAACTTGCCTCAACTAGATTTTATACAAAAATGTATAAAAATAGTTAATAATCATCCGCACCATCAACACACTCAATCTTAACACTTACAAAATCTGTTGGTTCTAAATTAGTTTCCGACCCATCATCGTCCAATGGTTCACTTTTGATAACGACATTCATTTCTTCCGTCTCACTTTCCTTCTCACTCTCCGATTCTTCCTGTTCCTGAGTAGGATTATTAGTTGGAGTACCCTCATTATTTTCATTCACCTTCATTTTCTTATTATTCAACGTGACGTAATCACTAATCAAAACGTCAGTCCTTTTTCGTTTAGGCGGTCCGAATATAGTCATTATTGTTTCTTCGTCAAGGTTCAAATTGCATTCTCGTGGGTCGAGCCGATGGAAGAACTGTGTCAAGTTTTCGTCCGCCATTTTGAATCCGTGACGTCGTTTTAAATGTCTTACTATTGTGCGCTTTACGTTGTATGCTTTCGGACAGATTTTGCACTGAAACAAAAAGTTACTATGTAAAGCGTAAGTTTGGATCCCTTGGTACCTGACATTGACTAAGGGGTAACAGGAGCGAAAAGGTTATGATTTGGACTAGTACGTAGGTATAATTTTCCTCTGTCAAACAAAATTTTACGATGTCGTGTGGAGTGGATTGCAATTGTGGAAATACAAAGTAGACAATGTGGAACAATTAAAACACTAGTATCTGAAATATCTGACTTTTTTCGAAGAAAAATTGGCTTTGGTGCAGCGACACCGTCAACCCTTAACGCCAATAAGTCGGCTGATATTGGGCACCTACCTTAAAGGTCTTGACGCCGGTGTGCGAGAGCACGTGTTCGCGCAGCGAGGCGGCGCTGGTGACGCGCTTGGCGCAGGCGGCGTACGGACACGTGAAGCGCACGCCCGTGTGCGCCGTGCGCACGTGCTTCATCATGTACTTCTCGTCTTTGTACCATTTGCCTGGGGAACAAATATATTGTTCATTTTGTTATCAATACTAATATCGTAAATGAGAAAGCGAGATAATTAAACTTTCTTAACATAACTACTCAAGCTCAACCTATTATAATGAAATTTAAATTCTTAAGCTCCTTTCTTACTACCACATATCATTAGTGAGAGAAGATTTGCCTTACAATGGGCTTTTATCATTGTTAAGACAGTTAGTTTATCATGCATCAAATGACACTAACAAGTTCACAACTTGTACTTTCGTTATCAGACTAACACGCTTATTCATAAACACAACTAAACCAAAATAAACATCAGTTGTATCACAAAAATATGTCTCCGAGTAGGAATCAAACCTGTTTACATATAAATGTAAATAAAACCTACCACAAAGAGGACATTTGGCAGTATTCTCGTCAGTCTTCTTTTCGTGTATTTTCATATGTTCACGGAGTGCGCAACCGCTTGTGAATATCTTTGAACATACTGTGCATGTTTCTAGATCTGTAAATAGATAAATAGACAAAATACTAGCGATTATTCTTCCAAAATGATTGATTATTTTAGACAAACTTTTATCCCCTTTTTCGGAGAGATAATAGTACTGTAAACTCACTTTCTCCCGTATGCTTTCTAATATGGTATGTCAACTTCGATTTCTGGACGAACGTTTGTCCGCAGTACATGCACGCAAATGAGGGCTCTTTCTGATGAGTTCTGCAATAGAAAATAGACCAAATTAAAGGAAAACGTATTTGCAGCCTGGCTTGATTTTCTTGAGAGTGTATGTGCGCCTGCGTGTATGACTGCATGCGTGCGTGTGCTAGTGAGTGTATGTGCGTACATGCGTGTGCGAGCCTGTGCGCATGTGTGTGGGTGTGTGCGTGGGTTTGTTCATGGTTTGCGTGCGTGTGTATGTGTGTGTGTTAGACCTGGCGTGCGCGGTGCAGGCGCCCTTGTCGGCGAAGGTGCGGGCGCAGAGCGGGCAGGCGTAGGGCCTCTCGCCCGTGTGGCGGCGCTCGTGGCGCAGCATGTTGGAGCGCTGCACGAACACCATCGGGCAGTACGAGCACGCGTGCCGCGGGCCCAGGTGGATGGCCTCGTGCTCGCGGAACGAGTCGCGCTTCTGGAACACAGCGAGACTTGGATACAGACAGCTATTACAGGCGAAAATGGCTTCTCAGGGCGCACGATATCGCAAATGACGCCGAACCAGCCGATTTGTCCGAACGCCAAGAGGCCAGCACGCGCTACCCTATCACGGGCGCCCGCAACGCAGCGCGCTTCGACTCGCTACTCGTGGCTCTCGTCGCGTGCTGGAAGCGCCGACTTCGAGCTAATCGTATGAGCTTGCACGCGGTCGCCCGCACGACCCATTCCCTTCACACGGAGCCTAAGCGCGAGCTGGCGCAGCGTGACGCGTAATCGGGCGCCGTGAAAAGCCAACTTAAGACTGTTGATCTAGCGCGCGACAACTCAAATTTCACTCACACAGACGCGCACGCGTGTCCGCATGCACACTGTCTATGTAGTGACGGCGCGCTCGCTCTGAATACTCCGGCCGAATGGTTTTGATCCATTGGAAATTATAAATTGTGTTAAAGTTATTGACAAAAGTATAAATACGAGTATATTTTTTTTTTACGATTCGTAGTAGGTGTATATGATTAGATATAATTTACGTAATACCTTTCGATTCGATATTCCATTATTCACAACAAGGAATAATGAATAAAACAAATACTTAGTTTTTTTTTAAATAAGACATAATTTTTTTTTTGGTAAGTAACGAAACTTTTTAAAAACAAAGCAACATACGAGTAAAAAAAATCTATAACTTACTTGTGAATAATATATTTTTTGCCATAATGGGGTAAGGTCAACCGGGGCTATTGCGTACCATTTTTCGATCACTCTAAGTTAACATCATATTATGAGCTAAATTATGTCATTATGCTCTTTTTGAAACTATAGTCCAATATTATGGCTTTTTCTGTATAAAATACCAGGGATATTTTTTTTGTCAGAGTTTTAAAAATATATAAAATTCACTGTTTCTTTTTAGTTGTCTTTTTTGACGCATTTACCCCGTTTTGGGGCAAATGCATCTTTCTTGAATAAATACTTTTTTACTAAACTTTTCGTGAGGAAAACAAAGTAGTTTTATTCCGGTCAAATATGTATCGAGGATTGACGGTTAGGCTTGACAAAACTATTTTGAAAAATATTTGACGAATTTAGAACAAATTTGGGAAAAATGGGGCAAATGCGTCTAATTTAGACAGACGCATTAGCCCCGTAGCAGATCCAGAAAAAGGTTGACAACAGTCAACCTTTTACTTGGGTAGCTCGAGCTTACTGTCTCGAAGCGATTTTTCATATAAAGTAAATTTAGTGCCATAAAACAAAGATTTTGATAAACTATATGTAATTTTACATTATCATGTGAAAAAAGAGTGCAAAACATTATAAAATTTAATCGTCGTCAACGAAAGAAGAGATTGATCACTTTCTCTTCTACTTTTGCTACCTTGTTCTTCTTCAGCCAATTACTATGGCCTTGAATGGTATTTGTAGTATAAAGTTTTGAAAATCATATTTAGTTACTTAAGTGTTTATTAATATCAATCCCATATCGTAACTTATAGTTTATTTATTTAACTGAAATAAAGATACTAACAATGCTATAATATAATAACATATGTTATCGGGACAACGTTTTAGCGCTAAAAGCAGGACTTTCTAAATTATTTCGTTTCCTTTTTTGTTAAAAAAAACCGACTTCAAAAACTAAAAAGTATAAAATAACAAATATTTAATGTAATACCTCTTATGCGATGTAGCGCAATAATAAAATAAAAATGCGACCAACCTAAGCGGCCAAACGTTCGTTAACGGTCGTCTCGAATTATAATTTTGTAGTTTATTTTTCTAATAGTTTTATTTCTTTAAGGCTTGGCACCGACTTCACACTTATCAATAGGTAACATACACACAAAGGTATTAATTAGCATCGCATAAGAGGTGTATTAAATTAAATATTTGTTATTTTATACTTTTCAGTTTTTGAAGTCGTTTTTTTTACTTTTGAGTGTCACAACCTATCTGGTTGTAAAGGTCTCATCGATACAAATTAATCCAGTCCAAACACGAGGTAACTGCTGTTAGCCGTTGAAGAGTTTCTTCGACTATCTTCCAGGTCCATCATCAGATCGACTCCAAACCTTCATTTAATTATAATGCTTTAAGATAATTAACAAAAAACTTAACAAATGCACTAATCACCCTACGATATTCTAAAGTTCCTCTCAATTTCTCTAGAATGCCATCATCAGATCCTGGTTTCCTTGACATGGGACCAAATGGCAAGTCCACTCTTTTGAATAAAAAAAGAATTTTAGTAATCGGTACAGAATTGACGGAGAAATGGTTGTACATATTCATAAAAAAAACATACCGGCCGAATTGAGAACCTCCTCCTTTTTGGAAGTCGGTTTAAAATAATGTTGTTTTATTGTTCATTATTTCTAAAACATCATTTGTTATCATAAATGTTAATATTTTTTTTTAAATAAATAATTCAAATTATAAAACAAAAATTATTATGGAGTATCAAAACATGTTGATGAGTTATCGCATAAAATTCGTACGCGCCGCAAAGGTCAAACGCTCGGTAGGAGCGATACGTCCTCTCTCTAAAAAGCCTCGCGGCAGACTGATTTGAATTGTTTCGTGCGTCCGATTTTATAGTAGTTTTATGATGATTTTAAAATATTTGTAGAAAAAAAGACAATTTGTTTTAGAGATTTTTTTTTAGTATAATTGTTGTAGAAAATATTCTTTTATTATTTGAGGTAATTTTAATAACGTTTTGAGCATCATTTATCAACGTAAATTACGATTTTCTTGAGTGTGATTTTTACAAATTCTAACTTTATATTTTTGTCGATTTCAATAATAATTATAATAACAATTAAATTTTCCTAAGAGTATTTCCTTAATAAGGATCTGGACTTTAAGTTTGTTTAATTTTTAGTGCTAAATTGGTCGAATTACTAGAATCCGAAGGCATGGAAGTTAATGCTAAAAGTGAAATTCAGAAAACATATGTTCAGTTTTCTTGATATATTTTATAAGTTTTCTGTATAATATTGTTTTTCTCAGAGTATTTTTTAGATGACAATATTTCCTTTAATTATTACCTAAAAGCATGTTTATAAAATACGCTTTTCATATAATATGACTAGATCAAAAAGTACAAAAACCGTCAATTATCGAGTTACGGGTCTTAAGATAACCGACTTAACGTTGTCATCATCAACATGTCCGCACAACACGCCTTGTATTGACTCTCGCACAAGGAGCCAATCCCGGTTTTAACCCATACTGTTAAATATCGTAGATCTCAGAACTTAGGCCAACGACCTGAATTGCAATAGACATACCTAATTGGCAAAACATTTAACAGAAAATCTTGATATTCACATCGAAATACTGGGAATTATACAGATGAAATCGCCAGTATATATTATTACTTTCGTTGCGTGACATCGATCTTTCCGTACAGGAGTGGTGGTACAGTGCACTGTAGAGAAAAAGAATCAACCATAAAAGGAAAACGTTATTTCATTAACTGACCTTAAAAACCTTCCCGCAGTAACTGCAAGTGTAGTCCTGTTTGTTGGGCGAGTGTTCGTGTTTGTGGAGGTAGAGTGACGACTTGTACTGGAACGACTTGTCGCAAATGTCGCACTGGAACGGGTGCTGGCCCGGGTGGCAGATTAGGTAGTGGATTTTACTGAAATAAGTAAATCATATTGAAACGGCAATAGCGCAATGACTAAAACATTGGCCTGGCGATCTAGATGGTGAGTCCGATTCTCATCCATTGCACTTTTAACGTAAATCTACCTAAATATAGGCTTAGCAAGATTCTAGAAATGGCCAACACAACTTTTTAAAGTTAATTTCTTCTTCCGAACCTTTATCGTATGTTTAATTAGGGTCTGATTAAACGGGATATCGGCAGTTTACTGAGGCATTATGGCGACTACCATCATTCCTTCAATCTAGTTCAAGTTAAGTTATAAATTCAATATTTAACTGACCGTTCATCTAAGGTACTGAGCATGCGCTTGCAGATGGCGCAGGACAGGCGGTGCGCCTGCGCGGCGTGCGCGGCGCACGCGCGGCCGCTCGCGAACGTCATCCCGCAGGTGGAACAGCTGTTGGAGTTGTCGCCGCGACGCCGCGGACGGAGGTGGTACATCTGGGGAATAAGGGTGTCTTTGATATGGGACTTGCTGTATGAATTAGTTTGTTACTGTGTGTGGGGCATCAAAAGTACATCTATATCAATATTTCAACTGTTTCTGCAATGTGATTCAATATCATTGAATTTAATAAGAAACAGATGGGAACAATTGTGCGTATGAGCAATAAGGAGTGTCTATCAGTACATAACATAAATAAAAGGCATATTATGCTTTTTCTATTTATTGATATGGATTGATCCACCTAACGCAAAACCCATCCAGTGATTGTCCGCGAGTTTGACGTCGCCTTACGTAATTTTTTTACAGAAAACCTACGACATCTCAACGAACTTTTCGTATCCATACCAGACCCCTTTATTTTCACAAAAACTTGTAATTAATTATTACTAACCGTCAAATGCAGCTGAAAAGACTTCTTATGGCTGAAAGGCTTGTGTTTACAGGTCCCGACTGAACAGAACACCTTCCTCGCCTCAGGATGGTTCAGGTCGAAGTGGATCCTCATATCTTCCACCGTTGGTAGCACCAGGCAACAGATACAGCACTTGACGAGATACAGGGGAACAGGTTCTTTACTGCTTTGATGACTTTGTAGGAAGTGGTGGATTAGCCATACCTGAAAGAAAATTGTAATGATTTGTGCTTGTTTCAAGGAAGAACGAATTGGTTGGTGATTATGAAATTGTTTGCCTAGTTTTTAAGGTAGATTTCCGAAACGACTGGACCGATTTTGATAGGACATTCCCTGGCCTAAATGTAATGTAAAAGTATTTTAACTAACTTATTCATACAGCAAGAGCACAGAATACAAAAATACGAATTAGCGAAGATTAATGCGCAACTATTTAATTTTTTTTTGAGTTATAAATGTTCATAAACCTCACCTTATCACTAAACACCTCATCGCATCTCGCACACTTATAGTATTCCTCACTATAAGTATCAAAATGCGCTTTCACTTGATGTTTTTCTCGCTCAATCTCATTCCAGAATAATATCGGACAATATTTACATTTGAACCCTATGTGAGGGCTGAAGCAATTGTCAGTTTCTATTTCATTCCAGTGTTCTGTCAAATGCTGACGAGTTTTAGGTCTATCATCAAACTCTTTATCACAGAACTGACACATCCAAAGGTCTTCAAACTCTCCTAACTCCTGTTTCATATGTGTTTCTAACTCCGACGAGCTATCAAACACAGTAGCGCAAACCCTACAAGAATACGTCGACACCATCTTAACACAATGCATCTTCGACATGTGCGATATAAATGAGTTTAATGTAGTAAACCTCTCCGGACATAGACTGCAATCAGTGTCTATAAGCATATCAGTGTTAGCATTCTCATAATTAATATTAGAATTTGTCGGCATTGTATTCGAATTAATATCTCTCATTGTACTGCATAAATATTCTGAATAAAACTTCTGTATAACTATAACTTCCATTAGTGTGACGTCAAAGTCATCGTCACCTTTGTAACTTTTAAGTATTTCATTTGCCTCAGATATTGCGTTTGATTCAGATTTTTCCTCCGCATCACATTTTACTTCTTCTTTTATGTCCTCCTGTACCAGTTCTACTACAACAAGCTGTTCATGTCGTTCAACAATCACCTCATCATTGACCTCAACAATTGGTTCTTTTTTCGGCTCAATCAATTCAGTTTCACAGTTTGGTCTCACTTCCAAGTCAATGTAACCAAATTTCCCGTAAGCCTTCAGCTCGCTTTCAACATAGTGGGGAGTTAATTCAATTCCTTTTATTGGAAACAGGAAGCCTTTACCGGAGAGTATCCAAGATAAACATTTTAGAGTCATTCGATGAAAAGCCATGTAGTGGTTAGCGTATGTTCGGATGCCATTGTTTGGTTTGGAACAGAGTAAACATTTGAATTTATCGTAGTTATCTTCTTCGAAGGACCAGAAAATGTCGTCGTCTTTGCGAGCGACGTTGGTGACGCTGTGTTTTTGGAACAGATGAGTCTTGTATTCATCATCATCAGGCACTCGGGTGTGGCAGAGTCGGCAGTGAACCAAATTGTGGACCTCGCTGAAATGTTTACGTAACTCTTTCATAGTTTCAAAGGATCTCTCACACTGCGAACATGACCAAGGCGCGTGGAACTTCTCATGGGTCTCCCATTCTTCATTGTTGCTCACAAAGTACCTTAAAAATAAATTAAAATAATAATGGTGCATGTAATGAAGAGTTTATTCATTTATTTTTTATATCTATTCAATTCAATTATAATTGAGTGTCTTGGGATGCAAATGCATTCAAAGACTAATATTATCCGATAAATAAATTACAATTTTTGAATAAAAATTTATAGGACAAGCTTTACAGCATAGATATAATATTTATAATATTAGCCAAAGTGTAATGGCTAATATCAACATCAAAGTTACTTTATCAACTTTTAATGGAGAAAAACCTATTTTTTTTTTTATATTTCTATGTATATTATATTTACTTAATAATGACTCATATTTACCTGCATATTCCACAGTAACTTTTCCTGTGGTTAACAATATAATGTAGGGCTATCTTAGTTTTATTAATGAACCACTCCGGGCAGAGCAAACAACTGTATGGTCCCATAGGATTCAAATCTTTCAAGTACATCCAGACATCAGAGGGGCGTTCTATAACTGGAGGTTGTTGAGATTCCTTGAACCCTTGCAGTTCAATAGTCACATCACAAGGCGTCTTGGAGGTATAAGTCTTTTTCTTCTTCTTCTTCGGGTTTATAGGAATTATTTCGAGATCAACATTACCTAGTAAGTTTTTTTTATTTGTAGCTAACACCGATAGCGGTTCGTCGTCTGAATCGCTTGAAGACATTGCGTTTAATTAAGGATATTATCTTGTAGTTATAACTTTTGCGCAGCTACCGAACTTAGCAGTTCACTTTGTAACTAAAAAACATACCAAATATCCATCCATAGCAAATATAGTTGTTCTGTTCATAGATATGGGTTACACCGCACCGATCGATTAAGTAATAATAGTTTTGGTATCTTAAAAACTCAACCAAACCAAAGTTTCTTCAATCACAATACACAAATAAACAAATTATTTACAAATATGTAAATAATTAACAAAATTTACAAAAAAATACAAATCAATTTATCAAAGACCACAGACTAATATTTAAATAGAGTGGGACAGTGACAGAACTTTTTTTTTAGTATTTGTTATACCTTTTTGTTTTACTACCAAGTCCTTTAAGCCTAGCCTAGCATACATTTTTATATAATAAACTTCATTTATTTATAATACCTCAAGTGAATGATGAATGACCTCATGTAAGAAACTTTAGAAAAAAATGAGTAAACATAATGTAAGTACAAGTAAAATAGGACCAAAATAAACAATCTATGTTATATTCAAAGTTTTTCTAAAATTCATGTTCACAAAAGTATAATAATTACGAATTCTCCACCTTATGTTTCCTCATTGGCTCATTCATCTATCTGTTTTCTGCAGAGATAATCTTGGTCGTGATCCTTATTCTATGGTTTTCTGAGAATCCTGAGATCCTTCATCCTTGTTTATCTGAGAGAAGAAAAATAAACAATAGTCTTTGAGAATTTTTCGACATTCCTATTCACGAAATCACGAAACGTAATTTGAAAACGACACCAAAACGTTGATAATAACATAAATAAACTAATTTGAAACGTATGCTAATGTTATATGAATGAAACAACAATACAGTATTATAATTACAAAGAATTTTCGAGACAAATACTAAATTAATAAAATAAATAAAAAATATTTCAGTAATTTATTGCGTTTGTTGGAATGCAACTAGGAATATTTATTTCGTGGCAGCCATTTTATAGATATGAGTTTTGTCTATGGCATATTCCAAAGAAAGGTGAAGCTAAACAAAAGGGTAGCATGTAGATAGCATTTTACTGATTTTTTTTGTAGTATTTGCAAAATAATTAATTTAAACTCATTATTTTTACATGTATTGCTATCGAAGTTTTAATAATTACGTGTATGTATCATACAAATCTACAAAAAGAAGCACAATGCATCGTGTAATGGTGGCCATTAGGAGCAATAATTATGTTTAGTGGCACACTTACAGCTTTACGGACCATCAAATCTAATCTCTGAATATGACTATGATATGTTTACATATAAATAAAATTGTTCATTATGTAAACCGTTGATACTTGTGATATGTGATAAACAGTGACCCAGTGATAAATCTGATTCGATTCGAACCATGGCTCAAAATCAGGGGGAAGTTCAAGTGGGCACCCCGAGTCAACCAGTGAAAGATAAAGATATTTATGCATTATTACCTGACATTCGAGTGAACGGCCCGTTGGGTCCTGACGAACCGTGTCCAGGAGGTGAGGAGCTCCGGTGGCTGCCTGCTCAGGCTACGGACAGGGATCTGGTTATGTACCTACGAGCGGCGCGCTCCATGGCAGCGTTCGCCGGTATGTGTGACGGTGGTTCTCCAGACGACGGCTGCGTCGCCGCCAGTCGCGACGACACCACTATAAATGCTCTCGACGTACTCCACGACTCCGGCTATGACCCCGGTCGTGCTCTCCAAGCTCTTGTCAAATGCCCCGTACCGAAAGGTATTGAGAAAAAATGGACAGAAGAAGAAACAAAACGGTTTGTGAAAGGTATTCGGCAATTTGGTAAGAATTTTTTCAAAATAAAAAAAGACTTATTACCACATAAAGATACAGCAGAGTTAGTCGAGTTTTATTATCTGTGGAAAAAGACACCAGGTGCTAGTAGTAATAGACCTCATAGACGAAGGCGTCAAGCGTCACTGAGACGTGTTCGCAACACTAGGAACTCAAGGGCAGGCACACCTAAAGAACAGACACCAGAGGCTACACCTACAGTACAAGATAATAATAGCTCCAGACCCTCACCTAACCCTAAGGAGGCAGGAGAGATGAGTTCTGTTACAGAGGATGAGAACTCAGAAGAAGACAGTGACTCGAGAGACGCTGGGGATCTTAATAAAACTGATAATGGAAGAACAGGTGAGAATCCAGATGATTCACCGAGTCGAATGCGTACAAGAAACAAATCCAAGGAACAGACTACACCAAACAGTAAAAAGGGACAAGATGAAAGTGATAATGACTCTAAAGCAAAGGCAAAACCAAACAAACCAACCAGTAATGTACAAACTACGAATAACAATGTTCCAACTGAAAAAGTACTTTCATCACCAGTTGCCAAAGATGCTAAAAAGAAGGTTACAAATGGCAAAGTTGATGTCTCTAAAGTTAAGAAACGTCTTCCTTCAGACGATACAAAACCGGAAGGAATCATGGATGGTGATGTTCAGATGAAGAAGAAAAGAGCTGCAGACTCACCAGAAAGTCCATCAGAGAGCCTCACTAATGACAGCTTCTCTGCTATGGATGAATCTGAATCTTTGAATCCCGAACCCGAGCCAGAGGCTTGCGATTTTAGTTTTAACAAGACTGATAAGGAAAACACTGAACAAACTAAAGAACCTGAACAAGCAGAACAACCTCCAAAAGTACCTGAAACACCCGCTAAAGTTGAAGAGACCAATATTAAAACAGAAAAGGACCCCTTGCCTCCTGTATTCCCAATGAACACAGAAATGGACGATAGAACTGCATTGGATTTGAAAACTGACTCCAATACTCAGAAAAATATGGAATGTGAACCAAGACAGATTCCACCTCAAACTAATGTATTTCCTAAAACTGAACTTATTATACCTAAAGTTACTCCAATGTCAACTGAACCAATTGAGAAAATCAAAATCAAAGAAGAAATTGATATAGATGATCAACCACATAATTTACAGAAAGAGGAGTTCCAAAAAGATCCATTATCACATGGCTTCATGGGTCATCCAATGAATCAGCCTAGTAAACCTCTGAATTTAGAAAATCCCAGCTTCTTCGTCAAAGACAACCACAATATGTTCAACCAGAAAATTGGTCACAATATTAAAATTGAAGGTGTACCTAATATATTCAACCCTGTAAATATTCAAAAGGACAGCGCAATTATTAGGAGTGCTAAAGATTTTGCAACAGGACTGCCACCTTACTCATATCCAAATATGAACTTTGGAAATGATATTAATAAAATGAACCCTCACAATATAAATCCATTAAAGACAGTGATAAAACTCGAACCCAGAGATGAAACCAATGAAATGAAAAACCAAAATACACAAGAAATATTTACAGCTACTATATCCACTGCTGGTAAAGTGGATTCACCAAACACTCCTCGGTTGGATTCATTGCAGAGAATAAGTCCTTCACCGAATAATACGCGCGGATCGTCACCGCCACCCACAGAACATCCAACTACTACAGCCACAGAACCCATATCTCCGGCTAACTCCCAAGAAAAGGAGTCTGAGGCGGATGATAAACAACCAACTGATTTGAAAACTCACTCTGTGCCAAAACTTGACTCCACGAATGTTGGGTTGCGACCTCCAGCATTCCCTCACCCAGTGCGACCAGAAAACTTGGGAATTAGATCTACAGAGGCTTCAACTCCAGTCTCAGGACAAAGTATGCTTCCGCCTCCATCACTTACTCAACCATCAATTGCTGGTTTGTTACCTCCAGGCCCTCTGATATCAGTTGGAAGCGGGTCGAATGTTGGACCATATGGATATATGCCAACAGCACTGTATGGACATCCGAGCCATCCAGGTCATCCTGGACTAGATAAACCAGGTTCATTACCACCTCTAATGCAACAAGTACCACCTTCTCATGCTTTGGCTAATACCAATATAATTCCACCACCCAGTCAAAGTGATCCTTCAATGCCACAGGATTTGAAAATAAAACAAGAAGTGCCTGATAATATACCTGCTAATCTGTCTACTCAAACTGTTGCTGATCCATTGCAATCTCTCAAAGAAGTTAAAGTACCAGGATATCCTATTGGAAGTGCCATAGCACAGCATTTGTCTACAGAAAGAGACAGAGAATCAATATCCAGTGTTGAAAATAACAGTAGACCACCGAGTCAACCAACAAATGATAGCTCCAATTTACAAAGTGGATTTTTGGGTCCAAGGATTGAAAGTATCAAAAAGGAACCAGATTTCCTGCATCAACCTCATATTACACCAGTATCTACAAGCCAAGGATTGTCTGATTCTTCAAGTGCACCTCCAGTGAAGAGTCCTCATACACCAACACCAATAAAGAGTCAGCCAGGCCTTAATGGTACTCCAACGCATGGGCCGCATCCATCTTCTACAACATCTCCATTCTCAAGACATTTAACGAGTCCGTCACAACCGAGGCACATATCTGCGTCGCCAGTGCAACCCAATACTCCAGTATCTCATTCTGCTCTCAACCTTATGAACCCGAGTCCTTTGTCGATACCTTCGACTATGGCGGGACCTATTATTCATGCTGGACAACAACCTGGGCCGCATCCCCATCCCTTCGCTTCCCCGTTACACCATCCTCATCATCCACTTCTACACCACCCATCAATATTTCAGCTGTCCGCTGCGGCAGCTGCTCACGCTATGCATCCATACTATCCTCACCCACATCCTGGCTATTCAATGCCGTATCCATATCCATATGGGCCTCTACCTCAGCCACATCCTATACCTCCTATGCATCCATCAGTGAGCACACCAGGAAGACACGAACCAGTTAAACCGGCGACTATTGAATCTACGACAATGCTCAGTTCACATCACAGTACTAGTTCTTCTGTGACAACGAGATCTCTAAGAGAAATATCTGAAAGTACTGAAGATCCCAGAAATCCTAACTCGACTACTGAAAGGCACCAGCTTCATGAAACGACAATGACTCACCATCATTCGACCAGTCACCACAGTTCGGTGCACACGAGTACCGAGAAACAACCGGCACATGTTGGAGGCGCTACCAACCACACGCTATCAATATCACATTCGACATCGAGCAGCTCATCCCAATCGATACAACATAAAATTAATACTCAACAGAAGACTAATTCACACTCGAGTTCGCCTCACCATCTCTCGGCAAGTGTCTCTCAGACTACCAGTTCGTCTTCAAGTGTAAATTTGACAAACAACCACACGCATCATCACTCTCACCACCTTGCACATCATCCAGAAAGATTGTCGCCGGCGGATTCCATGTTGCTCAGGCATCACCAGAAAATGCTCCCTGGAAATCCTAATCATCTAATGATTCAACCTCCTTCGATGGGACACCCCATGGGCCTCGGCCTGCCTCCGGGACCCGGACCGAGTTCTATAGAAAGTCTTCGGCTACACGCACAAGCCGCAGCGAATTTGCAATCGGCGCATAACAGATCGGGCTCACCGCACCAAATCCCACACGGTCATTCACACCTGAGAGGACCACCACGTCCCATACCAGAAGAGAATCCGGAATTGAAACTGGAGACCCAATCACAAGCCGAAGAAGAGGAGATACCGAGCCCAGCTCACATTCCGCACGGTCCCAGCCCCGAACCCAAAATCGAAGATACGGAATGTCACAGATCACAGTCTGCTATCTTCTTGAGACACTGGAATCGCGGAGATTATAATTCGTGTACGCGAACAGATCTCATATTTAAACCGGTACCAGAGTCGAAACTTGCGAGAAAGCGAGAGGAAAGATTAAGAAAACAAGCGGAACGCGACAGAGAGGAGAGAGAAAAGATAGCTCAACAAGCACACCGAAAAATAGCAACACCTGAGAAACCAGAAACGAAACCGCCATCCAGAGGGGCCATAGAGACTATAACCTCGCCTTATGACAGATTCCCTCGGCCACCGGGCTATCCGGATACGCCGGCACTCCGTCAACTCTCCGAGTACGCACGACCGCACGCCGGGTTCAGTCCCGGCAACCTGCAGCCGCGCCACTGCATGGACCCCATGCTGCAGTACCAGCTCAGTTCCATGTACGGCGCCGCGGGCGCCAGAGAGCGGCTCGAGCTCGAGCATCTGGAGAGGGAAAAACGCGACCGTGAAATACGAGAACTGAGAGAACGAGAACTTAACGACAGACTGAAGGAGGAGCTCCTGAAGAACAACGTGGGCCCCCGGGCCCTCGATCCGCATTGGCTAGAGATGCATCGACGGTACGGTATGCCGCCCCCGCCACCTCAAGGTGCCATCCCCGTGCAATTCGGACTGTACCCCCCGGGCCACGGGCCCGGAGCACTGTCGCAGCTGGAGCGCGAGAGGCTGGAGCGACTGGGCATCCCCCCGGGCGGCGCGGGCGGAGCGCCGCAGCAGGGAGGCGCCGGCGGCGCGCCACCGCATCACCCGCACCACCCGCACCCCGGCGTGGCGGCGGCGCAGCTGGAGGCGGCCGAGCGCTTGGCGCTGGCGGCGGATCCCATGGTGCGGCTGCAGATGGCCGGCATCAACCCGGAGTACCACGCGCACACCCATGCGCACACGCACGCGCACTCGCACACGCACCTACACCTGCACCCGGGGCAGCAGGCGGCGGCGGCGGCGCAGGCGCAGCAGGAGGCGCTGGGGCTGGGGCTGGGCGGCGGCGGCGGGTACCGGCCGCTGCACCCCGAGCTGCTCGGCCGGCCGTACGCCGAGCAGCTGGCGCAGCAGGCGGCCGCGCACGAGCAGCTGCAGCGCCAGCTGCTGCTAGAGCGCGAGCGCGGCTTCCTGCACCCCGCGCACCACGAGGACTTCCTGCGCCAGCAGCGCGAGCGCGAGCTCAAGGTGCGCGCGCTGGAGGAGGCGGCGCGCGCCTCGCGCCCCTAGCCCCAGCCCCCGCGCCCCCCTACATAGTGCGGCATGTCAATGTGTCACTAACTACCGTGTAATTTATATTTATGATAGAAGAGTAACTGAAGTATTTAAGTTTTTTTATAATATTTTTATAGTCGCATGGTTATAGTACGCTTGTTTTCCATGCTCAAATTTTATCGTATAACTCCTAGTCATAATTATTTTTTGTAATGAGTTGAAACGAGTCACACGTTTTTATTTAGGTCGCGTTTTTTGTAAAATTAAATTGTGCACACCGTCGTCAATGGTCGACCGATGACGTCGCGCGATTTGGAAACCGATGATTGTTATCGAACCGTTCACCATTATTGAATAACAAATGGTAATAGACAACATAAAGCCGATTGTCTAATACGACCACTTATGTAATTAAATAAAATATTTTCGAGATTTAAACGAAACATAAGTTTGATGTTAATTCTGACATAGATCAACATTAATTTTCATTGTTCATGACATAGTTTAAATAATTATAAGTATTTAATTTTTATATAAATGACAATGAAGGCAATAATATAACTACTTGCCTTTGTGATTGCCTTGCCTTTATTTACTGCATTGTGACTATGTAAGGGTTAAAATTAATATATTGTAGTATTTCATTGACTAACGCTATAACTTATTTATTTTTGTAAAAAATTTAAACTTTCAATTGGATTTAATAAGGTTGAAATTAGCTTGCTAAATAATTTTAATGACTTGCATATCAATAACACTGTTACCTAGTTTACATCGTGAGAAATGTATCTGTAATGGACGTGTTGCCTTTGTATTGAGTGGAATAATTTATTAACTAAATAATTACTTTAATGAGAGGCTTCAAACGTCGGCCAGTGGTTTGAAATATCATAGCAGTATGTTGAATGCAATATTGTGTCTGTGTGTTGGAGATTTTATGCGATTCGTTCCCAGTTATGGCTGCTAATAATACGCTTGGTGGCAATAACGCGCGTTTTATGTTTCGAGAGAAAACGTGAACGTTGTGTGCGAATCGCGACATTGTACAATTTTAGTTAACAATCAATGATAGTATAAAATATAAACATTTGTTTATTGCAACTTTCTAATAATTTATATTTTCATTTGCGCTCTGTATCTTTGTAGCAAACAAATATTTTACTTTGACCTAAAGATCTTGTATGTATTTCTTCAATCTATTATGTATCTTATTTCTACTGCTATAAATTCTTTTTTCCCTTGTAACGGACCGATAACCTCTCTATTATCAGTTCATTTTTCTATGATAAAATGTTTACGAGCAGCTCAAACAAATGTTTATAACCAATCAATTTTAACCATGAATTACGTCACAATGTATTTAATTTATATAGGTAATTTGCTCATCTATTGCGCAGATTTAAAATAAATAATTATACATATAAAATTATATGTAAGCACAATGATGTGAAACTGTAAAAAATATGCAAAAATGTTATTTATTACATAGGTCTTAAGGTTTCGATTGTATCGGTGTAAATCTAAGGTCAACATTGTAATTATGAAATGAATAACATTTTTATAGTGTTTTTACAAATATGTCAATATGTAAAGTTTATAATAACGTATACTAAAGTATATTCTAGTTTTTGGAAACTAATTCTTCTGTAATTAAATTATTAAAATGTAAATGTAAGGATTGTAATTTCGCCCAAATGTACACAATTAACGATTCCACTGCACGAATACGATTGTAATATATTGTTTACAAATACATTATAGAGATCCGTTTAGTGAATATTTGATAGATTTATTCGAGTAGTAGGTAATTATTATTACGGTTTTACATAAATACCGCTTGGTAGGTTTCATTTGTGGCGCCATAGATTCTGTGTAAAAGAGAATAAAATATGAGTATTATTTTTAGAGATATCTAAGAAGTTGCGAGTCGGTTTAACTTCGTTTATTTAGACAATAAGGTTAAATGGATGTCTTAGTGCTTTTGTGTAAATTTTTTTGAATAATATATGTGAAAAAATTCAAATTTCTTTTATTTTTCTTCTAAGTATTCTAAGAAATATTCGAGAAACGATATATTTGCTATAGGAGTCGAGACCCTGGCATAGAGTCTTACAAGCCTAGAGTTTACCATATCATCTCTATAATTTAGGAACTGATCCTAAACTAGGTTTATTACCATGTCTAGGGCATCAGAAACTACAATTTACCCGAACCGAAATAATAAGCCCCTATTTTAATTAACAAAGACAAAACAGAAGTTTATTAAAACATAGAATCTCCTTAAATCAAAAACCTTTTTTAAAACATTCACCTAGGTCATAAACTAGAGAACTCTATCTCTATTTTTGATAGAATTTTATCAAACTTCGAGGATTACAACAAAACGGATTCTCACATATTTTTATCAATTTTATTTGTATTAACTGTATCTAGGAGTTGATTTGTCGATTCGATTGTATCCTAGCGATCACTCGTAGTCGTTTGATGAAGTAAATATTTTGGTTGACCAAATAATTAGAAGATGGGTTTGACTAGCAATACGGGCCTCTTGGCCTGTGTTACTGATAAATCTACTCAAAATAAACAGAAGGTAAGCCATTTACTACCTAAGTACCTACTCTAGTTTCTCCTACTACCCCTATGCACAAAACTTGTACTAAACAAGGTTTTAATCGTGGTGGATCAAGGTTTCATTCTCATGAAGGTAAGATAGAGCAGTTCCAGATGATGATGATTCGTAGTTGAAGTAAATTTACTGGGTAATGGCTATAGGTAATATTGTGTAGGACGATCAGGTCTCAGTCTGGCCACCTGGGTTGGTCAACCTGATACTTTATATAGAAAAAAAGATACTTAAACAACCTTAGAATTTCTTCCGCAGGTGAGTGCAAGATTTCTCACGATGTTTCCATTCACCGTAATATCGAATAAACGTACAAATTCAGAAACACATTGGTACATGGCGGAGATCAATCCAGTGCCTTCCGAATAAATGTTAAAGGCCTTAACCACTACACCACCGACGCTTTCCTTATCTGTATGTTGTTGTTGTTAGTTCCAGCCAAACGACGTCGAGCTACGATGCGAGGTGACCCCAGCGCCGTTCATGCTGCGTCCTTACGCTGGACTCTACAATCCGTTTTCTCAGACCTGCTCTGTGCTATGCAACCATCCAGCTGACACTGAAGCTAAACAGTACGTGAAACGGGTCAAGGATAATTGGGTATTAAGATCCTTTATTCATTTAAACAGACCTATCTACTTACTCGAATCCTTTGTCAATCCCTAGATCTCTATTTGTCTTCTATCTATGTCTTTACTAATATTATAAAGAGGAATGGTTTGTTTGTTTGTAACGAATAGGCTTCGAAACCACTGAACCTAATGGAAAGCTACATTATCAGCTAGTGACATAGGCTAGGTATATTATATCCCTGTATTCCACGAGAATGGAAACTACACGAGTGAAACCGCGGGGTGCTGCTAGTTTTATTTACCTATATACGTGGTGGTTGCCACTCTCGCATAGGCCTTTTCAACCATTAAACAAACGTCCAATAGCAAACTGTTTAGTAACCTGCGCGAAATTATCATCTTAGTAAAATACAAATGGTTGGTTTTGATTGGAAATTGTTGAGTGATTAAACTTTTATTACAGTTTTTAGAGGGAAAAGGTCATTATTTAGAAGACCTATCAAGACTCCAAGATGGAGGGGACAAAGAGAAAATTAGAACACCTCATGATATTGTTACCGAAGATATGTTTAGAAGGTAAGTACGTACCTAAGTACCTAAATTGTGTTCCAGGTTTCTATTTAATACGCCCCATCTCATTTAAAAAGACAATGGTATTCATAAGACTGAATGTAGGTAAGATAAGAACCTTTCACTTTTTCAGACAGTTCCCCTCAAATATTTACTTCTTAAGATTTTACTTATTCAAGGTATGCGGAAACTGATTCCCGTCCCCTGACTCCAGCTCCAACACTCGCCAGCGGCAAATCCAGGGGATCCCGAAGATGTCTCACTCCAGATCACTCGCATCCAAGGACGACCATTGTTCTGGATTTGCGGAGGAGTCACAGTCAGGTAATTAAAAAAATATATTTAAGGCATTCAGTCTAAAGAAGTAGGTAGCTCAAGCTACTGTGTTTTGTACGTTGAATGAGAAGTCCAGAGCCCAACCTCCTCGTTCCATCTTTCTTCTCCTTGCCTCTTCTTAAGTCTAAATCGTTCATCGAAGATACGTAAGTACATATCATCAGATGATCTTTTCGGGCTTACTACTTTGCCCTTACCCGCATAAAAAACTTGCTTAAGAGGAGTTCTTTTAAGGTAAAATCTAATCACACCTGACCTGACACCTGACAGAACTTGGTCGGCTTAAAAAATCGAACACCAAACTAACCACGATTACTCAAAGAACGATATAATAGGTGTCTACATTTGTAGAAAACCCATATTTCAGCATTACCAAAACCATTCCAGGAAACCCTCTACTACCACGGATACGGCACATCGGAGCTGACTGGCGGGCCCAACACGAGCCCCACCAACGAGCGCTCCACGCTGCCGTCCCTGAACCTGTCGGAGGCGGCCCACGCGCGCCTGCTCAAGGGCCAGTGCGAGCAGCTCCCGCCGCTGGCGTCGCCGCTGGTGCTGGCCAGGAGGGCTGTCAGGGAACCTGTCACCGTCAGGACTGCTAGGAAGGTTAGTGTAAGCTATCTTTTAGACTAGCTGTGTCCCACGATTTTACCCGCATAGTTCGCGATCCTGTGGGAATTTCGGGATAAAACTTAGCCTATGTCCTTTCCTGGACCACAAGCTACCGATGTACAAAATTTCAAGTCAATCGGTCCAGTCATTCACGCGTGATACCGTGACCGTGACCAAGGGAAATATAGTCCTTTTTATATTTTTTCAGATTATGTACCTAAGTAATTTTTGGCCTTTTTTGTTTATTCTCTTTTTTTTATAACTTTAGGTACATACCTATTAAGTATTAACTCATTAACCTCATTTCTTATTGTTCAATCATAAAACATCGTCAGAGGAACTTCCAAGTCCAAGTAGTAAGTTACTACTTAGTCTTTATCTATACTAATATTATAAAGAGGAAAGATTTGTTTGTTTGTTTGTTTGTTTGTATGTAACGAATAGGCTCCGAAACTACTGAACCGATTTCAATAATTCTTTCACCATTAGAAAGCTACATTCACCCTGAATAACATAGGCTATATTTTATCCCCGTATTCCCACGGGAACGGGAACCACGCGGGTGAAACCGCGGGGCGCTGCTAGTTAACTCTAAAGTAATTAAGTAAGTACTTACTACCTAAGTAAGTACTTAGTTTTTATCTTTGTAACAGAACCTGCTAAATACAATTCTGTTGTACAATCTATTAAGTAAATTAAATGTGCTATAAATACAAATATTATGACTGTGCGAACTTGGATTTTCACGTTTTGTAACAATGTCATACATATTAGGTAGGTACTTATGTTTGAATAGGAAAATAACAGTGTGATATTATAAATGCAATATTTTATGGCACTTATCCAACTGACATAACGCGTCTCCATTGTAGCATCAAAGAAAATCGTTAAAATGTTATAAATAATATCAAAGTAGACAATTTTGCATGTAGAAAATATTAGTGCATTCTGGATAAAAACAGTTATTATATAGATAGCAGCGCCCCGCGGTTTTACCCCCGTAGGTCCCGTTCCCGTGGGAATACGGGGATAAAATAGCCTATAGCCTTCATCGATAAATGGGCTATCTAACACCGAAAGAATTTCAAAATGGTAGTGCCAGTAGTTCCTGAGATTAGCGCGATGAACCAAACAAACAAACTCTTCAGCTTTATATATTAGTATAGATTCATAATTCTTTCAAACCAGTCGGTAAATGTAACTACTTTCATAACCTAATGTTTTATGTTCCTTTTACGTAGCGAGGTCCCTTATCAGTAACCTGTAGTTTTCCATATACCTCTCAAAGTGTTACTAGACCGTAACGTCGTTAACTTCACACTTTGATAAGTTCGAATCTATATATTGATACTGCTCACGATAAAACATGAAAACCATACCATCCAACGTCAGTGTTAATATTCCAGTAAATCGGCGTAACAGCATAAAAACATGCTCCCATTTCTAATTTCAAAAACTAAAATATTGCCATCGAAATTAAAGAAATGTAAAGAGAAAAGTTTTTTTGTAACTGGCGACAATTTGTCAGCTATAAAACCTAAGCGCGTGAAAAGAAAACCTGTTAAACTTGCCCCTTTATTCCGACCTACGAATTGTGATTGCAATCTGATGCATTTGACAAAGATTGTTATTAGTTATGCTCCAAAAACTAGGAAACGGGGCGCTTCGAATATCGTCCTGTCTATGACTGCTTGGGGCACTACAGGGCAGAGGAAAAGAATGAAATTGCCAAGTGTGAAATTTGCACGGAAAGTTACTGTGGTCAAAGAAAAGCCTTTGGTTTATGATAGTCACGATTTTTTTAAGAAGTTAGAGGTATTTTGAAAGGTTTTAGGGTTAAAATCTGAACACAAATCTACATACTTCCATGTACTAAGAGACTTTTCGTTATTTACTTTCCAGAATCAACTAAAAGCGTTGAACCTAGCTAAGCCGGTGAAGACCAAACCCAAAGGCGAAACTCCGGCGGCGTCCCAACGGTCTAAGGCAGATAAGAATGATATTAATGACGGCACCGAGATCAGTCATGTCACTATCGACGAAGATGGTAAGGTTTATTTATTACATTAGATATAGGTACATGTACTATTGGTTTACTATCCTTTCGTCTATCAATAAAAATAAAGAAGCTGCTTCTCTAGTTAAGTAAGTACTTATACTAAAAATATTTACCATACCATAGACATAAAGGTCTAATTTGTATGTAAAATAGGTATAGTCTTTCTAGAATAGAAGCGAATTTATAAGAAATAAAGGTCAAAAAACCTGGGTTAATGAATATAAGTAAGTTGTAATATTTTAGCTGGTGGTGAGTCAAAAAGACGAGGCAAACGTCGTCGTAAGGGGCGCGCCGGTGGCAGTGACCGGCTCACATCAGCTGGGTTGGCCGCGCAAGCTCAACAAGATCCTGAAACTCAAGTAAACTACAATATACCTAATTAAATGTCTAAAGACCTATTTCACGATCTTCAAGTAAAGTTACTCACCAAGTAAAGTTAGTTTTGTCTCTTTCTTACTTTATATTATGTGAGTCACGTCTTTGTCACATGATGTGACAAAGACAAAACATATGAATAGCTACTCGGAATGTAACTTGAAGATGGTGAAATAGGCCCTAACAGAAATAGCATCCACGCTACTTAAAATACCTGAATCGCGTTGCTAAAAGACGCCATTACAAGATCACACATGTGGCACTCTCAAAAACAAAGTTGACTATGGTATTCAATTCTTTGACCATAGACAATCTCTAAAACTTTAGATGCATATTGCAATAGTTTTTCAGATTAAGATTCTAGATAATATTTATTCTTTCCAACAGATAGCCGGCATAGGAACAGACTCTCAAAACCCCAGCTCTAGAGGGTCGATAGCTCCAGCAGATGATGACGATGACGAGATCATCATTCCGCCGGTGATCAAACCATCGACAACCACTAGAAAGACTGACTCGTTTCTCGATGATGATATATTGAAGTACTTACATAGAGAGGTCGATGAAGAGGCTATTGAGACCGAATTTGATATGAAGGTATGGCTATCTATGAGTATTAAGGCTCAAACATTTGAACATATTTGAATGAAAGTTACCATTAGTTAGTTACTTGGATAAATACGTAGATATTATTCAGGATTGAGACTAACGAGTATATGTTTAAACCGTGTGGTAAAGCTAATATAAGATATGGACAATCACTTGTGGTTAGCATGAAGGATGGCATCGCTCTGTGGCGATTCAACAAAAATGAAGGCGTTCTGTCAAGCATCAGCCAGTCATTCCTTTCGTGACACAATGTGGCACCATGTCATTTAAATGCATAACTCCCTTGCTTGAGAGATGTAAGGAAGCTTTTCATTAAAGTAACACCGAATGAAAGAGACATCTAAATACTCCTATTCCAGAGACGCTACGTATTAGAAGAGGCGTGGCGCACGCGGCCCGAGCGCCCGCCCGGCAAGGAGATGCAGGCGCTGCTCAAGGAGCTGAAGGTGCCGGCGCTGAGCCTCGGCGACTGGCTGCACATACCGCGCGTCTTCTCGCGGCAGAGCGCGCAGTTCTCACTGCCCATCGACTCGAGTGCGTTGGACAGTACGTACTTACAATACATATACAATATAATAGAATGAGTAACCAATGCTGCCCAGTTTCAAATTCGACTCTAGCTACAGCCCGGGTTTGCGCTGGTAGGTGTTGGCTGCCAGTACCAGTGCTTGCTTCGTATAAACCTACTCAAAGGTTGGGGTAAAGATTCTAACAATATTTTTACATGATAAGATGCCACAGGATATTGCCGCTTAAATCTAGTTGTTCGTTTAAATGATTCAATAACAGATGGCGTTATTGGCAAGTTTTTTTTATTGTGTTCTAGCTCTTACTCCAATGACCTACGCAGCAAGATTCGTCACCTTGAAGAAATCTAAGCAACTTCTATATCTAACAGTGTTGAGGAAGTTTCGAGAAAAGGGATACAGAATGCCTATAAAGGTACTGATAAGATACTTAATAAATTGAATAAAGATCATGTTTGTAGTCATATATTCAGCAATTTTACTCCACTCTTATTAGTTATTATTAATCAGCTTTTGGTGGCTTAGACGCAGGCGCAAAAAGACTCATTCTCAAAATTACGAATTGTCTAAGTCACCTATTTATCAAAATGGTGAATTCTCCAAATCACCTATTGTGAAAATGGCGAATTCTAAATCGCATTACATCTCTAAAAGCCCAGTTCTCAAGCTGCCTTACCCCTTCTTTTTATTAATTTTTTAATTAAATCAGTTTAGTAGCTATATTATTTTCATTTCTCAGGACCTAGAAGAAGGCCTAATGCTCATGATGGGCGGTATCATGACAGTCCAACACGCCTCTCAGTTCAAACAGATCATGGAATGGGAAGGCTATGAGGAGGAAGATAGTAACCCCGATGAAATTAAACTAACATTGATTAACAACGGCAAACGACATCCTATGGACGAAGGTGGTGATGCCGAGGTTTGTGTTGTCCGATAGATGGCGTTGTTTTAAATTTATATATTAACATGGCAACATTAAAACAATTCGAACTATGGTTTTGAATTCTAACTATGATTTTCTTTATAATCTTTATTTTTTTGGGACTTTTATCCAACAAGGACATGTCAGTCCCATAACTATGATAAGAATGTGGGCATCCCTCTACATTTAGAAATATTGCTAAGTACATGCTGTTTGTTAAATGTCCTGGTTTATTAAGCAATAGCTGCGCCTCCCGGTTTTGCTCGCGTAAATCCTAATCCCATGGGAATTTTAAATATTAAGTAATTTAGTAAGTAATTTAGTTATTTTGTTACAGTCTAATATACAGTTGAACGAGAACACACTGAAATACCGCACTTGGTGTGGTTTGTGCGCCATCTGTGAACGGATGTACGGAAGGTTTCCGCCCAGAGACAAGGACCCGCCTGATGGGGTGAGAGACTATTCTACTTTTTTTTCTTTGAAATCTTTCATTTCTATTGGAGGGTTGAGGTAATTTTCTGCATAAATTTCTACACATCTCATAAATCTGATAAAGGTACCTACTTATCTAATGTGTATGACCAAAAGAGGTTTTGGATCTTATGGAATCAAGATGCTTCAGGATCTCAAACTCTAGTCGGTGGTACAAATCATACTATCCTTAACTTAATCTAATCCATCATTTGACCCAGAAAATCATTTTTTCAACACACTTGCTCATAAAGGGGCTCTTATTTGTGCAAAAACAGTTGAATAATGACACGCTTGATTCACTAGTGAGTTATAGATTTTTTGAAGTGAAAACTTCTTTAGCGGCGCTGAGCACTTTTTGTATGGGTAAAAACTTTCAAACTCGCGTCAGGGTCACGTGATGCTGATCGAAAAAGCGTAAGATCGAGGGGAAGGGAGAGGAACTAGTATCTCCCACTCTTTCTACCGTGCCTGAGTGTGCTGCTCTGTTTAGGCGGCACAGGGCGCTTGCGCGAATGACCGTGTGTGTTTATGTACAGCGTCCCACGCGTATCCAAGGATGGTGACAGGTGATTGCTTGACTGTTGTGTAGTAAATACACTGTTGTGTATTCGTAAATGTGAATTGTTGTCATATTTGTGTACGATAGCGCAATAAATAAACATTGTATTCTACCTCATAAATGATAGTACTTTTATACTTATAATTAAACACAACGTTAATATTGAAGTTTTCACTTCTGCCGGCACTCCCGGAGTGCTACCTTTTTTTTTAAATTGTTTAGTTTTAAAAAAGTTTCGATACCAAAAAAATCGTGTCCATACATTTTAAAAACAAACTTCAACTATGTTTCCTTACTTTTGGTAGGTCTATGGTCGATACCATTCATTCATTCATTCGATTATTTTTTAATAAGTATATTCTTTTAATCTATGGCCGATCACCATTGTTGTGTTGGATGCGCGCGAATCGAAAAACTGTTTATTTATTAGCGAAAAATGATAATTTCTTCGCAAATGTGTTGAAAAACGTTGTATGGTACACGCGAGAATTGATGATCACTATCCTCGGCTATCTTCTGACCCTCGCCTGACGGCTCGGGCCTCAATAGCGCCTCGGAAGTAATCACCAACTTACCTCGCTTGTACCATAAATAACTATTATTCCATAAATCGCTTTAGAAACAAACTTCATACCTATTTGTGTGTTGCGTGCTTTAATTTTTTTTTGTTTTTTTTTTTGCAGATCGAGCTAAGTGACTTTACCATGATAGAAACAAAGTTAACAGTACTGAAAGTTCATAAAGGATTGATTGAAATATTAAATACGATTAAAGAACGATAATGGAATTATATTTATATTAATTGTATACATTTTAGTGCAATGTTTCGGTGCCGATAATATTTCAATAAAATACTTTTACATTAAATTTTTGTTAAGTACTTATTTATCTTGATCTACCTATGTGCCGGCGTTAGGCTGATTTTAGTCTCACGCCGGCAGCACGCGCACCGTCAGCGCAGCGCTGATGGTGCCGAGACATATTCTATGAACTTCGGGATAAATACCCTCTAAAAGAGCTATGACGGGAAAGCAACGGGAAACTACCGTCATTATATTTCCCTTGTTAGTCAATATGGAAGACACAAAAATAGAAATGGCCCCGAGTTCCCGGCGTCCTTTAAATGGGGCAGGGGTGCGAAGAATCCCCGGGAGTCAAAAACTAAAAAAAGAGGGGTTGCGCATTAAACATCTCGCCAATGGCGCTGGTAATGCTAAAACTGGCACAGGCATTTTGATTTTTTATCAGCAAGTAATAATTTACTTACTTATAAATAATTTAAAATTTATGTACTGCCTATTTCAATTATTACACATAGAAAACAAATAAACTATTTGCAATCATTTAAAATTATATTTTTTCCCGCTGATTTTATATCCAGTAATGCAATAGTACGATGGAATAAGGAAACACACCACAGACTACCTATAGTGTTTACTTCCGAACTTTTTAAATAACCGACCGAGCATAGAGTCAACGACTTTTTGACATTTGTAGTGGTTGTACATTTGGATTGTATTGATAAATTATCGATAAAACGAGAAATGCAAATCAACATAAATAACATAACGAAATTAGGCAACATAAAAAAAATGTTAATGTTATGTGTTAATGCTGTTGGTGTAACTTATTAAATAAATAAATAACGTTTTTTATAGTTAATATTATTTTTGATCATAACAGTTAGTGTCTTTAGTTTAAGCATATTTTTTTTGTGATTTCAAATATTATTTATGTTAGAAAATTACTTTTGCCTGTCTGATTAAAATATATTACAAGTTAGGTTGGGGGTTTTATTTGGTTGGATGTTAAGGATATGAAAGTTGATATACAACATAATTGTTATTACACTTATTGAACAATTACGATATAAACACATTATAATAACAATCTATTCAGTCTTCTAGCGACCGCGACCGTTGTAACATGGTCGAAACGTAAAAGTAATTAATATAAGAAGACAAGTATACCTAGTTATTATCGATATTTTCACACAGGTTCTAAAGTTATCGATAAAGTTAATGTTATGTATGTACATCACTAAAAAAGTTAAATGGCACGGCGGTTTGGTTGGTTGGTAAATGACAGTTGGTGTGCCGGTTGGATAAATAAATATCTCGTTTCTGGATTGGGATTCGTGACTATTTTTGTACTCTAATGTAACAAATTTAAATACATACATAGTATCTAATGGAAAATAAACAATTAAGAAAAGCGGTTAAAGATTAACGAACACGCGTTGTGACTTATTTCACGTGTTATTAAAATTATTTGAACAGTGATAATCGAGCTTTGTAGCTTCTAAAAACATGAGTTACGATACAAATATGAGCAACACAGATGGTAATTATGGTGATAATATAGGAAACACCGCGTTGGTGTGCTAGTTATTGTTGTAGTTACTAAATTAGAGTTGTTTTCAGAGTATTTCGGGACTGCCGTACAGATATTTGATTGTTGCGGTGTCGATGACTGTGGAGCGATCCGTGTAGACGCGCTCATGGATAAATTCGCTCCTTTCATTAAAACTGACAAGTAAGTATTATTAAATTAAGTAATTATCATTATTTAACTTGCAAACAGTAACTTTCAATATTTACCAGTAAGAATCTACATGAATTCCTTTCATAGGTATCAATTTATCAAACAAAGCTAACTTTAAAGTTTATTACTATTATTAATAATTCATTAAGTTTCTTTTTTATTCATCTAGATTAGATAACAGGTGTTTCTTTTCGTGACTAATCATTCAGAAATTTAGCGAACAATTAAAAAAAAAAACTTGGTTTGTTAAAAAATGACACATTAAAAAAAAAACTTGGTTTGTTAAAAAATGACACAATTTAGAATTTTTTACTGTTTGTTTAGTTTTGTCTTTTGGCATAATAATAAATTAGTAGTTTATTATAGGAAAATATATTATAACTTCTTCATTTATGTTCCTGATATTTCCTCCTAAATCTTGGCACAATCCCTTTGTTATCAGTGACTGAGTCACTATTGTTTATGTAAATTAAATAAACTTAAAAGCAAAATCTTACACAACTTCAACTTATAACAATTTAGTTCTTCATAGCTAAATAAAATTTCATTTTGCTCGTTTCCAATTTTTATTTAAGTACTTACATGAATTCTTAAGTTACTAGATAAGATATTATTTCAAATAACATAACATAGGTATTCATTCACTACATCATTTCATTATAGTAACTGACCCCTAACTAAGCTCGAAGCTAGTATCTAGGGTATCAGAAACTACGCACACAATCATTCACACACACACCCAGACCGAGATAAACATTTGTGGATCACACAAATATTCACGGGAATCGAACCCGCAACCTCAAGGATAGCAGTCCGGCATGGCGACCACTCTGCTATCGAGGTCTGACCTGACCCTTATAAATAAGAGTTAGATTAGACATTATTCAAACCAATGACCTTTATAAATCAGCGCACATACAGTAAACTATTAATAACAAATAACTATGATATTTACATCCATTACCCTAAATCCTGTTGGCACACTGCCTCCATAAACTAAATGTTTACGTTAAATTCTATTACTTCCTGATGTTGTAATGGTGTGTCATGGAGTCTAGTTTTATTATTATGTTGTTATGTTGTATATTATTGTTGTATATTATGTTGTTAAATAGTCATGTTATGGATGAAACAGATGTTTTGTATATCTCAGAAAATTTAATACACAGTGCTGGAAAAAAGTTGTAACTGTAACTGTTGTTCAAGCTGTGTGTTGGCTTAGTTTAAATTTGATTATGATAGCTGCCTGTTCAACTATATTTACTGTTTATTCATTTTGATAGAATTTTGTCACTATAAGATTTTTTCAAATTACTAAGTAGTATGTATAGTTAAAAAAATGCGTTTTTTTATCTATACATACTACTTTGTAATTTATATATAACTAGCTGTGCCCCGCGGTTTCACCCGCGTGGTTCCCGTTCCCGTGGGAATACGGGGATAAAATATAGCCTATGTTATTCAGGGTGAATGTAGCTTTCTAATAGTGAAAGAATTATTGAAATCGGTTCAGTAGTTTCGGAGCCTATTCGTTACATACAAACAAACAAACAAACAAATCTTTCCTCTTTATAATATTAGTATAGATATACCATAGGACATTACACTATATTCCGAGAAAATTGTGTAGTCCTATACTGCCTTACAAACAATATTATTGAAGTCTTTGCCTTATTTTGAACAACCATGAAGAGTCACATACATTTACTTTAAAAATCAACTACAAATATAATTTTCTAAACCAAAAAAAATGTGTTTACAGAGCCGAGTTCACATACCTGAAGACTCTGCTAGATCCGGACCAGTGCAACCCTGAAATTAATGTGACAAAATTAGCAAATGCACTGCACAGGTACAGCGAGAAGAAGACTAAGCCAGACTTGGATGAAAGGTAGCAAAAATATTATCTAAAGTATTTATTAAAAAGAAAAGATTTGTTTATTTCTTTGTAACGAATAGGCTCCGAAACTATTGAACCAATTTCAAAAATTCTTTCACTAAATGAAAGTTATATATTCCCACGGGAATGGGAACTATGCCTCTGCTAGTTATTTATATGTTCAAAATTTTTACCTCAGTTGGGATTGGAACCCAGGATAAATGTTACCATTTTTGTACAGCTTCAACTTACGAGGAGGACAGATGCCGCAAGATTCAGATTCCGGAATATCTTCTGATGGTAATTAATATTGTGTTTATTACTTCACTCGTTTTCTGGCAATTTATAGGTATTCTAAGTTTTATTTACAAGTACAAATCTCTTAATTATGTTTAAAATTTTAAATGTTAATATCCATTGTATAAAAAACGCTTACTATTGTAAATCTCAATATATGCCACTGTGTGATTAACGTTTCGGAACTTCGAATATTATATTTGCAATGTACGGATAGCAGATTCTCTAGATTGTTAGATATCATAATAAAGACTTTATTTTATATATCGCAGGTTTACAGCTACTAGAAGAGCTACAATGCGAGATCAAAGAGAAGGAGCACATCGCTAACCAGCTGAGGAAGCAGCTCGACTTCTGTGACAGGCAGCATGAGGAGGCAATGGCCTCGCTCATAGCCGAGCGGGACAACTTGAAACGACATCTTACTGTGTGAGTTGGTTGTTTAATTTGCTAATTTTTATAGTTTTGGTAAAGATTTTTCTTTTTAGACTTTTCTTTAGGTGTTATAGTAAAAATATCTACGCGCGAATACAAAAACTATTCTTCTTTTCAATAAATTGCAGTTTTCAAAATCTTATAGATTTACAGGATAGAATGTCTTTCTATTTACAGTATGCAAATATCAGTATGTTACAATTTTATATGTAGTTTAGATATCCCGCCCGCTTACCAACCTCTATTAGATTAGAATACCACATGTTTTATTGTGTATGCAAACAATATTAGAAAACCACGTCCTTAACTTTGTATCTCTATACCAGTATACGCGAAGAGAACAACAGCCTGTCTTTACTACGCGCTGAGCACGACGAGGTATGCACGCGACTGCTAGCCACCGAGACAGCACTCCGCGCGAGGAATGAGTTCGCAGACCAACTGGCGAGGAAGGCCGCCGCGCAGGAACAGCGGCTAGCCGCGCTTGAGGATGATGTTAGTATACACACACATGCACTCTCACATATACTATAGCTCGGTCGTAATTCACAGAGAATATTGTACGTTGACCTGTAGCTATCTATCTCTGTCGCACCTAGGAAAATTATAATGCGTCCCGCTCGCATGGATGCAATGGCGAGTGGGACGCATTATAATTTACGACCGGGCTTTAGCTCAAAGATACCCCCCCACATTTAGTCATACACATAATACACACATACTCAAGCATTTACACAAACTACACACATGCTGACGAACATGCATGCACTGACACACATTCATAAGATGTTCACACACACACCCTCAAACTTTCTCTCTCTCTCACCACACATACACACACACACAGAAATATTGTTGATAACAATCATTAAATTTCTATTTAAAAAAATCATAAGTGTCAAAGTGCCGCGACACTTCATATCAATGATATCACTTCCTGGGAATAAAAAGATTACTATTTTCTTCCAGAACATAACCCTAAAAGAGCTCCTATCAAAGTCTAAAGACGAATGTCACCGTATCAACGAGATGTACGCGGTGCGTCAGTCCGCTCTCATCGAACAGAACGAGATGCTGAAGAGTGAACACGCCGAGCTGACGTCTCGGCTGATGGACCAGGAGAGGTTTAAACAGCAGATGAATAAGGAAAAGGTAAAGTATACACTGGCTACTTTCCACTACTATAAACTTACTGTACATACACGTAGTTTATCCTATTTATTGAAGAATGCTACAGCCTTATAATATCGCGCTATGCGTGCCCAATAAGTCTGAAACCAACGCAGCTATCTATACTATTATTGACAGAAAAGATTTGATTGTAAGTTTGCATTGTTTAGTCTCCGAAACTATAGACTTATTTGAAAAATTATTTCAGTTTTCTTTTCAAGGAGTAATATAGACTATTTTACTTTTATCTCGGTATGGTACGGTAAAGAGAATTACGAGGGTGAAACCGCAGGGTACTGCTATTTATCTATAAGTTAAAAGACTCAAAGATATTATAATGTATTTTTTATTTTGGCTGTTTTTCTTCCAGTTACTATTAGAAATGGAACTAGAAGACTTGCTAAACAAATCTAACCAGACACAGTTACGACTCGAGCAGTCCATAGACATCAGCTACTCGGACGACCAGATGTTGACAGCACTTGACAGTCTTAACGCTGACAGCAAATTTGTACAAGGTGTGTTTTTAATTTTATGTACTTATAAGTGGGATGTTTTCCACAGTTATACCTGTTTAATTTGGGGCTTACTTATTTATGTACATGCTGCATTGTTTTTGGCTTTATATTTGTTTCCTTTATGCATTGAGAGCAAGAACTCGGAGAGAGAGTTGTAAGAACAACAAGTACTTTTATCTATTTCGCAATCTCTTTGTCGTTCATTAGTGCTTCTTTGACGCGCATTTATAAATCTTTTTTTTTGTAAATAATGATATCTTTTTTTATTAAGTATCAATTTTAATTAGCTACTAACAAAACTCTTGGGTGTTGAATGAAACCCATCAATATACATACTTTGTATAGAACTATCTCAGATTGTGGGCGATGCTATTACCTATACTTCTATTAATTTTATGTATGCTTTACTATATGCTTGCTTTACTTATTCATAGAACACCGTCTCTTAGACGAAGATTCATTCTCAAACGTTTTCAAAGACGACCCCGGTAGAGTGACCAACTTGTCTCTCTTCGACGAAATACGTCTCAGTTTCTGTAATAGAACAAGAAACTCTGAAAACTGCATACTAGATATCTCCTTGGTAACCTCTGGCACACAAACTGATGATACTGTAAACGAAAATAAGCCTTATGCAGATGAAAATAAAGAACATGTTGTGTGTAAAGATACTACTCATGCTGAAACACAAACTGCATTTGATACTGATCTCTATTTTGAAGAAAATAAAGTTGAAGTTCCTAAAGCGGCAATGGTAAATATAGATATACAAACAGATGATATAGATTTGCAAATTCCTAAAGTAACAATGGTGAACATAGATATACAAACGGATGATGTAGATTTGCAACTCAAAAATAGATCTTATGACAAAGTAGATAAAGCTCAAAATACTGTAAACAAAACTCAAATGAAAGGCACTCAAACTATAGGAGGATTATTCAAAAATAGACCCAAAATGAATATTCCTAATCCAAAGAAAATCATTAATAATAAAAAAGAGTTCAAAACAGAATGTACTCAGACAGACGAAATTGAATCTTGCGCTGATAACAATAACGTTCATTCTGCAACGTGCCATGAATGTGAAAAGGTGACCAAGTACAGAGACGGTTTAGAAAGAGACGTCAAATATTCAGAGTTGTTACTGAGCGAGATGGAAGATAAAATACTTTACTATGAGGACAATATGACCTTTTTGGATAATATTATTGAAGAAGGCAAGGTTGAGAATAAAAAGTTTGAATGTATGATTAAAGAGTTGAGGAGTAAAATTGAAATTTTGGAGTCGGCTTGTGATGATCAGAAAGATTTGATAAAAAAGTTGACGTCACCAGTTGTGGAATGCGTCAGTTGTCAAACTGAACTTGGTAATTTTAATATGAATTATGTGTAAAGTTGCTTAGCTGTATTTTGTTTTATATGTGTATGTATTTAAATTTATTTTAGGTAAATAATATGCATTGAAGTATTAATCCTAACAATTTTATAGGACTATTAATATTATGTAAGAATTTAACTATGTATAATGTAGTTCATAGATAATAATCTTAGGTAGTAGAAACGGTATATCGGTTACTCTTTCTAAACTTAACAAAATTAGTTTGTAAAAGAAGGACAGAACATTTTGTGCGTGTTTTATAGTATGAAATTCGGCTATGTTTCGTCAATTTTCGTTTATTAAATTGAACTAGACTATATTGAAGTTTAAACCATTGCAATAAAGTCTAAAATAGTAACTATATATGTATGCTGTAAATTTTATACTTAAACGAAAATTTTCGAAAACCGTCGAACTGTAGTTAGTGTAATATAGTACTTAGCTGTAAGGGAATAGGGTTTAAAATTGTAGTTTTAAATAGTAACAATTATAGTTTATTGATAAGAGGGATAAATTAAAATTGTAGTAATAAAGTAGACATATTCAGTTTTGATACTTGTTATTAAAAGCTACTGAATTATTTCAGACCAAGCGTCCGTATCAACACAAGTGGAAACTCCTTGCGCTGAATGTGAGCTCCGTTCTATGTCTCGACCGGGACGGATTAGGAGATTTTTATGGTGAGTTATATTTATTAACATTAAGTAACTGATTTCGAATAAAGTAAGGCTTTTGAAAGAGTTGTCTTAATTCTACCCCTGAATTTTAATTGGTCTTTCTTGCCAATTTTATTTTTGTTCAACATTGGTATAGTTGATTTTATAAAGTTACTTTTTCTGCATTTTGTGTTTCCATCAGTTAGGTAATACGAAAATACAACAAATATTTTCTTCCAGAATATCATTATTTTAACTTCATGTGTCACTTCAGTTCAATATATCACGTAAAACACGTGTCTAAATAGCTTTTAACATTTAATTTGACTAACAAAGAATAAATATCGCCATCATCCCTATTGTATACAAACTGTGGGTGACAGCATTGTGTAATATCCTCCAGTGTGTGATTACAGGGAGTCCGTGCGCAGCGTGTTCCAGCTGTTCGCCGTGGTGTGCTTCATCCTGGCGTGCTGCGCGCTGGGCGGCGTGTCCGTGCGGCGCGCGGAGCCGTGCTCGCGCGCGCTGCCCTGGAGGTGGCTGAACGCACACGATGTGCTGGATCTGTTGCTGAGGGTGGAGTATACTAGTGATGTGCCTATGTAGGTGTAGTGAGGTTTATCGATGATAAAGTTTTGTAAAACGTGACCAAATTTAAAGTGAAAACAACAAAATACTTAAGGATTAAAATGTTGTACGTTTTGTTATTTGTAACAAATGAGAACACATAAGGACATGTTCTCAATTTGCTACAAATTCTTCATAAGGATGAAGCTGTAGATAAGGTGCATATTTCGGCAATAATGTTCTTGTGTCTGATCAATTAAAAGTAAAAACAACCTTTGTGCTATTGAAAACTTTTCAAACCTAATTTCATATGTTTTACAATTTGAAAGCACATCCCTATGTTACCGGACATAAAGTCCACATAACAAATTATTCCCAAGCCTGACTAAATTTAAAGTAAAAACAACCTTTGTGCAGAGACTTAAGGCCTAATTTTGTATTTTCTGTAATTTAAATTGAAAACATCGGTTTTAATGTGAAGTGAATTTTATTTGTATTCGACGTACAACATTTCGAAAGTGTACAGCAAAAATATTAAATCAAATTCTTAATATTCATTTTAAAGAATATACAAAACTGAATAACTAAACAATATCGATCAAATTCTTAATTTTAATATTGGGGCGTTATAATAAAGTATAAACGAATTGATCTTTATAAAACAGTGTAATTGAAATCAATTAGTTCCTTTATCTACCACTAGATAGCGCTTTTTATTTGACATTTAATGACAGAAAGTAATCTGTGGTCCGATTTTAAAAAAACTTGAATTATTTAAAAATGCATGTTTATTTTTTAGTGATAAAAACAAGAATACTTAGTTCAAAATTAATGTATTTCTTCGTATTATATTGAAGCCAAAGATTTCAATATACTACTTAATGTTTTAATATTAGTTAAAATTTTACTTAATTCACATTTTTTTATTATATTTTCGAGATACAATGTAAGTTTATTTGAGAAAAAGCTTAATTTTTATGTATTTCTAATATGGTTTTTATTAATATCAAACTTTAATTCTTCTTACTTAGTATTTTGTAAATAACTATCTTATTCAGAAACATATTCTAAACTTATTAATTTAGAGCAAGCCCATATCTTTGCCATGCGATTATAAACCATATGTCTGTAGAAAAAGGTTTATTTCAAATTGTTATCTATATTATCGTCTCGCCAAGTATGAGCTGGTTCGTTATTATTATATTTAATTTTCATACAAATATACATTTTATTAATAAAATGAGATCAAAATAAGCTCTCTATAGAAAAATCTTATTCACATGTGCCTTACAGATATTCACTTAATTTAAGATAATTATTTTTAGTTTTATTATTTTAGTAGTTAATGTTTCTGAGTAAGATACTATTTGGAAACTATTCCAGGTCTAAAATATACTTAATTTTTCGTTTGTATTTTCTTCTCAAATGTCACTTTTCAATCATCGTACGTCACACTGTTTGATGACAGGTGTCATATTTAAATGTCATTGTCATATTTCTGTACCACTATTTCTAAAATATTTATTTTAAATATCTCTTCTAATTGTAATATGATTAATTTATCAATCTTATTCTTGCTACAGTCAGGTTACACTTCTATAATCCAAACTAATTAAAACAACGATTAGGTCTCACTCTTTCACCCTATGAGTGATTAGGACAAAATATACTTACAAACAAAAATTGGTAAGAATAACTGATTTTAAAATGATACTGTGATAATTATTGTGCCAGTAAATAAATTTAAACTAAGGTTTTTGAATCAGAACTTTTCCGAAAGTCATCTGATTTTTATACGCTTTTTATATGAACGAATAGTCGTTAAATGGAACTGCCGCATTGTAATCTTATATATTCTACATATAACATTTATTATTTTATAATTACGAGCTCTCTTTCTAGAAATAATTTTATTCTTTAAAACCTAATTAAAATTTTAAGATGTCAAAGTGACAGATGTCAGTTTGACATATGTCTTATAATAACATAGACAGTAGATATTTGAAGGCTTATAATGCCTATTTAGATTAAGTTTTGTATATTATTAAATAACTAATACCAACGGCATTTAATATTTTTAAGCATTGTGTAATGTGTGCAATTATTGATTGTATGAATAATTATTTTAATTTTGAGTTGAAATGTCACTTTTAGGGTCAGTTTTTGATCTTCAAGTTAAACGCATAGTCAATTTGTAAACTTTTTTTAATTGCAAAGTAGCAAGAATGTCCATACTAAGTTCATATTGTAAAAAAGGCATATATCTTGCTTCTAACTTTATCTGCTACCTATGAAGTTTAATTGACAAGCATTTTACTTGAAGATTGACACTGACCTTTCTGTAAAGAAATGACAGCAGAAGTATATGTTTAAGTTCTATAAGAATACAGAGAATGAAAGCGTTACACAGTTATACAGGTCTAAGCATACAGTCTTCCCCTTTATGCTACGGCCACACTATCGCGATAACGCGAACAATCGCGTTGTCGCGACACGTCTGGCCAAAGAATTCGACCTATCGCGAATCCTGTGGTTAAGCACTTTCACGTAAATCGAGCACGAACTTTTATTGCGACAACGCGAACACGAACATTCGCACGACAAAAATTCAAAAAGTCATAGATATACAAATACGCATTTTCAGTACATGCAAGTTACTAGCGCCATCTACAAAATAAACTCCCGAACTTATATAAAATGTTGTCATTTCTCTACATTGTTAATTTAATTTTATGTTATAATTTTCCATTGTATCCACGTTAATTTTATACTTATAGCATTTATCCAAATGTAGAATAATAAAATAGATCTTCCAATTGTATCTTGTGTTTTATTTGTATTTCCAATTAAGTATAACAGCGCACTCATATAGGACACTAAGTGCGGAGGTTTAATTGCGGAATACTACTTGCATACAATACAATCAGTTGCTACAATATGTATTGTTCTTCGCGGTTTCATCAAGTTTTATCCCGTGAGAATTTCGGGATAAAAGTACTTTGTGTTTTTCCTGACGAGGAACAACTGCAGCAAATTCCATCTAAATCGGTTCAGTATTTTTTACGTAACAAACATTTATCTATCCTTACTTTTGCATTTATAAGTAGGATGGGATAACAAAATGATTAAACGAGTGATGTCTCATACTGCAAGCTCAAGCTATGACTACTCAAATAGATCGTCATAAAAATTGCATACAATTTGTTAGTAAAACAAAAAATAGGATACTTTTTATCCTTTATTATTCCTATATTATAAACTGGATCATTTTTTACTCAAAAGATACTGAGATTTAAAAAATGCCCAAACCTTCCGTAAAACTAAATCAAGTATCATTTTACCAACCGGTAATTTTAATCTCTATTGTGCGAATCAAGGTGGCACCTCACAAAGGAGGCCGTGACTGAGAAATGTTCCCGCCAACTGTTCCCACAAGGAGGCCATTATTTTTTGCGATCGTAGGCGGGACTCGGTCCGGTCACTTCATTGAGGCCCACTGACTTGAGAGTTGTGGTCTTTGTATTGGTTTTGCGGTTTTTTGTCTGATTAACTAGGTATGTTTGATTGGTTTTAAAGATGGTTTTTGGATGTTTGTAAAACTATTTTACTTAAAATGTAAGTCTCAATTATCGCAATTAAGGACATATGCAATGTTTTGCATTGCTACCTGGATTTAGGAATTCACGTAGATAGCAAATCCTAAATGCGAAAGTAACTCTGTCTGTCTGTCTATCTGTCTGTTACCTTTTCACGGCTAAACTACTGAACCGATTGACTTGAAATTTGGTACAGGGGTAGCTTATGGTCCGGGAAAGAACATAGGCTACGTTTTATCCCGAAATTCCCACGGGATTGGGAACTACGCGAGTGAAACCGTGGGGCACAGCTAGTATCTAATAAAGCAAAGTAATTACTTACATATTATTCATTAAAATTAAGGACTCTGTATTCGATCGCTTTTCTATATGAAACGTTTACGCTGCGACTACTGCGAATCTACGTAGGTACATTTTATATGATCCGTGTACATAATGTATGTACTTATAGACCTTAGAGAATGAACCCAAATTGTCTAAGTTATCTACCTAATAGGCACAAATGTAGACTTACAACATAACAGGATATAATACCTACGTACTTAGGTACCTATTTTTTTAAGAAATTGTGGATTCAAAGTTGACTTACTACGTAGTATTGTTTAAAACCCATAATTCCAATTCAATAAACTTTTCATTGATAAAAGTAAAAGTACCAAACCAAAAGGTCGAATGTAGTGTATCGTAATTCGTATAAATATTGATGAATTTGAACTCTATTTCTATTTAAATAAGAGCTATGGGTACTCCCGTGTGAGTTCGAAGTACACCTGTTGACGAACCGTGAGAAATTATAATATTGGGGTTTGGGGTCCATTTTTTGTATAGTTTCATTATTTGTTGTTAAATAGCTATATATTGTACTGTGTATCTCATCAGTATTGAGTAAGTCGTGTTTTTTTTCAATGGTTGACCACTTATGGGTGTTTTCAATAAGCGAGGTGATAATGGCTTAAATTCTTTATTATTTCTTATGGATACGAATAATTATTGGGTCAGAAAAAGATACATACTGTTGAAAATATTTTAAGCTTTTGCAAAAGATTTTCAATCTTGTAGGATGATTTAGGTAAAAAAGCTATAAAATCTTCAAATGTCAGATATTACAAGCATGCCTCAAAAGATTACAATCTCAATCTTAAAATAAACATTTATCTGCTAACCTAAACTACGGTTGATGTAAGAGGAAATTAAAGGATCCTCTCGAAATCTCCCTCCGTCCATTAAAAACCATAAACAAAAACTGTATCAAAATACTATTAAAAAAGTAAATATTCTCACAGAAAAAGAACAACCACCTCACAATAGTATTAACGAGTTATTTTTTGTCGTTGCGTCCGCGGAACCCGGAAACCATCCCCCGGATGTGTAACTTTTTCATTCCTCTCATATAAAAACCAGTTGATACTCAAAAGAGGTTTTTTTATTCACCTGTTCCGTGTGGGAATATTGTATTTGGTCCACATTCATAATATTGTTGTTTGGAAAAGATTTATTTCCGACGGATGTTAGATAAATTAAATGGTAGATTGATTCGTTTTGCTATTTGGTGCCGATGAAAGTGGGTGTGATAGTTGTTATGTTCAGTTTTTTTCTTTAATGGCAATTTTTCTTCTTGTTCTTTCATACTAAGGATTCCACCCCAGAATGGGAGATACCTACCTGATAAGCTATAAATTCATATCCCTGTTGTATTAAACAGTAGATATTCTAATCGACGCACTGCTGAACACAACAGGAATTAGCCAGTGAGTTTCTTTGCTTTATTGTATAAACATACATAACCTTATAATACTGCTTCTTCATTCTTATCAAACAAAACGATTGCACAAACAACTCAGTATTTAATAAGCTATTAATTCCCATCCACGACAAACATCTGTTCCTTTATCGTTGGAGCTCCATAAAAGTAATTCCGCTGACCCTCTTATGGGAACCGCCGGCCCTTCATCTTTAACAATAACTTCCCGAATCCCTCAGGAAGGAAGCGACACCGTTACATTTAAAAAAATATTTTTATAAGATTCACGGGGTATGGGCGATGACCTTTCTTTTTTTGGTGGAGTCATGGTGGAGTTTTGAGAAAGATTCTCACGTTTTACTTACTTATAGGTTTTCAAGGAAGATAGCAAAAAATCAACTCTACCGTGATCCATGAACAACATGATAATTTACCCTTGCTAGCTAGGGGTACTAAAATTCCTGCTTGATCTAGAGGGATTATTTTATCAATAACTTTGTCGACTATGCAATTATATTGAGATCCTTCGTCTTAATTCCAACTGCATAATAAATAAACAGTTTATCAATTGTTGTCATCATCAATCTACTAAATTGAAATTAGCTATAAACTCAGTAATTTATGTGTAAAATATTAATTTCACCAAATTTTCCCACTGGTCCTCCCTCATTTGACGTCACATGACATTCTAATTATCCACCATTCATTAGGTCATCACGCGATCGCATGGAGTGCCGTTACACATCGCTACATACTGCATTAAGCCATGAAATTTAGTATTTTTACACAATTTTCAACCTTATTTATACAGAAAATAAGTTCTACACACTTTAGTAATAACGAAAACGCTATGCAGTTTATAACTTTGACAAAATTAACTGTGCGGTCCTTATACAAATGCTAGCCCTTATGCGAAGCAGCTAAAGGTCAATTTCGAGTGTGCGTTAACTGTCTAAAGTTTGTATTTATTAAAAAGGTACCGTGGGAGAAAGTGATATTGGTCTAATTAAATATTTATATAATGCAAACTGTATGGAGGTATGTCAGGATCGGGAATAAAGGTCGTTGTGGACATCTGGATGAGGTCAGGGGACTACTCGTATGCGAACTGTTTGGATAAAAACGATACGATGGTTTACTAAAGAAGGGCTTATTGATTATTATTTAGTTTATATTTTCAGGTGATATTATTTAATAGTGTTTAGTTCTACGATCTTGATGAACTCAGTAGTTTTTTTATATAGAAGATACATTTTTATATGTGGGTTGTAAGAACCCAACAATATGGAAAAGGTAGGTAATCGCGGAAAACATACCGCTTACATTATAGTTAAGTATGCAATTTTTACGTAGGTACCTAATTGCGGAAAACTTGCCGCTTACATTACAGGTAAAATTCAATTTTTACGTTGTTGTACGAGTACTTACTTACATACTTATATAAATAAAATTACATTCCCAATATTCATAAAAGACTACTTATAGTGAAAGAAAAACATAACCAATAAGGTTTAAAACCGACACAAAAAAATAAAATAAACTGTCTCACAATTCTCAAAAATCGCGACACACTCCCTTTATTCTCCATATCTTACAAGTATTTACAAGTAAAACGCAAATCAATCGAAGTCACCCCTTGCACCTTTACACATTCCCACACACCGTGAGAACCCCACCCCTCTATCAAGTACCGAGTTTAACCTCTAATACACCGGTGCAAAATTACCTGGTACTTGCTGGGCGCGCGGTTACGGTACAATGAATTTGGTGTGACAAAGTTGGCTTGTATGTTGGCTTACCTGAGGGTTGAAAATGAATTATTTTGTTGTGAAATACCTACTGTTTATGTTAGGTGATGAATAGGAAGCTGATACCATTTATTAGCATAGAGACTATAAGTACTACATTTGCGGAATCACGGCACAAATAAATTAATAGAGTTAGAGAAAAAAAATAGGATGAGTAGAGTAGAATTTTGTGGTAGGGGGACAAAATAAGTATTAAAAAATACTAACTATACTTACTAACTTTATGCCAAGATTTTGCTATCTATAATTTAATTTAAAAGATGCTTAGTTAGATGTTTTTATTCATACAATAAATTATGATCCAAACTCACTCATAAAAATATTTCTAAGCAAAAAAAAAGTTTTTTACTATTAAATAATAAACAATTATCACCTATCAAACCCATTATTTATTACCTATACTTATCCTAAATTACCTAAACAACAAATAAAATAAAATACTTACACTTTAACTAATTACACATTAAAACACAAATAAGTAAACCAACATAACGGGCACTACAAGTTCACACAGTTGCACTCGTAGCAAAAGGTGTAAACGTCCATCAAGTACGGGGTTCATGTGAAGGCGGGAGGGCGGCGATAAACTCGGTTATTGATGAACGTGCGTCCTAGAGAATTCCCATACACTGCAGGAAGCGAGTTGGGATGTAGCTTCACTTTGTTTATTTTGCAAAGATAGTATTTTTAGTTAGTAAGTAAGTATTTTTTGCAAGTAAAGTAGTTATTTTTTTGGTGTTTAAAATAAATAAGTGCGAATATTAAGTAATAATATGAATTAAGTATGTATTTGAAATGTAAGTAAATGATTGACATATTCTAATTAATTTTGTTATTAATGTAAGTACTAATTTATTACTATAATAAGTATTCTTACTATGCATTTAAGTACCTAACTAAAAATAAAATACATGGCAAGAAATTAAATCCTGTACAATACATAGCCTACTTACTGTCCCTGTAAAAAGGTAATCTCATCAAAAATTTGGAATACCTACATAAATGAGTAAAATATATATGTACTTATGTAAGTATCTATTAAGAAATAAACATTGACCAAACCTCAACAATTCAACAAATGAAATACTCTAACCGGAATCGAATCCCATCCCACCGCACCACCTAACCGCTCAGCCTACACTTCCACTTTCAACAGGTTCCAGTTAGAGCAAGACAGAACGAAAACAAAACATTCCGATACAGTTCCCATCGCACCAACGCGCGAGTGCGACAGAGATAGAAACATTCCTGAACAGGATAAAGGGGAGAATAAACGTTTAACTTTATAGGAACGCACGTTTATTCCTCATTACGAGTTTGGTTGTCGTGGAGTGAGGACGTGTTTAACAATATGCCGTGCAGTGAGGACGATGATTCGCAAACGGGATTCATTTCCGAATCCCAAGGGATGTCTAAGGCTGAATTGCGGAAGGTGTGAAGTGATTTTATTTATTGTTTGTTTTTGTGGATTTTTGCAAACAAATTGTTTATTTGTGAAAGTAATATAGTGAATGGGGCAGTATTTTTTTATAAAAATTAACAAAAATATTTGCGAAAATTGTGCGGTTATGAAACTGGGAGTCCCAATAATATTAAAATGATAGTGGGGTATTTGTTTGCAAAATTAAGTGAATAATTGAAGTGGATTTTTAAATTAGTACTTAGATATTTAATGATTTTAATGTGCAGAACTATTTATTTACGATTTCATTAAAATCAAGCAAATATAAACAATTATGAGTGTTATAATTAAAATTAATAAAAGTATTATCGTGTGTTTCAGACTAACAAACCGATTATGGAGAAGAAAAGGCGAGCGCGCATTAACAACTGTCTCAACGAGCTCAAGGACTTACTGCTCGATGGATCTGAGAAAGATGTAAGTACCTACTTACTACCTGATAAGATTCTTATAAAAGTGAAATATTTTATAATAATACTAGCGGCGCCCCGCGGTTTTACTCGCGTAGTTCCCGTTCCCGTAAGAATATGGGGATAAAATTATGCTAAAAACATTCCCACTGAATCACTCTATCTATTAAAACAAACCGCATCAAAATCCGTTGCGTAGTTTTAAATATCTAAGCATACATAGGGACATTAGGACATGGGGACAGAGAAAGCGACTTTGTTTTATACTATGTAGTGATTCTAGTAAAACTTTATGTAAGTAAGTACCTAATACTCGTACTAATTGCTATTAGGTAACAGATTAGAAAGAAAGGAAGTTACTTTATGATGGGGTTGTCTGTGTGGCATCTTGTTCATGTTAATAGGTACATAAACGAAATGAATGAATACTTAGGTACCTAAAGTTATACTAAGCTAGATTCTATTAGTTCAAAACCCTGATTCATTCACAGCAGAACTAACAATCCAAACATTATTCTATTTTATTAACATTCCGGAGTTAAATATTAATATTATTCTGCATTTAAAAGATATCTAATTACCATTATTTCTCCATTCCAGCCCGGCCGCCACTCAAAGCTAGAGAAGGCAGACATCCTAGAGCTGACCGTGAAGCATCTACAGAAACTTCAGCGGCAGCAGTTGGCTGCAGCCATCGCCGCTGACCCTGCTGTATTACACCGGTTCAAGTCCGGTTTCGGGGACTGCGCTGTAGAAGTCAGAAGATATCTGTCAAGACTTGCTAGCGTTCCGACAGGATTACGCCACAGGCTTGGCAATCATTTGACTTCGTGCCTGTCCGGTATGGATCGTCTTCACGATTATCCGCCGCTCGTACCAGACCCGCTTCGCTTAGATGAGGAACGTCCGAGCGCATTCCACTTCGTTCGAGCCACCAAACCGACCAGTCCGCCTCTGAGCCCCCTCTCCTGCGACTCAGCCTGCGATTCCTCCACGGAAATGGAAACTCCCCCACGACCAGTCCAAACCCTCCCCTTCCCCACTCCTCCCAGCCGATCCGCTTCAGATCAAGACTCCAGCCCCGAAACGCAAAAGCCGACTGTGTCTTCCACTACGATCTCACCAGAAAACAAAGACGTTAGACATAAGAAGGTTATGGAGCCGTTATCAATAGTTATAGACGTGGAGAACTACAAAATAGGTATCGATGCGTCTCCTAAACGAGCAGTGGATTATTCTATAAGGCAGAAATTGAAGCGACCGGTCGTCGAAACGGCTGTGCCTGCGAAAGTAATGCGATTGGATAATGAAAAAGAATTATTTCTGGACAGATCAGCTTTCAAACGAGTTCCTGAGCGAAGATACGAAAGCAAATTAAGGATACCTGAGAGCATACCAAGCGTTGCGGTTGTTGAAAGGCCGGTACAACGTTGTCCTGTGATAAGTCATACTGCGGAATCATTAGCGCAGTCATCTTGTAAAGACAAGGAAAAGAAGGAGGCTGATACTAGCTCGAAATCACCGGAACAAGGGACTTCTACTAGTATGTGGCGGCCGTGGTAACATTATATATTCAAGCAATATAAAGATTCTTTAAACAAGTATTTAAAAGTACCTCGTAGTACGTATAATTTACACTTTGCCGAAGAAAAGCTTTAATCGAGCGATATTATTGTATAGTATATTATATTATGATAAGTGCCTAAAAATAGCTTTAAAACGTACCAGTAGGTATACCCTTTTATAAAAATATATTTTACAGTTCTTGTTTGCGATTTATTTTTTCTTTTTAATTTATATCTTGTCGATTTTTGTTAAAATCTATAGAATAAATTTAAATGAAAAATTCGTTCACTGTTTCCTATTGAATATGGTTATAATTAGATTACTTTTAATATATTTTAACTTTCAAAATCCTAATTAGCTTTATATGAGACCATTTCTGTAGTTAATACAAACCCCAGAAAATTGGTCAAATTAAGAACCCTATTTAACTTAATGTAAATTAAAGACAGAAATTCGAAATAAATAATATATTTAATAATTCAACACACAATTCTAATACGTATATCTACGTACATTTTGCATAAGAAAAGTTACAATTTTTAATACATGATACATCAGTCAGTGTTATACATAGTTCAGTAGCGGCCCCACAGCGGCACACGCTGGTGACGTCATCAAAAAGTGACGACATGGGTCCGCAACTACTACTATCAAGTAATCACATATAATGAGGAAACCAACAAATTCATGATACAATTATAAACAAAAGCGAATATTCTGCGGTTTAATAGAATATCGTGAAGAGTTCATAATGACTAATATAATGACGTTTGTGTACGTCATGAGTGACGATTGCTTACGTCAAATATGATATTTGCTTATGTCACATCAATGACGACGAATAAAATGAATTTTGGACAAAAGTTTGTACCTACCCCAATTAGACATGGGACAAAAGTTTGTGCATGAGTAATTGGGGTAGGTGATTTATTTAATCAGATTTGAAAAAAAATACAATTTTTGGTTCCATTTTGATCAAAATGGCGGTGCAAGCGCCAAGCTTTAATCAACCTTCTGTCAAATAATAATATAGAATAGGAACTGGATTTTAAACGAAAAAGATATTTGCAATGCGTTGAATGTCAATACAATCTATTGAGCTACAATCTTTTATGTGCTGGAGGCAAAAATTGACATTTTAACTCTAATTTCATTTGGATATATTTTTAATAAACCGACAACAAAAAGAAGCTATTACAGCGACGCTGCCACCGGCACAGAAAAAAATGTGATGTGACTCAATAACGAAATGTGACGTAGCAAGTGTCATTTTTGACGTAAGCAATCGTCACTCGTGACGTACACAAACAAACGTCATTACTCATTAGCTATTAACTAACTCTAGCAAGAATATTACCTCACATTATATTGCACCATTTAAATTAATACATTATTTCCATTATTTTATAAATAACTTATATATTCAACGTAGTGCTAATCAAACCATTAATATCAAAACGTGCTAACAAGTACTATGCTAAAGAGATCATATTCTGATTTAAATATAAATAAAATATGTTTTTAAAATGGACGGATAGTTACAAATTCAAAATTCAAAGCTTATGGCTAAAGCTCATTCGAATAATAGTAATTTAGGCTAGGCGTATGCTGAGACGCAGGTGACGCAGGCCGCACAGGGCAGAGCAGAGCGGATTTTGTGTTGCATGGAACGAGAGAGAGCAGGACAGACACGTGTCGCGTCGCATGGGCCTGCGCGCCCTGCGCGGCCGGCGGCGCCCGCGTGTCGCCATACGCCTTCGCCAAGCGTGTTTCTGCCAAAAGTTTTATTCTCCTTGAGAAGGATAAAACTGCCTATAACATCCAAGAGACAGAGAACTTGTTACAAGATAACAATTCTAAGTAAACCTTATTTTCAACTAGCTGCGCCCCGCGGTTATATCTGCGGGAATCCCAATCCCATGGGAATTTGACATAAGAAGTATCCAATGTTTTATTCCTAGTTATAAGGAACATCTGTACCAAATTTAATCTAAATCGATACAGTAGTTTTTGCGTGAAAGGGTAACAAACATTCAAACTCACAAACTCACAAACATACAAACTTTCGCATTTATAATATAAGTAGGATCAAGTATGGCTACCATAGTATTGACTTGCGTTTTTCGTTTAGTAATTTGAGTACCTACCACGCTCTAAAGATAAAAACTGAAGTGATTACATAAATATCAATAAACCAAGTCATACTAGGTGGTTCCACCTGGTTTTGCTCGCCTACTCACTGACAATACATGTACATAGTACATACTACAGTACTATTACTTATGTTTAAGGAAGTCCTTCCTCTGCTGCTGCAGTTTCTGCTCCAACAGTGTGATCTTCTCCTGGTATTTGCCCGCTTCTCGCGTCAGCGCTTGGATCGCAGAGTCTTTCCTGGCTACGGCTACTTTTACTCTGGGAAAGGAAATAAAATTATAATAAGTAAAAGGTAAGACCCCTGATTTGGAAAGCCTTAAATAATTTAATTTAATTTATGCATGTCGGTGATCTCAAATTCTACCCATGTTTAGAAAAAAGCAGCATCAAACCCTGGACCTGCTACTTGGAAGTCGACCCACCGAGGGGCTCGAGCCTACCCTGAATTGGGGTGACCATGATCACTGACCAGTCTAACACTAAGGTGTTAGACCACTCGACTTCACGCACAACCTGGGAATTTCTTCGCAGGTGTGTCGCCGGGTTAAGAGCGTCGAATTTAAGTACGACTCAATACGTACTTGGCATATAGCTGATGCATCTGTTCCTCGTGCGTCCTCTTGAGGTCTTCCATCTCCTTCTTCAGCTCGTCCACCTTCGTGCTCCAAGCTGCTTCAGCGTGCTTTCTGATCTCTTCCACGCGGGCTTCGAGTTGGATGTTTTTCTGGGGGTAGTTAGATTTATTTTAATTAAGTATGTAATAATTTCTGTTATACAGGGTAATTTTTTCAAGTGGTCGTGGTAGAGCAAATCCGCAACTATAAGGAATATCGAAAAATTTTGAATTTCAATTTCAATTTATTGAATAAACATTTTGTTACAATAAAATTTTAACAAAATGTTTTTTAAATCTGATAGAAACTAAAACTGCAATTTTTGATCAATCTATACCATATATCCTACCCAGGATTCGAACCAATTGCCTATGTCAGATATGTGCATTAAAGTGTGACTGGGCGCAACTGTAGGGTTACAAACTTTATTTTAGTATTTATACAATGTTGTGAAATTGTTCAAATAACAGCAAAGGTTTTATGTTCATAAGCTATTATTAGAATTCAACATACCTCGGTCAAAACTCTGTTCCTTGTTTCCAATTGACTGTATCCTACTTCTAATTCAGCACCTGCAAAAACATAAATTTTATTTTGTAATACTTAGCATAAGTCACAGAAATAGAAGCATCAGTCACTTAAGACGTAGCATCAGTCACAGAACTCGTAGCATCAGTCACAGAATACGTAGCATCAGTCACAGAACTCGTAGCATCAGTCACAGAATACGTAGCATCAGTCACAGAATACGTAGCATCAGTCACAGAATACGTAGCATCAGTCACAGAACTCGTAGCATCAGTCACAGAATTCGTAACTTCAGTTAAGAATCCGTAGCATCAATCATTTAAATAATTCCATGTAGAATTAATCACATAAGTCGTAGCTGACTGAGAACGTGAACGCCATAACGTCACAAAGACCTCTCTACCAAGACCGTATCGACAGACCATCACAGAAAAACATAGATCTGCTTGACTAGGTCTGATCGTCTTAATTCAAGAAAGGCTCGAGTCCCTCGGGGCGTCTATGAACTGATGATGAATACTAAACGAAACGTACGTCATCGTATATAATTATTTAACAAAACGGGATGTTTTGTTAAATAATTATGATGATGAATACATCTAATTAAAATGATGATTTCGGTTCTCACACTTGTCCTCGGTCTGCCGTATCCTGGCCTGCGCCTCCTGGTACCGCCTCAGCGTCGCTTGCTCCGTCTTAGATAGCTCCTTGATCTCCTCTTCGTGTTGTTCTTTGTTACGCCTTTACTTACAAAAATATTATTTATTTCTATGTATGTCACTGTCATGTTATCATCTTACTTATTAAAACTAAAACACATATCCGACAATACAATCCAAAATGATGACCAAGACCACTCTAGCCATTTGAGTCCACAAACGTATAAAAATACTGTGGATTACGAAAGAGAGTTTCATCTGCTATAAAATGTTGGCGAGAAGATCTCGTCACGTTCACCATTTCCAACTTTTTAGCGGTGGGCTGCTAAGGACAGGGAAAGTTGGAAATGTTTGGGGAGACAGTTACACATCTGTGGGAATCACTCCATACGTGACCAAAATATGTGAAATACGTCACCTGATAGCCTCCTGCAGCTCCCTCCGCCCCTCCTGCGCCTCCGCCTCCAGCCGCTCTATGGCCCTCTCTATCTCGCGGTCCCGCTCCACCTTGTAATCATTATAATAAAGTCTTTAAAAAAACAGATTTTTAAATTAACATAACATAACATAATTCATTCACTTCATCACCTTATTATAGTAACTGACCTCTAACTAAGCTCGTAGCCTGTATCTAGGGTATCAGAAACTACGCAAACACTCATTCACACACACCCAGACTGAGACAAACATTTGTGGTTCACACAAATATTCACCCCGCACGGGAATTGAACCCGCAACCTTACGGATGGCAGTCCGGCATGGTGACCACTCTGCCATCGAAGTCATCGAATTAATAACTATTTTCTGTAACTGCAGAGTATTTAATTAAACATACCTTGTACTGCGCAGACAGCTCCAACACCTTCTGATTCATGGCTGCTTGCGTCGCGTTCTCGAACTCACGCTGCATGGCCGCGTATTTAGCCTCGATTTCTAGCGTTTTTTGTTTTAATGTTTCCTGTGAATACACATTTTGATAGATTATAGTGTATAGAAATTGAAGTAAGATTTTTAGGAGGGCAGATTCTTATACACGCAGTGTATATTTGAAGTAGGTGTTGTAGGCCAATGCTGAAGAGTGTTTCGGCCCATTTGGTCAACCAGTTGATATAAAAAATAATCACCCATGTCTAATGGTTTTATTAGTGTCTTTATAGTACTTGTTACATAAATTTATAAATTGTATCTATGGTACCTACCTCATTCTTTTCCTTCTCTTTCTCGACCTCCTGTAACATTTGTGCTTTCATATCCATAATCATTAGTTCTTCATTGTGACGCCATTTCTCTGGAAAAGTAAAAAAAAATATTGGTACAGTATGTACTAACATTGGAAGCGAGTTCGAATTTTGCGGTGGAACATAAAAAAAGTGATTGGGGTATATGAAAAACATTTTGTGGATAAAAAATATCTTAATTTTCTTAGTTCCTCATGAGACGATACGGAGGGGTATTTTGGCTAGATTTTTGCTAGCTAGGTTAAAACTCGATTAATGTTATGTTCCAATCATACCAAACTCCTCTCTCTGCGTCTTCTCCTTCTCACTCAGTCCGTTGGCAATGCGCTCGTTCTCCGCTCTCATCTCCGATATGAGCCGCGTGCGCTGCTCCTGGTACGTCACCTCCATCTCCAGGATTTGTTTCTCTAGTCTGGGTAAGGAACATATCAATATAAACATGAAGAAAAAGTCAGCTCAACTAGGTCGCCTTTTAAGAGCCGCGGGAGCCAGGAGGCAAATTCTGCCCGAGACAGGGGGCCTGGGAGAGCCTGTCTGTGTGTGTGTGTGTGTGTGTGTGTGTCTGTGTGTGTGTGTGTGTGTGTGTGTGTGTGTGTGTGTGTGTGTGTGTGTGTGTGTGAGTGTGTGTGTGTGTGTGTGTGTGTGTGTGGGTGTGGGTGCACGCGGCCCGAGAGGGCGGCGCTCGCGAGACCAATAGTCAACCAGCTATCTCCCGGCCGCGGTCAGGGCTATTGTCGGTGACCAGACAACTGGCAGGAGGTACAGATGCTAGATGCGACACCGTAATGTAACCCAGCTTTATCACCTAGCCCCAGCTGTATCACCTAGCCCCAGCTGTATCACCTAGCCCCAGCTGTATCACCTAGCCCCAGCTGTATATCACCTAGCCCCATCTGCCCTCACCTGGAGCTGGCCACCTGCCTCTCCTTCTGCAGCGCTAACTCCTTCTCCTCCTCCAGACTCCTCCTCAACGTCTCCAGGTCTTGGGCGTGTTTCGCCTGGATCTTGCCCATTTGTTCGGCGTGTGACATCTTCAGGTCGGATATCTCTTTCTGTTGGCGTTCTGCCATCTCGCGCAGTTCACCTTCTAGGCCTTTTACTGTTAACTCCTGAAAGCCCAATAAGTTTTTGTTAGAGGTAAAGGGAACAACTAAATCTTGAATTTTGAACATTAAAATGTCTTCAATTTCCAATACATATACGTGTTAATAATGATCTGTGGAGATTCGATTCGTATTATGTGTCACAAACCTTTTTTTTACAATGTTTGATCATGAAATTTTTACGGGTACTTACTTACCACACGGGAATTACGCGAGTCAAATAAGTTACATAAGAGGAGAATGAAATGTTAATGTAATTGTATATACACCTTTATTTTTTCAGCTTTCTGTCGTACCCAGCGCTGCCTCGCGACCTGTGTTCAAAAATGAACGATGTTACGAAGCGATGATAGTGCATTAAACTTTATTATAGTGTCATTATTTTATTAACAATTGGATTGGGAATGAAATACATAATAGAAAACATTAAAAAAATAGAAAAGGTTTGACTATTTTAAAATTAAATGTTGCGCAAAGAAATAACTACAATATGAATACTAATAAACTTCGGCAATTCTAAATGAGGGTATAATCATAGTTGTAGTATGACGTCACCTGTTGCGCGGCGGCCATCTTGTCGTGCTGGTTGCGCAGCTCGAGCTTGTAGCGCTCCTCCAGCGCCTGCGCCGAGCGCTTCCATCTCTCCTCCAATGACCGCCGCTCGTCTACCAGTTGTTCTATGCGATGGTTCAGGGTTTTCTTGTCGTTTATTAACTGGAAGTGGATATATTTTGTAACATAGGTAAGGCATTTGTGAAGTGAATGCAATAAAATTATATGAAATTGGTACCGCGACAAACCAGGGCTTGAGAAAGGAAGGTATAGATAGGCTGCATTTAATATCAATTTTTCCACGCAATAAGTTTCTCAAAGTAAAACCACAGGCCTAGTAAGACCGTGATAACCAAAAGAAGCTGACGTACTAAGATTTAACTAAAAGACACAGCTAAGGTATTATTGTAACAGTTATATTTGCACATACCTGATCAATAAAAGTCTGATGTCGTTTGACAGTCTCCTCGCACTCCTGCTTGACGCGCGCCACGTTCCTTAGGGATTGCTTCTCCAGGTTACTCACCTTGTGGATCATCTGAAATAATACAAATATAGCTATTTAATAACATTATTATGATCCTGAGACGATAATCTTTAATAATATTAATTACTAGTAGCTCCCCGCGGTTTCACCCGCGTAGTTCCCGTTCCCGTGGGATTACGGGGATAAAATATAGCCTATGTCACGCACTGATAAATTAGCTTTCCATTAGTGAAAGAATTTTTGAAATCGGTCCAGTAGTTTCGGAGCCTATTCATTACAAACAAACAAACAAATCTTTCCTCTTTATAATATGAGTATAGATATAGATAAGGCCGATGACTGAATTCTTTGGTAGACAAAGAAAGAATTCTTTGGTAGATCGAGTTAATTTTAGGAACTACAGTTTTTTTAAATGGTTTCAGTATTGGATAGCCCATTCATCGAGGAAGTCTATAATAAGGCTTATGAGAGTATGACATCGCGCTAAGGCCAACCGGAGCAGAGCCAGTGCTTGCTAAACCGCAGAATATAATAGTTAACTATAAAATGTTTAACTTAGGTAAGCAGGGCCGAGCCAACCTTACACAGCGCCTGTGTGCGAAACCTATGAAACGTCTCTTTTTTTCACGAATCGTCACGGTCACGGTCCGGGGGGGGGGGATGCTGGCAGACTCACTGAGGCCTGGGTATAGGCTATATTTTTATCCCGGTATGCCCACAGGAAAGAGAACTACGCGGGTGAAACTGCGATTCGATGCTAGCCCTCGTGGATATGTTGTTGTGGTGTAACAAAAATAATTTGGATGGCGGCCGCGGCGCCCCTACTGTCTTGGCGCCTGTGTGCGCCGCACACATCGCACACAGGGGCGGCTCGGCCCTGTAGGTAAGTTAATTATTATTATTATTTTAGACATAGCTGTCCTACAGTTGGGCGAAGGCCTCTCCCTTCTCCTTCCATGACTTGATCTTGGGCCACATCTTTCCAACTGACGAGATAGTTGTCGAGTTCGTCCTGCCATCTCCGCCTCGTAATCTCTCTCTAAGTTAGTTAAATCAAACTTATATTTTCAATATATAATCTCACTTGTTCCTTATGATTGGTGAGACTCTCCTGCAGTAGCGCGATGCAGCACGACCGCTCTTCGAGTTGTAGCGACGCGGTCACCAGACGCTGCGCCAGCTCTGTTTGAGGCAGCTTTAGTAACAATTCTAGTCTGGAATAGGGATATTTAGTGTGATATTTACAAGTATCCTCTACGGCTATGATATCTATCCGTCTTGATATTTATTATTATACTGTAACTATGTATGTATAATGTATGTGCTCGTAATTATGCAGATTTCCACAATCAGACAAATGATTTGTATCGCGCATCTTAGTTTTATCGAAAAACAAATTTCACTTCAATCCAACAGTTTGCAACCATCTGTTTTAATTCATATAATTTAATACTAGCTAACTAAGAGCATCTAACTTTATAGTAAGTAAACTTAGGGCTGATTTTTCCATCGCCAGATAACTTTATTCGACGAATAACTTTGAAAATTTTTCAGTTATTTCATACAAAATCTGTCAAACGTCAATTTTATTCGTCGAATAAAAGTTATCTGGCGATGGAACAATCGGCCCTTACTTGGGTATAGTCTGCGGTGTGGTATTGGTGACGGCGGAGAGGGCGGTGTTTGCACTTTGCTCCACCTGCTCTAGAAACTCGAATATCTCCCTGAAAATAATAAAAACACATCAAAATCGGCACAAAAAATATTATATGTTGAGTATAATAGGGTGACAGGTTTGGAAAAATGCCACGTGTTCCCGAACGGAAGGACCCTACCCAAAAACCTCTGAACTCAAAATAAAACGTTTTTTAGAACTTCTTTACGATATGATAAGGGGCGTTATGCCGAGGACTATGTGTTATTCCTAGTTATGAAGAATATCTATGCGCTAAGCAGTCAATAACAATCACTTTTATAATGTAGTAGCGTTTTTACTCACATAAAATTATCTTTAGGCGTCGCAGACGTGTCATCGTTGGCTACATTTTCTTTAGTATCCACATGACTACTAGCTGTTTCCACTGGACTCTCGCCATAACTCTCTATTTCTTTCAACATCGAATAGATATCCAGTACAGTTGAATTCTTATTCAATTCTTTATCCTTCACATTATCTTTTTCAATTTGATTTTCAACCTTATCTTCATTGATTTTAGGGTCTGAGTTTTGTTCTATGTCTGTTCTAGACTCTTGTACATCAATATCGTTAATTTCAATGACTCTCGGTGAAGGAGCTGACAAAGACATCCATGAATCTATATCTTTATCATGATGTACGCCTTCAATCCTCGCGCTGAGCAACGCACGACAAGACGTTTCTGGCTTCTGACCTTGATTTCTAACATTCACAGGAGAATTACTTATACTTTTAGCTAAAGATTTCGCATTTTTACTACTCCAATCTTCTCTGTATCTTGAAGATATGTTCCCGTACTTAGTATTGTTAATTTTCTTATCAAACTTTGGTGAGTTTTTAGGTAAATAGTCCTTTATATCTCCCTCTTTTACTTTTAAATAGTTTTGTATCAACTCTTTGGTTGATATCTTGGCTATGTCTCGTCGTTGTTTCATCTCATATGAAGTATTGTTTGGTTCAGTGGTGACATTCTCAGGAGTATCGTTGTCTCTCTTATCGTTATTCAAGCCAGAGTTATCATCAAACATTTTGTCTATGTTGAGAGGAGTGGGCGATATAGCATCGCATTTAATATCTTTCAACGTCAACTGATGAAGGCAATTAATAGCTTCTAGCTCTCTTTTGTAATCCTCTATAACTTTAGACGTGTACGCTTTGGTTGTGCTATTAACTAAATAGGAAGGATAGTTTAACTCTGGTTCAGTTTTAGAACTTCCCGTATCTACTGCGTCATTGTTTTCATCAAAGTTGTTGACAGGGACTTTTTTCGGGGAATTATTTGGGGGTTGCGTTATATGACCTTCTTTCTTCAAAAAGAAGTCTTTGTACAGCAATCTGCTGTGGTTTAAAGGTTCAGCCCATTGGTCTTTTTTGGTTAAAGGGTAAGTTTTTTGGTATCCATTACTGCTTGTCGACGCGCTGTCCAAACTTTTGGGCTGATCTTCAGCAATGTTGGGCGAACTGGATTTCTTCATCAAAGAGGTTGTGGGCAGTGAATAGTTCTGTTTGTAACTCCTATCGTCATTCGTCCCACTGTCATGGTACCCGGAATCTTTAGACGAAGTATCCGTACACGAATGCTTAGGTTTAAAATGTTCGCTAGAATTTCGGAAATCATCGTAGAAACTAGAATAAGTCCGCGGTTCGCATATAAAACTGTTTGTTATTTTAGCATAGTCATCTTTTACGTCGGCAACGTACGTGTTTCTGTCTGTAAGATTGCCATCTTCTTTATGTTTATCGGGTTCTAAAGAGTTTTCTGGAGACAAGCTGTTGTGAGAGGGAACGCTATCGATATCTTGAGTAGATTCTTCTTCGACCAGTGACAATTGTTGCTTAGTGAGTGAGAGACGTCTGGAGTATTTGTCTATAGCTTGTTCCACTTCCGAATTCACGTCACTGCCAAATGATACTCTTCCTATTAAAGATTCCTCAGACTCCTTCCTATCACTATCTAGAGGTATAAAGTAAGATTCGTATGGTCTAGTTTTCAATGTCGGCGAAAAGCTTCGTTCATTGAACATGTTCTTGTTCCTACTTGGCGATGGACTTCGTTGGCGTTCGGTAATCTTCACCGCCATGCCGTATTCGTTACTAACATCCTCATTTATTATGTTTTCCATGGGTTTGCGATTCTTTTTATTTATGTTTCTGTATTTGAGAAAGTTTTTAGTGTTTGTGTTTTTGGGTTTTGAGCCTGATTGCGCTTTAGCTTTGATTTTGGTTCCTAGACTGATGAATGTGTCCTCGGAACCATAGTCAGAAGCATTACTGCAGATTTCCTTTCTGTATGTGTTGTGTTCCGGAGATTTTCTGCCACCAAGAAGTTCTGTTGTTGGTGCTACCACCTTTACGGTTAATGGGGAATCTGAAAACAAAGAATATTATGAATTAACATCATCATCCTCACTTCATCAATAATTTTTTTGTTCTGAGAAACCGAAGATTTTGAATATTATTTTAATTATAATATTGACGGAAAAGAAATGTCTTTATCTTAAACTTTTAGAGTATCACACAAACTTTTATAAACTTAAATTCATTTGTAGAATCCACAAATAATTCAAAAATTAATCTCCCATGGAAATCGAACCCGCAATTCTTTGATTGGCATTCCAGTATGTAGAGCACATAGTCATTTGAATTTTCAATAAATAAAATTGATAAAAATAATCTGTTATTTTAATAAAATATTCTTACTATTGTACGATTGCAGAAGTTCAGCGCTGAATGTTTTTAACAAGTTCCTGGTTGTTGGAGATCGCTCCTTAGCGTCCGCTGAGAAGGGTCTCTTGTATCTCTCCTGAGGGTCCTGAAGATAAAAATTAACATAATAATATAGGAAGACAAAAGTATAGTTTTTTAATATAAATGTAACATACTTTTCAAACAAATAATCAATTGCCACAAATGCAGAGAGCATTACTTCAGAATATTTTAAAAGAGCTGCACTTGGTTAGCAAAATTATTGTGCTTAATTTGTAAAACTTGTACAGTTCCCAATTATCAATTAGTTTACTATGTATTGCTTATGAATATAGGAATAAGTTTAACTTAAGTTTTAATAAGAACTTTAAGTAGATGCACCATAACATTAATTTACTAAAATTTATACTTAATTTAATTACCGGTGTAAAACAGGAGTTTTGTAGGGCCGACCGCGGTCGATTCCGACAATTCTTTTTGTCTTCCTTTTTCTTGTGTCTGTAAGAAAGGTTCACAGGCGAGCCCAGGAGCCGCAGATTATTGTTTTCTTTCGACATTTCACACACATTCCAGCTGAATAATTAGGAAACCTTCGAGAGAAATTCAGTTTAGTCACCACTGTTTGTTTTGTTGTTATGGTTTTTGTTGCTAGGCAACCGAGTTGACGTTTTATCAAAATGGTTACAAATTATATTTTATTATTTTTTTATTAATAATGCGACAATATAGTTATTTTGTAAATTTTAATATTGATAAATTAATTCTAAAAACCAGTTATTCTTACCGAAAATTCTTTACTTATCTATCATTTTCAGATAAATAGTATTAATATTGGCTTCCGGTAAATATTTGGTATTGCCACACCCATTTTGAATTCTACTAAAATGGTAGTTTTTTTAAATAAAATAGCTGTTCGTTAATTTTATTATATCTTTGCATATCTATTCCAAATAGCACGTAATTGACGCACTTTTATTATTGTACTATTACTATAAAATCAAAAGTAAACTATATTTTAACGAGATTCAGCAGAAACGAAACGTTTGAATCAAATTACGTCATCGGTAAAAATACGGACGGGGCCGGGCACTCCGGGCAGTTCATGTATCAACCTACCGCAGTATAAACCGTATGAAAACTCGCGCCTTTGAGCTTGAGTAGTATTTCGACGAACTTCTATTAGTCCTTGAGTGTATTTCGATCCGCATTTCGCCTGCAGAGGCGTAATAATAACGTTGCGCGTTGTGAAAAAATACCTGTGACTTGTTCTGCCTAGTGTGTGTTTAAGAAAAAGTGTAAAAAGGCCTAAAAATGTTTAGTGGAATCGCGGGTATGTATTTTTAAATGTTGCATAATTTGCGATACTATTACTTGCTTTTAAAAAAAGATTATTGGACTTCAACAAAATATTTCGTAATAAAATTAATTATTGTTAGTACGTTTGTAAGTATTACTTAGACAATAAAGTAAAAAGATAAGTAATGTGATATGAAAATACATAAAGATATTTTATATCCATTATCCAAATATTCTTTCTTTGTAAGTTTATTTATTCCACTTGTAGATTTTTCCTTAGTACTTACTTAGTATTGTACATTGTAATTGTAGTAAATAGAATATCACATAGTACATACCTAGGTAACTTAGCATTATCTTGCTAATTATGCATGATATTTGGAAGATTTTTAACACCTACACGTTACGCATCAAACTAGACCTCAGGAATAAATCAACCTACGTAACTATCTACGTTACTTAAGTACTTATATACCTATTTATATACTTATTTTTTTGTTTAAAAACGAAAGAAAATTATATTGAACGTAACCAAGGTACCTATTTACTCGTTATAGGTAGATCCTATAATATCTTAGGGAAGTCGTACACCTAGTTTGTACACGAAATTCCAGACCTATCTAGGTATAATAAATCTATCTAATAATCTATTTAATAAATCTAAGTACTTAATCCCTTAATTTGAACATATTTTTTTCGTTCATTACGGCATCGGCATTGAATTTAATTGAGTCATTAATCAAAACTCGAATAAAAAAAAAAACAAAATAGTCTACCCACGTTGAGTATAGATAATTATTATTTCTTTAGGTAGGTAGGTAAAAAATATTATTTTTATGAGACATTCACGTGTAAATAGATAAACAAAGCGTGCCTCATTTAATTTAGATTATGGTATCACTGAGACGTGACCCTTGCTTTACGAAGTTATTGTAATTAACTTTGTCATCGTAATTGCGCTTTGTCTGACTTCAGAAGATAAAAATAAACTTATGAATCACAATAACATTTTCAAATTACTCAGTTCTTAAGAATTTATCTAAAACATTTGTTAATAAATGATTTTCATAAACGTTTGTAGCTGCTTAGCTATAGCTTATAAACTTAACTTTTTTTTATTAATTGCGTCATTATTACCAACTGTAATATTCGGAACATAAAACATAATTCCTTGTTTGTGGCTCGTTTTACTCGTAAAATATCAAAAGACCAAGAACGAGTATTCAATGGAATCTGCGTCGTTAGCGCGGTATTTATGCAACTACGCATTTGAATTTGGAACAAAACTCACCATGAACTGAAATCGATAATAATTTGTATTAAACGATACGAGTATTAGGTAGGTAGATGCTTAGTTTTGAATGTGGAATACAAAACAAAATGGAATTTTACAGCTGTAGTGTTACTATAAATATTTTCTACTCGTATTTTAAGTACTTAGTTGTAAATCTCTGTATTTATTACAATAAACCGGATTTAACATAATCGTAAATACCTAGATAAATGTTATCTTATTTGACGATCGTGGTTATTATGATTACTTATTTGTATCTTTCTAAAAATCTTTGATTTGGTACGTGCCTACATACAGGTAGTTTGTAGTTGATATTTTTATCCATCTAGGTATGTACCAACATAGATGGATAAAAATATAAAATTTCAATAAAGTTCCTTTTCCAAGTCCAATCAGAGTTCAAAGATGGATGGCAATATCCGCAGACTCCGCAGTGCAGGCCTAAAACAATACTTTAGTCTCTGTCGTAAGAAATCTTAACAACGTTTGTTGTCTTGTCAACGCATTGCAGATATACCTAATTGATCTAGTTCGGAAGTACCTATCTTACCCTAATTTAGTATTTATACCTACTTAGATCTTGGGGTCATTAAGAGTTCCATTCGTGAATTTAATGTAGATGAGTTGAAATGGCTTTATTACGCACATTTTCATATATTTTAATTATTCTGACATCTATTTAGGTATCTCGTTCCTATTTAGTGAGAATTTCGGGATAAAATACACGCTTTCAATAGGTAAGTAATTTATTTATAATAACAACTAGGTACCTACTTTAATTATTAACTCAAGACATTGTAAATTAACACTGATCAATTCCTTACCATGAAAGTGTTGAGTGCACTTCGATAAACAAGTCAACAGAATTATGAAAGCTAGATACAAATAAGGTTTAGGGCCCTATTTCACAACCTTCAAGTAAAGTTACTCACCAAGTAAAGTTGGTTTTCTCTCTTTCTTACTTTATGTCAAGTGACAAAGACAAAACATGTTAGTAACTACTCGGAAAAGTTACTTGAAGATGGTGAAATAGGTACCTAGGCCCTTAAAATAATAAACCATGATGCAATATATACCTAGGTATTTCACTAGCATACCTAATACCTATCTAGTAGGTAAGTAGGTATAGGTATAAGGTTCATGCCCTGATTTACCCCCGGCCATTGACACTAGATACTTGGCCGATTCGACCTGGATGTGGTCCAAACGGGTTTCTAGTCGAACGATCACTTCCTATTTTCTTCTGGGTGCTGTCAATATGACAAAGATTATAGAATGGGGTTGTTGTCTTTGTGACTGAGTTTTGGATCGGTTGCTTTATCTAAATAACGTAGGTATTTTTGAGTATTTTCGTAAGGCAATGTGACAATTATGTGACCTTACTTGTCCTCTATCCCCCCTGTCTAAGTTTATTGTATTTTTCCTCAGTTCAGGTTTGGTTGTTTTAATAATTTGATAGGTAGGTAGGTACTTACTTAGGTATATACTGAAATATACCTTACCTAGTACATCTACCTATTCTTTGATTGTACGTTACATACCTACCTATTGGTACTTAAGTTTTCTTTGTGTATCTACATTTTTATAGTTATCATGGCTATTAGCACTCAAATTATTATGATTAACGGGATATTTACCATGTAAGTAAGTATATTATTCCCAAATAAATAATTTACATGGTAAATATCCCGTTAATCATAATAATTTGAGTATCTACATTTGCTTTTTGAAATAATACCACAGACGATAAATCGACTTAATTTTAAAACCTAAAATAGTTGTAAGTATCTATACCTAGATTCTGTACGATAAGAAAAAGATAATTGTTTTTAACATTAGGTATCTTTTATTAAATTTTATCAATTAAAATACTCTTAAAATTAATTGCATTAGCACAGGGAGGTACTAAGGTCAAGGGCGTCGATACGTAAGCTCGTGTTATTACGATGACTCACGCGTGAACTGTACTAATTGTCAGGAATGTTCAGTTTCATTGTCAGATAACTGATTGCGCAATTCATAACCAACATTAGGGTTCCGTACTTAAAGGGTAAAAACGGGATGATAATATAGGTAACTAGACTGTTAAAAACGGGATACTATTATTAGACTCTACTGTCCGTCTGTCCGTCACCAGGCTGAACCTGATAGCTAGATAGGTAGACACGATATATCAACAAATAGGTAGGTAGGTATTAGAAACCAGACCGAAACAATATTTTTGTGGGGCTCCCATACAATGTGATTTTTTGCCTGATGTCTAATATTCTACCTAGGATAATGGTACAGAACCATTCGAGCATGAGTCCGACTCATGCTTGGCTGTTTTCGTGTGATACAATTAACAACAATGTGATTTCGTTAAAAATAAATTAGTTATCTGTGCACGAGTGGTATACACTATACAGATTGGCCGTGGAATATTTTTGTTTTGAACGAAACCTGTTTGTTTTGACTATTAGATAAATTGTTTTTATTTTTAGAGAAAAACAGATCTGATTTAAATAACGGCTATTATTGTTGTTGGAAAGTAAGTTATAGAGAGATTTTAGTCAAAAGATGAGAGAAGTTTACCTGAATAGTATTATGGTCACCCAAGGGATCAATAAGCCCTTCACTATACATATTATAGAACGAAACTGTGGACGACGTTTTCTGTAAGACTGAGTTCAAAAAACCACACCTATATGTACTTAAGTCTGTATACGTACCGCGATATTCTAAAATATATATTATATAGGGTAAGTTCACCGGTTCGCGTCCATTTAGTGCAGTTGGCGAGTTTGACGGCGATTATAAAAATATCCCAGCACTAATTTCTATGTAGAAAAATATTTAATATGTTCGTTATATAGTCTATTTTAAGATTAACTTTTAGTTTTGTTAAATATATCTTTGGTTTTTTTGTCAAATAGAAAAATATCAGAAATAGCCGTTTTCGCCGGTTTGCGTCCAAAAAATCCAAATCGCGTCCACCTATGAACCGGTTTGCGTCCACTAGCTTAGTAAAGGAATAAAGGGGTGATATTTATATAAATTTGTAAATAAAGATTTAAAAATATAAATATTGAATAGATATTATTTTTATTAAAAACATAATTATCACTACAATCACCACTTAAAAAATTGTCGTCTATCGGTCTAAGTAACGTTCTTGAGGCATACTATTCACTAAATCTCTTCCTTCTTCCACCTTGTATCGTGTTTCCATACTGTCCAATCATCATCATCAGCCTATATTTGTCCACTTCTGGACATAGGCCTCTCCCAATGATTTCCAGTGGGGATGGTTGATAACAGTCAGCATGCAATGCAGGCAACCTTTACCAGGTTGACTGTCCATCGGGTAGGTGGTCTTCCTACACTGCGCTTCCAAGTACGTGGTCTCCATTGTTGGAGAACCTAGCTGCTCCATCGGCCGTCAGTTCTCCTTGCTATGTGCCCTTCCCATTGTCACCGCAGGAGAACAAAGGTTAGGTTAGGTCGCACCTTCGTTCTCCTGCGTATCACCTCGTTGCGGATACGATCACACAGGGAAACGCCAAGCATAGCCCTCTCCATTCCATAGCACGCTGAGTAACTCTGAGATTTATGATTAGGCCATAGTAAGAGACCACGTCTCAGTTCTGTAGGTCATCACTGGTAACACATACTGGTTGAAGACTTTCGTCCTTAGGAACTGAGGTGTTTTGGACGAGAAGACGCTTCGTAATTTCCCGAACACTGCCCAGCCGAGTTAGATTCGACGATTGACCATTTACTTGACTTACCTAATTGGACCGTTTGTGCTAGATAGATATTTCACATTTCAGATAGATATTCGCCATCAACTTCAGAATTGAATTCGGCGCAACATGAACATTCGACATGATTTTCGTCTTTTGCATGTTCATTTTAAGGCCGATCTGATGAGAAACTCCGTCGAAGTTAGCGAGATTTTGTCCCAGGGCTCCAGGTCTTCCAGCGATTCTGCCATGACTTCGATGTCGTTGGCAAATGTAAAGTGAAGGCGATGTTGATGACAAGTTCATTCTATTCCAGGAGCTCGATGGCATCTTCCAATACTGTCCAAATAGTCCCAGTTTCTTAACTCCATCTGGTCTGCGTCTACTGATTTTGTTCAATATTGTGGTCTTGGGAATAGTATACATATGTGTCTTATCGATATAATCTTCTCTCGAAATTCATTTAACGCTTTCTTTAACTTGTCTTCTGTGTATGTACTTCTTCTTTCTTGTCTCCGAAGAAGTCATCTAATTTAAGATGAGTTCTTTGGAGACAAGAAGAGAGAGAGATATATATTTTTCTATTTAGAAAAAAAACGAAAGATATTACGCATTTCATTTAAAATTTGAATTATAAACATATAGTCTTCATAAAAAAAAAACACTAATAATAATTAATTTTATTTTGTAAAAACTTAAAATATAACAAAATAAATGAATATATGAATAATTAATAAATTTTAAATTATAATTATATAGCAAGTCAATCGTATTTATTTAACAAAATAGTGGACGCAATTTGGTTTACTATTATCACCTGTAGGTATAGTTTGCGTCCATTGCGGACGCAAACTGGAAATTTTGTAGATTCGATGTAGCAATTCGCGTCCACCTTATTTTATTCGTTAAATATGAAAAACATACGCAAATTCATAATTAATATTATTCCTTTTTTCATTATTAAAGTCTAGAAACAGCTATGTATCCTAAAATTCACATAAAACTATTAAAAACTTACCATCGAACGCGTCGCAGCACACTACTTGTTTCCTAAAAATCCCGCGCAAACGCTCTCCCTTGATGACCAGCCAGATTAAATTTTTTTTTTACGGGATTGGTTTGTCGCACGGACCTATTATCATGCGTGTGTGCTCCTTATACATAGAGGTATTAGCGGTAATGTCTATTCGTTTAATTGGTTTGTTAGTTTACTTATTTTTATAGGGAGATCCTTAAAGTGGACGCGAACCGGCACATGGACGCGAACCGGCGAACTTACCCTAGGTACTTACGTGTAGACAATAATTGCGTAGGTATTGACTACAAAATTGAGTCCAAATAAGAAAACTTGAAAAGCAAGTTTGGGTATCGATCGCCAGACCCAGATAGTAATCTTTACAACAAAATAAAAGCGTCTCTTTGTAATGTCAAAATAACAACTTTGAAATTGGTAAATTCTTTAAATAGGTATGCAAAAAAAAAATCAATTTGATTTTGTCTCTCAATCATCTCCGCTAAGTACGCGCCGTACCTCTTTTTACAATAATTTTATTTCACTGGATGATAGCTGTCAGTTAGGAGTATCTTAGGATTACCAGTTATCCCTAAATTCATAGGGACTCGTTGGAAACTATTGTATTCCTATTACTAATACCTACAGGGTCGCAATAAGTATCAAGTGCACATGCCCTGGGCATCAAACAAACTCGCATTACGACGCTTTCTAAGTAACCAATTCTATAAATAAAACCGTTGAATCGTAAACGTGTTTACTATAAAAATGACTACCCAGCTAAAATACAATGTATGGAAAGAACTGTAAACAGGAATAACTGGATTGTTCTAGAATATATAAAAAGGAACATACTAACGTACTTTTAGGAATTTATTGAAGGAAAAAGCCTGCTTAGGAACGCCATCATTATATTATAAGTACCTACCTAATTTATTGGAAGGGTCCACCATTGGCAAAAATGACGAAACTTTATCTAGTATTGGGGTGTACAGGTAGGTACACTGTACAAGCAACGGTCCTACTAATATCTCGCGAACAGAAAGTAACGGAAAATATACGCGTAAAAAAGCTAATAAGGTTTTCCAGTTTCCTTTCCTTTTGCTAAAATTAATTTGGAAAGAATTTGATCGTGAAGACTTTTGCAAAGTGGCCCATAAAACAAAAAGATTTAGAAACGCCAGCTTAGATCGAGACAAGATAACAGTATTGACTAAAGTTTATCGAGAGTCAGACATCAGGTATCAAAATACTTGTTTATTACGTCTATACATCCATAATATGACCACCTAAACAATGTTGGATAACCTCAGCAAACACACGATGACATCACCACGCAAGGTCGACCGGTCTACATCCATCCTGCTCTTTCCTATAAACAATTTACCAAGAGTAAACGAGACACAAACATTCGAGTAGCCATATCCCATTTTTATCTCTTTCTTTTTCCAAGCTTTTAATGCGAGGAAAAGGGATAGCATTACAATTTCCACGGATAATTTCTTTTCTTGGAGTTTATTTGTTTTGATAGCGGTATGTTTACGTAACCTTGAATAGGACATTCTGAAGCGAAAACATGTTATAATATCGAATATCTTCCTCTATCTTTGTAAATATTTTTCTAATAAAGTACCTTTAGATAAACTGTGACTTCCAAAAAGTTCCTTTCACATATAAACCTTATGCCGACATTAAAAATAAACAAAATTCCTTAGTAGGTTGATGAAGGGCGGTGGTCTAGTAAAATGGGCGTGCAATCTTTACTTTAATTACTAGCCAAACTAGATGTTCGGTTCCTGGATAGTAGAAAGTACTTATTTAAATTTGGAAAAACGATTTTCCACCTCGACTACCTAGATAAAGAGGTACCTAGTGTTCAAAACTCTTGGACCGATTGCTTGCTCCCGTAAGTAGCAATAAAATTCAACCGAATGTGTTAATTTTATAAAAGGTACTGAAACAACTGACCAATTAGCTAATTAAGTGGTATATGAATGGTTTGTGTGATGTAGGACAGGTGTAAACCAATCCTTTGTTGGCCAACCTTGTGGTCTGGTCAGCCACACGTACTTTGGTACTGAGTAATCACATAAGTACAGTTAGCAACAAAAGTAGTATGATCGAGATATGCGATATACAAAACGACGAACTTATTTTAAGCTCATGAGTAGGAAGGTGTGACTGAAAAATGAAAATTGGTAAACGTTGGCTTGAAAAATATATAGTACTACTACTAATAATTATTACCGTATTGAGGAAACTATGTTTTCTACTCTTAGAATTTTCTACTACACTACACCGAGTAAGTATCCGACCCCTATTGAGGTTTTTTACTTACTCTATCTAGCTAGGGTATCTGGGGGCACGGCAGTGCCCCCCGCCAAGTCGAGCGCGAAGCAAACACTGCCGTACCATCCTTTACAGGAACCCTTTCGCCGCATTTTCAGGCCCCTATTTGAGAACCTTTGGATAAGCCCAGAACGCTGAAATTTTCGTCATCCAGTAAGCTATACAATCACATACTTAAAATAAAATTTCAAGTCTGTAGGTCATTTAGTTCCGAAGTTAAGCGAAAGCAAAGTTTCGCATTTTAGACAGACACTCACTCACTCACTCACTCACTCACTCATGATCATCAAAATAGAACTAGTACTTCCCATAAACCTAGAGAGCTGAAATTTGGTACAGAGTTAGGGTTTAATGGCCACATAAAGGGAAAACTATAAAAACTAGGATAATCGAACGGGAACGGGAATTACACGGGAACGGGAGTGGGAATTGTAACTCAAGAACGGCTGATCTGATTTGGCTGAAAATTGGTGAGGACGTAGCTTAGAACCAGGAAAAGGACATAGGATACCTTTGATCCCGAAATTCCCACGGGATTGGGATCGGGAATTTTAAAATCAAGAACGGCTGAATTGATTTGGCTGAAAATTGGTGGGGAGGTAGCTTAAAACTATTAGAAGAACATAGAATACTTTAAATCCCGAAATTCCCACGGGAATGGGAACGGGAATTTATAACTCAAGAACGACTGAACTGATTTGGCTGAAAATTGGTGAAGAGGTAGCTTAAAACCAGGAAAAGAACATAAAATACTTTTAATCCCGAAATTCCCACGGGATTGGGAACGGGAATTTATAACTCAAGAACGGCTGAATTGATTTGGCTGAAAATCGGTGGAGAGGTAGCTTAGAACCAGGAGAAGCACATAGAATACTTTTCATCCCGAAATTCCCACGGAAACGCGAACGGGAACTACGCGGTTGAAACCGCGGGGCGTTTAATAATAAAATACTACTCCTAAAAAGAAAAAAATGTGTCAAATAAGAAAATCTAATAAAATAAATCAATATAAACACGTTTCAACAAAAATAAATGAAATCCCACCAAAAACATTCTGTAAAAAACTAGCCAAGTCTCGATGGAGCTGCTTGTTTATCTCTAAAAAGTAATGAAATCTAGACAAACTCGTGCCAAGTGTAAGGTTCCTTACTGCGATTTCTTTATTATTATAGTTAATGTTGTGTGACTTGGCCGTTGAACATTGTTTAAAACGTTAGTAGTGGGTACAAGTCAATTTTGTTTACACGTAATGTTGTAACATTATTAAAATACGCAGCTTCATCAAGCCTACAATTGACTGGATATTGAATCAACGTTTTTCAAGTGGTAATTTTCTATCGTCAATGGGTAGCGGTTCTGGCGACAGATTGGTGCAATGGTGTCATGGAGCACCTAGTTTTGTACCTTTGTATACATGTGTACCCTTCAACGGCCAGGTCACACAACATTAACTATAATAATAAAGAAATCGCAGTAAGGAACCTTACACTTGGCACGACTTTGTCTAGATTTCATTACTTTTTAGAGATAAACAAGCAGCTCCATCGAGACTTGGCTAGTTTTTTACAGAATGTTTTTGGTGGGATTAGAACTTACGTTCTCATTCATACACACACCCAAACCACAGTCTCAATATCATATTATTATTACAGAAGTATTCAGACCGAGATAAACAATCTTATTCAAAACTTTTTATGACTTTAAAATAGCGAAAAGCGACATTTTCTATTGTATTGTAACTCTATCAATAGATTTCTTTTAATCTTTTTATAAGTCATAGGTTATCTTAGGAAAGTTATAAAATATAATACATAGTAAGTAAGTACATATATTTTAAGTATTCTTTGTATGTTGGCTGTACCTACCTACAACCTACTAACAACAAGTTTGTTTTGATAACAAATAACTTCAAATTGTTGTGTCTAAGATTTTGTTTATCAGCTTCATTTGTAGACGACCAAGTCGTGTACTAGTGTAGTGATAGTGACCCAACCAGCCAATGATAACCTTCCTTGATCACTCTGTTTATAGCTGAAAACTGTATTGAATCCGTTACGTACCTAGTCAAAAAAAATTACAACAAGGTTTCACTCGCGTAGTTCCCATTCCCGTGGAAATACAGGGATAAAATATAGCATATGTTACTCAGGATGAATGAAGCTTTCTAATGATGAAAAAATTTTTTAAAACAGTACAGTAGTTTCGGAGCCTATTCGTTACAAACAAATTTTTCCTCTTTATTGTATTAGTAAGTATCTATACTAATATTATAAAGAGGAAAGATTTGTTTGTTTGTTTGTAATGAATAGGCTCCGAAACTACTGGACCGATTTCAAAAACTCTTTCACTAATGGAAAGCTAATTTATCAGTGCGTGACATAGGCTATATTTTATCCCCGTAATCCCACGGGAACGGGAACTACGCGGGTGAAACCGCGGGGAGCTACTAGTAAGTTATAACTAGCTAGAGAACTTATCATAACCTTCTCACACCCAAACTAATAACTCAAATTATGAATTTAAATATAACTCCTGAATAAGTTGTGATTGTATGTGAGCCATGACATCAACGTGTGATGTCATCACTCAGTCATATGGACCGGATATTTATCTCAATTACCCCACGCTGAGAGTCTCGTAGTATGTTCATGATACAATTTTTATTTTGTTGATTAACACTTACAGTAACATTCATAGCCTAGATCTATATACTTAAGCACCATCTTGAATTTTCGGGGTAACTATTGTGATCTCCTCTGGCACAATCATATATCTATACTAATAATAAAGCAGAAGGGTTTGTTTGTTTGGTTGAACGCGCTAATATCAGGAACTTCCCACGGGATTGGGAACTACGGGAGTTAAACCGCGGGGCGCTGCTAGTCACTATCATCACTACATAGTATAAAACAAAGTCGCTTTCTCTGTCCCTATGTATGCTTAAATCTTTAAAACTACGCAACGGATTTTGATGCGGTTTATTTTAATAGATAGAGTGATTCAGTGGGAATGTGTTAGCATAATTTTATCTCCATATTCCTACGGGAACGGGAACTACGCGGGTGAAACCGCGGGGCGCGGAGAAATGGGTGTAGTTGTTAACGAAGTGGATTTTATTTATAAATATGATATAGCGTTTTTGTGCTTCGGATAGTAACTTAAAGCAAGTTTCCTAAAGAATTGATACCGGTAACTGACAATATGATAATGTTGAAAGTGCTACCTCATAGAAATATCCGGTTGTCGTAATAATAAAATAACTTTGGCAACATTTGAGCCCTCAAAACACGTTTGTAGATACTAAGTAGATGGTTTTACCAAAATGTTATTACTTTAACTCACCAAAGACTACATATTAGGATGGACTTAACAATTTTATCATAATCCATCATTAATATTATTTTATCATGATATCAAATTGAAAATCGTAAATCACTGTACAATTTGACAGTTTATTAGTTTTTTATTATCTGTTCCTAAAACAGATAATACAATGTAATGGCGTAATAATGTGAGATAGATTGGGCTAAATGAGTGTGCTGAGATAACAGGTACGTAATGTACAGTATTACTCATTGTGGCGGTAATATCTACCTACATGGCGCATACCGATGACAGTAACAGTCTGCTTAAATTACCAAATGTTATAGTGTTTTACACACTAGGGTATTAAAAAAATGCCTTTAAAATTTTCACCTCAACTGGGACTTGAACCCAGGACCATGATACTTAAATTGTAGTAGGAGAGGCTAAGAGAATAAATAGGGATTTACTCGAGCGTTTATTGGATATCGATTTGTTTGATTGATCATTTGTGTAGTTGTGGTAGACTAAATCCGAAAAAATGCTAAAAGAAGTCTCGAGACCTATTTTGATAAAAACAAAAACTACATCATTATATTTTTGAAAAATCTATATTCTTTGCCAGGAATAAAACCAGTTGAGTATGCCACAAAAACGTACACACCCTGTATTATCGTGTCATCTGAAAGTGTTGCTATTAAAGAAATTACTCTTTTCGGCATTTATTGAGATTCCTTATAAGTAGTTTCGGATATCGTCTACCAAACCTGTATAGTTATAATATAGTTTTCAACACACTTGCTCATAAAGTGGCTCTTATTTTTCCGCAATCAGGCATATAATGACACCTATTATTCACAAGTGAGTTAAAGATTTTTTAGGTGCTTTGTTTTTAAAAATGTTTAGGTACAAAAAAGATCGTGTCCATAGATTTTAAAAATAAATTTACACCATTATGCCTTACTTTTGGTACGTCCATGGTTGAATTCTGTGTGTGAGGCAGTATCTTGACAGTATGTACTTTATGTTGACTTCAATCATTTTTTTTTATAAGTACTTATAATATTCTTATAATCTATGCCCATTATAATGTCCATTGTTGTGTTGGATGCGCGCGAATAGGAAAACTGTTTGTTTATTAGCGACAACATAGCCGAGGATAGTAATCATCAATATACACGTGTATCATACAACGTTTTTCAACACACATGCGAAAAAAATAATAAGAAAATAACATTTTTCATTAATAAAGGAACAGTTTTCATATTCGAGCGCATCCAACACAACAATGGCGATCGGTCTAACATTTAAACAATATACTTATAAAAAAATGGACGAATGAATGAATGAATGGAATCGACCATAGATGTACATACCAACAGTAAGACAACATAGCTGAATTTGTTTTTAAAATGTATGGAAACGATTTTTGTGTTTTCGAAACTTTTTTAAAAACAATGCAACTTAAAAAACCTTTTACTCACTTGTGAATAATAGGTGTCATTATGTGCCTGATTGCAGAGAAATAAGAGAATAGGTCGCGGTTCGTGCGTCGTCGAATTTATTTATGTAAACATGTAAGTTGGTCGCGGTTCGAGCGTTTTGTAAAATATAATAAAAAATGGCTTTATTGAATAGTCGCGTTTCGTACGCCCAATCATTTTGGTTCACTTTGATTCGTTCGTCATTGGTATTTTACATCAAACTCACAGATTTACTAACGGAATAGACATGGCAAAGGGCTTATCTCGCAAGTCACAGATACTTGAAATTATTGAAGTATTCCAATGAAACTAAATATTATCTTAATTTAGTTTCAAACATATATTATTGTTGTAAAGACTTAATATATGTATTTTAATATACTTAGTAAGAGTATAAGAATTTTTATTTAAAAAATAACGCTTTAAGGTTATGCTGTCCTGGTACTTCTAATAATAAATTCTCCAAGACCAAGACCAATTACTTTATTTAATATTGTGAATCAATTTAACAAAGTTTTAGACCTCTTCTACATTTCTGTTCTCCTGGTATTTAAAATAAATTATTGTAAAATTTCTTATACATAATGTTTATTTTGAACACAGCAATTAGTTTTTTTTTGTTAACTGTACTTTAAACTCATTTTTCTTGTGGTCCCGAAATACTACTCAAAAATAATATAAAATTAAAAGGTGTAAGTTTGGACCGCGGTCCCGGTCCCAAATGCCCCACGACCCGATAAGAAATATCTGTGCTGTTGCTATTTTATTAGTCTACACTACAACTAACAAGTATTCGTTAGTACCTTATAAAAGAAGGAAAGTTAGAAAGTTTGCACATAGACAAATATATTTAATACTAGAAACTGTTCACCAAAACTCAAATAAATTAGAACAAAATTCCAGCCACTAGGTCACCCATAAACATATAAAAACGAACACGCAAAGCTTTTCCAAGTAATCCATTAAAGCTGAAATGTATTATGGAGACGCCACTGAGTCTAGGTCTCGACCTCGCTAGCCCAGTCCACAGTCAGCTATCGATCGGTCATCCTTATGACAGCCACGTCAGTATGACCTAGGAAACACCTGACGACCTAGGTCATCAAAGCAAATTAGCTAAATTATTCACCTAATGTTATAATTCCCATGAGAAACAAATAATACCAGTAATTGTCTTTATTTTTTATGGACAATAATTTTATGTGGCATTTAGCAACCAGTGTGGCATATGAAGGCGTTTTCAATGTCTACGCGCACTGCTAATATTTTTGCTTCAGCTAGTATTTGAAGCTAAGGTCATGGTAACTCTTACCAACTGGACTGCAAATCTTGAATTCTTGATTAACTTTTTACGACAGCCTTAAGTGATATCAGATTTGCAGAATTCCCAAATGTGTCATACACTAAAAAGTAATTTTAAAGCGTAGCTTAATCTTAAAGATCTCAAAGATTAACAATCTAATCTTATCACCGGATAAAATTAATAAAAAAATCTTGCTGTATCCAGTTCGCGATATTATCTATGCAGTTGTAATAAGAAACAAACATCTGTAAATTTTCACGTTTCACGTTTAGATAAACCAGCGTAAAAAAATATATAACATTTTACAAACCTTAACCATCTATGTATAAATAACTTACTACAACGCAAAAATCAATATTTTCATAATTCTTATTCCCTCCCCTTTTCCCGTCTATCCTCGTGTATTATAACTTCTATCCATTATTGCTAAGTTATTTTCCGTGTTCTATTATCGTAAACAGTTTTATTAGTAACGAATTTCGGTTCATGAGCTCTTGCTTGACCCATAAAACGTTTACGCTGCCATTTGTTATTGTCTGTTGTGTTATATTTAATACATATTTTACGACAATTCCACTTCAGAAGTGTAACATATATTCTGAATTATGATGTTGTAATTTTGTAATTACATTGTACTTTTATGGTTCTTTAGCCTTTGGAAAACTACGTCAAACTGTTTTATCTGCGTCTTAATTGTATTTGTCGTACTAAAATGAGGATGAAACGTATCCTATACTAATTATGGATAGTGTAGCTTTCGCTAAAGTACAGTCCGCGCTAAAGTAATGTTACCCCTCTTGGTAATATTCACTTTGGTATGCCAAACACTTGACACTGACGCTGACTGTACATTCTTTTACTAAAAGTAAATTATTGTTCTGTAAGATACTACAGTCTCTCACTGATGATATTAGTACAGAGAAAAGGACGTCATTATCAAGTTTATCCAAACGTGTTATTGATCTTGAAATGTTTGTGACCCCATTTCAGTCCTCCAGCACATGTTTACAACTACTCAAACAAACATGATTTTCGCTTGAGTAGTTATGAAGTGAACCGTAACAAACAAAGATACGTTTGCATTTGTAACATATACAGATAGGTCCGACTATAATATAAATAGGCTTATCCCTGAACTACTTAGCTGACTCCGCTGTTCAATCCGCGTTAGCTCCAATCCTATAGGTCGCAAGATAGTGTTACCTTCATCGATAAATGTCCTATCTAATACTAACATATATTCTTAATTCCTACCAGTTCCTGAGATTAGCGCGTTCAACTGAAAATTCTCTTCAGCTCTACAATATCAGTTTATTTAAATGCGCTTCTTGCCCGTGGTCCACCTACATAGTTCACCTGGTTGTACTACGGGTAATTTTTTTTTCCCGTGGTCCACCACAAACTGGGTGTACCATGGGAAATAATGTTTTCCCGTAGTCCACCTTAGTTCACCTGGTTGTACCACGGGTATTTTTTCCCCGTGGTCCACCTGTACAAAATAAAATGGTAGTACTTATGGTAGGATAACACCGACTATAAAAGGCTTCCTTCGATGCTCATTATCCATTTTCTTACTAATCTCAGCTCAATATTTGACTAGCAAATCCACAGGTTACAGCTGGCCTCACAAATTGCAGTACCAAATTACAATAATAGGTTACTCTGCCTACACACAGTGTTACGAAACTTCGTAAGAGTGATCCCGAATCAATGACCGCGTCCGATCTGACCTATTTCTATAGACCTATCTGTATGTACTTGTCTAGTTATTTAATAGAACCAATGTACCTATTGTATAATGGTATATAAGGAATTTATGGAATTAAAGTAATACTATTTCAAAATATTCAAAGTACCTGTGTGAAGATGGATTCAAAAATTGACACTTGTTAATGGGATGGGACTTGAACCGAAGACCTTGTGTGTGTGTGTGTGTGGCGATCCTATAATCAACTGAATTTGCCGAGTTTATGAATCAAAGAGGAACCTTATTAGTTAAAATAATCGATGTATAAGTACCTAAATTAGGGCCGATTTTTCCATCGCCAGATAACTTTTATTCGATGAATAAAATTGACGTTTGACAGATTTTGTATGGAATAACTGTCAAAAATTCAAAGTTATTCGTCGAATAAAGATATCTGGCGATATAATAAAGATATTAGTGATTTATTTAGCCACAGTTAGTGTGGTTATAGAACAACACTGGAATAAAAATAACCGTAGACTAGGCCCACATTGGCGGGCCTTGCATTTGTCAATATAGGGTACTTAGGTAAGACACGTATATTATTTCCACCTCATACTGTAGATGTAGTTACTTAGATTGTATTGTAAATTAATTAGAAAAAGTAACTTTTAATTAGCATGTAGTAGTGACATTATTTTGAATTAGGTACAGAGACGTAGTTATTATTTATTAGTTTCTTTTATATTATTTTTCTAAAGTCTGGTTAATATGTTAATACAATATTTGATGTATTTCCACGCTCTCTGACAGACAAGAATCTTGGTGAGTTGTATAAATTATGTATTTTCACCATTTCATTAATTAAAATAAAACAACAATCATTTATTGTACTGTGACGTTAGCACCTGTCAAACGCCATTTTGTTTGTCTTATCTAAGTTTAAATAAAAACAAAAAACGATAAAAAATCTATGGTTTTTACTGTAAAAGGTTTTTTTAAATGCCTTAATACATAAAACTTGTCGTAACAATGTCATTAAATATTCATAAAAATCTCTTGATGAGGTTTGGCAAAATAACACCAAATTTTCGTATTTTTAACGTTTTATATCTTTATTATTATTAAATGTCTTAGTTAGTATTGTATGTGAAAGTATTGCATTTGTGTCTAAATGTTGAAATGTATTGTGTTGTGCTGTGTAAATCCTCTTTTTTAAGAAGCACTGAGGCGATATAGGAAGTAAGCGGTCGATCACCAATAACACGGTAATACTAAGTTAATTAACGTGCTAATAAGGCGATTTTAGCTTGCACCTTCGACCCATCGTACTATAGAAGTCCCAAAGAAAAAATAAGAGAACCGAGCATAGAATTTTATTACTCAAAGTGATCGATCGCCAACTTCGCTGATAGTTTCTATCTCTTATTTAATTAATAATTAAAAGGTATTTTTTAAACTTTAACTAAAGAAAAAAATCAATAACACTGGCATGTAATAATAATCTTTAATTAAAAAAACAAAATTCGGCAAAGCAATAAACCTTATTCGAATACTAGTTTTGGCAGAATATAATTTTATAGTCACTGGCCGGCAATAAATTTGACGTAAATGGAATGGCTATAGCTGTATGGATGGAACACCTTGACCTGTGTGAAGAAAAAATCAATGAAATATGTATAGGAAATTATTGTCGATAAGACTTATGGAAGTAATAATTATTAATGCACTATTTGTTTGTGTTCGTATCATAAATATTAGAAACCTAGAACATAATTATTTATTAAGACAATTAATGGTACGAAACATTTACAAAATACTAACGGTTATTATTTCGTTGAGGCCTATCTCGACATACCTATTTACTTTTAAAATATTGATTAAAATGAGTTGGTTTTCTAAGAAAAACCTACTTTTGTGACCTACTATCAATTAACGAAATTAAATCAAATTTAATAATATTGATAGTGACCAGTTAATACAAAGTCTCATTACTTCCATAACAAAATTCTAACGTTTAACAGACGTTTCTAATTACCAAAGTATTTAAACAATTTAAATTTTAATGAGATCGTAAACTTAACTAGTATAAACTTAATTTATTTCCAACATATCAATACCAAATAAAAAGTCTGAAGTGAAATTTTTTATCGTTAGATTTTCAAATGTCGACTAAAAGAACATAAACAAAGATGGCTACGGACCGCCATTTGCAAATAAGTGTATTGGATGCACTTATTTGCAAATGGCGACACGGAGCAATGAAATAATATTGATTTAATATTCAATACCTAGTTAATATACATACAGGGAATGATTTATGTTCTATAGTTCTTATTATTGTTTTACGTTTTATTAACAATAAGGTTCAAAGTCATGGAGCAATGGTTAATATAGTATGACGTCTACGTACGTCTAGGATAATTCGGTGTTAGAAGTAATTTCTGCAGGAGATGAAATGAAGATAATACTTTTTAGTTTAGAATCCATATTTTCACAGAATAATGAATGAAGATCGCAAGGTTTGGTAACGAAAATTACCAAAGACGTATCATAATATTTATATAGATAGCGTTATTTCAATAAGTTTACAATAAAAACTAGACACATAAATTAAGACCAAAATAAACCTTAACACTTATACAAATAAGGTTCACTCCATCAAATTATATCTCTTACTTGCAGGAGCGTTCAAAAGCTTCGGCGAGAAGACGGCTTCTCTGTTCGAACGCAAGAAGAAGGACGTGGAACAGGTGGCCGCTGAGAAGGCGCAGGAGGCGGCGCACGTCGTGGAAGACCAGGTCAAGAAGGTCGGCGAGATCGTCGGAGGGGCGCAGAAGAGTGCTGAAGGAGCTGCCTCTACAGGTAACAACATAGAATAAGGGACTACGCACATTTGTTCAGCTTCATTCAGCGTTTGTCCATACAAAACAAGGATTTTGTATGGACAAACGTTGAATGGAGCACACGAGATTCTCTCTGATCTCTGGATAACAATAATATATGTAGCGATATCTTCCGCGTCACATACGAACTAAACTGACGTACCTATGCTGCATCGTGCATGCGCAAATTTTCACCACCAAATTCGAATTATAAAATTGAATTCATATAGGTAAGTACTCGTATTTATTATCAGTTGACTTTATCGTGCAAATTATGAAAACAAATTAACTTAATTAGCGAGTGAGTTATCCTCTTATTAACCAACGAGTAATAACAATCTATTATATGTATGAAACACGTATGAAAGAAAGAAAACATGTATTTCTATCATACATGTTTAATTTAATTACATATTCTTAAAAATGAATTAGCTAATTATTGATAATATTCATCATTGATTTGCTTTTAAAATATCCCTTTACTTTGATTTATTATTTTAATGGTCTCTATAATTTATATCATTTCCATAATATTGTGCCGCATAAAAGAGTAAACAGATTTAGTTCTTATCTATTTAAAGTTAATGAACTCACAATATTATAATAAATAAATAGGTACCTATGTATGTTGTTTGTCCACCTACCTAAATAGTTATATTTATTTCATATGTAAATATCGATAAGAGAAGTCCTTGGTTATGTAATTTAAACTAATGGTTTTCCGTATTGGCGATACGTGTGAACAGCATAAAAAATGACCTCAATTTAAAAACTATATACTCCTTTATAAATGTGTTGTTTAAAATATTTTTGACGACGTATCTATACCTATAGGTACATATAATACCTACGTTTATTTAACGTTCTTACGTTAAACAAAATCATGAGAAAAACCTGCACACAGCTTAAAAAATGATCCTAAGATTATGTGTGAAGTTGACTAACCCGCACTTGGCCAGCGTGGTTGACTAAAGCCTGATTTCCTTTAGGGTAGGCTCGAGCCCCGCAGTGGGGACATAATACGAGCTGATGACGATGAATTATGATTCTTAATATTGTTACTAAGCCTGCACACAGCTTGGAAGAAATTTTAAGGTTATGTATAAAGTCGACCATCCCGCACTTGGCCAGCGTGGTTCACTAAGGCCTAATCGCCCTCAGGGTAGGCTGGAGCCCCTCGGTGGGGACATAGTATTTGAACTGCTGATGAGTCTTGTTTCTAATTATGTATAATGTCCTACAGCTGCCGACGCCAAGCATTCAGCCATAGATGCTCTGGACAAGGAGCTGTCCAAGGTCTCGTTGGCTGCTGGAGAGGCTGTCGATGCTGCCAACAAGGCCGTAGCTGATGGGAAGAAGGTCGTTGACACTACTAAAGGTAAGAAATAGAAATAATTGTATCTATATGTATTATCTACTGATGTGCCATTGCAGGGTTCATATTTAATAGGTACACTACATCTTCATAATATCCATACCCAGGTATTTTGAAGATCTGCCGGTATTAAAACATGTTTTTTATGAATTGATTTCATTATTCGACGTTATGAAGGACCATTATAAAATATTATTATTGTGGTATTATTCTCTCTTACTAGCAAAGTATGGTAGTTTTAGAAGATATTGTGGAATATAGACCTGAATTTTAAATACATATTTAATGAACAAGGTGTGTAAAAATACAAAATGTTTTGTTCTTTGTGGAATACAGACCTGATTTTTAAATATTTAATGAGCAAGGTGTGTAATGTTTTATTCTTCAGTAGTTATTTTGGATATAGCGCATCGTCAAATTATAGTAATAATTAAGCATTTTTTTATACACAATAAGTAGCACATTTTACACACATCTGCCACAAACGTACTTAGTTGTAGTTTTAATAAGCTTGTATTTTAATCACATGCTAGTTTTTATTTGCTTTAAATTTCATTTTCATCTTTTCCAAACTAGATACGCTCGCGACGACCGTTGACAACACCAAAAATGCTGCTGCATCCGCCATTAATACAGCTAAAGGTAATTATTTATTATTATTCATAATATAAAGTATTAAAATAAGCATTTAAAATTTAGGTAAATATTTTATTAAAAAATAGGTAGTAGGTACTTCGAAATCTTAGAGGAGAAAACCAAGTTCGAAATACACTTTATGTAGGTACCTACTTATTTATTTTTCAAAAGTTGTCTTACTGTTTTTTGACGTATTTCTCATTTCTTTTCTTCCTCTAACTTACTGCTTTTTGCTATCAGACTGCAGATACTAACTTAGGTGAAGGATAATATCTATTTTTGAGCACTATTTGTATCTATTTAAGAGGTGAAGGGTAATGATTTGAGCACTATTTTGCACATATTTTAGATACAGTAAGTAGCACAGTTGAAAGTACAAAGACAGCAGCTGAAACTGCGGTTGAAACTGGAAAAACTTACGTGGACTCTGCTAAAGGTTTGTAATGAGCTTTTTTGACTTACTTCACTTTATTTCTTCTTGCTTGATATTCTATGTTTGAGATATTTATTTTAAAAATGTTTTACAACTTCATTACTTACTAAGTAGGTATCCTCATTTGCAAATGACTTTTTCTCTCGTCTCTTTTTAAAATTGAATACCTATTGATGACCGATTTTGAACATAGATCAATTAATATTCATGCAAGTGCCTAGAGCCTAGCATACACCAATATAGCTCAACGACTATTTATTTAATAGATTTATTTATTATTATTATTTATTTATTTATTTATTTATTGATTTATTTATTTATTAGATTTATTTATCATTGATTTATTTGTCATAGATACAGTATCCAATACCGTAAAAAGCACTGTAGATGCGACACAGAAAGCATCCCAGTCTGCCTTAGCTAGTGGTCAGGCATACGCTACATCGGCCAAAGGTACTTATATAAAATTGACTAGAAGCGCCCCGCAGTTTTACCCCCTTAGTTCCCGTTTCCCGTAGGAATATGGAAATAAAATATAGCCCATAGCCTTCCTCGATGTATGGGCTATCTAACACAGAAAGTTTTTTTCAAATCGGACCAGTAGTCCTTGAGATTAGCGCGTTCAACCAAACCAACAAACTCTTCAGCTTTATACATTAGTATAGATTGGTGTTAATAAATGAATAATAATTATGTAATGCAGTAAAACATAGTCCATTTAAATTAACACTAGCTGTGCAATGTGCTCTGTGATACCCGCACACTTGCAGTGTGCTCTGTGATATAACCCGCGGCCGCGTTAGCTCCGCTTCCATTGACGAAGCGCAAAGTTGCTTTCAAACGTAATAAATAATAGAAAATAATTTAAGAAGTAATCTTTAATAAATTGTCAACCAGAATCAAGTCAAAAAATGTCTTTACATATTCCATGTAGTCATGGACTATATTTTTAACCCTCAACGTAAAAAGGAGGGGTGTTATACGTTTGACGTGTCTGTGTGTGTCTGTCTATGGCTTCCATCATAGTTCCCGAACCATAGAATAAGGATCGCGACCAAGATGTCAAGTCCCGAACAAATGAAGCGTTTTCAATGTCTGTCTATGGTATCATAGCATGATCATAGCTCCCGAACGAATGAAGCGTTTTCAATTTAGTTTTTTTTTTATAAGTAGAACCGTTTTTTTTTTTGCTGTGACGTCATGTGTGTTGTGTTGTGACTAACATGTCTGTTTTTGTTTTTTTCGCTAACTGCTAGATACTGCACAAAATTCGGTACAATCTGCCATGAACGCAGCGTATTCCGCTTATGACATCGGAATGTCTTATTTAGATTCCGCTAAAGGTACTTTTTATTTTGCTGTTTATGCTTAGTTTTTAAGGTTCCGTACCCAAAGGGTAAAAAGGGACCCTATTACTTCGCTGTCCGTCCGTTCGTCTGTCACCAGGCTGTAAAGAACGGGCATAGCTATACAGTTGAAAATTTCACAGATTATGTATTTCTATGGCCGCTACAACAACAAATAAATATTTAAAGGGGCTCCCATACAACACACGCGTTTTTTTTGCCTATTTTTGGTACGGAACCCTTCGTGCGCGAGTCCAACTCGTACTTGGCCGGTTTTTTATTTTATTTTGTTCTATCATAGATACGGTAGCCAGCACAGTAGATAGTACAAAGAAGACCGCACAAAATACTTTTGATATTGGGAAATCTTACATGGACTCGACCAAAGGTAAAAATTACTATTTCATAATACCTTTGGCTTTATATCTAAACTAGCTGTGCCTCGCGGTTTCACCCGCGTAGTTCCCGATCCCGTGGGAATTTCGGGATAAAACGTGCCTATGTTCTTTCCCGGACCATAAGCTACCCCTGTACCAAATTTCAAGTCAATCGGTTAAGTAGTTTAGCCGTAAAAAGGTAACAGACAGACAGACAGAGTTACTTTCGCATTTATAATATTAGTTAGGATGAAAAGAATGATATTTAGTTTATTAAGAATATTTCAATGGTTTTCATATGTATTTTAGACACAGTGTCTAACACAGTGAGCGCTACAGTAGACACAACTAAAAATGTAGCGGCAGCCGCAGTCGAGAAAGGCACCGCCATTGTTGGCACTGCTAAAGGTAGATAACATTGTTTTGTTTAATTATTAAATTTGTTTAATGCTTGTGAGCGGTGCCATTGTTGGCACCGCTAAAGGTCGATAGAGCATTTAGTGTTTTTCATTGAAAATATTTTGTTAATTTGCGGTTTTAATTTTACGTATTTATTTTGTTTTATGATAGATACCGTTGCGAGTACAGTAGATAGCACAAAGAAAACCGCACAACATACTTTTGATATTGGAAAATCTTATATGGCCTCTACACAAGGTAACAATAAATAATTTTCAAACTTTCAAATACCATCGGTAATAGGTAGTAGTGATAAATAATCGAATATTATCGTTGCATAATGTACAAGTCTGAATCGCGTAAAACATAATTATTATTTACCTTGACGTTTCGACCGGGTTACACCGATCGTGGTCACGAGAAGACTGTCCTGACTGACCAGTTTTCTCGTGACCACGGTCGGTGTAACCCGGTCGAAACGAATCGAATAATACTTGAGAGTTTAATTAATTTAACCATATATCAATCATTTGTTGTATATTTTAGACACAGTATCAAACACAGTGAATGCTACATTAGACACAACTAAAAATGTAGCGGCAGCTGCAGTCGAGAAAGGCACCGCCATTGTTGGCACCGCTAAAGGTAGATAGAGCATCGTCTTGTTTAATTATTTAATTTGGGAGTATTTTTATGTGCAATGCTTATAATTTTGTTTTATTTATTTGTCCTATCGTAGATACGGTAGCGAGCACAGTAGATAGTACAAAGAAGACGGCACAAAATACTTTTGATATTGGAAAATCTTACATGGACTCGACCAAAGGTAAAAATATATAATTTGTAAATATATTCTTAATACCTTTGGTTTTAGCATTGTCATTTTATAATAAATTAAGTATATTTACAAAATTATACGATTATTAAAATACAAGATATTTCATTCATTTTCATGTATTTTAGACACAGTGACTAACACAGTGCACGCTACAGTTGACACAACTAAAAATGTAGCGGCAGCCGCAGTCGAGAAAGGCACCGCCATTGTTGGCACAGCTAAAGGTAGATAGAGCGTCGCCTGTATGTAATTCTTTATTTAGAGACAACTACTCATTACATTATCATATGTATTTTAGACACCGTATCTAGCACTGTGCAAGCTACCGTAGACACAACCAAAAATGTAGCTGCAGCCGCAGTCGAGAAAGGCACCGCCATTGTTGGCACCGCTAAAGGTAGATAGAGCATTTGTATTTGTTTAGAGATAATCATTATTATCAGCTCATATTATATGTCCCCACTGAGGGGCCTAACCTAACCTATCCTGAATTAGAGATAATATTGCTTATTTTTTCGTACTTATGAAACGCAAATGTGTTTAATTATTTGTTTGGAGAGGTCGTTTTATTCATGCTCATATTTATTTTAGACACCGTGTCTAACACAGTGAGTGCTACAGTAGACACAACCAAAAATGTAGCTTCAGCCGCAGTCGAGAAAGGCACCGCTATTGTTGGCACTGCTAAAGGTAGATAGAATGCCATTTGCATTTAAATATTTGTTTAAAGTCAATGTTTCATTCATTTTCGTGTGTATTTTAGACACAGTGTCTAACACAGTGAGTGCTACAGTAGACACAACTAAAAATGTAGCGGCAGCCGCAGTCGAGAAAGGCACCGCCATTGTTGGCACTGCTAAAGGTAGATAAACAATTCTTCATTACTAATTTTATTTAGAATATTTCCTTCATTTTCATACCTATTTATTATACTTAATTATTTTGTGCCACAGTGAATCCATCCACAAGGAAATAATTACTATCTATCAACTAATTTGACAAAGATCTAAGATACAAGATAAAAATACTTTGATTAACACTCACATGACATCGTTGCTTCACTAATTAGAGTATTTTTGGTATAAATATATGCTTTCCACTGTATATGATATCATTTGTTTTTGATTACCGATAGAAACATGTCAGGTGATTTTCTATAATATTTTTTTACTCTAAAATTGTGATTGAATATTGTGTAGCTTCATTTCATTTAAGCTGTGTTGCTTTTGTTTTAATTTGTGATTAACGGTGTATGGGAACTTTTTAATAAATTTTAACTAAATACAGTGCAAACTACAGTTGGTTAATACTTGTTCAACCAAAATGAAGCAGCGTCTACATTTGAGTAAGATATAATTAGTACATGACTTAGCTTTACTAGGATTCCTTCCAGTTTGGTTTTTTTTTTTTGAAAACTCAAGTTATCTCTTAAGTAATATTACATAGTTCTGTTTGTTCTAGTTAGTATTTAAAAGAAATTAATATTATAAAAAAAAATATAAATGAAAAATAATCGGCAGTCTCAAAACTATAAGTATTACAAATAAAATTTGATAAATTAATATCCATAAATATGTATTTTAGACACAGTGTCTAACACAGTGCATGCTACAGTAGACACAACTAAAAACGTAGCTGCGGCTGCAGTCGAGAAAGGCACCGCCATTGTTGGCACCGCTAAAGGTAGATAGAATGCTATTATTTTATGTATAATTTATTTATTCCTATATAACATTTCATTACATTTTCATATGTATTTTAGACACCGTGTCTAACACAGTGCACGCTACAGTAGACACAACTAAAAATGTAGCGGCAGCCGCAGTCGAGAAAGGCACCGCCATTGTTGGCACCGCTAAAGGTAGATAGAAACCATTTGTGCTTAATTATTTGTTTGGACAGAACATTTCATTCATTTTCATATGTATTTTAGACACAGTGTCTAACACAGTGCACGCTACGGTAGACACAACTAAAAATGTAGCGGCAGCCGCAGTTGAGAAAGGCACCGCCATTGTTGGCACCGCTCAAGGTAAAGGCCTTTGTTTTAATTTTGCTTTCAAAATATATGTCACAATTACTGTGATGGTTAATAAATATTGATTTATAGTGTCAAAAGCAGTGAAAATGAATACAAAACATATATTCACGTAAGAATTTATTCATTATAGACACAGTAGCCAACACTGTCAACACAACTTTAGACACGACTAAAAATGTTGCTGCTTCTGCCGTTGAAAAGGGCACCACTTTGATTGGTAGTGCCAAAGGTAGCTTTCACACTTTCTTTTGTTATTTTTTTATTTATTTATTTTTTAGTTATGTTATTTTATTTATTTATTATAGACACGGTATCACACGGTGTACAAGCCACTGTAGATACAACAAAAACTGTAGCTTCTTCGGCCGTAGACAAAGGGTCATCGCTTATTGGTAGCGTCAAAGGTAGACATTAGTTCTCACAATACATTTTATTATATATCATAGCTACTTTATTTCTATTTATTTCATTATTATTTTAGATACAGTACATTCAACTGTGGATACCACTAAAAACGTCGCTGCTTCTGCCGTAGAAAAAGGCACGCATTTAATTGGTAGCGCTAAAGGTAGATTAATTTTATGGATATTACATAGAAGAAAGACATAAAATATAGTATATTTAATTATTTATTAATATAATTCGTAGATACCGTAGCAAGCACAGTGCACACTACAGTTGACACAACTAAAAATGTTGCCTCTAGCGCTGTCGAAAAAGGCACTCATTTGATTGGCAGTGCCAAAGGTATAGTGGACACTTCCCTTTATGATTTTCTTTTATTTGTATTTTATTTATTTATGTTTTATTTATTTATTGTAGATAGTGTATCGAATACATTACATAGCACTGTAGATACTACCAAAAATGTAGCGGGAACGTTTGTCGAGAAAGGGTCGTCTTTTATTGGAGGTGCCAAAGGTAATTTCTTTAGCAAATTATTCAATTAAAAACTACACAATTCTTTAATAAAACTAGCTTATCAATTTCGAAAAACCTTTTACGTTATGCTATAGTACTCATATTTATGTGTGTAGGTATTCCCTCATTGCTTAAACTTATTTATTTGAATTTCAAAGCTTATTATGTCAGGTGGAGGGCATTTATTTTTTTATATTTGATTAAGTATATCTATCGAGCGATATACATAATGTGTAAACATGGCTTGGCTTTAAGATCACCAACTCAGGCAAGCGTGGCGATTATATATATTCTTCCTCACTACAATCATCAGTGAAAAGAGTTTAGGGATCTTACAAGCCATATTTATATACTTATTTTATGTTTTCTGGGATGCATGCGCTATCTTATCCTTCTTTCTGTTTTCCTTAGACTCTGTTGCTAATGTCTTTTCACAAACATCACCAACTACTGAAGGTATTCTCGATGGTGCCAAAGCTTCAGCCGAAACAGCCAAAGGTAATGTCCAAACAACTCTGAACCTTATTGCTTCTCGCTTATACTATATCATTTGTATTTAACACAGTTCTGCAACAAGGATCAAAATCTCATGCCGCTTTTGAAAGTAACGGTCATTTCTGCGATGTCAAAGGTAACATGCGTCTGCGCTTGGATTTGTTAACTGATTATGTTTGTGGGTTATAACATTGTTTGTTGATTATATGGTTATATAACTTCTTTGTTGGTTATATAATCTTGTCATTGTTATATTTTTGAGGTAAGTGAGTCTGAAAATCGAAACATGGTACATAAGATTTTTAATTTTAGATGCTTAATAATTAAGTTAAATATAATGTGTTGATTACTATTAATGTTTGAACTTGTGATTGTGTTTTATTTCATTAATAAATAATTAGTTTGTTTTGGATAATTAATTGATTTCATCGATAAACTGGTTGATCCTTTTAACTCTCATAAAAGAGATCATTTTAACTGACTCAAAAAATGTGTGAATTTTACTAGTTATAGGTCTAAAAATGTGTATTTTTTGTGTGTCCATCAATCATCATGCATTGTCTTCGTTCCATCTGACTATGTTAAAGATATTTTTTAGTTCGAATCTGTTTTTCAAAGAATCCCACCTATAGCAGATTGATCAAAAACGGTCCAATACACTATTTGTAAACACGTCTTAAAATAAGCTTTTCTAAGGGTCCTCATGCAGAAAATTCAATATGGTTGCTATAACTCATTGAAGAGTTGAGTGCTTTGTCAGGGCCACCCTGGTATCACCAGGTCCATCTCATCATAATATTGCATTTTCATTGGAAATTGCAGCTTAATATGAGCTACTATATGGGAACTAGTACAAAATTCAGTTACAACATTTCACCTATACATTACATAAATACATTGGGACTCAACAAATCAATCGCTCTAAAACCGCCCCTACCCCAATCCTAACAAGGTATATTATTGTTTGCAGACACCATCCACAGCACGGTGGACCACACAAAGAAGGCTGCCGAAGATGTGAAGACTCAGGCTGTGAAGGCGGCTGAGGAAGCCAAGGAGAAGGCCAGACTTGCTGCTGAGGCTGCCAAGGAAGAAGCTAAGAGGGCTGCCAGTAAGTGGTTTAAGTAAACATACTAATCTGCACTAGTTTCATCGTAATTAATTAATTTTATGTTGAAAACTGTCCTACGTGCATAAACAAATTATTAAAAAATTCGAGCAAAGTTCTAGAATTGCATTTGTAATTTTAATAGAATTTATGTAGTTGGCACTCGAAAATGAAGATGGCACTTATTATTTATATTTTCATAGAAGTTGGCACTCGGTTTTTAAAAATCCTCAAAGGATGGCACTTTAAAAAATAGCCCACAGCATACTCATTGTTATTTTTATAATTAAAGTAATTATAAAAATAACAATTTAACAAAGAAACTGTTTTAAGGAAAATGGGGTACACTTAATGTTTTACCTCAAGGTTCAAAGTATCAAATTGGCAAGGAAAATCCGTACAAGTAACTCGTTTTTCCTTCATTCATATTATTTTTATGATTTATTTTGTTTGCATACATTCATCTATACACAAGACCTACTCTTAAAGTAGTACTCTACATAGTTGGTTAGTGACTCACGCAAAGGAAAAATATGATGTAGGTATATGAGTATTAAACTAAGAAAAACAAAACGTAGAGAATTATTAGTATATGTATGTGTTTATAGGTATATACCTAACATGTGCACATAAACAACGCCATGTGTTAATTTCGTGATAGGTATTTTGTTTTGTGCGTGATTCAAGATAACATTACTGTTTTATTTTTGGTTATTTTATTGAACACAAGTATTGACCAAATATCAAATAGCTCAATCGGTTAAACTATCACATTACGCAAGAATATTTTAAAGGTTCAATTAAGTACCAATTTATTTATTTGCCCCACCAGCAAACTGGGATGATATCTATACTAAAATAAATATATCAGCTTTATACCTATTATAAAGCTGAAGAGTTTGTTTGTTTGGTTAAACGCGCTAAAATCAGGAACTACTGGTCCGATTTGAAAAATTATTTTAGTGTGAGATAGCCCATTTATCGAGGATGGCTATAGGCTTTATATCCTTTATTATTTTTTATTATATCCCCGTATTCCCACAGGAATGGGAACATCCCCGTATTCCCACAGGAATGGGAACTACGGGGGTAAAACAGCGGGGTGCTGGTAGTAAAGTTATAAAAAACTTTTAAAAAACCGTAAACAAAATACATTTTCTCAAAATATTATGTACTTACTTATAGCAATACTATAATAATGTTTTTTTTGTCTTAAGTCTAGATGAAATTTCTTAAGATTACACTTCTTTTTATAACCAGATGCAGCTGTAGAAGAATCCAAGAAGGCAGCCGAGAAAGCCGCAGCCGATGCGAGTAACGCAGTCCACTCTACCGTCGACAACACGCTCAAGAGAGTGGAGACCGCCGCCGACGAGGGCATCAAGAACGCCAGCCATGTCGTGGACGCCAAGCTCAAGGACGCTGACAAGTTCTTGAATGAGAAGAGGGAACATGTGAGTATATATTCTTAAATAGGTTAATTAGCTGAAGAGATTATTTGGTTCAACGTGCTAATCTCAGGAACTACTCTTGCGATACACGAACTTAGTTAGGGGTCAGTTACTATAATGAGATGATGTAGTGAATGATTATGTTATGTTATTGTATTCTGTCCAAATGACCAATTCATTAATAATGATTATATTTTCCAGCTTGTTTCCAACCTGAACACAGCAGCTCATGACGCGTCCCAGGGCGCCGCCGGGCTTCTGAGCAAGGGCCTCGCCACCTTCCCCAAGTAAAGAAACACCCACCAACCATCCACAGTACGAACAAACAAACAAACCAACTAAAATATTATTGTATATTCTGTAAATACAGTTCAGGATACAAATCTGAAAGTGCGTCTAGGTTATATACTTAACAAAAAAAATTATATAACATGTTTGATAATAAAGATGTTATATAACACTTTTGTAATGTGTTACTTAATCTAAAGGCACCATAATAAAAACAATTATATTGTCAACTTAAAACAAATTAAGTTTGTTTAATATAACTTGTAATCTCAATTTTAAACTTCATTTTAATTTATAATCATTGATTACATACTCATTTTCTTTTACCAATATTAAACACTACTTGGTTTTAAATGTAAACTCCTTTTTTATCTATAAGTACCTCTTTATTGTTATTATGTTTAATATTAATCACAAATTAAACTTAATTATAGATTCTCATTATTATTGTTTAAGTGTATCGGTAGTCACCATATTGTCATTTATTATATTATTGCATTTGAATGTATTTTTTATAAACACAGCTTAGCTTTTACCGTCCATTTTGAAATAATAAAAAGGTTTTTAATACTGCACAAAACATCTTATATGTAAATTAAATAAAATGCCTACTCTGTGATTTTTAACAGAAGAATTTTCATAAACATTACTTAAATATTAATAGATTGCCATAAGCTTATCAACCATATGACAATCTTCTTAATAAACTGTATAAGATTTAACACACAAAATGCTTACAGGAATCTAAGAATATTTATTAAAATAAAAACTATATTTTGTAACAAAGCTTACAATTAAAATATTGCTATTTACATTGTTGCAATTTTAATGTCTATCGATGTTTACAAATTTGTAATTTTATTATTAAATACAGTCATATTTTTCAGTTAAGTAAATGTTTAGCAGTGATCACGTATTTTTAAATAGTTATAATTTGCTATTATTTGTATGTGTTGTAATAAAACATACCATCCATATGTGAGTTTTATTTTTCAATTTATTCTTACCCTAATTAAGTTCTTTCTTTCTTAACAATAGTTATTCTTTTTTAAGTTACACCAAAAAGTAAACACAGTGAACTTTGCAACAGGATTGCGATAGCTAGCCCGTATTATTGTATAGCCAACACATCGAAATATAATTTCTTTTTGGAAAATCCTACCGTATTGATATGGTCTATCAGATTTTCGTTGATGACTATTACGATACAAAGTTAAAATTTATAATTTAAATTTTACCGGGATTTGGGACCGGAAGTTTCAAAGTAGTAAATGTCTGGATTGCCAGTACATAAAACTTTAAAATCTACCACATATAATAAAAATTATTTAAAGAGCAGGAACGAAACGTAATTATACATATCTGTCATTGTCACATAAAAGTACATGACAATTTGATTGACAATTTTGAAAAAATAGTAAACATCAGAAAAGATGGCTGCTCTAGTGAGAGCTGGGTTTTCTAATTTACTAAATGCTGTTAAATTAACGTCTGTTAGGTCTGTTTCAACAACAACTCCACTCAATATAAAACGAAGTAAGTGTTTGTGGACATTCGTAGTTTAAATTCAGCTAGAAAATATTATAACCTAACATGACTTGATGTCATGACTAGTTCGGTGTTGTGGTGTCTTCAGGACAAATACTTATTAATATTTACTATTTTTCAGTCAAGGAACATAGAGAAGGCGAGTCGTTAGTAGTAGAAGCTTTGACTGTTCCTTCACCGCGTACAAAGTATCTTGTAAAGCCGGAAAACATTCCTGCTCTCGTTGAAGCCAATAAATCTCTACTCGAAAGTATTGGAAGAAAAAGGAAGAAAACATGTTACATGTGCTCGTTAGGTTTAGATTTGAAACACACAGACGTATTAATATTGAGCCAGTTTGTGAGATCTGATGGGTGCATGTTACCGAGACGGATCACTGGGCTCTGTAAACGGCAACAGATTAAGATTGGAAAGATGGTCTCCATGGCTCAAAAAGCTGGTAAGTATTTAAAGCAAAATACAGTTTTTTTTATCTTTTTTCAATATTTTGTTATCCTATTTATTCTTTGGATATATTACACCCTACTTTGATCATGGATTGCTGTAGGATATCAGAAAAGTCTGAAACATAACAAAATAAAAACCAAATTAAAAATGGACAAGATTAACATAAAGTAGTTAATTTTGATCATTGTATTAATATATTTACAGGTCTCATGATGAACTTGACACCAGCCAACAGTAGTAAAAATCCCAAAAAGCGAAGGGATTGGAAGCAATTCAACACCTACTTTGATGAGAAAACAATATTCATGAAAAGAATACCAAAACAAGAGGACAAATTTGAGAGATAGATAATTTTATAGCTGTTAATAATAAATCAATGTGTTTGTATTGTTAGTGTATTTAATGTTTTTTTTCTATATCCTAGTAATTAACAATCACACACCCTTTCCATAATCTACCCAAGTGCAATTTTTTTATCAACTCGCAGATCATAGTCACAGGCAACCAGCCATTCTGACGCAAACAAGTTTATGATACACTTCTTCTACCACAACCATCACATTAATTTTAAAATTACAATATTTTATTTCTCCATTTGCCTTAAATTCTGGTCGACCATTACATTCTTAAACTTAATATAACACACAGACCATTGAAATCAGAAATATAATATAAAGAAAACAACCATAAATATTTATAATAATTTATTTCAGTTTCGTTGCCTGCAATTCTTATAATTACATCACACAACAGAAGCAATATAACAATCACTGGACAAACTTCCATTTTGAAAGTAACTTAAATAATAAGTAGTATCAAAATAAATAACCGCTGTTACAAGATCTGTAAACGCACTGAACATACAATAAACGAGTAAAGATTTCATCATAATTTCAAAACGAAAATGCAATTATTATGCAATAACTATTAATTATTCAATTAAGCCTAATTTTCACGTTTATTTTTCTATAAATATGTATTACTACAAGTTGTTAAAATTCCTATGTGTATACACATAAAAACACAGTCTCTAATAGTTAAATTCCTCATACGTTAGAACCCTCCTTGTATTACGTTGTGGTTAACAAACACTTTGTCACTTTCACAGCCTTTCATACAGGTACAGGTAGCCAAGGTCTTTGGGAGGGTTTTCTGAGAGAGCAACCTGGAACAACACACAATAATTACTAAATAATAAAGCAAAAGTATAGAGCAGGGCCTTTTGCTTATGATATAGCAGCGCCTCGTGGTTTTACCCGCGTAGTTCCCGCCCCCGTGACAATGCAGGGATAAAATTATGTTAATTAAACCTTCTTGAATCACTCTGCTGCGTAGTTTTAAAGATCTAAGCATACATAGGGACAGACAAACAGCGACTTTGTTTTTTACTATGTAGTGAAGTACAGTAACAAGAAATAGACGTTATCGTCACGAGGTTTTATGCGTAATATTGTTAAAAAACATACCTTATTGTCATTGAATATGACCCATCGTCCTTCGTGCAGCACGTGGCACACGTAATGCCCCACCATTGTCGACGTGCCCATGTGGGATATGAACGCGATCAATCTGTATTCTGGAACAAATAAAATAAATCATTTATAAATCATTTCTTCTTCTTTTCTAATAAACCTTCCTTTTGAAACACTATTTATTGTAAAAAAACTACGTTAAAATCCATCAAGTCGAAAGACCTAGGCGAAGTTGACTTCATTTTATATAATGTAAAATGTATTTATAATATGTAAAGATACTGACTCTCAGCGCCGTCGGTACAGCCGAGCGTGCGCGTGTCGGTGACGGCGGGCGGCTGCGTGTCGTCGCTGTCGATGTCGTCCACGTGGCTGAAGATCCAGTCGACCGCGCGGCCGACGTCGCCGCCCGTGGCGGTCAGCGCCCGCGCGGCGGCCTTGCGACTGAATCCCATGTTCATTATCTGCTCGACGCTGCTCTCGTCGAGTTTTATTTCTGGGCATGCTGCTGGGATACAAATAAAAAAGATATTTGTAAGTTCCTAAAAAAAGGCTCCACTGATTATATTAGTACAGTTCGATTGTATAAAGAATGGGAATAGTCACCATGGAGTCATGTTTGGAAAATAGCTAAAAGCGTAGCGTAGCTAGCGTAAAATTTTAATCCAAAAGTGTAAATGTACCTTCCAGATCAATCACTTTATCTATTGCTGAAAACTCCATTAAAATCCGTTACGTAGTTCAAAAGAACGAAGTTCATGAGATGAGTTATGATGATCTATATTAGACCAGGCCGTGCCGTGTACGTACCTATCCCCACGGTATAGACGAGTGTAGTTCGGGCCCCTTTATATTATGTAAAGATGTGATATTATGTATGTATATTTTACCAGCGGTGGCGACGCCCGGTGGTTCGAACTTGTTGGCGAAGTCCCAGTCGGTCATGTGCTCCATCAGCCAGTTGGAGGCCGCCTCCATGCCCGAGTTGTTCGTGTAGTACAGCGCCTTCTTACACGCTTCCTCCGGGAAACCCATGTCCAACTGGGGATGAAAGAAAATAAATCACATCAATGGCATTATATGTATGTTTAGTTTTTATTAATTACCTACTAATTGATCCAGAAAAAGAGTTGTTTTGTGATATAAATTTTTGGCATGGGGTACCCTCATCACATGGGGGTAGAAAAATAGTTTACGACCACCAAACATAGTTTAGAATTTAGATTATCAGACTTGACGAATATACACAAAAGAATTTAAAAATTGGTCAAACCTTCAAGGAGTTTGGTTACAAACACTGTGACACGAGAAGTGATACCAGCCAAGTCCACCTAAGAATATAATAAGTATTCCCAACTCACAAGTTGAGCAAGTAATGCCTCGTTGTATGTTGGCGGCGGCGCCTCGGGCGTGGACTCCGGGAGCAGCGTCTCGTCGGGCTGCGGCCCGTGACCGCGCAGGGACGATAGGTCCACCTGCACGAGAAGGAATATAGTATGTATCCAGATATTTACAAAAGTCAAACATCACCGTATATTTTCAAACATCACACATATGTAATATCCTAGTTCCAAACTAAGCAAAGCCTGAAACTACATGTACTACTCCAACATTTTCACCTCAGACCTCTGTTTAAAACTGTAGCGTTAAAGTAACTGATCTACTGTGTTTAATTTCTTTTGCAAGCTTCAATAATAAATAATGATGGTAAACTCTTTTAGAAGAATGGTAGTTTTGGGGTATGTCTACGAGGCCCACTTGAAAATGTTTAATTCACCCTATAAATATGTTATTATATCATACCTCCCAAGGCATATCAACGGCCACATCCAGTTTGGCAGGCGTCCAGTCCTCTTTGATGGTGAACTTCTTCAACTGGATCAGCAGGTAGTCCGGGAACGTCGCCAGGCGGGTTATTCTATACACATTTAGAATTATTATGTAGTTTTATTTAAACAGACTTTATTATGGAAGTGATTTGAAAGTCAGTTAAATGATTACATTACTGTGTCCCAAAGTATTACTGTTTTTTTGCAATCCCGTATGAATTTTGGGATTAAATGTGTGTAAAATGCGTATTTCTTGTTATATTACAAGTGTTCCTGTACTAAATTTCATCTAAACCAAAGCGTAATAAAAAACCTTATATTAGTAATTTTGATATCTGTAAGGGTCTGATATTTAAACGCACTGCCTGAAGCGGCGCGACGCGAAACCTAGCGACGAAATATTCTTTGCGGTTAGACCCTAACGTATTTATATATTAATGATTACCCTGGGTTAGTGATGGGTAATTTTAGTTATTTAATCAAATGTATTTCCTTGTAAAAATACATACTTGTGCGCCGTGACCTTCTTGTTGACGGCGCTGCTGTAGAACTGTTCGATGGTTTCCTCCTTGAGGAAGCTCTCGAGGCACGCCTCGAACGGGATGTGCGGACGCACTATCTGGGACGGCTCTCTGTATCGGAGATATAACACAATTAATGTTTTACTTATACAGTTCGTCAGGGTGGTGTGTGTTGTTCATGTAAGAGAGTTGTGTTGTGTAGCGAGAGGCGTCAAGGGTGCTTAAAGGTTTTGTTTCCTAGGATAGAAGTGCCGTCTTATAGTACCCGTAATATAGCGGTGAATGACGTGACATAACACAGCGGGTATTAAGGCCGCTATATGATGGCACCACTATCTTTGGTAACCAGACCTTTAGAAAGGTAGAAGAGTATAATATGCATGTGTAGGAAGTTGTCATTTAGTTGCACTTAGGAAGAGCGGCGTGGTATACTGTGCGTACAGAAGGTAGCAGATTATAGTGCGCGTAGTGACCGTAGCGTAGCATAGCCGCGTAGGGAGATCGTAGTATACTGCATGTAGTGACGGTAGCGTAGAGAGTAAACAGTCTTAGTTCTGTAGCAGTACTAACAGTCTCTGTCCGGCGGCGTCAGCGCGGCGCCGCGCCGCCTCGTACTCCCGCACGGCGGGCAGGTTGGTGGCGCGCGCGAGCGGCACGCCGAGCGGCAGGTGGTGCTCGGCGCGCGCCGTGTAGCGCACGCGGCCGGACGCGCCGCAGCGCACGCGCTCCTCCACGCTGAACCGCATCGCCGCGCTCGGGTCCGGCTTGTGGCGGCTCGAGCGCTGTACACAAACACATTGCGGTTATTAACACAATTCTTAAGGATGAATTGCCTTTGTTAGTGCTCTTTGTTGGCTGCCAGATTCTGAATTGGAAACGCATTATTGTCTGATATCAAAATTACACTATTAGAAAATTGTGAGATTAACCCGCTCTTTGTTTTTAGCTGCCAGACTTTCGAATTTGAAGGCATTAATAGTCTGATATAAAAATAGCACTATTTGAAAATGGTGCCATTACATTTGAAGATGGTGCCAATACATTTTTTTTAGTCACAATGGTGCCATATTTTTTTTAACTTACTAATAGGCTACTTAAGTTTCCCATAGATACCCCCCTAATACCAATGTATGCGTTACCTGTATGAGCGTGAGCAGGTGCATGTAGAACTCGTGCGCGTCCTGCTGCTTGCGCGTCATGAACTCGGGGTGGTCGCGGCCGACGAGCTGGCGGTACATGTGCGGCGCCACGCCCGCCTGCGCGCCGTCCGCCTCGGGCACGGAGTAACGCCCCGACAGCAGGCCTACGCCGAGCTTCGCGCTGGGACAAACAAATATATTTGTTATTATATTCTATATATTCATGTGTCTCGTTTGTAGTGCCCTAACAGGGTCGACGTAGCTTTCTATGGGTGAAAGAATTTTTGAAATCAGCACAGTAGTCATTGAGTTTATACATTACAAACACACACACTATCTACAGGGATATCTACAGAACCTGGACTAAAGTTCGTATAGATTGGCACCGAATGTATAGGAAAAGAATGGGGCGAACAGACTGATCTATAATTTTCTAATTGTTACGACTTACGTTTGAACATCAAAATCGTTGACGGGATCTTCAGGGAAGGTGGCGAAAATGTCTGGCGCGCCTTCCACGTATCGCCTCACGAAGTGTGGTATCCGGAATATAACCTAAATATCATCAGAATTTTAGTGACTGGTGAACTAGGAGCCAAGCACTCAATCTAGCATTCAAGATTTTCAATAGCAGAGATATGCCTTGGTAGTTCAAGTGGTTTAGAGCAGCAACGTGGTTGAGCACGATCTTCGGTTGAGATCCTAGCCGAGATTAAAATGTTGAATGTATTTATTTTCAGTGTGAACGTGGACCCCGATCTCAAGCGAGATGGTATACTCGTGGGTGTACATCGGTACGTGTGTGCGTATACGTCTGATGAGGGCGTATAAATGAGTGCGTGCGCGAGTGTTTGTGTGAGTGTGCATGTGTGTACGTATGTTTTCATGTGTGTATGTGTATTTGTAATGTGTATATACCTGCATGACGCTGTTGATGTAGCAGGAGTTGCCGAGGTTGACGAGACCGGTGAGCGCGGGTCCGTGCAGCGGCCGCAGCTCGCTGCTCGACTCCGTCAGCGCGTTGTACTCCCCGTTGCGCTGGTTCAACTCCAGCTCCAACTCCACCATTGATTTCTCTGTCTGCAAGGAAATAAGGTTTTAAAAACCTGTTCTATGCCTAAATCATTCTTAGCATATTTCGTGGAACATTCATAATTTAGTGGAGATAGCAATCAGATCTTCAAAACTCTAGAGATATCTGTCAACAACATTAGTGGTAAACGTAAAACCGAGACCGACGCTAAAAGTGAGGCTGGTCAATTTTAAACCTAACACATTGCAAGTCTTCTGCAGTTATCACTGGCCAATTAAATAAATATTAGAAAAAGTAGTTATATTACCTTCTGTAGCTGCTGCACACTGATCCCAAAGTGTTTGAGATGATCGGCGAGGTAGGGGTCTTCCACCATATCGTCCTCAGCGTACGAGAACACGTCCCCCTTGCCCTCGGGGGTGATGGTGCCCAGTTTCACAGCGAGCGGGTAGCCTGTCTCTCTGAAGTGTTCCACCTGCGGGTGTGACGACATTTTTGTAAGGAAGTAAGTGGGAGATTATATGGCTGTTGAAGTTTAATTTGTGTACTATATTATCTTGTGCAAAAGGAAAACTAACTTCATTGCAGTATATGAAGGGGCTTGATCCTGCTTATAAAAACCATTTTTTATGACATACATAGGGTTGAACCAGCAAACATTTGCAACTAGGAAGAATTACAAGAGCATTTATTTATTTATTTATTAGCATTGCCAGCCTAAGCAATAAAAAGAGATTAAGGAGGGAGTAGCATTTGAAAGATTGCAAGGACTATGTTTGTTACTCCTGTAGGACCTTTTATCGCTAAATTCTCATAATGTTTAACTGGCTAATTGTCATTTTTGCTGATAAAAATGTCAATTAGCCAGTTTAACATTATTATTGTAAAATAAAACACATACAGCATGATCATTCCCTCCCGAGCCGTCAAAGAACCTCCTGCCACAGAGTATGGAACCGTCAGTGAGATTCAGCCATAGATTGTTAGTGAGGTCACACTTGGCACATTTCCAGCCAGAGGGAGGGATCTTGACGCCATTGTCTAGCTGCTTCAGGCTTACTGCGTGTCTGTTGAAGGAATTTTTCTTACCTAAGTTCTTATGTATCTATTTAGCGAAAGGTTAGAAGGAGAAAGAAATACGAAACTATCAAAAACTATTGTAGAAAGAGAAATAATTCAGAGTAAATTCTACGACCATTTTGTTTTTGAAAAATCACTTACTAAATATAAACCTTTAATATCATGAATTTAATAAAAGTTTGTATGTTTTTAATATTTGTTACTCAGTAACGCAATAAGCTAATCGTTTTATAGAGTAATATGATTGAATATTTTTATTTATTTCAACTTACACAGAAACCTCTCTCTTTTCCCCGTCCCAAGTTCCTTGTAGAGCTGCCATTTCGGCTATTTTGAACGGAGATTCAGCATCCAATACACCTTGCACTGACTTTTTTACCTGAAATTAATTGAAATGAGTCAGAACTAAGAAACAAATTAACTTTGAAATTCACAAAATTTCTCCCCTAATTTCATTAGGATTGGGATTTCAATTGGAATGGGATTAAAACATTTGCTTGTTTAAACAGCCGAAAATATAAATTACATTAGGTAAACTCGGCAAGCAATACACTTTCTTTTATCTTAATATTTTCATTAATTTACTATTGCTTAACTTTCATCATCATCAACTTAAGAGCTGTTGCTCTTGTCGGTGTAACATTTGCAACTCCATCTGCCCCTATCCAATGCAGCCTCCTTCACCACCTTGACTTTAAAAAACTTTAATAAATTACCGGTTCTGGCAACTCAGGATTAGGCCACGGGAACATGTGGAACCCTGGCAACACTACAACATTGTAGTTATCAGTGTATGTGAACTTGGGTTTGCCACACGAAGGGTCGAAGCCGCCCTCCACACCGATGGCTAGGCGGGTGATCTTCTTCTCAGGACCGTCGCCGGTCTGTTCCGGTTCGGGGACCTGTGGAGTAGATACAATTCAATATGGTTTTAGCATAGAGAGGGAGGTCAATTCCACTAATTTTATAGTTTTAAAACTAAAGAACAACGGAACCTGAATGCTGTTAAAAGATAACTCAGTTATTTCACTGTTACATTGGAAATATTGAATTGAAATTAAAGTAAAACGTAATTAGAAAGCTATCAAACGACAGTTTCGGCATTTCACTGCCATTTCAAATGTTGCGGAATATGGAATACCGATAAACATATGAATCGAACTTGAGTTGAAACGTTACGTCGACGAAACCAAATCGTACCTGTTAATTTTAGTGGAATCGACCAAGGAATCTAGACCTGCAGAGTTACATAAAAAAAAACTTACCGGTTTCTTTTCTCTGTGTATGTGCAAGAAGACAGCATTGCCTGTCTTCTGAAAATACTGTTCCACGTAATTACGTCCGAAACCGAGAAACGTAATGAGGGAGATGTAGAGACCCGTTTCCGATTCCTGTAATAACAACATTATTAAGAAACATATTTAAAAAAAGAAACCCCATTATTTTAGGCGCGGTACTCAACGTCGCCGATATAACCCGGGCGGCTTTATGAAAAGAACTAGCTGTGCCCCACCGTTTCGCCCGAGAGTTTTTAGGTGTAGGTATCAGCAATAATGCGTCAGAGTGTAGATCACCAGTACGAAAATGGAAGCGCTCAGTTTCCAAGCGAGAGTAGGACTTATTAAAAGTTCCTACAAAAAGATGCAACATAGGTCGATGACTTTAGTGTGTATTCCTCTTTAATAATAAACACTATAAGTTATTTAAAAGCCCTCATAATTTGCATAATAGATACCATTATCGGTGTGCGAAAGTATAGGGGCTTACAGTTCATTTCTACAGCAACAGTAGTGCGAAACACAATGATTTCCGTTGATTTATACTTGGGAGCATTCCTTGTAATCATTGGCTTCATACTCAGCCTTTTAAACCTAAAAAGACTTATTTCAGGTAATACATCTTTTTCTACAGTGTTAATATCAGAAAATATAATCCTTACATGTGTTGGAATCGCTTTTATAAGCAGATCACTTCACAATAATGGTTTATTTAATGCAAATATGCAAGAGATTGAAGAACGGACCGCATCTATGGATATATCTCATGAAATGGATTGCAGTTTCACAAGTGTGTTGAACTCATACGGGCCTTTTATTGTATCACTGGTTAACAGCTTTTTGAGCTTGATCATAGACAATTATATGCATTATAAAATGTTGACTGATATAAAACAGGAAGATGAAGAAAATACAGTTCAAAGTTTGGGAAGTTTCCGGAATATCACAGATAGTGTTCAAACTGTTTTTAAATTTGGAAAGAAGCATTTTTCTTATTTAGCAATTGGAATTCAATGGGTTGTGCCAGTATTAATAGCTTTGTCTATGTATTCAGTGGAAATTAAAGAAAAAATGGTAACACATGATGGAAGAAGTCAAAGTGAATTATGTATGGCGATGATTGATTTGACAAATGAAACTTGTATACCTAATAATGGTAATTTAAGTGTAGAACTACGGCAATTTGTACCAAATTATTTGGAAGTTTATGAGAACAATTTCAATGGGAGTTTTGAACTTGATTCAATTATAAATAATGTCAATAATATTGTAGCAAACTTCAAAAATACATCAAACTCACAATTATGGAGAAAAGCTAAGACGGGTGATCATTGCATGAAAATATGTTACTTGGATAACAAGAATTTGTTGATATACATGTTTGGTGTAACCGTTCTAAGTTATTTTGTACCGATAACTATTTCTACTGTTATTTTGACTAAAATACATGTTATGAATATCCAAAGACCTCATGTTAAGACCTATGTCAGCAGAGAATTAATGTACAATGTTTTATTTTGGACACCAGTAATGTTTGATACATTTCTGTCTCTAATGTTATGTTCTTATTCAAGTGATGGTATGAGAACATCCATTTTTAATGTTGTCGCTAATGTGTATCAGGCCATAAAGAATTTTATGAATACAAAATATTTCAAAGACAATTCTGTAAATCCCGCGTAAATAAGTTTGCATTTTTTTTTATTACTAGTCATATTAGCAGTGAGTGATTGTTTTTGTATTCATATTGGCAAAAGCTTTAGGTTTTTATTAAAAGTTGCACATTTTAGCTATAATAAATATGTAGATATTGGTGTAATAAATATTTTTAATTTAAAAACAGTAGACATTTTTATTGCAAGAGCACTGACCCCCTCGCATCGCACTAACGACACAAACAATGACTGGACAGACTCATCACATTTTTTATGTTTCTCCATTTAAGCTGACTAGAGAGATATTATTGAGTTGAAAATAGATTAATAGAACTAACAACTACAAACACATGATCGGTAACAAAATATTCTTCAGGTTAAAAGCAAAAATTGCAACTCACCGGGTTGTCAAAGGAATAAACGCATTCCTCTTTGTAAACCAATTGCTGAGGTCTCGGTATATTTATTTTTGATAAATGCGGCGTTAGAAGATCTAACGAAGCCATGTTTAAGCACTGAAATAAGTAATTATTCTTCAATTGATTCAAATAATTAGATCCGCAAATTCACGATTCAATGTCAACCCCAATCCCAGCAAAACCGAACCAAAAATTCACCAACATAGACTATAGAGTGAGCCACTACACCACAGACTAAGTATATCTATTATTCGTCCATGATATAGCCATGGGTCAAGGAGTAATTTTTTTTTTTTTTTTTCAATTATAAAAAAAATCATTCATTCATTCATGATCGGTAAACGCGGCGGGAGGGGGTAAAGTTCAACTTTGATAAAAAAGTTAATTGTTGTTCGCAATTTACATTTTATTGTGATTATATGTATAATTTACAAACAAAAAAGTAGTAGTGTGTTGCGTTTATTGATAATAAAGTAATTAATTAATACTTAAAGTTTTATATCAGTTAGAAATTAAAGTAGTTTGGAATAAGTTTGCATTGATAAGAGACTATTGTGTGTCGTAAGGAAATTAATTAAAAATGACTTTAAAATTATATTACGATCTCATGTCGCAGCCTTCTAGAGCTCTTTATATATTATTGAAGGCAGCTAAATGCAATGTTGAGCTGAAACTAGTAGATTTACGTAATGGTAATTCAATTAAAAATATGATTATTTTTATTGGGTATCAAATTTATTATTAGTTTCTATTAATATTTTATTATTATTTATTCAGGGGAACACTATTCTGATGAATACACAAAAATAAATCGCTTTCAAAGAGTACCTGTTATTGAAAATAATGGTTTTATCCTGTCAGAAAGGTAATTTAAAAGTTTATTTTCATTAAACTCTAAAAAGTTCTTATTTTCCTCCCCGGCTCTGATAAAATAAAATAACATAAAGAAAATCTATTATAGGTACATCAATAGTAGATTTTGCTAAATAAAATCTTCCATATTTAGTTGTTTTTTTTCTATAAAAATGTTTAACCATGAAGTCAGAAATAGAAAAGGATTTCTTTTTAATTTTCTTTTTATTTTTTACAGCATAGCAATAATCAGATACTTGGCCAATAAGAACTTGATCCCGGACTCCCTTTACCCACGGAATGTGGAACACCAAGCGAGGGTTGATGAGTTCCTTGAATGGCATCATATTAGCTTCAGGCTGCATTGCTCTATGTACTTTAGGGTTTTGGTAAGATTACTTAATAAATTAAATAAACTCAATAATTATTAGCCTAGGGCCTATTTCACGACCTTCAAGTAGACTTACTCATCAAGTAAAGTTAGTTGTGTCTCTTTCTTACTTTATATCAAGTGACAAAGACAAAACATGTGAGTAGTTACTCGGAAAAGATACTTGAAGTTGGCGAAATAGGCCCTTAAATCTATATAATTAAGGTCCTCAATAATTATTCAGATTTAAAAAAAACTTAAGTTTCTTAAATTTTATTTAATAACTAGGCTAGAAGAATATTTACTTCACCAAATTGGATAGTTTATTCGATAATGGTTAGTCATAACATAAAAAATGTTAAAAACATACTCAATCTTTTTAAATGATCTTTATTATCTAACAGCCTTACCAATAAAAAATACCCACTGTGTATATTCTTGATATAACAAATTATTAATATGCTTCACACTTATTATATCAAGAATATACACAGTGGTTATTTTTTATTAGTAAGGCTGTATAAAAATAGGATTAAAATCCTTTTTTTATACTTAATGTAAATGCATTACAATTAGGGTTCAGAACCGGGAAATCCCGGAACCGAAAATCCCGGGATTTCCCGGTTCTTTAATAGTAGTCAAAGAACCGGTTCTCAATGAATAAGAACCGGGATTTTCGGTATTTTCGGGAAATAATGAATCATGTTAACTATATAATCATTTGTTTGATTTTAATCTTCTATTAACAGCATTTATTCTTTTTATACAAAATATTCAAAGCTAAAACCATATTCTCATTAAAATGCTGTATCTGTAGGTACCTGGTAGATCATTATTCCATCATAAGACAAAATGTGGTACTTAAAAAGCTTACGAACACCTTCTCACAATTCCAACTACTAGCGTGGAGCCAGAAAGAATTTTCTCCTCAGCTGGCCTTTTTTGTAACAAAATTAGATCTCGATTAGGTGATGCAACTTTAGATGCAATGATCTTTTTGAAGACACATTACCAAGAGAACAAGAAAGTTTAATTATAAGGACCAAAATGAAGATACTATTTAGGAGAATCGGCCTACGATATACGTTGATGTGTTATGTGTACAACTTTATCAACAGTGAATTTATAACTGTATTTTAATAATCACCAGCCTGTTTGCGTCCACTACTGGACTTAGGCCTCTCCCAACTTGCGCCAATGTGCCCTGTCGGCAGCACGTCGCATCCACTCTCTCCCGGCTACCCTGCGCAGATCATCGCTCCATCTAACCTACTTTTGCCGAGTCGCGGTGTCCACTCGACAACTCTTCTGCTCCAACAACCATCGGTTCTCCTACAGATGTGGCCAGCCCACGTCCACATATGTCGGTGACTTTAGTTCTATGTCTGATCACTTCATTGCGAATGCCATATTTCAGAGAAACTCCGAGCATAACCCTCTTCAGAACTCTTTGAGTGACTTAAAATTGGTGGACCAGCCACGTGAGTGTCCACGTCTCGGCACCGTAGGTCATCATCATTGAAAACTATTGTTATTAGGCACTGTGAAATTTGCGATGAGAAGACTCGTGGAAGTTTACCAAACGCTGCCCAACCCAGCTGTATTCGCTTCCAATGGCATTATTTACCCGAGGTAGTTGTATTTTTGAACAATCTCGAGAGGGGTACCGTGTACTAGGATCGGCTCCGAAATAACAAGGCTATTAACCATGACCTTGGTCTTGTCAAAATTCACGCCGAGGCCGACCCAACGAGAGGCATTTAGGTTTATGCCCCATCCAGCATAAGGCAAAGTCTTAAACACGTCTTCCAGCGCGTTGGTGAAGAGTTTCGGGGATATAACGTCACCCTTTCTTACACCTCTGCACAGTTGGATAGACTTTAACTGTCGGCACTGAACTTGAACGGTAATTTCTGCGGCATCATACAGACATCTCAACACCTCTACATAACGAGTATCGACCTAGCATCGCTGCAAAGATTCCAAAATAGCCCTGCCCTTCTCATAGTCCACAAATGCAAGTCTGATTATACTCTTAAATCATCTGTATAATTTGCCTCAATGTGTGGTCTGTGGTGCCATAACCGCTTCGAAACCCGGCCTGTTCGAGGGGCTGAAATTCGTTTAGTCTTCTTCATAGACGAATTAAGACAACCCTCGAGAACAGCTTGTAAACATGGCTCAAAAGCGAGATGGGTCTATAGTTCTTCAGCAGGGTTTTATCCTTTTTTTGAAGTAGAGCACCATCACGCTACTGTTCCATGCTTTTGGAGTTCTCCCGGAGTGGATGACATCGTAAAACAGCTTTTGCAGTTTCCGCATCACTGGCCTGTTTCCTGCTTTAAGAGGCTCAGTCGTGATGCTATTTCAATGTGTTAAACAATCAATGCTTATCTTGTCATGCTAGAATGCGCAATATGTGTTATTTAATATAAATAATATTTTTTAGACTATATTTACCTCCAAAACTAAAAAGAAGAAAAAAATCCCGAAAGTACCGAAAATCCCGGGAAATCCCGGTTCTGATTAGTACTGGTACCGAAAATCCCGGTTCTGTTATTCATACCGGTTCTCGATACCCTAATTACAATATAACGATTTACAATCTCAGTACTTACAAATTCTTTCTTTCTTTTTTGTTTCTATTCAGTAATTTTACATAACATTAAAAATGTATAAAAAATAAATATGTATAAAAAATGCACAAACTATAATAATTAGTAAAATGACCTTGATGTGTTAACTTCTTCGCGTGATAATTAATATTCCAATAAAAATATTATCAAGTTAAAAGATAACATTGTTTTAAATTTATTATTCTATCTGTGGTGTGTGAAAATTAAATAAAATAAAACTTTTAATACCGCTACTTGTCCATAGATGGCGTTACTAGTATCAAATTTAAGTGAAAACTTTTACGAGAAATTAAAAATTTAATAATTTTACGTACAAGTAAAATATCGCTTATTAATTTTGTATTATTATTGTATTCTTTTGTATAGTTTATGTAAATAATGGCAACTAATAGTTATATAAATTTAAAAGAAATTATATTTAAGCTACCAGCCGGTAGATGGCGCTAGCGGTAGTTATTTAAAATTATTGAAGATACTTTGATTTCTAAATAAATTTTTAAATAACATGATTATTAATGTACATAATAGATAATCGATTATAATTCTTACATATTTTCGTAAATTCACATTGAAAATAAATAAAAAGCATTCAGACTCGATAAATAGCAATGTACCTACTACGTACGCAGGTACATGCGCACTAATGTTTACCTTAAGCGGGAATCAAACCTCCAACTAGCATTTGAGCATAGCAGTCAGTTTACAGTGCATTTCTACCTACTTGTTTTTGTCATCAAGTGCTTATAAAACTCGATAAAATAATACTGTATTTTTTATTTTCATAACTTGCTTCAAAACAATAAAATACTTACCTATATAATAATAATAAAAAAACGTGAACATAAACTTTCTTTGAAATTTTCATGTCACGTTTTCCAACATTACAATTGTTGTTTGTCCTTTGGTAAAAATGGGAATAAATATACCACCTCATTAATAATGACTCATTCGTGGAAACTTTGCACAAAACTTGATATTTGTGTGGGCAGCGGTAAAAAGAAATTGATAAACAAGTCTATTTTTATATGTATCGAATAATAAGTTACGTGAAATTATCGTCATTTCTTAACTTTACAAAAATTGTATACAACTTATAATTGTGTTAGACTTTAATAAATAAGTACTTATAGAATAAACTTTCCTCTTAAATCACTATCTATTGCTGAAAACTGCATTAAAATCTGTTGCGTAATAGATCAAAGTTTACAGACAGCGGAAAACAATTGTTGTACTATGTAAAGATTATCTCGATTTCTTTGATTTACACGAACACTATAAAACTACTTTTAAAATTAGGTATAACTACGAAAAAAATCGTTAAAGAAGTTTTTTTTCAATCATTCATCATCTTGATTTATACTACTTACTTGAAGAATGAAATCGTGGATTAACTATGCCCTTGTTATTCCACGTTTAGTACTAAGGTTAGGCCTACACTGCGCAGGCCTAAAGTTCCCGTAGGATAGATAGATAGATAGTTTTTGAGTTTTCCGCGTTAGAAACAGACAATAAGGCAGAGTGACGCGGCGGGGGCTTTTTTATAGTAATATTATGAACCTTCGTGTTGAATCTCTTTATCTATTCTATTGAAATTCAATTTATTCTATTAATTTTAAAAATACATTACTTTTGTTAAAATCACCATAATATCCACCATCAAATCACGCGCATTATATAAAATCTACTGATGAAAACGGCATTCAAATCCGTTGCGTAGTTTAAAAGATATAGGCGTAACTGGCGCCCGGCCGTCGGCGCCGGGAACCTTTGTTTGATACTACCTACGTAAAGAAGAAAGACAGCGATTGATTGTTAATAGTTTTCTATATTTTAAAGTCACAATAATAATGAGAATTAACCAGTACGGATGCAGCAAATGTTTCCAGGCAACAAATATGGCGAGAAACAAATATAGCCATACATTTACCTACATAGTACGCACTCGCGAAGACACATTTTGCTTCTCGACAAATGTATGGGGAAAACCGTTGCTTGGACGCATATGCTGAAACATTTGTTGCTTCGGTGTGCGTTCTGGTTTAGTCGTTACTATTGTGACGTTAACATATATAAAACTAGCGGCGTCTCGCGGTTTCACCCGCGTGATTCCCGTTCCCGTTGGAATACGAGGATAAAATATAGCCTATGTTACTCAGGGTGAATGTAGCTTTCTTCGTTACATACAAAAATACAAATCTTTCCTCTTTATAATATTATAGTGTAGAAGTGAAGGGGGCGGGGGGTGTCTATTTTTCATAGCGATCCTCCCAAAAAAGAAGATTAAGGTATGATGATTAGGCAATGAAAAACGGTCAGAGATTTAAAACTACTCTTTGAATATTCTCAAAGGCCTTTTGAGAACAATTGCATAGTTCCCACGTCCGATAACCGTATTAGTTACCTTCCCTCTCAGTACCCTTTGTGTTGTATCGGCTATAGCCCTTTTATCATTCACTCTTTTGATGTCCGCGTAGTGAGTGATACAAATCAAAGTTCCAAGTTAGCTATAGTAACGGTTGCGCAAAATATTCAAGTACAAAATATTCCGTCTGTCTTTGTCCGTTTAGCTTCAAGGGCTTGTATCAAACAGTCAGAATATCTGTATGAATTTAAATTCTTTATTTCGATATTAGCAAAAACATGCAATTGAATCCAAATATTTTTTTCTACCGAATTTTCCGAAGTTCATTTTTAATTGTTTCGAGGAATAATGTGGCTGACGGATATTATATTTAAAGTAACGAGATCAGAAATCACTTATTTTTTGGCTATAAGAGACTGTTGCGTATCGCGTTTTGAGCATTAGTAAACGATTTAAAATCCTTCTTTTCCCTTTTTAAAATTCAACACAATAAACCTTATACGTACCTAGAAATTAATGTACTTCACACTTCGCGTAAAAATCCTTTGAAATGTATGTGTATTGAAGTAATGATTTAAAAATACCACGCAAAATATTAAACATAAAATTATTTTGTAATCTTTGAAAATTAATGAGATTGTGTAGTTATGACGTCAGTATATGAATAAGTACTTAACCCAAGTTTTTTTTAGCACATGAACCCAATTTTAACTGGTAAGCAACCTGACCCGAAATCAGTGGAAGGCTACGAGCGTCGTATGTTAGATGCGATCAACAGTTTTGACCAGCTGTGGTTGGGAAGAGGCACTGCGTTCATATCAGGAGACACTCCTACTGTGGCTGACTTGTTCGCTGCTTGTGAATTGGAACAGACTAGTAAGTCATCTTTATTGTTATCTCTATAATTTCAGTTTAGGCCTAAGTTCAAACTCGGCGATCAGGCGGGAACCGACGGCCACTTGTCGCTAAATGCGCGCCGTACATTATAGATAAACAGCTAGATTTCACTGGCCGCTGCGATTTGGCCTAAAGGCCGTAAAATCTTAAAGGCTTTTAAAGGGATAAAGGTGCAAGTCCGTAAAACGGTTGTGCAGATTTCAAAAATTATTTCTCACTAAATTAGTTCTATTTTGTGCGTTCTGCCTTTTTTTTGTGAATTGAAGGCTCTGACTACTCATAACAAATGTCTATGATGTTAGTACTACAACCGGGACTGACAGTTAAACGTGCCTTCCGAAACTTACAAACTAATTCATTCCTCCCTCAAAACTTATTTCACTATTATTATCGATAATTTCCATCAATATTTAATATTAAACACGCGACCAAACCTTGGGGACAAAATACAATATCAAACCGGAAAAAAGGGCTTCATTTTTAATCTTATACATTTTCTTTTTAGAAAAAGAGCTTCATTTTTTATTGTTCATTTTACCGGTCTAAATACGTTCCGAATGAGGCATTCGCTTCGCTAATCTTTGTACAATATAAGGGACGGTGTCCCTGTTGCTATGACACCTTGTAATCCTCAAACGGTGCTTTCAATGATGTGGTGGACCGCACACCTACGTATTTGTGGTATATTTATAATCTTTGATGAATCATATTTTGAGGAAATAGACAGTCTTAAAAGTATAAATGATTTTTTCAACACACTCGCTCATAAAGGGGCTCTTATTTGTGCAAAAACAGTTGAATAATGACACGCTTGATTCACTAGTGAGTTATAGATTGTTTTTTTAAATTGCTTTGTTTTTAAAAAAGTTTCGATACCAAAAAAAATTGTGTCCATACATTTTAAAAACAAACTTCAAGTATGTTGCCTTACTTTTGGTAGGTCTATGGTCGATTCCATTCATTCATTCATTCGTTATTTTTTTTTTATAAGTAAGTATATTCTTTTAGTCTTTGGCCGATCACCATTGTTGTGTTGGATGCGCGCGAATAGAAAAACTGTTTATTTATTAGCGAAAAATGATAATTTCTTCGCAAATGTGTTGAAAAACGTTGTATGGTACACGCGTGTATTGATGATTACTATCCTCGGCTATCTTCAGACCCTCGCCTGACGGCTCGGGCCTTAATAGCGCCTCGGAAGTAATCACCAACTTACCTCGCTTGTACCATAAATAACTATTATTTCGTTGTCGTGGCGATACATTTTCTTAAAGAAAATAAAGGTGTATACTTACTTGCATAAACTATTATGGAGGATAGATGTAAGGAGCGTAATTGCTTAAAAAAGTGTTCGTTGAAAAAGTGACCAATTAAAACATATTAAATTAAAAATTAAAAAAACCCTCAACACTTCGAACCCTTATAACTTTTAAACGGTTCAACCGATTTTCATTTAACATGTCTAAGAACACTCGCACGTAAGTCCCCTTTAATACAAAAAAAAACTAAATTAAAATCGCTTCATCCGTTCGGGAGCTATGATGCCACAGACAGACAGATACACACACAGACACGTCAAACTTATAACACCCCTCTTTTTGCGCCGGGGGTTAAATAGCGATTAAGGCGACGAGCTTCCACAACTTTAGGTATTTTAAGCTACCTCAGCCCCCGCGCTAGCTGCGTGTAGCGTATTCATTTACGACACAGATAACGCGCGCAAATACGTAACCCGCGCGGTCCGGTCGACGACCTCGCGACTTAGTAAAGCCACAGTAGAGGCGATCACGCAGTAGGACTACTAATATTGAAAGATATCAATATGTATAAGAATCGACTTTTTCGTGACCTAAATAAAAAAACACTACTACCCTTTTAAAACCTTTCGTGCACATTAGTATCTACCTACTTATATAGTAAAAACATAAAATATGTACAAATATATTATCTACCTATATTATTAGTAGGTACTATATTTTATTTGTTTATTTAATTTATTTTTTGCTACTTCTATTGACGACCTCGATGGCAGAGTGGTCACCATGCCGGGCTGCCATCTGTAAAGTTGCGGGTTCGATTCCTGCGCGGGGTGAATATTTGTGTGAACCACAAATGTTTGTCTCGGTCTGGGTGTGAGTGTGAATGAGTGTATGGGTAGTTTCTGATACCCTAGATACAAGTCACGAACTTAGTTAGGGGTCAGTTACTGTAATGAGATGATGTAGTGAATAATAATGTTATCTTATTACTCTGTTTATGTTCTATGGTGAAACTCCTACCTACTTTAGTTACAGCTAAGGCTGGGACCATTCAGTCGGAAATTCAATATTCTAAAATCTTATTCTTATAAGTAAATCTTTACATCTAAATAATACATATTATTACCTGCGCCTCACTCGCGTAGTTCCCATTCCCATGGGAATACAGGGATAAAATAAAGTCTATGTCACTCGCTGATACGTGGTATCTTTCCAATAGTGAAAGAATTATTGAAATCAACTAAAAACTAGTATTGACAAAAACATTCTGAAAATATTTAATAAAGGGATAAAATAAAACCAATAATGCCAATTAGTTATTTATTTATTTATTTTGCGATAATGTAATGTCCCTTAGAGGCATACCACGAATTTGTCTTGAATCCACAATTTCAGGTAAAATGTGGTTCAAATAAAAGTCAACAATTTTGTTTTCCATTTTGGTTTTGTAAAAAATGTCGCCTTTATATATATAGTCTTAAGGATCAGAAGTGTAGGTGGATTTTTAAATAGAAACTAGTCTTGACACAAACTAACACACATTTATTACATAACAAGATGAATTAACAAAACCAAAGAGTTTAGTACTTATGAACAACATGTCCCATACTACGACTCATCAGAGGTCGACCCGTGGCATAACTCTGCGTATATCGCAGCTTCAGGACCACAAGTCTGAGCTTCTCTAAAGTGGTGTCGAACCACCCAGGGTATGTTCCATATACTATAATCGCATATCTGAGCTCGCAGGGAGTCACAGACTACTTTGTTACACGCGCTCGGCCACTCCTGCCATAATTGAACACACAACTATTGAAATTCGATTAAAATGCAAAATAAGTCAAACTGAACAATAAATTTCGCGTTTTAACGCTAATTTTGTGGGTATCTTGTAAAAATAAGGTCTATAAGTTGAACGTTACTCAGAACAAAATAGGTTCGGTAATGGAGCTGGTGTTTGATTGTTCACGTTTGTTGATACAACCATTCATCATTAGTTTCTTGAAACTCGAGTAATGATCATTTAGTGCCAGAAAAGTAATAGAAACGATACAGCTCACCATTTCACATAAGACCCGTTGTTTCTTTGTTTGTACCGCGCTCACGCAGCACGTTACGCAGCCGAACCATTGTGCGAGTTACATTACGGTCGTCACTTGTGTTCATTTTAGCCTGTGGTTCCTCGACAGTTTGTACAGCCTGGCTGTAACAAGAGGTAGTTTTTAAGTGATTGTCAATTTAATTAATTTTGTGTTTATTTGTACAAACTTTCGTTTGTATTTCTACATTCATTATGGCTTCCAGGTAGGTCCATTAATCTACATTATACAACTGCACTAAGCATATATATAATATCAGTCAACCAATATGCTCATCTCACAAATGTTGACCGTACCGAGAATTGAACCCGGGACCCTCTCATCGGCAGTCCGGCATAGCGACCTTTACGCTACTGGATGATATTAGGTCGTTTTTTACCTACTACACTCATACCACGCACACGTTATACTGTGGCTCTTTGTCAGTTGTCATCTCGACTCAGTCCATTATCTATATTATCTATATATATAAATAAAATTGGAGTGTCTGTTTGTAATATTGAAATAACCGCTGTTTACTACATGCTTAGGAATATAGTATATACGGTACACACACCAAATTTTTTTATTTTTTTTTTATTTTTGTCTGTCTGTTTATTTGTTTCGGCTAATCTGTGAATTTATTTTTACGGGATTTTTATTGGCAAGTACTTAGCAGATGTAATAAGGAGTAACATGCAATACTTTTTATTCTACGGGATATATTCCTTAGACTGTGGTATGATGATTTGACTATCAGGATAAGTACTTATTTATAGGTAGTTATGTACCTTTCGCACTACTACACTACTCGTAATACTTACTAATATAACAAGAAATAAATAAACTTACCTTATTCTTTTTGAGATACGTCGAATTTTTAATTTTGATTTATTTTTCACTCTATTTGTTTTATTTGCCATTTCCAATAATTATTATACAACACAATCCACTAATTGAGCCCCTTTATGAGCACGTGTGTTGAAAAAATATTTACACTGAAAGTACAAACCTAACTATTATTATATCTAAACACGAAACACGCGTATTTTTACGCAGCGAGCCGGCAAAAAGCACACAGGTCCTACCTTCTTGACGCCAAACGGCGGACTGCGGAGGAACTCACTCGCCGCGTGGTTATATAAATTGAAATATTGTGTTATTGTTAGATTATATTATTAATTTTAGATATTTTTTCGGTAATTTTGTATTCTAAATGTCATTGTCTATAATTTGACGCAATTTTTACGATTATAAGTTTAATATTATCCAGATGAAATGGAAATTACGATCGAAATATTTGAAAAAAATTACTTTTTCAAAATATTTTATGATCGAGCGAAGTTGTTTAGTTCGTGTTTCCAACCGTATTTTCCAAAAGCTTGATTATTAAACTATAAGATACATTTTTATTTATACAAAATTAATAATATTTGATTATTTACTATTGAATCTAAGCGAGGTCGATTTTGAATTTTGCGGAATTTCCTGGGCTTAATACGAATGTATTGTTTAAAATCTTCTTATTTATTTATACTGAGGAAAACCAAGAGCTATGACAAACGTATATAGATACAGAGATAACAACATTTAGCCAATTACAGGTTTTCTCGAATAGGATCTTCTCACAGTACTCTCCATCAATGTGAGAGTGGTGGTTCTAAACACATTTAGACAGTTTTAAGTAATTTACGATTCGATTTTTTAACCGAGACAATGTACTACGATATTGTGTGTGAATGAGTGAGTGCGTAGTTTCTGATACCCTAGATACAAGCTTCGAGCTTAGTTAGGGCTCAGTTACTATAACGAGATGATGTAGTGAATAATTATGTTATGTTATTGGTCCCATAAAAATTAATAGTCTTTTGTTTAAAATTGTATGAAATGATTGTATGTTTAACCATAATTGGTAAAAAATATAAGAAATAGAATATACTTGGTTATTATGCTCCGTGACTACGACATTAGTCCCTTAGAAAAAAAAAAATCTTAAGTACAAAATTTTATGGAATGACTGACATCTAATCATAATTTATTCTTTATTTATTAAAAGTAAATAACTTTGTTCACAGGAATGGTGGGATTCAATCCTTCCGACAAGTTCCCGAACGTAGCTATTTGGTGGCCCAAAGTCCAGAAATTCTTCAACCCTTACTACCAAGAGGGGCACGTTATCGTCAACAAAATAATTGAAAAGAAGAAAAAAATGATCTCTAAAATATAAATTTCGTAATAAAATATTCAGAAAAGAATTTCTTACCCGAACGGTACTTAGATTTTTATCATTTTTTAAATATTTTTATTAATATTTTAAAGGAGCAGAGTTTTTTGTTTCTCAGCTTATAATAAATTTTTGGACCAATAAAATTAGTATTAAGGAAAAAGTTATAATCAATATATTTTTATTCATATATTTTTTTAACAAACATTTTGTTATTATATTATAAACGTTAAGGGCTTTTAATAAAGGTGATTTTTAATTGACACATTTTATTTATTTCTACAATCACCCTAAATCACTCCTTGGTCACCCTAAATATGTATCAATTGATAGCCGGCGGCTGCGTTCGTGTTGGCAGTTTTCTGGAATAAAATGTACCTTGATTTCTATGTAAGTATATAATGTTCCTAGAGGTTCAAGTTACTTTTGTATCAAATTTCATGGAGGTCTGAACTGTCGTTTTATTAGTAAATCATTAAGATAATTGGTAATATGTTAATGTCTACTAATTACACTCATAGGTACTAATATCATAAAGTGTATATAATATAAACTCAATATGTATATATAACTCAAAGGTGACTGACTGACTGGCATAGTGATCTATCAACGCACAGCCCAATCGACTGGACGGATCGGGCTGAAATTTGGCATGCAGGTAGATGTTATGACGTAGGCATCCGCTAAGAAAGGATTCCAACGGGATTGTGATATAGGTGGGTGAAACCACGGGGCACAGCCAGTACTAAATATAAATAGGCAAAGTACATTTCAACGCACTATCACACCGATTCAAAAAAGTATTGCATTTTAAATACCCCTTTTATTGACCCCTATAGACGGACTATGAGTATTACAAAGCGTGTAAAAGCGCGGGCTCCGGTATTAATTAAACGCGCAGCTATCCGAAGCTGTATGTAGGCATACAATAACTTTATCTATCTATATCTATAAAACTCTTCCGTTACTGAGTGATGTACTGACTGACAGACAACGCACAGCCGAAACTACTGTTCGTAGAGAGCTGAAATTTGGCACGTGTATTTGTTGGGGGGAGTAGGCTACCACTAAGAGAAGATTTTGAAATAATGATTTCCAGCAGAATTTGGGTTTTTCCCCCTTTTCTCCCCTAGGAGGGAATTTCCAAAAATCCTCTCTTAGTGGTAGAGTACCTATACCTATATATTATTTCAAACGATCTGTCTCTACGACAGATCGTTTGAACGCGTTAATCTAAGGAACTACTATTCCGATTTGAGAAATTATTTTTGGGTTAGATAGTTTTTGTTGTTTGATATTTATTGAGTAAGGCTAGGTACATGCTATATAACATGCTACGATGACTACGACTGCGATGATGCTACGACCAATAGGAGCGGAGTAGCAGCAATGAACGGGAACGAATTTTAATAAAAGTTCGAATATGTTCCTTTTAAGGTAATAATCTCAGAAATTACTGATCCGATTTAAAAAATACTTGTCATAAACATAGCCTATTTATCGAGAAAGACTAAAAAGAAAACAATATCACGCTACGACTAAAAACAGTAGCGTAGTACCTAGTAACTAGCAGGTGTGATATAATGACGACGTAGAGTTGGTTTGTTCAAATGCGCTAATCTCAAGACCTACGAATCCAATTTGAAAAATTCTGTTTGCATTAGATTGTCTATTTATTGAGGAAAGATATACGCTATATAATATCATGCTGCGACCAACAGGAGTGGATCTATAGAAGTTAAGGAAAATGAATATTATACACAGGTAGCGTTTGTTTCCTTGAACGCTTTAATCTAAGGAACTACCAATTGGATTCGAAAATTTCTTTATGTACTGGATAGCCCGTTTATTGAGCAAGGATATAGGCTGTATAACATTATGCTACGACCAATAAGAAAGCAGCAGAAGGAATTAACAAAAGTCTATATTTTAACTAGGCAGATATTGTTTGTTTGAACGCTATAATCTAAGGAACTACTAATCCGATTTTAGAAATTCTTTTTGGGTTAGATAGCGCATATATCGAGGAAAGTTGTAAGCTATAACATCACGCTACGAATAAAACGAGCGGAGTAGTAGCAGTGAATGGAATTCGATATTATAACTAGTCAGAGCTTGTTTGTTTGAACGAGTTAGTCTCAGAAACTACTCAACTGATTTGAGAAATTCTTTTTGCATTAAATAGCCTATTTATTGAGGAAGGCTACATGCTATATACTATCACGCTACGACCAATAGGAACGGAGCTATAGAAGTTAAATTAAGTCAATATAATTTCGAGATAAAGTCTGTTTGTTTCAACTCGTTAATCTCAGAAACTACTAATCCGATTTGAAAATGTATTTATGCATGGGATAGCCTATTTATCGGGGAAGGATATGAGATGTATAACATTAGGATACAAATAATAGGAGCATAGTAGAATCAATTAAAGCGAATTAATATTATAAAGAGGTACAGTTTTTTTGTTTGAACGGGTTTAGCTCAGGTATTACTTATCTAATATGAAAATATCTTCTTGCATTAGATAGCCCATTTATTGAGGAAGGCTACATACCATATAACATCGCGGAACAGTAGGATATTGATAAGATACAGAACTTGTTTATTTGAAAGCGTGAATCTCAGTAACTACAAATCCGATTGAGAAAAGTATTGTTGCATGCAATAGACGACCTCGATGGCAGATTGGTCACCAAGCCGGATTGCCCAAGGCTGCGGGTTCGATTCCTACGCGGGGTGAATATTTGTGTAAACCACAAATGTTTGTCTCGGTCTGGGTGTGTGTGTGAATGAGTGTGTGCGTAGTTTCTGATACCCTAGATACAAGTTTCGAACTTAGTTAGGGGTCAGTTACTATAATGAGATGATGTATTGAATGATTATGTTATATTAAAAGTTTCCAACTTAGTTAGGGGTCAGTTACTATAATGAGATGATGTAGTGAATGAACAATTATATGTTAATGTTATTGCAAAGGAAGGATATATGCTATAAAACATCACGGAATGACCAATAGCAGTAGATAAATAGCAATAAACGTAATAAATATTATACAGAAGTAGAGTCTGTTTGTTTGAACGAATCAAGCAAAGGCAATACTAATCCGATTTGGATATAGTTTTGAGCATTAAATAGCGCATTTATCGAGGAAGGCTACATACCATATAACATCGCGGTACAACCATTAGGAGCGGAACAGTAGTATAGTACTAGTACTCAACACAAGATGATGTTATAAAGAAGCAAACATTGTTAATTTGAACGCGTGAATCTCTTATTATTACTTATTTGATTCGAAAAATTATTTATGCATTAGATAGCCCCTTTATCATGGAACGATCCGAACTAAAAACTCTCTTGCCACAAGAGGGGGAACAAAAGTAATTATCGGAAGTGAATATAACAAAGCGACAGAGTATGTTTGTTTAAACGTAATAATCTCAAGAACTACTGGTCCGATTTGAGTAATTCTTTTTGCACTACATAGCCTGTTTACTGAGGAAGGTTATTAGCTATATTTGAACGCAGGTGAAACCGCGGAGCGTTGCCAGTAATTAAAAAAAATACATAAATTGAATTAAAATGACTATAAAAGGATTATTGCATTCATAGTTCTCACTTTAGAAGATAAACTTTTTATGTTATGTTCCAAAAATTAAAGGCGCAAACGAAATTCGCTTGGAGTAGTTTATTTTCAATACTGGCAGTACCCTGCGGATTCGCCTGCATTAATATACAGCCAGTAACCTTCCTCTATATACGCACTATCTAATGCAGAAAGATTTTTTAAAATTGGATAAGTAGTTTCTGAGAAAATCGCGTTCAAATGCATACCGCGTTCCATATCTACTCTAACTATAGATTTACTTTGCGTGTTAGCCCTATTTATGTTTTCTTTCATTCGATTTTTACCTGAATAAACTGATAAAACCCTAAATTCCTTTATTTAGTCTAATACTCTAGAGAGAAGCGTCAACTTGCTCAGCGAGTCGGCGAGTAAATTTTTGTAGCTCGGCGACAAAACTAGTAAAGCGAGTACTCGCCGGGCGGTGTGAACAGGCGAGTAACCATAAATAATATATGTATCTCTTTCGTTCACACGGAATGTATGTTCACTGTCCTTTTCTTGGGCGAGAAAATCGCCGATAGTTCATCGCTCGCCCGCGGCCGGACCACTGCATAATATTGGTAAAACTTTCAGTAAACTTAGTGACAGAAGCCTGCAAACTACATCTAAACCTGTTGCTTGAAGCACGACGCTGCCGGCAAGTTAGCGGTCTTTATAACTTACATAGTTTCTTTTATAATGCATTCTAGCAGTAACTATACGAATACCAATACTTGTAGACGTTTTTTACATATTTTTAATCTATTTAGAAGTAAGTATGTTTGAATAATATTAATATATTCAAGAGGAGTTGGATGGAGTCCTGTTGTAATGAGTATTTTACTAATACAAGGCTTTAAAACGTATAAAAAGTACTAATTTTGTAAAAATAAGGAGTTACCATGTGTTTCGTGTTGAAGCAGAGTGGTTTTAGGAACTACTAAAGATATTTTGATTGATTTTTAATGTATGTTATAGAATAGAGAACTGAAACAAAATGTACGAGTTGTAAAACCAAGTCTTATAGTCTCTAAATATTATTCTGACTTCAAACTATGATGGTTTGTAATGTATGGATTTTAGAAACTAATGAAGCTATTTTAAACATTTTTTACTAAAATAGTTGTCTGAAATCTTGATTTTTAGAGGATAAACGCAAACGCGGGCCAAACTATGTGATAAAAATAATATTAGTTTATACATTATCGTAATTAAAAACATATGTAATGAGATATACCTAGGTAGACTTGAAACGGACAAAATTATTCGCAGCATAAATAAGACACAACTCTTTTTTAATTTTCTCAGTAATTACTGAACCGAATTTAATAAAATTTATATGGTAACCACTACAATCAATACTGTATCGAATTAAAAAAGAATCATAGTAATCGGTTCACAAACAAAGAAGATATAGATTTAAATTAATAAAATAGAGACATTTTAACATGTTATTTAATTTTTATTAGCCTACGCACTGTTAGGCACTTGATACTGTTGTCTTACTACCAACACTACACAACCTTTATATTAATTATACTAAAGAAGAAAGAAATAAACTGCAAAAAAGTTATTTTGACTAAAAATAAACGAGTTTAAAAAGGTAAAGTAAGTTTCCATAGAAAAATCACAATTTACGGCGTATAGAGTGTTATTATGCTGATTTTTATAACATTATACCATCAAACAATAGTTTTAAACTATTTTCTAGGTATTTTAAGTTACTATAAGATAGTACCTCTTCCAATTTAGTACAATAGAGTTTCGTTGATGTCTTTTGTTCTACAAATCCTAAGGTTTCATTTCAAAGCTCTCCTAATCCAAGATAACTATCACAACATAAATTTTTCTACACTAACTACCAATTTTATTACATTAATTACCTGTTTCCATCAAATCACAACCTCTTACAAACAAAAAATCAGTAAAATCAATCATTTATTACGCAACAAAAAAATGATCAATAAAATCAAAAATTTCCACGAAAAAATAATAATTACCAAAGAGAATTATATTCTATTAATACCGGGCCCCATATGCCCCCCTATTGGGAGGCATCACCTCATCTCCACTACCTGTAACATTACTACGGAAAATAATAAACCCTTTGCTGCAATCGCTAATCGAAAATGCACCGTATTATTTATCGTACAAGCTTTAAAGTACGTTGTAAAAGAGGCAGTCCCCAGATAGAGCTGAAGTACTAACAAAGGGTGCATTTTGCAGGGCGCGCGCATCTATTAGGCAATGGGCGGGACGAAGAGAACTCAGTCAGTCAGTGTGTCTAGAAACAGGAGCTCATAAACGGTCCGGCGGTCGCGCGGAACGGTCGTCTCCCGTTCAACTGAACTCTCCCAAATAAAAGTACTTATATAGTAGTTCAGTATGAAAAGCCACAGTCACAAATCTCAGCCCGCCGTGAAAGCATCGCCGCCTAAGAATATAATCAAGCAGAAGAAAGAATCGCTCAAGATCTCCATTCCTGCTGACGTGTAAGTTTTAGAATAGGAACTTTTTTGAAAGTTTTCTTTTTTTAATTTTTATTTTATTTAGCTTTTTTATTTTTGTGCTTTTTTGTTTTAAATATTTTTAATTTAAAATAGAGTTCTTATTTTAAATATTTTTGAGTGGTGTTTTGTTTTTTTATTGCGTATTTTTATTTTGTTTTATTAATTTTAGATTTTTTCGTAAGCTTTTAAAAACTTATTTTTTGTTCAATAAATATTGTTTTTGCCTTATTATTTTTTTGTTTTTATTTTTTACCTTTTTATTTAATTTTTAATTTATTTTAAGTTACTTTTATTTATTTCAATTGGACCAAAGAAAATGTTTGTTTATTTATTTAGATTTATTAAGAGCTATATTTTACTCCGAACTTTATTCGCGCGCTCCGCGTTTTCCCGCGTTTTTCTCGTTGCCGCCGCGTAATTTGTTTCTTGTTAACGTAATTAATTTTAATCCTTCCATAAAATTACTTATAAAATTATAATTAAGGTATTTTTTTGAACATTTATTAACGTTATTTTAAATGTGTATATTTTTTTATAAAATTTAGAAAAGATATGATTCACTTCTATTTCTATTAATAAAATATTAACTGTTATATTTGAATTTATAAACATTATCTTGGTTCAACTGTTCTAAATTTTTGTTTAATAACGACGACAAAAAATCCACGTACATTACTTTGAAAAAAAAAAAACCTTGTTACTTTAAACATTATTTATGAAAAAATTATAAAATTAGAACTAACATGTTGCGGGTTCGATTCCCGTGCCGTGCGGGGTGAATATTTCTGTGAACCACAAATGTTTGTCTCAGTCTGGGTGTGTGTGTTAATGAGTGTGCGCGCCTAGTCTCTGCTATAAAATTTTAAAGACCAATAGATATTTTTACGGCATATTAAAATATTATTTAAAAAATATTGAATTATTAAAATTGGGAACGTTCAATAAAAAGCACCGGCTGGAGTAAAAGAAAAATAAAATATTATTAAAAAGAGGTAATCTGATTAATTAAAAAAACGAAGGAGTAAAAAATATAATTGTTAAGTAAAGTAGGTTAAAATGATATTATTAAGAAATAAAAATTAAATAAAAAGCTCTTGAATAATATAAAATAATAAAAATAGTTTATACGCAACTAGATAAAAATAACTGAAAACAAAATTCATTATTTAAAATTAATCGCACAAAATAAATAGGTAAGCCTACAGAATACATAAAATAAAAAAATAAAATAAAAAAAAGTTATTGATTTGTAAGAAGTAATACTATAAAAGAAATGACACGGAAATTTATTTGCTTTATACTGGAACGAAAGTTAAGTAGTTCAGCTTGTCCTGGCTGAGACCGTGTGTGTTTAAACCTTTTCGGTACACAAATAGCTTTACCCTTCATAGGATATAGCTACGCTCCACGGGTTTGCTCGCTTGTATACAAGCAATATTTATTTAGATAAAATAAATAATAAATAAAGTATAAAAAATTAAAAGAACATCAATTGCGCTTAAGAAATTAAAAATAATATAATATATTGAAATAATAAAGGATAAAAATAATTTTTATTTTATTTTTTAATAAAAACACGGAAATAAAATATATTTAAAAAAAATCAATAGTAAATGAAAAGGAAATAAATAATTTTAATTAACATGGGAATAAAATAATGATTCAATAAAAAAAAGAAAAAACAAACAGTCTTCATTAAATTAAAAATAAATATTTTAAAACAAAATTAAATAAAAAATAAAAAAAATATTTTACTATAATTAAATAAAAAATAAAAAATTAATTTACTATAATTAAATTAAAAATAAATTTGAAAATCATTAATCAAATCGGGACAAAATAAATAAAAATAAATCGATATAAAATATGATCTTAAAAAATTTAGAGCTTAAGATACAAATTCGAGTTAAATAGAAATAAAACAAAAAATAAAAAAGAAGAGAAGAAAAATAAAAAAAAAACTTTTAATTTATAGAAATATTCGTAAAGGATCGATCGATCGTGATCCATCCACGTAGATCAAAGTCCATCGATTGGTAGCAGCTTTGATTGATCTAACTAATAGATCGAATCGTCATTGATCGATGGCGACCGTCGATGTAGATCGATTAAACATATTGTTCAGATATACGAGTATTTTAATCGAGTCTGTTTTTTTTTGTTTTAATATTTTAAATACAAACTTACAAAATAAAAAGTATGTATATACTTACAAAATGAAATTCTTTTATAATAGTTTATTCCTAAAATTGGAAACAAAAAACCAAATAAAAATTCATAAATCAAATCGGGACAAAATAAATGCAAAAAGTAAATCTATAAAAACTCTAAAAAATATAAATTCGAGTCAAAATAGTAATAAAAAAAATAAGAAAAATAAAAATGTTCCAGTGATGAAAATAAGGATCGATCGATCGTGATCCATCCACGTAGATCGAAGTCGATCGATTGGTAGCAGCTTTGATTGATCTAACTAATAGATCGAATCATCATTGATCGATGGTGTCGGTCGATGTCTATCGATTAGTCGTATTATCCAGCTATACCTCTTGATAGTAAGATGTTTTGCTACATAGCATATTAGCTGACTTGGCAGATTGCTCACTAGACTTTTCGCTTTGTTTGAAGTTTTGCCTCATACACTTTTTAATCAGGAGGCATTTTAATCGAGTCTATTTTTTTTATTTAATATTTTAAATACAATTTTTACACTTTAGTACATCCAAAATTACATTCTATATAATCATTTATTCCTAAAATTAGGAATAAAAACAATTTAAAAAATCATAAATTAAATCAGTACAAAATAAACAAAAAAAGTAAATAAATTTAAAATCTAAAAAAATATAAATTCGAGTTAAAATAAAAAATAAACAAAAAAAAATAAAAATAAAAAAAACCAATTGATGAAAATATTCGTAAAGGATCGATCGATCGTGATCTATCCACGTAGATCGAAGTCGATCGATTGGTAGCAGCTTTGATTGATCTAACTAATAGATCGAATCGCCATTGATCGATGGCGACCGTCGATGTTGATCGATTCATATTGTCCAGCTATATTTTAATCGTGTCTGGTGATACTTTTTTAGGAAACAAATCGTTTTAATATTTATATACAAATTTTAATTAATACATCCAGACTTTCGGATTTGGTAACAAGTTGAAATCGTGGACATCTAATAAAAAAGTAGTAAATTATTTATTTCCTTACTACTGTTGACTATTTTAGTTTTATTTTAAATTATTATTTTTTATAAATTTATTTTTTGCATATATTTTGATTTTATTGTTTGTTTTAAATCCTTTTTGTTGAAATTCGGAGCAATTAAATTCAAAACTCTGAATAAAAAGGATTTCATTTGTAGATTCCATGCATCCAACAAGGTGCGCAACGAAAATCTGGAACGGTTAATGAGAATGGAACAATTACTCAAGGAAAAAGAGAAAATACTAGCTCAAATTAAAGAAAAGAACGAAAACAGTACGATAAAAACAAACGAAATAATTAGACAAAAAATTCTTATCAGCGAAGAATTTAATAAAACAAAAGGTGTTCAAGTCGTTACTGAGATAGAACAACCCAGCGATCCTAAGACAATGCTAACTCTTAATGCCGATCGGGCTTCCAAAACTGAAAAGCAGAATAAGATCAACGTTGGATCAAACATAGAAATATTCTTCAACGCAAAAACAATTTCTATGTCGATTGATGACAATAAAATAGATGGTAAATTAGCAGCTGACGAAGAGGAAGAAGAAATTCCACAGTATGAATTTGATGAGAACAATAACGAAGAAAACGAGGCTCCACCCAAAAACGTCACTAAAGAAATTGTCAAAACTACAATCGACAACAACTCTCAAACAGACATTGACGACATTACAGAGAAAAGGCAAAACTCAAGTGACGATATTGTTATGGAAACAATAACTCAGCAGACTCAAACAGAGGCCGAAATTGTTGGACCTTTTAGACTCAAAGATCTCGTAAAGTTTGGTGACGAGGAATGGTTTCTTTTCTTCAGTCAAACAGATATGGGCAAAGAATGGCAGCAGTTCGTGAAACTGCAGCAACTGAAAGCCATGCAGGCTCAAAAACAGAGGGAGATGGAAGAAGAACCAATGCGTTTGTTGCAAAAGCGACTGCAACAGGAGCAGACACTTGAGGTAATGCAAACATGGAATTAAATTTTCCATATAATGGTGATTTATTTTAATAATCAATATTTAGAAATTTATGTATTTTTCGTAGGTGGCCAAAAAACCTCGAGGCAGACCGAAGAAGGTGCAGGTGCCGCAAGCTCAAGTGATGGACATCAATGAGGGCGCTCCAGCTCCGGGTCCGGGTCCTAGTTGCGTAACTAATTGGAACAACAGTTGGGTACTGTTTACTATAGATGTGTTACATGTAGCCAACTGAATACCATGGAATGTGGATCAAATGTTTTCTCATGTTTTGTTCTAGAAGGTCCCAGTGTGCAACCATCCGACGCACCAATTTCGACATCCAGCACCGAATACGTATACTACGATCCCTACGGTAATATTATTGGTACTTTTTTGGAATATTAGTTCAAACTTTGCTTCGGATTTTAAATATTTCATTTGTTATAGATGCAACAGCAGCAGCTACCGCTTATGCGGCCTGTCACCCAGAATGTTAGTCCTGAGAACGTTTACTCAAATAGATATTCATACGATCACTTGACCCGGCATGAAGCGGTAAGAATCGATTCATCAAAAGATTTTCCTTTATTAGTTCTATAGTTAGCCTACCCCTTTCCCAGCCCTTCTCAGAATTTTCAGGAGTTTACTTGACTGTTGTTTTAGGACAAATAATTTAAAAATTAATAAAAAAAATAACTATTGCTAAAAACTCCTCCATAATGGTTGACTCTTTAAGGCACTTTGAATAAAAAAAAATGTTATTACATCTAAGCATTTTTGTCTAGGTACAGGCAAATTACAATTACCCTGGCGCAAATCAACAGATATTGTTCAACACTCTCAATACTTCTCGTCTCAATCACATCGAACAGAACGCGCTTATGGCGGCAAGCAAACTCTCCGGCAGAATCATGAAGTACCCGCCGAATTCAGAATGCCAGGGCATCGCGTATTATGACAACTAACAAGTAAGTCACTTTAGGCACTAAGCAGGCACATTAACATCAAGATTTCAAGCAAACTTCAGCAGCAATCGATACCATTAGCCGCAGTGGACTTTACTTTGATATAAAATCTGCAGTTTTGATAACATATATTTTTAATTTGATGACTTAGGTTGTTTGACGATTTTGGTAAACAGCCATTATATTGGTATTTTTAACATTTTGTATTTGATATTTTTAGCAATATTGAAACATAGTATATGTATATACCCTAGCTTACACATTTTACGTATAAATAACATACTATTTTATTCATTCATCGTCATGTGTAATATAGCAACACCTGACTATATACAGGTTTACTTGTTTCGCCTGTCAGCGTACATCTAGGAAATTCGAAATTTTGAGGGTACAAATAAGTGAAAATATTTTTTTTACTTCAGACTGTATTAATCCCAGTTTAAGCAGGTAAGTACTTAATTTTGATTTCCTCCACCTGTATGATTTTCATTTCATCTTATTTATTCCGACACATTTTACGGAGTACTCGAATAAAATTGAACAAAAACTTATTTACACCTGAAAACGAGATAAAAATCGAACCGCGTAAATATTTACCTAGCACAAAATCAAACCCTGTTCAAGAGTCCGGCATGATGATAACATAGTAAGTTACCTAGTGCGCCCCCTAAAACAACCAGTTAAAGTAAGGTTTCGAAAGTTTTACGTCACTCGCATAGCACCTCGAGCCTCGGTGCCGCAACATCAACTCATTTATACATCGTGTTAGCTTACTCAACCACCACATAGATGGCGTTAGTAGTACCATTTCGAAATTAAAATAAAATCTAGTTTATTAACGGGACATAATGGTAACAGCTTTAATTTGAATAGTAGTGATTATTGTATTTATTATAAATCCACAAAATTATTAATTGTAATTTTGATTAAATAACTGATTTAGTATGAACTTTTAGAAGTAGATTTTCATTTTGATATGTAAATAACAAACTGAGAGAACTCAAAAGTGATTCTAAATTAATTATAAGTGAATATGGTGGAATAAGGTTAGATTCTATAAATGAGATAAGGGGTTGGGCTTTTCAGTACATTATAAATTTCCCTATACAGTACATTATATAGATTACAATCTAATAATAATAAGGTTTTTAATATTCAAATAATCGCTAATGTGTGGGAATTTAAGAGCACTGTAAATATATGCACCAATGCATTGCCAGATATTTAGATACCAAGCAGTAGTGTGTAACATTACTGTGTAGCATTTGTAGTCCGTAGTATGAGACAGAAAATGTCTCGGTAATGCCCATTAGGTATATAAGTATGATCTAAATTAGGTATATAAGTAAACAAATGGGAAAAATACAGGTACTTTTTCAAATAATATGTATGTTCATTATGATTATAGATCATTTGTAGGTACTTAGATTAAATTGATTAAAAATGTCTTAGTACTATAATCCATATTTTTTTACTTACATGTAGGTAGATTTAGTTTTATTTTTCGGAATTAAAATAAATAATTATAAGTATACCTTTCCGGCGGTAAAAGTACAATAATTTAAAAAGTTAGAAAAAAAAGGATGTACGTCAGGTTAAATAGGAAATGATAGATGAATAAGATAAAAAATAAATAAAAATACAAAAAAAATACAAAAGAATAGTTGTGATTTCGGATGTACAAATAAATTGCACATCGCATTGCCACATTCAGGGGCCTAAGTCTGCAATTTGACATTATTGATCAGACAATATGTTGATATTGAGGCACCATAACGAGAGTGTCAGAAATTTGGTATTCTCCTAAAATTTATTGATATGGCTATGGTGTCTCAGTGGTTTTTGTTGCATATCAAAATTCATTTTTTTTTGTCAAATAAACGTCAGAATACAGTTTCCATGACAACCATCTAAGTTTTATGGAGCCATTGAGTCAGCGGAGTAGTTGTCACTAAGCGAATACCAAAATGAAAGAAAAATGGCCATAATGTTGATATTAAAATACATTTGAGTAGCATTATCACAGCTTAATAGTTTAGACAATCAGGGCCCAGATGTCAAGCAGTAGAGTGTGACATTACTGTGTAACATTTGAACGGCAATGTTGTCAGATATACTACAAGGCATACGAGACCTAAGAACTAATGTTTCATGGTGAAGAGCACAGTGCGGGTCTGTCGGTAACAGATTTTACGTACTTTGAATATCGTGCTCTATCCAATTGTAAATAAAAAATAGTATGTTACATAGAGTAGAGTAGAAGTAGACGATAATAAAAAGATAAAAAAAAACGAAAAAAAAAATACAAAAGAGAAAAATTATAAAAAAAAATAAAACGCAAAAAAAATATATAAAATAGAAAACCAATAAAAAAAACGATAGAAAAAAAATGGTATATACGTCCTTAGGTTAAATAGGATATGTATGATAGATAGATAAGATAAAAAAGAAATAAAAATACAAAAAAAAAAAATATACAAAAATATTAACAGCACCACCTCTAAAATAATGTAATGTAGGAAGTTTTATAGAAATTAGGATACAGAAAAATGATACAGTAGATACATCATACACCGTACCAACGTTTAGTAAATAAAGTTTATAGGTTTTAAGATTTAAATAAACATGTGAATATTATAGACAAAAAATGTAAGAAATCAGAAAAAAAAAAACAAAAAAAAGGAAAATGATAAAAAATCTTTATGCTCTTTTGTAATTTAGGTAATTAGCGAGTAGAAGTAGAATTTGTAAAAAGAAAGAATTAAAAAAAGAAAAAAAAATGAGATTGCCTATCCGCCCTAAGATTAAATATATAAGAAAAAAAAAAGAATAAAAAAATATACAAAATGAATAAATTCACAAAAATAATAATATAGTATTTTAAATACCTATAATGCACGTATATAGTTTTATGGAAATTAGGTTAGGGAAAGATACCACCATACACCATACCAACCATTAGTATAAAGTTAATAAGTTTTTAGATAAAAATGAACATAAAATAATAATGTGACGTGTTTATAAGATTGAAGTAGACAAGTTAGATTAGATTATTTATTAATGTAAATAATAAAAATGAAAAAAAAAATATAAAAAAAATGCTGTTTTGGGCTTTAGTAGAAATAGTGTCTTTATTAGAGACACTTACTAATAGTTATTAGAAGACAGTAATCTTTAGTTTAGTAAAGAGTAGGTTTAAAGAATCATTTAACAAAATAGCTTAGATAAAAAAATGTTTGTCTCGGTCTGGGTGTGTGTGTGAATGAGTGTGTGCGTAGTTTCTGATACCCTAGATACAAGTCACGAACTTAGTTAGGGGTCAGTTACTATATATGATTATGTTATGTTATAAGAGTGGTGTAGTTAAACTAGAAATGTGCACGTACTTATAAAGTAAATAATAATAATTCATATTATATTACGTATATTGGATAGTTTTGTAAACTGTAAATTAAAAAATAATGAGGATCACAGAGGGTACTTAGATTTAGAGGAATCATTGGTATCCGTTAGTAATAATTTATGTATACGAATATCAACGACGTAAGTCACATAGAATGAAGGTTGTATTCTATGTGACGTTTTATGGGGGTCGTTTAAACCATAACATTAAGTGGAAATAAAAATATTTTTTAAGTGTAGTTATACAGAAGTAGAAGTATATAGTAAAAAAAAATCAAAGCCCTAGGCGCAAATACTGGTAGTTAGAGTTATTAGGATTTATATAAGTGAAGGTAGTAGTTAGTGGAATATGACTAAAGAAATGGATATAGTTGAACCATAGTAGATAATTATTTATTAAGATTTTAGAACTCTGGAATAGAATTTAAGGATTATATAGGAAAAAAGTTGGATAAAAGAATACATGATACATGTATTGTTTCTGCGGGATATTTATTAGTACAATTAGTTTATAGTAATGTATGTATAAAGTACTCTGTAGTTAGAAGTAGGGACACCCTATAAGGAAAAAGAAATAAAAAAATATAAAAAAAATAGTAGTAGGCAATGACGAATAGAGATTGTGGTAGAAATAAAGTTATTTTTAACAAAATTAGTACTAAAAGAACGAAAAAAAAATAAAAAAAAAATACAAAAAAAGTAGTACTTAGAAGAGTTAGAAGTAAAGAAAGAAAAATATAAAAAATAAGAAGTAATTAGAAGAGTTAGAAGTAGAGAAAGAAAAAAAATAAAAATTAAAAAAATAAGTAGTAATTAGAAGAGTTAGAAGTAGAGAAAGAAAAAAAATACAAAAAAAGCAGTACTTAGAAGAGTTAGAAGTAAAGAAAGAAAAATATAAAAAATAAGAAGTAATTAGAAGAGTTAGAAGTAGACAAAGAAAAAAAATAAAAATTCAAAAAATAAGTAGTCATTAGAAGAGTTAGAAGTAGAGAAAGAAAAAAAATAAAAATTCAAAAAATAAGTAGTCATTAGAAGAGTTAGAAGTAGAGAAAGAAAAAAAATAAAAATTCAAAAAATAAGTAGTCATTAGAAGAGTTAGAAGTAGATAAAGTTGACCAAAAAAGGTTCAGTACTTAGAAGTAGAGACAGCAAATATAAGAAGATAAGTAGAGATAGGACAAAAATATATGTAAATGTAATTAAGAAAATTCAAAAGTTAAGTATCAGATCATAGCTTATAAGGGTTGATTAAGATTAGTTAAATAAGTACGTAGATTTAAGTAAATAAAATATGGAATGTTTACAAACTAAGGGCTCGATAGATTAACTTAAAAATTACACAAAGTACAACATGGGTTAAACTCTAAGTGAGATAATAATAATAGTAGAAGTGCACTTTGGTGCTCGGAGAGTGAGAGGCGTTGCGTAAGTGGTGAGTTGGCTTAGCATGAAGCTGGACCCTCGGGCTCAGTGGATCGCGGTTTAAAACCCAGGGCGTCTGCTCCACTCTCAAAGCCGCTCGTTTCATGTTGCCCCCTTGTTGCGTCTCGAGCGACTTGTTTGGGGAGCCCAGTTATAGAGCTGGCAAGTCTCCATCCGCCACTTCGTACATGTTTATAGCATTGTATCGGCGGGTGTCATAGTCCCCATAGTTCCCCAATATCCAGTCCATTAAACATCCCATTCCCATAACCCAGTCGTAGTTTTCCATATATTTGCAATAGTCCCAGCAGAACCGGGGACTGTCCTTGGATGCATTTTATAGTGTTATACAGGGATAGTCGCCGGATTGTGCATCCTTTACACAAGATTAAATATGTCAAAGGGCTTCCGTGTGTTGGCTTTGGCCCCATACTAGCCTTCCAAAAGACCGGGACTCCTTAATAGTCCCGTGAATAGAAAAGACATAGTAGAAGTAGTACATAGAAGTAGAGACAGTAGAAAAAAGAAATAATAAAATACAAAAAAATAATAGTCGTAGTACTTAGAAGTAGAGATAGAAGAAAAAAGAAATAAAAATACAAAAAAATAATAGCTGTAGTAATTAGAAGTAGAGATAGAAGGAAAAAAATAAATGAAAATACAAAAAATAATAGTCGTAGTACTTAGAAGTAGAGATAGAAGAAAAAAAAAAAATACAAAAAATAATAGCTGTGGTAATTGAAAGTAGAGACAGTAGGAAAAAAGAAATAAAAATACGAAAAAAATAACTGTCTGATATCGGAAGTCCATAAGAAGATTGTAGTAGTATTTAGAAGTAGAGACAGTAGGAAAAAGAAATAAAAAAGTCCAAAAAAATAATAGCTGTAGTAATTAGAAGTAGAGACAGTAGGAAAAGAGAAGAATTATGTAAATATAGAAAAGAGAGGAATAGATTGGGTCCACAAATAATAATTTATTTAACGATAATTGTATTATAACAGTGTGCGACTAAAAGGAATGGAATTTAAATACGTAAAAAATGAAAAAAAAAAAAAAAAACATAGCCCTATGCGCAATATACTGGTAGTTAGAGTTATTAGGATTTATAATAGTGAAGGTAGTCGTGGGAAAAAAAAATACAAAAAAAGAAGTAGTACTTAGAAGAGTTAGAAGTAGAGAAAGAAAAAATAAAAATACAAAAAGAAGTTGAAAACTTGGAAGTAGAGAACGACCAAATATTAAAAGCAAAAAAGGAGTAGTACTTAGAAGTAGAGAACGAAAAAAATTAAAATGCAAAAACGAAGTAGCCCTTAGAATAAGAGATCGAAAAAAATATACAAAAGAGAAGTAGAGCTTAAAAATGAAGAACGAAAAAAATTTACAAAAGAGAAGTAGAACTTGGAAGTAGAGAACGGAAAAAAAGTAAAAATACAAATAAGAGGTAGAACATAGAAGAATCAGAAGTAGAGAGAGAACAAAATAAAAATACGAAAAAGAAGTAGTACTTAGAAGAGTTAGAAGTAGAGAAAGAAACAATAAAAATACAAAAAAGATGTAGAACATAGAAGAATTAGAAGTAGAGAGAGAAAAAAATACAAAAAAGAAGAAGTACTTAGAAATAGAGAACGACAAAAATATACAAAAGAGAAGTAGAGAAAAAAATAGTTTAAATATAGCAAGAAGCAGTAGGTACTTAAAAGTAGAGAAAGAAAAAAATAAAAATACAAAAAAGAAGTAGTACGAAGAAGAGTTAGAAGTAGAGAAAGAAAAAATAAAAACACAAAAAAGAAGTAGAACGAAAAAAAAATTAGTTGTTTGTACTTAGAAGTAGAGATAGTTGGCCGAATAAGAAATAAAATATCTCAAGTTAAATAGGAATACAAACTCAAGTCAATAAAATATGGAATGTTTGTTAAGCTAAGGGCTCAATAAATTAACTTATAAATTAGACAAAGTACAACATGGGTTGTACTATAAGTGAGATAAAATAATTGTAGAAGTAGTACTTAGAAGTAGAGACAGTAGAAAAAAATAATTCCTGTTGTACTTCAAAGTAAAAATAAGAGGAAAAAGAAATAAAAAAATACAAAAAAATAATAGCTGTAGTACTTAGAAGTAGAGATAGAAGAAAAAATAAGAATTATGTAAATATAAAAAAGAAAGAGGAAGAATTATGTCCACAAAGTAAGTGAAATTTATTGAACGATAAGTGTATTATAACAGTGAACGACTAAAAGGAATAGAATTTAATACGTATAACTTTGAAATTCTTAGCATAGTAGTAGGTGTAAAGGAAGTGAAATGTAAATATAATCACTAAAACGCTTGTAATACAACATGTATGAATAGACGTACAGAAAGACAATTGTGGGATCTAAATATAGGAATAGAAATATAAACTTAAGTCTATAAAATATGGAATGTTTACAGACTAAGGGCTCGATAAATTAACTTATAAATTACACAAAATAGTAGAAGTAGTAGAAGTAGAGAAAGAAGAAAAAAAAATACGAAAAAAAAATAACTGTCTGATATCGGAAGTCCATAAGAAGATTGCAGTAGTACTTAGAAGTAGAGACAGTAGGAAAAAAGAAATAAAAATACGAAAAAAATAACTGTCTGATATCGGAAGTCCATAAGAAGATTGCAGTAGTACTTAGAAGTAGAGACAGTAGGAAAAGAGAAATAAAAATACGAAAAAAATAACTGTCTGATATCGGAAGTCCATAAGAAGATTGCAGTAGTACTTAGAAGTAGAGACAGTAGGAAAAAAGAAATAAAAATACGAAAAAAATAACTGTCTGATATCGGAAGTCCATAAGAAGATTGCAGTAGTACTAAGAAGTAGAGACAGTAGGAAAAAAGAAATAAAAATACGAAAAAAATAACTGTCTGATATCGGAAGTCCATAAGAAGATTGCAGTAGTACTTAGAAGTAGAGACAGTAGGAAAAAAGAAATAAAAATACGAAAAAAATAACTGTCTGATATCGGAAGTCCATAAGAAGATTGCAGTAGTACTTAGAAGTAGAGACAGTAGGAAAAGAGAAAACAATATATATCTGTACAGTACTTAATAGTAGGAAAAAAATAAAAATATACAAAAAAAGTAGTATTTAGAAGTAGAGACAGTAGGAAAAAAAAATATAAATACAAAAAAATAATAGCATTAGTACTAAGAAGTAAAGACAGTAGGAAAATATAAATAAAAAAACAAAAGCAGTAGTTCTTAGAAGTAGAAGCGTTAGATAAGAAAAAAACTATGACAAAATGAAGAAAAAAAAATGTATATAGCCAAGTCGCGGCCCCATGGAGTCTCATGATACGTAAAATTATGTAAATATAGAAAAGAGAGAGAAAAATTGGGTTCAAAAAGGATAGCATTTAAACATAATTTAAATAAATAAATAAAATGTTTATTTAAACTTAAGTCTATAAAATATGGAATGTTTACAGACTAAGGGCTCGATAAATGAACTTATAAATTACACAAAATAGTGGAAGTAGTACTTAGAAGTAGAGACAGTAGGACAAAATATATAAAAAAATATAGCTGTAGTATTTAGTAGAAGAAAAAAATAAAAATATACAAAAAAAGTGGAACTTAGAAGTAGAGACAATAGGAAAAAAATAAAAAAAATACGAAAAAAAATAACTGTCTGATATCGGAAGTCCATAAGAAGATTGCAGTAGTACTTAGAAGTAGAGACAGTAGGAAAAAAAAAATAAAAAAAATATAGCTGTAGCACTTAGTAGTAGAGATAGAAGAAAAAAATAATAAAAAAAAAACAAAAAAATAAAAGCTGTAGTAGCTTAGAAGTAGCGACAGTAGGAAAAGAAATAAAAAAATATATGTATATAGCCAAGTTGCGGCCCCATATGGTCTCATGTTACGTAATTATGTAAATATAGAAAAGAGGAGAAAAATTGGGTCCAAAAAGGATAGCATTTAAGTTCATAATAACGATAATTGTATTATAACAGTGTACGACTAAAAGAAATGGAATTTAATACTTTTAACTTTGAAAGTCTTAGCGTAGTAGTAGGTGTAAAGAAAGTGAAATGTAAAAATAATCGCTAAAACGTTTGTAATACAACATGTACATATGTATAGACATACGGAAAGACAATTGTGAGATCTAAATATAGGAATAAAAGTATATGTGTACAAAAAAAGAAAAAGAAATGAAATTTGCTTTAATAAACTATTTTTTTGTCTAATTATGGCATCCCCGAGAAATAGTGATCGCTCAGATGATAATTTAGAAATACGTTAGACCACATGCTTTACAAAAAAATGTTTCTAGAACTATTCATGGGGCTATAAATTTTCTTCAATATGTATTATTACGGGCCCGTGACTCAGTTATGATTTATTGCCAATTTCGTGACACCAACGCGCGGGTGTCTAGTAAAACTGCGTCCGCGCAACTTGCAATCCCCATAACGTTATTTTATTTGCAGCCTTACCGAACTTTCGCGAGCGTATAATGTTTACGCTCAATATAAGTGATTTTAGATTTTAATTAAAAATTAACGCTGCAAAAGCAAAATGGAATTGGGTAGGTTACGTTGTAGGATAGATTCGAATAAATGGTCTTCTAATGGAGGATGAACCTTGATAAATTTTACACAAATTGAAAAGAACTTTTGTGGATTACTGGTGACAGGGAAAGACGAAGTAGTGAGATGATATAAGTAGGTAAATAAAAAGAGAAAAAACTTAAAAAAAAAATGACAGCATGAGATACTAGTCAAGTTCATTGAGACTAAGCGAATTTGCAAATAAGGCGTAATTGTAGTAAATCAGTTTTTATGACTTGGTGCTTGTCTGAGATCATGCCACCTAGATACTAATACTAGTCATTTGGTGTAGTTATCGTATGTTTATTAGAAACGTGTTCATTTTTGTACAGGGCCGGGTCCATTTTCTCCCTTATAGAGTAAGATCTCTCTATTATTGAGACGGTGCTTTAATGTATTTCTTGATAAGTTATAATAATTAGAATAAACCAGGCCGCACACCGAAGACGCATTTGCTTCACGACAAATATATGAATGCTGAAAATTGTTGCTTGAACACATTTGCTGTCTAAAAGCATATGTTGTTTCGGTGTGCGGCCGGGCTCGACAGTCGAGTATCAGGATCACGGAGCTTAAAATGGTATAAACTTAATAATTCTCATGATGAATAAGTTAAGTCAATAAAACATGGAATGATTACAATTAAGGAGTCAATAGATTAACTTAAAAATTACAGTTATAGTAATAGGCTATGTAACAAGAAGTAGATTATATGAAATAACAAGTAGACGTATGATAAAATGTATCATTAATTAGTAATTTAATTAAGGAAAAGAAACGAAATCAGTCGTAAAAATTAAACCCATAAAATAAATTAAAAAACCTTTCATGGGTAGCATAAATAAATACAATTCCAGCTGTATAACTACGCCCGCAGGGCAGCTTGTGGTCAGCTGTTGGTGAGCGACGACACCACGGACCCGAGTCTACCAAATTTGTCGTCAATCAGATCCTCGGATCCACCCTGGCTTGCCTTAATTGGCCGTCCAGGAAGAACTCATATCTAATATGCTGCTAACATTGTGCTAAAATCACTTAGCGAGACACGTATTGTTTTTGTCATCATTGGCTTTTTTAACCACTGAGATGAAAGCCAACGCATCAATACAACATACACATTTATCTGTGGCGTAATAACTGCCGAAATACTTACTTACTAAAATGATGCGCGTCGATATCGATACGTTTCAACACATCAATTATCGCGAATTATAGCACACTCAAAGGGCAACACCGCAAGAAGCTTATAAAAAGGCGTCTTAAACGGTGTCTCGCAGCATTATAAGTAATTTGACGACAAATTTGTTCACCCATTCAATACCCCCCTCATTGAGTTAATATTTTTGTTATGTTAGAAACGTTAGGGTATTATGGGATGACCACCGCTTGCCTAGATTTTTTTATATTTTTTTGTTTGGGCAAGTGTTTATTTTATTTACAGGATCCAAATATCTGCGCTCACACAGTGAGTTCAGCCATACGCCTTACTGGTCTGTATGGATACAGACCTTTCATTTGATAGCTCATCCTAATTGAAAATCGGCCCATTTTGCCCATTGTCCTTTATTAAGTTCTAAAATAAAAATTATTACCAAAAATCTACACTTAAAGTAACCAAGCATATCTAATATTCTAAAGATTTTCAACAAAGCCAAAAAATGATCGATAAGAGTTTGTAGGTAGCAGTATATACGAGTAGTACATTAGTAGTATATTAACATAGATAAGATAAGAAAACAAAAAAAAGAAAAATAAAAAAAAATATAAAAACGATAAAATTATAAAAAAATAATACAATAGGTAGTTATTAGGTACATAGTAGTTTCGGAGTCTATTAATTACAATCAAACAATCAAATCATTCCTCTTTATAATATTAGTTTAGATTTAACAGTATTAGGGTAAGATAACATTATTTCTTCTATTCTACTGGCGGTTCACCAAATGGCAATGACAGGATTGTGGCAATTCTTATTATATTCGTAAAAAGTTAATAACATCTCTGGGAGAATTGCTCAATTCTGTCATTAAGAGAATCATATTTCGTGTCTCATAATATGAAATACTATTTGATTGAGTGACTCATTTTAGATATATTTTAAAATTACATTTTAAGCCTTTTAATTAATAAGAACTTTTAGTCGTTAACGTAGGAATAGGCAAAAAATAAGAAAAAATGAAAAAAAAAAACTAAAAAAATCAAAAGCATAAAAAATAGCTAATCAATAAGAGCTTTTAGGCGTTAACGTAGAAATATGCAAAAAAAGAAAAATGTAAAAAAAAAACATAAAAAATCAAAATCATAAAAAAGTATCTGATAATTAATAAGAGCTTTTAGTCGCTAACGTAGAAATAGGGAAAAAATAAAAAAAAAATGAAAAAAAATATATCAAAATCATAAAAATGCAGCTGATAAAATCAATAGGAGTCGTTAACGTAGAAATAGGGAAAAGGAGAAAAAATGAAAAAAAAAAAATTAGAAAATATATCACAAAATCGTGAAAAGTTAGTTATTAGTTCAAAATCTCTAGTCATTAGTTTTATAATACGCGCTTAAAGCTTCATTGTAGAATTACGACTAAAAATAATCTAAAGATAGTCTATAATGTAGAAATAGGCAAAAAATAAGAAAAAATGAATAAAAAAAACAAAAAAATAAAAAAAAATCATTAAAAAATTGCTGATAGTCATTAAGAGTTTTTAGTCATTAACGTAGAAATAGGTAAAAAAAAGAAAAAATGTAAAAAAAACAAAAAAAACACAAAATCGTAAAAAAATATTAGTACTTAATTGAAATTGTCTTCAAAACTAAGAATTACTTCTAATATAATTAGATTTACGACCAAAAAATGATCTCAAAATAGTATTTCAAAGCGAAGCTGCTTCTAGATATAAGGTACCTCGTCATAAATAGGAAACGTCAGGTAAGCCGTTTATTACAACACGAACTTAAAGATCGTAGAATTAGGAAATAAAAAGACAAGTTTTAACATTTAAATATAAGATGTTTCAAAGAAACAAAAAAAAAAAACAAAAAATACAAAAAAATCTTTCCATTTAAGAGGCATGTCAACTCCATATTTCTGAAAATATGATTTTATATCCCACCCATGTTTTTTGTTTCACACACAAACAAACTAACCAAATATGATATTGATTTCTTTAATAAAAACTAGACATTGTATTTATAACTAAACATTGAATTTAACATGTTTTTTTTAACAAGCGAAACAAATTCTAAATTAGTTTAAGGTTAATTAGAACAATAGTTAAGGATTTGAGGACTGTTAAATATAATTTAATTATTTAATACATTCATTATGTGGTAGCAACGCATTGTCACATTCAGACGTCAAACAGTAGTGTGTAACATTACTGTGTAACATTTGAACTGTTGTCAGATATACTACTGGGCATACGAGACTTAAGAACTAATGTCTCGCCTCTATACCACATACATACATACGTTAGCCGGTCAATAACTGATAGCACTTGCAAAAAATTAGTTATTTATTTTCATTATCTACTTAATTAAAAACAAAGCAGTCCATACAAGTACAAGAAAGTCCATACAAGTACAAGAAAGTCCATACAAGTACAACAAAGTCCATACAAGTACAATAAAATTATAAGGTTATCCTTTATGTTCGCAATAAAAAAATCCATCTCAAAAATCAAAATTTAAATAAAATTAGAATACAAAATATTAAACGTCAAATCGCTGTGGTGGCAAGCAGGTAAATGGCCCATTAATTAATTATGTAAGATTTTTTTACTTAAATATAAGAAAGAGGACACAGGTAGTTAGAAAAGGGTGGCATACTAGTCATAGTGTAATTCATTTAGTTTTAAGTGTATTTTAAATATTTGACCGTTACCAGTACGTATATTTATTATTTCATGAAAGCCATTACAGAATGCAGTTTTTCAAAATTTCGTCATAAAATGCTTTTTAATTAACCTCAGATGTGAAATGAAATGTTTTCCCTATATAACCAAGCAAGCTATTTCATTGCGTGGTGATTTGGAGGAGCCCACTCCCTTCCATCCCCCCTCTTCCCCCTACGTCCTAGTGGTAGAGCATAACTGTGTTATCACAGAATTCGGCTCGTCCGGGGCAGTACCACACTCTCACAGAATATCGGCGTGAAGCGGTAGTCACTACTGCGTTTCGTACGGTGAGTGAGAGGGCCGGATCCCACACCCTTCCATCCCCCCTCTTCCCCCTATGTCCTAGTGGTGGAGCCTAACTGTGTTATCACAGTTCGAATTCGGCTCGTCCGGGGCAGTACCACACTCTCACAGAATATCGGCGTGAAGCGGTAGTCACTACTGTGTTTCGTACGGTGAGTGAGAGGGCCGGATCCCACACCCTTCCATCCCCCCTCTTCCCCCTCCCTCCTACTTTTTCTAATATCCAGTTGTTTTTAAAAGCCAGCAACACATTTGTCACTATTCCACGTTGCAGGTTTCCATGGGCGACGGTAGTCACTTACCATCAGGTGACCTGTCTGCTCGTTTGCCCCCTATATTTTAAATCTAGATGACCCAACTTTCGTTTTTTAATACCATACATAGTATTCATCTTAAAACTTCTTATCTACCAAACTTCTTTATTTTCTTATGTTAGGCCATAGTCTTCAAAAGAACAACCTCATCTACACACATCAAAAGTGTCTAGGGATCAACATATATTTTTGCAATAACTTTTCTCCTGATTGATATTAATTAAAATTTTCTTTAAGGATTCATCAAATAAAGTGTTTTCGTTTGTCACAGTAACGATAAACCAAGTCACCTTTGCATTAATAAAGAAATTTGCCATTTTCCTAATAAAGGGATTTTTGACATTTGAACCACTAACATTAAAGTTCGAAAAAAAGACTGAAATAACAGTTTTCTTTAAAATTTTATTGGGTAACTTAAACAATTAATAATCCGTGTTTCTACCGCGAACACTAACAACACAAGAACATCGGTTTGGCATACTCAAAATGAGTTCATCCAAATCACGCTGTGGAATGGCCGCCCATGTTCGTTGCAACAACAAAAAAAGGTCTTCTTGCGACTGGATACCCTCCATATTCGGCAGAGCTCTTCTCTGTAGCATATCCCATGCATGCTCAATCGGGTTCAAGTCTGGCGACTGAGCAGGCCAGGGCAGGACATTGATGTTAGCTGCGGCGAGAGTCTGTCTTACAACTCTTGCGGTGTGCGGTCGTGCATTATCATGCATTAACTGAAATAAGGGACCGATTTGCACTTGTAGAGGAACGATGACGTCTGATACAATCGTCTCAGCATAAATTTGAGCGTTGAGGTTGCCTCTGATCCAAATCAACTCAGTTCTTCCGCCGATCCAAATACCCGCCCATACCATGATGGTTCCACCACTATAAGGATGGACTTCCTGGCAGGATTTTAATCGCTGTTGGCGTCCAGGGGTTCTCCAGTGTCGTATACGTCTTGTATCCGGTCTCATACCAAAACGAGACTCATCAGAAAAGCACACGAAACGCCATTGTTCTTCTGCCCAATTTCTGTGTTCAAGAGCCCATTGATATCGAATCCTACGATTGTGCATTGCTATAGGTGGTACCCGTAGCGGTCTTCGGGAATGAAGGTTCACTTCATGCAAGCGGTTTCTGACTGTTTGGTCGCTAATTAAGTTCCCTGAAGAGTGATGAAGCCGCACGGCTAACATCATGGCGGTTATTGTTGGAGCTCTTCGAGTTAAGATTTGAATGTATCGGTCTTGTCTCCGTGTGGTGCAGCGATACCGTCCTCCATGGCGCTCAGCCACGGTACCAGTGCTTCGGTAACGTGTCCAAAGTCGACTGATAACACTCTGACTTGTATTCAGAGCTAAAGCCACAGTACGTTGCCGGGAACCAGCTTCTATCATTCCCACGGCTCTGAGCATTTCTTCCCTGCTTAAATGACGTCGCCGCTCCATAATAACGTTGGTTTTAATCAGTAGTAGGGAAACAGTAGCACTAATAATGTCTTCAATGCGTTGTATGTTTTTATAGGGAAAATATTGACAGCTGATTTTCATCTTTTACTCGAATTTGATTCACAGTTCCTGATTCAAATTATGAAATGCACCAAAAAGGATCCATATAAATTTATAAAATCATAAATTTATTACAAAGCCACATCTCAATCTCAAGAAATCCGCATAAAAATGCTTGATCCCTAGACACTTTTGATGTGTGTATATTCAGTCGCAAATCATTACAAGTTTCCCGAAATAGACGTAATAAATAATATTCATGTTTTAAGTAGAATTTGTTGACGAAGTAGAATTTGTTTGTTTGAACGCGCTAATCTCAGAAATTACTGATTTGACAGGCACAGCTAGTTTCAGCTTCATAATATTGGAAAGTGGGTCATAATATTGGAAGATTTATTTTTATTTAATTATGATATAACTGCAGTCTGTAATGAGTTTTTATTATATATTTATCTATTCAGATTGTATGTATTTATAAATATAGAGTAATAAGTATATATTTTTTGGTTACGGAAAAATAATGTGAGAATAAAAATATGAAGTTCATTTTAACGGCTTATTTTATGTCAAATAATTTTGGACAATGAGAAGTTTACGCTTATAGTTAGATAGGATAAAATTGTAAAAGGCAAATTCGGGAAAAAGTTCAATTATAGTTTGTTAAGTATAAAATATAAAAAAAAAAGGGTATATCTATATAATAGAGTAGAGTTAGGAATAGTTAAAATGCACAATATGGCTCTTTTGCATAAATACAAACACTTTTATAATAAAATTTAAAATGTAAAAAAAAGCATCTCTGTAAATATTGACCAGCTAGATGTAGATAATGGCAGACAGGGACTTAGTAGTTGCTACAAAGGGAATACACAATTTGGTATTTGAAGCTACATCTATTAATCCAAATAATTAATTTGATTAAAATAAATGTTTTAAAATTCACATAATAATCAAAAATAAACCATACATAGTGTCCAACACAACCACTGGAATATTTTACAAAAAGTTTCAAAGTGGACAGACCAAACCGCTAAAAATACAATACAAACAGACAACTCGAAGATTTCCACATTTTCTTTCAAACATACTATATTTTGACCACTACAAACAACAAACGTTTCGGCAAATTATTCTCATTGGAAAAATCATGAAAACCATATTTTTTTTCATCAATAAGATTAGAAAATACCATAAAACGTTTTTTTATTGACTGAGCCGCGTGGGAACCGGCTTTAGAATAGTCCCAACCCTCCCTCCAGCGTGGGTGTCGTACGAGGCGACTAAGCTGTCAAAGTGTATAAAATATTAACACTTCTGTCCATGAAAGTGTAGGTTATGCAAGGTGATATAATCCCCTAATACCGTAACCTACACAACCATGTACATTTTTAATTTACGTTCATTTCATTTCAATTAATAGCAGTAATTTCAAATACCAATTCTCTTTTGCTTTTTAGGATTCGCTTTAACAGGTTTTAGCTTGTAAATAGGCTTCTGATTCAAATTAAAATCGCTTAGAGACTTTGGAAACATAACTAGCTTATTATTTCAATCTGTTTCTTCAATTAGTAGCAAAGCTAGGAGTTTTGATTGCGTGACTTTTGACAATGTTCATTCCATTCCACAAACCACTTACAGCATACACTCTCCAACTAAATGTATGCGTAAAAACCACGTCGATTGATCATTAATGCGCGGTACAAACCCATTCCCAGTCATTATTAATATCATCAAAAGGTACAAGCACAACTATAATTCCTGAAAATTTTGCTCAAATTCCAACTATCCCTCTCTTAGGCTGTGCTTCCATAGAATGTAGGAACCTTAATGGCAGTAAAAATATAATGTTTAACAATGTTTGAGCTGCGATCAAATACAGCTGTCCTCTCTATCTGTACGCGTCTTTCAATAATGTGTCTGGCCGTATAGAATGTGTCTGGCCACATATAATGTGCCACGTTCTATACGGCTAGTGACATCATTAAAACACGCGTGCAGAAGGAGGGCCGGTTTTACTAATCCACCTATTTTCTCTTTCACTTACACGTAATTTTTACTGGTAATGTAAGAGAAAAGTCATGGCAAAGAAACATTGTTAGGCATTACTATTATAGAAAAGTAGTTCACAATGGGTCTAATCTAGCTTTAAATAATGTACATTCGATTTAGTCGCGCATACTGGTACTAGACTATTCTAGATCACTTCATTAGCCATGGTAAAATTCCATTCATAGTCACTTGTAGTTCGAAACTAGAACCTGCGCAGCTTCATTGGTTAGGAGGGTGTGTGGTTACTGTTTCTGCGTTGACAACAACATCTTGTTCTAGTTTTTTGACAGAACTATATTAGTGACTTGCGTGGGACCACTCATGTTTTCATTCGCTGCATCAAACTCAAAAATCTAGGCTGTGAATATAATACAAACGTAAGAGTCTTCGTAAGTAAACTATGGCCAAATTGTAGTGCTTAACATAACCTGTCTTAATCATAGCCCCTAATATAATTTGGTATGTAAATAGGTACTCATTTTTTTTCAAATAGTATATTAATACTCCCACAAAAAAGTTACATCGATTTACATCGATTAGGAAAAAACCGAGCTTACACTAAATAAATGATTATATCAACGGACTAAGTTTACTAATATTTTCACATTAAGCCAGACACAACTTCATTGAAGCGGCGGCGGTAAGCCAAGCGGAGATCTGAGAATCAATAGAATTTCTTTAATTTTAAAATATTTGAATAAATAAATTTTATTGGTTATTTTCATACATCTTCGCCTCAGTAAAGTCCGTTTTAATTTACATTACCACAAAACGGTATTGTTTTTTTTGCAGTGTAGACAATAATAGTTCTTTTTTCCAATTGTTTAACATATAAAATAGATAACAATAGTAATTTGACCAAATAAGCCCCTATCACAGCATAGTTTCTAAAAAATCGTACGTTTCTTTGCTTAAATTCGCCCAAATTTCGTTCTGTGGTCGCGTAAATTAAGCATTCGTCACTCAAATTCTGACCAATACTCTCAAATTATAGTCAATCACAATTCTAGTCAGTTAATAAATGTTTTAAAACCTATTTAAAATGTTCCACACACAGAGAGCTTTTAAAATTGGATTCAGATTATATGTATGTTCAGTTAAATAGAAGCTTGTTAGTTCACAACCCCTTTTTGTTTTTCCCACAAATCCTGTTTTAAGACCAACAACTTTACAAGTCACTATTAAAGTGACCTATAGTGGTAGAGCCTAACTGTGTTATCACAGTTCGAATTCGGCTCGTCCGGGGCAGTACCACACTCTCACAGAATATCGGCGTGAAGCGGTAGTCACTACTGCGTTTCGTACGGTGAGTGAGAGGGCCGGATCCCACACCCTTCCATCTCCCATTCTTTCTTCTTATTTTCTTCTTGCAGGATTCCAAACAATATCGGTATATTTTTCAATACTCAAAATCACCTTTAACCTCCCATTTTATTGCGCTCTGTGTGCGGTGCACGTTACTTTGGAATTTGTTTAGTTTCTTTGCAGTTAAGGCGCATAACGCTTTGTTTTGCCACAGTCTTACTACTTCGCTTAAGTAAACTGTGTATATATATTCAATGCTAAATCATATGTTGCTGTGATAGATATTAGGAGAATAAAAAAACATTAGCGGTTATTGAAGAGAAGGTACCAACATGGAATAGACTGTTAGATTGGCTTTAACTTTTAGCTTGTAATAATTTGTTGATCTCAACTAACCAACTATTCAACTAGTCACGTAATTTAAAGGGTATTTAGTGGTAACTTTAGAATTCTACTCGTCTAAAAGGCTTCCGATTTCTCTAGTCATTTTGTAAGTAGAAGCATTTATAAAATGCGATAGGATACTTTTTGTTAATATGTAGTGTCGTTTGTTTGTGATAACGGGTTAAGTGATTGAATTATGGGTTTATATATAGCAGGCAGCGTATTTATTACTTTTTTGTCCGCAAAAGTACATTTGTAAGGTCCAAAAAAAAATCTTTTATTTCATATGTTATGTCTGGCAAAAACTAAAAAAATCATAGTGTTAATAACAGTTACCTCTTAAATATTTTATTCCTGGCAAAGTTCATTAGGATTATGTCTGGCACAATTTTCTTTCACATTAGTTTCCACTGATATTTAGCCCGTTGTATGGACAAATATTGAAGTTTTTCGTGTAAATAGTTCTTACTGAATGGTACATTCTATACTACGTACTCATAGGGGAACAAGTAGACAAGTCGCTTATATTAATGTAAAGTAAAATAATCGTAGGGCAAATTTTTAAAACAGATTTCTCAAACGATGTCTTCAACATTTATTTAAGGTTTCGAGTCTCTACTTTTCTTAGTTATTCATAAATTAATTTATTTTTAATGACAGTATTAATAGTGTAGTAATTATAATTTTGTGTACGGTTCAGACGATCATCTATATTCTAACAACATATTGACCACCTTGTGTAAAGTCATGTCTTCAATTGTTAACATTTGTCCAAGTTCTGTTTCTGTCAGTGTCAACTGACAGTTTTAGAGCATTGGCATGTTTCAGTAACACTCGAAACATATTTGGGAATATTTCTGAAAATGTTTCAGTACAGTCGTAATTAAATTAACATGTAATGAAACGTGAATGTTTATTATTTAATGCATATCTGTACACAAGCGTACTTTTAAAAGATTGTCAGGACTGCTTTTAGGATTTCAAAAGTAGTACAAAAAGTAGTTATTTTTCTGAAAATTATGTTTTCTACGGTTCGAACGATCTATTGTATTCTAACATCTTAATGATCACCTTGTGTAAAGTCATGTCTTCAATTATTAACATTTGTCCAAGTTCTGTTTCTGTCAGTGTCGACTGACAGTTTCAGAACATAGACGTGTTTCAGTAACACTCGAAACATATTTGGGAACATTTCTGAAAATGTTTCAGTACAGTCGTAATAAAATTAACATCCAATGAAACGTGAATGTTGATAATTGAATGCATTTTTGTATACAAGCGTACTTTTAATAGATTGTCAGGACTGCTTTTTAGGATTTCAAAAGTAGGATAAAAAGTAGTTATTTATGAATATATATTTTTTCTACAGCTCCAACGATCTATTGTATTCTAACATCTTAATGACCACCTTGTGTAAAGTCATGTCTTCAATTGTTAACATTTGTTCAAGTTCTGTTTCTGTCAGTGTCAACTGACAGTTTCAGAACATTGGCGTGTTTCAGTAACACTCGAAACATATTTAGGAACATTTCTGAAAATGTTTCAGTACAGTCGTAATTAAATTTACATCTAATGACACGTGAATGTTGATAATTGAATGCATTTTTGTACACAAGCGTACTTTTAAAAGATTGTCAGGACTGCTTTTTAGGATTTTAAAAGTAGGAAAAACGTATTTATTTATGAACATTATTTAGCTTACGGTTCAGACGATCAGTTTTGTAATAACAACCTAATGACCACCTTGTGTAAAGTCTCGTTTTAAATTGTTAACATTTGTCATAGTTCTGCTAGTGTCATCTGACAGTTTCAGAACATCGGCATGTTTCAGTAACACTCGAAACATATTTGGAAACATTTCTGAAAATGAAATGTTTCGGGAAGATGTTTCAGTACAGTCGTAATTAAATTAACATCTAATGAAACGTGAATGTCACCAATTTAATGCATTTCTGTACACAAGCGTACTTTTAAAAGATTGTCAGAACTGCTTTTTAGGATTTCAAAAGTAGTTATTTTTCTGAAAATTATGTTTTCTACGGTTCGAACGATCTATTGTATTCTAACATCTTAATGATCACCTTGTGTAAAGTCATGTCTTCAATTATTAACATTTGTCCAAGTTCTGTTTCTGTCAGTGTCAACTGACAGTTTCAGAACATTGGCATGTTTCAGTAACACTCGAAACATATTTGGAAACATTTCTGAAAATGTTTCAGTACAGTCGTAACTAAATTGACATCTAATGAAACGTGAATGTTGATAATTGAATGCATTTTTGTACACAAGCGTACTTTTAAAAGATTGTCAGGACTGCTTTTAGGATTTCAAAAGTAGGATAAAAAGTAGTTATTTATGAATATATATTTTTTTTACAGTTCCAATGATCTATTGTATTCTAACATCTTAATGACCACCTTGTGTAAAGTAATGTCTTCAATTGTTAACATTTGTCCAAGTTCTGTTTCTGTCAGTGTCAACTGACAGTTTCGGAACATTGGTGTGTTTCAGTAACACTCGAAACATATTTGGGAACATTTCTGAAAATGTTTCAGTACAGTCGTAATTAAATTAAGATCTAATGAAACGTGAATGTTAATAATTGAATGCATTTTAGTACACAAGCGTACTTTTAAAAGATTGTCAGGACTGCTTTTTAGGATTTCAAAAGTAGGAAAAAAAAGAGTTATTTATGAACATTATTTAGCTTACGGTTCAGACGATCAGTTTTATAATAACAACCTAATGGCCACCTTGTGTAAAGTCTTGTTTTAAATTGTTAACATTTGTCATAGTTCTGCTAGTGTCAACTGACAGTTTCAGAACATCGGCATGTTTCAGTAACACTCGAAACATATTTGGAAACATTTCTGAAAATGTTTCAGTACAGTCGTAATTAAAATAACATCTAATGAAACGTAAATGTTAACATTTTAATGCATTTCTGTACACAAGCGTACTTTTAAAAGATTGTCAGGACCAATATTTCAAAATTACAATAGGAAATATACTAAAGAACATTGTTTGAGAAATCTGTTTAATAATATGCTTGTCGACAAGTGAAATTAGGGTCATAAATGATTGTAAGTGATGGTGCGATTTTTAGTGTAGTGACTCCACCTATCTAGTTAGAAACCAAAATGTCTTCACATCATGTAAATACAGGGATCAGATGTAATAAGACAGAAGTACACACTCGATATAATGTTCAAATATAAGTAGAAGTAGTTCAATTTCATTTTAGTATTAAACAAGGGCAAACACATTCCATAGGTATAAGAAGAAGTAAGTAGCAAAGGCTTTAAATAGATATAAGAAGCATTAAATGCGCTTTTAGGGTAATATACATAAGGGTTAGTTTCTGTTCATAAAAATTCCCATTTCAAGCGCTCATCAAGCAAAACAGTCCAAAAACTATGTCCAACAATTATTTTCCTATGTCCTAGTGGTAGAGCCTAACTGTTGTTATCACAGTTCGAATTCGGCTCGTCCGGGGCAGTACCACACTCTCACAGAATATCGGCGTGAAGCGGTAGTCACTACTGCGTTTCGTACGGTGAGTGAGAGGGCCGGAGCCCACACCCTTCCATCTTCCTCCTACCCCCCCCCCCTTCAATCCCCCCATTCCATTGTCCCTTCCATTCCGCCTTCTCTTTCTATGTCCTGTTTTTACTATAGGCCGGTATCACACTAGTAAAAGGAATACAGATAGGACGTTATAAGCTGGGAATAAGTGCAATCAGGGTGGCATATTAGTTATACTTGCCAAAACGGAGTCTAATTTTAGTCATTAATTACTTATAAGGACCGTTGAGAGGCAAAGTAGAATTTAGGTAGTTTAATAATTTTGTGGATTTGTATTAATAAATTGTAAATATGTACAAATAATGTAGAAAGTAGATGTTCGATTTAGGACGTATAATATAAGAAGTAAATAACTACCTAGTAGATTTAGGATATTTAGAAAAAAAAAACAAAAAAAAAATAACAAAAATAACTAAAATAAAAAAAAAACAAAAAAAATAATCAAAAACAGTAGACATTTGCTATTAATTAGTACTATTACGTGACCACTAATTTTCCCACCTATTAGTATTAAGCATTTAACTTTATTGAATAAGTATGTACATGCCGCCACTCACATAATTTTAAGGTAGTGTTTAAGTAGAAAAAAGAAAAAAATGACAAAAAAATTTAAATAAACGTTAGAAAAACAAAAAAAAAATAAAAATATTAAGAAAAAAAAACAGGTATGGCCATGGTCAATTAGCGTAGTGGTTAAATATAATTAATCTATTAATTTTTATTCATCTCTGAGCATAGAATCCCGTTTCGTAGTCGGATTCTCCACCCGCGGGCATAATTTCCCATAACATCTATAAATAATTACACAAACACTTTACTCCAATACAATAACTGTAGAGTAAGTAAATCGCTCACAGCGTAAAGCCATGCCACCTCTAGTAGCGGCAAAGCGGGCGGAGTTTCCGCGTGCTTTAAATTCAAAAATATAAAATAGTATTGTAAATAAAATAGTTTATTCACATTAATCATCACATTATCATTCATGTCCAACTCATTGAATTCATCACAGAAACAGATTAGAAGCTTACGGGTATTACTTTATACATACTATGTTTCATATTGCTCGAGTTGTAATATTATGTTTATAGCATTGCATTTAGGTAGGCAGTGGAGTGGTGCGGCGTGGGACGGGGTGTGTGAATGTAAACTAATATATGTAATTTGTTTATTGTCTTAAACAAAGAATTGTAATAGTTTACACTCACATAGCCCCGCAACTATCTACCTCAATGAAGTGTTAATCATCAAAGATAAATTATAATGACATCCAAATGTGACTTACTTTTAGTTTGTCTATTCTTAACAGTGCTTATTAAAGCAAATTGTTCAATCTTACCAATTAAAAAATCTGCAATTCAACGGGATAATGTAAATAACCACATGTTGTACCGACACTCCCTGACATTCCATTTAAGCGGAGCTCTTTTGACCAATAATACCTTTATTTTTGGATACTTTCAAATAAATCACCACCATATTGGTTGATTTCACCGCTCCGCTTTAAAGTGCATCACACACAGGGTGTGGAGGCGGATCGAAAAATTTCTAGCTTGAGAGATTACATACACAAACTCAAGCGGAGGTGGAGAACATATTAATGCCTCCCTTCCGTCCCGCCTCCACTCTCTGTGTGTGGTGCACTTAATGGAATGTCACCCAAATCATCACAAATACAAATTACCTCAATATTTTGATCAGATTTCCTAAACAATATTTTGAACTTTCGCGATTCGAATTCGGCATTTTTTATTTTATAATCGGATCAAAATATTGAGGTAATTTTCACTCATTACATGCATACTCAGACATCATCGATTTATTCTTTTGTTAATTGATCTACGAATTCGGATCGCGGAAGTTTCAGAAGGTATACACTTTTAAATATTACCTTTTATTATTATGTACTTATATGTATGTATGTATGTATGTATTATGATATATATTGAAATAAACGTATGTATGTATAGTTTATGTACTATATAATTATTTTAGAATTTTAAAAATATTTATTATAATCTGGATACTAGTCAACGCATTAATAGTATATATAAGACTTCCTTGTAAATATGTAAATAAGTGAATGAAAATGTGTACATGCTACATAGTTGCGGGTTTAAATTTAAGAAGTATGTGTGGTGTGATAAGAATGGATGAAATAGCGAGCGCGCGCGCGCGTCTGTGTGTGTGTGTGTGTGTGTGTGTGTGTGTGAGTGTGTGTGTGAGTGTGTGTGAGTGTGAGTGTGTGAGGGTGTGTGTGTAAGCGCAATGTGCATACGTGTGTGCGCAATGTGCATATGTGAGTGCGAGAGTGTGGTGTGAGGTGTCAGTACGTGTGTCTTGAAACGACAGATCAAGAATAAATAAACCGAGACCGCAATTACAAAATTAAAATAGGAAAACATGACGCCGAATTTCTTACAATTATTTTATCTATGGGTCAGACGATCGATGATATTCTAACATAATAATGACCACCTTGTGTAAAGTCATGTATTCAATTTTTAACATTTGTCACAGTTCTGGTCCTGTCAGTGTTGATCTGGCGGTGTTAGAACATTGGCACGTTTCAGTCACACTCGAAACATATTTGGAAACATTTCTGAAACGGAATGTTTCGAGATCATGTTTCAGTACAGTCGAAAACTTGTAATACGAAAACCTTATGAAACAAGAATGTTCACATTTTGATGCATTTCTATACACAAGCGTACTTTTATAAGATTGTCAAGACCGCTGCAAAATACAAAAATAGGATATAAAAACGTCCATCAAAGTAAAAATGAAATACTTGGTATGAACATGGTGAAGCGCAAGGGCGCCCCTAGTTTGTGCGTGCGTGTGTGCGTGTGTGTGTATGTGTGCGTTTGTGTATGTAGTATATGAGTAAAATAGGACTTAAATATAATTATGCTTTTTTATATTATTCAATAATTAGATAAGTCTAAACTTGAAAAAATAGTTTTAGATAATAAGCAACGCCGTACACACATATACTGTGACATTCCATTAAAGTGGAGTTCTTTGAACCAAAAATACCTTTATTTTAGGATAGTTTGAAATTAAACCAATAGTTACAGTTAGCCTGAAGTGTCCCACTCCTGGGCAAAGGCCTGTTACACCAACACCATTGGATAATACCACCCGCTTCGCTTTATAGCGCTTCACACACAGGAGGCGGAGGCGGATCGAAAAAATTCCGAGCTTGAGAGATTACACACACAAACTCAAGCGGCGACGGAGAACATACTCGTATTTACGCCTCGCTTCCGTCTCGCCTCCGCTCTCTGTGTGCGGTGTACTTAATGGAATGTCACCCTAAATCACAAATACAAATTACCTCAATATTTTGATCAGATTTCCTAAACAATATTTTAAACTTTCGCGATTTGAATTCGGCTATTTAATTTTCAATCTGATCAAAATATTGAGGTAATTTTCACTCATTGTATGCATTCAATAGTTTATTATTGGTTCACGAATGCGGATCGCGAAAGTTTTGTAAGGTATATACACTTTAAAACATACCTGAAGCTTAGTATACATTAATTTATAATCTGGTTACAAGTCAACGCATAAATATGTACATATAGGTAATTAGGGACTTGTTTGTAAATGTAAGTGAATGAAAATGCGGACATGTGACTGAGTTGCAAGTTTTAACGAGGATGGTGTGATCGTGTGACAAGAATGGATGAAATAGTGTGTGTGCGCGTGCTGACGTGTGTGTGTGTGTGTGTGTGTGTGCGTGCTGACGTGTGTGTGTGTGTCTGTGTGTGAGAGCGTAAGTGAGTGCAAGTGTGTGATGTGAGGTGTGTGCGTGAGTGTGTCTGTGAAACGTTAGATCTAGAATAAATAAACCGAGACCGCCATTATACAATTAAAATAGGAAAACAAGACGCCTACGGTTCAGACGATCGATGATATTCTAACATCATAATGACCACCTTGTGTAAAGTCATGTGTTCAATTTTTACATTTTGTCCGAGTTCTGCTTCTGTCAATGTCAATCTGGCAGTTTTAGAACATCAGCATGTTTCAGTCACACTCGAAACATATCCGGAAACATTTCTGAAACGAAATATTTCGAGATCATGTTTCAGTACAGTCAAAAACTTGTAATACGAAAACCTTATGAAACAAGAATGTTTACATTTTAATGCATTTCTATACACAAGCGTACTTTTATAAGATTGTCAAGACCGCTGCAAAATACAAAAATAGGATATAAAAACGTCCATCAAAGTAAAAATGAAATATTTAGTATGAATATGGTGAAGCGCGAGGGCGCACCTTGTTTGTGCGTGTGCGCGCGCACGCGTTTGTGTGTGTGTGTGTGTGTGTGTGTGTGTGTGTGTGTGTGTGTGTGTGTGTGTGGTTGGTGTGTGTGTGCGCGCGTGAGTGTATGCCACTAGTGTTTGTATTAATGATATAAGACTTAAATATTAAGCTTTTCTTGAACGTTACCAGTGAACTATAATTAGAATATTTTAACCTGCACAAAATACTCATTGTTATAAATTTAGAAAATAAGCATCTCATTTAAAATTAATATAAGTTACACTGTGTGTTAAGATTAGGTTATGAAGGATATAATTTAACATCTAGATACGTAAGTAATTTAATAGTTATAAGTCAGTTAGTATAATGAGATGATGTAGTGAATGATTATGTTATGGTAAGTTATGTATATACTGGGCATATGAGAATTATGACCTAAAGTCCAAGGACAGGGAAATACAATCCATATAGGTTAGATAGCGCTTAAAAATGTTTATGCTTTTCTCATATTAATATCTTAGTTTTAATTTATGGAGTAAAATATTAGATGATGATAAACATTTCCTTCGACTTCTTTATCATTAGGATTATATTTAGTGCTGCACACATTAAGGTGTTTATGTAAATATATAAATCGTATATATATATATATTATATCTATATATTCTAATTATATACTCTGTATCTATCTAGTCTATTATATATTTACCAAAGAATTATGATGATATATAACATGTAAGTATTATGCGTTGTCTAGTATCCATAAATAAAATTATTTGCTACGCTTTCACGTATAAACTATTCGACTGATCAACATGAAAATTACCAAACATATTGACCAAAGTACCTACAGCCAATGATACTTTCATCCAGAAATTCGTACTGGCCGAAATGAGTCGAGAAAACTCCATTTTGTGTTCTTAAAAAAATACGAACGGCCTTAATTACCGAAAACTTATTGGCCCAACGACAATATTATTGCGTCTCCTAATGAAATGTTACATCTCAGTATTTTGGAAGACGAAGTGGAAAATCTCCATCATTATTTCCTCCTGTGACGCAATACCATGACGTAATATATTTTCACCTCCAAACATGGGTACCACAAACATTCGTGCGTAAACATCCTTTTCCAATTTAAGGTACACAAATAGACGTACAATAAGGTATTTTTGCTGTTCACTCGACTAGCGGTTTTGAACACAAAATATCCGTATTTTGCTAATTCTGTTAGAATTTCAGTATAAAAATTATGATACAAAACATCTGTACGAAAATTTCTTTCGAAATGTTCAAAGAATTACGTGAAAGAGTAACAAATATATATCCGTACAAACATTTTCCTTTATTATATGTATCTATATTTATTCCACAAAAAGATTTCTTCGGGATTATATTATAGATAACAATAGCATCAAACACTTTTGTAACACTTTATAGATTCAAAAGGGTCCTCAAATCCCCTTACAATAAGTACGTAAATAGCAATATTTTCATACAAAAACTGTTTTACAAAACCTATTTGATAAACATATTAATATGTTGTTATTTTAGTAATATTTACCTTATTTTCAAATACGTAAGGTTGTTTTTCAACTATTGTAAATATATATTATTCTCTGAATTTTTACGTAAACAGAGAAAGTCTTATCAATTTCCGTCTTCAATTAGGGTAGGATTAAAATTATGAGGTCATAAGTATTCTTGTATGTATTTTCGACCGTGAATCACTTCAAATATTCCATTTTCAAATTGTTATAATCGAATCAACTTTTTTTTTTATTATTGTTTGTTTTGCAGAACACAAGTTCAAATAATTATGTTCTTTTCATCACTAACTGAACACTTACAAAAATGTAAACTCCTATTCCATTTTTGAAATACTTTGTTTCAATAATTTGTTTTAATTCTTAATTCCCGATACCCACAGCGACGCACGGCCATATTTGTGCACGATGACTGAACCTCTCTTTGTAGGTGATAGAGTCCTGTAGGCCACATGTATTCTATGTGGCTGGTGACGTCATAATACACGCGTGTACTCCGTGCGCCGCTGTGGGTCCAGGGCCTTACTTATGCGCCATTATTATTTTTTAACGTATTTGTTCAATGATGAACAGAATAGTTTTATTTTTCGTAAATATTGTATGATTATAATAAAAAAACTTTTACTGTATACTTTTGTCTTTCAAAAATAGAATGAATGTAAAAAAAACAAGTCTGTCATAAAAAAATAAATCTTTACTTTTAAATCAAACCAGATGTTTAGTCATAGACTAATTTTGTTCTTTTTTCAAATGTCATCTTTAATATTGGTAAGGTTTGGGTAGTACAGAATTAATTCAAGAAATAAAACAATGGAAGAGACATTTAAATAAAAAAAAAATGCTTATATTATTCTAAAACAATCATGTCTAATAATAATCACTACTTAAACAGCAACGACTTTTTTTTGTACCAACGTTAACAAAGAGTATTTCAAATAATGTTTGTCAATTAATACCTTCCGATGGATTCATTTCTATACTACCTGATCTATAAGCCAAATAAAGATGATATCAATCCCTCCCTAAGTAAAAGATGATATCAATCCCTCCGTAAGTCAATTATAAAAAAAGAAGTTTCAAATGAATGTTATGAAAAGTCATGTACTTTTTCAATTATTATCAAATTTTGTGAATGAAACGCTCATAGCCTAGGGCTTACCATATTTTCATATTTTGTGAAAGAAGCGCTACGCTAACCGCTACTTTCCATGAATTCTGTTCGGTTAAGCAACGTCTGGCACTGACCTAATTATGATGGGTGGCCGTGAAAAGTGGCTTTTAATTTCATGAGTTTCCGTGCTTTGGAGGGCACGATAAGACAAATGTACACTAATTTTATTATAAAACAACAGTTATTTTTAATAATTATACTCAGGGCTGTTTTGGGGCACTATAAAATCACGAAAAAATAGAAAATGTTACAACAACAAAAATAATACTTATAAGAATGTAAAAATACCTACTACTACAGCTTTCGAGAATTAGCGTGCCCTCAAAAAGATGTGCCAAAGAGGCCTGAATAAACTTAAACTTTTGTTATAATCTTGAATGTTTTGTAGTCTTTCTCTTTCTATACAACATGAATGAAACTAGTATTTGTTCACATTATGACGTAGCGGGGGTGGCGGGTGGGGAAGAGAAAGTCAAAGGACGTTTCATTGATCGGTCTAGTATGGCTCGATTGTGACGCGTTCTCTGTGTATATTCTGCAACGATACCGTGTTTTAATTCAGTTTTAATATTAAATAACAATGTGAACGTTAATTTAATAGTTAAATGTTGTAATAATTGTGTTACTGTAGCAGTTTTTCGTAAAGTTATCACAAAAAACGGGATATTTCTCATGTCATTTGAGGTTACAATGTTTCGACGCTTGCAAACGCTTGTAAGCGGCTTAATTTTGTGTTAATAATGATGATAACTATAGAAACAGTTTTGTAAACTTAGTTTTCTTATGTTTTTTAACTAGTAGTGTTGTCAAAATGTTCATTATACCATTTTTAAACGTCTAAATAGTTCATTTACGTTCCCGATATTATTCTATGATAAGTCTAGTGAAATATACAGTTAACTAAAGAGAACCGAGCCAAAACTATGATCAAATATTTGTCTTTGTACAAATGTTTAAACTGGACCGAAGGTTGCAGTTCAGTTAAGCGTATCATCAAATTATTAGATAAAACTGGACGTTGAGTCAATATTACGTCTCTAACCGCTATCGTTGTGATAGTGAACGAAAATACAAGAAAATGTAATGAAATAGACCAGTTATGTAAATCAAACCAGTGTAAAAATTATATACTTTACTTACCTAATTACTTAATAATATGCTTAATTCTATATTATATTTATCAAGTTGTATTTCTATTGTATTATAATAAATATAAACTATTAAAATTATATATTGTAACCGATGTGTGTTTTTAATGTTCTTAGTATTAAGACTATTTTATTAATAAGTATATAATACAACGGGATGTTAGTAGTATTTAAGTCGATTCCCTCGACTAGTTTCAGCCACGTCCGGTGGCCATCATCAGGAGGATGAGTGCGATATTATACAACGTATAATATATTTTCTTAATGTTTTAGCTTAAGCAACTGTAGCAATGCGATGCGATAATTTTATTTGTAATCCTTTTCAGATACATATTTTATAATTAGTACACAATTGACCATCCTATTAACAGTAGAATGCAATGCGACGACTAGGTTAACAGAGTAAATGCGAAGTTAATTCCCACTTATAGCAAAGCCTTGTAGAGAATTATTTTATTCAGACACTTATTACGTAGCCATCTAGTCTCGAACTTAAGCAATGCTAATAAACACTAGAAAATTTATAAACACCGACTTGTGAGTTATTTGTAAGCTCATCAGCTCATATAATATGTCTCCACCGAGGGGCTAGAGCCTACAAACTCATACTTGGAATAAATGGGAAACCCAGACCAAGAAAAACAGACATTTTTGTTTATACGTTGTCTTGAGCGAAAATCGAACTCGTAGTCTTGGGAATAGCGGGTGAGGCACTATCAACTACGCCACTTGGTCTTCCAAAATATATTTAAGGCCACGCACATCGCAGAAACACATGTACATTGTACATACTTGACAATCAACAAATCTAAAAACAGTCATCTTCACACTATTACTTGTGCCGGTCGAGAATCGAACTCAAGACCTCTTAGATGGGACTAGCACATAATCTCCTAATAGTCAATATATTGCGAAATGCAGAAAATTTAAATGTTTGCGAAATTTTATACAAAATCTAGAGAGTAGTGTTTATGATACATAGCTGGTAGCTGTATATAGCTTTTTTCATAGTTTAGAGGATTTAGAAAACAGTTACAACCCGCCATTGTCTAGCTTACATCAAGCTTTTAATAAACTAATATCGTCGCAAAACGTTCTCTAATAGTCCTGGTAAAATATTTAAACCATTAAAAGAGTTCCAATGTTTTAGATTCCCAATCAATTATTTGATTAGAATACCACGCGAATAACTCTTTTGTGTATCACAATTTTTCCGATATCCGGATAATTTCCGAAATCCTGCAAGAACCATTTCATAAAAGAATTTAAATAAAAGATTAACAATAATTCGCTCAGCCATTTTTAAGTTTTAAGATCACAGATCATGGAGTCAGTTTAGGACATTCGTTAGAAAGTTGAAATACGTCCTTCATTTAATTGTTCTCAAAGAAAAAAATGTATACTTTTCTGCAATCAGACCTCTCCAGATTAAGATTGTGTATGCTGTTATCATACATCTATTACACCCTTGTTGGCTCTACCTACCCATAATGACAATCAATGATGTTAGTACGACAGCAAATACCGCATCGCTTAACATACCTTCGCATTAGACACGTCAATGAAGTTAGTACGTCAACAGAGGCCGCAGGGTTTAACATGCTATCCGATTCACTAATTGAGATGATTATCCAAATGCCGTAATTTAATTCATTAGCTGGTCATTGGTCACTTATTAGACTGAGTATCGCATTGCATTGTAACGAGTACGTAGTAAGAGATGTAATAGTTAGAAATGTAGGTTTAATTACATACTTATATTAAAGAATAATATATAATAATAACATGTTTATTCTATAGTTAAGTTTAGTAATAAGATAACTTTGTATGTTGCAAATGAAAGAAAAATAAAAGCAATTTTTGAGATTTAAGAGTCAATAGTTCTTATAAAATTTTGTTGTAAGTTTGTTACTCTGATACAATTAAATAACTGGCAATTCCATAGTTATGTGTAAAATAAGTAATTTTTAAATAAAAGACATAAAATCTGTTTCGTAATGATAAAAGACGTTTTACATTAAAATATTATGATTGTATTTGCACAATACACATAGATGCTTAAAGAATACAAAAGTAAAAAACTGTTATTAATAAAAGATCGCCCTCACTGTATTAATATCATCAGTGAGAGACGCCCGACGAGATCGCATAGGGCGATACCTTTTTTTAATTTTTAATGGACATTTCAAAAGGTTTTATTGCGACATACGAAGTTATAATTAATGTAATATCGGTGTTGTGATCAATGTTGTGATTTTAACTATCTTGATGTCAATGAATATAAGTTGTAAATAGTAAATGAAATCTTTTATTTATACCCCTTTCGTCCTTTGTACCTTGTCTTTTACTGTCTTATTTGCGTTGATTTTTTATTCTGATTTAACAAAACCTGGTAAGCATTTGACACCTTGTCAAATCTGTCACTTTGATAGTATTCGAAATTGATTTTAAAACCTGGTTTAGTGCTAAGCCAGACTAAAAATGCAACGTAAATAAGGCAGTTAATGACTAAAAAGGTCTAAAGGTAAGTAGACACACATAAATGAGAGGAAAGACTTCGTCCTACAGGCCCTACAGCGGCATCATCATAGGCTATCACTATCAATAATAGAGTAGAGTAGAAATAAATAAATTAGTAAATATCATCAGAATTCAGCAAAAGAAAAACTTGTAAGACTTGTTACTTATGGACTTGTTGTAAAACATAAGTTTTATAACATCCTACTAATATTATAAAGCCGAATGTTTGTGAGTGTGGATGTCTAGATGTGTGGATGTTTGTTCCTCTTTCACGCAAACACTACTGAATGGATTTTAATGAAATTTGGTACAGATATTCCTCATACCTAGAGGAATAACAATCATTAATTTTATAATAATAAATTTTATCCCAAAATTCCCACGGGGTAAGGTTCCACGCGGGTAAAACCGCAGAGCACAGCTAGTGTTACATTATTAAGAGGCACCTTAAAAGGACAATATATTAGGGCGCTACACACGCTACACACGTTGTACCTGTAGGCAATTCTCACATTGTTTTCCGTAGCGCAACTACACGCAACTACGTGCATACAATTATAATCTGTGACCTGCGCTTTGTGAGGGGCGCACTGCATTGTGGTAATCGCATTACCCGCGCGAACGCGCTGGCGGTTAGACGTCAACGCGTCGCAACTGCTGTCTGACAGTTAAAAGTTGCAAGCGATCGCATAAGAACTACAACGATGTAATAAATGTTGCCTGTCCTGCCCCCCTAGCATGACTGTGCGTGATCAAATATATCGACACCACAATATAATGTCGATTTCGCGAGCATGACCAAATGAATTATGGCGTGGTACGATATGAAAAATTAAATATGGCGGCCATATTTATTATATTTTGACAGTTGGATGTCAATAAATAGCTATATCGATTTCGCGAGCATGACCAAATGTTATAAAATTAGTCACGTGGTAAAATTCAATATGGTGGGTATTTTTATCATATTTTGACAGTTGGATGTCAATAAATCGCTGTACCTATCGCGTTTTCGAAGTCATGCTTGCCTAGTAGAACCTGCTGTAGATATAAAAAGCATCTATTACTGATCAACTAAACTATCAACATACAGCAGAAACTACTGAACTAATGAACTGGCTGAAATGTTCCTTATAGTGAAGTATCTCATAACTCGGATCTTCTATGCCGTTCCATGACGGCAACCTTAAAGGAGACTTCTAACTGAGAGAGTCAAATGGCATGAATCTGTAGTTTATTTGTATTAAGTAAAATAGGAAAGACGCGGGTAAAACCGCGTAGGGCGCAGCTATTATCTCATCCTTACTTCCTTACTAATTACTAATATTACTAATTACTTTATACTTTACTAAATTATAAATGCGAAAGTAACTCTCTGTCTGTCTGTTAACTTTTCACGGCTAAACTACTAAACCGATTGACTTGAAATTTGGTACAGGTGTAGCTTATGGTCCGGGAAAGAACATAGGATACTTTTTATCCCGAAATTCCCACGGGAACGGGAACTACACGGGTGAAAACACTGGGCACTGCTAGTATTATATACTTAAGACTTTCCAAACATGATGCTGCGAGTTGCTGGCGGAGGAGAGGGATCATTCTACAATTTCCTGGCGTTGCTGCAGCATCAGTTCTTGTGATAAGTATAAATTTTATCATTAAAATAACAGTAAGTATGTAGAGCAATGCATCAGACTTGTAGAGGACGCTCATACTACTTATAAGAGACGAAAATCTTTAAGCAACTGAACAGATTTCCTTAAAATATACTTAAGAACCTAAGGTTAGTGGCAATGCACCTGCCTTTAAGCAGAAAAAGTCCAGTTAAGAAGACTTAAGACCACAATGGTTACATTTTCTTTAAGAATACCTAAAAGCCTCGGTGGTTTAGAAGCACCTGCATACCAAGTCTTGTCTCCTTTCTGGACTCAATGCCAGCAATGCAAATCCAGCATATCTTGAGTTGAAGATCGCGCTCACGTATTTGGTAAACGTGGTGATCACTGATCATGAATGTCTTCAGTGAATGAGACCTTTTTTTTGCGAGGGGATCTTACATTCCGAAATCTCATTTTATTCTTAACTCTTAATCAAGTCATCTAAATAAAAAAAGAAAAGGAAACTCAGGATCTATTGTTAAATCAAATTAGTAGTACCTATTCGACAAACTTAGCCTCTATAACATCACTATAGTATAAAACAAAGTCACTGTCGCTGTCTGTCTGTCCCTATGTATACTTAAATCTTTAAAACTACGCAACGTAGTGATTGATTCAAGAGGAATATTCTTAGCATTTTTCCCTGTATTCAAACGGGAGCGTGTGGTCACAATCCCGCTGCGGCGCCCCGCGGTTTTACCCGTGTTGTTACACGGGTGAAACCGCGGGGCGCCACCGAGAATTCTATATTATAATGCGTAACAAATATACAAAGAATATCTTCATTAAGCACATATTCAGAAATAATCTTTTTACTTTCCAATTCAAATGAAAATCGTAACGAGGTAAAGGTTGACGAGTCAGTTTAACTGATCAGTTGAAATGGCGTCCATCCAAAAATGGTCGTCAATCACCGGAGCGATTCCAGTGAGGAAAAGTTGGGCTAAATCTTTTGGAGTGACGCACAGTTTTATGTCTACACTGATCAGTTCAACTGTCACTGGCCACCTTTAGAGTTACTTTCGATAATTCGAAGTACTTTCCTGTGATGCGTCACATAAAGGGCGTGGGTCGATCGAACGGTTTATTTATAAGTATTAGGAAACTGTATTTGACGTCAAAGAGTATGACGCAGGGAAATTGGTATTATCTTAGACAAAATATTATATTTTTGTCGACTTACTTCGATTTTTGTCTTTGTTTTGTACAATTCAATGTAGTGGAATAGATTTTCTTGAAATGTAAGTAATACGTGATGTTTTCTGTATCATTCATTTCAGTACACTTTTAATTTTGTTGTATTTTTGTCGCAATCTCTTTGTTCACTAGTGTTTAGTTTAGATGTATAATGTAACAGTGGAAACTTCACTGGTTAAAGAGTTAGTATAAGTATTTTTATTAATTGTTATTTATGTGTTTGATTCCCAAAAAAAAAAAAAATTGCATGAGTTAGAAGTACACTCTGATACATAAATGACGTCAAAATTTTTGTTTTACTTTAAATGCACACTTTTCTTAATGATTTCTATGAACACTTTGAAATAAAACTACATTTCAGATTAAATTCGGTTTCTTTAAGTTTGCCGAATGTAAAATTACTTTCCATAACTTCATCCTTTCCTATCAGACGAAGTAATATAAATCTGCGATTGTTTTTATTTAATGATAACTGGGAAAACTAAGCTACAGAAAAATCAAACAATCTCTATAATATAAAAATGATACCCTATTTCCCTTTTGTCACGGCATCACGCGTGAATGGCTGGACCGATTTCACTAATTCTTTTTTTGTTGTATTTGTCATTATTAGGAGAAGGTTCTTATGTATGAAAATATTAGGAAAGATGAGGAGAAAATTAGAAAATTTAAGAAACCTTAACCAACATAATAACTTCTCATATGTATAATACTCGTAATGTCATGTCATGAGTCACAAATGTCAGTTGGACAGAGCAAACATCTGTCGGGTCAAAGTAATACTCTTCGTCAAAACCAATTCCGAGAATCTTTTGAAGAAATTGTCCTATAATCGATAGATAGATATAAGTTTGTTTCACCGCCCACTGGAAAAATCTACCCTCTTTACTGAGAGGCATTCATAATCTTAACTGACGTGTGAGCTTTAACCTTTATAATAATTATTATGCATGTATTCTGAACAGTTGAAGACACAGTCTAATGAGTATTTCCGATTCACTAGTTAATACAACGTATCTGTTAGACAGGTTGTTCAGGCGAACTGTTTTAATGATCTATTGACGTATACATAATAAGGTAAAGTGCAGTTCTCTATGTAGTAATATTAAGTACATACCTAGCTCTAACTTGGTGGCTAATTATGTCTAAACAGGTCAGCCGTAGCTTACTAATAGAGTTAGCGCCTATTTCACCATCTTCAAGTAACGTTCCGAGTACCTACTCACATGTTTTGTCTACGTCACATGATATAAAGTAAGAAACAGACAGAACTAACTTTACCTGGTGAGTAACTTTACTTGAAGGTCGTGAAATATGCCCTAAGTGTACGAAGCAGTGGCTGATTAAACAACAGGCTGAGTAGGTACGGCAGATTTTAAGGATGACTATAATATGACTTATTTCACAACTGCGATATTGAATTCTAAAATCGATAAGGAATTTAAAATTTGAATAACGAACTGGCGACAAATATGTAAGCCCGCTAATGACAGGAGGGCTCGGATACGGACAGATTGTTGAACAAGAATGTTTTCGATGGCACTAATTAAGCTTTCGCGAACTTATTGAAACAGACCCCTTGTGACCACAGTGTGACCTAATTAAATATTGAGGTAATAATTTGAAATATGTGTTAAGACACAAATAGCATAAAACCCATAGGAAACGAGATACTAGCAAAAAATGTGATTTTTTGACGTTTTCACGTCGAAAATTCGTAGACGCAGACACCGTACGATAGGTAGGTTTTTTTGCTAATAAATAAACATTTTCTATTCGCGCGCATCCAACACAACAATAGTGATCGGCCAAAGACTAAAAGAATATACTTATTAAAAAAAAATCGAATGAATGAATGAATAGAATCGACCATAGACCTACCAAAAGTAAGGCAACATAGTTGAAGTTTGTTTTTTAAATGTACGGACACAATTTCTTTGGTATCGAAACTTTAATAAAAACAAAGCAATTTAAAAAAAAACAATCTTTAACTCACTAGTAAATAAAACGTGTTATTATTCAACTGTTCTTGCACAAATAAGAGCCCCTTTATATGAGCAAGTGTGTTGAAAAGGTATATAACAAGTTTGAAGCTTATTACCTAAATTTCGGCAGCAAAGTCCTTTTCTATAATCGATAAGGAATTTAAAAACTTGAACGGTGGCATATATGTAAACCCGCTAATGACAGGAGGGATCGGATACGGACCAGATTGTTGAATAAGAATGTTTTCGATGGCACTAATTAAGCTTTCGCGAACTTATTGAAACAGACCCCTTGTGACCACGGTGAGACCTAATTAAATATTGAGGTAAATTATAAAGATGTTTATTAAACACGTAATTTAGAAACAATAAAAAGGCGGGTAAAAGAAATTTTACATTGTTGACGCAAAATGCCTTTGATTGTGAGGTTGTTTTGTTGTAAGGTTTGTGCCATTGTTCAACAAAGGACGTTTCTACAAAATTGTATTAAACCACGTCCTATAGCTGTTATTTACACAATTTGGTACTCAATAACATAATTAAGTGTGTAGGCTTATTTGATTTGAATAACAAACCCACGCAATAATATTTCAATAATTTAGTACGAATTACAAAACTTAATTAAACATTATTGGAATACATAAAAATAGAGCTTATTAATTTAATATTACGATGTTAATATCAATTTCGATTCGAATTCACAAAGAGAACTTTACAAATAGACCGCAATTAATAATGTTCCATCAATAAATTTTATTGCAAACGTTTCGATGTGATGTCTGCATAGCGATGGTGTCGGTACTTGGTGGGCTCATGAATCCAATCACAGCATATTGTATAGGAACACAACAAAAGGATTACTCTGTACACGCACAGACAGACAAATTCTATTCACTACTGTCCGATGTAAATATGAACTGAACAAATAGTTCACCGGCCGACAAGGGCGATGCAAATAAGTCAAACGAAATTGGTTCATATTCTTTTATTTGGGACAAAGGTTTAGGAATGTTGGCAAATTAAAAGAGTCTGTACATCAAAGGGGTTGTTCCGTTCAACTTTTGTCAAAATAGATAAGTTTTATTGCGATACAAGTGTTAAAAAGTTAGTTAATAAATTGCTTATTGTGACAAATGTCATGTAGCATGAATATGTTTGAGTGTAGCTCGAAGTTATGATGACAGTTAAACAATTAAGTACGTCAAAGAGAATTTCCTATTTAAAAGTTGTAGGGGAGGGTGGCGAGTGGGGCGGAGGGTGGTGCGTCGCGTCGGCGGCGTCAGGCCCGGGATCGCGAGCCCCGGTGGTTGCCATGACCACCGACAGGTGCATGAGAGGACCTTGTAATATCTCTGCAAATCAATATCCCTGCATTCACCGACCGACAACTACCACCATAACATGAAATATGAAATACACAGTTCATAATAAACACTCCTCTTATGAATACAGCTTGTTTAAATCCGATATTCCGTTTCAAATTGTTTGTCGGAATTCGTGTTTTGTTTTGTTTGTAAAACGCTCTATGTTGACCGGTTGAGCTTTACAAAATACAGTATTGCACAAAATATTTTTCCATTAAATATGGTATGAAAAACATTTCTGTGAATCCGAAATATTATATTTTGAGTACGTTTGTATATGGTTTTTTTAATGTTTTATTGGAATACAAAGTCTGGGTATTACGTTTTACGTCTACATCCATTTATTTGAACATGAAGCAATTTATTTGTTTGTACATGTAGCTTACAAACTAATTAAAATAATATATTAATTCGTAGAAATGTAGGATGTAGGTCAAGAAGGTAACTAAGTTCAGGGATAGGATTTCATTAAATGACCATCACGTGTATAGATATATGTATTTGTGTGCGCGATCCTGTCTGTCAATTTATTAGCATCAAAGGGGTGAAACTGGACCTAGAATCCCTTTATGTAATACTGTTACAAGGGAAACAATTTTTCATTGTTATATTATTGTAAGTAATGTAGTTGTTTGTACACTATTTCAGTGATCTTTCCTACTTATTTTCTTTTAAAGAAATGAGAGTAAAACATGACGTAAGTTCATCAAAGATAATACATTAGTACAACATTGTATTGAGAAAAGAAAATGGTCCAAATTCTTTTTAAATTTGTTTATTAAAGCCTATTTTCTTAAAATAATACAATAAAAAGTCTTCCCCATTTTCTTCCAAGATTGCGGTCGTTGGGTTTGATTAACCTGTCAAGTTAGAAAACGATGATGTCTTGACAGTGACGTTGACAGTGACATTTCTGGCGCCTACTCCGTCGTCCTTGTCACCACGACGACGCCTTAGCGGCGGCGCCGCCGCGGCGGGCGCGGCACCCACGCAGGTACGAGAGGCATCAAGAAATAACAATACAAATCTTTTCTTTTCACAATATTTTAATTATTTGTTCCAGAATAAAAAAGTTTTTTAAACTAAGTACATGATCACATCACATCTATATATACTTATATAAAAATCAATTGCTGTTCGTTAGTCTCGCTAAAACTCGAGAACGGATGAACAGATTCATCTTATCTTGGTCCTAAAACGTTCGTGGAGGTCTAGACCTCCAAGGGAAGGTTTAAAAGATGAGGAAAATTCGAATAATTGCCGGCAACACGGAAACGGGTACTACGCTAGTAAAATATAAAAACTAACAAAAAAATATTTTCGCATATGGTTTTACTTTGCCCAGGTTTTCACTGTGTTATTCTTTTTTAACGAATGCTTTAATATCTATCATCTGTTCAGTGGCTTTAGCTGTGTGTAGATATATCAGTCAGTCAGTCAGTAACACTAGCTAGTCGATACTTTCAAAATAAAATGATATAATGACTTTGGTACGTTTTATTAAGTTGTATTTCAATGCGTAGGTTTTGCGAGCAAATTAATGAAATGGACACATAATTTTAATTTTATGAAGCACTATAACATTCGTAAAAGGTCTTCTTCGAAATTCAATCAGAATGAATCTTTTTGAATTTGATTGATTTTTATTGGAAATTATTATAATTTACGTGTACTAGCCGTGCCTCACCTACTTTCGGAAAAAATGATTCCGTGGGTTCATTGAAAAACTTTTCCACTAAATTACCTATTTTTGGGTGTAATTCAAATCCGTTCAGCCGTTTGAGCGTGAAGACGCGTAACTATGTAGTTGTACATCATACACACATTTACGCATACCTACACATATGAACTATACTCATACTTCCTCTTCTATAAGATTAGGGCCTATTTCACCATCTTCAAGTAACTTTAGTACTCACATGTTTTGTCTCTGTCACTTGACATAAAGTAAGAAAGAGACAAAACTAAATTTACTTGGTGAGTAATTTTACTTCAAGGTCGTGAAATAGACCCTAGATGTAACTTATTAGAAAGCAACCGTTATTGAATTATCTATGTCGATAGATCTTTGTTTAATATAATGGTTTGAGCTGTGTGTCGACACAGCTCCAACCATTATATTAAACAAATTGCGACCTCTGTCACGCAGTTAGTTATTAAGACAGAAAGAAGAAAAAAGAACAAAGGGAAAAACTGGGTGCATAGCTAGAGACTAGATGTACCCTGCAGTTTTACCTGCATTAAGTACTTAATCGCTCGGTATCATTCCGGAAATAAATCGGGAGTGTTTGAAAGAGATTCTACGCAAAAATCCAACCTAAAAGTTGTTGCTATGTGTAAAAATCAGATTAAATAGGAAATATTAAGGGTCGTTCATCAGTATAAACAGATTTAGGTATTATTAGGGATAGTCGCATATAAGCACGTTCGGCACTGCGTTACGAAGCACTTTTTGGCGGGAGTTAATTAGTGATGTGTGAACATCGCTTGTTGCGTTGTTTGAATACGGATTTAGGTTTCTTATCGCACTAGAACAAATATCAAACGAAATTATAGGGACTGTTGACAAAGATGATATATGAAAATACTTTTATATTACCGTATACAATATTGAGTAGGTACAAGAGGTAGTATAAAGATAGATGAAATCTTCCAATCCCATTTAATGTTTGGCAAATTACAACATCACTTAACTTTTTATTATTAAACGAAACGTACGTCATTGTTTATATTTACTATCTTTGACGGGACATTTACACGTACCTATGTATGTCGAATCCCTCGACTAGTTTCAGCCACGTCCGGTGGCCACCATCAGAAGTATGAGTGCGATACGCCCGCGCCGACGGCGTGCGGAGTGAGACGCCGTCGGCGCGGGCGGGGGAAACTAGTCGAGGGTTTCGACATAGGTACGTGTAAATGTCCCGTAAAAGATAGTAAACATTACTTAACCTCTGAATTGAAGATGGGAACCACTAAGCAGTAAGTGCGTATGCAAATAAACCACCAAAGATAATTCCATTTATTCCAATTTAAACGATTTAAACTACTATCCGCCATGCCTGTATTACTTGTCTATACTAATATTATAAAGAAGTAAAGTTTGTGTGTTTGTTAAATTGTAAGGGGTAATCTCGGGATCTACCGAACCGATTTCCAAAATTCTTTCACTTATGGAAAGCTAATTTATCAGTGCGTGACATAGGCTATATTTAAATCCTGTATTCACACGGGAACGGGAACTACACGGGTGAAACCGCGTGACGCTGCTAGTAGATAATAAGTACACAAATAACTCTCTCTATAAAATAAGTTCAAGTTTTCCCCAAACGAAATAATGTTGATTTGATTTTGAATCCTTTGTTGACGGCAGCGAGGCGTAATTTTGCGGCCGGCAGGCGCAACTCGATGAGGGGCCGCGACAAGAAACGAGCACGGATGATTAGACACGACGCGTCTTACGCATGATTATCAAATTAATATACGCCTTATATTCCGGGTAAATGTATTTCCTATGACGAAAATATGTTAAGCTTTATAACCTTTTAAAATATTACGTGTATCAGACTATATTATAGGAAGAGTACTACTACATTTATTAAATAGTTTTATATGTAACTGTGCCCCGCGGTTTCATCCGCGTAGTTCTCGATCCCGTGGGAATTTCGGGATAAAACGCTTAGGTTCTTTCCCGGACCATAAGCTATCCCTGTACCAAATTTCAAGTCAATCGGTTCAGTAGTTTAGCCGTGAAAAGGTAACAGACAGACAGACAGAGTTACTTTCGCATTTATAATATTAATAATATAATAATATTAATTAATTAATACACACATCAAAAGTGTCTAGGGATCAAGCATTTTTATGCGGATTTCTTGAGATTGAGATGTGGCTTTGTAATAAATTTATGATTTTATAAATTTATATGGATCCTTTTTGGTGCATTTCATAATTTGAATCAGGAACTGTGAATCAAATTCGAGTAAAAGATGAAAATCAGCTGTCAATATTTTCCCTATAAAAACATACAACGCATTGAAGACATTATTAGTGCTACTGTTTCCCTACTACTGATTAAAACCAACGTTATTATGGAGCGGCGACGTCATTTAAGCAGGGAAGAAATGCTCAGAGCCGTGGGAATGATAGAAGCTGGTTCCCGGCAACGTACTGTGGCTTTAGCTCTGAATACAAGTCAGAGTGTTATCAGTCGACTTTGGACACGTTACCGAAGCACTGGTACCGTGGCTGAGCGCCATGGAGGACGGTATCGCTGCACCACACGGAGACAAGACCGATACATTCAAATCTTAACTCGAAGAGCTCCAACAATAACCGCCATGATGTTAGCCGTGCGGCTTCATCACTCTTCAGGGAACTTAATTAGCGACCAAACAGTCAGAAACCGCTTGCATGAAGTGAACCTTCATTCCCGAAGACCGCTACGGGTACCACCTATAGCAATGCACAATCGTAGGATTCGATATCAATGGGCTCTTGAACACAGAAATTGGGCAGAAGAACAATGGCGTTTCGTGTGCTTTTCTGATGAGTCTCGTTTTGGTATGAGACCGGATACAAGACGTATACGACACTGGAGAACCCCTGGACGCCAACAGCGATTAAAATCCTGCCAGGAAGTCCATCCTTATAGTGGTGGAACCATCATGGTATGGGCGGGTATTTGGATCGGCGGAAGAACTGAGTTGATTTGGATCAGAGGCAACCTCAACGCTCAAATTTATGCTGAGACGATTGTATCAGACGTCATCGTTCCTCTACAAGTGCAAATCGGTCCCTTATTTCAGTTAATGCATGATAATGCACGACCGCACACCGCAAGAGTTGTAAGACAGACTCTCGCCGCAGCTAACATCAATGTCCTGCCCTGGCCTGCTCAGTCGCCAGACTTGAACCCGATTGAGCATGCATGGGATATGCTACAGAGAAGAGCTCTGCCGAATATGGAGGGTATCCAGTCGCAAGAAGACCTTTTTTTGTTGTTGCAACGAACATGGGCGGCCATTCCACAGCGTGATTTGGATGAACTCATTTTGAGTATGCCAAACCGATGTTCTTGTGTTGTTAGTGTTCGCGGTAGAAACACGGATTATTAATTGTTTAAGTTACCCAATAAAATTTTAAAGAAAACTGTTATTTCAGTCTTTTTTTCGAACTTTAATGTTAGTGGTTCAAATGTCAAAAATCCCTTTATTAGGAAAATGGCAAATTTCTTTATTAATGCAAAGGTGACTTGGTTTATCGTTACTGTGACAAACGAAAACACTTTATTTGATGAATCCTTAAAGAAAATTTTAATTAATATCAATCAGGAGAAAAGTTATTGCAAAAATATATGTTGATCCCTAGACACTTTTGATGTGTGTATATTAATTAATTGACGTAAAAGAACTAGGTACTTTATAATCTGTAATATTAACATTCATAAGTTTAAGAAACCAAGTATCTATTCTAGTCTACTTTTGCCCCATATATGGAACAAACAAACAGACTGGTCACCTGATGGTACGTAACCTGACATCTGAAGGTTCACAAGAGCGTTATAAGCCTTTAAGGGAAATCTGGACTAAAAGGAGGAGGGGAGATTTGGCTTTGTTAAAGCAAACCTATTGTACGTGTTAAAACAATGTTAGGCCTAACTCGATGGGTTTACCGGTTAGCCAGTAGAGAATTTCACTATCAACAAATCAACTCTAAGCTAGGTTAAAATAAAAACATAGTTTCATTGTTAATTAAATAATTAAAATATAGTATAAAATCTCAAAAATCATTTTTTTATAGAAAATTTAATGTTGTATTTAACTTTAATATTTTTTTTCTTTCATATGCTCTTTTTATCATAGTATAGTATAGGATATATGCGTGATTTTGAATTATTCCTATCTGTCCCACTGCTCTGTCCCACTGGGGTGACAGATCGGACAAAAATGTTTCCGATGGTGGGACAGATCGAACTTGATTCAATTCCATAATGTTTTTACTATGTTGTAACTATAGATAGGTATAGAGTTGTTTGTGGTAAATTAAGATTAAAGTAGGTATAACAAATACGTATAAACCGATCTTTTATCCAATACTCATCTAAATAAAAAGCAAACAAAAAAAAAAACACGTAAAAATAGAATATCACATATTTAGTACACACGAATATGGATTATATTACATCGCATGTAATTAAATCAGCGCTAGTGAAGTCCAGTTGAGAGTTACCGAACGTTTATTTAATTAAGTTGTCTCTGTCAAAATATGCAAACAATTTTTCAACCCCCGGTCGTGCCTGATGGAGTGAAAGGTATAAAGGTTTATTATTATGTGTGTGATCGGTGTGTTCTGTATTGATTTTCTTTATTTATGTGAACAAATGTGTATACAGTGGTCTTAATAGATTTATATATAGTTTTCTATATTAGAATGTATATGTAAAACCACATACAATACTGTGTTTCTATATAACATAATCATTCGCTACATCATCTCGTTATAGTAACTGACCCCTAACTAAGTTCGAAACTTGTATCTATGGTATCAGAAACTAGACACACACTCATTCACACACCCAGACCGAGATAAACGTTTATGGTTCATACAAATATTCACCCCGCACGGGAATCTAACCCGCAACCTTATGGATGGCAGTCCGGAATGGTAACCACGCTGCCATCTAGGTCGTCGAATTGAAATGTAATGTAAAAACCACATACAATACTTACAAAATATTTGCGTTTCCCAAGATTATTCGGTATCAATAGTACAACCGAAATCTCGTTACTTCTGTCAAGTAGGGATTGGAATTGAATGTCAACATTCGTCAGATCAACACCATTATTTAGGTCAAAAGGTCAACAGATTTTTTCTCGGCGAAAAATCTAAGCCAATGTTTGTTTTACCTATTTGGTTGAATGTTATTTGACATGGAGCGAGTGCCACCACATCCACTTACTTCCCTGAGGGTGTTAACAAATTATTTAGTAAAAATAAATTTTCTTCAAATAAACCAACTAATTTTTATTGACACTTTTGATACAAACTAAGTACCTGTAGTGGAGTAGCTACTGTCTATTTAATTAAATAATGTAAAGTAGAAAAGGCACAGATAAATACACCATTAAATTAAAAAATACATATATGTGCGATAAAACAAAACAGTATTCCGCTCGTGAGAAACCCCGGGCAAAATCTAGTGTTAGTTTCTAATGTTCGCTCATAAGTTGTCCGTTATTCCGTTATAATTTGCAAAGCTATTTTGAAATATTCCTGTATTCCCACGGGAATGGGGGCGCTGCTAGTTTTTAATAAACTGACAACCCAAAGATGCGATTACAGCGACGCTATCACCGACACAGAAAACTTGGTGACTATACTTTGTTTAATTAGCTGGTATTATGAAAGGTCACGCAGTGAGTGTACTAGGAGGGGCGTTAACTCGATTGTCAACAATGTCAGAATGATATCGATAACTAAGACCGACGGATCAATCTGCCCTTCGACCTAATTATTGTACTTATTGTGCCCCTGTGGTGTGTGTAAACACAGTCCTATATTTTGCAACTGCCTATTGTAGAATAGGCAGTAAGTATTAGTTTGCTACTAATATTAAAAAAAAAAAAATAATAAGAATGCGAAAGTTTGTATGTTTGTGAGTTTAGATGTGTGAATTTAGATTAAATTTGGTACAGATGTTCTTTAGTAGGAATAACACATAGGATACTTTTTATTCCGAAATTCCCATGGTATTGGTATTTACGCGGGTAAAACCGCGGGGTGCAGCTAGTCATTTATATATTAAACTTGCCACAAGCCTAGTGAGATAAGTAGTACAATATGTTTTGATGCATCAATTTTTTGTTCTGGACTCACATAAATATATACACAAGTAATATACAAATCTACAATAATAATTACTTACTAATTTAAAACTTTGATCACAACAATTACGTAATACTATTAATTTCACGAAAATTACAAAAATAAAATTAACCATCGTGTATGTTTGATTGTACCGAAACCAATCACTCGTCATGTTAATCTGGTTGGCTTTGACAGCGGCTACCTTTGATGTTCGATATTGGGATGAAATCTGCCCGAAGCAGCGGACCGACAGACCGACACAGCCTCCCATATTACACTAGGTACACTATTACTTTCGTTTATTTTGTTCCGTTTTTATGTAAACACAAATACCAATATGATGTAAGCCTTTGAACAAAAGGGAGATGTTTATTTTAAAGGACAGATTTTTAGTAAAATTGTACGTAAATTATTTTTAACAGTCATTTTAAAGTTACAAAATGTTTTTGTAGTGTGTAAGCACAGTATAATAAAGAGTACTAGCGTAGTGTATATATAGGTATATAATGTATATATATAGTCACTTGACTAGCTGTGCCCCGCGGCTTAACCCGCGTCTGTTCCACTTATACTTAGTATTTGTAGCGAGCTATTTCCTTTTGTTTATTTTATGTTAATTTTACGTATTTTAACTTTCCTCGATAAGTTCAATACTAAGATATAGTAACTCTAGGTAAGATTACGAACGAAAATACAATACATTCAGCAATAGAATGACAGAGAGATCTCGATGGCAGAGTGGTCACCATGCCGGACTGCCATCCGTTAGGTTGCGGGTTCGATTCACGTACGGGGTGAATATTTGTGTGAACCATAAATGTTTGTCTCGGGTGTGTGTGTGAATGAGTGTGTGCGTAGTTTCTGATACCCTAGATACAAGTTTCGAACTTAGTTAGGGGTCAGTTAATATAATGAGATGAAGTGGTGAATGATTATGTTATGTTAAGAAGTTAGTAAACTTTATCACAAACTATTTTTATTAAAATAAAGCTGCTTACGAGTTATTGAAAAAAATAACTTGTTTGTTTAATAGTATTCGTATTCAATATCGAATAACAAAATATAAAGTTATTGAATCCATCAAACGCACAAATAACTTTGTATATCAAAGGAACACCACAAATACAAACTTAATATTTGCAGTCAATAAATTTAAAATTGTACCTGCAATTTGCGAATAGGGGATGGAAATATAGGATTGCATTCCTTTGTAGGGAGGGTATCTGACTCTTAATTGGCAAGCTCAATTATTGTTGATTTTCATAGTAAAGTAATATAAAACCTGTGATTTATAATAAAACTTTCGCCTACATATGTTTTTTTTAATCAATAAAATCCCTCTGTCATCTTCGTAATAGCAATTGACCCCTAATTAGGTCTATTACCTATATTTATCTAGTACTAGCTGCGCCCCGCGCTATGCCCCGCGTTTCTCTCGCGTAGTTCCTGTTCCTGTGGGAATTTCAGGATAAAAATCCTATGTCCTTCTCCTGATTCTTAGCTACCTCCCCACCAATTTTCAGCCAAATAAGTTCAACCGTTCTTGAGTTATAAATTGTGTAACTAACACTACTTTCTTTTATATAGGTATATAGATATATATATATAGTATATAAGATTTCACAAACTACGCACTATCTGTTTTGAGGTCAAAGAAGGACAAATTTCAACACATTCACATTTCTATAAGACATACACGTGTTTTTTCGCCCACGTGAAATTGTACTTTAACTCAATTATATCTTACTAGCTGTGCCCCGCGGTTGTACCCACGTGGAACCTTATCCCGTGGGAATTTTGGGATAAAAAGTATCCTATGTTTTATTCCTAGATATGAGGAACATCTGTACCAAATATCATTAAAATCCATTTAGTAGTTTTTGCGTGAAAGAGGAACAAACATCCACACTCACAAACATTCGGCTTTATAATATTAGTAGGTTAATATTTGTAAATAGGAATGTACTTACAACAATATGTATGATGTACTATTTAATAGCAATAATTTTATTTATACAAAGTTGCCTTAAAGCATATAACTAATCATTCTACCTTCATCTAATAAGAAACAATCAACATCAACATTTTTCATCTACAGATCAAGATGAAAATTTACTTAGCACAGGAACCAAACCTACAATCCTTTGTATGGTGCGGTGATTATCCTGCTACTTAGATCGACTATCTCCATACAATACATTTATACATTTCTTCATTTTGATGGGAACATTTTTAGTAGCAGATGTCAGTGCTAAATTCATCCGCAAAGCTGATAGATACGATTATTAATTATGATGTAACAAAATTTCCAAGAAAACCAAACAGCCATGGCGGCTTTTAGAGGCCCTTCTGCGACTGCGCTCTAGTTGTTTGAAAGACGACTTGCGCAGTTTGTCTATTGCGTATTACATAACACAATAATAACGTGTAATAATCAACTAATTACTCTATCATTTGATTACTTCCCTGTATTTGGAAACTTACAAACTTTGTCTAATATATGTAACACTAGCGGCGCCCCACGGTTTCACCCGCGTAGTGCGTGAAGTTTTTTTGCGATGTTTTCCTTAACCGTAAGAGCGTCGAATTTAAACTTACTGGTTAGTTAGGGGATCGAAGCAGGCAGGAGAGAAGAAATTCCTTCCAAATACTCGTAGAAAATAAATAAAGGACCGGAGTAGGCAGGAGAAAAGTATTTGAAAGTCCATAAACCTTCAATTAATAACACGGTTATGAGTAACAAATTCCTCACAAACAAACTTTGGTAATATCATTATGGTATGAATAGGGGACTAATTATGTCCATCCCAAAATTTAGGAATACTTTATAGGAATTTGTCGATAACCTTTCCAAGGTATGTTTTTGTTTTGCGAATAGTTGACAAAATTATGTGTCCATCTTTTTAATGAGGTCACAAAAGGGTATCTGTTTTTAATTGAAAATCTTTTCACCTTAATCAGTTTACATATTTTGGGCAGTATTTAATCAAAATTTGGTATGCACGTCTCTTAATAACCCTTCGAAAATATGTTTTTGAATAATTAAAATGATGCAGTCAAATTTAATTACTGTGACCAATGCCATAGTAGATGTATGCTTATATGTTTGTTTGTATTTAACAAAGGTAATCCCTATCAGAGCGTTTTATTACGACCTAGGCTTTTGTTCTTTTATTGAATTCCAACTAATATTACGAAATACGAGGAGAGCCATATCACTTGATAATTGAAACAGTAATTGATATGTTTGTTATTCTTTTGCGAGATACCTAATAATTGTTGAAATGATTTTTTATATGGTTTTTGTAACATATAAGACAGTTGTTAATTATGTTTGTTATTTTTTTTTTATGAAATCTTATAAAGAGACAGAGTAAATTTTACATTGATTCAATTTGTAGCACAAAAATACTGTTTATATCAAAATTTGAAAGGAATTCACTATCTTTTAGCCAGTTTATAAAAGAAAGAAAAAGTAATTCATAATTTTTTTTCACTAATGGAATGCTACAATATGGGAAAAGTATGGAATGGTTGTGATTTGCCTTGATTTTCTAGGGACTTTTGCCATACAAATTAATTACTTTAGTCTGAAAAAAACGTGGAAGTTTTGTTCTGAAATTTCTTAGATTAAAAAAAAACTGAAATTCTATAAGTATTTAATATTGGAAATTACGCAGGTAAATACGCGAAACACAGTTATAGTTCATTTATTGTGTTGTTTTTCTCAGCGAACTTAATTTGTTTATTTGAAAATTCTTCTAAGATTTTTTTTTAATTAGTATAATTTGATACCTTGTTTTCTCAATAATGGAAGCTAATTAAGAGGATTATTTTTAATCCTAAAGAATTTCTTGTTTTATTTTATAGTAATGTTTTTGTAAGATCACCATAGTGATTAAGAGGGTTCTCCATTTGTCGAGATGGGCCACTTTAACAGTTTATAGGAAAAGGATTATACTCTGCCCGCCCTCGTTATCCCTTAAAAGGCTCCAAATTAATAAAATCGTCGACGACACGGGAGTAACAGTAGGTAACGATAGTTATAACTTTAATAAAGCTAATTTCTTTTTATTATATCCATCAATAGCGGAGATAGATTGGACTCCGATATATGAGTTAGATTTAGAAGAGAGTTTAAATTATTTTTATTATAATATTAACATAATAATAGATAAATTTGTTCCGAAAAAAAGAAGTAGGTTGAATACAAAGTATGTGTATCCTGAGTGGTACACGGCAGATATAATAAACGATATAAAATTTAAGTATGCTCTACATAAGCGATTCAAGTCAAGTAAATTAGATACAGATTACAAAAAGTATGCTGAATGTAGGACTAGGGTTAAAAATAATATATTATTAGCGGAAAAAATATATAAAATGAACATGCAAAGCCAACTACAAAAAGATCCAAAATCATTTTGGAATTACACTAAATCTAAAAGAAAGAGTAGAAGGCCGCGACAGATACTAAAGGACGGTGAAGTTATTTCTAATGAACAATGTGCAAATGAATTTGCCAAATATTTTCATTCTGTGTACAGTACAAAGCGTGCAAATTTAGATGTAGATGTGGCCGTCTCTGACGCGGGGGGCGCGAATGGGGCGGCGCGCGTGCACTTAGACCGACTACGTTTGAATGACGTTCACTGTGCTATTAGACAACTAAAGCCGAAAAAATCAGCGGGTCCGGACGGTATACCGCCATACATATTCAAAGACTGTAGGGACGTCATTGCTAAGCCGCTGCTTCATATATACAATCTTTGCCTTAAATTAGCAGAGTTCCCGGAAAGGTGGAAGATTACAAGAGTCGTGCCAGTTCCAAAAGGAAAATCACAAAAAAATGTGCAAGAATATAGACCTATAGCTATCCTTTCTACACCGGCAAAAATTTTAGAATCTGCGATTCATAGAAACATATCGACACAGGTTAGTTCTCAGCTATCTGACGCTCAGCATGGGTTCAGAGCCACTAGAAGCACCACCAGTAATCTCATTTGTCATATGATTGATCTGATACCAACGGTAGACAGTGGGGGTCAGGTCGATGCCGCATACTTTGATTTCCGAAAAGCATTTGATTTAGTGGACAATGGTATATTATTAAAAAAGTTTGCAGGTATTGGTTTTACTCCGCACCTCTTAAATTTCTTTGCCAGCCATATGACAAATAGGCAACAATATGTAGAGTATTCGGGACATAGGTCTGAACCATATTTTACTAGATCTGGAGTTAGTCAGGGGAGCAATCTAGGGCCGCTAGAATTTATCCTAATGGTTAATGATTTACCGGCAGTTGTAAAAAACTCCAGGTGTTTGTTATTCGCAGATGATTTAAAGCTCTCTTTAGCGATCAAAACGGAGGATGATTGTAAGAGACTCCAAGACGACATAGATAGAGTAGTAGCCTGGAGCAAAGAAAATCTTTTGCAATTTAATGTTTCCAAATGCTCAACAATTACTTTCACTAGAGCACGCAACCCCACCCAGTATGCGTACAACATTGACGCGACACCGCTGGCTAGGGTAAGAGAGGTAAAAGATCTGGGCGTAACATTTAATTCGGAATTGACTTTTAGAGATCATATTATTAGAATCTGTAAGAAATCTTACAGGAATTTAGGTTTTATTCTCCGTATGTCTAGTGGTTTCTCAAACATAAAAGCTATTACAGCCTTGTACAATGCCTTAGTTAGGAGTCAACTGGAGTGCAATGGAGTAATTTGGTCGCCACATGAAACTAAATATGTTCTTATGCTAGAGCGCATACAGAACAAGTTCATAAGATTTGTATATATGAAGCAGTATGGAGTATATCCCTTTTATCCATTGATGTATCCCACTCTATTTATTTTGGGGATGGTTGGGTATAATGAACTGAGGGTCAGGAGAGAAGTCGCACTCGTTTATTATATGTTCAAAGTACTCAGAGGGAAGATATACAATGACAGTGTGTTAGCGCAGATACAGTTGTGTGTACCGGATGGATATGTGTGGCGGCGCCGGCGGCCCCCGCTAGTGCTGGTACCACGAGCCAGGACCAATCTCCTGAGCGAGGCACCTCTGACGCGCGCACTCCGCACTATCAATAAAATTGCTCACGAAATTGATTTGCTTTGTTGCACTGATACTGATTTTTTGAATGCATCATTGTATGTTGTATCCTACAAAATGTAATTTGTTGTTTATTGTTTTTATTTTATTTTTTTGTTTGTATTCTTTATATTTGATTTTGTTATGTATTGTTAAGTGTATTTTTTTAATTGTATAGCTACTCTATCGCATTAGGTTTTTAACCTGTAATGGTAGATGTAAGTGGATGAAAATAAATAAATAAATAAATAAATAAAAAATACTCAATTAGTAACAAAATGTATAAAAACAGGTGATTTTGAAATCATCAACATTTAAACTTATATTCTTATAATGATTTTAATTGCATTTCGTATGTATTTAGTAAAAAACACATTAAAAATATAAATTTAATGAAGTATTTATGTATTTTATTTATATATTTAAATGTATAAAGTCTTGTTACAAGAACATGTGGACTACATTTTCATATTAGTTGCGTAGCTTTATGCTACGTTACACCCGTAGCGCTACGACACGTAGTCTTCGTAGTCGGCTACGAAAAAAGAAAAAATAAGCGAAGAAGGGCGCTTCAAGCTTTTTGAATTTAAATCTTATATTAAATAAATATTACTCGTCATACTTACATGTTTTTATATTACAGTTGTTTACTAAGAGATGTTTAAATATATCTATATATAAATCAAAGATATCAATATATATTAGGGTTCCTTTGGTTCCAATAGTACACTTACATGATGAAATTCTTAAGAAATATCGTAAAGTTTTACTTGTCAATTTGTAATAAGTAGCTACATTGAGTATACGATTCGCTCATTCACGCCTCAATTGAGGTCAAGACCAGCGTTGCTACAGACCAACGACTACACAACCAATGTGTTTGCTACAAACAAAAGTGCCACTTGTTAGAATACTATGTTTTGTTTTATGCTTAGAGTAAATAGAAAACACTCGAGACAAAAATGTATCTAATGTTTACGCACGGAAATAGAACCTACAACCCACAATTTTTAATATTGGAATCAGGGTCAACTACACCACTTAAAATTAAATAATTAATTAGTAACAATAATTTTACAACAACAGTTTTGTTGTTGTAAAGACATACGAGTACTTTTGTAACACAAATACTCGAAAGTTCTATTGACGTCATACACAACAGCCAATCAGCGACGAGATTTTTATGTGTGAGTGACCTCTACGTCCAGCTTTCAGCAATTAATATACCTATAAACGCATAGTGTCAATAGAGTTTCCAGGCATTTCTTGGAATTACTCCCAGGCATAACGCACACACTGAATATGGAAACACACATATAAACATGCGAAGTTCGTCCGTCATGCAGTGCGAGAGAGAGGTCTGTATTACCAATGTTTTGATTTGACCACGAACTGTACACACGCTGACGTAATGAACGCACACTTACAACGCTGGCTCGTGATTGGTGCATCGATCTGAGTGTTGTATCGAGGTCAGCACACATTGAAACGGAATCACAGCAACAGGCTCGCGTCCGATGGGCTATCTTCAAATTGCATTACAATTAATCAAATGCCGGATTTGAAATTGAATCGCAATGTGAAGCTGAATAATCTGGACCTAGGGAGTGATAATGGTATCATTGGCTCCGTAATCACGTGTGGCACTAAAAGGCTATAGGTGATCATAGAGTGCATCGCGCGTACTTTTCAGTGCGTTTTGCTACTGGTTAACTTGATGGTTCTGACTTGTTTCAATGTATTTTTGATAAAATCTTATAACTTTTAAGGTGAAAATGCTTAGGCTAAATTTGTAAAGGTAATAAAGACAAAATATTTTTTTTACGAAACACGCATAATTTTATTACAGTAATGTAATATTAATTTATTGATTGATAAGTAAGTACCACCATATTAAAGTAAATAACAACGTAAGAAATCTTTAAATCAAATTTAGGCGTTGGTATCTTTTTGTAGGATTATTTTGTGTCTTAAATATCTTGTAGATTTTTAATTTTTAATTTATTATACTACTAAAACATCTTAATTTTTTCTCAAACTTTGAATTTACATTGATCAATACAATTTCGTTTAACACAATATATCATAAAATCCACGTAATTAACCCACATTCCAAACCCAAACTAAAATCACTCGACATTTTACCACCAAACAACCTATCTCCACCTTATAAAATATCGAGCGTTACTATAAAAGCCCCGATTCCCGGTATTACCGGGCCCTAGGTGATGCAGTGAGCTCTAACAACTTTGAACACGGATATTCGCTCATTGGTCCTTTTGTAAACTCCACGAGAATACGTTTTGTTGTTTACATTTCAATTAGACAATGGAATCGTCACGTTTCTTGCGATATCGGATTTGTTTATTGGAATATTATTATTGTGTTGTAATATTTTAGTTATTGATGTTGGATTATTATATTTTGTTGTTGTTTTTGTTATTGATTGTTTGGGTTGATTAGGGTTTTAGTTTATAGTGAAGATGGTTGTTTGTGTAGTAGGAGTTTATATTTTTAGATTAAGGGCCTTTCACGATCTTCAAGTAAAGTTACTCACCAAGTAAAGTTAGTTTTGTCTCTTTCTTACTTTATATCAAGTGACAAAGACAAAACATGTCAGTCGGTACTCTGATCGTTACTTGAAGATGATGAAATAGGCCCTAACTGAAACGATTCAAAAGTTTTTTACTTTTTAAAAACTACATATTTTGTGATTTGTTTTTATTGTTTGTTTTAGCCCGGGTTTTCTGTGTTTTTTTTATTACATAGTAAGTAAAACTTCTTTTAGTCTCATAAGCCTTTAAGATGACGAAGTATTCATCGTCAGTGGGCTGACGATGATGATGATGAATTCTTCTTTTGCAGGAGGAGTTAGTTTAAAACGACACACTTGCGTAAAGCATGTTAATATTTCAAACTCGAGATATATTTTAAAAGTAGCAACATACATCAAATGAAGAAATGGTGGAATTAGTTTGAAATTATTATTAATTGCATTTACTTTGAGTACAATATTTATGTTTTGTAATTTGAGAGGCCATGCCTTGTCGTAACACAGTTTCAACTAGCGCGGGAGGCATGGTCTCGAAAATGGCATCAAGTGTATTATTATTGTAGCAAAAAATAATAATTATAAATAAAGATTTGGTAGTGTTCCCTCTGTCACAGTTTTTAGCTCACAGTCGGGCTCGTAGTGGCGGACAGATAACTTTGTTATTTACACGTAACACCGACCGAAAAAATATCAACACATCGGAAAATGTAAAAAATGCAGTAACAAAATTAGTGACGGTCTGCGATTTTAATGGTCAATTATGATATTTTTTGTAGGAACTAAATTATAATCTAAATAAACTAAGAAAAGATAGTTTCATCATCACTCACCCATATAATATGTCCGCTCCGAGGGGCTCGAGCCTACCCTTAACCAAGCCGATAAGACCTTAGTCAACCACGCTGGCCAAGTGCTGGTTAATCGACACACACAACCTTAGAACTTCTTCGCATGTGTGTGCACGTTTCCTCACGATGTTTTCCTTCATCGTAAGAACACCCCAAAAACGTACATATAAATTTGAAAATCGTAAACACATTGCTACGTGTGTGAATTGGTACGTGGCTGGTATTTAAACTCCTTCAATATGGAAGGAACTCTCTAGGTATAACACTAACATTCTCTGATAAAGACCTCAGTCTAGCCCCTAAAACCTATACGGTTGTCTGATCCCATTATCCTGTACCGAAATATCACCTACGCATTTTGGTATGACGTTGGAGCCGGGATGAATGAATGGCCGGGAAACTAGTATGTCCAGATTGGTAGGCATAAAGTAAATGAAAGTCTTTGTCTCTTAAAGTTGTTTACTAACCAGATTTTACACTTTAAACTTTCGCGATCGGAATTCATTGTTGCATAATTTACAGATCTTAATCGCGTATAACATAATTATTAATAACGTTTCGACCGGGTTACACCGATCGTGGTCACGAGAAGACCAGATTTTATTATAATGTACGGTATCAGAAAGTACTATCAAAAAGTACCGGTCTTTAAGATCTCTTTTTCGCTGTAAATGTTACTACGGATTTATACTACAATGAGGTACATTTATATGGCATATACTAGCTGCGCCCCGCGGTTTCACACGCGTAGTTCCCGTTCCCGTAGGAATTTCGGGATGAAAAATAGATGTTGGCCGATTTTCAGACCTACTGAATATGCTCACAAAATTTAATGAGAATCGGTCAAGCCATTTCGGAGGAGTATGGCAACGAAAACTATGACACGAGAATTTTATATATTAGAAGATATTATGCCTGACATCTATAACTATTACCTTATTACTTTTAACAACCATTTGAACACTAAATCACATCAATTGTTTAGGGACTAATAGATTGAAAGATTTATTTGATAATTAAGTAATGGAGTACTCTTTATTATACTGTGGTAATGGGTTAATTTCAAAAATCAAATACTTATTAACCAAAAAAACAAGTACATTTCACTTTGTGGTACCTATTTTTGCAATCGCAGTCGTAATTTTATACCTTCTCACAAGTACTTAGATCGTGTGGGTTTGAAATGTTCGAGGCCGATACAGGGCGACGTCGGCGGGGGTCAAACGAATACTTTTAATAACTTTCCGAAGCCATATAACTCAATTGGAATGATGAAAGGAACAAAATATGTAATTTGTTTGTACCTAAGAATTATACAAAAAATAATTTATACAAGAAAATTAGATGGAAATACTGTTTTGTAATGTCGACATGAACAGCTTTTAAGTTAATTAATGTATAGATAAACATACATAGATGCATTTGGACTACAAAGTTTACAGACTTTGAAGATCAAAGTTTCGTCTACTTAAGTTCGATCTGGCTAATTACAAAATAACCTAATGCATTTTGAACAGACTTACACTATAACCGGCTGATTTTGTGGTGGAATAAAGTTTATTCTAATAATGCTTATTTATTGAATAAACTATCAAATTCTAGTCAAATTTTAATTAGCATGGTATACAAAGCGGCCTTCTTCTTTTCCGAACCTTTATCCTATGTCCATTTGGGGTCGGTTTTCAGTTTTAACCAGATTTGGGGGATATATAAAGGGGTTAGTCCCATTTTACTCCACCAAAAAGTCCAAAGTTACTCCAAACAAAAATAAGCGAACGGCATTCAATATTATACTCGTACATATTATGTTAACGGACTAGACGTCATCAACGTGCCGCAAACCCCGTAACAACCCCGGGGTCCTTCATTTGTGGAAAATGTGGTCGCAGCTGTCACTCCCGCATAGGACTCTTCAGTCATGAACAAAAATGTTCTATCACAAATTGTTCAATCACCTGACGCCACCTAAATCATCTTATGTAGATGTAAAGGCCTATGATGATGATGATTATGTTAAATACTATTTCTATCATAAATTTGTCCTAAAATTGTCAAGAGACAACGTACACGTGTAAAACCGTCTATCTATAAGTAAGACATAATAATCTTGTATAGCAAATATCCTTGTATCTATTAGGGTTCGTTTGACTCATAACCCCATTGTTAGCATGCGTCATGTAATGTGAGATCCATAGAGTCACCTTGTCATAGCTAAGTAACATATGAAAGGTATTGTTCTTCTAAGAGCTCTTGTTTATAAGATACGTCTCAAAGTCGCCTATTGAATATACTCATCTTTATTTTTGCTGGTAAACAAGTCCTTTCGTTATAATTATTTAACGAATGTATTTTTTTATTACATTTAGTTAGGCAGTAAGACAACATAACTAGCAAATGTGCAATCCACCTAAAAAAATCGGTAAAAAATTTAGTTGAATCGGTTTAGCGTTTTAGCGAGTAACTTTATTTTATGCGTATTATATATTATACTTATGTTAATTGATAATTGCTGTTAATTTACTCGAAGAAAAATCGAAGAAAGAACACCATTTCGTAGCCGTAAAAGAGTTTTATTTAAAGGTTACTTCACAAAGTAACAGACATTATAGTTTCAAAATAAACATTTGCAATATAAATTGAAGACTCAGTCCAACTTCACGTTGCCTGTTTGTTTTGCGAATTGGAGAAAAATCTTCTTAATTAATAAGACTGAATGCTCTCACTAAACACTTCAGTATCTTTTGCCAGTTCAATTCTATCAAATATTTTTTCTATTTGTATCTGTTTTAAGTAAATAGACTGAGTTTATTTATTTATTTAATAAGTTACACCAACAGCATTAACACATAACATTAACAAAATTAAATAACACTTCAAGTCTTATACAGTGTGCAATACTTTTAAAGGTGCAATCAGCATTTGTAACATAAAGTTCCGATTTTCAAATTATGAATCTAAGCTTTGCTCCGCGTTTTTACCCGCATTTTTCTTTTTTTTCTTAGCTAATGCTTGTGTTTTAATATCTGTGTGCCAAATGTCACTGCAATCCATTCCAACTATGTGTTGATAAGTCAGTCAGCTAGTAACGTATGCCTTTCATATTTACAGACCACTGGCTACTTTAAAAAAATATATATCTTGATGTCAAAATTAAACGTTCCTATTTTAAAAGCTATAAATTATTGTTCCAATTTTAAAAATTGATAACACTCGTACTAAATTTTTGGAGGCACTCGTAAAACTAATTGATACATCTAATCCCCGGCTTCACTCGCCCTAGCCCCATTTGAACTAACTAGCGTCAGTTTCGTAAAATCCCTCTTATGAGTGTTCCCTATCTGTGTCCAATTGCAATAATCACTCTGTTTCACCTCGCGGCCTTCATAATTAGTGATGTTTTTGCAGGTATGATTTATTTGTTACAATGTTTCATGTAGGTACTATAGTTTTCTACTTTGTGTGTAGTGGTAGTGTGTAAGTTTTGAACTAACTAGGTTAGGACTAACTCAAAATGTCCTATTGAGTCACAATCTTTTCTGTGCCGGCGCCCAAAATTGTAAGTTCCTATTGTCATTTTGATTCTAATGTCATTTGGATACATTTTCAATAAACTGACAACCAAAAGATGCGATTACAGGGACGATGTCACCGGCACAGAAAAGATTGTGGCTCAATATAAGTAGTCTTTGGATTGGGGAGGTCTAGTTGGTGGAAGATAGTATTACTTTGGAAGCGGCCAAACATCATTATAGACGGTGCCAGACTGCTTAACCGCACAGATCAAACGTAATCTTTTCAAATTGTAATAAAACTACTATAACGGAACTACAAATCCGTTAAAGTAGTGTAGTGTTCGTGTGAATCAAAGAAATCAATATTTACACATTTTTTGTTTTATAAAATAGTAATAACTTAGTGAATATGAACATGGCAAAAACCAATTGGATATATGGACAACTGAAAAAGAGACACAATTGGAAAATAATCAAAGCATTAACAGAGTGAAGCCAATTGGACATATATACAATTGAAATTGTACCAAACCTTTACTTTTTTCTTCATAACATCAATTCACTGAAAGGTTTTCACTCTTGCGCATGATGGCGCATAACAATAACTGACAAATGGAAGTTTAATCCGTAGATAGTGGCCGTGAGGCGTGTTTAGTGCAAACACACAGAGTGATTGGTGCTACATTCGGGGAAACGGATTTGTGCGTGCTTATTTGATAAAATGTCTTTTATTTTTGCGAGGATCTAGATTTGTGCGTGCGTTTTTGCTATTGATAAACCCGTCTTTTGTTTTTTATGTAATACTATCTATGAACTGCAGTTTTTTTAGTTACTATGCGTGTAAACTTGGTCCTTGAATCACTCTATTTATTGGTGTAAACTGCATTTAAATATGTGCCGTACTTTAAAAGATTTAAGCACTAAGCGTAACAGTGAGAGTGCCTTTGTTTTATATGAAGTAATAAAGATTAAGGTATCAGCGTATAGAGCAAGCAAAGGCTTTCATCCTAAATTCCTAACTAATATTATAAGTAAATGCGAAAGTAACTCTGTCTGTCTGTCTGTCTGTTACCTTTTCACGGCTAAACTACTGAACCGATTGACTTGAAATTTGGTACAGGTGTAGCTTATGGTCCGGAAAAGAACATAGGATACTTTGTATCCCGAAATTTCCACGGGAACGGGAACTACGCGGGTGAAACCGCGGGGCGCTGCTAGTTGATAATAATTAGTACAGTTAGGTATAAGCGTCATAAATCTACCATGAGTTTTAGTGATCTCAAATCACAACCATGTTTAGAAAATAGCAAACAAACATCAGGTTTATTCACATAGCATGCAGTTTACAACTTGCATACGAGAAACTTGCCTAATCTAAGCATTTAATGAACGGACAGGGCATTAGGAAGGCTAGGAGGAGGAAGGGACGGGCGGAAAGGGCTTGACTCCAGACCTCTCACTCATATTAAAATAAACAAACTAACACAAACTTCTTGAACCAGACAGACACACAGATATAGGTACACGTATATTATAGGAATAATAGCAGCGCCCCGCGGTTTCACCCGCGTAGTTCCCGTTCTCGTGGCAATTTCGGGATAAAACGTATCCTATGTTCTTTCCCGGACCATAAGCTACCCCTGTACCAAATTTCAAGTCAATCAGTTCAGTAGTTTTTCCGTGAAAAGGTAACAGACAGACAGACAGAGTTACTTTCGCATTTATAATATTAGTTAGGATACTAGTAAGGATGTTACTCAAAGTGAAAGTAGCTTTCTAATGGTGAAAGAAAATTTTAGAAATCGGTTCAGTAGTTTCGGAGCCTATTCGTTACAAACAAACAATTTTTTTCTCTTTATAATATACTAGCTATGCCCCGCGGCTTCTCACGCGTAGTTCCCGTTCCCGTGGGAATTTCGAGATAAAGTCTTTGTCCTTCTCCTGGTTCTTAGCTACCTCACCACCAATTTTCAGCCCAATCGGTTCAGCCGTTCTTGAGTTATAAATAGTGTAACTAACACGACTTCGACGTGTACATAGAATAGATTATACTCGTAACATCCCTCTTATTACGTCGGGGTTTCAAAAGCAATCTACAATAAATAAACATACTCTACATCACTTCGTTTTGATGTAAAGGACAAACATGGTTACCTATTTAAATTACATAGGTCTGGTATGATTTGTTTGCTTGCTCTTAATAGAATTTAGAGTTTGTTATTCATCTTAGGACGTCTTATTCCATTACTTTACTCATCTCTTACTAGTATTCATAAGTTAACATTACAGACTGTTTTATAAGTTACAAGCGGCGCCCCGCGGTTTCACCCGCGTAGTTCCCGTTCCCATAAGAATATGGGGATAAAATTATGCTAAAAACCTTCCCACTGAATCACTCTATCTATTAAAACAAACCGCATCAAAATCCGTTGCGTAGTTTTAAAGATCTAAGCATACATAGGGACAGAGAAAGCGACTTTGTTTTATACTATGTAGTGATACTACTGATCAAATTTAGAAAGCTGGATATAAATTGTACCATAAGTACTTACTCATGTGAAGAGTAAATAAATATATTTTATCTTTTTACCTTTCACAAAGTAAATTATACAGATTTTTTGACGATATTATGATTTCCAAGACCTTTTTTAATTATTTTTATATTAACTATGATTGGTTTCACCCACGTTTAATTTGTCCTTTGAGTACAACAACTTATGAGGTTTCTTCAAAAAAATCTGCAAGATCTGTATTATTTCTATTTCTCTTAAAATCTCTAATATTTTTTTGCATTTTTTAAATAACTACGCATAAGTATTTATATTTCCATGTTCACAATATCTTCACTACATAGTATAAAACAAAGTCGCTTTCTCTGTCCCTATATCCCTATGTATGCTTAGAACTTTAAAACTACGCAACGGATTTTGATGCGGTTTGTTTTAATAGATAGAGTGATTCAGTGGGAATTTTATTCCCATATTATTACGGGTACGGGAACTACGCGGGTAAAACCGCGGGGCGCCGCTAGTATATGTATGTATATAACTCGAACGTGACTGACTGACTGACATAGTGACATCATAGTGATCTATCAACGCAAAGCCCAAACCACTGGACGGATCGGGCTGAAATTTGACATGCAGGTAGATGTTACGACGTGGGCATCCGCTAAGAAAGGATTTTGATTAATTCTATCCCCAAGGGGATGAAAGTGTGTATGACGGAAGTCATTATGCCACTCGGATGAAGTCGCGGGCAAAAGCTAGCTAAGCTAGCTAAGATTTTCTTTAATAGGTGTTGGATATTTCTTATATTAAGTTATCCTTATAATTATTTGTTTTGTTTGATAACAACCGGATACACGACAGGATGTCTCGTGAGGTGTGAAGGACTGTAATCCTGTAAGACATGTATGTCTTATTATTTATCTTTGTTTACCGATTTATTTATTTAGAAAAATATTTGCTAATATTTCGAGTTTTCTGTAAACTACTACATTTTATGATCAACAAGTACCAATACTTTGTTGAATAATATAGATAATGTAGCTGTGTACCTTTGTTTTTCTTTATTGGCAGATGCCTACGTAATATATACTTCTTAGGTGCCAAGTTAAGTGATCTGGGCGTTGATAGATCAGTCAGTCAGTCACTAACGGTTGCCTTTTAAACAACTTCCTTTTATTAACCCCCGACGCAAAAAGAGGGGTGTTATAAGTTTGACGTGTCTGTGTGTGTATCTGTCTGTCTGTGGCATCATAGCTCCCGAACGGATGAACCGATATTAATTTAGTTTTTTTTTGTATTAAAGGGGACTTACGTGCGAGTGTTCTTAGACATGTTTGATGAAAATCGGTTGACCCGTTTAAACGTTATGGGGGTTTTTTAATTTTTTTTTATTGTTTTCTACATATTAGTAGTGCCCTGCATGGTTTAATCCGTGGTAACTCTTCTCCTATTGGTCTTAGTGTGATGATATATAGCCTATAGCCTTCCTTGACAAATGGGCTATCTAACACTGAATGTTTTTTTCAAATAACACCAGTAATTCCTAAAATTAGCGCGTTCTACCAAACAAACATGCAAACAAAGTCTTCAGCTGTACAATGCAGTATAGATACAGATGCATTAACATACCATAAACATAACAATAATCATTCACTACATCATCTCATTATAGTAACTGACCCCTACCTAAGTTCGAACTTGTATCTAGGGTATCAGAAACTACGCACGCACTCATTCACACACACACCCAGACCGACCGCATTTGAATAAAAGATCTACGGTCTTACCACAAAACGAAGTCTAAATTTAAAACACATTTTAAAACGATTTTTACAAAAAATTGTACCATAAATCGATGTCTACCTCTAAAATTGGTTTAGGCAGTGTTTGAAATGACAGTCTACCTAAAAACTCTGATGCCCTTGTTTAAAGCTATTTCTAAAATGGCCGCCTGAATTTGTATCAGCTGATTTGAAACGTCAACGTGATTTTATATCGATTATGATATTATGACCTCTTTAGTTTGTTATTCAACCTCTTTGCTATATTGTTACTACAAGGTGGCGCTTGATGGCGCTAGTGCAAACTCCAAAACGGCGAGAATATGAAAAGACGTAAAAAAACTATTCGAAACGTATTAATGTAATTATATTCTAATGAAAGAACTGCATTGTGTCATTGAATTCAATTTATTTATTTAGACAATAAGTACATTATATTCTAAGAGAGACCCCTCTCGAGACCCTACCTCCCGTGCTAGTTACAAACTGTGTTACGGTAAGGTAAGGCCTCTCAAACCACGCGCACGGTTTTAATAAAATACGTATGGCAATACATAAACGCGTTACGTTATATGCAGGACAAGTTGAGTACAACATAAACAAATGTATCTCAAAAGTTGATAATAATTATTGAATTAAGTTATTAATTGATATAATTTATTTTTAAAAGTATTATTGTCTATAAATATAATTGTTGATTGAAGAAACAGTGAACTAATTACTTGATATTTTCATTCTCAAAGATCGTTTAATCCGTAAAGGAACGTTTTTTGAATTGACTGTTGATCGACGTTGTCTGACTGACTTATGTCATGTGTGACTATTCAATCGACGTTGTGTTTAATTTTATATTTTCGTACAATTTTAAATAGTTAAAACTTGCAGAGTAGCAATTAATGGATTTGTACCGTTGCGTTGCGTATGTACCGAAAACATGAGCAGTCGTGTCGTGCCGCAACAACTGCCTCAATGTTCGGCAGAATAATCATTTTGTCACTACTATCAACAAAGGCGAGTTACGTGAGCTACCCAACAAGCCTCATCTGGTGCGTACTATTGAGGTTAAGAGCGTAGCTGCACCGAAGGAACAGCGAACAGCAGTCAGTGCAGCAGAGAAAGGCGACGTGGATGGCTTCACCCTGGTGGAGAGGAAACGTCGACCGTATCCGTCCCGTAACCGACGTGGTATCGCCCCTGCTACAGCAACAGAGGTCACCTTACGTGTTGTGGAGCCTACCTGCACCGTATCGTTAACTTCAAGTACCTACGAAGTACACGGACATGTTCCTCATATATTTGAATGATTTTTTATGTGCGCGTGGTTTGAGAGGCCTTACCTTACCGTAACACAGTTTGTAACTAGCACGGGAGGTAGGGTCTCGAGAGGGGTCTCTCTTAGAATATAATGTACTTTTTGTCTAATTAAATAAATTGAATTCAATTACACAATGCAGTTCTTTTATTAGAATATAATTACATTAATACGTTTCGAATAGTTTTTTTACATCTTTTCATATTCTCGCCGTTTTGGAGTTTGTGCACTAGCGCCATCAAGCGGCACCTTGTAGTAACAATATAGCAAAGAGGTTGAATAACAAACTAAAGAGGTCATAATATCATAATCGATATAAAATCACGTTGACGTTTCAAATCAGCTGATACAAATTCAGGCGGCCATTTTAGAAATAGCTTTAAACAAGGGCATCAGAGTTTTTAGGTAGACTGTCATTTCAAACACTGCCTAAACCAATTTTAGAGGTAGACATCGATTTGTGGTACAATTTTTTGTAAAAATCGTTTTAAAATGTGTTTTAAATTTAGACTTCGTTTTGTGGTAAGACCGTTAATTTATATTTGAAAGTTATGAATAATTTGGTTACATTGGTTTTTAGTTATAATTAATTTCTTTGATAATATTGATTTAATACGAACGAACAATTTTCTTTTTCTATAAATCCTTGATAGAATGAGTTGAAATAACGGAAATTAAAAATAATACTAAAATATACAAGAATTACACGCGTAGAACGAGTTGATAAAAAATACAGCTTCTATTTAATTAACGCATTTTTAAAAGATGACGGAACGTTCTCAATTTAAAATATTTGACGTCTTCTTTGCTATTTAATAAAAACAAGTTGGAGCTAACTTAATGAGTCACAAAGGTATTTCAAAATCCCTTTTTGCGATCATAAGATCAGGTTCTGTTGTTCCAGATGAAATTCTTGTAAGTCTATGAGCTGGATTTTATATTAAGAATATTCCTTTGATAGTCTCAGGCTTTGTAGATTAAACGTAGAAATAAAGGAACCTGTTGAACTCAAACGCTGTTCCAGTATACGCCAGTTTGCGAAGGAGATATGACTTTTAATAATCTATTAGCTAGACTTACATTTAAGTATTACAAACATGATTATAATTATGTTACAACAAGTATTTGAACATACCTATGAGCTCTGAACGTGTATATGAATTAATTTACACATTGAAATAAAAAGATTTAAATCTTATTTTCGTCCCTCTGCTGGGCTAAGGTCTCCCCCAAACATCTCCAACTCTCCCGATCCTTCGCAGCTTCCCACCATCTACTGTCGAAGGCGACGAGATCATCAATTTTAAATCTTAAGATAAAAAAGTTGTGACAGAAGAATAAAAGAAAAGAACCTTTTTTCTTTAGAAAAACTACTAATTATCACAGTATTTCAAAACAAAAATCTATTTTCGACTAAATATATTTTCACTTGCATTTGAAAAAGGTTTGTGTATTTGAATGTGCTTATTATACGTTGGTATCTACATATATCTAGTTTTTTAATTGATGGCAATCCTATCTGTTATGACTACTTCGATTACGATATGTGGGGGTTTGTTTTGACTATCCTGATTACATTTTAAACCCCAATGCGAAAGGGGTGTTTTATTTTGTCTGCGTATGGTATCATAGCTTTTGAGTGCATTTTAATTAATAGTATTTTATAACAAAGGACTTGAAATTGTTTATGTTGTTAAAGACTTTTTTGTATGTATTTAATAAGACGATAGAACTTAAATATACCTTAGTATAGTTTGTAGTATATATAAAATTTGTGTCTTTGTTTGATTGAACATGCTAATCTCAGGACTTACATTCCCGAATTGAAAAAGTCTTTCAGTGCTAGATATAAGATAGGCACTTTGCCTTTTTCGGAACAAGAATCTTCTATAGGGGCGTGAAATAGAGTCTTATGCAATATACCTTTGTAATATACATTCCCGAATTGAAAAATTCGTTCAGTGGTACTTTGCTTCTTCCAAACAGTAATCTTTGCTATAGGGACGTGTAATATATGCGTGTATGTAATGGACATAACAAATAATATAATTATGAAAGGATCTGCTAGCAATACTTCCCGGTAATAATATTATTGTTTTTCAATAATAACAAAATAATTTCATTACATTTTGTACATTGGATTTTCCACGTGTTTTTTACAAAGCAACCGGGTCAGTGTATACACGTGTATATTTTATATAATATATAGAGATAGGTTTACAGGAAACTTTGATAGAGAGATGACCTAGATCGTTTGATAAAATACGTGGAAATACTGATGTATTTTATTTCACAGAATTGTATAATACGGTTCCATATTCTGGGAATGAATAGAGGTATTATTTCATTGTTTGTCACCCTATTCAAAATGATATTACATACGATTTTATTTGTGAAATGTTATGATGAATTTCAAAATGTGGTGTAGTAGTTTGTTGTGGGCAAATTTGTATTATGACCAGCTGTGTTCCGGGGGTTTAAAGGGTAAATTATGATATAGGGAGTATACTGTGAGATACTTTTATCCACATAATGACTCAATGGGTTCCCGAAGGAGGGTGTCGTCGGGGTCGACCGAGAAAGCGTTGGCGGGACGATCTAGCTACCTTCGACAGTACTTGGTGGGAGACTGCGAAGGATAGGGATGGTTGGAGATGTTTGGGGGAGACCTTTGCCCAGCAGTGGGACAGTATAATATAATAATCATTTTTTTTATAATCATTCATTCCATCATCTCATTATAGTAACTGACCCCTAACTTGTATCTAGGGTATCAGAAACAACGCACACACTCATTCACACACACACTCAGACCGAGATAAACATGTGTGGTTCACACAAATATTTTCACCACATGGGAATCGAACCCACAACCTTACGGCAGTCCGCCATCGTCAATATGTATTTATTTTTAATGCTATAATATACCAACTTAATGTAAACTTGTGAAATGCGAGCGTTCATAAGATATGGTCAGATGTTATGTTGTGAAAGTTGTAACTTCCCATAAAAATAAAAAGAGATTTTGTAAATTATAGAAAATGTTGTTTAAACTTTATTATCCCATTAATCTAGGGTCATGAGGCATGAAATTGTTAAAGAACCTCATATTCTTGAACTTGTATCTGAAGTGACCCTTCTTCTTCATCCTGCCCATATGTTGCAATGTCCTTACGAGTGGCAGAAACCGGTAGAGTCCGTTCAGCTCATCACCCAGGCAGAAAAGGAATGACGACTCTATGTAATCTGAAATAAAGTGTATATTACAATGGATTCTTGTCCCCTCAGTCAAGGGGCTATTGTACACGTGAAACTCTGTTTTGTTTTTACTGTTTTTAATTTTCAACAGCCAATTTCAAACTTTTAGTTGTCAGCCACTGAGAATTTAAAAATAGTTGAATTCGTTACTCAAAGGCACTTTGATTTACAACGTTAAAGGGAGCTTGGAAGTGCATTAAAGTAGAGGAGTATTTAAAGTATTTATAGACTGAATTTCATAACGTATGGTTCGAGAGCTTTTACGTTTAAGGCTGTTAGCAGATACGCTACTTTTAATAGCGCGTCCGAGAGTTTCCGAGTACAAAGCGAGTTTTGCGACTCCCACACGATGGATTTCCAGTACTGTTAGAGTTAAGAAAGTGCGATATTTTGCTGATGAAACGCACGGCACTGCGGTACGATGCCTTGATCGCAAGTCATAGTACGCGCGCTACTTTTACTTGCGCGATAGAGCACCTCTACGCGCGATTCTGCGGTTCTTCGGCGATCACTTTTCAGGACTGCAGCTACGAGGATGCTTCACCGCAGCTACATTCAGTTACGCCAATATTAGTAACATCATATAGTTAGAACGTCAACATGCGATGCAGCACCTAAACCATGCGCGTCCGCAGTCGAAATTACTATAGACCAATCGCAAAAGAGTTATAAAACGGTGCAAACAAGCCGAAAACGCGCGATCTTACTGCTTCAAGTGTGCACACAGTATGTGTGCCGGGGGCTTAACTTTAGTTACGTGATAGGTACTTGTATATCGACATTGTTAGTTGTATATTTCATAATATCTGGGTTAAATAAATGTTTATTTCTTATGTAAAATTAATGCCTGCTTAAACTTGTCTTACGTTTTATTTTCAATTTGTATTTAGTCACTACTATATTAATAGTGCTGATGCAAAATTATTACATGCAAGCATCTAAACCAGCGTTTAATATTGCTAATTTTCCTTTACTTATGAGTGAAGTCATACAACCCGCATTTGGCCAGCGTGGTTGACAAAGGCCTGATCACCCTAATTCAAGGTAGATTCGAACCCCCCGCCGTATCGACTCGTATATTTATGATGATGTCATAGAAATAACTACAACTATTCTATAAATAACGTGATAGAGGAGATTAAGGTAAATTAATATATTTACTATTTTACAGATATCATATTAAAGATTTTGGTGAAAATAAACAAAAGGAAGACCGCATGTAAACACGAAACTTTAATTAAAATTGCATCTGAATACACAAAATTAATAAATAATTCCTCACATATAATATTTTTATTCAAAAATCTCTTTCTTATTTATTAATAGTATGTTTTATTAATTAAATTTACTGGAAATACAGGTAATATTGCCGTGTTTACTTAATGGAAGCACTTTGTTTAAAGCAAAATATTGTTTTAAAACTTACACGTAATACGTTATTTACAAAGTCGCTAGCTCCATTATTGCATCGAGTACCGTTTTATAGTGCACTCTCATTAAATCTAAAATCGTAAGAAGAGTTCTGAATATTTGATATGAATATAATGGTCTTATACAAAATCTGATTACATGATTCATACTCGCTGTCGTTGTTAATCTATACTTTTAATCGTCTCTGTTTGGGAGTGTGTGTGTGATGTGAATGAGTGTGTGCGTAGTTTCTGATACCCTAGATACAAGTTTCGAACTTAGTTAGGGGTCAGTTACTATAATGAGATGATGTAGTGAATGATTATGTTATAATATAAAGTATGAATTAACAGCTAATCTCTAGAACTACTAATCCCATTTGATATAGTTAAATGTTATCCATTACATAGGTCGTTTATTGTGAAGGCTACATAATTATTTATCAATGCGGGAAACCACTTATATCTTGGTTAAAGAACGTTAGACTTTTGCGTGCTCTAACTTTAGATAACGTTACGACAAGTAATAATATTCTTCACAAAACAATATTAGAAATTAGCCGTGAATCCGTCCATTAGTTTTTTACACAAAAAAAACATTTCGATTAACCTGGTTAAACTAAAACCCGACCCCAATTAGACACGTAATAAAGGTACGGAAGAAAAACAGTGTTTTTTTTAGTTCATTGGTTACAAAACAAAAAAAAAATGTTTCCTTTTTCAAATGTAAATAAAGATTTATAATTGAAATGGAATAAAAACAAAACAAATACTTTTTAAAAGTGTAATGGCGGTAGGAAACCTATCACATTTCTTTCCACCCTTCCGAGTCTAATTTAAAAGTTGTTGGATACCATAGAAATGTTACGTTTAAACAAGGTTTAAACAACTTGTATTCGAGATGTTGTAAGTCTTTGATTTTTCTTTGAATTCTATAAGAAGTTTCTCCTATTCATACTGCCTTGTTTTGTTATATAAATGATTGTTTATTTTTCTTTTTAAGTTACTTATCAAATAGAGTGTTTATAGCTTTGAGTATTTTTCTACGTTATTTTCTTATTCTTAGAAACTGGCAATGTTTGTGTTTGGATGTAGTAATGTGTGTGTACCTAGTTAGTTTATCAAACTAAGTATGTGTATGCCGCGGCCATAAGGTAAATTTGCCCATTTCATGAAATGACCGACCATTTCATGAAGTGGCCAACTTAATTTGATCAGATCATAAAATATATATAAGTTTATCATTGATCTGCCCTAAACACATCATGATGTGGCCAATAGACAGTGAGACATTTCATGAAATGCGACCACTTCATGAAATTATCAACCATTTCATGAAATGGTCAAATTTACGATATGGCCACGACATATACACAACAAATGACTATATAAGTATATACCTTATCTATTATGAAAGATTGCAATTCAATGCAGTATATAAAGTGCATTAAGAAATCTCTACTTTTGTAGAGCAAATTACACAGTAAGGAGGAAAAGAACCGTTTGTGCGTGTCGGTGATCTTAAAGCCGGAAAATAAACGTACAAATAAGGAATCAAACTCAAAATCTCTTATTTAGCAGCCCTACCAGCACATTCCAATAGACCAATTGGGAGTTTAGTTACAATTTTACAAAGTGTTAATTAAAAATAAAAGTCTAGTAAGGTCACATACGAAACAATTAGCTTACGTCGCCAGCACTCGCTAACTTTTAGTTTGGATGTAGTTTTTAAAACCTTCAAAAAGTTACATAAAAGCTTATAGGCATAGCTTAACATCAGGTGAAACTTAATTATATTTAGCTCGGTCGGTTTGTGTGTGTGAATGAGTGTGTGCGTAGTTTCTGATACCCTAGATACAAGTTTCGAACTTAGTGGTCAGTTACTAAATGAGATGATGTAGTGAATGATTATGTTAATGTTATTTTTAATTTAATAAGTACAGAGTGGAAAAGGGATTACAATATTTTAAACAAACGCAGTTTAATTACACTTAAATGTAATATTATGTACCATTGAAGTGAAGAAGTGCTACGTCACAGTTTTTTTTTATATAACATAATCATTCACGATATCATCTCATTATAGTAACTGACCCCTAACTAAGCTTGGTCCTTGTATCTAGGGTATCAGAAACTACGCACACACTCATTCACACACACACCCAGACCGAGACAAACATTTGTGGTTCACACAAATATTCACCACGCACGGGAATCGAACCCGCAACAATCGATGGCAGTCCGACATGGTGACCACTCTGCCATCGAGGTCGTCGATATTTTACTTTAAGCTATCGATAAAGTAATATAAACCATATAAAATTAAGATGTTTCTAGAAACTAATACATCTAGCACTTTCATTTATTGTAGCACTTTAATTTCTAAAATCTTATTGTTATTGTCGTTCGGTGCTCTTTGTAAAAGGAAAGCGGACTGACTGAGTCACATGTGAAGGTACATCAAAGTAATGGACGACAGGGTAGAGAATTATTTTAGGAATTTGATTTATAACGACCTAGGTGAGCACTAAGGTTTTCAAAAGTTCGGTAAAAAAGAGGTCGGTTTGTCTAAAAACATAGTATTAATGTAGTAGTTCGTAAATAAGTAAGATACATATAAATATATACAATAAGGTCATAAAGGAAAATTCTCAATTTTGTGAAAAGGGCCTCAACATTTGTCTCAAAAATCATATTTTTTGAATAAAAGTTTAAAACTTGAGTGAAAGCTTTGTATTAGTGAAAGTTTAAGTTACAATCGATTGATAATAAGCTCTTACTTACAAACTTATAACGTGTTTTATACATATAAGTCAATAAGTAAATATAAGAAATTCATGCCATGAAGAATAAAAGGAGAAAATTTTCTAATTTTCCATACTAATAATGCTCCATTACTTCTATACTATCCTTTGTGGTGTATACCTAATTTAAACGGTCTTAAATAACGAAACTAAATTTTAATAGCGGCGCCCCGCGGTTTCACTCGCGTAGTTCCCGTTCCCGTTAAAATATGGGGATAAAATTATGCTAAAAACCTTCCCACTGAATTACTCCATCTATTAAAAGAAACTGCGCCAAAATCCGTTGCGTAGTTTTAAAGATCTAAGCATACATAGCGACATAGGGACAGAGAAAGCGACTTTGTTTTATACTATGTAGTGAAGTAGATGCGGGATGATTTAAAATTTATTAAAAGAAACTAACCAGACCAATATTCCAGGTCCAGTAAGATTAGTTCAATGAAAAATGGTCGCCATTATAAGAGTACCAATATTGATTTTTCACATCAATTATTCTAATGAAAAGCTTTGGTTTATTTTTATTTTGCTTTGTATGGGTGCCTTTGACGGTATTAATTTGATGAAAGTAGACTCCGTTTTTAATCTTTTTACAATGTATGGTTTTGCAATTTGATGACGAATATGTATGGCTAATTGAATAAAGCTTTCAACTGACTTTTGCAAATAAAGACGTCTAAATAATGTAAAAATATTTTACAACATAAACCTATTTTTAATAGGCATTTATTTTACGTAGGATTTGAGTAAATATCATCATCACCAACAGCCTGTATGTGTCCACAAGAGTGAATATAGGTATTTTTAATTTCAACAGTATTTTCCATCTTTAGATTTTCCCAGTCCCAGTTATCATACTTACAAAGAAAAATAAAAGTAAAATATTGAAACTGATTTTCCGTAAAAACTTTTAAATTTACTAACAGAATTAAGGCAAATACAAATTAGCAGAAATTCTAGAACATTCCAATCCTAATAAATACGAGTAAACTTTTTCCGATCCAGCATTTATTTTTCTATTTTACAAAAATTCTAATTAACAACTTTAATTTACAAACGGTAAACGAACTACGAAATAGACTTACAATTTACACAGAGTTCGCGAAAACATGAGAAACATGAAACTATGAGCGTGATTTTTCAATTTTACACGGTTTTAATTAAAAAATTCTGTGTTTATAACATTGACATGTGCTCCCTTTACCAACTCCTGTTTCCAATGTACAGTCACGGAATTAAAAGGTTCGTCACCTTAGAGTTGGTTTTCACTTGCACTAGTACTGTAAGAATCATGTATGCCAACATGCCAGTGTAAGAAACAGTGACGCTACATTTAAATAAATAATATGACGTTTGCTATTAAATAAGGCGTAAAAATCTTGTTGACAAGATAATAGTCAAACAAAACTGATCTGAATAATTTTGAACTTTATTAAGGAGCAGTTGAACATAATTTTCTCTAACACGAGTCTATTCTGTAACATTATTTGAAAAGGTAGCATGTGCTTGCGCCACATTAAACGAATCAATTTGAAAATTGACGAACCTTTTCATTCCGTGTCTGGACGTGTATTTTTTGTGCACGTGTTTTGGCCTCAAGGCTTGTTGTATTCGGACAAGCTCTGACGTGTTTGGACTGCAGGCAGACATGAGGTTTTATTATGCAAATTCGATATTTGATATTGTTACTGCATTTTTCTTTCAACCTTTAGTGATGTGCTTATCAGGGATAGTCGTTTTTCAACAATCATTATACTCGTATCATTGAATGATTTTATCAGTTTTTATTATAATTAACTTGGTTTGGCAATTTATCAGTGTGTTTTGTTTGAAAGGTTGAACATTTTGTCCAACATTAATTTGATTTGACCGTCTATCTTATTTCAAAGGACTGATTAGACAACTTCTTTAAAAAAAAGTTTAATCGAATCAAAGTAAATACTCGTAGTTGCCATTTAATTATTATCTACATAAGTTCTTGTAACTAAGTGTGTGTAGCAAGTACCTAGTAAGAGTTTTGTTTTATTTTTTGCCTTCCCAGCATAGCATTGTTTTTGTTATTTTATTAAAAATAAATATATTTTCAGAGCTTATGAATGTGTTTGTGGTTATAGGAGGCATGATATATCCTCGTTTCCTATTTCGATATTTATTCTTATAAGTACTTATTTTCGTACTCGATTACGAAAGTGGAAAAATATATTCCTAATTAATAACCGGTTATGAACTGAGAAAAAAAAAATCATTTTCGTAGCTGGTTATGAACCATGGTTACGAAAAAGACAAATAAATTCCGTTTTTGTAACTGGTTATCAAACAAGAAAAATAATCCTTGTTCGTATCTGGTTATCAAAGATCAGTTACGAACGTGGAGTAAAGGGTTTTGACACTATATAAATACGGCTATAGTACGAGTACATGTACTCGTAGTATATCAATGGTTCGAGTAGCTTGTCTGTCAGAATCAGGCCCAGTCCAGACTATATTTAATTTTTTTTTGGATAACTTATATAGTTTTTCAAACACAAAATAATGTAACTTCATCAAAATGTTGAGATGATAATTTAAAATAATTCATACCTTACCGTTAATTACTATACTGCTCCACTCCTACTATCTATCTATGTATCTTCTTCTTCTATCCATCTTCTATCTATATATATAAAACTCTTCCGTTACTGAGTGATGTAGTGACTGACAGACAACGCACAGCCGAAACTACTGGTCGTAGAGAGCTGAAATTTGGCACGTGTGTTTGTTGGGGGGAGTAGGCTACCACTAAGGGAGGATTTTTGGAAATTCCCCCTCTAAGGGGGGAAGACGGGGGTAAATTGAAAACTTCGCGGGTGAAATCGGGGTGCACTGCTGCGTGTAATATTATGAATAGCCTACAAGCCTTCCTCAATAAATGAGCTGTAAAACAGTAATACACATAATACTACTTTTAACAAATCGACCTTATAGTTCCTGAGATAAGGGCGTTATTATTTGACTATATAATATTGATTTTTGAACCGAAAAAAAACATCAACGAACAGTAACCTGAATATTACTCAAATATCTTAATTATTAACAATGGGATACTTATTTAATGCAAGAAATATTATTCAAATCGGAAGCAATTGAGAATAGCGCGTTCAAAGAAAATATATACCTTTATAATAATATACTCCAAGTATAGACTTGCTTAATCTCAAGATTGTAAATTAAAAAACTTTACTTCATAAAAGTATTGGTCGATCAAACAACTAATTTAAAGTTTATAATTATATTTCCATAAAATATTGCTGCGTATTTTCCGCCTATACTTCATTTTTTTTGTTTGACCTAAGTTAAATTCCTAGGTTGGTCGATAAATGTTTGCTTTGTTGCCTCAACATTTGGGTTAAGTTTGAGATCACCGCCACACAATTAGCTAGCGTGATGATGACGTCTATTTCTCGAACTAATAACTTCAGTAAGAGACGTATTTATTATGCATTAAGATCTTACAGGACAATACTTTTAGTGCTTATATTTTCAATTCGTCAATTTAACAAGCTTATTTTATTTAGTTTAGTTTTTAACCCCGACGTCTCGTGGTCTGTAATCAAATCTTGCAAACCATTTTTCGACCACTTCTGGTTATCCAATTGAGCTGGAATTTGGCATACTTATGTAAAGTCTCATGACAATGCAATAAAAGCTTGTCTTAAAATGTTTTTATTTAATAATTCTTGTTTATACCCTCAACAAACCAACATCAACTTAACAATAATAATCTAAAAACGAAACCTTCGCGATTGAAATACCGGATAGTCCAAACATGTTTCCATTATTAGAAAGGGCTGTAAACAACGCAATCCGGTATGTTATACGGAATACGATGCAATAATTACCTGTAGTTACAAACAGACTCAAAATAACAACATTCAACGTAACCAGAGACCAGACGTAATACATTTCCGATATTCCACTTCAGTTCAACAAAATAACTTTCATAACTCGGCTTAAAATACACCCACTTGATTTTATTTTGTATTTAGATAGAAAAATATAAGAAGAATGAGTGGTGTACTCGTACATAGTTGGTTGAACCCACTTGTTATGTGAATAGTTCTAATGTAATTTGAGACTACTATTTGCGAACATCATCTTCATCATCAGCTCATATATCCCACCAAGGGGCTCGAGCTTACCCAATCAGGGCGACCAGGCCTTAGTCTAACCACACTAGCTAAGTGTGTGTTGGTCGACTGTGGAGTCCCAACCTTTGAATTTTTTCGCAGGTATGTGCTCAGGTTTCCTCACGATAAAAAAATGTGTGAATACACTATAAAAATAGTAATCGGTATACCTTCTTGTAAATAGTAATCGGTATACCTTCTTGTAATCTTGTAAATATATATTATAATAATTCAATTGGTTAAGAGCAGATGTGCGATTCACACACAAATCACAATTGAGGTGAAATTTCAAATGGAAATGTTTTCAAAGTATTTAACTCTGCCCACACATTTACAGAGATTTCTGAGCTCCGTCCAACCTCATTGTCATATCGGACACGTGTATCAAACAATAAAACGAATTCATACTTTATTTAAAGGGAAATATTACAATTTGTAGCGTATTCGTCATCAAACAATACGCCTTTGTGTGATCCCCAAATGTTTGTCACAAAATAGGTGTTTGGAAAATTTATTTTAACCCTTAACTGGAATCGTGGGTCCATTTGGACCCGACGAAAACTAAAAACCCGGTTATTTTTTAAACGCGCGCAGTTACACTTTTGCGCGCCCGTCTAATCTCATTACGTGGTGTGTTGCAGCAGGTGCCAGAAGATTGGTGCTTAAAATTTACTGGAAGTGGAGTTAAGTAACTATCGTGGGTCCATTTGGACCCACGATTCCAAGTACGTAACTTTTATGACAGTGTACACTTCTGTAATTAATATTGTTATTGATATTTTTTGTAACAATTACGTGTAATTTTACGAATAACGATATTGAATAATTGATTTTGGATAAAAATGAGTCAGGTCCTGAACCATTAAGTGATTTTGAACCTTGATATGAAGTAAACATAGATGAAAATGAAAATACCGCACGTGTATCACTTCCCACTGTAGTTACTCTTCATCTGATTACAATTTAGTAGAAAAAAGCGATGGAGAAGATTATTTATAGACATCCCGTACTTATTACAGAGGCAACAACAAGTTTAAATGCCAAGTAGCACCTCCAACTTGTGTTGCAGGGCCTTACATAAAATGATAAAAATGACAGATTTTTTTAAACTTTTCATATCTCACCATTTTTTTTATTTTTGAATGAACTTATAAATAATCTTTATTTTTATTAAAGGGAAGATACATTAAACCCTGTACCTAAATTAGTTTCATAAGATATTTTTTTATTACCTTAATTTTATATGTCAAACTTTGCACTGATATTTTTTTGCTCAATTTGGTTCCTATGAAGATACGCCAAAAATATTGTATTATTTAAAAATGTTGATTACTATAACAACCTTACATGTTACAAAAAACTAGTTTCAATACTCCTATAACTCCCTATAATGGTTAATAACGTTATATTTAATAAAAAAAGATTATTTTAATTGGTGGGTCCATTTGGACCCACGATTCCATTTACGTCGTCCAAAATAGCGATTCCAGTTAAGGGTTAAATACAGGTTTCAATTTATGTACGTTTTAATTTAATTTAGTTACTATGCGATAGAGTAATTAATTTACGAAGACACTAAACATAACAAATTAAAAGGGTTATCAAATCTCCTACAGTTTGGATACAGTTTAGACATGGCGCCCTTTGAAAAAGATAAAAAAGTAAAAACTACCAACTTGTTTTACTACAGCCAGTTACAGTGACATATAGTTACTGTTACATATTCTGTGACCCACAATATTTACATGCATCAAAGCTGAGTTCAAAACAAACAGCAGTCTGGTATTCCTTCATATACGCTTTGATTATCGATGCGTTAATTCAATATTGCAGCGATTTAAATACAACGACGGCCAACGCAGGCTATGTAAACTGTTTGCTTTTAACTGGACCAGCAATGTATTTACACACGGCGAATAGTTCGCTGCATGTTGTAAATTAAAATCTAAGTTCGGATTAATCTCACGAACTACGGATTTTCGTGTATGTTAATGAAAATAGGGAGGCTTTTAAGTGTTAGTATTTACGTTTGCTATTGAAATAATAATTATATTTTATATTATAACTAGCTGTACTTCGCGGTTTCAACCGCGCATATCACAATCCCGTGGGAATCCTTTCTTAGCGGATGCCTACGTCATAACATGTACCTGCATGCCAAATTTCAGTCCGATCCGTCCCGTGGTTTGGGCTGTGCGTTGATAGATCACTATGTCAGTCAGTCAACATTTAGAAGTTGCCCATGTAAAGTCTGTATATTTGTATGTAATTTAATGACCTCGATGGCAGAGTGGTCACCATACTGGACTGCCATCGATTCGATTCCCGTGCGGGGTGAATATTTGTGTGAACCACAAATGTTTGCCTCGGTCTGGGTGTGTGTGTGTAAATGAGTGTGTGCGTAGTTTCTGGTACCCTAGATACAAGCTCCAAGCTTAGTTAGGGGTCAGGTACTATAATGAGATGATGTAGTGAATGATTATGTTATGTTATGTTAAATTTAATACTAATTGTCAGTATGCTTGTGAAATACTAGTACAGGGTGAAGGTGACTGACTGATGATAATTATAAGCGATAGGTACTTAACATGTATCTATCATGACGAGGAATATGCATAATTACTATGCTTGCCTTACGTGTTGGGGGTTTCAAATGACTGAATGAATTAGGTGACATTTGATGGGTTAAATACACATACATATAACACATGTACTTTATTATATCCTTAATAATCCTTACTATAATATTATAAATGCGAAAGTAACTCTGTCTGTCTGTCACCTTTTTACGGCCAAACTACTGAACCGATTGACTTGAAATTTGGTACAGGGGTAGCTAGCTTATGGTCCGAGAAAGAACTATGTTTTATCCCGAAATTCTCACGGGATCGGGAACTACGGAGCACACCTAGTAGTACATAAATATTATGAGAGTTTTAAACTTTATTCCATACATTTAATTACACATAAGATACTTTTTATTCAGATATTCCTTAAGCGCCTATTTCACCATCTTCAAGTATAGTTCCGAGTACTTACTCACAAGTTTTGTCTTTGTCACTTGATATAAAGTAAAAAAGAGACAGAACTACCTTTACTTGGTGAGTAACTGTACTTGAAGGTTGTGAAATTGGCCCTGAGTTTCGAGATTTACAGAGATAAAACTATGACGTGCTTATGATAAATAACAAACATGTAGCACTCAATCCGGGAATCGAAACCTAGACCTTAGGCTTGGTAGTCCAGTCCGTCAACGCGTTAGAACAAAGCGAATAGCGTAAAAACTTATTAAACATAGGGCCTATTTCACCATCTTCAAGTAACAATTATAATATAAACAATTATAATCATTCACTCCATCATCTCATTACAGTAACTAAGTAGTTTGTATCTAGGGTATCAGAAACTACGCACACACTCATTCTAACACACATAATACTTACTCGAACTCATTGAAGTAGAACTTTTGTCTTCCCAAAACATTTTGCACTGAGCGACATCCATAAAGCAGTGGTTTTTGAACATGAGACTTGGTTCCCGCGCTACAATCCCAGGCACGCCGCAAACAGGAGCATATGTGTCGGGGCATTTCTACAAAAAAGAAGATTAAAAAATATATCACCATATACAATGAAATCTAGACGCTGCCATATTTAATTTATGTCCTATCTAAGGAATCTTGGAGTAATGAAACGAATCTAGCGATAAGTTAATTAAAGAAATCCATAGTAGTGTTTTAAGAATATTATAAAGATAGACACGAAAATCATAACCCCTTGCTTGCAGTCAGTTAACAATAAGAAAATATACTTAGTTCTTATAGTAAAAAAATATGATAATTTACTTCATACGTGATCATGGTACTTACAAAAGGGAGAAATCGGATAATCGAAATAACATAACATAACATAATCATTCACTACATCATTTCATTGTAGTAACTGACCCTAACTAAGTTCGAAATCTAGGGTATCAGAAACTACGCACACACTCATTCACACACACACCTAGACCGAGACAAACATTTGTGGTTCACACAAATATTCACCCCACACGGGAATCGAAGCCGCAACCTTACGGATGGCAGTCCGGCATGGTGACCACTCTGCCATCGAGGTCGTCAATAAAACAATTATTATATGGATTATAGCGTATGCGTAAATCATGATAGTTCTAATATGAAAATATCTGTTAATAGGTGGTACTTCCCGGTTAAGCCTGTCCGGGTTCGCATTTTGATAATCACAGGATAATTCTAACTCTATTACATTATGTTTTATGCACCTATTTAGTCATAACGTTACTGTAGGCGACTCGCTACTTTTGTTAAAAATATCAAATTGTCAATGTAAAAACATAATAAATAATTTAATTTAGTTTATTATAAATTGCAACATCTGTCTTTATTGTAATGTGTGATTGTTAACGCCATCTATATTTTTTGCAATAAAACTCGCTAAGTGGGTCGAAGACGCGCGGGAGTTAGGTGGCGCTGATTGGTCAATGAAGGTGTGAAAGAACATGGCGATTTCGGTGAACCGCGCGCGACACCGCTGCCAATAATTAATTAAAATTACGAGAAAATCCAGTCGCTAACATCTCCAACGCGTCTCCTACTCCACCACGTGCTCACATAATTTGTGGTTTTTATTGGATCCCATACAAATCTGGTCCTTCGAGCCGGATCTCGGTTTCGAACCACGCCAACACGTGCGCGATGGCGACCAATACCACACCGCCGTCGAAACTTCTTACGCGACGGCAATGGCAGGAACACTTAAATACAGTAAAGGACGCACCAAAAAAGGAAATTAAGAGAAAAATCCAATCTCACAGCACCGATGGACGCACAACGCCGCGAGATCAACATGGATTATCTCACACAGCGACGCCATTCCCGGATAAAATATCGCCGGTTCACATCGTACAACGATTACAAACTGAAAAAACGTGCACGAACAAGTCGATATCGTCATCAACGGCACGTCGTAAACAACTGGAACTGCGAGCGGCGGAAGAGAAAGCTAGGATTCGGATGGAACTGATTGATAAAAGACTACAAGCCGACTTAGCCATGGTTGACGCTGAAGACAGATCCAGTCTCGCTGGCACCGAGGTCGCTCCTAGTGATGATAAATCCTTCAGAGGTGAAAACCACGTTGAAAAGTGGCTGGACACGAACTGTGAACAACCCGTCCAGACCACCGACAACGGTATGCTACAACTAGCAGACACACTGAAAGACCTAATGCAGCAGTCTACCGCTCATAACGAGGATCGTCTCCTCAGCCGGCTCGCTACGCCGCGCGACCTACCGTACTTCAGCGGAGACTGCATTGAGTGGCTACATTTTAAAAGTGCGTACGAAGAATCTTCCCGTGCATGCAAGTTTAGTGACGCTGAGAACCTATGGCGACTGCGTAGGTCACTGAAAGGCGAGGCCAAAGAAGCGGTGACAGACTTGCTGATCGGCAACACACCGCCGTCGGAAATTATGAACGCCCTCCAACTGCGATTCGGTCGAGCTGATATTATTATTTACAATATAACATCGCAGTTAAAAAGGTTAACGAACTTACCTACACACTATCAAACGGAATTAATCAACTTTTCAATAAAAGTTAGTAACTGCGTAGCAACCATACGAGCACTCGAACAGTTTGACTACCTGCGCAGCCCGGAACTAGCCGCCGCTATAACATCCAAGTTACCGAGTACATTACTCGCGAGATGGACGGACTACGCATTTCACCGACTACGTAACGGAAACCCGAACTCAAAACTAGAATTAATCGCAGAGTTTCTTAAACTTGAGGCAGAGAAACAGACAGTCGTAGGATGCACGGTGGCACGAGAGAAGAAACAAACCGAAGACAATAAATACCGTCACCGATCCATCTATACATCATCATCCCACAACGAACAAAACTCGTGCAGATTTTGTCATAAAGGCAATCACACACTGCCCGACTGTCGTATCTTCAAGCGAGCGATGCGCCGAGATAGATGGAAATATGTTAAAATGCACAGACTGTGTTACTGTTGTTTGGGAACTCGACACAGTAAGGATACATGCCCAGCGCCGATGTGTGACGTCACCGGCTGTGGTATGTCACATCATCGCCTCTTACATTGGTCGAAACCAACAGTTACTGAACAAGAATCAGTCGCTGAGCCCGCTGAGCTCGCGACAGAAGCTTCAATGATACACATCTCGAAGCGTAATGACCGCACTTTGGAGAACGAGTCTAGTGACGAGGGGCTGGCGCTGCTAAAGGTGATCGCCGTGCAACTGGAAGGCCCGACGGGGGTGGTGGTGAACACCCACGCCCTCCTCGATGATGGCGCGGAGCTCTCAGTGATAGACGCGGGGCTCGCGGACGACCTAGGTTTACAGTGTACAAGTGCGCGTGCTATTCGTTTTACCGACGCATTCGGTTTACAAGTGTATCAATCGGAAGTGCCTAGTGTTAGTGTTAAGATAAAGGGACAAGACAATATTAGTTATGACATTAAGTTACGTAAGTGTTCGCAGTTAAAATTAAGTTTTCAAGATTTTTCTGTATTAAATAGTGTAAACAGTAAGTACCTATCAAGCGTTAAACATATGATATGTACAGAATGTGTCAAACCGCGTTTAATTATCGGTCAAGATAATTATTTTCTCATTGCACCGCTTGAAATCATACACGGTGACCGTAACTCATTGTATGCGTCGAGATGTAGGCTGGGATGGACCGTACACGGTCATCATCATCACAACGGTGGCCGCACTCACTGCTCTGAGGTAAGTACAATACAATACAATACAATACAAAATATCTTTATTTTCCCAATAACACAAATACATAATCAGAAACATAGTATCACAAAGACTAGGGACAGGAGTCCAAACTAAGTAAAACCTTGTGTTATGGATCTCCTGGTCTCCCTCAATTAATAACAATAATATTTGAAAGTATATTGAGAGCAAAAGATTTTTACTATTACATTAATAAAGGTAAACAAATCAATTTAGAAAAATGTTACTTAGGTATAAAAGAAAGTACTTATCTATTACATTAACTATTACAATGACTTTCTTTTCAAACATAACAGGAAAGTAAAAGTAAAAATGGCGTGTGTCAGTATGTGTGTGTTTGTGTGAGTGTATGTGTGTTTGTGAGTGTGTGTGTGTGTGTACGCGTGCGTGAGTTTGTGTGTGTGTGAATGTGTATGTATGTGTGTGTGTATGTGTGCATGCGTGGGTGAGTTAATGTGACAGTGTGTGTGTATATATTTATGTTAATTATGGAGATTTATGAAACTATTCGTATTAGATTTTCAGTCTCTTCATAATTTAAATTCAGGAGCCATTCCGTAATCACTCTTTTACAAACGTTTCTTGACATAGGAAAAATAGAGTGGCATTTGTTAGCTAAATTATAAAGCCTAGGTCCTTGGAAAGCAAAGAATTTTTGGCCAAAAGATGTAGGAGAGGGTTGTTCTTTACAGACCATGAAATCTCGTCTCTTATCTATTCTTCTATGTCCCACAGTAAAGTATATAGAACGGTGTTGTCTAACTATTGTGTTTAAAATATATAGTTGCCTTACTGTGAGAACTCTGGTTAACCGGTATAGTTCAACCGTAGGAAAAAGTTGTGGCTTAAAATGACAAATTTTTAAAATTAATCTCTGAGCTCTTTCAACTTGTAGCATGAACGACTTAGACGATCCTCCCCAAGATGTAATACAGTACGACAGAATAGATTGAGCAAGAGAAGTGTATACAATATGAAGTGTCTCCTTATCAGCAACATGGCGAAGCAGTTTAAATATGTAACTAAGCTTTCTTGTCCTGTTTGTAACGGATTTGATATGTTCTGCAAAGTTCAAGTGGCTATCTACTACAACCCCTAAATACCTAATGTTCTCAACTCTGGCAATTTCGGGACAATCGCAAACAGTACTGTCAAGACAGGAATGTGCCGTAATATTAAGATTGACGTCAATTTTACGGAGTGAAAACATTAAATATTTAGTTTTACTTGCGTTAAGGGTTAAGGAGTTGACAGCTAACCACGTGCACACCTCATTGAAACCGTTTTGAGCAGCCACATTAACATCATCCCAAGTATCACCATAAAATGTTAGGGCAGTATCGTCTGCATAAGAGAAGACCTGACAATTATCTAGTTTTAAATTACATAGGTCATTTATATAGGCAAGAAACAAGGTTGGACCTATAATACTCCCTTGAGGCACGCCAAATTTAATGGGTAGTTCGCCACTGATAGAATCACCAATTTTGACACTCTGGGTACGGTTAGAAACATAATCTTTGATCAAATCTAACTGGCGATCTCGGATACCTAACTGTTCTAGTTTAGATAAAAGGATGGGAAGAGAGACTGTGTCAAAAGCTTTTGCTAGATCTAAGAAGATGGTGAGGCATTTTTGCTTGTTATTAAGTTTATTTACGACAAAATTAACAAAAGTATGAATTGCTTCATCAGTGGATTTTCCTGACCTAAATCCAAACTGGGTATTTGCAAGTAGTCGATTATTTTCAAGATAATTTATAACTCTTGTATTAATGATTTTTTCCAAAATTTTTGATATCACGGGTAATATAGATATAGGTCTATAGTTGTTGACACAATCTCTCTTTCCATTCTTAAAGACTGGTACAACTACTGATCGTTTAAAAGCAAGTGGGAAAACACATTCTTTTAAGCATCTATTAAAAAGATCAACAAGAGTAGCAGAAATATATTTACTGCATGATTTTAGGACCTTTGCTGAGATCCCATCCCAACCTTGACTTTCTGATTTTAGAGTTTTAATAAAACCCTCCACTTCGTAGCAATCCGTGTAAAATAAAGCAAATGAATTTACATTATTATTCTGATTAAGGTAACATAAGTGTGTTTTATTTGGCGGTTTATGAATTTTGATTGCTAAATCAGAGCCAATATTAGCAAAAAAGGCGTTTATATTATTTAAAGACACTTCAGGGCTCGATCCAGAATGAAGCAGTTCGCGAGCTCCTAGTTTATTTTTTTTCAGATTAACAATGTTGTTTAGAGTGCTCCATAGTTTTTTAGTGTTACCTTTAGCTGCCGCAAGCTCATTTCTTTCATACGTACGCTTACATTTTTTTAATATGTTATTGCAATAATTCCTGTACCTTTTATATGTGATTTTAAGACATTCATTATTTGGCTCCTTTTTAAGTTTTGAGTGCATTCTGTCTCTATTTCTAATACATCTAAGGAGACCTACGGTAATCCACGGTTTAATGGTAAATTTACTTCTAGGCAATTTTATCTTGAGAGTATGGTGAACACAATTTCTACCATCTCGCTCTCTCTCATGACGACACACACAGTGAAATAAGTGAACTAAATGACATAATTAAACAATATTTTAATTTTGATTTGATAGGTATATCACCCTTATCTCGGGAAAATAAGGATCATATTAGAGCTACTAATATTTTAGACAACACCGCGCGTCTGATAGGTAACCAGTGGGAAGTAGGTTTACCGTTTAAAAAGGATATTTTTTCAATGCCTAAATCTTTTAATAATGCTTTATCCCGTCAGCAAATATTAATTCGTAAATTTAATAAGGATAATAAGTACGCGGATAGATATAAACAAGAAATATCGAAATTGTTTGACAACGGTTACGCTCGCGAGCTAGAGGTCAACGAACCGTCATCGTCAGCTGATCGCGTTTGGTATGTGCCGCACTTCGGTGTACAAAATCCAAATAAACCTGAAAAGTTGAGGTTGGTGTTTGACGCCGCTTCTAAAGTAAATGGTTTATGTCTCAATGATTATTTACTAACCGGTCCCGACTTATATATTTCATTATTTGGGGTAATGCTTAGATTTAGGGAAAATAGGATCGCTATTATAGGTGACATCCGCGATATGTTTTTGCGAATAAAAATTCGTCCTGAAGATCAACATTTATTTAGATTTTTATGGCAGGATCATCAAGACAGTCCCCTTAAAATTTGTGTAATGCAAAGCCTAATATTTGGCGCTACATGTTCTCCATTCATTGCACAATATATAAAAAACAAAAATGCGCAAAAATATATACATCTTAACGCCGAGGCCGTCGACGTAATTATAAATAACCATTACATGGATAATTGCTTGTATTCAACAAACGACGAATGTACCGCGATTAAGTTAGTTAATGATATTACTACTATTCATAAATACGGAGGATTCGAAATACGAATGTGGTTAAGTAACAGCAAACAGGTGTTAGATTCTATACCTACGGATGCGTTGGCGCACACAGCCATACAGTTCAAACACGGCGCTATGAACACAAGTGAGCGCACGTTGAGTTTGATGTGGCATCCGGCCGACGATTCATTCAGTTTTCAGGTGAACCTAAATCGCATACCCAAGGCCATTTTGGATGGTTCGGTACCTCCTACAAAGGCTAAAATGCTTAGCATTATAATGTCTATTTACGATCTACAAGGCTTCTTATCCCCTTTTTTAATAAAGAGTAAGATAATTTTACAACAAGTACATCGTTCAAATGTTGATTGGAAAAGTCATATCCATAACAATGAGCATATAAAATGGGTAAGGTGGCTCGACGAATTAAAACTTTTATGTAGTTTACGTATACCTAGATGGTATAGGGCAGGTGAGTGGACTGAATGTTATTCGGTTTGTACCGATATAAATAACGTAGAAACAATTGTAAATAAACAATTGCATATATTTTGTGACGCGTCTATCAAAGCGTATGCTGCGGTTGCTTATTGGCGTTTTACCCGAGCCGACGGAAAGGTGGTTGTGTGTTTTGTTAGTAGTAAGAGTCGTGTAACTCCGTTGCGACCGGTGTCAGTGCCACGGTTGGAGCTACAGGGCGCTCTTATAGCGGCTCGACTTGCGGATACGCTCCAACGTGAACACAGCGTAGACCTTAAACCAGACGCTCGTTTTTTCTGGACTGACTCACAGACTGTTTTGCAATGGATTCGTAGTGACCCTAGGAGTTTCAAACCGTACGTCGCTCATCGGTTAGGTGAAATAGACGAGCTCACAAATATATCTGATTGGCGATACGTTCCAACACAATTAAATATAGCTGACATAGCGACCAGAGATGACACACCGCCTCTGACATACGACAATTTGTGGTTCCAGGGCCCACAGTTCTTACGACAACCTGAGGAACAGTGGCCTAAAGATTATAAAACACCTAAAATCACTGCTGAGGCAGAGTGTGAAGTAAAATGTGTACTAACTATAACGTCACAAATTGAATTAGAGTTCTCTCTACCAAATGAAAACAATTTTTCATCATGGATTAGGCTTCTAAGAACTACCGCTAGAGTTTTATTATTTATTAATAAATGTAGACGTATTGATAATTATTCTATTTTAAATATTGATATTTTAAATAAAGCCGAATTATTACTTATTAAGAAAAGTCAATGGGATTCGTTTAAACAGGAAATAATTCATTTAAAAAATAGTAAACCTTTGTTAAAGAGTAGTCGTTTATTAACTTTGACGCCTTACGTAGATGACGATGACATCTTACGCGTATCTGGGCGTATAGACAACGCGGTAGGTATTGCTCAATCTACAAAGCGGCCGGCAATACTCGACGGTCGTCACCAAGCTACTCGTTTAATAGTTGAATGTTATCACCGCAAAGCTCTCCACGGTGCTAATGAATTAGTTGTTAATGAATTGCGACAAAAATACTGGGTTTTAAATTTACGATCAACTGTGCGAACGGTGGCAGCACGTTGTTTGTTTTGCCGATACCGTCGTGCCGTCCCACAGCCACAGCGCATGGGTGACTTGCCTCCCGCTCGACTACAGCATAACCGTAGACCATTTACTTTTACCGGCATAGACTTCTTCGGTCCTATAGACGTAACTATAGGTCGAAAGACAGTCAAACGTTACGGAGTTTTGTTCACGTGCTTGACAATACGCGCCATTCATTTAGAAATAAGCGAGACTTTTGACTACTGACTCGACTATAATGGCGTTGAGACGTATGATCGCTCGCCGTGGCACTCCAAGCGTTATCTATTCCGATAATGGTACTAACTTGCGAGGCGCCGACACTGAGCTCAAGCGCAACATACAAGATCTCAACCGTAGTAAATTATATGAGGATGGCACGGTAAGAGGTATTGAATGGAAATTCATACCACCAGGGGCACCAGAGATGGGTGGTGCGTGGGAACGTATGATACGCACTGTTAAAACGGCCTTAAAGGTCACATTAAAGGAACGTGCGCCGCACCCTGAGACACTTGCCACTTTATTCGCTGAAGTAGAAGCATTGGTAAATAGTCGTCCTATCACCTACGTATCTAATGATCCGAATTTTCCGGAAGCTTTAACACCTAATCATTTTTTTATTAGGCTCGTCATCAAATGATTCGGTAACAGTAACGAGTATTAGTAAATATGACCAAAACGACTTGTTAAATTTACAAAAAAAATGGCGTATAGCTCAGGCGCTAACTGACATGTATTGGCGGAGATGGTTAAAAGAATACTTACCTACCTTATTACCTAGAAATAAGTGGAATAGGGAACAAAGAGAGTTGCGAGGTGGAGATTTTGTTTTATTAATAGAACCCAATGTAGATCGCGGGTGCTGGAGGCACGGAGTGGTGAATGCGTGCCACCCCGGTAGGGACGGACGGGTTCGAGTGGTGGATGTGCGCACACGTAGTGGCGTTGTGCGCCGACCCGTCACGCGTGTCGCCCTACTCACACCGGCTGATAGTTAGTGCTGCATTATTTTGTGTTTGAATTTTACTGATATGTGTCATGTATTTTTGTTCTTATTTTGTGTCTATATTTTAAATTAGAGCAGCACTAAGGGGGTGGATTGTAGGCGACTCGCTACTTTTGTTAAAAATATCAAATTGTCAATGTAAAAACATAATAAATAATTTAATTTAGTTTATTATAAATTGCAACATCTGTCTTTATTGTAATGTGTGATTGTTAACGCCATCTATATTTTTTGCAATAAAACTCGCTAAGTGGGTCGAAGACGCGCGGGAGTTAGGTGGCGCTGATTGGTCAATGAAGGTGTGAAAAAACATGGCGATTTCGGTGAACCGCGCGCGACACCGCTGCCAATAATTAATTAAAATTACGAGAAAATCCAGTCGCTAACATCTCCAACGCGTCTCCTACTCCACCACCTGCTCACATAATTTGTATAACTTATATACTTTTCAAACTTTCGCGATCGGAATTCATTGTTTGCATGAATAACAGATCTTAATCGCATATAACATCCTAATCCTAACTCATCCTAACTAATATTATAAATGCGAAAGTAACTCTGTCTGTCTGTCTGTTACCTTTTCACGGCTAAACTACTGAACCGATTGACTTGAAATTTGATACTAAACATAGGATACTTTTTATCCCGAAATTCCCACGGGAACGGGAACCGCGGGGCGCTGCTAGTAATATATAAAAACAATGAATAACGTTACTTATTCTTTACATGTAACTATCCAAAAGAACATATCTTTTGAAAGTGTGTACCCTACACCAAAAAATGGACATATGTATTACAAAAAAAAAAAGATTTGCTAAGAACAAAAGGAATGACATCATAATAAAGAGGGGTTGGACAAATAATTTATTCATATCTAAGATGCTTATCTAAACTACGCAAACAACTTCACGCCCCCACAATATAAATATTCATGAACACTTAAATGGAACAATCAAATCTGTAACCCTTCATTTAACGGCTCAGTGGTGATCACTTTGCCACTTGGTTGGTCAATAGATACAATCGCAATGACAAGATGTTTAATTCGTATCAGGAAAGCATAGACTGTGAGGGGCTGAAAGGCGCCATCGCTTAAATTAAAACGATCTTGAATTTTCCTTATTTATATTACTGGTTATAGGCCGCGGTTTTGGTCGTTTAATATTTTATTTTTTATTTGTTTTGTGGTCATTGAATGGAAATAAGCCGTGTCCGTTTTGGATTTCGTTTGCGTGGCGAGATCCTTGCTCAATGATAGAAGAATAAAACTTGTTTAATTTTACGAAAATTTTGGAAACAATTCAATTGCTATTTCTGAAGCCCTGATACTTAAAACGTTTATAATACTTAGATAAAATATGAAAAATAAAAAAAACTTTTGAGAGAAATCGTTAATAATATAATATCTGAAGAAATCAAGTCGTTTTAGACACGGTACATAGGTTTGAGATATATGAAGAGCATTTCTTTTAATACCAGTATTTTTACGTTATTTCTCTATAAGATATAATTCATACGATGTCACTAGTAAATACAAGTAAATACGTAGAGACAAAGCAAGATTCAATCAACCATGACTATTGAATACTGAACTTCAGTTATAGCTTGCATCTCAGTTACAAAGTTCCAGACAGGGTAGCCAGTTGGATACAGACAGACATTGCAGGCCAATTGTACAGATTGCCAGTAATTAGGGATGAGTTATATTAGACCGGGCCGTTTCCGGGACGTGCCATATACGTGGCCCGGACGGGATACGGATTTGAAACGTTACAATATTTTGTATGAAACAGTTTATATTGGGACAGACAGACGTTTTATATTATGTAATGAGTAGAGTTAGTGATGATCCGTGCCCCGTCCGGGCCCGGACGACGCCCATCCATGATGTTGATGTGTTACCACAAACGTTTGTAAGCATTTGTTAAGAAAAAATCCATCACAATGTTAGAAAACGTTTTAATATTAGAAAATAGGAACAAACAAACAACATTTAAATTGTTTTAATTGTTAAATGTTGTTTGTTTGTTCCTATTTTCTAATATTAAAACGTTTTCTAACATTGTGATGGAATTTTTCTTACTACTACTTACTATTGTTAGAAATTGTTATATTCTTCTGTTATGAATTGTCATAACAGAAGAATATAACAATTTCTAACATTTGTTAAAATATGTATTTACTTTGTTAGAAAATGTTTGAAAACATTTTTAACAGCTATGTGGCAGCACTTTAATACAAATCATCCCTTTACTTCTAACACGCTTACTTCAAACAAAACTTATTTTAATGAAATGTTAAAAACTAAATGAAACCTTACCCTGAAAACTAACATGAAGATTGAAGAACAAGCAGTAAGGAAATCAGTTTAGTAACTTCGCTGTTTTAAAGACGTAAGTCTACGTAACTTCATACAGACAGACCATCTTTGTGTACATTGTTATACCTATGTACGGATTTAACGATTAAGATATTTTCTTTTGTATTTTAATAAAGTTCTTTGACAAGTCTATTACAATTGATTGAAGGATAATTATTTTTCTTGTTTTAAATATTTTGTCCTATGTCTTGTTATGTTTGACGACCTTGATGGCAGAGTGGTCACCATGCCTCTCGGTCTCGGCGTGTGTGTGAATGAGTAAGCTTCGGGCTTAGTTAGGGGTCAGTTACTACGAGTATAATGAGATGATGTAGTGAATGATTATGTGATGTTAAGTTATATTTGCTTTTTTGGCTAGATTAGGTGAAGCAACTGCCGTCAGATCTTCACATTCTCAGTAATTAACACTTATTGTTGCATAATTTGCAGGTCTTAATCGCATATGACATAATTGACGACCTCGATGGGAGAGTGGTCACCATGCCGGACTGCCATCCGTAAGGTTGCAGGTTCGATTCCCGCGCGGGGTGAATATTTGTGTGAACCACAAATGTTTGTCTAAGTCTGGGTGTATGTGTAGAATGGGTGTGTGCGTAGTTTATGATACCCTAGATTCAAGTTTCGAACTTAGTTAGGGGTCAGTTACTATAATGAGATGATGTAGTGAATGATTATGTTATGTTAGATATGTAAATTAGGCAACAATGAATTCCGATCGCGAAAGTTTAAAAACTGAATTAACATTTAATTTTCGATCGTAATGATTTATGTAATTAGTAGTATTGTACCTATTATCTATCTCTGCATTTTTACTACATAGTATAAAACAAAGTCGCTTTATCTGTCCCTATGTCCCTTTGTATGCTTAGATCTTTAAAACTACGCAACGGATTTTGATGTGGTTTGTTTTAATAGATAGAGTGATTCAGTGGGAAGGTTTTTACAGGGCAATAGAACGTGCATATTGCATCATCTTTTTTTGCGTGGTAGAAGGGGCTTGGGCGGGGGGAGACCGATATCGTTGGGTAGCGCGGTTCATAAAGTTTTAGTCACTATGAGTCACTTCGACGGGAAGCGTCGCGCATTTTGCGTGCGCACATTTTATGAAAACTCTCGTTCGTACGTAGTTGTCAGGCGACTATTTTGTTCTGAGTATGGTGTACGGCAAATTAGGGAGGCTCCGAGTGCTAATTTAATTAAAATCTAGATAAAGCGTTTTGAAGAGACTGGATCGACGTTTAAACCACACGCGAAAGGTCGTCCACGCACATCTAGGACCGAAGACAATATTGAGAGTGTTAAGCAGTCGGTACGAGAAGATCCACAAATGTATACTCGCAAGAGATCGTCTGTCCTAAACATATCGCGACGAAGTTTGCAACGAATTTTAAACTTGGATCTTAAATTGCATCCATACAAGCTGCAATTAACTCAAGAATTGAAAGACTCTGACTTCATAACACGGCTCACATTTGCTAATGAAATGCTCAATCGGTTTTCAAATTTTGAAAACATCCTTTTCTCTGATGAGGCACATTTTCATATGAATGGGTTCGTAAACCGCCAAAATTGTCGTTATTGGAATAGTGAAAATCCCAGACTCAAACATCAAAAACCGTTACATAGCCCTAAAGTGACAGTTTGGGCCGCAATATCTGCCAAAAGAATAATTGGCCTTATTTTTTTGAAAACGCACGGGGGCAAAACATCACTGTTAATACCGAACGCTATGTTGCGATGTTGGAAGGTTTTTTGGCCCCAGAACTTGAAAATTCAAGAATAAAGAACTCTAGGACTTGGTTCCAACAAGACGGAGCTACCAGTCACACATCAAATGACTCCATGGCGGTTGTGAAGCAGATGTTCCCTGGCAAACTGATTTCGAAAAGAGGTGATATCCCATGGCCTCCGCGCAGTCCAGACTTGACGCCTCCTGACTTTTTTTTGTGGGGATAACTCAAACACAAAGTCTACACCAATAATCCGAGAAACATCAGTCAGCTCAAGGAGAATATTCGTGGTGAAATGGCAGCAATCACACCAGCACTACTTAAGAAAGTTTTCGGTAATTTCCGTTTGCGGTTAGAGGAGTGCCAACGTAGAGAGGGTCATCATTTATATGATGTTATTTTTAAAACGGGTGAAACGCAGGGTGAAACGCAGGTAAAACCGCGAGGCGCCGTTAGTAGACAATATTTTAATCAAAATAAACATAAACGATACCAAATCAAGAAAATATTCTTGTTAAAAATACACCGAAGGAATAAACTTTAAAAGTCTGAGTACGTCTGAAGTTGTTAGTAAGTTTCTATTGAAATCGCGAGGCGTGAGTTCTATACGCGTTACAGATCACACGAGCGGTACCTGTATTATAGTAAGTACTTCACACGCCTAAGTTACACCAACTATCGGTGCAACTACAAACAAGTTTCAAGAGATTTTGCGTTCCCAAGAATCTATGATAAGTATTTTGTACCTATATAAATCACTAGATGTAGATAGTATAAAACAAAGTAATTGTCGCGGTCTATCTGACCCTATATGTACGCTTAAATCATTATAACTAATCAATTTTGAAGCGGTTTTCTTTAATAGATAGAGTGATTCAAGAGGAAGGTTTTTGGTATAATGTTATCCCCGCAGTCTTACGAGAGCGGGAACTACGCGGGTAAAACTGCGTGGCGTTGCTAGTGCAACTATAAACGTATGTTTTTCGACTAGATTTATCATAATTATAATTTGTTCTGTAATCAACAGTTGATTCGAGATTAAGCGCTTGCAACAACGTCGAAATATCGGAAACTCGAAATAAATTATATTCAAAATTTACAACATATACATGGTAGGTTATAATTCCGTAAATTATAATAATTTTAGTGTTATTAACCATGATAATATACTACGTTTGCTTCACCCTATTTTTTCTCCCTATTTCAAAGATATTTTTGATAAAAAAACAACTATGAAAGCCGATATTACTTCCAATATTGTACTAATCCGCCCTAATTGATTTAGGGCGGATTAATTATCCTAATTGATGGTTTATTTATATCTATTATTGTTAATTTCGTTAGAAAAATAACGGATAACTTGTTTTCCCTTCAGTTACTCGATACGTTGACCTTCTTGTGCCTAATTGGAGTAATATAATCCTTGATTGCCTGTTTTTCGTAAACATCGTTGTTTATTTAGTTGTCCTATAGATTAGTGGCCGATACTTGCGAATTTGCCTGAGGTGTTATTACTTTGGTAATATTTATTAAGCGTAGCATGAGGCATTTAAGTACTTAATAAACGCAGTTTCCTATAAAGAAGTTAGCCGAGCATATACTTCCAGAATTCGTATTTGTATAGGTACCTAAATTCAATATTCATATTGATTTTCTACACTATTAACCACTCCTTAACATGTTTTCATTAAAATCTGTTGCGTAGTTTAAAAGATTAAAGCCTACACAGGGACAGAGCAGGAAGCAACCTTTGTCCTACTACACAAAGGAGAAACCGCTACGCATTGCTAATTTAACACAAAATATTTTACAAACCTTGTATAAAGGTATTACAATAATACAAAATGTGTTTCGAAACGGATCCCGAAGTGTTGTTGAACATTGAAACAATCCGTATGTATATTGTTCGCTTACAAATGTTTAAAGGTAGCCATTGACGTGTCGGTCGAACTGATCAGTCCAGGCATAAAACTGTTGCGTCACTCCTAAAGTTTTAGGCCAACTAGATTTCCCCACTGGCGTCACTTCGGCTCTTTAGTTAATTCCATTAATTTAGTTATTACTAGCAGCGCCCCGCGGTTTCACCCGCGCAGTAAAATTATGCTAAAAACCTTCCCACTGAATCACTCTATCTATTAAAACAAACCGCATCAAAATCCATAGCGTTGTTTTAAAGATCTAAGCATACATAGGGACATAGGGACATAGGGACAGAGAAAGCAACTTTGTTTTATATTATGTAGTGATTATCTTACGGTGAAGAAAAACATCGTGAGGAAACCTGCACACACCTGGGAAGAAATTCTAGGGTTGTGTGTGAAGTCGACCAACCCGCACTTGGCCAGCGTGGTTGACTAAGGCCTAATCACAATAATTCAGGGTAGGCGAGCCCCTCGGTGAGGACATTACATGAGCCGATGATGATGAGTTACTATTAGTGGAATATAGTTCTGTTTTCCGTGGCGCATCGTCAGTTAAAACTCTGGCATCGCTCCGAAGACTGACGACCATTGTTGGATGGACGCCAGGTCAACTGATCAGCTATAAAATCCTATCTACCTATCTAGGGGTGAGAACCTGGTGATCTGTATTACAGGTTTATAATCTACCACGGACACCAGTTTCTCATAATTTACAATTACACTAGTAGCTAGTTATAAGTCGAATTTTGTTAAATAGTATGTAAATTTTGAGAGAAAATAAATTATATTTTATTATTTATTTATTATTTTAGTTAAACTGACTCGTCAATGGTCACCGTAAGCTTTTGAAGAGGTGGAAATTCTGTGTGGGTATACAGACTTGGGGTGGCAGTCGGGAGAGGGGGGAAGCAACAGGCAGTACCTATTCAACTTATTCTGTTACGTCTACATTTTCCTCTGTGATTTTTCGTTGAAGATGTTTTCAATAAAGTTTTATTAAGTATCTAATTTGTTTATTTGGTTCGTGCTTTCATTGGTTTGGTTTGAAAGTTTATGAAAGGTGCACAAATGTTTGTATGAAAGTTTATGAAAGAAAGAAATGTTTTATTTAGATGTCTGCTATGCTTGAATGATTCTTGAGAGGTGTTAAATGTTTTACACCTGTTTGATTCATATTAAGGGTCTTTCTTTTGTTATGAATTTCTATCGAGCATTGTGTATTGTTGTCTTAAAATTATTATATATATCCCTACTAATATTATAAATGCGAAAGTAACTCTGTCTGTTTGTCTGTTACCTTTTCACGGCTAAACTACTGAACCGACTGACTTGAAATTTTGTACAGGGGTAGCTTATCATCCGGGAAAGAACATAGGCTATGTTTTATCCCGAAATTCCCACGGGATCGGGAACTACGCCGGTGATACCGCGCACAGCTAGTTTACCATAAATATTTATGACGATATGGTGTGATGATTATTAATCGGTATAGTTATATAGTATCGATATATCAAAGGCACCGGTAGCGTATAGGTAATACGAGTGAATCTAATTAGAAGGCAGCTAGTAATATGAAGCTAGAGTGGTTTACCTATTAATATGATCTACAATATTTAGGGTGAGGCCAAACGAGCGTAATTTTGTGAGTCGTGAGTCGCGTAAAATGAGTCGCGAAATTTACGTTCAACTGAAATTCGGTTAGACTGCCACACGGACGGACGTATTTTCAGTTGTAATCCAAAACATTTGTACGGATCATTGTATCGTGCAAGCTCCCCACCTCACCCCGACCGAAATTCAGTTTATATTATGCGTGTGAGTCGGCAGAGAACTCATTTTGCGTCGCCGTATGAATCAAATAGGACTTTTCTATGAAACTGAATGCAGCAGTATTGCGAACGAAATTCTGCGACTCACGACTCACAAAATTACGCTCGTTTGGCCTCACCCTAAGGGAACACTGAAACTATGTATTTTTTGGATAAATAAAATACATTTGATTTGATTTGAACTACAGTTATCTGTATCCTACTAATATTATAAAGCCGAATGTTTGTGAGTGTGAATGTTTAGATGTATGGACGTTTGGTCCTCTTTCACGCAAAAACTACTGAATGGATTTCAATGAAATTTGGTACAGATGTTCCTCATACCTAGGAATAACACATATGACCCTTTATCCCAAAATTCCCACGGGATAAGGTTCCACGCGGGTAAAACCGTGGGACACAGCTAGTTACTTATAAAGAAGAAAAATGTTAAACAATAAACAAACGACTAGATCGATTCTAAAACTACTAAAAAGATTATTAAATTCAAGCTCCTGCATTATTGGCTATATTGTATTCCAATATTTCAATATTTTGAAGTAAATGCATCGAAAAATACTTAAAAATCAACCAATACTTTTCGTTTCGTCTCGTTGAACAGGATATTAAATTTTTCCCAGTGATTGAATACTCTAGTCGATGCAAACTGTGTGTTTCAAATAAAATATGAAGGTAAAAACGTTTACGAAATAAACGGAACACTTGGTCGGTATTACGTTAAAGCTCACTTGAATAGGTTTATACGGAAGCAGTTTCTAAGAAATTGTTATACGAACGAGTACTCCACTTAATAATATTATCTGTTTTAACAAGTTGTTTTAGCTTGCATCGTTTGTTTTGTTTGTAACATATTTTGTTTAAGTACTTGCCTAAATCAAATTTTGGAACTAGTTTTTGAAATAGTTCTCCTAGATAGGTTTCATTGAAAAGCTTAGATGACAATTAGCAGCATTTTGTTAACCGACTTCCAAAAAAACAGGAGGAGGTTCTCTATTCGACGTGTATATTTTTTTTTTTTTTGTGTGTTTGTTACGCTATTTCTTTGTAATCATGAATGGAGCAATTTAAAATTCTTGTTTCATTAGAAAGCGGATATTCGCGAAGTGGTCCCATGTCAAGGAAATCAGGATCTGATGATGGGATCCAGGATAAATCGAGGAAAAACCCGCAACAATGTAGGCTGGGGTGTCGATTGACATTATTAAAAGTAAATCTACCTGTGACCCGTGGTTTTGCTCGCGATATTCTTGATACCATAAGAATTTCTGGATGAAAAATTTTTATCTGTATTCTTTCGTATTTAAATCAAATGCTGTTCACAATTCACGGGTTTTAGACATAAAAATGTCCTGTTTTTTAATTCGTTAACACACACTGAAATAAACCCGAACCTACAACATTTTTAAAAAATGTTTTTTATACAATTATAGGTACCTATTACACCTATATCTTCAGTGCGTTTTCATAAAACTTTGGTAAAATAAATATTATTTAGATATTACAAACAAACACTGCAGTTTGTATAGATATTTTAATTAATAAATAGACAGTATAAACGTCAGCCTCTATTTTCGTTTTTATTTTGACTTTGGTTAATTTTCTAAAAAGTTTTTATACCTTTGCGGTTATAAAGAAGTTTTGTAATAAAATGATGGTTTAATTGGGACATATTGGGATGATGAAGTAGGTAATAAAATGCAGTATTGTGTTAGATTATAATGAATCATGTGTAACATCAGCTCATGGGACAGGATTCAAGCGGTACCCATTGAGGTTGAACTGCTCGACACTTATAGAGCAGCGAAAAAATCCCTGCAAGAGGCTATTGCCCTCGCAACTCTCGCGGCAATCGTGGGAAACGACCTCTCCTTGCTAAATGTAGTCTCTGGTATGGTGAGCGAGGAGAGGTCCTGGATTGGAGTGTCCACATTTTGTGAGGTCGTACTCTCGCAAAGAGAAACTGCGGAGAGAGAGCGCGAAGCCCTCTCCACTAACACTATCCGCAGCAGAAGGTTGGGCAGACGGAGGCGGGACTACCACTTTATCCTGCAACCGCCATACGCCCGACCTGCGGCAGTGATCCCCGGGGGGAGATCCACTGCCGCCATATAGGCCTCGAGGTGGCGCGCGGTACTTTGGGAAGGGGGTAACTCAACATCTGTCGCCCAGAGCTACATTCTAGCTCGGAGGAGAAACCCTTAACAGGGTAGAGGCGCTGTCCGGGATCGTAGTAGAGTGCAGCCGCGTTTCTTCCGGTTTCGACCATAAGCGCAGAGGTGGTACACCGAGGGGTTTTAGTCGGTAAGTGCGTCGCCGCTCTATCTTTGCGACGCGGAATCCGACATACCCCGTCGTTCCCCTGGACAGAGGAACGTAAAGTCTTCCTCCCACAAAAAAAGGATTCAAGTGATCTCCAAGTCAAAAGCTCTTCTGGAGGAAAATTTAGGCGTCTTTTGTAGTGGGAGACTTGCTTGCCACTAAAAAATTTAAAATAAAGTTAATTTAAAAAAATAAGAAACCGACTTCAGCACTAAAAAGTAATAAAATAATTTAAAATAAACGATATTATTAATACATATTTACATTTTATAATTAGTTACTTTTGGAGTCGGTGACAGCCAAAACAGGCCAAAACCTTCAGTAATATTATAGGCGCGTCTCGTGCTATCTTATAAGGAAAAAAAACTATCCTGGGCTGGCACTGACTCCAAAAGTAACTAATTATAAAATGTAAATATGTATTAATAATATCGTTTATTTTAAATTATTTTATTACTTTTTAGTGCTGAAGTCGGTTTCTTATTTTTTTAAATTAACTTTATTTAGCATAATATTAGTTTAGATGACAATGCATAGCTAAGTGATATTTGAAATCATAGACGCATCATATCACGACCAGGGCCCCGATTCTCTAAACTATTAAGCTGTGATAATGCTACTCAAATGTATTTTAATATCACCATTATGGCCGTTTTTTTTGGCATTTGTTGTCATTTTGCTATTCTCTTAGTGATAACTACTCCACTGACTCAATGGCTCCATAAAACTTAGATGGTTGTCATGGAAACAGTATTCTGACGTTTATTTGACAAAAAAACATGAATTTTGATATGCAACAAAGACCACTGAGACACCATAGCCATATGAATAAATTTTAGCAGAATACCAAATTTCTGGCACTCTCGTTATGGTGCCTCAATATCGACATATTGTCTGATCAATAATGACAAATTGCAGACTTAGGCCCCTGGATTCTCTCTGGTCTCTGTTTAAAATCCATTATGACGACTCCTGTACGTAGAGAATGAATTTGATAAAATTTTCTAAGCTCCTGTAGATAACAGATTTAGGAAAAGATGACAGACTAATTTTTGTTTACTATTTCAAATTGAAGGGTTTGATGAAAATATCCATCGCGTGTAAATCTCGAGATAAAATATCCTAATATTAATGAATATTTGTTATGTCTTTTCCATTCACGGGACTATTAAGGAGTCCCGGTCTTTTGGAAGGCTAGTATGGGGCCAAAGCCAACACACGGAAGCCCTTTGACATATTTAATCTTGTGTAAAGGATGCACAATCCGGCGACTATCCCTGTATAACACTATAAAATGCATCCAAGGACAGTCCCCGGTTCTGCTGGGACTATTGCAAATATATGGAAAACTACGACTGGGTTATGGGAATGGGATGTTTAATGGACTGGATATTGGGGAACTATGGGGACTATGACACCCGCCGATACAATGCTATAAACATGTACGAAGTGGCGGATGGAGACTTGCCAGCTCTATAACTGGGCCCCCCAAACAAGTCGCTCGAGTCGCAACAAGGGGGCAACATGAAACGAGCGGCTTTGAGAGTGGAGCAGACGCCCTGGGTTTTAAACCGCGATCCACTGAGCCCGAGGGTCCAGCTTCATGCTAAGCCAACTCACCACTTACGCTACGCCCCTCACTCTCCGAGCACCAAAGTGCTCTCGCGGGCTCCACTCCGGCCGGCCAATGAAGGCAAGCACGGAGGTGGGGGACCTGTTCCTCGTCAGTGCTCACTCCGCCGGCCAGTGAAGGCAAGCGGAGGTGAGGAATGGTGACCTCCCCCGGGAGCGCGTCAGGTCCGCGGGGTCGCTACTCCCCGACACCCCGCCTCAAAGGTGCCCTGCGGGCATGAATATTTTATTATTATTATTATCAGCCTGTAATGTCCCACTGTTGGGCAAAGGCCTCCCTTCCTTCCTTCCAGACAGCTCGGTCTTCGGCTTTGGTGGCCCAGTGTTTGTCGTGCGAATCAATATCGTCACGCCTATTCGTCTGGGGCGACCTCGTGGTCGCTTAGTGAAGCAATTAATGAATAGTTTAATGTAATTAATTAGGTACTTATTTATTCCCTTCTCCTTCATGCGCATAATTATCGTTTAGTTATCTATGTATTTTATACTGTTTAGAGGGCTATTATAACTAGCAGTGCCCCACGGTATCACCCGCGTAGTTCCCGTTCCCGTAGGAATATGGGGATAAAATTATGTTAAAAACCTTCCCACTGAATCACTCTATCTATTAAAATAAACCGTATTAAAATCCGTTGCGTAGTTTTAAAGATCTAAGCATACATAGGGACATAGGGACAGAGAAAGCGACTTTGTTTCATACTATGTAGTGATAATACGTCATAGGAATAATTAACTTTCTCTATTTTTACCTTAGCCAAGAACAGATTTTCAAATTCCCAGCGGAAAATACTTTCACGAAGGTTTCCCAAGAGTAATAAGTGTGTCATGAACAGTTAATTAGAGTTCTTTCTACCTATAGCTTACAGCAAACCCTTGATTACAAGGTGGTTGGATTATAGACCTTAATGCACTTGAATAAGGGTTAGCTATTTACAGGATAATAGTTAAGACAATTCATTCAGATCTGAGACGACCAAGTGGCGTAATTGACAGTGATTTTGCTTGTATATTTTCAAAGAGTTGCCTTAAAATTGGAAGGGAAAACATCACGGCTATGTCAAAGTTTTAGTCATCTATACTAATATTATAAAGAAGTAAAGTTTGTGTGTTTGTTAAATTATAAGGGGTAATCTCGGGATCCACTGAACCGATTTCAAAAATTCTTTCACTCATGGAAAGCTAATTTATCAGTGCGTGACATAGGCATATATATTATCCCTGTATTCACACGGGAACGGGAACTACGCGGGTGAAAGCGCGGGGCGCTGCTAGTAATCAATAAAGTAATAATTTTATATACATTTGTCCATACTTGAAATTTTGTTTAGCAATATCTTAAAAAATACTTATGGACTTTTCACGGAACCCTCAACTGCGCGAAACCAAACTAGAAAGGTTTTTTTCACTTTCTATTAACGCTCTTATTCACTTTTTGACAAGGTAAATACAACACTATTATTATGTGCATCACTACAATTTGCGCCGGGAACTGGCTGCGATCGACAACTGAAGGGCGTCTGCCCGCCATCCGCCCTCACAGACATTACAAAGCTCACATCACGACTTTTTCACTTATTATGTTCCTGCACTTTTATGTTCCTGCACTTTTCGCGTGTAAGTACTTCAGATATGTTGTTTACATTTGTATATTACCTTCAAACAATCCGTGCTTAGAAACTAAGCCGTCGTTTTTCATTTGAGATGAAATCATCTGCAGTTAAAGCCCTCAAAAGTCTAATTAGTAAAAAAAGTATAATAAATAAGTGTATGTCTACAAACCTCTAATTTCCCTTAATATGTTTATTCTCCTACTTGTCTGGCAGAAAAAGAGCCACGAGGTCGAAATAATTAAACGAAATTATTAAAATAACAAGATCGCTGCAAGCTGACTCAATAACCTGCACATAGAAACCTGATAATGATACTGGTATTTAATTTGTATCCTGACTGTACCTATTGACCAAAATCGCCGTAATGGTATTAGAAATATTTTGAAAGAATAAAACACTCTCGGGCTCGACGTAAAGGGACTCGACATAAAGGGAATATATCAACCTGATCCACATAGGATCAATACCACATGCAATGATTATGATAACTAAGATACTAGTAAAAGATGTCGATAGTAACTACCAACGTCCCCCTCTTGATTTAAAGCTAAAAGAATACTATTCATTAAGATAAAGGCGATAAAACTTACCGTAGGACACTTATGGAAACACGAAGAAAGCGTCGGCGTGTGCATGTAATCCTCACTAACATTCTGAGGCTTGGTGATCCAAGGCTTAAACACTTTGATAGGACCCGCGTTCCTGACTAACATTCTCCTGGTTGTATCATTAAGATCGCCTTCTGCGTCTCTCACAGGCAGATCGAAAACGTGCGTCGCAGCGAAGAAGTTATCAATACTTTCGTTTATATTATTGAAGTTAATCATGTTATCTACTATGATAATGTTGCGGGATTTAATAATAGATGGCGCTTCAGTTGTTGCTATATTATCTGTAGTTGTATCGGTAATTAAAGTTTCTGTAGTAACTTCATCTACGCTTGAATTTTCATTAACAGTTGCATTTTCACCAACAGTTGTATTTCCATCTACAGTTCCATGTTCATCACCAGTTGCATGTTCATCACTAGTTGCATGTTCATCAATAGTTGCATTTACATCTTCAATTGCATTTACATCTACAGTTGCATTATCATCAACAGTTGCATTACTATTACAAATATGAAGGTCTATTACAGAAAAGTTGATATTATTCTCACAATTATACTTCCATAACTGACATTTGTTTTTGAAAATTCGAATTCTAAACCCGTCGCCATCTTGTCTTATGCCACATACTTCTTTAGAATCTGATGGGAAAGAGCAATCAAATTCGATGCAGTCTTTTGTTTTTTGTTGTAATTTATTGTTTATTTTGAAGGTGTTGTCGCAGTAAAACATGTTAGCTATCCCGTATGCTGAAACAATATGATTATTTAGATGTTTTTTAAATGTTTGTTGCTTAATCAAGAACATTAAGTATGTACTTATACCCTAATTTAGATCTCTCCTTTACCTATATCTCATCGCTAATTATAAGTATTTTTTAAAATTTACTAAAATTTCTATACACTTAATCAAATATAAAACTCATTTAATGAATAGTTATAAAACCAACAACGTGAGTACCAAGAAAAGAGTCCGTGGTATCAAGCACATAAAGAATCTCCTCCTTTTTAAAGTCGGTTAAAAGTAACTACTCAGAGTATTTTCCAAGTTATAGCATTAAAAATCAAATTAAGTGAATTTCTTATGAGTCTTACATCGTGTAAGACGTGCAAAATAGACGATTGGAGTTAATAAAAATATAGTGCCGTATACAGGGGTTAGGGTCAAAACATAAAACCACGATGACGTGACTTTACGATGACATCGTCTACGAGGGCACATGATGGAAAGAACCTAATAGGTTGATAAGATAGACTTGACGTTGAGACGTTGATAAACACTCAAATTATTATTATAAATAGTTCACGAGATACTTGTATTTCCCACGTAAATTGAACATTATTAACTTTGAGTTTCCGATATTTAGATATTTTTTCTTCTATCTTTCTTTCTTTCTTTCTAAGACTACATTTTGCAACATAAAATTTTTCGCGTTGCAATGTTCTGCGTAACAAATTCGCATTACGTTGATTCGCAGTTTTACGTTTAAACCCTTAGTTTATAGGTACGTTTGTAAGTACATCATTTGTACAGTTCAATAGATTCGATTTCTCATTTCATTGAATTCACCTTCGTTTTATTAAAAACGTAGATTTCACATAGAAATGGAATTTTAATTTAATTTTTATGAAGTTGTAACTTAAAGGGAAATATTATTTAGTTGGTAAAGGAAAATGTGCAAGAAACATTCATTTCTAATATCCTGTTTGCGACAGAATGGTTACTTACCGGTCTAGTGCTTAAGTTTTCTTTTAAATTAGGTTCTTTTGAACGACTCGGGCGAAGGAAACTCAAAGTCACATCAAATAACTAATGGTTTTACCATCTAGGTACTAACATAAATATACCTTTTTAATATGTACTAGAATTGTATATTCCTTTTGCCAGTACAATAAGATTGTTTGTGTCATCAACAGTTTGAGATCCTGGGCCCTGATTCTCTAAACTATTAAGCTGTGATAATGCTACTCAAATGTGTTTTAATATCAACATTATGGCCGTTTTTTGGCATTTTTTGTCATTTTGGTATTCTCTTAATGACAGCTATTCCGCTGACTCAATAGCTCCATAAAACATAGATGGTTGTCATGGAAACAGTATTCTGACGTTTATTTGTCAAAAATTTTATATGCAACAAAGACCACTGAGACACCATAGCCATATGAATAAATGTTAGCAGAATACTTTCTGACACTCTCGTTATGGTGCCACAATATCACCATATTGTCTGATCAATAATGTCAAATTGCAGACTTAGGCCACTTGTGATCTGTATGACAGGTTATATCAACCTATTTCAGACACCAGAGTCTCACAACTACAAAATTAAGTAATTCCAATAAAACTAAGAACTATTGTAAAATCACTCTTGTATTTGTGAGATTTAATAAACTTTTTATTTATTTATTTAGTTCGCTCATCTAGATCACCATACCTACATAGTAGGTATAAAACAAAGTCACTCCCGCTGTTTCTACGCCTTCTTCGATTCGATCTTCTAAGCAAGTTACGCAACGATTTTAAGAGGGTTCTCATTTTGTGTAATAAAATTGAACGCAGGTAAAAAGCCACGAGTATTTCATGAGAAAAGCATATTAAAAAAAAACAGCTCTGATAGAAGTTCAATCGCCCAATTATTAAGCTATAAATACCACTAAATACTGCGTCATTAAATTCAGTAATTGGCTGTTAGGTGACGTGATACCGCGTCATACAAAGTGGTTTGAATGCTTTGAACTCTGGTAAAAATTGACACGAAAAATTCCATATAAATATGATAATTCTCAGTAATTTGTACACTTATGAAAGAAATATCAAAAGAAGATATTATTTTTGGGCCGATTGGCAATGGTAGGGTGCGTTGTGCTATATTTTTTCGTAATCGTATTATGTTCAAGGAAAAATGAACAAATTACGATTCTAAAAAGCAAAAAGTCTCAGTCTTGGCAAAAAGAAAAATACTTGTAGTACTACAAAAAAATATATTCTCTTAGCAATATAATAAATAGCATTTTTTTCGCAGTCGTCAATTATATTTTAAAGAGAAGTAAATAATTTATTTCTGAAAGTACCTAATAACTCAGACAACGCAAAGAAAATTCATAAAAGAAAACGTCTTCCTTAGCAATTTGCAAAACCTTTGATACCTGGAAAGATGTCTGAAACACGGGAAAGAAACCTTAAAACTAACCTAATCTAGACTTGAAGTATAAAATTCAAGCGCACAAAACTGAATAGGTTTTTAATAAAACTCATATTTCAATGGGAAACCTTTAAATTACAGCGAATAACGTTGCACAGGTGATATTGAATGTTGATAATTATAGCGAGCGTATCTGGGTACAAAGGGCATGATTGACACAGCAGTCTATGTAATAGAGAGATTATCTGTAAACCTAAAATCAATATGCAATCAAAGTGTGCGGCGGCATGTCGAGCTCAATAGGTGACAACACAAAGCGATACAGTAAACTATAATTGATGACCCTTCGTCATTATGATGATGTAGTCACAACCAACCACGGGTTTCAATCTATTGTTGTTTAGATGGCGCCTGCTGCACCAATTTAAGGGTTTTAATTAAAATTTAATAAAGGAACTGAAGCTTTTTGGGGAGTAACAAGCAGACGCGTCATAGGTATGGAACTGCATAAGGACACGTAACTTAATAGTATTAAGTGCCTTGCCTGTTCTTTTTTTATACGGACGATGGTAATAGGTTTCTTCCTGAACAATGTTTTAGTCTCTAGGTCTAGATATAGCAATATTACTTTTTATAAAATTGTGTCTTAACAACTAAACACAGGGGTGGAGTCTTTTTGTAGTCTTCATATACAAGAAATAACTTCCAGAAGGGCGTGGGCCTAGTAGCTAGGGCTACGTATTGTAATAGGTTTAGGCCTAACTTGTCTTATAAAAAGTTATCTGCAAACAAGATTTATAAAAACTTGGCTACCCGAGTTATTAAAAAAATTTTTGAACGACACAATTTTAGTAAATCTACGGAAACAGCATAGGACCGTTAAAAAAACACCCGAAAATATAAGTTACGTCATAAATTCACAGGTCAACTCAAGCCGAAAGGTCGAAACCCAGCCAAAAGTAAAAAATAAAAGAAATTGGCGATATATCTTATACCTATAAAATACCTATTTTGAATTCCTAAATGTACCTAATATTAAACTTGCAGTAATTTAATCCAACAGAGATATAAAATATTGAGAGAAAAATCATAGCAAAAAATTAATAAATACCTTGCTAGTAAAATATATTGGTATTTATTGGAAACTCAATTCCAATATTCTTTACCAGTAAATTCCAATATATTTTACTGACGTAATTATAAAGCATACGCCCACCCGGGCGTGTCCTCACTTGGTTCAGCCCAGGTGGAGTCTGGCTAAAGATAGAACACCCAGCAACGGTTGCCAATTACAAAATATAAATTTCATCTTGTTTTTCTCATGTTATTTTATCGCTAATTGCCTTAAATTCTCTTCGTATTTTGTTTTTTATGAATATACTAGCAGTGTCCCGTGATTTTACCCGGTAAGTTATCTTTCCCGTGGTCATACTGGGATAAAATATAGCCTATATTACTAACCATCTTCAAGTAAAGTTCCGAGTACGAACTCACAAGTTTTGTCTTTGTCACTTGATATGAAGTAAGGCAGAGACAACACTCACGTTACTTGGTGAGTATCTTTACTTGAAGGTCGTTAAAAGGCCCTTACTCTCTGAAAAGTAAACTATTTAATAGTGAAAGTTTTTTTTAATCGGTCTTGTATTTTCGGACCCTAATCAATGCAAACATACAATCGAATCTATCCTCTTTATAATATTAGTAGGTACTTATAGAAAATTATTTTCAGGTTGTTTTTCCGATGTTATTTTATCGCTAATTGCCTTTAATTCTCTGCGCATTTTTTTTTTTTTTGTAGAAATACTTATCGGATTTTTCTTCTTAGAAATTTACAAAAAGAAATAACATCGTGAATTTATCAAGTACCTATCTACCTACTGGTTGTTGATTCTTGTATTTTTGTATAATTTAGGGAAGAGTTTATGTACCTATACGCGGGTAAAGTCACGACACTAAGTTTTATCTAAAACATTAAAGGTACCCATGAGTGTCTAGTAGAGAAACCTCGATTCTCAAAAAAATATCCAATCAAATTTAATTCTCTTAAGTAAGTACTTAGAACATCTAATTCTTAATTTAAGCGTCACTAGTAGCACTATCCAAAGACATTAACAACTAAAATAACTAACCCGTACCAAACCTAGTCCGGATTAATTTGTGGATACAATAATCTTTTGTAAAGGCTTTCAATAGGCTGACGTAGGAACGTATTACTTAACAACAGGGCGCCAGAGACATCGGGGCCGACGCATTAATAGAATGGCCATCAGGTATTGAATAGAGCACTAACTGTAACATCACTGGATACCTGACAATATAATAACTGAAACCCTAGATTGCAATTAGTAGTAAGGATTAAGTTACATCAAAGGGGACATGCATTAGACATGCGGTAATTGGAAAGTCTATGCAGGGTTTAATTAATGATGAAGCGTATGTCCAAACCACAAATAAGAAATAGAGTGAGTTGATATTTTGTTATGAGTTTTTGATTTTTCAAGAATCGATGTTATGTTATGTTTAGGAGTTTATAAGATAGTTTGAATCAATGGCAACTCTTTAGGTTTATTTAATAAGTTATTTAATGATTTTTGTACCTAATTTTAAAGATTACAAACATCGTGATTACATAATATGCTATTATCTCATCACTGTTAAAATAAACAAGAATGGGATCTTGCAGGCCGGCATTTTACTTTGAACTATTTATTGTATTGAAATTGTGTTCTAGGCCTACAGAGATTTTAGGACAATTGAATTCAATGATAACTATTTAAGTATATTTTGTTATAATTATACAATTATTGAGCGATATCAGTAGAGGGCGTGGACTGAACTAATACTTAGTCCGTTTAGTTTTAAGAATTTGACTTAAACTTCACAAAATACTTACAATCCGTACTAATAACTATTATAAATGCGAAAATAACTCTATTTGTCTGTCTATCTGTTACCTTTTCACGGCTAAACTACTGAACCGATTGATTTTTAGTACAAGGGTAGCTTACGGTCCGGGGAAGGACATACTATGTTTCATCCCGAAATTCCCACGGGATCGGGAACTATGTGGGTAAAACCGCAGGGCACAGCTAGTTATTAATAAAAAAGTTATTTACCTAATGTATCGTCCACTTGACATCCATATCTAATTAGCTGACATTCATTTTCGAATAGTTTTAATCTAAAACCTTCCCCTTCTTGTCTTATACCACAAACAGGGTCTTCTTCATCGCAGTCCAAGTTATTACAATCAATATTATTTACATTTTGACCACGAATTATTTTTAAACACATTATGTACAGTAAAAAAATCATTTTAAGAAACGTAATGAAACACGCGTCAAGTTTTCTTATGCGATTATTAGCTTGAGTAGTTAAGATTAATTGAAAGCATTAAAATTTGATAGCTATTAGTAGTGAGTTTGTACTTAAATTTTAATTAATATTTTGATGACGAAATCTTTGAATTTAACTATAAAATCGAACTAAGAGAATATAAATTAAGTTTGTTTGTAAAAAAGATGGTTAAACATTTATCAGTGTGTAAAACTGAACAATTATCCGCATAAAAAGACAGTTATACGATTGACAGTCAACTATATAACTGTAGGATTACCTAACTAATATTATAAATGTGAAAGTAACTCTGTCTGTCTGTCTGTCTGTCTGTTACCTTTTCACGGCTAAACTACTGAACCGATTGACTTGAAATTTGGTACAGGGTTAGCTTATGGTCCGGGGAAGAACTAGGATACTTTTTATCCCGAAATTCCTACGGGAACGGGAACTACGCAGGTGAAACCGCGGGGCGCTGCTAGTCATTAATAAATACTACAAAAAGTGGAGGACCTAAGTGACCCTTGTAGAACGCCTAGGTTTACGTTACAAAAGTGGGAGAAGAATTATATTCTCTTAGAGCCACTTATTGTTTGCAATGACATACCTAATAACATAATTAATTATTTATTATTGGATTAATTTGCTACGATAATTGAGCAATTAGGTATAGCGACGAAGATTATTGTGATTAACCTTATAAAAGGCTTTAGGAAATACCGTCTGTTGCCAAAAAACTGTTGTAAGGTCTAATAACTTAGTTGTATCTAATAAGATCACATTGAAAAAGCGAAAATAAGAAATATACATAAGTACCTCTTAGTAAAAGGTAGGTGGATGATGGTTTTGGGTGTGGTCATGTTGTGTGTTTGTTGATTTTGAGCTTCCAAACATACTTCAAACTTATTTGACGCCTTTTATTTTACTATGATTGGATATGAAGCAATTTATTATTAATTCTGACAAAAGTAATAAAAGTTACAAATTACATGTATTCAGAGCCATCTAGTATTGGGTAGAGTTAAAAAAGGTAAAGTTTCATTTAAATAAAAGATTAACTTTGCTACTCGATAATAGATGGCGCTGTGTCTACCATAGATAAAATATACTAGAACATAGAATATACAAATGTCACATTTTTTTTCACTTCAAAGTCAAACATTTGTGCGTGTCAAAGTCATGTAATGTCACAAATCTTTTGAATTGCGATTTTTATGGATTTTTACGAAAAGTCAGTAGAAGCCATAAAAAGAAAACGTTTTTCCTTCTATATTTTTTTTTCAAGTTAGTAATTTCTACAATATTGCACAATAATTGATTTTTTTGTCTTTCCTTCCTCTCTTTTCGTATTTAATACTTTAAAAGTTGTAAGAAAATTTACATAAATTCAACCATGTCGTCAAAGACTGATAATGTTAAGCCCAAATCAGTAAAAGTGTTCGATTTAAGTGAATTTGAGAGGATAACGAAAGGATTGAAAATTGCAGCATGTATGATATCAGAATCTCACAATATTGGTGAGTAAAATAACCATAAATTATTATATTGTACGCTCAAGAGTAGATAATAATTTTACAACAATATTTTCATTCAATAACTTCTGCCAAAAAAGTAATAACCTGTACTTAGAGTTAGAATTTAATTAATTTGGCAATATATCAATTCATAAAAATTATAAATTATGTCACAAATATTACACTAAAAATACTAAAAGATCAGTGTAAAACTTTAAGTTTTACTGATAAAATTTATAAAAATGTTCATTAATAAAAATTTTGAGTTTAGATTATAAGTTCAATACAATAAACATTTATGCAAATCAATAAAAAGGTTTTTGTTATTGTAGTGGACGAAAAAAGCGTAATGAAACGCCTCAGTGCCTTAACTCTAAACGGTACAAGTGATGGCAATGCTTGCTCATGCTGTGGTGTCGGTCCGTTTGAGACTCGAGCACAGCAAACGGCGCATTACAAACAGCACTGGCATACACACAACTTGAAGAGGAAACTGTTTGGCAAGAATCCATTGTCTCTGGGACAGTTTAATTCTAGATTGGGTAAGATCTTATATTAATCTAAAACTATACTAACTTGATGTCTGATGTCTCTCATTTTGTTGAAAAGTGCACTAAATTGTGTTGCATGCTTAAATCTTTTAAGCATGCAACACAATTTAGTGCACTTTTCAACATGCATGCATGCTTAAAAGATTTAAGCAAAAAAGTTGCTAGCTGTATGCATGCTTAAATCTTTTAAGCATGCATACAGCTAGCAACTTTTTTTTAATGGATTGAAGATAATGCTGCTTTGCATTTTTTTATTATATTTTTTTTCGTTAGTCACAATCCTGTAATAATTTCTGGATAATATACAGTGGTGGTCATATAATTAAGAACGATTATTTAACGTAACGATTTTTTCAAAATAACTAATTGCATGTATTTATTTTTATTTCTTTTGATGCCTTCAAACATTTCCATAGTATCGATACATCAGTTGATACACACGATTGGCTAATAAATAAAAAGATAAACTTTATACATTAGATCTAAACCTAATATTACTATGTACTGGCTGGTCATATAATTAAGAACGCTGAATAATGAACTTTTTTATTCAAGTTTACATAAAGAACACTCCATAACTTTGTGGTTGTAAGTCACTATTCGTATTATTTAGATCCCATTTAGTACTGTAAAGGTCTTAAAAGTAATTGTTTCATATGAATTCATATGGAGAAAAATAAAAGTTTTGACAAATCTACAAAGTAGATAATAAAAAACTTCCTGAGAAGAATTTGGTCGAACAAAAAGATATTTAACACTTTACAATGCTCAAAAACGTTATTTTTTCACGCCGTGAAGCATTTTGCCACATATCAGAATTACTTCAAATGGTTGGTGTTTGTTGAGTACCTAGAAAGTCATCACGTCGAGATGATCGAAAACATTCGTTTTGGAAGAGAAAATAATTTAAAAGGGTCTAATGTGCTAAGAAACGAATATTTTGGGAGAAATAACTCTTCCAACAATCTCGGCACGTACTATACGAAGGTATTTTGTAAAAGGAAAGCTGCACGGAAGAATAAAAACGAAGGTACCCATCATGCAACGATGCCATAGGCAATACCGGCTGGCACTTACAAGAAGGTGTGAAAACTGGATATTAAGACAGAGGAAAAATTATATTTTTCTGATGAAACTAATATAAACTAGGGTGTTCTCTGGTGAAAATCAACGTTAACAACATCTTCCGAATAAATCACTCGACCATAAATACACAAAAGTGACATTAAAACATGATGGAGAAATATGACATTTTTGTATGCTAATTTCAATACGGCGTTGAAGCTGTGAAGCTGACACAAGAAAACATGAATCAATTCCAAGACAAAGAATTTAATGGAAAAGCTATGTTCCTTCAAGCTGAAGACGTTCTTGTAGGTTTTTGGTCAATTTGAACATTCCAGCACGACAATGACCCAAAACATAATGCGCGAGCCGTTAAAGAAATTCTCTATTTTTTTTAACTTGTTTTGTAAACATTATTATTATAATTGTAAAAATAATTCCTATGCTGTGCCCTTACAGGGTGCATGTTGATACTAACCTCTGTATTATATACATTAAGTCACCTACTTGTATAACAACATGTATAAGCAAGAAATAAATAAATAAATAAATAAATAAATAAGAATATCTCATATTGCAATTAATTTCTGTCTAAAATTGGCCAGCTTACAGCCTAGAGCTAAACCCAATCGAGAATTCTTGGTTCGAAGTCAAGAGAATAGTTTTAAATGGACAATATGTCAATTTAAAGAGAGCTGTAATGATGTTTTCTCCAAATAATGGAACTCTGTTTCTCTTACAAAATGTCAAAAATTGATTGAGTCAATGCGTCGCCGCCCGGTATAGGTAAATCAGTAATTTAAAAGTCGTAAACATGTTGCCAACTAGTAATTTCAGTTAAAATACAATAAATTGATATTTTACTTTCAAAATAATATCATTTATTGAATCTCAGTTTTATATTAAATAACTTTTGAACAGTTTAATAAATCGTTCTTAATTATTTGTCCAGCTTCATTGGTACATTAAATTCGTTACAAAAGAGAACTAATGAAATTTGTAAAAAAAATAGTTGACCTTTCAATTCTATATTCCTAATCCCACTTGCCCCAGTCACGTAGCTATCTCAAAACATAAATAGTTACTGCCAAAAGCAATAAATAACTACACAAGAAATGATTTAGACAAAAAATATATGGAATTTCAAATCGTTCTTAATTATGTGACCACCACTGTACATTGACTAAGTATCAGTTTATAAAGCTAGTTTATCGGTTTATTATGCCATAAAATATAATCTTAGCCTGATTAAAATCAATTTGCTATGCAACTTTTCCAATTTTTATTATATACGAGCCCCGATGCAAAATAGTTCGTCTAGTCTGAAATTTTCTCTGTGAGATTTTTTATAATTTTATTATTGTTATCAATTTAAATAAAACATAAGCTGTTCTACTATCGTATGTCGCGTTACTTATGCCCTTATTTAATTATGATCCAATAAATTATTTTAGCTTTTTAAATTTAAAGATATTCTATTTTAAATTCGAAGGAATTATAAGCAAAATTGTTCATTTATTTGTTAATCGATGCAAAAGAGCTCGTCTATAGTTGAGTTAAATAAAATTATGCCTTCCTTTTACAATTATGTTCCTTAATTTAAATTTATAAAAGTAATTATGTGTCATTTGTGATGTGAGACAGTATAAATTCTGGAAATTTCAGATTTTTTAATTAGTTTTCAAATAAATATGGGTCGTGGCAAACCTGTGTGTGAAGAGCTACGAAAGCGAATAGTTTGTGGGGTCGATACTGGCAAATTAAGTTACCAAATATCTAAAGACTTGATACTTTCTAAATCTACAGTCCAATCTATCATTCAGCACTATAAAAAGAACAGAACAACTTCTTGTTTAAAGAAAACTGGTCGACCACGCATCACGAGTGTAGCAGAAAATAGAGTCCTGAAGAAAATTATCAAAAATAATCGTCGTGCTCGAGCTGGAGAACTCACGGTGCAGTGGAAGGACATGATTCATAAAGACTTCTCAGTTGATTCTTGCAAAAGAGTCCTAAAAAGAATGGGTTACGGATTTTACACCGCTAAGGAAAAACCACTGTTGACTGCTCTACAAAAGAAAAAGAGGTTGAAGTTTGCTCGTGATCATTTAAATTGGACTTCCGATCAGTGGAGTAGTATCACTTGGAGTGACGAGTCTAAATTTGAAGTGACAGTCGGCGATGAAAGGGAAAAAGTGATTCGGAACATAAATGAGGCATTTCATACTGATTGTCTCAAACGAAAAGTGAAGTTTCCGGCGTCTCTTATGATATGGGGCTGCATGTCTGCACAAGGTGTCGGTAGTATGCAGTTTGTGGATGGTTCTTTCAATGCTGTGAGGTATCAAACCCTTTTGGAAGAGAGTTTACTGCCCTCTATTCCGTCTCTTAAGCATCAAGACTCCTTTATTTTTCAACAAGATGGTGCTTCCTGCCATACTGCAAGGACAACAAAGACGTGGCTACTGGCGAAGAACATCCCTACAATCGAGTGGCCATCTAACAGTCCGGACTTGTCACCGATCGAATCCCTATGGTGGAAAATGAAATAAGTTCTCCGCAAAAATCCATCGAGATCGAAGAGCGACTTAAAGGCGAAACTCTTGGCTGTCTGGGAGTCAATTACGCCTGAGGAGTGTGCAGCGTTGGTTGCAACCATGCCTCTTCGCATTAAGCTGTTATTGAGAGCAAAGGCACAACTAAGTGGTAGACGAACTATTTTGCGTGAGCGACAAGGGTAGACGAATACTTTTGCGTTATGTTTTTCAGAATATTTTTCAATCTTTTTATGTTATGTAAAGTCATGAAAGAATTTCAGTTATGTTAAAATAAACTTTAAAATGTTCCTCAAATTGTGGTTTGCTTTATATTAAACATACTTCATTATTTTACCAATATTAACTTTCTATATTTTTCTCTTTGCACTACTTTCCATACTAGACGAACTATTTTGCATCGGGGCTCGTATGTACTTACTTATAATGTAATACACCATTTATCTCATTATTACAAAAAAAGTAACTATGTATTTAAATAAGCCCAAACATTCTTATGTTTAGCATTCAAATGAAACAGTTGACCTTTACTTTCTTTTTATTTAACTACTTCAGTATATTTCACATTGAAATCCTGACTAACTATTACAGATGATGACTCAAGTGTATCAGGCAGTGACTCTGAAAGTGAGACCAACAACAAGAGTTCCCCGGCTAGCGACTTATTTGCCGCTGCCACTCGGCACTGTAAGGCTTTCTTCACAAACAGTGCCGGACAAGTTGTCTGTATATACCGATGTATATTGCATCATAGGAAGGTAAATTCGTATTCTTGTATGTATTGGTTTACCATTTTATGAGAATACTTTTCTTGTTTATCCACTCTTCATATTAGTGGAAATGATATCAAATTCAGTTGTTTTGTGTTAGAAACTAAATGCAGTTGCAAACAGCACAGCAACTGTATTTTATGCCAAAAATACTTCAATATTACCAAAATTCAGACTAAGTCTAAATTTTTTCCTAATAAATCTTAAGGCCAGAACCTAATACTCATAAATTCTCCAACTAACATCATACACAGTTGTTATAGGTGTTTAGTATTTATTTATTTAGCCCTCAAAAATCTACCTGGTCTCAATAAGGATCTATGGAGAAGCAATTTTCGAAAATCTGCGAGCACATACCATACATTCGTGATTATTAATTTAATTTGATGTAAATCCAGGAAGAGCTATCAACGGACGGAGATGGCGCGATGTGGGTGGAGCGGTTCACGCGGCTGGCGCTGCCCGGCTACCAGCGCTGGGCCGTGCTCATGGTCTCCGGCGGACACTTCGCTGGGGCTATATTTTCAGGTAGCAAAATAGGGAAAATGTATTATTATTAAATACTTACATGTTAGTTTAACATGCTTATTGCAGAACAAAAGCCTCTCTCACAGATTTGATTATTACAATTCAAATCGTGAATTTAAGGTGTTTGTTTGTTAATACGACAGTGCTCTGCCAGTTTGAGACTTCTCCCCGTCATAGTGTTATGTATTAATTTACTTCATGAGAGACTCAAAAGATGATCTAAATGATGTTATACCTAGATGAGAGAGAGAGAGAGAAGAGATAAGATATAAATTGTTATCCAGCCTGGTTTCAAACTGAAACCTTTAGTAGGTTCTCCCCATAACCACTTGACGACCTCGATGGCTGAGTGGTTACCATGCCGGACTGCCATCCGTAAGGTTGCGGGTTCGATTCCCGCACTAGGTGAATATTTGTGTGAGCCACAAATGTTTGTCTCGGTCTGGGTGTGTGTATGAATGAGTGTGTGCATAGTTATAGCCGATACCCTAGATACAAGTTTCGAACTTAGGGGTCAGTTACTATAATGAGATGATGTAGTGAATGATTATATTCTCTTATATTCCATCAATGTATTCTCCCCACAGGCAGCGTAGCAGTAGTGCACAAGACGTTCCACTCGTACACGACGCGGCGCGGGCAGGGCCAGGCGCAGGCGGCGCGCGACGCCGCGGGGAGCGCGCCGCGCTCCGCCGGCGCCAGCTTGAGGCGCTACAACCAGGCCAGGTTCTTAGAGGTCAGTGTACCAGTTTTGGAATACTTTGGCAACAAAAGAATTTTGGTATAAATGCGATTAAAATCAAGTGCCTCTATAGGCTTTAAAAAACAATATTAAGTTTTACCTCAATCTTTCCAATGAGACCAATTGTTAAAAAAGGAGGAGGTGGCAGGAAAAAAAATCCTTTTCAAAAGGGGACAGGGGAAGAAGGGCTTGAAGTAGGACATTAGGACGAATTTTAGGACAACACGTGAAAGCTACATTGAGGTCTTTATTACCTGAACGAAAATCAGCAGGCAGGTACTACCTACGAGATTTCAAATACTTCTAATTTTAAATCTTCTTTTCCTCCTACAGCACGTCCAAGAAATAATAACAGCATGGGCCGCAGATCTTCTCGGTTGTTCCATTATACTGTACCGGGCTGTAGGCTCGTTGAATCAAGCCGCTTTGTTCGGGAAGAACTCCCCCCTTAAAAGGGAGGATATGAGAGTTAGAATACTGCCTTTTCCGACGAGGAAACCAACTTACAAGGAGGTCCAGAGAGTGCATGAGACGATTACTACTTTAGAAGTTTATGGTGAGTTATGGAATTTCAATTTATTTAATAAACATTTTGTGACAATAAAAATAATATTAATTTGTTGATGATAGGATCGCAAGCAGGTTGAAGCTTCCAACCCTCTTCCCTATTAAAATTAGGATGTTTTTTAATTTCAATGGCCTCGCGTATCAATAAAAATGATATAAAAAATAATTCCAGACCGAGTTTCTTGCAGATTCTTCTCGGCTGATGTATTTCCGAATCTGTGGTAAATTCACAATGTATTTAAAATTATATTCAAAATATTGAAGGTAGTAATCTTTTTACATTACTTTGTACAGACGTCTTCCATCTTAGTCTTCTGTGATCACGGGTTCTGTAAAGAATCCGAAACGTCAGAAAATGTAAAACAAAATATAACCACGACAAAAATCCGTTTAAGTGTTTTATTTCAATGTGTAGTGTTCGTGTAAATCAAAGATATCAATATCGAGACTTTACCTCCCATACTAGCTTAAAACGGCAAGGTAATGCCTCTCAAATTACGCGCACATATAAAATATTGTAACAAAATAAATAAATATGTATACATAATAATATTTTACATAAATACCTTACAGACTAACATAGATACAAAATTTAAAACTTAAAACAAATATACACACATTATCACACAAATAAAGGGCAAAGGTTGTGTGTGTGCGTATGTGTTTGTGTGAGGGTGGGTGCGTGTGTCTGTGTATCTATGTTTGTTACACCTTCCAGCTCAAAGTGCTAAAAGAATTTTATTCTCATTATTATTTCTTCTAATGGAAAATATTTATTTGGGAAATTTTGTTTTAAAGCAGAGAAAATTTCTCCTAACTGTATTTATAAGTGGAACGCGCCGTGTAGTAAAAGAGACCTTTCGGATGAGTGGTATATCAAATTAAAACATTATCTACACTAATATTATAAAGAGGAAAGATTTGTATTTTTGTATGTAACGAATAAAGTCAAAAAGTACTGGATCGATTTAAAAAATTCTTTCACCATTACAAAGCTATATTCACCCTGAGTAACATAGGTTATATTTTATCCCCGCATTCCTACGGGAACAAGAACTACGCGGAAACCGCGAGACGCCGCTAGTTGTATCTAAGATAGCGTTTTATTGTATCTAAATTATAATTAAAATTTCGATTTATTTGTACAGAATCAATGGAAGACTTCCAAAAAGCCCTTATATCGGTCACGGGAAAGCCTGCAAGCAAAACCAGCTCTGAGACGAACATGGAACGCGGCAAGAAAGCGCAGAAGAGCCCTAACAAACCCATTGATAGAGCTAAGTCTAGGTAAATATACACCACTATTTTGAAATTACTGGACAAATTAAAATACGATTATCTATAGCATAACATACCATAACATAATCATTCACTACATCATCTCATTATAGTAACTGACCCCTAACTAAGCTCAAAGGTTGTATCTAGGGTATCAGAAACTACGCACACACTCATTCACACACACCCAGACCGAGACAAACATTTGTGGTTCACACAAATATTCACCCCGCACGGGAATCGAATAGAAGTAACTGAATCCCTATAATCGATAAAATTATCAAAAATGATGATTGATTTATGAGAGAGTGGAGAGTGGTCACCATGCCGGACTGCCATCCGTAAGGTTGCGGGTTCGATTCCCGTATGGGGTGAATATTTGTGTGAACCATACATGTTTGTCTCGGGCTGGGTGTGTGTGTGAATGAGTGTGTGCGTAGTTTCTGATACCCTAGATACAAGTTACGAACTAAGTTAGGGGTCAGTTACTATAATGAGATGATGTAGTGAATGATTATGTTATGTTATTATTTATCTTTAAAATACCATCGTCGTAACATCTTTAGTGCAGGATGTCTCAGGTTTGATTCTTCACTGTATAGTTCCACTAAGTTATCTGACTCAATGGTAGCGTCGCTGTAGTAGTGTTTTGGTGTTGTCAGCCTAATTAAAAAATATTACAAAATAACATTTTAAATACAATGACAGTAAGTCCAATATTGGCTGTCGGATCAGATAAGTTTCAGTAAAACATTGATATTTAGCTATTGTTAACGTTTAACTATTACATTTTTTTATACATATGGTTTGGGTAAGTGCATTGGCATGTGGCAACATATCATTGGAACCAAACATTTACCTATCAAAAAAAAAAGATAAACGCGGTAATCGAACCTGCAACTAAACCCACTAAAAATTCCAGAGAACGCACTCCCAGAGAGTTACCAACCACACAAATGTCAAGTGAAGACGAAGGCCCATGTTATATTGACTCTGAAACGCCAAAAGATTGGATTAAATCACTCTCGGAACAAATAAAAAATGGGGTCATAACTAACTCTAGAAAAGATTTGCTTAAAGATACTAATGACTCAAGTTCGGCGTGTTCTGAAACTGAATCTGAAAGTGTTAAACAAGTCAAAAAGGAAAAAAGGAAGAAGAAAGAGGCTGCAAAGAAAGATGGAGTGGTAGTAAAGAAAGATGGAGTGGTAGTAAAGAAAGATGGGGTTGTAGTAAAGAAAGATGAGGAAGTAAAGAAGACTCCTGTGCCTAAAGTGTCTGGTAATGTTATGAAGGTACGTGTCGTTTGGTTGTTTACTAATTCATTTTGTTAGTTTTGTATACCAATTAACTTGTTAACGTAGAATTACGATTACCAGCCAAGCATAAGGTCGTGCTATATTCCAAACATGGCTCAGTTTGTGGTCACCAAAAAAAAAATGATACCTTAAAATCAATTTGCAGAAAATGAGAACAAAATATTTTCCTTCCTAAAGTTTGCATAAAGCTTCGATATATCATACAGGGTATTCATTCAAAATGCTACCGTATTGGTCTAATTTATGATTACTAACATCCTGCTGGATATAGTCTAATTGATAACCCACTTTTTTAACTTTCGCGATCCGAATTCATCGTTGCATAATTTACAGGTCTTAATCGCTTATTTATTTATATTCTTAATTGATATTTACAAATTTCCTCAACAGATTTGGAAAGCAATATCGACTAAAGAGCAGTCCTCCTTAGAAACTATCCTGGAAACTTGGGAGGGTGAAGACTTGCAAGCCGCTTGCAACACACCAGACCCCGCCGATGGCAATACTGCGCTACACAAAGCGGCCATTGCTGCTAAACCTGATATGGTTACGTAAGTAATAATTAATCTTTGTTTATTTGTGTGGGTTTCATATTTAATTTGTCCGGATATATTTATTTAATATTTCCAATAAGGTACGTTTTAACAACATTTTAAACCCCTTTTCAAAGTCTTAAAAATAAACCCCTAATCAAAGGGGTTCATTAAAACCATTTTGACCTAAACAGTAATTGAGGGTTACTTTTAAACTACTTTTTTAGTATCCCTGTATAAATATTGTTATTGTTTCTTTTTAACCTTCAGAGTTTTCTTATTATAATCTGTACTGAATTTTACGATGGACACTTTCATCCACCTTTACATACATTTTATATAAATCTTTCCATTTGCGTTACAATGCCATTGTCTACTATCAATATTATATGAGCTAAATTACGACATTAATATGTCATATTTTCTTCCAGTCAGCTCCTCGGCGCAGGCGGCGACCCGTGCGTAAAGAACCACCTCCTCCAGACTCCATACGCGGCCACTCCTCACGCCGACACCAGGATCGCGTTCAGGCTGTTCCAAGCACAGTATCCTGAAAAATATAATTATAATAAGGTAAGGTATATTCCACTTTAATGATAAATAGATGGTCGATGTTTTACTAAAGTCCGGTCTTAATTCACAGATAATTTTGTACGTTGACCTGTAGCTATCTATCTCTAAATTATAATGCGTCCCGCTCGCCATTGCATTCGTGCGAGCGGGACGCATTATAATTTACGCAGGTGCGACAGAGATAGATAGCAATAGCAACGCTGCATATTTGTGCCCCTTTTCATATACAAAATTGTAGTAAAACTCACTCATTTTAACTATTGACTTTGAAGTAAAATGACAAAATACTATTTTTTGTTTTATTTGCCTACAAATAAACCATCAAGTTAAGAATAGAAAATAGAATGAAACAGTTTTTTCTTTATAAAATTCTATTAAACACTCATTTTTCTCCATAGTCTCAAATCCCCGGGCCGTTGACCCCTGAGCTTCTAGAACAAGAGCGCGAGAAGAAAGCGTTGCAGAAGAAAGCGAAGCGGCAACGCGACAAGGAGAAGCAAATCGAGAAGAATAAGAGCAACAAGTTTTTGCAAATGACTGATGCGCAGAAGGTACTTGTAGTTACTCTTACTTAAAGTTGCTTAAATAAAACAAGATGAATTAAACTGTGTAGAAATTACCACCAAATAAAATTATCTCCAATTAGATAACTCTGCTCAGATTCTAGTAATGTAGGTACCTATGTTGAACAGAAATGAACCTCGTGATTTTACCCGCGCGACTCCTAATTCTTAGGTGTTCCTAAGGAATATCTCTAGCAAATATCATCTAAATGGTTCCTTAGTTTTCAACGTGTAACTTCCAAACATTTGGTCGGATAATTATTTTTTTTACACAAATTCACATAGTTTTGTCACTACAGAAATACATAGTCCATTGCAATCTGAATAAATGATTTTAAACATAAGTATTTTTTCCTTGTTACACAGATAAAAGCAGACGAGAAGAGATGTTTCCTGTGCGGCGCAGTGTTACCCAAAGCTCCCTTCGAATACGCCAATTACTCATTCTGTACTATTAAGTGTTTACAAAACCACCGTAACTTGAGACCTTTAAATATGAGCGCGTAATATTAAGATAGACCTTGTATACTGGTTAAAAATCTATACTAAAGAGGAAAAAATTTATTGTTTCTAACGAATAGGCTCCGAAACAACTGAACCGATTTAAAAAAATCTTTCACCATTAGAAAGCTACATTCACCCTGAGTAACATAGGCTATATTTTATTCCTGTATTCCCACGGGAACGGGAACTACGGGGATGAAACCGCGGGGCGGTGCTAGTACGATGTAAAGTTGTATATTAGTGTTCTGGTTAATACGGGTGCTAAAAGAGTATGGTTAAATTATTGATGTTAAAAAACTCAAGATGTATAATTCTGAATAAATCTAATACCCGAAACTCTCCGCTAAAAAATATATTACAATTCATGAATGAAATTATCGTTAAGCTAACATATTTTATTGCAAATTCAACCTTACATGGATAAGCATAAAGTTGAAAATTACTTTTTAAAATGAGCGCACTGAGCGGGGATGATTTTGAGATGCTAAATGTATATCTGGTTTTTTGTACACCAATAATGGGTTGAAACGGTGTTAAATTCCTTCGGTCTCTGAAAAAAACATAATTATTAAAAAAAACTTGTCATAATCGATAGGACATAATATAATGTATAAGTTTTATAGGAAAATTATATTATAATAAACAATGGACTGTTATTATTTTCTTTCAAAATCCCAATTAGAAAATTACGAATTTAGTTACCAATTTAAGTCGTGTATGATATTACAAGTTAGGAACTTTGTTAGGGTCAGTACTATAATGAGATGATGTAGTGAATGATTAAGGAACTTATATTAAATTAAAATTCACGTAAAGTATGGTGCCCACTGCAGGGCAAAGGTTTCTCTTACTGAAAATAACCTCTCGCTTGCAAAACACATAATAGTCTATATGTGAAAGCATGTAATTGGTTTATAGTTACTAATTTTTTCCTACTTATTTTGTTAAGACAACTGTTTGCTTTCCTAGTAAAATAAAAATAAATAAATAAAATAGTGACATCATCACTACATAGTATAAAACAAAGTCGCTTTCTCTGTCCCTATGTATGCTTAGATCTTTAAAACTACGCAACGGATTTTGATGCGGTTTGGTTTAATAGATAGAGTGACTCAGTGGGAAGGTTTTTAGCATAATTTTATCTCCATATTCCTACGGGAACGGGAACTACGCGGGTGAAACCGCGGGACGCCGCTAGTATAATAAGTATAAAAAAAATATTATGAATTTTGCCGCCAAAAACGACGCCATTTTTCTGTGACGTCACGTTATTTTATCCTACCTCACAGGTACATTCTAAAGTCGGCCCCTTTTTAACACTACATTACGGTGCGTTTTTCCTATTTGTGAATAATTATGTGTCATTTTTAGGGTTCTGTAGTCCGAACAAGAAACTTAGGAATGCTTCTGATTGGCAAGTATGTGCTTACGCATATCATACATATGTGAGTTGGCATCGTGTCATCGTACGATCATCAGGACGACGTCTTTTAGTTTCGTCCGACCGCTTAGCTTAGCTTAGTGCCGAAAGCCTGCAATTTTGTATGAACGCCGGCAAAGTGATAAAATATTAGACTAGAAAATTATTATTACGGTACGTCACCTAAACGTATGACGGATGGGGGACGGATATTTTTTCCTATTTAGATTAGAAAGTTAATAGCGTAACTTATAAAATACTCGTATTCCTTTCAAAAAACAAAACATAAAATCATTAGAAAAAATAATACTTACGGAACTCTAATATGCGTGTGGCCCGGCACGCACTTGACCGGCTTTTCTATAATGTCACGTTCCGTTTTGCTATTTGTAAAATATATGTGTCAAACCACAAAGCATAGCTTGTAAATTATACGGCAAAAAGAAATTGTCGTTGAATTGAAACGCATTTCCTATGTTTGTTGTGATTTTATTCATAATAATAACAATTGTGTTTGTAAATGAATGTTACATGTAATAATTATAATGCATTTGTAAATTGTGTACAATTAAATGAATTTTAATACATAGTTGGGTGTTTTAAGGTTCCTTACCCACTGGAGGCTCTACTAGAAGCGATAAAAGAACGCTTTTTTTCTAAATGCGTTTTTCGAGTTAGCATTCACTATGCGATTTGGTAATAGACATTCTCGTTCGCTCTATTACTGTCTCTTTACGTTACTTTTCCCTTTTCTTATTTAGTTCGACGACTCAAGTGACATAGTGGTCACCAAGCTTGACTGCCAAGCAAAGGGGTTTGATTACCGTGTGAGGTTGATACCCTAGATACAGGTAATGAACCTAGTTAGGGGTCAGTCGCTATATGAAGATGATAGTGATTGAATATGTTGCGTTATAATTCTTATAATGACCTAACATAACAATCACTTTGACCTTGTTACATTAACTGACCTGTAACTAGGTCCATTATCTGTTTTTAGGGTATTATAAACTATGCACACACTTTTATACACATATTCAATCAAGATAAACATACAAATGCATCGAGGTAAACGTATTGACACGACATTGCACGGGAATCGAGTCCGCAACCCTTTGGCCGGCAGTATAGTGGTGACCACTCTTCCCAATTGATTCGATATACTTATACGTAAGTAATTCTATAATATATCATCTATCTATATATCATTAAATTATCATCTTGGCAAGAGTTCTAACTACCTAAACCGAAACATTACATTATTCGTTGAACTCAACCAGAATTAATAACTAAGTAAGAAGATAATAAAAAACTAGAACACATGGCAATGCTTTTATCTTAATATTTCGCTACAAACTATTCATACAACACTTTCTTTTGTTTTACATTCCAAACTCCTGCGTAACGTGACATCACATTCAAAGGGATTATTTTTTTCATTCATTTTTTTTCTATACATTGTTTTACTTACCTTAACAATAGCTTAGGACGACATGCTTTCAATGCGCGTACGCTCTATAAAACTACGAACATTATCATTAGCGATGAACCCTTGTTTGTAATTTAGACTTTATTCAATTGTAATAGAGTGTAAATTGAATGAGTAGTGATTGTTTAAGGTTTCGGTGCAATGCACACGGTGTCGGCAGGCGCGCGCCTACCGACTGTGGTTCCGGTGGGGTCGATCACCAAGCGTAGTGTGCCCGAGCCTTTAGCCGCATTCGAAACTTTACTGTCGTGAGCATTGAACGTTCGGTTCGCGCCAAATTCTTTACGTATTTCGAATTACGAACTTTTTATTTTTAAAACTTTTTTTTCTTTTCTGTCAATTTGAATTTGTGTTGTTTATTTTAGAACGATGGAACTTTTTTTAAATTTGAATAAATATTTGGAAATGTTTGCGTAAAAAAATAATTATGTTATCTTTTGCGTAATTAACGTTTTTGTGAAGTGTTGTTATTTGAGTGAACTGAGTAAAAAATTGTATTGGAAAATGCGGTGGGACATTGTTGTTTTGTTTTTCACCGTCTCCACGGCGAGGATTGGTGAGTAAACAATATTTTTACGTTAAATTTACTTATTAATTTTTTACGAACGCTATTTCACGGTGATTTTGCGGAAAGATTGATTTTTTTTCGTAATTTGTTTGACAGAATAATTTAGAACGAAATGTGACATCCATTCTATTTCTTGTAAATAAAAAGTTTTCTTTTCTTTGTGTAATAAGTTTTAAATTAGAGTAATTTTTTTTTAAGATTTGAAAGACATGGCAAAAACAATACAAGTAGGTACTTACTTAAATGTATTTCATGTTATTTTTAAATTAAGTAAGTACATATAAATTTCGGTTTAAAATAAAACATTGTTTTTTTTTTTTAAATAGCGTTACTGTACTAAGCAGTTAACATTTAAAGTTTACGAATATATCACTACAGTAACACACCAGTAATTATAAACTAAGTGAATCCGAACCTCATAATTGTTTAACATCACAAGTTGGACTGCTAAAGAGTTCATAAACCGTTTACATTAATTTGATATACAACTGGCATTTCATACACGCGGTGCTTGTTCATTGACCATGCAGGCAGCATACGTATATTAATTAGCCGTGCCCCGCGGTTTCACCCGCCTTAAATTTGTCAACTGGGTACTTTTATGCGCTAAGTAGCGTGATGAACTGATGATATAAAGATTATAAATGCTTTTTTTGATGCTGTGAAAATGCATAGTTGTATACCTACCACCGTGAGCCGAGAACGGGAGGACTCCGGTGGTTATGTGGGGCTCTCCTAGCCAGAGGGGCTAGGCCTACCCACTAAAACAGCGACTTCCGTCCGCGTTACATTGGGGTACCGTAGAAATATTATAAAGCCTAATTTCGTGCCTAAATAGACAGCTATATAAGGCTAAAAAAACTTTAAATCGGATTAGGTACTACTTCTAGAGATTAGCGCGGTACATTCGGCACATTCGGTAAATTGCGGCCTCTGTGTTATATTGGTTAATTTAATTACTGGTTCTGCTTGACCGACTAGCTGACTGATTCATCAAGAGCCTTATATGAACTAGTTGGCTTGACAATTTGCAAGTCAATTTCTTTTATTTCTTACGTGAGTACTAGGAAAGGTTTTTCGGATATTCAACCCTCATTGCGTATGGCATTCTGCGAGGATCAGATTTCTATGTCTAGGTTATTTAACCAGCTCATAGCGGCAGGTGTGATCCTATGAATTGAACCCTTAAGCTGGAAGACGAAAATTATAGAGCTTGTGATCATCGTCATTTTTAAAAATAGAGCTATGAATTGGATTTTAGTAGTTCCATTAGACTTTAAATTTCGAACGAAAAAACAATATTTACGGATCAATCCGGAAAATATTTATATATTTAGATAAAAATACTTACCAATAGAAATAAAAACTGGTTGTTTAAAGTCGGTTAAAAGACTTGTTCCATAGTTGGGCAACTTAATAAAGTTGGAAGCTAGCCTAAACTTGGCAAGCAAAACAATGTTAAACTACTAGCACCCTCTCGTCCATTGACCAAACCATGCAGGTTGCATACATGGGCACCTTATTGTTAATGATTACTATCAGTAATGAAAGGGGAACTGCAATACGATAATGTTAGTTTTTATTCATTGAATCATTAAGAAGTGCTGAAAATCTAATCTTTTTAGGTATATAGGAAAGAGCTACGGATATTGGTATGAATTTGGCCGTAACACAGTTTATAACTAGCACGGGAGGTAATGTTTCGATAATTGCTCAAATGTACTTATTGTAACAAAAACTTTATAAATAAATTGATTTTGATTTGATTCTATTCGGCAACCAATTAATTCTAAAGTAGTCTAACCTAATACTAGGACTAGGAAATGTTATGAAAATCGTAATTATCTATATATAAAAGAAAGTCGTGTTAGTTACACTATTTATAACTCAAGAACGGCTGAACTAATTTGGCTGAAAATTAGTGGGAAGGTAGCTAAGAACCAGGAAAAGGATATAGGATACTTTTTATCCCGAAATTCCCACGGGAACGGGAACTACGCGAGAGAAACCGCGGGGCACAGCTAGTTTAGGATAGAGCTACGGAAAATGAATTTCGGCAGTCAATTCAAAACGTGGTATAACCTAATATAAGGATAACCTAATACTAGGCAAGCAAAACAGAGTTAAACTTGTAACATACGCTGGCTCCATTGCCTCCTTTGACCATACAGGTTGCATACATGGGCACCTCATTGTTCACCTACCAATTTAATGATTACCATCTGCAATGAAAGGGGAACTGCGATACGGTAATGTTTTGGTAATGGGTTTGTAATTCAATGTTGCTAAACAATAGCTTCAAGAGGCATATGTTAGGTACCTATATGTGGATTTTGAAATAACATAAGCATTAACTCCAGCATCTTATTATAGTAACTAACCCCTAACTAAGATCGAAACTTGTAAATGATATGTGGTTTTTATTAATTTGAAGACATTTGGTTTTGTAAAGTACATAATGTTGCGTAGAAGTTATTGGTGTCTAAAAGCCTTTACATAAACTTTTGTAGCAAAGTATTTTTTCTTCGTCCTTATGTGCCTGGATGAGTTCGCTGTTAATTATGAGGTCGCCTTTGAATAAACGTTTTTGTATCCAAGTATTTTATTTATTCTTATTCTTTCAATTAAGTTTTGTGTAACTATCTAGGTACATAATGCGTAATTATTAACATAACATATCATAATCATCCACTACATCATCTCATTATAGTAACTGACCCCTTTTTTTTATACCAGGGGAAATGCGTTGAGGCATCCCCGCCGACGGAGCGGCGGGGTATGTATAGTAACTGACCCCTAACTAAGTTCGAAACTTGTATCTATTGTATCAGAAACTACGCACACACTCATTAAGTTTCAATAAATGGGCTATTTAATGCAAAAGAATATTGAAAATTGCCTTAGAAGTTCCTGAGATGTCATTTAAATAAACAAACAAACTCTGCCTCTTTCTATTATTAGTAAAGATAAGTGCCATCGAAAGTGTGGCTATTTTCAACTCAAATTTTATTGTCCCGGAATATTTAACCGCATAAACGCTTGTGACGTAAGTTGCGTTTACCTATTTATAAGTAAACTGGATGTCTCCTGAATGAATACTGTCTCCCTTTATCCTTGTTCTTAAAGAGGGTTTCTTGGATAAATTTGCTGTCAAACATTCAATATCGGCATAATACAAATAAGTACTTAATTTTACATTTTTATTAAAAACAGAGGTGAATGAAAAAGAAGGGGAGCTACTCATTAAAAGGGGGTATTATTCATAAAAAATAGGAATTCCTTTTTTAAATTCCGCTAAAAAGAGTTTACCTTACCTTAAGCTTATCTTGCCCAGCTAATGACTGGCCCGAGAGTATGACTAATGAGCAAAATTCTGGATCAGGATTAGTGCCGATAAATGACGCTTCACTGTAGTATTAAAAGTTTAATTCGGGTCCATATTGGCTCACCTAAAGTTCTTTACCCGAAAATGTTTTTCCTAACTATTTGTAGTCCGAATGATCATTCTTCCTAAAAATGTTCATCCTAAAGTTTTAATTCATACTATTTGTAGTGCTACCGACGATGCTCATAACACTGATGTGTCCGAAAATTTTAATTACTAACATCATTAATGTAAACATATTTAAACTCCTACTGTTTTTTATCATAACGCTTTTATCCCTAAACATACTTATCATAATATTTTCACTCATGCTCAGAAAGAAACAATTACCAAGTGTAATAAAAAATATATGTGGGTAGAAGATGATATTTATAGTTTTAATGATTATTATACGACTCGTTTACGGTTATGCTTATGGCCTGGGAGTTTACCATAACCATAACTAAAGGACCAATTCGGTTCTGGCACTTCGCCGGCCGCTGCCGCGGCACGCTCGCTACGCTCGCTCGGCTCGTGCGTTGGGGTCATAGTTCTAACATAACCTAAACCAATAATCAGGAATAGGACCGATTCGTTACTGGAACTTGACTGAATGATTGGAGCAGGACTCTGGTTTTGCTCGCTCGGCTCGTGCGTTATATGTTATACCTACATGTTATGTAAAAACAAAGTTACGAAAAATTTATGTATATAATATTGATTATAATAAATAAAAATAAATCTAAACAAAAAAGATATGACTTTGAATAATAGTATGAACGATGGTTATGTTGAGAAAATATAGGAAAACAAATAAAAGTGTAAAAGATGTTTATTGCTACTGACTTTATGCAGTTAAATGTTTCGGAATTAAAACATTAGTGACAAAGATTTTAGGAGTTGCGATTGTTAGGATAAAAAATGTTAGGAAGAAAATTTTCGGATTTCCAATTATCGGAGTTGAAATTTTAGGTGAACTTTGGCGCACCCGTTTAATTCACTTTTTAAACCTGAGATACCTTAAGCCTGCATCATCCCAATTAATTGACTCCTGATTCTCAAAGAGGGTAGCAAAGATAATCGGGATTGTAATTACAAGATTGATTGGTCGTTGTTAACAGATGCCGTCGGATTTCTGATAAATAATGTACAATTATTGGAAAACGGATCGCTAAGATGTTCCGTTAATCATGGGGAAATGTTTTCAATTATTTTTATTATGGCGATTTTCTTGGGATTGGTTTACCTTCATATTTTGGATATTCATTATTTATGATCTTAACGAATAAACCCTCTCTAAGTTTATGACTTTTTTAGCACTTGGCCAGCGTGGTTGACTAAGGCCTAATAACCCTAATTCAGGGTAGGCACGTGCCCCTCGGTGGGGACATTATATGAGCTGATGATGATGATGAAGTTTATGATGGACGCATGTTTCTCGCAAAAACTAACACATAAATTTATTTGAAATCTGGTACAGATGCTTGTTAGAACTAAAATAGAGCATAGGATTTTGTATTGTCACATGTATTTTTTATTTCAAAATTGCATCCGAATCGGAATAATCGAAATGAACGGGAATTTCACTGTTAAACGACGTGAAGCTGGTACCTATAGAATAATTGAACCTAGAATTTAAAATAAATCATTTAAACTTTGAATTTAATCGGTTTTTGGAATACTAACTCGTTTATCTAAACCATATAAGTATGATAGTAAGTACGTACATACATACATACATATGTAGTAGGGTAGTACTTAGGTAGGAGAGAGCCTACAAGTATTCCATCTTGAACGTTCGTATTTCAGCGTTAATAAGTCGAAATGACTTGCCGGTTTAAGCTCCTTTTTAGAAAAGAAAAAACAGTAAATTTTCTTTCAGGAAACTGATATCCTGAAGGCCAACACTTTGTCTTTATTCATCGTAATTTCCAAACCCGTAAAAATGCCGTGACACGAAAATCTTCAGAAGAAATATTCCTCTTTAATTAGGGAAAGGTTAAGATTTCTTTTACAATATTTGACCAGTATAATTTCGTATATTTAAAAAACTCAAAATCAATATCGTACCTATATTGAGATAAGAAATACGAACTATGAAAATTACCACTTCTCCAATTAGATTATATTTACAAATACCTATGTATGCTACTGAAGTACCTATAAAACAAAGTCGCGTTAGCTAAACCAACTTTATGAACCAAGAACGGCTGAATCAACTTCGGTAAAATTTGGCACAGATGTTCCTTCTAACCAGTAATACTCGTAGCATATTATAATATTTGGTATTAAACAACTTATTGGAGATAAAATAAAGAACTTTGGTTTATTCCCATATCTGTCCTCGAAGATTTTCAATATCATTAAGTCACCGACAAAAATATTTTTGTGATTAAAACATTTGAATATTTTTATTCTTTCTACACACTATTCTAACGGCCATTACCATAGAGTACTCAAACTTTTAATCCCACTAACCTACTATAAAGATGAAAGTTTTAATGATGTTCGGATTTCAATCGGGCAAAAACTATTGACCCGATAGGAATTAAATTTAGAATAATATGTTCTTTATGCTTAGGAATAAGTATGATATGGGATAGGAACTAAACAGCTTGGGGCTTACTTGTACTTAAGCAGTTGTCCGCAACGAGACCTCCAGTTTGGATCTTTTGTGCGGGACTTAGTTGGAAAAATAGTGAGGTGGGTACAGTACAGTAGTCAATGTTTTAAAAGAACTTTTAAACACTTCTACAACTATTCTACCCGTTTCCCTAAAGCGACCTTTCCTCACTAGTTGGATGACATACGTCGAATAAAGAACTCTAGCTGTAAAGTAAGGCGTAAAACAAATGTAGATAATATCTTTTGACGTGTTGACGAAAAACGTACGTAACCTTGCTAACTCGTAATATATTTTAATCAAGTTAAATAAACTCAGAAAATACTGGTACGACTAAATATGTAGGAGGAATTTAAAATGAGAAAGGATGAAATTCCCGGTCCCTGTAGGTAACACGTAAGGTTTACAGGGACAACTTTGTAAAAGGTAACACAAAGTTTGGTCCAGTTAGTTAATTACAACCCATACTCGGATATCGCAATCTATCGGGGTGGAAACTTTGCGCTATCCTAATCACTGAATTTGTTGAGTGTATCACGGGAATCTGTTCGCGGTTGAAAGTATTTAAACGCGTGTGTTTGTTGTTTACTTTTGTAAAACAAGTTCGAAAAACTACGACCGAGTATTGATAAAAATAACGGTCTGAAACGTATGTAATAGGAAAGTATTAAGTATATTAGAGTTCAGAGGATAAACGTTGCCGTATGCTACTTACCTACTTTTTAATATATTATGTCTATATTAGTTACTCATTACCGTACACAAACGTACAAATTAAATTTAAACGTTTTTAACCTTTTAACTACGCGTAACAATTTTGTTTAATATTGAATGTTATGTTACAATAAGCGAGACAAAGCAAATTTGAAAAAGTATGATTAAAACTTTTTGTTTGTACAACTCAGGCTGAATATTAATTCCTGTGTGTAAATACTACTGTTATTCACAAAAATTTCATAAGCAAACACAAATAATACTAGGCAAAGCTATTTTACTGTAATTTCTACTATCGTCAAGGGATCTCCTTACCTTGACGTGTGATCTTTTAGGAAAGGTTCATATCTGACGGAACATGCGTCGCGTATTATGGGTTGCATAACGCTAGAACAGACAAATGTATAGAAAAACATTTGACCGTTCACACTCAACGCACTAACGTATAATCGGTTGAGTGTGAACGGTCAAATGTTTTTCTATAAGTATATTTGTCTGTTCTGGCGTTACGCAACCGATAATACGCGACGCATGTTCCGTCAGATATGAACCTTCCCTTAGGCCGATACTTTACTCACTAGCTTGTATTTACTACAAATACTATTTACGAATACATACTAGTTCTACAGAATCTTTTCAATCGCAGTCGCTGTGAAGACGCGTGCTGTAGAATTCACGCAATTTTAATAAATCGCAGATATGTCTATTCTGTAATCTGATTCACAATAACATATGAGTTGGCTTGCACTTACAAAGTTATACATGTTTACACTGGCTAATATACTACATGATAGTTTAAAACTCGATAAACAATTACCTTCAAAACCTAACTAGTTGATGCAACGTAGCATCGAATTCCATGAACAAAGTTCGTAAGTTAGACCGGGTGCTCTACCGGGCATAATGTATACATCTCTAGCCTTTCTCAATAAAGATACCTAGATAAGATAATACTACCTAGTTAGTAGTATAATATTCACTCGTTTAATCTAATATATAAAATTCTCGTGTCACAGTTTTCGTTGCCATACTCCTCCGAAACGGCTTGACCGATTCTCATGAAATTTTGTGAGCATATTCAGTAGGTCTGAGAATCGGCCAACATCTATTTTTCAACCCGAAATTCCTACGGGAACGGGAACGGGAACTACGCGTGTGAAACCGCGGGGCGCAGCTAGTAATGTATATAATTTTCAAATCGGATTAGAAGTTTCTTAGTTTACCACGTACAAAAACCTGTATGAAATATTAGCATAAATAAAAATAGGATCACAAAGGCTCGCCAAACAATTCGAAATTTGAATAAAAGTTTACCATAACGTTCCTTTACACACCATTTAAATGTCATAGAAATAACAACTTGACACTTCAAACACCCCATCAAAAAACTAAAGAGCGAAGGAACAACAGTTTTACAAGACATTATACGTAGATCGGTAAAACGATCACGTTTACACATACAAACACATACTTACCAAGGTATAAGAGGTATTATATTTTTTTAAATTCTTACTTTAAGTCGTTTTAAGCCGTTTTCACACCGTACGTACCTGCCGCTTTAATCCGGCCACTGACGGGTAAGGAATATTAATTTGTTACGACTCGCAGAGTCTTGGGGGAACGTTACATAATTTGAATATTTAAAAAAAACTGTCATTTTAATAGGACCCGCTAAGGCTTTTAATGTAAACAGTCAATTATTCCTAAAATGTTACTTTGGGATGAAAATAATTTAGGTTAAAAAGGGTAGTTTAAAATTTGGTTATTTTTAGCATGGTATACTGTTTTTAAAGTAGATTATATTATGTACTATTATTTTTAAAGTTGTAGTAAGTTGTAGACAATGTACTAGCGCTAGGTTATTCAAGTTTGGTATTTTTTTTTTCCTATGTTGACGGAAGAAGACGCCGGGAAAAGGTTGTTTAAAATGTAGATTCTATTTGGCCACCACCCTCTTCTTTTAAGTTGATTTTAAATAACTTAATTCCGGTTTTATTGCCCAGAAAATAATGTTACAAAACTCTTATTTACTTACTCATATAACAAGAAAACTTAACCATTTCACAGCCTATTAATACTCCGAAATCTTTCCAAAATTCGATTACGAAATTCCAAAATTATAGCCACTTAGTAAAAAGTTTCGCGCAGTTTACGTAAGAAGAAGATTTTCAAACAGCTGTCCAATACATTTTCACTTTAAGAGAGTGGCAGCGGGCGGTGAGATAAGTATCCATTTAGTTCTAAATACTAGGTACGCTAAGAACAGAAATCGTAAGAGAAATTGCGGTGAAAATCATATATTATTCAGCGCATTGTACCGCGGCTTCATCACCTGTTTATGTAGCCATAACTTAGGGAGGTGGAAATCGTTAATACTTCCAAACTTAGACACTTGAACTTCTATGTTATATATAAGTGTAGACTCTACAGTCATATTTTATGGATTAATACCTATTCTATTTTTAAAACCATGTGGTTTATTTACTAAGTGGATATAGGAAAAAGAAAGAATTAGTATCATAACAGAGTTTTTAAGTACATATCTAAAAAATAAGGGCGTAAGACTCTACATTCATATTTTACAGATTAATATCTTATAATATATTTATTTTAGTTGATTTTCTTGGTGTTTTGGTTTAAGGAAAAGTAAGAGACCGTAGGTACATTATTAGTGTGCTAAGCCAAGCAGTATAGTTTTACAGTATTTTTCCGCTGCAACCTGTCTACCGCTTTATACTTGTGAATAATAATGTTGCTAAAGATTTATTTGTTTGTTTGGATATTCTCTAAAATTACTTTACACCATTCAAAATATTTTACGGGTTATGTTATATCCTGATTTTGTTAAACAATAAGAATGGTCGAACTGGGACTAAACTTTAATACTGAAATTCTTTAAATTCCAAAAAGTTTAAATTGATTTTTGCTTTCACTATTCGTACTTAAAATAGTCCTTTCTTTCCGGATGTTCTGACTTCATTTTAATACAAAATCGATAGGAATTTACACTTTGAAACGTTAAACGAGGAGCTAGAGCTCTTTTAAATGACATGCCTCTATTAAGTTTAAGTATAAGTTACGAAACTTTGAGACATTTTTAATACATTTTATTTATTTTATACGTTCATATAGACATATCGTTGTAAAGTATCAAATGTACATTGGGTCGAACCAAGTATGAACCCAGTGACCTCAAACTAGAGGTCTAGGTCTTGTCTAGGGCTCTCCTATGCTTTTCTACTTCCATTTATCTAATAACTAGCTGTGCCCCGCGGTTTTACCCGCGTGAAACCTTATCCCGTGGGAATTTTGGGATAAAAAGTATCCTATGTGTTATTCCTAGGTATGAGGAACATCTGTACCAAATTTCATTATAATCCATTCAGTAGTTTTTGCGTGAAAGAGGAACAAACATCCATACATCCATACATACAAACTTTCGCATTTATAATATTAGTAGGATAAGTTTGAAATAGAATCAATGGAAAATTAAGGTACTTTTAGAAAGTTCTAAACAAGGTTTGAATATTTGAATGCGTTAATCTATTTTCGACACCGACTGTACCAGGTACTGTCAATAGAATAATCTTTATTTGCATACATTTCGTACACAATACGGAACTTGGTCATATTATATCCTACTAGCAGCCCCCGCGGTTTCACCCGCGTAGTTCCCGCTACTGTGAAAATGTGGGGATAAAATTATGCTACAAATCTTCCTCTTGAATTACTCTATCTATTAAAGAAAGCCGCATCACAATCCGTTGCGTAGTTTTAAAGATTTAAGCATACATAGGGACAGGCACACAGCGACAGCGACTTCGTTTTATACTATGTAGTGATTTATATTCCTTAGCAAGCGTGCTAATAGTAGTATTTTGGTGTCTTGTTATTTTAGTAAGTTCATACAAAAATAGTATGTACTTAGTAATATAGTAAGCTTTCTTATCTTTACATAGTATAAAACAAAGATGCTTACCTCTGCCAGTCTCTCTGTATGCGCTTTTATGCTACCTAACGGATTTTAATGCGGGCACCGAATTTTTAATACATTTTTTACGTGATAATATATATTTTAAGTCACGTTATTCCTGTTTTTGCTGATATCTAAGAAATAATATAAGCATTTCTGTCTATAAATTTATTCTTTTACTGACGATTCTCCAGTTAATTTAAGACCTTATCCCTACTAATAGGTGTTATAAATGCGAAAGTAGCTCTGTCTGTTACCTTTTCACGGCTAAACTGCTGAACCGATTGACTTGAAATTTTGTACAGGGGTAACTTATGATCCGGGAAAGAACATAGGCTATGTTTTATCCCGAAATTCCCACAGGATCGGGAACTACGCGGGTGAAACCGCGGGCACAGCTAGTTAGACTATAATTATGTTCCTCAGCAAAAGTAATTTCAAAATATTTTTAACAACATAGATAGATTGCCCGTAATAAAAAGAAAAATGGAAACTCGAACCCTCCAAAGCATTTGTACATACCTAGTAATATCTATAGATATCTTCATTATGTTTGTTATTGTGTCACAGACGTACTACCTATACAAATGTTTGAATGTTTTCTAATAACGTAGTCCAATATTGCGATGCGGCCCGTTCGCCCGATGAAACGATGAAACGTACCGTTCGGCTACAATACCGATTTTTACTGCACAAAACGTAAACTACCTTTGCTCCTACTGAACCTTTTTATATTATATTATGCTCTATCTGTATTATAAGTATTTTTTATTATAGATATTAATTTATCTGTATAAGCGCTTTTTCCATCGCCAGATAACTTATAGAATTTTGAAATTTTGTCAGTTATTTCATACAAAAACTGTGACAATTTTATTCCTCGAATATAAGTTATCTGGCGACGGAAAAATCAGTCCTTAAAAGAATTTTTAACTCTAGCTCCTTCTATCTAATTCAATTACCAAAATGTTTCTTTAAAATGTGCGCAGGTGTTGCTGTTATTAATATTGATGTTGGCAATCATTTTTGCTTTTGTCTATACTCATACATAAGTATATGTATTGTTCGATATGTAATAGATTTATTGGTTTTTTACCTTTTTCTTATAAGAAGATTTTGATGGGTAAAAGGGGTAACTTTGTCTGTCTGAAGTGATCAGAGATTACCATACTGATTATTATATAAGTAAGTATATGTGTGATATGTTGGATCATCATCATGGGCCATTAACATCTACGTGAGATGATTTTATGTAGCGTCCGTTGGAGTTGTAGGGTTTGAAACGCACCTACGAAAGTGACAATAAGTGGATAATAAGTTATTTAATACAGTGGGGAAGAATAAGCGCAATTGTAATATATTTATTTATATATTTTTCCTCTTTACATTTAGAAGTAGTAATATCTATCTATAGCTAAGATTCCAGTGTAGGATGAAGACCCTTCTGTCGCTAATGATATTAATTAGTACAGTGGGGAGGAATAGACGCAATACGCTTGCTTAATTTTAAGTAGGTAAGTTGATCGGAATAATAAGTCAACAAAATGGAAGGAAAGTATAATAAAAAGGCTGGAAACAAGAGAAAAGGTCGTCATAGGGTAGAATAAAGTAAATAAGACACACATTTAGGCTACTTTTTATGAGTAAAAATAAATTCCATATGATAGAGTTTATGTATTAGATATATATATATTATATCAATTACAATTACGTTGACGGAGTGCTTACATGCCCTTCCTGTGCAAGGGTCTTCACCAATAAGATTGGCTACATAAGCCACATGCGAGTGCATAAATGTCGTGTGGAGTAGTCAAGCAGTCGCCAAGGCCGATAACGGTCGGGATATATATATATATATATATATATATATATATATATATATATATATATATATATACTATATATATTATGTACGGCTGTTAATTATGTCTTAATCCTATCCTATTCTAGGAATCTTCAAACCGTTTATTAAAGTTGCACAATACAGTAGTTTAACATTGAAAACATAACAACCATAACATAAATAATTTACAATTTAAATTGATAGGTATATTCCACAGCAATTTGTTGCATTCCTAGTATTTATTTACATGTAATTACCATAACTAATATTCTCACGGCACTACAGTCTAATCGAGCAGCACATTTTGTCACACCTACTATCACATGGGTATCATTTAACAATAACAATGGCGTACAAATCACAAATATCGCACGCTCAGTTTATACTCAAGGCATTGTATTTGCATACTTGGCACACTCATAGATTAATGCATAGTTAGTTTGAATGCATCGCCTCTACGGAATGCGTTAATTGTTAGTGAGGATTGACTGCTCCCTAGCCGAGCTAAATCTGAAATAGGCACTTACTTAATTGAGCTTTGTTTAACAGTCTCAACTATTTGGGGTAACTTGGTTACGTTTAGAATGAATTTGTTTTGGTATTCGGGACAACGAAGTGGTACGACAAAACGGCGCAGTTGCTATGGCCGCAATAGAGGAGGGCCCCGCTTAGGGAATTTGTTCGATACCTCCTCGTGACGATGGTTTAAGACTTTCTTTGTTCGCAGTAAAGTGTATGCAACCGCAAAAAGATTTGCTGCCCCTCTGAGCTTTTGTTTTGTTATCATTTTCTAGACTGCGTTTGCATTTGCTGGAATCCACATGTGTTCCAGATAGTCTCCGAGACAATTTATGTAGATACATTGAAAAATATTGGGCCACTTCTGTGTTTTGTGTATTTTCCAACTCCGCATACACAGGTCTTATAAACAGTCTCGATCTTATTTATAAATGAGAATATTTTAAGAGCTCTTAAGCGCTTTATATTTAAAATTACTTAAGTACGGAGAACGTTCACGAGATCCCTCGTTCGTCTAGATATTTCATCAAAATTTTGCTTTGAAGTAAGAAAGTTATTTTGTAAATCTTATCAGTTCAATTTAAACGTTGATTGAAACACAAGCTCGGCGGAAAAAAATCTAACGTAAAATCTTCTTAAATAACATTAACAAGAAATATTTTGGCAATTACGAAATAAACAGTATACAGTGCTGTTCCATTTCTAAGCAGATTAAGAATGACGGATGGGACAGTATTAATGCCTCCTAATTTGTATACGGTTGTAAGAAAATAAACAAAGACATTTGCGGAACATTGGAAGAAATACGAATAAACAAACAATTTATAAGTACTTACCTTCTACCAAAGATAATTTGGACCACCTATGATTTATCGATGAAGGTACGTACAAACGCGGTCCGGAAATGCATTTAAATTCAATATTTATATTCGTTGATATCTATTATTTATTTTTGTGACGTGTTTACTGATATCATGATTGTAAAATGTATATTCGAATCACTATTTTATAAATATGTGCTGAGAATCAATACAATTGGTTAAATTCGTAGTATATTATCGCGTACGCTTATAATATTATCTGAAGTTGTTATTTATTTTCGCGTCATCAATAGTTTTTACCTCTTTTTATTTGAAAGGATGTCTGAAAAAGATCCCTGTTAGGGATAAGGTCTTTGCGTAACTTAGTAGTGACTAAGGTTTTTGGTATATTTATTTCTTACTATATTTGTTAGTTAAACAAGTACCTCATTTGTTTTTTTTTAGATTCTAGAGTAACGAACTGTAACATACCACTATATACCAAAGGTCTCTCTTTTGGATTGATGATATTAGTACTTACAGTAAGAAATCCTAATCACTACGATTTACCAAACCATGCGTGTTGGTAATCTCAAAACAGGGATATAATTAAGAAATAGCATTCACGCATCACTAGTTATGGTAGAAAATAAAATGTATTAAAAAGTTATTTATTTATTTATATTGTAGAATGTCTTTGTGGATAAATAGTGGAATTTATGTATTATTAACAACACTTTGTTTAACATAAATTGTAATGCATTGAAAATTGACAAAGCATATTTTGTTGAAGCAAATTTTTGATATGTCAAAGATTTTTTTAAAAATAAATTCTGTTGTTATTTGTTAACACGAAAACTGCTCAAATAATGTATTTTTTGTTTTGCCATAATAAGTATAGGGGAGGTTTTACATGGGAACGGGGTGAACAGGAATTATGTGGCTAAAACCGTGAGGTACAGCTTGTTTACGATAATTAATTTAATTATAATAATACCTTCTTACATAATATTTAATTAAAATAACAGAAAATCCAAAATAAAACTGTTTTTTTATACCTAGTAGTAATGTGTAAAGTCACAGTTATTTTGATGGCATAAACCAGTCACTTTACACTCATCTATATTACTCGTATATAAAAGAAAGTCGTGTTAGTTACACTATTTATAACTCAGGAACGGCTGAACTGATTTGGCTGAAAATTGGTGAGGAGGTAGCTAAGAACCAGGAGAAGGATATGGGATTTTTATCCCGAAATTCCCACAGGAACGGGAACTACGCGAGAGAAACCGCGGGGCACAGTAATTGTATAAAAATATAATGGTAAGTATTTACTTTTAACAATTATATTCTCATACTAACTTTGCATTATGGTTTAACTATTTTTCTGTTCTCAGATCTGTTGATATGAAAAGGTTAAATAGAAAAATAAATACTTATAATATAAATTATTTTATTTATATCTACCTTATACTTTCCAAACATACTGAATGATAGGCCTTTGCTTAGGTTACAAAAACCCAAGACGTGAAGGCCTAAAACAATACACTTTTCCATTTTCAATTAGATACTAATTTTATTACGTATCCCTTTTTGTTGTTTATAAATGTTTTAGCTTCACAAAGCCTACAGTTTTTATACCTAAAGAGAAATACGAAAAAAGACTAAAAAGGCTAATTAAGTAACAAGTTTAGGGATAAATACAAATAAAAAAGGGAATTCAATACCACAACAAAATCCAATTTGGAGTTGACAAAGACAATTCGCGCTTAGAAATGTAGCAACAGCCGTTCTAAACAAATTTAATTAGATAGGCTCAGATAAAGATAACGAGATGGTATCTATTTAAGTATTCTATATATGAATTTAATTGTATGTTATTTATATTATATATACCCGCGCAGTCTTCAATTTACCCCCCTTTTCTCCGCCTAGGAGGGAATTTCCAAAAATCCTCTCTTATTGGTAGCCTACTGCCCCCAACAAACACACGTGCCAAATTTCAGCTCTCTACGACCAGTAGTTTCGGCTGTGCGTTGTCTGTCAGTCAGTACATCACTCAGTAACGGAAGAGTTTTATAGGTATATGTATATCTAGATGTAAAATACCGACCTATCAAGGGCACTCTCTCTGTCTCTCTCTCTCCTCTTTCTCTCATTGATGATATTAGTACAGAAATAAGCATAATCAGAATCACTGCAAAGTAATTCACGATTCTGCTTTTTCTATGTAGTGAGAAAATTCCAAAGCTTTTCATAAACCGCGAAAGCCGGTTGTTTTTCAAGAGGATTATCATTAAATAGTAAGTTAGTATACATATGTATTTCCTTTGCAGTACGATTTGAAATTATAATGCGATAATCGCTTGGCAGTCTAGCATCTACCTAATAGGTAATATCTGCACCAGCCAAGTGTGAGATTCCAGGTAGTTTATTAATTACTACGCTTGAATGTGTGTTAGTGATCTCAAACATGAGATTCATCACTCGAACCAAGAATGGAAATCAGGGCCTCAGGCTATGCAGATGCTCCAGGCTACTTATGCGTCGTTGGTGCATAATTATAGTTTATTGCTATATCAGAATTATAAATATTATAAAGAGGAAAAATTTGAAATAAAACACTTTAACGGATTTTTGTCGTGGTTGTATTTTGTTTTGCATTTTCTGACGTTTCGGATTCTTTACAGGACCCGTGATCACAGAAGACTGATCTGTCTGACTGTTTTCTGTGATCACGGGTTATCAAAATCCGTTTAAGTGTTTTATTTCAATGTGTAGTGTTCATGTAAATCAAAGATATCAATGATGAAACATTTGTTTGTTTGTAACGAATAGGCGCCAAAACTAATAAACTGATTTCAAAAATTCTTTCACCATAAAAAGCTACACTCACCCTGAGTAACATAGGCTAATATTTTAACCCTTGGTTTCCCACGGGAATGGGAACTACGCGAGTGAAACTACGGGGTGCTGTTAGTCAGAAATATAATAAAAACAATGATTTATTTAAATCAAATAAACATTTTAAAGAACTATCCATTCTATGTCCAGCAGTGGACAACTAATGACTGACTTGATGATGATGATTCACGCAATTACAAAACAAAAAAGCATTTTTCAATGAAGTTATAAGTATGATAGAAAAGCGTACTGATATTAAGGGGTTGACCTAAAAACGCAGACGACAGAACGATGCTAAATATTAGACCGGAATCTCCGACTCCGACTCGAAATATCTCCATGGTAAATGTAAGGAAAAGACATGGAATTTTCGCGTTGTACCTACTAATAGTATGAAATATATTTATTTGATACATTATTAATATTTTTTCCAACTGCTGTATTGTGTAACTGCTGATCAAATAATATTTATTTATTTATACTAATGTTAGGATCTTGAAATTGGTTAGATAATTGAGAAGATTGAGAGAATGATTGATAGATTCGAATTGTTTAGCTCTAACTTAATAAAGTTCAAGGTAGGGTGTAAAAAAGTTCAAGTGTTAAATATGTTATTTTAGTTCCTTCTAAATTCTTACTTATATTATTAATATTATAGATGCGAAAGTAACTCTGTCTGTCTGTTACCTTTTCACGGCCAAACTACTGAACCGATTGTCTTGAAATTTGGTACAGGGGTAGCTTATGGTCCGGGAAAGAACATAGGCTATGTTTTATCCCAAAATTCTTACGGGATCGGGATCTACGCGGGTGAAATCGCGGGGCACAACAAGTAATTAATAATTGTCCTAGAAACACATAATTAAATGTAAGTACAAAACTCAGTATCTGCTTAAACTGGTTCACAGAATCACAGATGTGGTTTAAACAGAATTAAATTGATCTTATTTACGAAGCAAAATGGCCGAATTTCTTACAAAATGTAACCAAAAACATTTCAATGTTGCCGTTCTTAATTCATTGAAATGCGTAATTATTCAAATATGGCTTCGTTAAAATAAAATAAAAATATACTGTTTATACAAAACAAAATGTTGCCAGCTGAAATGTTTAATTAATTTTGTGCAATTCGTGTTAGAAAAGTGTTAATGTCCACGCGTTTTACGCTGTCCTTAAGTGCCCTAGTTCAGTGGTTACGGAGATACAAAAATATACAAAAATATGGTAATCTGTTAAAATATTTTATAGTGTCGACGCGGGTAAAGGCTATTTGCCCGAATTTTATATTTAAAATTATGATTCCATCTACATAAGTGTCTACTAACTCATTATTATAACGTGAACTTATTCAACCTCTTCATTTTTATAGCATACCTGTATCTAGAGCTACAGTATGAGAAACTGCATCCACACATCCACACACATATTACACATACCTTTCTAGACAAACATAAACATGGAAAACAAACATTTACTTCGGTTGGGAATCGAACCCGCAACCTTTTCAAGAAAAAGAAGAACGCACCAAGAGTCCGCTTTACCGCTCGACCGCGCAATCGGGCGGTTATCCTTGTTTTAATCATCCATTCATCCGTCCTCATAACTTTCACATTTATAAATATGTATTAGACCCATATTTATAGGGACATCCTGTCACAATACTAGTTAAAACATATCTACTTAATATTATACCGACAATCCTTTCAAATCTATGAACGGATTAACATTACTAAACGGGTGATATAATAATTGGCACAGATCCTTTTACGAAATACAGAACAGACATAATTTAATAGAATAGGTTAGAATAATTGAAATGGAAAAGTCTTGTTGGGAAATACGAGTAGAAATTGAATAGTCTAAAGTGACACGCTAAAATAATCTTGACTTATCAGCTTTGTAGGATTTGGACTAGTCTAAGATTAAAATAGATCATATTAGCTGTACCTCATAGGCACACTAGTAACTAAAATACTAAGCATAGGTATACTAGTACTCCCGTTAGCTTCACTAATATATTTTATAACCTTCCTCGATAAATGGGCAATGATACTAAAAGAGTTTTGGAATTCAAATTTCTTTATACTATCAAGAAAATTTGTTTCTAAATACTTACACATACTTAAACAAAAATATCTTAATAAAATACATTTGTTGCAGCATATTTTTACCCACTTCAGAAGTAAACATTAAAATTAAATTTTCATTTTTAATTCTTGTATTCGTTTCGTGCTGCATCGTATTTAATTCTACCTCTTCATTATGTTTTTGACATTCAGATATTGCTTAATCCGGATTGCGTATATTTTCTGCGTTTCAGAATTCATAGTCCTCTATTTGTAATATTTATTCTTGTTTCGAAAACGTTTCTTTACTAAAACCTAAGAAATAACAAAGGTTTAGCTAATCCACGTTTTATCTCTATAATTCTTGCGATTTATCTTGTACTAGCAGCGACCCGCGGTTTCACTCGCGTAGTACCCATTCCCGTGGGAATACAGAAATAATTATAGCCTATGTCACTCGCTGACAATATAGCTTCCCATTAGTGAAATAATTTTTGAAATCGGTTCAGTAGATCCCGAGATTACCCCTTACAATTTAACAAACACACTTTACTTCTTTATAATATTAGTATAGAAGTATAGATAAAAGAGAAGAAAGTGGACTACTACATTGTTATTATATCTCGTTTATTAATAACTAACTATGCCTCTCAGTTTCACCCGCGTTAAATTAAATTATACACAAACCTTCTTGAATCACTCTATCTATTGCTGAAAATTGCATTAAAACCAGTACGTAGCTAAAAAGATACAAGCTTTCAAACAGAAGCAGCAGCGACCTTATTTATATACTATGTCAAGAAGATTATAGCATAGATAGGGTAAGGGTTTACTGTCCATTCTACCCACTCCCGAGCGCTCATAGGATTGCAAAGTAATTTCACTAAAACATCGCTTGAACCTTAGGTAAACTATAGTTAGTACGAGTATAACTTGTCAACGAGGTAGTGCCGATTCAAACGAAAAAGCAAGTTCTATGAACTAATCTCAAGCGCTAATCTCTGTATTCTGCTTTTAGCTGGTTCTCACAGGAATTTTGGGTAATAAAGTGTTATTCTGCAGGTAATGAACTTTGTTAGGGATCATTGCTGTATAAAGTGATAGAGTAGTTGTATTGATTATGCTATCTATACTATTATTATAAAGGGGAAAGATTTGTTTGTTTGTTTGTTTGTAATGAATAGGCTCCGAAACTACTGGACCGATTTCAAAAATTCTTTCACTAATGGAAAGCTAATTTATCAGTGCGTGACATAGGCTATATTTATCCCCGTAATCCCACGGGAACGGGAACTACGCGGGTGAAACCGCGGGGAGCTACTAGTTTTCTATAAGTATGTAGTCTGACGTAATATTTTCCAATCACTTAAATCGCAAACTTTCACGTTAGTATTACTCGTAGTCCGAGTATCTTTCATGATAAATATAGGGAGACATATGTTATCACCTCGTCGCCATTTAGTTCCAAACTAAGCAAAACTTATAGACACTGGGCCTGGACAATGAATAAATGCTTATATTGTCAAAAAATACTTAAAAGTATAAGTAATCTATACTAATATTATAAAGAGGAAAGATTTGTTTGTTTGTTTGTTTGTATGTAACGAATAGGCTCCGAAACTACTGAACCGATTTCAATAATTCTTTCACCATTAGAAAGCTACATTCACCCTGAATAACATAGGCTATATTTTATCCCCGTATTCCCACGGGAACGGGAACCACGCGGGTGAAACCGCGGGGCACAGCTAGTTATATATAAAACACGAAGACCAAGACAAACATACACTGCCTTATTTGCGTTGCATTTTTAGTCTGGTTTAACAAAACCTGGTAAGCATTTGACACCTTGTCAGTCAAATCTGTCACTTTGACATTATTCAAAATTGATTGTAAAACCTGGTTTAGTGCTAAACCAGACTAAAAATGCAACGCAAATAAGGCAGACAAAGTTTAAGCTCTTTAATGGAATCCAATTCTGACACAGCAGTTAGGGTCACCTAACTTGTTCGTCAAATTATCATTATCAATGAATCCATAAATAAGTTATAATACACAGAATTATCAGAACAAATATTTGTGTAGTATATCTTTGAGCACACGGATATAAAGTAACATCAGAGAAAATGTTAATAAATCAATATTTGACCGCGACTCGTTTATCGAGAGCGCACGGACCATTGGTCGTCCGAACTTCAAATAGAAATTGTGATAAAGATGCCCTTATCAAGACCCTTCGATGGATTGGAAAACAAATAGGATCCTATCAATGTTCACGGACCTTGAAAGTTTCTTTGGCGTTAGTGGTACTTGGCGTTTTATTGAAATTATACGAGTATAAGTAGACTTTACTTATCTAACGTATGAGGGGATATGTACGTGCGAAAACAAGGTTTAGTTTTTTAATCAGACATAAGTAAGTTTTACTTATGTTAAAATTATTTATTTATTTATTACATTAATAAGGTTCTGAGTTTTGATAAATATTAGTTGTGCCCTGCGTAGATCTTAATCCTGTAAGAGTTTTGAAATAAAATTCATATGTGTTGTTTTAAGGAATATCTGTATCAAATATCATTTAAATCGGTTCAGTAGTCTTTGTGTGAAATAGTATACGTCCATTCAAAATTTCGCGTTTATAATATCAGTACAATGAGGGAATAATGTCATCACTCGACAGAGCGAAAGCAGGATTCAGTTTTTTAATCAGACGGACTCTACTTAATTAGGTTCTGAGTTTTATCAAAATATAATTATTATATTTTACTGAAATTTTACATTTAAATTAATTTTATTTATTTACATCTAGTGATCAAAAGAACACTGAATACATGAGTTTTAAGTTACTTAATTATTTTATGAAAATATGTCCATTGAATATAAAATTAATTACTTGTGATAAAGTTTATCAAGAGCGGTATTAGACCTATCACGGAAGTGCAAAAGGTCCTTTTAATTAGCTTAACTTTTAGAAAACTTTTCAAGGACCAATTAAGTATCTTCTTTTTAATTTTTCAAAGTATAAATTACTCGCACTTAATAAAAGTTTTCATTATTTTACCTTGGGGAAACTCAACACAAAACTTGGTTCAAAGATTCCCCACGGAATCACGGGTTAAATATCTTAATTAAAACTTGTTCAACATAACTGCGGACAAATGCCGAGGACTTGTGAACAAATAGAACGAAACATGTCGGTTTACCGTACAAATATCGCCTTCACACTTTCGATGTTGTTATAACTTCTCGATGCTTCCTCTAAAGGAATTTCTGTAACTAATCACACTGACAAAAAACCACAAACGTCCGTCCCCGGTTTATAAAACAAATATTATTTCAGTCCAACGAGATCTGGGGTACGTGGTGCCGTCCCGCTCCAGTGGGCACTGGTCGACGTACGCGCAGGAAACAGATCCAATTTTGTATTGGCCAAACACTTATTTCCATTGTTTAGCTTCCGGAATAATTTCCTTAATCGAACACTGTTTACTGTTATATCCTTTTAAATACCAACAGCTGTTAATATCATCATACCACACGCATTATTTAGTAACCCGATCAATGACAAAAAATTACCCAACTTTTTGTATTAAGTATGCTATAAAAAATTCATATCATAAAGTTCCGAATTCCATAAACTGTTAAGGCGTATCATTAGTGTAACCCACATAAATCCCCATCGTTTCGATAATTCATACTCGGAGCCTATCATTCTTCAGCTTGGGCTCTCCGGCGTCCACCCTAATCTTTCCCAAGAGTCGACGAGTGCCCTGTAATTACAGCGTTTATTAGCTTCATTTCGATCAGAAGGGTTTGTTTAGTATTTTAGTCAAACTGAACATTTATCACTTCGCCTGCGGCCAGGTTCCCACGGGATGGTAAAATTTGTTACTTACATACAAACGTGTCGAACCTCGCGGCTGTTTGTACTCATCTTATTGTAACATTAGGCTCGCGGTAGGATATCGTGGTCACTCTTGTTACTGAGCCTTACGGTGTATCGGGATACGAAGCCGTACCGTGTACATCGCTCCGTCACTGCGCTCCACGAGAACCTGTCTCGGGAGTCGACTAGCGATAGTTGGCGTGTACTTTACAATGATCGACTGAGATTCACTTAACAATGACATGGTGAGAGTTTTGTTTGCTCGGGACGAGGTAGATCGCGTGAGAACCTTCGGAACTGCATGGGCGTGACATCGGACGCTTTTTGTTGTACTTTTTTTCTTATATTTCTTTTGTAAGGCTAATATTGAGTTGTGAGTAGTTTTGAGTATCGGTAATGGCTATGCAGTCCTCGGCCCGCGACGTGACTTTGACAATCGAATATTGGTCGGTGTTGTAATAAATGTGTTCAACACATGTTCCTTTTATTGTTGTCGAATACTGAGCAAAGCTCTGGACGTTTTATAGTGCGATTTTAGTGTCGTATTGTCAGATTTCATGCCAATTAGCAACAGTTACGTTGCATTTTTGCGCGATACTCAGCGGGTAGCGTTCTACAATACTGTTGGCAGTGCCAGAATAGGCTTGCAATGCGCATTTCTATAATTGATTGTGTTTGCAGGCGGCTATTAAAAAGACATTAGAAGTGGCCGGAGTGGCGGTTTGTATAGATCACGATACAATGCCGAAGAACGGTCTGTTTTGAAATAACATTACGGAGGTAGTACTCGGACCGCAGCGATTGCGAGGGGAGGGAACTCTTGAATACAAATCGATGGTTTATTTCGGTAATATGATACCTACAGGTACCGTATTCTATACTCACTCAACCCAATAATATTTCTATATAAATAATAGCATGTTGTGAAAATATGGTTAAAGCGCCTTGAGCTATAGAAACTCCGTCTTAGTTATTTCGGGCATAAACGATGTTTTTTACTTATTTTGATTAAACTTGGAATCCTATACAATAAAGTTATTGAAAATATTTAATAAAAAGAGTAAGTTACACAATATAATGTTAGCTGTTGAAGGTTTATTTGGGTATACTTACTTTTTAAAAATGTTGATTAAACTTTTGGGTTTCATATTTTTACTTCATTTATTTGACGACCTTTATTGGCCTAGTGGTAACTCTCTGTCACTTTTGATGCAAGAGACTACGGGTTCAACCCAATCAATCACCAGACTTTTGAGCCGTAGGTCAAGGCTACCGCTTGAAAGATGCTTGTTTGTTACCTTCCTCACATGAGTCGAATTTTAAATCACTAACACGCTTTAGGCAAAGCATGGAGGTTGCATTTTATTCCTCCTTACTGTACTTACTTAAATCATTGGCTAGAGAGACCTTTGCCATGGGATTCTATGGGCGATATCTTATTACGATATGAGTTTACGCAAAGTGGAAATATGCGTGCAACGATAGTTTAATATAATGTGAGTATTTTCGCTGTAGAAATATTTTACTGCAGTCAAAGTTGATAGCAAAAGTAGTACTAAAGCTAATAAGGAATAAAGAATATAATGCCAAAACATTATTCGCCAATGACCTTTGTAACCTACAAAATAGTTTATGTTTCATTAGAATTTTTATCTCGTATGAAAGTTTCATGTTTCATTCAATCCAATAAGCCTGTGGGTTTGGTATATTGTTTTGAACATGCTTTGTTGAATAATACATGTTTTCTATATTTTTATTGCATGTTCCTTGCTTCCCTAGTGCATATTTATTTACATATATACTGGGGTAGGACCCAATTGAGTGTATTAACATTTTTATGGCTTCCATTTTTTTCATAGCTGTGGTTATTGTATGGATTTTTTTCATCACTTTTGTGAATAGTATTATTGAACTGGAGTCTTTCGATGTTATTTATGTTTCCTAACTTTATTTAGTATCGATTAAATTTCCTATAAATGTTATGTAAGTAAGTACTACGCTTTACTTTTTACGACGGTCATGTTTACCGACGGAAAAGTTGATAGAATCTACGAGTATCAAACCATACATGCACAACATTCTGGAATATTCTTGAAACTATACTTTTTAAAAATGTTGATTAAACTTTAGGGTTTCATATTTTTACTTCATTTATTTGACGACCTTTATTGGCCTAGTGGTAACTCTCTGTCACCTTTGATGCAAGAGACTACAGGTTCAGCCCAATCAATCACCAGACTTTTGAGCCGTAGGTTATCTTTATGCCAAGGAGTATATTAGTTCTAATTACTAGATTAGTAAAATACAAACTTTATCTAGGAACCATTAACATCGGCGAAACCTAGGAGGAATCTAGGAATGAGAAATCTAGCTAAGTAGTGTTCAAGATGAAAATATGTAACATATACTTTTTCTTAAAAAATAAACAAAAACAAGTTTTATCTGATAAGTTCAGATACAATTAACAAATTAAAATATAATATATTTATAATCGTTTCATAACACTATCAAATAATACCGCATACCTAACGGTTATTAGCAAATGATGCAACTAAAAACCAATGAAAAACCATTAGTCTACCAAAAAATGATCATTCAATACAGTCGGTACACTTCCCACGGAGGCTATTATCAAGATTCATATTACAACTTTACGTTTGCGTTTCGCAAAAAATGAACACAACCAGATTTATGTGAGAAGTTCGGGCAAATTGTTCGGCAGCGGCGCGTTTCCCGACCGCAAAACTTAACTTTGCTAATAGTATCCAAATAGAAAAAGTAATCAGGCTTCTGGCCAGTTGTCTATTCGTACCTTTTGTGGTGCAGATGATTGATGAAGCACATTGTTTATGTCGCGTTTACTTTGAGATATGTCTGAGCAACGCCATTACGGTGATTCACCATTCATACCGGACATTTAGTGGTAATTGAATGGTCTTTCATAAGCTTATATTGGGTATTATTACATGATTATTTCACTGCAAATGTCCATTAAGGACAAATAAAGATTTTGGAAGCACTTTGAAGGCGGAAATGGTGGTCTTTCAAAACATTGGGCCAATAAGATGCTACATTTTATAGTTATTGAGGAATCCACTTTTCTTAAAAACCTTTCGGATGAAGCGGATAGAATAATGATGGATATGAGGTTACCGTCATTTAAAAAATCGGACGAGTATTTTCGTTTCGGACTCGCACTTGAAGCCACTGTATGTATGTTATTTTGAACTAAATAATTACAAAAATATACACCCTTCCTTAAGCTTTCCAATATAAGCATTTTTCATTAACAGGGACACCCTAATTTTAGAAATTAATTGCTATTACAGCGACCTTACACACTGTAAATTTTCAAGCATCTACTTGTAACGGTTAAAATAATAGCCTCGTGCCGGATAGACGGACAGACAGCTTTAATAATACCCCTTTAACACCCTTCGGTACCCTAAGAATAATAAAAAAACAAGTACGTCCATTAATTATCATGTAATTAAAAGTTTTATCAAACAATTGTTTGGTTACCAATTACCTTCCAACGCTAAGTTTGATTAAAATCTAAATTGAGAGATAGGTATAACAATATTGAGATTCTTGTATTAATCAAGATTGTAAAGTTATCATTTACAAAGCATTTTGTTCATTAAAATTCGTCTTTGATTTCAATAAACAGTAATTTATGATTTACCTTTGTTTGTTTATATTTCAGTTACGAGTGAATTTCAACAAGTGCCCAAAAATCTTCATTTCCGTGGATTTTTTTGTTTTTAAGTTTTTTTCAAAAGTAATTAGCGTTTATTATACTTCTTGATAATGTATGTATTCTTGCTTATTATCAAGCTGATTACTTAAAAAACTAACGAATAACACAAGTTTAAAAATTTCATGCCACGGCGATGAAACATGCGAGCACGGCAATGAAACAAGCGTCCACGGCAATGAAAGAACTGTCCCACGGTAATGAAAGAATCACCACGGAAATGAAAATCCATACATAAAACAATTTTTTTTATATACTCACATGAGTATTATATTATCCTAACATACAATATATACACGCCTGTCTCCGAGAAGAACAGGCATACTCCCCCAGACGGGTTATCTACGCCACATCGAATGATAATAATTGATCGAATTTCTTTATAAGATTAACATAAAACCCCTATGATATATGGCCTAAAGATTGGAAAGAATCGCTTTTGATCCCCCTGCTCAAGAAGGGGTCCACAAAATTACGTGCCTTATAAGCATGCTTTCATCATACGATCTGCCTGTTAGTTTGTGTGGGTGGATATCGGACTTCTTGCGGGATCGATCGATACGGGTCGTTCTTGATGGATGCTCGTCCGATCAAATGGCGATTAATGCCGGTGTTCCCCAAGGGTTAGTACTCATTGCAACACTTTTCCTATTGCATATCAATGATCTGCCAAAGCCCTGAACCTATGAGTATGCAAATGATTGCACAGTTGTAGAGGATTACATATCCATCCCGCGTGCTAGTGCGGCCGAGACACAGTATTTAAGAGAGGCTATGGTCGATCACACGAACTTTTCCCTTCGGGCAGTCTCCGATTGGAGCGATGCCAATCTGATCAAGTTCAATGCCTTGAAGACCCAGGCGTGTCTTTTCTCCGCAAGGAAGACGCTGTTCGAACTGGCTCCTATTTTCCGGAGTGTATCCGGAAAAACCTATAGTGGACCACCCTGACCTTCTTGGAATAACGCTGACCTCAACCCTCAATTTTGGTTCATACATTGAGTCAAAGGCTCAATTGGCTGCAAAAAAGCTAGGCGTCTTCTCAAGGGTGCGACGGTACTTCACGCCAGAACAGCTGCTCCAACTCTATTAAGCACAAGTTCGGTCGTGCATGGAGTACTGTTCGCACCCTTAGGATGGATCAGCTAAATATCAACTTGAGGGGTTGGAGTCCCTAGAGAAGCGTACCAAGAGACTCCAGAGTTTTGAGCACCGGCAAAAAGTTTAGTCTGGGTAAAAAAAATGTGCACCCTACCGGACTGTGGCACTTATATCCCATGCCAGTAAGATTATGTTGCATATCATCCCGGATGAGCAGGCTGAAAAAGAGTTCCTTTTTCTATTTAATTATTTAATCATCCGTGATCATGGCGCTTGCAACAGCGTTGAAATATCGGAAACTCGAAATATTTCAACGCTGTATAATCATAATAATTTGAGTGCTAATTACCATGATAACTATAGAAACTATATAAGTAGGAGAGCCTTAAAAGGGTGGGAGGGAGTCATTACTGTTGGCAGGAACAAGATCAGCAACCTTCGATATGCAGATGACACTACTTTGGCGGCATCCTCTGAGCACGAACTTGCTGAAATGTTCAGCCGAGTAGAACGGAAAACCGAGACAGTAGGACTTTAGGTCAACAAGTCGAAGACAAAGGTTATGGTCACTAACCGAGCTGAACAGATCACACGCACAGGAGAATTGTCAGACCTGGAATTTATGAGCAAGTTTGTATACCTAGGCTGGATGATCAGTAATCAGAGAGGCTGCGAGAAAGAGATTCGAATTTCTGTGGAGATGGGCAAGCAATAAGCAAAATGTTGATAATCTGGAATGTCCAAACCATCTCCAAACGTAACAAAGATGAGACTAATTAGATCTCAGGTATTCTCGATATTGCTATACGGCTGTGAGTCCTGGTCTATCCACGCGCTGTAGATCGAAAAAAGATTAAGGCTTTCGAGTGGTGCTGGAGAAGGATGCCACACATACCGTTAACATCGAGACGTACGAATAAGTTTATTCTAGAACAACTTGACGTAAAAACAAGACTGTCTACGATATGTTACCTACGAGTCCTGACCTACTTTGGTCAGATTTGGAGCTACAACGGTCATACAGCCTGGACAAGGGTGGCGGGAAAGGTAGACCTACCCGACCTACCCGTTGGTCAAACCTGATGAAGGCAATAACAGGGCTCTCAATCACCAGCTCTGAGAAGAGCCGAAGACAGAGCGGAGTGGAACGGCTGGTACACGACTCCATTACAGTGCATCAGAACGGACACGATCTTAAGGAATCAAGAAAACGAGCTAGAAGGAGTACAGTAAATACAAATGAGTTATTTACTGTACTTATAAGTCTTTACTTAAGTCTTTGTCGTATTGCAGAGATATTACTTGACGAGTACTGTACTGTCAGTATTCGGTACACTGTATCACAGGTAAATATGTTTTCCTTGCCTAATCATACCATGGCGATGAAAATATAAGTCACGGAAATGAAAGACCTGGCCACGGCGATGAAAGTAATTTGTTTTAAAAGACACGGCAATGAAGTTTTTTTCATTGCCGTGTCTTTTTTTTCATTGCCATAGCAAATATTTGCTATGGAAACCACGGAAATGAAAGCATGGCGATGAGAAACGAGTCGAAAATTTAAAATTACATAAAATCTATTAGGTATCCTAAGAACTAAACAATTCACAAATAAACAGAAGAGTATGGGCATTCTATCGAATGCTCAATCAAGAGTATAAACTTGTTCAAATAGAAGTTATACCTATACACGGCGATGAAAGAAAAACTGTCCAGTAACAAAAATGGGATACACTTACATTTATAGCTTGAAAACGTAGGCACGTGGACACGTCCTTCCACGTCGAGCACTAAGGCGGTACTATTGGGCAACGTTTAGCACACAGAGAAGGAGACGCAAGTCTTTAGGTGGAACAATATGTTTAAAAATGTTTTTGACATGGCGATGAAAGGAAGTTCTGGGACAAATGTTTTTCTAGTAACCATTCGTTGTATTGTTTAAATATTTGATTAAGTGTATTCCGTAACAATACCTTAACTATCCAAGTATCATATAAAACTAGGTTTCAATGTATTCAACTAATAGGTTTTCATCAAGGAGGTATAATACACATCAAGGTGAGTTGTGGACAGACACGGCGATGAAAGATTTCGAGGTTTAACATTTTTTTCTGGAGTACCTATTAATCCCAGTAATGAAAGATTTAGTGCCTCACATAGGTGACTATTTCATCTAACCAAAAAAAAAGATTTAAACATTATAACTATATTTTTTAGTACCGATTTCATAGTTGCCACGCAAATTTAGGGGCCGGGATATTCACTCTTACATCAAAGATACTTAATTATTATATTTGGATACATTTTAAGGTTGTATTAAAGATTATTAGAATTTGATGTAAAAATTAAACATTTTGTCTTTGTAACCGGCTTCCATATTATACATAGCTTATCGGCTGTAAAAACTAGTACTATTTTCAACGAATCATTAATTATTTATTTACATATATGCAAATCTAAACTTTACGACGTCATCCATCCAGACAATAAACATAAATAACTCATCGCAAAAACTTACAACAAAGTAAATTAAAAAGAATCCGCCGAGTATTAAGGATGAGGTCGGGTGCGTATGCCGCATGACAATTCTTGTTTTGACCTCTTACCAATAACCTTTTCAGCTTATCAGTAGTCAGATCGAATATTGAAATGATAATCGTTTTATGAATATTATTGAGATCTTTTACGAACATGTTTTGCCATGGGTAACATATTATTGAGAATAAAAGGTTCGGGTAAAAATGTCAACATACCGTAAAGATTAAAGAGAAATAAGTTACATTTTGATTCTATTTCCTTTTGCTAACATCAATCATTTGAAAATCAGATGGAAAATCTTCAAAGTAATGTCCAAAACAGAGATTGTCCGAACAAAAACACGTCCCAGCTGATTCGGAAGCCAAAAAGCAAATATGTACGTTGATACAACCAAAATGGCAGCGTTAGTAAGCACGACAAATAGCTAAAACTTGTTATCTGAATGGAGGAACTCATAACGCTAGCTAATAGCTTTGGTACGTAACGTGGTAAATATTTCGAATCGGATAGATAATGCTAACAAAAGTGCCAACAGGCAAGAAACAATGCCAGCTTTGTAATTGAACAGAATTGCTTTCTTTATACATTCAGATTTATGTGGCGATGTTTAGACCCGGTCGTAGAGTTCGGTGAAGCACCGACACACATGTGGGTCGGTTGATTTGTATGGTAATGTTACTACTTACGTTTTCCAACTGTTATTTAGCATACGAATGATTGCCTCGGAAAACTAAAGGAAAATACAGACACAGTGTCTAAGTTATCTGAAGATAAGATCGAGTTTCCGTGTTTATTATGCTAACGCTAAAGTAACGATTGATTCTATTTTTCCCTGTCAGTACAGAAATATTCCCCCGACGCACCGCCAAAGAGGGTACATTTTCCTCAAGTGGTTACCTTTAAAAAAATTGCGTCGATTGATCCGTAAAACATTTTTAATGAATTCCTCAGGCATGTTGTTTGTGGTGAAAAGGGGAATTCATTAATCAGATGTCAACGGTATCTAAAATCGTTAACGAAAAAGAATTTATAAAAAAGATGTACTCCTGTATATTGTTTGAAGAATTCAATGGGTTTTAGCAACAAAACGTTTCAATCTTTACTTTGAAATTGAGCTTATAATAAAAAAGAAGCAAGAAAAATTTGAAGTATAAAATATGAAAATTGTTAAATTTCTTCGTCGAACCGATATCAAAGTTCAAGTAGTCCGAGTTCTACTAGACAATTCAACACTCTATTCATATTAAATCACAATATATCGTGAAACATTGCCGTAATGCGGTGTACTGTACAAACGGTACGACACTTTGTGCTCCTCCGTCCCAAAACCCGTATAGAAATAACTTTTGAGAGTAAACATTTTACGTAAAGCGTATTTAATATTAAGTGAAGCATTTACCCTAATTAGTAGTAGATTAGTTAGTGCATGTTAGTACATCAGCGTGCAGTATACAGCTCTTATCTGATCTTCACGGTACTCGAAACTCCAATGGAAGGTTTTAACGGTAATGCGCTGAATAAAATTCACTGCAGTCCATTATAGAGCCACTAAGCTAATTACTGCTATCGATAGCTAGAATTAGTTATACATAATTTGTGTTCTAATAATACTTTTGAATTAATTGAGCAAAACTTTCCAATTGTATAAATAAAGTTGTTTCTATGTATAAATGGTAAGCAGATTTACCCAAGCAAAGTGTTTTATTTATAAATGGAGAGCAAAATTTACCTCACGAGTTCCAAGAATAAGACCATACATTTATACCTAATGTTGTTGAATATAACCCAAAGGAAACCAAATTCACGTAAATAATTCACACAGTAAGTGTGTTTCAGTAAATTCAACAGAACTCAAAGACACTTCTACCAGATTAAGCGGAAAACTTTCTCTTTATCGTTAAGGAAATAGGGTCTTAAACATTATTACTGAAATAGATATTAGGCACCCATCCAATTTCACTGTGCCCACCCTTTGAGGTCATTTTATAATTTTGATCAAACAAACTAACCCTTCGAAACCTCATGTGTTTATTTTAGCGTTAGCCATTAACGCAATGTTTATTTAATGTTTAGCTAATTTATAGAAATCACAAAAACCTAAATAACATTTTGTATCCATCTAGAATATTTATCAAAGTAATAAAATTATCTTTCTTGCTATCATGTTCGCTGCGAAAAACTGTCTTTCTGTCAGTAGTGTAACATGCGAATCTGGTTTTCTTTTTGTACAACACGGTTCTTGAAGAATTACTCAAAATGTTTGTATTCAAATTAGCTATAATGCCTGAGAATGTACAGATATCCTTTTTTTTTTCCTGCCACCACCTGGATCATCTTGAGTAGATGTAAAGGCCGACGCTGATGATGATTTGTAAGACGACTTCTCTATAGTTACAAATTTTTGTTTTTAGTAACAGTTCGAAACTGGGCTCGTTTGACTGAAGCAGTATCACACTCGTACAGAACATTTTTAACCCCCGACGCAAAAGAGGGATCTTATAAGTTTGACGTGTCTGTGTGTGTGTGTGTGTGTGTGTGTGTGTCTGTGGCATCATAGCTCCCGAACGGATGAACCGATTTCAATTTAGTTTTTTTGTATTAAAGGGGACTTACTTGCGAGTGTTCTTAGACATTTTTTATTTAATTGTTATTACTATTGAAAAATATTATTCTTAATACTGTTTGAAAACGGGCTAGCTCGCCCGGGGAAGTATCAGACTCTTTCAGAATATCAGCGTCAAATTAATAGCTCTTACTACTGCGTTTCGAACAATGAGTAATAGTTTTTAACCCCCGACGCAAAAAGAGGGGTATCATAAGTTTGACGTGTCTCTCTGTGTGTGTGTGTGTGTGTGTGTGTGTGTGTGTGTGTATGGGTGTGTGTGTGTGTATGGGTGTGTGTGTATGGGTGTGTGTGTGTATCTGTCTGTCTGTGGCATCATAGCTCCCGAACGGATGAACCGATTTCAATTTAGTTTTTTTTTTTATTAAAGGGGATTTATGTATTCTAACCCCTTTCTCCTGCGTTTTCTCCTGATATCCCGTTACCCCTTAAAAACCAGCAACACACTTTAGACTCGTCTCAGTTACAGGTGTTCACAAGCAACGGTACTTAGTCTATTACATCTCTTTACGGCGCGCGATAAAGCGATAAAATATACTTAATTTATGTTAAAAAACGGTACCGCACGCAGCCAGGCTAGATTGCCAGTCAGTTATAAGCTTGAGGTTAAGCTGTAATATAAATGATGTAATACAATCATCGGCTTCAGTGCCGGTAATAGTCCCATGTATAATAAATACCGCTATATCGATAGCCGGTAATACGCGCGACATTACGGTCTTCTGCATTTTTGATGGCTCTATTACGATACAATTATCTAATTTTCAAGTATAATTGCTTACGTTTTATAATTTGATTATGGTTATATGTTTTTAATTGTCTGTACTGTTAGTGTGTCTTTACGTATTCATTTTGATAATCTAATTGAACTTAAAATAAATTACTTTTCTATTTCGGTAACCTAATTTAAAAAATGGGATCAATGTTTCATTTTTGAATACTTACTTAAATAAATTAGATTCATTTAGGTTTACACAAATATTTTTGTGATTTTTGTTGCTGTAAAAGTAATCGCGCCAAATGGGGCTACATTGACGCCTCAAACGTCCAGTGCGAGTGTGGAGCCCCCGTACAAGATATGGCTCAACTGCTCTCCTGCCCCGCGTGTCCATCCTCCTGCACCCTGGAGGACTTGATGGAGGCCTCAAGTAGTGCGGTGGCGGTGGCTACTTTTTGGAAAGACAAAATATGAGAAGCGAATGAAGTGTGGACACGATGAATGAATGAATGGATGTGAGTTTTATGTTTATACACATTTGTCGATGTATAGTTACTTAAATAAATTGGATTCATTTAGGTACATACAAATATTTTTGTATGTTTTTACACCTTTGTGAAAACCTATCATTGGTTAAAATAAATATCGCTAAAACAAATATAAACGATAAACACTAAAATAAAAAAAATCATGGTATGATTTGAAAACTTGTACGAATGCAATAAAAATTGATCGTATTGATAAACTAGTTATGAACGTAACTACTGTTAGCATCAAAGGTTGATTAACAAAATCAAATATTCAATCATTTTTCATGACATTCCAAAAACATAAATATAACTAGATTATCTTCAATACTAATATTATAAAGAAGTAAAGTTTGTATGTTTGTTAAATTGTATGGGGTAATCTCGGGATCTACTGAACTGATTTCAAAAATTCATTCACTAATGGGAAGCTATATTGTCAGCGAGTGACATAGGCTATAGTTTATCCCTGTATTCCCACAGGAATGGGAACTACGCGAGTGAAACTGCGGGGCGAAGTATCTAATAAAAAGATTGATAGTGAACAAATGTGTTATATGACATAACGATAACTCAAAAATTATTGAAAATGTAGCGAATCGAGTTTCGATGCTAACTCTACCCATATTTCATTTCCCAGGTACTCATCATCAAACAAATTCGCCTACAAACGTTTTTAATTAAAACATATCCCCTACTCACTCATTAGAAAAGTATGCAACACTTAAATTAAATAAATCTCACGTTTTATAGTCGAATTAATGTCTCATCTGCACATCAAAGGGTTCAATTGCATTACTTCAAAGCTTAGTTCAAAGGGTTGATAACTCAAAGGGCTGACATATACAGATACACCCGAAATCTGGTGCGGACGTAAAGTTCACGACACAGCGCTATTACGCCAAGATTTTCACATTAGACGAATTTTAACCGCTTAATGGTGACCGCGGGAATCGTGCGGGCTCTTTGCTTACTAATATATATATACATATATATATTAATGTCAATAGTACTACGAGCACTACTAATATATATATACATATTAGTAGTGCTCGTAGTACTATTGACATGTTTCGGGACTTGTTTATTAGTTTGTTATGTATATTTCAAGTTATTGTACAAATAGTAATAAACTTAGATAATATTTGCTTGTAAGGTAGTTTATGGAGAAGATTTTGGTCTGAAATTAAACTTTATTTAATTTTAGATTCCTAAGAAAAGATCTCTTTGAACAAGTGTTATTAGTACAGTAAAGGAGAATCAGATGAAATTACAACGATTTCTTTGTGCGTGTTGGTGATCACAAACTCGAGAAATATTTGGAAATAGCAAGAATGTTCAATCCATAAATTGAGCCCGAGCTCTCTGGTGGTAAATGGGAATTGTTAGAGAGCTCAAAGCTTCTGTTTTACTTAAAGATCTAATTTGAAAATGGTTTTAAAGCAAAAACTATATATAATTAATCGGGCCTATTTCGCCATCTTCAAGTTACGTTCCGAGTACTTACTCACAAGTTTTGTCTGTGTCACTTCATATTATGTAAGGAACAGAAACTTTACTTGATGAGTAACGTTACTTGAAGGTCGTGAAATAGGCCCATAATATTTGTTTTAATTATATGATTACAGTATATAAGCTAGTACCATAAACTTAATAGATATTTACCTCGAGGACGACTGTATCATATAATTATGATAGAACGTCCATTCTCAGTATTTACCGTAACCTAATACCTATACTTATGCCGGAGTAACACTAAACCTTTATATTACGGAGAAGGTTCTAGAATGCTCGACCGTTATTTTTAAACTGCTCAGTATTAGTCTTTAGTCTGCTTACTTTTATCACCAAAAACTGGCCACAAATCTTTAAAAATATTCTTTTTTTTTCTGTCTATTAACTGCAATCAGTCGTTAGACTATAAGCGGATTAGTTCAGAGATTTCAGACTTTCTGGGCTCTGAACTGAAAACCAGCGCTGTGGAGTACTTACTCCGCAGCATAATGCTGAGTTTAGACCTTTTCTGGCAGCACTGTACACGGCAGCACTGATCGCGAAATTCATATATTAGATAATAGATTTTTTAGGCTACTATTAATGTAATTGTAAGTTAGTATTTAATTTATAGTAACTAAGTATTCTATTGTATTCATGTGTACGTTGTGTACAGTATTGGCAAAATAAATACGTTATCTATCTATCTATCTACTTTACGGGAGAAGAGACCAATGTCCCTCCTTCCCTATATTACAGGACTTGCTTCCTTTTCAGCCTTCTGGTAGCTGAGGAAGAATCAAGGAGTTGTAAGGCCATGGGATTTGGGTGACTCGCCAATCTACGGGCATGTTGTTCCTTGAATCTTCAAAAATATAACTTAATTAAATGAGATAAATGCGACTTATTTTTCCTTTCATTGAATACCGAAAATTAATTAAAAAGACTGCCGTTATAATCCTAAGTTCATTCGTTTCAGCTTATATTTCAATTAATAACGAAATTCGCCGGCAATGGAGTAAACAACTTTTGGCAATTAATCTATTGAAGGTATCTTGTTTTATTATAAAAAGGTTTCGGAGGATGGTCACCATTTGATATAATAAACGTTATCAAATCTTGGAATTAATACGAAATGGAAAACAAGCTACCCACATCATGATCTGGGTTGCCTAGATCAATGGATAATTAGCGTTTGACGGTACTAGCTAATGTATGGATAGGTTAGGTACTTCATTAGAAATTAATTACTATCTATTACTAGCTTAAACTCCATATTGATTTGTTCACTCTAAATATAATAAGATCTGCTCGCGTTTGAAATCACCTATACACATTGGACAAGCGTGGTCGGCTTTTCTTTCTTATTTATTGTTCAAATATCATCAGTGAATGAGTCTCTGCGTGATCTTACAGGCTGATATATTTACTCAAATTATTATGATTAACGGGATATTTACCATGTATATTATTCATCCGTGATCATGGCGCTTGCAACAGCGTCGAAATATCGGAAACTCGAAATAAATAATACACATGGTAAATATCCCGTTAATCATAATAATTTTAATGCTAATAACCCTGAGAACTATAAAAACTATATTGGTTTATTTACTTTTGTTCACCCTAAATGTAGTGTAGGGATAATAAAAACAAAGAACTAAAAGACTAAGGAAAATACACGAAAAAAATCACAGATCACAGCAAGGTATTTAAATAAATTTAACACTCGTAACCAAAAAGATTAAATCTAAGTAATGAAACTGTAAAAAAATTACATAAAATTGTTAGAAATCCTTAATGTCACCCCGGTGTAAGTATTCGTGTTTTCGATCGTGCCCTGTCCTCTTTCCTTATCTTTTATTTATAACCTCATTTTCTTAGGATTTGTTTTATATTTATCTAGATAGAGGTATAATTTTGTATACTCTTTAGATATATTTAGGCTTGTGCGGTATAAAGTTTATGAAGAAAACCGATAGGATTTTCATGTTGCTTTTATGGGGTTCAGGTTTAGGAAGTTTCTAGAAAGATCTCATCCTTACTAATATTATAAATGCGAAAGTAACTGTCTGTCTGTCTGTTACCTTTTCACGGCTAAACTACTGAACCGACTGACTTGAAATTTGGTACAGGTGTAGCTTATGTTCCGGGGAAGAACATAGTCTATGTTTTATCCCAAAATTCTTACGGGATCGGGAACTACGCGGGTGAAACCGTGGGGCACAGCTAGTATTACATAAAGACTTTATTAAGGCTTTCAGCTCAAAATGTAGTCTGTTAAACTAAAGTAGACATGCCCTGAGATCGTCGCCTGTGTCAAGCGATGCATGTTTGATAATATCACACATGGCTCGGAGTTTAGATTGCCGACATGTATTCGGTATGTGTGACGATTACACCTATTGCTCTTCACTGTAATAATATTATCTTTGAGGGAGAGTCTTTAGCTATGGGTTTGTTTCATAAAATTGTTTAAAATATATTTATTTTCTAACTTATATCTAGAATTCAACATCTATCTTTTTCTAATATATAAAAAACTCGTGTCACAGTTTTCATTGCCATACTCCTCCGAAACGGCTTGACCGATTCTCATGAAATTTTGTGACCATATTCAATAGGTCTGAGAATCGGCCAACATCTATTTTTCATCCCGAAATTCCCACGGGAACTACGCGTGTGAAACCGCGGGGCGCAGCTAGTTATTTTTATATATTTGTTGACTAGTTTTACACGACAATGCAGTTGAGTATCGACGTATTTTTTTTTACTAAAGATTGTCTATAAGTGGAGACTGACCTAAATTACAATGAACTTTATATAAGACATACCTACTTACATACACGTGGATAAACCCTTGAGACATGACCAGTTCTACAAAACTAATGTTACGATGGCATGTTGATGATAATTATACTATTTAATCAACTTTATTGCTAGTAAATAATAAAATCGAACTATCTTTATAAACAGTAACCGAATACAGGATACTTTTTATTAAAAAATAACTACTTAAATTATAAAACAGTCGCTTACCGCTGTCTGTCCCATGTATGCTTAGATCTTTAAAACTACGCAACGGATTTTGATGCGGTTTGTTTTAATAGATAGAGTGATTCAGTGGGAAGGTTTATAGCATAATTTTATCCCCATATTCCTACAGAACGCGAGTGAAACCCCGGGGCGCCGATAGTAAATTATAAAACAAAGTCTTTTACCGCTGTCTGTCCCATGTATGCTTAGATCTTTAAAACTACGCAACGGATTTTGATATTGTTGTTTTTAGTCGATGGAGTGATTAAAGAGGAAGATTTTTAGTATAATTTTATCCCCACATTCTCCCAGGTGCCACGCGGGTGAAACCGCGGGGCAAACTCAAGTAAATAACAATATCGATATCCGCTAATACGAATGTCAAAATCTGCCAAAATCAATCCCCGTCCGGGACATGATCGAGCGGTAATTTCACATTCTTTTCAAGTTTTAATGATATTAAGATTGCCATTGAGTTTAAAACTTGTGATGGATTCAATATTAAGGCTATTTGGATTTGCTTTTAGAAGTATTTTAAACCATTTAGGAGATTTCATTTCGCATATTTTGTTTTTGTTGATGACCTAAATAGCAAAGTTGGAATATTAAGCAGAAGGTTATGGGTTCGATTACCGTGCGAGGTCAATATTTATGTAATCTATAAATGTTTATTTGGGTGGGTTTGTGTAGTTTCTGATGCGGAAGGTAACAGCTGAGTGAGAAGTTAGCTGAGGGTGAGTTAAGCCAACCTCTTCCCAATCTTTATCTTATTATATTCTGTTTTCTCTTGTACGTCTACAACTTGTGACAAGTTCCCAACCTTTCATAGACATAGGAGTATTCCATTACTTAATCTGTTTGCTTGTTTGCCCTCTACGTAATAAACAAACATACTTTGTCTTAGTTCTATGTATTAATAAGTCGCAAACGTAACTATGCCTCTAGCTTCTAAAACTATGTTCATTAACTTGGTAAATTATATTTAATTACGTTTTGAATACCATTTAATTACAAAGTTTCAGTTTTAATACTCTAAAATAAATATACTTACTTACTTTAAAATGAGTATTCGTATCTGTTACTTGTTTTTTTTTTTGGATTTAATTACATACTGGCGGCGCCCCGCGGTTTCACCCGCGTAGTTCCCGTTCCCGTAGGAATATGGGGATAAAATTATCCTAGAAACCTTTCCACTGAATTACTCTATCTATTAAAACAAACCGCATCAAAATTCGTTGCGTAGTTTTAAAGATCTAAGCATACATAGGGACATAAGGACATAGGGACAGAGAAAGCGACTTTGTTTTATAGTATACTATGTAGTGATAATAAATGTTTTAGTTAAATTAAACATAAAACAGTATTTATATTATTCCTAGTTATATAAAAAACAACTATACCAAACATCTAAATAACTTCAGTTTCACGTGAAAGATACCAACATACAAACAAACTTTAGCGTTTATGATATTAGTATTTAATCAGTCAGTACTGTTCTTAAGCTGTACCTCTACGTTAGAAGATCTTGAAGTTTAAGCGGATTAAAACAGTACACTTTCATTCAATGTGGTAGTGTATGCGTAAATTCATAACGTTTATAAGGAGACTAGATGTGCCCTGGAAAGTAAACAACCACTAAGAAAGATAGATAGATAGAAATACTTTATTGTACATAGTAGCTCCCCGCGGTTTCACCCGCGTAGTTCCCGTTCCCGTGGGATTACGGGGATAAAATATAGCCTATGTCACGCACTGATAAATTAGCTTTCCATTAGTGAAAGAATTTTTGAAATCGGTCCAGTAGTTTCGGAGCCTATTCATTACAAACAAATCTTTCCTCTTTATAATATTAGTATAGATACACACACACACAAGAAAAAGAACAGAAAAACAGAATAGTTACAAACAAGTTGGTACATACAAAGGCGGTCTTATCGATAGAATAGATAAAAGATTCATAAAATTACTATCTGCGCGCTGCGTGACAAATTTTCAGGGCAATTTTCACTTTCAATTGTTTTGACTATGCGTTGATAAATCAGTCAGTCAGTAATGCTAGTCTTTATACGAACAGATCTAAATTAAATTACAATGTAGATGTTAAAAAAAATGGTAGAAATAAAATTAGTACCTTTTTTAAGTCAACTGTAAAATTTTATGTTAAAACAAAATTATGAGTTAGGAATGCATCAAGTTTGTTCCGTAAAATAATGTTTAAAGCAAAAATTAAACCAACCGAAACAACTTGGGTCCGTATCTTTAATGAAATCGTGAAATATGCATGTGAATGGTGCACTGCGATACAGTAATTTTTATTCCACTACCACTTCATTATTTAGTTGAAAAAATTGCCTGTACATTGATTAAGGTGGACTCTACTACTATTAGAGTAAACCTGGTTCAATTTTCACGGTAATTTCAATAAGTAATGCAGGTTTTATAATCAAATTAATAAAGTTTATGTTAATAGTGGATTCATTATAAGTAATATAGCAATATACTCGTAGAATAATAATTACTTAATAGCTATAAATTAATATATGAACATTTCAAAATCCCTAAAAAAGATTATAAAAAAATATAAGTCGAATCGAGAATCTCCTCCTGTTTTTTGGAAGTCAGTTAAAGAACTAAAAAAGAGCTTATCCTTTATATAAGTACCTGGAAACGACTTAAAAGATTTTGATAAAACACGAATTGAGTCTTAAAATCACGACAAAAAAACATAAGTTCTTTTATATAAAAATACCTTATCAAAATCGGTTCAAACAGCAGATCAGCAAATCGTTCCGTTCCGGATCAAATGCTCTTTCTGAGAAATGTTTTGAAAAAAATCTTGTTTTAAAAAGGTTTTTTTTATTAATAAGTTTATTTTTTTATGTTCATGTAAATTATTAAGTATTCTGTTATTTGTACATATTCATATTGTTTTAGTTTTAGAGATATTTTTTAAGGATAAAGATTTATTCGCAATAAATACTTACATTTGAATTAAATCGAATTCTTTATTTGTTCCAGACGCAGTACAAAGATTCGTCGAGATGCCGACCTACACGGAAGTGAATCCAGGCGAAGACGCATTGTTAAAATGTAGGATATCAGACAAAAAAGGAGTTTGTTCTTGGCAGAAAGACAATAAGGTCAGTGCGTGCCTACTTTATATCGGATTACAAAGACGACTGTGACTGATGTACATGGATTCCTTTAGTGAACCTAATTTCATAGTGTTGTGCTATTCTTGGAAACAACATTTTATATAAGTAATACTGTAAGTCTTGTGATATTTGTTGAGACACAATCATATTTGGGTTTTTGAATGGTTACTTCATGTAATACTTAGGGCCTACTTCACCATCTTCAAGTAACGTTCCGAGTACCTACTCACATGTTTTGTCTTTGTCACTTGATATAAAGGAAGAAAGAGACAAAACTTACTTTACTTGGTGAGTAACTTTACTTGAAGGTCGTGAAATAGGCCCTTAGTCTTTGATATTTGTGGAGACATAATTAAATTTGGGGTTTTTAAAAGGCTTTCCAGTTTATTTGGGGAAGACATTTTGTGAGAATATATGACGTTGTTTAAGGCAAAAATCATATTCCAGAGGAATTTGATGTAGGTTACTTTACATATTTTAAGAGTAATTAATTGTATGAAATAAATCTGCTTTATGATACAGAATCTGAAAAAAATCATGAGATCAATCAATTAAAAGAAGTGATGAAAGATAACAAGAATAAATAAAAAAACTTTTTAAAAACAAGCTTTTTTTTTAGCTTTTATTGCATTGTCATGGGACTTACAAACGTATGTCAAATTCCAGCTCAATCGAACCAGAAGTGGTCGGAAAATGGCTTGCAAGATTTAATTACAGACAAGGGGACAACTAAATAAAACATAACATAATCATTCACTACATCATCTCATTAGAGTAACTGACCCCTAACTAAGTTCGAAACTTGTATCTAGGGTATCAGAAACTACGCAGACACTCATTAACCCACACACCCAGACCGAGACAAACATTTGTGGTTCACACAAATATTCACCCCGCACGGGAATCGAACCTTACGGATGGCAGTCCGGCATGGTGACCACTCTGCCAAAAGCTTGTAAAAAAGAATATGTTTAAAACACAGGGTTGTAATAACAAAAACATCTTCCTCTAATCTCTACCTAGCTTCCACGCTACCAAAATTAATCCCAATTGATCTACTTAATAATTATCTACGGAAATCGAGAATGTTTTCTTATGACGAGCGCACTGCAGTGCAGTACTTAGATTATGCATCGCGAAGTTATAGATTAGAGCGCATTTGTTATGGGCAGACGTGGATGCATCGGGCGTTGCTTCCCTTACCTTATATTACCTTAATATATAAAAACCTTTTCCATATTTAGTAAGAAGATTATCTTTAGTTTAGTATCTGGTTTTAATTGAGGATCGTTTTAAAGACATTTTATATAATATTTATCATCCATGATCCATGGTTTAACAGTGTGAACGTTTATTAAAACACACTTTAAATCACTATTGATGTTAACACATACAAATCCATTACCTTCCTAATGTTGGTGATGTCATCCTCGAACTATCTTTGAGAAATAGAACCTGAGATCTGAGGGCGTGTAAGTAAGTAAGTACCGCCAATATTTTTCCTATTCAAAAGAAAACACGTCACGGTATTAGCTCCTGTTATTTTATCCATAAAAAGAGACGGTACTTCGGAAATTCATCACCTAACCCTAAAGGGTCAAACAAGGGTTGATCTGCCGCCTATTTGAAATTCCAATCGACAACGCCTATAAACACGATAAATATGAATTTTCTTCGCAATATTAAAGTACACAGATCACTAAACTGATAATTTCGGTCGTTTATTGAAGGTACCCAGTAACTAGGTAGTAATCTGTGGCATAAATGCTTATTAACTATTCAGTAATCTATGGCAAAAATGCCTATTAACTATTTAGTAATCTATGGCAAAAGTACGTAGTTACTTTTTAGTAATCTATGACAAAAGTACGTAGTAACTCTTTAGTAAACTGTGGTACAAGTGCGTATTAACTATTCAGTAATCTATGGCAAAAGTACGTAGTTACTTTTTAGTAATCTATGACAAAAGTACGTAGTAACTATTTAATAATCTGTGGCACAAGTGCGTAGGCAATAAGATAGTATCGGGGAAGCCACATTCAATAGTTTATTGTTTTAATCAAACTATTCAAGCTATTGAACGGCGAGGGTTTTATTTGAATTTATTATCCAAGTCTTGTTCTATAGAAATTTATTGATGTCTATTTAATTTTATCTTGATGGAAGATTAAGGCTCTATATACTAAGTATATAAAGGTGCGTCTATCTAGATCGTATCACAAAAATTAATTATAAAAAATGTTATGTAACATTGTTAGCTGTCGTAACTAACATCATCGACAATCGTTACGGGTAGTTATAGCCCTCAAAAGTCTAACATTTGGTTTAACCAAAAAAAATCGTATAGCCCTCTGGGTCGTGAAGGTCTGACGGCAGTCGCTTCACGTAAAATACTGTCATTCCGCCAAATCTGGTTAAATTAAAAACCGACTCCAAATAGACAATGGGATAAAGGTTCGGAAAAGAAGTTATGTAACATTGTTATTTCAATGTTTCATAATGTAGACGTGTCCAGTGACATAAGTTTTATAACAGGTTGCGGGTTCGATTCCCGTGCGGGGTGAATATTTGTGTGAACCACAAATGTTTGTCTCGGTCTGGGTGTGTGTGTCAATGAGTGTGTGCGTCTGTATCCTGCCTTGCATTTCTAAGATCTTAGAGAAAGCGGTAAGTCTGCAGATAGTGCCATATTTAGAACAATACAAAGTTCTGCCAGAGGTACAGTCTGGATTTAGGAAGGGTAGAGGAACGGCAACTGCCCTACTCGATGTTACAGACAATATACTGGCAGCACAAGACCAGGGTCTGTGCACGGTGCTTGTGCTATTAGATTTCTCCAGAGCTTTTGATACAATTAACATATCCCTGCTTCTGTCTAAACTTAGCTATTATGGGTTTGATTATAAAACAGTAAAATGGTTCAATAGTTATTTAAGTGATCGTCGCCAGTTTGTTGAAATAAATATGTCAGATGGTACTAAGTTGACATCAGATATGCAGCCAGTGACTAGAGGTGTCCCACAAGGCTCAATTTTAGGACCATTGCTGTTTATCCTGTATACAGCTGACATACAGACTAGTATCCTTCATTGTAGCTATCACTTATATGCCGACGACATACAATTATATATAACTTTTAAGCCGGCTAGTGCTCAAATTGCGATAGACAAGCTAAATGAGGATCTTGGCAGAATTGTGACTTGGTCAAATGCAAACAACCTACAACTCAATCCCCAAAAAACAAAATACATGGTTTTCGGTGGCAAACAAAGAATAGAGAAGGTACAGCTTAGCCCCATTTTGCTCAACAATGAACCCATCGACCGGGTTTATGAGGCTAGGAACCTTGGTATCATCATGGATACAGAGCTCAGGTTTGAACAACATGTCCTAAAAACAGTCCAAAACTGCTTCTATCGTCTAAAGATTCTGTATAAAATAAGACCATATCTTAGTGAAGAAATGCGCATTAAAGTAACAGAAGCTCTAGTTCTATCAAAATTTAACTATGCAGATGTAGTTGTTGGACCTAGACTATTAGCAAGAAGCAAGCAGCTCATACAGAGAGTACAAAATGCGTGTGCTAGGTTTTGTTTTGACATACCGCCAAAGACACATGTTACACCTTTTTTAAACAGACACTCTATGTTAAAGATGAAGCACCGACGCAAATTACACTTGGCCTGCCTTATGTTTGGTATTGTAAAGTTTAAATCTCCCACATACTTGTTCCGTAAACTATCTATTCCGGGTAACGCCAAATCTGGTCCTAACCGTCGTAAATGCTCACTACAGTTGTCAACACACCAACACAGTTCAGCAACGTTTCGAGGCAGCTTTCGTTACGCCGCGACAAAGTGCTGGAACAATATACCACCCCCAATTAGACTTTCAAATACTTTACACACTTTTAGAAAAAAGCTGAAATTATTTATGTTTGACTCCCAAAAAATGAATGAATGTCTTGTTCATGACCTCTCAATAATATAATATTATATTAGATTTATATTGTTTCTTATTATAAGCACATAGTAATAGTTATATTATACATCACGGTTCTTTAATTTTATAATTTTAATACATTTTGATTTTTAATTAATAGTATAAAATAACATACCTTCTTTTATGCACTATATTTATTAAATTCTTGGCTTCTTGAAAACAAAAACCTCTGTTGTCCTGTGTTGGGGCTCGCCCCTGATATGCCAACCATGTTTGTGGTGGAAACTAGGAACAAGTTTAGAAGTCCATGATTATTCTATTAAGTTATAATAATAATTGTTTTTTCCATGTGCAATGAAGGAATTAATAAAAAAAAACATTTACCATCCATTTTTATTCCAACATGCAGTTTGGTTGTGAGCATAATTGTACAGTTTTTGTTATAGGTAATAGTCTTTTTCCTTTCTTCTTGTTATCCTTACTTGTTGTACGATATGTTGCTTATACATTACTACGTACTGTTTGTAACACCTTTTTATTTAATCTGTTGTGTATTATACTTGTTTGTTTATTGTAATTACTGTAAAGGACAGTCGGCCATATCCTGTTTTTATTAGGTTATGTTTATGGACAGGAAATACGTGTCACAACACGTTTCTATAATTAATGCTTTTTGTGGCTTTTGCAGTCATCGCACCATAGACAGCACTTCTACTTTTATACTGTTTATGTTTATTAATTTGTTTTATATTGTATTTTTTTTTTTTACATATTTTATTTCATTTCAATTATTTTTTTTTTTATTTTATTGTCACTCCCATCCAAGGCCAAGTGGAAGATCAGCGTTGGATAATGGAGCAATCTGTTGTCCAACACATCGCTGAACTTGGACCTATTTGTGGTTAGATCTACATAGTTAAGAATTCTTATATATACTTAGTTATAAATGTTATGTAACTTTGTCTAACCGCAAATAAACGCCTTTTCTTTCTTTCTTTCTTTCTTTCTTTCTTTCTAGTTTCTGGGTATCAGAAACTACTTGGCTTAGTTAGGGGTCAGTTACTATAATGAGATGATGTAGTGAATGATTATGTTATGTTACAGTACGTACCTAGTATCTTTAGAATTTCATCCATACAAGGCTTAGGTTTTTTTTTATTTTATTACTTTATGCTTCTCTGTTTTTTACGACACGATTAATTATTGTAATTTATTTTTATAAAATCCGTTTTGCCGATAAGATTTCCCATTGGTAACATTCCATTTTTCTTCTCTATTCCTTCTTAGAAAAAAATTTTCAAAATTCTTTTCTTGCTGCTTTTGGTGTAATAGGGAAGTGAAAGATGTTTGAAGGACCTTTTCCCAGCAATTCGACAAAATAGTGCCACTAAAAATAGCAAAATATCAATTTACGTTAGTATATTTGATAATATGAGAGAATCTTGGTCGTGATCCTTATTCTATGGTATTTTATAATCCGTGCTCAAGCTGAACTCCAAACTCTAAATAACGTTGATAATTATTTAAAACACCCCAAAACTTGTAACATAGAGATAAACACTGATAATTACTTAAAAATGAGTTAAATCGAACGTAATTTTGTAAATTGTGAGTCACGTTCACGTAATTTACGCTTCGTATCATACGCCATAAATATCCGTATTTAAGTTCAATATTATTAATTTATTTTTGTTTTGCGCAGTTAATTAAAATCCAGCAACATTAACATATGCAAAGTTCGATAATGAAGTCAATTGTTATTAATTTATTAAGTCCTTCCGTCTATCCGGATGTTTGAGTGGGTATTTTTTGCAAACAGATGCTCACGAAGGAAATACAAGGCTTCACGCTTTTTGCGACTATAAACTTACTTTACACTTAAGTAAACATCGTGAACAGATGACGGTCTTAGTTAATATTTTTTATAGATAATTGCAGGCTTAGAAAAGGGTAAGTAGATAAATTATTCTGGCAGTCTGTTTCAAAACTGTTAGTGTTAACTAAAATTGATCATTACTTCAATTAATATATGTATATGATTAAAGTATGTAGTAACGATTAGTACATGTTACAACTGAGTACCTAAATATTGATGTAAACAAAACATGTTTTTAACTAACCACTTTTTACTTCTAAAATGTATGGATATTTTTAAACACATAAAAATATCCATACATTTTTTACGCTTAAAAATACTTATATTTTTTACTTATTTTAACAACACAACGCTCTTACAAATAATATTTCACCATTTAAAAATGTAGTGCGAAATACGAAAATTGAGAAAGAAAACCAAATCGCATATTTCGTTCATAACCATTTAAAATAAAAACTCAACACAAATGGAAAACGGTTCCATGATTCCAACAGTAGATATTTATTTCGTACCATCTTCGTTCAACTTTCTATTTTGTTGACGCTGTTTTGCATTTCTATTCAAATAGGCACGTTGCTGCTGACTATACGTTAAGGGTAACAGAACACTAGTATTCTTTACTGAGAAAAGTGTATCTGTATTCACGTAGGCACGGTTCTCCGAAACATTAATCATGTTATCCGTACAATGGTTCAGGTAATGACCCCATTAGTTCTGTCGTTCGTACCTATGTTTATCCTTCATGACTTGTATTACACTTTATGATGCATACTTGTGTGACAATCGCCGACCATTTTAGGTGGGTATGTTTTATTGCATTATAATATTGTTCGTGTCGATGAAAGGGTATTGGTACATGAAATTCCCACAAGTTACACTCAATAACGATTCGTGTATCTTTTTTTGATTGACTAAGTAGTTGACTGTTGAGATTTATAGCTTTGTTCGTCTAATATCGCTTATAATCTAATATCGTCTAATAACGCTTCTTTCTCACTGATGATATTAGTACAATAAGGGGAAATATTTAGGAAAACAACACAAATAAAGCATCAATAATGAAGGAGATAAAATTATGGAGGTCGGGAAAGGACCCTATAAAACTTAAGAATTAGCATTGATATATTTTTTTTCGAATCTCGAAAATTTTATAGACTACCCATACTACTTCCTTACAAACAATCATTAATTTCAAAGTAATGTGAATAATTGTTTTTTCTTACAATTTTGACACCTACTACCTACTTGGTTTACGGTAAAAAAATTAAGAAAGCAGACACGTCACATCCACTTAACCCGCTCTTAGTCAAAAGTTCAGTGGAGTACTTTATACTTGATCTAGAAAAACAGGTTTTAATTTTGTAATTATTTAGTAAATGGTTCGCAGCTAGGTTTTATTGCTGAAAGTATTGTGAAGTAACAACCACCAATCATGAGTTCGAGATACTGTATTGAAATCTATTGGACTATTGCGGTTCGTTATTGTCGCTTGGTTTTTTGTCTAAAAAATTACGTAAATACACAAAAAGAAATTACGAGAGTAAAATCGTGGGATTGCTAGTTCATTAACTGTAATATTTTTAGAGTAAATTAAAGATTATAATTTGAATTCAATAATATTTAATAGTTCACATTATAATGTACAATTAAATTAAAAAACCCCCAACACAATTACTTTCAAACCCCCATAACTTTTAAACGCACGTAAGTCCCCTTTAATACAAAAAAAACTAAATTGAAATCGCTTCATCCGTTCGGGAGCTATGATGCCACAGACAGACAGATACACACACACACACACATATACACACACAGACACGTCAAACTTATAACACCCCTCTTTTTGCGTCGGGGGTTAATAAAAGAAAAGCATAACCTAAAAGAAATCCCTATAGGTATCTACTTACCCAATAAAAATGTCATTCGAACTAAAATACGAAACCCATATAGGTAGGTACGATTACCTAACAAGACACAAAAGTCAAAACGTTTTATGGACAACATAAACAGTTAATATTAGTTAGCAAAACAAAGGTAGGAATATCTTTCTGTTAACTTCACACTGACTATGAACAATCGCGGTAAAGGTACGAGATTTGAATCTTAAATAGTTTTAGTCACGTTTTAATGTAAAAATGGCGAGCGCAGGTCGTGTCCTGGCTTGGCATCATTTCACTAGGGTTATGTATATTATCCTTAAAGAAAATATAGTAATACGGCGTAAATGGTTTCTTGGGCCGTTAATTTTGATATACATTCTTGGATTGTCTTGAATTAATGTGTACGTTAAGTTACTACGAGTTAAGAAGTATTTGTGCTTTTTATTCATATGTGAGGGGAAAATGCCCTAGTCAAATGCCGTAGGGTAGCCGGGAGAGAGTGGATGCGACGTGCCGCCGACAGGGCACATTGGCGCGAATTGGGAGAGGCCTATGTCCAACAGTGGACTAATACAGGCTGTTGATGATGATGTGCTTTTTAGTATTTATTGAATTGTTTAGTTAAATATTTTGATTGTGACGTATTTTCATTCAGTTTCAATACTACTTATCTGTGTGTCAATTTCATCCAAATCCGATTAGGAAAGGTGATTCATCAGAGGCCTTAACGCGATATCAGACGATTTAAGCGTGAAACTGAGTGACACATTTTCCTGATAAGCGAAAAAACTAGAACATTGTGTGATACAAATTCTCAGCTCAAATTATAAACGTATAAGTAGTAACTGACCCCTAAGCTCGTGACTTGTATCTAGGGTATCAGAAACTACGCACACACTCATTCAAACACATACCCAGACAGAGACAAAAAATTGTAGTTCACACAAATATTCACCCCGCACGGGAATCGAACCCACATCCTTATGGATGGCAGTCCAGCATGGTGACCACTATGCCATCGAGGTCGTCGTCATTTGAACATAATGTTTTCCTAAATACTCCTACTGGGAGAACTAAACACACTGCACAAACTAATAACTATATTTAGGTTCGACGTTGATCACAAGCTACAAATTTCCAATTTAAATTGAAAAGCCATTGAGTCGTTCGATGGAAATGTTATAAACAACATTAATGATGTATTTGTCACATTAATTACTGGTAAGCTATCAAATAGCTGTTACTGTTTCACTCAACTTCACTTGGATTTCGTACATAACTTGAGTTTATTACGTCTTATTGGCAGTATTCGCGTTTTACTGCGATGACTGGTCTATTTATACTTACTAATGTTATAAAGAAAGATACAAAGAGGAATTCTAATCACTACATAGTACTTAGGTATAAAATAAAGTCGCTTTCTCTGTCCCTATGTCCCTATGTATGCTTAGATCTTTAAAACTACGCAACGGATTTTGATGCGGTTTGTTTTAATAGATAAAGTGATTCAGTGGTTTTTAGGATATTTTATCCCCATACTCCTACGGGAACTGGAACTACGCGGGTGAAACCGTGGGGCGCCGCTAGTATTATGCTAAGTAACATAATCATTTACTACATCGTCCTATTAGGTATATAAGTAGTAACTGATCCCTAACTAAGTTCGTAACTTGTATCGAGGGTATCAGAAACTATGTAGAAAAGAGTAAATACTTAGATATTATATAGATAATTTGGTAAATAATAAAACCGACCGAAGTTTTTTTTTTTGGCCACAGGGTCCGGCTTCTGATTTTATAACTAAGCATCGGGAAAATAAGATAGCCTCCAATAAACTAATTCATCTTCTCTAAAACGCCAACTAAATTGTTAAAGAAAGCGTCAAATCAAGATCAACAATTATTTAAAATTATAATTGTATCGTAACTTTGCTGAAAACGATATACTTTGATCTGGGGGCACGGCAGTGCCCCCCGCCAAGTCGAGCGCGAAGCAAACACTGCCGTACCATCCTTTACAGGAACCCTTTCGCCGCATTTTCAGACCCCTATTTGACAACCTTTGGATAAGCCCAGAACGCTGAAATTTTCGTCATCCAGTAAGCTATACAATCACATACTTAAAATAAAATTTCAAGTCTGTAGGTCATTTAGTTCCCAAGTTAAGCGAATGCAAAGTTTCGCATTTTAGACACTCACTCACTCACTCACTCACTCACTCACTCACTCACTCACTCATGATCATCAAAATAGAACTAGTACTTCCCATGAACCTAGAGAGCTGAAATTTGGTACAGAGTTAGGGTTTAATGGCCACATAAAGGGAAAACTATAAAAACTAGGATAATCGAACGGGAACGGGAATTATACGGGAATGGGAACGGGAATTGTAACTCAAGAACGGCTGAACTGATTTGGATGAAAATTGGTGGGGAGGTAGCTTAAAACCAGGAAAAGGACATAGGATACTTTTAATCCCGAAATTCCCACGGGATTGGGAACGGGAATTTAAAAATCAAGAACGGCTGAATTGATTTGGCTGAAAATTGGTGGGGAGGTAGCTTAGAACCAGGACAAGAACATAGAACACTTTAATCCCGAAAATCCCACGGGAATGGGAACGGGAATTTATTACTCAAGAACGGCTGAACTGATTTGGCTGAAAATTGGTGGGGAGGTAGCTTAGAACCAGGAGAAGCACATAGAATACTTTTAATCCCGAAATTCCCACGGGATTGGGAACGGGAATTTATTACTCAAGAACGGCTGAATTGATTTGGCTGAAAATTGGTGGGGAGGTAGCTTAGAACCAGGAGAAGCACATAGAATACTTTTAATCCCGAAATTCCCACGGGAATGGGAACGGGAATTTATAACTCAAGAACGGCTGAACTGATTTGGCTGAAAATTGGTGGGGAGGTAGCTTAGAACCAGGAGAAGCACATAGAATACTTTTAATCCCGAAATTCCCACGGGAATGGGAACGGGAATTATAATTCTAGAACAGCTGAACTGATTTGGCTGACAATTTGTGGGGAGGTAGCTTAAAACTATTTATGTATAGATACTTTTTATCCCGAAATTCCCACGGAAACGCGAACGGGAACTACGCGGGTGAAACCGCGGGGCGCTTAATAATATAATACTACTCCTAAAAAATAAAATAAGAAAATCTAATAAAATAAATCAATATAAACAAGTTTTAACAAAAAGAAATGAAATCCCACCAAAAACATTCTGTAAAAAACTAGCCAAGTCTCGATGGAGCTGCTTGTTTAACTCTAAAAAGTAATGAAATCTAGACAGACTCGTGCCAAGTCTAAGGTTCCTTACTGCGATTTCTTTATTATTATAGTTAATGTTGTGTGACTTGGCCGTTGAAGGGTACACATGTATGTACACAAGGGTACAAAACTAGGTGCTCCATGACGCTATTGTACCAATCTTAAAAAATCCAGAACCTATCCATTGACGATAGAAAATTTGCTTAATTATAGCCACTTGAAAAATGTTGATTCAATATCCAGTCAATTGTAGGCTTGATAAAGCTGCGTATTTCAATAATGTTATAACATTACGTGTAAACAAAATTGACATGTACCCACTACTAACCTTTTAAACAATGTTCAACGGCCAAGTCACACAACATTAACTATAATAATAAAGAAATCGCAGTAAGGAACCTTAGACTTGGCACGAGTCTGTCTAGATTTCATTACTTTTTAGAGTTAAACAAGCAGCTCCATCGAGACTTGGCTAGTTTTTTACAGAATGTTTTTGGTGGGATAACTTTTTAAGCAAATCTGGGGGCACGGCAGTGCCCCCCGCCAAGTCGAGCGCGAAGCAAACACTGCCGTACCATCCTTTACAGGAACCCTTTCGCCGCATTTTCAGGCCCCTATTTGAGAACCTCGGGATAAGCCCAGAACGCTGAAATTTTCGTCATCCAGTAAGCTATACAATCACATACTTAAAATAAAATTTCAAGTCTGTAGGTCATTTAGTTCCCAAGTTAAGCGAAAGCAAAGTTTCGTATTTATGACAGACACTCACTCACTCACTCACTCACTCACTCACTCACTCATGATCATCAAAATAGAACTAGTACTTCCCATAAACCTAGAGAGCTGAAATTTGGTACAGAGTTAGGGTTTAATGGCCACATAAAGGGAAAACTATAAAAACTAGGATAATCGAACGGGAACGGGAATTATACAGGAACGGGAACAGGAATTGTAACTCAAGAACGGCTGAACTGATTTGGCTGGAAATTGGTGGGGAGGTAGCTTAGAACCAGGAAATGGACAAAGGATACCTTTAATCCCGAAATTCCCACGGGATTGGGAACGGGAATTTAAAAATCAAGAACGGCTGAATTGATTTGGCTGAAAATTGGTAGGGTGGTAGCTTAGAACCAGGAAAAGGACGTAGGATACCTTTAATCCCGAAATTCCCACAGGATTGGGAACGGGAATTTATAACTCAAGAACGGCTCAACTGATTTGACTGAAAATTGGTGAGGTGGTAGCTTAGAACCAGGAAAAGGACGTAGGATACGTATAATCCCGAAATTCCCACGGGATTGGGAACGGGAATTTATAACTCAAGAACGGCTCAACTGATTTGGCTGAAAATTGGTGGGGAGGTAGCTTAAAACTTTGAGAAGAACATAGAATACTTTTAATCCCGAAATTCCCACGGGATTGGGAACGGGAATTTATAGCTCAAGAACGGCTGAATTGATTTGGCTGAAAATTGGTGGGGAGGCAGCTTAGAACCAGGAGAAGCACATAGGGACATAGGATACTTTTTATCCCGAAATTCTCACGGAAACGTGAACGGAAACTACGCGGGTGAAATTGCGGGGCGCTTAGTAATAAAATACTACTCCTAAAAAGAAAAAAATGTGTCAAATAAGAAAATCTAATAAAAAAAACAATATAAACACGTTTCAACAAAAATAAATGAAATCCCACCAAAAACATTCTGTAAAAAACTAGCCAAGTCTCGATGGAGCTGCTTGTTTATCTCTAAAAAGTAATGAAATCTAGACAATGTCGTGCCAAGTGTAAGGTTCCTTACTGCGATTTCTTTATTATTATAGTTAATGTTGTGTGACTTGGCCGTTGAACATTGTTTAAAACGTTAGTAGTGGGTACAAGTCAATTTTGTTTACACGTAATGTTGTAACATTATTAAAATACGCAGCTTTATCAAGCCTACAATTGACTGGATATTGAATCAACGTTTTTCAAGTGGCAATTTTCTATCGTCAATGGGTAGTGGTTCTGGCGACAGATTGGTGCAATAGTGTCATGGAGCACCTAGTTTTGTACCCTTGTGTACAGTGTATCCTTCAAAGGCCAAGCCACACAACATTAACTATAATAATAAAGAAATCGCAGTAAGGAACCTTACACTTGGCACGACATTGTCTAGATTTCATTACTTTTTAGAGATAAACAAGCAGCTCCATCGAGACTTGGCTAGTTTTTTACAGAATGTTTTTGGTGGGTATGTTTTATTCCCACGGGTTTATAAAAATAGAATTTGAACTTAATATTCTACGAGGTCTGTCGCGGTCTTATTGACATACAGATGTTTACGAGATGAGATATATCTATATACTAGCAGCGCACCGCGGTTTCACCCGCGTAGTTCCCGTTCCCGTGGGAATTTCGGGATAAAAGTATCCCATGTGTTATTCTGATGTTATACATCAGAATAAATAAATTATTGTAAAGTTTTATAAAAAGTCATTCAGTAGTTTTTGCGTGAAAGAGGAACAAACATGCACACTCACAAACATTCGGCTTTATAATATTAGTAGGATAAAATCAAACGAAGAATCAAGTTCTTAAAAGCAGTTCGTTTCTTAAACGCAGTTCTGACCTTTTCATAAAATACTATAAACAAAAAAAGAGTAATTTAGACACATCAATATAAAATTTTAATGGTCCAATTGCTTAATACCTGCCATAAACATATACCAACAATTTACTATACCAGTAAAACTATCGGATGTTCACATAGTTATTAACCTGCGAATATAAACCAGTATTTAAAATAACAGTTTTTAAAGCCACAAACACTTAGCACATTATAAAGTGGAAGCAAGTAAAAGTAATGTTTATTGCATGATCATGCCATAAAGATTTCACATGTGAAAATCACCATTCATATCGTTTACACGTTTAGAAAACAGCCATAAACCATGATTTGGACGAATTATATGAGAGAGACTTGCTAATGTCGTGTTACAATTTTATATTTTAAAGTGACATAAAAGTTTGTTGAAATTATCTTAAGGTGTGACATTATTATCAAAATCAACTGGTATTTCTGCTTGGAGTACTGATTTTCAAAAATATATAAAATAGTAGTTATTTTAACACGCCTAGTCTTTATTAAGTTGTTTATAAAATTATATTGTATCTTCTATACTAATATTATAAAGAGGAAAGATTTGTTTGTTTGTAATGAATAGGCTCCGAAACTACTGGACCGATTTCAAAAATTCTTTCACTAATGGAAAGCTAATTTATCAGTGCGTGACATAGGCTATATTTTATACCCGTAATCCCACGGGAACGGGAACTACGCGGGTGAAACCGCGGGGAGCTACTAGTATTTTATATTTTTCTTTTTAGTCTTTAGTATTTTACATTAATATAGTGTTGTTTTAAATTATAATTATAATAGTAATATAAATAACAATGAGGTGAACATAGTGTACGACAGAAAGTCCCTAATTAAAATAATATTTTAATAAAACTAAAAAACAATTCAAACTTAAAATATAATGAACTTACCAGCTTTATTTCTCTTTCACTTTTCTAGAGCTGAACAAAACGAATACCAAGGTAAATTAAAACGGAAAATGGAGTAAGATATTCATATTTTCCATATACTTATTCTAACTTTGAAAGTAATACACCGGCACATCTCTCATTCATTATACCATCACAAAGGTACAAATTTGATCAGCATTAGAACTGGCCGTGCATGCAAAATTTACTTGAACATCATAACGGGAAGTAGGTCACAACTTTAACTTGCAAAAGAAAAGGAAATAAGAAAAAGATATCTTATTTTTTTATATGATTAAGTTATTACCGCTGTACCTTCTCACTGTACTAATATTATCAGAGAGAGAGGCTCTGTAGTGGAATCTCAGATACTTATTTTTCTTAAGTGATTTGGTGAGAAGAATATTGGTTTTGAAAGCGTGATTGAGCCTATTTCTTTTCGTCGTGCTTACAACATCAGAGGGTTTTTCCAAGTAGTGGAATCTTCCATCCATGATTGACATGGAAGATTCCACTGCAAAGGAAAACCTTTCATTACTTTAGAAACTTAAAATAAATACTTAATGGACGGTTTACCTTTAGTGAACCACGGCCTATAATACTGATTTGTTTTGGGGTATGGGTGTTACCTGTTTGTCATTTATTATCAACTAGCGACGTCTCGCGATTTAACCCGCGTGGTTCCCGTTCCCGTGGGAATACGTGGGTAAAATATAGCCTATATTACTCAGGGTGAATGTAGCTTACTAATGGTGAAAGAATTTTTGAAATCGGTTCAGTATTTTTGGAGTCTATTCACACAAACAAACAAATCTTTCCTCTTTATAATATTAGTGTTGATAAATCTTATTTATTTCTAACATTACCAATAACTAATATCATTAGAACATCAACTCATAAACTCAGTTTATCCTCTCATTTGAAAGTAAAACTTCATTAAACTGTTTAAAAATTCAGCCTACCTGAGTTGGAACTATTTTATCGGTAACAAGTTTAGTCAACAGTAATTAAACTAACTTTAACATCGTTCAAGTTTCACTTTAGGTATTAGGGGACAATTGTAATTTTACGACTAAGAAAACAAATACCTTGTTCAGTTTATTTAGTTTACGTTAAAAACTAACAAAAGGTTCGTTGGTATAACATGTTGGTACGTTGTTTTGTCTGTGCATAGTTTATGTTGCATAATTCGGTTTGGGTTAACCATGTTTGAGTTTCAAACGAAAAATAATGGGTTACGTTATCCGCGCTATAATACTATAGCTTATTTACGCAGGGTTAGCTCGGAGAGAATTATAATTTACGCTTAGTTTATGCATAAGATGTGTATTGTTTTCTTTTGTTTATGAAAATACTTGTACATATCATACATTTAAAATGGGCATAATATGTAAAACAAAATAAACAAGTGATTTTATTTTGATATAAAGATTATCTGTACATAACGTATAGAGTAAAATAACCTCCAAAACATGGTCAGTCCCAACCAGAAAATACCAGATTTTCAGTAACAAGTTTAACTTAAAATCTCTTTGAACTGTTCTCAAAGAATCCCAACTGGATTTATTTCGTTTGCCCTCAAATTCGGTGCACGGAAAAAAGCAGGAAACCACAAACAAACCGAGAGTGGAATACAATTTTAATATTTTAGTTTTTATCTAATATCAGCGCAGCATTGTGTTGTGGGCCGATCTCATCTCCTAATTATGGTAACGAAATCCTTACTAGGAAAATTCATTTGTTTAAACTCTGGCCCATTGTCGCTTGGTGGGCCTTATACACTCTACATTACCATATAGATCCGAAATGGCTTTATCTCTAACCATTTAAATAATTATCTGATTCAAACACAAATAGAATGCTTTGTCGTAATGTGGTTGTTTCTTTTAATTTTTTAACTTAGTTAATTTATTTTTTGGACTGGTTTTTTGATGTCGTGATTTTTTTACTGGTTTACTAGAAGAAAAGATATTTGAAATATCATAGGGTACATTTTACAATGTACGTTTGTTAAACCGTGGCACCAAGAGATATAGTTATTTATGGTACAAGCGAGGTAAGTTGGTGATTACTTCCGAGGCGCTATTGAGGCCCGAGCCGTCAGGCGAGGGTCTGAAGATAGCCGAGTATAGTAATCATCAATACACGCGTGTACCATACAACGTTTTTCAACACACTTGCGAAGAAATTAATCATAAAATATAATTTTTCGCTAATAAATAAACAGTTTTTCTATTCGCGCGCATCCAACACAACAATGGTGATCGGCCAAAGACTAAAAAAATATACTTATTAAAAAAAAATTCGAATGAATGAATGAATGGAATCGACCATAGACCTACTAAAAGTAAGGCAACATAGTTGAAGTTTGTTTTTAAAATGTAGGACCCCATTTTTTTTTTGGTATCGAAACTTTTTAAAACCATAGTAATTAAAAAAAAAACTATAACTCACTAGTGAATAAAACATGTCATTATTCAACTGTTTTTGCACAAATAAGAGCCCCTTTATGAGCAAGTGTGTTGAAAAGTATATTAATTGTTTGAAAAATAAATATTAAAAAAAATCAGGATTCATACTTCCGATACAGTTTAAATGTAACACAATAACCACTCAGACGTATTGTGTTCACGACTTAACGCACCATACATTATTAAATCACGTATCAATTAATACGAAAAATGTATTTCAATAGCTTTCAAAAAGCTTTAAAAGTTTTAAGCCGAACGCGTGCAATATTAATTATTTTATAGTAATTAAAAATTCATTAAAATGTTACAATATAAATGTTTTATTAACACGACACCATTAAACCTTCATTGAATTACCTTAACTTAAAAGAAAAATAGGGTACAGTAAAAGTAACTTTATTTCTTTTTTTTTTAAGAAAAATTTTTCAAAATTTTTCTTTAAAATCAAAGACTAAAAGACTTTTTATAATTTAAAACGGATTGACTTGATTTATTATTCTTTCTTTTTGTAAATAACAATATTTCCTTTTTTTCTGGACCTCTCACTTCGTTTGGTGCGAAACGCAGTAGCTAAAAGCTTTTGTTTGACGCCCCGATATTCTGTCAGAGCGAAGTATTTCTGTGATCAAGACTGTTTGTTTATCTGCTTTAGTTTTTCAAAATGATCCGCTCAGCTGAAATTTTAAATCCAATCCATTAGTATGATAATTTCACCTACTTACTAAAATACGTTATAACTTCTAAACTATGAGGCCTAGGACAATAAATTTTGGTGATTCTGGTAGATGACGGTTTCCCCTATCCCCCACATCCCGTTGGTCCACTACTTACGGGACACCCTGTATAAAATAAGAGTCTCTCTTTGGTGGTTTAAAAGGATTAAACTAAACGAAGAAAATAGGATCATACGAAGAAAATAGCAATTACACGAGTGAAACCGCAGGGCACTGCTGTAAAAAAATGCAATTATGCACAAAAAATCCTTAATTACCTTAAGAATTCTGCGGCAACGCCTGCTACGACCTAGGCTTCATTAAATTTAATTAAAAAACATAATTATTTCTTCTATTTTGAGAAAGTTGCTTTGTTTGTGTTCTCTTATCTTTGTGACAATTTGTAATAAGTTATAGGGTTTTAGTTATACAGGATGGTGACGATAATCCGAACCTTTATCCCATATTTCCCATATCGACGACCTCAATGGCAGAGTGGTCACCATGCCGGACTGCCCATCCGTAAGGTAACGGGTTCGATTCCCGTGCGGGGTGAATATTTGTATGAATCACAAATGTTTGTCTCAGTCTGGGTGTGTGTGCGAATGAGTGTGTGCTGATATCCAGTACAAGTTTCGAGCTTAGTTAGGGGTTAGTTACTATAATGATGTAGTGAATGATTATGATATGTTTTGATTATGTTATTTCATTGGGGTAGCTTTTATACTTTAAATGTAGTTTTGGCAGAATGTCAGTATTTTACTTTGCGACAACAATCGACATTATACAAGTACTGTACTTACCTATTATAAATAAATTTCGGTATTTTTGAGTTAATATTATCATTGGGTAGTTTTCCGCAATCACAACTTAGATTAGATACCAATTTGGGTCCTTTGTGCGTGGCTCAACAACTAAAGCCCTTGATTTCTTCTATTACTGTCACGTTATTCAGGGTTTGAGTCCCGTGACGGGCTGGACAAAATGTCTTATGAGTTATGTCCTCATTTATCATGTGCGATGTATGCAAAACATCGTAAAGAGGCCAACGTGATATAATAACTTGTGCTGTAGAAATGTTTTTTGTACGTTTCTTTAGAAAACGTTGGTATGTTTTTATTTACTTTAAAAAAATACTGACCTTTCGTTCCTCTTGTCTGTTTTATCTATGGCCCCAAACCGAAATACACATTAATAATAATAATTAGTCGGATTGTGCATCCTTTACACAAGATTAAATATGTCAAAGGGCTTCCGTGTGTTGGCTTTGGCCCCATACTAGCCTTCCAAAAGACCGGGACTCCTTAATAGTCCCGTGAATGGAAAAGACATAATAATTAATAAGTAATCATTTTTATTTCAGATCAAAACAATCTAATATTTGTTAGTACGAGTATTATCTTACAGTATGTTAGTCAGATTAAAAGTTACTAATGTATCACACATACTACTATATTTACCTACAACGGGAATCGTACCGGCAACCCCTTGTTTATATAATGTAGCCAGTTTTTTATTCAAATATTGGAATGGGTTGCCGAACCAGCTCGGAATTCCATTCAGTTCAATAATCGGAAAAGTAAAAATAAATAAAGTAAAATAGGTTGAATAACAATCAAAACTCACATTCAGTTATTGATTCCATCAATCAAAAAACAAAACAAAATAACGGCGTTCGTAATGAAACTGCCCTAGTAATTACGGAACTCATACTTAATGTCCCGTATCGCATTAATCTGAAAGTTTTATTAGGTAACCCATCAACTTGTACCTTTTAAGTACATATAAAAACGTCTATATGTGTCTCTAGAGCTCGCTTGGACGGCATAAAATCTCTATCGCTGGATTTTTACCGCACAGATCTGAATATCTTTAAATATTCACACAATACAATGCCATTCAGGACGGGATAATAAACGAAATGTACGTCAAAAACCTTAAAGCACTTGTGCTCGTTAAAGAGTTTACAAAAGACTGTTTTATTTGGCTTTTTCTTTTCATAACAGGTCGAACGGATTTGTATTATATAAGACTTATACGGAGGACCGTATACTTTATATCCTGAATTCCTAAGGAGTCGGTGATAGATAATTGTCGAAAAAGACAGCAATACGTTTCTTTTTTATTTTTCTTTCACCAAATATGCTCAAAAAATAGTATCTTTACTCTTCTAGCAGGGTCTATAAAATCGTCTTGAAACATAAGCTTCATCATATTCGGTATTGAAATCAAAACTTATGTACGATATTGCATTAACAGAGCATACCTAATGTATTAAACTAACTATACTTGATATATTTCTTAAAATTAAGAATCTGTTTTAGTTACATAAAGAAAATCGTTTTATTAGAATCATATTTAAGTAAATAGTAATAATAACTGCGTACTCGTGATTGACTATAAAACAATTTAAATTTACAAAGTTTTATAATTGCAAGCTATTCGAGCAATAAATTGATACAGTATTGAATGAGAACCAAATTTTGTTACTACATTATTAATTAGCCATATATATTATTATCTTATTAATTGTGTTTGTTACTGCTATAAGCCATAATTATTATTTTAATTACTTATTATCAGTGTGTAATTATTAATGTATATGGACCATTATGTTCGAATTCAAATTCTGTTTCCATGAATAGAAATATAAAATGTTATGACGAGATATATAAACATTTAAAATTAAGTATCTCACGCATAATAATGTTAGTTAATAATCTATGAATATGGACAGTATGGAAATATGTTATTTAGACGCAGCATTAAACGCTCTTACGGTGAAGGAAAACATCGTGAGGAAACCTGCAGAAACCTGGGAAGAAATTGTAAGGTTGTGTGTGAAGTCGACCAACCCGCACTTAGCCAGCGTGGTTAACTAAGGCATCACCCTAATTCAGGGTATGCTCGTGCCCCTCGGTGGGGATATTATATGAGCTGATGGTGATGATAAAACCCGGTTTGTGCACTACGACACTTCGTTACTTTAACTTTCATCACAAAAACAAATAAAAACATAACCGTAGTTTAAACGAGTTATCTAGAAAATGGTTGTTAACAATCAGGAAGTTCATCATGCTCGCTAACTTTGGCGATATTCCCACGGGATCGGGAATACTGAATTCCGCGAGTTAAACCGGGACACAGCAAATGAATACGGTAGGTATACGTTTAAAAAGCCTATAGATATAGGTACCGAATATTTTAACAAAAAGGTAACAGAATTTAACAAAATTACTATTTTAATAAACTAAGGGCCTATTTCACGACCTTCAAGTAAAGTTGCTCGCCAAGCAAATTTAGTTCCGTCTCTTTTTTACTTTATATCAAGTGACATAGACAAAATATGTGAGTACTTACTCGGAACAATCCTTGAAGATGGTGAAATAGGCCCTAATCGGAACGTTTAATCTTTCAGAGAAAAAATAAACACATCGATTCATAAATAGTATTATGAGACAAAAAAAACTGAGTTGACAACCTCCTCCTTTTCTAATCAGTTAAAAAAACATGTATTGTGCTATCCGTAACAATGCCTAACCTATAACAATTCCTTCACATGTAAATCCATATATCAGTTAATCTAACCCGTTGACATTTGACAAAGTATTGAAAACAAGATGTATTTTAAACATACAATACCATTCCCGAGGCCAGACGCTAAACCGTCCCTACAGTCATTACCAAGCAGGTCACGAGTCTAGCCTTCGTGATTCATTTCGATATATCCTGGGAAAGTTGGCATATCGCCTGCCCGATGCCCTGGGGCATTCGTGTCTTCGGAAATAATACTTAATACACATCATGGTGACAACTAATGACGATTCGAAATGAATTATAGGGAATAATGTCTTTGTGCATGAACAACACGTTATGTGAGTCGAATACTGTATCATTAGTATTTTAATATTCAAACTGTTTGTTTCTATATTTAGTTTAAGTTCTTCACTGGCGGTGTTTCTATGGTATTTCCCATAGGTGACATCAAGCAATTAACCCTTGGATGGATTGGATCGCGATGGCGGTGTCAGTTTAAGTTTAATTATTAATTTTTTCATCGTCTTTTAAACGGAAGAAGATAGCGATTAATTTGATAAATTTCCTATGTTTAATCGTATACGGCAATGTAAAGATGAAATCCTCTTTAAAATTCTTCTAAAAATCACAGTGCAGGTTTAAACAGTAGGTTGAACGTTATTCAGTGTTTGCATTGATGTTCGTTATTATTTTATGAATATGTATAGAATATTATATTTTCATTAAAATATGAATGTAAAGTATATCTATCTAATATAACATTGAATTTACTTACAAAAAATAACAAGTTAGCACATCTTGATGTTAATATAAAAGAAACTGTTTTACAAAAATAGAACATTTGAATACCACTTCACATGATGAAACATTTTTAATGAAACACTAATTAATTACACTCTCCATAACACAAAGAAACTAATTGTCATAAAGCACTGTACCAAAAACGGGATAATATATTCAAACAAAGTGAAACAAAGTTATGTTTTGAAACCAACATATTGCTTGCAACTTAATTAGCGTAGCGTACTTAGTTTGATTTGCGTTGCGCGTGGTTATAATTATTTTCTTTCACACTGAGCTGGCCGAAAATAGTGTTTTGTTCTCGTTTAGGTTGTTTTTAGGTGACGTTTATTATAGTTCCATATAGTAGTTGCTAACAAACGGGGCATTGGTACGGGGCATAGTCACAGTCAGTCACGCCTCGCGGTCACGCCGTAAAACGTACTGCATTGTTCTATGACTTTAGAAGTTGGCTCAATTTAAAGGATCGCCGATGAGAAAACAAGTAATGACTTAACTTTTTACTTTAATAAAAGTATTTTGTTGTAACAGTATGCATACACTATTTTTTACAATACGAATTATGCCATTACATAAATTTTATATTCATAAAAATGATAATATTATACGAATACGCCATACGAATTTCTGATGTGGCCTAATTTTTTTTTTATATTAAAAGAATATTTTAAATTCCTCTTATATCATCATTGTTCTTAGTCATTTGTATAATATTGATGATTTTTCCATCTAAATCGCTTAATATTAAATATTGCACCACACCAAAAAGCGTTTTCACTACATGTGGCTGACATTTTGGCGCTCGTACGTCCGTAGCCGTGTGTGACTATGTAAAAAAAATCCACATTTTACATTTTTACCATCGCTTTTTAGTGAGATTAAATTCTGAGCTCGCCAAATCAACTAGCGTACCGATGCAGTGAGCGTTATTTCACTATTCGAGCTAGATTACTGAGGTTTCGCTTGATGACTGTTTGAAATACGAAAAACATTTCAACATTAATCGGTGGTTGTTGATTAAAGCCATACATATCAAAACATTTCATTTATTTTAAATTGTGAATTTTATACCCGGTCTAATCGTTTTGTTTAGTCTATTTGACATTAATGCAGGCATCGTCAGATGTGTATATAAAGAGTGGACCATTAAAATAAATGTTTGACATTTTAGAACGTACCTACTTGAAGCAACAAAGGATTTTCATCAGAAGCACCGAACAATAAGTTGAACGCAACGACGCTCGAAGGCACTAGAGCGAACGCTTGCTCTCGGCTTTATCCTTTTTATAACAAACATAGGACGTGCTACCCATTATTACGGAACAGTCGAACATGACGAATAGTTTTGCCAATCTTAACAAAGACCTTTTTGCTTTATCTTAATCTGGAAGGGTCTTTCAGTGTACAATACATTTAGTTTATACTGCTATTAGTCATGACGATCTGATAAAATAGTCGACAGGAACGCTGATTCATCAAGTCTTTTTGCATACTCCCATGAGACCGATGAAAAAGCAATTGATAGGTACGATAAAGGTGGACCGATGAGTTTACGAAGTGCAAGTCAGCGGTATTGATCTGATATCTTGACATTTGAAGTTCAAGAATGTTTTGCTCTAATTGATGTTGAGTAGGGTTTTTGATTTAATCTCGAAACAAACCTCTGTGAGAACTTTAACTTTTGTAAGTTTAATATTGTAAATTACTTTGAAGGAACATGAAATGTACTTATCTTATATTTAATTTCATAATTGTTCCCTACGGATGACAGGTTAGACCGTTTAGAGGAGAATGTCTTTGAGTTTAAGGAATCTGCCTTTCAAATTTCAAGTTCGTTTGCCTTTCTATCTTGATTAATTTGGCCGTCAATCAATCAGTTGTTACGTATAAACAGTACGAAATTTCGCGAACATAAAAAGATGTTTGTTTCCAAAGCAAGTATAATGGTGTATCTCATCAATCTTATACCTGTTGTAACGTTCCCATATCCGAGCTTATTTTCACTTAAGATAAAAAAGCCTTTGCTTTTTCAAAGTTTTTCCATTAAAGTTGTTGTCAAAACTTATTGATATATTTATTAAGTTTGAGGGTAGTTTGCCACTTTAGCACAACAGTGGATGTCTCAATATTCGTGTCAGGTGGTAACAAGCACATTACGATAGAAATGGGCCTTGTTGAAATTATGTAGATTTTACGTTGAAATAGTAATTTGGGCGGAACGTTATGAATATCGAATGAGATACTATGAAATGGCGTTTTGATTGTCGTGTTTAACTATGAATTTAACAATAGATAAACATTTTCCTTAAACCCATTTTACCTATGACATAACTAAGTACCTAACGGCGGTGTGTGGACACCGCATAATGAATATCGGATTAACCTTTGTGCTCTATTAAAACTAGCATAAGCTGTACATTATAATAATAGACTAAATATTTTGGGACTATGCTAGGTTTAAACAAAATTAGAAAGACTTGGTGTACAAACAAATAATAATCCTAATCCTTACTAATATTATAAATGCGAAAGTAACTCTGTCTGTCTGTCTGTCTGTTACCTTTTCGCGGCTAAACTACTGAACCGATTGACTTGAAATTTGGTACAGGGGTAGCTTATGGTCCGGGAAAGAACATAGGCTACGTTTTATCCCGAAATTCCCACGGGATCGGGAACTACGCAGGTGTAACCGCGGGGCACAGCTAGTTATGTATAATTATAGTTTAGTATTTATAGTGTCTCGATCGATGTAACGATGTAAACTATTATACAAATTATGAAATTAAATTATAATTAGGTCAACTAATTGAAAGCTACGATGCCACATACATATAACATAATTATACATTATTAAATACACATTTCAACACACGTAGGTACCTCAACTACAAGGGTTTCAATGTTAAATATATTAAAATACAAATGTACCTAAATAAGGTACTCGACCAAAATAACGATATTTTGCCAAACCCAACTAATGAGATCGTGATTTCATTTTAAATATTAAATTGTCTAAATTACTTTTCAAAAATACGGTCGGCATTAATTTTATATTAAATACTTGCGAAATTACTAAATTATAGGTGTTGAGACCACACATTCAATAACACTCGTAGAGGTGATGTCTCGTAGTCACGTTAATTCGCTATTCGTGACTGTTCGTTGCTTTTTAATATTCCTGCTCCGTCTTGGGACGCGTTGCTATGTGATGATACATCGATACTGCATAGTTGCCAATTGGTACTAACAATAGTCCTTATTTCGTTAGTTCTGTTTGCAAGGACAAGGAAAACCGCAACCACAACGTTATTTCTACGGAGAAAATGTAACGTATTGTATTACGAGTAGTGATTTTATACAATGTCTGGACTCTTTGTTTTATGTATCTGGTGTATATATTTGTTTTGTTGTATAGAATCTGTAACGTAAGAAATAGACAAATAAAATATTGTTATTTCGCCAAATCTGGTTAAACTAAAAACATACAAATAGACTATAGGTTTGGAAGAAGAAGAATCTCTTTAAAGTAGCTTTATTTCAATGTATAAAGTTCGCATGGATCAAAGAAATCAATATGTATGTAATCATATGTTGGTAACTATAAGCTATGCTCATGAACATTGTGTGATAATTCTGCTTAGCGTGGGATTTATATACAAAGTCTTACGGATTCCATCTTAAAGATATAGAATCAAATATTTATGATTTGCTACTCAAGCTAAGCCGAGATTGCTAGTATAGAAATAAACATAACCATGTATTTTTTAAACCCAATCCAACTTCATGCTATTTAACACTTTAGGTAATTGCCTAAAGTATGAAAATTGCATGCTAGTAATAGCCATAATGACTTCATAAGCCTATAATATACGTAATTACGTACCTACATACTAAAAGCATATGAGATTTTTATCGATTCTTTAGGGTATTAGTGAAGAGTAGACATGATTTGTAGTTATGCAACGTCTGCTGTGGACAGTACTTGATGGATTACCGCTATTACGTTGTTTCCTAATCTGCGTAGGTACAGTCAGCGCAGCGTCAGATAAAAGGTATACCTCTATATGCTCACTTTGGTAAAGCCAACCAAGGTACCTTTTTCAGACGCTGACCGTACTTTAGACATCTCGATAATTTACTAACAATTTTCAATATAGCAAAAAGTCCAATAAATTCTTAAATGCGAAAGATTTTTGACGCAAAAGCTACTTAATTGGGATTAAAGCTACAAGTGTTTTATAACAAGTATTTTTTCCGAAATTCTTTCAAAATTAGCACGGGAATTACGTGGGTAAAGCCGCAGGGTATGTTAATAGGACTTACCTACTTGTAATCAATCTTTCTATCAAATGATTATAGGGAAGTAATATTTACTCCTGACAGTTACGTCAATAAATTATAGAAATGTGTTTTATGAGTTCGGCTGATTCTGTTCATTAATCGCTAGTGGTATAAATTTGTCTAGAAATTCAACCAATATCATTTACAATAAACATTTTTAATTAAAAGTTTCTGATGCTAATCAAACATTGGATTTGAGAGATGAGCCAAACTTAGTGGAGCGTGGTATTTGTCAGTAAATATTGATAACTTATGTAATTTCTAACTTTATGTAAGTACCTACTGAATCCCAACGTACTAAGCCCATAATAACTATTATGTGTGTTAGAAAACTTATAGAAAATGTATTTCCACTTGCGGTTGCGGAAATATGGTTTATTCCACTTTGATCACATATACTCGTAGTAAGTGTTATAAAAAGCTCGCTTTAAAATGTGACAAAAAATAAATTCCCACCTTTATTCCAAAGTTTACTGAAACGTAAATATTGCACACGCCTAAAAATCGCTATAAACTCCATATTGAAATTCTAACAAAGTAATCCAACAGAGCATTGCACAAAACGTTTTTTAAATGCCTCCCAAACAACCCTTGTGCTATTGAATATTATTCATGATCATCGGACGAGTCATAAGCCTATTTTCCCTTCGCATTTAATAAAATCCATGGTTCATTATGTTACTCACAATTTGCTCTTAATCCAAACACTACACAAAAGTGCAATCGTCCGTGACGCGGCATACACATACCTTTTGAACGTCAATTCGCCCGCTGACGTGCCGTTCCCTACCAGTGTATCGCTCCCTTTATTTTAAGCTCTGCTTATTGCTTTCATTGCTCCCCCGACTTATGAATAAAAGGCCTCTCTGTTCTTCGGCTCTCGAGTACATTACCGATGTTAATATACGATAGTCGTGCTCATAATCGATCCTTTCGAATTCAACGTCTCGTTGTGTATGAATGGGGAGACTTCAAAGTGCTCACGGAGACGTTTACGATACGATTCAAAATGAATAATGAATTATAAAGAGTGATTCTCTTGTCATTACATACACAGAGAGTACACCTACACTGTCTGTCTCAATGAAATGATGAAATGCGGGCATACAGTTTTTCCTCTTTATTTTTATGTCAAATACCAACGGACCAATTTCAATTTGTATTTTTGGTTTCAATCGTTTATTGTATGGATGCTTATTTCAAAATATCGGTTGAAAGCCGCTTTGGAATAAAAATGTTTAACATTTTTACTGAATATTTTCAGGTTTTTTAACTGGCAACTAGTTAACTAAGTACTTTTATATTTTACGGAGTAAGTATTATGGCTTGTTTTATGATAAAACACTAAAACAACCTCATTAGTATGAGACATGAGGAATTTATAATTTTCATATTATATGTTTCAAAACAAAATGTGCAAAGTCGTAGATACAATTAAGTGTTCAAAGAGGGAATTATGAATGTTAAAGAGCTTACTAAGAAAACACTATTAATAAAAAATACACATCTTTGCGGATTTAACATTCCCCTTGCGCTTGAAACTGCTGACTAATACCTACTTATATATCAATAAATACGAGAAGAAGTATCCCTTATTCTCAAAGGTCTGTCATAAGCAATTTCCATAAATATTTTTTACACTTTGGATGTACCGTTGTAGCATTTTTTTAAATTGGGTGAATAGGATTAGACCGATAAGGTTACCGGCAAAATATTTATTAAAAAAAAAAACCAAAGAGGCAGTTTTTTCTTATGAAAATCAACCCCGAGAATCATGATAATTATTCGACACATTGCAAAGGTCTTAAAATCTCTACATAACATGAATAATTAGCAAAATGACTGTCCCGCAATTTGATACACATCGCGTTTTCCTATTAGATGTAGCGTGATGTTTAATTGTTTATAATCTTCGATAAAATGAGCTACCTTACTAATCTAACACTTAGTGGGGACAACGGGAATACATTTAAAAAAAATGTTTTTAATTCGAACAAATTATTTCTGAGATTTGTATGCTTAAAAACAAGCAAATAATCTCTTCAACTTCATAAAAAATTATAGTCTAGTCTAAGATATAAGAATTATATCAATATAAACTAAATAAGTAACACCAAATAAACTATCAAACATCAAAGCAAACAACGTCCGGTATGCGAATGCCACAGATATAGCAAGCTCACGCTACGTCCTTGGCTGTGCCGCCAATGCATCGTGATTGAATAGCCCGTGCTGTGAATACTACTGCCGCTGCCGTACCCATCATTGTTGCCGCTCCGTATGTGTACTCAATCGGCACAAGTTAGATAGGGCAAGGACGGGAGGATGTCGTAAATAGAATTGAGCCACGCATCATTGAATACACTTTCATAGGTTGGTTTTTATTGGTTTAATCTGATGATGATTCTTAATCCTGTTGGCTAAAAAAGTGAGGATGGAAGGGTAAAAACTTGAATCAGGATGACAAAATCCTCTACCAGGATAAAGGTTATTTTCTCATTCTGTTTTTGGGCATAAACATGTGTCCAAATTTTTTTTCCCCCAATAAGATGTCAAAGTAACCTGAGTTTTTTTTTATTCTGAATTTAAAAAGAATTTGAAACGATAATACTAATAATAAAACCTGTCCTGTGGGGCGGAAAATTTGGTAGGTAGATAGTTCAAGGGGAGTGGACGTCAGCTTAAAAATAATTTTGCGACTGGGACGAATTAAAGGGGACTGTTGAAAGGAGTTAAATTTTATACGAGTTCGATATTTTTACTGTGAGACACATTAAATTTTATATAACTCCTACTACTATATAGGTACTATTTGGACATATAGTTTGATTTCTGTGTCTCTCTTTTACTAGATGTGCATGTTTGATTGCGTCAGTCATGTGCCTCCTGTGAAAATTACAGGATGTTTAACTGATAGATTATGAGTATACATCTGGGGGCACGGCAGTGCCCCCCGCCAAGTCGAGCGCGAAGCAAACACTGCCGTACCATCCTTTAGAGGAACCATATAATTTACATAAATATGTTGTGTTATTTCTACTTACAAGTGCCAAAACACCTGTCCCTAATTTTATCTAAATCGGTCCTCTAGTCTCTAGTATCCTATGCTGGAATCTAAATGCGGAAAACTTATAAGTACAACACGTTTAATAGAATATACAATACACAGAGTTAATGTGTTGTCTTATTCGAATCAATAAATAAGTACCTTACAACCTTTAAATTAAATATTCAAATTAATTCAAACCAATAATCTTAACAAAACAACCTTACATACCTTCACTGATGGCGTAATAATCAATGATACTAAATAAACTATAGACACGTTTCACGCGCTTGGAAATAACCACGGAAAAAGTAGATAATTACCAACATTTAACTTGTTACGGACATTTCGATTCGTAAAAATATTTCAAACACTCATGAATGACACTACTGACTTTTCTCTGACAACAGGTATTCCGTACGATGGCATTTTCTTTTCATTGATCACGCGCATATAAATATGGATGATTATCTTGTGTTTCCGTAATTTTCAAGAGTCTTAATGTGGGTGCATGACGCATCTATATTATAATAAGTCTTCGATAACAATACTAATAGTATAATGATCATCTCGAGCCAATAGGAAAGAAACCAAAGTACCTAAGCCTACATCGATTCAATATATTCATAAACACAAACCGTTTAAGACAAGAAATAAAAACAAGGCGACCTTAATGACACATTGTTCATACCGCCCACAAACAAAACATAGACTTAGTAAAACTTTTTCACTAACTGTTATTTAATCTGTGCCGCTAATTTACCACCAGGTTCACGAATCACGATACTGTGACACGGTGAAACAATTTGACACGATTTTTAAAGTTTTAAATGCAGTGTTTTGTGTTTTAGCTTTATTATGGTAAACCTACTTGTAACATAAATACTTTTTTTTCATAACTATATACGAGTATCACTATAGTATAAAACATATATATACTCAAAGTATAAAACAAAGTCGCTTTCTCTGTCCCTATGTATGCTTAGATCTTTAAAACTACGCAGCGGATTTTGATGCGGTTTGTTTTAATATATAGAGTGATTCAGTGGGAAGGTTTTTAGCATTTTATCCCCATATTTCTACGGGAATGGGAACTACGCGGGTGAAACCGCGGGGCCCAGCTAGTAAGTAAGCTAATAAGTCGATATTTATGTGGCTTTCCGCCATTTTACGAGTGTGTACTTATATACCCTTAGATCTTTTAAACTACGGATTTGCAATGCGGTTGATGAAGTATGTTATGTACTTAACTACATACAAATCTATGTATTGAATATTGTATTTGATGGGGAGAGTATTACTTCGCGGTATGTTTGATGTTTCGCTTTCTTCCATAGAAATACTAACTGATGTGAAAATTTTAATTTAACCATGATTATGAATAAGTATGAACTTTTTCAACCATGTTTGTTTAAAAATGTGTTTCACTTTATTATATTTTTTTTTATCAGAATAGTAGTTCCTCAGATTAGCAAATTCAAATAAACTATGTTTTTTCGTATTTTTAGCAAAAGAAAATTTGTCACTATAATAAATATTACTATAAAAATAATAAAAAATAAAATAAAATTTTATCTAATCTTACACAAGAATAATATCAAAATCTCATATTTGATCCAACACAAAATGATTTAAATCATGACTAACATTTAATATTACAAAATAAAATACACTTTATAAAGTTCGTAATTGCGAACAGAATTTCATTGAAGAACAGTCGTATGTATTCGTGAGCAATTAATTATTTATGAAAGCGTCGATTCGCGCTTCGATATGAATTCACGATATAATTTTGTGCGTGTGAATGGTGCATTATACACGAGTGACGTAATCCATGGGAGATGAACCATCACTTTGATATACTTTATACTAACTTTGTCCTGCGGTTTTACCCGTATTATTACCGATCCCGTGGGAATTTCGAGATAAAAGTATAGACTTATTATTTTAGGCTATAGAGCCTAGCTAGCTAAGTTAGTCTTTACAACTCTAGATACTTTTAAATATTAGGGAGAGTCCAAACAAATTTGTACAGCCGTCAGATTAGCCGCAACAAACAGACAAAAAATAAAATAGTTTCTTTTAAGTTTTTTGCTTGCTTGCTCTATGCCCAATATGCATAATATGCATTCAATAAAAAACTTTTAAAATGAAATTACAAACAGACGCTCCAACTATAATTTACTTACTTGTATAGAGCTGCGCCGCGGTTATACCCGTATGAATCCCAATCCCATGGCAATTTCGGGATAAAAAGTATCTTATGTGTTATTCCTAGTTATAAGGAACATCTGTACCAAATTTAATCTAAATCGATATAGTAGTTCTGGCGTGAAAGTCGTGAAGTCACAAATAAATTTTGTATTTATTTGTATTTGAAAGAGTAACAAACATCCAAACTCACAAACATACAAACTTTCGCATTTATAATATTATTAGTTGGATAGCTGTACAGATGAACCATCGCATTGATATATTACATGTAATTATTGCTTATAGATACGTACTTTGGCATTAAATGTCAAGAACATGACCTCAGGTCGCGTTTGTTTATTATCTCGTAAGAGTGTTAGTTATTTATTGTGTTACGACATGCAATAATGGGTTTTATTGGCTTGTATTAGGGGTTATGAACACCTGATTTTTAATAGTTATATTGAAGATATTGAAGTAGGTACTGTTGATATTATTGTTGTAGTTTTGTGGGAATATGAAAAGCTTTTGCTGTTATTTGTAGTGTATTTTAATGATACCCAGTATAGTGCATTTTCGGCCACATTTCCCTACAATATTTCTACCTATAGAAAATAGAAAAACATAATATTTTCTTCTATTATTAACTTTGTGATTTCATTAACAATTAGTCGTTTCATGTATTTTAAGTTTTAAAATTAAAAAAATACACTTCATTTCTCTAGAAATGAATGGATGGATGGAAAGGATGTGTACAGTTAGAATTAAAAATAAAACCAAATATGTAATTTATAATGATTTTCTAAAATCATTATAAATTACATATTTGGTTTTATTTTTAATTCTAACTGTACACATCCTTATTTTATTTTGTTATTTTTTATTAATTCGCCTCCTTCCGCAAGGCTCCTAAGAGACGCTTTAGTAGGAAACATTAATAAATTATGGAGTTTACAAGAGAAAAATACGTTGTTTATATTTATAAAACGAACAATGAAAGCACGTCAATCAAAAATATTGTTGGAAGCCGATGGTACCCACTTACTTTTCCATGGTTCATTGAAAATAAATTGATTTGAAATTATCAAAAGCTGTAGGAAAATATCGTTATTTTTAGGTTATCGTTATTTTTAAAGTACAGTTTGAAACTTATCAGTACATTTAATTTGTCAGGAAAAGGATAAGAATTTGTGTAACTTTTGTATTTTAAAGTTAACTAATTTACATTTCTAAGAACGATAAGTAACTAAGGTGTATGATGTCATCGTTGCGATAACACCATAAATGGTTTTAAGCCGTAGTTTTTAGTTATTTTATTTTAATTAGCTTACAGATACGTAATTATTTCTGATGGTTTTTCTAGTTTTCTCTAGTTTATTAAAACACTAACAGCGCCCGCAGTTTCACCCGCGTAATTCGGCTAGTTGCCATAAGATTACGGGGATAAAATTGGTAAAAACCTTCCCCTTGAATCACTCTATCTATGAATGAAAAGAAACCGCGTCAAACTCCGTTGCGTAGTTTTAAAGATCTAAGCATATGTAGGGAGAGACAGCGGGAAGCGACTTTGTTTGGTACTATGTAGTGATAGTGATAGGTCTTAATCATGTGTAAAACACGTGGTCACAAAGGGACCATGGGACCACGTGGGAACGTGGTCAGTCCTCTTGCGACCACGGGCAGTGTAACCTCATTGAAACGTTGAAGGAAATAATTGTCAATGTTTTACGCGATTACGAACTGTGTTTGAATAAACAATAAAATCAGTTCGACGAAAGATTTCAAAGGTGAAACCTTTTTAAACTTAAAGAACTAAAGAAATTTAGGTCTTTAATAAATTGTGTGTTTAAAATGAAATAACTACAGGTATTGAGATACCTATATACTTACAGTGTTAAGGTATAATAGCTGCTAAAGTTCCAGGGAAGAGTTAGGATTTAAACCAAGCAAAATGTAGCTGTAACCACTTATCTTTAAACGACCAATAAAGGCAAGCTAGAGCAAGACCTACTGATACATTGCTGGTTTTAAACCGATTGACGAAGAATCCGCTTTAGTTTCTGAAGATATATTGTGAAATATGGGTCCAGGTTCAAGCGAATTTACAAAATTCTCCTAGTAACACATGGATTTCTTACGTGCTTATGGACTTGTAGTACGTCTAAGAACTGAATAACATGGTCAGAAGTTACCGCCATTTTACTTATCATTATTCTGTCACTTCTAACTCTGAAAATAAATTTATCATGTCACCACATATCACTGTGGAAGTTAATGTGTTTAGGTCGAAAACGACAGCGGTCAGATGAACAATGAACATCTTTCTGCAAACGATCTTTGTTCTGAACACGCCCTATGATATAAAAAATATAATATACAGATTTATTATTTGCTAGTTAAGCAGCACAAAGGCAGGTATTTAATTTCACATTTAACGATTCACTCCATTAACAAACAACTATAAAAACTAAAATAGGCAAATATCCATGAAAATGTCAAATGAACGATACAGAATGAATTCTGAGAAGTGCATTTACTGAGTCTATTAAGTTTAAGACGCCGTAAAATCCATCGAAAGTAAAACTGAGCTAACTGAACAGATGTTGATCAAATCGTCGGTCCATAAAGGCACGCCTAAAGCGGATATTGCGTTTTGTATTGTTCTATATGGTCCAGAAATGTCTCTGCCGAAAACAACCGTTACGGACAGTTGAACTTCTCCACACAATTTTATATGCAAACTTATCTTACAACCAATTATTTGCTATTTATCAACTTTATTTCTTTCCGTTACATATTACCATCAAATTAGGTAATAGATATAGCTTTGTTCAAAATCTTAACAATAACATCCATTGCGATATGGTTTATATCACTAGATACCAATAGTACGTGAACTAATGGTCAAAATTATTGAATAGGATGAAAAAGTTACAAGTGCCTTCGCAGGGATGAAAAGGAAAGGTCAAGTACGTTCTTTAGGGTTTATTCCTGGTTGTATTATACGAAAGGTATAGCAAACTACAATACAATTGTCAACTTTGAGGATACGTCAAATTTATCCCCAATTTTGTATGACTATGGAATCTTGTAGATGAATTGTTCGCGTAAAATAACAAATGTTAGCAGTATAAAGTAAAAATATACATAAGTAGTAAATTAGTCTACTCTACTACGAGAATACGAAGTTATTTATGACTAATACGGGAAAAATAAACATAAGAGCAAGCAATACAATACTCATACTGCACTGCGTCCTCTAGGCACGCTATTTTGATCTTTGTTAGTAAACAATATCTATTTCTAAACTTAATCCTATAAATGGGCAAAGGAATTTATTCTTCCAATGTTTCAGAAACTTAGAGATATTTCAAAATACATTATATTTGAGCTTCGGAAAATGCTTTCTCCAAAATGTGTACCAAAGTGAAATATTAATATATTACTTCAACGTACCAAAGTAAAATGTTGTTAATATCCGAATTAATTCCTAATGGCCATTACTCAAAACATTAATTCCCTTTTTGCGTAACAAAATTAGCATAACGAAACTCATGGTAATAAATTTACCTAATTTCGGCAGTATGTGTAGTATATAGTATTGATTTAGGAGGTATTAGTTGGCAAGCGTGTAACTCATACTTGGGGTTGGAGAGCCGGCCTGATACAGTGTACACTAATCTCATGTAACATGTTTGATTCCCATCCAGATACCAGACAGACAGAAGCTCATTCATTCGACTAATCCCCCAGTCTTAGAACATGCCTCCTAACGTATTGAAACGTAGACATCTAATCAACCACTCGTATCTCCTATCTCAATATTATATTAAATTATTCCGTCTTTACTCTGGTCGTAATTAATTGCTTTTAATTTTCTTTGATTGACAATAAAGGCATAACATGTCAGAGAAATACTCACTGAATGGATATTACAATTTTATTATGGAGTCGAGAGGGAATGCGTATGTAATTTGATTTTGCTTGAGATTATTAAAAGGTGTGCTTATGAATGATAATTTCCGTATGATCGTCAAAGGGGTTCTAATATATCAAGAATTTCATAAGTCCTTTTATTCTCACCCATAAAGTATGGTATTACAGTAGCGACGACAAACAATAGAGGGTTCTTTTATAAAAAAATATTCGCATAGAGTCAGCATTTCCTGTTTATTGTACTACATATTCGATTACTTCTTGTTTTATTCTATTTCTTTTCCTTTTACGTGTGATTACAATTTTATTATAGTTGTACCCGAGGGACATAACAAAACTGAATCAACCGACGTTCCTAAGTTTGTTTGTGTGGAATAAATCAACAAACTTTATTTGCTTTCACTATGAATAGGTATTTCCTTGTGGTAAACTAGGGCCAAACATGGAAACATTTGATAAAGTATATTTTTCTCGCCAATGACGTATTGGCTATATACAAAAATAATATTCGCAAAACACTCAAAATGTTCCGACATGGCTTTGACATAACAAAATTGCTTTTACTCATTTTTACGTCTAGGGAATTCGACTTCAAAGGCGACATAATCTGTTTAAATATAATTCAGTTTCCCCTGTTCCTAATATGTAGGTATGTACATAATGTATGTATGTATATGATGTCAAGAAAAACAAATTATAGATTTACGTCAGGCTTATACACAACACAATCACAAGAATCTTTTCAATCTAAATACATTACGACAACCCATTCAATTTTAGGCTTCAATAAATGTTTTCTAATAATACAAACATGTGTTTCTAACTTCGATATGCTATTCGTCTAATCGAATGAGCAGGGCCCGTTTAACATTCCCCAATAAATAGAAAACCTTTTCAAGGCTTTTTTTAGAAGAACATTCACGTTTAAGACATTATATTACATGCTTGAAAATTGTGCTTGTTTTTTTAGGTATGTTTTTTTATTTTCAGCCTGTGGGGATTTACCGCGGTAAATACGAGTGGGCGAATGAAAACAGCCCGGTGGGGGGTGATTGTTCACTCTGGGTGCGAGCGGCGACGCTTCAACTGGACGACGGCCAGTGGCAATGTCAAGTTACTGCCAGCAATTACGACGTACAGGTGATGCGCCAAATATTTACTATGCAACGTGATAGTCGTTCACTTCATATGCAAACTGCAAATAATATTTGGTTAACAATATTCGCAGCGACCCAAATTTGTTGGAAAAATTGGTTCGCGCATTTAATGAAACGCAGGCAAAACGTTTAGTTGGGGTTAATTGAGTGTGTTGCTGTATTTTACGACTGCAAAAATATGTTCCTACTTTTTTTCTTTAAATATTGGAAATGGGTAGCTGCAATTATTCTTTTTACTGTTATAATGGGTTAGTCCCACTTGTCACCACCAGCGTTGTCCCCACTGGAGACGAATTGCAGTTATTGCTCTCAAGATTTTACATTTATTAATACTTACGTTGCCTAAAACTCGTATGCCTGCTATGAATCCTTACCGCATAAGTTTAAATGCCTCATTTTTAGAACCACTTTTCATCTCTCCAGGATGCCCTCTCCAGCCCTCCAGCAGCGCTAGCAGTGCGGGTCCCCCCACAATCCCCCAGGATCCTCTTCAACGGGTCCCACGTGATGCCGGGGCAGAACATCACAGTGCCAGCTGGATCACGAGCGACGGTCGTCTGCGAGGCGCGTTATGGAAACCCTCCGGCTTATATTGAGTGGTATTTGGGTAAGTTGTTTTGCGATTATGATATTTATTTTCTCAGCTTGTTCTGATGAGTCTCAAGTACTTCATTTTGATTCCTTTTTAACCCCCGACGCAAAAAGAGGGGTGTTATAAGTTTGACGTGTCTGTGTGTGTATCTGTCTGTCTGTGGCATCATAGCTCCCGAACGGATGAACCGATTTCAATTTAGTTAAAGGGGACTTACGTGCGAGTGTTCTTAGACATGTTTGATGAAAATCGGTTGACCCGTTTAAAAGTTATGGGGGTGTGAAAGTAATTGTGTTGGGGGTTTTTAATTTTTTTAATATATTGTATGTTTTTATTTTATGTATTGCATGTAAGTGAACACCAAGGAAGCAAATTTAGCTAAATTATACCCAACGAATATTGTTCAACGAATTTTGCGAATATCGTTGGGTATAATTTAGAAGAGAAGAAAATTAAAGATTATTTCAAAATCTAGACGATTTTTTTTCTAGCAGAAATTAAATACGTCTTTCATACTTTCGTTGTAAACGAGACACCCATGAGGCAAAACTACGAATTAAATTTTTGTGACAATACGAACCTACGTAAATTAATTAAGAGCTATATTTATAGCTGTGAATAACGATGAAATAAGTACTTAATAAATTGCTAATTATTATTCAGTAGGTAAACCCGTTTTAAAACGTTTTTTTAAACAGGTAACCACTTGCATTTTTAATCTACCTATTAGAATGAAATTACCATATTGTAATTAAAGAACAAGTTACGGGCAGATAACTCTACTTAAAGAAGTTGAAGTTTAGAGAATAATAAATTGTGAGGGTACGGTGGTTTTCATCTAAAGTTAGCTTTACTGACTGACTGATCGATCAATACATAGCTCAAATCACTAAGCAGATTTCGCTGCTTGGTAAACATATACTTCACTTCACTGAGGCATCGTCTAAGATAGAAATAAATGTAGATAAGATCGCAGGATACAACTAGTAGTTTGTTTGTCTCCACCAACTATTTCATCCCACTACAGTGCACGCCATTCTTTTCATAATAAAAATTGCTAAATATTCTTAAACTTTTCCAGAAAAAGAGCGCCTCACAGCTTGGAGTCAAACTAATGCATCAGAAGTAGAACGTCCCCGGGTATGGGCTGCCAGGTCAGTCTTGGAGCTCGGAGCAGTGAGGTCAGCTCATGGGAGGCAGCTGGCCTGCAGGGCGCACCATCCGTCATACCCATCACCTTACTACAGGGACTCTTACACTATGCTTGATGTAACTTGTAAGTATGATATTCAAAAGTTGTTTCCTTTAAGGTGTGTCTACGCTAGACGAAGCGAGCACAAGCCAAGCATGAGCCAAGCTCGAGCCGAACACAAATTTATATAATAGTGCGTCCGTTCGAGGCTTATAAGTCGGTCCATACTACACGAATTTGTGCTCGGTTACTGCTCGGCTCGTGCTTGGCTCGTTTAGCGTAGACGCAGCTTTACATTGATAAGCTTGTACCTGACTGTAATTCGCTTGTGGAAAGCGATGATACAGCCTAACATGGAGCATGCTCGCCTAGAAGACAACGATTCACTCGTGACTTTTATACACTTTGCAGCCATTACGAACGAAGTGTAAGTTGGTCTAGTATGCGCTCTTGATTGCCAAGCTCGTTCTCAGATTCGATTTTGAGATGATGCGTGTTTGGTCTTTTCTAGGCTTGGTTGGGTTTTGAAATTATATATGTACTTACACGTAGGCATTGCAAATACGCCTATACTCTTGATCATCACTTAGATACGTCTTTGTCCTGTAGTAGAATCTAAAATGAAAACTTCATGTATAATAACCATGACTACAATGAACATTAAACTAAGAATATAGAATGATAGTTTCATAAATAATACCCATATGACTATGAATAAATACAATAACCACTTATTTTTCCTACAGTCGTACCAGTAGTATCAATCCTGGGTGGAGACGCGAGTACGCTAGCTAATCTAGAAGAAGGATCCAGCGCTTTGACCCTCGAATGTCGAGCTGACGGTAACCCCAGTCCTTACGTGTGGTGGACCAAGAACGGACAAGTTATAGCCAGCAATGGACCTAAATTGATTCTTGCTCCAATTATGAGGAATCATTCTGGTAAGTTAGGTTATAATAATATTGATATTATTGTCAAAATTTTAATGTTTACGTAATATCATCCTTGATTTTAATTAACTAACTGAATGACTGAATAGATTTGTATGATACTTATGTTGGTTCACATAAAAACACCTTTTATTCCAAAATTGGTAACGTTACAAATACATATTTTGCTGCTCGTATGAAAAAAATAATAACTTATGCATTATGATAATGATCTTAGGAATTACGAAAGTCGAATTTATTTAATCTTTACTCTGAGACAGAATCCCAAAGTAATTATATTCTGTGTTATAGGTTTAGGTCTCTTTTAATTTGTAGAAAAACGCAAAGTACAATTTGTAACTTATAAAATATCAACATATTTTTACATTATATGGAAATCTCATCTACTTAGTCTAAAAGCCAATCTGATTAATGTTACCTTTATGAAAGTGATTACTAGCGAGCGTGGGTGGCTCAAGGAAAATGTTATTCATTTTGTCAACAGTTTTAGTTTTATTTTCCTATAGAAACTGTATCAAATTAAGATTAAATTTGTCTTTAATTTATTTTTTCAGGTATCTACGGATGTCAAGCTAGGAATTCACTGGGGACTTCTGATTCTGTTAAAGTTGAAGTCGATGTTAAATGTAAGTTATTACTAATTATTTTTGCTGTTTTTTATGAATATTGTGAAGATATATCGGCAAAGGTTGACGAAAAGGAGACTCTTCTAAAAAGACTTATTGGAGATTCAACTACTTCACTAATAGCGCTAATGATAGTGACAGCGCGAAAAAACTTACTTACTAGAGTTGGTTCTTTGGTTTCTTACTAGACAATACTTGTTACGTTCAATACATAGTGACGCATCATAATAATCCAGATTATTAACAAATTCTGAAACATCATTGTTATGTTTAATATTATAAATGTTTTCCATACATTACAATTTAATTGCTTCCATGTTAATTGAAATTAATATTGCTTCATTATTAATTTCAGATCCTCCGCGAGTAACGTGGGTGGGACCTGATACAGTCGTTGAAGCAAACCTCTTCTCTCAAGTGACGTTGGAGTGCAAAGCTGAAGGGAACCCTGCGCCAAGTTATCAGTGGTATCACAAGTACGTATCAAGGAATCTTTTTAATTTGCACTTAAATTCAACTTTCTTTATTTACTCTAATGATCTCATGTCTTTTTACTTTCCGAAACATGAGAACGCTTATGAAATTAGAAACTATTTATTAACAATCACCCATGATGGTACAAACTTTGCTTAGCCATTCAAATTGCTAGCACTCAGTGGTTGGTTAGCAGTGCTAACTTAGCACCATTCTACCCATCTTTCACAAATAGAAAGTAAAATTAGCTCGCGATTCACTCGTAGTAATTGCTACTGTTTTGCTTCTATTGATCATAGCGAGATATTATAGAGTCTTTAGACATCCTCGATAAAATAGGCTATCCAACACAGTATTTTAAATTCGAATCAGTAGTTCCTGAGAATTCTACGATATTAGTAGCTTAAGGGATAAATATAAAATACTTTGTGAAATATCGAGCAACACCAATTTTCCAGTCCAATAACATCGGCCCGCATCAACTCCATCCAAGAGGATGGGTACCCGATATCGTCGACTCCTCAGCTGCAACTCCACAACGTGTCTTACAGCCAACACGGACGGTACACCTGTGTTGCTATCAACCAGATTGGACTTGAGGATAGGTAAGTTCTTCTTTTATATTGTCTAGGAACGATAATTAAAGAACAAAGTTTCGGTATTTTGGTACAGTGATATTTGAATCAGCCTTGTCTATCGATACGAAGAAGAAGGTATTTTTGGTATATCAAGCATATTGGACCTGTTCCAACTACGGATGCTAAATGGAGAATATTGCAGCAAATCCAGCACATGACAAGAGTTGGAATTGCGATAGAAGTGGCTGAATATTTCTGTGTTCAATAAATGTATTTCTAAGTGTAATGAAATACTCTACAAGGTTCCTTAGAATTATTAGTCCTGGTCTTTCCAGTACATTCCCTAATTAATCTACATAACATCAGACCAAATACCTACAAGTTTGCAAAAACAAAACCCATAATCGACGACCTCGATGGCAGAGTGGTCACCATGCCGGACTGCCATCCGTAACATTGCGGGTTCGATTCCCGAGTGGGGTGAATATTTGTGTGAACCACAAATGTTTATCTCGGTCTGGGTGTGTGTGTGAATGTGTGTGTGCGTAATTTCTGATACCCTAGATACAAGTTACGAACTTAGTTAAGGGTCAGTTACTGTAATGACATGATGTAGTGAATGATTATGTTATGTTATAATCCGTTTGTCCGTATTCCAGAACCCACCAATCAGAAGCCATCACCCTGAACGTGCTGGGCCCGCCGGTGGGCGCGGAGACGAGCGTGGCGCACGCGTGGAGCGGCGGGGAGGCGCGCCTACAGGCCCTCGTGTGCGCTGATCCACCGCCGCGGAAGGCGGCGTGGACCTGGGGCAGTCTGCGGCTGGAAACTCCTCATCAGATTGGTAGGATGAAAGGGGGAAAAGGCTAAATTAATTATCCTGAAAAATACTATTATGAAGGATACCATCGAACTCACACCTGCTGACGCAACCTGGCTGCATAAGCTCGACGTAGAAATCTGGACGCAGGATTAATTCTATACCCAATGATGACTATCATCATTCCACGTGTCAATTGAAGTATAAATTCTGAAATAACTTGTCAAGTCTTTTGGCATCCAAGACACGCTATTTGCTTTAAGGCTATCATCGACCAATCAGCCAATGTTTTACCTCGCTAGTTTAAAAATACGGATAAAAATATGTACTTATTCCGGTCGCTTACTTTAAAACTTTATGTCTACAATTAGCTTTTGCCCGCGACTTTGTCCGCGTGGAATAATGACTTCCGGCAGAATTTGGGTTTTTCCTCCTTTTCTCCCCCTAGGCGAGAATTTCCAAAAATCTCTTAGTGTTAGCCTACTCCCCCAACAAACGTGCGTGCCACACAGCTCTCTACGACCAGTAGTTTCGGTTGTGCGTTGTCTGTCAGTCAGTACATCACTCAGTAACGGAAGAGTTTTATATATATAGATGATGTTTGTTCCAGGACGTTACCGAGCCCTGGAACCTTCCTCGGAGCACGACTGCTACCGCTACACGCTGCTGGTGTCCAACACGGACGTGGCGGACGCGCGCGTCTACGAGCTGCACGTCGAGAACGAGAGGGGGTTCTCCTCGCACTCCGTCTCTCTCACTGTACACGGTCAGTATGTCAAAGTTGGTTGAAGATGGATTAGATATGTGGTGAAGATGACTCAGTATATCTAAGTTTGAAGATGGATTAGAGATGTGATGAAGATGATAGGTTTCAGATTAATTGATTTGATTTGCTTCACAATATAACGTCCTAATTCAAGGTAGGCTGAAGCTGATGTATTAAATATGTGATGAAGCTGATAGGTTTCATTATTGATTTCTATAGTTTTTGCGCCAAAAAACCGTTGTTATTCTCGTTTTCTTAAAGCTAAAAATGATTATAAATATGATGGCAGTAGTTCCACGTAAAATACTGACATTCTGCTAAATCTGGTTAAACTAAAAGCTGGGTTCAATTTGGTATAGGACTTTAGAAGAGAAGAACTATGTTTATTTTAATTAGGTCTAATGACGTAACTAATAAGGGACAAAATAACTGTCAGGTATTTATGGCCGAAGTAGGCCTCACTTCTCACATCTGTTGAAAATTAAGTACTTACTTAAATCTCGAAGCATGAGCGTGCACTAGTAAACAAAGCTTTGTGAAGGGTTTTATAAAATCGTCTAATTAAAAGTGAGAAAAGTAAACTTGTCTGTCAAATTCCCACCAAAAAAACTATGGCTTAACTATTTACGCCTAAACAATAATACACCAAGCAACAACACGCAACAATAAACCCAAACACCAATCCATAAGATCCAATTCACATCAACACAGTTAATATGCATGCTAAATAATACAAAATTTGTTCTCACAGATAATTTTTCGCTAACAGAAACAGCGCACGTGGCCCCGCTGATAGCGGCCGCGTTGGTGATCGCCGCGCTCCTCGTCATCGTACTGTGTCTTATCATTAGGTGCAGGCGGAGGAGAGGTGAGGATCAGTTTCATTGATGAACATGGCTTTTTAGTTCTTTATTTTGGTATACGAGCTAATTTCTTAATAGAATCACTTCCATTGATGAACATAGTCTTTAAAATTGTTTGATGGGATAGGGATACTTATCAATTTCATCTTTAACATACCTTCTTATTTGTTTCTTAGTAGGATCTTTTTCATTCATGAATTCATTAATTTTATGTTCTCTATTCATCACTTTCATCAATGAATATAGTCTTTACGAGATCTTTATTTTGTGATACGTATTACGTTTTTAATAGCATCACTTTCATTGACGATTCCAAGTTCTTTGATTTGGGCTACTTATTGTTTCTTAATAGAATCAATTTCAATTTTGGTATAAGTACTTATTAATTACATAGTATCACTTTCATTGATGAATATAGCAATTTATGTTCTTTATTTATAAACAATACTTATCAATGTCTTAATAGGATTGTTTTTATTCATGAATGTAGTCTTTAAAGTTCTTTAATTTGGATAACTTATGGATTTTGTATTTTCTTTACAGAAAGTGTGGAATACAAGACTGATGATCTAGATAGGTAAGTTGCTTAGTCAAATAAGAAATCTAATTGATGACCGTAGTGTTAGAGTAATTTTCCTAAACAAATAAATGGTTTCTTATACAATGAATTAAGAGTTCAAGCTAAGAGCGAAGTTTGATCCACATATGTTTATACTTTCTGACCCCCTAAATACAGACACCTTAGGTATAAACTTAGTAGAGGGAGTGGAAAGTCTCATCAAAAACATAATTAAAAATACCATCAACTAATTACATATTTAGTACCAGTTATGACAGCATTTACTCACACTTGGTAGGAAAAAGAAGATATAAGATTGGCTTTATTAAGCAGTTCTCGGGCTAACAGAACTTTATGCAGGTGAAGCAGTAGACTTAGCTGAGGCATAAGCGATTAGACATAATGATCTAAGACTCTACTAAAGCGGAGATGAGATGAGCAGAGCGGAGCTGTGTTTTAAACAACCAATAGCAATTCGTTATTCACACATCTCGTCTCTTCTCAGCTTCGGTGGATATCACCGAGCGGAGATGTATCATTTGTATGGCGCGATCGAGCTAACGGAGATGTGGGCTGTGCCTCGTAAGCTGGTGACAGCCGACGGAACGCAGCAGAGACAGAACGAGATCGCTCGCCTCCGCTGTCTTTCATGACAGATCGAACTAAGAGAGAGGGACATAGAATTAGGCAATCCAAACACCGCACACACAGATCAGATGGAGTCAGTTTAGGATTTCCGTTTTAATGAAAGAGCTGACTAGTTCTCTTTTCCATGACCGCACACATCTCCGCTGCAGTCTAGTCAGTACGCAACTCAGTTTTGGTGGAGACACCTATGTTTTGAAGAAAATATGTTTTTCAACATAAGTGTCCATTAAAGCTGGACGGAGATATGTGCGGTGTTTAGATTGCCTAGTTCTATCTCGTTCTCTCTTAGTTTGTTTTGACACGAAACATTACGGGGTGGGGTGATCTCGCGTTCCGTCTGCCGTCGTCGTCTCAAATCTCCGGTAGCTCGATAGCACCATACAAATATGACACATCTCCGCTCGGTGGTATCCACCGAAGCTGAGTGGAGATGAGAGAATAACGATTTCCTATTGGTTGTTCCAAATATTGCTCCTTTCCGCTCGTCTCGACTCCGCTTTGGTAGAGTCTCAACCTGTCACTGGATCAGAAGGACCAATCTCATCTCCCATATCTGTGCAGTGAAAAGGCAGTACTGCCAGCCGACGCTGTATACTCCCCACGGCCAGCGCCGCCAGAACGGTCGGCGGGCAGCGTGGTGGGCGTGGGCAGTGGGATGCGGCCCGCGGGACCACCGGGCGGGTACCCCCAGGGAGGTATGCCCCCGGGCGGGTTCCCCCCGGGCGGTAATCCCCCGGGAAATATCCCCCCGGGCGCGTCGTCGCGGTACTCTCCGGGCGCGCTGCAGGTGCGCCGCGCCGCCGTGGTGCTGCAGCCCCCCACCACCGTGTGACGTGTGCCTTCTAGCACAGGTGTGACATACTAACTGCATGAAATGACGCTCTCTCTCATTTTGAAGCTTTATAGGTACTGCATGTGTCGATTGGGTGATTGGATCCTCGTGACTCACTGAATTATATCTCCAAATCTTTTTAATATGTACTTACACCCCACCACATTTAATATTGTAGTCGTGTACTATTTTTTTCTATACTACCAGATATTATCGAAATCTGACGAATACTTACATCTCGTAATAAGTTTCTTTCCTGGTAACAAAGAAAACCTTATTTTTCTCATAACTTAACTAATAATTTATTTATAACCTAATCTAATATACTTAATACTAATTATTTATTAGACACTGTACAGTGTACCAAAACTACTCCTTAAATTAATATTTATCTCAAATCAACATCTAGTAGGGTTGAAAGCAATTTCTACAATCAAGATCAATTTACCAAACAGATAGAAACTAAACCAACAGTGTTTAATGGCCATTGTTTCATTGATTGATTGCCAAACTATTGGAAGGAATGGCCCATCAATTGGTTTAATTGCTTGATAACACACGACCTCCGAACCACCTAGTGTCTCGTTCACCCCAATTTATTTGTGCTTTTGTGACCAACTTAATTTATACTTAGTTCGGCGAACTAGTTGAAATGAAAATACATAGACGATACTCGCGTACACAAATGACTAACGTTCAAAATAAAAAGCTACGATCCGTTTTATTCGACTGTACATTTATCGTAACATTTTAAACTGTGTTTCGGGTTTTTAACCAGTTTGATTGAACGACACACTTTGAGTTGTTCACTGCCTCGTCTATCTTTTTTGCGTGCATATTTCTGTCGAGTTTATCTTTCCATTGTTTACCTAACTCTTAAATTAAACACTACATCACTGATCTACTATCTAAGCGTTTTGGGGATAATCTATTCTTAACTAATTACCACCTTTTAACAATTACTTAAATCTAATCTCTAACTCGATCTTTTAGCATGTTTTAATTATCCTAAAAGCACATCCAATTATACTAAAATGTTTTATGCACATTTCAATTAAAACAAAATGTTCATTTTCAGGCAGCTTTGTCGTCGCTGGAGAGAGAAGCCAAAGAGAATGTATATGCGGTATTAGACCCCCATATACAATACGATATTACTATTAATAAACAAGGTGAACCGCCTAAATATTTATCACTATCTAAGCCTCTAACCCACCAAAGAACGCACGCGTTTAATCCACAAAACATTATGAATGAAATTAATAATAACGAAAGTACATTTACAACGTTCAAAGCGGATCCTAAAATAAGAAGATCTAACAAAAGCAATAACAGTAGAAAATATAAACAATCGTACGTTTCAAAAACAAATAACGATGTTGAATATACAAGACATCCCAATTTTGAAACGAATAAAACGAAAACTAATACAGAATTTAACGCACACAATATTAGGAATAATGAGCATCGGAGTTCTAAAAGTTCTAGAATATATGAAAAAAATAACTCAGGCAAGAGGAATAGTAAGGATATAGAAACAGAAATATTAGAAGATAGAAGAAGAAATTCAAGTAATAGAAGAACCGATAAAGAAGGAAAGGTGAGTGAGAGATTAGATGAAGTTGATAACAAAGTAGACTTCAGACCGAGGCCAGGGAAAGTGAAAGAGTTAGCTTCTAAGTTTAATAGGAACAGTGTACAATCTTCATACGTGAGGAAGGAAAGACCAAAGCCTGTGCAGAGTTATGGGAATCAAGCGTATCTTGACCATGTGTTCCCGAACGCTGTAGAGTTATAAGGACATTTGTATAAATGTGAGTGTGGACATGACAATGAGATCTCCGATATTATTGTATATATTAAAGTAATAGGGTACTTGACTCGGGGTTCTTATAACCACGTATAGATTACCAATACCGTACCTGCTGATGCAGTATTAATGTTAATTAACCAAATAATAACTGATTCATAACATTACTCAGTTTTTGTTACTTCAATATTTCTAGACGATATTCTAATGTATGCATCTGATTACAATGAACATAGAGTTTTATGAAGATTCCTAATTGTAGGTTATGTGTACTGTTTGCCAGTTATAAAAATATTTAAGCAATGTTAAAATAAACTATTATTTTATATTTTTCTCTCTTATAATAAATTTGGAAAGGGGCAATTTGATCAGAAAATATTGCCTAAATAATTTTATGGTTAAGAAGTTTGGTGTTTCATTAAATTATTCAGTCATTATATCACATGTAATTATAAAAAGCATTATTAAGTCAGATATCCTATTACAAATTAATTAATTATAAGTAGCTATTTATTAGTAGTTTGGCCATATCAAATTAGACTCTATCCTAAGGGAGTTGATGTTATTTTGCAAGTACATTGCTATTAGATAGCTGTAGCACAAAAGTGCTGTTGTGTAGACTTTTAAACGTTTAGAAATGCCTCAATTAGTCACATAGGTTATACATTCGTCTCTTCTTGTTGTTATTAAGCACCAAAAATATTTTAATGTATCATTAAGATGTACAAGCAAAATTATTACTGATGAATTGTCTATACTAACAATAAATTCGCGAAAGATATGTTTGTCAGTTTTGTATAGTTTTTACCTTAACAAATTTTGATGAAATTTGGCACGAATAAAGCTTGCAATTTAGAAAAAAATAGGCTAGTTTTTCGAAAAACTAGTCTATGTGATGCAAACCGCTGAAAATTCAAATCATAAATGAAATGAAGTCGGAAAAAAGACAACTTTCGTTTTCAAACATATTTTTTATGAGAAAATTCAAACAAAATAATGTAAGATTTTTATTCTTATTCTACATGTTTTGTAAATTATGTATTTTAATGCTTATACATTTACGTACTTGTTTAATGTATTATTTGATATTATTGTGACAGAGGCCAGTTTATGTTTATCGAGACAGATATTGTTAAGGCCATGACACAATAGATTAATAAAATTTATCGATTACCTAATAACGGGAGGAAATAATATTAAAATTATACCTCCCCTACAATATTGCCAAAAATCATTTAAAAAAAAAAAACAGCTCAGATTATGTCCCCACCGAGAGGCTCAAGCCTGCCCTGAATTAGGGTGATCCGGCCTTAGTTCACCACACTGGCTACGATGCTTTCCTTCACTTTGAGAGCATCAAATAGAGATACGAAATCAAAAGTGCTTTAGAAAGCGCATTGATATAAATACTTCTTCGTCACAGACTTTCGCATGGAAGTCAAACGCCTTTATTATCAAACCATCGACACTCTATTTTTGTTTGGTGTTCCCAGCAATTATTCGATTTTTTCTCACCATTTAAACCTTCCCTAGACCTCCACGAACATTTCAAGCCCAAGATAAGATAAATCCGTTCAGCCATTCTCGAGTTTTAGCGAGACTAACGAACAGCAATTGATTTTTATATATATATAGATAGATGATTATTATTCATAATATATTTTAATGATTTGTATCTGCTGATATTTTTTGTTAGGAACATTATTATTTATTTATTTCTATAGTGTCATGGCCGTAACACGTCATTTTAATTACATAGTACCTAATTTTTAATTATAATAAACATCGTTAAAGTTTTTTTTCTGTATAAAGTCTTCTATATCATAAGTTTATAAGTACTTATTGTTGAAATTTTAACAGTATTAAAAATTTCTTTTTAATCATTTGTTTCTTTTACCATTTTTGTAACTGTCACTTATTCATCGAATATTCTCGATTTTTCTTTAATTACAAAGAATAATTATGAATGTATGAAAGAGAGATAGTTCCTTCTGCTGTGTATGAAAGAGTGGAAACGTGTATGTACCTATCTATATTAATATGATAAAACTGAAGAGTTAGTTTGTTTGGTTTAACCTGCCCATTTAACGAAGAATAAAAGGATGATAACACATTTTGACGATCAAGGCGTAATAGTTAATAAAAATTGTCTTTACACTCAATTGGGACGAAGTTAAATTAATTAATTATTTAGGTAAGTATAGTAAATTATTTGCCTTATCACTACATAATATAAAACAAAGTCGCTTTCTCTGTCCCTGTCCTTATGTCCGTATATATAACTACGCAACGGATTTTGATGCGGTTTGTGTTAATAGATAGAGTGACTCAGTGGGAAGGTTTTATCTCCATATTCCTACGGGAACGGGAACTACGCGGGTGAAACCGCGGGGTGCCGCTAGTCATATACAAAAATGAGATCGTAGTACAAATAAACATACGTATAAAAACAAGGAACACGCAGTTTAAAATGTAAATGAGGAAAATTTTCGACAAAATCTGAATCAAAATCTCCCACGTGTAACCCGGTACCGATAACTATGAGTCAATAACATAACGTAAATAATAAACTATGAGTCCTTTAATAGGTTAAAAAAAAATGAATAACATATCAATGAATATAAGGTAATCAAAGTCGTGTTAGAAAACGAGGGATTACACCGTTTATAACTCAAGAACTGCTGGAGCGATATAAGTGAATTTCGTAAAGTGAAGTGTTTCTTTTTGATTTAATAGTTTATCTAATATATAAAATTCTCGTGTCACAGTTTTCGTTGCTATACTCCTCCGAAACGGCTTGACCGATTCTCATGAAATTTTGTGAGCATATTCAGTAGGTCTGAGAATCGGCCAACATCTATTTTTCATCCCGATATTCCTACGGGAACGGGAACTACGCGTGTGAAACCGCGGGGCGCAGCTAGTAGTTTATAATCTAGAATACCTATAGAATTTTTATTTAAGATTATTCTTAAATTCCAACGAAATTTCTAGAAAGAGAGAAAGCTAATTTATTATAATATTATTTGGTAATTCTAAAGCTTTAATGCACTCTATGTCAATGACTTGAACCCATTCTCCTAGAGGGATTACGTGCAAAACGTATCACACGACAAAATAATATGGAATTCGCATAGATATAACTGCAATGTATTTGTTCAAACCTTTTATTAAAAACGTTTAAATAAATTATCGGGATGTTAGATCCCTCTTAAGGCCTCCAGTTTGTAACGATAGATGGATGTTTATTACTCTTTCACGTCAAAACTACAATACCAATTTAGATTTTTGGTACAAATATTTCAAGGATTTGAACCTAATATTTCTTATAACAATTACTTACGCATAAGGAACTACTTATTCTTCCCGAAATTGTGTGGGAATTGAAAATCACGTGGGGAATACCGCGCAGCACAGTTCTGAATGCTTACGGTCTGTCCCGTTTCGTCATATCAGAGAGCATACAGTTACGTAGCAACAACGCGTATCCCAACTTTTGGCTCATTTGATAAGGTGTAGTTCATCAAACCACTCGTTCCCTTGATTTATTCAATGACGAAAATGTTACTCAAACACATTTTATTGCTATCTTTATTTACGTTAGTATTAACAACTCGAAATCACTATAACGAATCGAAAGTTCCAACTCGAGATCAATGCAACAATACTATATGCATCGGAAAGTGTTGTGAAGAAGGGTTTGGTTTATTCGTAAGAAAGAACATTCATCATATTTATCATCCAAAAATATCGTGTGTGCCTTTTAGTGAAAATATAACTGATTTGTTACTGGAAAAAAACTACGTGTACAACTATGAGAAGAAAGTGAAATATGTGAAATTTTACGATCAATTTACGGTGCTAACTGGCTTTAATTGTGGTGTAAATACTTCTTACGTACGGACGATGTTAGAACATTTACTAAGTGATCCACCAGTTCAAGAGGTAAGTCAATTGCATTAATATAAAAGTACTATTTAATCTATACAAATATAATATATACTAGACCAGACGCGATGGAACCGGGCGGCGTTAGCTCTGATTTAGCTCCGCTCCGTTGTAGCGTGATGTTTTAAGAGTTAGCCTTAGCTTTTCTGGTTATCTAACACTAATAGATTTTATTATTAAACGAAACGTACGTCGTTGTTTATCATTAATATCTTTTTACGGGTTATAGGTACGTGTAAATAACCCGTAAGATATTAATGATAAACTAAAAGATTTTTTCAAATCGGACCAGGAGTTTCTGAGATTAGCGTGTTCAAGCTGTTTGCTTACAACAACTTACAACAATAGGGTAGTTTCCTGGATAAGCAAAATGAAATTCTAATAAAAAAAAATATTTGTCCGTCAGATAGATTTCGAAAAAATATTAGACACGTATTTTTTTGTTTCATTAAATTAATAAAACTGACTTAGTTATAACGCATTAAAGTTTGAGATGGGCTTGTGACGTCAACTGTTGCTTAAAATTGCAGCAATCTGTGACGTTTCACTAGTTTTCGATGCACTGTATCGTCTTAATTATTTGTTTTCATGCACAATAATAAAATACGTGTCCAATGTTTTTTGAAAATCTATAAGACGGTCTAATAAAAAATTTTTAGGCAACTACCCTATTGTACGTAACAAACTCTTTTGTTTACGCACAAATCTCAGGAACTACTTCTCCTATTGACTGACGATCCAAGAGGAAAAACGGTCACTATGTCGGACTGCTAAATAAAGATAACTCAAAGCGGGAATTCGATTCCTGTAGGAGGTAAATTATTGATCCAAAGATAGGTATTTCGATCAGAGTGTCTGCATGAATAAGTGTAAGTACTTATTTCAGAGTTAAAGTAGATAAAATAAGACGATAGATTTATTTTATTTCACCATCTTCAAGTAACGTTCCGAGTCAACTCACATGTGTTGTCTTTGTCACTTGATATAAATAAATAAATAATAAAATAATAAAATTTTTATTGCATCCCAAAGTTTACATTAAACATTTGCAGTGATTCCTCACTAGGCAGAGCCTGTTTTGAGGATATCAATAATATAAAGTAAGATAGAGACAAAACTAACTTTACTTGGTGAGTAATGTTACTTGAAGGCCCTTAATGTATTTATGTTAAGTAACGGTACGTTATTAGTTAGTAGTTAATTAGCTATGTCATCAAATCATGCTACTAACCTTGGTTAGCGGTTGTTATTATTTTAATACTCAATACTCAATACTCAATTTTTATTGCTCACCACAATTACAAGATACAAGGTACAAGTTATTGTGGACCCTGTTAGGGCACACGCAAATAGAATACAATTTAGTTAGAAATTTACAAAGGGTACTAAAGTATAAATAATAAAAAAAAAAAAAAACTTAAATGTTGCACAATAAAATGAATACATAGACAAAATAAAATGTTGAAATTAAATAATTTAAATATGTTTTGAAAGTTATACATTAATATAAAAAACACAAGAAAATCTTCTTGAATTATAAAATAAAAACAAAAATTAGAACTTTTTTCTTTTTTTAAATAAGTAACAAAACATTTAAAATTAAAATCTTAAAAAGAGAAAAAAAGTAAACTTAATGTTTAAAAAATAAAAACATTTAAAAGAATACAATAACAAATAAACATTTAAAAACAATTATCACTATTCAAATCAAATTATAAGGCATCTAGATAAAAAATAATAATAATAAGAAAGTAAGTATAAACCTATATAATTTATCAATTATATTATGAAACCTCTTTACAAGTAAGTATATCAAAAACAAAAATATCTTTAACTTAAAAAAAAAAAAAAAACAAAAAAAAAAAACAAAAAAAAAAACTTTGTGACACAGTCGGTATACTAACATAGTTTTAGCTCTATATTTAACATCAATTATATTATGAAAACTCTTTACAAGTAAGTATATCAAAAACAAAAATATCTTAAACTTTTAAAGAAAACAAAATAACAATACAATCAAATAATAACTTTGTGACACAGTAGGTATACTAACATAGTTTTAGCTCTATATTTAACATCAATTATATTATGAAAACTCTTTACAAGTAAGTATATCAAAAACAAAAATATCTTAAACTTTTAAAGAAAACAAAATAATAATACAATCAAATAATAACTTTGTGACACAGTAGGTATACTAACATAGTTTTAGCTCTATATTTAACATCAATTATATTATGAAAACTCTTTACAAGTAAGTATATCAAAAACAAAAATATCTTAAACTTTTAAAGAAAACAAAATAATAATACAATCAAATAATAACTTTGTGACACAGTAGGTATACTAACATAGTTTTAGCTCTATATTTAACATCAATTATATTATGAAAACTCTTTACAAGTAAGTATATCAAAAACAAAAATATCTTAAACTTTTAAAGAAAACAAAATAATAATACAATCAAATAATAACTTTGTGACACAGTAGGTATACTAACATAGTTTTAGCTCTATATTTAACATCAATTATATTATGAAAACTCTTTACAAGTAAGTATATCAAAAACAAAAATATCTTAAACTTTTAAAGAAAACAAAATAACAATACAATCAAATAATAACTTTGTGACACAGTAGGTATACTAACATAGTTTTAGCTCTATATTTAACATCAATTATATTATGAAAACTCTTTACAAGTAAGTATATCAAAAATAAAAATATCTTAAACTTTTAAAGAAAACAAAATAATAATACAATCAAATATAACTTTGTGACACAGTAGGTATACTAACATAGTTTTAGCTCTATATTTAACATCAATTATATTATGAAAACTCTTTACAAGTAAGTATATCAAAAACAAAAATATCTTAAACTTTTAAAGAAAACAAAATAATAATACAATCAAATAATAACTTTGTGACACAGTAGGTATACTAACATAGTTTTAGCTCTATATTTAACATCAATTATATTATGAAAACTCTTTACAAGTAAGTATATCAAAAACAAAAATATCTTAAACTTTTAAAGAAAACAAAATAATAATACAATCAAATAATAACTTTGTGACACAGTAGGTATACTAACATAGTTTTAGCTCTATATTTAACATCAATTATATTATGAAAACTCTTTACAAGTAAGTATATCAAAAACAAAAATATCTTAAACTTTTAAAGAAAACAAAATAATAATACAATCAAATAATAACTTTGTGACACAGTAGGTATACTAACATAGTTTTAGCTCTATATTTAACATCAATTATATTATGAAAACTCTTTACAAGTAAGTATATCAAAAACAAAAATATCTTAAACTTTTAAAGAAAACAAAATAATAATACAATCAAATAATAACTTTGTGACACAGTAGGTATACTAACATAGTTTTAGCTCTATATTTAACAGGAAGTAAAATATTTAAATATTATGATTGTAGTTACTGGTTGAATATTTTAAATTTTTATCACTCAAATACTCATTTATACTATAACTAGCTTCTGCCCCGCGACTTCGTACGCGAAGAATAGTTATTTTGGGCTAACGCTAAATATCGATGTAATAAAATAACTTTAATCAAAATTAAACAATAAACACGCCTATATTATTCGTTATCACTACATATGTAGTATAAAACAAAGTCGCTTTCTCTGTTCCTATGTATGCTTAGATCTTTAAATATACGCAACGGATTTGATGCGGTTTCTAGATAGAGTGATTCAGTAGGAAGGTTTTTAGTATAATTTTATCCCCATATTCCTATGGGAACGGGAACTACGCAAGTGAAACTGCGAGGCGCCTCTAGTGACATATAAATTAGGTAAACTTTCATATTTTATGTGCACTACATAATTAAAATACCCCTATTAGATATGATTCAGGATAGACCCTAGCCCCTCCTTGGGTAGCTGATACTGATCCCCTAATATCAATTCCACGCCACTACCTCTTCCACCCCACTCCCCTTCCACACTAATACATCTTCCACACCGCTCCCACTTCCACATCACTCATCATTACTTATTTCTGCTCTTGTACCCTCGGTAGGGAGATCAATGAACTGGTAATGATGATTTAAAACACATTGGTACGTGGTGGGGTTCCAACCAGGCACCTTCCGATCGAAAGTCAAATGCCTTAAACCCCTACGCCACCGACGCTCTACATCACACCGTCCTACATCCACACTAATCCCATTTCTACATCTCTACCACTTCAACGCCTATCCCGCATATACACCACTCCACTCCACTTCCACGCCACTACCCCTTCTACCCCACTACCACTTCCATCCCATTTTTTCATCTTTTCTTCGGAAGAGTCGGCGTTTCATAACACAATACATATTCAGTAGAACGCCGATTATCTGAATTAATTGGGACCGGGGTCCATTCAGATAATCGAAAATTCGGATTATCGCACATAGACTGCACATAGCTGGACTCGCGCACGAAGGGTTCCGTACCAAAAAGGACAAAAAAACACGTTTGTTTTATTGAGAAGCCCCGCTTAAATATTTATTTTATTTTATTTATTTTTTCCTATAGCGGCAATAGAATAGAAATACATTATCTGTGAAAATTTCAAGTGTAGCTTTAGCTATCACCGTTCTTAACCTTGAATATGCATCATTCTCTCATAGCATACGTCCAATGTCCATGGTTCTTGAGATAGTCTGATGACAGACGGACGGTCGGACAGCGAAGTCTCAGTAATATGGTTCCGTTTTTACCCTTTGGGAACGGAATTCTAAAAACGATGTCACACGTAGAATAAACAATTTTAAGTTTAACAAACACAGTTCTACAATATCTATAGCTCACTTAAACATCTCGATTCAAAGTAAGTTATTTTATTTATTTATATTTAAGTTGCAATCCCAGCGGGCCTTAACGAAAATCCCTACTAATATAATAAATGCGAAAGTAACTCTGTCTGTTTGTCTGTCTGTTACCTTTTCAAGGCTAAACTACTGAAATAATTGACTTGAAATTTGGTACAGGGGTAGATTATGGTCCGGGAAAGAACATAGGCTACGTTTTATCCCTAAATTCCCACGGGATCGGGAACTACGCGGGTGAAACCGCGGGGCACAGCTAGTACAAAATATATTAAATCACAACAATTAATGGATGTACATTATATAGTAACTTAGGACCGATTCGGATAATTGGCGATTCGGTTAATCGGCGTTCTACTATATTAGAAAGTGTTTTAGATTCTGCGAAAAATTCTGGATTGTAATTAAGCGAATCTATGTATCTATAATAAGTGGGTGATTTAGTTATAAAAAAACCCTGCTCGACTTAAATAATTTCATATCATAAAGCTAAAATCGATAAATCGCACATGAATAATAATTTTCGTATAGTAATATTTTAGATCGAAAATGTCTGAAGATATGATAAGCAGAAATCAAATTATGAGTAAAATATCTAATTAGGGCGAGCAAAGCGAAGCCCTTGTAACGCAACAATTTGGTGGTACATTTTATGAAAAAACTACTTCACCTACAGATTTGATATTTGAAATAGTTATTTAATTTAATGTCTAGATTTATAATGTGGGGTGAAGAATATTGATAAATATCTATTAATAAGTAAAAATACGGAGAATTTTTATTTAAGTACCTATAGTTTTGATACGCTGCTGCCTCATTTTCCGTCAATTTATTTTAGTCCGCCATTTTGTCATTCAGCTGTCAAATTACAAATTGAAACACATGTCAAAGGAGTATTGATATCAATTTCGACTCAAATCAACCCCAAAATAACTTTTTACCCCTCTTTAATCATGTTAGGTGATGATTTTAAGAAAAATGAGTATCACATATTTAATTAATCTTTTTGAAGAACATTTATGCCAAGTTTGAACTTAATCAGACCGAGGAATCACGTTGTCCCATACAAACTTTGCAACCCCTTTTCACCCCTTTAGAGGAGGAATTTTCAAAAATCCCTTCTTATCGGACGCTTATGTAATACAAATAACATACCCTCCAAGTTTCAGGTCTCTACGATCAGCGGTTTAGGCTGTGCGTTGATCCATCAGTCATTCAGGACAAAGCCTTTTATATAATGATATAGATAACATTTATGGATCAGTAACATTTTTAGTGCTTTTACATATTTATTGTCATTTGGTTCATTTCTAATATTTTCTGGTAGTTTATTATAAATTTTTATGGACATAATAAGGGGACTTGAGGAGTGTATAGTTAAGTTTGAATTAGGTAGTGCAAGTTTGTTTTTATGTCTGAGAATGTAGTTAGTTTGTAAATCTTCTCGCTTAGTGTAAAATTCTATATGTTTTCTTACAAATTTACAAATTTCAAGAATGTAAATGCTAGGTAATGTGAGGATTTTATGTGTTTGAAAGTAAGGTTTGCAACTGTCTGTTTGATTAATATTAACCAAAATTCTAATAAGTTTTTTCTGTGACACGAACAGGTCTGGTGCGTCGGTACTATTTCCCCATAAAATTACACCATAATTAAGCCAAGAATAAGCATAGGCATAATATACAGATAGGGCTGTTTGGAAGTCTGTAGTTTTTTTAACCTCTCTAAGTGCATAGGAAAATCCTGACAATTTTGATCTTAATTTTTTAATATGTGTTTTCCAATTAACATGCCCATCTATGTTTAATCCAAGTAAAGAAAATTCTTTAACAACTTCAAGTTTAATATTGTTAAAACTAAAATCTATATGTAGAGGTTGTTTCTGGTATGGATGAAAAGTTAATATTTTAGTTTTGGAATAATTTATTTCCAAATTATGTTGTTTAGTCCAAAGTGCTACTTTATTAAATATTTTGAGAAGATTTTCATTAATGTTAACATTATTTTGACAAGATGTGAGTATGGATATATCATCTGCAAATAATATACATGATTCATTTAGAGATTTAGGAAGGTCATTAATATAAATAATAAATAGAAGACACCCTAATACACTACCTTGTGGTATTGATGCATTTGTTATTTTAATATCAGATCTCACGTTTTGAATTTCATTATTTTGGTAATTAAAATATTCAATTTCTACAGCCTGCTGTCTATTTGATAGGTAGGAGGTGAACCACTTTAGCGCTATTCCTCTAATACCTATTCCAAAAAGTTTATTTAATAATATTTTATTTGATACTTTGTCATAAGCTTTTTTCATATCTAATAATATTCCTACGCCATATTTCTTATTATTTATAATTTCTAGGGCATTTTGTATATATTTATACACAGCTAGAGTAGTAGATCGTTTTTTCCTAAATCCATTTTGAGATTCATCAAATATATGAAATTTTTCACAAAAATTATAAATTCTGTTACACATAACCTTTTCAAATATTTTGGATACTGTTGGTAGAAGGGCAATGGGTCGGTAGTTATTTGGATCAGTTTTAGAGTCTTTCTTGTGTATAGGCTTTATGATTGCATATTTAAGTAGATCAGGGAAGGTACCTTCTTTAAACGATTTATTAATTAGGTAACAAAGGGGTTCGGCTAATAGATCCACGCATTGTTTTATTAAAATAGATGGTAATTCATCGACACCAAAGCTGTTTTTATTCTTAAGTCCAATAATAAGTTTTTTTACTTCATTTATGTCGGTCGGTCTAAGGTAGAGAGAGTTAGTTGTTGGATGGATAACAGGGGGGCCTAGCTGGTCTGAATTAAAAATGCCTGACTCTCCAATGGATGTGAAGAAATTGTTAAATGTATTAGAAATTTGTTTAGCCTCTGTGATAGTTTCATTGTCTACTTTAAGTTCCATGTTATGTTTTAGCTTAATCTTTTTTTTGTTTGTACGTTCATTTACTATACTCCACATTGTTTTGACTTTGTTTGTAGATTTATTCATTTTGTTTATATATTGTAGTTTTTTAGATAATGTTACTAGTTTCTTTAATATTTTTTCATAGCTTTTATAATATTTAGTCAATATATTACTTTTTGAATGTATTGTAAGTATTTTTAGTAGTCTTTTATTTTGGCAAGATTTTTTTAAGCCAGCTGATAGCCAGTGTTTTTTAAAGTTAGTTTTAAGTTTAATCTTTGTTTTTGGTATACTTTCTTCTAAAATATTTATTAAAATATCATTAAATGTTTTGTAATTATTATTAAGATTATCAACATCATTTAAGCTATCATGCCAGTTAACTTTTTCTAATAGTAGTTTAAACCTATTAATATTATTTGTGTTAAATATCCTTTTTTCAAGGTACCAGGGACATTTGTTGCTTGTTACTGATTGTGGAATGTTAAAGTTAATGACAGTTCCTAGATGATCGGAGAAGCCGTAGTCAGTTACAGTCGTCTGTATGTTAAGTAAATCGGAATTGGTGAATATTAGGTCTAAGCATGTTGATGAAGTTTGTGTAATATGTGTTGGTGTTTTAATGTGATTAAGTAGTTTATGTTGGGACATTAGATCTAAAAATGTTTTTGTTTTGCTGTTAGTTTTAAGAATGTCTATATTAAAATCTCCACCTAATATTATGTGTAATTTGAAGTATTTGGTACATAAGAGTTTTAATATTATCTCTAATTGTTTATAAAATACATCTTCATTTTTCTTATTCCAATACAATGTAACTAATAATATATTATGTTTTGGTAGTTCAGTGGCGCAAATTTCTAGTACATATTCTATGGATAAGTTTTCAATTTCAGGTCTTGTCTTTATTTCTATATTTTCTTGCAATAAAATGCATACACCACCACCACCTCTATTATTTCGGCAATATGATGCAGCGATTTTGTATCCAGTAAAATTAATCAATTTGATTTTATCTTTAGACAGCCATGATTCCGATACACATATTGCTTGATAAGACGGATATTGAATGAGAAAAGCTTCTAGTATGTGTTGCTTGTTGTATAAACTTTGGAAGTTTTGAAATAATATTTTAAATTGTTGATCTTGGTTTTTGTTCACGAAATGTTTGGTTGGTGTTAAAACTTTTGTTACAAAAGTTATTATTGCTTATAACTTGACTATGATTAAGGCTAGGGTTCTCTTGACTATTTTCTTCGGTACTCGTCACATCTTTATTTTCAATTAATATTTTCCCATCTATGAAGAGTTCATTATTTCTCATAACAGCATGTAAGCCAATTTTTCGTGCTTTGAACATTTCTTCCCGCAGGACTTTCCTCTTATTTAAAGCTGTTTCATCGAGGAGATCTGACACATGCATTCTTGTTCGTGAAAAGTATCTACTATGTTCCAGTATATGTTTAACCATTTGTTTACTTAATAATTCAATAACCAAAGGACGATTATTGTGTTTGTATTTATTACTAGCTGTGCCCGCGACTTCGTTCGCGTTCTGGCAACAATGATCCTATTAGGTGATACTTGGCCTTGAATTTAAAATGTAGGCATAAACGGGCCTTCGGGTATTTGTTGAGCCCCAAAAGAAGTCATTTGAAATGCACTGTTAAAAGCGCGAATATTATCTAAAAATGATTAGAAACTGTATATTCTCCTAATAGTAATGATTTGAAAGGTTCCGGTGGATCTTCAAATAGGGATAAGTTCACTTCTCCACCAGAACAACAAAATCCAGCAGACTCATTTCTCCATTTCAAGGCAAAGTGTTTCTATAATTCTTATTCGTAATTTAAGTCCTAAACTGTGCAATGGTTCTCGATTAAAGGTCATAAATCTACAACGTAACATAATTGAAGCAGAAATTTTAACCGGTTGTGGTGTCGAAGAAACCGTCTTGATACCAAGAATACCACTCATCCCTAACAATTTTCCATTCCAATTCAAGCGCACCCAATTCCCAGTCGTGGCGTGTTTTGCTATGACGATAAATAAATCCCTGGGTCAGACACTAAAGGCCGCTGGTGTCAACCTAAGGTCTAATTGTTTTTAGCATGGCCAACTACACACATCAAAAGTGTCTAGGGATCAACATATATTTTTGCAATAACTTTTCTCCTGATTGATATTAATTAAAATTTTCTTTAAGGATTCATCAAATAAAGTGTTTTCGTTTGTCACAGTAACGATAAACCAAGTCACCTTTGCATTAATAAAGAAATTTGCCATTTTCCTAATAAAGGGATTTTTGACATTTGAACCACTAACATTAAAGTTCGAAAAAAAGACTGAAATAACAGTTTTCTTTAAAATTTTATTGGGTAACTTAAACAATTAATAATCCGTGTTTCTACCGCGAACACTAACAACACAAGAACATCGGTTTGGCATACTCAAAATGAGTTCATCCAAATCACGCTGTGGAATGGCCGCCCATGTTCGTTGCAACAACAAAAAAAGGTCTTCTTGCGACTGGATACCCTCCATATTCGGCAGAGCTCTTCTCTGTAGCATATCCCATGCATGCTCAATCGGGTTCAAGTCTGGCGACTGAGCAGGCCAGGGCAGGACATTGATGTTAGCTGCGGCGAGAGTCTGTCTTACAACTCTTGCGGTGTGCGGTCGTGCATTATCATGCATTAACTGAAATAAGGGACCGATTTGCACTTGTAGAGGAACGATGACGTCTGATACAATCGTCTCAGCATAAATTTGAGCGTTGAGGTTGCCTCTGATCCAAATCAACTCAGTTCTTCCGCCGATCCAAATACCCGCCCATACCATGATGGTTCCACCACTATAAGGATGGACTTCCTGGCAGGATTTTAATCGCTGTTGGCGTCCAGGGGTTCTCCAGTGTCGTATACGTCTTGTATCCGGTCTCATACCAAAACGAGACTCATCAGAAAAGCACACGAAACGCCATTGTTCTTCTGCCCAATTTCTGTGTTCAAGAGCCCATTGATATCGAATCCTACGATTGTGCATTGCTATAGGTGGTACCCGTAGCGGTCTTCGGGAATGAAGGTTCACTTCATGCAAGCGGTTTCTGACTGTTTGGTCGCTAATTAAGTTCCCTGAAGAGTGATGAAGCCGCACGGCTAACATCATGGCGGTTATTGTTGGAGCTCTTCGAGTTAAGATTTGAATGTATCGGTCTTGTCTCCGTGTGGTGCAGCGATACCGTCCTCCATGGCGCTCAGCCACGGTACCAGTGCTTCGGTAACGTGTCCAAAGTCGACTGATAACACTCTGACTTGTATTCAGAGCTAAAGCCACAGTACGTTGCCGGGAACCAGCTTCTATCATTCCCACGGCTCTGAGCATTTCTTCCCTGCTTAAATGACGCCGCCGCTCCATAATAACGTTGGTTTTAATCAGTAGTAGGGAAACAGTAGCACTAATAATGTCTTCAATGCGTTGTATGTTTTTATAGGGAAAATATTGACAGCTGATTTTCATCTTTTACTCGAATTTGATTCACAGTTCCTGATTCAAATTATGAAATGCACCAAAAAGGATCCATATAAATTTATAAAATCATAAATTTATTACAAAGCCACATCTCAATCTCAAGAAATCCGCATAAAAATGCTTGATCCCTAGACACTTTTGATGTGTGTATATGTGGCCTGCCCACGGGTCAGTAATTTATTTAAGTATTTATGTTAGCCCCAGAAGGCAAAACCATCAATGTAGTTTATACAGAAATTCTTTGAATATGAGCTATCATATAACGAAGTTTTGTGTACATGATGCAAGCACACAAAGACAGTGAACAATAATTTAAAAGCATTTATTTTTTGTCCTAAAGTATTTATAGATGGATATCACAATTTTTACTTAATTTAACAAAAAGAAGGTTGAATGCACGTATATATTTAAAAGTCCATACTGCCAACCTTTGTGTAAAGAATATCATAAATTTTAGGACCTTTGCACACTGCCTATTTTTCACTCTCACGTAGATACCGTGACGGATTATACTCGATAAAAAAAATTAATGACCAATCTCCATCGTGTTGTTTTACGATTACCTACTTTGACATTAGCAGAATTGCGTAGTTATGGCAGCAGTAGCCAAAAACTATTTTGTTTATTGAATTAATACCTTGACGGTGCTGTAGATACTTTTTTGATGTCTGATGCACCATTTTGAGAACTTTAGTATATTACGATCTAATCTCCTCGGTAGCTCAATTGGATAGAGCAGTGCTACGGTTCAGCATGGATCCGGATTCAAGTTCTAGCTAAGGCGAAAATTTTCAATGCATTTTTCTAAAAGGCTAATAAGTTATTTTAATTAAACTTAAACTATTTAATAAAATATTTATGTTAATAATGTTTTCTTATTGTTTTTTATTATGGGAAAGACACTCTGTTGATGTTTCTTTAACATAGTACGCACGTACACAGCACTTTAATATTATGTCTATACTATTTTTTTTTTACGCCTGAAAATCCGTTATGTGCATATGCCCTTTAAGCGTTCGATATTGAAGTATTCTACATTCTGTCAAATTTGATATCTATGAAATATTATTATACAAAATCCAAAATGTAGTATTTTTGTCAGCAATGTTTTCTCGTCAAAAGGAAGCGAAGTGTTGATAAATATATTTTTTGTTTGAAATCAGAGGACCGAAGAACAACAAAGACTACGATTCCTCCCAAATTTTAAAGAATATCTCAATAACTTGGAACTAACTAAGGTGGTAAGTTGCGCGATATAAACGGATATTACCCAAGCGATGTCGTGGGCGGAGTATTGTTTATTAAATTCAAAACAACAAATTAGATTTTTATTGATAACTTTTCTTCTCGTTATCCAAATGAGATGAAACAAAGCCTATATATTGCGCCAAATTAAGCTTAATCCATATGTGGAAACGCCATGAAAATCCGTTCAGTACTTTCTGAGATTATCGCGAACAGACAGACAGACAGACAGACAGACAGGAAAGAAAGTCGAAAATTGTTTTTTTGTGTTCCTTTGACCTTCTTTTATCCCCCCCTATCAGTTTTAGGTAAATTTATTTAATGTACAGACACGGTGGTTCTACTGTTTTATTATTAGTATAGATATTTGCCCATTCTGTAGGTATCCTCGATGTAGCCGGTTAAGACTGTTGATCTAGCGCGCGACAACTCAAATTTCACTCACACAGACGCGCACGCGTGTCCGCATGCACACTGTCTATGTAGTGACGGCGCGCTCGCTCTGAATACTCCGGCCGAATGGTTTTGATCCATTGGAAATTATAAATTGTGTTAAAGTTATTGACAAAAGTATAAATACGAGTATATTTTTTTTTTACGATTCGTAGTAGGTGTATATGATTAGATATAATTTACGTAATACCTTTCGATTCGATATTCCATTATTCACAACAAGGAATAATGAATAAAACAAATACTTAGTTTTTTTTTAAATAAGACATAATTTTTTTTTTGGTAAGTAACGAAACTTTTTAAAAACAAAGCAACATACGAGTAAAAAAAATCTATAACTTACTTGTGAATAATATATTTTTTGCCATAATGGGGTAAGGTCAACCGGGGCTATTGCGTACCATTTTTCGATTCGATAAGTTAACATCATATTATGAGCTAAATTATGTCATTATGCTCTTTTTGAAACTATAGTCCAACTAGCAGCGCCCCACGGTTTCACCCGCGTAGTTCCCGTTCCCTTGGGAATTTCGGGATAAAAAGTATTCTATATTCTTTCCCGGACCATAAGCTACCCCTGTACCAAATTTCAAGTCAATCGGTTTAGTAGTTTAGCCGTGAAAAGGTAACAGACAGACAGAAAGACAGACAGACAGAGTTACTTTCGCATTTATAATATTAGTTAGGATATTATGGCTTTTTCTGTATAAAATACCAGGGATATTTTTTTTGTCAGAGTTTTAAAAATATATAAAATTCACTGTTTCTTTTTAGTTGTCTTTTTTGACGCATTTACCCCGTTTTGGGGCAAATGCATCTTTCTTGAATAAATACTTTTTTACTAAACTTTTCGTGAGGAAAACAAAGTAGTTTTATTCCGGTCAAATATGTATCGAGGATTGACGGTTAGGCTTGACAAAACTATTTTGAAAAATATTTGACGAATTTAGAACAAATTTGGGAAAAATGGGGCAAATGCGTCTAATTTAGACAGACGCATTAGCCCCGTAGCAGATCCAGAAAAAGGTTGACAACAGTCAACCTTTTACTTGGGTAGCTCGAGCTTACTGTCTCGAAGCGATTTTTCATATAAAGTAAATTTAGTGTCATAAAACAAAGATTTTGATAAACTATATGTAATTTTACATTATCATGTGAAAAAAGAGTGCAAAGCATTATAAAATTTAATCGTCGTCAACGAAAGAAGAGATTGATCACTTTCTCTTCTACTTTTGCTACCTTGTTCTTCTTCAGCCAATTACTATGGCCTTGAATGGTATTTGTAGTATAAAGTTTTGAAAATCATATTTAGTTACTTAAGTGTTTATTAATATCAATCCCATATCGTAACTTATAGTTTATTTATTTAACTGAAATAAAGATACTAACAATGCTATAATATAATAACATATGTTATCGGGACAACGTTTTAGCGCTAAAAGCAGGACTTTCTAAATTATTTCGTTTCCTTTTTTGTTAAAAAAAACCGACTTCAAAAACTAAAAAGTATAAAATAACAAATATTTAATGTAATACCTCTTATGCGATGTAGCGCAATAATAAAATAAAAATGCGACCAACCTAAGCGGCCAAACGTTCGTTAACGGTCGTCTCGAATTATAATTTTGTAGTTTATTTTTCTAATAGTTTTATTTCTTTAAGGCTTGGCACCGACTTCACACTTATCAATAGGTAACATACACACAAAGGTATTAATTAGCATCGCATAAGAGGTGTATTAAATTAAATATTTGTTATTTTATACTTTTCAGTTTTTGAAGTCGTTTTTTTTACTTTTGAGTGTCACAACCTATCTGGTTGTAAAGGTCTCATCGATACAAATTAATCCAGTCCAAACACGAGGTAACTGCTGTTAGCCGTTGAAGAGTTTCTTCGACTATCTTCCAGGTCCATCATCAGATCGACTCCAAACCTTCATTTAATTATAATGCTTTAAGATAATTAACAAAAAACTTAACAAATGCACTAATCACCCTACGATATTCTAAAGTTCCTCTCAATTTCTCTAGAATGCCATCATCAGATCCTGGTTTCCTTGACATGGGACCAAATGGCAAGTCCACTCTTTTGAATAAAAAAAGAATTTTAGTAATCGGTACAGAATTGACGGAGAAATGGTTGTACATATTCATAAAAAAAACATACCGGCCGAATTGAGAACCTCCTCCTTTTTGGAAGTCGGTTTAAAATAATGTTGTTTTATTGTTCATTATTTCTAAAACATCATTTGTTTCATCATAAATGTTAATATTTTTTTTTAAATAAATAATTCAAATTATAAAACAAAAATTATTATCGAGTATCAAAACATGTTGATGAGTTATCGCATAAAATTCGTACGCGCCGCAAAGGTCAAACGCTCGGTAGGAGCGATACGTCCTCTCTCTAAAAAGCCTCGCGGCAGACTGATTTGAATTGTTTCGTGCGTCCGATTTTATAGTAGTTTTATGATGATTTTAAAATATTTGTAGAAAAAAAGACAATTTGTTTTAGAGATTTTTTTTTAGTATAATTGTTGTAGAAAATATTCTTTTATTATTTGAGGTAATTTTAATAACGTTTTGAGCATCATTTATCAACGTAAATTACGATTTTCTTGAGTGTGATTTTTACAAATTCTAACTTTATATTTTTGTCGATTTCAATAATAATTATAATAACAATTAAATTTTCCTAAGAGTATTTCCTTAATAAGGATCTGGACTTTAAGTTTGTTTAATTTTTAGTGCTAAATTGGTCGAATTACTAGAATCCGAAGGCATGGAAGTTAATGCTAAAAGTGAAATTCAGAAAACATATGTTCAGTTTTTCTCAGAGTATTTTTTAGATGACAATATTTCCTTTAATTATTACCTAAAAGCATGTTTATAAAATACGCTTTTCATATAATATGACTAGATCAAAAAGTACAAAAACCGTCAATTATCGAGTTACGGGTCTTAAATTAACATTAAGAATATCTCCAAAAACTTGTAAAATTCTATGATGTAAGCTATTTTCAGATTCGTTATGGTACTCTGGTAGGCCATATAGTACAATTTTTTTCGCATTATTATCTTCTTTGACATAGAGTCTGGAAGATAGTTTATTATTAATCCGTTTTAAATCCTCCTTTAAAGCTTCATTTTCTTCGCGTAATTTTTTTATTTGTAAATCTATTTTATTTATATCTGTTACTCTTTTATTATTTAACAGAAAAAGTTCATCTGTCTCTTTTTTAACATCTTTTTGAAGTTTTGTAATCGCTTTGTTTATTTCCAATTGGATAGTGTTCTGAAGTTCTAATATTAGAGATATGTTATTTTCTTTAAGTTTCAATCCTATGATATCACCCAGGTTTTCCAATGTCAATGTAGAGCTCAGGGTATCCATTTTAACGGGGCTCACAGGGAGTGTATCACCAAAAATGCTAGAGTTTTCGTTGCTAGTGAGAGAGTCATTTCGTATTAGTGTTTTCTTTCTGAGAGTGACATTATGGGATGGTGTTTTTAAATCAAAATCATCATTATCCCTTGGACGAATTGGAGTATTTATATTTCCTGTTTTTGGCATTTTACAATAACACAGCTGACATTTCCATTTGTTTCTATGTTCTAAAGTCATTGTATTATAGAATCTTGCACTCGACACGTTAGCGCACTCTAGGTCATATTTTTTGCCACATGAGGAACATTTTAAATACGCTCTTTTTGGCAGAGTTTGCATACAACCCGCACATTTTGTTTCCATTATTGCAATTAATAAAAAAAAATATACACTTGACTGGGATTTGAAGTAGCAATCGTACGCTCGACGGCCGAACACTATAGGTACGCAAGCACCAAACACCTTTTAAGTATTGTTTGCTTAGCTTAGACGGTTGTTGGAATTCAAATTTTGTAAACAAACAACACTGAACAGTTTCTTGAGCTTTTATCAGTTTTTTGTAAATAATATTTGTTTACTTTAGTTTTATAAGTCGTTTAATCACTTATTCACTCGATTTATTATATTTTTGATTCATTGCACTGTTATATTTTTCACTTACAGTTTTGGTTAAGAAGTACTTATATTAGGAATAATAGTTTATTTACGAGGTTGCCAACACTGTATGAGATCAATTAACACTTAACTAATATTTTTATCACATATTCAGGAAGAATTAATGTAAATATCTATTTTTACTAGGGTTCAGAACCGGGAAATCCCGGAACCGAAAATCCCGGGATTTCCCGGTTCTTTAATAGTAGTCTAAGAACCGGTTCTCAATGAATAAGAACCGGGATTTTCGGGAAATAACGAATCATGTTAACTGTATAATCATTTGTTTGATTTTAATCTTCTATTAACAGCATTTATTCTTTTTATACAAAATATTCAAGCTAAAACTATATTACCATTAAAATGTTGTATCTGTAGGTACGTGGTAGATCATTATTCCATCATAAGACAAAATGTGGTACTTAAAAAGCTTACGAACACCTTCTCACAATTGCAACTACTAGCGTAGAGCCAGAAAAAAAATCTCCTCAGCTGGCCTTTTTTGTAACAGAATTAGATCTCGATTAGGTGATGCAACTATAAATGCATTGATCTTTTTGAAGACACGTTACCAAGAGAACAAGAAAGTTTAATTATAAGGTCTTATGTGTACAACTTTATCAAAAGTGAATTTATAACTATATTTTAATCATCAATAGCCTGTTTACGTCCACTACTGGACTTAGGCCTCTCCCAACTTGCGTCAGCGGCACGTCGCATCCACTCTCTCCCGGATACCCTGCGCAGATCATCGCTTCATCTAGCCACAGCACGTCCAAACCTACTTTTGCCGAGTCGCGGTGTCCACTCGAGAACTCGTCTGCTCCAACAACCATCGGTTCTCCTACAGATGTGGCCAGCCCACTGCCACTTCAGAGAGCTAATTCCTTGAGCTATGTCGGTGACTTTAGTTCTCTGTCTGATCACTTCATTGCGAATGCGATATTTCAGAGAAACTCCGAGCATAACCCTCTTCAGAACTCTTTGAGTGAATTTAAATTGGTGGTCCAGCCACGTGAGTGTCCACGTCTCGGCACCGTAGGTCATCATTGGTAGGACGCACTGATTGAAAACTATTGTTTTTAGGCACTGTGAAATATGCGATGAGAAAACAAATTCGAAACCCGGCCTGTTCGAGGAGCTGAAATTCGTCGAGTCTTCTTGATAGACGAATTGAGACAACCCTCGAGAACAGCTTGTAAACATGGCTCAAAAGCGAGATGGGTCTATAGTTCTTCAGCAGGGTTTTATTCCTTTTTTGAAGTAGAGCACCATCACGCTTCTGTTCCATGCTTTTGGAGTTCTCCCGGAGAGATGACAATGTAAAACAGCTTTTGCAGTTTCTGCAGCACTGGCCTGTCTCCTGCTTCAAGAGGCTAAGTCGTGATGCTATTTCAATGCGTTAAAGCAATCAATGCTTATCTTGTCATGCCAGAATGCGCAATATGTGTTATTTAATATAAATAATATTTTTAGACTATATTTACCTCCAAAACTAAAGAAAAGAAAAAAATCCCGAAAGTACCGAAAATCCCGGGAAATCCCGGTTCTGATTAGTACTGGTACCGAAAATCCCGGTTCTGATATTTATACCGGTTCTCGATACCCTAATTTTTACTTAATTTAAAACGCGAAGCTACTTTATTTTGACGCCATACGCTCGGGCGCCATCTTTTTGGCTAACAAACTAAAAGATCAACATCGGCAAAGTTCCTTTTATATATATACTAGCTGCGCCCCGCGGTTTCACACGCGTAGTTCCCGTTCCCGAAGGAATTTCGGGATGAAAAATAGATGTTGGCCGATTCTCAGACCTACTGAATATGCTCACAAAATTTCATGAGAATCGGTCAAGCCGTTTCGGAGGAATATGGCAACGAAAACTGTGACACGAGAATTTTATATATTAGATAACATATTGGATAACACCATAAGCGAAAAAATGTCATACCGCCCTTTGGGTTGTAGAGGTCTGTCACTCCACGTAAGTAAAAAACTGATGTTCTTCCGAATTTAGTAAAACTAAAAGGCCTACCCCATTCAGATATGGGGTTACGAATATTGAATGATCAGTGATCAAAATATATATGTATGTACTTACATAAATCTCTAAAATAAGTTGACAACAAAATGAATTAACATCGTCTTTTTGGATATTTTTTCGGGATTCACACATCGTTATACACAATATTATTTTATACTTGAAACAAAAAGAGGTTTTTACTTTTTTTTTATATGCCGCGGATTAAAAAATCTTATGAGCGGTAACGCATTTAGCTAGGTACCTAGTTTAGGTAATCTTATATATAAAATTCTCGTGTCACAATGTTCGTTCCCGTACTCCTCCGAAACGGCTTGGCCGATTCTCATGAAATTTTGTGAGCATATTCAGTAGGTCTGAGAATCGGCCAACATCTATTTTTCATCCTGAAATTCCCACGGGAACGGGAACTACGCGAGTGAAACCGCGGGGCACAGCTAGTATTTCTATAATATTATACTTACATACATACAAAGTCGATAAGCCAACACCTTAACGACTGGATTAATAAAGCTTTAGCTACAAAAAAAAAAACATATTACTGCACATCATCAAAAGCCATTAATAGCAAAGTGGTATTTTTGGACGTCAATTAATTAGCTATAACTGCTATAAGTAGGTAATTAATCATTTTTGCGTTCTATGTATATCACATTACTTCAAGTAAAAAACCTATTTTTCTGTACTTAGCGCCAAACTCATTAGGCACTAAAAAATTATTGATTGAACTAATTTGATCAGTGGGAAGGTTTTTAGCATAATTTTATCCCCATATTCCTACGGGAACGGGAACTACGCGGGTGAAACCGCGGGGCGCCGCTAGTGCTTTATAAGTACTTAGATTCTGCTTAATTAGGTATTCATTAAGTAAGTATATTAAATGGAAAATCGGTAAGTAAATTTTAAATTAAACTTACTGAAACTTACTTAAAGCTTTTAAAACTGAATTACAACGAAGGAAGATGTCTTCGCCCAGAATTGTGAGATAACCATAATCATAACGAAACTGTGTGGTCATGGTTTTATTACAACAACTATATGTAGGTATTCAACAACAGATTCAGAACTTTTACATATATGTACTTACTATATTAGGTAAACTTGTACTAATAACTACTCGAAATCAACTAATGGTTTCCGATAAGCTACCAAAAGTTCTGATAACAAAGTTAAAACTGTGTACGTTCATTATCAATTGATTGGCAACAGATAACCAACAAATAGATCGGATTCATATACTCCTTAATATATACGAAGAGCAAAGCTCTAATAAGTTTGCTATAATAACTTTACCAGGCGCAAATTTTTCAGCACGTCCTTTGTTAAACAGAAGAACAAAATAGAATAACAGAATATAGCGGATTAATTTATCATTTGAATTTAATTAGTTGGTTGAGTTTTTAAACATCTGATACGTTTTAATTAGGGTATCGAGAACCGGTAAAAATTTCAGAACCGGGATTTTCGGTACCAGTACTAATCAGAACCGGGATTTCCCGGGATTTTCGGTACTTTCGGGATTTTTTTCTTCTCTTTAGTTTGGGAGGTAAATATAGTCTAAAATGTTATTTATGGTACAAGCGAGGTAAGTTGGTGATTACTTCTGAGGCGCTATTGAGGCCCGAGCCGCCAGGCGAGGGTCTGAAGATAGCCGAGAATAGTAATCATCAATACTCGCGTGTACCATACAACGTTTTTCAACACATTTGCGAAGAAATTATCATTTTTCGCTAATAAATAAACAGTTTTTCTATTCGCGCGCATCCAACACAACAATGGTGATCGCCAAAGACTAAAAGAATATGCTTATTAAAAAAAAAAACGATTGAATGAATGAATGGAATCGACCATAGACCTACCAAAAGTAAGGCAACGTAGTTGAAGTTTGTTTTTAAAATGTATGGACACCATTTTTTTGGTGTCGAAACTTTTTTGAAAACAAAGTAATTTAAAAAAACGATCTATAACTCACTAGTGAATAAAACGTGTCATTATTCAACTGTTTTTGCACAAATAAGAGCCCTTTATGAGCAAGTGTGTTGAAAATATTATTTATATTAAATAACACATATTGCGCATTCTGGCATGACAAGATAAGCATTGATTGCTTTAACGCATTAAAATAGCATCACGACTGAGCCTCTTAAAGCAGGAGGCAGGCCAGTGCTGCGGAAACTGCAAAAGCTGTTTTACGATGTCATCCACTCCGGGAGAACTACAAAAGCATGGAACAGAAGTGTGATGGTGCTCTACTTCAAAAAAAGGGATAAAACCCTGCTGAAGAACTATAGACCCATCTCGCTTTTGAACCATGTTTACAAGTTGTTCTCGAGGGTTGTCTCAATTCGTCTATCAAGAAGACTCGACGAATTTCAGCCCGTCGAACAGGCCAGGTTTCGAAGCGGTTATGTACCGCGGTAAGGTACCCCTCTCGAGATAGCACATAATACAACTACGTCTAGAATCTAGAATCTCAGATCATCGCTCCACCTAGAGTCTAGATGGAGCGATGATCTGCGCAGGGTAGCCGGGAGAGAGTGGATGCGACGTGCCACCGACAGGGCACATTGGCGCAAGTTGGGAGAGGCCTAAGTCCAGTAGTGGACGTAAACAGGCTGTTGATGATCAAAATACAGTTATAAATTCACTTATGATAAAGTTATACACATAAAACATCAACGTATATGGTAGGCCGATTCTCCTAAATAGTATCTCCATTTTGGTCCTTATAATTAAACTTTCTTGTTCTCTTGGTAATGTGTCTTCAAAAAGGTCATTGCATCTAAAGTTGCATCACCTAATCGAGATCTAATTTTGTTACAAAAAAGACCAGCTGAGGAGAAAATTATTTCTGGCTCCACGCTAGTAGTTGGAATTGTGAGGTGTTCGTAAGCTTTTTAAGTACCACATTTTGTCTTATGATGGAATAATGATCTACCACGTACCTACAGATACAACATTTTAATGACAATATGGTTTTAGCTTGAATATTTTGTATAAAAAGAATAAATGCTGTTAATAGAAGATTAAAATCAAACAAATGGTTATATATTTAACATGATTTGTTATTTCCCGAAAATACCGAAAATCCCGGTTCCTACTCATTGAGAACCGGTTCTTGGACTACTATTAAAGAACCGGGAAATCCCGGGATTTTCGGTTCCGGGATTTCCCGGTTCTGAACCCTAGTTTTAATGTACCAAGAGTCTAGCTAGGATAAGGCACAGTATAATTAATAAGCTAAGCGTTAATAGCAATACAATAAGTAAATTAAGTAGGTATATTTCAGTAACATTTCTCAATTATAAATACCATACATAAAATTTTATGTAACATTAGGTAATTGCTTAAATATCAACTCAGGTTATTTAGGATTCATGTCAAGTATAATTTGTGACCTTGGCTACAAAAATTGTACTTAGTACCTATTACTGTCGTTAGGTTTTCCTCAAATACTAAATATTAGGTATTTCGTGTTGCTAAAATAACTTGCAGTGAGACAGTGAGACCTTCAGATTGCAATTAATAATTGATGATGCAATAATAAATTGTAGCTGAAAAATATTAACTCTGTATTAATAATTTCTATAATAATAATAATGAGTAAACATGATTTTACAATCTCAGAAAAGCATGCAAAGTCTAAGTAATCGCTTCAATATAATTTCCATAGAAGTGTTTACTCATAGGCACATAGATAAGAATCAATAGGGTAGCCGCGTGAGTGAGCCTACAATTTAATTATTTAGAACTAGCTGTGCCCCGCGGTTTCACCCGCGTAGTTCCCGATCCCGTGGGAATTTCGGGATAAAACATAGCCTATGTTCTTTCCCGGATCATAAGCTACCCCTGTACAAAATTTCAAGTCAATCGGTTCAGTAGTTTAGCCGTGAAAAGGTAACAGACAGACAGACAGACAGACAGACAGAGTTACTTTCGCATTTATAATATTAGTTAGGATGTGTTTACGCCCACACTTTACTCGGTAATGTAAACGGTGACTTACGGGAATTTAAGCCAGACTTATATATCAACAGTACACATTAATTTAGGCACGCTAAATTTTAAACAGCTGCCTTATTTGCGTTGCATTTTTAGTCTGGTTTAGCACTAAACCAGGTTTTACAATCAATTTTGAATACTGTCAAAGTGACAGATTTGACTGACAAGGCGTCAAATGATTACCAGGTTTTGTTAAACTTAAAATGTAACGCAAATAAGACAGCAGGAGTGTTGTGCTGTTTCGCCCCTTGTGGATGGATATTTGTTACGTAAAAACTACAAAAGATTTAGATGAAATTTAATTACAGATGTTCCTTATTACCAGAAGAGCTAGTTATATATTTAATTGTAAACCCTTAAAAATAATTATAATTGAAAATTATTGTATCTTATACCTATTGATTATGTGGGAACAGACTTTCTTTTATAAGTACTAACTAATTAAAGATTTCAGATTCATAAACTTTATTCAAAATTATAATTTTCATTCATTAATCAATCTAATAATTCGTACTAATGAATGGTTCGAATGCCTATCTGTTTATCTCGCAGCTGCAGCTTGTAAAGATAGAAATAAATAATCAGACATAATTGTCAAAAGATTGACTTCATCAAAGTAAATATTTGGTTCAGAAGAGTTTTTAGAACTTTAGGCAAACTGCCAAAAAAAACTGTGACAAAATCTTTTACACGGAAATCTGTAGGGCGAAGTTTGTTCACGATGGTACGTAGATGATATCTAATAATGAAAAGGTTGTTGTTTTCAACTAACAAGCAATTTCCTATTTACTTTCATAAACATAGTTCGAATTTGATATCACAAACACTCATAGACAAACGTGACGATTAAGACTATTCCTTCTCACTGTACTTATATCATCAGTGGGATATAGCACAAGACAAAAAAATAGTTATTTATGGTACAAGCGAGGTAAGTTGGTGATTACTCCCGAGGCGCTATTGAGGCCCGAGCCGTCAGGCGAGGGTCTGAAGATAGCCGAGGATAGTAATCATCAATACTCGCGTGTACCATACAACGTTTTTCAACACACTTGCGAAGAAATTATCATTTTTCGCTAATAAATAAATAGTTTTTCTATTCGCGCGCATCCAACACAACAATGGTGATCGGCCAAAGACTAAAAAAATATACTAATTAAAAAAAAATCGAATGAGTGAATGAATGGAATCGACCATAGACCTACCGAAAGTAAGGCAACATAGTTGAAGTTTGTTTTTAAAATGTATGGACACAATTTTTTTGGTATTGAAACTTTTTTAAAAACAAAGCAATTTAAAAAAACAATCTATAACTCACTAGTGAATCAAGCGTGTCATTATTCAACTGTTTTTGCACAAATAAGAACCCCTTTATGAGCAAGTGTGTTGAAAAAAAAGATTTCCTCAAATTGCTCATGCGGCGCACCACAAACAATATCACATCTTTTGGAGTGACCATCGTGTCCCAATAGCTGTACTCTGGATGACCTCCTGTCATGCCAACCTAACGCCATCGAGGTGGCTCATTGGTGCTCTAATATCTAAAATTAATTGTTAAAAAAGTCTTGTCATTCGATACGAAGAAGAAGAAGAAGCACATGTCTTTGCCTTGCTGTGAGTTTTACAGGGAATCTATATTTTACTTTAAAATTTAAATAAAATACAAGACAATTATGGTTAATAAGGTCATGAGTTGTCAAATAATTCCCAATAGACATGTCACATGTATTGACCTAATTTTAAATAAGTAGGTTTCGGCGATAATTTGATAAAAGTAATGTAGAATTAGTTCATACACTAGCAGCGTTCCTCTGTTTTACGTGCGTATATCCTAATAATGTGGGAATTTTGGGATACAAAATAGGTCCCCAAAGTAACCTATGGTTATGGCTATCCTAACCTCCATAACTCTCTATATAAATACCATATAGACTAACAATTTCTATCTTTTGATCTAACCTAACCATTGATAACATTTTGCATACATTGAACGACGGAACCCTTGACAACAAACAATTACTTAGAATTTTGTATATAAAACACAATTTTCATTAGATAAATGAATCCGATTTCGTTCAGCGCGACTGTAGAGCTATATACACATGTCATGTATAACAATATAGGTATTTATTAACAGACCGGATCCCACCATTCACAATAAAACGCTCGCGGCCGTATCACGCGTGAATTAAAAATAAAAACTTAATATTATTAGCCATGCTTTTTATAATGTTCGTAGTTTTAGCAACAGTGAGCGCTGAACTTTGTGACCCAGAGAACAGTGTCGATATTAGCAACGGATTAAACGTTGAAGACGGTGTGATTTTTGAAGAAACAAAATACGGTCCGGGCAGTATTTACTATAGAAATGTTAGCGGTGATGTTAGGACTTTCGGGTGCAAGTGTAAAACGGGAAAATGCTTCAGAAAGTGTTGTCCAATCGGTACAGTTCTCAATGTGTCGAGTAAAAACTGTGAAGAAGATATTGAGAGAGATATCATTCAAAATAAAGGACTTGATTTGTACTACATAGATGGTTTCAAAGAAAATGTAGGTTTGTTGTCAATGCATTTGAAGATATTGGTTGGGAAACCTTGTGCTCTTGTGTATTTGGAAGATTCGAATTGGTATCTGCAACATGTAAGTTGTTTTTCTTCTTTATTTAAATAGGTAATTACCGGTGTTGACATTCTTCTCCTTTGCGTGTCAACTACTTAACTATTATCATTGAGAATCATTATCATGTAGACATCGTAATGAAACATATTATTATGTTTTGTTTATGTTATGACATGAGTTTTGTTGTCTTTTTGACTCTGAGAAAATGGATTAAACAGCATAATCCCTGAATCCCAGAAGGATGAAGACTATGGGTGGTTTCGAAGGGCAAAAAGCAAGCCAAGCGATCTCAAGCTCCACGTCAAAAATGCGAGGTCTACCCACCGCAATACCCAACATACTCGTATGTATTTGGGCGTTAGATTTTGAAATTGAGCAATGATTTTAATATCCAAAATAGGTACAGTCTTATTCATGTTCTAGAGAAATGTTCTTGGGCATAAGCCCTCGATCAATCAAGTCGTCAGTCAGATCATGAACAAAGTCTTGTATAATTATGATAACAGAAGTTTTCAGATACAATTCTGATGAATTGAAAGAATATTAGTTTCGCCAAACTTGGTCAGACTTTTACTAGTTGTAGCCTACACTTATTTATTACTTAAATCATTTGATTGATAGAGAAAACGCATTGCTTATGAAAATGGCCGCTATTATTGAAATCATAAATCTAGTTTTATAACGTTTTTATGAAAATGGTAAGTATGTCGGTTTTCTTATATGGTATAATCACAGTATAATAATGAGTACTAGCGTAGTATAATGGTAGAATTTCCTTGGTGTTTTAGGAATAAATTGTTTATAATTTTTATGGGTTTAGTTACTGCCATCACAAGTCATATTGTTACTTATATTAGTAAAGTAGTACTTATAGATACCCACGGAGCATTATCGTGCTCCGTGTAGATACCCCTTATATATTTTCTGCTGATAAAAAAAAATACCTTTAATAATGAGAAACATTTTTTCAGAAGTAGAGATAAAAGATTCCACTTAAAATTTGTCATTAATTTGGAAATTACATTAATTCATTACAAATCATCTACTTACTTATTTTCTGGTTAACTTATACATAGGTAATTCCAATACAACGTCGTGTTTAACACAAAAAGGTTGCAATTATAGGAAATTAAATGGCGGATAACATTATATAAGGATGATTCAATGGCAACAACAAACTGCGTGTATATCGTGACTATTATATTTCTTTGAATCAATTGAGTTTTTTTTCTTAATACATCAATGTTAGAATGAACACAATCACCTCACACTAATATTATAAAGACGAAAGTTTGTTACTTCTTCACGTCTGGAGCGATTTATATGAAATTTGGTACAGATGTCCCTTATAAACTACCTAGGAATAACACATAGGATACTTTTTATCCCAAAATTGGGACGGGATAAGGTTCCGCGCGGGTGAAACCGCGGGGCACAGCTAGCTTTAAGTATTTAAAATCTTCCCATGAACGATTTTGTTTATACAAAATCGTTCCGCTGTTTGTACGCGTTAATCTTTTAAACTTCGCAAAAGCAATAGACAGAGTGATTGATTTTTATGTAAAACTAGCAGTCCGCCCCGGCTTCGCACGGGTCCAATTTTCCCGTTGATTTTCCAGATTTTTTTACATAAGAACCTTCTCCTGACAATAACAAACACAACAAAAAAAGAATTGGCCAAATTGATCCAGGCGTTGTTGAGTTATGCGCTTACCAACACATTTTGCGATTCATTTTTATATTATAGATAATACATACAAGGCATTTTGTAGATCGTCATGGTGATTAGCAATCTACTTCATCATCATCATCAATCTACTTATTTTAGAAATTCTTATTACTTGAAAACTTTAACTTGTAATATAAACATAGTAAAGTAATCAAGGAAATTATGAAAGTTTATTGTTTAAATTATATTCTGAAGCGAACCCTCATTCTCATTCGTGTAAATTGAGGATGAACTTTACTAGTTTCTTTTATGGCGTTGTTGTCGAGTAGATTAATCGAAATAAAACTTATTTTTTCTTAAGTGAAAATGTTAAAACAACTTTTCAATTTAGGGAACTGTTTGTAATAAAAGCTTGGCTTCACTAAAATAATAACAGTAGAGTATTGCCAGAAGTCAGACATTACGAAAAATAAAACCAATCTATACTAATATTATAAAGCGAAAGAGTTCGTTTGGTTGAACGCGCTAATCTCAGGAACTACTGGGTTAAAACCATTTAAACCATTTATTTCCACATCTAATCCTAACTATCCTAACTAATATTATAAATGCGAAAGTAACTCTGTTTGTCTGTTACCTTTTCACGGCTAAACTACTGAACCGATTGACTTGAAATTTGGTACAGGGGTAGCTTATGGTCCGGGAAAGAACATAAGATATTTATCCCGAAATTCCCACGGGAACGGGAACTACGCGGGTGAAACCGCGGGGCGCTGCTAGTACAAAATAAAACTAATAAAACTCTGCCATGTCATGGACATGTCTCAGCCACTGCTGACTGGTTCAAAAGTCAGTAGTTTTCAACCAGGAGCTTTGCTTTTCAAAAATTCCATAATACCTAGCTTTAGGTATATCGCTACCAGAAATGCATTGTCCCAACGTTATTCTAAAATAAAAAAAAACGTGTGGCACTCGGGGACCGGCTTTACCGCGGCGGTCCCGGACCGCCGCGGTAAAGCTATTGCATAGCAATTTTATCAACTAGGTAATTGTTTTTTTTATTTTTGTATTGCAATCCTAATCTTAGAAATTTTTGTGTGTGTTTTTTTTCGTTACGGAATTTCTGGATTCGGTCCCCGCGCTCAAGGCCCTCGATAGAAGCTATGCAATAGCTTAAAAATGGCGAAAATTTGCATGTCTTTCACGCAAGTCAACTAAACCGATCTTGGTGAATTTAGGTACAGATGTTCCTTACAAGTTTAGAACTTAGTTAGGGGTCAGTTACTATAATGAGATGATGAAGTGAATGATTATATTAACTAGAAATAACACTCAGGATACTTTAATCCCAAAATTCCCACGGGTTTGGGACCTACGCGGGTAACCCCTAATCTATTATAGTTTTATATGTTATTTTGGGATTGTTTTTCACTCCATTTAATATGTTTAGGTTTCGCCAAATCTATCCAAATAAGACGCAGACCCAGAGACCAGAGAGAATCTTGGTCGTGATCCTTATTCTATGCGCAGACCCCTATTTAGAAAGTTTATAAGACAACGGTTGATAACATATGTACGTAGGTAATTCAAATTTCGGTAATTTAGATGTTATGAAAGAACAAATGAAAATATATAGTATGTGGATACATTCAAACCGATCAATATCATAACCACTCTTTTACTTCGGCGTAATCGGATTAAATACAAATTAATTTATTAAAATTGCTAAGAGTATTATGTTCTGCTGTAATATCAACAGGATGAGACGCCAGGAAATTATATTATTTATCATCCAATGTCATGTTTATCAAATCCAACATTACTAAAGGACACGCTATTATTAATACTGAAATTATTGTTAATATTTATAGATAAATCTGTATAATATTATAAAACTCTTCCGTTACTGAGTGATGTACTTACTGACAGACAGACAACGCACAGCCGAAACTACTGGTCGTAGAGAGCTGAAATTTGGCACGTGTGTATGTTGGGGGAGTACACTACCACTAGAGAGAGGATTTTTGGAAATTCTAGGGGGAGAAAAGGGGTGAAATTGAAAAGTACGCGGGTGAAACCGCGGGGCGCTGCTAGTAAACTCATAAAATATTAATTAACAATAAAAATGTAAAAAATATAAACATTTGCGATTCAGACCTTTAAACCTTTATTAACTTGCAATTTTTGCAAGCTGTATTTTTACTCATACTTATTTCAGCACCACAATTATTTTCTTGCTAATTACCTATCCGTATAATTCGTTCTGAGAACAACGAGTCACGTAGCAAAATTTCTCGATTCAGACTGGTCAACTTTTACAGAGTGTTGACCTTGGCCTAATTCGTATAAGATTACATCTGTTTTGCAAGAAAATAATGAGAACGCATCTACATAGTTTTGAAGTAAATTTTCCTTGTAGGAATGTTGATTGCCTGATTTATATTTTAATGTTAATAAATATAAGTATTATTTTCATTAAAATACTAAAACTTTTTATTATAACTACTTAATACGGAACTTAACGTGAAAAAAACTCATTTTTTACCTCTACATACTAAAACTTTGAGCTAAAAACCCTAGATTTTTTATTCGTTTCGAAGTTTTATGTTTAACAATTACTATAAGTACATAATTTGTGAAAAATCTCCATTGAATTCATAACTTTTCACCTTCTTCTTCTTCTTTCGTGTCAATGGCCACAAAAAGGATAAACCTATACTTAACTAAATATTCCCGGACCAAAATCCAGCTACGCCTATACCAGCGCTAGTTGCCTTCATCAGGTCTTCTTGCGTGCAGGTGGAAGGGCACAACGGGCACGACAGTAAGTGGGACATATCCTGCTTTGGAGCACCACAGTCACAATTACTTTTCACTTGTCATCTTACAAGTTAACTGACGATTTGGCTGTTAATCAAGTAATTTATAAGCCACTCCACTAATCTTTTATTAGGTTGCTTACAGGCACATGCCCTAACATTTCACGTAATAAGTGGAAGTCAGGAAGGGTACAAATAATAGTTTCAAAGTAATATATAAAAAACAATTGTTATTTTAACCCCCGAAGAATGCCTTAGAAACCTATTAGTCGAGTTATGCTCGTGTGTATAGAAACAGAATTCTCCCATATAATGAGGTCTACTGATAAATGTTTTGTCCTGACATTTATTGAAACTGTAAGTAACGAACACGACATTGTGTTACAAATATTACTAGCGGCGCCCCACGGTTTCACCCTCGTAATTCCCGTTCCCGTAGGAATATGGGGATATAATTAATGATAATTGATGATTTAAAATGCTAAAAACCTTCCCACTGAATCACTCTATCTATTAAAATAAACCGCATCAAAATCCGTTGCGTAGTTTTAACAATCTAAGCATACATAGGGACAGAGAAAGCGACTTTGTTTTATACTATGTACCTAGTAATTATACGCACAAATATTCACTTGTGTTTGTGAGGCACTTACAAATGGTTATGTTATACTATTAAACATATAGATAAAGTTTAGGAAAAATATGTGAAGGGCGATGCTGGTAAACATAACGTCAACGATTCGTTCGAACTTTGTCAATTTCGCATTCCACTAATTTATCAACGAATGTACGTCTTCTTACCTAAGCACTTCAGACCCTAAACTCGATAATTGACGGTTTTTGTACTTTTTGATCTAGTCATATTATATGAAAAGCGTATTTTATAAACATGCTTTTAGGTAATAATTAAAGGAAATATTGTCATCTAAAAAATACTCAGAGAAAAACAATATTATACAGAAAACTTAAAAAATATATCAAGAAAACTGAACATATGTTTTCTGAATTTCACTTTTAGCATTAACTTCCATGCCTTCGGATTCTAGTAATTCGACCAATTTAGCACTAAAAATTAAACAAACTTAAAGTCCAGATCCTTATTAAGGAAATACTCATAGGAAAATTTAATTGTTATTATAATTATTATTGAAATCGAAAAAAATATAAAGTTAGAATTTGTAAAAATCACACTCAAGAAAATCGTAATTTACGTTGATAAATGATGCTCAAAACGTTATTAAAATTACCTCAAATAATAAAAGAATATTTTCTACAACAATTATACTAAAAAAAAATCTCTAAAACAAATTGTCTTTTTTTCTACAAATATTTTAAAATCATCATAAAACTACTATAAAATCGGACGCACGAAACAATTCAAATCAGTCTGCCGCGAGGCTTTTTAGAGAGAGGACGTATCGCTCCTACCGAGCGTTTGACCTTTGCGGCGCGTACGAATTTTATACGATAACTCATCAACATGTTTTGATACTCGATAATAATTTTTGTTTTATAATTTGAATTATTTATTAAAAAAAAATATTAACATTTATGATAACAAATAATGTTTTAGAATGCAGGCATTTACCCACATTAGTAATGTAGGCATTTACCCACATTAGTAATGTAGGCATTTACCCACATTAGTAATGTAGGCATTTACCCACATTAGTAATGTAGGCATTTACCCACATTAGTAATGTAGGCATTTACCCACATTACTAATGTAGGCATTTATTTGTTTTATTCATTATTCCTTGTTGTGAATAATGGAATATCGAATCGAAAGTTATTACGTAAATTATATCTAATCATATACTACCTACTACGAATCGTAAAAAAAAATATACTCGTATTTTTACTTTTGTCAATAACTTTTACACAATTTATAATTTCCAATGGATCAAAACCATTCGGCCGGAGTATTCAGAGCGAGCGCGCCGTCACTACATAGACAGTGTGCATGCGGACACGCGTGCGCGTCTGTGTGAGTGAAAATTTGAGTTGTCGCGCGCCAGATCAACCCTCTTCAGTCAGACGCTGATGCTAAACAATTTGTAAATATATTTTCCTGAAAAGAAACTTGTTAATTAGGTACCTTTAGTAAAGTAGTAAAAAAATGAAAAACTTGTAATCGTAGACCAATTTATAATAAAATGATTTTTAATTTAAATTTAAATCACGGTTCCCGGCCACCTCATAGATATTATTAACTTATACTTACTTCTATTCAATGCCTCATATACCTAATTAATTACTAAGCCCAATAACAGCTTTTAAAGTAATTTAGTCTCTGGTATCTGTAAAAGCGAAATTAGCTAAGAATCTGGTCAATATCACCTTCTTATATTATTTTTAGGTATAATCCTAAAAAAAACTAAGAGCCAAATCGATCGATTTTAATAGTCCAAACTTACAACGATATGGGGTAGGTCTGTGAATCGCGTCTGTTTTAAAATAAATTTGATATTTTTGTCACGTTATTTCTAGAGCAAAAACTATTTTGTTTAACAATAACTGCAAAATGTTTCGTCTAATTTTATAACACTCATTCTGGTTCATATTGTGACCGTAGCATAAAAATAATAGCGCCTACGTTTTATTAAGCAAACTTATCAGTGGTAGATATACGTCTTGCTATTAAAAAAACGTATGGCGTAAATAATTGTTGTGCATAGAATTTACATGGTATTTTACAAGATACTAAGATAAAACTATCGCTAATGTCTTTGTTTTATTTTATTCTTCTTGAATACTATGTCTGCAATTAGGTATATTTTTTTTACTTTCTTATGTTTAATTGTTGGTGAGTAGATTTCCCCAATTACTTAGATGAGCAGCGTGCAATAACTATTAGACTTTTGAGGGCTGTAACAACCCATAACGTCTGTCCATAACATAATTTCGACAAGTGGGATCGACGACTTAACGCGTCGTACGTCACTTGTATAACGGTCACCCATCACTGATGACGTAGCCAGACGTAACTAACCGTACAGACAGGTCAATATCAAAGGTTACCTAGAACTGGCCGTTGAACTTAAACAAACTCAAACATGTTTACTCTTTGGTGTATGAACGCTATAAACTATTGCCTAAAAATTACGACCTGTCAAGGCTGCACCCATAACTGAACAAACAGACTACATGCACTTCTATGCCTTTTTATGAAAATGTAGGTAATTCTGATTATGAGAATAAAACTGAAGCTTTATAAGTAACTAGCAGTGCCCTGCGGTTTCTCGCACGTAGTTCCCGTTTGCGTGAGAATACGGGGATAAAATATAGCCTCTGACTACTGATAAATTAACACGCACTGATAAATTAGCTTTCCATTAGTGAAAGATTTTTTTAAATTGGTTCAGTAGTTTCGGAGCCTATTCATTACAAACAAGCAAACAAATCTTTCCTCTTTATAATATTAGTAAGTATAGAAAATGTAGATAATTCTGATTACGAAAATAAAAGTGAAGCTTTTTAATAGGAGATGCGATTGCGAAATCATCTCGTCTTTACAGGATCGATAAATAACATAACATAATCATTCACTACATCATCTCATTATAGTTTTAAACGTTGTTAAGTTGGAAACTAAATAAAATGAATAGTTTAAATACTTAATTAATTTAATTTAATAGCAACACCTCCTTCTCTTATGCTTGTCGTGGTTATTACAACATAATAAGTACTTATACAAATCTTAATCACCCAGACAACAAGTAGTCATTAATGCTAGTTAGCTAATGTCTAGATAGTCTAGCCTAGCCCACCCAATGAAGGTACTAAGAAGTGACACAATATGCAATAAGCATTATCGCATTTTAATTTATACTTTATTAATTATAATATAAGCACTATTTATTAGTACTATTATATAATACCAGCTGCGCCTTGCGGTTTCACCCGCGTAGTTACCAATCCCGTAGGAATTTCGGGGTAAAACATCTAGCCTATGGCCGTTCCCGGACCATAAGCTACCCCTGTACCAAATTTCAAGTCAACCGGTTCAGTAGTTTAGCCGTGAAAAGGTAACATACAGACAGACAGACAGGGTTACATTCGCATTTATAATATTAGTAAGGATTCGTAAGGATTAATTATAATATAAGCACTTTTATATAATATACTTAATGTTAGACATAAAATGTGATTACGTTTATTTTTCCGGATTACTTTCTTAATTAAAACTCCCACTGAACTAGGACTCACACGAGTAAAACCGCAGGACATTCATGTACCTACTTACTTATGCACCATACAGTACTTACTAGGTACTTATTTTCACGTAAAATGGCGTAACACTTATCAAGGATTCCTTACAACAGACAAACAATCTCATTAATAATGTATTTATAGTAGGATTTAACTTACATTTTTTAGTCTATGCATGCATAGACACATCATAATGTTTTAATTATGCGTAACAAACTATAACAAAGGGCAATTGAAAACGAATAAAGTTGTCTATGCAATTATATCGGCCATTAGATTACAAGTAAACATATTTATGGACAACTACAATACAGCTCACGGCTTCACCTGCATAATGCACATGCAATGCACATGCATAATGAAAATATGATTTAATATATTATGATAAAATATATTTTTAAATAAGTAAAAATCGCATGAAAAAGATGATACTTTTCAGACCTCCAATAAATTGTCTAACTAAAAAATATGTTTTTAAATATATGCATATTATTTATGAACAAACATACAGTTTTTGTTTAGTATGATAAGATAACTTAGTGATACATAATTATATTATCATATCAACATATATTTTTACACTTTGTTCTCATATATTAGTTTAATGACCCATCAATAGCGTCAAATATTTTACCGTCTTTCGATGACGTGGTTTTGTCATAAAATAACGTCACATTAGCCGGTAGTAACCCAAAACTATTAATCGGTAATACGTAGTAATAGTAACCGCTGCGGCTTTACGGGCCCTAAAACATTTATTAAATGTGGAATCATAAATATTAGACCAAAAAAAATAAAATCATCGTAAAAATCAACATAAATTTTTCATTGATTTCTTTGATTTACACGAACACTACACATTGAAATAAAACGATATATTACCCACCACTACCATTACCACTTACACATAAGTAATAGTATGTACCGTTAAAAGTGGTAATCGTTTTTTAGAAGAATGAAACCTACGAATACCATGTTTCAACTTAGTACAATTTTTGACTTTGAAATGTCAAAAAATGTAAAAAAAAATATGGCCACGACAAAAATCCGTTAAAGTAGTTTTATTTAAAAAAAAAATATCCATATTTTATGTATTTATCCATATTATTTTACCTTATTTACAGTGAATTCTCATTATCGCACAATGCGATGATTTCTCGTCCTAAGGGAGGAATCTCCACCCCATCAGCCGCTCAGCGCGATATTTTGCCCACTTGAAGAGATTTTAGGCTATTCGCGGACGTAACGTCAATTTGGACTTACACAGTCAGCTGTTGTTTCAATGGAAATTGTCCTACATGCATTGTTACATTTTATGCGAAAAAATAAACTTTAGAAGAATTTTAATACAGTTTTCATTATTTGATAAAGTGAGTCAATAGAAAAGTTTATATGTAGTACGTACATAAATAAGGGAGAAACCGTGAGATACCATAATCACTAGTAATTTTATATGTAATACTTATGTAGCTAAGTCCCGCGATTTCATCCGCAATCAAAGATTTACGCTATGATTGGAAAATCCCATTGGATACACGATTAGAATAACTAAATAGTAAATACAACGTTAGGTAAACTATTTGTATGGTTAACCATACCTATAACTTTAGTTACATCGATATAAATGCTAAATAAAGCATATAATTTTAATACAACTGCGTAATAACATCCTAACTAATATTAAAGACTAGTAACACCGCGCGATTTCACCCGTTAGTTCCCGTTCCCGTCAGAATACGGGGATAAAATAAGCTTATGTCACGCACTGATAAATTAGCTTTCCATTATTGAAAGGAAAGATTTTTTGAAATCGGACCAGTAGTTTCGGAGCCTATTCGTTACAAACAAACAAACAATAAAAGTGTTAGTGTAGAGTGTAGACGAAAGTTCGTTTATTTGTAACAATTTCATATCTTAACTACTCAACCTATTATCATTAAAGTTTGTAAACACGTTATCAGATGTACGGCAGAGATAATAGAATACTTATTATCAAACAAAATTGAAATTCCCACGGGATCAGAAACTATTATGTGTATTAATTTGATATTATGCTTGGCTGGTACACGACGTTAAATCGCTAAGGTGTATTAAACAACAAGCTTTCTCAATAGCCGCTCGAATCAGCGAACTCTTCGGTTTGATATCCATTTTTATGTGGCCACCTAAACAATGTTGGATAACCTCAGTAAACACACGATGACATCATCGCCGTCAAAAATTCGCCATCTTTAAAAGTCCACCATATTGGATTTATAATAAGGTCACTTACATAACGTAACGTAGATTTAGCTAACCATGTATGCCAAGCTGATCGTGTATGCAAAAAGCTCAATCGGTTGAGAATAATTGCAACAAAGTTCTGTTGTAAGATTTGTTCTACACATACGAACGATTTGATCTCCATTTTGTATAAAAGTTTCCAGTTGTTTTGTCTCCTTTTCGTACTTACGAACGATTTCATTTTTCTTATCTTGTATAAAAATTACGGAAAGTTTTCCCCTTTTTTCGTTTCTTTTCCTTTACGTTAAACATACTGCTCTTTTTTAACCGACTTCCAAAAAAACAGGAGGAGGTTCTATATTCGACGCGTATGTTTTTTTTTATCTACTAAGGTACTTAATACCTTTATTAACAACTACGAGTATAAGAAAAATGAAATAAAGCTTTGAACAATAATTATTTTCACGAATAATCTACGATACAGCTTCAGAATAACAACTAATTAACATAATGAAATAACTTGCACAATACGTAAAATACTTATATAATGAGTCATTACAACTATAATGCCTGCTTTGCCAATAATTACAAGTTCGATTGCTGCTCTAGACAAACATTTTTGCATGTGAACATGTCTCTTTGTCTTGGTTATCCATAGTATGCCAATGCATCTGGAAAGTACCTTAGAACGCATTAGAAATGTATTTTTTTTACCTAAGAATATTTATTTTACTATGTAAGTATAAAATTTAGTCATGTTCGCCGTTGTTCGTTTATGTCTTTTATACTACTCAAAGGATTTTAATACAGTTTTTAGCGATATATTCGATGAGATAGAGTTATTCAAAAACAAGGTTTATTAGTAGCTCGTTCCCACGGGATTCGGGATTTTACACGTATAAAACCGCGTGGTGACGCTAATGTACATAAAAATATTATAGTACCCAAACCGTGTTTCGTGTTACCATTTAAACAGAAGACAGAAGACAGAGACAGAAAAAGAATTCAAATAAAACACTTAAACGGATTTTTGTCGTGGTTGTATTTTGTTTTACATTTTCTGACGTTTCGGATTCTTTACAGAACCCGTAATCACAGAAGACTATGGATGGTGTTCGTGTAAATCAAAGATATCAATATAGAATTCAAATACTTATTTCATAAAAGAAGTTAGAGGAACTTCGTTTTGGAGGGAAAAGTAGAAAGAAGAAGTGGAAGGGATCGGCCAAGAATGACTTACACGACTGACTCGTGTAAGTCATTCTTGGCCGACCCCTTCCTCTTCTTCTGTAAAGAAATAAAGGTACAATAGATAAAAACAAGTGTTGTCGCGTGCAATTTGCGGTTGCAGTTTGCGGTCTGCTGCCCGGTCTCTTGGAATGGTACTTTTAGGTAGCTGTCGTGTCGTATAAGGAGGTGAATGAGGCTGCATTGGATAGGGGCAGATGGAGCGAGTTGCAGCTGTTACACCGACAAGAGCAACAGCCCTTAAATTAATGATGATGAAAACAAGTCATCCGATATAAGTACTTAATTAATGAATTATAACATTAGTAGATTAGGTTCCGTGTCAATACGGCCGATATAATAATTACAAATGAGTATCAAATATCAATTTATTTGTAATTAATTAACGTTTTAACCAGATGTGGTGATAATAAATGAGGGGCGTAGAACATTAAAATTAAATTATTAATTTCCTTTGTTATAACTTGTAACTATTGTTTAATCTGTTTGGGAATTTTGTTCGGTTTGAGGCTAATAATATTAAGATCTACGATTCTTCTGTTACTGAGTGATGTACTGACTGACAGACAACGCACAGCTGAAACTACTGGTTGTAAAGAACTGAAATTTGGCACGTGTGTTTGTTGGGGGGAGTAGGCTACCACTAAGAGAGGATTTTGGAATTTCGGAAGAGCAAATGGGGGTAAATTAAAAATTACTTCGCGGGTGAAACCGCAGGGTGCTGCTAGTGTATTATAAATATTTAGAATTATTTGTTTTGATAATTCCCTCCGTAGTTTTAGTTGAATGATTCAAAACCAATTTATTTGTTCTTGAGAGTGCTTTTGAAGATTTTAAGTAAATATTTTTATAGTTATCCCAATTTGGTGAAATATGATAAAATAAGATATTTCATCAGTATCATGCATGGTAATTGTTTCTTAACGTAATTATCATAATTGAGATGTTTACGTGCGTGTTTATTATTTCTTAAAAGTTTACCGATATTTCGACATTCTCGGGAATACCATGATCAAGGTTGTACTCATGAGATAAAATAACCATACATAGATATATAACTAAGTTAGTCAGTTAGACAGTCAGTAACAATTGCCTTTAACTTTATAAACAGATAAAAGTACGGTCGGAAACGCTAGTCAGAAATATTTACACAAATATTAAACGTAAGATTTATAATCTTAAGATTAATTGGTCCAAATTCTATATTAAGTTTTATATCCCATTTCATATATCAATAAGGATTTTATTCACAACAAAAACGCCACTTTAATTTTAAAAAATGACACTTGATTGGCATAAAAGGAACAAAAAATCTCCGTTATAATTGTAGTATTATTTATTTTTAGATCTAAGCTTTGAATAATTTTATATTGATTGAATAAACACAGACATAAGAAACCAGTCGGTCGAGTTTGTCTCACAGTGTTGTTAAAACCAATGAACCTGTTCGAAAAATAAAAGTATCTTTCGCTTAGTATTTTTCCTAAAAAAATAGGTTTATGGATGTTTTGGTGCGTCAAAAACGTTTGTTTTGTATTATAAACGTAGGTAGTAGTTAAAGTTACTTATAAAAAATATAGTTAACAATTTTAATCTAATTTACTTATAAATAGTTGTTTGTCGCGGTTTTACCCGTATTCTAGAAAACTCTGTATAAATTAAAACCTATTACCAAGTTATAAAGAAACTTTCCATTAGTGAAATAATTTTGAGAATCGTCCATTATTTATAATGACATTACATCAATTTACTTAGCCCGTAGACCACGGCCTAATTGGCGATCAAGGGGTCGTGAATTTGATCCCCACTCATAGCAATATTGACATGAACCTACTCTATACACAAAGCACACTTATCTTAGTGGGAGGTGATAACAAAATTAATGTACCTTATGTGTAACCCAAATTGCTTGTAAGCTTTTGGGGAAAAATTTTTATACCTACTAAAATTTAATAGAGTTTTAATGTGAATAAATGAATTACTTGGTTACTTTACAAAATTAATATAACTACTCTAATGTTCTGTTTGTTTTCACAAAGGTCATTTTCACACAACCTACTTATTATATTTCAATTAAGTTTTCATTTAAATGACTATTAAACATTTCAATCACGCAAAGGTGCGAAAATATATACCTACATAGGTATAGATACAACTAGTTAGTCTGTGTGTAGGCAGCGTGTTGTGGAATTCCCTCATTGAGCAACCGGCAAGTGTAAACTTACTTCTTTAAAACTAGTTGACTGTTGAACATCATGCGACGCGCACGTCTCAACCATGTTTGACTGATTTCAAACTTTCGTAAAAATGTTATCGGAACTAACAATATTCAAAGTTTTAATACTTTTATCAGTTATAAAAAACGTGTATACCGAACCGTTATGTAACTTTAACGAAACAATTGATATAACCGAAGGCACACATCATCCTAACGGTGTTGTTTACTTCGAAGGCATTCAGTATGAGAGGACCGATTATTTTTTCGATGAAAACGGACGCGAAAGAGGATGTGTGTGTTTTAAAAAGAAGTGCATTAAAAAGTGTTGTCCTTTTGGTACCGGGTACAATAAAAAGGCGAAACTTTGTGAAAATGTTACGGACGTTTTTGAACCTCCCGTTTGGGATAAGTACAACCTTATCGAAAATATGAAAGCAACAAAGGAATTCAATTTTGTTATTGAAAAAGTTAATTGTCCTGGATTAAGAATTGCAGTTGGGCTGGCGTCGCAAAATTATCATTTGATGACGGTAAGAATAATTTTATACAGGAAATCTTAGATATAATTTGCCACTATTATTATGTTCAACTGCCCGTCTATGTCAGGTCTCATTATTGATATGTTTTGCACTGTGTTTGTCTTGTTATTAATCCAATGATAAGTTGTTGAATTGTGATTGTATGCCGAGTCATCCTCTATTGTGTGTTTACATATGATACCGGTTTAAAAATCTTGTTAAATTTTTATTTTAAACTGATCAGCGGTATTCTTGTTTTTGCTGTTCCCGTGGAAAGTTTCGAACTTTGAGTGGTGGGAGGGAATTTCAAGGATTATTTTCCCATTAAGACTGACCCCGCTGAATTAAAAAAATTCTTAGTAATTTAAAAAAAAAACAAATATTAAATTTTGTGCATAATTGTTGAACAGCAATCAATAAAAAAAAAATTAAATGCATCCCTTGAATATCATGAATATCATTCTACCGGACGAAAATTCAGGATAAACGTATCTTGCTTGTTATCTCTTCCGGGTTTTATTAATAGAATAGAATAGAAAAATCTTCATTCAATAAAAATAAAAATACTCTTTCACTATTATCATAAAATTTTCAAATCGGATTAACATAAGTAGTTATATAAATACAAATATAATTTACAAATACAAAATGTTTGAAAAACCTTAAAAACTGACAAGTTTAATGTTTTGTTCTTATAAAGTCATACTAATATCGGAAATACAAATATTTAATCGTTTTTAATATCTTCCAAACTAAGTTTAATACATTCCTACAAGGTCTAATAAACAACCTTCAAAATAATAGACAAATCTAACATAGGGTAAAACTACCTGTTAGCCGGCCACTACCCGTTATCGGCCACCTGGCACTTTTTGTTGAATAATTAAAAATATATTAATCTTATCTTTTCTCACTTAGTGTCTTTCGATTCCTGCAAACTTCACCTATTTATTAGCTAACGGCATATTCCTGAAAGTGGAAAATTGAGCCCCCAATCGCAATTTAAAATTTTGATGTGAGGATTTACGTAAAATTTAGCAAAAAACATAGCAAGTAGATTTATTTTCAAAGCTATGTTTTAAAGTGTTACTATAGTTCAATTGCTGAAAATTTTGGGCTGTGTGTTTAGTAAATGTTTAAATTTCATATTTAAATACTAAAATTCATTAAGGTTTCATCAATTTTGAGATTTTTGGAGGCCGGCACACAGGTCGACGAATTTCTTCAAAAACCCCTTATCGGCCGGGAGGCCGCAAACCAGTTTTATTTACGATGTTTTTCTTTGATTTTATTAAAGAAACCTTAGGTTTACTGAAGTAGATCTATTTACATGCATGTACAACTATATTTTTGTGGTCTTACAACTAGATTCCGGCCGCCAAAATACTTTGTATTTACAAAGTTATGACCTTCAGAAATACTGAATTTATGACGGCCAGGTAATGGGTATAGCTATACCTGTTATCGACCTATGAACATAATGGCTAAAATATAACATATTAATCAGTCAAACGAGTTGGTATCTAGCCAGTAATTAGCTTTTATTTAGGTTATGCAATACTGCGCGTCCACCAGACGGCCCGGGGTCCCCGGGCTCCGGACCGTCCCGTCGTCCCCCGCATTTCGGGCATAGTTCGATGTGCCTGTTAATGTAGGGAATCAGTAGGGGGGGCTGGGATATGCGTGAAGAGCAATCGATCCAATTCTCTCAAGCCCTGGTACAAAAGGTGAATGCATGGGAGGACGCTCGCTGTCAGTACTAGGTTTGGGGGACGTCCTTGCTTCCCAGGTTATTCTTTTCAGGAGGGGGCGCCGCTTTTAGTACGGGCCCGGCATTGGGTGTAGAATTGTCGTGGTAGAAATCCCGCGGAATCCTACCGACACCGTAATGTGTAACGCAGTCGGGAGTCGCTGGGATTTTAGTGGATATGCCTCGCCCTTCTGGCTGGGAGAGTCCCACATAGCCACCGGGATCTCCCATTGAATTCCCGGTATAATATATTTGATTTTCTATATTTCACAAAACGTTTATCAAAATATAATAGCAACCAAAATGCTTTTTTGTATGGGTATACTTAACGCATCAATTGTTTTATTTTCATTGGACTATCAACCTTATGTCTCTATTATAAGAGTCATTTTCCTATAGTGAATGAAGGCGGCCGATAACCGGTACATTGCTGGTCGATAGCTGGTCTTAGGGGCCGATAACCGGTGTTTTCGTTCATTTCATGATTAATATTTATTTGTAAATTATGTGTTAAAGATACGTATATATGCTTTAGGTTTTCTGAAACTAGAATATTGTAGCATTACATAATAATTTGTTTGAAAGATTTTGGTTGATCCTAATAGCATAAAGATCAACGCTGAAGTTGAAAAGTCGCTTAAGGGGCCGATAGCCGGTAGTTTTACCCTACCTAATAGGTTTTATTGTTTATAACCCGACGACATTTTTATAGTTCTCACATAATATTGATTTAAATTATAAGAAAATCATTACTTATTCAGTTGCATTGTAACGTTTAAAATTTAATACTTACTAAAAATGTAATACGTAGTACTACAAAGTACCTATGAGCTATGTGTTTCGGAACAAGATTTTCGCAAAAATAAATTAGCCTTCGTGCGAATCAACTACAAAAAAAAATAATGATTAGAATTTTTCCTTACTGGCCGATACATTACTTCTCGTAACTTAGGTACCTATGCCGGCGACCATTATGCTACTTCTACCCGGGTTCTACCGGGAAACCATTGCTTGTTCTAAGGCCCACAAAATGAGTCTGTAAACGATAGCAAGAACGATTTATGTGAATATTAAAAATATTAAAATAATTAACCACAGAGCTTGACTCACAAACCATGGTAGGGGCCCGTCCCGAACCTACACAAATTCTAAACAAACGTTACTCATACAAAATTGAATGCAAATGGAGACATTATAATTTTTTAAGTAAATAACAATTGGTTAGCACTAAAACACATTAAAACAAACAAACGTGTCATACAAAAACGTATGCAAATCGCGACCTACAATAAAAATTCCTCAAGTTTAATCTTTTTAGAGAACAAGAAATATTGTTATTTGTTTTACAATAATTGCTAAAAACTTCTTGTAATATCCTATCTTTGATATTTTACTCGCATTATTTTTTCAAGAAATGAAATTATTTATTTGTTTGAAGCATGGTACACAAGTAACAAGTTCTTATACCTAGTTATAGACGGTACAGCATGCCGCGTCAATTCTGACATACAAGTATTATACCTAATTGAAATTTAATTTTGAATAAATACTACTATATAATCATTACAAAAAACAATGGTCTCATAATTTTAATTCCCATTCATGTCATATAAAAAATTTAATGAATTAGAAAAACTACCGTTTTTCCATGGTTTTTCTCCTTTTCACGATGATATAGGTACATACCTATTTATTTACCACGTATTTTGACATCAAAGCTATTAATACTTTTCTCGCGTTCTGTTTTTCTTCTTTTCAAGATACTAAAGCTGAGATCTATAAAGCGTAGGTAGGTAGACTTGGACAATACCTACGTATAAGTCTGACTTCATAAAGCTATAGAAAAACGTATGACAAAATAACTTGAAAGTATAATTTGAGCTAAGTCTTATAACTTTATAGATCTTAGCCTCTTAGCCTGAGGTTCGTTAAGAATCTATTGCAAAGATTCATTAGATGCCCTCTAAACAATAACGGCTCAACTTAATCGACAGAACAAGATGTTTCCTCGAATGATGAAACGTCATAAAACCTTCCAAGCCATTATTAAAACAATTATTTTCTTTTCCGCAGCCCTGTGTTGCTCTTTCTCCAAAACTTCCTTGTATGTAACCTTGGTAGGGTAAAACTACCGGCTATCAGCCACTTAAGCGACTTTTCAACTTCAGCGTTGATCTTTATACTATTTGGATAAACCAAAAACTTTCAAACATATCATTATGTATTGCTACAATATTCTAGTTTCAGAAAACCTAAAGCAAATAGACGTATCTTTAACACATAATTTACAAATAAATATTAATCGTGAAATGAGCGAAAACACCGGTTATCGGCCCCTAAGACCAGCTATCGACCAGCAATGTACCGGTTATCGGCCGCCTACATTCACTATAGGAAAATGACTCTTATTGTAGAGACATAAGGTTGATAGTCGAATGAAAAAAAAACAATTGATGCGCTAGGTACAAACCATACAAAAAGGATTTTGGTTGCTATTATATTTTGATAAACGTTTTGTGAAATATAGAAAATCTATCCATCTATATTATACCGGGAATCCAAGGGGAGATCCCGGTTATGTGGGACTCTCCCAGCCAGAAGGGCGAGGCATATTCACTAAAACCCCAGCAACTTCCGACTGCGCTACACATTATAGGGTGTCGTAGGATCCCGCGGGATTTCTACCACGACACCCCAATGCCGGGCCCCCTCTAAAAGCGGCGCCCCCCTCCTGAAAAGAACATCCTCGGAAACAAGGACGTCCCCCAAACCGGTACCGATAGCGAGCGTCCTCCCATGCGTTCACCTTTTGTACCAGGGGTTGAGAGAATTGGGTCGATTGCTCTTCATGTATATCCCAGCCCCCCTCCTGATCCCCCACATTAACAGGCACAACAAACTATGTCCGAAATGCGGGGGACGACGGGACGGTCCGGAGCCCCAGGACCCCGGGCCGTCTGGTGGACGCGCAGTATAGCATAACCTAACTAAAAGCTAATTACTGGCTAGTTACCAACTCATATGACTGATAAATATGTTATATTTTAGCCATTATGTTCATAGGTCGATAACAGGTATAGCTATACCCTATACCCGGCCGTCATAAATTCAGTATTTCTGAAGGTCATAACTTTGTAAATACAAAGTATTTTGGCGGCCGGAATCTAGTTGTAAGACCACAAAAATATAGTTGTTCATGCATGTAAATAGACCTACTTCAGTAAACCTAAGGTTTCTTCAATAAAATCAAAGAAAAGCATCGTAAATAAAACTGGTTTGCGACCTCCCGGCCGATAAGGGGTTTTTGAAGAAATTCGTCGACCTGTGTGCCGGCCTCCAAAAATCTCAAAATTGATGAAACCTTGATGAGTTTTAGTATTTGAATATGAAATTTAAACATTTACTAAACACACAGCCCAAAATTTTCAACAATTGAACTATAGTAACACATTAAAACTTAGCTTTGAAAATAAATCTACATGCTATGTTTTTTGCTAAATTTTACGTAAATCCTCACATCAAAATTTTAAATTGCGATTGGAGGCTCAATTTTCCACTTTCAGGAATATGCCGTTAGCTAATAAATAGGTGAAGTTTGCAGGAATCGAAAGACACTAAGTTAGAAAAGATAAGATTAATATATTTTTAATTATTTAACAAAAAGTGCCAGGTGGCCGATAACGGGTAGTGGCCGGCTAACAGGTAGTTTTACCCTATTATTTTTTGTAATAAGAACTGAATGACTGGCGACGTGACTGTTCACCTTAATGTCAACTGAAAGTACCTATAGTGGTACTCATGGAAAAAGAACTAGGCATCTTTTTCTCTTTTCTAATTCATGGTGCCACTAAAGATTTCAATTCAAAGTTTGTTTATTTCTCTCACAATAAGGTTACATTAGGTTGGTATTTGTAATACAAAATGTGTTAAAAGTGCCACTAAAGATATTTTAGGTATTTAACTTGAGAGGTAGTAATTGGACATCTTCACTTAGTTATAGTTTAAGTATCCGTTAAACGTCTCTGAGTGCGGCTGTTAGAGAGCGGCTGTTTGTTAGTGCCATAAACTTATGGGTTATTACAAGGCGGAAAAATCAGAACTAAGTTATACAGTTATTTTGTTTAAATTTTTAATATATTACCACCAAAATGAAAAAGCGTATTGATGAAATTAACAGTTCCCCCCCCCTAAAGCATTTCATGAACCTTGGCATAAGTAACCCATTCCTGTATTCGTTCTAATGAACAAGACACTTACGCACATCTTATTTTTATTATTTTCTTCTTCTATAAAATATTCTTAAAAACAGCTCTAACAATTAAGTTGTAATTTCAGATATTATCAGTCTTAAAAATCGATCTAAATTATTACCCGAGCAAATCTCACTTATAAAAATATTTTTATATCCATTTTATTATGGTTTTTCACGTGCTTCTTATTATTATACTACCACAATAAAACATCATAAAATAACGAGTATAAACCCTTATGATAGTAATATATTTGAGCACCCATACTCATTGGTACAAGTAAAGAAAACATCCTTTATTTTCGATATTTTATAGTTCGATTACGGCGCCATGTAAACAGTAAACATTTATGATTTACAAACTGTTTATCTTTGTTAGAGTATAAAGGAGAGTAAGTAGATTTAATTTAATACAAGTTCGTTTCTTCTCTTTCTATACTTGTAATTTATTCCTAAGTATGAAAGAGATAAACGGGGATTAACTATACCGTTGTTATTCCACGTTTATTAATACGATGAATAGAATACTGGTATGTAGTAGTCTCTCAATGAATTTAGTTATGAAAGAGTCGATGAGTAAGATAAACAATGAGTACTTATTGAATTACGTTATTTTCGTAGTTTCGATACAAAATGATTACAAAAGTTGTACGAGTATGTTGTGATTCCTAGTTCTGAATAAAATTAGTCAGTGATATGGGTGTTTTTTTTTTGTTATTTATGTACAATTATGATATTATTTTGGGTAGATTTTCGAGGGCTGGAACTACCCGTAACGACAGTCGATATGGTTAGTAAAACAACCGGGTCCCGTGCTAAATAAAATACGGACACGCGTGAAATCAAAAGTAATAAAAAATAAGTTAAGAATTTAAAATAAAGTATTTTATAGTTTTCGTTAATCCATACCAGTAGTATAATAAATGTCGCCTTACTAAATCTGCCCCCTAGCATGACTATGCGTGATAAAATATATCGACACCACGATATAATATCGATTTCGCGAGCATGACAAAATGTTATCACGTGCTATGATATGGTAAAAATAAATATGGTGACAATTTTTATCATATTTTGACAGTTGGATGTCGATAAATCAAAATTTCGAAGTCATGCTAGCCCGGCTGATATCAACATAAGTAGTATAATTCATAGATCAGATATACCTGATAAATGTTGGCTAACTACTCAACTTAAATCTGACATCAACGTATCAATCTTATCCATCATAATAATCTGATATACAAGGATATAGGCTATTTATTACCCTAAAATTTCAACGTACCCCGTATACCTTCATTAAACTTTAACCTGTTATGAAGCTCTAAATGAAATGTGATATTATAATTTATAAAGAAATATCAAGAAAAGTATTTCATAGTTGTTGGCTGACGAAAATTGTGTATTGTAAGATAGGTGGCCATTGACAGTCAGTTTAACTGATCAGTTGAACTGGCGTCCATCCAAAAATGGTCGTCAATCACCGGAGCGATTCCAGATTCCAGTGGGGAAATCTAGTTGGCCTAAAACTTTTGGAGTGGCGCACAGTTTATGTCTAGACTGATCAGATAAACTGACTCGTCAATGGCCACCTTTAAACAATTTTTATTTTAAAGATTACTAGTGCCCCGCTCCGGCTTCGTTTGCTATTCCAGTTTTTTTTTACATAAGAACCTTCTCCTGACAATAACAAACACAGCAAAAAAAAAGAATTAGCCAAATCGGTCTAGCCGTTCTCTAAGTTATGGCGTGACAACGGGAAATGGGTTTCATTTTTATATTATACTAGCTGTGCCCCGCGGTTTTACCCGCGTGAAACCTTATCCCGTGGGAATTTTGGGATAAAAAGTATCCTATGTGTTATTCCTAGGTATGAGGAACATCTGTACCAAATTTCATTAAAATCCATTCAGTAGTTTTTGCGTGAAAGAGGAACAAACATCCATACATCCATACATACAATACAAACTTTCGCATTTATAATATTAGTAGGACTAGCTGCGCCCCGCAGTTTCACACGCGTAGTTCCCGTTCCCGTGGGAATTTCGGGATGAAAAATAGATGTTGGCCGATTCTCAGACCTACTGAATATGCTCACAAAATTTCATGAGAATCGGTCAAGCCGTTTCGGAGGAGTACGGGGACGAACATTGTGACACGAGAATTTTATATATAAGATTATGAAGTATTATAACAGAATCACGAACGAAGATGCGGACGGAAAGTTAATTTGTATTTAAAGGTACTTATATATATAAGTAAATATCATAAAGATTGAATCAATTTTCATGTTTAATTCATTGCAGGGCAGTTACTGACATTCTTGTTTCCTTATCTTGTTTCTGATTGCGTGATTTAAGTTTACAATTAATTATACTTACCATACCGTGCGGTTTTACCTGCGGTGTATATACTAGCTGTGTCCGTCGGTTTTGTCCACGTAAATATAGATCCACGGGATGTTTGAGGATACAAAATGTCCTTTATTATTTAACCACTACTTACATATCTATATATATAAAAGAAAGTCGTGTTAGTTACGCCACTTATAACTCAAGAACGGCTGGACCGATTTGGCTGAAAATTGGTGGAGAGGTAGTTATGAACCAGGAAAAGGACATAGGATACTTTTTATCCCGAAATTCCCACGGGAACGGGAACGGGAACCACGCGAGAGAAACCGCGGGGCACAGCTAGTTTTTAATATGAAAACAAATATACAATAACTTTTTTACATAAGTATTTTTTTAGTTTCCTAAGTTTATAGATCCTATTCCCTTAAATCAATATATCTCAAAAAGATCATTAAAACGTAAGTAAATGAGAATTGAACTTATCTCTAAGCCATTTTGTTTTTACAGCAAAGTATGTAATAAGTATTAATTAAAGCACATTGCTATTTACTAATAACTAAACAAAAATGAAATTATTTGCTTCCTACATATACTTTCACAAGTAATATCAGTAGGATTACGTTAGATGCAGTAGAGAAAATAACTATAATATTAAACCTCTTATAAGGTCAACTGTTCGAAAAACCAATAACATGGATATTTGTTCAATAGTAAGAAGTAATTTCCTTATTCGCATAATCACGCGAAAAACCATAATAACATTTCCACAACATTAATACTAATACTAACTTTGTTTTGGTGGCGATTTCTCCATGTCTGTGAGTTACTTCATTGACGACCTCGATGGCTGAGTGGTCACCATGCCGGACTGCCATCCGTAAGGTTGCGGGTTCGATACCCGTGCGGGATTAATGTTTGTGTTAACCACAAATGATTGTCTCGGTCTGGGTGTGTGTGTGAATGAGTGTGTGCGTAGTTTCTGATACCCTAGATACAAGCTTCGAGATTAGTTAGGGGTCAGTTACTGTAATGAGATGATGTAGAGAATGATTATGTTATGTTACTTTGAGAGTACAGTGAGAAGGAATAGCCGTAATCATCACGCTCGCCTATATGTTGGTGATATCAAAACCTGCCCATGTTTAGAAAATAGGAAACATGCATTTAACACTTCCCCGTAGATTTGTGTGTTACGGATACAGCTATTATGAAATGCCAACATACATTTGAGAGATTATTTTTTATTTATTACTTATGTATTCATCCGGTAAATATATCAAGTCCGTCAGTCTATACTATTTACTGGTACGGATCTTATTCCGTGATCTATACCAAACTATACAGTTATGAATAAAAACTACAAGGAAAACTTTGTATAAAATACATACATGAAAATCTTCACTATCTACCTACATATCTCGTCACCGAAATATGGAGAACTAATAATACAAGTATCTTATAATAACATGATAGATTGATATGATAAGGATATCTATTTTAGTAAAATGGTTGAATGTAGTAGCAACCTACTTAGTTACAATTAACCACCTGATATGATAACCCCGTTCATAAAATTATTACTCACTAGCAGCGCCCCGCGGTTTCACCCGCGTAGTTCTCGTTCCCGTGGGAATTTCGGGATAAAACATACCTATGTTCTTCCCCGGATCATAAGCTACCCCTGTACCAAATTTCAAGTCAATCGGTTCAGTAGTTTGCCCGTGAAAAGGTAACAGACAGACAGACAGAGTTACTTTCGCATTTATAATATATTAAGTTAGGATTAAATTGGCATAAAATTTTTTGAGAAGTGAAAATGTATCACTATTTAAATACCTATTTGATTGAAACAAAACTTTGTTTACCTGTTACCTTTGTGAAACCAAAGTCTTCAAACCATACATAGTCGAAACATTTGACGACCCCGATGGAAGAGTTGTCACCATACTGGAATGCCATGCCTAAGGTTGCTGGTTCGATTCCCGTGCGGGGTGAATATTTGTGTGAAACTCAAATGTTTGTCTCGGTCTGGGTGTGTGTGTGAATGAGTGTGTGCGTAGTTTCTGATACCCTAGATACAAGTTTTGAATTTAGTTAGGGGTCAGTTACTATAATAAGATGCTGTAGTGAATGCTTATTATTATTATTTATCAATATCATCAGCTCATATACACCCTTATTTTGAAATTGCGATACCTTATCTCACAGCTAATGGGTTAACAATATAATAGTCAAGGAAATTTTTATTTTTTGCCTTTATTTCAAAAGTTATGGTAAATCAAAGCTTTTGTAAATTTCGTCAAAATCTATTCACGTCCTACAATAGCGGAGCAAACACACACCGCAAAGTTCACGCGAGTTCAGCGATGAACAGCTGATGCTAGCAAGACATCGAACCGGCTTTACCTTTGTTTTTAAAATTGGTTTTCTATTCTACCTAGTTAGCTATTTATTAGTAGGATTATGTTGGAATAATACAAATAAAACATAAAAGATAGGTTCATTAATAAGTAAATACTCACGTACAATTCTACATTTCTAACTTTCTTCATTCTTTACGGGCTTGGAACCGGCTAAATGATGTAGGTATAACTATCGAAGAAATTGGCCGCGGTCGAACACTTTGTAACATAACATTAGGGACTTATGCGAAAATCACCTCCTGGACCACCGTATTGGCGGGTCGTGGGGCTTTTGGGACCGGGACCGCGGTCCAAACTTACACCTTTTAATTTTTTATTATTTTTGAGTAGTATTTCGGGACCACAAGAAAAATGAGTTTAAAGTACAGTTAACAAAAACATAGCAAATAAATTTAATATAAATATATCTTCTTCTACAGAGTGAACTTTTCAAGTGGGCGTGGTAGACTAAATCCGAAAAAATGCTAAAAGAAGTCTCGAGACCTATTTTGATAAAAATAAAAACTACATCATTATATTTTTGAAAAATCTATATTCTTTGCCAGGAATAAAACCAGTTGAGTATGCCACAAAAACGTACACACCCTGTATTATCGTGTCATCTGAAAGTGTTGCTATTAAAGAAACTACTCTTTTCAGCATTTATTGAGATTCCTTATAAGTAGTTTCGGATATCGTCTACCAAACCTACTTGAAAAATTCATCCTGTATAGTTATAATATAGTTTTCAACACACTTGCTCATAAAGTGGCTCTTATTTTTCCGCAATCAGGCACATAATGACACCTATTATTCACAAGTGAGTTATAGATTTCTTAAGGTGCTTTGTTTTTAAATGTTTCGGTACAAAAAAGATCGTGTCCATAGATTTTAAAAAGAAATTCACACCAGCCTTACTTTTGGTACGTCCATGGTTGAATTCTGTGTGTGAGGCAGTATCTTGACAGGATGTACTTTATGTTGACTTCAATTAATTTTTTTATAAGTACTTATAATATTCTTATAATCTATGCCCATTATAATGTCCATTGTTGTGTTGGATGCGCGCGAATAGAAAAACTGTTTGTTTATTAGCGACAACATATTCTATAGCCGAGGATAGTAACCATCAATATACACGTGTATCATACAACGTTTTTCAACACACATGCGAAAAAAATAATAAGAATATAACATTTTTCATTAATAAAGGAACAGTTTTCATATTCGAGCGCATCCAACACAATAATGGCGATCGGTCTAACATTTAAACAATATACTTATAAAAAAATGGACGAATGAATGAATGAATGGAATTGACTATAGACGTACCAAAAGTAAGACAACATAGTTGAATTTGTTTTTAAAATGTATGGAAACGATTTTTGTGCTTTCGAAACTTTTTTAAAAACAATGCAACTTAAAAAACCTTTAAGTCACTTGTGAATAATAGGTGTCATTATGTGCCTAATTGCAGAGAAATAAGAGAATAGGTCGCGGTTCGTGCGTCGTCGAATTTATGTAAACATGTAAGTTGGTCGCGGTTCGAGCGTTTTGTAAAATATAATAAAAAAGGCTTTATTGAATAGTCGCGTTTCGTACGCCCAATCATTTTGGTTCACTTTGATTCGTTCGTCATTGGTATTTTACATCAAACTCACAGATTTACTAACCGAATAGACATGGCAAAGGGCTTACCTCGCAAGTCACACATACTTGAAATTATTGAAGTATTCCAATGAAACTAAATATTATCTTAATTTAGTTTCAAACATATATTATTGTTGTAAAGACTTAATATATGTATTTAAATATACTTACTAAGAGGATAAGAATTTTTATTTAAAAAATAACGCTTTAAGGTTATGCTGTCCTGGTACTTCTAATAATACAGTCTCCAAGACCAAGACCAATTACTTTATTTAATATTGTGAATCAATTTAACAAAGTTTTAGACCTCTTCTACATTTCTGTTCTCCTGGTATTTCAAATAAATTATTGTAAAATTTCTTATAGGTACATAATGTTTATTTTGAACACAGCAATTAGTTTTTTTTGTTAACTGTACTTTAAACTCATTTTTCTTGTGGTCCCGAAATACTACTCAAAAATAATATAAAATTAAAAGGTGTAAGTTTGGACCGCGGTCCCGGTCCCAAAAGCCCCACGACCCGTATTGGCTAGGTAGGTATTTACTAGGTATTTACAATAATTTGGGTGTGTTTAATTAAGAAGTTAGTATTCATTTTTACTACGATTGATATTACGTACCTAACATGACCTGTTCCGTCATATCATAATACCTATTCAATAATAATTGCCTATTATTATTACGATTTGTTACGTAGTAAGGTAAGTACACGTAATAATAATTATTATTAGGTACTAGAATATTAATCGTATTAAAAATAAAAACCTAACTTTTAAGTTACGTAAAAAATACTGTAAGTTAATACTTAGGTAGGTATTATTATTTACCTTTAGTTTTCACCGAAGTTCTAAATGGTTATTGATCCCAGGCCAGAGCCAGGTCGCTAGGAGTCCTAGCCTAGGACTAGCCCTGGAAACAGTCGCATTCCATTTTCCGAATCACACATTAACAACACACAAACACTCACTACATACCATGTATGTACTCACGAGAAGTAAATTGATAGGTAAAACTGGTAATTTTAATTAAACATGGCGTTACATTTGCGTACAACCTTGCGTCACGTGAGCGGTGAACGAACTGGTGAGCTAGCTGAGCGGCCGCGGCGCTTGCGACGAAGATGGGCGCGGGGGCGGGGGAGGCGGGTAGGTCGAGCGACCGGGAATTAATTATTAAATAATTTTACTTTGTAGTCTGTACCTACGATGATGCCGCGAGCCGCGCGCAGTTAGCAACTATGTACTAATGTACTTAGGTATACATTATTTTGGTATTCCTATGGCTGCCAAATTGATCATCCTCTTTTATTTTATTCTTCGATATATGGGTTCAGTTAATGCTACTGATATCGTCAAATTAATAAGTATCCTAATATCGAAATAGGGGTGTATAGAGGCTCGAGCCTACCCTCAATTAGGGCGATCAGGCCTTTAGTCAACCATGCTGGGTGTGTGTGAAAATGACTGTGCGTTGTTTCTGATACCTTAGATACAAGTCTCGAACTTAGGGGTCAGTTACTATAATGAGATGATGTACTGAATGATTATGAAATGTTTATTTATTTATCTTCTTCTTTTGTCACCAGGACGGCCAGCTATACGTGGAAGTGCCAAACAGTATCCCACCATGGATGCTCAACGGTCCAGACAAATACTGTATCGACACTTTCATCTATGAAAACCCAGCTACAGGCGAAAAGACTTCAAAACTTGATGCTCTTATATGCGTGGAAAATAACGATCCCAATACTGTACAGGAAATTGTTCACATTTCTTGTAAGCTAACATAAAATTCAGTACTTAACACATTCACACACATTATCGTCATGATAATATGAGCCCTCCAAATTAGAGAAGCCCAAACCACATTTGGACGTACAAACATAAATACTTAGATCAAAAGTCATAAACAATCTAATCCTTCTAGAATTTCGAGCTAAGCAAACATTTAGTATACCTCTTGATAATATCTCCATACAATTTTGTTATATGGAATGTTCTAGTTCTTTCCAATAGTAAAGTATATTTACAGTACTTTTTGTCCATACAATTATTAATTACTAATAAACCTACGCGTTTAACATGATGTTGTGAGACGTTGTCACAGTTATTCTCTCTATTCATTTGTTCTCGTGATCTTCATTTACCGTTATTTTGTACCTGTACTACTTGAATCTTTTTGATACCTTGTTCATGCAATGCGTAAAATAAACCTTTAGTAAAAATGAAGGATCAAACTTGGTATAAATAATAAATATTCGGTCATAATTCATACATCGTCATTTAGTCCAAAGCATAGCTCGTACTGTAGATAATAAGCGACGGATAAACATTCTTATATACTTTTTTGTACAATATATATTTATAAGTAAGTAGCACTAAGAATAGTACTTGATACTTAAAAACATCTACACCAAAACACACAAATCTATATAAGGTGAACTACCAAACCAACTACATCACGCCGTCAAATTCAAAATTGAAAGAAACTTTATAGAAACCTCCTCTACTTTTGAAGTGTACCTCATAATATAAGGTAGAATAAAGAGGTTCTTAATTTAAGTATTTTCTGTAACATCATATTGTACCTTTATTCGCAATAAATACATTTGAATTTGAAGTTACTTACGTAACATTTCATAAAGTTAGAAACCTTCCTTCCTTTCCCAGGCATGCTGGTATCATGCGTGTTCATCCTGGCCACACTGGCAGTCTACGCATGGCTGCCCGAGCTGAGGAACCTTCACGGCATGGTGCTCATGGTCTACCTCTTGTGTCTCTTTGTGGCGTTCATGCTCTTCGCCGCAATGAAGATCCTCCTCCTTGTGGATAACATCTCAATAACTACATGTCTTGTTTTGAGTAAGTAATATTTTGGGACAGACCCTTGTCCTTTTCTTTTAAGGATATAAAATACAGACCTACTGAATACAAAATAATTCACGAAACCGACCAAGTAGTTTTGAGGGAATTTGGTTACAAATACTGAGACACGAAAAAATTAAACTTGGAACAAATGTAAAAATCTACCCTAGACCTACTCGTGAGGAGGTGAAGGAGGCTGCATTGGATAGGGGCAGATGGAGGGAGTTGCAGCTCTTAAGTTGATGATGATACCTATTCATACATGTAAGAAATCAGTGCGGAAATCTAACTTGATGGACATAAACTTTAATAAAATGTTACGAGAGTCAAATTCGAGGTTTAATTGGTGCTTATTACGAATAATATTTGGCATACAATTTCAAATAAATGTTTACTGACGACCTCGATGGCAGTATGGTCACCATGCCAGACTGCCATCTGTAAGGTTGCGGGTTCGATTCCCGTGCGGGGTGAATATTTGTGTGAGTCACAAATGTTTGTCTCGGTCTGGGTGTGTGTGAGTGTAGGTGTGCGTAGTTTCTGATACCCTAGATACAAGCTTAAAGCTTAGTTAGGGGTCAGTTACTATAATCAGATGACGTAGTGAATGCTTATGTTATGTTATTTTCAAGATCGTTATTTCCAGCATAACTTCAATAATTGTACGTAGTTCAGGTGGATCTTTACTTTTTTGTTTTGCGGATAATTATTTGTTGATATTCAACGAAGCAAGAACGTTTTTATACACAGTTATGAACAGTTACAAAAACTATGGCCTTTATTGTAATGTTCAAAGAATCGTTTTTGCGATACCTTGTCGGATTTACCGAATATAAACAAGTTGATTGCGGTTTATTATCATTTTAAATTATAATATCTTTAGTTATTTATAGAGTTGCGGTTTAAAACCAACATAAAAAGATGTAAGATATGATTTATTGTGGAATGTTTTCTATGAATATAAGTAAATACACTTAATTGGTTAATTACCGGTATTCATTTTTGCTTGCGTGTTTTAGAACACAAGTTGCACACACCGAAGAGGCTAGATTTTAAACTTACTGTACTCTACATCTCATGTATTCCTGTTTTTACTGATTCCGTCGGAATATAAAGATAAAAAGCTCCTTAAATAAAGTTTTTGTAAATCAAAGAAGCAAGCTATCTGGCTGTGAAAGTCCCGTCCAATGGTTAAAATTGGTCTAGTCGTTTTAAAAATTAGTTGTATGTAAACTATCATATCCATTTATGAACGTGCTGTAAACTAAGGCTGTAAAGCACGAAACAGTTTACGAAATTCAAAACCACTTTAATATAATTATATGTCATTATAATGACGTGTAACAATTTTATCAATTGCGTCTCTCCAACCCATATATTATCGATGCAAAAATACTCAATTCCATCTGTTATTTGTCTGTTATTGCGCGACAATTATAATAATGTATCTAAGTATTAGCAACACATCGCATTATAATACTCGTATGTATTACACCATTATACAAGGTTAGTAAATTTATTTTTCTATTTTTTTGGCAAAAACTAATATTTGAAGTAAACATTTCTTTGGTCGCGTTAATTGGTTTTTGGTATAGGCAAGAAAAGGTTTGTGTTACCTATAGGCTAAAATGACATACTGCACCTAAATATAAATAAAAGTAGCTGTGTGAAACCTTGTTCCGTGGGAATTTCGGGATTAATCATAGCCTATGTCCTCCCCCGGACCATATGCTACCCCTGTACCAAATTTCAAGTCAATCGGTACAGTAGTTTAGCCGTGAAAAGGTAACAAGCAGACAGAGTTACTATCGCATTTATAATATTAGTAAGGATGAGTAAAACAACGGTTTCGTTAGCTTTTTCTATCAAAAGACCCTTACAGTGTGTATTTTATTTATCATTCATTATAAAATGCAAAAGTCTGGAGGATGCTTGTTACCTCTCAAAAATCACTACATAGTATAAAACAAAGTCGCTTCTTCTGTCCCTATGTATGCTTAGATCTTTAAAACTATGCAACGAATTTTGATGCTGTTTATTTTAATAGATAGAGTAATTCAGTGGGAAGGTCTTTAACATAATTTTATATCCATATTCCTACGGGAACGGGAACTGCGCGGGTGAAACCGCGGGGCGCCGCTAGTATTGAATAAATGAATCTTTTTGGCGTTTGATTTGTACCGAATTTGGGCGGTAATGAGAAAAAACTGGTACTAATGAGATGACTTCATTCATAGACTAAAAATACATTCAAACAATATGTACTTACAAAAGTTTGTTTATGTCAGAGGCTCATAAAGTGACGGACGATACTTTTAGCTAATTGGGACTTCTTAATGTTCTTTTGTTTGTTTGTACTTCTTATTTTGACTACCCAAATTAATAAAACGTTTATTGATCTCACATACATACATAAATACATAAATTAAACATAGTAACTTTAGCTAAATTCTTAGGTACATATAAATGTTTTGAGTAACTGGTGTCTAAAATAGCAGAGTGGTCACCATGCCGGACTGCCAAATAAAGGGTAGCGGATTTGACGACCTCGATGGCAGAGTGGTCACCATGCCGGACTGCCATGAATAAGGGCTACCTTAAGGGTTCGATTCCCGCGCGGGATGAATAATAAACAGACAGAATTTCCATCGCATTTATGATATTAGTATGGACTCTAACAGGATTTTATAGGTCAACTCTTTTCCTACATAACGTGGTATCGATAATCGTATCGCACTCATTCCATTCCATATCTCTCCACGATACCACTACACCACAAAAGACCTTGCTCTCTGACCACAGAATATTAATCAGTTACTTCGGTTTTGGTCCTGCCTCTGTGATAACTGATAATGATTGTCTATGCTAATAATGAATATATTGGGTGCAAATAAACATTATGTACGTGTGTGTGAATGAATATGTACCTACGTAGTTTTGATACCCTAGTTACAAGTTACGTACCTAGTTAGGAGTCAGTTACTATAATGAGATGATGTAGTGAATGATTATGTTATGATATACAAAGCCAAAACAAGTGTCCTGTTTCGTTGTAAAGTTTATGTTTATGTGATGGAATAAGTCAGAATCGGGAACTGTGCGGGTAAAACCGCGGGACGGAACTTCCTTATAATTTCGGATACAGCGCTTACCAAAGCTACTTGTACAAACTGAATCTATAATGTTAATAGCATTATGTTGAAAGATTTGTAAGGAATCCACATTTAAAATATGCCTAAAGTAAATCAAACACTATTTATAAATCAATTGGCCATTAACTACAACCGGGTTAACGAGTACAGATAAAAAAATAAATTGGTATTTATTGAAGCTTATTGAAATATGATCAGACAATAGACTTACAACCATAGGTGATTTTACTACCGACTACCTAATAATTTAGTTTGGGGATCTACTACTTCCTCGGATCATAAATTCCCAAATCCGCAAAAACGGTCTGTAAGACGAAAATCACAAAAATATTGGAACATATAGGTATATATTACTATTGCTAGCTGTTAGCAAAACGATAAACAATTAGGAAAACACGGGTAGTCGATAAATCTTTTATAAAAAGTTCAAATCTAATGTCTAGTATGCCGTTGAATCCTTTTAGAAATATTGAAATCTTTACGTCTCGTAATACGATAGCTACTTGTTAGGGTTCCGTACCCAAAGGCTAAAAACGGGACCCATTACTGAGACTTTGCGGTACGTCCGTCGGTCTGTCACCAGGCTGTATCTCAAGAACGGTGTATGATAGCTAGGCAGACGAATCACGACCAACTAGGTTATTTGTTTACTAAAGATTGACGACGCCCGAACGGTGACCAGACCGCTGAAATTTTCACAGATGATGTAAGTACCTATTTCTATTGTCGCTATTAGGGTATCGAGAACCGGTATAAATAACAGAACCGGGATTTTCGGTACCAGCACTAATCAGAACCGGGATTTCCCGGGATTTTCGATACTTTCGGGATTTTTTTCTTCTTTTTAGTTTTGGAGGTAAATATAGTCTAAAAAATATTATTTATATTAAATAACACATATTGCGCATTCTGGCATTACAAGATAAGCATTGATTGCTTTAACACATTAAAATAGCATCACGACTGAGCCTCTTAAAACAGGAGGCAGGCCAGTGCTGCGGAAACTGCAAAAGCTGTTTTACGATGTCATCTCTACGGGAGAACTCCAAAAGCATGGAACAGAAGCGTGATGGTGCTCTACTTCAAAAAAAGGGATAAAACCCTGCTAAAGAACTATAGACCCATCTCACTTTTGAGCCATGTTTACAAGCTGTTCTCGAAGGTTGTCTCAATTCGTCTATCAAGAAGACTCGACGAATTTCAGCCCCTCGAACAAGCCGGGTTTCGAAGCGGTTATGGCACCACAGACCACAACCACACATTGAGACAAATTATACAGATGACCTAAGAGTATAATCAGCCTCTGTGTCTTGCATTTGAGGACTATGAGAAGGGCTGGGCTATTCTGGAATCTTTGCAGCGATGCCAGGTACTCGTTATGTAGAGGTGTTGATGACTGTATGATGCCGCAGAAATAACCGTTCAAGTTCAGTGCCGACAGTTAAAGTCTATCCATCTGCGCAGAGGTGTAAGACAGGGTGACGTTATATCCCCGAAACTCTAAACTTTAAAAACAATAGTTTTCAGTCAGTGCGTCCTACCAATGATGACTTACGGTACCAAGACGTGAACACTCACGTGGCTGGTCCACCAATTTAAAGTCGCTCAAAGAGTTTTGAAGAGGGTTATGCTCGGAGTTTCTCTGAAATATTGCATTCGCAATGAAGTGATCAGATATAGAACTAAAGTCACCGACATTGATGACATTGACTAAAGTCACAACACTGATGTGTCCGAAAATTTTAATTGCTAACTTCATTAATGTAAATATATTTAAACTCCTACTGTTTTTTATCATAACGCTTTTATCCCTAAACATACTTACCATAATATTTTCACTCATGCTCAGAAAGAAACATTTACCAAGTGTAATAAAAAATATATGTGGGTAGAAGATGATATTTATAGTTTTAATGATTATTATACGACTCGTTTACGGTTATGCTTATGGCCTGGGAGTTTACCATAACCATAACTAAAGGACCAATTCGGTTCTGGCACTTCGCCGGCCGCTGCCGCGGCACGCTCGCTACGCTCGCTCGGCTCGTGCGTTGGGGTCACAGTTCTAACATAACCTAAACTAATAATTAGGAATAGGTCCGATTCGTTACTGGAACTTGACTGAATGATTGGAGCAGGACTCTGGTTTTGCTCGCTCGGCTCGTGCGTTATATGTTATACCTACATGTTATGTAAAAACGAAGTTACGAATAATTGATGTATATAATATTGATTATAATAAATTTATTTATTTATTTATTTATTTATTTATTTAGGACATATGTGAAAATTACATTTTTGCTTACAATAAGTAACTAAAACTAAAATTAAAAGTAAATGCATTTTCGATTATATGCCACAGCATGCACAAAAATATTAAAAGGGAAAATTAAAATTTAAAAAAATACAGTGTTTTATCATAATCTGAATAAAAAACAAACACTAACAAAAAGCATTAAAATTGAGAACAGTAAATTAAAAAGATAATTACAAATTAATAAACAACAACATAAATAAAAATAAATCTAAACAAAAAAGATATGACTTTGAATAATAGTATGAACGATGGTTATGTTGAGAAAATATAGGAAAACAAATAAAAGTGTAAAAGATGTTTATTGCTACTGACATTATGCAGTTCAATGTTTCGGAATTAAAACATTAGTGACAAAGATTTTAGGAGTTGCGATTGTTAGGATAAAAAATGTTAGGAAGAAAATTTTCGGATTTCCAATTATCGGAGTTGAAATTTTAGGTGAACTTTGGCGCACCCGGGCTGGCCACATCTGTAGGAGAACCGATGGTTGTTGGAGCAGAAGAGTTCTCGAGTGGACCGCGACTCGGCAAAAGTAGGTTTGGACGTGCTGTGGCTAGATGGAGCGATGATCTGCGCAGGGTAGCCGGGAGAGAGTGGATGCGACGTGCCACCGACAGGGCACATTGGCGCAAGTTGGGAGAGGCCTAAGTCCAGTAGTGGACGCAAACAGGCTGGTGATTATTAAAATACAGTTATAAATTCACTTTTGATAAAGTTGTACATATAACACATCAACGTATATCGTAGGCCGATTCTTCTAAATAGTATCTTCATTTTGGTCCTTATAATTAAACTTTCTTGTTCTCTTGGTAATGTGTCTTCAAAAAGATCATTGCATTTAAAGTTGCATCACCTAATCGAGATCTAATTTTGTTACAAAAAAGGCCAGCTGAGGAGAAAATTCTTTCTGGCTCCACGCTAGTAGTTGGAATTGTGAGATGGTGTTCGTAAGCTTTTTAAGTACCACATTTTGTCTTATGATGGGATAATGATCTACCAGGTACCTACAGATACAACATTTTAATGAGAATATGGTTTTAGCTTGAATATTTTGTATAAAAAGAATAAATGCTGTTAATAGAAGATTAAAATCAAATAAAAGATTATATAGTTAACATGATTCTTTATTTCCCGAAAATACCGAAAATCCCGGTTCTTATTCATTGAGAACCGGTTCTTTGACTACTATTAAAGAACCGGGAAATCCCGGGATTTTCGGTTCCGGGATTTCCCGGTTCTGAACCCTAGTCGCTATAACAACAAATAAGTACTAAAAACAAAATAAAATAAATATTCAAGGGAGGCTCCCATACAAATAAACGCGTTCCTTCGTGCACGAGTCTGAAGCCCACTTGGCCGGTTTTTTTAATTATTCATAAGTATCTTTACACGTCATTAACAATAGTGCCATAAGTGGGGATCGAACTCACGACTTTTGCCCTAATTATGCTGTTGCCGTCAATGCTCTGTTCAATTATTATAAATTACATCTAAATATAAATAAAACATACAGTAATTATAAAAATATCAATTCAAATATATTTTACTTACGAACGAGTTACATATTATCATCACTTAGAATCAATTATACCTGTAATTGATGCATATAAATTATTCATAATATTTTTTCTATTAATAGTTCTTATAATAATTATATCTTGGCTTTTGAAATATGGCATGGAAAATAATATAAAGGTAGTATCTAATTATTAGTACGATTATTATGTTCCACTAACAAACAAAGTTTTACCAGATTTCGTGGTAATTTTGGTATCGTCAGATTCCTATAGTTGTTAACCTATATTTTTTCCTGGTTAAAGGTCTCTGTCCAAATCTATACTAATATTCTTAGAGCATATATACGTCAAGAGAGACAGTTGCTAACAAACAACGCGTTAAAACCCGACCTCGCACTGCGTGACATGTGTGAGTACGGCTCGTGTATTATTGTAGTCAAACTGTCAATGTGTGAGTGTTTGGTGATGCCAGCTTCAAATTGTAAATTTACCTTTTACCGTTATTAAATAAGAGGAATAGTAAACAAAATAGGTTAAATAAAGTAACAATTTTGTAGTTTAGTGAATTATTTATTTTAATAACAAATAAAAAAATACAATACTTATCTATATAATCATTTTAACATTAGGTAGGTAACATATATTGCTAATTAGGCTAAAACAGTAGTAACAATATTATACTCTTTGAATTAAAATAAAAACAAACAAATACAACATTCCTATAAATTAGACAAATAATATACACTAACAGCCTTACCAATTAAAAATAACCACTGTGTATATTCTTGATATAACGAATTATTACTATGCTTCACACTCGTTATATCAAGAATAAACACAGTGGGTATTTTATATTAGTAAGGCTGTAAAAATATATAATTAGAAATATTAGGTTGTATGATAAATTGCACCATGGACGTAGAATTAATGATGTTTTAAATTTACAATCTTAGGATAAAAATGTTGGCACTCGGATATCGACGATCAAAAATACTTTTTGTGAGATGTGGGGATAAAATATATACTTACAGTTTATATTAAAACCCATCCCTTTGGGTTTGTTTTCTAAATATTTTTCTCTTTGATTTTAATGCCTGTGTTGTATTATCCGATTTACAAATATGGTGGCATCTTATTTGTATATATTTTATGTAAATGTTATATAAATGAATCGTATTAAGACTAATCATTAAAATGGTTAAATTCTGCATTAGTTGCAAGTTGTGCTAATCTACTTACTTGTTTTATATTTGTTGACAATTCTGTCTCCGCCGCTGACAAAAACAGACACTGCAACAATATAATTTGAGATTAATATAAAACATAAAAAATACTCTTCTCTAAGTTGGATGTTATTAAAAGCCATACTGCAAGAATTTTTTTTTTAAAAAGGAGAATAAACGTGTCCCTATTACTAAACAAAATTTGCTACAACGTAAAATGAAAAATGGACACAATATATAAGTTTTTTACTCGCATTTCCACGGGAACAATGCGGGTGAAACCGCGGGATGTTGCTAGTTACCAATAAAAAAACATCTTAAGACATAGGTATCATACCTTGCTTGGTACTGATTAGGGTTCAGAACCGGGAAATCCCGGAACCGAAAATCCCGGGATTTCCCGGTTCTTTAATAGTAGTCAAAGAACCGGTTCTCAATGAATAAGAACCGGGATTTTCGGTATTTTCGGGAAATAACGAATCATGTTAACTATATAATCATTTGTTTGATTTTAATCTTCTATTAACAGCATTTATTCTTTTTATACAAAATATTCAAGCTAAAACCATATTCTCATTAAAATGTTGTATCTGTAGGTACGTGGTAGATCATTATTCCATCATAAGACAAAATGTGGTACTTAAAAAGCTTACGAACACCTTTCTAAAATTGCAACTACTAGCGTAGAGCCAGAAAGAAAATTCTCCTCAGCTGGCCTTTTTTGTAACAGAATTAGATCTCGATTAGGTGATGCAACTATAGATGCATTGATCTTTTTGAAGACACATTACCAAGAGAACAAGAAAGTTTAATTATAAGGTTTTATGTGTACAACTTTATCAAAAGTGAATTTATAACTGTATTTTAATCATCAACAGCCTGTTTACGTCCACTACTGGACGTCGCATCCAGTCTCTCCCGGCTGCCCTGCGCATCGCTCCATCTAGCCACAGGACGTCCAACACTACTTTTGCCGAGTCGCGGTGTCCACTCGAGAACTCTTCTGCTCCAACAACCATCGGTTCTCCTACAGATGTGGTCAGCCCACTGCCACTTCAGAGAGCTAATTTCTTGAGCTATGTCGGTGACTTTAGTTCTCTGTCTGATCACTTCATTGCGAATACGATATTTCAGAGAAACTCCGAGCATAACCCTCTTCAAAACCCTTTGAGTGAATTTAAATTGGTGGTCCAGCCACGTGAGTGTCCAGTCCACGTCTCGGCACTGTAGGTCATCATTGGTAGGACGCACTGATTGAAAACTATTGTTTTTAGGCACTGTGAAATATGCGATGAGAAAACAAATTCGAAACCCGGCCTGATCGAGGGGCTGAAATTCGTCGAGTCTTCTTGATAGACGAATTGAGACAACCCTCGAGAACAGCTTGTAAACATGGCTCAAAAGCGAGATGGGTCTATAGCTCTACAGCAGGGTTTTATCCCTTTTTTTGAAGTATAGCACCATCACGCTTCTCTTCCATGCTTTTGGAGTTCTCCCGGAGTGGATGACATCGTAAAACAGCTTTTGCAGTTTCCGCAGCACTGGCCTGCCTCCTGCTTTAAGAGGCTCAGTCGTGATGCTATTTTAATGTGTTAAAGCAATCAATGCTTATCTTGTCATGCCAGAATGCGTAATATGTGTTATTTAATATACTTAAATAATATTTTTAGACTATATTTACCACCAAAACTAAAGAGAAGAAAAAAATCCCGAAAGTACCGAAAATCCCGGGAAATCCCGGTTCTGATTAGTACTGGTACCGAAAATCCCGGTTCTGATATTTATACCGGTTCTCGATACCCTAGTACTGATCCATTCTTTAGCCGTCGTAATCCCTTATTTGTAAAATATAAATTATCTTCAGAAAAATGATCGGAACACACGACTGAAGTCTTGTGAGGCTTCCAGTGGTCTTCATTTCGCGTCCGCTTTATAATTTTTGTCCAGGAATTTGCTAGTACGGAATCCGTAGGAAATCTGAAATTCAAATATTCGAAAAAACTGACAAACAATATATAATGGCTTATTCCACTCAACCCCAAAACAATTGCTTTCGCATTATTTCTATCCATACATTCATTCCACTATTACCCCAAAGTGTTCATAAGGATCAAAATTGAATAAACAAATATTTACATACTTCAATTCCACTTACACCCCAAAAAAATCTGGTAGAGTCAACAGAAAAATTAAATAAAACACGTATATAATTATAACTAGCTTTTGCCTGCGACTTCGTTTGCGTGGAATAATTAAGAACTTTGGGATAACGCTAAATTTTACCAAGAATATCGCAAGCGCGGGTTCCAACTAGTTTTACTTTTAATAAAGTTAATCGACACCAGCCGCCTACAATATTCAAATCGCGTATCAAACACACAAGAAAATAAAAAAAAACATACAGGGCGAATAGAAAACCTCCTCCTGTTTTTTGGAAGTCGGTTAAATGAAGTGGATCAAATTACAACTTCAAACTAGAATGATAATAGTTTTTGCAAATATTACAATACTTACTTAAATATCTCAGAATTAATCTACAGTTTGAATTTACAAAAATATAAAATCACAGCTTTAGATAAATTTTTTTTTATAGTGAACTAATATCTGAAAAAAAAATCACAGCTTCAGATTAGAATATAAAATCACAACTTCTGACATAATTTTGGTGGAAAACTCCTTAGCTTAAAATTTACAATCACTCTTGAAAATATACTTTTCTTTACAGCGCGATTGCATTGTGGTAGTCGTGTCGTGGTCTAGTAATTCTTATTGCTTTAAATGTGTTTGTTTTTGTTGACACTACTAAAAATAAGTAAGGTAAGTGGATAAAAAATATTACGATTTTAAATCCTTCCTAAAAACGTCTTGGGGTAGTAGTGGAAATATTTTTGGGGTTGAGTGGCATAAGCCTATATAATATCATATAATATATCATACTAATTACCTAGTTTTGTGTAGGTATATTATTAATTACTGTTCAAATATAGTCTCTGAACTGCATTCATTACAAACAAACAAATCTTTCCTCTTTATAATATTAGTATATATTACCGTGACAATAGGTACTTAACGATGGTTTTTATGGAATTTTGTTACTAAACGCAAAAAATACTACAGACAATGTCAATCTAAGAATAATGGCACAAATTTTAGGACAATAACAAAAGCAAGACGGCAGTTTATTACTCATGTGTTTTTTTTAGAAATTTCGGCACCTCAAAAGGCTGTTATAAAAACAATGTGCAATGTGAAACTTGTAGTTATGATAATATTTCTTCGTAATAGGGAATGTCTTAGCGTTTTATTTTATTTTAATTTATTTGGGAAACAAACAGTTATTACTAGATCTTAATAATTAAGTAAAAATATTACACATAAACCAGTGAAGTTTCCACTATTAAAAAAAAGAGTGAATGAATGTATGGGTTTTGTAGTAGACCAACCAATTTGAACCAATTTTAAGTTATAGAGAGGTTTTTGTAATAACGAACGACGCGCGACGTTATAAAGAGTTTACTATGTAATTATTTGTATATACCTAATCTAATTTTATAAAACAACAGTGATGATCTGACTGATCGAAAAATGATGTAAAGATATTTGTATTTTGTCTCCCATAGTTTGGGCAAATCTCCCTAATAATAAACTGACAACACCGGCATGATCAGATGAAACAACAAAATTACATATAAAAAAATAGTGTTTTCGTAAAATAATAGTAGTAAATTAACAAAACTTACCGATGAAAGGTGATCTTGGTGTTAATATCCTTTTTTCCCCCATAATTGCGGCACAATTTCACAGCGCAAACCGGCATAATTAATTATTTTTCTTGAGCACATTCTCCGTAAGTCACTCAAATGACACTGACGTAAAAAAGAAGCGAGTGAACCAAATATGGTCGATTTTCTTCGCGGTGTTTTAGTGCGGTTAATGTGGAATCTTTAGATATCAATGCTAATATTATAAAGCGGAGCTAAGAGTACTAGCGTATATACAAAGTAACAAAGCAAATCTTTCTTCTTTATAATATTAGTTTAGGATACTTACATATACTGTCATAGGCCGACATAAATCTCAAAACTTAAAGATAAAATTGTTTGTTCCTAGTAGTGTTGACAAATCAGTCAGTAAAACCATAAGTAGTTGGTTTTAGCTGGACGCTTTAAAAAAGATGAAAAGATAGAATAAAAGTCCTCCTAATATTGTCCTCCTGTTAGATCTTACTAGCCGACATTTTGTACGATCAATCTGTATTCAATTATCCACCTTATGTTTCAGGTATTGTGTTCTACTTTGCATTGGTGTCTGCGTTCTTCTGGTTAAACGTCATGTGTTACGACATCTGGTACACGTTCGGGTAAGTAGAAACATATTTTTATTAATATTTGACTCATTAATAAATACGTCATCAAAGACTTAGTAAGTAAACAATATCTGTTTTCTTGTAATTTCACATGCGTTGTTGGTAATCCCTAAATAGAACACACAAATTGATTAATTAAAAAAAATCGGGCCATATTTAGGTGTCCGCCATATTGTAGTCGGAGAGCTGATAGAGTTTTTCGGTAGATAGTTAAGGCAAACTGAAATTTAACAAAATGGCGTCCAATGTTTTCGGAAAATCATTGTTTATGCCCGTCGTTGGACAGGCTTATAGTGTACTTTTACTTTATTGATTTTGCAATTATAACCGCGAAGGACATACTATAAAAACTCTGCAAACTTACAAAATATATTGATTAAGTTTTATGAAATACCTTACCCAATTTAATTACTTAATTATTGCAGAACCAAAGTAAATGTAGAATATTGATACCTGTCCACTATTTTTGGTTTTCGAAGCACTAATAAGTAGGTAGTTTAACGGTTACAAAAGCTGTTTTAATTTAACTTGCTAATGGGTACATGGGGATTCCCAGGCTTAGGTTTTCTGCGTCATAGATTTTATTACCTTTCACCAATATTAGATTATACAGGTTATGAAGAAACATAGATATAAACTAAGGTCCGTTATGGTATTTTGAACATTCATGCATAGTTTGACCCAGTCATCGGACCTGGGATCTCCGGTTAGTACGAAACTACGAAAGCACACATAACAATACAAAACAGTGAAAATAATATTTCAATCAATAATATCAAAACGAAGGTATAATATTTTTGTAATTTGTTTAAACTATAGAACTGACTTTAGAAATTCTTATTAAACAAAAACTACTTAATTTCACTCGATCAAGTAAATCGGCAGAAAATATATTAAACAAAATAATAAGCGACACAAATTACCTACTAGAATCTAAGTTCTCAACCTCCGAAACAATTCAATTATTAAAACCCCTGACGCAAAAAGAATGGTGTTATAAGTTTGACGTGTCTATGTGTGTATCTGTCTGTCTGTGGCATCATAGCTCCCGAACGGATGAACCGATTTCAATTTAGCTTTTTTGTATTAAAGGAGACTTACGTGCGAGTGTTCTAAGACAAGTTTGATGAAAATCGATTGACCCGTTTAAAAGTTATGGGTTTGAAAGTAATTGTGGCTTTTTAAATTTTTAATTTAATTGTTATTTTAGGAACTAGGAAGACACGTTACACTAACACGCACAAAATTTCCCTCTTTTCTTCAAGTGTCAAAAACCATAAAAAAAGTTTTGGAACAGCGTGATAAAAATAATACTTGAAATAGTAATAACAACTACCTATTTTTACTTGTCAAAATGGACAAAGTTTTTATTGCTTCCCAAAAATTTGGTTTGTAAAATAATTGCTCGGGGAGCGGTTAGTTAATTGCTTAATTAACTAATGAAATAAACATTTAATGGGAAAAATAACGTTGCAACTAAAATTAATGTGATTAGTCCAATATTCAAATGACTTTCATAAACATAAAACTTTAAAAGGTTACATAGAACAATAACAAAATTATACTATTTGTTTTTCTCATTCGTTCTTGTTTTTCCTCGTAATTACAAAAACAAAGCCTTGATCAACTGATACAAACCGCAGGTGCATTGTCAAAGTTTTTTACAATTTATTTCACCAATTATGTTATTATTATTATTTACAAATTATTAAATAAATTGAAATTGAATTAAATAAAAATTAAGCGCAGCGGTATGTCGGCAATCAGCACCATCCTTACTAGTCCTTACTAATCCTTACTAATATTTTAAATGCGAAAGTAACGCTGTCTGTCTCTTACCTTTTCACGGCTAAACTACTTATCTGATTGACTTGAAATTTGGTACAGGGGTAGCTTATGGTCTGGGGAAGAACATAGGATACTTTTATTCCGAAATTCCCATGGGAACGTGAACTACGTGGGTGAAACCGCGGGGCGCCGCTAGTATCTTATAAAATAGATACATGTTTGTAGGGGTAGCTCTAGGACTAGCCTTTTGCATAACGGACAACATCATTTGGTTGTCATTGTGATCAATACCTAATTTATATTTAAGGTTCAATTCCAAGACGGGCCGCAGACCGCAAACTGCAAGCGATAATACTTTTCTATCAACATCTATGAAAGAGCGCGTCGCGACTGCAGGCAGCAGTGTAGCCGCGCTCGAAATCAATTTCATAGACGTTCATAAAAACAAGTGTTGTCGCTTGCAGTTTGCGGTTGCAGTTTGCGGTCTGCGGCCCAATTTGGAATTGTACCTTATGGTTTCAAAAACTACCGATACACACATTCATATATTGATTTAAAATCATTTGTTTTATGGGGTCGTGGGGCTTTTGGGACCGGGACCGCGGTCCAAACTTACACCTTTTAATTTTTTATTATTTTTGAGTAGTATTTCGGGACCACAAGAAATATGAGTTTAAAGTACAGTTAACAAAAACAGCAAATAAATTTAATATAAATATATCTTCTTCTACAGAGTGAACATTTCAAGTGGGCGTGGTAGACTAAATCCGAAAAAATGCTAAAAGAAGTCTCGAGACCTATTTTGATAAAAACAAAAACTACATCATTATATTTTTGAAAAATCTATATTCTTTGCCAGGAATAAAACCAGTTGAGTATGTCACAAAAACGTACACACCCTGTATTATCGTGTCATCTGAAAGTGTTGCTATTAAAGAAACTACTCTTTTCAGCATTTATTGAGATTCCTTATAAGTAGTTTCGGATATCGTCTACCAAACCTACTTGAAAAATTCATCCTGTATAGTTATAATATAGTTTTCAACACACTTGCTCATAAAGTGGCTCTTATTTTTCCGCAATCAGGCACATAATGACACCTATTATTCACAAGTGAGTTATAGATTTTTTAAGGTGCTTTGTTTTTAAAAATGTTTCGGTACAAAAAAGATCGTGTCCATAGATTTTAAAAAGAAATTCACACCATTGACCAAGAGGCAGTATCTTGTCAGTATGTACTTTATGTTGACTTCAATCATTTTTTTTTTATAAGTACTTATAATATTCTTATAATCTATGCCCATTATAATGTCCATTGTTGTGTTGGATGCGCGCGGATAGGAAAACTGTTTGTTTATTAGCGACAACATAGCCGAGGATAGTAATCATCAATATACACGTGTATCATACAACGTTTTTCAACACACATGGGAAAAAAGTAATAAGAAAATAACATTTTTCATTAATAAAGGAACAGTTTTCATATTCGAGCGCATCCAACAACAATGGCGATCGGTCTAACATTTAAACAATATACTTATAAAAAAATGGACGAATGAATGGAATTGACCATAGACGTACCAAAAGTAAGACAACATAGTTGAATTTGTTTTTAAAATGTATGGAAACGATTTTTGTGCTTTCGAAACTTTTTTAAAAACAATGCAACTTTAAAAACCTTTAACTCACTTGTGAATAATAGGTGTCATTATGTGCCTGATTGCAGAGAAATAAGAGAATAGGTCGCGGTTCATGCGTCGTCGAATTTATGTAAACATGTAAGTTGGTCGCGGTTCGAGCGTTTTGTAAAATATAATAAAAAATGGCTTTATTGAATAGTCGCGTTTCGTACACCCAATCATTTTGGTTTACTTTGATTCGTTCGTCATTTTTATTTTACATCAAACTCACAAATTTACTAACCGAATAGACATGGCAAAGGGCTTACCTCGCAAGTCACAGATACTTGAAATTATTGAAGTATTCCAATGAAACTAAATCTTATCTTAATTTAGTTTCAAACATATATTATTGTTGTAAAGACTTAATATATGTATTTAAATATACTTACTAAGAGTATAACAATTTTTATTTAAAAAATAACGCTTTCAGGTTATGCTGTCCTGGTACTTCTAATAATAAATTCTCCAAGACCAAGACCAATTACTTTATTTAATATTGTGAATCAATTTAACAAAGTTTTAGACCTCTTCTACATTTCTGTTCTCCTGGTATTTAAAATAAATTATTGTAAAATTTCTTATACATAATGTTTATTTTGAACACAGCAATTAGTTTTTATTGTTAACTGTACTTTAAACTAATTTTTCTTGTGGTCCCGAAATACTACTCAAAAATAATATAAAATTAAAAGGTGTAAGTTTGGACCGCGGTCCCGGTCCCAAATGCCCCACGACCCGTTTTATGGGCTACACATTAGAACTCATGATCGTTAATTTTCTGTAATTTATTTGTATGCTCATGGCATTAATAAAGATAATAAATAATATCATTAATAAATCCCACTAACTAACAATATAAAATTAATACCATTTAACGAAACAGATGGCCAATTGGTAATGACCCCGGCGAATGTAAAAGGTCGCGGGTTCAATACTTGCTCAAGGCAAACGTTTTGTGTGCAAGAAACAATGAAATGTAATGAAAGATTGTTCTGTGGATCACAGTCAGTTCTACTTTAATAGGTCTTTTTAATTATTCTATTAGAGGTATAATATGTGTACGTAGGTATCGATTTTAGTTGAATCTCTCGACTAGATTCAGACCAATCAGAGAAAATAAAATGAACATCACCGTTTTTATTTAATTGAGTTTAAAAGTCTCTTCAAAATATTTGACAGTCAGCCATATTGGATTTTATTGACGACCTAATAGTGTGTAAGGTTGCGGGTCCGATTTCCGTGCGGGGAGAATATTTGTGAGAACCACAAATGTTTATCTCGGTCTGGGTGTGTGTGAGTGTGTGCGTAGTTTTCGAAGCTAGTTAGGACACAGTTACTATAATAAGATGATGTAGTGAAAAGAGTATTATTTCATATATGCATTTATTTTCTTATTTTTTAAGTGTTTACAATGTAAATATTTAAAAAATAAAAACAAAATATACAATAAAAACCTAAAAAAAATAGAAGGCCGCCAGTAGCGGGGCAGGGCCCAAACTACTATACCGGTGGTTAGGGCTGCAGAGACAGGAACCTCCTCACGATACGTGCCGTGTCCAAAATCACTGCCTTCTGTATCTGCCCCTTGATCCAACCGTTGAGCGAAAGCATTATAATAAGAGTATTATAATTATTATTTCTGCTAATCGTTCTAAATTGTTTCTTTCTCATTTCAGTGGCAAGAGAGGTCATTCGGCGCGACTGAGTTCCACGAAGGCGAGATTCCTGATGTACTGCTTGTACGCATTCGGACTGTCGACAATACTCACCATCATATTAATATCCCTTGAATTCTCCGGATTGCCTAAGCATCCATTGCTGCCACTTCTAAGAGTGCAAGGATGTTTCTTAAGCAGTAAGCAGTAACGTACTTTAAAATTGTTTTAATCGCCGAAGGAACCCTGTCATAAATCATTAGTTACATATTATTTAAGAGGTATTCCTCGAAGCGCAACTATTTTGAGGCGCACCTAAAAGCTAGTGAAAATCTATAACAGTGTTTTGTTTTCGGTCTAGTAGGTCTGCTTTAACACCCACTAGCAAACTACTTCAACTCATTTGTGAAAACTTCGTTAAAAGTGCTGGCCACTATTTGAAATATAAGCTTGAAGAATTATAAATTCCTGATCGCCCTAATTTTGGGTAGGCTCAAGCCTTTTCGGGACATATATGAGCTGACGAAGTTCGAAATTTAAAAAAATATAACAAAAAGAAACCTGTCGTCTCAATGATATCACATTTCTTTAAAAACTTCTTAAGCTTTATGTGGCCCATGTATAACAGTACTACAATTATTGTAATCTACAAAGCAAAAGTTGATTCGAATTAAAATTATATACAACAGTACTTAGATGTTGATGATGATAATGTGTGTGTATGCGTCGTTTCTGATAGCCTAGATATAAGTCACGAACTTAGTTATGGGTCAGTTACTATAACATAACAATCTCATTATAGTAACTGACCCCTAACTAAGTTCGAAACTGGTATCTAGGGTATCAGAGACTACGCACATACTCATTCACACACATGATTGTAGTGAGAAGATGTAGTGAATGATTATGTTATGTTATAATTTCAGGTTACAGCCGGTTGCTATACCTGTATGGACCGATGTTAATCCTGTGCATAGCGAACACAATATTCTTCATCAGAACAGCATTAAAGATAGCCGAGATCAACAAGCTAACATCAGTACTCAATTCGAGGGATAATGGCACACATGATAGACACAGAAGTGATAAACAAAGGTAAAAAAATATTTTGTAAATATAGCTAACCTATCGTAACATCAGTCACGCTATCACCTTTATAATATGTAGCAACTGACCCCTAAGTTAGACCACACTATTTTGGATCCCTAATGTGCGTTTTAACATATTTTTGGATACAAGACATTGAAGTCTCATAACGATTGTCAACGTTTTTTATTACAATCGGCACCGATGGCTTAACGTTAACCTTATTAAGCACGGTAACGCTCATGAAATTAAAAGCCACTTCGGGGATGGCGACCCAATTTCCAACTTCATGACTACCCGTAACGCTTAGCACAACTGATCGTACAGACTTACTATGATTGTTATTTAGTCACTACATAGTATAAAACAATGTCGCTGTCTATGTATATGCTTGAATCTTTGAAACTATGCAACGAATATTGAAGCGGTTTTTAATTTTATCCCTGTATTCTCACAAGAGCGGGAACTATGCCTGTGAAACCGCGGGGCGCTCTCAAAAACTCATTAAAATTTACTACCATTTCTTTCCAGATTGACTCTGTACCTAAAACTATTCTTGTTGATGGGTATTAACTGGATCATGGAGGTGATCAGCTCCCTCTACTCCGACCACATTAAGAACTTTTGGATGATCACCGACTCCTACAACTTGTTGATTGGAATGACCATATTTTTCATATTCGTCTGCAAAAGGAAGATTTTCAGACTCATCAAAATAAGGTTTGTTGATGATGTTGAGGATAAATCATAATTTAAGAAATAAAGTCTAGTTTTTTGGTAGAAAGTAACTCAATACCTAGGTTTTTTTTTAAAAGACCAGGTCTTATTGAACTTAATTGTACCTAAAGTCTTATCTATAGGGAATATAAAGATTTAATACCTAGAGATAAACGCTCTTTCAAGAAAGCTGAGTTCGCTAAGAATTGTTGGTGGTACTCGTCCTTTAGAAACTTATCTCTGGCAAAATTTTCATTTAAAATATTGAAAATTTGTGGGGAGGTGCAAGATGAATTAATTTAGGATTAGACTTTTTTTATGTTATAAAAAAAATATGATTATGATACTAAGCTATTGTTTAAGTGTATCACTTTATTATTGTAAAAGTACATGTATTAGAAATAATAGCATTTACTAGACTATATGTAGATAAATCCATCCATATTATTATTATGTAAACGCTAAGTTGTTATTTATCTAAAAATTAATAGTCAAATACTTTTTTGGGAATAATTTGCGCTCGTGAAGGGAATATCGTGAGGAAACCTGCGAAGACATTCTAAGGTTGTGTGTGAAGTCGACCAGCGTGGTTGACTAAGGCCTAATCATCTAATCCAGGGTAGGCTCGAGCCCCTCGGTAGGGACATATATGAGCTAATAATGATGATTTTAGCTGGCAACACACAGTCACAGAGCTATAAGCTCCATGATGATATCATTATTTATTTAATATGACGAACAAGCAATTCCCAAGGAAAGATGTGACTATCAATTTTGAAATTATACTAAGACTGATATCAAATAAGATTAATTATAAGTTCATTTATCTATGTTTAGGATCAAGGAAAGATTTCAACTCCATAGCGATAATACTGATAGCATTGGAGAGCTAAGAGACATTAGCAACAGAAGTAAAAGGGATCAATTGAATGGAATGAGAGCTAGTTTGGACACAATCCGAACCGTACTCGGCTCTGATACCGATGTAACGAAACATAACACCCACCAATGACGATACCCATCGTCAAAAAAACAATATTTTAATCGCAAAGTACAAAAGAGGTTGAATAAGTTAAAAAGACTGACAGAAAGTTCTTGATATTTCAAAAATAGAATAAGATAAGAATTCCTTTTAAATAATTGAAGGTATACCAACATGAACCCACGGATAAATGCAGATCTTATTGTCATTGTTTTAAGGTATATTTTGACAAATATTTGGGTTTGGATATCTGGGATGGGTGGGATATGGACAGTGGGTTATTGAACATTAATCTTGGTGGCCATACTCATTATATAACTGAAGGGGTTTTCTTTTCTTTGGGTTTTAACTAACATATTTTTAAAGTAGACGCATAACATTAGATATAATATGACAGCACTCAAATGGAAGCCGTTTTGGGTTATTTTTCGTCAACTGGACATTTGTTACATTTCTAAGTTTGGTCGGTTTTTTAATTAGCTAGATTGGGCAGAATATCCTGGTGATGTAAGTATTATACGTGGAATCACGGCCAATCCAGATACAACATAATTACGGGTTTTTTAGACTAAAGTTTATTTATAATTAAGTAGCTTTAAATTGCATGTAAATATGTAAAGAATACTTCCTGCTCTCTCTTCTTCCTATTGACGACCTCGATGGCAGAGTGGTCACCTTTGACGTTAATTAATGATTCTTCTTTATGGTCCGAATTGAATTTCAATTTATTGAAAGTAGGGTTTGTTAAAATATTCTATTTAAAATTGATTTCGTTACAAAATATTGCTGCTATTTTTTGGATTTAGATGGAGTGGTCTGCATCAAAATGAGGGTAGCAGGAGAAATGCAGATAAACCGCGCGGTGCAGAGTATGGTTCTAAATATTGTATTATGTAGGTAGTAGTAAATTATTTTTAAATGTTTGTGTTAAACATTTTATGTCGCTCATTTGTATATTCTACCAATGGTTCCGTCCTTATCTAACCGACTTCAAGAATGAGGTATTAACGTAAAAAATATTTCGTTGTTTTTAGAGTTTAGTTTCGCGGTTCCATCCATTTTCTTGTTTTTTTTTCAGTGTCGTAATCATAATTACTATCTACGTCCCAGTATTTTGTTTAAGTTATAGCAATAAATTAGTGGTAGATTACTTATCTTCTATATATATAAAACTCTTCCGTTACTGAGTGATGTACTGACTGACTGACTGACAACGCACAGCTGAGACTACTGTACCACTAAGGAAACTTTTGGAAAACCATTTTTTATAGAATTAAACTTTGTTTATAATTAAATTCAGACCTCTGAAGTCGGTTAATCTTCTCTTTGTTATATTCTGTCTATATGTTTGGGTTTTGGTCTATTATTTCGGTCTATCTATGTTCGTTATACTTTTGTATCCATTCCTAGAATATGTCAATAATTCCTACAAATAGTTCAAAGTAGTTTTTTACTATATTGTTTATTAAACGCATGAGTACAAAATATACATTTATTTAGTTTAGTTTATAGTAAAGATGTTTATAATAAAAAACTGCGCAATCGCATTTTTTGAAGTATCGCGACTCACTAGTGCTTGCAATACGTCGTGCGATCTCATATACATTTTCTACGCTGCATCTTCGCTTCTCAGTTTTAATATGGTATATGGTTTTGAAAAAAATAGCCGTAGTAAGAAGTAATCAGTATATTTTTTTTATACAGATAAAATAGTGTATTCTTTATACTTTAGATTAAAATTCATGTTTTAAAACTTACTTAAAAAATTTGTGACGTAGCGAGAAGCATTTACCTTTAGGTGCTCTAATTGGAAAAGAAACTGTATCTTCTAGTTGTAAGAAATTATAAATGCATGCTAGAAAGCGTAATTTAAGCGTTAAAAATGAAATACATATATGTAGTTTTAAAGGATTATGTTGAAGATTCGCTGCGATTTCGCATTTTTGCGCTGAAGCTTGTTTTTCAATTTTGAACTTTTGACTAATAGACTTAAAAACTAACATTGTGTGATCAATGATCCTGCTAACAATAACGCTGTATGCTTTATTAGTGTGACTCACATTCCTAATATGTACAGGTTCAACAAGCTTCGAGGGCACGCTATGTCCCGGACCCAGACTACAACCTCCTCCAGAACAATGTCGTGCAAAGAAGAAGTACCTATGGCTGTCAAAAACTAAAGAAAAACTTCTATACATCGACAGATGCATTAGCAGGAAGCGTCTGAAGATGCGCCTACGGATATATGGACGCATCGAGGCTTTTACTAATGTGTATATCATTTTGAATTCGAATATCTAGTTGCAAAAGTATAGACGGATTACAAACTTCGTTAAAAAAACGTAAAGTGATACATTAATGCTTCTGTCGATGTAAATTAGGCGCTTTTACGCTTCTATTAGCAGTGTGGTCGGATCGCGCGGTTTCGCGTTTTTGCAAACAGAAAACGCGCGAGTAGTGGCTTTTAAAATTCCGTTTGCGCGTATTAAAAAGTAGTGTGTGCGCTTACTATGGGGGCTTTCCAAGGTTACAAATGTCACCACGATTTTGTTTTTATTTTCTCAATGACCGACTTAACGCAAGAAAAGTTGACTTTTAAGAGTTTCACTATGCACCAATTTTGTTTTTTTATTTATGACACCGCCTGTCACGATGACACTTCATTGGAAAGCCACCAATATTTAACCTTTAACTGTTTAACAATAAGCACTGATTTTGCTTAAAGTCTGTGATTAAGCTCGAAACAAACTATTTAAAAGACTTTTTTGTGTCCCACTGTAACTGTTTTGTTTACGTTCATTCACTGATAAAAGAAGCGGGTTTGTATGTTAATAGATGTTTATGTAAAAATGAGCTCTTTCGGCCAAATTAAGATCTTACTTAATTTAGTAAAAAGCGTTGATGTTATAGTGAAAAACGCACCTGCCTACGGGCCTACCAAGCTTGAGATCGTGGGTTCAATTCCTCCGAGCGATACATGTTTGTATTTTCTAAACATGGCTCAGATTTGAGATCACCAACATGCATTGTCAGAATTGATAGAACGCTAATAAAAGTGACGCAACTTTACTAGAAATATTGACCATCTAAGGGCGCTCGCCCACATCGGACATTAATCGGTGACTGACTTTTTGTACTGATAGTCGGGCTGCCTTTTGTTGCACTGATTTTATAACCGTTTTTGTAAGACGTGTGCGTTGCACCTTTGCTATAAGTACGTTCTATTTTTCTCCTACATAAAGTTGGTATTAAAATGTCAAACGTGGGCGAGCAGCCTTAGGTTTTAAAGGTACGTCTACGCTAGACGAAGCAAGCACAAGCCGAACATGAGTTGAGCTCGAGCCGAGCACAAATTCATTCAAAAGCGCGTCCGTTCGATGCTTGTCTGTTCGTCCACACTACTGTGCTCCGCTCGTGCTCGGCTCTCCTAGCGTAGACCATGAAGTTGTAGGTAAAAAATGGAGCCCACACTTGGAACAACAGCTTGAGTCAAATACCTACGACTCTGTGGGCCGATCTCTCTTTTTAGTCAGACCTTCTCTTTCTAGAGGTTACCTTAGTTAGAAAGAAAGAGCCTGCCCACAGAGACGCGATAGTGATACATATAGGTATGCTTCAAGTAGGTATTCGAAGTTTGGACTCCATTTTTTACCTACAACTTCATGGCGTAGACGCAGCTATTTTGTTTCGACCAAACCGGCCATAGTTTAGACATCGCTTTGCAACTGCATATTGTAGCAGCTTATTGTACTTTAGATATTAAACATAATATACCTCTCAATGTACAAGTATATCTTCATACATGACTAATATTGATTCTCTATATAAAATAAGTAGGTGTTATGAGTTATGACCAATACCATATTCGTTTATTATATTAAGTTTATATAACGTACTAGTAATAAGTTAATAATACAAACATAATGAATATTAAGTGAAAGTAACTGTTGATCCTGTTTGTCATAATTTTATAGATCTTGTAAGATAAAGAGACGAAGAAAAAAATATAGACTACCTCAGCTAGGCTAGCATGACTTCGAAAACGCGATTTATTGACATCCAACTGTCAAAATTTGTTAAAAATACCCGCCATATTGAATTTTACCACGTGTTTAATTTTATGACATTTGGTCATGCTCGCGAAATCGATATAGCTATTTATTGACATCCAACTGTCAAAATATAATAAATATAGCCGCCATATTTAATTTTATCAAATCGTACCACGCCATAATTCATTTGGTCATGCTCGCGAAATCGATATTATTTCGTGGTGTCTATATATTTTATCACGCACAGTCATGCTAGGGGGGCTGGTTCAAATACCTAAAGAGTTATGTTGGTATCGAGAACGATTTAAAATCGCTCTATAATCTTCTTAAAGTAACTGACCCCTAAATCATGCTCATAACTTTGACTTTCTCCTCTAAGCTCATAACAGATATCCACATAAGTAAAACCGCGAATTGAAACCTAGTATTTGTTTTAAAATAAGATACAAGCATTTATCACTACATAGTATAAAACAAAGTCGCTTTCTCTGTCCCTATGTCCTATGTATGCTTAGATCTTTAAAACTACGCAACGGATTTTGATGCGGTTTGTTAATAGATAGAATGATTCAGTGGGAAGGTTTTTAGCATAATTTTTCCCCCATATTCCAACGGGAACTACGCGGGTGAAACCGCGGGGCGCCGCTAGTCTATAATAATTATGAATATTTTTGCATCATAATTATTTTTTGACATTATCATAGTTTATACGGAAAATGGGTGTTCCTTGATTTAAAGTTTAATATTTATAAATATAAACGTAATGCTGGATCGGACTTTTAGAACTCAATTACTACGAAGCGGTGCTACAGCTTTGGTGCCATAGTAACAAATGCTAAAGAGGACGTGTTCTATCCGAATACAGTATTTTTTTCTTCTGGCTGGCACTTTTGTTTTTGGGCCAAAAATGTATGAAAGGCGGAGGAAGTCCTTTAAATATTATAATAATTTGTATAATGTCTGTGTCATCAGCAATTGTAACAAATGATAATGTCCCTACATATTAAATGAACTACCCATATAAATTAATAATCATACAAGTATTAGTGCCTACCACAAAATAAAATATTATTACAATATAATTTCGACCATTTGTTCATAATATATTTTTGTTGTGTTCATAAGTATTTTCCTTAATATTTACCTACTTCTATTTTTAAATGGTTCAATCATCCAACCTAAAATTAAAAGCAGCTTGTTATCCCCGTTCAGCAATAATTTATTTTTTTATTTATTATTTCTTACTAACTGCTAGCTGAATCTCAATCCCATGGGAATTTCGGGCAAACTCACAATTATACAAATTTTCGCATCACTACATAGTATAAAACACAGTCGCTTTCTCTGTCCCTATGTATGCTTAGATCTTTATAACTACGCAACGGATTTTGATGCGGTTTGTTTTAATATATAGAGTGATTCAGTGGGAAGGCTTTTAGCATAATTTTATCCCCATATTCCTACGTGAATGGGAACTACGTGGGTGAAACCGCAGGCCGCTAGTTTATAATTTAAGTAGGATGAATAGTAAAAGTGTAAATAATCGTTACCGAGATATTTATTTATATGTATTCAGAGGTGTATATATATAAATCAATATCTACATTGACAATTGAATAACGCGCACTTCGTACAAGGCACCTAATTAATCGCCTCTCCTTTGTTACGTAGAAAAATAAACATGACAAAATTAATAATAGAATAATAATATATTTGTAGGTAAAAATGATTAATTCCTGTTATTGTTTGTTCATAAAAACGTGTCGGTAGTCACTAACTCATTATAAATATTCTCCTTTATGACGCAGAACTGACCTTATTACTAGAGACAGATTATCGTGAATACCGCAGCTCATAGGCGTATAAATAAAAGGAGCTAGCTGTGCCTCGCGGTTTTAGCCGCATAGTTCCAAATCCCGTGGGGATTTCGGGATAAAACATAGCCTATGTCCTTCCCCGGACCATAAGCTACCCCTGTACCAAATTTCATGTCAATCGGTTCAGTTTAGCCGTGAAAAGGTAACAGACACACGGACAAAGTTACTTTCGCATTTAAATTGCCTAGTAAGGATTAAGGAAGTTCACTAAAATAAATATACTATACGGAAAGCAATTTACATACTTATGAATTACAATGACACAACTTAACTAAACCTTTTTATGAATAACTAGCGGCGTCTCGCGGTTGCACCCGCGTGGTTCCCGTTCCCGTAATACGGGGATAAAATATAGCCCATGTTACTCAGGGTGAATGTAGCTTTTTAATGAAAAAAGAATTATTAAAATCGGTCCAGTACTTTATAAGTTTATTCGTTACATATAAAAAAACAAATCTTTCCTCTTTATAATATTAGTAATTGCAACGGTGTAGTTAGTCCACGTTTTGTCCCTTTCATAATCTTGAGAATATACACGTGTGTGAAAGAGAGAGGAAACATGGATTAATTTCAGCAATAATCTCCTCAAAGTTTACATAGTTTTACAACACATTCCATTCTTAAGACCGACTTTCTTACCTCTTTTTAAATTGTATGGATCTGTATGTACCTACCATAGTATAAATTTAAGTTAAGTAACTACTCAGTGGAAGTGAAAATTAATTTCCACCTTTCAAGATAGCATAGTATCGTCAGAGTAAAATGGATTGTCTTTACACGCGAATCAAGTTTTGTACTATGCGCAACGCAAAACTAAGCAAAAAGTAAATAGTTTTTGATTATCAACTTCTTTTTTAAAAGTATGTACTTATAGATTTTTATTAATATTTTTAAAATATGCAAACAATTTACTCTAAGGTACTATAGTTATTATTTATCAATTACGCGCAAGTTCTAATAAATAATCTCATAATAATTTACGTTCGTAAACGTAATATAACGCGCTATACTGTAACCGTAATTTAAGCTCTATAACTTCTGTATTATGATCTAATTTACAATAATTTTATAACTAGTCTACAGTACGAGATTAATACATAATAATGTTAACATAAATTTTAGTATTTCCTCATAATGGCTGTTGTAATGAGTCTTATAAAGTATAGTTTTATGTCAAATTGTCTAGTCGATTGCATGTTGCATGTACACTGTATGTTATTTGTATTTTATTACGTGAAAATAAAGTTTGATGTAATAAAAGTGACTTTTATTTCGCCGAATACATCCTACTAATCCTACTAATATTATAAATGCGAAAGTTTGTATGTTTGGATGTTTGTGAGTTTGGATGTTTGTTCCACTTTCACGCAAAAACTACTGTATCGATTTTGATTAAATTCGGTACAGATGTTCCTTATAACTAGGAATAACACATAGGATTTATCCCGAAATTCCCATGGGATTGTGTATCAGTAACCGTATGTTTTATTGTAACTTTTTGTAGTCAAAAATCCTACCAATAAAATGCGCTGTTACTAATTTTTTAACACACGATGGTGAATCGTGCCGAGATTGTATGATACTACGAGCTACGCATTCTCACGGGAGCGGGTACTACGCGGATAAAACCGCGGGGCGCTGCTAGTGTATAATATCTAGAGGTGCTCTTGTCGGTGCAACAGGGGCAATTCCCTCCACCAACTCTACTTCTGTCCAAAGCAGCCTATGCCTAGCCTAGTCTATCACTTCCTTCAAAGACTGCGACCATATTTGGATGACAAAATATCGTTGAATTATGGTTCAATTAAAGATAGATTACACCCTATCTCAATATACCTAGATACGTAGTTCTAATAAGTAGGTATGCGCGGGACTACATGTCCCGTGGGCCCTCCCAATATCGGCTCACGGTGGTATGCAGTTCTATGCATTTTCACCGCGTTAAAAAAAAAAGGTATGCGCGGGACTTATCGTACAAATCATATGCTCGTTTTCAGCTCGTAGTACATTACCTCTACGTTTTGAATAAGGTTTTTCACTTTTGTTTTCTATGTTCTGTGGTTTTTCCCGATAAGTCCCGGGTATAGTAAAGATTCCACTTGCACTAAACAGGTGTATAATTTGCTAAATATTTTACAACATCACAAAGCAGCCTGCTGGCCACATGGTCCTTGGGATAGACCATGGGAATACCAAGTTACTAATAGACAGGTGACTATAGACAAACAATATGTAAGTATTTACTTCTTCTGCTAAAATAATAACATTAAATTTAAAATTTAAAAAACCCCCAACACAATTACTTTCAAACCCCCATAACTTTTAAACGGTTCAATCGATTTTCATCAAACATGTCTAAGAACACTTGCATGTAAGTCCCCTTTAACACAAAAAAACTAAATTGAAATCGGTTCATCCGTTCGGGAGCTATGATGCCACAGACAGACAGATACACACATACACACACAGACACGTCAAACTTATAACACCCCTCTTTTGGCGTCGGGGGTTAAAAACAAAGCATCATTATTTTTTCTTTATTGGCGACGCTTTATCCCGAGATTTGTGGATATGTCTTCCCAGATACTATTCTACATACATAATTATATTTGAGTAACCTAGCAATGTTTTTGCATATCGAAATGGACTTTACCTCTTCGGCTCTTTGTACACATATTCTCAGAACATTTAATTACATTATTAAATGTAACACAAATATTTACTCTCACTCACACGCACGCACGTACGCATATAATCACAATACGCTTATAATACACATCAGTGTATGAGCGTATTGATGCGAAAAATATAATTATGTTCACCAAAACATATAATTAAGTATATGTTTTATTTAGACATCTCCATAGCATAGGGTCTACAAAGACAAAGGCGAAAGCTGAGTACAACAAGGAAGAAAGAAAAATATTAAGTTATTTTTAAAAGCGAACATAAAAACGGGGTCACGGCAGACTGAAAATTTAAACAACATACCTACTTACTTAATATTTAAAATAGCGTCTCCTAAAAATCCTACTATTTTTATAAATGCGAAAGTTTTTGTGTGAGTGAGTGTGTAATAGTGTGTATGTCTGTTACTTCTTCACGTATTCTTACTTCACAAACCGCTGGAACCATATGAAAGGTACAGATGTCACTTATACTTACTACCTAGGAATTACACATAGGATACTTTTTATCCCAAATTTCCCGCTGGATTAGGTTCCGCGCGGGTAAAACCGCGGGGCACAGCTAGTATTGTATAAAACTGATTTAAGTAGATTATCTTAAGCTCATTGTAAGTGAACTATTGTATTTTTGAGTATATAAATATTCTTATCACTTAAGTGGAATAACCCAACTTGTTTGCAGTTAAACTGTATTATTATTGAGTGAATAATAATATGATTAATCCCATATGTTCCTGTTAAATATAAGTACTTACCTACCTTGAGAATACACTGCTGGTAAAGACGGTTTTCCTCTATGAGATTTAATAAAAGTAGCTGTAATATTAATATAAGTATTAATAGTTTATACTAGCTTGTAACGTTGGCTTCGCCTGCTTTAACTTATAAGATTTTGTCCATCAATTAATTTTGTCACCACAAATACTATAGTATGGCTTTAGCATAACCTATTTTAAATTTATTTATTTCACCAACTTAGGGTATCTGGTTTGATTATAGTATGACTTTTCCATTCACGGGACTATTAAGGAGTCCCGGTCTTTTGGAAGGCTAGTATGGGGCCAAAGCCAACACACGGAAGCCCTTTGACATATTTAATCTTGTGTAAAGGATGCACAATCCGGCGACTATCCCTGTATAACACTATAAAATGCATCCAAGGACAGTCCCCGGTTCTGCTGGGACTATTGCAAATATAATGGAAAACTACGACTGGGATATGGGAATGGGATGTTTAATGGACTGGATATTGGGGAACTATGGGGACTATGACACCCGCCGATACAATGCTATAAACATGTACGAAGTGGCGGATGGAGACTTGCCAGCTCTATAACTGGGCCCCCCAAACAAGTCACTCGAGTCGCAACAAGGGGGCAACATGAAACGAGCGGCTTTGAGAGTGGAGCAGACGCCCTGGGTTTTAAACCGCGATCCACTGAGCCCGAGGGTCCAGCTTCATGCTAAGCCAACTCACCACTTACGCAACGCCCCTCACTCTCCGAGCACCAAAGTGCTCTCGCGGGCTCCACTCCGGCCGGCCAATGAAGGCAAGCACGGAGGTGGGGGACCTGTTCCCCGTCAGTGTTCACTCCGCCGGCCAGTGAAGGCAAGCGGAGGTGAGGAATGGTGACCTCCCCCGGGAGCGCGTCAGGTCCGCGGGGTCGCTACTCCCCGACACCCCGCCTCAAAGGTGCCCTGCGGGCACCTTTATATAGTATGATATTATTATGTCGTTCGAGAAATGGCATCATAATTTTAATCTTCTTCTTTCTTAGGCGGGGGCTCCGCCCCCAACTCGTAGGGCTTTGCCCAAACACTCCTTGAATAAAATCGTAACACAACCATGCACATAGTTTTTGTTTCTTATATTTTTGGAGAGACCTTTGCCCAGGAGTGGGACAATACAGGTTGATTAAAAAAAATATATATATTTTTGGAGAAGTGGCGGCTCGGGCCTAACCTGATCGGAATGCTAGGATTGTGATATATTCATTTTCAAATTGCAATAATGGAAACTAAACAGAAATCTATTAATTTATGATACATTCATTAAAAATACACAGTTATTTATGTATAAGTGTGTACCGAATCCTCTTCTTACCACTGGAACTACGCCTTACATTATTTATATTAATTTTCCGCACTTGCGGTCAAAGCTTAGACAAACTTATTTCGAGTTACACTTCCAATTATAATTAACGTGTTCAAAATGAAGTTAGTTTCGTGTTTAATATTATTTTTTGTTTTAAATAATGTTCGTTGTGATGAACCTTCGCTTGAGGAGCTCTTAAACGGGACTAATATCAAATTATCATGTGACAAGAAACCGTGTTTGATAAAATGCTGTCCTTTGGATCAATTCGTTGTAAAAAAAAGATGTAAACCTCTTGTGGTTCCTCCAGAAAAACATGTGAAAATATACACAAATGTGGAAAGAGATTTTGAAGAGAGTCGTCATTCTTTGGACCAATTATTTACCATAATCCCTGGAATGTTTAAAATTAATAGACAATTTCAAAGAGACGCAATCAATGTTTTGAAAGTTTATCCTGATGTTAACTTTTATCTCACAGAGGTTAGTGAATTTTAGTACCTACCTACTTATATATTTATATGTTTACTTTTTCATAAAATGCAAGAACAACATTTTTTTTATTTAAATCTTTTGGAACATAAATATTTTATTGAAAGATTTTTGAAGTCCTTATGTAAGCTTTTTGACGTTTATAATCGTACATTTGTGCTTTCTTATACGATGAAAACTTATGAAAACGATATGATGGACTATAAAGATTTGCTCCAATGCGCTAGTACTTATAAAAAGTGAAGACGTTTTTTATATATATTTGCGTTTAAGTTTAATTTAGTTAGTAAAACTCAACTTGTTTACAGTTAAAATGTAAATAATGATTGACTAATTAAATTATTAATCCCATATGTTCCTATCGGACATAAGTAGCACGTTAATACAGATAATTTTACCGTGTTGTAAAGGTAGATTTCCTGTATGTGATATAATATCAGATGTAATATATTAATATAATTTGGACAAGCGAGATGACTACGTTACGCCTATTCCTGCTCACTCTACTAATATCATCTGTGAGATACAGGCCTTGCTGTGGGATTTTACTGGTTAAATATTTTTCAACACACTTGCTCATAAAGGGGCTCTTATTTGTGCAAAAACAGTTTAGTAATGGCACGTTTTATTCACTAGTGAGTTATAGATTGTTTTTTTAAATTGCTTTTATTTTAAAAAAGTTTCGATACCAAAAAAATTGTGTCCATACATTTTAAAAACAAACTTCAACTATGTTTCCTTACTTTTGGTAGGTCTATGGTCGATTCCATTCATTCATTCATTCGATTTTTTTTTAAATAAGTATATTCTTTTAGTCTTTGGCCGATCACTATTGTTGTGTTAGATGCGCGCGAATAGAAAAACTGTTTATTTATTAGCGAAAAATTATAATTTCTTCGCAAATGTGTTGAAAAACGTTGTATGGTACACGCGTGTATTGATGATTACTATCCTCGGCTATCTTCAGACCCTCGCCTGACGGCTCAGGCCTCAATAGCGCCTCGGAAGTAATCACCAACTTACCTCGCCTGTACCATAAATAACTAATTAAGAGGCAAATAAAAAGACGTTTGTTTATTACTGTTTTTTTATCGGTAGATCCCAATATTTCTATTACGAATTCCTATTGATAGGTAGATATACTGGAACAGATTCTCCTACTGATTCTAATTCTGGCATCGCGACAAATAAACACTGGACATAAGATAATCCAATGACTCGATAGTCTTATGATAGTTTGCACATAGAACTTTTATTTAACAGTATCACTAGTGAATTTCTATCACTTTACGTAGTAGGTACCTACTTCAGTTATCAGTCCCACTTTCTCTATTATTGTATGTCCATGGATTTGGTGTCATACACCTTTTTATTAAAAAAGTGCTTCATAGACGATCCAAAAGTTATGAATTAAAGGTATTAAACAAATCCTTCTCTTGCCACTGGAAAGCTCACCTTAACTTCTTAATTTTTCCGCTCTCGCGGTTGAAGCTTTAGCAAATTTATTTCAAGTTACACTTCCAATTATGATTAACGTGTTCAAAATGAAGTTAATGTCCTGTCTAATTTTCATTTTAATTATATGTAATGTGCGTTGTAATAATGAAAAACTGTCACTTGCGGAGCTCGTTAACGGAACTAATATCGAATTGTCATGTGACAAGAAACAGTGTCTGATAAAGTGTTGTCCTTTAAAAAAATACGTTCATAGAAACAAATGCAAAAAAATAAAACACCCTATGGGAGACGTCGTGAAAATATACACCAACGTTGAAAAAGATTTTAAAGAGAGTGTGCGTTCTTTAGAACAATTATTTAACATAATCCCTGGAATGTTTAACATTAATAAACAGTTCAGAAATGACGCTGTTAATGTTCTGAGAGTTTTTCCCGATGTTAACTTTTATCTTACAGAGGTAAGTAAATTATTAGTTTACTTCTTCTTCTGATTAATGAACATAATTGTTTAAAGTATATCTTATATAAAAATTTGAAATAAGGCGTTAAAAAACCAACCGTTGATTCTCGTTGAACAGAATCAATATTAAAAATCTCTGAGCCAATTCTGTGTAGTTGTTGTAACCCCCGACGCAAAAAGAGGGGTGTTATAAGTCTGACGTGTCTGTGTGTATCTGTCTGTCTGTGGCATCATAGCTCCCGAACGGATGAACCGATTTCAATTTAGTTTTTTTGTTTTAAAGGGGACTTACGTGCGAGTGTTCTTAGACATGTCTGATGAAAATCGGTTGACCCGTTTAAAAGTTATGGGGGTTTGAAAGTAATTGTGTTGGGGTTTTTTTTTTATTTTAACTTAATTGTTTTAATAACAAAATAGTATTCTAACGATTTTCTCACATAAATATGTAGGTCTTATAATTTGTCCATAAAATGTATCACCAAACTGTTTGTTTAAATTATTGAATTAGAAAGGTTTCGATTCGCTCGCCCTAATAATTAAGCGTTATTATCTACTTTATATTCATAACATAGGTATATTAACTGATCATAGGTACATACATACATGCCTTTTAAACAAACGGTAAATAACAAGTTACATTTATCCTTATTTATTCATGAGCACACATACCCACCTATTACATGCAAGAATTGATTTAGTTTAAATAAAAGCCTTGGTTTAAAGATTCTCTATATTTATTTGCTTTTATGAAACAACATAACATAATCACTCTAGCTTCTTCATAAAAAGATTTCATGTATTTTTTTTAATAAGCACATTTTATAAGTGCTGGGTGACTGTAACTAACTACAACCACGGATCATAAAATACTAAACCCTAAGTTGTATTTTCAAAATCTTTACGTAAGTATATAAAACATTAAATTAAAAATTTAAAAAAACCCCCATCACAATTACTTTCAAACCCCCATAACTTTTAAACGGGTCAACCGATTTTCATCAAACATGTCTAAGAACACTGGCAAGTAAATCCCCTTTAATACAAAAAATAACTAAATTGAAATCGGTTCATCCATTCGGGAGCTATGATGCCACAGACAGATAGATACACACACACACATATAATACACACACAGACACGTCAAACTTATAACACCCCTCTTTTTGCGTCGGGGGTTAAAAAATAAATACCATGATACATTTTTAAGCCTCTTTAGCTCCTTTTAGTTCGACTGAACCAAATTGGATAATACTTTTCTCGTTGCATTTATTACTGTCAGAAAAAGGGTTGTACGAAAGAATATTTTTCTAATTTCGTACGAGAATTAAACTCGTAAGAACCCGGATCGTTCCACTAGTTATAAATAATTATAACAAACAAGTGCATTTTAGTAACAATAACATTGACTCATTTTTAGCGTAATTACAATTTTAATTAAACTAATGCAAGGCTTGGCTAGCACACGTCATAATGTGTTCCATTAAAAATATAATATTACTAAATAAATACTTATGTGTATTCCCACTGGACCCACTCCAGATAAGATATATCCCACAATTGGGGATTACGTAAATAAAAATGGTGGGGACAACAGAGATAACAGTTTTGAATATATTTTCTAAATGTATTATAGCTCTATCTTTTATCACTAATGGATAGGCTATGTTTTAGGGACTAGACACATTTATTCAGCTCCATTCAGCGTTTTTCCATACAAAAAAACTATTTTGTATGGAGACGCACGCGTACGCATCCATTCAGCTGAATCGTCTTCATACGACATCGTTGTTTTGTATGGACAAACGTTGAATGGAACTGGATAAATGTGTCTAGTCCCTAAAACGTAGCCTATCCTTCTCTATGCCTATCTTAGATCAAAGATAGAGCTATAATACATTTAAAAAATACATTCCAAACTTTTATCTCGGTGTTTACCTGCTGTCCCTGTGCTGTAGCAAAACCACAAAGAAGGGTCCTACTGCGTCTGCGCCAGCGTTAAACCTATGGTTTCCTAAGATAACAGTACGGCCGCTATATTATTATGACATCACTGCTATATTAGGAAACAAGAGCTTATAGTTCCATGTTTAAAACCACGTAGTTTAAATTAACCAAAATGTGTTATTTTCAGAAAGGCGTATTATACAGAGATATGCCAAACCACTACTTCAGATGGCAGAAATATCCAAATAACGAGTTCTGTTTCGACCACGTCATAGAAGAAGGCGTATTGGAACCCCGCTTTTGGATCATACTGCCAGAGGACTTACCAGAAAATGAGACAAAGGAGTTCATTTTTAGTTTTGGTAATACTTAGTTTTATTTTTTATAACAAAAGGGCCAAAGGAATGAATAGAAATAAATATAAAACAAACGAAGTATTTAATGAATGTATGTAATAACTTGTAATAATGTAACTTATTTAACACTAGTTGTGCCCTGCCGTTTTACCCGCATAATTCCCGATCCCTAGGGAATATGGGAATAAAACATAGCCTATGTCAGATGGACAGACAGAGTTACCTTCGCATTTATAATATTAGTGAGGATAGTAAGGACTAGTAAGAATTACAATTAGAAATTTATCATTAACGAACACACTTTACTAAAAATCTTGTATTATTTCAACAGCAATGGGTGTGTCATCGTTTTTCCTTCTTCTGGTGCTGGTCGCATACAGCCTGCTGCCTGAGCTTCGGAACTTGTGTGGGATGATTCTCATGGCATACGTCGCCAGTCTCTGCGCCGCATTCACCCTTCTACTGGTCATTAGGTCTACTACGATAGAAGTAGAATACTGTATACATTTCAGTAAGTAACTGATAAATAGTAAATTAATTAGCTAATTGATTTTTGAAGGATTTTTGACTTACGCTAAAACCTTTAAAAAGGTTTTTAAATTTCAATGCATTGAAATAAAACCTTTTTAAAGGTTTTTTGTTCTGCATGTCTATGCAAAGAAAATTTAATCACTACGTTTGTCTATGTCTAGGTATGTTTCGGATTTTGTTTAATTAAAAAAGGAAGAATTGAAGGTAGATTTGAAACTTTTAAATTACTTTGTATAGATGCCTCAGACTTCTGTAGTCACTAATTACGGATACCATATTATATCTGCATGAAGAAAGGCTTATCAAAACATTATAAAGAGAAATTTAACAAGCCTCTCTCTCTTAACCTTGGCTATTGTTAGCGTTTGATATTTCAGTAGGCCCAGGCAGTAAACTCTTATTTAATTTAGTAGCTACGTTTAGTTACTCAATATTATGTTTTGTGTTTTCAGCTTGTGTTATATACTACTCGTTTCTGGCTGCCTTCTGTTGGATGAGCGTGATGTCTTATGATATCTGGTGGACTTTTAGGTAAGTAAATTATTAAATAACTAGAAGCGACCCGGTTTCAACCACTCCCGAGAAAATGCTAGAAAAAATTCCTCTTGAATCACTCTATCTAGTAAAAAACCCGCTTAGTTAGTTTAAAAGATCTAAGCATACATAGAGACGGACAAAAAGCGGAAGTTTTATACTATGTATATATCATCATATCATCACCATCGTCAGCCCGTATTCCTCCACTGCTAGACATAAATCTTTAAAAAGATGTTTTGAAAATGATAAAAACCCTTAGAGGCGACATAGTCATAAAACGATAAATATTACAGAATAAGAAATAAAAGAATGATAAAATGTTTCAGAGGTTACGCCAAAGCCCGTCAGATACATCGCCGGGGAGAGACGTTCAAGTTTATAATGTACAGTATTTACGCGTTCGGAGTACCGCTGGCTATGACTATATTCTTAGCAACCATCAACAGTGCTGAGCTGCAGGACCGGCCTTGGATCATCAAACCTAACGTGCCTTTGAACGGATGTTTCATTGACAGTAAGATACATATAAGTAACATAATCATTCACTACATCATCTCATTACGGTAACTGACCCCTACGTTTATAACTTGTGATATATAGGTATCTTTTATTAATATTTGTGCGTAATTTTTCTTCTTCGATGTCCTCTGTTAAATTGGGACCAATTTTTAATTTAACCAGGTTCAATATTTTCATGGAGCAACTACCATCAGACGTACCCAGAAGATGATACGATTCAATTGCTAAATTTTTGTGGATACTAACTATCCGTAACGTAATGATTTACGCTTCATTCATTCCTTCTAAAAGATAATCTGGATGTTGAATTCATAGGAATGAATTCATAGAAGAAACATTACCCAAAAATATAGAGATTTCCTCACGTTTTTATATCATTAGAAACCCATATAATATGTTTTTTTTATTGTTATAGACGGTGAGAAACTGCTGTACTTGTACTATCCAATGCTGATCTTGATCATAGGCAATTGGATGTTCTACTTGATGACAGCGTTCAACGTTTGGCGTCTCAGTCGAGGTACTGCGGTCCTGGACAGCGCAGCAGCCGGTACACCGGCAGCCCATCGCTCTCAAAAACACAGGTTTGTCACAAACTTCTAAGAATTTCTCCATGTATAACATATTCCTACATGTAAAGATTTTCGCCCTCATACAGGGTAGTTTCGAGCCCCTCAGTAGGGACATAGATATGAGCTGATGATGATGATGATGTTAAGATTTTAAGAAGTATTGATACACGGTATGATGTATGATCCTTTGCATTGACAGCCAAAATATTCATCTACTTTGCCTTCCAGTTCCCTTGATTTTCTCCTTTTGACTCCCACATGAGTGTGTATTGCCATATAACAAATTCATTATGTTTTCAGATTCTTGGTATACCTCAAGTTATCAATAGTCATGGGCCTCAACTGGGTATTAGAAGTAGTTAGCTTCACGTATCCCAAGCTCTCTGGATGGTGGATTTCAGACATATACAACCTACTTATTGGTGTTTCTATATTTATCATATTCGTTTGCAAACCCAAGATATTACGGAAACTCGAAAAAAGAGTGAAGTATTTGTAAGTATATATTTTCTTAATTATTCATCATCCACTTACATTTTAATTAAATTAAGTGTTATTGATCTGAATTCTACTTCTATTCTACTTATTGATAAGTTACCTGATCATTAAAATTATATTCTAATTTTATGGAACTAATAATAAAAACATATAATTACTTATGATCAGGTACCAGAAGTGCAAGAACAGCCAGACATGGCAGCCCAGCAATTCTACTCGGAGCCATACTTCTGCTACCGACTCTTCTACTAGCCAAGAGACACAAACATTGCAAGTCTGTTTAAATCCAAAAGGACCAGCGAACAATATCAACAACTTTTAGAGTTCTTTCTGAACTTGTCACATAGTGCTTCGAATATTTTATGGATCTTGACAATGCCCGCATCAGAATTATTACAAATATCCATTTAATTAATGATGATGGCACACAGAGTTTATTCGCCAGCCAGGGTTAAAATGACCGAGCTTTTGTTGAAACTAGAGAAAAGTGACTGTTTTTCAGAAATGAGACGAAATGGATTGCACTTTTTGGCTCCGTTATCAAGAATGCGATTACAAAATATATTAAGTATGTTTAAGTTTGGGAACAAACAAATTTTGTATTAGTAGATGAAAGAAAATTGGAGAAATCGGAAGAAAATCTGGACAAGATTTTCTACACTAATATTATATTATATTGTATATAAAGAGGAAGATTTGATTGTTTGTTTGTAACGAATAGGCTCCGAATATACTGAACCGATTTCAATAACTCCTTCACTAATGGAAAGAAATATTTTAGGTATCCAATTTCAGTTAGATTGTATACAAACTACCTTATATTAAGCGTATGGGGGTGCGGAGGTCAGGAGCAAGCTCCTAAAAAGGGCGGTGAGCAGCAAATTATAACTCAAAATCCCACCAATATAACGTAAATAAGTAAATTGATATGAAAGTATTTGTAGAGTGAAGTGGTCTGAAGAATCCTTAAGGTGTACATTGACGAGTCTGTTGAACTGATCAGTCCAGACATAAAACTGTGGCGTCACTCCGTTTTAGGCCAACTAGATATCCCCACTGGAATCTGGAATCGCTCCGGTGATTGACGACCATTTTTGGATGGACGCCAGTTCAACTGATCAGTTAAACTGACTCGTCAATGGCCTGTCTTTAAGTTACACATTTTGTCAGCCGTTTTTTATCGTGCTCTTTACCTCTATCCTCCATTATTTTGAAGATATTTAGAATAATTTATATTCAAAGGATATAAGGATATATGATACCAAAGATACTATAAATAAAATAGATTAGTAGATAATAATAAAGATTTAAATATTGTATTGTTTTTTTTTATGGAATTCATACATTTATCAGATAATTTCCCTTACGCTTTATTTGTTGTATTAGTTTTATTTCCCTATAATGTAATTTCTTTATGAGCATTCCCACAGACTTTAAACTTTGAACGTATAATTATTAATATGACGTATCATGCCTTAGAAAGGATTTAAAAAAAAAATACCCTATAGATACCCAGAAGCTCATACCACGAAATTATATAAACACGAAAATGGTCATGTAAATGGCCGTGACTGAATTCTTTTTAAATTCTATGTGGATATATTTTCGAGCTTTACAAACAACTTTAAGTCGTTCTAACGTCATTGATAGTAGTTACGATTATACTTTACTAGCGTTATCAATACTTAAGCCCAGGAAATTCCGCAAAATTCAAAATCGACCTCGCTTAGATTCAATAGTAAATAATCAAATATTATTAATTTTGTATAAATAAAAATGTATGTTATAGTTTAATAATCAAGCTTTTGGAAAATACGGTTGGAAACACGATTTAAACAACTTCGCTCGATCATAAAATATTTTGAAAAAGTCAAATTTTTCAAATTTTTCGATCGTAATTTCCATTTCATCTGGATAATATAAAACTTATATTCGTAAAAATTGCGTCAAATTATAAACAATGACATTTAAAATACAAAATTACCGAAAAACTATCTAAAATTAATAATATAATCTAACAATAACACAATATTTCAATTTATATAACCACGCAGCGAGTGAGTTCCTCCGCAGTCCGCCGTTTGGCGTCAAGAAGGTAGGACCTGTGTGCTTTTTGCCGGCTCGCTGCGTAAAAATACGCGTGTTTCGTGTTTAGATATAATAATAGTTAGGTTTGTACTTTCAGTGTAAATATTTTTTCAACACACTTGCTCATAAAGGGGCTCAATTAGTGGATTGTGTTGTATAATAATTATTGGACATGGCAAATAAAACAAATAGAGTGAAAAATAAATCAAAATTAAAAATTCGACGTAACTCAAAAAGAATAAGGTAAGTTTATTTATTTCTTGTTATATTAGTAAGTATTAGTGTAGTAGTGCGAAAGGTACATAACTACCTATAAATAAGTACTTATCCTGATAGTCAAATCATCATACCACAGTCTAAGGAATATAAATATAGACTGTGTAACCTTCAATCAAATAACAGCCAGTGATATTATAATTTAGTTTTTATGTTATTACTAGCTGTGCCTCGCGGTTTTACCCGCGTGGAACCTTATCCCGTAGAATAAAAAGTATTGTATGTTACTCCTTATTACATCAGCTAAGTACTTGCCAATAAAAATCCCGTAAAAATAAATTCACAGATTAGCCGAAACAAATAAACAGACAGAAAAAAATAAAAAAAAAAAAAAATTGGTGTGTGTACCGTATATACTATATTCCTAAAGCATGTAGTAAACAGCGGTTATTTCAATATTACAAACAGACACTCCAATTTTATTTATATATACACCCTTATTTTGAAATTGCGATACCTTATCTCACAGCTAATGTAAACGACGGGTGGTAATATAATAGTGAAGTTAGTTTTTTTCTTTTGCTTTTATTTAAAAAGTTATGATAAGTCAAAGATTTTCAAAATCCCGCCGAATTTTATTGTTATTCTACACCGAACGCTGCGATACACAGCTGAGCGCGGTCATCGACCCGAGCCGTCACAGAATACTTGATAGCTAGTGTGCCGTCTGGTAATACGACATTTATTTTGTATTTTTTAAAGATAAGTAATCGACTATCATTTTTGATATTTTTATTGGATATATGGATTCAGTTACTGCTACAGATATTCTGATTTTAATAAGTCCCATATTTTCAAAATAGGGGTGTATATAGATAATATAGATAATGGACTGAGTCGAGATGACAACTGACAAAGAGCCACAGTATAACGTGTGCGTGGTATGAGTGTAGTAGGTAAAAAACGACCTAATATCATTCAGTAGCGTAAAGGTCGCTATGCCGGACTGCCGATGAGAGGGTCCCGGGTTCAATTCTCGGTACGGTCAACATTTGTGAGATGAGCATATTGGTTGACTGATATTATATATATGCTTAGTGCAGTTGTATATTGTAGATTAATGGACCTACCTGGAAGCCGTAACGAATGTAGAAATACGAAAGTATGTACAAATAAACACAAAATTAATGAAATTGACAATCACTTAAAAACTACCTCTTGTTACAGCCAGGCTGTACAAACTGTCGAGGAACCACAGGGCAAAATGAACACAAGTGACGACCGTAATGTAACTCGCACAATGGTTCGGCTGCGTAACGTGCTGCGTGAGCGCGGTACAAACAAAGAAACAACGGGTCTTATGTGAAATGGTGAGCTGTATCGTTTCTATTACTGTTCTGGCACTAAATGATCATTACTCGAGTTTCAAGAAACTAATGTTGAATGGTTGTAACAAGAAACGTGAACAATCAAACACCAGCTCCATTACCGAACCTATTTTGTTCTGAGTAACGTTCAACTTATAGACCCTATTTTTACAAGATACCCACAAAATAAGCGTTAAAACGCGAAATTTAATGTTCAGTTTGACTTATTTTGCATTTTAATCGAATTTCAATAGTTGTGTGTTCAATTATGGCAGGAGTGGCCGAGCGCGTGTAACAAAGTAGTCTGTGACTCCCTGCGAGCTCAGATATGCGATTATAGTATATGGAACATACCCTGGGTGGTTCGACACCACTTTAGAGAAGCTCAGACTTGTGGTCCTGAAGCTGTGATATACGCAGAGTTATACCACGGGTCGACCTCTGATGAGTCGTAGTATGGGACATGTTTGTATGGCAAACATTGTCTTGACTGTGTTGTTTTATGTCCTTTTGCCATAGAACCTTTCTGTGTTTTACCCGTTGCAGTTGCAAACAATGAGGTTATGCAGCATACCTGTAACCTAACGCTTCCCAACCTTCTGGAGATGGGGTTCCTGGTGACGCCAGTGAACCAGTACGTCTTGAACTCTGAGAAACATTATTCCTGAACGTGCATTGCCAAACCTTCCAAGTTGAAGGACAATGGAGTCCGAGGACGGTCTCCTGTCAGGAGAGGCCGTGTTAGAAGAGAAAGAAAGAGTAGGCGTTCAAAGTTATTCGTCGAATAAAGTTATCTGGCGATGGAAAAATCAGCCCTAAGGGACATTACATTATCGCAAAATAAATAAATAAATAACTAATTGGCATTATTGGTTTTATTTTATCCCTTTATTAAATATTTTCAGAATGTTTTTGTCTATACTAGTTTTTAGTTGATTTCAATAATTCTTTCACTATTGGAAAGATACCACGTATCAGCGAGTGACATAGACTTTATTTTATCCCTGTATTCCCATGGGAATGGGAACTACGCGAGTGAGGCGCAGGTAATAATATGTATTATTTAGATGTAAAGATTTACTTATAAGAATAAGATTTTAGAATATTGAATTTCCGACTGAATCCACCTTAGCTGTAACTAAAGTAGGTAGGAGTTTCACCATAGAACATAAACAGAGTAATAAGATAACATTATTATTCACTACATCATCTCATTACAGTAACTGACCCCTAACTAAGTTCGCGACTTGTATCTAGGGTATCAGAAACTACCCCTACACTCATTCACACTCACACCCAGACCGAGACAAACATTTGTGGTTCACACAAATATTCACCCCGCGCAGGAGTCGAACCCGCAACTTTACGGATGGCAGCCCGGCATGGTGACCACTCTGCCATCGAGGTCGTCAATAGAAGTAGCAAAAAATAAATTAAATAAATAAATAAAATATAGTACCCACTAATAATATAGGTAGATAATATATTTTATGTTTTTACTATATAAGTAGGTAGATACTAATGTGCACGAAAGGTTTTGATAAGGTAGTAGTGTTTTTTTATTTAAGTCACGAAAAAGTCGATTCTAATACATATTGATATCTTTCAATATTAGTAGTCCTACTGCGTGATCGCCTCTACTGTGGCTTTACTGAGTCGCGAGGTCGTCGACCGGACCGCGCGAGTTACGTATTTGCGCGCGCTATCTGTGTCGTAAATGAATACGCTACACGCAGCTAGCGCGGGGGCTGAGGTAGCTTAAAATACCTAAAGTTGTGGAAGTTCGTCGCCTTAAATCACAGATTAAAAAAAAAGACCGAGTGTGGTGTCGTGGGACACCAGGTAAGAACGAAGTTACTTAAAAATAGTTATTTATGGTACAAGCGAGGTAAGTTGGTGATTATTTCCGAGGCGCTATTGAGGCCCGAGCCGTCAGGCGAGGGTCAGAAGATAGCCGAGGATAGTAATCATCAATACTCGCGTGTACCATACAACGTTTTTCAACACATTTGCGAAGAAATTATAATTTTTCGCAAATAAATAAACAGTTTTTCTATTTGCGCGCATCCAACACAACAATGGTGATCGCCAAAGACTAAAAGAATATACTCATTAAAAAAAAATCGAATGAATGAATGAATGGAATCGACCATGGACGTACCAAAAGTAAGGCAACATAGTTGAAGTTTGTTTTTAAAATGTATGGACACCATTTTTTTTTTTTGGTGTCGAAACTTTTTTAAAAACAAAGCAATTTAAAAAACAATCTATAACTCACTAGTGAATAAAACGTGTCATTATTCAACTGTTTTTGCACAAATAAGAGCCCCTTTATGAGCAAGTGTGTTGAAAAGTATTATTTTCAATGGTCAAAATAAGAAGAAAATAAATCATTATGATTTTCAAAAAAGTTTCTACTCAAAAGAGTTAGCCATAGGTTACCTACCTTTTAATAATTAAAAAAGAAACGCGCGCCGCGCTGTTCGAAATTTGAAAAAAGTGTCGTGACAACTTTTCGAAAGATTTTTTTCCATCTAGCCCCCTTTCACAACACGCGATAAGGAACTTCGTTCCAATAATAATATTAGCCAAAAATAAGTAAGTATGTACAGTCTCAGAATGAAAAGGTTCGTCAATTTTCAAATTGATTCGTATAATGTGTCGCGAAAACATATTACCTATTGAAACTATGGTACAGAATATTCTCGGGTTAGGGAAAATAATGTCCTACTGTTCGATAATAAAGTTCAAAATTATTCAGATCAGTGTTGTTTGACAGGATAAATATATAGTCAACAAGATTTTTGATAAACTAAAACCTTCTTGTTGGTTCAATCTGCCATTATTATTTCTGTTAAAACTATTGTCAATCGGTAAATGTCATCAAGGCAGCCGGCCTAGCATGACCGTGCGTATCGATAAATGATAAATGATAAAAATTAAATATGGCGGCTATTTCCATCGTATTTTGACAGTTGGATAGTGTTTTATCGTTATATCTATCGCGTTTTTGAAGTCATGCTAGCCCGGCAGTGTTTAAAAAAAGGATAGAAAATCAAGCAAAACCTTATTAGATAGCAAACGTCATTCTATTTATTTAAATGTTAGCATCACTGTTTCTTAAGTCACGAACCCACCGCTGCGCTATGTCCACGGCTACGCCGCTCAGCTACGCGTAGCTCAGCTGCGTGTGTGTTGCCGTTTCCACCGAAGTACACGCGTGTATCACCACAGATCAGAGAGAAAGAAACAGATAGACAGCTTCGTAAGAACGTGCAAAATTGTTCTATTATATTATAAAAAAGTATTCTATGACAATCAGTCAAACCAATACAGGTTGTCATAGAGACCAGTAAACAAAAACATAACATAACATAACATACATCATCTCATTATAGTAACTGACCCCTAACTAAGCTCGAAGCTTGTATCTAGGGTATCAGAAACTACGCACACACTCATTCACACACACACCCAGACCGAGACAAACATTTGTGGTTCACACAAGTATTCACCCCGCACGGGAATCGAACCCGCAACCTTACGGATGGCAGTCCGGCATGGTGACCACTCTGCCATCGAGGTCGTCGAAAAACGTAAAATTAATGAGTATATCTTAAAATAAAATAAAACAAATTATATATTTACAAGAAAAACTATGACCCTGTTTGATACTACGTAACATTATTGTAAATCTGTATATTTAAATGATAAATATAAAAAATAGTAGTAATAGTGCATTCGATTCACGCCCTTGTAGAAAGCTGCCTCTCTGTTCCTATTTATTCTTTGTGCCATGGAGACGGACACGTACCTTCGTGGTCTATTTCATCACAATGACATTAAAGTTCATTTTAGGAAAGAGATTTTAATTGCCTTTTAAACCGACTTCCAAAAAATAGGAAGAGGTTCTTTATTCGACTTGTATATTTTGGTTTCTTTTTTATTTGGGGGCACGGCAGTGCCCCCCGCCAAGTCGAGCGCGAAGCAAACACTGCCGTACCATCCTTTACAGGAACCCTTTCGCCGCATTTTCAGGCCCCTATTTGAGAACCTCTGGATAAACCCAGAGCACTGAAATTTTCGTCATCCAGTAAGCTATACAATCACATATTTAAAATATAATTTCAAGTCTGTAGGTCATTTAGATCCGAAGTTAAGCGAATGCAAAGTTTCGTATTTAAGACACTCACTCACTCATACTAGGATAATCGAACGGGAACGGGAATTATACAGGAACGGGAACGGGAATTGTAACTCAAGAACGGCTGAACTGATTTGGCTGGAAATTGGTGGGGATGTAGCTTAGAACCAGGAAAAGGACAAAGAATAACTTTAATCCCGAAATTCCCACGGGATTGGGAACGGGAATTTAAAAATCAAGAACGGCTGAATTGATTTGACTGAAAATTGGTGGGGTGGTAGCTTAGAACCGGAAAAGGACGTAGGATACCTTTAATCCCGAAATTCCCACGGGATTGGGAACGGGAATTTATAACTCAAGAACGGTTTAACTGATTTGGCTGAAAATTGGTGAGGTGGTAGCTTAGAATCAGGAAAAGGACGTAGGATACCTTTAATCTCGAAATTCCCACGGGATTGGGAACGGGAATTTATAACTCAAGAACGGCTCAACTGATTTGGCTGAAAATTGGTGGAGAGGTAGCTTAAAACCTTGAGAAGAACATAGAATACTTTTAATCCCGAAATTCCCACGGGATTGGGAACGGGAATTTATAGCTCAAGAACGGCTGAATTGATTTGGCTGAAAATTGGTGGGGAGGTAGCTTAGAATCAGGAGAAGCACATAGAATACTTTTTATCCCGAAATTCCCACGGAAACGTGAACGAAAACTACGCGGGTGAAATTGCGGGGCGCTTAGTAATAAAATACTACTCCTAAAAAGAAAAAAATGTGTCAAATAAGAAAATCTAATAAAAAAAACAATATAAACACGTTTCAACAAAAATAAATGAAATCCCACCAAAAACATTCTGTGAAAAACTAGCCAAGTCTCGTTGGAGCTGCTTGTTTATCTCTAAAAAGTAATGAAATCTAGACAAAGTCGTGCCAAGTGTAAGGTTCCTTACTGCGATTTCTTTATTATTATAGTCTTTTCCATTCACGGGACTATTAATGAGTCCCGGTCTTTTGGAAGGCTAGTATGGGGCCAAAGCCAACACACGGAAGCCCTTTGACATATTTAATCTTGTGTAAAGGATGCACAATCCGGCGACTATCCCTGTATAACACTATAAAATGCATCCAAGGACAGTCCCCGGTTCTGCTGGGACTATTGCAAATATATGGAAAACTACGACTGGGTTATGGGAATGGGATGTTAATGGACTGGATATTGGGGAACTATGGGGACTATGACACCCGCCGATACAATGCTATAAACATGTACTAAGTGGCGGATGGAGACTTGCCAGCTCTATAACTGGGCCCCCCAAACAAGTCGCTCGAGTCGCAACAAGGGGGCAACATGAAACGAGCGGCTTTGAGAGTGGAGTAGACGCCCTGGGTTTTAAACCGCGATCCACTGAGCCCGAGGGTCCAGCTTCATGCTAAGCCAACTCACCACTTACGCAACGCCTCTCACTCTCCGAGCACCAAAGTGCTCTCGCGGGCTCCACTCCGGCCGGCCAATGAAGGCAAGCACGGAGGTGGGGGACCTGTTCCTCGTCAGTGTTCACTCCGCCGGCCAGTGAAGGCAAGCGGAGGTGAGGAATGGTGACCTCCCCCGGGAGCGCGTCAGGTCCGCGGGGTCGCTACTCCCCGACACCCCGCCTCAAAGGTGCCCTGCGGGTTTATTATAGTTATTGTTGTGTGACTTGGCCGTTGAACATTGTTTAAAACGTTAGTAGTGGGTACAAGTCAATTTTGTTTACACGTTATGTTGTAACATTATTAAAATACGCAGCTTTATCAAGCCTACAATTGACTGGATATTGAATTAACGTTTTTCAAGTGGCAATTTTCTATCGTCAATGGGTAGCGGTTCTGGCGACAGATTGGTGCAATAGTGTCATGGAGCACCTAGTTTTGTACCCTTGTTTACAGTGTATCCTTCAAGGGCCAAGTCACACAACATTAACTATAATAATAAAGAAATCGCAGTAAGGAACCTTACACTTGGCACGACTTTGTCTAGATTTCATTACTTTTTAGAGATAAACAAGCAGCTCCAACGAGACTTGGCTAGTTTTTTACAGAATGTTTTTGGTGGGATTTAATTTTATTCGGAACACAACTGTTTGTGCATATAAAATACAAATTATAACAACTATTTAAAATACAAATTATAAATATTTACTACATGCTTTCGCATATATGTAGTTAGCAAAATTTACACTTGCTTAAATATACGAGTTACAATATGTTTCCTTCTTAATTAGATTAATGTTATTTATGTATTTTCCTTTCACGGGACTATTAAGGAGTCTCGGTCTTTTGGAAGGCTAGTATGGGGCCAAAGCCATCACACGGAAGCCCTTTGACATAAGTATTTAATCTTGTGTAAAGTATGCACAATCCGGGGACTATCCCTGTATAACACTATAAAATGCATCCAAGGACAGTCCCCGGTTCTGCTGGGACTATTGCAAATGTATGGAAAACTACGACTGGGTTATGGGAATGGGATGTTCAATGGACTGGATATAGGGGAACTATGGGGACTATGGCACCCGCCGATACTCTGTTATAGACAAGTACGAAGTGGCGGATGGAGACTTGCCAGCTCTATAACTGGGCCAAACCAAACAAGTTGCTCCAGTCGCAACAAGGCACAGTGGTTCCCTCCATAGGACATCAATGAAAAAAATCGTACTCAAAATATAGACTTTTGACGACTTGTTCAATTAATACGATAAACAAGCTACCCAGAAACATATAAATACCACCCCCAATAAATATTTTTCACTTCTATTTTGACCTCAAAGTTAGAGCATCAGCATTATAAACCTGCAACCTTATTGCGCGCTTATCGGTTACTCATCTTTGCAATTACAATTCTCGCAATTCAGTTGTATTTTTGTGTGTTTGTGCCATGGATATCCAAGCTGAAGTTTTATTTATTTATTTTATTTTGTGTGAAGGCGAGTGGACTTGGGGAACGGGGACCTCGGAAGCGCGTCAGCTCCGCGGGGGCGCTACTCCCCAACACCCCACCCAATCGTGCCCTGCGGGCTTATTCATGTTATTATTATTGTTATTTTAACTTTGTCCACGCATAAATTTGTTAAATATCGGATGCTAACCAATTTGTGCCTTAGCTTTAAAAAAAGCAAAAAAAACCCAAAGCACGTCCAACAAATACAAGACCGCAAGATACTGTCAGCTCAAATTGAACATTTTTGTATTGATGTTATTAACACTTATACTGAGCAAACGAAAATAGATCTTAAGGTGACGAACCATTTCTTACCATGACTTTACATATTCGTGTGTACATACACGGGGGATATAGCTCAACATAGCGTAGCCCCCGCCCATTTCGTGCGTAGCGTGTGCGTGTACTTCGGTTGGTTTCTGCCTTTACACTGGTATGGTATGTTGGCATAATTGTTTCTTACAGTACTAGTGCAAGTGAAAACCGACTCTAAGGTGACGAAACTTTTCATTCCGTGACTGTACCTACTTCATCATAGCAACAGGCACATACGTATTTGTAGGACAAGTTGTGCGTATTAAGGAAGGTGTAGTCGCGGAAAACTATTCATTTGCGATGGTAAAATTACATACACAAATATCAAAGGATAATCCCTACTTAATAATATTATAATAAATGCGGAAGTAACTCTGTCTGTCTGTTACCTTTTCACGGCTAAACTACTGAACCGATTGACTTGAATTGTACAGGGGTAGCTTATGATCCGGGAAAGAACATAGGCTATGTTTTATCCCGAAATTCCCACGGGATCGGGAACTACGCGGGTGAAACCGCGGGGCACAGCTAGTTATAAATAACGTTTATAAACTGCGTACCAATAATATCAATAACTGAACTGCTGCTTGCGTATAGGCCTCACTAGCTGTGCCCGTCGGTTTTACCGATCGGGTAAAATAGCCTACATCATTCCCCGGACCATAAGCTACCCCTGTACCAAATTTCAAGTCAATCAGTTCAGTGGTTTAGCCGTGAAAAGGTAACAGACACACAGAGTTACTTTCGCATTTATAATATTAGTAAGGGTTACTAAAACAGCGCCGTTCAACTGGCGGGCGGCGAATGATATTATAATATTCAGTCATAGCGTATTTTACTTTTTTTTCTTGCAACAACAGTGCAATGTTATCACGATACGTCTACCCTGCATTAGCGATTAGGCCTTAACCACACTGGCCCAGCTAGGCTAGCATGACTTCGAAAACGCGATAGATACAGTGATTTAATGACATCCAACTGTCAAAATTGGATAAAAATACCCGCCATATTGAATTTTACCACGTGTTTAATTTTATGACATTTGGTCATGCTCGCGAATTCGATATAGCTATTTATTGACATCCAACTGTCAAAATATAATAAATATAGCCGCCATATTTAATTTTTCATATCGTACCACGCCTTAATTAATTTGGTCATGCTCACGAAATCGATATTATTTCGTGGTGTCTATATATTTTATCACGCACAGTCATGCTAGAGGGGCTGTGCGGGTTGGCCGACTTCACACACCACCTTAGAATTTTTTCACAAGCGTTTACTAGTTACCTCATGTTTTCCTTCACCGTAAAGCCGTCAACGTAGGTACATTCAATTCAAAAATTTAAAACACATTGGTACCTACTTGGCGGGAGTATCGTTGATAAACTGTTGTATTTAAACTATAACAATTTACCTACTAGTGATTATACTTTAGGCTTGTTTAAGATTAGCTTGTTTAAGAAGTATAAGATTTGTAAAGAAAGTATTCTGACGCTTTTCCGGGGCTAAAACTCCCCCCTTGCCCGCCGACTCGGAAAACGAAATTTTGACAAGAAATTTACAGTTAAAATGTAAAACTGTATTAATAAACCCATTTCAATGACATATTGATATCTTTGATTTACACGAACACTACACATTGAAATAAAACACTTAAACGGATTTTTGTCGTGGTTGTATTTTGTTTTACATTACATTCCATCTTAGTCTTCTGTGATCACGGGTTCTGTAAAGAATCCGAAACGTCAGAAAATGTAAAACAAAATACAACCACGACAAAAATCCGTTTAAGTGTTCCATTTCAATGACGTCATACATATTTAATTGATTATTTTTTCCCTCCGTAACATAATAATTAACTACCATAATTCGAATACCGCACTTCACAACGGACATCACACGTAGCTTTTATATAATTAACTTGATTTTATACTAGACAATATAGACTATAATAATGTTTATCATATATTTATTATTATTATTTTGTTCAGTGAAAAGTGAAACCGATGACAATGCTGTGAACTGTGCAGATACACAAAATGTTCAACAGTTTTGTTCTGCAAAAAAATGCATTTCCAAATGTTGTGGTGTAGACGAAATGTTATTTTACGAAAACGGAGCACAAATATGCAAGAATGTAACGGAAATAGAGAAAAAATACGGAACACCTGTTAAAGCAAATTTTACAGACTTAAAAATATACACAATGAAAGGGGAGAAAAAGCAATTGTCCAGTAAAAAAAACAAAGATTTCGAAATATTGATAAACAAAAATAAATATGAAAATGATTGTTTTTCAATCGTAGTTGCACCTAAAAACAACGTGTTTATAATTGAGGTAAGTTTTTCTAATTATTCGGTGGTTCTGTTTTCATCTTATGACGTTTCATCCTACTCATTATTTTATTAACCGACTTCCAAAAAAACAGGAGGAGGTTCGGTGACAGCCAAAGCCTTCATTAATATTATAAGCGCGTTTCGTGATATCTTATAAGGAAAAAAAAACTATCCTGGGCTGGCACTGACTCCAAAACTAACTAATTATAAATTGTAAATATGTATTAAAGATATCGCTTATTTTAAATTATTTTCTTACTTTTTAGTGATGAAGTCGGTTTCATATTTTTTTAAATTAACTTTATTATTAATCGAACTGACAACGCAGTAGATTTGACACTCATTTTGATCATAGTGATGAATTAAAGATATTTCTTAAAATACTTTTAATTAAATGTCTAGGTTACATTCAAACAAGGCCTGGTAATGTATAAAGTACCGCACAGATCAGGGAGTCACCTTAGGACTTCCGTCCTACTTTTCTCTATGAAGTAACGTGCCTTTTGGGTCCCCATACAAATAACTTGAGCGAGTGAATATACCTTGAGGCGATTCCTTTATTTATTACTCAATTATCGCAAAAACTTGACACGCTAGCAAAATTGCGACAGACAGCAGAAACCATTTTAATAATATCTATTAAATTGAACGTGAAAAAAAAATTATAATCATTATATCTTTCTATGCTTTTTGACATTCATAAGTGCTTCATTGATCAAAAACTTATTACATGATTTATTAATAATAATTTGAATTGGTCAAAATTGAGCAAAATCAGATGTATGGCGTACTTTTCATCACTTGAAAACCAATTAGGCGGATTTATAAAAAATGTGAACCTGGTACAAGTAAAATGTTTGCTCGAAAGAATACGAAAAAGATAAAAGAAATATAACACTTTTTTAAACGGATTTTGGTCGTGGTTGTATTTACATTACTTTGTACAGACGCGTCTTCCATCTTAGTCTTCTGTGATCACGGGTTCTGTAAAGAATCCGAAACGTTAGAAAATGTAAAACAAAATACAACCACGACAAAAATCCGTTTAAGTGTTTTATTTCAATGTGTAGTGTTCGTGTAAATCAAAGATATCAATATCTTTTTTTTTTAGGATGGATCCTTCGTAATGATAAGTGAAAATACTGGAATCGATCCTACCCGTCATTCCCCATCGGAATATTGTGCGGATGATTTGGGTTATGATAAAAATGGGACCATGGGAAAAACAATAGTATATCGTATTATTAAGGGTGAACCCATTCCGGAGTCAAAAATACTATTCAAGGCAATTGGTAAGGATTTAATTACGTGATATAATATAATAATATGTAAAACAACGTATCTAAATGCTGAATTGTAGTTTAGTACACACTTAGATAGGTACCCTAACAAAATAACATAACATAACATAATCATTCACTACATCATCTCATTATAGTAACTGACCACTAACTAAGTTCGAAACTTGTATCTAGGGTATCAGAAACTACGCACACACTCATTCACACACACACACCCAGACTGAGACAAACATTTGTGGTTCACACAAATATTCACCCCGCACGGGAATCGAACCCGCATCCTTATGGCAATCCGGCATGGTGACCACTCTGCCATCGAGGTCGTCGAATATTAATTGAAGTGTCTGACTCTCACTATTATTTCCAACTTAGATGATTTCATTCTAATTTTACTAGATTGTTAAATCCTTAACAATAAGTCTTATCTGCTTCTTCCTAACAAACTAATGCGATGTCGTCACCCCTAGTTAGGTTAGGTTAGGATTTAACCACAATTTGAGTGCAGCCCGGCCGTAAAATATACGCCAAAGTTCAAAATATCCCGTATTCTTCTTATAAGTACGCTTAAATTATCAATAACTTTGTTTACGAAATACTACTACTGATTTACCCGACGAATTTTTTTTTTATGATTTACGAATATTTGTGTGAACCACAAATGTTTGTCTCGGTCTGAGTGTGCGTGCATTAGTTTCTGATACCCTAGATACAAGTCACGAACTTAGGGGTCAGTTACTATAATGAGATGATGTAGTGACTTACCTATTTATTCTCGAATATTCTACCTACATAAAAGTAATCTTTAGTACACTTACAGTTATTCAATTAGATAACGTTAACGCATTGTTCTATCAAATCTGCGTCAAACTATACCTACATGAATATGAACTAGGGTACCTATTAGGAACATTATCATCAAATTGGCCACATCAAACAGACCGCAACACGAAAATTACCAGATCGATGAGCCACAAAGATACATAGTCATTAAAATTACATTTAGACATTAGTATAGGTACTAGGTACATAGGTAGGCCTATGTCTGTATCCCGCGGTTTTACCCACATTTTTGTGAACCTGGTAGGGTATCGAGAACCGGTATAAATAACAGAACCGGGATTTTCGGTACCAGTACTAATCGGAACCGGGATTTCCCGGGATTTTCGGTACTTTCGGGATTTTTTTCTTCTTTTTAGTTTTGGAGGTAAATATAGTCTAAAAATATTATTTATATTAAATAACACATATTGCGCATTCTGGCATGACAAGATAAGCATTGATTGCTTTAAAACATTAAAATAGCATCACGACTGAGCCTCTTAAAGCAGGAGGCAGGCCAGTGCTACGGAAACTGCAAGAGCTGTTTTACAATATCATCTCTCCGGGAGAACTCCAAAAGCATGGAACAGAAGCGTGATGGTGCTCTACTTAAAAAAAAGGGATGAAACCCTGCTAAAGAATTATAGACCCATCTCGCTTTTGAGCCATGTTTACAAGCTGTTCTCGAGGGTTGACTCAATTCGTCTATCAAGAAGACTCGACGAATTTCAGCCCCTCGAACAGGCCGGGTTTCGAAGCGGTTATGGCACCACAGACCACATCCACACATTGGGGCAAATTATACTGATGATCTAAGAGTATAATCAGCCTCTGTGTCTTGCATTTGTGGACTATGAAAAGGACTGGGCTATTCTGGAATCTTTGCAGCGATGCCAGGTCGATACTCGTTATGTAGAGGTGTTGAGATGTCTGTATGATGCCGCAGAAATGACCATTCAAGTTCAGTGCCGACAGTTAAAGTCTATCTAACTGTGCAGAGGTGTAAGACAGGGTGACGATATATCCCCGAAACTCTTCACCAACGCGCTGGAAGACGTATTTAAGACTGCCTTATGCTGGATGGGGCATAAACCTAAATGGCGAGTACATCTCACACCTCCGGTTTGCAGACGATATCGTACTAATGGTAAAAACGGCGCAAGAGCCACACTGGATGCCGAATGACCTAGCAGATGCCTCTCGTTGGGTCGGCCTCGGCGTGAACTTTGATAAGACCAAGGTCATGGTTAATAGCCTTGTTATGCTGGAGCCGATCCTAGTACACGGTACCCCTCTCGAGATTTTTCAAAAATACAACTTGAACCGATGGTTGTTGGAGCAGAAGAGTTCTCCGGTGGACACCGCGACTCGGCAAAAGTAGTTTTGACGTCGACGTAGTGGACGCAAACAGGCTGGTGATTATTAAAATACAGTTACAAATTCACTTTTGATAAAGTTGTACACATAACACATCAACGTATATCGTAGGCCGATTCTCCTAAATAGTATCTCCATTTTGGTTCTTATAATTAAACTTTCTTGTTCTCTTGGTAATGTGTCTTCAAAAAGATCATTGCATCTAAAGTTGCATCACCTAATCGAGATCTAATTTTGTTACAAAAAAGGCCAGCTGAGGAGAAAATTCTCTCTGGCTGCACGGTAGTAGTTGGAATTGTGAGCTTTTTAAGTACCACATTTTGTCTTATGATGGAATAATGATCTACCAGGTACCTACAGATACAACATTTTAATGAGAATATGGTTTTAGTTTGAATATTTTGTATAAAAAGAATAACAGCTGTTAATAGAAGATTAAAATCAAACAAATGATTATATAGTTAACATGATTCGTTATTTCCCGAAAATACCGAAAATCCCGGTTCTTATTCATTGAGAACCGGTTCTTTGACTACTGTTAAAGAACCGGGAAATCCCGGGATTTTCGGTTCCGGGATTTCCCGGTTCTGAACCCTAGTAGTGAATGATTATTTTATGTTACATTTTTAGTAAGATTTTTTCCATTTATAGGTGTCTCAGTGTCTGCGTTGTTCCTGCTCTTAACTCTGATCGTGTACTGCTTACTGAAAACATTACGAAACATCCAAGGGAAGATACTGATGGCTTACCTGTTTACACTATTCTTAAATTATATTACGTTAGCAATAATGAACTTGGGGATCGAATACGGAGCCCTGATCTCTATTTTTAGTATAAGTAAGTAGTTTAAGATTTTTATTTAAGTACATAAATTATTTTACTATTAAGTGACAGTAGTATATAATTAACTTTTCAAAAACATGCCTTTACATTGACATGCATCAAGAGAACATTCTCCTTCTTTTTTTAAATGAGGATATAAATAAAAAGCAAACGTTACTGACTGATTAATCTGCACACAACTCAAACCACTGAACGGATTGCGCTGAAACACTTAAATAATCGTACCTAATCAATTGACGAGTTCCTTGCCGATTCTTCTCGGCTGATGTAATTTCCGAATCGGTGGTAGATTCGGACAGACGAATCATAGTCCATATTAAATAAATAAAATTAATATTTCTATATTCTCTAATTGTATTTCTTAATTCTCTTTTTTGAGGAATTCTTACGGAAACCAAAGTACAGTCACGGTAATAAAACATAATATTATACCTATGTTTTATGACCGGGACTGTACTTTAGAAGTACGAAATTCTTATTGAATTGTGACAGGGTGTCGAAATGGGCACTATTGCACTTAAATTTCCCATTTCGGCATCTTCCCATTGGGCATCCCCAAGGATGCCGAAATGGGAAGGTGCCGAAATGGGAATAAACCGTAGATTTACATTCGACGTTCATAAGTAACTCATTGAGGCTATAACTTAATAAATGATTCTATCATATTATTAGCCTCTAACTAGGTCTCCCTGTACCTAGGTACCTAAGGGTTATTGTTTCTAATAAACTACCTAATTAGTATAATTTATTTCAGGTATATCAAACTACTACTTTATGTTCTCCAGTTTCTTCTGGTTGAATATCATGTCATTTGATATATGGTGGACATTTAGGTAAGTGAGCTGGTCCTTTTTATTATAGTAGTATTATAAAGCTGAAAATAATGAATTTAACAATGTATTTGTTACATTGAACGCTAATCTCAGTAGGTAACTAAGTTTTACTCTGAAAAATTATTTAAGTATGTATATGAAAATGATAGACATTTTTCGAAAAGGTTAATAAAATAAATATATTTATATTATTAGTAGGTAGGTATATCACTTAAATTATGGATCAAAATATTTAGGTAAGTACCTAAATAATATTTCAATATTCCGTGATAACGTTGTTTACAATTGATTTATTTTTAGTATATGTCACTAATTAGTTTAACAAATCAATATTTATTACTTACCTGTTTATGTGGATATTGATTCAATTAAAGCCATGGACACATGGTGCGGTGTGGCGCCCGGACCGGGGGCCGCTCCGTTTTCCTACATACAAAAATGTTCGGTATGGCATACAGCACTGTCTCCGATGCTCAGTAATCTGCGGCAGAGAGAAATGCGATTTTTTGTTAATTTGTATTGTTTTGTTTCATGTACTTACCTATTTTATAAAAATAATCCAACCCTCTCTTCCGTTGTCGCCGCTACGGTACCGCAAACCGTTGCGGTGCCGGCGCCTCACTCACCATGTGGTGGCTAGTTTGAAAATATGACCTGTGACATGTCTCTCAGGGTCTGACGACGACGCAACACCTAGCGGCGGAAATATTCTTTCCAAGAAATTGTATGAGATACGAGTATACCGCACTAAGCTGCAGCGTGTAACTGCGCGGCGTTTCTTAGAAAGATTATTTCGCCGCAAGGTGCTGCGTCGCGTCGCAGCAGCCAGTGCGGTCACACCATAAACTATAACAAAAAAATAAAGAAGGAAAAGCGTATTTACCGTATGTAAATGGTCGTTATATTATATTTACATAGTTACGGGAATTTCCATATAATATTTATTAATAAATTATTACTTGATATTTTGAGTTATCTGCGGTACTTACTCATTTTAAATATCCCTATCGCCTAATATGGCTTTAGGTATGCTTTTGAACTGTAGGTAAAGGATAATATAATGCTTGATGTCATTATTCATAGTTTTTACTTTATACAAATAGAATCGTTATGATATGAGTTGAATTTAAAAATCTACCCCATTTAGAAATAACAAAACCTAATTATATTCTTAGCATAATCATTTTTGAAGTTTGAAAGAAGATGTTATTAATATCAAGTACCTAATCGCCTCAGCAGGTCTAAAACATGTGCACAGCCCTTTATTGCACTTTATAACCACATCTCAGGCAGGCGTAAGATAGTTATAGATATTATTACGGGTAACATACCTATGTAATATTGTTTCCTTACATAATTCACATTTCTTTTTCGCGAATAAATATGTATTATTTAAAAGAACCTCGACTAAGAAACGTACAGCATAATGAAAGTTTATAATAATCTTTACAGGGGCACCAGAAAGGTACGCGAAATTCACAAACGTGGGGAAAAAATTAAGTTTATGTGGTACTCGCTGTACGCGTGGGGCACTCCTCTAATCATCACCATTACGGCCGGTGTGATTGACTGTACTGACCAACCATCACATGTGATAAAACCATACTTCAAAAACGGAAGACCTGGAGGTAACTTTTCTTCATTGTGCTCTCATTGGCTCGTTTATGACCCTCGTCTGACGGCTCGTACCTCAATAGCGCCTCAGCAGTAATCATCAACTTTTCACACTTGTACCATAATGTATTATTACAGTATTTTATGATCCGTGTTGCAAACAGACATGCTATTATTATAATTGTTTACTTCATTATAATGTCACCATTATTTGTTTTGCAGGTGATATATCGAACTATTACATCCATTTACCAATGGCGATACTAGAGTTTATTAACGTAGTGCTCTTCGCGTGCACTATTTATAATATTGTACTCATGAAAAGAGATATAGCTCGGTTTGGTAAAGACGCTAAAAATGAAAACACTAAACAAAGGTACGAACTCCATACTATTTACTGTGTATCCCTTTACGGTTATCTAAAACGAGGGATATGATGTAACCGATATAAATTAAATCTTTGTATTTCGTCTGATTACATAATATAAATGGGGAAAAATTGTGTACCCACTATTTCATGGTCCGCAGACTTAGACTTATAGTTAGTCACGGATTAACCCTTAATCAAATTAAGCAATTACCTAGGGCACCACGTCTGGGGGGCACCAGAAAACACCAGAAGCACCAGAAAACTTCTTAGTTGACATAAGGTTAGGGTCCCTAACTTAGGGAGGGCCATGGGCCGTAGCTATGCTTGAAATGACAAAATGACAAATACCCTACCATGAACTTAGCGAGGAGTGTAAGCTGACCTTTTTTTTCCGTCCTCAAATTCCACTCTAGCTACAGCCCTTGCCAAAGGCTTGGATTGCTTAGGGCATCATGAAGTCTTGTTCCGTCACTGCTTATAGTCTGATGTGTGATTTTATGAGAAAAATTGATTATAACCCTCCAACAATCTCCTTCACCTCTTTTTACGACACGACAGTAGGTGGGTCGCTGTCGCATCGAATAAATACAAATAGGAAGTGACAATATAAATGTTAATTTACTTACTTTTACTTTTAATTGCTTTACAGATTCAGTTTATACTTAAAAGTGGCATCAGTGATGGGAGTAACCTGGATTGTGGACATACTCGATTCATATCTCGATGAGAAAATGCCTGCACCACTCAGTTACATATTGAATATATACAACTACTTTATAGGCGTCGTATTATTCATTATATTTGTATGCAAACCCAAGATTTGGCGATTATTACGTAAAAGGTAATTCATTTTAATTTATTTGTATAAAAACTAGACGAATTTGGCGGTAGTATATATAGGAATTCTTTGGAAGCATACAATATGTTAAAGCTAAGATAATCATCATCATCATCATCAGCTCATATTGTCTCCACCGAGGGGCTCGACAACTCTGAATGAGGGCGATAAAGCCTTCGAAGATGTGTGCACGTATATCCTGACTATATTTTCCTTAACGTTACTAGCCTTAACCTTTTGAAATAAATTTACCTCATTAGACCTAAAAATTTATAACTCAGATTTAAAATATCTCATTATTATGGATAGTCTAGAAATTTATTATCAAAATGTAAGAGGCTTAAGAACTAAAACTAACGAGTTTTACTCGAACATCATGCAAAGTAATTATGATATTATAGTTTTAACAGAGACTTGGTTAAATTCTAATATTTGTACAAGTGAATTATTCGATTTGCGCTATATGGTTTATAGAAAAGATAGGATATTGTCACAATGTTCCAAGAAAGATGGTGGTGGAGTATTGATCGCAGTATCACGAAAAATACAATCGAACAGAATGCTTAACTGGGAAACAGACTTAGAGGATATCTGGATTACTCTAGAAGTAAAACGAAATAATATTTCGGTCAAATTTGGCTTATGTGCTGTCTATCTTCCACCACCAGTCGGTCTGAACAATTTAAATAAACTATTAAATAAGACTTGTGAAATTTTGGATACTGTTGATGATATAATGATGGTAGGTGACTTTAACCTCAGTACCATAAATTGGTCCTCTGTCCCAGGTTTTACCTATTGTAATGCTAGTAATTATAATTACAATTTAGGTTACGCATTAATTGACTTCACACATTTAAATAACTTAAAACAATTTAATCTTTGTAAGAACTCAGACAACAAAACTTTAGATCTTGTATTATCAAATATGGACCACATCACAACTAATTCAGTTTTGTATCCTCTTAGCAAGCTAGACCAAAAACATCCTGCAATCACAATTACAGTTAGTTTTATATCTAAAACTAATCTAATAACTAAAGAAAGAGATGACTACAACTATTACAAAGCTGACTATAAATCTATTATTAGCAAATTAAAGACAGTCGACTGGGCTAATAAACTTAATATACAGAATACAGGTGATATTAATAATATCGTGAAATCTTTTTACTTAATAATAATGACTATAATTAACATGCATGTTCCTAAACGCACTCCCAAAAAACCTCAACACCCTCCTTGGTTTAACAAAAAACTTTCTAAACTCCTGGCCGAAAAAGAAAAATACAGAATTAAGTACAAAAAATTCAATAACCCAAGAGACAAGTTAGAATATCAAACTCTAAGACAACGTTGCGATACATTTTATGAACAATGTTATAAATTTTATAAACATAAAACCGAAGATAATATATCAAAAGACCCTAAACAGTTCTGGTCTTTCGTAAATAGTAAACGTAATGAACACACTTCTATTCCTTCTGTAATGCGTTCATCATCGTCCTCTGTTACAGCTAACGACGGTCCTTCAATTGCTAATTTATTTGCCGATCACTTTTCATCTGTGTACTCCTCAAGTTCTCAAAAAAATTATTGTCAAGATGTTTTTAATTCGAATTTATCACAAAGTCTATCTAAATTAAATTTCACCGAGAATATGATACATGAAAAGCTAAGAAAAATAAATATATCAAAAGGGGCAGGTCCAGATGGTATACCTCCGTTATTTGTCAAACGCTGTGCATCCGCACTCTCATTTCCATTGATGTTGATAATAAACCATTCTCTTGCAACAGGGACTTTCCCTGATGATTGGAAGAAAGCGCGAGTTGTACCAGTCTTTAAAAAAGGAGATAAAGATATTGTATCAAACTATCGTCCAATTTCAATATTATCTTGTTTTCCAAAAATATTTGAATCGTTAGTAACTCCCATCATTGTAGATCACACTAAGTTTGCCATATCAAATTTCCAACATGGATTCAGACGCGGTCGTTCAGTTGACACAAACTTAGTTTCATATGTCTCAGAAATCTCCAAAAATATTGACAATGGACTACAAGTCGACTCAATCTACACAGATTTTAGTAGCGCATTTGACAAAGTAAATCATTACATATTGTTACAAAAGCTTAAAAACCTTGGCATTTTTGGTTCATTACTTGAATGGTTAAAATCGTATCTGAGCCATAGACCTCAAACTACATCTGTAAAGGGATATGACTCTAAGATGTATTATGCGACTTCCGGCGTACCTCAGGGTTCCCATCTTGGCCCAATATTGTTTCAAATATTTATTAACGACATCACAACGCAAATAAAATACTGTAATTATTCACTTTATGCCGATGATCTTAAAATATTTCTTAATATCAAATCTATTTCAGATACAGTACTGGTACAACATGACCTCAATGCAATAGTAGATTGGTGTAACAATAATAGTATGGTTTTAAATCCTACCAAATGTTTTTATATAAAATTTACAAAAAAGAAAAGAATTATTAACTCGCGTTACTATCTTAACGGTTCACAAATATCTGAGGTATCCGAGATAAAGGATCTTGGAGTTACCCTTGACAGCCAACTTAAATTTACATCGCACTACAGTTCATTAGTTAAAAGGTCCGGACAACTACTAGGTTTTCTCAAACGAAATTCGAAGGGTTTTAAACCACACACCAAAATAATCTTATTCAATGCCATCATAAGAAGTGTTCTTGAGTATGCATGCGTGGTCTGGAATCCTTCCTATGCCGTCCACTCCCAGCGTATTGAAAAAATTCAACGTAATTTTACCAAAAATCTTGCTTATATCTCCTCTGGCATATCTCATAGATGCCCGTACTCACAAAGACTCCAGTTTTTCAACATACAATCATTATACAATAGGCGTAAGATAACAGAGTTATTATTTTTATATAAAGTTTTTAACGGTTCAATTGACTGCGACTACATCCTACATAATATAGGTCTAACTGTCCCACTAAAATATCCGAGACATCCCATTACCAGAACATTTCATGTCCCTTTTTGCAAAACCAACACCGGCCTGCACTCACCCATTGTTAGAATTTGTAATCAATATAACCATACACACACTAAAGCTACCTTGTTAGATATATTTAGTGATAATGTTAATAGCTATAAGAACAAATTATTAGATTACTACCAAACTAATAACACTTGAGTAATTTTAATTTTATTATTGTTATAAGAATTTTATTAATCTGATTATTAATAATAATTTTATTAATCTGATTATTTTAAATTAATGTTTCATTATAATTATGTTATTCATTTTGTTTTATTATGTTACTTTGTTTTACTCTCTCTTTTTTCTCTTATTTTTTTTTATATAATTTTATTAATATTCACAATATACTTAATTCTTTCTCTCATTCATTACTGTGTTACATTAAGAGTGCTGTGTACACCAGTAATTGGTATATATATTAGATTAAGGCCTTTTTATTATAACACTTTGTAATTTTTAATATATTATACTGTTGGTGTTCCTATTTAAATAAATAAATAAATAAATAAATAAATAAATAAAAGAGCATCGAATAAACGCACATATGAATTCGAAAATCGAAAACACATTGGTGTTTGATCCAAGCACCTTCCGCTTGGAAGACAAAGACCCCTAAGCCATTGACCCTCTAGTAAGCTAAGATAATAATTAAAAATTATAGCTAATCTACACTCGCACTAATCATAGACACTTAATGAAAAGCCTATAAAAGCATGTAAGAGTGCTTTTCACTTCGATCTACAATCAAAGTGTGGATGTGGAATACAAGCACTAACCGCCGCACGTATTTAGCAAGCTACTTTTTTTGTAGCTTTCATAAAAGTCAGAGCAACGTTTGTGTCAAAGAAAATAAAGAAAGTTTTGTAAAATCCACGGGAAAATTGCACCCGTGGGAAGAAGGGTCGAAGAAACAAATATCTTTCTATGGTGAACATCCGACATAAAGAGCGACTGGACCATAGAGCAAGGACCCACAGATCAACATAAGTTATACATAAGGTAAGGCTCATTTTCATTGGTCGTTAAAGCCCATATTTGGGATGTGGCAGATTTCTAATGCAGATGGCACATGCTATAAGAACCTGAGTCACAAAACACCCCGTAGGGACCTCATCCCATTTTTTTATTAGTTAACATAATGCTATAGGACCACGGGACAAAGTCTGATAATCGTTTTCATAAGTCGTACTTATTTGGGATTGAGTAACTGCTAAGAATCTGTACCTATAAGTATCAACCGTGATAATATTATATAAGTATATGATTGATTTTCATTAGTCGATAGCCCGTATTCAGAAACTCCCTGCATGCTGTATAATGAGTGAGTGAGAGACCAATGAAAATGAACCTTAATTCCTTATACATACGGCCGTGGCTACTACCCCAAAACCGAATAAACCTATTATCGAGAGCGCAATAAGCAGTTACTTACGAAAAGAAAATTTGGGAAAAATTCAAACATATGCCACATTATTTTTTTATGAATAATTGTAATTTGAGAGCGTCGATGGCATAGGGGTTAAAGCCTTTGACTCCCGATCGAAATGTGCCTGGTTCGATCCCCGGAGAAATTCTAAGGTTGTGTGTGAAGTTGACCAACCCGCACTTGGCCAATGTGGTTGAGTAAGGCCTAATCACCCTAATTCAGGGTAGTCATAAATGATTATAATTTCTACATAAATCCAAATTTTCAGATTCAACGGGGACATTGTAGCTGTTACCGGCATCAGTAAAAACTCATCGATGATGACATCTGGTGAAACATCCAAGAGTCTAAGAAGCACAGTGTCGAACAAACAACAGTATGCGGACGTTGAAGATAAGGATAATATAAGTGAATTGTGAATTTAGGATGTTAGAAATACCAACTTAGTTTGAACGCTTTATTAATTGAACTGAACTTCTCCCACCACTGACGATTGACGAGACCTCGAAAAACTTATCTATCAACTACCAAGTTTTAAACATTCGTCTACTTATATAAATTGGTCCTTTCCGTCAAAGGGAGCTAGTCAATGTTTTATTTTCCTCTTAAATTATCTGCGTAATGTTTGAGTATCATACAAATAGTTAGTGTACTACAGAGCAGGCAAGAGGAGGATGAATGATGAGTTTATAGTGGGTAGGCCTCGCCTTGTTGAGATATAATTTAAGTGCGCTTCCCACAGTTTCGGCCCACAAGCACAAAGCTGGTAGGTACATAAGGGGTTTAGTCGGTAGTGCGTTGCCTCTACTTTGGCGACGCGGAGTTTAATATAAGTACGTAATGTCTAGGAGATGTAAATGTTTTCCTCACTTAATTGGCTTAACTTACTTAGCGTAAAGGGATTTGCCCTTCTGTCAGGGAGAATCTACCATCATCACTCCGAAAATAAAATAGATGTCTTTTCTCGGCGAAAAGTTGTATGCTCTATGGTGCACATTATTAGCCTTAAGTACTTACTTATTATTTTATTACATAAGTCTTTATCTAGGACATATATAGGAATAGTGTGTGCTTACTTCTCATTGTACCTGCAAGTACAAAGAACTAATTAAAATAATAAATGTTCATATTTACCTATACTGTTTCCTCATAATTATGTACTTACCTAAGTTAGTTTAATATGGATAACATTGAGGAAAAAATATGTACCTAAGTAATCAGGTTAAGTAAATAAATGCATAATGAAATAAGTACTGGAATTGTTGTTTTAATATTTGAATTTTTTTGTTGCGAACGCAATTAAACCTTTTCTCTGATTTTCATCAATTCATCAATCATAATGTGTACTTAATATGTAACTTATTAGAATTTATTTTATAGTGATTTACACGATTATTGAAGGATTCTGAAAAATTCATTCAAAATTCCAGGGATAAACAATTCAGGCTTCGGCCGGGATCAAGTCCTGGCTGAGGCGAAAATTTTGGATGCATTTTTCAGGACAATGTGTAATTTTCTCTACCCTATATTATACTAAGTATTAATATGAATTAAATAACCATGGCTTACCTAATTATTTTGAAGTTTTTCTTCCGTACAAATGAAACCTAAATGAAAAGAGGTAATCCTACTAATATTATAAAGCCGAATGTAGAAATCATATGATACTTTTTATCCCAAAATTCCCACGGGATTCCACGCGGGTAAAACCGCGGGGCACAGCTAGTTAAACAATTTTTTTTATCTAGCAAACCTAATATTAATTTTGAAGCAGTCTATGGATTTAGTATGACAATTCGAAGGAATTATCCCGTATTTTAGGGATACAGAGACTTAAGTAATACGTATAAAATATTCAGCATTGTATTATTGATTTAAACTTGAGAGTCGTTACTTGGTAAATTGGCGAAGTGAAGTTAGAAATAAAATAAGGTAAATAATATTATTAAAAAAAATATTAAATAGTAATTTAGTTTAAAAACCTATAATCAAAATTGGTCTATTGATTGTAAGGTATACACGAACATTTGATTTGATTTTATATGAAAATTATTGAAAGTAGTCACAGACAACTAGGGTTAAATTAAATCATAGAATTTAACAAAACCTACAAAACTTGTGGGTTTCAAAGTTCTTGGGAATATTTTTAGTCAGAGCTAGCAACACCGAATTGATTGATCGGTCTACAAGCCGGCTGTGAGGTGGGGAGAGAAATGTCATGTCACTGCAAGTCGATTGAACGTCGTCGATGAAAACTCGACCAGCTGTTCGTTGAGCTCAGCTGCATCTAGAATCAACTGCATTGCGCCTGCCTGAACTCAATGCATAAATTAATATAAAATAACAAAGTAGCCTCAGGTTTGGACTCCGTTTTCGATAAATCTTGTTTCAGTGACCATGTCGGCCACAGTGGATCAAAGGTGTGTTTTCATGATTATTCAAAAATGTTAATAAAAAGATGATTTTCAAATTACGAACACGTTACTTATCCACAGGGTTTTGGATGAAGTTGAAGTGTTGCAGGCGATATTGATGGACGATCTTGTTATAAAGAAGCATGATAATGTTCCGTATGTCGTCGAGACAGTAGTTCGTCCGTCTACTGGAGATGATATCGATCAGCAGTACGTTTGTGTGACTTTGGAAGTGAAGCTGACTCCCGGGTACCCCGACTGCAGTCCCGAAGTCACGCTAAGGAACCCCCGAGGGTTGGACGATAGGATTTTAGCAACACTTAATTCACAAATTAAAGAAAAACTAGCTGAACATATTGGTGTCGCTGTTATTTACGAGCTCATTGAGGTAAGTCTTGTTCTATTACAATTTCTTTGATTGATCTTTTTAAAATATTGTTCTACATGTAACCTTTTTACAGTCCAACAGGCTTTGTGCATTGACCTAGTTACCTATTTAACATGGTATCCCGAACAATATTTTATTTAGGTTACTGGATTCTATGATACTTGTAAGAAACTCTATTATTACTACTAATTCGGTTGGGCCTCCAAACAATTTATGAGCTTACTAAGTAGTCGTAATTTTAATAATTAACAAATATGTACAATCCAACGTCAAATATTCACCCCGCATGGGAATCGAACCCGCAACATTACAGATGTCAGTCCAGCATGGTGACCACTCTGCCATTAAGTTGTCATAGATAGAACAGACAATGTTATTTTTGCATTTGTAATATTAGTTTATAAGAACTCCTAGAATCCTAATTCATTTGTATTATAATATTTTTTCAGCTAATAAGAGACAATCTGACCGAGAGTAATCTACCACAAGAGCGATGTGCTATCTGTCTGTTCGACTTTGTAAGTGGCGATGTGTTCATAAAGACACAGTGCTACCATTACTTCCACAACCGTTGTCTTGGCAACCATTTGGTTGCACTAAAGAAGAATTACCAGGAAGAGTTGGAAAAGCTTCCCAATTGGAAACGGATGTCCGCACCGGCTTATCAAGTGAGATAATTATTTATTTATTTGAAATTAAATAAGTACTGCTTTATTTCAATATGTGCCCCGCTTGGAACCTTATCCCGCGGGAATTTTGGGATAAAAAGTATCCTATGTGCTATTCCTAGGTATGAGGAACATGTATACCAAAATTCATTAAAATCCATTCAGTAGTTTTTGAGTGAAAGAGGAACAAACATCCACACTCACAAACACTTTATAATATTAGTAGGAAGTAGTGTAAAATAATCCTTATTTTACATTTGATTTGATATTGTATGATTTTATTTTATTTGGTAAATATTTTCAAAAAAATCATAAAATGAATTTTATTTTATTTAATATTAGAAGAGGCTCAATACAATATTTGTTTCCACGGAATTGTTTGTTTATTTCTGGGTGTGTTCTTTTCTAAGTATGGATTTACAAAATACAATGTAAGAAGGTTTGTCTATTGTCAATCCATAAAGCAAGCTATAGGGTGTGCTTTGATATGTGATGTGTCTGCATATTGTTTATTTACTCATTATTAAAGAACCCAAAATGATAATCAACATTGGACCTTATACCCAACCTTTTAAATTCTAAATTCAGCTAGCAGATTTATAAGCGGCACCACATAAACATTGTAAATGAAATATATTTCAGCAAACATGTCCAGTGTGCAGAAGTGTGATGTGTTGTGATGTTGAAGCACTGAAGGAGGCTCCTCCGCCCATTGATTCAGTGTCAGCGGCCCCCTTCAGACTTACACCTGAATTAGAGGTAGATATAACTCATTTTTTTACCATTTGTGTGTGAATGAGTATGTGCGTAGTTTCTGATACAGTTTCGAACTTAGTTACAGGTCAGATAATACATATAATGAGATGATGTAGTGAATGAGGCTGCTTTGGACAGAAGTAGGTGGAAGGAGTTGCACCTGTTACACCGACAAGAGCACCTCTCTTAAATTACATAATAATTAGTTTAATTTTTGATGCTTCATCTTATTTTATGTTTAGGTTGGATTTTCGATCTTATCTCAACGCTTACAATGTCGATAATAGTTTAACAGTGAAAAATGCTCTGCGCTGCGCTCCGTCATATGTGCGCCGGCCTTTATATTTAGAGAGAATTAAGTCCTCCAATCTCATTGGACTACCTCCTTCAGATATATTGATTGTGTTGTATTCGACAGGCTCTCCAAGTGAAGATGGCCGCTCTACTGGCCAAGCAGGTGGCCAAAGGCGGCGTCGTAGGAATGGGCGACACCGGACCGCCGCCACTCACCATCACTACACCGGATACAGACGTAAGTAATCACACTAATATTATAAAGCGGAAGAGCTTGTTTCTTTGAACGCGCTAATTTCAGGAACTACTTGGTCCTATTTGATAACTAGGTGTTAGATATTGTCTATTGAGGAAAACTATAAGATTATAAGGGCTAGGGTTATCATTATGATTTTTTATGTTGAGTCCATATTAAACATGTGTTCTCAGGAGGCGAGCAACTCGACGAGTGCGAGCCCGTGCGCGTCCAACGGCGCCGCCGTCAGCCCCGCCTCGCCCGCGCGCGCCGCCTACCGCGGGCCCTACAGGTACACACAACACCATCATGTCGGTCTTATCGTGCTCCAATCTTGGAGATAGGCCTCTTCCCTTCTTTTCCATTCGTGTGTGTGTTGTGTCCGTCTCAGCCAGTCATGTCCCCTGAGGCTGTGGTATCGTCCACCCGACGTTTGGGGATGTTCGCTCTGGGTCTCCACTCCAGGACTCTTCTGGTCCAGCGTGTCGCGTCCATTCGAGCTATATGTCCTGCCCACGACCACTTCTTTGCTTCTATGGTATTCATCAAGTCTAATAGACACACTGTAGATCTACTGTACCGGCGATTTAGGCGATCTATCTTACAACTAGGAATAACCCATGATACTTTTTATCCCATAATTCCCACGGGATTGGGATTTACATGGAAAAACCGTGACGCAAATCTCTAAAATTTTAACCATAAACTTCTGTCTTGATTTGCTATATTGTTGCAAATTATTATATTATGGTGTTTTTGCAGAGGGTTCAACCGGCGCGCCAAGCCCGGGCGGCGCGGGCACAGCTCGCGGTGACGCCGCCCGCGGCCGCCGCCCGCCGCCCCGGCCTAGCCCCGCCCCGCGCCGCACGCCACTCTCGCCCCTCCGTCGCCGCCCGTAAGGTCGCATGTCCCACGCCCCGACGCCCCGAGGCGGGTTGTGAAATCTATACGTTTGAATCTTGTGCCAATTAGAATAAGGTCGAGAACCGCAGGGCCGCGCGCCGTCTGTCACATATCCCCGCAGACTATATACGAATTTATTTACCGCTTAGACATATTTTTTAACTCGATACCTCGTCAAGGTTGTGTGATTTTAGATTTTTTAGATCCTACGAAGTGATATTATATATTTATATATTGTTTCTATATAATTGTTAATGATGTAAGTATATACATTTCGGGTCCAATGCGAACGAGTAATGATTTTTAAATTGATACTTATTAGTTTGTACCGAACGGAGACTCGATTTCTATTGACGTTTATTTTGGAAGTATATTATATAATATATTCACTATTTAATATAAATATATAATATTTACACCTTTATATTATAAATATTAACCTTTTATACTATGGTTTGTGCTTAATTTTTGACTGAGTAACCTCGACGATGGTATTAGTTTTTTGGTATTTTGCTTGCACTAAGTCCTAATTTCCTTTGCACATAAACCTTTAAAACCTACCTTATCCCAAACCAATAGAGCACAAATTCCTTGCTTCTTAAAATGCTACATTAACTAACTGCTATTCACAGTCCAAAAGCTTAACAATTGAAATACAGTTTTTTACAATTTACGTCTTCTTCCGAAAACATGTCAGCCATATTGAAATGTTACTATTAATCTAAATAAATTGTACAATTCTGTATTTTTAACATATCATAGATTTCAAAACCCGCCGTCATTTAATATATGGTATATAATATATGATCCATAAAAACGCTTAAAGCTAACCAAACCAAATTGTGATTATTTTACTAACATTTATTGATAATATTAAACAGTTTCGGATGTATATTTATTTTGTAAATCTATATCAACAATTTACCATGATTAAAATTGTCAAATATTTAGATATATCTTTCTCTCTCTCTCTATTTCTCTTAGACAAGTTATTCACTTACAGTGATTCCTAATATTCAATCTATCTATGATATTGTTTGTCAACAGATACAATACTTTGTATGTCATTTTACGATCCCAATAACTATATCAATAGTATATATGTAGTCTTGTCTTATGAATCTTATGATTGAGTCTACTATTATTGGTCATTTCTCCAAAGCTGGCGCAAGCAACACATAGATATTTTACACACGTATATTGTCTGTGAATGTCACTCAAAGTGATGTCGCACGTCACAGTCATCATGATAAGTCAATCCGTCCCTCTCGCGCGCGGTCAAACTTATGAGTATGAACGGGACAGTGTTATATGTTTAGTTTTGGAACTTAACTTCAAAACTGGTTTTTCTCTATTCGTATAAAACAAATAATTTAATTTGAAACATACTGTATTGCATTAGTGTGAGTATTTTGATGGCGCCAGGTCTGGAGAAATTACCAATACTGTGGTTATGGGGACGGTAAAATGACAGTAGACATAGTTTGGTATCCGCTGACAAGCAGTGACATAGATAGATCGGATATTGGGAACAGCCGTTATAGCACAATACTATACGTTTATTATTTACTTTTTTGTGAATAAAGAAGTTTTAGAAAAATAGAGATAGAGCGAGAGAAATATACAACGCTATATTAATCATGGTAATTGTTACTCTAACGCTAGACGCACAAAGACCATTTTGCTATGCGATTTACTTCGATGTAACGTTTAAAGTCGTGCTGTTTATATACTAATGTTATGCTATTATCGCCTTTAGTGATATTTTAGGCAACAGTCCGTTATCGAAATCTAGGCATTAGTATTTTGTTATGGAGCGATTTAGTAATCGTATTTTAGAAATTAATTTTTAGTCATATGTACAGTCAGCTTCAGATAAATGGTACATAACATAACATAATCATTCACTACATCATCTCATTGTAATAACTGACCCCTAACTAAGCTCGAAGCTTGTATCTAGGGTATCAGAAACTACGCACACACTCATTCACACACACACACCCAGACCGAGACAAACAAAAAAAAACGATAAGAAAAATTTAAAGGATTTGCAAAGAGCTAAGACATTACTGAAGTATGACGTCATAAAGTTCTGCGACATATCGCTGTATCGCAGTTTTAAACTAAGATTGTTTTAGTTATTAAATTCGAGAACTGCAACTCGTTCAATGCATTTTTATTAACATTTTTCATGTCATGGATTTTTTATTTAATTTATATTTCTATTCGAATTGATTAACTAAAATCGCTCCATGACCACGCCTTAGATTCAAATAGACCAATCTGAGATTATCTGAACATGGTTGATGCTTAGATAATCTCAGATAATCTGAAATAATTTTCAGATAGAATTATCTAGAGATATCGATTGAGATGGGACTTGTACATATTTGTACAACTGAATATTTATTCCCGGCTTTTTTTAATTGAAAGCGACCTTACAATGAAAAAGATTTTAAATTCTAAAATATTCATTACACTTATACCTTCTATGAACCGTTATGGTTAATCCACGCTTTTTCTCTTTCATTCGTAAGAAATTTCGCATGTATGAAAGTGTGGAAACTTGGATTAGCTAAACCGATGTTATTCCTCGTTTATTAATAAGAGGGATAGTGTCCATCAGAGGTTGAGATTAATCTCCTTCAAAATTCAGTTGAAACAGCGGCTTATCATCATACTAATTAAACGGTGGCAGGCACAAATAGGTACGGTTTAAATAAAAAAAAACTTATATAAATTATCGTGAATGTAATCATAGATTAAGACAAACCCTGTGACGAATACTAGTCAGAATATCCTAGTTCTCCGCGTGTTTAAATATTATTCGTAGAGCGATAAGACAAGTTACTTTACGCGATCGCGATAACGCAAAACGCAGCGCAATGCGATCGTAGCTTATAGTGCGATCGCAAGAACGCGCTGCAGAAACGCGTAATCGCGCGTTTCTTCGCGTTCATTCGCGGTTAGTGTCGTGTCGTATCGCTCTTAATGTGATTATTCAGTCAAAGCGATTTTATTAAAAAATAACGTTATTTGATTGAATAATATTAATTATTAAATGTGGTCATACATTATTGTATGAAATTGAAATGAAATTTCTCAGCTTAATGTGTTTTTCTTAAATTATTACTTTAAATATTTATACATATGTAATAATTAATATGGCTATTGAAGTGAAATGTGTGTATAGCCATGACAGTCTAAGTTTATATTAATTTATTTATTCAGATTTCATTATAATTAAGATTTTATAAACGTCTCTCTACTAATTTAAAAAATACGTATGCAATAGTTTGAAAATGTTGTCTAAATGTTAATAGACTCGTAAAGACAATGTGAAATGTACTTTATTTTAATTAATTTTACGGTTGACATTTGTAAATTACTGGAATGAAATCTTAGTTTTTTTGTAACTTATATGTGGTTAGTTAAGGTCAGCAACGATAGTTGATTATTGCATTCACATTTTCTTTTCATTTTCTAAAGGTATAAATTCATTTTTGTTAATACATTAAATAATGAAATTATTAAAGAATCATTGTGCTAATCCATTATCATTTCTGACAGTACTAATACCATAAACTAGCTAGCTAGTCGACATGACCTGTCACTGTCATCTTGACAGTTCATGTAAATCGTACCAAAAAGGTACGATCAAATGCAAAGAATCTGTTTATTTTTATAAAATAAACAACAATGTGTTATGATTATGAATGTATTTTTTAAATATTGCCGTCGTTTCGTGAAGTCAAATATTTATGTATGTTTTAAGGTCATTTTTCGTGAAGTCATATGTACCTATTTATGTATGTTTTTCGTCGTACCAATGATATTTTAAGTAATAAGAGGTAGATAATTAAAGCATAATGTAAATGAAATCTGAAATTAAGATAATTTTATCAGACGTCGCAATCGAAAAATGGCTACGCCATTTTGAATTACGTTCGAGTTTTTGGATTTCGGAGCCCAATTTATTCTGTTCCTAATATCTTGCTAACATTAAAGCTTTTGTCTCTTGGAGTTGCAGATTTCCATGAGGGCTATAGTCACTTACCATACGGTGATCCGTCTGTTTTTTGCCCCATTAACACAAACATATAGCTGCCTCTTTTGTTTTTTTATGATTTTCAACAAGTACTACTCTCCTGTCATCTAATGAATGACTACTTAGGGCTAATTTTTCCATCGCCAGATAACTTTATTCGGAGAATAATTTTGAAATTTTTACAGTTATTTCATACAAAAACTGTCAAACGTCAATTTTATTGGTCAAATAAAAGTTATCTGGCGATGGAAAATCAGCCCTTAGTGTATCTAATTGTTGAGCAGGTAATCTGTCTACCTCTTTTTACTTGTCATTAGTCGTAACTGAATAAATCAATAGGTATTACATATAGAATATGTAAATAAAATATAATTTATGAAGTGTCTTGTCCATTGTCTTATTTTAATTCTCGTACTTATAAGTAGTTTTTTTTGTTGTCAAAACGTTTAGTTTTGCCTACGTAGTTTTTGCCAAGTTGTCAAAATATTTGTCCGATGGCAAAATAGTCAGTTTTGTAAAAAAATGTGTGGCTATGAATTGCTGAATAGTAAACTAAAAGGTAGCCATGATAACTATTAAAATATAGGATTTAGTTAATTTTATAAAATGCATTCCGTAACGGTTTTATACTTAATATTGTTTTTAAGTTAGCTGGAACGAATTAAAAGAGAACCTTTGGTATTATTTATTTTTTGTATGATATTTGGAACATTTAAGATACTGGTAAGATTTAGGGACTAGACACACTTATTCAGCTCCATTCAGCGTTTGTCCATACAAAACAACGATTTTGTATGGAGACGCGTACGCATCCATTCAGCTGAATCGTCTCCATACATCCATACGCTGAATGGAGCTGAATAAATGTGTTTAGTCCCATATTACCAAATTATTATTTTAGTAACGTTAACTAGGTTACTAAAATATATGACATTGACAGCTGTGCTTAAGATTATATTAATGTACTCTAAAGTCAAAAAACTTGGCTACATCTATAAAATAATAATGTTTTATAATACCAGTTGCATTTAATTTAGAAGGAGAAATCAAGGTAAAACATGATAAATTACCCATTTTTAAGTTCAATTACAAAGGGTAAAATCGTCGTTACTATATTTATTACCTAACTTGTAACTTGTATCGCTATTGAATGTGGATAAGCCAAAAACTTAATTATGTTACGGTAAGGAATACTTGCCATCGTCGTGTGTAGAATCAGATATTTAATTATCTATAATGTAGTCATTTTAAATAATAAACTCTAACCAAAGATTGCGTTGTTTTATTTCCTACTCCTAGCTAGAGTAACTAAGCAATTTTTACGTTTTCCGGCTGTAATACCATTGATATACTTATACAGGGTGTCCGGTCATCGATGTCGGATACTTTAAGGGGGTAAAATATGGTATTTTTTATCGACAAATCACGATTCCAATTTTCTCTAGCTACCTCCATTACAAAATGGCAGCCATTTTGTTTTTTTCAACTCGACGCGCGGGTGCTTGTACTGATTTAGTCATTGCTATCCATGTAAACGTCTTAGGAAGATAAAAGATGTCTCATTTGAAAGTTAATAATGTAGGGTATTATTGAATGTAAGATTTTATTCCATTCCTTATTATAAAATAACAAAAAATCATTACAAAAATAAAAATCAATATTTTGTTACAGATTTTTTCTGCATTTTTTTAATTTTTGTTAAAATTTGACCCATTAACCTACGTTTTTCATCTTGTTTTCTGATAGTACAGAATATTTACAAAATGAAAAACGTAGGTTATTTGGTCAAATTTTAACAAAAATTAAAAAAATCAGAAAAAATCTGTAAAAAAATATTGATTTTTATTTTTGTAATGATTTTTTGTTATTTTAAAATTAAGAAATGGAATAAAATCTTACATTCAATAATACCCTACATTATTAACTTTCAAATGAGACATCTTTTATCTTCCTAAGACGTTTACATGCATAGCAATGACTAAATCAGTACAAGCACCCGCGCGTCGAGTTGAAAAAAACAAAATGGCTGCCATTTTGTAATGGAGGTAGCTAGAGAAAATTGGAATCGTGATTTGTCGATAAAAAATACCATATTTTACTCCCTTAAAGTATCCGACATCGATGCCCGGACACCCTGTATATATTCAAAGTGTAATACATATATTTTCTAAGATGTTTACGTGAATTTTTTTTCTGTGTCTTCTTTCACTTGACTTATTGTCGTTTCCAATATCCGATCTATCTATAAGTATGCTTAACAACCACAGATCATGGAGTCAGTTAAAGATATTCATCTGTTTTATGTTGACAACAGATACAAAATCTGTCTATTTGTCATTTTACCGTCCCAATAACCATATCAATGGGACCGTTGACAAACAAAATCATATAGATCGAATATAATGGCGGCCGTAAGACCATCAAACCAAGCTTGAACATCTATGTATTTTTGATGTGGTGTTGGGAGGTTGCAAATGGAACTGTTCTGCATAATATGGATCAAAGATTATTTTGATTATTATTAAATTAATATATTTTCAAAAAACCCCCATAACTTTTAAACGGGTCAACCGATTTTCATCAAACATGTCTGAGAACACTCGCCCGTAAGTCCCCTTTAATACAAACAAAACTAAATTAAAATCGGTTCATCCGTTCGTGAGCTATGATGCCACACACAGACACGTCAAACTCCCCCCCTCACCACCCCTCTTTTTGCGTCGAGGGTTAATCAGGAAATATACTTACAAATAAATATAATAATTATTATATCTTCTCCGAAACTAACACCAGTTACCAAAGAACCTTCTCGAGTATTTAAAAAGTCAACGCCATTTCAGTACAATCACCTCAGTCCAAGTAGGGAGCACAAGGCCTTCCCGATTTAGCATATAGCCAAAAATATTTATGTCAATCATAATATATGACACGACAAAGTTGCAATTTAACCTTATTTCTCCATATTGATATTAAAAAATAATTAATTACAATAGGTATGTTTCTACCTAAATGGTTCAGAAAACATTAAAAATCTTTTAGATTTTATTTAAATCAATTTACGTAACTAGGTAGGTACGTATTTTATTAGGTGTTTCGAAACAATACCTTATAATTATGGTCCTTTTTATGGTAAACGACCTCGTAAAATTATTATTAATTGTATCTCGGAATTATATGTTAATGTTGTATTTATTATCATCATGAATTCAATTTTAACTTTGGGTTTTTTTTTATATTGACAGGGTTAAATAGGTACTTACGCAAGCTTTTAACTTAGCTCCACTTTATACTTTCGTTTATTTACTTAACACCAATATAATTAGGTACTAATCGAAACAAAAATCTAACACTATTTACCTAAGTAGATAAAATGTAGGCAATTTAGGTAGGTATTGAAATAAAACACTTAAACGGATTTTTGTCGTGGTTGTATTTTGTTTTACATTTTCTGACGTTTCGGATTCTTTACAGAACCCGTGATCACAGAAGACTAAGATGGAAGAACAAATATAACCACGACAAAAATCCGTTTAAGTGTTTTATTTCAATGTGTAGTGTTCGTGTAAATCAAAGATATCAATTTAGGTATTGTCTACTTTAGATACTACAGATAGAATAGCCGCAGAAAAAACACAGATGAACAATTTAAATAACTACCTACTTACATATCTACTTATATAAGTAGGTATATATAAAACAACGGGATGTTCGTACGTACTTATTTAAGTTGAATCCCTCGATTCGACTCTCTATACTTACATATCTCCGTAGTACCACGTAGTACTTAAGTGTGAAAAACTTTTTCAAATATAGTAAGAACTAAATCCTAATCAATAAATCCTTAGAAATCAATAAGACATCTTGTCATACTAGGGATATATTTAATGTATAATCCACACAACAAAGTAGTTATTTAATTGAAAGTGTCAGTGGTAGTGTTTACCACATAAGGTGTAGCCTTGGCTCGCTTCCGATAGATGCTATTTGCATGACCTACACATAAATGGACATACTGTATGGTTCCTGTTAACGGTTTGGACAACGTAAATTATATAGGATATATCTATGTTAGCTAGCTTAGCTACATAGACTTAGTTTGGTACTTACGCAGTTAAGTAGGTACTTGTAAACAGTGTTATTTATTAAATAAAGTTCAACGAAAATAAATTCACGTTACCTCTATCCATTTTGATCAAACTATCAATGACTAAAAACAAATTAAAACCTCTCTTTGAAAAGAAAAGAAAAATAGTTGTGTCTATCGTTTTTATTCTTTGTTTGAAAACGAAGTGTATAAAAAACACGTCGCGTCGACTAATTCATTATTCATTTTAACATTTATAAGAACAACTATACTTACTTGTAAAAAAATACTACATAATTAACACATCAGTTTGATTTAGAATATCATCCAGAATCTGAATCTAATACTTACCTCTCACAAAAATTACCGTTTTCACGCAAAAAAAAATTTTTTATCTACTCAGTATAGTGTCCAAACTCTACCTATACACCCTTATTTTGAAATGATGGGACTTATTAAAATCAGAATATCTGTAGTAGTCACTGAATCCATATATCCAATAAAAATATCAAAAATGATAGTCGATTACTTATCTTTAAAAAATACTAAATAAATGTCGTATTACCAGACAGCACACTAGCTATCAAGTACTCTGTGACGGCTCGGGTCGATGACCGCGCTCAGCTGTGTATCGCAGCGTTCGCCTGTTGCTCGGTGTAGAATAACAATAAAATTCGGCGGGATTTTGAAAAACTTTGATTTATCATAACTTTTTAAATAAAAGCAAAAGATAAAAACTAAGTTCACTATTATATTGTCACCCGTCGTTTACATTAGCTGTGTGATTAAGTATCTCGAATTCAAAATAGGGGTGTATATGTAAGTATAGTTTGGGCACTTACTTAAGAATGACAAATCTCACATTAAAGTTAAGCAATTCCTAAATACCGTTGTTTATGCCCACTCAATACATCTCAGTTTGGCGATGTATATTCATATGAGCTGAGTGGTGTCCTTTAGTGAGTCAGATCACCGATATGGAGAAAACACGCGAGGACGTCTCGTGTTTTGATGAGTAATAAACTTGTGTAAGGTGAGAAGGTTATCTGAGTTCGATTACATTATATTTTAAGTTCCTACAATTTAAATCTTCAAATACATGTATAAGTATCCTTTGTGGCTCATTTAGCCAATAGGTTACTTACATAGAAATAACATGAAACTCGGTAAGTAAGTAGTTATATAGGCACTCTGCAATGCAGCTCTTATGTATTTTTCGTCAACCTGTATTGCCCCCACTTCTAGGGTTGAAACCGTGTGCAAATGTTATTTATGTATGACTAGCTATGCCCCGCGGTTTCACCCGCGTAAATCCCAATCCCGTGGGTATTTTGGGATAAAAAGTATCCTATGTGTTATTCCCAGTTATAAGGAACATGTACCAAAAATAAAAATCGGTTCAGTAGTTTTTGCGTGAAAGAATAACAAACATCTAAACTCACAAACATACAAACTTTCGCATTTATACATATAATAGAAGGATAGAATACTAAGCAAAGTTTTTGAAGACATAAATACATGCATTCAATCTGAGATTAGACCCAGGAACAGCACCAAACTGTGACCACGGATTATAAAATACTAACTACTACTATAACCAACAACTTACACACCCCAGCTCTTAAAACCTTGAAACGGAAATAAAATTGGCTATTAGATTAGGACAGCCCTTGGCCATTGATGTCAACATTGGGTTGTTTTATTAGGGATCTAATTTAATTTACATTAGATAAGATAACTTTCGCCTGTCGTAATCATCGAGACTTAATTCTAAATTAAACACATAACTAATCTGAACCGGGAAATCTAAAATAATAAATGTTTTTCTAAAGAAATCTTAGACGTGGGTACTCAGTATCATTAGAATAAATTCTTCTTTGCTGAATTAAACAAAACACGCATTACGCATAGCTACTTATTGCTGGCCAGCAACAAACAAAGTTCACAGCTCGTTCCGTTCTCTCTGCGTCATATTTCCTCCTTGTGCGATAGTAAATGCCAGTTTGAATTTCGAACGCAGAAACAGAAGACGCGCGCTTGTTTAACATTTTTTTTTCGTATTATTCGTAACTGTGACCTCGTTCGCGTTATGTAGCAAATTAAAAGTGATAAAAAAATGTCTGTTCTATTGAAAAATGTGACCAATTGTATTTGGCATGCATTTGATTCTTTACAAATTAAAGATGTGGTGCACAAGTCGAAACTTAAGGTAATATTTACTAATAAATGCTTACTATGTAAGTACTTACTAATTTTATACTTAGTCTATCTATACTTACTTACATTTAAGTAATTATAATTAAATGTAAGTAAGTATTATTTAAATACTTAATTATTTATCATATTTTTAACGCACCAAACTAAGAACTAAGTAAGCATTTAAAGTTATTAATAGGGAAATGACACCCCTATTTTTTATGGTTAACTAACTACTTAGTTATTTTTCTAGTAAGTAGGTACTTAAAGTTTTTTTTCTATCAAGCATTAACACTTTTTTAAAAGAAATAAAAATGCAAAGGTGTGCGTAAGTAAATAGGAAAGTACTTAGTTTCTTCAAAATCGTTGCGAATTTTCGGAAATAAAATTAAGGGTGAATATTAAATAAGTAATTACATACCTATTAGGTATTACATTGTAGCGCCCTCCGACTTCAAACGGCTGCAATTACACAGTGGATTTTCCAAAATTTTCTTTCACGCAGGCTATTATAATTATCACCTACGTCCTACGTACTTTTTAAATAATAGGCACCACACGTTCGAGATAAAAAATGTGGCAATTGATGTAAGGTATTAAAATTATAAATGAGAATTTAAAGATTGAAATACAGTCAGAATTTATCGAAGTTTCTTATCTACGTTCTAAAGACCATAAATTAATATCTATGTGTATGTGTAAGGATTAACAATAATATAGTACCGATAGCATCTGTTCTGTAGCTCAAAACACTGAACGTTTTAAAATGTAATATGTATTACTAGCGGCGCGGTTTCACCCGCGTAGTTCCCGTTCCCGAAGGAATATGGGGATAAAATTATGCTAAAAAACTTTCCACTGAATCACTCTATCTATTAAAACAAACCGCATCAAAATCCGTTGCGTAGTTTTAAATATCTAAGCATACATAGGGACAGAAAAAGCGACTTTGTTTTATACTATGTAGTGATATACTTAATAGTCATCTAATAAATAGATAAACAAAATAAACAACAACAATGATACGAGTTTTATTAGATCACCTTGGGTGGTGTTTTCCAGGGCATTCCCACCCTAAAATAGGGTTGACGTTATCAGTTGACCTGATTCCCAACTGTCCCAAGTCCCCGTTACGGAAGCTATTTGACTCGCGGTTGACTTAGCACTTGGCGAATAGCACGGTCGTAACTTTTTGGTCCGATTCTCCAATGACAGTCGGTTGTAGGGCTGTCACTATTAAGAGTTATAAGTTATTTTTTGGTGTATGCGTAGTTTCTGATACCCTAGATACAAGTTTCGAACTTAATTAGGGGTCAGTTACTATAATGAGATCACGTAGTGAATGATTATGTTTTGTTATTTTGATGGATTTGAACCTGCTCGATACATAAGCATACTTAGCTTGGTTGAATGGGCTAAGAAGACGACTCGTAATGAGCTAGTAAGCTTAAAAAGAAACAAAAATACATATTCAGTAGGTACTTTTCTTATTGCTGCTCATAATTTCACAGTCCTCACCACAATATGATGTCGAGTGCACTTCCAAGGGTCTTAAAAAATAAGATTCTTTTTAAGACCCTTCAGATAAAAAACAGCAATCCAGTAAATGATGGAATGACGATGTTACAAACAAAAACAATTTGCAGCCAAGGAACCTCCGTATTTTGTCTGTTAAAAATAAAACCCTTGTATCAGCCCTACAAGACCATGACCGTGTCAAGGAAGTCAAGCCTGGGTGTGGCGACACCCGGTCATTGTCTAGACTTGTAGCTAACAAGGTATAAACAGAATTATATTAGGTATTGCGAAGTGAAGTGGCTTATATTCATGAGCTTTTTCGTGGTTCGTAGCAATTTGGACGGCACTTTCTGGACAGCCGCTAGGGACAAAATATATTTATGCTTAGAATTTAAGTCAAAGACAATCGAACAATAATGAAATGAAAAAATGTATGTAATGTTCATTGTTTTTATTTTATATCGATTTGTTTCTTTGTTTAATAGATATGTTGTGTTTGGATAAATATTTATTTCTTATTTACACGCAGCTGTCTCTGTGATACGCCCACTATAAACCATGCAAATATCTAACATAACAAATTACATACAAAATATGTAGATGCGATACGTATTTTGAAGGCTAAAAGTAAATTTTAAGGTAACATTTATTTCAATGTTTCTAGAACCTAAACATACATAATAACACGCGTATTATTTGATATTAAAACGGCAAGACTTATCAAATTCGAAACTGGAGCGATGTAAGTATTACGTAGGTAGTAACAGTTTCAATAGTTAGTTAGTATGCATTTATTAATTGACCCAATTTCTTAGTTGTTATCTAGAAAGTTCCTAACATGCGTGTAAGTTGTAATATGTAAATATCTATTGAAATTGGGATTTTCAATGAATTTAGTACTTATTAAACTGTTCAGTAATGTATTTGATTCCAATTTTTTTCCGTTACATAATCACCACTTTCAGTATAAGTAGAGATACTGAATTCGATTCCAGTGGCTAATCTATATAAACTAGAGATAAAATATAGAAAAATATATAGAAAAATCATAAAGTTTTGAATTTACTCATTCTCGCCCACTAGAAAAAAACACCCTGTAGTAACGTGAATGTCTATGACAACCAAGTGACATTTTCATTCAAATGTCAAGAAGGATAAATTAATGTAGAGCTTGTAGCAAAATAATAACTTAATAGATTTCCTTTAAAAGGTATCGTTGAGACACACAATTACTAAATAGCTAAATACCTACATAAATAAATGACTAAGTAACTGCTTAATCACAGACATGTAATTTTATATACCTACATAAAACCTAAAGTGTAGGTAAATATTTACTTGTCTACTTTAGAGCTAGGAATTGTAATGGTATATATATAGCTAGTAAGTGTGTGTGTGTGTGTGCTACTTGCACTAATTAAATGTAGAGAAAATTGAATAGAAACAAACACTAGCATATTTATTTTTGAAGACATAAATGTCTAGTTACCTTGCTAGATGTCTATCTAGCAAGGTGACTTGGGATTTAGTAACTTGTTACCCTCTGGGCAGGGCCGAGCCGACCTCACACAGCGCCTGTGTGCGAAACCTATGAAAGCGCCTCTTTTTTTTTACGAATCATCACGGTCACGGTCCGGGGGGGAGGGGGGACTCTGGGGCCTGGGTATAAGCTATATTTTATCCCGGTATGCCCACGGGAAATAGAACTACGCGGGTGAAACTGCGATTCGCTGCTTGCCCTCGTGTATGTCTATTTGGTCTAATATGGCCTCCTCTATGGATATGTAGTTGTGGTGTAACAAAAATAATTTCGATGGCGGCGCGGCGCCTGTGTGCGCCGCACACTTCGCACACAGGGGCGGCTCGGCCCTGCCTCTGGGTCTCCAGAAGGTAACAATAAAAAAAAATCTAATAATTTCTAAAAAAATCCTGCTCGAGAATTTGCATAGTTATTTTTAGATTAGCATTACAAACGGCTGTTATTTCTGGTTAATTAATAAGAGACTTACAAAGATATACGACCGGCATAGGTACTCGAGAATTTTAATTATTTTATTAATTTATCCTACCTATAAATGTTTTATATTCATTGAATACATCGATATAAACTTACAATACGTGTAAGTGTCTTCTCTGAACGGTTACGAATTATCATAAAATGCCATTCCATTTCGCATACTAAATGATATACTTATGCATTTAAATGTCTTAATATTATCGCATTGAAACAAACTCTTTCTGCCTCTTTATTAATACTTATTAAATTATAGTTTGAAAACCATATTACATCATAATTTATGTTTTGAAAGTCAATCTGTATTTTTCATACTTATATTTCAACATCAGAATAAAAAACCTATTAATTAAAGGGCAAAAGTGAAAATATGGAGCAAAAACTAAATTACGTTCAAATTAATCTCAATAATTTATCCGCGACAGCCCTGACATACGTTAGCTCAAATGTCAACGCCTGTCATTATCGCGAAAATTTCGCTCAAAATTGACATTTAATACGTAATTAAGGGGCGGGACTACTGCTTTAATAATTGAATGGTATTGAAATGTTGAAGTTTACCTTATTTTATTCTTTGATAAATGATAATTCATAACTTAAATTCAGTAGGGTAAAACTACCGGCTATCGGCCACTTAAGCGACTTTTCAACTTCAGCGTTGATTTTTATACTAATTGGATAAACCAAAAACTTTCAAACAAATCATTATGTAATGCTACAATATTCTAGTTTTAGAAAACCTAAAGCTTATAGACGTATCTTTAACACATTATTTACAAATAAATATTAATCGTGAAATGAGCGAAAACACCGGTTATCGGCCCCTAAGACCAGCTATCGACCAGCAATGTACCGGTTATCGGCCGCCCACATTCACTATAGGAAAATGACTCTTATAGTAGAGACATAAGGTTTATAATCGAATGAAAAAAGAACAATTGATGCGCTAAGTACAAACCATACAAAAAGGATTTTGGTTGCTATTATATTTTGATAAACGTTTTGTGAAATATAGAAAATCTATCCATATATATTATACCGGGAATCCAAGGGGAGATCCCGGTTATGTGGGACTCACCCAGCCAGAAGGGCGAGGCATATCCACTAAAACCCCAGCGACTTCCAACTGCGCTACACATTATAAGGTGTCGTAGGATCCCGCAGGATTTCTACCACGACACCCCAATACCGGGCCCGTACTAAAAGCGGCGCCCCCCTCCTGAAAAGAACATCCTTGGAAGCAAGGACGTCCCCCAAACTGGTACCATCAGCGAGCGTCCTCCCATGCGTTCACCTTTTGTAACAGGGCTTAAGAAAATTGGATCGATTGCTCTTCACGCATATCCCAGCCCCCCTCCTGATCCCCCACATTAACAGGCACATAGAACTATGCCCGAAATGCGGGGGGGGACGGGACGGTCCGGAGCCCGGGGACCCCAGGCCGTCTGGTGGACGCGCAGTATTGCATAACCTAAATAAAAGCTAATTACTGGCTAGTTACCAACTCGTATGACTGATAAATATGTTATATTTTAGCCATTATGTTCATAGGTCGATAACAGGTATAGCTTTGACTAGTTACCCGGCCGTCATAAATTCAGTATTTCTGAAGGTCATAACTTTGTTAATACAAAGTATTTTGGCGGCCGGAATCTAGTTGTAAGACCACAAAAATATAGTAGTTCATACATGTAAATAGACCTACTTCAGTAAACCTAAGGTTTCTTCAATAAAATCAAAGAAAAACATCGTAAATAAAACTGGTTTGCGACCTCCCGGCCGATAAGGGGTTTTTGAAGAAATTCGTCGACCTGTGGGCCGGCCTCCAAAAATCTCAAAATTTATAAAACCTTGATAAGTTTTAGTATTTGAATATGAAATTTAAACATTTACTAAACACACAGCCCAAAATTTTCAGCAATTGAACTATAGTAACACATTAAAACTTAGCTTTGAAAATAAATCTACTAGCTATGTTTTTTGCTAAATTTTACGTTTATCCTCACATCAAAATTTTAAATTGCGATTGGGGGCTCAATTTTCCACATTCAGGAATATGCCGTTAGCTAATAAATAGGTGAAGTTTGCAGGAATCGAAAGACACTAAGTTAGAAAAGATAAGATTAATATAATTTTAATTATTTAACAAAAAGGGCCAGGTGGCCGATAACGGGTAGTGGCCGGCTAACAGGTAGTTTTACCCTATTTTTTTGTTATTTGTTCGCTGCGGTTTCACATAAATCCTACTAATATTATAAAGGCGAAAGTTTGTATGTATGGATGTTTGTTACTCTTTCACGCAAAAACTACTGAATGGATTTTAATGAAACTTTACAATAATCTTGCTTATACATCAGAATAACACATAGGATACTTTTTATCCCAAAATTCCCACGGGAACGGGAACTACGCGGGTGAAGCCGCGGGGCGCTGCTATTATAATATAATTATATCCTTGGACATATTATTATTTTTTTCTCTACCAACGCGTTGCAACGTTTAAGAAAGACCTTGACCGAAAATACTTTGACAAAAATCACTTATGTAGCTATAATTGGACACATAAATAAATCAAAGTTGTCACTATATTATGACTTATCGGTGCATAACGGAATAGAACCCACAACCATGTAATTATGGGTGATTTGTCACGTCACAGTTACTAAGCCGTTACTGCTCCTCATATACTTAGTACTTGCTTATTAACCCTAAACGCAGTGTAAAAAGGGGGGTTTAAAGTAACGTTTGTACTATATTGTATTGTATTTAGGTACCCCATCATATTTACCGATTTCATATTTTGTGATTTGAATTGATACATAGGTTCCAACGGGGCCATAGACTTACATTATATTTTATTGTAAGTACTTAGAAACAAAAAATTAAAACGGATTTGCAATAGGCACTTGCAAATAATTATCTCTATACGAAATGTATCTAACCTAACCTATACATTAGTAAATAACAATATAAGTACCTAAGTACTTATAGGCAATTATAGATAGTTCAATATTGATACTATCGATATATCATGTAGGCGTACATAAGGTTATTCCTCTCAAAACCAATATCAATTCGACAAAAGATTGATACTACCGTTATATTACATGTCACCGTAAAATTATGAACTCAGATAAGTAGTTCTTAAATTATCTAGCGAGATTGTAAACTGACGATAAATTATGAACTGTTTCCAATATAAGTACCTACTTACTTATCTAATAATTCAAACCAAACATTCTATCATTTAAAAAATACTTATATAAGTTAAAAAGGCGTAGCAGGAATGACCCTTGGGATGCCCTTGGGCCCACCCCGGAGCCGCATGCAATACTATTGCATGTAGTAGGAGCGCGATATACTTCACAATTCATACTTATACAGCACTCACTAGCTAGATAGCTTATGAACATATTGGGTATCAGTCCCGGATTAACCCTTAATCAAATCAAGCAATTGCCTAGGGCACCACGTCTGAGGGGGCACCAGAAAACACCAGAAAGGGCACCAGAACACATAACGATAGGGGGGCCCAGGGCCGTAAGCTTGAAATAACAAATGCTCTATCTTGTTGAACATAGCGAGCTCCTTTTTTTTTCGTCGTCAAATTCCATTCTACAGCCCTGGGGGGGGGGCAAAGGCTTGGATTGCTTAGGGCATCATGAAGTCTTAGTCCGTCACTGCTGGGTATACATATAATACGTAATAACTACCTAATAAATAAATTGTGACCGACTAAACTGGCGGCATTCAAGACAGGATGACTCATCCAACTATGAAGTAATGTCAATGCTAGACTATTACTAACAGAATGGGTTTATTTATCCAAGTATTGTTAGTTTTTGTATATGTTTTTCAAACGCAATAACTTTGGTCCCGTGTTTTTGCGCACTTATTTTTTGTTACTCTGATAGAAAAGTAATAACTAAGTATATATTTTAGTACATAATACTAAGTAGATAGACATGATAATATACACATTGCTTAGAGATTCATTCAGAGATAAGTAGATGAGATAGATTCAGGAAAAAGAGATATTATTATGAAAGACAACAGGGGATCAAGTTTGTATGAGGAATCGCGCGCCGCGATCCCTCCTTAGAAATCAAATACCAAACCGTTCTGAGCCAATGTAGTGAATCATTACAGTCATTACTCAATCGCAGTCAGGATGAGGGTAGGCTATATCCGTTCCAGTGAATGTCACACTGTTCAAATCAAATCAATTGTATTTATCAACATAGACTAAACAATTCCGTTTCAATTCTTTATAAAAACTAATGTAGTTAGTGAAATAATTCGGTAAGTAAGTAGGAAAATTATAGAGTTATTAGCTGTGCCCCGCAGTTTCACCCGCGTAGTTCCCGATCCCGTGGAAATTTCGGGATAAAACATAGCCTATGTCCTTCCCCGGATCATAAGCTACCCCTGTTCCAAATTTCAATTCAATCTGTTCAGTAGTTTAGCCGTGAAAAGGTAACAGACAGACTGAGTTACTTTCGCATTTATAGTATTTGTAAGGATAAGGATAGAGTTCAAGCTACTGTGAAAAGTAAGAGGTTCAGAGCCCATCCCCCCCTCTTTTCTATTCCTTCCTCATAATATTCTGCTACCCCTTGATGACCGGCACCACTTAATGTGCCTTTTGAGGTAGATACAGTACAGGTATCTATGGGTGATGGAAATGACCAAGAACATCCGTCAGCTCGTTTCACCCTCACCACAAAAATAAAATTTAAAACAGTTATACGTACCTATATTTAGGCAATCGAGTCAAAGAAAGACCGACAGAGCGAGTGGAACAACCGATAATGGTTAGAAATGACTCATCAATGTAATAAATTAAGCCGTCAGTGTTATCTAATTGGGCTTCAATGTATTATTCATGGAATAGAAAAGATAGATTGTTGAGAATTTTTCACTTTTTGTTGCTTGTTATCGATGTTGTATACTTACTAGTTTTTCAAGACAACGGGAAATAAGTTTAATTGAGTTAATTTTAATGAAACCTAGAAGTGTAAGTATGTGTTATTAATAAAATTTACAGTTATTAAGTAATTAAATTTACAGTAGCTATAGGATATTTCGTTTAAATTCAGTTTTTCTTCAATATACCTTTAAAATGGACTACATAAACCAAAGTTTTTCAATTAAGTATGTATTTAGAAACTCTATCGTCAGCTAGAGTATTCAATTCACATCTCCAGGACTTAGCTAATTCAGTTTATAATCCCATTCGACGAATCAACAACGACAAAAACATCCCTTACACGTATTTATTTTTTATTACAGGTACTAACAGCGAACATAGGAACCTTACTAGACCTATATGGAGTAGAGAAAGGTTTGGACCACTTCAAATCCTCCCAGGAGTTGACATTCGACGAATTCCGATACTACTTACAGCATGAGGTCTTCAGCTCGCTACCGAAGACCGTAACACTGCCGATTGTCAAGGAATATGAGAAGAAAATCAATGAGGTTAGTATTTTGTTTATATTTTTAGCAAAGTTGTCACCATATCGGGCTGGCAAGGTTTGCCAAGTGCCATTCTTATCTTAGCCCTTAAACGTATGTTGGGTTGGGCATGGTATTGGCAGGTATATACAGATTTCAAAGTTACGTTAATTTTGCTTCTCTAGAAATTCTTCCAAAGATTCAGAAAGGTCCCATAATTTTTTTTTATAAAAAAAAACCTTCATAAACAAACCTACCAGTCTAGGATCGATAACCTACTTTATGTAATATCTCGCAGATAATGTTTTATTGAATTGAATAGATACTTATTAAGTAAATATAGAAAGTTATAGTAACTTATAGAACTCTTAAGTAACCTGTGGCGCAAGGTACTGCGGATTTACGCCTCATTAAACTCTGTAACCGCGGATATAAAACGACAAATTGCGTGGTTGTATATCGAAATAAGGTACGTGGAGATAACATTTTATTTAATTAGCAATAACACAATGACTATAGTGTTATTATCAGTAACAATTGTTGTCTAAAATCAATCCACCAAAGACAGCGAGTAAAATATTATTTGACTCTATAAGTAGTGCTGAGCCAGGAGTTGATCACCCGAGACACTAACTGTCTCGGGTAAGGTAATGAAGGTCTGACCTGAGTTCCGTACTAAGTTTTATATAGGTATGTGTAAATTGTTGTGAGTCAGTTCGTACTTTTACATAATCACAATTATTATTATAGAATTTGGTGCTTCTTCATTAGACCTTACAGACCCGATACATAACTATTTTCTTGTTTAGTGGATAAATGGCATTGTTAGAAAAAGAGCAAATACAAGAAAAATAGTAACTACGCAAAGAAAGCTCGAATTAAACCCATTCATATATTTAATTGTTAGCACAATACGTCGTTATATCATTTGTAAAACACCGGATCTCTTGACCAGCTGCCTCTAGAGGGCAAACAATGAAACACTCATTCACACTAAATGGGTATAACGAACACCGGACGAGACAATTAGTTTCTTTCTGTTTTAATTATTACTACAACTTTCTACTAATATAGTCCGGAATTGTCTTAGCTTTGTTATGGTAATAGGTCTGCAACAAAGCTGCATTTACAAATCATTATAACGATTTCAATGTTTAATAACCAATATTCCGTATGAGATTAGAAAATGGTAGACCAACTACGTTCTTAGTAAAGAACGTAGTTGGTAATGTTATTAAACATTTTTTTTCCCAAAATTTATCGATTAGTAGTAACTAATTGATAAATTTTGAAGATGTAAAAAAATAATGTCGGCAACATTAGCAAAAAAAACGTTGAAAAACAACAAAAAAATAAGCTAAGTTTCGAGGCATTCTATCTGATTTTTAGAGTCAGTTGCAATGACTATGTTATACTGAAATCAATCATTTTGCATGTCTTTCTATCAGTAATCTTTCAGTAACTGATTTTTGATAATTTCCAGGTTTGCTGGCTCGTTTGCCGTAAGCACCTATTGATAAGGGACAAGCCGATATTCTCCGATGACTCTGTGTTCAAGTTATTCAGAATTTTCTGCCTTTTGGCTGATTTGGTGCAGGATGGAGATGACGTTACTGATCGATATGTCGTAAGTAATTTAATTAGTATCTTTATTGCGAGTGAAATTGTCGTTAGCTTCACAAATTGTAATGCAAATTAAATATTTTTGAGGACAACCAACAACAGTGGTGTTATTAGTAGTGGTAATGATGTAGTGACCCTGCAATGGATTGCCATTCCAGGGTCACTACATCCCGTAACAACCGTAACCATTGGGTTACGGGTTCGGTTTCCGCTCAAAACAGACATTTTGTGTGCATGAACAATGAACATGTATGTTTGTCTTGCTCTTGGTATTATCTCAACCGATTCTTAGTTCGTATGTTTAGTAATGTTCATCAATGATCTATTCCTTGTTTCTTTTAAAATTACACACAGTCATAAAACTGTATCAATCACCACCCATTACATTATTTTTTCATTATCTTCCAAACAATATTGACTCACAAAACAGTGTAATATTAAGGAGACGATTGACGTCATACAATGCGAATACATCATTTGATATCGGACTACTTGAAACTTGATTACCAGTGTTTGTGACACGTGCGAGCCATATGTTACGAAGCTCGGGCAGCTGAGGTCATCGGTTGTAATGTTTTTAGTTTGTTTATTCTTTATAAATACTATAAGACATTCTGTAACTTACATCTTCGAAAATATGGATACTTTCACAAGTATCCCTTTTTTATAGCTTTTTTGTAGGACTTTCTACAATCTGTATTTTTGCTTGGGAAGCTTTTTCGATTAGTTTCAAGATATTTCGGAAACCAAAACTGCTAAAGTCCTGGACTAGTGGGACTTTTTTGCATTTACAGCACTAAGTTAGTAGCATTGATCTCAAAGTAAATGTCTATAAGTATTATGAACAACTATGAACCGTTTAAAAAGAACCTCTCTCATTCCATCAGGTAGTTCTCCAGCCTTCAGAAGCTGGTATCGTGGCAGAACAACTAGTCCTTTGTCTAGGTCTTCGATGGGACGCGGCCGACTGGGACGCTTTAGGGACATCCATTGGACACTTCAAATGGGCAGCCTTTCTAGCAGTACTGGAGGCCAAGTACTGTGGAGACCAACAAATACATGGGACAGCGTTGGTTGAAGCAGTTGATGAAATATATGATGTTTTTATTGAGGATATTATTAAGAAGGTAGGATACTGAGAACCTATCTAAAATATTTTTCACGAATTATATTCGGGTTATGCGTTGATGCCAGGGCGAGATGCTATCACGACTATATCTCAGTATTCCTGATGAAGACATATCGTATGTGGCTGAAAGTAGTTGAGGTATGCGATAGGTAGATACGCCATAAGCCCACACAGCCCAAAAGAATAAAATGATTAAAATGTCTTCATAAAATGGAATTGAACACTTTCTTTTCCAGGGATATCTATTAAAACGTGGCTACTTACTTCCAACGATGCGCGAGTACTGGTGCGTCCTACAGCCGTGCGCACTCACCTACTACAAGAGTTCATCTCAGAAAGAGCAATGTGGACGGATAGCTATCGACGAGTACTGTTCAGTGGAAGCCGCCGCTGGTGAAGGGAAAATACAGAAATTCCATCTCATTACACCCGATAGAACCTTCGAGTTTGGTACTCAAGATCATAAGTGAGTAGATTCTATTCGTCACACTAAGTATTACACTTCTAACCATCGTTGAAGCAAAATTCTAAGAGAAAGAAGATTTTCAAGTTTCTCAAACAACAACACTAAGAACCTGTCCAGTCCAGTATTTTGCTGCAATATTTTTGATTAGCAAACTTGTACGAAAGTCGATGTCAATGCCGAGTGCCAATTATGAAGGGCGCCCAGGTCTCAAACGTATACTCCACAGCTATTTTCTTAAAAGGGTTTTTCTTAAATTCCTGTCCGGGGCGTCAGAGACTCTAATGCCGGTACTGCTGCTAACCCATTACACTTTTTCTGAATCTCTAAAGTCTTCCAAATCATCGCCCAGGAGCCGCCTGCAGTGGATCTCGTGCGTGCGCGAGGCGGTGTCCGTGCGCGGCGGCGCGGAGGGCTACCAGCGCGCGGCGCGCGCGGGGCGGCGCGGCGCCGGCGCGAGCTCGGACGCGCGGCGCCGCGCCGACCGCGCCAGGCTGCAGCACGAGGTGCGAGCCAGGCGCGCCGCCGAGAGGCACGCACAGGTACAATACGTCAATCAATATCTCACTCCTATTTCTATACCGTGGAATCTTGCAAGGCCACTGATAGTGTTATACCGGTGGCCGAATTCTGGTCCTCAAAATATGAGTCGACAAACAAAGAAGCAGAAGACCGTTCAATCATACAAACACCACAGTTTAACAAGTGAGAAGCAAAATTATTTGACCAAGGGTGCCCTTTGACCACAGCTATGCTATGCTACGTTCCCAAGGATGCGTTTGATATCCACAAAAAATATTTCCGAAATATGCTGAAACCTACGTATCAAACATAGTTCTATTCTACATGTACTTTTTACTGCTATCAGCGACCTTTCCGGGAAGCAGTTTATTTGACTGGCACTTCAAAAATATAAATTTAATAAGCAAACTACTTTCTTTCCAGGAACTGGCAGAATTAGCCCAAAAAGATAACCAGAAGTTAGAAGAACTGAAAAATGCGCAGGTGGAACTAGAGAGGCTCTTAAAGGAAGAGACTCAAGCTAAACGTGACGAGGAAATCGTTAGAGCTTTACAAGCACGGTAAAGATCAATTTTATATCAAATAGAAAAACTAATAAGTAAGTCAAAATTAACCAGTTCCATTCCAGTAATATTGTATAACATCTTGAAATTTTCAGAGTTCTAGCAGAAGAATGGGAAAGAAGAGAAGAATTAGAAAGACTACAAGAAGAACAACATAGAATGCTCGAAGAAGAACGTATGAAGAGGAAACAGTTCGAAATTCTTCAAGCTGAAAAGGAAGCACAATATAAAGGTACGATACTACTATGCCTTCCAATATATCATTTTATTAAAGCTATTAATGTATTTCAAAGAAATAACTGTTATATTTGTTGTGTAGAAGCTGAAAAAAGACTGAAAGATTTAGAAGAAGAAAAGCAGAGACTTGACAACGAACTAAAGGCAGCGCAAGAGAAGATCTCGAAGACTGAACACACGGCACAAGCGCTACAAGTACAATTCAGAGTAATTCATTTCTTAATTCTTTAGCAATAATAGCATGTACACGAAGACTGGTAGTCTTCTTTTAAACGTTTTAAAAACGAGAAATTTTCGTTTTCCAAACAAAAACAATCCATTATTTATTTTACTGAGACCCAATTCTTTCAAATCTTTCTCTCGTGTCTAATTGGGGTAAATTTTTAGTTTTGCCAGATTTGGCTGAACGTCAGTACTTCACGTGACTCGGAGAGCAATACAGCGTTTTTGTTAAAACAATATTTTAAACTTTTGAGATCCATTACAACACATCTTCTTAAGAAAGATATTAAAGAAATCCCCAAGAAAACCAACCTTATAATTCTTCCCTTTCCAGGAATTGCCAATACTAAGGAACGGAGAGAGAGCTCGCAGGGCGCTGTCCTTCATACCAACATCCAAAAGTTCATCTGACACTCTGATAGACGTCAGAGCATTACGGCATCTTAAAGTGATTGACGATGAAGACAAAATGTAAATAGCAAACACGTCGAGAAAATTGATGAAATATTTAGAAAAAAGGCTTCAATTGAAGAAAACTTTAATGAAATTCCTCTTAAACAAAGAATCTCTCGATCGTGTTTATAAAATAGAAAAGTATCATGAATTTATATCTGCATGAGAACAAAATGTATTTAGTAATAAATATAGTGTTTTACTTTAACATTTTGCGCATCGTTTCTTTCTATAACATAATGAGGAATTCATGTGTACCTACGTACCTGTTTTACATAACAAAGGCATCTATTTGTGTGTATACTTTCCTGACATCCTAACCACCGGAATATTTAACAAATAGAGATGTGATTGTAGACCATTATAGGCAACTAGCGGCGCCCCGCGGTTTCACCCGCGTAGTTCCTGATCCCGTGGGAATTTCGGGATAAAACATAGCCTATGTTCTTTCCCGGACCATAAGCTACCCCTGTACCAAATTTCAAGTCAATCGGTTCAGTAGTTTAGCCGTGAAAAGGTAGCAGACAGACAGACAGACTTTCGCATTTATAATATTAGTTAGGATTAGGATATTAGTTAGGATATGTCAAATGACACTAGACAACAATGCTATTGTTATTTGTTACAGAAGATGCGCTATTATGAAAATTTCTGGTAATAAAATAAAAATGTTAACGGTTAAAATAAATTGATATAATTGAGTATTTGAAAAAAAAACTTTTTGTGTTAAATGGAAAGATCATATAAAAGTTTTATAACAAACTATGTTTGTTTTTTGATTCTTTGCAATAATTAAAAAGTTACATTAAATTAAAAAAAATGAATTAAAATCCAGCACCGAGAACACGCCGATAGCTGTCTGTGAGGTCATAATGTTAGTTTTGATTATTGTCGCGAACGATGTACCATAGATTACTAAATAGTTACTACGCTGTACCATACACTTACTATAACATTATGACGTCACAAACATGACAACCAATTGTGGCACGTTTACAGTCACGTGATTTTTATTTAAATTTTAACAATTTTTAATTGATTCTAATTAGTTTAAAAAAACCTTATTAAAGTTTTTAACATTGAATATCGATATAATTAAATATAAAGTATAAAAATTCATTAAAAAAAAAACAGTAGTTATTTTTTTCAAATACTCAATTAAGAGATAGAGTACAACATCTACGAAAACATAAGTAAATAAAGCTAAAATACAAAAAAACTTGATGTTGGATATACTCCCTATTATTCCGGTTTTGCTGCAGCCTTCCCTTCGGCCTTTGCTTGTTTCGCTGCCAATGCTGCGGCTTTCTTTTCTTCTGCTGCAGCTTTTTTCGCGGCCGCTGCAGCCTTTTTCTCAGCTGCTGCGGCTTTTCTAGCTGCCAGCTCAGCCGCGGCTGCAGCAGCTTCCTCTTCTGCTATCTTCTTCTTAATTAATTTCTTCAACTGTTTACAAATTAATATGATAGGTAAGTACTAATATGAGTTAAGATCATACAAAGGTTTTGGATATGAGGAAAACCTACATTTTGCGATTGATGGATAATGGCTAAAAAGAAGGATGTCTTAAATTCAAATGCTAACTGATTAATAAGCGGAGAATTACAATGGTTTACCGAATCTGTTTTTCTCTTGATTTTTTTAAGAATAAGTAAGTAATGAATTTGGACATTGTATGAAAGAGGAATTTGACAATTTCTCGTTTATTATTTCCTCGATTAAATTAGTATTTACGTAATAATTAAACAATATGTTAATAGTCAAACCTTCTTCTTCTCAGCTCTGTTAGCCAGTACATCTCTCCACGCGACCTGAATCACTCTCGCAGCGTGTTCCTTCAAGAACGCCTCCATCTTATCGCTCATCTCTTGGTGATACTCTTTCTCTCTCTCTTCCATTAATGGGACGAATTCTTTGTCCTGCTCTGCTATGTCTTTCTGTTTCGGAAATACAGTTAATTTATATCTAACATCCATAGTAACATTTTAATGTAAAAGGTTGCAAAGACGAAACCTCGCATTTTTTAACTCGATACGTAACCTAACGAACCCTACATAGTGAATAAATCTTTCACCCATGTGAATGTAGTAAAATGGCCTCACAGGAACTAAATTACTACAAAAATTAAGTATAATAAAACCTCTAATTTTTCACATTTCTCTAACTCTTCTTCATATTTGACGTCAAACTCGTCGAGTTCTATTTGTTTGTCAGCCATTTCTGTGTCGTATTTCTGTATCCAGGACACGAGTTGAGTCTCTACTTTAAACCTTGAAATTATAATGGATCAGATTCAATTTAAAATGGTAGAGTTATGTATCAGTACTAGGAAAAAATTTCGTACTGCTGCGCAAAAGCTCTTTATTTTTCTATCTATTCTTCTATCCTTCAGTTTAAGGGATAACAGGTCATAACGAAAAGAAGGAAGGTAGTAAGTATAGGAAGTATGAAAAAGGGGTTCCGGACCTCTCAATCATCACGCGAAGCGCAGAAGCAACTATTTCTTCCCGCCGATATTCTGTTACGAGTACTTACTACTGGTACTACGATAGCTAGCTCATGCTCATCGATAAACTTCCGATTTTTTTTTCCAATTGTTATAGGTGACCTTACTGTGACTACCGTTTTGCTCTACCAAGTTATTGAGACGGAGCAGTGAAATTAAAGCCTACTTAAAACTACCTGCGCGCTCTTTGATTTTTCTCATCTAGCATATGTCTTCGGAGAATATTTTCATAGGCTTCTTTGCTTTCGACGCTCTCCTCTGTAAGCAGCTCGTGTTTGACGGCGTGAGCTCGAGTGGCCAACACCATTTGACGATCAGAATCCAAACTGAAATATTATCAGTTAAAAAAAAACAGTTTAACTAATCTGATAAACTATAGTTTAAGAAGTATTCGAAGGTGCCTGTAATATCGTAAGTACTTAAAATACTTGTTAAAAAACTGATTGGATATTGAAATTGCTTCGTATGACACGAACGTGCCCACGTTCGTGTCATACGGCGCGGTAAAGACATAAAAATTCTATACTTACTTACCATAAAACGGTAATTCAAAGATAGACTAACAACAATAATTAAAAGTAACACAGACTAACATTTGCTTTTTGAGCCGACTTGTGGCTTCGTGTTGCAAAAACATTAGTTCTTGTTCTAAATTCTTTATAATTTCAGATTTCATTGCAACTGTTTTCTCAAACGCTTCAAGTTCTTCCTTTAACGAATCCGAGTACTCTACACAAAATAACTACTTTTATAAATTAACAATTTAAAAAACCCCCAACACAATTACTTTCAAACCCCCATAACTTTTAAACGGGTCAACCAATTTTCATCAAACATGTCTAAGAACACTCGCACGTAGTCCCTTTTTATACAAAAAAAAAACTAAATTAAAATCGGTTCATCCGTTCGTTATGATGCCACAGACAGACAGATACACACACACACACAGACACGTCAAACTTATAACACCCCTCTTTTTGCGTCGGGGGTTAAAAATAATCTTACAAAAGGCCAAATTCAGACCTAAGTCGTAACTTTGGGAGCGTTAGTTTTGCCGTGCGTACCTAACACTAATAAATTATCTAAGGATTGATTGGATTTGTTATTATATTCTGGAAAGGAGCAGGATAGTGGGAAACAGACAGATTTAAGACCTTTTATATCGTTTTTAAGTCTGGTATTGGACGCCTCCACTTTTCTGGTGTGTATCAAAGAGCCGAGCACTTCAGCAGCAGTGTCTGACATCTGTGTTACCATCAGGTCGCGGAAATGTTCCAGTTTCAGCAAATATTCTAAACCTGGTTGAGGCGGAACCGTCTAAAGAAGATAAAAACAATGATACCCCATTTATTTATGTTAAATACTTTGACTTATTTATTTATCAAATGAATTCATTCAAAAATTATAAGATCAACTACTAGTTTGGATCCTATAGTTAAGAAGATTTTTATTAATTTTTACGAAATTTTATTTAGAGATTATTTTTACGTTTACTTACTCTCCAAGTAACATATTTTACTTTCATCTGCAAACAAAATAAATAGTTATAATATGTATTTTAAAAAAGCTTTCTCAACGACACTTCATTCATATTTTAGGTATATGAACGTTTCTTACTTCTGTAATGTACTCTTCAATGATAGGTTTTAACTTTGGATAACTATTTAGAATATACAGCAGGTGACCCAGTTCTGGATTCAGCCGGTTTTTCAAGGATACATCTCCCTAAAACACACGAGACTAGCTTTACACCTTGGCCTGCCTGTCGAACTGCTTATATCCTATCTGAGAAATAGCAAACAGAAATCAAATTCTGTTTGCTATTTCCCAGATAGGTTAGCTTAAGTACATTTTACAATATCAATACAATACGTATTATGCATTGATTGTTAAAAGTAAAAGGTCGTCGGCTTGGCAATCACACAAGTTCGATGCCCACCATGAGCCTCATAAGTTTAACCACCAAACAAATATCGTAGCCCGCACAAACGACCCAAATAAGAGAGGGGTAATTACGAAAAACCTAACCACTTACGATTACATACCCCTTTTATATCTTCCATGGCACCCACATTAAGAAGACTGGTCGAAAACAATGGATTTTCATACTGGTCGTATATAAATATGAGGTCTTCCATATGCTGTGGAGATATCAATGTTTGGAGAGGTTTGAACTCGTGAATCAATTTAGGAAGGCATAATGAAAGTTTCACTTTGTAAATCGCTTCATCAATAATTTTCGTTATGCGTTCTTGTTGGATGTGACATTCTAGGTCAATTGGGGACGCGGCTGCAAATAAAATGCACATAATAATACACAGGTAGTATAATGAATACCCCCATTCACTATGGTTTTAGTAACTCACTAACCCCGGGTTTAGGTATAGATTAAGGCATAAATTCTACCCGCACATACATAACTACCATTTCGGCTTTCGTACTATCAGTGACTGTCGTACTTTCAACGGCTGTCGTACTACAAACGACTGTCGTGCTACCAACGACTGTCGTACTATCAACGGCTGACGCACTATCAACGGTTGTCGTTCTATCAGTGGCTGTTGTAATATCAAAGGCTGACGTACTATCAACGTCTGACAGCAGCTGTCTTACTATCAACGGATGTCGTACTATCAACGGCTGACGCACTATCAACGGTTGTCATTCTATCAACGGCTGTCGTACTATCAACGGTTATCGTTCTATCAACGGTTGTAATTCTATCAACGTCTGACGTACTATCAGCGGCTGCCGTACTATTAACGGCTGTCGTACTATCAACGGTTGCCGTTCTATCAACGGCTGACGTACTAACAGCGGCTGTCGTACTATCAACGGCTGACGTTCTATCAGCAGCTGTCGTACTATCAGTGACTGTCGTACTATCAACGGTTGTCGTTCTATCAACGGTTGTCGTTCTTTAAACGTTTGTTGTACTATAAACGGCTGACGTACTATCAACGGCTGCCGAACGATCAGTGGCTGTTGTAATATCAAAGGCTGACGTACTATCAACGTCTGACGTACTATCAACGGCTGTTGTACTATCAGCGACTGTCGTACTATCAGCAGCTGTCGTACTATCAACAGCAGACGTACTATCAGTGGATGTCGTACTATCAACAGCTGACGTACTGTCAACGGTTGTCGTTCTATAAACGGCTGTCGTACTATCAGCAGCTGTCGTACTATCAACGGCTGACGTACTATCAACGGTTGTCATTCTATCAACGGCTGTCGTACTATCAACGTTTATCGTTCTATCAACGGTTGTAATTCTATCAACGTCTGACATACTATCAGCGGCTGTCGTACTATTAACGGCTGTCGTACTATCAATGGTTGTCGTTCTATCAACGGCTGACGTACTAACAGTGGCTGTCGTACTATCAACGGCTGACGTTCTATCAGCAGCTGTCGTACTATCAGTGACTGTCGTACTATCAACATCAGCTGTCGTACTATCAGCAGTTGTCGTACTATAAACGGATGTCGTACTATCAACGGCTGTCGTACTATCAGCGACTGTCAAACTATCAGCAGCTGTCGTACTATCAACAGCAGACGTACTATCAGTGGCTGTCGTACTATCAACGGCTGACGTACTATCAACGAATGTCGTTCTATCAACGGCTGTTGTATTATCAACGGTTGTCGTTCTATCAACGGTTGTCGTTCTATCAACGTCTGACGTACTATCAACGGTTGTCATTCTATCAACGGCTGTCGTACTATCAACGGTTGTCGTTCTATCAACGTCTGACGTTCTATCAGCGGCTATCGTACTATCAACAGCTGTCGTACTATCAAAGGTTGTCGTACTATCAACGGTTGTCGTTCTATCAACGGCTGTCGTACTATCAACGGTTTTCGTTCTATCAACGGTTGTCGTTCTATCAACGTCTGACGTACTATCAACGGTGGTCGTTCTATCAGCAGCTGTCGTACTATCAACGGCTGTCGTACTATCAGCGGCTGTCGTACTATCAGCAGCTGTCGTACTATCAGCAGCTGTCGTACTATCAACGGCTGTCGTACTATCAGCGGCTGTCGTACTATCAGCAGCTGTCGTACTATCAGCAGCTGTCGTACTATCAGCGACTGTCGTACTATCAGCGACTGTCGTACTATCAGCAGCTGTTGTACTATCAGCAGCTGTCGTACTATAAACGGCTGTCGTACTATCAGCAGCTGTCGTACTATCAGTGGCTGTCGTACTATCAGTGGCTGTCGTACTATCAACGGCTGACGTACTATCAACGGCTGTCGTACTATCAGCGACTGTCAAACTATCAGCAGCTGTCGTACTATCAAAAGCAGACGTACTATTTGTGGCTGTCGTACTATCAACGAATGTCGTTCTATCAACGGCTGTCGTACTATCAACGGTTGTCATTCTATCAACGGCTGTCGTACTATCAACGGTTGTCGTTCTATCAACGTCTGACGTACTATCAGCGGCTGTCGTACTATCAACAGCTGTCGTATTATCTACGGCTGACGTACTAACAGCGGCTGTCGTACTATCAGCAGCTGTCGTAGTATCAGCAGCAGTCGTACTATCAGCGACTGTCGTACTATCAGTGACTGTCGTTCTATCAGCAGTTGTCGTACTATCAGCAGCTGTCGTACTATCAGCAGCTGTCGTACTATCAACGGCTGTCGTACTATCAGCGGCTGTCGTACTATCAGCGGCTGTCGTACTATCAGCGGCTGTCGTACTATCAGCAGCTGTCGTACTATCAGTGACTGTCGTACTATCAGCAGCTGTCGTACTATCAACAGCAGACGTACTATCAGTGGCTGTCGTACCATCAACGGCTGACGTACTATCAACGGTTGTCCTACTATCAACGGTTGTTTTTCTATCAACGGTTGTCGTTCTATCAACGGCTGACGTGCTAACAGTGGCTGTCGTACTATCAACGGCCGACGTACTAACAGCGGCTGTCGTACTATCAACGGATGTCGTACTATCAGCATCTGTCGTACTATCAGTGACTGTCGTACTATCAGCAGCTGTCGTACTATCAACGGCTGTCAAATTATTAACGTCTGACGTACTATCAGCGGCTGTGGCACTATCAACGGCTGTCTTACTATCAACGGCTGTCTTACTATCAACGGATGTCGTACTATCAGCGGCTGACGTATTATCAGCGGCAGTCCTACTTTCAACGACTACCGTACTATCAACGGCTGACGTACTATCAACGGCTGTCGTACTATCAATGGCTGTCGTACTATCAATTCACAGCTGACGTCATGCTGACGGCGAGTCCTATCGATGATATACGCGCTGACATAATCAATTTTCGCACGTTTGAGAAAACAGATCTTTATCATATAGCTTCAAACTTTCCCCCACTAACCGATCTTATTGGGCTAACCAGTATAAGTTCGATATTAAATCCTATAAACTTATATAACATTGATTTTGTTCCTTACCATTGTCTTTAGTTAAATCCCTATCCTTGTCAGCTCCGCCACTGACTCCAGATTTACTGCTTCCTGTTTTTGAGCTATCAGTTAAAGTAGACTGTAAAGTTCCACTAGATTGAGAGTCCATTGTAATAAAATAGCGCTTTTAATGATAATTATTATTGACAAGCAATTAGCACCCTCTAGTGCAACGGCTTCAGTCTCAATAAATCAACTATTTTGACAACCTGTAGCCAATTTTGAGCAAATAGGTTGAACTCAAATTAAACTTTTTGACTATTAAAATATTAGACGACCTCGATGGCAGAGTGGTCACCATGCCGGACTGCCATCCATAAGGTTGCGGGTTCGATTCCCGTGCGGGGTGAATATTTGTGTGAACCACAAATGTTTGTCTCGGTCTGGGTGTGTGTGTGAATGAGTGTGTGCGTAGTTTCTGATACCCTAGATACAAGCTTCGAGCTTAGTTAGGGGTCAGTTACTATATAATGAGATGATGTAGTGAATGATTATGTTATATTATGTTATGTTATTTCTAAAAAATTTAGTTAGTCCCGTGTACCTGTTGTTTTTTATTGATTTTGATGGAGATGGGCCTAGGAGATGGCCCCTAAAATATATTATTACCAATATAGCATAAAACTATCTACCAAAATTGAATTAATTTATTATTCCTTGTTTGTACTCATTCAAGCGTCAGCTAAAGCATTTTCGGAATATCTAAATTGTCAATTGTCATTGTCAATAATTACTAATGTCAGCAGTTAGGATTTAGAAGTCAGTGTCACTGACTCGGTGACAAAAAAAACAGCGAATTCTTTTGCTTGCAGACTGTAGGTTATATTATTTTTCCAGTTTCCACAAATAAATACGATTTTCAACCAGCGAACAGCTTTCAACACTACTAAAATTTTAATTTACATTCCTATCAATAAATTAAATAGGAAAGATGTCGAATAGTCTTGAAGAAAAACATGTAGAGCTAATAGGAAAACTGGTTTGTGATATACGAAATGGGTAAGTTTAGAAGCATTAAAATCCTATATTTATTAGAGAAAACAATAGTTTTTAAATTACAGCTAGTTTTAAAATACAAAATCTATTATATCTGCAAGATATAAACAAATTACAAGCACCTAATCTGTGTGTAATTTTATTCTTACAATATGGTACAATAAGATTACATCAGCTATTTTATCTTTACAGAAAACTTGAAAATAGCCTTGCACAGGCTCAGGCGACAGTGACTATACTCGAACAGATCGTCAGCGAATGCAGCAATCCAACCGCATAGTTAGTACTCTTGAAATTTCTTTCAAATTGTGAATAAATGATTATGTTTCCATGTTTACTCAGAGATTGGAAAATTTGTATGATATTTAACTTTATCGGTAAGACTATAGATCTCCGGTACCTGAATTTAATGATGCTGTTTATTTGGGGGTGTTTTAGGGGCTCATTATAACCCATATAAACTGTTTTTATAGTAAGAAACGCATTATAAATTAATTACGACAAAAATAAAATCGTATGGAAATATGTGAAAATCATGCAATTTTTACAGATATTGCCATAGATCACAGATTATGTCGTCAAATCATAGAGACCACGGAATATAGAGCCTTGCGATTTACACCGTTCAGTCACTCAATTTGTTCGCATATACAATAATTTTCTTTAAATTTCTAAAATAACTCCGTAAATATAATTTTTAGCGCTTCGCCGGCCGCTGCCGCGGCACGCTCGCTCGTCTCGCGCGTTGTGTGGTCGCAGTTCTAACATAACCTAACCAAAATGTTGACCTATTTGTATAAAACTTAATCAATTTTTAGAAACTTTTGTCTGTCAAAAAAAAGTTTGTACCGAAGATCTATTACGCACCCACTTTATCAATGAAGGTTGTACTTACTAATAAGTAATTTATATTGTTTTCATTATATCTGTCTATACAGGGATGCCTTCATACAATAGTAGAATACAATAAATAACATTGAAATAAATAAAAAATCTGTTTAAGTAATTATATTTGAATGTTTAGGGTTCATGTGAAACAAAGAAATCGATAAATAACTATCATACCTAAACTTTTGGGTTGTATTGTACCTATTCTCTGGAATATCAAAACAAATGTAATCTTAAACCTACAACTTTAATCTCAATCATCTAGTTTACTCTTCAGTGCACTTATCAGTGTTGTCTTGCAGTGGCCTCATAGGTGTGTTACGAGGTGCAGGAAGACAGTTACTGAGCCAGGTCCCCCATGCACTAGTGGCTGCTAACATGGTGCGGCGCGTTCTGAGAGCTGTGAGAGACGAACAGCGAGCTAATCAGGTATTATCAAGTTGTTAAAAATTGCTTTGAAATTAAAAAACTTTTTACACTATGCGCTAACCATTCTCTCAATCAATGCAATTGTATTTCCAAGTTCATGTACTTTCCATTCAACCTAGTCCAAAGTTAGAGAGGCAGGTAATTTATTATACAGGTCTCAAAATCAATCAAATCGTTTATTCAATTAAGGCCTCAATGAGGCACTTATGAAGTTCAATGAATCTACCACTGATTCCGAATTACATCAGCCGAGAGTCGGCAAGAAACTTGGGGGTCTCTTAGAAGACAGTCTTACAATAATATTTGCAGTCACAAGCTATAATGAAGTTTTTTTATTTGTATAGAGTGGTGAAACATCCGGAGAGTCGCTACAGAGACTGGTACTAGCTTCAAGTGCAAGACGAGGGACTATTAGTGCTGCACAGGATGACCTCAGGGATAATGTGAGGGACCATATCTCGGAGGTGAGATAACTTTTTTTATGTCACTTGATTTAATGTAACTTTTGTCACCCATGAAGGCCTACAACAGAGGACTTTGGGATAACAGGACCTTAAGAGGAGAAGGCAATCCCTTTTTCTCCCCGAGTCCAGGCTCTGGTGCTCTCTATGTTAAACACAGTTGCTTAGACTAAGAATATATTATACATATGCATGTATAATAATTTATTGATAAAAGAAAATTAAAACTAAAAACAGTTGTCCATGGCTTAAGCATAAACAATATATGTGTGAAAGTGTGGTTCTTACCTGGTTAAAACTATATCTTAAGTTATTTTAGTTTTCATCATTATATCCACATTAAAATAAAATCTTTTTTTTACTTATAATTCTTTGGAATTCATTGCTCTACAGTTTTAAATTTTATTCACAGCTGGTATCAGAAGTAGAAAGTAGTGAAGGCGCTGTCGTATCAGCGGCTGACCCACTAGTGCGCGGGGCTTTAGTCGTAATGGCACCTCACCCGCTATGCGAGCGTGTCGCGGCCCGTGCCGGCGGCGTGGTAGTTGCCGGCGGGCGAGGCGCTCCCGAGGCGGCGGCACGGCTAGCGGCCGGCGGGACGAGACGCGTGCTGCTAATAGGGTCGGAAGCAGCGTGCGCTGTGACTAGACGTGCTCGCTGCGTGCTGATTGGTGTGTGCGGCGCTTTAGCCGGCGGCGCGCTGTTAGCCCCGGCGGGCTCGCTGCAACTAGCGCGCGCGGCCAAGCTGTACAACGTGCCGGTGCTGGCGCTCGCGCCGCTGTCGCTGCTGACGCCGCTGCACGCGGCCGACCCGCAGACAATCCCGCTCGACGACCCCGCCCTGCACCACGAGTACGGCGACGCTAACGCCGATCTGACGCACACGTACACGCCGATGTATGACTTCATTCATCCGGATCTTATCACTCTTTATATTACTAATCTGTAAGTGTTCATTCTACGTATTTTTTACGAAATTAGAATACTATTACATTTTTTTTTATGTTTGTGTGAAACTAATGCTACTGTTTCTTTTCAGTGGCGGCAACTCTCCTTCTTACATTTACCGGCTGTTATCGGAGCTGTATGACCCTGAAGACAGTGTGTTTTAAAGCATCGGAACTTTACGTCCATATTTATACTCAAAAACCAACAACATGACGTCAGAGCCCTACACGTTTACAGTGTTGGTATACAGACCTAATGGTGACGTCACGGCTGTGTAAATGTGTATTGGTATTGATGACGTTGATATTAATCAGATTGTAAAGAAGATTAAGAATATATTTGTTACTATAAATTTAAATATTTTACTCATTTCTACTTTAGTACAAGTTCTTTGTAGCTACCAAATTTTCTATCTCTGTATTGTTTGTTCAAAAACAACAACCTTTTCTCAAAAATTCTTTTATCTTTTCTCAAAGTCATATCATTAAATTTTCATCAGTATTTAATAACGTTCAATAATATTCATTTCATAATTAAAACATAATTTATTGTAAATAATATAAGTACACATACAAAAAAACACCATCAAATACAAAATATTATACACTTCGAAAATCCTAACTAATATTATAAATGCGAAAATAACTCTGTCTGTCTGTCTGTCTGTCTGTCTGTTACCTTTTCACGGCTAAACTACTGAACCGATTGACTTGAAATTTGGTACAGGGGTAGCTTATGGTCCGGGAAAGAACATAGGATACTTTTTATCCCGAAATTCCCACGGGAACAGGAACTACGCGGGTGAAACCGCGGGGCGCTGCTAGTACAAAATAAAATAAAAAACAAAATCTTGCTCTATAAAAGTTCTACTTATTCTTTATTCGTGGCCGCGGCTTTCTTTTCAGCCGCTTCAGCTTTCTTCAGCGCTGCTGCAGCTTTCTTTTCAGCGATCGCTGCTTTTTCAGCGGCTACTATTGCCGCTGCTTCAGCGTCTTGCTTCTTTTTAATCATTTGACGCAACTGGAAAGGTTGGGAAGGAAATAAAGGACAAGGTTAGGATGGGAATAGAATGAATAAAATAGGGATGTCGACTAAACAAATCTAATTAGTCGTCAGATAGATTTCGCAAAAATATTGGACACGTATTTTCTCTTTTTTGATACAAACAAATAATTAAGACGATATAGTGCATAGAAAACTCGTGTGACGTCACAGCTACATACATTTTTTACCAAGAATCATCGTCACAAGCCCCCACTCCTGAACTTTAATGCGTTATAACTAAGTCAGTTTTATTAATTTGATAAAACAAAAACATACATGTATAATATTTTTTCGAAATCTATCTGATGAATTACAATTTCATTTTGTTTACCCAGTCGACATCCCTATTATTGTGATGTGTTAGAGGAACGAAATGGTAGGTAGGGTGTAATGGTATGGGAGTTGAAATGTTTTTAAGGAAATAGGGGTTTATCCCTTCTTTTTACTCTTTTTGCTTTTCCCTTTTTGCTGTTGGATAGAAAATAATTTAAATTAAAGAATTAATGCTCATAATTCAACAATGACGTATGCAGAGTGAATTTTTCACTGGGCGTGGTATATCAACCAAGACTCGATCTCGATACCCATTTTGATAAAAATCAGATCTAAAACATTGAATTTAAAAATCAATAGTAACCATGGACTCAAACCAGTGAAAAGAACACCCTGTATAGAGTTGCAAAAAACACCCTGTATAAAACGTAACAACACAAAGTCACTTACTTACTTCATATTATGCATACCAGCTACCTGTACACTCTGCACAGGAAGTCACCCTGCCAACTACAAAGGGTGTCAGGTATACAAGGAGATACTGGCAAGAAAACAATTAACAAACTAATCGCGACCACGTTCAAAGCCTAATCCCGGAATTATTGAACAGCGTATAAATGGCGACATACCCATAGTAACTGTACCCGCATCTGAGGTTGTCAACAAAACTGTGATTAGCCAACCTATAAGACATCGATCCCATGTGGAATCCCAAGAACTCTACAGTGAAAAAGTAAAAAATGGACCAACGCTAAGAAAGAAAATATTGTCCGCAAAAGAAAGTCAAACTCCCACCATCACGCAATCTCAAAGAACACACAACAGAGCGTATGAACTACAAAGAACTCAAAATTATAACGAAGACAATCTAACGTCTCAGAGAACAAATGACATGACTAACTATCATAACTATAGAACACCCAGAACACAATCAACAATAGATGCTGAAAACATTTCAAGAGAACACAGACTAAGTCTAGAAGAACTCATAATAACACAGGCAGAAAAAATTGACAACCTCATTACTCAACTTGGCACAATGATGACCCTCATCGTTACCCTAATTAATAAACTTCCATAATGTTCTCGCTAAGAATCGCCACCTGGAATATCAATGGAATACTACCAAATAAAAAAGAACTGGAACTGCTAATTAAAATCAACAAAATAGATATTGCCTTGATTTCTGAAACACATCTTAATGACCGAAAAACTTTTAAAATTGACAACTTTAATGTATACTGCACCAATCACCCCGACACTACGTCACACGGTGGAGCAGCAATAATAATAAAAAATAACTTAAAACATTATCTTCATAGCGCGTTCGAAGAAGACTGGATGCAAGCTATAACTATCACCGTAGAAGAGAAAATGGGCCCTATTAATGTAAGCGCCGTCTACTGTCCTCCGAAACATCAACCGAAACAGCTCATGTTTGATCGCTATTTCCAGACACTTGGGAACAGATTCGTTACAGGTGGAGACTGGAATTGCAAGCATATGTATTGGGGATCGAGACTGACTACTACGAAAGGTCGAGAACTAAAAAAGAGTATAGACAAACTCAAACTTACAGCACTAGGAACAGGTGAACCAACCTACTGGCCAGCTGATATTAATAAGACCCCTGATCTCTTAGACTTCTTCATAATCAAAGGCTTGTCCGATCTGCATTTCGAAGTAAAATCTTCACTCGATTCCGTCTCTGATCATACACCAATCATTGCAACATTCAGTGCCACTGCATTATATAAGAAACCAACACCAACCTTATATAATCACAAAACTGATTGGGAATCATTCGCCAGTTGTCTGGAGAGAGAATTCAATCTTAAAATCAAACTTAAAACAAAAGAAGACCTAGATGAGGAGACCTTCTACATAACAAACCTCATTTAAGTCGCAGCCTGGCGTGCTACTCCAAAATTAAATTGCACTACCACAATAAATAACATTCCATTAGACATACGCAACAAGCTAGCGGAAAAAAGAAAAGTACGGAGACAATTACACCTAAGTAGATCAACCACAGACAGAGCAAAATACAACAAAATATCAAGAGAATTGAAAGATCTCATAAAAGAAAACGAAAATCAGACATTTCAGAGTAAGTTGTCAACACTTTCCACTCATAAAAGTAACAATTACTCATTGTGGAAAATAACAAAAAAGTTTAAACGACCTTGTATTCATACTCCGCCCTTGAGAAAAAACCCTAATGACCCATGGGCCAGGAGCGGAAGCGAAAAGGCAGAACTCTTCGCCAAGCATCTAAGCGAAGTCTTCACTCCCAATGAGTCACCTTTGACGGAGTTTGAAGAGGAAGTTGATAGAATAGTCAATAGTGATCAACAACTCTCTTTCCCTATAACACCTGCTACCCCCAAGGAACTTGCAAAACTGATCCGCAACTTAGACAATAAAAAAGCACCAGGATTCGACCTTATAACAGGAGAGGTACTTAAGCAATTACCTAAAAATACAATCGTATTTTTAACAATGCTAATCAACGCCATTCTTAGACTGCATTATTTCCCCAAATTGTGGAAAATCTCACAAATATGCATGATACCAAAAGTGGGAAAACCGCCTACTGACCCAAGCTCATACAGGCCAATAAGTCTACTGCCCGTCCTGTCAAAGTTGTTCGAAAAACTCTTCTTGTGCAGGCTCAAACCTATCCTCGAAAACAATAAAATCATACCCGACCACCAGTTTGGATTCCGAGAGAAACACGCTACAGTAGAACAGGTGCATAGAGTAATTCACTCGGTCAGACAAACACTAGAAAGAAAAGAGTATTGCTCCGCTGTGTTTTTGGACATAAAACAAGCGTTCGACAAAGTATGGCACAATGGACTATTGTACAAACTTAAAATATTGCTACCAAACTCATTTTACATGGTTCTGAAATCATACCTAGCGCAAAGACAATTCCAAGTTAAGTACGAAGAAGACTACTCAAAATTATACGATATCAAGGCATCAGTACCACAAGGTTCAGTTCTTGGCCCAGTACTCTACTCCATATATACGGCAGACTTACCAGAAACAGCGGATGTCATAACAGCGACCTATGCGGATGACACTGCATGCCTTTCAAGTGATGTAGACCCAAAAAAGGCTTCTACTAGACTGCAGGTCCAACTAGACAAAGTAGAAATGTGGTTGCAAAAATGGAGAATTAAATCGAACGTAACCAAATCAACCCAAGTAACATTTACCCTCCGGAAAGGAGACTGCGAACCTGTCAGCATGGGTGGCAGTACACTACCAACCAGCAACACTGTAAAATATCTTGGCCTGCATCTGGACAGAAGACTCACCTGGCAAAACCACATCAAGGCAAAAAGAACGGAAGCAAACCTGCAACTCAGAGGTCTCTCCTGGCTACTAGGACGACAGTCTCGTCTCTCACTCAGCAACAAACTGCTGGTTTACAAGGCAATCATAAAACCAATCTGGACTTATGGCATAGAGCTCTGGGGATCAGCTAGCAACTCCAACCTGGAGATACTACAATGATTTCAGAACATCGCTCTGAGAACAGTTTCCAGTGCACATTGGTTTGTAAGAAACTCGGAAATCCACGAGTACCTCGAGATGCCAACAGTCAAAGAAGAAGTTAACAACTACTGCACAAAATATAAGGAAAGACTCAACAAACACACTAACGTCTTGGCTAAAAATCTACTGAATGATGAAAACACAATAAAACGCCTTAAGAGATGGAATATCCTCTCGCTTGATCAGAGGAACTGAGAAAAGTTCATCAACAGTAAATAGGGCAACTTAATGGAGCTGCTCCTAAATCTCTCCCCCCCCCCCCAGAACACATCTGATTATGGCTGATGAGCCGATGGCAGATATAAATTGAGGAGGACAAAAAAAAAATAAAAAAATATTATGCATAACATACCTATCTACCTACCTAGGTATTATTAAGTCTCAAATATCATATCTACCTACATATTATTAGTTCTTACCTTCTTTTTCTCCGCCCTATTAGCCAGTACTTGTCTCCAGGCGTTCTGTATCACCTTCGCCGCGTGCTCCCTCAGGAACTTGGTCATCTTCTCGAACAACTCCTGTTGGTATTCGCTCTCTCGCTCTTCCATTAGAGGAATGTATTCTTTGTCCTGCTCTGCTATTTTATTCTGGAATTCAATGGTTGGAATTGGTAAAGCTGAATAATTTGTTTGTTAATGTTTGTCTCGGTCTGGGTGTGTGTGTGAATGCGTGTGTGCGTAGTTTCTGATATGCTAGATACAAGCTTCGAACTTAGTTAGAGGTCAGGTACTATAATGAGATGATGTAGTGAATGATTATGTTATGTTATGTTGTAGCTAATCTCAGGAATTACTGGTCTGATTTCAAAAACCGTGGGACGCCGTTAGTAATTGCGATTCTTACTGTGAGTTCTTCGCATTTCTTCAATTCGTCCTCGTGCTGCTTAGTGAAGTCGTCCAATTCGACTTGTTTGTCCGACATTTCCAGATCATACTTCTGTAGCCAAGACATTAGTTGAGTTTCTACTTTACACCTGCAATAAAATTACTTAGGTTTAATTTTTTTTACCGACAACTTGTAATTATTAAGAGAGAATAAATAGGATAAGTATGTGTAAGTATAAAGGATGTTTGCGTCACAAGGAAAAAAGAAGATTCGATTTGACCTAGAGCGGCGAGATGTTTTAGTAATGACATACATATAATATATGGAACGTTCCACTTCCACTCCACTTCAAGACAAACATTTGTGCACAATCGGCTGTTATTTTATTTTATTACTACACAGTGCGACATGGGGAAAGCAAAATCTTCAAAATCCAAACAATATGCATTAAAATTCAAATTTTTTGATGAGGAGCGCTGTCAGTATTCGTGTATGTATTTTGAAATTTTATTTAATTAACATAACAATCATTCACTACATCATCTCATAATAGTAAATGACCCCTTATATTTCTGTCATCATTTACCTTCGAGCTCGTTTTATATTTCTGTCATCATTTACCTTCGAGCTCGTTGATTCCTCTCCTCGACCAGGTTCCTCCGGAGTACAGATTCGTAGTTCTCTCTGGACTCCATTTCTTCTTCCTTCAACATCTCGTTCTTGACCACGTGCGCCCGAGTAGCTAACACCATTTGACGTTCTGAATCCAAACTGGCAACAATATTTTTATTACTTTTGATAATCATGTCAAAATAATACTCGTATATTTAAAAATAACTTTAATTTACTGAATTGTCAATTATGGTTATTTATTACGAACGTTTGCGAATTTGTGTTCAAAGTTTTTGAAAAAAAGTGCAAATCGTAAGGTCGAATACGCATAGAAAAAACCTTTTAGAGGAAATATTTATAAAATACGTCCAATAGTTTCTGAAGTCCATTAGACTTACATTTTCTTTTTGAGCCGCACATTCGCATCGAAGTTGAGAAGTTCAAGTTCTCGTTCTAACTTCGCAATTGTGTCTGATTTCTTCTGCATCGCACTTTCGAACTCTTCTTGTTCCTCTTTTAGACATTTTGCATAATCTGTAGAGAAAATATACTTTTTATTAGTGATCGGGTGGCCTGGTGGCCGTTAGTGATCGGATGGCCGTAATCAGCCTGGTGGCCGTTAGTGATAGGATGGCCATTAGTGATTGGGTGGCCGTTAGTGATCGGGTTGGTCGTCAGTGACCTGGTGGCCTTTAGTGAACGGAAGGCTGTGAGAGGCCTGATGGCCGTTATTGATCATAGGCTATGCGGGTAAATCCGCGGGGCACAGCTAGTCATAAATATATACTTAAAAAAACCTCACTATCAATTTTTTCAACAAGCTTGGCATTAGAGGCCTCCAGTTTCTTGGTCCGTAGCTTGGTGGCCATTTCCTCGGCTGCCGGGATGGCCATCTGCGCCACCATCAGGTCTCGGAACTGCTCCAACGACAGCAGGTACTCCAGGCTTGAGTCTTTGGGACTGTTGGATGGCTAGGGAAGTTATATTGAATAAGTTATAAATAAAATATACTCACGGATAAATGCCCAATGGGGTGGGCCTTATGATCGAAAGGTACTTACTTACTTACTTACTTTGATTACACTTATGTACTTCTAATAAAATATTAAATGAACTGATCATATCGAAATAATACTCACATCTTCATATTTTGTCTTGAGCTAAAACAAAATATTTTTTCAGTACTTTGTTGAAAAGTTTTTTTATACCTACCTAAAATAAACGGATTCAATACAACTTACTTGTTCAACCATATCCTCAACCACAGGTTTTAACGTTGGGTAACTGTTCATTATGTACAACAGGTGGCCCAATTCTGGATTCAGACGATTTTTCAACGATACATCACCCTGAAATAAATACCAGTCTTTAAGAATTACACTGAAAAAGAACAAAACATAGGGCTATTAACTCAGCAGGATCTATAAAATAAGTATTTAATCAAAATTAATAACAAAAATAACATTTAAGTACGTACACTTTCAATATCTTTCAAAGCAAGATCGTTCATCAAGCTAGCAGAGAAGAGCGGATTGTCGTACTGCTCAAATATAAAGATGAGGTCTTCCATATGCTGGCGACTTAGTTCCGAGCTCAGCGTTTTGTATTCCTGGACTAAGTTTGGGAGGCAGAGAACCAACTTAGTTTTAATGATGGCTTCGTCAAAAATCTTGGTTATTCTTTCAGCTTGAATCTGACATTCTAGGTCTACTGGTGATGCGTCTGGAACAAAGTCGGTTAAACATTATTTGACTGATAGGTACTTTTATTACTTTTACTTTTATTAAAGGTAATCTATTAGGATACTAATAATTTTATTAGATACCTACTGAGTAATTAACATAACTTAATCATTCACTACACACTTACATCATCTCATTATAGTAACTGACCCCTGTCAGGGGTATCCAGGGTATCAGAAACTACGCACACATCATTCACACACACACCCAGACCGAGACAAACATTTGTGGTTCACACAAATATTCACCCCCCACGGGAATCGAACCCGCAACCTTAAGAATTAAACCTAATTCTACGAGAATATGTATGTGTGTGTGTAGTAACATCGAGAAGCAGTAGTAATAATTACGCATCTAAAATATAAATGAATCTTAGTAATTATAGGGATACATACGATTATCTTTCGTAAAATCAACATTGTCTTCACCAACTTGCAACGATTTGGTACTCCCAGTTTTTGTGCTGGTGGAAAACGTTGACGGTGATCTCAATGACTGACTATCCATTTTAGATATCTTTAATAATTGATATCACTAAAAAATAATAAAAAATAAATAAAAATAAAAAACCCGCTCCTCACGAGCCCACAAAGTATTATTTTGTCAATTTCTTTGACAGCATTCAGTTGCTATAGAAACGAAATAACAAGTTCAATGAGATATGTATTAAAAACTCCTTGTTATTACATGTTGTTACAAAAGAGGTTTATGAGAAAAGTTAGGAACTTGTTGCATTCCGTTAGCTTAATAAACTGTTGATATTTAAAATTATTACTTATTAAATCTCAGTTAATTAAATTAACGGTGGGTATACGAATATTTAGGTACTTATAATAGACTACCTACTAGGTATAAAGCTTTTGTTGGAATGATCAAACTGATAAATTAAACACTCTATAATCTCAGAAACTAAAGAAAATAAGAAGGCTATCCATCTATAGCTATAGGATAAATAACATCACGCTATTGTGTTAGCACCAATAGGATCGGTGCTAATACAATTAACTGACAAGTTAGTTATTTTATTACTTGTTGCTGCGTTACGTACTCATGTCCCTTTGTTTGGTCAATACACTATTTTACACTATCCTAACGCGGCCCGTTACTGGGGTAGCCAATAGTTATTCTAGTTATTTCGACTAACGTTTAGTTCAGTTCAAGATTTATCTGCTGTTGCAGCTACTGTTTTTGGATCTTGATTTGAAAAGGTAAGAATTAAAAAAAGGTTTGATATAAGTAATATGTAAGTAAGTACTTACTTCTACTTAGTTGAACGTAGGTACCTTCTGACCTTCTTTTTCTTCTGTTGAGGTTCCTATCTCTGCTCTGCAGCCCTAATCACTGGTACCTTGGGCCACAAGGAAAATGGAATTTGTTTTTTCCTGTGCCTAGCCCGTAGTTGCCTACATAACTGATGGGTTCGATTCCCGTACAAGGCAATATTTTAATGTTTAAATTAAAGTTATTGTTGAGTTCTGCGTAGTTTTTATTATGAAAGAGTTTACAATACGTTATTATACACTTTTTATAATGACATTGTCATAATTCACAACCGTCCGACCATAATTTATCTCTCACCCGCCATCTTTTTTGATAGACGCCACAGGGATGCCAACTTATACATCGACAAGGCGCGCGGGCGGCTTAACCCTTCGCCCGCGCCGCGACATAAACATAACCGTGTCGCTGCCCTGATTGGTCTTGCTTGCTACAGACTCCCCCTGCAGTCTGGAAATACGTCCCGATTCCTGACTGCAATCACGTTTGCCCATTGTCTTTATCAATGGCCTACCTCTTCGTCTTTTAGGAAGGACAGGTTCAACATTGGTACCTACAGTTGCAGATTGAACAAACGGTGTAAGATCAGTACTATGGTATTTACCTAGAATATTATTACCTGCTTCATTAGACAAAATGAATGTGGTTGGGGATACTACTTTATGAATACGATAAGGACCGTCACGCTTTGGCATAAACTTTCGCGTCACACCTTTGGTGGCATTACTTAGGTCATGAGTTTTAGCTAAAACTAAGTCTCCTTCTTTATATTTAGGAACAGCACGCCTAGCATCATCAGCGAATTGCTTACGTTGGTCTTGATGTTTTTCTACCCGATCCTTAATATCCTGTAGTGAATTAATAAATGAACGTAAGTATGGTGTTGCCTGAGGCACAAAGTTTTCTTTATCTAGAATCCCACGGATATCATGGTGTACATCAAACGGAGTACGCATCTCACGAGCAAAAGTTAAGTAGGCAGGGGTATGTCCAGTCGTGGCGCAAACTGCACTATTCATGGAGAACCGTACGTGAGGTAAGTAATTCGGCCATTTATTATGTTCGTTCTTGACCATCAAAGATAATTGTACTTTCAAATCGCGATTTTTGCGTTCAGCTGGATTCGCTTCCGGGTGATATACAGGAATTAATTCTTGTTTTACTCCAAGCAGATACATGCATTGTTGCATTACAGCCGATATAAATTGTGATCCATTATCAGAAATAATACGCCGTGGTAGCCCGTAACGGAGAAAATATTCTTCAATTAAAGTTGTGGCACAGTTCACCGCAGTAGCGTCAGTGAGTGCAAAAAGTTCAACCCATCTGGTAGCTACGTCTTCAATAAGTAACACCCAACGTTGTCCCGAATCACCCTCAGGGAGAGGACCAAAGAGGTCGATGGCTAGGACTTCAGACCTTTGTTGAAGAATTGGGGTTTGAAGTAAGCCCGCAGGTTTTAAGTTAGTTGCCTTGTATCTTTGGCAATCGATACAACTTTTTAAATATTCAGTTACATAGCGGCGCATACCTGGAAAATAGTATCTCTGACGCATTCGATGCAGGGTTCTCTCAATGCCTTGGTGTCCTGCTGTCGTCGAGTCATGAAACTGCTTCACTATCTCTTCTCTCATAGAGTTCGGTACAACAAATTGTGGTTCTTCAGTTTCACCCTCACTATCGTAACGATAAAGAACACCTTGAGACATCATGTATCCGCGTCCTGACCATCGGTTAGAGGTAAGTTCATCTGGATCTTCTAAATCACGAATAATTTTCTGCGTTTCAGGGTCTTCAGTTTGTGCTGCTCTCATGTTCGCAGGTGAATTCCTGGGTAAATCAACAGCAACGAGACAAACATCACAGTCAGCGACGTCGGTGCAGGCAGGTCGGCTCAACGTGTCTGCAAGAACATTAACTTTACCTGGTGCGTATTCTATTTTTAAATCAAAACACTGAAGTTTTAAAGCCCATCTCACAAGGCGTCCGCTGGGAGTTTTTAAGGTAAGCAGCCATCGTAGTGGTTGATGATCACTTCTAACGATACACGGGTGACCATCTATATAACCACGAAATTTGTCGACGGCCCACACTACAGCGAGTGCTTCACGCTCAGTAGTGGAGTAATTTCGCTCTGCTGAGGTGAGCAGGCGGCTGCCGTATTCTATTGGTCTTTCATCCTTACCATCTCCTTGTAGTAGTGCTGCTCCTATTGCGTAGTTACTGGCGTCCGTTCGAAGAATAAACGTTTGGGAGTAATCAGCTTGAATAAGTATGGGTGCTGACGTCAAGCAACTCTTCAGCTTCTGGAATGCATCCGATTGGTCTTTATCCCACGTCCATGGCTTATTCTTTCTTAGCAATCGCGTAAGAGGTTCAGCTACAGATGAAAAATTTTTAATGAACTTCCTAAACCAAGCACATGTTTGGATAAATGTCCTTAAATGTTTCAAATTATTTGGTTCTTTCATTGTCATGATTGCAGCAACCTTAGAGGAGTCAGGACGGATACCATCGGGAGTGATAACATGGCCAAGGTAAGTTACTTCTTGTCGAGCAAAATAACATTTGTCGCGGTTTACGCGAAGACCAAAATGATTTAATCGATCGAACACTAGCTGTAAGTCACGAAGGTGGTTGCTGAAATCACCCTGGCTTATCACCATCAGGTCATCAAGGTACGCCAGTAGCGTGACATCTTGTAACGAAGAGCCAGACCTGAAACGATCAATTAACCGTTGGAATGTCGACGGTGCATTCTTCAAACCGAACGGCATTCTTGTAAATCGGTAAGTCCCGAACGGGGTTACGAACCCGGTCTTGTCCCGATCCTTCTCAGCTACGCCGACCTGCCAATAGCCGGCCTTGAGGTCTAAAGTTGACATGTAACAATTCCGCTTAGTCAGCTGTAACAAATCATCAATTAACGGAATTGGGTAACTATCTGTTTTCGTAATTGCGTTAAGACGCCTATAATCGACACAAAATCTAACAGTGCCATCTTTCTTAGGTACCAGTAGAGCAGGAGATGTCCAAGCGGATTCGCACTCCTCTATTATCCCTTCTGAAAGCATTTTCTCAATTTCAGTACGCATGACTTCTTTCTTCGCTGGTGTTAACCTATACGGTGGTACTGCGATTGGAGAATGATCACCAGTGTCGATGGTGTGTTCGGCAAATGGAGTTGGGGCTCCCCCTGGTTCAAAAATGCTCTTGTTACGAACTAAAAGATCAGCTAGTTGTCTCCTCTCATCTGCACCTAACATAACTCCTTCATCGTTTCTGAGGAACTCTGCTGAGCACAATGTGGTACATGGTTTGCGAATTAAAGTTTCATATTCAAGAGGGTACGTGCACTTACTATCAGATAACTTCCATCTGGATTTGGCAAAATCAAGCATTATACCAGCAGCCTTCATGAAGTCCATACCTAATAAAGTTTCATTGGATATGGCATCCGGGAAAATAAGAAATTGTATAGTTACTACCTTCTGTTCAATTAATTTTATTTCTAAATTAGTAATTAATACTTTTCTCATTTGAACAGAACCATCAGCTAGCCTAATCCTACGTGTTACCTCCTCAGTGGGATGGTTACATTTTAAAAGTAGGTTATACAAAGATTCACCGGCAACACTGCCTTTGGCACCGGTGTCAAGTAAAACACTACCATGAAAACCTAAGATTTCAATCCTTATAATCGGCCTCAATAAGGGGTGGCGTTTAGTTGACTCAGTATAAATAGGCTCAGTAGTTTGTACTGATGATAAAGTAATATTTTGAATATCATGACCAAAATTTTTATTTAATTTCTCGGGTACTTGAGAAATCATGGTCACCCTATCACCTATAATATTATTGTTTGTATCGATAGGTATAACCTCTTTACTACAACAATTTATGTTACCACCACCTGAAAATAATGTATTATTTATTAATTTTGTTTGTCCCAACGAAGTTGTGGTCACCCTACTGTCATTATTTATATAAGTTGTTCCATTATATATATAATCATTATCCAAATAAAATTGTAATGGTAACACATTATAAAAGTCTGTTGGCACAAAGCATGAGCGGTCCTTAGGTATTCTCGGTACTTCAGGTACAATGGATGACCTAGGTAAACATTTAACTTGAATATTATTGTTGTCAGTAAAATATTGATAAGGTAAACACTTTTTAAACTCCACAGGTAGATAGTTCTCTTTAAATATTTCTTTTGATAATTTATGAGATTTTATTGTATGAAATGAAGTATTATTGTTGTTACTAAAATATTGATATGGTAAAAACTGTTTAAATTGTGTAGGTAGAAAGCACTCTGTAAATATATCTTTTTGTATCATAGAAGATTTTGTTGTATTAAATGAGGTATAATTTTGTTCCCTTTGTGTTTGAAAATTAATAAGAAATTTGTTAATGTAATTAAATGAAGTAGTAGTTTGTTCCCTTTCGGTTTGAAAACTAGTAAAAGATTTGTTACTGTAATTACAGTCAATGTGAGTAGAATTACTGGGTGGTTTAGCACTTACTAGATTTTTAGGTAGCGAGGGACCAGTCAAGGCAGCGGCATCATCAAATACATAAAAGTCACTAGTACATGTTTTACATTGTGATCGTGTAACACCTTGTACACCACATTCATAACAGGAAGGCACAATATTTACATTTTCATTTCCCTTAGTGTCTTTTAAATTTATCTTTCGACAGTATTCGCGAGAATGTCCATAACGTTTACAGTAACTACAGTAACGTCGTCTCGTTGAACCTGAGTTATTGGACTCGATGCTGTCGTTGGTTACCGCTCTGCCGGTGGTCGAAGTCACCTGGGGCGCGCCTGCGCGGGTAGCTCCGGCGGCGCCGGCGTCGGTCTCGAGCATGCGGGCAGCGGGGGCGGCGGCAGCGCCCTGAACATGCGTGCGGGCGGCGGGTTGCCGAGGCGCCGCCGCACTGCTGATGGTAGCGTTTGCCTTCGTTGGCACTTTCACTCGAGTGTCGCGACTAAGTATTTCGCCATTCGATTCCTCAATTTCCCTCGTTTTATTAATTAATGTGTGGAACGTCTCGAACTCCTCACGGCGTAGCCTCGAACGGACTCGTTGATGGAGTAATCCATATATCATATCGAGTTGTGTTTTCTCGCTAAGCTCTTGCGGTGGTAATTGAGCTAACAGAGCTCGGGCTTTTGCAATAAATAGCTCTGTCCTTTCTTGCCTATCCTGAGCTTTATTAAATAGCTCTCGGTAGATACGGTGGGGTGGGCGGCTGTCGCCAAAGGCGCCGCGTAAGTATTGTATTGCACACTCCCACGAGGTGATTGTTGTTTTTATGCCCATCCACCAAATGGCTGCATCTCCGGTGAGCAGCATCGACATGCCGCGGAGCGCATTCATCTCGCTCACAGCAGCACAATCCTTGTACGCGTTGATCGCGTCTACAAATGTGTCAATATTTTCATCGGGCGCTCCGCTGAAACGTGCCGTGCATCCCGCGAAGTTTCCGGACTCAGAAGACTGCGCGGGCGCGGGAATGGGTGATGACGGCGGCGTCGACATCCGTGGCGCGAGCACTTGCGCTAAGATGCGTTCGAGTGCCTCGTTATGAGACCGTTGCATGTCCGCCATCATTGCCGTAATGTTCTCGATGGTCACGGCAGGCTCCGAGGATGCCGGCGGCGCCGGACTCGGTGGAGCTTCTTCATCAGCGTCGTAAAAATCCGATTGACGCCGGGATTGGCGGCGGGTACGCGGCATTTTGACACTCGTTTCTTTTCACATAAAACTACGGCCTCTTTTGTTGGGCGCCAATTTAATGTTTAAATTAAAGTTATTGTTGAGTTCTGCGTAGTTTTTATTATGAAAGAGTTTACAATACGTTATTATACACTTTTTATAATGACATTGTCATAATTCACAACCGTCCGACCATAATTTATCTCTCACCCGCCATCTTTTTTGATAGACGCCACAGGGATGCCAACTTATACATCGACAAGGCGCGCGGGCGGCTTAACCCTTCGCCCGCGCCGCGACATAAACATAACCGTGTCGCTGCCCTGATTGGTCTTGCTTGCTACAATATCGATTTTGGTCCATTCCACAAATGATTTCGTTATATTTATAAGTCATATTTTTTAAGAAACCTATGTATGTTTTACAAGCTTTTAATTTAGTTCCACCTTTCCCGTTGTCTGTAATCAAATCTTTCAAGCCATTTTTCGACCACTTCTGGTTATCCGATTGAGCTAAAATTTTGGCATACTTAAATGTAAGTCCCATGACAATGCAATAAATGGTTTTAAAAAGGTGTTTTTTTTAATTTATTTCCAGTGACAAAACAAAGCTACTTATTATTATATCTAATTTTTCAGAAAACCTCAAGATGGGTAAGAAAGGTAAAGTGAACAAGTTGGCGAAGATGTCTGACGAAGAACGCGCGCGCTACCTCCAGCACAGGGCAGACTTGGAGGAGGAAGCGAGGCGGAGGAAAAGGGAACTTATTGCTAGGTTCATTAAGGTAACATTTTCAATGACAGCATTTTCAGATTGAAACTTTTTATAATGTCCCATACTTAGGTATCAAGGCTCTTGAAATTTAAGGACTTTTTTAACACCCGACGTAAAAAGAAATTTTGTTCAAGAAAATCAGACTTATCGTGAAATAAGTCCAAGAAATTATCAAACATACATAGCTCAGTTTTTAATATCGTATATTACTTTCAGAACAAACTCGATAAAGAAGAGTCCTACAATCGCATGAACACGGCCAAAATTAACCAAGGATGGCGATACATACTGCGCAGAGTGAAATGTAAACAAATGGCGCAGGATATTCAGGTACATATCTATCATATTTTAGTTATAATTTGTATCTAAAAAAATATTCAAAATTTTAACTTCAGCTGGGCCTTAAACCCTGGACCATGCTGAACTGTAGCACTGTTCTAAAAATAATGTGATTAACTACAAAGTCCGGTCGTAATTCACAGAGAATTTTATACGTTCACGCCTGTACGGAAGTCCTAAGGTGACTCCCTGATCTGTGGTTCGCACGGATGCAATGGCGAGCGGGAGGCATTATAATTTACGCAGGTGCGACAGAGATAGATAACTACAGGTCAACGTACAAAATTCTCTGTGAATACGACCGGACTTTAGAACTACGCAATGTTATGTTGTGACTTCAAGTTAGAAGTAAATTGGAACGTCTACTAAGTATTTTCCTTATTTTCATAGTTTCGGAGTAAGTAAATTTTGTTTCCAAGTAGTCTCCAATACACTTAACCTGAGTTATGTAATTTAACTTCTCTTGTCAGGGTATGATGAACAGTTTCAACTTCATGGTGGAGCGTAAGGACCGTCTGCTGACGTCACTGATGAGAGCCCTTGAAGACTCGGATGATCAGCATCGCAGGGCGTTTCAGGCTCATACGGAAACTGTCAGTTACTTCTTAGGTGGGTTTATAATTTAGGACTTTTGTAAGTATATTAATATTGTATTTATCGAATAATTCTAAATCAGCCTTAAGAATCTGTATACTTATATATCTTAAAACCTCATTAAAAAGTTTTCTAACTAACATAATCGCCGTTTACTTGCTCTCATTATGAGACTAGACGATGTCTTAGTCATTTAAAATGGCTAATAATAAGTTATTAATGTAATGTTCGTATAAGTTATTAGTAATACTAAGTATATTTGCAACTGTCTGATTTTTGGTGTTTATATTGGCAAAGCTAATCGATAAGAAACAGTGTCGTCACCTGAATGTAACATTACCTACTTACAGGTATCGGAAGCCAAGGCTTGGACAAACTTCGAGCAGAATATGATTACCAAAAGAACACTCTTCTTGATAACTGGGACAAAGAAGAAATGGATTTGAATGACACTCAAGACAAAGCGGAGTTCAAATTGAAACTCGTCACTTACATTCAACGCAGGGACTTCGATAACTACAGGAAACAAAAAGATTTGGAGATTGCTACTACTAAAAATGATGCCAGACTTGAGGTTAGACATTTTCTTATTCTTAACAACTAAGAAACAGGTATTTTAAATCACACTTTTATTGACAAAAAAGTAAATAAAGTAAGTTAAATAAAACACACGTAAAAATCAATGATATTAAAACTTCAGATCGTCTTTCCAATCGTCACAATTAGAGCGCCCTTTCTCTGACAAGCACATCAGCAGATCTTTGGAGAACTCACATTTGTCGTCAGTATTTTCTGAAAAAGAAAGTCTAAGTTGTATTTTTTTAAAATAACTAAATAAACTTGTACCTTTATTTGATACAAAAAACTACTCACTTATAAATACAATACAATTTATTGTTCGATTCCCGTGCGGGGTGAATATTTGTGTGAACCACAAATGTTTGTCTCGGTCTGGGTGTGTGTGTGAATGAGTGTGTGCGTAGTTTCTGATACCCTAGATACAAGTTTCGATCTCATCATACTGACCCCTAGGTCAGTTAGTGTAATGAGATGACGTAGTGAATGATTATGTTATGTTAATCATTTTGTCTTACCATTGTCAAGAATTTGGAAACATTCTTCGATAGATTCCTGCAGGAAATCTTTCAGATCCTCGTTGGTGACGTCTTTAGTCAACATATGAGTAACTAAGTACCTATCCGGCATACCGTCTTCTGCTGTCTGTAATGATTCCATTAAGCATACTTACCAGTAAGTTGCGGAAAAAATATCGAAAAAAGAAATGATTTTTTTTCCCACATAATATTTGGCATGTTTTATCTGGTTTTAAGCTGAGACGTTTTAGCCATCGCATTAAAAAATATCTTAAACCAGGCAACTTATAAAACAGAATCACCATAACTTGGTACAAAGAAATATTGAAACTCTTAATAACTTAATTGGAGTTAATACTAATATTTCATTTCTTACCATTTCCAAATTTTCTAAGAAGCAGTGTAAAGCACAAGCTTTCTTCAATTCTTCTTTACTTGTACTGTTGTCACCAGAATTCCTGTCATCATCTCTATAAGATTCATCATACCCAGACTTGTGTGAGGAATTGGGGTTAAATTGACTTCTTTGGCCAGAGTTTTCTGTACGTCTATCTCTTCTATAACGCCTTGAAGATTGCGTGGAAGACTGGTAGCCATATTGATTTGACATATCCTGGAAAGACTAATAGTAAATTTAGAGATTCAAGAACAAATATTACTACATAATTAATAGAATTTGTATAAGTACTACTTACGCCACTAAAATCGTCATGCTGAAAATCATTTCTGCCATTCACATTGTCCCTTCCGTATCTTCCTTCATTATTTCTCATTGAATCTTCTCTGTTCCCATACCCTCTTCCCATTTTGTCATAGTTTCCCATTGAATCACCGTAACTGCCCATTTTCTCATCGTATCCTTCCATCCTATCACCGCCGCCACCTCTCCTATCATCATCACCTCTTCTATTATTATTTCTCTTATTATCTCTATTTCTTTCCCTGTCATTTCCCATTTGATCTCTTTCCCAGTCGTTCCTCTTTCCCTGGTTCCTCCTGGTTTCCTTCCATTCGTGATCTCCTGAGTTTTCTCTATTCGAGCTGGAATTCTTCCCGTCCTGCATCTTCAAACACTTTTTGTAGATATTTTTTAGTTCTGAATCCTTTGGGCCTCCGTCTGAACGGCAGTTTAAGGCCTGGTGACAGAAGAGAAAGTATATAGATTAATTTATTTACACGCAAAATGGAGTTTGCTTCTACTAGTAGTGGACTTTCCACGTTCTAAAATAACTAATTTGATCTGAATGAAAATTTAAAGGGCTAATAAAAGACCCTTAAAATTCTATTCTTAATAAGGAGTCACTGACTTGTACTTACAAAAGTGTGATAGAATAATAAACATATAATAAGCACATGGTACTTGATGAGGCACATCGTGGCGGCGGCTCAGTCTGCAATGACCATTGACATGCTCCCACATACGAATATATAACGGAGTCCATGCATCACTGGCTTTAACTATTGTTATGAGGACTGTGACAAATATGTAATACTTTTATTTACAAGTTTTTTATAATGCCCAAATAGTCCAGTGGCTTTTACACATGCCTGCTAAGTCTGAGGTCTTGGTTTCAATTCCTGGATAGAGCGATGCATGTTTGTTGTTTCAAACATGGCTTAACTTAGGGATCACTAATACCAATTAAATAATTTTGATACAGTATCATTATCATTGATACTAGATTAGAATCATTAGCCAGGATAGGTTTATGAATTAATCTTGACATTAAGGGGAGTTGATGATCATAAACTCGAGCTATATTTGAAAAATAGCGATCATACATCGGCCAAGACGGAAATTGAACCTGGGTACCCAGGGTCTCCAGACAGATGCAAATGCGAATAGGTTAGGTTCCTAATCCATTTTAGCAAAAGAAAAAAAAATTCAGTACCCCCAACACAATTACTTTCAAATCCCGATAACTTTTAAACGGGTTAACCGATTTTCATCAAACATGTCACAAGTAGAAGAACACTCGCTCGTAAGTCCCCCTAAGTTTAATACTAAATTGGAATCGCTTCATCCGTTCGGGAGCTATGATGCCACAGACAGACAGATACACACACACACACACACACACACACACACACACACACACACACACACACACACACAGACACATCAAACTTATAACACCCCTCTTTTTGCGTCGGGGGTTAAATAAAAAGGTCCTGCCTTATAAAGTTATTCATTAAATTATTAAATGGCCTTTGACAAAATTAATATTATAACTCCATTAATCATATCCAAACAACAATAATTTCGCATCATGTTGACCGGTGTTCGGCCCTCACACCACATCAGACACGGCTGTTACCCCGTGACACATGTCATGATGAATCGTGGTCTCATTACGGAACCCTAATTACAGGAAACTCAAATGTGACCAATTGAAAATAGGTCTGTTTTGCACAATTGGAAGTACTTACAATACACAAAGAACGTTTCAATTCTGACATTTTGTTTTTCAACTGACTTTGGTTAGTGATTGATAGTTTAATTAAGTACCTATATTTAGGTCATTAGTTCTAGATAAGTAATACTTAAATAAAACTATGTACCACGATTATGTACTAACATCATCGATAGCAGGTATGTCTCTTAGAACCCTCAAAATAAAGTAAAATTTGGAATAACATGAGAACATGCTTTTTTTAAATCGGTTTAAAAGTTAAAGTTACAAAATCACAGTAATAAGTATACTTAAGTACTTACTTATTTCTTATCCTAAGATTAAATAAAGTCAATTCATTCTCATTTGTTATTAAAAATATCAAAATAAATGTTTGAATCTTTTCCATTTCCTTAGTATGAAGAAGAGATGCGAGACTTCCGTCGTCCGAAAAAGCTCGAAATCGAAATGTATTGGAACAATCTCCGGGAAGTATTTTCTACGTACATGGACCTCCACAATCCTATGATGACTCACTATCAGAGTCTGCTGGAGAAAGATGACTTCTACCAACGAGATATCGCGAGGAATGAAATACAGATACAACAAGCTTCGGTACGTGGGTATAACAGCTAGTTTGGTTCCTACCTACCTTATCTCAAATTGGATATAAGTAATATTGAATAAGAACGCCGCAATCACATGTCCCGGGTTCAATTCCAGGACGAGCAATACATGTTTATAGTAAACAATACCCATTTGACAAGTGTCATATCTATATAGGTACTTACTTAACTATTTTTTCCTTCTCCCTGTGTACTTAGGTACCTGCAGTGGGATCATAAGATAATTTTGGAAACCAAAATTACCTATGTATGTAGGTACATAGTTACTAAATTAATAACTTACTTACTTATATGTATTAATTTCGTTATCACAATTTTTATATTGAGGTAAAAGAGTTTAACAGGAATTGCACCTCATGAAGCATCTAACTTAGGTAGGTACTTTTTAATTTTTAAAAGCAATAAAACAATACGTACTAAGTAGGTATGTACTTACTTACTTATATCTAAAACATTTCCCCACCACGACACAGGACAACCTAATGAACCTCCAATTCGAGTGGTCCAAGATGACAACTAACATGAACTCTAAGTTAACTAGAATGGCCAATCACAAGGAAGTGCTTACCAGGAAGTACTGGCAGATGAAGAAGGAAACCAAACTGGAGAAACAGAAGTCAAATGACCAGTTAGCGGTCATGGTTAATGCTAGTCAGGATGCTATTTCGGTATGTAAACTACTAAATAATATAAGTAAATACCTAGGTACTTATTTCGGTACCCACTTTAGTAACGAAGAAATAATAATTTCGATGATGATATATTTTTGACGACCAAGATGGCAGAGTCAGCTTCCTTTTTCATTCATCATTAAGGTTACGGGTTTGACTCCCGCGCGGTGTGAATATTTTATCCACAAACATTTATCTCGGTCTAGCTAGATGTGTAATGTAGGTAAGTATGCGTAGTAAAGACGTTAGCGGCAAAGGTTTGCCTGAAGACATGCCTATTGTTTAAGTTGCAATTTAGGACATCCAGTGTCCAGTAAAAGTAAATACTTACTATTGCTTTATTGTAGAGACTCGAAAAAGTAAAAGAGAAGCTGGACAAGGTGATGCAAATGACTGAAATATGTAAAAAATATGAGCACGAAGGTGACGACTCATTTTTTGAAGAATTAGAAAATGATAACGAGACTGTTGATTTTGAAAATCTTGATGGAGCCATGGTTGTAAGTATACTTACCTAATGCGACGTAGCGTAAAAATACTAAGTAGATTGAAGAAATAACGTTTCTTGAGATAGACTACTAGCGCCTTTTTTGTAAGTACTTACCTTCTTTTTTGGGGGGCACGCTAATTCTCGAAAGAAGTTTATTAGTTATTTGTTATACAAGAGTGCAAAGTTGCTTTTTAACCGGGGCTCCAGTTGAGGACCGAGCCAGCGAAGGATTCTAAAATTGAATCACGAGCGCAGCGAGGGATTCAAAATAAGAATCCTGAGCGTTAGCGAGGGACTCAAAGGAGCACAAGGTTAAAAATTGTTTGCACTCGAGTGCAACACATTATTTTTCATCCCCCCTCAGCGAGGAAATTACTAAATGGAAACATAAAACAATCACAATATTAAATGAAAAGAAAAAAAATATCACGCGCAAAGCAAATTAAAAAATAAGTAAGTACATCAAGGAGGTTCCGAGTTTGAATTTGAAATAAAAAAAAAGTTGTATGACAGTTTGTGTATCCAAAACATCACCAAACTTAGTGCACACGATGTTCTAAATTCAAATTTACTTTAACCTCTAGAGCGCAAAAACCACTTTTACTCCCAGTTATCGAAAATGCCTTGGGTCCTGCAGGGCCTGTCACAGCGACCCCGATACTTTCCACTCTTGAGATTAAAATCGACTTTTACCCCCAGATATCGGGGATTAAACACATACTTTCCGAGCTAGTGGGATGAAAAAGTAATTTTTAACCCCTTCTGTACCCCTTGCTACTAAATTGTTTTAGGAAAAATCGAAGTAAATAACTTACTTAAGTAATTCTTTCATATTTTAAATTTGATTGTTAAAATTATTTTGCGCAAACAATAACGTCAATAATCAATTAATTTTACTTACAGCAAGAATGCAAAGAATACAAAAAGTTAGACAAATTTATGTTGAAAGTCAACCGCGTGAAAGTACAAACAATATGCCTGAACCATGAGAAGGCTAAACTCGCTAAAGAGAATATGGAGTTGAAACAATACATCAAGCGGTACCTCACGGACTTGGCGCTGAAGACGAACCGACCAGCCAGCATGAGGGTGCAGTCAGAACAGCAGAAGAATCATGATGCTAAAGTGTATGTTACTCTAACAATTTCATTTTTAATTTTAAACGAATTTAATTCCCTGTTTTTTATTGAATTTTACTAGGTATTTAAAACGAACAGAATTCGCGGTTTTTTTTTGTTAAAAAAAGCTTAAACTTTACCAAAATAATTTACTGCCATGTTAAGGCCACCATATTGGATCGAAAATGACGTCACTGACTAACCATGTAGTACACACTACGCAGCTAGTAATTCTATGAGAATTTAATGTTCAAAAAGTTTGCTTAGATTAAAATATTGCAGTTAATTTGAAACCAATACATATAAGTACTTATAATTTTTAACAGGAATCGTCCAGTAACTTGTATTGAAGGTGCAGTATGTAATGCCGTTTTGCATGAGAAGCGAATGAAGACATTTTATAAGAAGAATAAGGAAAATGGTGTCCGATCATATCCGAGAGTGCAATGTTGGATGTAAATTAGTATTAAATAATATCATTATGATATTTACATTATAGGTACCTAATCTATTTGTACTTTAAGTTAAATCTATAATCAAAACATTATAAATCTGAAGCTCTTTTGTTTGTTGCAATGAATGCGCTTATCACAGTATTTAAGACTTTTTTAATTGAAAACTATATATAATCTTAAAAGTACCTAGTTATGTAAGTATTAATGAAGAAGGAAAAAGTATATTAAAACATTTTGTAATCGATTTTTAAGTAAGTAAATAAAAAATAAACTTTCCAGTGGTAACAATTTTATTGTATTTTTTTACATTTTACACCTGCTTTGTTACTTATCTATTAACTTAACTTATTACCAATTACTTTTTGCACAATTTAAAATAATTGGAATGATAGAACATTATGATAGCTTAATTCTATGAGTTGTTTTAACTTATACACTTAGTTCATAAATTCATCCGGTGTTTTCTCTTCTCCGAGATCCCACGGGTCGTCGAGGGCCGCCAGCAGCCGCGCCAGACCTTTGTGACCTTCAGTATCCACATTCTTGGACATTTCAGCGGAAAATGGCACATATTCATCACAAAGCACACTCTTCCCTTGTGACACGCCGTAGATCTCGTACCATCCGTCGAGAGGCTCATTCACAGGCTTCCGTAACTTTATAAGAATCTCTTGATCATCCACCGTCTTAACATAAAACCCTTCGCTAGCCGATACTTTAGTAACTTTTCCCCAAAGAGTAACTTTCGCGCCATTCTTTTGTGCGAGGTTACCGGCTGTCACGTACGGAATGTATTCGTCGTTGTCTGGATATTGGCTATCTTCAAAATCTTCTTGGTCACCCATGGTAGAAAATAAGATATTTGTGTATAAAATCAAGAAGAACCTCGCGTTTTATTTTTGTAATATTAAAAATTTACTCAACAAAGAAGTGCATTGAAGAAACCGATCCTGTTGGTTTGGTTGACTTGACAGTTGACACTGACAGCTAAACAATGATAATTGTTTTTTTAGTTTGACATTGACACAAAATTGAAGTGAGCCCTTCAAAAAAAAAATTTAAATCGACTAAATTTAGTAGCTTTTTTAAATTTTAGTCGATTATGCAGGTTATTTTTAAAAATTCGTGGCTCCTATCATGCCTCAATATCCTTTAGCTATTTTTTACAATATTTCAGTAACAATCTTACCGCTATAAAATGCTAAAAAACATTTATGAATAACTACCTCCACATTTTGAAATAATTAGTAGGTCATGTAAACACTTGGCAATTTCATTGCAAAATAATTAGATAACCTTTCGTAAAAAAATATCTATACACTATTGTCCAAACTGCATCAATCATGGTTTAGTAGTTAAAGGAAGTTTAATATAGACTTCATTTTATTACTATCTTAAAGAGATCCAACATTTGTATATTGGATAGTGATATGAATAGACTTCTCCCAGCATAACTTAGGGATGCTATATTTTAAGAGGTAAATTTTAAACACAAATAAAAACCAAATTATCATTAAAAATCATTTATTAAAATTATTCCGCTTACTGTACATTTCCCTTACACTAGACAAAACAAAGGGTTAGTCCCATTTTACTCCATTCCTTTGAAATCGAAAATGAAAAAATGCATACATGCAGTCCCAGTTTGCTCCAGAGAATAATATTAAAAATAATATATTATTTTTCATATCCCACTTTACTCCAATCGATACTTGAATAATTTTATTGATTTTTATTTTTATGTCCCAAGATACTCCAAAATGAGAAGTACAGTCGGATAGAAAAGTTAACAAAACATTTTATGCGGTTTATTCCAAATTCCAGGAAGATGCCGAAATGGGAAATTTAAGTGCGATTAGTTCCCATTTCGGCACCCAGATATAATTTAATAAGAATTTCTTACTTCTAAAGTACAGTCCCGCCCATGAAACATATTACCTGTTTGGAGTGTTTGGTTTTCGTAAGAATTTGCACGAATATGCTCTCCTGGTACTTCTAATAATAAATTCTCCAATATTTACTTTTTTGAATCAATTTAATAAAGTTTATTGTAAAGACCTCTTCTACATTTCTGTTCTCCTGGTAATTAAGATTGGTTATTATAAAAAATTTTGTACATAATGTTTATTTGAACAGAGCAATTTCGTTTCTTTTTTGTTTGGCTGTACCACCCTCACCAGCAGTAGGACTATTTGTAGGTAAAACTCCTAATAAACCATGTTTGCCTGGTACTTTTGTCCACATAGTACTACTCGTATTTTATGAACAATTATTCTACCGCAAGGTGTTATTTAACTTGAACATAGCATGTTATTGAGTTACAGTGTCACTCAAAAGGAAAGAAATGACATCTTGAATAGTCATCTTGATTTTAAAATAAACACAGAAAATATATCCTCTGATTTAATATTTCTATATTAGATAAATATGTGTTTACATTTAATAATAACACGGCCTATGGGAAATCTATAACTTTGTATTATTTTTCTTTTTGATTTTTGCGTCTGACTGTATCTCATCCATAAGTGACATTACGCGTGGAGTAAAGTGAAACTGAAAGTATGGCAGTTCCAAATATTGATAAACAAAAGTGTTTGACAGTTTGGAGTAAAATGAAACTTATTTTGAAATTTTAAAAAAATAATATTTTTGTTTGGAGTAACTTGGGACTTTTTGGTGGAGTAAAATGGGACTAACCCAAAACAAAACATATTCTATGCGAAGTAGTCTTCTCTGTCGGCGGCGAGGGTGGGCGCGGTGGCGTCTTCCATCGCCGCGAAGTTCATGAAGTGAGCGGGTCTATGCACCTCATGGTAGAACTCGCGGGGATTGCCCAGTTGGACGCCGTACTTCATGTTGGGGTCGTGACGAACACCTATACAGAAGATAAATAATGTTATTCTTGAATAGGGGGCATTTATGGCGGGGTCTCTATTGCTTGTCTTGAAAACATGTCACGCGCAACTTCTGACGCTTGCGACAATGGAAGAGTCGCGGGACTTGTCTCAAATCAACTAAACATATTTTTCACCACTGGGTAGTGTGAATGTCAAACCAGTATCTCACGCTGATCCAAAGACACGTCAATGTAAGGCAATATGTCTCCGCGACATGTCCTTTAGTGAAAACATAACACATACGAGTATTTAACTAAAAGGTGAATGTTAGAATGCTTACCCATAAAGTTATAATTCCAACTGCCTTGCGAGGGCACCATGAAGTATCCGAGGAATCTATCCGACAGTAACATCTGCACTTTCTCGTAGTGACTCGGCAGGTATCCCTTAGGGTTGTTCCCGCGGTCGGTGTTCTTGGAACCCCATTCGTAGCCACTGGGAGTCAGTTTGTATGCCGTCAGAGAGCAGGAACCGGGAGTGAACGAGCATGTGATGATTATGGTCTTCTCGCCGTCCCATGATGGGTTCTCGGCCATTATTTTCGCGTGAGTTGTTATGTCCTGGAGAAAAACAAATATAGCTTTTGTGAATTTCCAGTGAATACAGAATTAACTTCATATTATAAGATTCTCCGTTCAAGCGATGCAGATTTGTTTTTTGCCTTTTTTTTCTGGTAGGATCTTGCAGACCATTACTTACACTTAGGGCCTATTTCCCGACATCAAGTAAAGTTCCGAGTACGTACTCACAAGTTTTGTCTTTGTCACTTGATATAAGTAAGAGTAAGTGAAGTAGGTCCGTAGTCTAACATATAGTATGTGTGTACCTGTGGCGAGAGCTGCGGCAGCTCGTTGGGCTGCGTGTGCATCCAGCCGAGCGGCTGCAGGTGGGCGAGCGCGGGGTGCTTCGGAAGGTGGCGCGGGAGGTGCACCTGCTGGTGCGTGCCCCACTGCGGCGGGATCACGGCGCACTGCACTTCGCGCACCATCGGGTTGTCCGCCGGCGACACGCCGTACAGGTAGCACGAGATCTGAGGATACATGATATTATATATAGAGACACAGTTTTATATTATACACATCCTTATGTATGCTTCTTCTCCCAAACTTATGCTTCAAGTCTAAATAGGGTAGGTTTCATAATTTTACATAAGTCGTCGACCTCGACTGTTGTACAATCATACTCTCCTTCTTTTTGTTTGAATCCTTTGTGGGTATTGCACTACAAACAACTCAAATAGAATGCTAATTGAACTGTCTGCTTCTTCTTCTTATTTGCAGATCGACTCATATTTTTGAGGACCAAAACTCGGCCACGAATATATCGGTGGCTTTATAATGTCCTTGTTGACTGTCTGCTTAAAAGTACATTATACAACCAGAAAGACAACTTATTGAACATACAGAATAATTCTATAAATAGACACTAACCTGTGCTCTCAAATCGGATATAGTGACGAATTTCTTGAGCAAGTTCTTGGGCAGGATATAAGTGTATCCACTCTCCTTGATATCATCTGAGCTCACGTAGATGTGGTTCGTACGGAGATGTAGATTCGTCGCTGATATTGCACGGACACGCCATTCGGTCTTTGAGCTGTAATAGGGATTTTTTTTATTATTTATATAATCATTTTTAATAAATATTTCGGTTATTACGAGCTAAATATGTACATAGTTTGTATTTTGGATACTAGACATTGTAGTAATAAGGAAACATTACCAAACAGACATCTTTTTCACTCATACACAAATAAAAAAAATTTAATCATAGAGTGATGTAACATAATCTTTAGCTTCCTTGATAATTATGCGCTTTTTAATTCTATTAAACCAGTAGTTCCTGAGATTATTAGCTTGTTCAACCAATCACTCTTCAGCTTTATAATAATAGCATAGATAAATAAAAACTAAAAGGGTAGCACAACATACCTAAACGTCTGCGACTCGTAATTACTAGTAGTAGACGTTATAATCTCGTCTCCGTGCTTGTTCACCGTACGCGTAGTGGTGGCAGTCAACTGACTCTGTTCCTTGCTCTGCTTCTCAATTTCGGCGATCTGTTGTCGCTGGGCAGACGGTGCCGATATCTCCATACCAAGGATGATGTCACGGATTTCGGATTGAGTTAGGGAGGCTACGTTGACGCTGTGAATAAAGTGGCATCCATTAGAAGTAGAATTTTATACTGAGACGAATAGATCCAAGAGAGACCTTAATTTTTATCAAGATATTGATGCTGATCATAAATGCATATTTTTTTTAATAACAGCACACAATATTGTTTTTGGACTAATGACATTATAAGCTAGTAAAAATTGCGAAGAAAATTCATATAATTTTTACTGGTCAGAGTAAAAAAAATATTGTATTTAGAATCGTTACTCACTTGTTCTTCTTTCCGTAATCAGCCAAGATAAGGTCCTTGAGCTGTACTTCAACCTTGATCCAGTCATCATCAGTGAGCGTCGGCCAGATGTGATGAGGTTCAGTCAGTGTTGTCTTGTCCGGTTTCAGTAGGACTTTAGTTCTTTCAGTATTCACGTGTAGTGCTCGCAGTATTAGGATTAGACGGCTGAATGCCTAAGAGTAAATAACAAAATACTGTTATAATAAATACTTATGTTTTTACTAACTTATTATTGGTAAGATATTTGTATATTAGATCAGAAAGCGTGTTATCAGAGCGGCGACGGCGCCGACTTCGCGATCGGCGTCGGCCGGCGCGCGCCGCGCTCCCCGAACCACATCGGTGCTCGGATTCAGGACCCCTACGCAATTCATCATTTCTAATATTTCACTATTTGTCAAGTTTGTTCGAGCATTTCCGAACGTGATTATGAGAACAGGGTATTTTAAAATTTGAATAGGCTTGCACTTGACTGCAACTCGCCGGATGGAAAGCGATAATACAGCTTAGGATAAGATGCAAATGGAGCATGCTCGCCTAGAAGATACCTTGTCACTTGTAACTTATTGTCTCATGAGTTGTAGTAAATTATAGTTTACTAGCTTGATTCGTTTCGAAACCAATCGGAATCACACAAGGTATGATTTTTCTTTAACAGTAGACAAACTACAAATAACTTACTGTATAAGACGAGATAGTCTTCAGCCAGTCATCATACAAGTTGAACAGCACCATCTGTGGCTCGGTGGCCTTCAATATGAGGTCACCAAACTTCTCCACCTTCAGACAAGCCTGGAACGGCAGCTGGAGCTCTGAACCCTTGATTACGATATTCGGGAAGTCGAGCAAGTGGACCTGTGGGAATTTACAAAGATTTTTATTGAAGGTTATTTTATTTATTACAAGCTGAGTGCAGAGCGGTTCTGTTTGAAAATCAGTGTCAATCATGCCTATATGTTACTGAGTAACATGCAGCTTTCTATTAGTGAAATAATATATTTTCTCTCTTTACAATAGTATATACATAAATGAATATGGCTGATGTAAATAAATTAATGCTAAATATTTTTTAATGCTAAATATTAGGCATGTGTGGTGGTCAAGTCCAATACTTTAATACAAAATAAACTTTATGACACAAAACAAAGTGAAATAATTACCTCAAGTGGATCCAACATTCCCTTTCTGGTGACAATAATCTGTTTAGGTTGCTCCTCTACGGGCAGTGATCGAATCAGAGCCGCTACTTCTTCAGCTGTTTTCCATTTGGCCAGCTACAAATGAACGATTGAATTAATATGACTATATGATGAGGCCAGCTATATGTTTCATTTGTGGTAGAAATTGAGCAAGTTTAAGTGCAATACACACTAACAGGTTGCAATACAAAGACACGGGTTATGTCAGTTTCCGGTTTATACATATTAACGGAACTATGTCGGCTACATGCGCCTGCGCGTTCTGCCCAAACAACTTTTTTGTTAGCAATTTGCGTTTATGAGCTCTTCGTATTAAGACGAAAATGAGTGTGCATTGCTCCATTTTTATATACTATTGTATTTTAGCTGGTTTATAAAGTTTAAAACAGAAACAGCGCAGCGTAATGTTTGCGCACATCAAACAAATCTTTTATTTTCTACATTTCCTCACCTGCCCGAGACGCTTCTGCCCGGCCCATACACTAGTGTGAATGATCTTCAAGAACAGTTGTCCGGTGCGCGGATTGAATATGAAGATGGCTCCGTTGATGGGTTTGGTCGTCAAGTTACCTTCGAACGTCTTGTGGATTGTCACTCGGTACACGTTAGTGTCGTCTACGAACCTAGGATGGAATGTTGGCTTTAGATTTAGTATTGGTAAAAAGGTTTACTGAATTTTCTTTATAACGATAATGTTGATAATGATAAAATAAATTGATTTTGTCATTTTTAGCTGTCACGTAAAATGGCGGATAAAGAAAGATGGCGGCTTCTCAATCCGTGTTTTTGAAGTCTATGAGGTTACACAAGCTATATAAATTAATCGCATCTATTTTTATTAATTATGTCCTAAGTAAATAAATAAATCGCAGAAATGTTAGAAGAAAATTCGGGGAAAAAAACAAAACTTCCTAGCTATTATCACAGTGAAAATCAAGTTTTATCCAAACAAAATAGTACCTAAATATATTTTCCAAACTTACCAAATAATCTGGTTGGAGAACAACTCTCCGTAATTCTGACTGGACAAATACGGTTCAGTGGGCTCTGAAGAGTAGAGCTGAAGCGCTTTACGAATACGCTCTCGCAGCACGTACAGCGCTGGATTCGCTTTCATTATCTTGGCCATCGCTTGCTGGATGAGCGGCTTGCAGCCGGGGAACCAGTTGCCGTATGCGCTGTCGGGAAAAAGTTTTTGGATGTTACATTTGAGATATATCTGCATGTGATATTCTACGAAGGGCAAAGGCCTCTCTCTCACTGATAATATCGAGGATGGGCTAAATCATATGTCCCAAAGCGTGTTGGAGATGATCTTGCCAGAAGACTGCTATATTTATTTCAGGCACTTATTTCCAGTAGCAATTTTAGATTATTCCTCATTTAGCCCCCAAATTGCTCAATTACAAAACTTGTAGACAGTTATAAAAATAATTAAAATTCGTATCGTAAATACCAACCACAAATAGACAAAGAACAAATATTTGAAAGTAAAAAAATACGAATGTATATTCAACTTACCTATGTAAATTATAAGCCAAATCGATAGCGATCAGCAGCCCAGTGGGAGATGGGTATATGGACATGTTATCGGTAGTGTAGTCCAAGAACTTGGCGCGCGCGTATCTTTCAACGTCGTGTGAGTCGTAGTCGCCCCAACGGAGCTGGATGTCGAGCCAGTACTTCTGTGTTGTTGTGTTGTCCATTGTGTCTCTAGAAGATGGATTAAATGGTTAGTTTTTGTGGTGTAATTTGTGAAAATTTTTGTTTAGATTATAGACTCTTTAAGATAAGATCGGCATCGAATCTTAGATGTATTTCGTAAAATACAAAAAATAAATCAGTTCATGAGTGGTGCTTATTTCAATTGTTAGCCATGTTTGGAAAATATCGAATATTTATAGATTTATCCGCAAGTTAATGCTTACTAATCAAGCAAGTAACTCATATGAAAAGACCGCCGGAACGGTATTTAAAATATTTAGTTGTCTTTAAATATACGTCAACTTAAAAAAATGGGATATGGTGGTCTAAAATACAATATTTTATTATTCATAAAACTACTTCTAATAATATTTAATACGTACTTAGTATCAGCAAGCAGCGATGGTCTTGACACATTCCACTTGTATGCCGAAAAGAGCAATATATCGGCACAGGACGAGTTCATCTTGTAAGACTTCCTGGGGTGAATTGTTTCTTTTTGAACTGTCTCTATTTCCAGAGCGTCTAGTTCTTGGTCAAATACCTGTAAGTTGAATTAACTTATTTAATTTATGTAAATATTTATTTAGGTACATACATAAGACAAGGTTGGGTTTGTTACGAATGTTATAATTTGATACGTGCTGTATATAAATAAGTGAGATTTGGTAGAAATGTTCCTTATACATATTAGGAATAGCATGCGACTTTGTATCATGAAATTCTTACAGGATTGTACACACCAATCACGCGTCTAAATCGCGGAAGCCAACTAGAATGATAAAAATATGTGAATGTCCTTCAAACTATAAAAAAACCCTTGGGACTTTAAAGTAAAAATTATCCTGTGTGTCCTCATATAAATAAATAAATAAAATATAAGCAACATTTGTACCAAACTTGATTGTGTGAAATATTAACAAACCATTTAAATGTATTACTTAAATGTATATTTACCTGACACAAATCCATGACAATAGACTCGTGCACTTTCTGCCACAAGTGAGCCCTGAATATCTGGATGAGCGAGATCTTGAGAGTGGGAATCTTTCCGTGCATGAAGATACCAGTCAAATCCAGTTGTACCTAGGAAAATACATTATTGTTAGATTTTATTTTTATATAACTGATTAAGATTCCAGAGGGTTAGTCGCAATAGACCCAGGATGAACATGAATTAACTTTAATTATTATAGCTACTAAAAACTTATAGCATAAATTCCACCAATAAAAAAGGAGGAATTGAGATGCCTTTGTCAGCTATCTAGCTGGGTAAGGCATCTCACATAGTGAGCCAGTCTTATACCTACATCTGGGCATCATGCTAGATTCTATCATCTTATATTGTAGCAAAATCTTCTCTTGCTAAGTTCTTCTCTACAAAAACAATTGCAACTATTGCTTCATTTCCAAAGTAGGACAATAATCAAATCAAACATACTAATCTACAATAAATAGTATAGATAAATGCAATACTGACCTGGAAACCAACATACACATTGGCTCTGTTGATAGTAGGTGACCACCATAACGTAAACCGACGGTTAGGAATCTGGTTCAAACCGGATCTCTGGGCGTTAGTCAGCTTCTTGTACTTCATCGATTCTTCGAAACCTGATGCTTTTTCCCTATTGTGAGTAGAAAAAAGCATTTGTATAGAATATAATTGGTGCTGATTTGAACCATATTTGCTAACAAGATAAGAAACTTTTTTGTGAGTGTTTAATGCTTTCATTGTTCCTCTGAACCAGATATACTTATTATAACCCCATCAATTCAGGTTATGAATCTTCTTTATTTAAAACAAAGTAGCTCCTGCTGTTGGTACGCTTAGATCTTTGAAACTACGCAGAGGATTTTTAAAGATGTTTTGAGCAATAGATAGAGTGATTCAATAGCTTGATCTACACGATATTACATACATTCTCACAAGATCGACACAAGTAAAACAGCGCTGCTAGTAGAAAACAATAATAATTCACAAAAACTTACCAAAACAGACCTTCCCAAGTAGGGAAGTAAGTTCCCTTGAACAGCGTATGTTCGAGTATGCCCTCAACACCGCCCAGCGCTTGTATCATGTCGGTTCTGTAGTTGTTCAAGTTCCATAGCTTGCCGTCGTGACGTTGGTGGGTCCACCAGAACGGGTTTTGTTTTAATACCTGTGTGGGTAATAGTAGATTGTGGTGTGGAATGTGTTATATATTATAATCAATTTTAAAAAATAAAAACACGTAAATACACATACACAACCATGCACACGCACGCAAGCACGTATGCATTCACGCACGCACCCAAGCACACATGAAACACAATTATAACGAACTTTTGCAACTGAGAATGAACGTCAAATTTAATGGTCTAATGTAATGTGTTCCCGTTTTTTAGTGTTACTGTATTATTTATAACGGACCTTTGATAAAAAAATATTCAATTTTAGCAGAATGCTTTGCTGTTTGGTACTAATTCATAGAAAAACTAAAAGTAATTGGATAACATTACCTGATACTGTTTGAATTCAGTACGTATACGCCATCCCTTGTCGTAGGCGAGTGTGTGTCTGTCCTTTTGGAAGAGCGTGTTGATCCGAGGTATACCTCTGTCCCATGAGTCTTCCAGATCTTCTAGGGTGAGACGTCTGGAAGATAAGTAATTTTTAACTGACTGATAATTTTATTATCATCATACTCAGCTCATATAGACACCTGTCCTGAATAAGTGTGGTCAGGTCTTTGTCAACCACAATAGCCAAGTGTTGGTTGGTTGATTTCAATAAAACATTAATATGTGCATTAGATCAGCTAGCGTGTTATCAGAGCGGCGACGGCGCCGACTTCGCGATCGGCGTCGGCCGGCGCGCGCCGCGCTCCCCGAACCACATCGGTGCTCGGATTCAGGACCCCTACGCGATTCATCATCTCTAATGGCACACAATCAATTGTAGATTTCGATTCTACTATTTTTCATTTAGAATTTTAGCAGCTCGAAGAAATAACGAAGTGTTAGTAGTAAGGACAATCATCAATCAATGCTATAAAATACATACTCGTCGTCATCGATAGCCTAGAAATTGCGGAACTAAGTATTCTAAAGTGATTCCTGTTTACTACACAGGACATTTCAAAAAGTTATCAAACTCATTAGTTCACATAACCAAAAATACATCTATAGGTACATCCTTATACATAAACAATATTACTAGTATTATCCAACACATACCTATTCTGAGCATTAGCCTCCTGCCTCTTGAGCGCGTATTCAGCCCACACTCGCTGCGAGTCTACAAACTCTGCTTCCCACGGCTGGATGTAGCGGTACAAGTTGGGAATCAGCTGGTCTTCGTCGTGGGACATACCCGAGCGGAAGTGGGTGATGCCTACGTCTGTTTGCTTTGACCAGCGGAGGTCGGACTGAAATGGGTGAAAATAGATTATGTCTGAAACTACGTAATTTATAGTGGTTGGGTTTATTTTGAAAGTGAGATTAGTGAGTGTCATAAACAATCTTTAGTGACTATTGTAGACGTGTCAATCGTTGAAAATGTTATGTAGTGTCAGTAGATTGACTTAAAACTCTTCCCATTGCGTTTTACTCTAATCTGCCCAGTAGTCGTCATAAGGTAAAAAACATGAACGAAGGACAATAAGTGTTCATCAAATCCATGACAGTCGACTCATTAATGTGGGTATGCGCCCTAAAGTATTTCAATGTACCAATTCAAATATTTCTAAACACAAACAAACACTGTTATTTTACCTGTGGTATAAGCACATGTCCCATAGACAGCATCCCAAGCCCGCCAAGTTCTTTGGGCGTGTAAAACACGACCGGCGGGAAACGGGAAGGCATTTTGGAGTTGAGACCGATCTTAATACGGGTCTGTATCTTGTTCTCGCACTTCACTAGTAAGTCTAATAGCTCTTGTGTGTTCACTACTGCCTCTCTGAAGTATGTCATTAGACCTGAGGAAAAATAGTGTTTTTGTTAGATTGGTACTACGCGGAGGATATTCGTAGGAAGGTAGAAACAACTTGCGAATGGTTCAATTGGCAAATAACCCAATTTGCTGAAGTCAAAAAGCCCGATTGTCGTAAGAAAACCAATGTCGTAGCAACTGTATTAGGTAAATATATTGTAGCGCATCAAGTCTCGATTTTGTTTGTATGCATGATGGACTCAAATTACAGAGTACTTAAAATATTACCCACTAATTACAAAAATTCCCTCAGAAAAAAGCAGGTCTACCCTAGCTCTAACTAATATAACCTATTCGTAAATGAACCAGCCAAACTCACCAATAAGAGCAGTGTTCCACTTATTAACGATCTTCGTGAATGTAGTAGAGCCGGACGCCATCAATATCTGTCTCACTCTGTTGTGGAACCGCGCGAGTGATTCGTCGTCGACGCGGAGATAGCATTGGGCTGTCCGCTCCTTGGTCACCTCGTTTTGTAAGTTCCATACTCCGTCGCGATGGGAGAGCTCTTCGTGTTGACTTCGGCACTGTTGGTAAGATAATATATAATATATATATAAGGTAATATACATTATATACCTTGTAATTAATACAGATACTGTTTTGTCTATAGACTTCAGCAGAAGTCACTCTTAAGAAAACTTCAACTCGACTGAAATTAATATGGGAGTTAAAAAAAGTATGTGCATTAGATCAGCTAGCGTGTTATCAGAGCGGCGGCGGCGCCGACTTCGCGATCGGCGTCGGCCGGCGCGCGCCGCGCTCCCCGAACCACATCGGTGCTCGGATTCAGGACCCCTACGCAATTCATCATTTCTAATGGCACAAATTTATTACTTATATATGTCGCCATAACGATAAACATTTGTTTGTAAATAACTATATCTATATGATTATATGAATATACCCACAATTATTATTCAATATCGTAAATCCTGTTAGATATAATATGAAAATGTTAAGCTGTATTTGACTATGGTTAGTAACACAGCACAGTATAATTTAATAAAAATGCAGTTCTTACCTTAGGCAATATCCTGCATTCAAACCCAGCCATGTTGAACAGCAAGTTAGGGTTATCCTTCGAATAGACAGATACAAAGCTGTTCTCCCACTGTATGGTGGTCACGGAGCGGGGTAAACGGTTCTTGATGTCCCAGAACACAGCGCGACCCCTATAATGAAATAAAATAATTGTAGAAGTCATCCAATATAAAACATACAATTATTATCATGCCGGCCGCGGTTACATGAAATCTTATAGTAAAATTCTTAGAGAAATCTAAAAAACAAGGGATAAATCTATCTCCTTCAGCATACAATCTATTTGCTTGCCAAATTTCACTATATAAATCGTGAAACAGCCTAATCACTGCGGGAACCGGGATAGGTTCACTAATGGCTATACTTTCTATAAAAATGTATTTAAAACCTATTTTAAAATGTATCATATAATCTACTTACAAATTGACGTCATGTTTCATGAGCCTCATTCGCGCGTCTCTCGGCCAGCACTTCTTGTTGTTGTATCCTACAATGTTCTCGTTGTTCGGATCCGGGTGTTCCGTCAGGTAACGCTGGATCAAATCGCGGGCTTCTTCAGCTGTGAACCTGTATGGAATGGTTTTATCTTCATCAAAATACACACATCAAAAGTGTCTAGGGATCAACATATATTTTTGCAATAACTTTTCTCCTGATTGATATTAATTAAAATTTTCTTTAAGGATTCATCAAATAAAGTGTTTTCGTTTGTCACAGTAACGATAAACCAAGTCACCTTTGCATTAATAAAAAAATTTGCCATTTTCCTAATAAAGGGATTTTTGACATTTGAACCACTAACATTAAAGTTCGAAAAAAAGACTGAAATAACAGTTTTCTTTAAAATTTTATTGGGTAACTTAAACAATTAATAATCCGTGTTTCTACCGCGAACACTAACAACACAAGAACATCGGTTTGGCCTACTCAAAATGAGTTCATCCAAATCACGCTGTGGAATGGCCGCCCATGTTCGTTGCAACAACAAAAAAAGGTCTTCTTGCGACTGGATACCCTCCATATTCGGCAGAGCTCTTCTCTGTAGCATATCCCATGCATGCATATCCCATGCGGGTTCAAGTCTGGCGACTGAGCAGGCCAGGGCAGGACATTGATGTTAGCTGCGGCGAGAGTCTGTCTTACAACTCTTGCGGTGTGCGGTCGTGCATTATCATGCATTAACTGAAATAAGGGACCGATTTGCACTTGTAGAGGAACGATGACGTCTGATACAATCGACTCAGCATAAATTTGAGCGTTGAGGTTGCCTCTGATCCAAATCAACTCAGTTCTTCCGCCGATCCAAATACCCGCCCATACCATGACGGTTCCACCACTATAAGGATGGACTTCCTGGCAGGATTTTAATCGCTGTTGGCGTCCAGGGGTTCTCCAGTGTCGTATACGTCTTGTATCCGGTCTCATACCAAAACGAGACTCATCAGAAAAGCACACGAAACGCCATTGTTCTTCTGCCCAATTTCTGTGTTCAAGAGCCCATTGATATCGAATCCTACGATTGTGCATTGCTATAGGTGGTACCCGTAGCGGTCTTCGGGAATGAAGGTTCACTTCATGCAAGCGGTTTCTGACTGTTTGGTCGCTAATTAAGTTCCCTGAAGAGTGATGAAGCCGCACGGCTAACATCATGGCGGTTATTGTTGGAGCTCTTCGAGTTAAGATTTGAATGTATCGGTCTTGTCTCCGTGTGGTGCAGCAATACCGTCCTCCATGGCGCTCAGCCACGGTACCAGTGCTTCGGTAACGTGTCCAAAGTCGACTGATAACACTCTGACTTGTATTCAGAGCTAAAGCCACAGTACGTTGCCGGGAACCAGCTTCTATCATTCCCACGGCTCTGAGCATTTCTTCCCTGCTTAAATGACGTCGCCGCTCCATAATAACGTTGGTTTTAATCAGTAGTAGGGAAACAGTAGCACTAATAATGTCTTCAATGCGTTGTATGTTTTTATAGGGAACATATTGACAGCTGATTTTCATCTTTTACTCGAATTTGATTCACAGTTCCTGATTCAAATTATGAAATGCACCAAAAAGGATCCATATAAATTTATAAAATCATAAATTTATTACAAAGCCACATCTCAATCTCAAGAAATCCGCATAAAAATGCTTGATCCCTAGACACTTTTGATGTGTGTATGTATTACACAATTCTATTGCTAGGATAGTTGCTTGTCTCTGGATGTTAATGTAGCAGAATTGCTTATAAATAGTCTATTTTCTAATTCACAAGCTTACTTACTCTGTCTTCATTATTTAAAACGATCGAGAATTTATGGAATTGAGCACAATATGCATATTAAACGCCACGTCGATTAACTTGTTAAGCAACAACTATTTGACTTGTATATCAATACAAAGCCACATAAGAGTTGAGGAGACCTCATCATAATCATCACATTAGCCGCGATCTTGCGTCCACTAAACACTGCCTCTCCTAACGACTTCCACACAACTTAAAACTAACAAATGCAAACAAAACAAACCTAAAGAATATATGTATCCGATCCACATATCTGCAATACAGCCGTATAGGATGCGCCGTCTCAGTCTGCCTGTCTTGGTACGACAGGAAGTCATTTGGAAGTTGCGGAGGTCCGGCCATTTCGCTCGCTCGCTGTAGACCGAGAACTAGCAAGTCTAGGACTAGTCCGTAGTATTGCACGATGAATGACGCGAATTGGAGCCCTCGGATGATGCCGTACGAGTTTGTGTGGTTCATGTCCTGTAATGGAGATTATTGTTGTGATATCTTTGTATGGGTTTTGAAAATGGACAGAAGTTTACAGTTCTGGGTATAATGTAATATTCATTCTCCATTATCATGACATCAGAAAGAAATAAAAGAAGGGGAAGAAAATATATTGCAGCCATATCAGAATATTTTCTGTCTTCTTTTTCAAATAAGACCCAAGACCAATTCCTTACCTAATTGGGATTCATTTTCCCTAGAAACTTTGGAACTATTGCGAATTGCATTCGTCACAAGGACACCCCTTTCATGTCCATAGTTATTAGTAAATAAATATTTTTTCAACAAACTTGCTCATAAAGGGGCTCTTATTTGTGCAAAAACAGTTTAATAATGACACACTTGATTCACTAGTGAGTCAGAGATTTCTTTTTAAATTGTTTAGTTTTAAAAAAGTTTCGATACCAAAAAAAATCGTGTTCATACATCTTAAAAACAAACTTCAACTATGTTGCCTTACTTTTGGTAGGTCTATGGTCGATTCCATTCATTCATTTTTTTTTTAATAAGTATATTCTTTTAGTCTTTGGCTGATCACCATTGTTGTGTTGCGAAAAATGATAATTTCTTCGCAAATGTGTTGAAAAACGTTGTATGGTACACGCGTGTATTGATGATTACTATCCTCGACTATCTTCAGACCCTCGCCTGATGGCTCGGGCCTCAATAGCGCCTCGGAAGTAATCACCAACTTACCTCGCTTGTACCATAAATAACTATTATATGGTATCCAAACCTACCTTATAATTAATAACGACGTTATTCTTGGCCGTCATGTAATCAGCGATGTTGTGGTCGACAATCAGTCTAAGCAATCTGTTTAGTAGCGTAAGATCAATCTTCTCGTAAAGCTTCTCAAATTTAGACTCTAGGAGCACGTTGCATTCACCCTCGCCGACTTCCCATACATCTTGTAGGTTGTTTATGCCTGTTGAGAATTAGTGACTGGTTAGTTTTTTTTATTACACACATCAAAAGTGTCTAGGGATCAAGAATTTTTATGCGGATTTCTTGAGATTGAGATGTGGCTTTGTAATAAATTTATGATTTTATAAATTTATATGGATCCTTTTTGGTGCATTTCATAATTTGAATCAGGAACTGTGAATCAAGTTCGAGTAAAAGATGAAAATCAGCTGTCAATATTTTCCCTATAAAAACATACAACGCATTGAAGACATTATTAGTGCTACTGTTTCCCTACTACTGATTAAAACCAACGTTATTATGGAGCGGCGACGTCATTTAAGCAGGGAAGAAATGCTCAGAGCCGTGGGAATGATAGAAGCTGGTTCCCGGCAACGTACTGTGGCTTTAGCTCTGAATACAAGTCAGAGTGTTATCAGTCGACTTTGGACACGTTACCGAAGCACTGGTACCGTGGCTGAGCGCCATGGAGGACGGTATCGCTGCACCACACGGAGACAAGACCGATACATTCAAATCTTAACTCGAAGAGCTCCAACAATAACCGCCATGATGTTAGCCGTGCGGCTTCATCACTCTTCAGGGAACTTAATTAGCGACCAAACAGTCAGAAACCGCTTGCATGAAGTGAACCTTCATTCCCGAAGACCGCTACGGGTACCACCTATAGCAATGCACAATCGTAGGATTCGATATCAATGGGCTCTTGAACACAGAAATTGGGCAGAAGAACAATGGCGTTTCGTGTGCTTTTCTGATGAGTGAAAAAAAGATGGCGCTTGCCGTCATGTCAACATAGTCTCCGTATATTTTATTCAATAAAAAATAGTAATTAAGTGTTAATTGTGATAAAAGTTGTGAAAATAGTTCCTAATGTTGTAATTAATTAGTACAAGTGTTATCTCTATCAAACATAAACTAAAACAGTGAATAAAACAAAATTAAAAGTGTTTACCAAAAGTCAATAAACATCGAAGTGAATTCAGAATAATTGACTAATTGATCAAAAACCAAATAAATACGTAACATAAACTCCTTTAAATAGTATTTGCAATACAGAAAAGAACAATCAAAAATATTAAAACCGTGTGACTGTGAAAAATCAGTGAAAACATAGTTTGAATGTTTGTTTACATTTACCCGTCATTTCATTTCAAATTTCAAACTGATGCGCGTCGCATATTACAAAGAACGCTGCAAATGTAGTTAATTTTCGACCTCGTCTACAACGATCAATTGGAAAAGGCGTACCGAAGTACAAAATGGAATCTGATTCAGAGAACATAACTTTTCGTAAAGTCAGAAAATCATTATCTTTACACAACCTATCCAACTCGTCTTTTGAATCGACGCTAATGAGTCCTAAATCGCCACCAATAAAGGGCAGCACCTGTACCAATTCATGCTGTGAAGTATTAAATGATAAAATTATTCTTCTCTCCACGAACCTACAGTCTGCACATAATGAAATATCTAATATGAGCGAAGAAATTATAAATCTCAAAATAGAACTTCAGAAATGTCGAGAACTCTTTAGCGATAAAAATGAAAACACTGAGAAAATTTCTAAAACTCAATTGTCGAAGAAAAAACGTAAAATAACCCGTGATAGACTCACCACTGGTAACTCTTCTACAAACCACCAGTGTAATACAAATAATTCTGAATGCTTAGTAAACACTCAAACAACTCCAATCTCAAGCAAAAATAATAGTAATAAACAGAGTTTATGCGACAAACGCTTACTATTTCCACCTTCTGCCAGTGAAGAATCGCAGCCCAATAATACTCCTAACAATAAAAGGGAAGAACAAGTTCATACTGGTAAACGTAAGAGAAAATTGAGTATTTTCACAAATAAGACCTACTCGGGGAATCTGGCAATGATTGAGGATGTATTCTCTCAAGACTTCGAATACTACAGGTACTCCTCACCAAACTCTAGTATTAAACGGTTACTGTGTAATTTAAAAAATGAATTATTAAATTATAACAAAAATGATTATTGTGTGATATTATTAGGAGAAAATGATTTTAATGTAAATAATAATAGTGTAGAAATAATAAATAATATTAGAGACTGCTTAAAACACTTAATCCATACTAACATTATATTATGCGTTCCAACATACATACAAGGTGCTTTAATCTATAATTATCGTGTCGAGATGTTCAATAATTTACTGTATTTAGAGCTTGATAATAATAAGTATGCGTATTGTTTTGATAGTAACAAGTATCTTACATTTGATATGTTATCTAAAGGAAATGGTAAAATAAATAGTAAAGGATTACATTCAATCTACACCAATTTAATGGCAAAATTTAAATATGATTTCTTGAGGTTTCCTTTAAATGAATACCAGGAGGAAACTGTCAACTCCTCTGTAATAGATATAAATCCCGGTAAACTTAATAACTCTGAATCGTTTTTTCGTTTATAATAAATTATCTATAATGCACCAAAACATTAACGGTCTAATTTCTAAATCAGAAGAATTAACTGCACAACTAGAAACAATAAATTTATTTGAAAAATTGGATATTTTATGTATTACCGAACATAACATGATAACTGATGATACTAAGTTTATAAATGTTCCTAACATGGTTTTAGGTGATTGTTATTCAAGACCGAAAAGAAAGGGGGGTTCATGTATACTTGTAAAAAAACATATTAATTATAAATCTATACCTGCAGCTAGTTTGAATAGCGTATGTAATGTATTCGAATGTAGCGGTATTGAATTAACTGATCAAAAATTAATTATACTATGCATATACAGACCTCCTAATACTAAAGTAAAAATTTTAGATTTGTTTCTTACCAAGTTAGAAGAGCTATTAAGTACCATATCCTACAGTAATAAGAAACTTGTTGTTTGTGGTGATTTTAACATTAATAGGTTAATTAATGATTTAAATACACAAAAATTTGAACAATTACTTCTTTGCTTTAATTTAAAATTAAGCATTAATCAGCCTACAAGGTTAAGTAGTATGACATGTCTAGATAATATAGCTCATAATATAAAAGGTGCACAAAGTTCAGTTTTAGAACTTTCTTTATCTGATCACACTGCCCAATTGATGATTTGTCCAATAAAAAAGATGTTTAGATATACCTACTGGTATAAATTTAAAAGAAACTATAGCGAAGAAAATATTGTTAAGTTTGTTGATTGCCTACAACAGTATACTTTCCATGAATGTTTCATAAACGATAATGCTAATGAAACATTTGATCTATTTTATGATACGTTCAAAATGTTTTATGATTTATGCTTTCCATTAGTTAGAGTAAAAAATTATATAATATCACGTCCAAAATGGATAAGCAAAGGTATAAAACTATGCTCAAAAAGAAAAAGAGAGCTACTGTGGAATTATAGGCATTCAAAAACCACTCAAAATAAAATTATATTTAAAACCTATTCTAAAAGACTCAAATCAATTATTAAACAAACTAAAAAAGCTCAGAACAATAACTTCATATTGAACTCTAATAATAAAGCAAAAGCTACATGGAAAATTATAAATAAACAAAAAAATAATACCCCAAAAGAGGAAATTAAAGAAATACTTACTAATGGTGATCTAATTACGAACCCTAAAATCATTGTAGAAGAGTTTAATAATTTCTTTATTGACAATGTCAAAATAAATAGAACTCCCGCTAATACATCATATACAAATTTTATAAAATATAGCTCCCCTCATTCAATGTTTATGGAACCAACTAGCCCCGATGAAGTGCAACATATTATAAAAAACTTAAAAAATTCACAAAGTACAGGGTACGATGAAATCAACACCAAAATAATTAAAAGAGTCTCTGTATTTATTTCTCCTCTTATCTCGGATATTATTAATAAATGTATAGTATCAGGCGTATTTCCAACTAAATTAAAAGTAACGGTAGTAATTCCACTTTTCAAAAAACAAGATCGTACAGATATGAATTTCTATAGACCAATTGCTCTAATACCGATATTCTCGAAAATCTTTGAAAAAATAATTTATAATCGGTTATATAATTACTTTGAAAATAAAAATATATTGGTTCCAGAACAATTTGGATTCCGTAAAGGGAAATCTATAAATATGGCCCTAAACATTTTTCTACATAAAATTTATCGTGCTTTAGAAAACAAAAAAAGAGTGTCTACTGTTTATATGGACTTAAGCAAAGCGTTTGATCATGTAGATCATGAAATACTATTAAAAAAATTAGAAAAATATGGAATAAGAAATAACACACATAGCTTGCTGAAATCGTACCTAACAAACCGAAGGCAATACACAGAAATCTCTCGAATTGACATTAAAACTAAAACTGAATTAATCTACCGATCTGATACTAGATATGTAAAATATGGCGTCCCACAAGGATCTATATTAGGACCCTTATTATTTATTATTTATATAAATGATATTACAAATTGTATCGAAGAGCCACTAATATTGTTTGCAGACGACAGTACTGCTGTATTTGTAGAAAACAATCCCAACACTTTCCAAATTGATATTAATAAATCTATTGAAGCTATAATTAACTGGTTAAATTTAAATAACTTAAGAATTAACTTAGATAAAACTAAAAATATGACATTTACAAATACTAATAAAATAAATAGAGCACTAAATATTCATTATAATGGAAAAATAATAAAAAATATTGATAGCACAAAATTTTTAGGAATGCAAATTGATTGCTCATTAAATTGGAAAGCTCACGTTGACTCCGTATGTAAAAAACTTAAACAATTCTCATATGCACTATATTTACTGAGAAAAGTTGCAAATACCTCAACCGTTTTAACAGCATATCATGCATACGTGGGATCAATCCTGAATTATGGAATTTTATTTTGGGGAAATTCCACTGAAGTAGACAAAGCTTTTATTGCACAAAAAAGATGCATTAGATCCATTACAGGTATTGGACAACTTGACTCATGTAAACAATATTTTAAGGAATTACAAATACTTACTTTACCGTCATTATTTATTTTAGAATCGGCATTACTTGTAGCAAAGAATATTACTGATTTTGATACATTTAAGAGTGAACGTTATAAAAATACACTACGGTTACCATATTGTAGAACTACAAAATACAGTAAAAGCATTTATATAATGGGCATTAAAATATTTAATAAAATTCCACAAATCTTTAAAAATAAGTCACTTTTATATCTTAAAAAAGAATTGAAAAAACTTCTTTTACAGAAGTGTTATTATTCCGTCCAAGAATTCCTACAAGACACAATAAGCCTCTAATATTGTTTTATTATTTATTAATTTAAGTATAGATATATATTTGTTGTAACTGTTTTTAACTTTTTTTATATTTTTTTTTTCTTAATATTTTTTTTGTGTAAAATTTTATAATACAAAGTACCTACCAAAAATTAGTCATAATAATTTGGTAAATATGTAAAAAACTTTGCTAGTTAGTACTTATTGTTTACTATGTAATTTTGTTTAAATGTTAATGAGCAAGTCTCTGTAATTAATTATTTTATTTTATTATTGCAAGTTTATTTTGTTGTGAAATTTTATAATTCAAAGTTCCTACCTAAAATTAGTCATAATAATTTGGTAAATATGTAAAAAACTTTGCTAGTTAGTACTTATTGTTTTCTATGTAATTTTGTTTAAATGTTAATGAGCAAGTCTCTGTAATTAATTATTTTATTTTATTATTGCAAGTTTTTTTTTTTTTTTTTTTTTTGTGAAATTTTATAATTCAAAGTTCCTACCTAAAATTAGTCATAATAATTTGGTAAATATGTAAAAAACTTTGCTAGTTAGTACTTATTGTTTACTATGTAATTTTGTTTAAATGTTAATGAGCAAGTCTCTGTAATTAATTATTTTATTTTATTATTGCAAGTTTTTTTTTTTTTTTTTTTTTTGTGAAATTTTATAATTCAAAGTTCCTACCTAAAATTAGTCATAATAATTTGGTAAATATGTAAAAAACTTTGCTAGTTAGTACTTATTGTTTACTATGTAATTTTGTTTAAATGTTAATGAGCAAGTCTCTGTAATTAATTATTTTATTTTATTATTGCAAGCTTATTTTTTTGTGAAATTTTATAATTCAAAGTTCCTACCTAAAATTAGTCATAATAATTTGGTAAATATGTAAAAAACTTTGCTAGTTAGTACTTATTGTTTACTATGTAATTTTGTTTAAATGTTAATGAGCAAGTCTCTGTGATTAATTATTTTATTTTATTATTGCAAGTTTATTTTTTTTTGTGAAATTTTATAATTCAAAGTTCCTACCTAAAATTAGTCATAATAATTTGGTAAATATGTAAAAAACTTTGCTAGTTAGTACTTATTGTTTACTATGTAATTTTGTTTAAATGTTAATGAGCAAGTCTCTGTAATTAATTATTTTATTTTATTATTGCAAGCTTATTTTTTTGTGAAATTTTATAATTCAAAGTTCCTACCTAAAATTAGTCATAATAATTTGGTAAATATGTAAAAAACTTTGCTAGTTAGTACTTATTGTTTACTATGTAATTTTGTTTAAATGTTAATGAGCAAGTCTCTGTGATTAATTATTTTATTTTATTATTGCAAGTTTATTTTTTTTGTGAAATTTTATAATTCAAAGTTCCTACCTAAAATTAGTCATAATAATTTGGTAAATATGTAAAAAACTTTGCTAGTTAGTACTTATTGTTTACTATGTAATTTTGTTTAAATGTTAATGAGCAAGTCTCTGTAATTAATTATTTTATTTTATTATTGCAAGTTTATTTTGTTGTGTAATTTTATAATTCAAAGTTCCTACCTAAAATTAGTCATAATAATTTGGTAAATATGTAAAAACTTTGCTAGTTAGTACTTATTGTTTACTATGTAATTTTGTTTAAATGTTAATGAGCAAGTCTCTGTAATTAATTATTTTATTTTATTATTGCAAGTTTTTTTTTTTTTTTTTTTTTGTGAAATTTTATAATTCAAAGTTCCTACCTAAAATTAGTCATAATAATTTGGTAAATATGTAAAAAACTTTGCTAGTTAGTACTTATTGTTTACTATGTAATTTTGTTTAAATGTTAATGAGCAAGTCTCTGTAATTATTTTATTTTATTATTGTAAGTTTTTAATATTTCACTTTAATTTGTTTTTTTTAATGTAAAAATTTCAATTTTATACTTTATGTATACGCCGAACAGGCTTAACATGTTGTTACTTAAATAATGTATACCTACCACCTAACTTACTCATGTTAATACTAATAAATGATTTGATTTGATTTGATTTGATTTGAGTCTCGTTTTGGTATGAGACCGGATACAAGACGTATACGACACTGGAGAACCCCTGGACGCCAACAGCGATTAAAATCCTGCCAGGAAGTCCATCCTTATAGTGGTGGAACCATCATGGTATGGGCGGGTATTTGGATCGGCGGAAGAACTGAGTTGATTTGGATCAGAGGCAACCTCAACGCTCAAATTTATGCTGAGACGATTGTATCAGACGTCATCGTTCCTCTACAAGTGCAAATCGGTCCCTTATTTCAGTTAATGCATGATAATGCACGACCGCACACCGCAAGAGTTGTAAGACAGACTCTCGCCGCAGCTAACATCAATGTCCTGCCCTGGCCTGCTCAGTCGCCAGACTTGAACCCGATTGAGCATGCATGGGATATGCTACAGAGAAGAGCTCTGCCGAATATGGAGGGTATCCAGTCGCAAGAAGACCTTTTTTTGTTGTTGCAACGAACATGGGCGGCCATTCCACAGCGTGATTTGGATGAACTCATTTTGAGTATGCCAAACCGATGTTCTTGTGTTGTTAGTGTTCGCGGTAGAAACACGGATTATTAATTGTTTAAGTTACCCAATAAAATTTTAAAGAAAACTGTTATTTCAGTCTTTTTTTCGAACTTTAATGTTAGTGGTTCAAATGTCAAAAATCCCTTTATTAGGAAAATGGCAAATTTCTTTATTAATGCAAAGGTGACTTGGTTTATCGTTACTGTGACAAACGAAAACACTTTATTTGATGAATCCTTAAAGAAAATTTTAATTAATATCAATCAGGAGAAAAGTTATTGCAAAAATATATGTTGATCCCTAGACACTTTTGATGTGTGTATATTAAAAGTTTTTATAATCTATGCTACTGTTTTATTTAAAAAGGTGAACATTCAAATGAGTGTGGTAGTCACAAAACCATCTTTAGATTTTCGAAAAATACAACTCCTAGCCAGGAATCGATTATAAAACAACTATTACCCGCCGTCCAATATTACGGATTACCCACGACACGGCCCACGACACCCGACCATAATAACCCTCCCTATTCCATCTTAGCGTCTTCGGAAAGGTTCTTCTATTGAAATCTTCTTAGGATGATTGTGCGAAAGACCAACGTGAGGTTTGCAACAAGGGGATGTATTTTACATACTGATCTCATTTGTCGCAACACACACATTGGGCAATCGCTCGGCTTCTTCGTCTTTAAAAGATTTGAATTCTTCAATATCACTGTAGCTTCAATAAAACGGTCCTAAATGTGTGCAATACATTTCATAATATAAAATCCTAGCAATCCTAACTAATATTATAAATGCGAAAGTAACTCTGTCTGTCTGTGTTACCTTTTCACGGCTAAACTACTGAACCGATTGACTTGAAATTTGGTACAGGAGTATGTTCCCGTATGGTTTGGTTAACATAAGATACTTTTAATCCTGAAATTCCTACGGGATCAGGAACTATGCGGGTGAAACCGCGGGGCACAGCTTGTTTCTAATAAAAGTACCCTTCAATTTTAGTGTCATAATAAGGGTACTTTCAATTTATGCGGTTCCGATGCGTTAGGCGAATTGCGCACAGACGGTTGCTTGTTTTCATACAAAGCGCACGGTGCAACACAGTGCTTTAGCCGACGCCACACATAAATTGCAAATATATTAGGATTTCTACAACTATACTAATATCATACAGTACATACCTTGACACCACTTATACACCAATAGAGGCGAAGGTTCCGTGTCCGCTGGCTTGCTCCACGGAGGCAGTAGACGTCTCTTGTCAGCTTCATACCACAGGTACTGGTCTAGGTATGCGTCTGTGATCTTCTCGAGTGGTTCAACGTCGTAGACTGGCACTAAATGCGAGTATAGGTCCATGAATTCTATACCAACCTGTGGGGTGGAGAATGATTGTTTTATTGTGAATTATTAGTTAAAAGTACTTTTTATAGTTTATCTCGTATTTTGGGTAATTATTATAATGTTTTTATCATTGTTACATATTATTTTTTCCTGAGTTTGTGTAACAGCGTAGTACAAAACTTGGCCAAAATTCACACATTACAGTCACATTACAAAACTTTTATAGACTATTCTAATAACATTAAAAAATGAAGAAGGACTGCTTTAATAAGTATGTATAACGATGTAATAATATTTAAAGACATAACACTTAAAATAAGCATAATAGTCACATAAGTGACAACATACCTCTCTAAAAGTTCTCTGCGTCAACAAATGACGCTTGATCCTAGACAAGGCTTCGTGAGGATTATCATACGCCTGTTCAATAAGCCCTAGTTCCTCTCTCTGACTCTGGTTCAGTCTGGACTTGACACTGTAAGCTTCCTTCAGTCTTTCAAGCGCTAGAATAAGCAGCTTGGTGTCGTGTTTGTATGAGAGAGGAGGGAATGGAATGGGCGCGAAACGACGCGATTCTAACCAGTGGACGGTAGTCGTGTAGATCGCTACAGCTTCCTCGGGCGAGATGTAGGGACCGTCCTGTTAAGAATTTGATTAATTAGGATATCAATTAAGTACAAAATTATTGGTATGATCATTGTACTATAGAAATAATAAAAAAAATACCTACTATAATATGTACATTGTTGCTATAGTCGTAGTCTAATAAGGCTAAGTTTTTATATGAAGTTTCAGGTGAAACAATAAATATAACAGGTTTTAGTAATAATATGCTCATCATGTAAATAAAATAAAGCTAATAAAAGAAACTTGAGATTTCAATTAGACAATCTATGGATAAGTAAGATTTTATTAATCAATAATGGAGGGTGAAATTATACAATTACTTTTCAATTTATCTTAATTTGCAAACTATACCTTCAAATAATTATGCTGTCTCTCTTGCTCTGCCTTCAAGTACAGCCTAGTGAGGCGACCGAGGTTCTTCTTGCAGACAGTCTTGTCTACAGTGGCTCCGCGACGGATTCTCTCTCTGTTGTAATGAGCTGTGTTGGTCCACCAGTCGGCCTTCATTTTCACGTATCGGAGAATCATGTTCTCTATTGGGGTGGGGAGGCCTGGGACCTAAGGACAGAATAGTACTGAATGGTTAATTGAAGTTTAATAATCGTATTCATAAGAAAATATGCAGAAAGTTTTCTTTCGGCGGAAATTGAAGCTAAGAAGTTGTTATGATAAATATCAATTCCCTAACTTACGGTTTCTCAATCTTATTTGTTCTGTGTATTTATGTTTAATGTATTTTTACGTTCGCTCTAGAGCGTCATACATTTTGGTAAACCGCTGCTTTAACTAATGGAGTTACCATATCTAAGTTATCAAATTTTTGAATAGAATGTTCAATAGGCTCCAGTCTCAAGTAGATAATACTTCAAAAACTCTTTCTTGGGACACAAAATATTTTGAATGTTATAGATTTATAGAACATCAATATTCCTATAATACAAACCTTCCAAGGTATATTAGCCTTCCAGCACCGCCAGGCCTCCGACAGATGTTGCAGTATAGTCCTGGCCTTGTTCTGCTTGATACCTTCGGGCATCATGTCCACAATGTCGTGCATTACGGACGCGCGCAGCTCCAGGTCGAAGTGGGACTCCACGCGCTGTTTGGTCACTGTTTTTGCTACACCTGGTGATGTTGATGGGGTTTATTAAGATTGTTTTCTAAATCTAAAATATATAAGGAATCAGTTTTATAAACCAGACCTCACCAACTTGGGTTGATTTTAAGACTTAGTTCTGTTGTTTTTGGACCATGTTATTAGATAGAAGTTAATCAATCTGGTTTTAAAAACATTCGAGGTTAGAAAATTCGTAATAAATGAAGTCCATTCAAAGATTTTTCTCTCTATTTGAAAAGACCTTGTTATTTCGAGAATAACTGAACTAATTTGAGTCTTACAAGTCTTCATCCTACATTTGCGTTTAAAAAAAAACCATACACTGCAAGGCCCAGCTAACTATACTACCTATTTAATAAACAAATTAATTATTCCTTACCCTTAGAATGTCTTCCTTCGAACTGCCTAGATAGCAGGTTTCCTAACCACCTCTCCAACAGAGGCGTGATGCCGCGCATGAAGAACAACCACACTCGCCAGCCTGGGGCCCAGAAACCGCAACCAGGGCCTTTTGATACTGGACCCTTAACATAGATAAAATAGTAAATCAGGTATAAGACAAGAAAGATTAAATTAACAATATTTTATAATGGGTATTCCGTATTTTCTGCAAGGAATCTTTAAATGGAACATAATTGTTGGTGGTTTAAACTTAAAAATCATTGATAAAAGAGATTGTATCTTTTGTGGGTGTTTTAGCAAAACTGTCAGCATAATTGCTATGCTTCTATTTGATAAAATTGTATTATATGTACTGATTACGAAATTGTAAAACAACTAGAGGTGTATTAGTTCTTTTCTTATTGTGGCATTTAGTTCTTATTGGAGAGCGTGTTCTAAACTGACCATTACTCATATGATTGTATATAACTCAAGTAGTAAAGAGTTAAGGGGCCCCGAGACTATTAAATGATTTGAGTCAAACACGTTAATTTTGGTTTGAGTCAAACCATTTTGATCGTTTACACAACTAGTTTGACCGGTTTGTAGATCAAAAAGGTTTGACTCAAACCAAAATTGATGGGTTTGACTGAAACCGTTTGACCGTCTCGGGGCCCCTTTATCTATCTGTAATTAAAATACGTAATTCTCAATAATACTCACAGTATTAAACCGATAATAAATCAAGTGTTTCAAGTCCTTGCACATGCGTATCTGCCTCATCAGTTTATACTTGTATCGGTACATGCCGGTCAGTTGTCCGACGTGGGCGAATATGTACTGCAGTCCGTCGGCGAGTTGGAAGGAATCGACGTTGTTCAAACGGTACTGAACGTGGGAGTCGACTATGAGCTTGGTGAGACGAAGTATTTCACGGCATAAGTGGAATGCTAGAAGGAAATAGTTTTATTATGTTTTTTTTATCATCATACAAAGTTGATTAGTATATTAAATTAAGTTTCTCTACAAGAACACAAAATCGGCGCTATGAAGTTCATAGCAGCAATGTAAAAAAGATATGTTAGTTACTTATGATGGAAAATTAAATTATTATTTGAATTTCTCTTGGCAGACATTGTCAGAGTTGAGGCAAATGGCCTACAGAAACCATTGAATAATATGTTGACTCAATCGACATTGGGTGATAACTGTACATAATAATATAATTGGTTGAGCAAATAAAATTACCATTTCCGAATCGAGACTTCTTTCTTTCCTTAGTGGTCAATGTCTTCACTGGTTTCAAGTTGAAATTGTAATCTAAATGGAGGTAGTTGAGATTCTTCCGGTGGATCAGTAGGTTCAGCATGTTGTAACCTTGACGGCAGACTTGCAGGCCGGCTTCTACCCAATCCAGGGTGGTTGTTTGGAAGAACTTGGTGGATTTAAATGAGCGGAACAGATACCTGGAGGAAGTTAAGTTTAGTATTATCCAATATGAGCATTTTACTTTTCTATTCAATATTATTGGAAAAGCAACAGCTAATATACAAAATTATTATTTTCAAGTGCTGCTTGATTCTTTCCAAACATGGCTTGGGTTTACTAGCTAAGTGATTTCGCCTATTTCTCCCCAATGCACTCATAACATCAGTGAGAGACAATAATATGTAAATTTATGATGAATTGATAAGTAGAAACAAACCTCTTTTTCTGTGGCTTCGGCGGTCTATGCTTCAATGCATTGAGGACATAGTACTTCAGAAGCTTCTGATATGAGACCCTCACTTTGACAGGCTGCCCGGGAGGACAATGTTCTTTGTACCAAGTCTTTACGAGAGGCACGTCAATAGCACGACGGCAACGACCTGAACAAAAATACTCATCATCATCTGCACATATATTATGTCATCACCTAGGGGCTCGACTACCCTTAGTTCAGGCCTTAGTCAACCACGCTACGTACGACATAACACATAGAACACCTTTTTGTTAAATGCCCAAGTCAGCTAGTAATAAATTATAATAGTCCTACTATCCTACTAATATTATAAAGGCGAAAGTTTGTATGTATGGATGTTTGTTACTCTTTCACGCAAAAACTACTGAATGGATTTTAATGAAACTTTACAATAATCTTGCTTATACATCAGAATAACACATAGGATACTTTTTATTCCAAAATTCCCACGGGAACGGGAACTACGCGGGTGAAGCCGCGGGGCACAGCTAGTATATTATAATAGTGAAACTATTACTCAATTTTTTTTTAGTTCTTTGGCTGTTGCTGTCTTGCAATTCTGCCAATGTCAAAGTAGATGTAAGACAATAAAAAATAATTACCAGATCTCATATTAAAAGGTCTCGGTGCCCACAGCAAAGCAATTCCATTCGCTGTATTATCAGTATACAACGCCGTCTCTTGTAAGAACGGCGATATTTCTTCCGGTAGAAGATATTCTTCATCATCAGGTATTGGATCGAGGGACTTTACGGAGTGGCGGTGAGATATTGGGTTGATCAGGGGATCGAAGTAGAATGCTGGTAAATCAGGGTCCTCTGTCTTGATGTAGACTACATTTGGAGTGTGATACCTAATAATATAAAAAGGTTTTTGTACAAATAAAATTTTGTTTTACACACTAAGGTCTGGTTTGCTAGTCCTATAGCGGCCCGTCATATAGCGGTCGTAATACAGCGGTTAATAACATCACTAATAGAGACGTGATAATATGGCCATAGAACTATGGCCACATGTCAGCACTGTAAAGACAGCCGTCTTTTGGCGTTCGTAATATTACGGCCGCTATATGATGACCAGTAAATATACAGAAACTTTTAATATTAACTGATATTTTTACTTACCAAGACAACTGCACAAAGTGTGGCAAGTTATTGTACAGGTAAGGGAAAGCAATCCTGTACTCCGTCCTGATTGGCTGTCTTATTATAATCTTGTTGATATCATTAAATTCATTCCAATCTTCATCACCGGCTGAGTTATCTTTCACCAACGGCTCGAATTTCGGCCCTCCAGGAATAGCCATGTTCAAAGCTTTAGCGGTGAAGAAACTCTTCGAATCAAATAAGTAGAAGTAGTTATCGTCAACCAAGTCTGTTAATAACTGGTTAGCGAGACGGTACAGAGTGGCCATTTGTGGTAGAGACAAGTTCCACTTTCTGTATGTGGAACCATTCACATGTCTGGTACCGAGTAACGGTTTATGATCGTAAAACCAGGATGCAACAGCTCCATCTTCATCAGGATCCAGCTCAATTTGGATCGGCTCTAGGGGTTCAACATCTAAGATATTATCCGCATAATCGAGTGGAGGTTCTTCATCATCAAACGGAGGGAACCTCATTCTCTTAAAATGTCTTCTGTCTCGCTTTTCTCTACGCATCATAATCCACATTGTGCCCCATTGCGCGATGTAGACAGGTTCAATAACCCATGGGATTTCATTGACGAAGGTTATAGCTCCTGTGATGTGATAGAGTACTCGAACATCCCTAATCTGTTCCCAAGGCATGGGCATGTTTTCTAGAAGTTTCATGACTGCGTGAGGCATGTATTTCAAAGCTCCAAGGTAGACACGTTTGTCGTGACGGTATTTACGACTAGTCATGTCTCCATGGTCACGGATGATCTTTCTTATGTGCTCCGGAGGCATGTCCTCCTTTTGAGCATCTACAAAACCGAATTTGCGTTTCTCCGCAAACCGTTTTGATTGCAGTTGAAGCCATTTTTGAGCTGTGGTGGAAAAAAGAAACACATCAAGGTAAAAAGAAGCTAGACACAAATTCTTTTATAATTTTAGAGTAGAAATCCAATAAAATGTTCAGTGTAGTTAATAGATATTAAAATGTATGCAAAAAACAGCTTTTTCCACTAATACTGAAATGGAAAACTATATCATTTTGCTTTATATTGTTAATGTCCCAATTGCCTTAGATCGATCTTATTATTCTCTCAAATAATAAGGACAAGCTGCATTGGTATTTCACAAAACTAGCATCAACAAAATACAAGTTGATTATAGAACCTCCTCCTGTTTGGATGTTGGTTTATAAACATAGGTTGATATAAAATTACAGGGTCCCAGAGTATTGTGACATATTTCATCTAATGTGCTGTATACAAGATGATTTATTTATAAATATACATGATAGAAATTTTAAAATATGTATAACGAATATCGAAAAATGAAGATAGGAGTCTCAGGGTAGATTTTGAAAATATATATCGACAGGAAACTTTTTGTACTTTCATCATGAGAAAGGCCTCAAATATTATAACCTAAAACAAAGAACTAATAACACCATCTGAAGCTAACATACCTTTTTCTTTGATCTTCTCTTCGGGTATATGGTGTGGTTTGGGGGGCTGCGCGGGCGGCACCGGTGGCGCAGCAGCGGCCGCGGCAGCATGGGCTTGTAAAGCCGCTTGCTGCGCCGCAGCCAATTGCTGCTGCGCCATCATGGTGGCCCAGGGGTTTGGCCCCAACAGATACGGCGGCAGCGACATCGCTGACCGCCTTCTACAACAAAATCACCATACGTACCCATAAATAAACCAAAAATGCACAAATAAAATCTAAACGATATTAGCCAGCGTGGTAAACAACCGGTGTCTCTTCAGTTACATAGCACAGATAAATTGGTAAAACTACTTACTTTCGACACTATTTACACTGTTAGAACACTTAACAAACGATCACATGAATATAACAAATACATTTGTGAAAAATTCAGTTATATGCGAAAAATTTGATGCCACAGCTTGGCATCCATTTTCTTTTTGCCAGTATTTTTAAAACCATAGACAAGTTATAGCTTTTTTACAAAAGCAAACAAAATAATATGCATACCATAGATTATTAATTCGATTATTTTATAAAAATCGACTAAATTGCTTATCCCATAAAAGTAGAATATTTGAAGGAAATTATTTAAAGAAAATCTCCCGTCTTGACCTGAACTAACTTTGTTATTTATAGAAATAATTCAAGCACTTAATGAACGTATAATTTATTTAAAGTTCAGTCTAATAATGAATAAGTACATGAATTTAATCCCGAAAGCCAACAGGCGGAGTTAATATAATATTCTCAATAGTCTCCGAATGCTCATTTATTTCAGCGTTAATTTCATCAACAATATCAGATACAAACTCTTCATCTAAGGACATAACTTCTGTACTATTATCATCTTCTAAAGAACATTCTTCTATGACTTGTGTTAAAGCATCTGCTAAATCAGAACTAGAATCATCAGATTCATTGCTTTTATGTCCAATAATTGTATTTTCGTCGTTCTCATCATTTGGACTACCATTAACTTCATGTCTATTACTTGGAGAATCTACGAAATAAGAACCATTTTTTTTGTTATTCTCTTTTTCTAACGTAAAATTCATATCAGACTCATTGTTATTTTGGAAATCTTCAGATTCTGGCTGTACAACTTCCTCATTAGAATCAGTACAATTACTATTATCAAAGTCAACTCGACTATGAAGGAGCTGGACCGATGATTTAACTGAAGAAGTATTGTTATTGTTTAACTTAATTTTGTTTACTTTTTCTGATGATGTTTCTCTCATAGATTTCAAATTGGAAGATTCTCCAGTCCCATCATCTCTTGTAACATTAGAATCTCTAAGAGGCACAAATTTTCTTGAATTTATTATACTACGAGCACTACTATCAGTTTCATCGACGCTGGTCGAATTTTGCATTCTAAGCCATTCGATTAAAGTAGGATTATCATTTTTGAACTTTCTTATCAGTTGTCCTATCATTTCTGTACAGTCGTGTTCTTTTCTTTTTACCATCTTTATGTCAGCACTTAATTTGTATAGTACGGATTCAAAATTTTCTTCTGGGTTTTTATATATTTGAGGCTAAAATAGAAAATAAACATTACCAAATTATTAGTAAGTAGCTAATTTTATTAATTGTTTCAAAGTTAAAAATAAATTAAACGCCTTACTGTTTCTTTGCTAATAGTTAACTCAGCTAGTTCAATTGCTAGCTTTATAGTGTCTTCAGGTAGATTCGTTTTAGCTGCCAAAGCGAGTCCATAATTTTGAACTTTGGTGAAACCAAGTTCAATTTTATGCGTATAAATAAGACCTTTTATGGAGTTTTCTTCAGCTTCCGTTTCTTCTTCTGTTACTACTGCGTGACGACTGAAAATAATCAAATAAGTGTTATCCTTCATTCATCTTATGATAAGAAAAAGAAAAAGTTTGTTAAGAGAAAATTACTTGACGACATTATGATATAAGTCTTGTAGTCTCGTCAAGAACATGAAATGTGTTGTAAGAAACGTGAATGCATTGCTTTGTATTAGTTCCTCACAAATAGCCCATGCCAAGCTTGTACCTTCCGTAACATTAGTTGATCTGTAAATTTTATTAATATTCTTTAGATAATGTTTAAGTATAATATTAATAGGAACTAAGTGATTCAGAGTCTGTTGATTTACCTGCATAACTCATCTATTATAACTAGGCTGCTTTTTGTTAGGCCTTTTAATATATGCTGCATTTCTTTCATCTAATGGAATCAAACATAATTTAACAAGTTTGATGGTAAAGTCATTAATAGAGTATTAAACTTAGGTCAAAACAGTGTATATTACCTCAAACACAAAAGTAGAAGCGTTCAATTCGACGCTATCATTGAAACCGATCCTAGAGAAAATTCGATCGCAAATACGCATTACTGCGTTTGTTGCTGGTAGAAAACAACCCAACTAAAAGAAAATATGAATATTAATAAAGCTTATGAAACAAAAAGAATATAACTTACTGAGACCTATAGGCCAAAAAACTCATTATATTTTTTAATATTTGCACTTTTACCTGAGCCATAATCTGCAATAGAGCAACTTGTTTTATGTAAATGCTTTTGCCCCCCATATTTGGTCCAGTGATTAATGTAAAATTATATTCTGGACTCGCAAACTGAAAATCCAAAAAGCATGCTTAGAACTTTGAGAATTCCGAACTCTCTAAGGAATTAATAGATTAATTTGTATGGTTCTCAATCAACATTTTAATTTAATAGGTAAATTCCAAGTCTTGCTATATTATTGTTATAATAATATTTGTTTATAAAAATAATCATCATCAGGGTCATTTTATCTTATCAAACCTTATGGCATGATTTTATATCAGGTCATCGTTTAATTGAAACTCTGTACTCAGTAAAAAAATATTAAAAATCTTACTATATCATTAGCTACTGGCATTACTTGACTGTTGTAATCCAATAGAGGGTGGATACCATTCCTTATGTCCATGTAATCGTTAAACTCGGGTCTAATGTATGAACCTATAGAACTGGCCTATAAGAACATAAAAAGCATGAGAACAAATAAGAATTAGGTCAAATTTAAAGTAATAATAATGAAATAGATGGAAGCGAACTTGAGCCAAAGCCAGTAAAATATCCAATTCAGCAACATTTTCGCACAGCTTGTAAAGGCTGAACATGAAAGGTCGCAGCTCTTTCAATAAGCTTGAAATGACGCTGCAAAACAAAATATTGTTATTGATAATGATTAAGCAGAAGGTGAACGGAACGAACATTGATCTAGAAAAGATAAGATAATGTTAATAGTTGTTATTGAAAATAACAAACATGTTGCTCATTTTCTGTATTTCGTTGAGAGATTCTTTCGCTTGATGATCTAAAACTACTAGTTCTTCTGTAGTCATTGTTACACTTGCGCCATTGTTTTGGACCTGAAAAGATCAAAGGACTCGATAATAATCTGACAACTAATAGGTATTTACTTTGAAGTGATGTATAAATAATAACCTGAATAAATAAAGGAGGAAGATCTTCAGCTTTAAAATGACGTCTATTCTTTGGTAGCGGTAGAACAATATGAAATCCTTTCATCACATTTTGGTTCAACCTTAGAGGCAAATCATAAGTTTCGCTCAACTGTTCTACTATCTTTTGAATGTCCTCTATAAGTTCTGAATACGTCCTTCTAGCGACATCTAAGAGACCATTAATATTTGGTCTAACAGCGAAACATCTTTGCAGACTTCCCATTGCACCTTTTTCCATATGAGCATCATCTTGTAAAATCTTTTTAATGTGTTCCGCGATTTCATTATAATGAGGGTTCTCTAAATCCTGTAAAGTGCTTATAGGTTTAAGTGTTTTTTATCATTGGCTACTACATCGTCTTTTCATCTTACCATTTTTATTTTCCGCAGTCTACCACTTTCAGCAGATTTTAAAGCGTCCACAATGTTCGGTACTATCTCCATTGTCGTTTTTAGTAATAACGTTTGGTTTAATTGGGCTTCTCCCACTTTAGCGGCATTAGGACTTGTAGATTCCACGCAAAGGAGTAATATTTTATCAATTTCCGCCAACTTCTTTATCACATCCTGTTTAAAAAAGAAATAAACGATAGAAGTGTTTACTCTCTGTCCTTCTTTATCATGCTTTTTATTTATTCATGTGAAGTGCGTACTTGTAAAGCAACCATTAACCCAGATTCATTTTCGATAAGGTCTTGAATGGCGTCAAGTCTAGCCTCGATGTATTCCTTGTTGCAAGATGGTTGTAGTATTGATGCTCTCAAGGCCCTTATGCCACCCATTGTGTACATTGGTCCTAGGACTCCAAGGAGACAACATGATGGTCCAGCTGAGGGTACTAATGGAGCAACTAATTCTAACTGCATTGCTGTACCTACATCTAAAATGAAACAATGTTGCTCAGATATATTGAAGACATCATAATAAGTATTCACATACTGGCCGTATGCTTACCTATAATCATGGTATTTTCAGAAGAATGATATTCAATTTTCAGAGATTCTCTTGCAAAAACAATACATTGAATATATTCTACGTATTTTAAAACAGCAGCTGCGGCAGTAAGTGCATAAAATCTGATAAGTAATACGGAAATTATTACAATTATCAGATAATACGAGTATATATTATAAAAAATCCAATTGGCTTTTAATTACTTTTGTAAAACTTGAAGATAAACGGCATTATATTGAGGAGCACACAAAGTTTGTATATTCAGACGACCTGTAGCATCATTGAAGTGCCTCCTTTGTACGCTAGTTAGAGTAATTCGAGGATATTGATCTTTTATCAACTGATACAACTGATTAGGTTTCACACCTTCGCAAAAAGTATGTGGAACGATAATCTGCGAAGATAAGACCAAGGTAATTTGAAAATCATATGTTATCTATAAGTACCTATCATAAATAAGTATCATCTAGTATATTATTAGTACTTATACATAAGTATGTTCCGGTTTACCTCAACAGGGTTAAAGTAATTAATTTTAGTTAGAGTGTGTGTGTAAAGAAGAGTGTCGCTGAATTGACAGAGCACTAAATGTGGGTACTTGAGATCTATTGCTGCTATTCCTATTTCTCCTCTAGCCATGCCTCTGCCTTCAGATATTGCTGTGAAAGTAGATAATATATACTTAGTGGCCTATTTTCTTAGTTACAAATCACCTTTTCGAAATATTAGTATGTAAGTACCTAAAATAACACTAGCTTCGTTGATTATCGTACTTGTGGACCTAGTAGCAGACCTTGTACCGCTGTGACCACCTAAAATTAAAGTTTATCGATTTTATTGTCAATATTGTTAGTTTTAGACCTGACTCATTCGTTGGGAACTCCCAATTAATGAGGCAATCAAGTGTAAATAGTTTACTGTGATAAAAACGGGACTTAACATTCATAATCGGTAACTGCGATGCGGTAATTGTTATTTCATATTCGTAAACATGTTTTTAACTTTTATATAAGTACCTAAGTAATAATAAGTTAAGGTATCAATTAAAAACATAGTTTTAGCTATACCTCTACTGCTACTACTAATATATCTCAATGCAGTTGGTCTATTCCTCGGTGTGCATGCATCAAACGATGTTTCTATAGCTGCTGAGTCACTCGCCAGAATCCGTGGTCTTATTTTGTTGCTTGATGAAGACTCGAATTTGGATGATGTGGAGCTTGCTATTATTCTTTGGAAAGTTAATTTAGGTATAATCAGATAGGTACTTACTTTCTTTAATTTAAAAACCCTAAGTACGTATTTTTTTCATAATTTAATAAACTTAGGGCCTATTTCACTATCTTCAAGTAAAGTTCCGAGTACTTACTCGCTTGTTTTGTCTTTGTCACTTGATATAAAGTAAGAAAGATACAAAATTAACTTTACTTGGTGAGTAACAGTACCTGAAGGTCGTGAAATATGCCAGTCTTATAAACTGTGCTGTGCTTACTTTCGTTTTAAACTACGAGGGGGCCCGGTTGGAGGTCCCATAAACCGCTTGTCTGAAGTTGGTTGATCATTATTAAATTGATATCGAGGAGTCTTGTTTGCGATCCTAGAGACGTTAGTTGTGAAGGACAGAACGGGCAATGAAGCTCCTCTGATACCTGTATTGTAAACATTAATCCTATGATAAAAAGTAAGTAGGTACTTAGGTATTTCAAAGAAAGAAATAAAAATTAACCCTAACTAAGATGTACTTAATTAATAAATACTTATTATAAGTTATTCAGATATTAATTAACCGTAATTTCACACTTTTTTAAACACTTTCCATAATACTAACTATTGATACTTACCATTCATTCCATCTTTTTTTAGAAGATCGCTTCTAAATTTCGATGTCTTTTTTGTAATGCATTTTTCTCTTTTAACTACGTTCATGCTAATGAATTCAAATTAATATATTTCAATTTAATTTAAATACACTCTTATTTGATTTGTATTTTTGTTAATACAATTTACTTAAGAATAATTCCAATGCTGTAAAAATATAACTTTAATGTTTACTTCTCCAATCCCAACTTCCGACTTCCCGCCATTTTTTTTTAAAATAATTTATTTGTCCTTGTCTGTAGTGTAGTGACTAATTAAAATCGACTAAAATCCGTAGTACATAAAAATTACCTGAAATGAAAAAAAAAGTAAAATAACGTCAAATGAAATTCGAAATATAAAGTCAAAATATATCAAATTTTATCTGTGGTAGTTTTCAAAAGATTTTTGGTACGTAAATTCGAAATTACTCAATAATTTATTAAATTCAAAGAAATTTAGAACAAAAATACTGTATCATGTGACTGTATGCAGCTCATCATTGCTTTTACTTTCTAATAGCACTAGAAAGTATATAATTGTGAGTATTAATATATTAATACTTATCAACATAGAGATAACCTTGAACTAACATCTGTATTTTTATCAAAACATTATCAATTTGTGTAAGAATTATTGAAATAGTAATCTGATTATTGAAAAATTACTGTATGTTTCTATAGCAAAGTACTGTGTACTATTATTATCTCTCTTAGCAACATTAAATTGTATTCTGCTGCTTGTTATTGGAAAAGAACTAACTTTTTATAGTTTAAACTGGGTATGTACTTATTTTTAGTATTAGTCCTTCCTCAGACGACCTTCTCGAAGGTCATTAATAAGGTTTTAGTTGTTTGTGCTTCGTTTGCACGGTACTTGAATGTAACCATTTAATAATGGTTAATATGATCATTAAACTTTGATTACGAGGTTCTTGTATAAATTACAGATTGAATAATACTTAACTTACCCATTTAATGTATTCATTTGAATCAATTACTGTTTGTCTTGCTAAAACTTAAAACGATTTTATGTTGTGTTCACCCCCATACAGAGGTGATAAAAATGCTTAAAAACTTATAGCTAGACAAGAATGTAAAGGTTTCATTATATTATTTAACATAACATAACATAATCATTCACTACATCATCTCATTATAGAAACTGACCCCTAACTAAGCTCCAAGCTTGTATCCAGGGTATCAGAAACTACGCACACACTCATTCACACACACACCCAGACCGAGACAAACATTTAATTCTCAGATTTACATATTGCCACCATTTTCAACAAACACTACATTAAAATGACAATTAAAACAGAAATTAAACATGAATAAATAAAAAAGTGATTCTAATAATACATTATCTAGGAGCTTGTTAATAAATAAACACAATCATATCATGTGTTAAAACTGTGGCACTCATTGACATTGCTACCGATGATAACCCCGAGATTCGTCACAAAATTAAGGTGAACCCAGTTGTTATTAGAAATGCCCAAACATATTTCCTCATATTATTTTGTGGGTTTTATTTGGCTTGTGGACTGGAAAATTTATCTACTTATACTAATAATATTATAAAGAGGAAAGATTTGTTTGTAATGAATAGGCTCCGAAACTACTGAACCGATTTAAAAAAATCTTTCACTAATGGGAAGCTAATTTATCAGTGTGCGCGGGTGGAACCGCGGGGCGCTACTATGTTTCATAAACTTAATACCCATTGTAAAGAGGGGATATTGTTATCTATTACTTATCTGATTTTAAAAAATATTTCTACTTTAGATACCCTGTTTATTGAGAAAGGTTATCATAAAATATGTGGGTATAGGTAATAAAAAGTACATAGTGATCTATGTAAAACCTCTTAAAACAGAACAATATAAATAATTCATGTACTAATTCATAATTATATTATATTCGTAATAATTCATCTACAAGTATAATATAATTTAAATATTTAAATTGCTTATTGGTATTTGTTCATATAACCTTCACTGCAAATGTTCTGGATTATTCCTTAACAAAGTTAAAACAATTGCATATTTAAATATTATATACATATGTTTCATGTTCACTTGTCCAAAAGATGATTTCTTAAGTCTTTAAATGTGATACAGGTCACCGGCAACCTATATTACACAATAAGAAATTTAATCATCAGTGAATATGTTAATTAACAATTTTTAATTTAATTTTCAACTCTATTTACTTTCAAATAATGTTCATAATAATTTAACATTATAAAATTATAGATTAGATAAATAAAATTGCAAATATATTTTATGTAGACTTTAAAAATAAATAAAAACGATTTACATAAGTTAATCCTATCTACTTACATATTTTTATTATTATTTTTTTATTTTTTTTATTTATTTAGGACGACTTATTTATTTTAATTTAAATTATAAAATGTTTTTTAAATTCATAAGTAATTAAGACCCGAAACTCGATAATTGACGGTTTTTGTACTTTTTGATCTAGTCATATTATATGAAAAGCGTATTTTATAAACATGCTTTTAGGTAATAATTAAAGGAAATATTGTCATCTAAAAAATACTCTGAGAAAAACAATATTATACAGAAAACTTATAAAATATATCAAGAAAACTGAACATATGTTTTCTGAATTTCACTTTTAGCATTAACTTCCATGCCTTCGGATTCTAGTAATTCGACCAATTTAGCACTAAAAATTAAACAAACTTAAAGTCCAGATCCTTATTAAGGAAATACTCTTAGGAAAATTTAATTGTTATTATAATTATTATTGAAATCGACAAAAATATAAAGTTAGAATTTGTAAAAATCACACTCAAGAAAATCGTAATTTACGTTGATAAATGATGCTCAAAACGTTATTAAAATTACCTCAAATAATAAAAGAATATTTTCTACAACAATTATACTAAAAAAAAATCTCTAAAACAAATTGTCTTTTTTTCTACAAATATTTTAAAATCATCATAAAACTACTATAAAATCGGACGCACGAAACAATTCAAATCAGTCTGCCGCGAGGCTTTTTAGAGAGAGGACGTATCGCTCCTACCGAGCGTTTGACCTTTGCGGCGCGTACGAATTTTATGCGATAACTCATCAACATGTTTTGATACTCGATAATAATTTTTGTTTTATAATTTGAATTATTTATTAAAAAAAAATATTAACATTTATGATAACAAATAATGTTTTAGAAATAATGAGCAATAAAACAACATTATTTTAAACCGACTTCCAAAAAGGAGGAGGTTCTCAATTCGGCCGGTATGTTTTTTTTTATGAATATGTTCAACGATATCTCCGTCAATTCTGTACCGATTACTAAAATTCTTTTTTTATTCAAAAGAATGGACTTGCCGTTTGGTCCCATGTCAAGGAAACCAGGATCTAATGATGGCATTCTAGAGAAATTGAGAGGAACTTTAGAAAATCGTAGGGTGATTAGTGCATTTGTTAAGTTTTTCGTTAATTATCTTAAAGCATTATAATTAAATGAAGGTTTGGAGTCGATCTGATGATGGACCTGGAAGATAGTCGAGGGAACTCTTCAACGACTAACAGCAGTTACCTCGTGTTTGGGCTTGATTAATTTGTATCGATGAGACCTTTACAACCAGATAGGTTGTGACACTCAAAAGTAATAAAAAAAAAGACTTTAAAAGCTGAAAAGTATAAAATAACAAATATTTAATTTAATACACCTTTTATGCGATGCTAATTTATACTAAACTTTTGTGTGTATGTTACCTATTGATAAGTGTGAAGTCGGTGCCAAGCCTCAAAGAAATAAAACTATTAGAAAAATAAACTACAAAATTATAATTCGAGATGACCGTTAACGAACGTTTGCCCGCTTGGATTGGTCGCATTTTTATTTTATTTATGTGCTACATCGCATAAGAGGTATTACATTACATATTTGTTATTTTATACTTTTTAGTTTTTGAAGTCGGTTTTTTTTAACAAAAAAGGAAACGAAATAATTTAGAAAGTCCTGCTTTTAGCGCTAAAAGGTTGTCCCGATAATATATGTTGTACATATACAGACGAGGCATTTTTCAAGTAGGCGTGGATGACGATATTCAAAACTATAAGGAAAGGAATATCGAAAATTGCTAGCGATTTTAATAAAAACTAAAACTGCAATTAGTATATGAAAAATCAATACCCCATTATGGCAAAAAATATATTATTCACAAGTAAGTTATAGATTTTTTTTTACTCGTATGTTGCTTTGTTTTTAAAAAGTTTCGTAACTTACCAAAAAAAAATCATGTCTTATTTTAAAAACAAAAAACTAAGTATTTGTTTTATTCATTATTCCTTGTTGTGAATAATGGAATATCGAATCGAAAGGTATTACGTAAATTATATCTAATCATATACTACCTTCTACGAATCGTAAAAAAAAATATACTCGTATTTATACTTTTGTCAATAACTTTAACACAATTTATAATTTCCAATGGATCAAAACCGTTCGGCCGGAGTATTCAGAGCGAGCGCACCGTCACCACATAGACAGTGTGCATGCGGACACGCGTGCGCGTCTGTGTGAGTGAAATTTGAGTTGTCGCGCGGTAGATCACGGCTCTTAAGTAGGATTTTCATCTGACTGTTACTCATAGAAATGGAATAGTCCCTTAATTAATTACTATTAACTATCTCTATAGATAATAAATGACACGTGTCTTTTACTAATGTGTTATGTCATTGTATGTTAAAATATAAGTAATTTAGATTCTCTTTACTTCTCCTACAGATACATCTATTTCGTCAGTATTTGAGAAATTTTATAAACTTATTATCGTAATTTTCAAAGTTGTAGTATTTGTCACAATTGTTTCGTTTAGTTTGGGTGCTATTCCATGGTTAGCTAAGTGACGTCATTCTAAATCTAATATGGTGGACTCCTAAAGATGGCGGGTCAGTTATTTTTTGTGTAATCATTATATGGATTATGAATTAAAGTATGCAATTAATAAATACTTCGACCTAAAAATCAAGAATAATGTTTGTTAATTATAAATAATAATATCATTTAAAAAACAAATCGATACAATGTGCGTGATTTACGTTATCTATGTCATAAGACGCACAAACATTTCCCCTTTTCGTTATCAATAATTTATTTATATTTTCCCAAAATATTTTTATTCCTTTATCATAGCCGCGCAACATTTATCTGTTTTGCACTCGCAATTCGCAAAACAAGTGGTTACACAAAATATTCCATAGCTTTGTATCGGGAGCGAGCGAGACGGGCGTAGTTTCGGCGCCCCTACTTAGAATGTTGTTTCTGTCTAGCAGGCCGTCTTTTCAATGGAGACGGTGGGGCAACGTCATTCATAGTACGTAGCTCTCAGATAGTTGTTCAGTAGCTCGCATCACCGCTTATCATCGGGATGCTTGTGGATATAAGGCCGATAAAGCGGCCGCGGGTTTACTGTACTTTGTGATATCACATTCGAAGTAGGCGTGTACGCATCGTATCCCAACAACTGGGTCTTTATTGTAACCTTACCACAGATAAGTTTATAACGCAATCGGTATAACAACAGCTCTTCAAGTTATTCTATATCTGTTTTCTCGAAGAAGATTCATCGGAAATGGCTCTTTACAGGTACTTTTATTTATTGATTATATTATTTTTTGTTTATTTGTTAATGTTATTTGCATATCCTTGAAAGCATGCCTTGTATTTTATTATGAAGACAAAGAAGAAGGTTGTTGCAGCCTCTTATTGCAATTTACATAAGTGTCTTGTTTATTTACTTTATTTATCTATAAGTGTTTTATTTAATTAGTAACTTATCAAAACCACCTAATTATATTCCTAAAAAATGAAACAAAAATATTATTGAAAAAAAAATTTTTTGGTTGAGCAAAAATTAATGTTTTTTTGATCATTTTAAGTAGGACAAAATTTTAATTTATTGTTAGCAACCAGATTGAATTGTTATGGCGTTTCACACATTTAGGAATTTTGAAAAGACGTATACAATCAAAATGTTTGGCGCATCTGGAATTTAAATATAAATGATCAATTTTTTCCTCATGGTCTTAATATTAAGAAGCCTGACATTCCATAGGGTATTTTTTTATTTTATTACAATTAATATTGATATAATCCCTTATTATTTCTCAAGATAGTGTTACCAGTTCAAAGTCTTTGTTTCTAATGGCCTTTTAAGTAGACAAGTGGGTTGTATCGAATACCAATCTAATGTCACATTATCTCCATTCACTATTATTAGTACTACTTAGAGTATTTACATTACGTATATTTATTTAGGCTTTGATAGTAATATTTGTTCTCAAATTACTAAATTAAATATCAGATAAATGAGATAGTTTGCCATTGCTACTTCACAAAATTTGGTCATCATTACAGACACTTCGTAGATTAGAAACAGAATTCTTTTTTCAAAATCAACTAGTTTGATAAGATGATAAATAACTTAACATAATCATTCATCATCTCATTATAGTAACTGACCCCTAACTAAGTAAAAAAAAGAAAAGTAGAGAAAGTAAATCATTATACCTAAGCTTCATCATTAATAGCGGCGCTCTGGTCGGTGTAACAGGTGCAACTCCTTTCATCTACTTCTGTCCGAAGCAGCCTCTTTCACTGGTTTTAAACCATTTTAAACCAACAGTTTTTGATAATATCAAAAACTCGAAATGCCCATTGCATTAGATAGAACGTTTACTGAGAGTATAGGTGTCATTCTAGGTAGTACCGCGGGACACAGACGTCTGTCCCTCTGTAATATTCTGTAATATTGTCATAGCTCTGTTGTAAATTCTATTAATCCTACTAATACCTATTATAAATGCGAAAGTTTGTATGTTTGTGAGTTTGGATGTTTGTTACTCTTTCACGTAAAAACTACTGTATCGATTTAGATTAAATTTGGTACAGATGTTCATTAAAGCTAGGAATAATATATAGGATACATTTTATCCCTAAATTCCTTGGATTGGAATTCACGCGGGTAAAACCCCGGAGCGCAGTTAGTAGCTCTAAATTCTTCCCACTTCCCATTTATGGATGGTTTCCTTTTTAAGGTATTACAATGTTAGGAATGTCTTCTTAGTTCTTAGTAAACTTTATAATGAAACGCAATAAACCGTTTTGCAAAACATTTTACGTTCCTATCTGTTTGTGTAGGCTCTGTAATCTATATTATCAAACCAGTTTTATAATAATAACATTGAGAAATAAATAAATGCATACGATTATACTCGTAAATATATGTATGTCATTTAAATATTATGTTTCCTTATTGATTTTTTAAACTTTGATCGGGAGTTGTGCTAGTTTTGCAACTAGGTAACTGTTGTTTTTAAGTATTTTAAGTTTATGATAAAATTATTCTGTTTTCTTCTACGTGGATAGATATTTTATTTGAATAGAATTCACTTCCTGTACTTATGTACCCCAGGTTTTTATGCGCGTAATTTCTGATTTTTCTATCTCCTTTGATTGTTTGTGCTATTCCCTGAAGCGTATCTGTAGCCTACGCCTGTCAATTTAACTTAAATCAGTCCAGTAGTAGATTTGACTAAAAAAGTAACAAACATCCATTCATACAACATCTTTTGTATCCATCCAAATATTCTCCGCTGCTACAATAAATTGAAAATATTTTGTCCATAACATAACGTTATTGGAAACGTGCCAAACTTAGTTTAACTTTACTTCTTGCTACTACTTCTGAAATATTTTGCCCAAAACATAGCAATATTGGAAACGAGTCCCAAATTCACTACTTATACCTTTTCTTCTCAAAAATAACCAACCACAAAAAAAAAACAAAATCGGGTTTCGCCCCAAACTCGTTTTGGGACGGGCTTTGCGTTGAAACTGCAAAGTTAAATCGGTCCTTCATATCGAATGTTTTATATCTCAACTCGAATCAGTTTGTATCGATACTATACGCCGAAAAGTCGTAGTGTGCGTGATTAAGATTTGTGTTATAAATACAGAATCATACGCATAAAACGTGGTGATAATACATACTTAGATTACGTTATTCGGTGTTATGAAAGTTATTATATAAGAACAGTGATAATATAAACAAAATAATTTTAACGTTTTGTATCATCGTAATTTAGTAGAATTATAAGCCGTTTCAATGAATTTTAGAACAATTCAATTTGTTTTGTTATGTTTAGTGCCTCAGTATATTAATGCAAGCAGGTATGTTTAGGTCAAGTATATAATCAAAAGTTTATGTAAGTATATAAATAACGAAGTTGTTTACATTGGATGCCACATGATACCCACAATAAATTAAGGTCATACCTATGTATAATGCATATGTGTACATAAGTACCGCAAACCACAATTCATCATTTCCGTTTATAGAATCTGCCTATAAAAAGGACACCATGTTACTGTAATAGAACAGTTTCTGTTTGTAAGTTTGGAGCGTGGTTCATTTCTTTGGAACTGTTAGTTTTTTCGTGTGTGTAAGGTGCGGGTTTTAGTATTCAAATATAGCAAGTAGTTATAGTAAAGGTCGGCATTATTTTACAAACACACAATTTAAATTGTCACCTCATTTGTTGTTGCATATTGCGACGTGTGTGAAACGCTATATGCTACGGTATTATTTGTTACCATTATGTAGATAATATAATTGTTTTTAACCCGCGACGCTAAAAGAGGGGTGTTATAAGTTTGACGTGTCTGTGTGTGTGTGTGTGTATCTGTCTGTGGCATCATAAGTAGCTCCCAAATGGATAAACCGATTTCAATTTTTTTTTTCTTACTAAAGGGGACTTACGTGCGAGTGTTCTTAGACATGTTTGATGTAAATCGGTTATACCCTTTAAAAGTTATGGGGGTTTGAAAGTAATTGTGTTTTTTGTGAGGATTTAATTTTTTTTAATTTTTGCATCTTCTTATTCTTATCATAACTATTTTTGTATTTGTACTTCTAAAATCTCTAAAGGATCAGAAATTCCCAGTACTTACATTTTATAGTGATCAAAACATAAAGAAAATAGTCACAAAATCTGATATAAACCCTTCTTCAACAGTATAAAAAGCAATCTCCAATACGCGACCCTGAAGACGCTCTCCCTGGTGTCGATCAGCGTGATGTCACCCCAGCAGTCGGTCCAAGAGCTGTTCCGTACTGCGGACTGCGTGTGCTTCGATGTCGACTCCACCGTCATACAGGATGAGGGGATTGATGAGCTGGCCAACTTCTGCGGGAAAGGGGATGAGGTTAAGAGGCTGTAAGTAGATTTTATTTACTATTTTTGTTGTTTATGGCTCGGGTAAATTGTTAAATAATATGTTACGGTGCGATAGTATGATGTAGACCCTCGTTGTTGAAACGAGTACTTATTTGAAATGATATAAGTACCTCGACATTAGGGTACTGACAATGGTCACGAGGGGGCAGTCCCCCAAGAAACGTAATGATATTATGTATCTCCGAAATTTTGGTTCCTCGGTTAGTATTGTATTACTCTTCAATGGGATCATTCATACAGTTCGATACAATATCTTTTAGAATGTACCTATGAGGTTCTTTGTATGTGTTTATCAGAAAAAGCAGTTTTTTAATCCGTAACTGTATCTGCAAATATTTGGTCCACTGACGAATTTCCTATAGATCGTTGTTCGTAAATTAGATTGTAAAGTAATATTTCAAAGGATATCAATTAGACGAGACGTAATAAAGACCCAAAGGTTATTCACGTCGTTGTTTTGCATGCGGCGACAACGGACAGTAAACACACTTGACCACTGACGTCATATTATTTTTTCTACGTACATACAATACATAGCAACTGATAAACAACCAATTTTGTTCAATTGAAATAAAGTGCCTGTTTGTTCGACTATGTTTGCTTCCAGAATGTCTTAGCGATCAATTTATGTCACATCGTTGTTCTAGATTGTTCAAAGAGTTCTCATAACAGGTTTTACCGCGAATGGTCTTCGTTGACTTTTTTTACTTTTACTGTTGGCCAGTAGTCGAGTTACTCTCGAATTTCTGGAAAATTCTCCACTTATGTGCCACTTAAGATTCTGGAACTTTCAATGCTTGCTTCGAACTTGTTTTATGTAATGATGTATGTGATTGATTACATAGAATTAGTAATACCATGGGATATAAAAGCTAGTTACCATGATTGTTTTTTTACGCTTATTCTTTATATCATGAGTAACAGAAATGCCTGTGCCCGCAGTGACATTATAGACCGACACTACTTTTTCTTCTTAAGTTCCTTTATCAACTTTCGCGAATTGAATTCATAGTTTTAAGTTAAAACGCCGTTAGATGGTGGAATACTAATGATTTTTCTAATACAAGTTTTTAACATAAAGCGATTTTACCTATGGAAAGTCTTAATGACATTAATATTTTGTTTACAGAACAGCAGAAGCGATGGGTGGCAACATGACGTTTCAAGAGGCTTTGAAGAAGAGATTAGACATAATAAGACCTAGCTGCAGTCAGATCAGAGAGTTTATCGAGAAGACGCCCATCAGACTGACGCCAGGAATCGCGTAAGTATTTCTTTATATATATGATCTGCTTTTCTGTCAATATCGGCAAAACTAAGTTTCTTAGCAAAAAGCTTTTCTACAACCTGAACTAGATTTACCAAGATTTACCAGTCCCTTATAAGTTTAATTATATTGTTAGTCTATAATGTTTCTCTACTATGAAAAAGTATTTTTCCAAAAATAGCCCCCGAACAAAGCTTATTTATGTTATTTTATGCGGGGTATCGCCTACAAAACACACAATACAAATACAGTTACAGATATGATTTGGTATGTCTCTGATAATATGTTTTATAACTTAAACGGTTCGAATTCTAGTGCAAATAATTATGTGTGTCATTTGTAATCTTGTAAAAATATTTAGTCGTTTCGTTTCGGTCACTTGTTTTGGGCATAACAACACTGTGTTTACATTTCATCAGCGGCACTGCGCCGGTATCAACCAGATTGGACGAGAGGTTGTTTGCACATATTAATTATATCTTGTTTTAATATAAATACAAATATACTGCGTATATCTGGGGGCACGGCAGTGCAAGTCGTGTGCTAAGTCGAGAAAAAAAGCGGCACGACCGTACCAACCTTTTTAGAAGCAGTACAGTCCATTTGTTTGTAATAATTACCAGTCATTTTGACGCCAAAAAAGCAATTTCGAATGAATTTTGACGTGAGCATTGTCTAATATTTGTAACTCTCATCACATCTCGAAATTATAAAGAGACTAGCTGCGCCCCGCGGTTTCACACGCGTAGTTCTCGTTCCCGTTCCCGTAGGAATTTCGGGATGAAATTATAGATGTTGGCAGATTCTCAGACCTACTGAATATGCTCAATTTTTATGATTCATGAAAATTTCATGAGAATCGGTCAAGCCGTTTCGGAGAAATATGGCAACGAAAACTGTGACACGAGAATTTTATATATTAGATAAAACGTACTTATCTGCCAGTATTCTTCGCAGGCAAAACAGCGGATGCAAGACGCATCACACTAATCATAGTTCTGCAACTATTTGTAACTACTTTTTAACATAAACTGTAGTTCAAGGCTTGTAATAATTACGATAATATTACCAACACGTGACCTAATTGCTGTTTCCCTATATTCCGGTTAACTCTGCATTTTAAATGAAATTATCAAGTATGACCCTTCACTCTGAGATACAGGTTAAACATTGTTCGCGACCTACTGACCTCTATATTTACTTTATGTTATTACATCATATTATTAAGTTGCTTTTCATAATAATAAATACCCGACAATGTAAGCCCTGATTCTTCAAATAAGCGAATCCTTATTTGTAATTCAATTTCATTCTCTTGAAGTAGGTACTTAATCCGAAAACAAATTCTCTAAAGACCACGGCGTATTGTATTTTCGTTTATCCAGATTTGGCTATTGTGTTTGTCATAGTGTATGTCACTTCTGTCAGTGTCACAACCCAGAGGCGATAGGATTTTTTTACCTACTTTTGGTGGCTTCTGTCGTTTATTATTATTGAGGCGCAATCTTTTCCGTGCCAGTGACAGCGTCGCGTCGCTGTAATCGCATCTTTTGGTTGTCAGTTTATTGAAAATGTATCCACATGACATTGGAGTCAAAATAACAATAGAAGCTTCCAATTTTGGTCGCCGGCACAGAAAATATTGTGAATCAATACGACCTGTTATAGAAGTGGGGTCCTATTAATGAATTTGAAATTTTCCAACCGATTTGACTCAAACTGATGTGTTCCTACTTACCTAGGAAAGCCGTTTCATCGAAAATTTCTTTGAATACTTTTCATCGACATCTCTAAAACATTCAATCGATCTCTATACTGCGACGCACATTATATCGACCTATTGTTAATGCGACGTCACATCGAAACTACGAACGATTTTTATACATGTTCAATTGACATCTTGTTACTATCAATTAAAGGTATAGCAGGGTCAATTGGTATTTTTTTGTCAACCCATGTCGTTCCACTGCTGGTCAAAGGTCTCCCCCAAACATTTCCAACTCTCCGAAGCCTTCGCAGCGTACCAACTACTGTCAAAGGCTGTCAAAGGTATCATGTCAACGCTTTCTTTTTTCTCACTTGGACCACATATCTTTCCCAGCTTCCCACCGACTAATGTCAAAGTCATCATGTCAACGCTTTCTTTTTTCTCACTTGGACCTACATATCTTTCCCAGCTTCCCACCGACTACTGTCAAAGGCTGTCAAAGTCATCATGTCAACGCTTTCTTTTTTCTCACTTGGACCTATCTTTCCCAGCTTTCCACCGACTACTGTCCAAGGCTGTCAAAGTCATCATGTCAACGCTTTCTTTTTTCTCACTTGGACCTATCTTTCCCAGCTTTCCACCGACTACTGTCCAAGGCTGTCAAAGTCATCATGTCAACGCTTTCTTTTTTCTCACTTGGACCTATCTTTCCCAGCTTCCCACCGACTACTGTTAAAGGCTGTCAAAGTCATCATGTCAACGCTTTCTTTTTTCTCACTTGGACCTATCTTTCCCAGCTTCCCACCGACTACTGTCAAAGGCTGTCAAAGTCATCACTTCAACGCTTTCTTTTTCTCACTTAGACTTAACATATATTTTTATTTTCCAGTCAGCTAGTAAAAGAGCTACACGACCGAGGCGTGGTTGTGTACCTGGTGTCCGGCGGGTTCCGGAGTCTCATAGAGCCAGTGGCGGAGAAGATTGGCATACCGAAATCGAACGTATTCGCCAACAGATTGAAGTTCTTTTTCAATGGTGAGTTTATCTTAATGTTTTGAAGGGAAGAGGTATTTCAGGGTCTATTGTGGTCTGATTGACATTAGAAGCCACTTTGGTACAAAGTGTTTTAAGTTCTATGGATTTGGTACATTGGTAATTACGCCGGACAGATTGTGTTCCGGGTTCGATTTGTGTGTTCCACAATTGTTTATGCCAATGAGTGGATTAATGAGTGTGTGCGTAGTTTCTGAGGGAGATCAATTGCTTTCAGAAGTTAATGTTTATGTTATGATTTAAAGTTAAGACAGATGTCATTCCCAATTTAAAACTAATTAAGTATACAAAATAAAATTATTCACATTAAAAACTAGGACATTATTACCTTTTTAAGGAAATTGGGCCATCGTGCATCGTAAGATATGACGTTACATAGACATGTTACGTTAACACATACACATGTATCAAAACAATGACCGATGTGAAATTTATTACATTGAATGGTAATAAGGTCTAAATTAGGTCGACCTCGATTTGTGTAAAACGTTCTTTGTAATGTCAGTTTTGAGTATTCTTTGAATATCTTCGGTTTATTGTATACTAGCAGCGCCCCGCGGTTTCACCCGCGTAGTTCCCGTTCCCGTGGGAATTTCGGGTATCCTATGTTCTTTCCCGGACCATAAGCTACCCCTGTACCAAATTTCAAGTCAATCGGTTCAGTAGTTAAGCCGTGAAAAGGTAACAGACAGACAGAGTTACTTTCGCATTTATAATATTAGTTAGGATTAGGATATAGGTTTTGATTTTTTATTTACCCATATAAATAGAATTTATTATTTGAATGTTAATGTATAGATAAAATAGTTACAGATCATTAGCATTTCCAAATTCTTTCGTTATCATCATCAGCTCATATATGCCCCCACCGAGGGGCTAGAACGTACACTGCATGAGGGCGATAAGGCCTTAGTCGACCACGCTGGCCAAGTGCGGGATGGTCGACTTCACACACAACCTTCAAAATTACTTCGAAGGTGTGTTTCCTCACGATGTTTTCCTTCACCGTAAGAGCATCGAAAAACCGTACATAATGACTTCGAAAATTGAAAACACATTAGTACGTGGCGGGGTTTAAACCGGGCACCTTCCGATTGGTAGTCAAAGGCCAAAACCCCTACGCCATCGACGATCTCCCTTACTTATTATGAATGGACCTACACTTAGTTATTTACTTATTTCCGTACTAGCTGTGCCCCGCGGTTTCACCCGCGTAGTTCTCGATCCCGTGGAAATTTCGGGATAAAACATAGCCTATGTCCTTTCCCGGGCCATAAGCTACCCCTGTACCAAATTTCAAGTCAATCGGTTCAGTAGTTTAGCCGTGAAAAGGTAATAGACACACAGAGTTACTTTCGCATTTATAATATTAGTTAGGATAGTTAGGATTAATCAAGTATCGGCATGTAAGATTACATTACATTACAAGGACCTCTCTCTAAAAATATTAGTACAGTGATAAACTGATAAGGAATAACCCTAATCACCAAGTTTCCCTAGTGGGTGGTTTCCATTTAGTAGTTTAATAAATAACTTCTTATAAGAGTACAATTGTTACGCAATTGTTATTCACTTTTTATATACTTGTTATCGTTAAATAGATAACAGTCGACCCCCTGCGGCTAACAAATAATAATAACTTGACGTAACTTGACATCTCTCCCTGTCATATGACATATCACGCACGCATCACATATTGTTTATTAAAATAGACCTTAATTGGTTATAGATAAGGTTTATGTTTGATTGTTTAATTACGTGTGTCCTTTGTTAGATAGAGTTATTTCACAATTTTTAAGTTTGTTGACTATTGACTATAGTTATTGGTCCGATTGTCGTAACATTATTGATTGTTGCGGGTATACCTATATAGCCACGGTAATCCCTATCCTACTAATATTATAAATGCGAAAGTTTGTATGTTTGGATGTTTTTGAGTTTGGATGTTTGTTCCACTTTCACGCAAAAACTACTGTATCGATTTTGATTAAATTTGGTACAGATGTTCCTTACAGCTAGGAACAACACATAGGATACTTTTTATCCCGAAATTCCCATGGGATTTTTCCCTTTAATGTAACTTTTTGTAGTCGCAAATCGTACCAATAGATGGCACTGTTACTTAATTTATAACACACGATGGTGAATTGTGCCAAGATTGTATGATACTACGAGCTACGCATGCACACGGGAGCGGGTACTACGCGGGTAAAACCGCGGGGCGCTACTAGTAATATATATACCGTGATATAGCCGTCAGAAGTCTTACAGTTAGCTTCGCCACTGTTGGTAAAAACGCACCGTCTGGGTTTATATTGCAGTCGCATCAAGTGTACTACTGACATTCCACTAAAGCAGATTTATGTAGATTTCTTAGGAGTTACAATTTAACAATTCATTACGTAAATTGCACAAGAATAAAACATATAGAATAGACTGATGCCCCAAAATATAAAATTTTCAAAAGTTATATAATTTTCCAAGAATTCTTTCGAAAGAACTGGAAATAAAAACACGACAACGGGGCAAAGAAAGGAAGTAAATGATAAATGGTCGCTATCGTCAATATCAACTGCGCTCTTAACTAGTTTATCAACTTTATCTAGAGTATCTATATACAGTTGATAAACTATGTAGGTACAATCATTAATGACACACCCAGGCAATGATAAATATTTGTTGACCACAAAAATTGAGGAAAATGTGTAATGTAATAGCTGTTCCCCATGATTTTAGTATTATCACTACATAGTATAAAAAAAAGTCGCTTTCTCTGTCCCTATGTCCGATGTATGCTTAGATCTTTTAAACTACGCAACGGATTTTGATGCGATTTGTTTTAATAGATTGAGTGATTCAGTGGGAAGGTTTTCACCATAATTTTATCCCCATATTCCCACGGGAACGGGAACTACGGGGGTGAAATCGCTAGTTGATTTATATGTAGTTCTTAGATTAACCTAATCGCCCTAATTCAGAGGAGGCTCGTACCCCTTGGGGGATGAACCTTTCTAGAAGACTTGGATATCTTTCACCTCTATTATAAATTCTAGTTTCAATACTATTCTAAACCTTTCCCTTTACATAATCTATTTTTGATCCAAGTCATTTAGATAAATTTGAAAATTCTAGAACAATCCGACATACTTTCTCATATATTAATATAAGTTTGTATAATATAGCACAGTTTTTTCTGTATAAAAAAACAATGATTCATAAATATATCAGTATTACAATAAAACTTTGTCTCTTTATCTTTAACACTCACGAGTCGCAGGCGTGTGCGCATCACCTTATAGATACTATTATCTAATCTGTAGTCTGAGATGTCTTTGCTACAATTCTGAAGCTTAAACAGATAATTGTTTATTAATATTTTTTATAAAAAACGGGATTAAAAATGTTTTCACTTCTTAATTTCTTATCATAATATTATGACGCAGTATAAAAAAAGTAACTACTATATACTCATATCATGTCAACTTTAATTTGAATTAATTTCGGCGTACGGAGATTACACTTTACTCTCCATATTTAGGTTCGATTTCGCGATGGACAGATGAACAACAATAAAAATAAATACAGTTTTAGCTTAAGTAGCAAACTACTCATTTTTAAAAATAAAAATGTTGAGGGTACTCTTTGGAGTATAATTTTCAACATTTTTCTTCATGGATCATGGCACAGAATTGAACAAATTTTTTTTCTCCTTCTCATTTTCCCAGGTGAATACGAATTAATTTTAATTTCTTTCCTATTCTTTTTTCCCAGGTGAATACGCAGGTTTCGATGAGAACGAGCCGACCTCCCGGTCTGGAGGGAAAGGTTTGGTGGTGAGGCGGCTCAAGGAGCAGCACGGGTACCAGCGGCTCGTAATCATTGGCGATGGCGCCACTGACGCAGAGGCTAGCCCGCCTGCTGATGGGTTTATTGGTAAATATAACTTTCTTACATGGGTTAAATCTATAGTAAAGAGTATTTATTCAAAAGTTTATGATCTTGTACAATAAAATTGCCTATGATACACAAATAATGGAGCATTCTAATGGAAAAAGAATTTCAAATTTAGGAAAAAAGAATTATCAATAACCAGACACATTATTGTGAGCGTTTTAGACAGAGAACTCGGAATACTCTATGGTAAGTAAAGAAGTCTGACAGACACGTGATATTGTCGCCGCAAAGGTGTGTCCCATAGGACACCATTCACCAGTATTGTTCAATTTTTTTGTTATAGTATGTCAATGTGTTGGTCACTGTCATCTGGCGACACGCGTTCCGATATAACCAGAGAGTAGATAACATTTCTATACTTACCATAGAGTATTCCGAGTTCTGTGGTTTTAGGGTATATTTTATCCCGTTATTTTTCCGGGTTAGTATACTACTACTACATTTTTTCCCCAAAATTCTCATGTTTTATAAATGCAAACTGTGCAGTTTACTGCTCATTCAACTTTTCTTTTATGAGAACAAAATTGATACTTAATAAGTTACATATAGGTCCTAAATGATAAGCAACTTGAAACCATGTTCTTGTAATAAGACTGAGATTTTAATAAAACAATTTTTCACAGGTTTTGGTGGCAACGTTGTCCGTGAAGAAGTAAGAAAGAAGGCAGCTTGGTACGTCACAGACTTCCAGGAGCTCATCCAATCACTAAATATTCAAACCAAATGAACGAAAAAATAATTTTTAGAAAGTGTAGTTGGAATTTGTGCCTTATGTCTTTGTGATAAGATGCAGACTTATTTTTAAATATAACATAGGCAGTTGTGACGTTTTTAAATATCGAATATAATAGATTTTTTGTTGTAATTTATATAAATTTATTTGTCACAATTGTATTTCAAATTTAAACTCTATTATGTATAGTGTAAGGTATATTATTGTATGACAAATTCCTAATGTGTGTGAAATTGTTGTGATGGTACTTTAAGTACAGTTTTATCGAAAATTAAGTATTTGTAGGACTTAGTCCGCGTTTGTTGGTTTTGGAATTGAATTTATAATTATTATTAAATTGTAAATAAGTTTTTAATTTAGTAGTTAATTTTAACATTTTAATCAAATATAGCTAAGTATACACCCCTATTTTTAAATTATGGGACTTATTAAAATCAGAATATCTGTAGCAGTAACTGAATCCATATATCCAATAAAAATAACAAAAATGATAGTCGATTACTTATCTTTAAAAAATACTAAATAAATGCCGTATTACCAGACGGCACATTAGCTATCAAGTATTCTGTGACGGCTCGGGTCGATGACCGCGCTCAGCTGTGTGTCGCAGCGTTCGGTGTAGAATAACAATAAAATTCGGCGGGATTTTGAAAAACTATGACTTATCATAACTTTTTAAATAAAAGCAAAATAAAAAAACTAACTTCACTATTATATTATGACCCGTCGTTTACATTAGCTGTGTGATTAAGTATCTCCAATTCAAAATAGCGGTGTATAGTTAATTATTCGCCATAATTATAGATATAATTATTAATGTAAGTTTTGACATAATTTTATTTATTGTAATACAATTTTTATCGTATATTAACGTGTCAAACGGCTGTGTACTTCTTATGAATAAGAATAAATATTTTTATCATAGTTTTAAAATGTCGTTTCAATTTCATACTTTCCAAAAGTCCCTCTCGTTCTTAAATACATGTAAGACAGTTAGAAATGCTTATTGAAGAATTTGACAAGCAGTGGGATGATGTGTTGATGTTGCTCTGTATAAAATATCAGGCGCTATGTGGAAAGTTTTATATTGCTACATGTAATTTGGTAGGCGTTATTTATATTGATGTGGTTTTGCGTGTGGAGTTAATACAGGCGTATTTAGAGTCGGCAACGAACTGTTTTTGTTTTATTTGAAACTTATATTAAGAAATTAGAATTATACGTAATAGCACAAGTAAGTATAAGTCAATCCAATGTTAGTCATACATAACATAACTAAGGAAATTTTGTAAAACGCAAGTACATTATGTCATATTCCCCTAAAAATAGAAAAAAAAACCGTGTTGTTTTATATTTCTTTTTTATTGGTAGTCACCTATTTACCTAAATATCTGTCTGACAGAATACTGTCACATCTCAGAGAAATAAAAATCCTACGATTGATGGTCATAGTCCAATAAATATCAAAATAATCGCAAAGTCACAACAATATTTAAAATCTAGAGCTGCAGTATAATTTAAGACTCTACTTTTATGGCTTTAAAGATAAAATTTACGTGACAGATTTCTTTATTAATTATGAGGGTGTCTTGATAAATTTTATTCCTATTTAGTGGCCTATATCTTATTATAGCGAGCGATCCGTGACTACGTCTGTTATCTGTATCTGGGTTATCAGAAATATTCACACTCATTCACAACTCAGTAGATATGGTTGCGGAGTTTCACCGAAACCAGTAGGCGGATTCAATATTTAATTCGGTGTACGAGTACCTATATATACCTAATTCCTGGTGGAGAAAAATATCTATAGGTATAAGTACTTACATACTTACTTATCTTTATTTTCCCTAAGTTATATGTTTGTATTAAGTACTACGTACCTACCATGTTAACCTGTTATTTTACTTATATTTTTTCCCCTTTTTATACCTAATGCAATTAAATGTTATTTTTACCATGTAACCTTTTTTTTATTTTGCCTTGTAACTATAGTAAATGTTGTGTACGTTTGTCATTGGTAGTCATATAAGAACTAAACCTATTGTTATAATTACTTAAGTACCTAATATTTTTATAGTATATGCACTACTGTAAATGTATCTTTATTAAATAAATAATAGTTATTTATGGTACAAGCGAGGTAAGTTGGTGATTACTTCCGAGGCGCTATTGAGGCCCGAGCCGTCAGGCGAGGGTCTGAAGATAGCCGAGGATAGTAATCATCAATACACGCGTGTACCATACAACGTTTTTCAACACATTTGCGAAGAAATTATCATTTTTCGCTAATAAATAAACAGTTTTTCTATTCGCGCGCATCCAACACAACAATGGTGATCGGGCAAAGACTAAAAGAATATACTTGTTAAAAAAAAATCAAATGAATGAATGAATGGAATCGACCATAGACCTGCCAAAAGTAAGGAAACATAGTTGAAGTTTGTTTTTAAAATGTACGGACACATTTTTTTTGGTATCGAACCTTTTTTAAAATGAAAGCAATTTAAAAAAACAATCTATAACTCACTTGTGAATAAAACGTGTCATTATTCAACTGTTTTTGCACAAATAAGAGCCCCTTTATGAGCAAGGGTGTTCAAAATAAAAAAAAGGTACTTTGTAACCTAGTTTATATTGACCACAAAACTATCGGTTAAGGTTTATATGCGTAATTTTACCCGTTAATAAAAACATCTGGTACATTTAATTCCTTCTGATTTTGTTTGCAAAAGCTACAATGAGCATGTCACAGTTCGACGATATTATTTGTAATTTCTAATAATAAGAACGGGTGACACGCACCTACCTATAACATATTAGAAGACTACCCAATCTTGAACGTAGTCAATGAGATTGAGATGAACGGAAGGGCTCGAATGCGTTCGGTCACCGCGCGTCCCGGCAACCCGTCGTATTTTGAACTTTCAACTCTAAAAATATACTATTGGTGACCCCGTACGCCTCGCGCGCAGTCTCCTCGCCTTCTGAAAGGTCATACCACGCTGAACATGCGCCCTATTGTTTTTAATTAATAAATTATATCGATTAAATCTCCTAATTCGAGTGACTGTAAAAATCGTGAGCGCGTACGCAGAAAAATTGGTGTAATTGTACGATTTCTAAATTCGGATTTCAGTGTAACGCAATTTCAGGATTTGTCTGTGTAAGTTTGATATTTTTACATATGTGAGTGTTCTATGATACGCGTAAATAATTACAGAAATTAGTTTAATACCTTATCAACATATCAATTAACAATTTTCATAAACATTGTCACCTAAATCACATCAAGCAAATTAACTGATTGCGCGTGATTGTTCAGTTTCGCTTCATACATTTTACAGCTTTCATCAATTGTTTTAGTGAATTAGTGATCTTTATTTTACTTTATTTACATAATACAAGACATTAACAACATTTTATCTTACATTTACTTACCTACTTAGTTAATAAATATTTATATAGGATAAACTTTATACAGTACAACCACGAAGAAGCTACAAGCTTCGTGAGAACAACAGACGTCGGCACCGGTTGTCGTAGGTACTAAATTCACTTCATCTACAGTTATTACGGATAGTTAGTATGAGTCTTAAAAATCCAATATTTATTTTATTTTATTTAGCTTCGATTTTATGCGCAAAGGACTTAAATTATAAAGGGCTTATTGCAGTAAAATACCCACACTTACAAGTTGAAACAGGTAATACTTTTATATAAGTACACTTTTTGAATTAGATACATTTTCTTTTGAAATTAAACCAATTTTTAACCATCATTTATAGATATTTCTCCAACATATTAACTGTTAGCAGTAGTAGTCAATAATAATCATAATAATCATCACCTATAAGTTCAACCGTGTATTGTTCAGCTAATTTGTTAGAAACTGGAAATATATCACTTTGTATTGGTTCACTATTGTCTTCAGATTTCATTCTATGTAACTTCTTTGGGTTTATTGTTGGCCGTAGTCTAAAATTACTTTTTCCACGACCGGGTTCCGTTTCGGTATTAAATCGGGGTTTGCAATCAGCAAAGTTTGGACATATTGGCGATTTGTCTTCTGCATCTTTATCAACCGATTCAAAGAAAGTATTTACTGCATCGGATGTTGTTTTTAAAACAGTCGTTGAATCAAAATCATTTACATTTACTTCTTTTTCTGTTATTGTTTCTAGTCCAATATCTAATATTGTAGTAGGAGAGTCCTCAAGATCAGGTGGGGAGGTATCTATAGGAGCTTCGAATGAAAACGTCGGCTCAGGTGTAGAACTTATAGTAGTCACAGGAGGTGATGAGGCCGCCGTAAAAACATCATTCGTGTCCATATTTCTATGGAACACTTCTTCAGGTACTCCCACATAAGCATGTTGGAAGTCCAAAAAGTATTGTGAAGTTGTTGAATTAATGCAGAGTAATGCGATTATGGCTATTAGCTGAAATACAAAAACATAGTTTAATTATGGGATTTAAATAGAGGACTGATATGATTTTTTACAGATAGACAGATAGATAAACTGTTTCATCACATTTTTCTTTGGTAGCATAGTAATTCGAAGAATAAGTATATACAGTATTTTAAAAAGTAAGTATGTAATTTCTTATTGATTTCTACTTACCCAATTCATATTTTATTTATAAAGAAACTACATTTTTTTTGGTGTAAGTATATTTGTAGGAATACATAACGAATGCTTATCAAATGCATTTTACTATAAAATTTTGAGTTTACGTTTATTGTGCTCTACTTCATGTTTTTAAACAAAGTGTTTTTATACGATTACTTACGTATTATGTACTCTGATATTAAAATAAAGGGAAACCTTCCTTACGTTTATATGTCGTTATTCTTTTGACTACTGGTTAGAGAGCTGTAAACGGCAGACAACACATAGTTTATGAAAGCTCTAAATTGCTACTGATCATAAAAGGGGTTGCTTAAGGTCGCGATAAAATAAACAAAATATCAATTTAAATTTTCAATTTATAAAACATAAAAATTCTTTGGGTCTCATAGTTAGAAACATAAAAATCACTGTCCACGTCACACTTCAGTACTTCTGATAACCTTTAACTTCTCTCAATTGCGACATTAGTTTTTCTGCTAGCGTGTCCGGTATCGGCACTATCCCATACTTCGGCATCCATGTTGGTTTCGTCTTCCTCACTGCGGTTATCATATATTTGTTATCAGGTGTCATCCTGCCTTGTCTTATGAGGAATTGTTTGTTAACATCTGTAGTTGACGATGTAGTTGTAGTCGTAGTTGTTGATGTAGTTGTAGCTGGGCTTTGTGTAGGATTAGAGTTGGTGGTAGCGTTCGGCATGACTAGCGCGTATGGATACGGTACCAGTACGAGATTAGGTTGTCCGCCAGCTGGAGGTGGAGGAACTTTACCTACGTCATTGTAACCCCCATCGTCTTCGTATTCCTCTGAATCGTCGTAACTTGGAAGCTTCCCTCCACTGTTATACAGTTTACTTCTCCTTCGTCCTGTTCTTGGCTCATCTTCATACTCGAAGGATTCTTCTCTTCTCGCAGGCATTGGAGGGTTTGGCGGGTAGTACGGCGCGGGCGGGGGCATGTTAGGATAGTAAGGGCTTCCATAGTATTGGGCTTCTACAATTTTTATTAGTATGTAACCCACGTTTGCTAGGACGAGCTGGAAAACAGAAATGTTTGTAATTACTGATTTAGGTTTATTTATTTGTAAGTCATGATTAAACTGGTAATATGTAAGTCATGATTAAGCGGTATGAGTAGCTTTTGCAAACGCATATGCATAAAACGAATAATAATAAAAGATCGTATTTCTTAAATTATGCAATTATTCTGTAATTATGCAGTCTAACGTGCTAGTGGTAATTTATTAATAACTTTTAGAAACACTAATAGTTAAATGCATAGACCGAGTGTGCATCTGGATTGAAATCTTTTTTTAAAATAAGGAGGAAATTAAGTAGATAATTGAGGCAAAAGTCTAGTTTGAAAAACATGTACTATGTAGTATGTATTAACTATGTAAATTTTATAACCAAATGACCTGGTACCCTAGTTCCAATACTCGCATAAAATTATAAAACATTAACTTATGAATGTTAGAACTAAACTTTATAAGAGAATGTACCGAAAGGGTGGTGGTTATACGTTTTAACTTCCCGCTCGATTCATTCTAAGTATTTTATTTATATTATATTAGTTAGGTTCTTTTAACTTAAATGTATAATATAATAACATTTACAACTTACCCATTTAGTAATCATTTTTCACACTAATCTAATAGGTCGTAGCTACCGAGTGCGGAGTTAAACTCTAATGAATTGTTCTCATTACAGCCCACAGGTGCTGCGTTACGTATACTCATTGTTTCGAGTTATGAAAGCTAAACTCTTCCTTTTGGTACACATATTACGATACAATAAATATGTATTTACTCTGTTATGTACATAGTATTGGTTTTGAAAATGAATTGGTAAAAGCGCTTGCTCTTGCGCTTGGTCAAATATTGTTAGGTAGGTATATTACATGAGTGGTTAAGTTATGCATTACGTTATTCATTTAGGAGTACTTACTTATTTAACTCTATTGAACTGAAAATGAACAGAGTTCAAATGAATGAACATTTTAGATCTACTTAATATACAAAATTCTCGTGTCACAGTTTTCGTTGCCATACTCCTCCGAAGGCTTGACCGATTCTCATGAAATTTTGTGAGCATATTCAGTAGGTCTAAGAATCGGCCAACATCTATTTTTCATCCCGAAATTCCTACGGGAACGGGAACGGGAACGGGAATTACGCGTGTGAAACCGCGGGGCGCAGCTAGTAATAGATAAATAGAGTACCTTTTTCAGTGTTTTAATTAGTACAGAAATGTATTGTAGATTGAACATGTTTTTATATGCAATGTCTTGTGTTCAAAGAATTCACAAAGAATTTATACGAATTCTAGCACAGATATAGTTTTTATCTAAGAGTGGAGGGTGAGGTCATGACCCTTTCTTGAAATACATTTGACACAAGTGGACTCTCCAAGATGGCTTCATGCCAGCATTCTGTGTTGTACATCGCTGATTTGATAACATATTTTAAATTGCATATTTTATTGGATTGATCATAGATTATTTATTGTGAAATACGAAATGGAAATATTTTTGAAGAAAGCACATTTTTGTAAGAAAAGCTTAGAAATCGGAATACTCTATGCTTCCGATTTCTATAAGGAAAAGTCTTCGATGTCGGTTGTCGTACTAACATGATAGATAGTTGTTACAGAAGTTAGAACCAAATATTGCTGCAAGTAAAAAGGATACACACTGGAAGGCTAACAGTGGAAAACTGCCCGCTTATAATTGTATCAAAATATAGAAAATAATCTGTTCACTCTCCGATTTCAGGCTGATTTATAAAGTGGGTGACTGTCATCAGGATCACACATATATACTTATTTTTAAGATTCAATTGTCATACACGTTCAATTTCGTCCGATATATTGGATGTCCGATTAATCTGATGACCTAAAATCAGAAGCTGACCTGCTGACCTCTCCTAGTTTTGGACTTATTGTGTTTGAATATTTTGCTAAACCAACTATTAAACTATTCTATAAATTCGAGAGTCCAAGGAATTTTGTATAAGAATAATTTGAACAAACGTTTTTACAAGCTTTTATTTAGTTTCACGTGTCCCGTTGTCTGTAATCAAATCTTGCGAGCCACTTTTCGTCCACTTCTGGTTATCCGATTGAGCTGAAATTTGGCATACTTATGTAAGTCCCATGACAATGCAATAAAAGCTAAAAAGCTTGTTTGTAATAAGGTTTTTTTTAAATTTATATTTGTTTTTGTGTTGATAACAACAAAGGCAAAGAAGAAAGGAAATCGGTTGACAAACAACAAAAACAGTAGGTAGTGTATTATACTCAGAAATATTTCGTCTGTGTCTTCTTATTACAATAAAATGTATATAAATAGTGATACATTTTCGGCATTTGGTGATCATATGCGATGTGCTCAGGGCGGCAGGTCACGACCTCGTGCGACGGAATTAGCCCGTGACGTCACATCGTTGCCTGCCAACCGTCCAACTAATGACATTATACATACAAACATACATGACTAGCTTTTTGAAATGTTAATCATGACGACAATTGCAATGTATGTACGTGCGTACGTAACTCTCAGTAGCTTAGGAGGTTAAATTGAAACAGAATAAATTAAATAGAATAGTTTTTTTAAAAGGGCAACAATGAGTAAGCTTTTCGTTAACTGAAACAACAGATTACAGTTCTGTTTTTTTGTTTCTTTGCGTACTTACACTATAGGTGAGCCCAGACCGTTCCCGTAGGAACGGCAAGGGCGGATCCAGCTTTCGCGCCAGGGGGGGGTCACATAGTCGTGGTCAAGGAGTAAGACCTTATAATTTAGTTTTTCATCCCACTAGCTCGGAAAGTATGTTTTTAATCCTCGATATCTGGGGGTAAAAGTCGATTTTAATCTCAAGAGTGGAAAGTATCGGGGTCGCTGTGACAGGCCGTGGAGGACCCAAGGCATTTTCGATAACTGGGAGTAAAAGTCGTTTTTGCGCTCTAGAGGTTAAAGTAAATTTGAATTTAGAACATCGTGTGCACTAAGTGTGATGTTGTTTTGGATTCACAAACTGTCATACAACTTTTTTTTATTTCAAATTCAAACTCGTAACCTCCTTGGTGTACTTACTTATTTTTTATTTGCTTTGCGCGTGATATTTTTGCTTTTCACTTAATATTGTGATTGTTTTATGTTTCATTTACTAATTTCCTCGCTGAGGGGGGATGAAAAATAATGTGTTGCACTCGAGTGCAAACAATTTTGAACCTTGTGCTCCTTTGAGTCCCTCGCTAACGCTCAGGATTCTTATTTTGAATCCCTCGCTGCGCTCGTGATTCAATTTTAGAATCCTTCGCTGGCTCGGTCCTCAACTGGAGCCCCGGTTAAAAAGCAACTTTGCACTCTTGTATAACAAATAACTATTGATAACAATATATATAAGTACTTACCAGGTGTTTGATAGAGGGTTAACCTAATGTGGTGGACGTGTACCTAGGCCTATTTGGGTGATAAACTTTGACCAACAATTTCCTAGTTGTTAAAATTAAAAAAATATCTTCAAAATTGTATTTTTTTAAATATTTTTTTCCAAATTGCGACCTTTATTCCCTATAGCTTTTTGATTTTTTAATTGATTATATACCGTGCGGTCCTAAATGCGCTTTTTCGCGCATTTGGTACCGATAACGCGCTTACCGAATTGAGCGTATTCGCACCAACGAAAGTAATGGGACGTCATCAGTGACGTCATTAAGCCATGCAAACGCTGCTCATGGAAAATAGGTTGTGCAGTGTGTGCGCAAATGTCAAACTCAAAATTTGATGTTTTAGAATTTGATTTGTTTTAGGTTTTTATTAAACATGTATGTTTACAATGGCTTAAAACTTAATATATTTATGAAATATTGCATTCTTATCAATTACTAATTACAACAAATATTTTCTGAATCTTACATTCGAAATGCCAAATACGAAACTCTAATTTTGACATTTGAGCACATTTGCGGATATAGGGGATCTTTCAACTCAATTAAAACGAAAACTAAGTGAAACCGAGAATTTAAAAACTTATGTGTTTATTCCATATTTCAACGGTACACTACATGTATTACAAAAGAACTTGTTACAAATTTTGGTGTAAAGTGGAAATAGAAGAAAAATAATCCCACCAAAAACATTCTGTTAAAAACTAGCCAAGTCTCGATGGAGCTGCTTGTTTATCTCTAAAAAGTAATGAAATCTAGACAAACTCGTGCCAAGACTAAGGTTCCTTACTGCGATTTCTTTATTATTATAGTTAATGTTGTGTGACTTGGCCGTTGAAGGGTACACATGTACACAAGGATACAAAACTAGGTGCTCCATGACACTATTGCACCAATCTGTCGCCAGAACCGCTACCCATTGACGATAGAAAATTGCCATTTGGAAAACGTTGATTCAATATCCAGTCAATATTAGGCTTGATAAAGCTGCGTATTTTAATAATGTTATAACATTACGTGTAAACAAAATTGACTTGTACCCACTACTAACGTTTTAAACAATGTTCAACGGCCAAGTCACACAACATTAACTATAATAATAAAGAAATCGCAGTAAGGAACCTTAGTCTTGGCACGAGTTTGTCTAGATTTCATTACTTTTTAGAGATAAACAAGCAGCTCCATCGAGACTTGGCTAGTTTTTAACAGAATGTTTTTGGTGGGATTTCATTTATTTTTGTTGAAACGCGTTAATATTGATTTATTTTATTAGATTTTCTGATTTGACACATTTTTTTCTTTTAAGGAGTAGTATTTTATTACTAAGCGCCCTGCGGTTTCACCGGCGTAGTTCCCGTTCGCGTTTCCTTGGGAATTTCGGGATAAAAAGTATCCTATGTGCTTCTCCTGGTTTTAAGCTACCTCCCAACAAATTGTCAGCCAAATCAGTTCACCTGTTTTAGAATTATCATTCCCGTTCCCATTCCCGTGGGAATTTCGGGAATAAAAGTATTCTTTGTGCTTTCCTGGTTCTAAGCTACCTCCCCACCAATTTTCAGCCAAATCAATTCAGCCGTTCTTGAGTTATAAATTTCCGTTCCCATTCCCGTGGGAATTTCAGGATTAAAAGTATCCTTTGTCCCTCTCCTGGTTCTAAGCTACCTCTCCACCAATTTTTAGCCAAATCAGTTCAGCCGTTCTTGAGTTATAAATTCCCGTTCCCATTCCCGTGGGAATTTCGGGATTAAAAGTATTCTATGTTCTTCTCCTGGTTCTAAGCTACCTCTCCACCAATTTTCAGCCAAATCAGTTCAGCCGTTCTTGAGTTATAAATTCCCGTTCCCATTCCCGTGGGAATTTCGGGATTAAAAGTATTCTATGTTCTTCTCCTGGTTCTAAGCTACCTCTCCACCAATTTTCAGCCAAATCAGTTCAGCCGTTCTTGAGTTATAAATTCCCGTTCCCAATCCCGTGGGAATTACGGGATCAAAGGTATCCTATGTCCTTTTCCTGGTTCTAAGCTACCTCCCCACCAATTTTCAACCAAATTAGTTCAGCCGTTCTTGAATTACAATTCCCGTTCCCGTTCCCGTATAATTCTCGTTCCCGTTCGATTATCCTAGTTTTTATAGTTTTCCCTTTATGTGGCCATTAAACCCTAACTCTGTACCAAATTTTAGCTCTCTAGGTTTATGGGAAGTACTAGTTCTATTTTGATGATCATGAGTGAGTGAGTGAGTGAGTGAGTGAGTGTCTGTCTTAAATACGAAAGTTTGCTTTCGCTTAACTTCGGAACTGAATGACCTACAGACTTGAAATTTTATTTTAAGTATGTGATTGTATAGCTTACTGGATGACGAAAATTTCAGCGTTCTGGGCTTATCCAGAGGTTGTCAAATAGGGGCCTGAAAATGCGGCGAAATGGTTCCTGTAAAGGATGGTACGGCAGTGTTTGCTTCGCGCTCGACTTGGCGGGGGGCACTGCCGTGCCCCCAGATAGGATTCTGTTAAAAACAAATTCCAAGTTTGGTTTAAGTACGCCACAGTATGAATAAATTTGGATTTACCTGAGGTCTTCTGAAGATACAGAGATGCTGTAGTGACTTTATTAGAAAATAATTAGTTTTAAAACAAGTACAATGGTCTATCTCAATGACAGGACGATATTGTTCCCAAATCAAGATTTCGCTCTGGCAATCGCTTAAAGGGTTAAGAATACATCCAGTGATGTGGCACACGCGTTTTTTTCATTCTTTTTACTATGCTGGCGAAATGTTCTACCTAGATTACGTACTAAAAGAGATTCATGCATGATTTGATTATTTGATGATTCGAAATCATTCTGCAGCACGAAAGGTCTGCACTACAGCATCTCACTAACATCTTTCATCAGTCTAACATTTGGTTTAACCAAAAAAGTGGGTTGTAAAGGTCTGATGGCAGTCGCTTCACGTAAAATATGAAATAAAGGTTCGGATAAAAAAAAGAAAGAAGTGTGACCAATTCTAACAAATTATTTAGACCTTGTAGGGGTCTGAAAATGCTGTAAGCAGACCAGGTCATATCTGAGACCATAACCAATCAAAAAATTTGACTGGAAACCAGCTCAAAAAAGCTGTAGGGATAAATAGACGCAATTTCGAAAAAAAATTGACAATTCTAGTGATATTTTTTTAATTTTAACAACAAGGAAATTTTTTGCCGAAGTGTATCTCCCAAATAGGCCCAGGTACACGCTCACGACTATGTGACCACCTCCTGGCGCCTCTGTATGGTGACAATTTTTTTTATAAATAAAATCATTATGTTCAATTAGTGGTCCACCTAAGTCCTGGGACCGGCTCAGGGGGGGGTCATGACCCCCATGACCCACCCCCTGGATCCGCCGTTGAGGAACGGGGGCGGCTGAAAACCAGCGCTCATCGGAGTAACATACGCCGGGTAGCACAAACTGAGCCATCTTTTGTTTTTCTTCACTTATTTTATTGTTCTGATGTTATCTTTGTTGTGATTCGAAGTAAACAATAAATTTTATTTTATATTACGATAGGTACTTATAAGGACATCATTTAAATGTCCCATTTAAGTATTCTACTTACAACAAATCGTTTTCTTGCAATGCCATGGGAATGGCGGAATAAAACTTCTAGTAAGGAACGCCTGTTCCAAATTTCATCTATGTATGTCAATCTAGTAGTTAGTGCATGAAAGATAACAAATATCCATCATACGTCAGTCATGTATGAATCCTTTATAAAATTCGCTTTAATCTATATACATATATAAAAATGAAACCCGTTTTCCTTGGTCACGGCATCACGCGTGAATGGCTGGACCGATTTCACTAATTCTTTTTTTGTTGTATTTGTTATTATTAGGAGAAGGTTCTTATGTAAAAAAAACTGGAATATCAACGGGAAAATTGGACCCGTGCGAAGCCGGGGCGGGCCGCTAGTATTATATAACATTAAACAATCAAATCTTTCCTCTTTATAATATAAGTGTAGACTAATATTATAAAGAGGAAAGATTTGATTGTTTGTTTGTAACGAAAAGGCTCCGAAACTACTGAACCGATTACAAAAATTCTTTCACTAATGGAAAGCTAATTTATCAATGCTTGACATAGGCTTTATTTTATCCCCGTAATCCCAAGGGAACGGGAACTACGCGAATGAAAACGCGGACGCTACTATAAATAATACTTTTGCACAATCTCCCAATGACCTGAGTCATATGAATAAATCCAATTCAACTTAGAAATTACAGTTTATCAGAGTCGAGTTTCCTTCGTACTGATATGAGTTTTCCTTTGTCCGATTTATCAGGTATCGTTATCACGCCGTGACCGGTCGACTCGTACACAACACTTAGCGCTGAGTACATAGATACCAGTCATGTTTCAAGAATCAATGAAGATTTGTAGCATTTTTTGTAAATAGACATACTTAGGTCAGATTTTTTAGTGATCCTCTAGGAGATGTTGAACAGAATAAGGATTTTACTGGGCTATTATATTGTACTAGATGTGCTATAGTTTTTTTCCCTGTTACATTCTATCCTGTGGGAATGAAGGGATGAAAAGTAGCCTTTGTGTTTTATGCAAATCCGTTCCACCGTTTGAGCTACGAGCATGTATGGTTTGAGTGTGAAAAAGTAACAAAAATACATACAAACTTTGACCCTTCATAGTTGAAGTGGAATTATAGGTTTTCCCGTTTCCTGTCTTTCATAGATGTATAGAATGAGTTTTTATTTCGTTATTCCTCGTTTATTGTATGATATAAAGAGGTTTACTCAAGAAGCTAGACGCGTTTAGATATTTTAACAGTTATGTACTTACATAGTATACAAGAATCATTGTTATTTTATTCTTTCTTTCTATAATCAACACTAAGTTTGTCGGTAATCCCCACGTCTGGGCACCATCTTAAGGGTGTTGAAGTGCGCCGATGGCGATGGAAGGTTAAGAGCCCGTTATCGGCGTTATCAGCGCGCACCTCGGCACCGCTGCGTTGCTCATTTGACCTGATACGTACCTTATCAGTTGTGTCGCGATAACTGCCACGCCGACACCACTACCTGTTCATACCTTTACGACTAAATTTAGTGACATTTTTTAAATTTTTACTCCATTTTGCGGGTAGAAAGAGCTAAATACGCCATTTTCCGGGTAGTCCAGACTTATACTACGCTAGTTTCAAAGGTAATATAGGTAATTATTATTTTTTTATTAGTGTTTGTTAAGTTTTATCTTTATTTTTGTTAGTTTTATAGGCTGTGAGTAATGTTGTTCTGTTCGTGTATGTCAATGCGAATGTTGATTTGAGTTTTATCGGAACTTGTTTTTTAGTTACGGATAATGTAGTGGCGGAGTCCGGAGCATACTTATTACTTTTTGTTTTGTTTTATAACTTTACGTTACTTGTATTTTCTTAATTTATAAGTATCCACTTTATGACATACTAGAGTTTAATAAGGTTTTAGTTCTAAGCAGCCTTTCTGGCTAAGTTATCCTACTTAAATTCTATTATAAAGGATGGGTTTACGCGGGCAAAACCCCGAGGCACCAGCTAGTCCTCTATATTTAGAGAACTACTAAACAGATTTTAATGTTCTTTTATTTTTAAGGATAATTTTAATATTCAAGTATTATTTTAATGTGTATCAAAGATTATCTACTCTAAATTAGTTAATCAAATTGTGAAACAACTTGTCACTCTTTGATAAAAAAACAATTTATGACCCTTTGCAGTCAAGTGATAACGAAGACTTTTTTATTGACCAAATGCCTCAGACTCAGGGTGACAAATCTACATCGAGCTGTGCTGCGCTGGGTCGAGCTGTGCTATGTTTGGTTAACTCGCTCGCCATATATTTGAATGAGGATACAATCAAAGCATGCTGTGCTGCGCTGGGTGAAGCTGCGCTCTGTCTGGAGTAAAAATAACCTAGCTTCAGAAACATAGCACAGCTCAACCCAGTACAGCGCAGCACAGCTCGATGTAGATTTGTCACCCTCAGGTTCGATTCCTGATCAGATCAAGAATTTGTGTAAAAGCAAATAGGCTGTGATACTTCCTAGGTTTAATCTCGATCTCAGCAAAAGTTTTATTTTAATGGGATCAGTGAATGTGCAATACCTACATTTATATCATCACGATTTACATATTTTAGCGATGTACATATTTTAGCCTAATATTTGTTACTCCTAAACATCTAACTTAGCAAATCATTCCTATGCATTTGAATTATTATAGGCGCTAAGCTTTTTTGTGTAAATTATGGTTTACGACTATTACTAATATATAATGTATAACTCTTTTACTTCTTAATATCCAAAAGGGTTAAGAAAAACGTAGACCTGTTTTGTCTTCATCTATTTAAATATAGATTATGACGTGTTTGTTTGTCTGTACTGTTATCAGTCAGTCAGGTATCATAAACAGCTGTAGTGGTGCATGTCATCAAGTGTTATTGCTATGCAGTTTGAAGATAGGTTACGATAGGATAGGTATATGGTTTGTAGAGTTTTCCTACAAGTAATATGTAGTTGAAATATCTTTGATTTTCATTCAAATACATATTTTTTAAATTTAAGAAGTTTGGTGCAAATATTTACCTATTTTTTGATTTGGTAAGAGGTTTTTCAATATAATGAAGTTAACACTTATTTCACTGAAAAGTTTAAAATGACTGTAATTCGAATATACACACAAACACACACAGGTATTACATGTTCATAATTTTTCAACATAATTAGTACATAAAGAATGGAAAAATATACTTATCCAAACATTTTACAAAGCATGCTTATTTTTAAGTTAAACTAATTTAATCTGCTTAGTGTTTGTTTGTCATTATAATTCAACACAATCATAAAAATGCAATATGTAATCTGAATTATCTGATAAAAGTAATCCCATTGACAAAAACAAAGAATATTTTTAGAGTATTTTTAAAGTATTTCTCTTGACTTTTCTTTTTTCTTTTCAGATTATCGGTGGTAAATAAAAGTGCAACAATAAAGTGAAAAGTAAAATCTAAACCCTATTCAGATTCTAAATGTTGGCATAATTTTTGGTAGATATGAAGCCCTAAACATCGGTGTAAGATATCTTTGTAGATCAAAGACCTCTCTCACTAATGATAAAATAGTACAGTGAGAAAGAGTCAGCAATATTTTTTATCACTTTCACATCATAGAATATAAATCTAAAATAAAGTAAATAAGACAAGTCAAAATTGTATACTTACCTATTTAAATAAAAAATACCACAATCAATTTGCCAGTGAATATAAAGCTTACAACTCCAAATTAAAGTTGACAAAGCAAATTAATGAAGACCATGGAGCTAAGTCCAGTGACCAGTGATCAAGGTGATAAAGTGTGTGAAGTGTCAGTGAAGGTGGAGTGCGAGGAGAGTGATGAGGTGGTGAAGAGCAACCGGGAGAACCGGTTGACCACCATCATCGACCAGCTGCGGAGCCATGGGAGGTTTAAAGGTGAGAGATCTATAGTATAGATTACATTATTATTACCAGTTAAAGTATACCTTGGTAATTAACGAAAAATTTTGTGTTTGTATCTCTTTTCAAATATCTATAGTAAGTATTTATTACCTTAGAAATGTTTGAAGAATTCTGAGTTGGTGTCTCTTTTCAACGGACTAAAATATTCGGTTGGTTTTTTTTATAAGTAATTATTTGTTATCTTAAAACTCATTTTTTTTAAGCTTGAAGCCGCTTGCATAGGTTTTAAAAAAATAACTTTGCTTTAAAATCTATTTTAGTTACGACACCAAGAAGTTCATTCAAAAAAAGTTCGTTAATATCACTAAAACTAAATCTGGCTTGACGGAAGTCCAATAATAAAGTTTAAGTCTAACACTAATTAATTAAACAAAAGGATTACACAAAGAACCACCAAAACAGAAGATTCAATTAAATGATAACATTTCAACGTTTAAAACATAAATAATTAAAGAAGTTTTTTGGAAAAAATCACGCACAATACTTGATGAATATCCAGGTAGGTGTGTTAGATTGTTATAAATCTTGTACGAAATAGAATGTACCTTCAACCGTGAAAGAAACAAAGTCGCAACCTTTGCTCGGCCGATGGTATCTCAGTGGTGAATCGCTTAGTGGATTATAAAAGTAATTACTGTTGAGACAAAGGGCACGGGCTGTACTTAGGGCTGACGGATTACACTTTGTAAACAAATAAATATTGAGTATAATAACATAACATAATATAAATTCACTACATCATCTCATTATAGTAACTGACCCCTAACTATTGAATGTTGGGGAGAAAATTCATTTAATCCAATGACAATTATGTTTATGCTTTAAGGTAAACTTGGCTCTCTAAAGCATTTGTTTGCATGAGTAGTTACTTTATATAGTTTTTCTTTCACGTTGATATTTAACTTGATAGCCCACGTCTTTCATAAGACTTTTTTCATATCGGATTAGTATTTTTTATGAAAAGAGACTTCCATCAATGAAACGATTTCTATTCATTTACTAGTTTCAACAGATATACGGTTACTCTTTTCCAATTTTAATAGGTAAACATTTTATTGTAAACATAAATATATCATCGTTGGTAACCCTAGCCACGGTTTTAGCACAATCAGAGTGCGCCTGAGCACAATTAGGGGTTTGTGAGTTGCGCTACATCTCGCCAACAATAGCACTGATGGCAGATAGCTGATATCGTCGATCAACGTGCACTTCTGGATTAGTTTGTTTTACGATGCGCGCATACACTAATATACACTTTTGTTAGTGATTGAAATCTGTTTGTTCTAGATAAATACCATAGGTACAGTTCTTGGATTGTTTTGACGAACTTTTGTAACTTATTAACCTAGTTTTGGGTAACGAAGGGAGAAAAGTGGCTTGTTTTTTGCAATTGGTACCCTCCTTCATTTGAATACTATTAAGTTAAACTTTTGACTCTTAACTAAACGTTACGATGGTTTTCAAAGCTCGGAAACACTCAATAAATTCAAAGGTATTTCGGTAATGGCGACGAAGAGCAATGAAAATAAAATACTTATATTTAAAAAAATGATCAGGCTATGTCGTTCAAGGTTCTCATCTTCATTATAAAGGACATTAATACAATAAAAGAAAGTCGTGTTAGTTACACTATACAGGGTTACTGGCTAAGTCGACCTATTCCCGTCAAGGGCGTGTAGTTTACATCGTTTCTGACTGATTTCACCATGAAACACCCTACCCTAAACCTTACCGTTTAAGAGATATTTCAATTTATTTGTTTTTATAAAAATCACCGGATCTTAGGCGACGAAGTGGGCCCATATCCTGGTCAGCCAGAAGTCTGGACTTAACCCTCATGAATTTTTATGCGTGGGGGTACATAAAGAGTCTCGTGTACAGTGAGCCCAACCCAATTTCAGCAATTGAAGTACTGAGAGACAGAATCATTAATGCGGCCAATGAAATAAGAACAAAATTAACTACTGGTGTAGTGAAAACTGGTCTTCGCAAAATAATGCGAAGATGTGTGCAACGCAGAGGCCGACATGTCGAACATGAAATTTAGACTCAAAAATGGTGTGTGTAGTACTTAAAAGTTTAATAAGTTTAGTAACTTGTTCTGTATGCTGACCTATTGTTTTATTTAACCTCCCCGGTAGCCTATAAAACTACATGTTTCGTACAAAATTTCGATAAAACCCTAGGTTGTTATAGCTCGTTGGATAGCCGATGAAACGTAGATATTTTTAGGTACATCTGCCAAACAGGTGCCATATTTTTTTTTCTAGATATCCTTGAAAGAAAAATAAACTTTCTGATGGTTATTATTTTTTAAAAGTTTTAATCGTCTACAACTACTTATTTATTTATTTTAGGTACAATATTGGTTATTGGGGTCAAAAAGCACCTTATTATAAACGTAAAAATGAAGTAATAGTAATAATAAGACATGCGCATTTGAAAATATCCAAGCTTATAGCCGAAGATCCGGTGATTTTTATAAAAACAATAAATTGAAATATCTCTTAAACGGTAAGGTTTAGGGTAGGGTGTTTCAAAGTGAAATCAGTCGGAAACGACGTAAACTACACGCCCTTGACGGGAATAGGTCGACTTAACCAATAACCCTGTATATAACTCAAGAACGGCTGAACTTATTTGGCTGAAAATTGGTGGGGAGGTAGCTTAGAACCAGGAGAAGTACATAGGATATACTTTTTATCCCGAAGTTTTCACGAGTAAAACCGCGGGACACGACTAGTTTACCATAATTCGTGACCTAAAACAAATTTAGATATTCATTTTCCTTCACTATCTTCACACTGTAGGATAAAACAGTAAGCTTGGAAACGATTACAGTATTAAAGGCTAATTATTTAGTAGCCGAGGCGTGAGTGCGAGTCGAGGGTCTGACACGCGCGCCCCATTACCTCCTAATGCACTTAAACTGCTCCCATACTTATCTCCACTTTCCACAATGCAGGCCAAATAAATGAGGAAGTCCGACGTATACTTACTTAACTGTAATTGATAGTTAAACGCAAAATAATAATGAAATTCCATAGAAATTGTAATAATAGAAGTGAGATATAATCATTTGGGTATTTTTTGCTGTAGAAATACATTGTTCTAAAAAGTCATAATCAGTATATAAGATTCTATACAGTCCTTTTCTTGCAGAGGAGTAGCAGTACAGTAACACACACCATTGCAGTGTAATACGAGATCAATTTCCCGTTTTCAGTGTTTAATTTCTGGGTAGAGAAAAACATTTTTACTATTTTCCAAAACGTAGCATTGAATTAAAATCATGATGCATTAGACAAAGTAGTGGGCTTACTCTTTTTTCTCCTTTTTTGTAAATAGGTTCAAATATTCCATAGAGCATAATTTGAGTTTCCAAACTTTTATACTTGTGATTGCATTTAATATAAGTAAGAATACTGCATAAACTCAAGCTCTAACAAAATATGTGCACATAGACATTAATAGTACAAATCAGTCACAGAATCCCTGAGAACTCTTTAAGAACCATTACTCTATACAAAATCTCTGAACTCCTAAATCTCCAATTTAAGCCGATAAAATCAGCCATCTCTGAATCAATCGGCCCAATTACGTCCGGATAACACATTTACCTAATGAATTAATAAATTTCCAATGAAAGCGCTTCCTTTTACTTGATAGTGTTAATCAGAGCACAATTTATCCTGCGACCCTCATTGATGGGAACGTTCAAGCTAAAACCAATTGTAATTTTATAAGCTTATGGTCTATTTTGCTGTGTCTTTATATATCGGATAATTTCTATATATCGTGAACAAACAGTTCGTTCTGTAATATATAGATGGCGCGCTAAACTCACTACAATCTACTGTAATGGCAGTGATCAGATACGACGAGAATTTCCTGTCTCACTTTTGATAAGATTATGAGTGTAATTTTAATTGATTGAAAATTGATACGTTGAGTGTTTTGATTTAAATATCATATGCAATCTGATATATGATTAAATAGTTGGAAAATTTTAATAATAATTGAAGACGGTTGATTTCAAAGTCCCTATTAATAATCGATGTTACTACGCCGTAGAAGATCTGTCGAAACCACGCATTAACTGTCTCCATGATCTATGGTCAAAACATTGTTTGTAATAAGTACATTCTTCCATTGTACATTTTCGGCATAAAATAGCTTTCATACGTATGACTGCACTGGGGATGCATAATGCCTGTAATCGGTCGATGTGTTTGCTGTAAATCGATGGAGGAGGTCTTTGATGTTTTGCCACATGATGATTTATGTAATACCCTCAGTCAGTAAGAGACAGAGAGATCTCTAACCTAAACTTGGATTTTACATAGCGGTTGTTATTATTTTTGGAAAAATACCACAAATCATCATCTAACCTTATCAAGAACGCAATAAATAAAATCAATAAAATATTCCCACAATCCTAGTTATGCTAATAATATTAACATAAACTTATGATAAATTGAATTAAATTCTCAATGCATATAATGATATTCATAAAACGCCACTTAAATAATATAAAATTATAGATCTTCGCAGTTAAGTCGCGTGCGCACTGGCCGTTAGTGTTGCTGGAGATTTATATTGATCGATACTCTACCGAATGACTCCTCGGGCCGCGCTCCGGTTACTAGACTACATTGTTAATGATTCTAATACTTATATTTAGGAATGTTACAATTAGATCTACTATTTAACTATTAGAACAAGATCGTGAGCTTTTCCTGTCCGTTCTTTATAATAGGTACTTATTACGATAAAATATCCCCAATTATCTAGGTTTACTACCTGCATTTAGGGTATCACAATTACAACTTATTTTATTACAATGTATTCAACCATTTGTGGATCACATAGTATTGTCGAGAAAACGAATCTACAGCCCTGTATTTGTCTGTTCGGAAAGGTAAACACTCTCACTGACTGACACTGACATTTGGGCCGTCAAATATTTTCATACAACAAAAATGTTTCTGTGCTGTACTGAAAGTGCGAGAAACTGTGGTCACTTTCCCCGTCTCACTAGAAAAACTAACCTGTGAGTGGTCTCACAGGTCAGTTTTTCAGCAATTTCCCAAAAAGCAGTTTGTTCTCTGTGTGTTTTTTTCGAAGTTAATTCATCTGTTACACTTTTGAGGGCTCTAATTACCCGCAACATCTCTCTCTATTAGTAGAGCCTCAAATGTTACTTACCGCTGCAATTAAATCTATTAGTACAAATACCCATTCTCATACTCATACCTAATAAAACGCCGAGACGCGTGTGCGCAGTAAGTCACCTACCGACACTGAGAAAGCGTGACCGCGACCACGATTATCCGACTGTTGCGCCCGCGCCGGCTGCGTGCGATCTCGATACTCGGGTGAAATGCACACTACATTTCATGACTTTTTTTTACTTTTAGAGGAAGAATTGTTATATTTTTATTCTTAATTAGTGTTCTAGATTGGATAATTATACCTAAGTATGTTTTTTGTGGATTTTCGAATTGAAGTCGAGCTGTTACGTGCGTAATTGTAGGTTTTCTGTTATGTATTTGGCAATAGAGGTAAGACTTCCGTCCGCAAGAGTCACTGTAATTAGAACTAACTGACTTCCATAGTTTACAATTATGGGGTAGAACTGTACATAACGAAATATAGTTCTTGATCCAGCTGAAAATCAAAACTGTGGCTATAGGACTCTGGACATAGTATTTGCTAAGCTTGCCAATTCAGTTTTTTTTTGGCTTTTTTCATGGTCAAAATTTGTCATCAAACTTCTTAGATAATCCTTCTCTACTCTAACATTCGCAAATCTGAAACAAATCTGTTCAGTAACTTAATTTAGCAAACAAGCATAAATTAAAGTTTAAATTTTAGTACTTATTAAAAACTAGTTGATATTACCAACTGCCAATACATTGTAAGATTAATACCATGAGTCGTAACAATAATGAATTTATAATTTATTTTCTATAAAATAATGTTCATTAAAGCTAATCTGGGGGCACGGCAGTGCCCCCCGCCAAGTCGAGCGCGAAGCAAACACTGCCGTACCATCCTTTACAGGAACCATTTCGCCGCATTTTCAGGCCCATATTTGACAACCTCTGGATAAGACTAGAACGCTGAAATTTTCGTCATCCAGTAAGCTATACAATCACATACTTAAAATAAAATTTCAAGTCTGTAGGTCATTTAGTTCCCAAGTTAAGCGAAAGCAAAGTTTCGCATTTTAGACACTCACTCACTCACTCACTCACTCACTCACTCACTCACTCATGATCATCAAAATAGAACTAGTACTTCCCATAAACCTAGAGAGCTGAAATTTGGTACAGAGTTAGGGTTTAATGGCCACATAAAGGGAAAACTATAAAAACTAGGATAATCGAACGGGAACGGGAATTATACGGGAATGGGAACGGGAATTGTAACTCAAGAACGGCTGAACTGATTTGGCTGGAAATTGGTGGGGAGGTAGCTTAGAACCAGGAAAAGGACATAGGATACTTTTAATCCCGAAATTCCCACGGGATTGGGAACGGGAATTTAAAAATCAAGAACGGCTGAATTGATTTGGCTGAAAATTGGTGGGAAGGTAGCTTAGAACCAGGAAAAGGACATAGGATACTTTTAATCCCGAAATTCCCACGGGATTGGGAACGGGAATTTAAAAATCAAGAACGGCTGAACTGATTTGGCTGAAAATTGGTGGGGAGGTAGCTTAAAACCAGGAAAAGGACATAGGATACTTTTAATCCCGAAATTCCCACGGGATTGGGAACGGGAATTTAAAAATCAAGAACGGCTGAATTGATTTGGCTGAAAATTGGTGGGGAGGTAGCTTAGAACCAGGAAAAGGACATACGATACTTTTAATCCCGAAATTCCCACGGGATTGGGAACGGGAATTTAAAAATCAAGAACGGCTGAATTGATTTGGCTGAAAATTGGTGGGGAGGTAGCTTAGAACCAGGACAAGAACATAGAACACTTTAATCCCGAAAATCCCACGGGATTGGGAACGGGAATTTATTACTCAAGAACGGCTGAATTGATTTGGCTGAAAATTGGTGGGGAGGTAGCTTAGAACCAGGAGTAGCACATAGAAAACTTTTAATCCCGAAATTTCCACGGGATTGGGAACGGGAATTTAAAAATCAAGAACGGCTGAATTGATTTGGCTGAAAATTGGTGGGGAGGTAGCTTAGAACCAGGAAAAGGACATACGATACTTTTAATCCCGAAATTCCCACGGGATTGGGAACGGGAATTTAAAAATCAAGAACGGCTGAATTGATTTGGCTGAAAATTGGTGGGGAGGTAGCTTAGAACCAGGACAAGAACATAGAACACTTTAATCCCGAAAATCCCACGGGAATGGGAACGGGAATTATAATTCTAGAACAGCTGAACTGATTTGGCTGACAATTTGTGGGGAGGTAGCTTAAAAACTATTTATGTATAGATACTTTTTATCCCGAAATTCCCACGGAAACGCGAACGGGAACTACGCGGGTGAAACCGCGGGGCGCTTAATAATATAATACTACTCCTAAAAAATAAGTGTGTCAAATAAGAAAATCTAATAAAATAAATCAATATAAACAAGTTTTAACAAAAAGAAATGAAATCCCACCAAAAACATTCTGTAAAAAACTAGCCAAGTCTCGATGGAGCTGCTTGTTTAACTCTAAAAAGTAATGAAATCTAGACAGACTCGTGCCAAGTCTAAGGTTCCTTACTGCGATTTCTTTATTATTATAGTTAATGTTGTGTGACTTGGCCGTTGAAGGGTACACATGTATGTACACAAGGGTACAAAACTAGGTGCTCCATGACGCTATTGCACCAATCTTAAAAAATCCAGAACCTATCCATTGACGATAGAAAATTTGCTTAATTATAGCCACTTGAAAAATGTTGATTCAATATCCAGTCAATTGTAGGCTTGATAAAGCTGCGTATTTTAATAATGTTATAACATTACGTGTAAACAAAATTGACATGTACCCACTACTAACCTTTTAAACAATGTTCAACGGCCAAGTCACACAACATTAACTATAATAATAAAGAAATCGCAGTAAGGAACCTTAGACTTGGCACGAGTCTGTCTAGATTTCATTACTTTTTAGAGTTAAACAAGCAGCTCCATCGAGACTTGGCTAGTTTTTTACAGAATGTTTTTGGTGGGATTCCATTTACGGCGCGCTTCCTGGCTACTTGTTCTAACGAAATTAAATCACATTACCCATAATTCATTTGAAGTAATAAGCTGATAGGGATGGGCTTGTTGTACTCAGGAAATATGTTTACATAAACAATAATTCTAGTATGTATGTACAATACATACAAGTATTAAAACAACCTACACAACATAATTATTTTGTTACCATTTTTTTATTTGGATCTGTAGATAATGTTATTACAACAAGAACCATCTGAATAACGTGTGCGCGGAATAACCTACTAAGTGCGAAAAAGCTCATACAATTAAAAATTGCACCTAATATTCAGAAGAAAATATATCTCTATATATGTATATATAAATGAATTCCTATTTCCCTTGATCACAGCATCATGCATGAACGCGAAATTTGAAAATTTAAGAACTCTTAGAACCATAATACCTTTTCTTATGTATTCTTTAAAGCTTATGCCATAAGTCACAACTGTCAGTTGGACAGGGCAATGTTTGTGGGGTCGGCTAGTATGATTACAATTTCCCAACACTACTTCGTTACATAAACACACTGCACAGCTAGTTGGTCGGCGTTGATGTGTATCGATCTTTAACTTTTTACACACCAATCGTTATGTTAATTCATAATTAATACTAATATTATAAAGAGGAAAGATGTTTGTTTGTAACGAATAGGCCCGAAACTACTGAACCGATTTCAAAAATTCTTCCACTAATGGAAAGCTATATTATCAGCGAGTGACATAGGCTATATTTTATCTCTGTATTCCCACGGGAATGGGAACTACGCGAGTGAAACTGCGGGGCGCTGCTAGTAATCAATATTGCTAGATATACTATCTCGGTACAGTTGTGTGGAGGTAGGTCATATTCATTCCGTGTTACAAGTTAACATCTTGATTTAATTAATAGTGAAATTGTGCTTCATGTAAAGCGTTTGAGTATGTATGTAAATTATTATTAAAATTAGAAGATAAGCGTGTAATGTACGAGAAATTGTCTTAATTTCCCTTCTCCCTTATGATAGTTAGGGAATCACAGCTAAAGAGTAAAGTACCTAAGTTTAAAATCCCTTTTCAGGACAAAGATCTGTTTCTAACTGTATTATAAAGTGAAGAAGGTAGGCGTAATCACGCTTGTTGGCAAACATTCAGTTTATAAAAACAAAAAGAAAATCACTTCATAGTATAAAACAAAGTCGCTTTCTCTGTCCCTATGTCCTTATGCCCCTATGTCCCTATGTATGCTTAGATTAAAACTACGCAACGGATTTTGATGCGGTTTATTTTAATAGATAGAGTGATTCAGTGGGAAGGTTGTTAGCATAATTTTATTCCCATATTCCTACGGGAACGGGAACTACGCGGGTGAAATTGCGGGGCGCCGCTAGTACTTAATAAAATCCTCATTTCGAACTCTATTACATTTCCAAAAAACTCAGGAACAAAAGATTTTTACAAAATTTCGATATGCCTCGCGGAATATAACGTTTTATTTTATTCGTATCGTGTATATGAAAATAATTGTAAAGAACTCAAGTAATTAATTAAAAACGTTGCTGAAATTACCAACATGTGAGTAATGTTCTCAGATACAAGTTAAAGCTTGCATTCCACAGTGAGGTCACAATGTGACTGTCATCGCTCGATATATTATAGTCGCTACCGGTCCAAGCACGCGGCTAATATTTTATCTGGGCGGTCTTCATTGCGCCCGCGATCGAGACCTGCTGCTCTAGTGATGGGTGTAACATCGATGTTTATCGATATTCTATAGTATTGTAAAGTAATTCTTTGTTAACTAAAAAAATATGTTTAGTTATAGGGCTTATCTATATGTATTGGTGTAATGAAATTCATTTCTACTCAAGCTTGATGTTTAGTATATCGAAGTGCCTGCTCTTAAATTTTCAAGGTTTAAATAATAAATTCTAATAATATGACTAATTCATCTTTATTTTAACTACATAACGCACTTTATTTCTTTATGATAATAATGACCTATTAATAATAATGTAAATACCAATTCTCTTTTTGGCCAATTCTCTGCTAGTTCCGGATTAAAAGTTTTTAGTAGTTGAAAAACAAATTAATCGGGTTGTTTTTGGGTATAAGCATAACAAATAAGTATAATTGCAAACATTTTTATAACTATTTTACGCAGGACTTATCGTGAAAGAAACATTTATTTGTTTATGTAAGTAATTAGAATTCTTTAAGGTTGAACTTAATGTCTTATTTTTTTTGAGTAAAATAATACTTAACTAAAAACAAAGCTGAACTTTTTCAAACTATATCGATAACTCCACTTCCAGTATCCCAGCACTAACCAAGTGAAAGAGGCGTGCGCGGGTTGCTCTCATTAATCTTTCATTTCTACGTTATATTATTAGAGGAACTGGTTTGCACGGATGCTGTGGGGCGTGGGGGGCTAGGGGAGGGGGGCACGGGAGTGTCGTGAACCCGAGTGAACCTTCGGTAGCACCTGCCGTGTCCGGCTAGCTCTGCACTCCTTGATACGATACATCCCGAGGTCGTAAAGGTGACTTTATAATGATAACTCGGACTTGTTGTTTAATTGGAATTTCATTAAGAGGGATTAAGTTTGGGGTGTAATTATTGCTTTGTGTTCTAAGTATAATTTCATGTGTCAGTGTATTCACTAGGTTCATATTTATGTATCTAATAACATTAATATAACAAATTACATCGTACTCTGTGGGCATAAGAGTGGAGCGGATTTTCCAATATTTTCTTTACCGTTTAAAAGTTTGTAAGGATGAATGGATATTCGTTATTGTTTTATTGAAACATTTTTCATAAACAATGGTATTTAAAAGCTTTCCTAATATCTTTGCAGGTTTGTCATGATAAAGTGTAACATTCGATGCTCCTTTATTTTAAAGTACTTCACTGGACCAATTTAGGTAAAAATTAACACAGTAATCCATACCAAAATACAGTCAAAACAGCGTGGCATAACTAGCACTAAATAAGCTTTAGTTATCAATAATAGAATTCAATTACTTGTTGTGAAGGGTCCAAAATGATAAGTACAATGAATGGCTCCGAACCCCGGACCGTTGAGATTAATAAGCTTCTTATTGGCACATGTATGATTTAGGTAATGGCTATACACCTTGTTATTTCATAACTGGATTTCACTTGCAGTAAACATTACTAATGAAAAGTTATTGTTTATAGACTATTGGATGACGTAGGTAATAGAGAGCCTGTTATGACGAAGTTTTGTGTTTGATTCTCGATTCAATTCAATTCTTTATTGCATGCAGTAAACAAAATTACATGGACCCTGTGAATAGGACGCAGCAATTAAGAGAGAGGATTAATTTTGGCCGAAGACTTTAATTTGTGAAAAAATATTAATATATAATTGGACTAGCAGCGCCCCGCGGTTTCAACCGCGTAGTTTTTTTCGGATTTCGGGATAAAAAGTATCCTATGTTCTTTCCCGGACCATAAGCTACCCCTGTACCAAATTTCAAGTCAATCGATTCAGTAGTTTAGCCGTGAAAAGGTAACAGACAGACAGAGTTACTTTCGCATTTATAATATTAGTTAGGATTAGGATTGGATTAGGATTAGTAGCTCCTCAAACTGTTCTTCCTTAAGCTGTGGCCATTTTGTCTAGACTTTCAAGAGCTTCAACTACTGGTAAATTCTGTCGACGATTAAGCTTGCTAAAAATTAATAAAGTTAACAAAACACTACAACTTCATCATTCATTATAAGCTCATAAACGTTCTTACTAAGAGACTCGAGTTTACCGTGAATTAGAGCGATTACGCCTTCGTCAAACACTTCAACTTCATTTAGATATAACTGGAACACAGATCATGGAGTCAGTTAATCCGCGGGAAAAACTATAATAGTCATACACTACAACTGAATTTAGATATAACAAGAATAGCTAATCTAATTTGCATGTAGAAACAGCGTAAATCTTAATGCAAACAGCACATTAAACATGAGATACGGTGCATAATACCGTTTCAGTTATAAACAATAAAAAACTGCAATAAAACATAATGCATTGTTAACTCAACTGACCGTTAAGGCGCGTGGCTCGTTCCAACAAACAATTACGAGTTATAACTCTCTCTCTGTTCACAAATTATTGTAACCTTTGTACTTTAACATTTTAATTTTATGTAGATGTTGGCAGTTTTATATTAAATAGCAGCGCTCCGCGGTTTCCACCCGCGTAGTTCCCGTTCCCGAGGGAATTTTGGGATAAAACATAGCCTATGTTCTTTCCCGGATCATATGCTATACCTGTTCCAAATTTCAAGTCAATCGGTGCAGTAGTTTAGCCGTGAAAAGGTAACAGACAGACAGACAGAGTTACTTTCGCATTTATAATATTAGTTAGGATTAGGATTTTATGTAGAAGTAAATTTTAAGTGAATTCTGATTTTCTGAGGTCTTAAAGTGAAACACTAAAACGGATTTTTGTCGTAGTTATATTTTGTTTTACATTTTCTGACGTTTCGGAATCTTTACAGAACCCGTGCTCACAGACTAAGATCGAAGACGTCTGTACAAAGTAATGAAAAAGTAATGTTCGTGTAAATCAAAGAAATAAATAGGTCTTAAAGTGTATTGAATTATGGTGATATCGTCTGGTATAAGAAAGTAAATATCATTGTACCAAAATTTAATTCAATCGTTTCTGTAGTTTAGCCGTGAAAAGATAACAGATAGACAGACAGACAGAGTTATTTCCGCATTTATAATATTACTAAGAAAGAAAGGATCTTGATAAAGCTCACCGTGAAAACCGAATGAAAAGCTCAGTATAAAATTATATCCTACATTTAAATTACCTAATAAATGTTAGGTATAAAACCATAAGTATCAACTTTCTATTATTAATTAGATGAAATCAAGAAATTATATTAACTTTTACGAGTACTTATTAAAGTAATGTGTAGTAAATATATCAAGGAAAGTTGTTTATTATCAATAGCTGTGCCCCGCGGTTTCACACGCGTAGTTCCCGATCCCGGGGGAATTTTGATATAAAATATATGCCGTATGTTCTTTCCCGGATCATAAGCTACCCCTGTACAAAATTTCAAGTCAATCGGTTCAGTAGTTTAGCCATGAAAAGGTAACAGACAGACAAAGTTACTTTCGCATTTATAATATTATAAGTAGAGATAGGTTATTCATTATAGTCGCAATAAATATTGATTCGAAACAATGAAAAGTGATATCTGTATCAAATGCGAGGTTTAATAGTCATTACTTTAGTTGTATTTCATTTAAATCTGCTTGCTCCTCTGTCAATTAAAAATAATCTGAAAAAAAAAGAAGTTATCTTTACTTACTTATGTAAAGTTTGACAAGCTGTAGGTTTTTCCCCCCAATAATCCTTTTATGTTAATCAAATATAAGTAAATGTTTCTCTTGGGCGGGAATCGAACTCGTAACCTTCGGCATAACAGGCAGGGTCACCACCAAATACACCACTGTAGTCTTTGATTCGGTCGTCAATCAAGAATTGTTATTGGGTATTTCACGAACTTCGATAAATTATGTAAATTCACCTTTACCTTTTGTCAAAAATTATTATTTTAAGCCACTGTATGTTGTTTTTTTATTTTGTGCTTTTGACAATAAAAGTATTTTTATTTATTTAAATCATTACAAACGGTATTAATTTTTATTATTAACTTACTTACCTAATTTACTGTAATGAAAAATATGCCGAGAATTTAACTAAGAACTGACAACACAAACCTGTAACAGTCAAAATCCATATGTGTATTTAGTTTTAAGGAAATAAAGTGACCAGCTGCTTACTTTTTTCTATAATCCATTAGTCATCCTTTAGAATAGTATGTGGGGCATCACTTTTACATGCTTTTAGATTATTTAATATTTTAAATTTATAAATAAAGATTTAAAACACGGAGCACTTGATACTAAAGACACTGACAATAAATAAATGCCATTTTGACATTGTCACCGAGTTTCCAATTTCTGCCGTTTCACGGGACAAGCGGTCAAGCGGTATTATATCTATTCCAATTTAAGTGATTTAATGTGATTATCACAGAACTCGGAATACTCTATGGTAAGTACAGAAATGTTATCTACTCTCTGGTTATATCGGAACGCGTGTCGCCAGTTGACAGTGACCAACACATTGACATACTATTACGCAAAATTGAACAATACTGGTGAATGGGGTCCTATGGGACACACCTTTGCGGCGACAATATCACGCGTCTGGCAGACTTCTTGAGTGATTTATTTTTTGAGTGATAACGCCATTATAACGACAAACATTCGTTTAATAAAACATTTATCTTTGCACTTACGATCCAAATATGTAAAACCTCAAGACCTCTACTACTCACAAAGTATAAAAAGGGGTCCATATTGGCTCACCTAAAGTTCTTTACCCGAAAATGTTTTTCCTAACTATTTGTAGTCCGAATGATCATTCTTCCTAAAATTTTTCATCCTAAAGTTTTAATTCATACTATTTGTAGTGCTACCGACGATGCTCATAACACTCATTTTTCCGAAAATTTTAATTCATAACATCTTTAATGTAAATATATTTAAACTCCTACTGTTTTTTATCATAACGCTTTTATCCCTAAACATACTTACCATAATATTTTCACTCATGCTCAGAAAGAAACATTTACCAAGTGTAATAAAAAATATATGTGGGTAGAAGATGATATTTATAGTTTTAATGATTATTATACGACTCGTTTACGGTTATGCTTATGGCCTGGGAGTTTACCATAACCATAACTAAAGGACCAATTCGGTTCTGGCACTTCGCCGGCCGCTGCCGCGGCACGCTCGCTACGCTCGCTCGGCTCGTGCGTTGGGGTCACAGTTCTAGCATAACCTAAACCAATAATTAGGAATAGGACCGATTCGTTACTGGAACTTGACTGAATGATTGGAGCAGGACTCTGGTTTTGCTCGCTCGGCTCGTGCGTTATATGTTATACCTACATGTTATGTAAAAACAAAATTACGAAAAATTTATGTATATAATATTGATTATAATAAATAAAAATAAATCTAAACAAAAAAATATGACTTTGAATAATAGTATGAACGATGGTTATGTTGAGAAAATATAGGAAAACAAATGCTTCGGAATTAAAACATTAGTAACAAAGATTTTAGGAGTTGCGATTGTTAGGATAAAAAATGTTAGGAAGAAAATTTTCGGATTTCCAATTATCGGAGTTGAAATTTTAGGTGAACTTTGGCGCACCCTATAAAAAGACTATTACCAACCACAATTAGGTGTAAATGTTAGAATAATCAAAACATTTACTCTTCAATAGCCACATACCACAATAAAAACTTAAATCTCCATGGTTCAATATGAAGAATAATTGCGTCCCGGAAGTTTTCCCCTTACAAAAACTACTCCATAATGTATATTACGTATGTATGTATGTATGTTTGTGGGGGCGCGTGGCAAGCTCGTGCCCTCGCCAATTATACATCTTCGTCTTTATTGCAAGACTACTCATTAGAAGAATACATGGAGTGTGAATGTGTGGTTGGTTTTGGATGCGATTTAATGTTAGAAGGGGGATATTTTGTAATGCATTTGATATTATTTCTAAGTAGCAAAAGCTAAGCTAGCTTGGCTTTGTGCTTTTTAAAAACAGGTTTTTAAAACTTATATAAAAGAAATGATTGGATTTTTGACACTTTTTAGCTAGAAGCCACATTTGTTAACCGAGCCTGAAGAAACTTAGCATGTCTTAGTTGATTTAAAAGTTTTTTTTGTTAAGACCTTTTTTCGAGTGGGGAAAAAAATGGAGACAAAATGAGGAAAATTAATTATTATTGTTCCTTTTGTTCGCGACGTCTACTGTAATTGTTACTATTAATATCAAATAGGTCGGTCCCCATCGGATTTTTTCATCGCCAGATAACTTTATTCGACGAATAACTTTGAAATTTTGACAGTTATTCCATACAAAATATGTCAAACGTCAATATTATTCGTCGAATAAAAGTTATCTCGCGATGGAAAAATCGGCCCTTATTAAGATAGTCCGATGGAAAAATCGGCCCTTATTAAAATAGTCCTGAAATTCACTCTAAACAAAAATCACCGCATCCAATCCTTACATCTCAATGTTTGAAGTCACGATTGAGTATGGGCATCGAAGTGTATCGCCTGTCAGGTCAACGCGGCAGGTTTTTACTTAACTAGCCGCATGCGCAGGAATTGCCCGTTTTTGTTATTGATCATACAAAATTATGGTCTACCATGGTTCACTGCGCGCGTATTGTTTACTCATTTTAATATGTTTTTTTACTTCGAGATTGTGTTTTTATATGTACTTAGTTGAGATTATTATTATGATTGATTTTAGGGTTACGTGTGTCAATAGAAATAGCACCTAAAGCTTTTAGGCTTCTCAAGATAGGAATATAAATATTCTACATTGAATTGTTCCGTATCTGGCGCTAACTAAATCGTCTTGATTATTTGTAAAGGTTTATGATGAACACTTTATTAGTTTAAATTAAAGTGAAATTGCTTATTAGCTTTAATGTGGCTAGATCGCAATTTTTTGAAGTACTCAAAGTGGGGCATCAAGGGCAAAAAAAAATTGTAAAGGCTATGATGATGACGTTTTATTATTATCAGTTAACTGAACCTTTCAGCTCCCGTTTCAGCTAGTTACGTGAAAACGTTTCGGGAAAAATTGTTTAAGATGTCGGTCTAAGTTGTCGTACTAAAGTCATCAACATCCGCTACGGGTAGCAAGAGCCCTCAAAAGTTAAACAGTTCGTTTCATTGAAAATATAATAAAGCTTATAAGTGACTAACTTTCAGGACTGAGTAAATAACAACGTAAACATAATCATCTTCATATAACCAACTGATCCCTAAACAAGAATAAATAAAAAAAAAACCTTTTTAAAACAAGCTTTTTTAACTTTTATTGCATTGTCATGGGACTTACACAAGTATGCGAAATTTCAGCTCAATCGGATAGCCAGAAGTGGTCGAAAAATGGCTTGCAAGATTTGACTACAGACAACGGGACAGGTGAAACCATGGACGACAGAACTAAGCATCTCTTTCTAGGACGGAAGTCCTAAGCTGACTCCCTGATCTGTGGGTGAAACTAAATCAAATCTTGTATAAGGTTTCTTACCTCTCTAAGGCGTAACAAAATACGCACAAATTCATACACAATTACCTACAGGTATTCAAATATTTTTACTAGAACAGTAAACGAAAAATGTAGTAGTAGTATTTTGTGGTTCAACAAACTAAAAGTTTAACAATCAGTTAACATAAGTGTCAACACATACTACAGTAAATAGTTACTTGTTTGTATTTTTTTCAGCCCAAACATGACATGTACAGTAGGTAACAAAAGTAGATTAATTCATAAATTTTAAATTGAACTAGAGAGTTGCAAAGATAGTAAATATGAAGACAATAGGTATCATTGAAATTACAGTCGCTTTTAAAGCTTTGTGGCAAATTAGGTTGCAATTTATTAATGTGTAAGTATATAGTCTTGTTAAATGCTGTAAAAGCTTGCTTATGTCTGGAGTGGGATAACGTCAATGATACAATGGTTGGAGTTCCAACTCCACCTTATAGTTGTCCGGGGTATTGCCGCTTAGTTTAATTTGAAAGAGCGCCTAAAAAGGCTTGTTTATGCGTAACACTTTTTACGCTAACTGTACCAATAGAAAAAACTATACCTACTTACAAATAAAATTACTATTTCACCATAAGTGATGTATAATCTTGTTAGATTTTGATTGCAGGTTGACAAAAAAACCATGCGTGTTATTTTCTGCGCAGCGACCCGGGCAGGGTAACTAGCGGTTGCGCGTGGCCCCGCTCGCGTCATCCGGTGTGACGGTCGAGGGTGATTTACTTTCTTTCTAACCTGTTATTGACATGACTGACAGACAGACGTCATGTCACAATAATAGGCAAGGTTTACTTGAGCAATGAGCATAACAATTTAGGTGTATGTACAGTCTCGGAATGAAAATGTTCGTCACCTTAGAGTTGGTTTTCACTTGCACTAGTATTGCAAGAAACAATTATGCCAACATACAAGTGTAAGAAACAGTGATGCTAACATTTGAATAAATAGAATGACGTTTACTATCGAATAAGGTTTTGCTTAATTTTTCCATCCTTTTTTAAACACTGCCTTGTGCGCGCGGCATATAAAAACCTCTTTGATATTTAGCAATGACGACATTAACCGATTGACAATAGTTTTAACAGAAATAATAATGGCAGGTTGAACCAACAAGAAGGTTTTAGTTTATCAAAAATTTTGTTGACAAGATATTTATCCTGTCAAACAACACCGATCTGATTAATTTTAAACTTTATTATCGAGCAGTAGAACATTATTTTCCCTAACCCGAGTCTATTCTGTACCATAGTTACAAAAGGTAATACGTTTTCGCGACACATTATACGAATCAATTTGAAAATTGACGAACCTTTTCATTCCGAGACTGTACCTTTAATAGTTATTAGAAAAATAATGTTACCAAGAAGTCGCATAGTAATAAAATTAGTGACTCTACAAGCGATGCCAAAGGTTACGGATTAGATTTCGTTCTCAGTTTGTCTCATCTCAGTCTGGACTCTGGCTGCCTTATTTGCGTTACATTTTTAGTCCGGTTTAACAAAACCTGATAAGCATTTGACACCTTGTCAGTCAAATCTGTCACTTTGACAGTACTCAAAATTGATTGTAAAGCCTGGTTTAGTGCTAGACCAGACTAAATATGCAACACAAATAAGGCAGTGGGTGTTTTCTATCTATTCTAAGTATGTAAATATTAACATAAGTACAAAGTATAAGATAAAATGTGCTTTTGGACAAGTCTTTTTCTTTCTTGCTTAGGAATTTCTCAATTAAATTTGGCATTCAATCCGCCCCAAAGATTTCCCTTATTAAGTTTTCTTTGTGTAAAACGTTAATTTCCCCAAAAACGCTCTTCATATCCCTTGTTACAGTACGGTTAGCCAATTAAGACGCTGGTTATGTAATCAGCAGTTAGCGAGAGCACACGAGCGAGTTAACCGTTGTTTTGTATTAAAAAGTATAGCAGCTATTATCACTCCAATTAAACATGGCTTTCTAATAAAATAGGCGTCTTCACAATTACCGCACACTCGAATTTGCTCTCGTTATAATAAGTTACATGATTTTCAATTCAAATTTGTGGTTTTTAGTTTCACTTTAATTATAGAATGAGCAAGTTTGTTTTTCGATAGTGAAATAACGTTAGAAGTAAGAATAATATCTATAGAGTCACCAAGTTTTCTGTGCCGGTGACAGGTCGCTGTAATCGCATCTTTTGGTTGTTAGTTTATTGAAAATGTATCCAAATGACATTAGAATCAAAATGACAATGTTATTTTATTTTGATTTATTTGGGAAACAAACAGTTATTAGTAGATCCTAATAACAAACTGCAAATATTATACAGAAACCAGCGAAGCTTCCGCTATTAAAAAATGTTGGAAATGTTATATTAGTGTTAGTCAATAGTTTGTAACTATTTGGTTCCCAAATTCGTAAGAGATCGATTAAAACGTAATAGGTCGTGCCATAACGTATTCTGTCATAATTATGTATAAAGAAACGTTTTCATATTAATAGTTCAAAATAAGTGTTCACAAAGAAATTAATTATAATTTTAATTAAATCTATTAAATTTATTGAGATTCAAGCATTATGATGAAAAATATTACTTAATTATTGACCCATCAAAACGCGGTTAATTCAATTATGATAGATCGCTATTAAATTGATATCATTCGTTCTTTGCGTTCATTCACCGTTCAATTGAGTTGTTAACCTATTACAAGAATCATCATAGTTTAAAAAGATAATAACGATTTTTGAAAACTTTTTAATATTTTAGACTTTGTTTTTATATACTTATTCAAAAACATATTTCACCACCGAATCAGATATTAACCTCATATAAAAGTAGATAATTAAAAGGTGTCCAAAGACCAGTTACTGGTAAACAAAATAAATCACTTGTGAAACGCCATTACACTATGAATAGAAACAGTTCAATGAATCTATTTAGTGTCCAAATTTGATTTATACATACTTCAGCTTGTTAATTGTCTCGATATGTTAATTTCAAAATTGGAATTGTATCAACGAAATGACACTTAACCTACAAGCTTCATTCATTTTATAATCTGTATCATATATAATCTATGTTATGACATTTGGAGGTTATTTTTATGAGGTCGGAATTATGTATTAAATTTTAATCGTATTATATAATTATAATCGTGGTCTTAAATGTTTTATATAGCTTTTAGTTTTTATATTCACTTCTCATGTGTTTAATGCTAACGAAAAGTTCTAATATTATTTATATTATAGCTATAAAATATGACTTAATATTTACATGGCTTAAAAGTTAGGTAATGTCCGTCTTGACTGTCACAAGACTGTCAAGTTGTTTTTTTAAATCTCAATGAAAATGTGAAAACAAAAGAAGTTCTTATTACTGCTTCTAAAGCGTTTAAGTATGTGTAATAGAAGCGCAATTTCTAAGGAAGACGACATTTTTAATAAATACATGGTTTATGAAATTACTCGTTAAGTGCATATATCACTGGGGACAATACTGTGCGTTTCCATTGTCGGTTCTCTATTCTTGAGAATATATCACATAGATAGTAATTTTCCCTGTCGATTGGAAGGTGTTGGATTATTGCAATATTTTTGTTAAAACCATTTTTCTTAACGAAGTGTTTAGTCGTCCAGAAATTATTTCAGTCGTCCGAATTACTGGACGACTAAACAGTCTCCGACTAGCGAACGAATGACATTATATTAAACGTCCATTCTAGCGGACGGCTAGCAACAGCCTTATCTTAATAAATACACTATCAATGCGAATTTCAAACTTATTTTAACACGCATCAAGATTTCATAAAAAAACAGATTGAAAGGGACGATCAAGTGGACAGAAATATTGTCGAAAACCATACTAGTAATACTGTAGCTAGTTGCTACATTAAATTACTTACAGAGGAACATGGTGAAACTATTGGGTTCCTTGTTAGAACTCTAAAAAAGAATGCCCCTTAAAAGTATCTACGTATTCATTTTTAACATAAACATATGAAAAAATGAATTAAAAAATACTAGCATCAATGGAAACACGTCCACTTCGTGAGAACGCATGTCCGTCCGGTATTCTCAGCGATCACAAGAGGGCACATGATTATTGTTTGTACGCAAATACCTGATTGTTACACCAGTTGTGGCAAACATCTACTGCTAATGTTTGGTTGGCCACTGTTTAAGGTCAGCCTGTTGAACATTTTCAACAACATCTTCATACTTTGATGTGTTTGAAAAATTGGTCTTGTTGTATGGATTAATTAGTGTATGAGAGTTTTGAGAGATACAATATATATACTTACTTATTCGTTTTTCATTATTAGGCTGTTTTCTGTTGTCTTTTAGTTCCATATGTTCCATACATATATATGTAAATTAGTTATTTATAGCGTGTTCCTAGTTTTTCTGAGGTTTTTTTATAATATTAAAAGTAACTTCTAGAAATAATAAAACTACCAGTATTTCACAAATCAAAAAGTTTTTGTACATCAGTGAAAATGATCAAGATTCGTAATGAATAGGAGCAAAAGCTTACTAAAACAATGTCGTAAATTATACTACACCTGTCTTAATATTCGTACAGTGATACGCTTACGCTACGCTTGCCCAAATGTTGCCATACGTATTACTAGTAGCGCCCCGCGGTTTCACCCGCGTAGTTCCCGTTCAAGTGGAAATACAGGGATAAAATAGCCTATGTCACGCACGGATAAATTAGCTTTCCATTAGTGAAAGAATTATTGAAATCGGTTCAGTAGTTTCGGTGCCTATTTGATACAAACAACATAACATAACATAATCATTCACTACATCATCCCATTATAATAACTGACCCCTAAGTAAACTCGAAGCTTGTATCTAGCAAACAAACAAACAAACAATCAAATGATACCAAATCAGTATCTTTCGACCTACGAATTGAGTCCTAAGGCTAGATATCATCATCATCATCAAATCAAGTTACAAGTGACACACAACATCATCAAATATTAAATTAAAATATCGTGTTGTTGTTGTAAGTGGGTAGAGTTGTATGTAATTTTGTTATTGCTACTTGTGGTTTATGGTCCCGTGCTCCCGCCAAGTGCGCTCTCCCATGACGCCATCTTGTCTTTTTGGGCGGGAAAATTTAATGACAACCTTTGTCGACTCATATATCACAGACGTTTGTTATTTCTACACTTCATAATTAGTTCTATATATTAATTTTGTAATGAAAAACTTTTGAATAATATTTCTGTGAATAATAAACAATCTATTTTATTTTCTTTTTTTAAAGAAAGCAAGACAGTTTCTTGGTTGTCTATGGTTACAATAAAAGTTTAATGTAAAATGTGATTTTCCACGTCTATGTCCTTTCCTCATCCAATATTTGAAATGAATAATTAAAATATCTATATTCCATAACTATTTCCATTTCACATCCAATATTCAATATTATTACAATATTTTATATATATAATATTACGTGTTCAGATTGTAAAATCTAATTTTAATACTCTGCAATAAATCTAGGTACTTATCATTTGTCTCAACACTCGTTATTACCATTCATAAGACTTGCTAATAAAGCCATTAGAATCACCAAACTTTTTATCGAAGTGAACCGCTTGGAATCAATTTAGTCGATCATAGAGCGTAGATAGTCTATGGTGACTAATGGTAAGTGGTAGTCGGTAAATGATGTTCCCCGCCTCTGGTATCTTGAGCCACTTCCGTCGGTGGTTCACGCCACCTGAACCAGTTAACTGCTACTTGATGGTGTGTTTTCATTGTACTACGGCTTTTGATGAATTGAAAATGAAGATTATGGATTCTAGGTCCATGCAAAATTATCTAAAAAAAATTTTTATTGGCCCTATTTTTTGACTATTTTTTTTCGTCATAAAACATCTCTACGGCTTATTTGACAGTATAATATCAAATTGATCATGTACGTCCATACCTGCAAAATCAAATGTCCTGGTTTCGCTTCCTAGGTCGAGTGATGAAGGTTTTAAATTACATTTCTATTTAATTTTCTAGTAAGCATTGCCCAAACTTTGGATTGATTTTCAGCCTGATGCGTCTATAGTCGGTAAATCTACAAAGCAATCATAAATTAATATGAACATAATCTATCCAAATTATATTTCGAACTTCCTAAATGTAAGTAACTATTATGTGATATCTCCGACAAAATATCGTACGATAATATAATGAAAACGCACCTAGAGAAAACGGCAGAGTGCAATAGTGCGACATTACCGCAATCCTGCACCCGACCCGTGACCAACCGATTTTATTGCTCCAACTACTGTTAAATAATACAATATTCTAGACTAGATCAAGCAAATATATAATGGAAATTTATGTTGTCATAACAAAGTTTAATAGTTATTCAAAGAAAATAGGATAACCATGTATTAATATAATAAAATTGTAACAGTACGGTGTCTGTTCTTTATGGGTCCATATTGGCTCACCTAAAGTTGTTTACCCGAAAATGTTCTAGTCTATAGTTCTAGTCCGAATGATCATTCTTCCTAAAAATTTTCATCCTAAAGTTTTAATTCATACTATTTGTAGTGCTACCGACGATGCTCATAACACTGATGTGTCCGAAAATTTTAATTACTAACATCATTAATGTAAATATATTTAAACTCCTACTGTTTTTTATCATAACGCTTTTATCCCTAAACATACTTACCATAATATTTTCACTCATGCTCAGAAAGAAACATTTACCAAGTGTAATAAAAAATATATGTGGGTAGAAGATGATATTTATAGTTTTAATGATTATTATACGACTCGTTTACGGTTATGCTTATGGCCTGGGAGTTTACCATAACCATAACTAAAGGACCAATTCGGTTCTGGCACTTCGCCGGCCGCTGCCGCGGCACGCTCGCTACGCTCGCTCGGCTCGTGCGTTGGGGTCACAGTTCTAACATAACCTAAACCAATAATTAGGAATAGGACCGATTCGTTACTGGAACTTGACTGAATGATTGGAGCAGGACTCTGGTTTTGCTCGCTCGGCTCGTGCGTTATATGTTATACCTACATGTTATGTAAAAACAAAGTTACGAAAAATTTATGTATATAATATTGATTATAATAAATAAAAATAAATCTAAACAAAAAAGATATGACTTTGAATAATAGTATGAACGATGGTTATGTTGAGAAAATATAGGAAAACAAATAAAAGTGTAAAAGATGTTTATTGCTACTGACTTTATGCAGTTGAATATTTCGGAATTATAACATTAGTGACAAAGATTTTAGGAGTTGCGATTGTTAGGATAAAAAATGTTAGGAAGAAAATTTTCGGATTTCCAATTATCGGAGTTGAAATTTTAGGTGAACTTTGGCGCACCCGTTCTTTATAGCCATTGAAGAAAATGATATGGGTGGGTGTGTGTGATATGGGTCCTCGTTAGAGCAATAGTAACCAAAACAACGGGCTTCAATCTTTTCTTTTAGGTTTTTTTATTTCCTTTTGAATTCTCGTAAACGAATACAGAACTGATTTTTATTTTGAAAAAATATGCTTATCACGAGTATCCATCATTACCTCCTTGGTATCTCTACCGAGCACAAAATATTGTGGTAAATAGGAGTAAATAGTAGTAGGAACTATTATCTTTAGATTTAACTAACTGTATTAAAGTTTTATAGCTACAGTTAGCCTGACTGAAGGCTATAGACTCCAGGGCAAAGGCCTTCCTACAATCTCTCCTCGATTTAGCTTCGTCTTAAATGAGAGTTTATTTAGATTGCATTTGTCAACACATCTCAAGTAAGATCGAAGTTTGACTGCGCAATTGACTGTGAGTGAATCATCATGAGCGATTACTAAAATATTGGGAAATTTGATGATTACGTCTACTCATATCCACTGTATTAATAAGTATAATCACTCAAGGAGATAGAGGATTATTATATTTTATTGAATGCTAGCTGCGCCCCGCGGTTACACACGCGTAGTTCCCGTTCCCGTGGGAATTTCGGGATAAAAAATAGATGTTGGCCGATTCTCAGACCTACTGAATATGCTCACAAAATTTCATGAGAATCGGACAAGCCGTTTCGGAGGAGTATGGCAACGAAAACTGTGACACGAGAATTTTATATATTAGAGATGTATGCACGGCATATAGCCCAAACGGCTTTATGGATTACGACAAATAAAGCTTTGTAATTTATATTACCGCGTTCAAACATTAAAATAATGCAAAACAGAATCCGCTCTTCATCTTACAAACATTACCACAAATTACACCAAAGACAAATCACTTTTAAATAAACAAACTAATCAAGAAAAACATCGGATGTTAAAAAATGCGAGCGGAAACCAAATGTCAGCGGAGAACACTCCGAGAGTGTGTTCGTAATTATTTCACTTCACCGGATATACGACAAAAAGAGGTATTATTATATGAAAGTACTACTTCCCAGCATGGGATGGGCACGAGCCAAGGTACTTGCTTTTACCAACATTACTAGATAACTTCAGATAAACTGGATGTTCGCAGTAGATGAATCTAATACCAATAAATTAACAGTTGTATTGGAGTAATTTATAGTTAGTATTTGAGTGTTTGATGTTAGTGACTGTGTATTACCTAAATTGATTTTAAATTAAATGTTGTCTGCTGAGATTTGTTTGTTTAGTATCCATCAATGAAACACCCATATTAATCTGAACGAGCTTGATTTTGATTTACTTTTTTTTATTTACACGAACACTACACATTGAAATAAAACACTTAAACGGATTTTTGTCGTGGTTATATTTTCATCTTAGTTTACTGTGATAAGGGTTCTGTAAAGAATCCGAAACGTCAGAAAATGTAAAACTAAATACAACCACGACAAAAATCCGTTTAAGTTTTTTATTTCAAAGCTTCATGTTGTCATTTATGTATGTAGTGTAGATATTAGAAACTCATAATGTCCCTACACTATGCAAGCCCTTTAAACATAGAAACGTCTTCACAACTAGATAATTAAAGTAGTAAATAATTACAAAAACAAGATAGTAACTTCAATTAAATATAAGAGAAAAGTGTTGATAAATCATTAGAGGTAAGCAATCAGTCTGAAAGTGTATAGTCGGGTTACCGGTGCATCGCTAATGGCCGCACTGGGCGATAAATATTCATCGCGGCAAAAACACGGCCTGCGCACGCGCCGCGCTCCGCCTGACCGTGCGCTTTCTTCTGCAATCTCTAGGATTGATACAGTTTGGAGGTGACAAATGGAACACTTCACATTTATTAGTTTTACCAATTTAAAGTAAAATCAAAGCACTAGGGGTTAATTGCTTTTAAAATAATAAACTAAAAAAATACTCTTAAAATGATAAACTAAATTATTGATGATGTTATCCGACTCTACTTCGGCTAGGTACAAAGATGTGTTCGACACTGGCTAATAAACTTAATATCCACAGTAAAGAGATATTGCTTATATTTATACTCATCGATATTTATTTCCCTTTTTTTGTTTCACAACATACACGGCTGTTCCAAAACGAACAAAAAAAAAACAGAAAAGCAATTGTTCAAGATCCAGCCGTTTTTAATTAATTTCTATGTACTTATAGGAAGACACATGCCGCATCCACACAATCATAGTCGTTTGCAAGTAGTTGCATCTCTTGGAATGCTCTCGATCGCCGCAGGTCAGCTGCTAGAAAAACTTATGAGGCCGATACGCCTTGGCTGTGCGTTGAACTAACCACTTCCCAGATAATTGATAGACCGTACCACTACACTTTACCACTTGCATGTATAACTGGACTACAAATCGCCTACTGTAGAGCAACTTGACTCTAATAATCATGCTTTATTTACTAGCCACTGGGTCCGGGTTGGCTCGGTATGGTATGTTTATTTTTATTTATGGAAAATCATTTTTTATATACGTTCTGAATAGAAATATATTTTTCCAATGGGGAAGAATTGAAAGAAAAATAAATTAAAAAACTTCACATTTAATAAAATTGCTTAAATATTCTAAAAATCAATAAATTATCGATTTCTGTTCGAGAATTGACTGCATAACTTTTATTTAAAAAGGAATAAGGTTTCCCTCCTGAATATTAAGAATTTCCCGCTGCACTATTGAGGTCCTTCAAAGATTTTAAAGCGGCGGATGACCATTATTGTCTAATTATTTGCCCTGTAGCAAAGACCTACCCTACCCTTTATAACTCATCTACTTATTTGTCGAAACAAATGCAAATCAAAACAAATGCACCACAAAACGTATAAAACCGCTTACAAATCTTTCCAATAGTGAAAACAAACGTGGCCAGTTTGAAGAACAGACGATCACCAGGCACTTTTGTCTAGGTATAGATTCTATGCAAAACCAAAGTAATTATTCTTGATATCTAGTTTATTTGCCTTGCATTTCGTGTAAGCGATTATAGACTTATCTTGCGAAATACCTTATTATTTGGAGTAGAATAGTTCCTATCCCTATTTCTCATTTAAGAGGCCTTATCAGTCCTTATAAACAATTCTTGCTCCGACAACTTGCTACAAGGCTGTGCAACATCACCCACGCAAAACCAGCCTTTACCACTTGACCATCTACTCGTCTAGATCGCTAAACTGTACTCCGAACAGTATATTGCACTTTATTATTTCTTTTGTCTATGGTCACGCTCAATCTAGGCCCGTGCGAGGGAAATAAATTAAGTTTTTTGCGAGGCAATAATATGTAATTTTTATTGTGAAAAATAATAACGTTTCTCCAGTAGCTCGCTTTATTGTGAGTTTATTATTTTTAACTGTGCAGTAAAGTTAAATGTAGTAATGATGTTTCAATGTTTGAGTGGTTTTCGACTTAATTGAATATCGCTACCGAGTGCATATTGAAAAAGATAGCCGCAAAGGCGGTAACTGACACTTGTTCAAAGACACTCGTTAAACGAAATCATTTCTTCAGCTAAATAAGCTTTTGAGTAACATTTTAATTAAGCTTTACACATCAATGTGCGAGCTCACTTTGTTCGAATAAGTTTTACGGACTTTGTGAGTTCACTAACATCTTCATTACTTTAAAAATCTATTCACTAGATAGAGCTTAGTTCATAGAAAAGTTGTTTTGAAAAATAACTATAAGAAGGTTTGAAACTTTTAACAAATGTTTCAATTTAAAAAGTCACGTAAATTTTCTGTCTGAAAACAAGTTACACTAAGCAGCAAGTAACTGAATATATCTTTAATTAAAATCGTTCATCAGTCCTAACTCTCACAGTCATATATTTTTATCAACGTAATAAAATTAACATTACGCACTAAACTATTTTGACGATCAATTTGAAATTAAATCGTTCGAAATTCAACTTGAAATGATATGTCAATAATTAGTGTTTATGTTAAACATGGCTACCTTTTTCCATAAAATATTTATTGTTCACGTTCCGTATTTTATTACTGAAGTCAAAAGAATTTCGGTTAGTTTAACTTTTATTTTACTAACAGTAAAATACGACATTTACTATGTTGGTTAATAAATTGTAATTGATTGAAAATGAGCATTTATTGAATGAATTTTTATTTTACTTTTACGAACCAAAATAAAAATAGTTTGATTGGAATTTGACTAATTAATTTGAAAATATTTTTATATTTTATTTTAATTATTTTACTTTAAACTTCAATAATGGACACACATTGTTTTTTATCGCAGTGTGCACGTGTGTGCATCTGATATTTTGAAGGAATAAAGGTCAAAACACAATACTGATAGTGTAATAATCACCCGAAGCGAATTTGCAGCCTAGAATAATGCGATGCGAATTATCGCAATGCGTTTTTGCGTAGCGCGGCAACTCCCACCTTTTTTGTTTTTTTTGTAGTGATATTGTAGGAATGTGCTAGGCAAGTTTTTATGATGGGTTTGTGCTTGGTAGTTATTTTTTGACGCGATGTTGCGCGTCGTATCGCATATCGTTTTATGTTTAGCCTTAACTAATATCGACAAATTGTTGGCTTACATAAATGTGTTATAGGTAGGTACTATAACAACTGCGTATATAGCGGTCGTTCGTAGTATATATTCAATACAAAATACATTGCCATGTTTATCATCTGTTAAAAATCAGGGTCATCCTTTAATGAGGTGTCCGACACTTCTATACTATAAATAGTAATCCGTAGAAACATGTCCCTTCAAACAATAGTATCTACTTTTGTACCAAGTACAAAAATCAAAGGAAACAAACATACGCGTCTTGCATATAAAATGCCAACGAACTGACTATCAATGAATATTGAACTCCATACAAAAACACCTAATCTATTCAAGTGGCTAGTCATAAGGGTCGCGACATTGATGACCGGGATGGACATATACAATAAAGGCCGAGTTGAAAAGAGATGGTTGAACAAACGATGCGGGTCATATGTCACCCGATATGTCATAACCTGTTCGAATGGAACGGGTGTATCGATGTTATTGAGGAGAGAAAAGGAACGAATCGACAGTGACGTGAAGGGTTAAAAGTCAAGCAAAGTGTCTCGGCCTGTGTGACAGAGAGGCACGTATGTAATTGTTGTGTGTTGGTAAAGGAGGGAATGTTAAGGGTCAAAAGACGAGTGTCAGCAACCCTGACCTCTCCAGACGACTAGTGGGACGTACTTGGGACCGACAAAATGATTGTTTTGTATTTTGTTTATTAGTTGTTTATCGTTTGTTGGATCCGGTAGTAACTGTAATATTAGGTGCGGCAGATCTCTGGTTCGATTCCTAAAAACCAAGCCAACAAATAAAATGTTTAAATATAAAATTTTGTTCCTTTACCTCGGATGTTGTGTGTCTAGGTCTACTACTATTCAAGAGAGCTACTCGTAGTAAGCAATCGTAAAATGAACGCGTATTGTGTGAAATATACTTTGGGTAACAGTTTTTTTGAAAAGATACATTGTCTCGGTAATAATATTTAATTAAAATTACTGATTTCTGTTTAATTTAAAGTAAAACCGACAAAAACTACAACTATTTAATTAAAGTTATAAAAATATTTTGTTTTGAAATCTGAGTCCAATCCATTGGTAGCCAGTTATCAATGAAACATGTTTGTGTAACTGAAGCCGCCCCTGGTCTGTGTGGACTAATGAATCGGACAAGTCGGCATAATTACACACTGGCTGACAACTAACTTTGTCGCATTCAAATATTGGTGGTTGGTCATACAATACTTGTAAAACACGTGTTTATACCTCATATACATACCGTAAAAGTTATATAATAGCACGTTTGTGTTCCCGCGAAAAGTGTTTATTAATATTAGTGTCCATCAACTAGTATACGTCTCGTCTAAGTACATGAGAATCGTTTAAGTTCAATAGTTTTCGTTGTCATATAAGTACACAAGAATAGTTTCAAGTACATAAGTTTTAATTTAAATCTTATTTTATAATACATTGTAGATCATTATTAATAAAATAGTTGTTGTTAATACCTACAGTAAAGTGTGAAGTAAATGTTTATTATCCATTTGAAAGTGTTTAAAGTAAATTGAATAGAGTTTCTCACTGCTTTGAAATTTTAATGTGTTGTGGTATGTTTACGCCGGAGTTTCATTTTTCAAGTAAACTGTTAGATCTATTAACAAGAGGTAAGTAATCTTAACATAATTGGTTTGTGTTTTAATTAATAATAAATTAACACTTTTGCATGTAACCGTTTTAGAACGGACTTATGAAAAAAGTTTCTTAATTTGAATCTTGTTCGGACTTCGGACTGAAAAAAGTTTTTCATTTAGACTGTATTTATTTGTATGAGTTCTTATTACGTTCAATGATATGAATCAATTTCAATGATTCTTTATTGTTCTTCACGGTCTAGTGTAATGTGCACTTGCCTATGAACTCACACTTCGAACTCTTTTATTTGTCATTGAAATATGTACTTTATTTGGTCTATATGATGATATAGAGTATCACTATGTATATCACTTTCAACAGTTTGGTCTTTATGATAATACGCGTGGTTCCCGTTCCCGTGTAAATACAGGGATAAAGTATATGGATATAGGATATAAATATAGGATATAGCCTATGTCACGCACTGATAAATTAGCTTTCCATGAGTGAAAGAATTTTTGAAATCGGTTCAGTAGATCCCGAGATTACCCCTTACAATTGAACAAATATACAAACACACAAAACTTCTTTATAATATTAGTATAGATTACTACTATTGACAATGAATAAGCAATTTCAGCAGTTTCATGTATGTCTTTGTAGACTAGACAAGCTAATTCTTTAGTGATAATGACAGGAACTTATGCTAGTGTCCAGGGCCGGATTTAAACTCAATGCCGTTCCTGGGCACCAGAAAAAAGTCCGCCCTATTACTAGAATATTTTTTTCACTTTCAAAACTTTTCCGCCCTAAAACATTTGCCGCCCTGGGCACTTGCCCCGACTGCCCCTAGTGTAAATCCACCGCAGCTAGTGTCGAAATATCGTAATATCTTAATAAATAACATAACTTTATTGCAAATAAATTAAACTCTGTTCTACGCGTATGGACTTTGACCCAAGAGAGACAAAATTAAATTTAATATGTAACAAACTTAATTGTTACGTCATGTGATTGTAATTAGGGTTCAAATATTTTTGGAAACGAGATAATTGTTTATTTTTATTCCTTGTTAAGTAACTCTGCCTGTCTGTCTGTTACCTTTTCACGGCTAAACTACTGAACCGATTGACTTTAAATTTGGTACAGGTGTAGCTTATGGTCCGACGAAGAACATAGGCTATGTTTTATACCGAAATTCCCACGGGAGCGGGAACTATGCGGGTGAAACCGCGGGGCACAGCTAGTAATGTATGAAAATGACTTACTTATATTATTTTATGTACTCTACAATTTAATATTAGGTGTTACACGAGTTATTCGTTATGTCTTTGTCGAATATCGAGAATAAGTATTTAGTTATAAAATAAATCGTAGAGGTATCTATTAAAACCTAATAACAGTAAATATTTTGTTGTTTCAGGGAATATACCCCGCGACAACTACAGTTTCGCAGATGATAATGGTGAGTGCTAGATTCATAAGCTTTTGAATTGACAGTGATAGCATTATGTTGAAAATAACCAATTAATTTTAATATTATTTCTATAAAATGTCAATAAGCATAAAAAATTTACTCCATTTTTATTTTAGCATGTTTTTAGATATTTTACAGGTAAAGGCCAATGGGCAGATTTGTATGGAGTGTGTCCCAAGTGCTGTAGCACTTCGTGTGATACATCATTCGATAGGTATCGTTAAGAGAAACAAATGATTTTTCGGGAGTGAAGCCGAATTCCCCGGCAGGAAAAAGTTACAGCCAATTAAAAAAAAAAATATGCCCACTTTATGCAAGGAGTTCCAAATGCTGTAGCACTTCGTGTGATACATCATTCGATAGGTATCGTTAAGAGGAACAAATGATTTTTCGGGAGTGAAGCCGAATTCCCCGGCAGGAAAAAGTTACAGCCATTTAAAAAAAAATATATGCCCACTTTATGCAAGGAGTTCCAAATGCTGTAGCACTTCGTGTGGTACACCATTCGATAGGTATTGTTAAGAGGAACAAATGATTCTTCGGGAGTGAAGCCGAATTCCCCGGCAGAAAAAAGTTACAGCCATTTAAAAAAAAATATGGCTACTTTATGCAAGGAGTTCTAAGTGCTGTAGCACTTAGTGTGGTACATCATTCGATAGCTATCGTTAAGAGGAACAAATGATTCTTCGGGAGTGAAGCCGAATTCCCCGGCAGAAAAAAGTTACAGCCATTTAAAAAAAAAAATGGCTACTTTATGCAAGGATTTCTAAGTGCTGTAGCACTTAGTGTGGTACATCATTCGATAGCTATCGTTAAGAGGAACAAATGATTCTACGGGAGTGAAGCCAAATTCCTCGGCAGAAAAAAGTTACAGCCATTTAAAAAAAACTCGGTTGTGTTACGTTAAACTGATTCAAGGAGTCCATGTAAATGGCCTTTCGGGGAACAAAAGTGAGCTACGCTCGGTTGTGTTACGTTAAACTGATTCAAGGAGTACACTAACCATAGCCTTCCGGATAAAAGAAATGAGCTATGCTCGGTTGTGTTACGTTAAACTGATTCAAGGAGTCCGTGTAAATGGCCTTTGGGGGAACAAAAATGAGCTATGCTCGGTTGTGTTACGTTAAACTGATTCAAGGAGTACACTAACCATAGCCTTCCGGATAAAAGAAATGAGCTATGCTCGGTTGTGTTACGTTAAACTGATTCAAGGAGTCTTTGGGGGAACAAAAATGAGCTATGCTCGGTTGTGTTACGTTAAACTGATTCAAGGAGTCTGTGTAAATGGCCTTTGGGGGAACAAAAATGAGCTATGCTCGGTTGTGTTACGTTAAACTGATTCAAGGAGTACACTAACCATAGCCTTCCGGATAAAAGAAATGAGCTATGCTCGGTTGTGTTACGTTAAACTGATTCAAGGAGTCTTTGGGGGAACAAAAATGAGCTATGCTCGGTTGTGTTACGTTAAACTGATTCAAGGAGTCTGTGTAAATGGCCTTTGGGGGAACAAAAATGAGCTATGCTCGGTTGTGTTACGTTAAACTGATTCAAGGAGTCCATTAGTAATAAGTTCTTGGGAAGTTGGAAAGTGGAGCTTCAAAATGATTTAAAATGATATGATAGTGATTAAGTCACACAAAGTCTTACAAATTATTTTTTCAACACACTTGCTCATAAAGGGGCTCTTATTTGTGCAAAAACAGTTAAATAATGACACGCTTGATACACTAGTGAGTTATAGATTTTTTTTATAATTTTTTAGTTTTAAAAAAGTTTCGATACCAAAAAAAATCGTGTCCATACATTTTAAAAACAAACTTCAACTATGTTGCCTTACTTTTGATAGGTCTATGGTCGATTCCATTCGTTCATTCATTTGATTTTTTTAATAAGTATATTCTTTTAGTCTTTGGCCGATCACCATTGTTGTGTTGGATGCGCGCGAATAGAAAAACTGTTTATTTATTAGCGAAAAATGATAATTTCTTCGCAAATGTGTTGAAAAACGTTGTATGGTACACGCGAGTATTGATGATTACTATCCTCGGCTATCTTCAGACCCTCGCCAGACGGCTCGGGCCTCAATAGCGCCTCGGAAGTAATCACCAACTTACCTTGTACCATAAATAACTATTATTTTATTTCTTATATTATGTACTTACCTATTCCTTTACCGTTACCTCATCATAATTTATAAGAAATAGCTAAATATAGTGTTCAAATAAGTTAGTAGCTTAGCCAAATAGCTAGCTCCTTGCATAAAGTAGGCATATATATATTTTTTAATGGCTGTAACTTTTTTCTGCCAGGGAATTCGGCTTCACTCCCGAAGAATCATTTGTTCCTCTTAATGATAGCTATCGAATGATGTACCACACTAAGTGCTACAGTACTTAGAACTCCTTGCATAAAGTAGGCATATATGTTTTTTTAAATGGCTGTAACTTTTTTCTGCCGGGGAATTCGGCTTCACTCCCGTAGAATCATTTGTTCCTCTTAACGATAGCTATCGAATGATGTATCACACGAAGTGCTACAGCACTTGGGACGTTTTGCCCAATATCCTTTATGTTTATTTCTGAAACACATAGTTATATACACACATCAAAAGTGTCTAGGGATCAACATATATTTTTGCAATAACTTTTCTCCTGATTGATATTAATTAAAATTTTCTTTAAGGATTCATCAAATAAAGTGTTTTCGTTTGTCACAGTAACGATAAACCAAGTCACCTTTGCATTAATAAAGAAATTTGCCATTTTCCTAATAAAGGGATTTTTGACATTTGAACCACTAACATTAAAGTTCGAAAAAAAGACTGAAATAACAGTTTTCTTTAAAATTTTATTGGGTAACTTAAACAATTAATAATCCGTGTTTCTACCGCGAACACTAACAACACAAGAACATCGGTTTGGCATACTCAAAATGAGTTCATCCAAATCACGCTGTGGAATGGCCGCCCATGTTCGTTGCAACAACAAAAAAAGGTCTTCTTGCGACTGGATACCCTCCATATTCGGCAGAGCTCTTCTCTGTAGCATATCCCATGCATGCTCAATCGGGTTCAAGTCTGGCGACTGAGCAGGCCAGGGCAGGACATTGATGTTAGCTGCGGCGAGAGTCTGTCTTACAACTCTTGCGGTGTGCGGTCGTGCATTATCATGCATTAACTGAAATAAGGGACCGATTTGCACTTGTAGAGGAACGATGACGTCTGATACAATCGTCTCAGCATAAATTTGAGCGTTGAGGTTGCCTCTGATCCAAATCAACTCAGTTCTTCCGCCGATCCAAATACCCGCCCATACCATGATGGTTCCACCACTATAAGGATGGACTTCCTGGCAGGATTTTAATCGCTGTTGGCGTCCAGGGGTTCTCCAGTGTCGTATACGTCTTGTATCCGGTCTCATACCAAAACGAGACTCATCAGAAAAGCACACGAAACGCCATTGTTCTTCTGCCCAATTTCTGTGTTCAAGAGCCCATTGATATCGAATCCTACGATTGTGCATTGCTATAGGTGGTACCCGTAGCGGTCTTCGGGAATGAAGGTTCACTTCATGCAAGCGGTTTCTGACTGTTTGGTCGCTAATTAAGTTCCCTGAAGAGTGATGAAGCCGCACGGCTAACATCATGGCGGTTATTGTTGGAGCTCTTCGAGTTAAGATTTGAATGTATCGGTCTTGTCTCCGTGTGGTGCAGCGATACCGTCCTCCATGGCGCTCAGCCACGGTACCAGTGCTTCGGTAACGTGTCCAAAGTCGACTGATAACACTCTGACTTGTATTCAGAGCTAAAGCCACAGTACGTTGCCGGGAACCAGCTTCTATCATTCCCACGGCTCTGAGCATTTCTTCCCTGCTTAAATGACGTCGCCGCTCCATAATAACGTTGGTTTTAATCAGTAGTAGGGAAACAGTAGCACTAATAATGTCTTCAATGCGTTGTATGTTTTTATAGGGAAAATATTGACAGCTGATTTTCATCTTTTACTCGAATTTGATTCACAGTTCCTGATTCAAATTATGAAATGCACCAAAAAGGATCCATATAAATTTATAAAATCATAAATTTATAAAATCATAAATTTATTACAAAGCCACATCTCAATCTCAAGAAATCCGCATAAAAATGCTTGATCCCTAGACACTTTTGATGTGTGTATTTATTTAAAGATTTTAAAATTCTATTTACAGATATATAAATAAATATGAAACGATTTTAGTTACTATTTTAAGGTCAGTCCAGACATATTTATATTAGAAAATGTATGCATTATAAAATTACAGAGTTTGTTGGACACTATTCTTCACCATTTATCATATTTGAATAAATATTTTTGCATTAAATTGCGAGTAAAACCACTGGACAGTGCTAGTCACAGTCAGACTCAGTTTATTTTCAAACGACGTAATTGTCCTGCCCGTTTATATGATAATTTTATAATAACAATAGCGGGTGTGAAACTTCAGCGTCCTGTACTCTGGTTAACGGAGGTGACACTGCTTTAGTTTCCTTTCACTTGATTATGTTGAAAATTGTTATGATATTGACAACTTTTAATTGAAAGAGCAGCCTTATGTGACTATAATGTATTGTAACGTGGATTTGATTTCGAGTGTGAGTTATAAAATTCGACTTCAGTTGTAGGAACAAGGAGCAAGGAGTAATAAATAGTTGACAAGGGGTAATACGAGTATATGTATTTACAAGTAATTTTACTTTCGTCAACTATACGCGGATAATCCCGATAACAACGAAAATTCAGTATAAGACTGTTATTAATTAGTACCAACTTTAGAAGATTTTAATTAGGAATAAGATGTATGGAAGTTCAGCAGATAATACATATATCTAGCCGTTCAGCTGTATAATGTAAAAATATAAAATATAAATGTAAAATATACTTGTACACAAAGCAATTAATGATTTGAATTTGATTATAATTAGTTTATGTAAACAGGTTATCTACATGAAAATAAAATAAAGGAAATTACAAACGACCACCCACCGTATAAGACATCTTGTAGATAATTCAGAGAGATTATCACAATTACCGGACTACTTGTTTTATATCACACGTACATACGAGTACATAATATGTATGTTACATACGTAGTTGTAAATAAAAGAAAATACATGCATTATAAACATTTAAACATGAAAGTTTTTTGATAAATATCTCGGTATGACTACGTGAAAAGTGTGCGTTATTTTATTTTGTATATTTATTTTTATGTTGTTGTTGATTTATATATTTGAATAATACTGTATTACGATTAGCTTGCCTATTGTTTAAATAATTACTTAATCTGCTTGAAGCTTGATATTTTTCAATCTGGAAACCCCAATAAATACCTATCAATGAAAAAATATTTCATACATATATCAAAGACGAATTATTGCCTCTCATCAGACTACAAATCAAGTACTTCAACAGTTTTAGTAACTCTTAATCTTTTACTTTTAGCCCTGTCTGAGTGAAAATAATGAAAACTAATTTTTCTTCGAATACAATACATAGTAGAAAAAGTTTCTTTTAAATGTATGTTCGCGTATCAAAATTAATACGGTTTATTTTTAACTCAGCTATACGCAAAAAATCATTATAATATAACAAGATTAAGGTCAGACTGAGAATCAACTGTGGTCTCGATTAATGTTTTCTCAACGCGTGCAATTTCATAGAAGTGAGTGATACTCGTATATACTCGGTTCCCATAAGGAAGCCAAACTTGGTGTACTCTTCTTGTTTTACGACTTTAAGGTCGCATATACATAGTTTGATATTATGTGTAAGTACAGACGAGTACACAAGTTTTATTAACAAAGGATATTTAAGTAAGTACCATTTTTATTCTTGATGGCTTTGTGATTTTTATTAAAATTACTATGTAGAAAATTGTCTCTGTTTTTTATAGTTTTTTTTTGCATTTCCATCGTTATCAGTCGAACAAATCAGTTAAAAATATTACTTAATACGGATTGTAGAGGATATACAAGTTTATTATACCTATATATATGTATTAAAACAATATGCATCTGTAATTTGGGGAGTTCATTTTAAAAAAAAAACTTCCCAATTTCAATTTTTCAAACTATCTTTAGTTAGATAGAAACATTATTTTAAACATTATTATCATATAAAATTACTATCATCGAAAAAAACTAAACCTTGTGTCCACGACTGTACGTCCAGTATTTTAATGCACTTCGCTCGTCGCGAATTAATTTTTTCTCACTATCTCTAACAATCATCTTTAAATCTTCACGTCTTGAACTGTTCTTATCTCGCACTGAATGCTATTTTCATAGAATGCTCTCAGGGATTATATCCTGGGTCAAAGCTAGATTTTATTGTGTCCAGTTCTCATAGTAAAATTATGCTAATAAAACTTTGAATAATTCAGAATAATCTAGATTCTAGATATCGTTTGACATCCAAATTGCATTTTGCTGTTTTAGTAATGTTCTGGTGCTCGATATGATCTCGATTAATTGCTTTGTAAATATGTATCGATTAGTAAACTCGATATTAAATTAATGCTGTCTGGATAAGGTACTCAGCAATGTTCCTTAGTATTCCTACATTTACACTATTGCTATCTGTGACCGGATCGTCTAAGGAACTCTTTATACGCGGTTCTCACACCATAGATACGATGAATCGCTCCCATTAGTGGCCGAGAACATCGTACAAGAAAACTATAAGGTTAACTATGCCCAAAAGTAGTATTAGATATGCCATACAATTTGTATGGAACGACCTGCGAGCCGCAGTTACCAGCTCGCCGATCGAGATAACGCCACTGTTGCAGCAGCGAGACTGGCGTGATTTTATCGGGACTCGCAATATATACCTTCTGTCGAGCCCTACAGCGCATGCGCCAGGCGATTGATGGACCAATAAGAACAATAGGAATTAGGGATTACACTCTATAGAGTGATAATTTTCCGTTTTTTTGCGCAGGAGTTGTGTCGACGCCGCATTTCTTATAAAACTTTTTCTTGAGCGTGTACAAAAAGTCTTGTTTGAGAAAGTAGTTTTTATATGAAAGTACTTAAAATTTCGTAATGTAGTTGTAGTTTTAATACTAAAAACTACAAAATGTCAACCTAATACGCGGTATACGCCAATGTTACTATAATTTTGAGCTCATAAATTACACACAAATAAAACTCAATCAAGCAAATTATCGCGTACAATCTGCGGCTTTTTCTCGCAATAATAGCGTCAATCATTCTGACATGTCCAAGTCCAAGTGGAAATCCGTCAAATTATCGATAATCGATACGTTTCGTGATCTCGTTTCCCTGCACTCGCGACCCGCAAGTTTTAATTTTAGTTATAAATCATGACCGGACTTTCGCCGAACTCTGGCGGAGGTAGCCGAGCGCCCCCGACCGGTCCACTCCCGCGCAGCCTCATTTAAACTGTAGCACATTCCAATGCCACACTCCATCTATAGTTTAAACTTTAAAATATGAATAATTAATATAAATCATTCCAAATTTGAATACGAATGGCCCATTAGAATATTATATGTATTGTATATGAATATTATATGTTGATATATCGCTAATGTCGCATGCGCAGTGTATGTTTGTGTGAACAAGTGATTTAGTATCTTTGATAAAAGTTTAGTATGTTATATTTAATCAGAGCAATCACCTAATTGGATTTTAAGTTCAAGGTGACGAACTAATTAACTAATATTGACAGTTTTATTTCTGGTTCTATGAAATGTGCCGGTTTTTAATGAATATTTAGTATCCAATATGTTATTAGGTATTTCGAATTCATTTAATGATCACCGTTATTTGTTATCCTAGGATTATGAGAATTATGCTGTTGCGAAGCAAATTATGTAGTCTAGTGTCTCTCTATATGTAAATTATGACTATGCAATAAAAACACTCAAAAATGTAATTTAGAGTAACAAATAATCTAAAGCAAGTACAATTTGTTTTAGCTTAGAAAAAAGATGATTAGGAAAACAAGTTTTTAATTATTTAATATTATTAAAAAAACTAAGTTTTAATGAAAGATATTTAATACGAATTTTATCAGGGAAACAGATTCATTCATTCTTTATTCAAGGGATACAGAAAAAGATATAAAATACTTTTTTATCCTGAAATTCCGTAGCAATCAAAAGATGCAGGAATCACAACTTTTTATTAATAAATATCAAATAAATAAAATAATTATAAACAAACAAATAATTTTAAATTATAATTGCACCGTGCGCACTATAGATAGTACATTGCGCGTAAGTGCAGGTACTCTTTTATCTTCTGCCGCTGATACCGCAACCGGCGCTGTCATATTTTATATGTTTTTATCAATAAATACACCATATACAGTTTTTGCAATAATAATTACGATTTACAGTTAAACATTTATGTTAATGTTTGAGTAACGCTATCTTAATATGTTCACTGCATTCGCTCTGAAGTAAATTGCATGTTACTGGTGAAAAGCAGCATTTTGTTATAATTTAAAGTTTAATTTTCAATGATAGAGAAACTGATATGATAACTAAAAGATATAGATATGGGTTGCGACTGAAACGCTAAGGTAATACTCGACGCTTAAAGATATAAGAATTATATTGACAAATTAGCAGTAAGCGATTTTACATTTTCAATCTTTTTGTACTGGTTGCTCTGCTACAGGGATAATTTAAAGCTAAAAAACAGTCTATAGCTAGGACTAGCTTGTTATTTTAATTAAATTACAAGTACCCTAGATACAAGTTTCGAACATAGTTAGGGGTCAGTTACTATAAAGAGATGATGTAGTGAATGATTATGTTATGTTAATTAAATATATTTTAAAGTAATAATAAGTAAAATGGCAGCACGAAGGTGTGTCTGTGCCCGCGCCGACATCACAGACAACCCCGTAACCGGGTTACCGTAAATAAATCAGTTTATTTTAACATTGTAAAAGGGTTTTTTCACCAACCTCGTTACCACACGAAATGTATAATTGACATTGGAAATCGATACAGTTTGATACAATTACAGGTTAAATACTACTTTTATTTTAAACTTTTTTAACTCTCCAAATTTAAATGCTACTTTATCTGAATTTTTACTCCTTGTTGGCTATACTACTTACTTTGTCGTTCTAGTAAAAGACTTTTGGGATGGAAAGATATTTTGTGTAATTCCGATTTATGAACTGTGTGCATTTTATTTAAATTAATTCAACCGTTTTGTTGCAAGATTGAAGACGTAAAGACAAACGCAAGTTCAATTTTCTTCTTTTCTTTTTAGTACCTAATATGTAGTACATTGTAACAAATAATTTCATTTTCAAATTGAATAATTAGAACTACATCGTTCACTTCAAAATAATAAAATTGTTTAAACCGAACTTTCATTTACATTAAACAATATATTATTAGTTAACTACAGTAGTTCGTCCGTGGTGCTATTATTTGATTTTCACCTCGGTTAATGGTGGTGTAAGTAGGGCGTAGTCCAGTTTGGAAGCAGGTGTATAGTCGGACCACTGGGGTCTAGGTGCACTGAGAAAGTGCAGCTTTGGACGTAGTTATTATGTGAGTGCATTTTGCATATTATTTTGAAGCTAAAGCTTAACTGAGAATATTAGATGTAAAAAGTTAGACACAAGAAATTATTAATAGTTTTCAGAAACTTTGATTCGACTGCTGGTAAACGATCTAAAATGTCTAAAACAAGAAAAAATCAGGGGATTACCGTGGTCGCTGCTTGCCACCTCATATGGTCTATGAACACGGTTACCCCCTTAATTTTACTTACAGCACAGTTAAGTATAAGTACATATAAATATAATATAAAAACCTGTACCAAAGATATTTTAAATTATTAATTCTTATATTAATTTCTTGCCGATTCTTCGCGAATGATGTAATTTCCGAATCGGTGGTAGAATCAATTTTGGCGTTCATAAGTGCCTCATTTTTTGACTTTGACTTGGACTTTAATTTACAGGAACGCTACATATTAAAGGCTTATGCCACTCAACCCCAAAAATATATTTGACGTTGAGTGAAAGTTTTTATGATCACTTTTGGGTAATAGTGGAATGAATGTATGGATAAAAATAATGCGAAAACAATTGTTTTGGGGTTGAGTGGAATAAGCCATATTGAAATGATTAGATTCCGTGAAGAATCCGAAACGTGTGTATTTTAAAGAGACATACGAGTATTGTTCTTTACAGAAACCCGTTAAAACTTTAATTTTTAATAATAATACTAATATTATAAATGCGAAAGTTTGTATGTTGACTTTGACTTTGTAACTTTTTGTAGTCACAAATCCTACCAATAGATGTCGCTGTTACTTAATTTTTTAACACACGATGGTGAATTGTGCCGAGATTGTATGATACTACGAGCTACGCATGCGCACGGGAGCGGAAACTACGCGAGTGAAACCGCGGGGCATAGCTATTTACTATAATTCAATCTCCGCCTCTCATACTTGTTTTCAAAAAGTAGATTAAGTCTAGACTCTCTTAGACATCTTCCAGATATTTTCTCCAGCTCGTAAATGGTATAGTTTCTTGGAATTGTTTGTGTTAAGCCTTAGAGTCTAGTTAAGTTAATCTAAGTGGAGTAATGAGAGCGGTTATGTTACTTAAAGTAAGTAAAGTACATGGTACAAAAATGTGGTATACTTATATTGTGTTGGTTACTGTGTATCCTTTAAGATAATTACATAATTTGGTCAATTGAATCACTACATAGTATATAACAAAGTCGCTTTCTCTGTCCCTATGTCCCTATGTATGCTTAGATCTTTAAAACTACGCAACGGATTCTGATGCGATTTGTTTTAATAGATAGAGTGATTCAGTGGAAAGGTTTTTAGCATAATTTTATCCCCATATTCTTTCGAGAACGGTAACTAAGCGGGTGAAACCGCGAGGCACCACTAGTATAATGTAATAAAAAAATATTATAATTTTAAATGTTTAGAAATCTTTTGTCAGCACTTTTGTTTATAATACTTTTTACCCCCGACGCAAAAAGAGGGGTGTTATAAGTTTGACGTGTTTGTGTGTGTGTGTGTATCTGTCTGTCTGTGGCATCATAGCTCCCGAACGGATGAACCGATTTCAATTTAGTTTGTTTTGTATTAAAGGGGACTTACGTGCGAGTGTTCTTAGACATGTTTGATGAAAATCGGTTGACCCGTTTAAAAGTTATGGGGGTTTGAATGTAATTGTGTTGGGGTTTTTTTTAATTTTTAATTTAATTGTTATTAAGGCATATTGGTAAGTGGATGCCTCTGAACGTAATCACTACAGTCGCCTCATGCGTGTTAGTGATCTAAATCCAGAGCCATGTCTCAATAATGTGCAACGATTAGGTTCAGGAATTGAATTATTACAGAAAACACATAATTTACCTAATTCAGATATTATACAGGGTGTCCCGTAAGTAGTGGACCAACGGGATGTGGGGGATAGGGGAGACCGTTACCTACCAGAATCACCAAAATTTATTGTCCTAGGCCTCATAGTTTTGAAGTTATGACGTTTTTTAGTAAGTAGGTGAAATTATCGTACTATGTGCACATTTTTCTTAATTCTACAAATTCTATTACTTATTTTGATGTTATTTTTATTCAAGGGCGTTAAGAATACATAGGTTTTTCTAATTTAAATCATTTTTTAGTGTAGTTATCATTAAAATTAATCAACAAAACAAGTGCAATTGTTAAATTTCAAAATACTCTAAGTGGTATTTGAGCTGAGCTGGTGTAAAAAAAATGTATTGTAGCCTTGTGGCACATTATTTTAAAAACATCTACATATCATAAGGATTACAAAAACGTATAACACTGTGGTTTCAAATGAGTAGTTTTTTATTTTAACTAATATCAACGTAAAAGGGAACTTTTGAGAGAAAACAAAAATTCATTGCTAATTATGGAAATTCGTTTATAACTCAATTTATTTTTACATTAAGGGTTCAAAATGCTTTTCTTTAGCTCTTGTGCATTAAAACATCTTCGTATAAAGTCTTTTTGTAAACTTTTTTGGACTCTTTGATGTTTTTTTATCAATTCAGCAACATGATTGAAATTTTGCGATAACTCTCTTTTTATCAGAAATATTTGTCTCATAAACTGCTTCTTTGAGGAAACCCCATAGAAAATAATCCAAAGGATTCAAGTCGGGAGATCGTGGCCTATTTCATGGCCGATCGCTGGCCAGGAAATAGTACCTTCGCGTCCAAACCATCGATTTGGGAACGTCTCATTCAAAAATTCAGTCACTTACCGTGAATAGTGGGCAGGTTCACCTTCGTACTGCAACATTCGTACGTGCTTCTTAACTTAACGAAGATGTTGGTTATGCACAAGGGCTGAAACTGCGCGGAACCACATACTCTCGCGTACTTCTTAACTTTATTCGAAGATGTTGGTTATGCATTAGGCCTGAAACTGCGCGGGAGAGAATTTGGTTGCAGTACGAAGGTGAACCTGCCCACTATTCACGGTAAGTGACTGAATTTTTGAATGAGACGTTCCCAAATCGATGGTTTGGACGCGAAGGTACTATTTCCTGGCCAGCGATCGGCCATGAAATAGGCCACGATCTCCCGACTTGAATCCTTTGGATTATTTTCTATGGGGTTTCCTCAAAGAAGCAGTTTATGAGACAAATATTTCTGATAAAAAGAGAGTTATCACAAAATTTCAATCATGTTGCTGAATTGATAAAAAAACATCACAGAGCCCAAAAAAGTTTACAAAAAGACTTTATACGAAGATGTTTTAATGCACAAGAGCTAAAGAAAAGCATTTTGAACCCTTAATGTAAAAATAAATTGAGTAATAAACGAATTTCCATAATTAGCAATGAATTTTTGTTTTCTCTCAAAAGTTCCCTTTTACGTTGATATTAGTTAAAATAAAAAACTACTCATTTGAAACCACAGTGTTATACGTTTTTGTAATCCTTATGATATGTAGATGTTTTTAAAATAATGTGCCACAAGGCTACAATACATTTTTTTTACACCAGCTCAGCTCAAATACCACTTAGAGTATTTTGAAATTTAACAATTGCACTTGTTTTGTTGATTAATTTTAATGTTAATGATAACTACACTAAAAAATGATTTAAATTAGAAAAACCTATGTATTCTTAACGCCCTTGAATAAAAATAACATCAAAATAAGTAATAGAATTTGTAGAATTAAGAAAAATGTGCACATAGTACGATAATTTCACCTACTTACTAAAAAACGTCATAACTTCAAAACTATGAGGCCTAGGACAATAAATTTTGGTGATTCTGGTAGGTAACGGTCTCCCCTATCCCCCACATCCCGTTGGTCCACTACTAACGGGACACCCTGTATATACCTACAATTAAAATAGATTTAATACCAGTTATAATTAACGAAAGCTATGAAGTCGTAAATTAATTATAGAACTTTATTTGTTATCCCTAATTAATGGATTAAATTAGCAGGTACTTGGCATCTTATATAATTTAATTATGTTATATCATAATATAGATAGATATATCAATTAAGTTATAAAATCTAAAATGGTTGTTTGTTTTATTAGTTACTAGCAGCGCCCCGCGGTTTCACCCGCGTAATTCCCGTGGGAATTTCGGGATAAAAAGTATCTTATGTTCTTTCCCGGACATGCCGGAAATGCGAAAGTAACTCTTTCTGTCTGACCTTTTCACGGCTAAACTACTGAACCGATTGACTTGAAATTTGGTACAGTGGTAGCTTATGGTCCGAGGGAGGACATAGACATGTTTTACCCCGAAATTCCCACGGGATTGGGAACTACGCGGGTGAAACCGCGGGCGCTACTATCTAATAAAACACCCAACTTATACGCAGATAAATGCGTGCTCGTTGAAGTCTTTTCAAAGGAAGTGGTGGTTGCAATATCTTTAGGCGGAAACATGACCTTTTGCGCCGGACGCTATCTGTTGCCACACTAGGCACCATTACCAAATTATAGCCCAGACGCCGGTCAACATAATTTATCTCCATCCGATTATTATCTCGATTATTTTGCGTAATTAGCAATACGTTTAATAGATTATAATTATTGTTTAGTAATAATTGATTAATCAATGTTTGTGTTATATGTTTTATTTTAAATTATATTGGTGAAGTAGTTTTTTGTTCTGTAATTGATATTTGCTACTACATTAAATTCAGTGAGGTATTTGAGGTCGTAAGGCATTCTTAGATTCCTTAGTGATAATTTTCTTCAACATCGTTTGGTCGAAGAGTCAATTGGTTCTGCTTTGGGAGAAAGTAAAATAGAGAAGCTTCTTCGTAGACCTCTGATATTCTTATGAAGAAGATACCAGGAAAAGAACATCAGTATAATACAAAATAATAGTTAACATTCACAACATACGATTTTACTCTAGATAATAGTCCATCTGTTGAACGCAATTACACATTATTATTACCAAACCTACCATCAATTTATATCGTTAAAATTTCGACTGTTTTGACGTGTCTATCGTCAATCTTCGATTATGTGCCTTCATCGTCACAGCATCGAGATATCGAGTACTCAATTAGTGTTGTTCTATCGATAATTACGATCGGTAGCGGACCCTTGATAGGGTTGGCACGTCGCCAAATCTAGAAGCCGGATCAGACTGTTTGACCGGACATTTGGTTAAAAAGGCCGGACACACGGACATCCTACAGTTTTCAGGATTTTGTATCTCATTATTAATAGGCACGATGAAAAAACAAGCTTTGTTGATTTAGCTTACTAAACCTACCTACTTAAATATTATTCAATTTAATGAAATAAATACGAAAACTCGACTCCAAACTGCAAGTATGACAGTCAACTCACCTGCGTTACTACGTTCGGCGCTCCTTCGATTACAAAATGTAAATGGTCTAACAAAAGCCGGAAAATCGGGACATAGTTTACTTTGGCGTAGTCTAGGATCCTTAGAACATGGAACTTCAAGTTTCTGATTATAATTAAAACTTTATAAAAAGTAAAATGAAATTGATTTTTTATATAGTTTTAACAAGATAATTACGACAATAATAGATTGCTTGTCAAAATCCAGTCATGTTTTACGGATCCCCTATTACCGGACACATAATGGACCCGCGCCTCATGTCGCCGCTCATCTCACGTGATTGAGTTTTAAGTTTATATTGTCTTTAAGGTATCTATTTTATGGGCCTCTGTTATTTGTTTAAAACTGTAAATATTGCCTGAAATTTTTTTTTTTTTTTTTTGATAATTGGAAAACCTAACTATGTCCGGCTTTATCCGGACGCCTGACAACCCTAGATCGATACTTGGTTTACCAGTAAAAGATGTTCTATTCTCTATTAATTGGGGGTTAGCAGTTTATTTACTATCCAGACAACGGAAGATATAATTCACGTCGTAAAATGTCGTTCCGTTTATTATTTTCGCAATCTCTGTCTGTATGTTGTTATTTTGAATTAATTTATCTGTGTGCTGTAGGGAATGTTTTGCTTGATTTTTGTTACTTTCTTTCTTGAAATACACATTTTTTTAAAGCAAAACCTACATTTGTCTTAGAGTGGAATCTTACAGATAAGTATTAGTAGTATTTTACTATATTATAAGAGTAGTTTTTCATGGATTTTCTCGGTGGTTTAGCGCTTTTACTTTCTTTTTCTGGCGACGCATTTGTCCCAAAAATAGTATCACCCATTAAAATGCAGTGACAACAGGATATGATGCGCAATCTTCTTAAATAATGAATCAATTTTTGTTTATAAATTTCGGTGCGTGTTTAACGGCCGTACCTCGCAATAAACAAACAATTATGTCACTCGCATTGTCCCATTCTTATATAATTAACCTCGAGATGTGCCAAATATTTCGTGTCAATTTTTTATTTGTAAACTTTAGATTCGCTGATTACAAATAGAATGAACGAGTTATAATGGACACTCAAAAATAGAGCTAAATGATAGCTAATAATCCATTTTGCATTTCATCGTTATTCCAAATTTCGTTTATATTTAACGTCACTGGGTTGCACGATACAACCTTCCATGGTATGAAAATGAAATGACCACTAGTGCGAACGAGGCGTTCCTAATATTAGACATATCAAACAGTTTTTCTTTTGTTTTAGTAAGCTTTTGCTCCATAATTTATAAAAGTCGCTCCCAAATGCATTTATACTATCAGTTTAATTTAAGTTGAGTTTACCACTAACCATTTTCAAAAAGTTTTCTTCTTTCATTTATAGTATTAGTTGAGTAGACCTACCAGAACGATACAATACAAAAATATATATTCCAGTGGAATATATTACAGGAAACCGTATCTAAATATCTCTTCAATATATTTATTAGTCAACAAACACCAGAAACCCGCCAACAATGTAGCTCAACAAGCTAAAACCGGGAGGCATATTTTACTACATTTCATAGGTGTAAAATACAGACCTATCGGTTGGAGGCTGTATAATTTGCAATTTATAACGCCAATATCATAACTGCCTTGACATCTAATTAACATATTGGACTCAATTCTTATGGTTCTGGACTAAAGTTAGTTTAACCATCGCGGTCTTATTTGCGTTACATTTTAAACCTAGTTTAACAAAACTTGGTTTAAGCATTTGACACCTTGTCAGTCAATCTGTCACTAGTCCCTTGACAGTATTCAAAATTGTACTTAGATCAGGTTGTAAAACCTGGTTTAGTGCTAAACCGGGCTAAAAATGCAACGCAAATAAGAGCCTCGCAGTTAAACAGGAATCTTTTCAATTTTTTATACAGTAATCTGCATTTATTTTGAAAAATTTATATTTGAGACAATTTTATGTAGCGTGAGAATGATCTCTGGTTGTCGTACTAGAATTGACAGTCGTTACGTGTAGTTAGTGTCCCAAAAATCTAGCAGTTGGTTTAACTAAAATGTTTGCAGTAGTCATATAGATTCTAAACCTGGGAGAGAGTCTAGAGAGCTACCCCAAATTGTCCATTTAAAAAATAAAATTACAATACAATACCAAACCGAACCATATATAGATTTGTACTATTAAAACAAATTGAAGTATGAATATAAATCTTATACAACAAAATTAAGCAAGGAATGTTAACGGACACTTGACACGTTTATATAATTTACAATATTGCACGTAACGCAGTAAATGCAACGTTTATAATAATAACAATTGTTATTGTTTATGTTATATAACAGTTGAACAGTCACGCCGCGACTGTGTCTTACAATTCAGAAAACAATGAAGTAGTGTAAAGTATTGATCTGTAAAATTCTACGGCAGAGTCTCTTAACTGATGAATCTGATGATATTAGTAATACCTATAAGCATGGATAAGGTGCAAACCTAACTTAAAACGAAATTAAGCTTAATTTAAATTTTAAAAGTTTAATTTATATTTATAACTTTGACAAAAAGAACTAGAAAATGAAATCATGTTAGAATAACATTAAATTAAAAAACCCCCAACACAATTACTTTCAAACCCCCAACTTTTAAAAGGGTCAACCGATTTTCATCAAACATGTCTAAGAACACTCGCACGTAAGTCCCCTTTAATAAAAAAAAACTAAATTGAAATGGGTTCATCCGTTCGGGAGCTATGATGCCACAGACAGACAGATACACACACACATAAACACACACACACAGACACGTCAAACTTATAACACCCCTCTTTTTGCGTCGGGGGTTAAAAATGGTAGATATCGTTTTTTTGTAATGCCTAATTATTGGGAGGTTTAGGTTAAAGAAAATCAGAAAAAACCTGAAGAAAACGGTTGTTGAGGTAAATCCGTCGAGCACAAGAAATTCACGAGACGTGAAATAAAATGAGAGACAGTGAAATTATATTATTATAATATAATGCTATTAAAAAAAACAATTTTGACGAAAAAAAGTACAAGTACAAAAATTAAAAAAAAAAGTACCAGTGAAAGCACCAGTTAGGCGAAAAAAGAAACAAATAAATCCTCAATTACCTTTCAACTTTGTTCTTAACCCATGATTTGCAACAATTCATTCCAAATTCGAACCACGTTTAATGGAAGGTCAATTGATCATAAAAATCCAATTTTATAATTAAATTTCTTTCTATAATTTAATGTTCAAATAAGTGTAGTATCACGAAGTAGTTAGTTTATTTGTTTAGCAAACCATTAATTATGGATCGTGTTGAACTCTGCTCCTCACAATATTACCATTCGTCAGTTCGGCGTGGCCTATGATGTGCTTTCAACGCCGTTAAATGGAATAAATTAGTTTTGCACTTACTAAAATATAGTTTTATATAGTGTTACTAATATAGTGTTGCTAATAAAGTTTAGGTTGTAAATTTTAAGATTAATTTATAATAGATGGCTATATTACACTACTAGCAGCGCCCCGCGGTTTCACCCGCGTAGTTCCCGTTCCCGTGGGAATTTCGGGATAAAAAGTATCCTATGTTCTTTCCCGGACCATAAGCTACCCCTGTACCAAATTTCAAGTAAATCGGGTTTTCACGGCTAAACTACGGATAGTTTAGCCGTGAAAAGGTAACAGACAGACAGACAGACAGAGTTACTTTTGCATTTTTAATATTAGTTAGGATTTAAGGTATCACGTATTGAAATTATTTTTACAACTAATTTTCTCGTAGTAGATTGAAGTCTTCTCGCGACTACAATCGTTACGACACAGTCGAAACGTAGAGGTAAACAATATGTTTTCACGTTAAGGCCTGTGTAAAATAGTTGTAAAAAAGGTGGTTATAATATACTACTAAATGAGTGATATTTTTATATTTTATTTACATACTTATATAAAATCAATTGATGTCTAGTCTAGCTGAAGTTTGGAAAATATTCGACTAATTAGTTTTTTTTTGTTTGAAACCTAAAGAAAACGCTATCCAACATCCATTCGAATCAGTAGTATCCGAAGTTACCGCTATCATCACAAAAACACAAACAAAAAGCTCTTCAAATACTGATAATTATTACTTTTGTACTTGGATAGGTTTTGGTTACTTCTATGTGGATAATTACATAGAAGTAACCAAAACCTATCCAAGTCCTAATAAATAAAGTTGTAATCAAACCTTATATTAATAGGTAACTTAAAATACAAACTAGCACAAAACCAGAGTTGAAATGTAGATAAACTGATAAAGTGGACAAAATTCGTAATGTTATCTACGTATTGCGCTCGTGCCACAATATCTGGTATTAAAAGCACATTCATTTAAAGTCCCCGAAGCTAAATCAGGAGCCCTAAAATGCTGCAACAATAATTACTGAACAAATTAAAGCGATACACATTTTATTATTGACTTAATTTACGATTTCAAGTGATTTTAATTGGACATTGATATACTGTTTAGATTTTGATGTAAATAAGGTTTATTTGTTGTTGTTGAATAAGTAAGTTTTAAATAGTTGTATTAGGTATATTTTTCTTTTATAACTCCTATAGTTGCATATGAGAAGGGTCATTTTATTACACTATTTTAGAAAAAATGTGGAAGAGCAGCGTATCGTGGAAAGAAGACGATTATTTAGTGGGAAGTAGTCTAGTAATTCTGATAAACTTGACTTTAATTCGATGCTTTCTTATGAAGAAAATCACTTATTACTTATATTTTTGTATATTATTTTAAAGGCTCAATACACGATTACTGGAGTTTTAAGCACTTAAAAATCAATAAATGTTACTAAAGATATATTATCTCCCAATAAAATACAACTCCAAATAAATACTCAATTATTATTCTAACCCAATAATTTACATGGTAATATTAATAAATAATGGTAAGCAACAGTTTAATGGTCCGGTTAAGTTACCGCGGCCACTGCGCACGCGCCGCCCGCACCCGCCATCTTGTTCTAATCTAGTGCCGTTGATCGCGGAAAAGCGCGCCAACCTTCAACGACCTTCGCTCTCCGACCGTTCTAACTTTTCCTTCAAGCAATTATAGCCTTTAATATCCGTGTATTTCTATTATTATCACAACTAAAATATCATGTACATTTTAAGGCGAGTTATGCCGTTATTGGTGTATAATAACGACCCTGTCATGTAGTTGTGTTGCAGGTCTTTAAATTATAGCTGTGGTCCCATAAATCGATCAGGGCAAGACGATTTATACTAAAGTGATACTTTGTCACATTTATTGAAATAATATTATTATGACATTGGTTTACGATGCCAATTATAGTTTTAAAGGACAATGTGGTCGGTTATTCTGGTCTGTTTGCTCATTAATTTTGTTATTTAATAGTGCTAATTATTTTTATCCTAATCAGTACAGCTATTTCAATATGATTCCAAAACTTTTGCAATGTTATTAACATTTAGAGATTACATCGAATTATCAAAATTATGTTGATAATATGCTTATAATAACCACATTATTTATAGTGCCAAATGATGGCCAAATGTTTCTTGAATGTCACGTAGCAAAACAACAGGGGTCAGGTACACTGGTAGTGTTTAAATAAATAGTACATGAAATATTTTCATCATTATCATAGTCTCAGACGTCCACCGCTTAACATAGACCTCCCCCATCGACTTCCATAATTAAATAGTTTATTTGTTAGGCTGGCGAACTTCCTGGAGGAACTGGGATGGTTCTAACAACATAAGCAGCACGCACAAGGGACCCAACCTGAGAGGTCTAGGTGCGGAAAATGGCCCGCTTACAAGTACAAGTTTATTTGTTTTGTATTGGTAGAAACCTTTAGAGTTCTATTATTGTAACATGTTTTGATCCTTTAAGAACTAATGTCAAAATAAGATTTCACGTAGGAGCTTTAACTAGTATCTTCACGAAACGTCTTTAGATACTGCTCTACTTCTGTTTAATATATGATGTAAGTTATAAATACTGTATAAAATTAAAATAAAAAAAGAATGATAGAACTGTCATGCCTCGAAAATCTCCAAAAATGTGGCTACTTTGTTGTTAGTTATCTGGGAAAACAAGCTCGCATTGCTCAGCGACCTTTTATGTAATAGTATTATATTTTTCCCTAGAAAAAACACCCATCAAGTCGTTATAAAACAAAACGTTTCAACAAAATCTCAAACAAAAAAATAATGTTCAATCTAGTTTCCCAAAGTTCACTACATAGTATATAACGAAGTCGCTTCACGCTGTCTATCCCTATGTATGCCTAGATCGTTATAAATACGCAACGGATTTGAATGCAGCTTTTGTGATTCAAGAGGAAAGATTTTAGCATTTTATCCCCAAACTCTCACGTGAGCGGGAACTACGCGGGTAAAACCGCGGGGCTTAGCTTGTATTAGATATAATCAAAATTATATAACTTAAATGTTAAATTAGCCTTAGCTCGGTTAGTGTAGTGGTCGGTACAGTGGCCGAGACAAGCGACAGGTCGCGGCCTGTTCATCGATGGAGATAGCCCAGTTTGCGTGCACAATTGTACCATCTCGCCCGCGCGCCCCATTGTGTTAGTGGGAACATGCCCTTAATTGCGAGCCTGAATAAATTAAAACCAGAATCCTATCGTATACGGACCGCCGATATGGGAGCTAGGAAGATAATGTTATTAGACTAAGGGCCTATTTCACCATCTTCAAATAACGTTCCGAGTAACTACTCACATGTTTTGTCTTGGTCACTTGACATAAAGTAAGATAGAGACACTTTACTTGGTGAGTAATTTTACTTGAAGGTAGTGCAATAGGCCATAAGACTATTGTTAATGCTGAGTTTTTTTAGGAAGTTAGTATTAAAAGTCTTGAAATTTTTATCGTAACACATTTTTCAGAGCAGAAAAGATTCACAAAATTCGTCAAATAATTCACTCCTAGAGTCTTAGAAGAGAGGAGATTTCGGTCGGTTGTGTGGAGCTATCTCGTTATCAGAAAGGTTATCGTACTAATACTAAAATTAAATAAATAAATAGTAGCAAAATATTGGACATAATCTACAAACATTATCTTTATTCTCGAAAAAAAAAACAGCATTATTTTCATAAAGAATTTTTTTACAATTCTATTCCTTCCCCAGTAATAATATTATTGGTAAAGCAAATTACAGTATCAAATGATAAACCTTTCATTTTAAATTAAACAATGCCTCCTCTACAACCGCTTCGTAGCTCGCTGGAGAAAGCTGTAAGCTGTAGAAATAGTTATTGCTTGTTATTCTACTTGTTTGTTAATTGAAATGCGTGTAAATATTTGTGGCGTTCTCAAAGGTTATGAAACAGCCTTATTAAGGATATACTGGTGCAGTTTCAGATTCTATTATGCGCTTTGTATGCGTTTGCGCAGGTCGACTCTTTACGCTTATTGGATATTAGTTGATTTGTAAATCTATCCGGGTTGTAGCTCGTTAGTAATGGTGTTATATAATTTATACTGTAATATAGATTTGTGTATATTAATTTATTAAAAACACACAAGTTCTTTAATTGTCATTTTAGAAAAAATAAACGTCTAAATCCTTTTTGTATTTGAAATTGACAGGACAAAGTTTGATCAAACCATATTTTTAGAAAATCTACAAACAGTTTAACCTGTGCAAAATCGGGGCGGGTCGCTTTTAATATAAATAAATAAAATATGTATGTATGTATAAGCAATAACTTACCGAACAAAACAAGTATAAGTCCTACAAAACCTACAGTTTTATTTGATTAACAAACGATGTTCATTGATCGTCACTTGACCTTTACATTAGAGGCGAACCAAAAAGTTCCATTGTCTAACCCTTTCAACGTTCGGCTAATGTATCACGTTCCTAACACAATACCTCAGAATGTTGTCAACAATGACCCCCATTGTCTCTGAGAACACTTTATACGACGCCAAATAAACCATATTACGATAATCAATCTAGTTTTTACATCTGATTAGGTGCAAATTACATTACAAATAGATCAGTCACGACCTGAATCGAACACGCCGAAAAACGACGTACGAAAACATCGTTTTTAAACAATTTGCAGTCTTTTATACGTTAATTTAGAGTTGATTTTTTTAAAGCAAGGTTGTTGAGCTTGTGTTTATACTCATATAAAGTTGTGTCTTTCCTAAAAAGATGTATCTGGATCAAAAGATTTAAATGATAATAAGTTTAAATTCATTCGTAATAAAGACTGAATATGAATGAACTGTCGCGGTGGTTTGTGTGATTCGTCTCGACTGAGGTGACAATGTGTAGCGAGATTACGTCAAGGTGACATGTGATATTACCTATTGTATTAGTTCTAACCATCCGTGACCTTATCTGGACAAAGTTCACTTTAATTGCACGATATTAGACTCTAAACCGTTCTCATTATAACACGAACAAATTCTACGTTTGGAAAATTGTTGGAAAACACTTTAGACGCAATTAACATTGTTCATCAGCCGGTTAACTTTATGTGTTGAACGTGCTAAGTAATTAGCCTGAATAAAGGTCTTTGAATGATAAAAAAAGATTAGATGAATGTCATTCGGTTATGACCGCAAAATAAAATTGCGAACGAAATTGAATTCTACAGCCTAATTTAGATTCAACCCTAAAAGAACAAAGCAATAAGTTGCGGGGGCACAACAGGTAGGCGGCATACATACGCACATGACATGTGACCGCGTATAGATACAAAAAAGATATCACCTGTGGACCTAACTCACACATGCGAGGCGTAATAAATCTGCTCAACACGAACAAAATGGTGCACGCACACACTTGCGTTTCACCTGAGTAACCTCCACACTAGGGTCGTATACGAGTTCACATGATAGCACACGGTTGGTTTTTCACCTGTTGACTGGCGTCGAGTGCGCGTGTGTTTGTGAGTACACAGTGTTTCAGTCTCGCCGTCTGTTTGGCGCGCTTTGGTCGTATCGCTAGTCGGCTGCACCGCATCGCGAATCCGCACCACGTGTCCCGCCATACCATAATACTAATTGACCACGGTGATAACTCACTTTTGACTGCCGATAACCGATAACATTGTGCCCCGGTTCCGACTGAATTGTCAAAGGAAATATTGAACTATTTTTCCTTTTAGTTTTCAATGAAACTGATAAACTGAACTGTGATTAGACCGTGTTAGTACCTAAGTGTTTATTGTGCTATCAACATTTTACTGTCAACCGCCAAACTGAGGAATATATCGGCGGAACACTACATTTGGGAATACGTGAAAGGTAAGTTTGTTTGTTGGGAAAACTCAATGGAATTCGGTCCAAGTGTTGTCAGCTGTTTGTTATTGTCTACGAAATTGGATCTGTTTAGTTCATCCGATCTGAAATATTATTTGCATTTTGTGTCATGGCTATTTTAAATTTCCATTTGAATTACGTATTCACGAAGATAAATGTGCCCTCAATTTGCTCAATTACTTATCGTTTCGCATTTTATTTACACTTTTTTGTACTTTCGTCTAATTAAATGTTACATCACGTTAACAGTTAAGTTAAATTAATTACTATGGTTTTTTGTTATTTATCATGCTCATTAACGCCAAAGTAATCATATAGTTCACGGGATGTTTACCATGTAGGTATATTATTTAGTCGACGTGTTTGATATTTCCACGATGTTAGAAGCGCAATGATCATGGGTTCACGCATTATCAAATAAATATCTAATTATTACTTTATATACCTACATGATATTTTATATACTTATGTACCTATGTTTAGTATAATAAATAACGTGTTATGTATGTATGTAGTATGTTAATTATTGCAATATATAACATGGAATATACATACCTATAGCACAATTTTCCTTAAAAAATATGATTGATAATTTCCACAAAAAAACCTAAATTAGTTTTAAGTTGGAAAGAAGAGGTGACCTTTAAATCTCTATTATAAAATACATTTTTATATACATATTTCAACCTGATTGTCCTTGATATGTGATTGCGAGCCATAGAGGTAGACGCCCTAGTGATAGCACTGCATTTTATTCGTGTTTTTAATTACTCTTTTTATAGCAATAATCAAGCTGAAATGTGTTTTGAATTTGCTTAAGGAGAGAGGGTTATGGGAGTGGGTTATGCTCAGTAGTAGATGATCCTTGGGTTATTTCTCTTAGCTCCTTAGGTTTGAGGGAAACTGCGATAGACGAAAATAGACTTTTTAAGGTTACATAATAAATTGAAATAAAACACTTAAACGGATTTTTGTCGTGGTTGTATTTTGTTTTACATTTTCTGACGTTTCGGATTCTTTACAGAACCCGTCTTCTGTGATCACAGAACTTAAAGAATCCGAAACGTCAGAAAATGTAAAACAAAATACAACCACGACAAAAATCCGTTTAAGTGTTTTATTTCAATGTGTAGTGTTCGTGTAAATCAAAGATATCAATAACATAATAAATTACTCTATACCTATATTTATTTATTAGGTTCACCATTAAATTCTGTATCTTTTTTTAAAAAGAAGCCAACTCCACTGCTCTACTTGAAGCCTTCTCTATCCTCTTTATTTACAGCAACTGACCCTTAAATATGTTTAATATTTATCTTAATAGGTATGATTAATTAGTCTATTACTTTGAGTAACTTGTTAATTCTTAGCTCATTTACTTGTAGAGTACCAGAACACTTCACACAATAAAACAATCTATACAGTTCTGAATATTCTTATATTTAATTTAATTACAATTCTTGTTTAAACTAACTTAAAAAGTGAACCTCTCCTTAATTTAATTATAATAACAAAATAAATTATAAACATTGAAATATGTATCTCCAAGAAAAGATAAATAATATCTACTTTCATTACGATGAACTCAATACTTTACTTTTCACGCGTCGCTACCAAAAAACTTGTTCGACAAAATTATTTATCCAGTTAAAATCTTTATAATATTATATTAAGTAAATATATGATACAGTTCGTAACACCAGTGGGCTGCGGTGTAATCTGATATGTCGTGGTTTGAACCTGCGACCAGTTACCAAGACTTTATATAAAAGTACATAGTTACTTGCAAAAAATGTATACTTATCTATACAAGTATGAAATGAGACAGCGTAAAGAAGTAGCTCGTCTTGTCAATATGTTTTTGATATAGAATACTGAATATGTTATTTATTTTATTTATTTAATGCTTTATGTACACAATTACACATATAAAATATAGGCATTTTTAGTGGTATGTATGTTGTATGTCACTTGATTTTGGTGGCATAACTTTCAGTTTTTCTTATTTTCTTTGTCTCTAAGATACTCGGAATATTTAAAGTATCCCACATTTCCACTGGGGTCAGTAGCATCGGAAATGACGCGGGAAAACTAGCTAATAATTACAAACTGTGTTTGTTTGTCCTTTAACAAAAAAACGACAAATTAGAGATAGACGAGAAGATATAAGAGACACGAGATAGAGATACTTTTTTGTATCTCTATAGCTATATTATATAGCTCGATTTATATCCCCATTTTCTTGATACACTTGGGCTATTTTTATCCCAAATTTTCTAAAGGATATAAGTAGTTATCCGAGTAACACCGTGGGGCACAGCTAGTAGATAATAAAACATTTATGAGGTAGTGTCGGAGCCACATCCGAACCGACACGAACTGTCATTGTCTTGAATATGTAATGTTGGACTTAGATTATATAGAAAATACAGATGGAGTCTTAAAAGTACATTGTATAAGAAATACGCGATTGTTACAAAAAGTACTTATAAATTAAAACATGTTATTTTTGTTTACTTTTATATAGGTATCACACACAAATATTAATGAAAAAATAAATGCATGTATCAAGGCGAGCTCTGTATAAATATAACTAAGACAAGAATTAGTATAAACACATTACCATAATATTTAATTATTTTAAAGCAGTTGTAGAAATAACATTAGGTAAATATGTATGTACAAATTTTTATCTGTACGACAACATCATCAAAATAAGCCTTTTTTTGTAGTAAATCATTTTTTTTTGTATTTATTTAATTTCATACATGCATTTAATGCAATTTTGTATTTATTGTTTTAGTAAGTATGTACAATTGTACATATATTATTACTATACCGTTCCGTCTATCCATTTTCAAAGAGTTCATCTTCTATGTCACTATCGGTGTCTCCGCGAGGCTCACTGAGCAGGAAGGGAGGCAGGAATCGAATAATTATATGTATTAATTCAAACAACACGATATTTCAAACAAATTATTATGAACGGCATTCACTAAGCGACACTTCGATTTAAAAAAACGCGCTTTGTGCAAAATTGTCGATACGCTTTTAAATCTTTTATTACAAACTAGCGGCGCCCCGCGGTTTCACCCGCACAGTTCCCGTTCCCGTAGGAATATGGGGATAACTCCTGTAACTGTCAACGTTTAATATACATGTTGTTGATGTTCCTAAAATAATAATAAATAAATAAATAATCAAACCGTGGGTGAATTGCGGTGAATTAGTAAATAAAAATATAAAAAACAACTGACAATCTTCTCCTTTTATTATTTACTCGTATAATAAAAATAAGTATATTATAAAGAAGTAAAGTTTGTGTGTTTGTTAAATTGTAAGGGGTAATCTCGGGATCTACTGAACCGATTTTAAAAAATCTTTCACTAATGGGAAGCTATATTGTCAGCGAGTGACATATGCTATTGTTTATCCCTGTATTCTTCCTAATGGGAACAACGCGAGTAAAACCGCGGGGCGCTGCTAGTATAATATAAAAAAGAAACAAGTTAGATAATGAAACCTTTCACATATCACCTGTCACAGTTTTGTTGTAATTATTTAATTATTTTCAATATAATGTATTATAATGACATAATGTCTTCACACGGTAACATACCTACTACATTCATCACGATCTAACATGTTATAGGAAATTTAATTCCACTTAATTTCTTATGGTTAATTTTAGTTCAGTATTGATACAATGTTGACTAAGTTCCGTAATTTCACATAAAATAAAATAAGTATAGAAGATTAAAAGAAGCCTGTTTGGAAAATGGCAATCAAATTCTATACATTATTATAATTTAATTAAATTTAAATTATAATTTAATTATGTAGTAATTTAATATTAGAATTCGTTTTGAATTAACTTCCCGTTTATTGAGAAAGGATTTGATACTTCGCATTTTCACAGCTTAGCTGTAACAATATGTTACGTTTCATACTTATAACAATAAACAGATAAACGTTACTTTCATACGTTTCATACATATAAGTATGGACGATTATGTATGTAGTAACGTATACACTCTTATATCCGTATAGAGCTACAAATTACTACCAATTACAAATGTGACCGATCGAAATGGTGACGTAACGTAACAGACATACGTAATAAATAATAATGACATATGCCGACATAGATACATTTTCCTGACCGTTTATGTATTTGTAACACTAGTGAATAACAACACTTTAATGTAATAAGTAATAAATCTGTACTAATTTATGAGTTTCCTACTCTAGTTTAATTAACGCTACGTTAAAGTCTCTCTGTGTTAGATGTTTTGGACAACAAGGATTGAAACAATTTATAGAATTAAAAAAATTACAAATAAGTGGCGTTTTACAGACGTAAAAGATAATATTTTGTGTTTTGGTTAAAGGATTTTCTAAGTGAATTGAAACTTTATACTCCAAAGACCCTTATGCTCATGTAGATATCTCATCAGCTCATGCTCGATACCAGTCAAGCGAAATCGTAGGCGCCGTAAACCTTTAAATAAGGATCGTTCACGTGTCTGCGCAACGCATAAACAAAGTATGTTTACTCTAAGTAGAGTTACATATATACAATCCGTCAATCACTGGTCTACCTTTTGAAATAAACATATCAAGCGATATGTAAAGTAAGACATTCCGCAGGTCGTACCGAGTCGCGACCTCGCACTCCGCTTGTGTATGCCGCACACGCGCCTTCGGCATCCGCATAACCTTACCGCATGCACATCTACCCGACACCAATATACTACTTATAAATCTACCTCTATACGTTTCTGATGGACATCATTCCAAATAAATTGGAATACTTAAACACGATTGAATACTAAAGATGTTTTGGTGAGTGGTATTTAGAATAATTTGGTGTGGGTAGAGTGAATAACAATGATTTGTGGGTATAGATTTAGGTAAGAAAAAATAAACTAGATTTTCGAACAGAAGCGAAGTAAATAACAGTTTTAATACGCCTTAAATTATATTTGAGTGAGTCACCCAACAGCCATAGAAATAACTATTGTTTTGTAATGTACTCTAAAAAGTAGCTGCACGTACAAAATATTTAACAGCGACCATTGGCGACAACTCCCAATTATTTCTTGTTCGAACAAAAAAGTAGTTTTCTTTTTATCGTTCCACTTACATTGATCGGTTCGATAAAAAATATCGAACTTGATGAACTGTCTCTTAATAAAAACAAAAGTGTATGCGGTGAGAAGCGTCTTGGTAACTTGAGATTTGGTTTTTTGTTGGATGTTCCGCGCGGCCGGTCCGCGGCTGGCAGAGGTCGCGACCGGTGACCACACGACGTGACACCACCATGGGAACCTCAAGTAGGATGCACAGGGTAATAGTTTCCTGGACTCTTAACTCCAATTGACCACCATTCACGAAATATCGTACCGGTTTCGTGGCGAAAATATCTCTTTAAACAAAGTAACTAAGCCATTTTGTAGCAAATTTTGTGATTCACATTTTTTAGTCTCATTTTTGCTTAAATTAGGGTTTGGCTCTATCCTCTCAGTGAGTACACATATTGAGTTGATGACGTAATTGTCATTTTAATTCAAAACTTGCGAGATAAAACACTATTTACTTGTCTTTTTTTGTCTTGGGAGTGTTGAGATTCAAAATAACTCAAAGTCATCATTCATTCGGTTTACGGAATTCTATAGTGACACGAAGCGATGCTGTTTTTGTGGGTACATCATCGATTGGTCACGGCGAGACAGGTGAAGGTCACGTCATGATCTGGAGTCATGTTTCGGTGATCAGCCTCTCTCTGAGAAGAGGGTGTGAATAGTAGTTGAATCTCTGTCCGGTAGCCTGATTCATATATGTACAAAGTTTAGACAGCTCTGTCAATTATTTCTATTGGCGACTTCAAAATTAAAGCAGTGTTTTAGTAACGAATATGAAAACAAAGAAGTCTCATTAGGATCGGAGAAGAACTATACTAAAATGTCCAAAAACAGAAAAAGTACAGTTTTGTTAGAATGTTTGTATTTTATTTTTCCGCCTTCAATGACTTTTTTGCCCAAACAACGTCATCTCACCAACTATTACTTAACACCATTCAATATAATATTAAAAGTAGATATTACATAACCAAAACAAACACAAATTCAACAAAAACTATCCAATAAAATTTACGAACCTGTACAAATGACCCAAGAAACAACTTGAGTTTTTTGTCCGAATATTTGAAAGCTTTGTCTGGTATCGGTACAGGTGTTTGGCGTTCGTTCGTGTCCTCACGCTGCGTTGTCACTGGCTGACATGAATCAGACTCGGAGAGGTGTCGTGAAAAACAAATTTTTCGTCAATTCGCCTCGGAGTCAGGTGTGGGTCGCGACAAGTGCATTGAGTCACGAGCCTTAGTCAAGTGCACGATTTAGGGGTCCAATGAGATTAGAACGTAACTTATTTATGCCTTCAATGTTGCTTCTATGTAATACTCGTAGTTCCTTTTCGGAAGGTATGGGGATGGCAAATGGTGGATGGTAGTGAAATAAATATTAAGATTGAGTTATTCCGTTCAGATCCCCCGTATACCCTGATGTATCCGTTTTATTATATATTTTTTTAATTACGGTCTGATCCACCTAATATTTTGCCATTCCGGTCTGATTCCCTTTTTACATCATGAAATTTTCATATGAATTTCCAAATTTGAATTTAGCTTTACTAAATTAAAATTTCGAACTGTTTTTGTTATTGATACTAACTAAGGTCTCATTCAAACAAACTCTTGGCGTTATTTTACGAGTATTATAATTAGTTAACTTCGTTCCAACCAAATTTTACACGGCACTATAATTTCTTTTATTTTCAATACCTATTTTCGTCACGTAATTTTTCAATTATACTTAAGTAACGTTGCATTTCTTAACCAAAATATCTACTAATGGTTTCTAGAGCAAGTCACAAAGGCCTAAAAGTTAACACGAAACAGATTAGACTAACCGATTATGGCAACACAACACAAACCACAATCCTTGAACACATTATTATCTATACTAATATTATAAAGAGGAAAGATTTGTTTGTTTGTTTGTTTGTAACGAATAGGCTCCGAAACTACTGAACCGATTTCAATAATTCTTTCACCATTAGAAAGCTACATTCACCCTGAATAACATAGGCTATATTTTATCCCCGTATTCCCACGGGAACGGGAACCACGCGGGTGAAACCGCGGGGCACAGCTAGTATTCAATAATTTGCATATAAAAACTATTTCTGTCCGAAATTGTTTTTTATGCGGAACCCTGGTCGGTAATAAATTTTAACTTTTTTATAACACAAAATTTCTTGCGCTCTTTGAACTAAGTTAATCGAAACGGTGTAAAAACTGAGACATACCTACAGACTCTCGGTTCTATCGCGTGTTCCGGATCAATGGTTTGATATTCTATTTTATTTTATTACTTACCAGTGAATTTTCGGCCAAATATAATCAAAAACTATGTCATAGAATTATAAAACTACGGAACAAGTTTCACGATCGATTGTCGAGGTTTTATTTTTATTAATACCGCGTTAAAACTAGCCACAATAAAACTTTTTGGTAACTCGTTTTTTAGTTTAAATATTAGTCTTGGTAAATGTACCGTGTTTAATTGGAAAGTTTATTATTTTGTATTAAACGACAAAAAAATTCTTCTTGTAGAGTCTTTCATTACCATCAATCATCAGTCAAGTTTCCAAACCTTTTCTTGTTCAAAGAAAAATTGTTCCAAACTTTTGATGCCATTTCACTTTGTGATGTACGTTCTTACATTGCCCATAATTGGTTTGGTTTACATAGTTTCAATGTTTAATATTTTATTAGTTTAGTCGAGGGATTCGACTTAAATAAGTACGTACTAACATCCTTTACATATACATATATAATGTTTAATATGTGAAACTGTTATAGTCTTTTTCAATACATAAATAAAATTCATTTCGGACTATCTACTACGAGTATATTCATTACTTTGTACCAATGTGATTGTATCCACCAAATTAAACAAAACCTAAATTATATCTTCAATCAAACATTAAACAATTAATTATATAATAATTATTGTTTAAGTAATTGTAACTTTTATCGTATCCTCGTATAAATCATTCATCTAACTCTTAACCAGTGATTAGTGAAACAACCGCTGATTAACACACAATTATTGTTAACCTAATTACAGTTAGTTTAATAATAATTTCTATGGTTATCGTTGATATTTTTCCCTCACACAAATAAGACATAGTCGACACTGATAGAGTCGTATTCTATAAGTTTTAAAATTGACGACCTCAATGGCAGAGTGGTCACCATGCCATCCGTAAGGTAGCGGGTTCGATTCCCGTGCGGGGTGAATATTTGTGTGAACCACAAATGTTTGTCTCGGTCTGGGTGTGTGTGTGAATGAGTGTGTGCGTAGTTTCTGATACCCTAGATACAAGTTTCTAACTTAGTTAGGGGTCTGTTACTATAATGAGATGATGTAGTGAATTATTATGTTATGTTATTTGAAATATTTAAGAAGAGATTCAAATACGTATATTTCTTTACATGGCTATGGAAATCCATACTGAAGTGGCGCACCTACATTTTCCGTAAATAGGCATAAGATCCAGGCGATACTATATTTTTTTGGTTTCGTAAAACATTAGTCATCAGGTATATTGAAAGTCAAACATGACTACTCTCAATTGAACAAAAAAACCTAAAGCAAAAAAAACCTAAAAAAAAACCTAAACTCTTTTATTCTATTTTCTGGACTAATCTAAGACTACAGAACAAAATTTCCTACAAATTTTACTGTTAGAAAGAGGTATAAGCTGTCTAAATCATTATAGTTTACGTTAAGGCCGAACAAAGCCTGACTGGATTGTTAGTTTTATTTGTACTTATATCAATGTATAGTTTATATAAAAATACTTACTGATTATTTATATATTTTATTAATAATCATCTTCGTTAAGTAAAAGTGCGTATGAATAAAGGCCATCGTTATTAAACATCGGTCGTTAATAAAGTCGAATGCGTGACCGCAAACTGGTTGATACAGTTTGTTTTTGAAAGTGCACAAACAAGAGCATTATCACGAAATTATAATGCATTGGCGCGTAGGGTTGGCAATGTCATTAAAATAATACAACTACAAAAAGCTGAATGAGGTGAAAGAAGAGAGTAACTAGGAGAATGAGATAGAGTTTGATAAGAGTAGTAGAGTTTTATAGGTGAGAGTTTGTTGGATGAATCTCAAAAACTACATAATATCTCATTAAAAAAAGATTATGCATCAAATAGTTCGATTACTTATTGAAAAAGATAAGGATACGTATATCAATGCGGATGAATTTGTGGGGTACACATAATAATAGTCTCTTCAAACACATTGTATGCTAAAAGTCTTTTTATTATTTTTTCAATACGCATTACGGTCCAGCGTTCTTATGGAATTGTGTTGAACACCCTCTTGAAATTCTAGTAGATGTTCAGCTTTACGAATATACAGATACTAAAACTGAAATATTATATATAACTTTTCTGCATAAAAATGACAGATTAAAGTAAGATAATATGAATCCATTACCAACCCTACAGTCGTACTTATAGAGAGGTCGTGAAAAATCAGAGCGAAAGTAATACCGGGGTGAGTGGCGGAACTGCGCGAAGGCCCATCGAAACGCACCAAACATGGATGATATACGCGACACTCAACCTACAACTCCTACTGATTACGTCAACATTGCAATTATATACAGTGGTTATTAATATCAATATCATATTTTAATAATTATTTCTGAATAATTAAAATGGTAACTGTTATTAACTGATATGAACAGCTCAAATAACTAAACAGATTATATTTAAAGACACGCATATAAGCAACATGTGACTTTTGGCTCCACTTAGAGAAATTTGTGATTTAGAGATCATCATCAACAATATGGTGAAAATTTCTATGTTCCTCAATTTTCTCTGCTCTGATCATATACCTATGCTAATACTGAAATTCTTTACTCGTACAAAAAATATGTTGTTTTTTAAAACGCTATGGCGCATATCGGGTCGTTACTACGTAATAGAATAGGTTATTAAAGTTAACGTTTGTTTCATATGTAAGTACATATACGTAGTTGAATTGTCTCCAAGTCAAACGGTATGTCATCAAATAATTGTCCACTATTACTACTCGACAATAGAATTGGGCGAACGTTCCAACATTCCGTGAAATTACCATTTTAAATACTTTCTACTGTCATACGATGCTTCAGTTCTTTTTTTTGTATAAGTATACATACTCGTACGTTGTTTTTGTGATATATATATCAATTTGATATATTTATTGTTTTGTTTTTTCTTTTATTCGTTTGAAACAAAGAAACGAAACGAATGTTCAAATAATACTAAAATAGGAAAATAAATTAGAACGCGTGTGCAATTTGAAATTGGAAGTAGGAAATTGTATTATCTAAAAACAAAACAATTTAGTGTTCTAAACATTTTGAACTGTTTATTCGAACAGTTTCTTTATTTGAATATCGTTGACACTAACAAATTTCCGATTGTAGATTGACACATCATACCAATCTTTATGCCTTCTACGTATTTTCACAGCTATTAACGCAAACCTCTCTTGCCTCTAATCTTCTATCCACATAGATAAGTCCTACAATATCGGCCTGTATCGGTCATTCACCTGCGGGTCACATTGAGGTCAAAATGTCAACGCACAGCTGACTAGAATACCTAAACGCATTACTGTTGCACAAAATTGTTAGCAGGTCATCGAACTTAGTTATGTATGAAGTTTCACCAACATTTGATTGGAGTTAATGAGTTACTTATTTACCTGATGTCTGTTATTTAAAGTCTAAGTATATAGAAGAGTATTTAGTACGGCTGTTAGGCCTGTTAGATAACACAAAAGATTTGCATATTTCAATATAGTTCAATAGGTGTACCTGTCTAAACTTATGTAAAGAAAAATGTTTAAAGTAAATAGGTATTTAATGCTAAAGTTCACCTTTTATAATAAATAATGACTTTCCGAATTGTGAGACGGAAAAAGCGTCCTTTATTTCAGAAACGGTATCATTCTTAAACGATACATAATATTATTTATATTGTTAAGTAAGCAACTAGTTTTGCTCCTAGCTTATAACCTGCTTAATAAATATACCGGTCCTAAAGATTTTAAGATTACTCAGCAAAAATAAATCTACCTATAGATAACAAATGAAATTGGAATAAATGAAACTACGACTATTTAAATTTCAAAAGGGGAGTAAATAAGACAGCGAAGTGTCATTTAGGTGAGCAACTGTCACTGTCAGTGTCAATTGTTTAGTGACAGAACAAGCGGTAATGTGAATGAATGTGGGAGAGTAACTAAATACTTTGGTAAGAATTGAGCAACGTTTTGCACGTTTTGTTCTAAATACTATAATATAGAGTCTTATAGATCGATTGAGTACCTATTTATATTTATTTTCTAATTTAAAAATAGAATAAAAAGTACTCAGAAGTATAACAACTTATCATTTAATAATTTAATAATTTAGTAAACATTTTTGAATTCGGAACACTATCACAAATATATAAAACCAAAAAATTACGAAACAAAATAAAAAGTGGCCAATCACAATGTTTCTTTTTTTGTGTCTGGCACCTCTAAAGCCAGTATCATTTGATCATTGTCCAGTATACGAGTATTTATGAGAGAACTCAGTGACAATGGATTTAATTGACGTTTAATCGCGATATATTTTGCGGCGGTTGGCTAACGAAGCCTGTTACGTCACAGACGGCTGCATGCTACTGCGACCTATGCCAGGAGTCGATTCTCGATGACTTATCGACGTCACTCAAACAGATCGACGCAGGCATTGTTTACACTTAAATTGACAATAAATTAGGATCTGTACACGCATAAATAACATCGGATTGGATGCCTGTGATTTTGTAATTGCTGTCTTTTTGATAGTTGATACTTATTAAGTAAATGGTTTAAATAAATTGTAGAAGGATTAATAACTATATTTGCCCACGATTTAGTAGAGTTTTAGAAATAAAAAGTTTCCTCTATTCAATTCCTACAATCATTAAGTAGTAATTGATAGAGTCAATTACGAGTTTTTACTTTTAAGTGAATATTGTTTTATTCGACGAAATGGACGTTTGACAGTTTTTGTATGAAGTAACTGTCAAAATTATTCATCGAATAAAGTTATCTGGCGATGGAAAAATCATGCCCTAAAAATATAGTGGTCAGCAAGAATATAAAATATAGACATATATATGATCGTTATAATTTCATGTCCATTATTTGATCTCATTACTTCTCATCCAAAGTCCGTAGCTCATTAACCGGCCCCTAATGACAGGTTTCTCAATATTTTGACATATAACATTGATCTTTAACCCATAACAACATCGAATCCAGTATTTCTTTTAATGAATTTGTTTAAAACATAATTTGACGGAAGCCATTATAAAGAGGATGTATAAACTTCGTTTTATAGCTTATTTGACAGTAGAATATACTAATCAAAACACTGCTAGCATCTCAGCGTGGACATTTCCAGTTAAATCTCATTCAGTGTGAGATGACTTCCTTTGCTCTATTACCGCAAGTGATGTCATTATCTTTTGTATTTGTAATTCAACTAGTTATAAACATTTTGCTATAAGTATAATTTTACTACTTGTTACAGCAGTGATTATAATTATTATGAATTTTGAAAGTGTTATATGTACTTTTAATTGGACAGTTTTCTTTTCTTAATTCAAACTTTCTAATTGGGTCCTTTACGCGTTTTGCAATGGAGCCCAAATTACGCAGGTCTTATTGTAATAATAAAATTATCTTGTGCTTTTGTATTAATAATGTTGATTTATTTATAATTTGTCAAATATTAGTGTTTAAATATTCGAAAAGTAGGATAAAAAGTGGCAAATTGTAACAGGAATATGACAGAATGAATTGGGTTTTTGATCCTTAATGTCTATCTAACTACTAAATATGTAAACGCAACAGTTACTTGCATAAAGAGGAACTATAACGACATCTAAATTTGAAATTAAATTTAGAACACGTGCGGTCATAAAGATTTAGAATTAGTTTAAAAAAATGGTTCTCACCTCAAAGCGAGCGTGTGCGCAGGTGAAAACGAGCATTCCATAGAGAATGTTGTATGTTGCGTGCTCTGTTTACAAAACATGGCGAATACCTTCGTGACCTCAACTTGAGAATATTTGGCTTTATAGACGTCTAATTCTTAGTTAAAGACTTGGTATGATAACTAGTAACTACCTCCAACTTGGAAGTTCCGAGGCCGCTCTTTACTTGCAGTAATATAGTATGTTTATACTTGTACAAGCTGATGATAGACTTAAATAACAAGCTTGTCGAAAGCACCTATTTGATACTACTCATGTTAAAAAAATAGGAAATATAGGTAAGTATAAACCATTTTTATACTAAAAATATGAGTTAGAAGAAGGGAGGGGACTTCAGGCATTTGCTTTCTATATCAAGTAATATTTTATTGATAAAACGAATATTTTTATTGGTGTCGATTGACGATAGACAGCTACGTTCATATGCCATCATTGTATACAATGTAGTAGGCAGATGGTTCTAATTGGTCGTTCAATACTGGGTTGAAGCTAAGCCATAAAAAACGATTTTTATTGATCCGGAGTTACTTATAGCTTATTAGTAGCATTGTTAATTAATTATGAAACAAATTAAATGATGAGATCACTAGTCTTGATAACACAATTAGAGGGATATTTATACTTATTGAATATGTAATAAGGCTTATTTTCCCACGATCGCGACACTGGATTATAAGGTCAAGTAGATGTTAAACATATAAACTAATTATTAATTGATTAATTAACATAATTACGATGTGTTCCGTGTACATTAATAAAAATTGCACATGATTAGTGATGTTTGCCGACATAACATTAGCGGTTTTTATATAGAAAAATGTTCGAAATATTTATTTTTTATTTAAATGATTTTGTAATTAGGACTTATAAATCAAATACTTCTAAATTAATATAGTCACTTGTACACTGGAGAGAAGTTAATTTAAAGTATCAATTAATTAATACTAAAAAAAATCTATGTATTTTGACATATGTCAAACGACTATCAAATGTCAACGTCAAAATAGGTAGGCATACAAATACGATATGGTGCCTAAGGTTAAACACACTGATAAAGGTATCTTACGTTTTATGGCAGTGCGTTTGGATCAAACCCTATATTTCAAAGTGACTATCTGCTTCCAACACACTATGACAGGTAATTACAAGTCTCTATACGCGTGACAGATGACAGTTATTTTGCACCTTTGTCTGTTTGACCTTGTCAACGTAACCCCACATGTCATGTATACAGGTCATACGAATGTTATTATTTATTACCTACACTAAAGAGAAACATGTTACAATACATAATATATTATACAAATGACTTGGGTATGTTGTGGGATTAGTTAGAAAATAGGGTAATGTGTAAAAGATCTAGTATAGTTTCAAAAACCAAAGGGACGGTAGATGTAATATAGATAGTTTATTATTCGTTTCCTATTCGTAACTAGCCTTCCAATTTTGCATTTTCCATTGTGTTTTTCATTGACAAGCTTTAATTTTAAGTAATCAAAACAAAATAAAATCTTAGAGCATTGAGACTTGTGGTCAAATTCCAACCTCTCGAACTACAAATACTTCTAATAAACTCCGTATTCCCCCATTCACCTACAACATACACATGTTTATGTTGTTTATATAATGTACAAACCAATTAGCCGATGTGAGGTGTAATTACTTCGGTGGCGGTGTCAATGGGTCGAGCGATTGGTACTGCGTCATTTTGGGCTGAGATCACGCTGCGATATAACGTTTTTATTATACTTCTGTATTAATGATTCAATCTTTGAAAGTCAAAGTTTAAAATCCATTATTTTAATGTTTTATAGGATCTATCTATACATACAATTTCATCATCATCATATCGGCCTTATGGTGCTCCATTCTTGAAGATGGGCCTCTTCCCTTCTTTCCCATTCCTGGCGGTCTTGTGCCACTCTCATCCAGTCATGACCTCCGTGTCGTCTGATATCGTCCACCCAGCGTATAGACGGTCTACCTCGCCCGCGGGTGTTCGCTCTGGGTCTCCACTCCAGGACTCTTCTGGTCCAGCGTGTCGCGTCCATTCGAGCTATATGTCCTGCCCATAACCACTTCTTCGCTGCTATGGTATTTATACAATTTACGTAGTTGAAAAGCTAAATGACTGAATGATCTACGTTCGTACAGTCTATACTACTGGGGTTATGATCGAGAAAATTTTGCATTTTGATAGTATTAGTTAAGCAAAAAAGACGAAATGTCAACGCTTACTCTATGCATGTTGGTGATTTTTAACCTGAGCCATAATCTGAAAGTAACAAAAAAGCGGCGTTCCCAGGAATCGAACTCGAGATCTGAAACTTGGCAGGCAGACTGAGATGCTTTTTATCAAAATTACGTAACCAATACATATATATATTATACTAGCTGCGCCCCGCGGTTTCACACGCGTAGTTCCCGTTCCCGTGGGAATTTCGGGATGAAAAATAGATGTTGGCCGATTCTCAGACCTACTGAATATGCTCACAAAATTTCATGAGAATCGGTCAAGCCGTTTCGGAGGAGTATGGCAACGAAAACTGTGACACAAGAATTTTATACATATATTAGATATACATATATAAACCTAATTATTATTGAATGAGAACATTATAAATATATTATAGGTCGTAGTGGTATTGGTATAATGCTAAGTGCACACAGTTTTTTCGACCTCTTTGCATCGCTGCCTGTTCTGACCCGGATGACACCTTTGACCTTAAATGTTTTCATTTGCACTCGTAATTTGAGTTCTTTGCATTACAAAGTGTTTTTATTGACATTTTTTATTTAAAACATATATTTAAGTTGATGTGTTTTAGAATAAAGCAGAAATTTTAATAAAAAGTAAAAATACTCTTATGGTATTTATGTTTTGGTCAGTTTGTAGTACTTTTGTATATTTTTATTTATGTAAAGATAATATCCAAAATTTATTCCATCATAAAAGGGGGGTGATTAAAATTTAAATGTTTTAATTAAAATAGTATCGTAAGGGCCTATTTCACCATCTTCAAGTAACGTTCCGAGTAAGTACTCACATGTTTTGTCTTTGTCGATATAAAGTAAGAAAGAGACAAAACTAACTTTACTTGGTGAGCAACTTTACTTGAAGGTCGTGAAATAGGTCCTAAGATTCTTAAATTACCCTCCAGTCATTCAAATATTACATAATCGCATCTACTTAGCTCCCGTTTTTTACTTGAAAAACAAACACACATGCACATTAAAAATATTAGTATGATTAATTCGTGACGAAATGATTTGATTTAAGACACCTACAATTAAATTAATCGATTTACAATCGAATATAAAATGAAGTTAATCGATTTCAATCGTACACGAGTTATGCGTTACAAAAGGAATAAATAATAATTTAATTACATCACAGTTTGAAGTTTTCTTATATAACTAAGGACATGTATTATATTTTGACCTAGAATCGCAAAACTGCAATTGATAGACAAACAGACTTACTAACAAATCACGCTTTACGTCGTGGTATGTCAATTTGAACGTAGGTGTCAACCTGACAATGACATTTTGTAATACGTCATCGTTGTAAGATACGGTCTAACTATAGTCCTGCGATTATAGAATTTCTTTAATTAACCTATCCACTCAATGACATCTCGAGCAAGTATAAAAATATATCCTATTCTAAGATATTTGTGTATAACCTTACAATCACGTTCCCGAACGGCTCTACCGATTTTGATATAACTTGTTCACAAGGAGAAACTGGAGTCCAATCAATTTAGCTAGGTTTCATGTATGGAAGAATTCATTTTCTCTACATTTACTTACTTATAAAAGAAAACTTAGAAATAAAATATCCCAACATCGTGTATAAAATTTAATACTTAGTAACACGATTAAGTCAGACTGACAATACGTAATTAGAATTGATTACAAATAACTACTTAAAATAACAATTATCGTAAAATATAATAATATAACGTATTTTATATTCGTGCTTTTCCTATTATACACGTAATATACAATCAGGAAATAATAACATTTCACGCACGATATCTAAGAAAAAAATGAATGAGATAAGTACATACCCGTATCTGTCATTTAAGGTTTTGACAGGTAACGTCATACCTTTTGTCAAATACTATGGCATTGTGATAATTGACATTGTCAGTCGGAGGCCAATGGCAGTCCGTCCGTGCGACCTTAGCCTAACTAATTGCTGACATATTGTAATGGTATACCTATGTATCAGGTAGTTTGTTTATGTTATTATACTTTATGTAAATTAATAAAATATATTTTACTCGGTAGTTTGCCCAATGTTGTGTGTAGTGTTTGAGCCTCGTTTGAACGCACAAAAGACCCGAAATAGAAAGGGACTAATTGATTGTTATAAACTAACCATCGCATCCTAATGTATACAGTTTTATTTCCTCCCAAAATTAGTCGATAGGTGCAAAGACATTCTATTACACAGTATCATACATATGCCATTAAAGTAAATTACGAAATGAAATTGAAAAACAAGCTACCTATATCATTAACAATAACAATACCAAGCATATTCACATTCTTAATTAAGTTAAAATGTAAACTAATACGTGTGTTATCAATTTCAAATATCCATTTTGTAATAAGAACAGAAGAAAACGTTTTTAATGAACGTTAAAATTGAATTAAATCGAACAATGAACGCTGTTAAAAATACCGAGTTTTTCCACTTTTCGCGTGACCTCCACTAACCGATCGGTCTTATCATCTGACCTCTTTACTAACCTCCAAACACCAACTGAAAACGGACGTAACAGCCTCAATTTTTCACGGAATTATAAACTTTAATGTACAGAGTCAAAGGTGAGTATCGCTTGTGCAATAATGACATTGTTTTCCTATGTTATCGGTGTTTCATGTTTAGGTATTTCGGTTCATGAGTTTGTTACTTTACAATTGAAATGGTTTAGGATTTTTAAATTTATTTAATACTTTGCCTTTGAGAATTGCTTTGTTTTTAAGACGGACAAAGATAGGCTATGGATTAACAAAACGGCTTTTGGGAGAGCCCAAAAATCCGTAGCGTAGAGTTTAAGTATCGTAGCGTAGAACCACACAGAGACACTGAAGGCGCTAAGCGACCTTGTTTTAAATACATGTATTTGGAATAGATTTCAAATCTAAGTACATATATCATTTCCTTCTCCAATACGTTCCTAATGCCAATATGTATTTATTAATACACAATCTCACGAAAATAATGTTTATTTTTCACCTGCCTGTGAGGGTTTTTGAACCGATACCAACCTTTGACTGTGGTTGAACTTTGCTGTAAACATCTGTTTAACCGCACGCCTACAATTAAGATAAGAACCAGATAGTATTTAATGTAAATTTCTTCATTACACAATAGAACAATAGTAGAATCGCTACGTTCGAGTTGCGTTGATTTTGTCTATTTTGCTGGAACCATGTTCATTGATAACTTTGCTTTTAACAAGTTTGATAGATATCTTTTAAAAATGGCACGAATAAGTTATGTAGCGTGAAATTGAAGAAGGATTTGGTAGAATAAGTCCCCTTTAATACAAAAAAAAACTAAATTGAAATCGGTTCATCCGTTCGGGAGCTATGATGCCACAGACAGATACAAACACACACACACACACACAGACACGTCAACTTATAACAACCCTCTTTTTAACTTTTTTGGGGGTTAAAAATATGAAGTACTGTATACACAGTCATTGTTAGAATCCCTTGGTCAAGCAAGTAATGCATGTGTCTTTTTCAAACATCTTCGTGTCAAACATTTGATCTGGTTAGAGATCACTAAGATGTATTAGACAAAGTAGGTGATTACATCTGGATGTAATTATATCAATCTATTGATATCTAGCAACGCCCTGTGGTTTTACGAGTACATACGTTAATCCTAGCGTAGATATTTCTTGTAAGTAGGTCTATATATTTTAGGCTCCCTTTAAGGTCTTTGATAAACATTAAATACCTACATTATGGTATTAGAACCTTTTAATGTAAGGAGGCGTGATAATGACAATAAGCCATAAAACCTGAACTTTATACGGATGTATTAGCTTTGTTTATCGTTTATGTTTATATTGAAAGGAAATGTGTAAAGTTGATGGTGGTCTAACAAATTTGATTATTACCGTAGACTCAGTAAGAAGTTCAGACAAAACAATAGATTTTTTAACATTTATTCATTTGAACTTCTGTAAATATATTATGTGAAATATTACTCAGGTCAGTACTGATATGTAGAATTATTGTTAATACATATATTCAATTATGTAGTTCATTATGTTCTACTATTACTATTCCAAGGGAATCTTATTTGGATCTTCCTTGTGATAGTACCACATTTCCTGTCCTTCATACAATATTTTTCTTAAAAACTTACTTATATTAAGAAAGGAAACATAAATGTATCTACCTTTTACTGTACTTTATTTTTTTTAAAGACAATTTAGAAATTGTTATGCATTGTTTTTCTTGTGCGCTGTCTACTCCATTTCACTGCGTCTATAAATGAAGATTAGATGATCGCTCTACATATTGATGTGTTTATGTGCTTTTTAACGTGTGGGTGATTGTTTTAATACCTTATGGGGTATTGTAGGAGGTCTGTATCTAGATAATACTTTATTTATTTATTTAATATGGAAACTAATGTTTATCTATTTGTTATTTAAAGTAGAATATAAAATAAGAAAACAATCTTTTCGTAATTTTTAATGAAATATACAGTTTTGTTTTTTAAACTAATATGCATACTAATATGACCATAAAATTTGGTAATTTTAATTTTTAATTTGTATACCCGCGACACTGTATGAAAATGTATCCTTGTCCAGGATGCTAACTTCCCTTATCATTTCTATTTATTCTTAAAACTTTATATTGTCAACTTATTTGAAAATCAATTCGTAATCCTCTCTAGGCACACATACACCATTAAGGCACGAGCCACGCGTGGGGTTCACGGGCGTGGGCGTCCGAATGGTATCTCCATAGCGCTCCTCGTAAACTGGCCGCAGTTCAACGTCTCTATTAAGGCTTGGGACACACTTAGTTATGTCACGAGTGTGGATTTCATACATATAGTATGAGTAGAGGTACGCTCAGGTATCGGTTTCATACATATAGTATGAGTAGAGGCAGTATCGGTTTCATACATATAGTATGAGTAGAGGCAGTATCGGTTTCATACATTTAGTATGAGTAGAGGCGGTATCGGTTTCATACATTTAGTATGAGTAGAGGCAGTATCGGTTTCATACATATAGTATGAGTAGAGGCAGTATCGGTTTCATACATTTAGTATGAGTAGAGGCGGTATCGGTTTCATACATTTAGTATGAGTAGAGGCAGTATCGGTTTCATACATATAGTATGAGTAGAGGCAGTATCGGTTTCATACATATAGTATGAGTAGAGGCAGTATCGGTTTCATACATTTAGTATGAGTAGAGGCGGTATCGGTTTCATACATTTAGTATGAGTAGAGGCAGTATCGGTTTCATACATTTAGTATGAGTAGAGGCATTATCGGTTTCATACATATAGTATGAGTAGAGGCAGTATCGGTTTCATACATTTAGTATGAGTAGAGGCATTATCGGTTTCATACATATAGTATGAGTAGAGGCACACCTAGGTATCGGTTTCATACATTTAGTATGAGTAGAGTCAAATTTTAGTCTAAGATTACCTACCCTAAATTAGGGCGTAGTCTTATAGTCCTTAGTTGTGTGTAAATTCATGCTTTCTCTTGCTCTATCGTGTCTATACGCATAATAAATGTATGAAACCGATCGTCTTTAAGCTCGTCAGAAAACCACGATATGTTCATGAAGACACGACACAACACGACACAGTGTGTCTCTACCTTAAGCCTGAATCCCCAACGGGTGTGGTGACATTACCAATTCATATTAAATACCATAATGTCATTGTGATTTATCGCCGTCACCCTACACTTTCTAGTGCAATTTCATAAGTTTTTACGGCTTTTTAATACGATTATATCGTTATTATATTGTCAAATAGTTATAAAATAGTTTATTGATTTAGAAATCGATAGATTGATACAAATTAGTTATGAATTCAAATTATTAACTATGATAACTATAAAAACTATATATGTAGTTATGAATTAATTATGTTTGGGTGCAATAATCGTATAAATAATATAGGTTTATGCCTATTTCTCATCACGGTAGTACCTAATACATATAAACAATGAGAGAGCTCTTGTATTTTTTAATATTTATATCATGATTATTACATTCGACTATATTATAAAAACTTGGATGTTTATTCCTGTTTCATGCAAAAACTACAGAATGGATTAAGATTAAATTTGGTACAGATATTCCTTATAACTAGGTATATCCCATAGAATACTTTTTATCCCGAAATTCCCATGGGATTAGGATTCACGCGGGTGAAATCGCGGGGCGTAGCTAGTAAAAAATATAATAATTTTAAGTTAAACAAAAGATTAGACTGAAAAATACTCCTATTTTGATTTTCATCCAATATAACTCGCACACAGTCACTTAACAACAGCTCAACCACAGAGGCCATCAGACTTCCACAAACACTACGAGTAATAGATATGAACAATACAAACAACCTCTTGAAGTCTCGACCATCGCACGTTATTATAGTACATTGTAAATATTAGTGTATTATCTGTATTATCTGTATTATCCTTACCCGAGGCTGTAGGTGACATGGGTGACCTCTCGTTGGCCGATACCTGACTGACTGATAACGGTCCTTCAAACAACCACTAAGCTATTACTAAGTACTGGGCTGATAAGTGTTGTGTTTATAGCGGAAGGGATATAAAAGAAAAGTACTTACCCATCTCGTTAGGAGAATTTTCATGCAGTAACCGATAGGCGAACTAAAATTAAAATCTGTGGGTTTAAATATGAAAATTTGCCCAAGATTTCCCCAAATAAGTAGGTCTTTAATTTTATTCTTGCTAATAAACGTAAATTAATGTGTGAATGAGTGTGTGCGTAGTTTCTGATACCCTAGATACAAGTTTCGAACTTAGGGGTCAGTAACTATAATGAGATGATGTAGTTGTAGTCAATGATTATGTTATGTTAATAAGAAACTATTCACAAGCACACAACCATGCGCCTCTCACGGGATTCGAATACACATACTTCTATTTGGTAGCCAGCATCAATCTGCAATTTACATTGTAATAATAAAATGAATAAAAATATATTTTTATAATGCATTACAACCATAAATTCCATAAGTATATAATGTAAACGTGACCCGCTGACTTAGGTGAAGGCTAGAACATAACTATTGACATATTTACTGCGTTATATAATGACTACATAATGTACAATAATGTACATGCTGGTATCATCTCGGGCGATGGTATTTTATGTACATACAGGCTGCTTATTGGTATGACTTTATTAATTTACTAAGTAAAGTTCTGAGGTTTATAGGAGTTGCTTAGCATTACCGCTTTGTTTTTACTAGGTTTTTGGTTTAGGGGAAGCAATAATGATGACTTTGAAATTTTTATAAGGTTGCACTGATTTTGATTTTAGAGAGGCTAAAATTTTTTTTTTACACTTGCCTAAAGCGTGTTAACGACCACATCTAAACCATATTTGAAAGATAGCAAAAATGTATCGCCCGACACTAATCGAACCAGGGTCCTCAAGCTTTGCAGGATCACACCAATTAACCTTCGAGCTATACATAACATACACTACAATACTGGAAACCAACAACCCATATAACATAATAACCTAGTAAATACGTTATCTATTTATCTTGTAATTCAGTGGGACCTTGACTGTCGGGTCGTGGGTCGCAGTTTTCCTCCTATTCACACCTCGACTGTACCTGCTCTGTTGATGGTTCACGGACTTCGTGATTGAACGTTTTACTTGTTTATCTATTGAAATAGTAGACAAATGTGGTGTGTTGGTAGCACCACTAACATTAGATATATCATTGCAGTGATATTACACCTATTACACATGTAGGTATTTCAGTTCTGCGGTAATATTTAACTTTTTATGGTAATAGTATTTTTATATTTTGGTAATAGTATTTTATTTTTTTTACTTTATTTCAAATTGTTCATGTTTTATACAAATTGGCGGTTTGTCTACTTAGATTACGCTACGTAGACTCTACCTACAGAGTTGAAATCTTCAATAATTCATTTACAAAAATACTGAAAGATCCAACTTATTTTTGTAAATTTAATGAATGTTGTTGATTATATTACTACTTTATTTGTTTTGGCAAAAAGAGGGGTGTTATAAGTTTGACGTGTCTGTGTGTGTATGTGTGTATCTGTCTGTCTGTGGCATCATAGCTCCCGAATGGATGAACCGATTTCAATTTAGTTTTTTTTTGTATTAAAGGGGACTTACGTGCGAGTGTTCTTAGACATGTTTGATGAAAATCGGTTAACCCGTTTAAAAGTTATGGGGGTTTGAAAGTAATTGTATTGGGGGTTTTTTAAATTTAAAATTTTTGTAACCATAAAGTCACATTTTCTTAAAATTTTTGTTCTTTTTTGCATATTACAAGCAAATGTAGCATAAAATATGATTCGTAACAAGTATGTAAAGTATACATTGAAGAGTGTCGTAACCTTAACATTGTTTTTAAGAGAATCTGAACTAAAAGCGAGTTTGCATGATAAAGGATGCCGATGTATAATGGTGCCGCTAAAATGGCGCTCAGTATTGTCACACGAAAATAAATGTTTTTAGACTGAATTTTAAAGTATTTAGGTTGTTTTTGGTCAATGTTTTACTAAGAAATTGCAATTTCTTTTGATAATATTATTTGAATTAAATTAAAGTACTTATTTATATTGTTATTGGTATCAGGTGGTTGTATAAATAAACAGTTTTATATGTGAGGGAAAATTAGATTTAAGTACATAGAAAAATGGTTGTATGAATTTAATTTTTTTTTTAAATTTCCTAATTATTAAGTAGGATATTATTGTTTTATATTTTTTATTGGATAGGTTAATCAAATAACATAGACTAAAAAAACAACATTTTAAAATTGCCAATGAAAATTCTTTTCCATATAAGAAATACCAAAAATAAACACGTGCCAACAATACCCAATATCAACATGATCTTTGCACTAATTAGCTTGAACTGAAGTATATTGTCAATAATGTTGTAAGTTGCGTGTCTAATTGTTGTAAAGCAACATTTTACGGCTGAGAACACAAATGTCGTGCGTCAAGTGTTCTTATTCATTTCGAAGGCTTTGTCTGTATGCTAATGGTGATGGCCGGTCACCGGAGCGACCTCTCAGGACTGAAGGTCGATTGTAGGACGCACTCGCAACGTTATCTCTAAGGTAATGCTATTGAAATTTGAAATTTTGTGCACGCGATTTGTGACTTTATTTGATGAGATGAGACTAGTTTCTTGCTAAAAATATCCTACTAATATTATAAAACCGAATGTTTGTGAGTGTGATGTATGGATATTTGTTCCTCTTTCCGGCAAAAACTGCTGAATGAATTTTAATGAAATTTGGTACAGATGTTCCTAGGATACTTTTTATCGCAAAATTCCTACGGGATAAGGTTCCTAAGGGGCACAGCTAGTGTCAAATAATATTGATACTACATTTCTACAAAAGTGTATTAGAACGATCTGATAACTTACAAGTTTGGTATTTTTATCTCGTTTTTATTAAAATAACGTTATATTTATTATTTGTGATAAATTAAGAAGAAAAATAAGCGCAATCTACAAGGAAATCATGCACCAACTTTAATTTCACATTTCGGCATCTTCCCAATTGGGAATCCCCAAGGGTGCCGAAATGGGAAGGTGCCCTGATGGCAATAAATTTATTCCATTTATTCCATTTTGACGAGGATACTATATATAATCCGCTCAAAATAAACAAAACGTTTTTGAATTTGGAATCAATCTCCTATTAATCCTATTTAGCTAACTTAGCTAGCCACCTAGCCATGCTATTATATCGGATAGCATACCACAATATCAAAGGAGTAACTAAGCAAACAGTTTATCTATAATACACTTGACTATACTAACATAACAGATAATATGATAACTAATAAGCAGGTAACATTCAGTTTCATGACTAATTGCGTTTGTCATAACCCAGATATGATGAACAAAAGGCATAGCGCGGGGCTCGAACCTTGGCCCGACCTCCGCGCATCCTCGCTCCGCATACCTACTGTATGTTCCGGTTATCTTACATCTTCATAAATACTGTTTTAAGTAATTAATAATGTTTCAATTAGTTTTAGAATCGACTCATAGGTTTTGTGGTGGTAATGTTGACGGGTTTTGGTTTTTAGTTACCTAACTTGAGTAACTAAAAACTAGCGCCCCCCGGGTTTCACCCGCGTAGTTCCCGTTCCCGTGTCAATACGGGGATAAAATATAGCCTATGTCACGCATTGATAAATTAGTTTTCTATTAGTGAAAGAATTTTTGAAATCGGTTCAGTAGTTTCGGAGTCGATTCTAACAAAGAAACAATCAAATCTTTCCAAATATTAGTGTATATAGATATACCACACTATGTACTATGTATTCGCAATAAAAAAAAAAATGATTTTAAAAACCTCTTTTTGATTTCGCATCTATAGAGCTAGTAAACGTAAGGTACCTAGCTAGTTATAGAAACTATCTAAAGAAGACTGAGTTTTCATTTAACTTAAAACCAGCGGCTAACTAACCTTAAGCTAAAAACGCATAATAAATTGAAATTTGTCTGTTATTTACACTCAGTAAATGTATTTTATTGCATCCGTTTTCGAAGAAATTATTATAAACTCGAGTCACCCACCGCGGGCGATTCTACTTGTATTTGTGAATAGAGAAAATATGGTTCTCAAACTCCTCTAGGCTTGATTTTATCAAAAATAAACCATCAATATTCATGTTAACGATACATTAAAAACGAAAATCAAAAGAAAATGGCGCTTAATTTGTATATTTGAATGAACAGATTTTTATCTTCGTAAATTATGTTTATAGATCACATTTTGAAAATAAGATCTATAAATTCATATTAGTTATAGTAGTATTAAATGATAGGTTTGTTTTATTAGGCCGGCTCCAATATACGCCCTAACGCTACTCGTCCAACGTGGATCTAGAATATGGCATTGGTCCCGACGTTGGGGCGAGCGTTTCCATGTCATTTTCTAGATCCACACGTTGGACGAGTAGCGTTGGGGCCAATATCGGGGCCAACGTGAGGAGCCGGCCTTAGAATATCAATCTAGCCATGACAATAGTCATTCAACTTTTTAAATTTCAAGAAAAAAGTGGAAGTACTTCCAACAAACAATATCAACATACAAAAGTCATTTGGGTACAGAAATTCGTCCCTTAGTTTTTACGCAAACAAACTTCTTCTATTTTAGAAGAACTTCTTATTTTCTTCTATTTTCCTACTTCTAGTTATTACAGCAAAGAAAATACTACTAAATTGAAATAAGACACTAATTAAGAAACCATCAAAAACTTTCGTATTCACTATTGCAGATTTAACTATTATTAATTGCAGATTTAACTATTATTAATTGCAAGAAAACCTAACATTTCTACCAATTCAAACGTAGAATTAAAAGAAAATTTTAATTGAAATAATGATGTACATGATACGTAAATATAATTAATTGGGAGTAGAAATGAGAGTCATTACTTGAATGATACGTCGGTCGACATCAATCACATGTAATGATAATATGTCTTCAATATATGTGTGATTAACTGTAAAATTGTATTTTAAATATTATTCTAAGTAAATAAAGTTCTAAAGTTGTATGTATATTGCCATTTAGGGTAGGTTCATATCTGACGGAACATGCGTCGCGTAACGCCAGAACAGACAAATGTATAGAAAAACACTTGACCGTTCACACTCAACCGATTATACGTTAGTGCGTTGAGTGTGAACGGTCAAGTGTTTTCCTATACGTTTGTCTGTTCTGGCGTTACGCGACGCATGTTCCGTCAGTTCTGAACCTTCCCTTAACTCCACATACTCGATGGCAGAGTGGTCACCATGCTGGACTGCCATCCGTAAGGTTGGTTCGATTCCAGTGCGGGGTGACTATTTGTGTGAACCACAAATGTTTGTCTCGGTCTGGGTGTGTGTTTTAATGAGTGTGTGCATAGTTTCTGATACCCTAGATACAAGTTTCTAACTTAGTTAGGGGTCAGTTCTATAATGAGATGATGTAGTGAATGAATGATTATAATGATTATATTCTTGCGAAGAGGAAGAACTCCCGCTTTCACAGCAGTATTCCTGTATTAAGTACAATTCATTACAATCAACTCTCAGCCATAATACTTTCAAATTGAATACATTCAGAACTTTATTAGATATAAACAAAAACAGTTATTTGTTATTTAACAATAACAATCAGTGAGTAGGTCAACGAAACATGTAAACTCAATTTATAGTAAGTATCGATTGCAAACACTTTAATCGAGCAAACGCGACTAATCGAATAAATCTTATCGTACGATCACAGCGGGAGAGAACATTCGGATATAATGTGTCAATACGAGTTTCAATTCGATTTATTTGGTATCGAATAATTGATATGTTTATTGGAATGTCAGAGAAATGTTTACTTAATTAGTTTAATCGATTTAAATTGATAAAAAGTTGAATTTCGAACTGATGATTCTTAGGTTTAAAATTGTAACCATAACGACATTGAAATTTTGAATTAAGAACGTTTTGTTTTTTAAAGACAATAAGTATTTGAAATTTTTCTTTTCAGCCAGTTTGTTTTGAACGTGAAGTTATGAAAGTTAAAACTAAATTTATTCTAGTATAATGTTTGTTAAGACATAAATTAAGTTGACTTATACAAACGCAGCCTATACATAGATTAGGTACCTATTGTTACATAAAAAACAATTATTATGCTAATACATTTCACATATTGTATGTCCGTAAGCATATATGGCCTCACAAATAGAATACCATCAAACTTAATTATTCATCTACAATTTGAAACGATTTACGAAGTACAGGGAAGACTATAAAATGAAGTCACATTTAAACGATAATCATAAAACGTTGAAGTTACTACTAAAGTTCTCAATTACTTTATGTACGATGTTTTTAGTATCCCGAAATTAGGGTTTGGTTTTAGTAATGATAGAATTATGTTAGATTACCCTGTAGCGTTGTTTCTTTACAAAATACAGCGATTAATTGTTGTTAGTTGTGTGGTTTCGCAAATCGCTCCGCTCCGCTGCTCTCTGGTCGCAGTCTAAGGACCCACCGCTTTGATACCACCGCGCTTACCTCCGACCTATTCATTAATCTAAAACAACAACGTTTCAACATTAATGAATTACCTTTTAGAGGCTTTGTGTAATAAACTTGACGTATGATTATGAGCAGTGAATGTATTAACTTCCCTCTAAAGGGATTGGTACATAGCTTTTGTTTCGAGTTTCTAGTTTCTATGTGATATTGCCGTTATCTTTAGATTTTACGGACTAGTAAATGCATGCTAAGTAGTCGTATTTATGGAGTTATTAAATTAATATTCACTCATAATTATGATGATGGACAAATTAAGTTATTTTATTGGTTATTATATGGTTTATTGGAAAGCTAAAAACGTGGGTTTGAGATTACTAAAACGCTTATTTTAGAGAAATCTTTAGTGTGTAAAAGGCTTAGCTAGAACACTACATAGTGTAAAACAAAGTCGCTTCCCGCTGTCCCTATGTATGCTTAGATCTTTAAAAATACGCAACGGATTTTGATGCGGTTTCTTATAATAGATAGAGTGATTCAATGGGAAGGTTTTCATCATACATTTATCCCCAAAATTTCCACGGAGTCGGGAACTATGCGGGTAAAACCGAGGGCACAACTACTAAATGATAAAGATCGAAATTTAAAACGTTAGTTTTTGAACATAATACGTCTAGTATTGTAGAAATACCTTTATTAATTACTAGTAGCTCCCCACGGTTTCACCCGCGTAGTTCCCGTTCCCGTGGGATTACGGGGATAAAATATAGCCTATGTCACGCACTGATAAATTAGCTTTCCATTAGTGAAAGTTTTTTTGAAATCGGTCCAGTAATTTCGGAGCCTATTCGTTACAAACAAACAAACAAATCTTTCCTCTTTATAATATTAGTATAGATGATTGAGCTGAGCCATAGCCCGAGGTCTCTATTCGATAATACACCACGGTAGGTAAAGCTACTTGTGAGGCCCGTGACGTAAAACTTATCGACTAATATCATTAACATGTTTTTTCTAATGTAAAATGATACTTGACCGATACGGATCAAAATTCAAAACATTTACATAATATTATTATATAATTTCAATTTATTGGTTTACGAAATTCAGTTATTATTTGTTTATATTATTATTTTTAGAAGTATTCTTTGCTTTATGTGCTGTTATATCTTTTTGGTTAGACTTTGGAAGGTTCTTTGACTGACGTAGGGATGAAAAATGCTGCTAAAACCATCTAGTTCCATACATTCAATTAATGAAATCGTTGCACGGTCATTACCAATCGCTAACCCCAAGCGGAATATCATTACAATGTAATAACTTGCATCGGATAGGTTTGTATTGACACTCGATTTATCATTCCCCTTTCTAGTCAAATGTTAGCGCACCTACCGCGGTGCAGGGCCCATTCATAAATATCGACTCGATATAGAACAAGACCGTTACATCCCTGGCTTGATTTAATCATGATTTTCTATCTGCACGTTGGAATAAAATATTGTAGAATTATATTTAGTTATGACCTTCATTGTTATGGATATGGTGCTTAGATTATATTGTCTTTAGACGCTTCTGTGGTCTACCGGCCATGCTGGATTTCTCAGGATCGATTTTCTGCCAGAATTCTTGCCTTAGATTTACCAGAAAATACCTAAACCAAGACATTTTTACCCACAATTTTTGGTCTTGAGCAGAAACAGCAGGCAGGGTCACTACCAACTACACTGGTCTACAGTACAGTTTAATTTTATAAGAATGAGAAGTATCTCTATAAATAAAACATAACATTATCATAACTACCTCAAACATATATATTTATATTTTTTGTTTAGCTATATTGTTGAAAATATTTGGGGGAGACCTTTGCCCAGCAGTGGGACATAAGGGGACGTATAAGTTAACAACATATATACAAGTACATAAACTACAACTACAAAAACACTCATACACCCAATCTACGACCCATAAAACCTATTTATTCATATCCAGCCTACGACCTCCACCACCATATCTAAAACTAAAGAATAAAATTGAGTTACTCCTCGGTATAATCACGGAGGTGACAGTTGGCAGTGTGGTCCTCCGATCCCGTAATTAACAAGCGTGGACTGGACCAGTCTCAATGAAGACGCGGCTCAGACCAACAGCTCTGTGTAATTGGCATCGCTTTCTACACACACACTTACATACAGGGGGATGTTGAGTTTGTTTTTGTTTTGGTTATTTTGTTGGTTGCAGAATTAATTTAGTCGTCTTTCGTTGTTCTTCAAATGAAGAGTTTTGAGTGAACTACAAATGTTTGTCTCGGTCTGGGTGTGTGTGTGAATGAGTGTGTGCGTAGTTTCTGATACCCTAGATACAAGTTTCGAACTTAGTTAGGGGTCAGTTACTATAATGACTTGATGTAGTGAATGCTTATGTTATGGTTTGTGCGAAAATTCAAGTGAAAATATATATACTTATTATAAAAACAAAATAAGAATCTTTAGGTTTTCGATAAATCAGGGAACATACATAAAAATATACCAAAAATATAAGAACCTTCTTTTTAAAATTCCAAACTAAACAAGAACATTTTCCAATCACGCCGTATAACGTGTAGTGTCCCCAAAGCAGTTCGCGTGTCGAGTCTAATGGTCGTTTGTAAAAAAGGTACAATTGCGAGCAATTGACGAGTGCAACCGAGTTTACGAACGGTCTGCGCGGGCGCACGATACAACCACCTGGCTCGATACTGTAGGGCTGACCGACTCTATTTATAATGGATTAAGTATATGTATGTTTGTGACGATGAATGTATTGGTTATTTATTGATTAATAAATAGGTTTTATTTGTAGCAGCTGATGGCTAATTAAAAGAATGAGATTTTTTGAGAAATAAACCTGAAAAAAATGTATGTATATCATGTTCAAGAATTGCTTGTTTATAGTAATAAGGTACAAGGAAACTAATTATGTACCTATGTCAAAAATTCAAGTCTCAAAATTCAGTTATCTTGCTTACCTTAAACACAAAATTATTTAGTAATTACGAGTAATTTATTACAGCAATTTAAGTAGTTACAAAATTAAATCCAAAATATTGCATAAGTGTCAACCAAATTTTAAAATAAATAAGTCGCCGGTGCCAGCCCTACCTCGCATTAGAACAACAAGACCAGCGCCCGCGGCCATAGAGGCGGCGCGGGCGCAGCGCGTGCAACACACCTCCGTTCTTATTTCAATTCACAACGCTCAGCTTCAAATTTGACCATTGTCACGGAAAACTCGACTAGAAATCGATATGATTTATCGATAATATCGTGAACTCTGTAATTTGTTTGGATTTTCACTCGATCTTGACATTCAATCGAGTTTGAACTCCGATTTATGTATTGTGATGTAAAGGTGTGTTTACATTCATAACTGTTACCTCGATTTACGGGGAGCCTTGGGATATTTCGTGGACCACAATTGTATGTTATGTATAATCCGTGGGTCTATAAAATATCCTTGAAATGTATAAAACTTTTATGTACATTACACTCACGATTATACATATATTATTTATTTATTATTCTTACTTCGCAATCATAACAATGCTTATAACTGTATTTTTGCCAAACAACAAATTGATTAGAGTGTAGGTAATCAGTGAAACTAGTTCACAGATTTGTGAAGAAAGAAGTAATTGTGATGTATTATGAAACGCCCCGCGGTTTCACCCGCGTAGTTCCCGTTCCCGTGGGAATTTCGGGATAAAAAGTATCCTATGTTCTTTCTCGGACCATAAGCTACCCCTGTGCCAAATTTCAAGTCAATCGGTTCAGTAGGTAACAGACAGACAGACAGAGTTAAACCGCGGGGCGCCGCTAGTTTAATATAATTTCAATCCACTCCTTGGGCCGAATTCACAAAGTAGTTTTTAATGTGTAAGTAGCGTGCTTAGCGTTAATTCTCATTTAAATAAACACTAGCAATGTAGAACACACTACGAGTAACTACACCAATATTATAAACAGAAAAAGATGTTTGTTTGTTTGTAACGAAAAGGCTCCGAAACTACTGACCGATTTTAAAAATTCTTTCACTAATGGAAAGCTAATTTATCAGTGCGTGACATAGTCTATATTTTATCCCCGTATTCCCACGGGAACAGGAACTACGCGGGTGAAACCGCGAGGCGCTACTAGTGTTTATATATGTGTATTTATCTGTTTATTATTAATCTTATCCTATGTCCCATAAGTATCCTGTTTCTTTAGTTAAACGGCATGCTTTAATTTTGTGGGCATTTCAGTTAAACCAGATTTGGCACGTGAATAATAGTATTTGAAATTAAAATTGGGGTTTAACTGTTCCAATTTTCAAATTCCAAAAGCACAGCCTAAGACGAGGCATTATCCTAACTAATATTATAAATGCGAAAGTAACTCTGTCTGTCTGTCTGTCTGTCTGTCTGTTACCTTTTCACGGCTAAACTACTGGACCGATTGACTTGAAATTTGGTACAGGGGTAGCTTATGGTCCGGGAAAGAACATAGGATACTTTTTATCCCGAAATTCCCACGGGAACGGGTACTACGCGGGTGAAACCGCGGGGCGCTGCTAGTATTATATAAAATAAAGTACGATGTAGGAAAGATAGCTAATTTTTTGAAAAATGGTCTAGGCATTGATGATTTAAAAGCAATATTTATAAAACCCATAAATAATACTTCATGTTTTATTTATCAACCCTACCGTTTACGTCAAACCAACCCACGTAGAAGTAGCGTAAATGACGTCACAATGATGACGTAAATCACAAGAAAATGTCCTCTGGAAAATCAGTTTGCGTTCAGTTCAGATTACGAATAGATGGTGTTATAATTTGATATAAAGTAGAGAATTGGTCTTTATGATCCGATAGGATAAAGGCCTTTTTATCACTGCCTAAATTACGTTGCTATTGCCACAGTGTAATAAAGAGTATTTTATTGCACTGACGAGGAATAGGCGTGAAAATAAAATAAATACAAAATAGAAATTAATTTGTAGGGCATGTTGGATTGGCTGGATGAGCAGACCTGATGATCGCCTCTTTGTCTACCCGAAGAAATCTGGACGCGGAAGCACCAGTCGTCTGGCCAGCATGGTGCTATACAGGTACTAGAGGACTTTACAATATGTCAAATTGTCTTTAAAAACGTATCTAAGTAAAGTTGTAATAACAAATATGTTGGTAACTTGTATATAAATGTGCAATAACAATATTTAGTTTTATAACAAAAATGTAGATTGAAATTATTCGTAAACACTTTTCGGAATTAGGTTCGAACTTGAATTTTAAATCAACTTTGTACTAAGAACACCGTTTATTTTGAACTTAGAACACTTGCCACTATACCAATCTAATATATAAAATTCTCGTGTCACAGTTTTCGTTGCCATACTCCTCCGAAACGGCTTGACCGATTCTCATGAAATTTTGTGACCATATTCAGTAGGTCTGAGAATCGGCCAAGATCTATTTTTCATCCCGAAATTCCTACGGGAACGGGAACTACGCGTGTGAAACCGCGGGGCGCAGCTAGTCTTATAATAGAATTCAGCTTTAAACTTAGTACATCGTTAAATTTAAAATAAGAACATTTGACGATAAGCCTACTCATTCAAAACGCAAAAAAAAAACTTTAAACTTAGAACTCCGTTTTTAAACATAGAACACTTGATTCTAAAACAATCTCATTCAAAACAAAAAAAGAGAACAACCATCGTCACTAGATGATAAATGCGCGGTCTCAAGGTAAATAAATGCAGACAGGAAACGCTAGTGTAGTGAAAATGTTTATTAGCCGATTCGAATGCGTTCCTGTTGCAATTCTAACGAGTGGCTGCGACTCGTCCCCGTTTATCTTCTCTGTGGGTGGCTGAGTGACAGCACCGCATTTCCATACGTCGCGGGCACACGTCACGGATTCGTTTCGATTCGTACGTCTGTGGTTGATCTAGTTGATTTGATTATTATTCGGTTTTGTTACTAGTAATTAGGTTCTTTTTTTGCCAAAAATAGTGGGATAATTTATTGGAAATATCTTAATAAAAGGGGGTAGTACATAGTTAAATACTATACATGAGAAAATACATATACAACAATTGAGAACCGCCTCCATTTTTTTAAGTCGGTTAAAAACAAAAAATACTTTGTCACTGAAATGTTGTTCTACAGCTGCCGATAGGTGAAAAATGTAGTACCTATTAATAAAATAAATACAGCTACAGTAATTTATTAATGAAATTATAGAAATCGTTTATTTAGTTACACAATTATTCTAATTAATCTAAAACTTCGAAAGTTTGACATTAAATTATTTATTTGAAAACGTTTTTTTGCAAACGGTACTTTTTCGGTAGCTATTAATTTGTTTCGTTATTTTTCAATTGACACCTTGTTGGTTCGAAGATTGACCACTTTGGGTGCTTTTATCCGATTCTTTCTCACGACACTTGATTATAGTCGTTAGCACTTTATCGGAGAATTCACTACTTACCGCTAACCCATTTCGTTGCTTGTTTTTTATCGATAATGGTTAAATTAAACTTTTGAAAAATCGTTGTTCATTATAAATCTTTTATTGGTAGTATATTAAATTTAATATTTTATTCTGTTTATTAAAAAAGTAATTGAGTTCACACCTTTTTATGTTTTGTTACTTATTGCTACCGGTCTTCTTGAGGAATTTAGTATTCATATTATTATAGATTAGACGTTTTTTCAATCTATTTCTTTAATTTAACTTCCATGTAACTGGCAAGAAATAATAAATTATCTTTCGAGCACACGACGCGTCTCGTTCGATCAAAAGAAATTATTTTATTTGCAGTAAACTTGATTGCAAAAGTGTAAAATCTCTTAGTGAAAGTAGATCAAAATGTCTGACATTCATAAAGGTGAAATCAAATCGTTTATTTTTTCAAAAATTCTTACTTATTGTTAATGGAGGTGCTGTGTTTGGGAGGTATAGATTGTTAGTTTAATAGTGTTTTGATGTCATCTTTCTAACAAGTAAAGTAGCTCAAATCTAACTGTTTTATAACACTTCAATCACTCTCATCTTACAAGTATAGTTTTACTAGCTGCGCCCCGCGGTTTCACACGCGTAGTTCCCGTTCCCGTTCCCGTAGGAATTTCGGGATGAGAAATAGATGTTGGCCGATTCTCAGACCTACTGAATATGCTCACAAAATTTCATGAGAATCTGTCAAGCCGTTTCGGAGGAGTATGGCAACGAAAACTGTGACACGAGAATTTTATATATTAGAGGATTATAGTAATAGTCCTTAATAAACAGACTATTTAATGCAAAAATGTGTTTTTTAAACGACATCACATTTAGAAACAAAAAGCTAATATCCTATGTTCTTCCTTAGACCATAAGCTGTACCAAATTTCAAGTCAATCGGTTCAGTAGTTTGAAAAAGTAACAGACAGACAGACAGAGTTACTTTCGCATTTATAATATTAGTAAGGATTATTATTACAAATGGATTAAATTAACAAATAGTTCCTGATAAGAATTGTAGAGAGTCGTGGAATGCAGAGCGCGTCTGATAGGTCGCTGCGGAAGTTGATGGGAAAGGACTATGTTCAGCTGTGGACGTCAATTTGAGGCTAAGATGATGATGATGAAAATAGTTCTTGAGAAGTCGATGGGGGAGGGAGGGATATGTTCAGCTGTGATCGAAAAACTGCGGCTGTGATGATGATGACTATGATTAGTAGTTCCTGATATTAGTGCGTTCAAGCATACAAACTCTGCCTCTTTATAATAGTAGTTTAAAGCACATAAATATAAAGTAAAGATTAAATCTCAAGAAAGTAAGGAAAATGCTTGGAAAAAGCCCAAGAGTTAAAAGAAAAAACCAAAAAAACGTTTTGATTGAAGCTCTATCACTGAATCTTTCTATTGAACGCAGAAACGTTTGTAGGTATTTACAGTATACCTCACAGACCTTCATGTTTTATTGATCAATTGAATCTAAAGTATGAATGTCTGAGATTTTATCTTAAAAGTCGTAGAATGTTAATGTTTTTATTATTTCTTATATTACAGTAAAAGTAAGATTTCTTTACTTTGATTAGTAAAGATCGTTTTTTGATTGAAGATCCTCTCTTTTCATAGATGATAATAGTTTAGTGAGGAGGGCCAAGCAATAATACTACTGTTCAATCTCTCAAACTAATCATGGAAATCTCAAACATTAGCCAAGTTTCAAAATTGCAAATTTAAGGTAGGCATAATCACCACCTACTCATTGCACTAATATCATCAGTAAGAGAGAGATTTTTGCCATTTATTAGGATCTTACGAGCAAATGCAACCCATATGTTTTCTCAAACTTATATTGGTATTCGAACCCAGAACCTCTTCCACCCAAAACTGCAGTGAAACTAATCTAATCATCAATTTATAGGCCATATCGATAAATTGTTATTATACGCTCATACATAAGGGCTATATTTAATAATATCTAAATTTAAATTACCGAAGGCTAAATCTAATTTATACATCGATTAGCATAATTTTGCGTTTATTTCAATCGTCGATGATAACAGTTAATGCAACTTGAACCGGCTTTTATAGCGTATCAATTATTGTGAAATTCTAAAAGAAAAAGCCGGATATAAGTAATAGATAGTAAGTAGGAAAGTTTAAAGTCTTATCGGCTTTTAAAATACGAAATCCAGGCAAAGACTTCCCTTCATAATTATGATGATAAATCATAAACAAAAATCATAAAAAAAAACATATGATGATAATCAACACTACATTTCGGTGATCTAAAACCAGCGTAATTTTTGATAAAAACATTCTTTAGTTGACCCAGGAATCTAAGTACTTCCAGTTGCCAAAAAGGAAATAGCGGGTTCGATTGCCGGGTTGGGTAAATGTGTATTTGTACATACCGGTTCAATAGGTATACGAGTATGTACGTACCTATTTAATAAGTACAATAGGACTGCCAGATTTTTTAGATTTACTGTTCTATGAAAATCCGGATGAGTAGTCCCAACACTATACTTAGATAGTCCGATCCTAGCACAGTTGGAAACTTATTGGTACACATTTATATTCGACCTCAGTACTTCGTAGTGCTGTTCTCTAAACGATGAAAGCATTAACATAATATGCGAATGAACGAATGAGTGGAATGAACGAATGAAACTAGCCGAATGAGATTGCGCGATTGGTCACAGTTGAATTAGTAAACTTGTCTTTGATTAGCTGTAAATTGGTTAGCCGGTTCAATCGTTTTGATCTTCCTATTAGCAATATTTACTTTAAATAAGAGTTATTATAATTGTAATACTTAGTTGATAAGGTTTTATGATTAACTGGCAGTCCGTTATGGTTCCGTACGGGTCCAAATTTCACGAGTTTCTTTTCGAAATGTTTCTTTACTTTGAGGTTTTTCAAGAAAAAAATCGAAAAATCAATAAATCCGGATAATTTATCAAGAACACATCAATAGAATTATTATTATCTAATTAGATTCAATTTTTGTCAAGTTATTACGTGACCATAAGAAATAGGGATTATTGTAGCCTAAATTAGTTATCGAAAACAATTTCCTAACATTTTGACCGTATTCAGACGGGTTTGGGTAAGTCTAAATTAGTTAATTTTCGCGTTATGACCCGATTATGCCAAGACATCGCGTAGGTATCAAAATAGTAATATTTTATGTTCAATAATTAGTTTGTGTCTGATATTGGTATAGCTACAATTTATTAGATAGGAGATTTCAACTAGTTCGTTATTTAACAATAGGGTAAAAGCAATCAAGTTACTGCCGCTTTTTAAATAGACTTGTCACTACATAGTATAAAACAAAGTCGCTTTCTCTGTCCCTATGTCCCTATGTATCCCTAGATCTTTAAAACTACGCAACGGATTTTGATGCGGTTTGTTTTAATAGACAGAGTGATTCAGTGGGAAGGTTTCAGCATAATTTTATCTCCATATTCTTACGGGAACGGGAACTACGCGGGTGAAACCGCAGGGCGGGCCACTAGTGAAATATATACTTAATTGAAATTGAACAAAACGTGGAAATAAACAAAATACGATGTACCACGCGGAAAGCCGCGAGAAGAAAACTATAAAAACAAAAAGTTGTACTCGTACATTGTCGCTTCTATTATGGACATAGAACAACTTGAGAAATAATGTTGTCAACAATATAAAAACGTAAAGCCAAGCTTACGGTATGTATCTGTATACTTAGCAGTGTTGATATACCTATTTGACATTTAAAATGTTAATAGATGTGGGCGTCGCACGCGCCAATCCACTCACCTCAACTCACATTATTTATTTATTGAATGACAGTGTCAATAGAAAAACGAAACTATTCAACCACATTTATATTCAGCGGTTTATTAAATAAAATAAGATTCTATTGTAACGTTTTATTTATACGAATATTTCGAATTTTTTGTTTACATTATTTCGGTTTTTTAACGTCGACATCTTTTTGTGTTTTCCGCACCTACACGCATTTTTGTTGATGTGATGTGATTTGATATTTGAACGTCATGTTTATATATTTTTAAATTTGTACTGAAATTTACTCAATATATCTGATATTATGTAGGTAGGTAATCTGCTAATAAAATGGAGATAAATGATGAACATGTTACGAATTTAAGATCATCGACACGTACGGTCAGCGTCTGATAAAGGTATCCCTTGGTAGCCAAATCAAAGTGGGCGTTTCTAATAAGGGACTAACTTTTGTCTGACACTGACTGTTTTGTACTAGAGCGATACTGCTGTACTGGAATACCTTTAACCTCTATCTATCCAAGCCGATTTCGGCTACGGCGACTTGGCTTTATTACAAACATGAACTTAGATGGAAAATTTGCCTTTATTGCTGCAAACTTATAAAACATTCAGTAATCTATTTAAATAAAGCACTTTAACTTTAAAATATTAATCTAAATTATTGGTCATTGTAAACAGCTTGTCTTTCGACATAGGCTTCCTCTAAAGACTTCCATTTTTCTCTGTCTTTTCCCACTATAATCATTACTGTAATGACACATAAAACATTATTACTTTAACCAACACAACCATACTTAATGATATTAAAAATATACCCTAAAATAATATTGAAAAAGATAACGGTATCTCGATTCAATAAGGTTGGCCGCGTTTTAATGAGCTTATAAATTCAATATTAAAAGTTATAATATTCACCGAAAAAGTAAAGTTTTAAAAATGCTTTAATTTAAATGACCATCAAAAATATCGTCGGTACAGGTACGAGTCCCGTTTTTGGCTAAACTCGAAACATAAACTTTAAAATTAGCAACATTAAAAGTTACGACACAATCAATTGTCGAACTTTTTATATTTTATTGAAGTAAATAAGTATATTTTTGTATTAAAAGACAAATTATTGATATTTTAAACGTCTCCATCCGTTGTTTTTGAGCGTTGGTTTTGTGTTTATGGAGTATTTTTGGGGTTCAATATTTAAATATTTGTGGGATACGGTCTCGGAAGTTCAGTTAAATTTAGAGCAGCTCTTAGATACTAATTTCAAGATGGGGTGTTCGTATCAATTTATGCTTTAATGTGGATAAAACTTACACCACATACGAAAATGCATAGAACAATAGGTAGGAGTGTAATGAAGTACATTATACGTCTATTGAGCTGCAAAATGCATACTATATATCATAGTTCAATTAATATCATAAAACAAATATTTAAAAAAAACAAAGATTATTTAAGGTGGTAAATGGATAAAATAAATCAAAGCACTTATCAAGTTGAAACACAAAAACGACGGAACCCAAACCCTAAAACAAAATGTTACCTATCGGTCATTCCGTTTTTATTTTCCAAAAAACTTGTTTGGACATAATTTTTGGTTAAATTTATCGGTATGCTGTTTAATATCGTGATAAGCGCCTGTTATGAGTATAAAGGTAGCCATTGATGAGTCAGTTTAACTGATCAGTTGAACTGGCGTCCATCCAAAAATGGTCACTGGCACAGGGGTCACCCTGAGTGTTTGGTGGCCACTGACGACTCAGTAGAACTGATTAGTCCATACAGACATAAAACTGTGCGTCACTCCAAAATTTTTAGGCCCAACTAGATTTCCCCACTGGAATCTGGAATCGCTTCGGTGATTGACAACCATTTTTGGATGGACGCCAGTTCAACTGATCAGTTAAACTGACTCGTCAATGGCCACCTTTAGTCGTCTTGTGGGAACATCGAACAGTTTCCCGTATACACCTGTGAGTAAAAGGTGTCAATAGTCGTAAAAACTGGACCATATACATTTATATTGCCTACAATATTTCTGATATAATATTTGAATATATGTTCTGTTGATAGTGTTTGTATGAGCTTTTTATATCATGTTGTTGCTTATGCTATTGAAGATTGAACTCGTAATGCTTTTGAAGATTGTATTATGATCTTGTGAAAATGTCGTTTGTTTTTCATAGAAGTCATAGTCAGAGATACGTAGCATTGATAGACAACGGTTTCGTAGCAGTTACTGAATTAATTAATCAATTATGTTTGCAAGTCAAAAGGTCTCTCTGCCTTTAATAAATAAGTACTTATTAGTACAATAAAGAGAAGAAAGAAAGAAAATCCATCCCTAAAATAATATAAAAATCTCATCATGAAATCTAAACAGTACCCAACACAGTACATATAATAACAGACCTAACGTTAGTCCATCATATAGACCATAAATATAAGAGTCATCAAATTTAAAGGCGGTGCACACGCGCAGATTGAACGCGGATTCAATTTGAGATAAGTTCGCACATACAGCTTTCACCGGCGTGTGTTCGCTACCGAACCGTATCGTGTAATTACAACCGCGCTAATATCTTTATTGTGATTATAATCATATGAACATCATCTAACCACCTTGTTGTGTAAGCAGGTGCTGCCAAAACAATTTTACGACTTGCTTGTGTAACTATTGTTAATTTGAAGTCAAAACACTACTACAGTTTTCTTTTTTCGTCTTCTAAATTTTCTTTTCAGTTGGGATTAGATAGACAGGTTACTTTAACATAACATAATCATTCACTACATCATCTCATTGTAGTAACTGACCCCTAACTAAGTTCGAAACTTGTATCTAGGGTATCAGAAACTACGCACAAACTCATTTACACACACGCCCAGACCGAGACAAACATTTGTGGTTCACACAAATATTCACCCCGCACGGGAATCGAACCCGCAACTTTACGGATGGCAGTCCGGCATTGTGACCACTTTGCCATCGAGGTCGTCAAACATAACTTTTATGTTTTACCTCATGTAAGAACAGATACTGAAAATGGTTACCTCGCATAGTATCGGACCAGCGACCTATAGTTAGACTGTTTTTTATCTGTATGGTGACCACTCGGCCACTTAGGTCTTCAAAATATTGATAAGTACTCAAAATCTGGTTAACCATTTAGCGCTGGAACAAAACTAAATCGATACTTTTAAAATAAGAATGAAGAAATTACTGTAGTAACGAGCAGCGGATTGCGAGTATCGATAAAAACGCGTTTATATCGACATTTATGTGGTGCACTAACGGGCGACGTAAATTCGAAGGGTTATGGCCCCAGTCACTCGAGTATGGCTTTATTAATACATAGTGAAGTGCTTTGTTTACACCGATACGATTATTTCTAACATCTCGAATAACCGATGTAATCGAATAGCTAACAAAACATATTTGTCACCGTAAATTCGATTAAGGAGAATGTCCGTTGTTCGTGTGGTGTGATAAACATTGAAATTTAACTATCTTTGTTCCGTTTAATGAGAATTAAAGTGAAATAGCGCTTAAGTTAAAGCTAATAGAGATAAATTATGTTTGGTTTTGCTAAATTACGTGTGTTGATGTTTACAGGCAATAACAGTTTGTTTAAATTGTTTTATTTGACTGCGATTATATTCGATATCTCTTACACTGAACTGTTACGTTTTACTTTATAAAATAATCATAATTAAGCCGTTATAAACTCATTCTCGAGTCGATAATAATTACAGCGCAGCACTATTCCTTGCTTTTTGAATTACCAGTTATATTTTTTTCTATAATATAAACTTTATTACGCGGTGATAACGGTCATGTTTATTTAAATTAATTAAGTAAATATCAGTTCGATTAAGTTGCTTCTTAGTTTTATTAGACGTTGTTTAAAGTGAAAGTTTTAGTTGGTGAAATTATAGGTTCTGTAAATCCTGATTTTGTTGGTTGTAATTATTTTGGTTTCAAGTATTGGTCATAACATCAACAGAGACCTTCAAAATCGTTCCACTATTTTTTACATTAATCCTACCGAACATATCACAAAATAATTACTTTTTCAAACCCTTTTTAGACATTTAAGGGCTTTACCTGAAAAAAATATGCGAAATATTAAAAAAAATATGCGAAATATTTCAAAACAACACAAAACTGTTTACAGTGATTGTACTATCGGATCGTTGCATTACTTTCGACACAGTATTAATATGGATGTCACCGCAACGTGTAATTTAGATCCATCAAGGATTTGGACACGCGTGAGTTTGACACACGAGAGACCTAGATATTTTACTAACCATAGTTGTAAGTTAACTCGTATCGTGACTGGGTATTGTCATCTAAATTACTGTTGCAGTAAATTGAAAATTACAAGATTTTCTGTTGGAAATATTGCTGGGTCCCGCTGTTATGTGAATGTATGGGCAGATAGTTCGTAACATCGTTGCAATTTTGGGATAGCACGGAATGTGTTAGGATTGATTGCGTGTTGCGTAAGTATTTTTAATGTTGGTAAAAATTGGTAGATTAATGCGTAATTGACTGAATTGTGTAAATAATGTTTCTGTACTACAGTAGACACTCAAAATATACTTTTAGCGTTAATTGCTCGTCAGTTACAAGAAACAGAATAATATCAATCAATAAATATTATAATAAGGACAAGGTAAGTATGTACTCATAATTTGAGTATTAATTTAACCAAAAATTAATTTGTCTCGTTTATGCATGGATTAAATTGACTCCAACGAAATCCCGTGTGCCTCGACAATTATTAATAAATGTCGGAATGCACTCAAAAATTTTCACCGCACTAATTGTAAACATCTTTCATTATAAATTACAACATACTAAATACACAATTAATTCAATCAGAAGCGTCAAACGAAAGTTTATTGTCGAATATAAAACGAGCTGACATTTTAACGGACTTGTTTTATTGACCACGTTTATTTGATACCATTTTTATTTGTAATATATCCTGTATTGATTGATAATATTGTTTTTACTCATATTTTGAAAGGACATTGCCAATTTTTGACCTGGTATTCGTACAATAAGCAAAATACTATCATTTTGTAGAATTTTTAACCAGCTTTCGATATCTGTAACTATTTTTAATCCAAATGGGAAAACGAAAATAATGAGCATTTTGTAAAACATGTTTGGGGTAATTGTTAGTTGTTGTTGGAGTTCAATACGTAACATAATCAGTCTCTTTATCATAAGCATAGCAGCGGACCCCTAACAAGGTTCATACTTCTATTTAGTGTATCAGAAACTACACACACAAATCAACACGTACCTATTTTTATTTTATTTTATTTATTTATTTATCACATAACAAAAATACAAAAAAGATGAACGCTTGGCTCCCCTAAACCAATTGTTGGTTTGTATGGCAGTTGCACCTAGACTGAGATATCACACAATATTTAGTTCGCGTAAAAATCAAATCATTGCAACCCTTTGAAGAGAAAAATATTTAGTTTAAATTTTTAGAAGTTATTTATAAGCAAATTGTGCGTTAATCACTACATCACTACATAGTATAAAATAAAAGTCGCCTTCTCTCTCTCTCTATGTCCCTATGTATGCTTAGATCTTTAAAACTACACAACGGATTTTGAAGCGCTTTGTTTTAATAGATAGAGTGATTTAAGAAGAAATGTTTATAGCATAATTTCATCTCTTAGGGAAGGTTCATATCTGACGGAACATGCGCCGCGTATTATCGGTCGCGTAACGCCAGAACATATAAATGTATAGAAAATCTCTTGACCGTTCACACTCAACGCACTAACGTTTAATCGGTTGAGTGTGAACGGTCAAGTATTTTTCTATACATTTGTATGTTCTGGCGTTACGCGACCGATAATACGCGACGCATGTTCCGTCAGATATGAACCTTCTCTTACGTGGGTGTAACCGCAGTAAACTATGAATTAAGTACGCGAAAGTTTTAAACGTATTATTCGATATTTTTTCTACCATTCTAAATCTTCAGTGCTAAGCACACACGTGCTAAATTGACGCGATGAGCCGTGACCAACCTGAGGTAACGACCGGCCGCCAACGCTCATTGTGCACACGCCATTATAACATTATTTATGTTCACACCCTAATGTCGTTCGAATCAAATACTTCCATAGACCGAAAATAATCTGCATTATTTTCTCTTCATTCAATTTGTTATGGATTCTTTGTAAGTAGATACTTTAACGTAACATAATCATTCACTACATCATCTCATTACAGTAACTGACGCCTAAGTTCGAAACTTGTATCTAGGGTATCAGAAACTACGCACACTCATTCACACACACAGAGACCGAGACAAACATTTGTGGTTCACGCAAATATTCACCCCGTACGGGAATCGAACCGGTAACAACTTTAGAACGTAAAGAGATGTAATTTTCAGTATTTGCTTTAAATAAACAAGATAGTTTAGTTCATTGAAAACTTAGTAATTTGAGATAAAAAAGTCATTAGTGCATTGAATTTCGTATATTGAGGTTGTAAAATAAAATTGCTTCATGATACAGATTTTAATTGTTGTATTTGCTCAAAAGCATGTAAAGAGCTTGTACGTTATTTGGAAAAACTGACTACGGGAGTAAATAATTTTTTGCAAAAAAAAAGTACAATATACTTATTAAAAGCAATACAAAATGATTTATACAAACAACTAATTATTACCAAACCCAATAATTTAAGAACTAATTACAAAAATTAAACCCTCATGTTTGTTTAAGCCATAAAACTGTTTGCTATCCAATTGAGCGTACAAATTACGTTGAATTACAAAAGAATGCCTCTCGTGGAACTCCAGGTGTAACTACTGGACCAGTTTTGGTAGTCCTCTTCACCAAATAACAGTTATTACCCGAGACAATCAGAGTACGTGCAGACAATTGTGATTACATATATTTTTTTGTAACAAAAATAAAGTTAAGTACACACTATCTTTTGTTATCGCCTCGCCCGCGGCTTTCGACCGCGCCACATCTAATTCATTCTTTGAAAATTTAATAACATCAACGTAATTATAAATATAATTAAACAATCAATTTATGTACGTTCATAATGTATTCAATTTAATAAATAATTGATTTACGATGGGAATTAATGAATTAGATGACTTTTATGGCGCTTTTCTGTCAGTTATAGTTGTGCAGTTAATTTGAATTTGTAAGTAAATTTATTGAGATTTATTGTTTTTAGGGTAACTAAATTAATGATAGATAAAAGTAAGAGAAGTTTTAAAAGTTTCTTTGAGGCTTCATAATATATAACTTTCCTGTCAATTCTTCTCAGTCGAGGGTGTATATAGAACTGATCCATTTAGATTACATGTGATTATTATAAATCCTGAGAAATAAAGATCTTCTAACTTGCCTTTACATAAGGGATACCAGTTAATACCTCAATTTCGCGTCACTTAACAAATTATTAATTAGTTTATAATTTGACTAGCGGCGCCCTGCGGTTTCACCCGCGTAGTTCCCGTTCCCGTAGTAATATGAGGATAAAATTATGCTAAAACCTTCCCACTGAATCACTCTATCTATTAAAACCGCATCAAAATCCGTTGCGTAGTTTTAAAGATCTAAGCATACATAGGGACAAAAGGACATAGGGACAGAGAAAGCGACTTTGTTTTATACTATGTAGTGATTAATCAACCATACCAACCACAACAGAGTACACGAAACAAAGAAAAACCAGTAATAAAAATTCAATTACATAAAAATTCCCGCAGGTGTAACCCTGCCTTAATCTTAATGATCATCTAATCGCGCCCGCTAAGCAGTTTCGCATGACTTTCGACACAATGAATCGCTTTTAATGCCCCACTTGTGGACTTAACTCGACACGACATATGACACTTTTTGTCAAATGTCATGTGACATATAATTGTGACCATCTAGTGTGTATTTAGCATAATTTGAGCGTTTTTTTTTTGGTTAATCTTTTTGTAATTTGCCATGTGTTTAGTAAGTGTGTTTTTTTTACTTATGTAGTGTTTGTTCGTAGGAGTATTTTTTAGCTATCACAAAAAAATACCATTGAATGACCGCTCTCGGCTCTCTTAAGACCTTCGCTTGACGGTTCGGGCCTCAATAGCGCCTCAGCAGTAATCACTAACTTTTCACACTTGTGCCATAATGTACTATTTAGGTAAAAGTACACAAACATATACCATAGATAATATATGCATAATCCCTTTCATTTACAGAAGAAAGTCGAAAAAAATTGTTTTCTTTAAAAACAATATACGCGTCGTAAAGTTTATAGTTATGTATAGTTGTTATATACTACTTATATGTATATTACAACTGTTTCTCTGTCTTAACATATTATAATTTATTTACATATGTACGTCGAGAATGAACTAATTAGTGCATTTGAAAGTCGACCATAAACTTAGATATAAACATTATGTTTGATTTTAAGATGCACTTAAACTATTTTATGTTTAGAATCTGCTGGCATTTAATATAAATTGTTAATGAATGGTATAAAATTAACACTGGCTTACTGGTAGCTAAGAAAAGGATGTCTAGTTTATGTGATACGCAAAAAAGTTTCAATAAAATGTTCTCAATTAATTAATTCTAATGTTTCTGACTCATCACTGTCTTTGAAATATACTTTTAAAATTGTACCTTTTATAATTATTTACTTATTTTGTTTCAGGTAAGTTTCAAATCGAAATGTTGCTGAAAACACACAAGTATAATAATCGAATCAGTGGGTAAGTTTTATTTACTTCGGCAAACGAACAGAATAACGCAACACAAGATAACTGTAGAAAATGTTTTTTTAATGCTGATTTTGGTTTGCACAAACAATCAACATTAGATTAAAAATACTCTACAAAAACCAAATTATGTGAAAGGAAAATATTCTTTAAAGCCTTTTTTATTTAACTTTCAATGATATCAATCAAAATAAACAATCAGTTTTAAATTTAATCTGACCAGAGCGGCAACAAACCGCAAGACAATTTTGAATGTCAAAGATCAGTTAGTGCAATTTTCATCAATAAATCAACCATAAAAATAGATTAAAATAGTTTCAATATCGACCCAGGTGGTGCAATTTGCACGCCCTTCAATATACAACTAATAGCTATAGAACATGTTTATTATTTACGGTATATAAAATATTTATAGTTCTTAAAATTACCGTGAAAGTCACAAGTTATATAATAAGTCGTTTTACTCACTGTAGTCAAAATATCGGGATTATGTAGTGTAAAGTATAAAATATATGTACTTAATACAAAATACTGCATAGAACAGTATATAAACCAATAAAATATATAAGAATGTACAAAAAACTAAATATAATATCTTAGACGTCCAACAATCCAAAGTACTACGAAATGAAAACAAACGACAAATGTAACTTTCTTTAAACTATTTTTGTATTTTCAATTGAACTTTGTTATAAAAATCACAAAGATAATCATTATTATTGTTACTTATATTATGTACTTACGACCTTGATTTAAAAGTCTTTCATTCGAAACTAAGTTCTTATAATGTTTGTGAGTTTGGATCTGGGGGCACGGCAGTGCCCCCCGCCAAGTCGAGCGCGAAGCAAACACTGCCGTACCATCCTTTACAGGAACCCTTTCGCCGCATTTTCAGGCCCCTATTTGAGAACCTCTGGATAAACCCAGAGCACTGAAATTTTCGTCATCCAGTAAGCTATACAAGCACATACTTAAAATAAAATTTCAAGTCTGTAGGTCATTTAGATCCGAAGTTAAGCGAATGCAAAGTTTCGTATTTAAGACACTCACTCACTCACTCACTCACTCACTCACTCACTCATGATCATCAAAATAGAACTAGTACTTCCCATAAACCTAGAGAGCTGAAATTTGGTACAGAGTTAGGGTTTAATGGCCACATAAAGGGAAAACTATAAAAACTAGGATAATCGAACGGGAACGGGAATTATACGGGAACGGGAACGGGAATTGTAACTCAAGAACGGCTGAACTGATTTGGCTGGAAATTGGTGGGGAGGTAGCTTAGAACCAGGAAAAGGACAAAGAATAACTTTAATCCCGAAATTCCCACGGGATTGGGAACGGGAATTTAAAAATCAAGAACGGCTGAATTGATTTGGCTGAAAATTGGTGGGGTGGTAGCTTAGAACCAGGAAAAGGACGTAGGATACCGTTAATCCCGAAATTCCCACGGGATTGGGAACGGGAATTTATAACTCAAGAACGGCTCAACTGATTTGGCTGAAAATTGGTGGGGAGGTAGCTTAAAACCTTGAGAAGAACATAGAATACTTTTAATCCCGAAATTCCCACGGGATTGGGAACGGGAATTTATAGATCAAGAACGGCTGAATTGATTTGGCTGAAAATTGGTGGGGAGGTAGCTTAGAATCAGGAGAAGCACATAGGATACTTTTTATCCCGAAATTCCCACGGGAACGTGAACGGGAACTACGTGGGTGAAATTTCGGGGCACTTAGTAATAAAATACTACTCCTAGAAAGAAAAAAAATGTGTCAAATAAGAAAATCTAATAAAAAAAACAATATAAACACGTTTCAACAAAAATAAATGAAATCCCACCAAAAACATTCTGTAAAAAACTAGCCAAGTCTCGATGGAGCTGCTTGTTTATCTCTAAAAAGTAATGAAATCTAGACAAAGTCGTGCCAAGTGTAAGGTTCCTTACAGCGATTTCTTTATTATTATAGTTATTGTTGTGTGACTTGGCCGTTGAACATTGTATAAAACGTTAGTAGTGGGTACAAGTCAATTTTGTTTATACGTAATGTTGTAACATTATTAAAATACGCAGCTTTATCAACCCTACAATTGACTGGATATTGAATCAACGTTTTTCAAGTGGCAATTTTCTATCGTCAATGGGTAGCGGTTCTGGCGACAGATTGGTGCAATAGTGTCATGGAGCACCTAGTTTTGTACCCTTGTGTACATGTGTACAGTGTATCCTTCAACGGCCAAGTCACACAACAATAACTATAATAATAAAGAAATCGCTGTAAGGAACCTTACACTTGGCACGACTTTGTCTAGATTTCATTACTTTTTAGAGATAAACAAGCAGCTCCATCGAGACTTGGCTAGTTTTTTACAGAATGTTTTTGGTGGTGTTTGTTACTCTTTCACGCCAAAACTACAGTATCGATTTAGGTTAAATATGGTACAGATGTTCCTTATAACTAGGAATAACACATCGCATAGATACTTTTTATCCCGAAATTCCCATGGGATTGCGGGTAAAACCGCGGGGCGCAACTAGTAAAAAATATTCGAAAAATTGTACTTTACGAGACTTTTAATGTACGAGTACTTTCGTTGAACTACGCGTTCATTTAAAACGCACAAATAATTCCTACAAGTTATTAAGACAACAAAGTTACCCGGCATGTTCCTATTTGCATTTTATCTGACTTCCAATTAATTTTACAATATATCGATATTAATGGTATTCGATACATATATTGACTGTTTTAGAATTGTATTTGGAAGAGCTTCTGTTTAGATTAGAATGAAATAAGAACTTTATTTCATTACTAGTAGCGTTCCGCAGTTTCACCCGCGTAGTTCCCGTTCCCGTGAGTATACGGGGATAAAATATAGCCTATAGCACGCACTGATAAATTAGCTTTCCATTAGTGAAAGAATTTTTGAAATCGGACCAGTAGTTTACGAGCCTGTTCGTTACAAACAATAAAATCTTCCCTCTTTATAATATTATTTTAGACTGAATATCAACTTTTTCTATACACTATACTTACATCATCGGTTGAAATATTTGCAAAGAATTATGAATTAGTTACAAGGACTTTATTCTCAATAATAATAACATGATCAATTGAAAACTTATTGTAATTTTTAAAGCTGTACTAAGTAATACAATAGCTCTAAACTGTTAACCGTTGAACTTGACTGAACAACGATTTATTAATTAAAATAGACAAATTTGATGATTTTTGAAAACATTGTCAGTTACTATAATGAGATGATGTAGTGAATAATTATTTTTTATTGTTTTCTACTTATGATTGGAAGGTTTTAGCTTAAAATTAATAATGGGATGGATAAATGGGCCTACTACGAAATACTATGTCTGAACTACGGTCATTTTGTTCAAATGAGCTGTACATATTGAAGTTTTAAGCCACCTTTGTCCCAACACTAGAACCACAGAACTCGGAATACTCTATGGTAAGTAAAGAAGTCTGACCATAGAATAAGGATCACGACCAGGATTCTCTCTGGTCTCTGAGTCTGACAGACGCGTGATATTGTCGCCGCAAAGGTGGGTCCCATACAAGGATCTTTTAAGAGAGAATCCTGGTCGTGATCCTTATTCTATGGTCCCATAGGACACCATTCAACAGTATTGTTCAATTTTGCGTTATAGTATGTATGTCAATGTGTTGGTCACTGTCAACTAGCGACACGCGTTCCGATATCGAGTTCCGATATCGATCCCATAGAGTATTCCGAGTTCTGTGACTAGAACTATGTAAGACTGAATCACAATACCTAAGACATATTAAATAATATTGTAATAAATTAACGTAAATACTATTCCCTATGACAGTTAAATTATTGTCATATCGAAAGTATGGCCGTTTAAAGAACATTTAAGTCCGTAATAACGACACGATGGCAATTCACACATTGTAAATGTTTTCAATTAAAATCATGAGTTTATTGTGCAACATACTCCGCTGAATAGCTTACAGATACAATTTATGGTAATTTAAACCTTATTGCACTGTAATAAAGCTCACACGTGTGCCGGAATGTAAGGTTATTCGCATTATTCAGCTTAGGACGACCGACGGTTAAGCAGAAATGCGGGGATTTTCAATAAAATTGCAATAGTTTTGTTGTCATTGTAAATATTTCTTATTGAATTGAAACTAATAATGGGCCTTTCACCTCTTGGTGATGGGTCTTGGGTCAATTATGTACAAAGAAATTGCAATAAATATGTCTGTACATCTTTTAATGTTTGAATTATTATTCATTCAAAAGATAGAGCATTTCTTGACTTCACCAGAATTGAGACGTAAATACACAAATTAGTGCTAAAATTCTGCCTATTTTATACTTTTAATTTTGAATTCGTAGTTGTGGTTCCTGAGATTAGCTCGTTCAACAAAAAAACTAACTTTAAGTTATAACTACGAATACCTACGTAAAGAATAGTGTTTTAATATTGTCTATATAATGTTTGAATACAAACATTATGTCTATATAATGTTTGAATACAAACATTATATAGACTAGCGGCGCCCCGCGGTTTCACCCGCGTAGTTCCCGTTCCCGCAGGAATATGGGGATAAAATAATGCTAAAAACCTTCCCATTGAATCACTCTATCTATTAAAACAAACCGCATTAAAATCCGTTGCGTAGTTTTAAAGATCTAAGCATACATAGGGACATAGGGACAGAGAAAGCGACTTTGTTTTATGCTATGTAGTGATTAACTTACATCACTTTTCTCACAAACAACGCAAAAATAACACATTATTTTCCGTGACCTAAAGACCAAATCAACAGACAAACTTTTCCATTAAATAATCAGTAAAATACTAACATTAGATTTAATAAATGGTCACAACATTAATGCTAGGTTATTTACAAACCGGTTTCATTAAACATGTAAATACTTTAATAAATCAAATACTTATTAATTGTGTAGAAGTTGTCATTACTTTGTAGTTACATAAAGTTTTGAATAGTTGAAAAGGTGATTAGTAATATCTAGTGTTTCGCCGCGACTTCACATGGACACAACTTTTGATATTTTTGGAGAATATCACTTTTTTTTGTCGGTGCCTCGTAGGAAGTACTAAACTTATCATAAAGACGCACATTTCTAGAAGCTGTTATACACATACTATACTAACAATATTTAGACGCTGTTAGTTGAATGCGAAAGTAACTCTGTCTGTCTGTCTGTTACCTTTTCACGGCTAAACTACTGAACCGATTGACTTGAAATTTTGTACAGGGGTAGCTTATGATTCGGGAAAGAACATAGGCTATGTTTTATCCCAAAATTCCCACGGGAACGGGAACTACGCGGGTGAAATCGCGAGGCACAGTATACAAAAAAATAGATACAAGTTACGAACTTAGAGGTCAGTTACTATAATGAGATGTAGTGAATGATTATGTTACGTTACATACACAAACTATGCAATTCTGACAACATTAACAAACATCAGGTCAAATTCAAACTACCTTTTAACATTAACATACGTATAATACAAATGAATAACCTCATCTTCTAAGGGCTAATTTTTCCAACGCCAGATAACTTTCGAACAATGAAATTGACGTTTGACAGTTTTTGTATCTGTGAAAATTTCTAAATTATTCCTCGAATAGAGTTATCAGATGGTTGAAAAACCAGCCTTAATTTGTTTAAAATACGGTCCATTTTACTATTCACATTTATTTAACCAATAAACAAACATTCCCAGGACCAAAGTATTTATTGATCTAGTTGTTTGGAGCCCGCATTACGCCGCTGGCTACAATCAAGAGGACAGCAGATGTTATCACAACGAACGCCTTCCTCTACTACTCCTCATTAACTTAGCTTGATGGATTTAAAACTTATAATACTTTGAGCATGTGAAAGTATTCAGTGAGGACATTCAGAGCATAGTTGTAGAGAATAGGGATGTAGAGTTTATGGGATTATAGTGCTTATCGACAGTTAATTTTGCTAATAAAAGTTGTGTAGTAATATCATCAATACGCATTGGATAAGTGTGATAATTACTTCTATTTCTCTCTATAATATGATTGTTTGTTTATTTGTAACGAAAAGGCTTCGAAACTACTGAACCGATTTCAAAAATTCTTGCACTAATGGAAAGCTTATTTATCAGTGCGTGACTATATTTTATCCCCGTATTCCCACGGGAAAGGGAACTACACTGGTGAAACCGCGGGGCGCTACTAGTAAATTTATACATACATACATTTTTGATTTCTAAGAAAGCGTCAAATTCCTTTTTTACTTTTCTCCTTCAAATTAATCTTCAACTTAACCTTTAAAGTCATAAAATCACAGTTACATATATTTTTATATACTGTTAAACCAGTTTTTTTAAGCTATAAAACTATATAAATTGATACAAAGCTCACCTACTCTACCTACTAAAACCCTCATAATTATTATATCACGAAACGAAACCAAATCAAATATTTGGACAGAGTCGTAAAATCGAAAATGGATTCATAAATTACAATTAATTACCATTGACATGTATTAAAATAAATCTATGTGACAAATATTTAGTATTCGTATATTTAGTAACTAAGTCGTCCTACTAAGAATATTTACCTACTTAATAGAAAATAATAACATTATTTAATTTTCAAAACTAGTACTATAAGTCTTGTAACTGTCTACGAACTGTTCCTAACAGATATCTAGGAAGCCTAGATGTCTAGGAAATGTCTAATTTTATGAGAGTAAGGGATCGTTGATTCTTTGGTCGAACAAGTTCTATTAGAATTAAGCTAAGCGTAATGTGGGTAGGAATAATTTATCTGCGAATTAGGTTTCCATTTTATTAGTAAACTTCTAGGTATTCGGTTTGACCATAAATTATTCAAATTTCTTTAAAAAATATATAATGTAAAAGTTAATTTCTAATTACATACATGCGGTAGCTTTTATGAGGAGTGAGTTTGCTCTCACGTCTATAGGAGAACCAATGACTGTTGAGGCAGACGAGTTCTCGAGTGGAGACCGCGACTCGGCAAACGTAGTGTAGGACGTCCTGTGGCTAGGTGGAGCGATGATCTGCGCAGGGTAGCCGGGAGAGAGTGGGTGCGACGTGCCGCCGACAGGGCACATTGGCGCGAGATGGGAGAGGCAGTGGACAAATACAGGCTGTTGATGATGATGATGATGATGAGTTTGCTCTATATAGTTACCTCTTATATGTAAAATCAGTACGCATAAATAACCCACAAAATCATTCAAACATAATAAGTATACCTACTGACTGCAATCCAAACTCTTACCTGTGCTCTTATAGATCACAATAGTACAGAAACAAGTAGACGTAATCACCACTATTGTCTAATCTAATGCGTGTTTAATCAAACCCGATCTTTGGAAAATAGTGCTTCACTTGATCCAGGAATCAATTCGATTACCTTCGATTAAGCAGACACGAGACAGCGCATGTCTTCCGAGAAACCATTCAACCGTAATTCAAACAAATATTACGCAAATTGAATAGAGACTACACACTACGAATTACTACTCGTTGATAGAACTGCTGTGAATCTAAATACAGACAAAACACCTGCCCCCCAACAGACTGTGCGTGATAAAATATATCGACACCACGAAATAATATCGACTTCGCGAGCATGACCCAATAAATTATGGCGTGCTTCGATATGATAAAATGAAATTTAGTACAGTGGTAGCTTATGGTCCGGGAAAGGACATAAGCCCGATTCCGATTCCGTAGGAATTTCGGATATTCGGATTATAAATTCCCACGGAATCGGGAACTACGCGAGTGAAACCGCGGGGCACAGTTATTTATTATATTTTAACAGTTCGATGTCGATAAATAGCTATATCGATTTCGCGAGCAAGACCAAATGTGATAAAATTAAATTGGTAAAATTAAATATGGCGGGTTTTATCATATTTTGATAATAGGATGTCGATAAATCGCTTTATCTATCGCGTTTTCGAAGTCTTGCTAACCCAGGCAGAGTGTAGTCTAGTCCACTATAGATAGTAGTATGTAGTTAGAACTACTGTAAATCGTTTCAATGTACTTATAAATTAAACTAAATTAGTTATTAGATAACTTTCACTGGTCCAAGGCTGTCATACTACGGTTATAGGGAGTCTGGATAACATGACGGTGAGGGTCTGCGTGGGCTAATTTATGATTTACGAAGCAAATCAGGAAGTGCACATTTGTACTGAACGCGTCACAAACGATTTATTAACGTAACGTTTGGAATCGCGGCTTGTTAAACAGTGGACGGTGGAGTTGTTGGTTTAAGTACATGTTTATTTAACGATGATAACTTTAATGTTTTGTTGAATCCGCTCTAATGTAAAAGTATGTTTGTATGCATATTTGTTACACTAAAACTAAGCATTTTATAAGAAAACCAGCTGTGCCCCGCAGTTTCACCCGCGTAGTACCCGTTCCCGTGTTCCCGGCAATTACTCGAATTTTCTCACCTTTTAAACCTTCCCTAGACCATCACGAACATTTCAAGAAAAGATAAGATAAATCCGTTCAGCCGTTCTCGAGTTTTAGCGAGACTAACGAACAGCAATTGATTTTTATATATATAGATTTGGAATTTGCTTAACAAGCCCTTATAATAGGATACTGTAGTGACCCACAACTGGACAAAATCCCAATACATAGTCATCGATATCAAGTTCTAACAAAATTTAAAAAATGTGAACAAAAAATATTTTTAACAGTTTCGCGATCAGTAAAAACAAAACAATTTAATGGAAAGTATAGTTATAACAAACCGCTCCAGTTTCTATTAAACCCAGTAAAACAGTGTGTGTGTGTTTGTTTGTGTGTGTGCGGGGACAGTGACCCTGACTATCGCCAGATCGCAGCCTCCGACCGGCCAGATGCCGAAAGCAGGGGCAGAGGCGGACTCGACCTGTGGCTTTGATTAATTATTATTTTATTGAAATAAGTACCTATACAATACATGCAATATGTGTAAGCAATATGTTGAAAAATTGATAGTATTAATTTGAATATGAATGAATTATTTGACACGAAATATATCTACATTGATGCGCGAAAGAGTTTTCTAATTAATTATTTTCATTGTTAAAACTAATACAACTTTAAAATGATTATAAAATCGGATACTATTTTCAACATTTTCTGAAAAATAATATAACATAACAAAAACTTAAATAAAACAATAAAAATGTGTAGCATAGAAAGCCATAAGTAAAATAAACACATAAACTCAACGGACCAAAATATACTCGTTCTTAAACATAAAAACAAAAGCACTAAACCCAAATCCAATCCCTGCCTGCCTTAACCTTTAGCTCGGGGCTATCGAAGCTTTTAAAAACAAAAGTATAAGCGTTAATAACATATTTTACCGTGCGGGTCGAACCTCGCTACCGCAGGTGCACTTTAGACCCGCCCGCCCATACAACGCCCCGCCCGCCTTACAAAAACTATTATTTTTAATAACTTATGATTAATATGATAATTTTGAGTTAAAATATGATGGCATGAAAAGTTATGTTTGCAAAATGTTTTGTAGTTAACGAGACAATATTTTGTATGTACGTATTATGAAATAAAGGAAATTATTTTATGAACAAGTGAGAAAAGAATTTCTTTATTCCTTTCCTATTTATTTTAATATGTTTATTACGAGCAGAAAATGTATTGTGGTTTGAAATTTACCCTTTAAAAGATTGTATTTGTATTTTGCGAAAATATTTACACTTTTTTTAAAGTAAATAAGAGACTATAAGATCCCGCTGCAAAGCTGAAGCCTGTCTTCGACTTATGATATTAATACAGTGTATTGATAACACAGTGTGTTCCTTAATACTAAAGATTTATTCGACATGACCATACTTTGACTTACAAAATTGAACTCCAAACTGACTTTATGGCCATTTAAATATGTATCCCATAAATAGATTGTAAAATAAAAGTGACGTTTAGTACACTTTAAAATAGAATAGTTTTATCAAAATTTGCATAGCCATAAATATCTAATCGTTATACTGCTGGGACTGTTTACATTATTAAATCAATTTTGATTATTTTTTATTATTTGATAGTCATAAAATTGTATTTTCAAATTAACTCTTAAATAAGTTTATAATACGATTTATGAAATAAATAATTAATGAGTTGTCATTTTTTAATTAGTAACAATATTGGGGATAACTAAAAAAGCGCATTTAATTTATCTTATCTCATGTTATGACCGAAAACAACCAATTCTTTTTCAACACACTTGCTCATAAAAAGACTCTTATTTGTGCTAAAACAGTTGAATAATGACATGTTTTATTCAAAAGTAAGTTAAAGATATTTTAAATTGCTTTGTTTTAAAAAAAGTTTCGATACCAAAAAATTGTGTCCATACATTTTAAAAACCAACTTCAACTATATATGTTGCCTTCGATTGGTCTATGGTCGATTCCATTCATTCATTCATTCGATTTTTTTTAATAAGCATATTCTTTTAGTCTATGGCCGATCACCATTGTTGTGTTGGATGCGCGCGAATAGAAAAACTGTTTATTTATTAGCGAAAATGATATTTTATTATTAATTTCTTCGCAAGTATGTTGAAAAACGTTGTATGGTACACGCGTGTATTGATGATTACTATCCTCGGCTATCTTCAGACCCTCGCCTGACGACTCGGGCCTCAATACCGCCTCGGAATTAATCTCCAACTTACCTCGCTTGTACCATAAGTAACTATTTTTTCTTTTAGTCTATGTCGTGTTCTATTCCTGAGAGCGATGTAGGTATTTGCTACTTTGCAAAGATAGCTCGAATTTCGGATCACCAAAGCGAATGAAACAAGCGTGGTTATTACACCAATTCCTCTTTACTGTATTAATATCATTAGTAAGAAAGAGGTTTACATGGTTTTAAAATTGGTATTTAAACATTAAACCTCCTTTGTAACCGACAGAAATAAATTCTGTTTTTGCATACATTTAACGACTAATTAAAGATAATTTATAATAATAACGTTATTTTATTCACTTTAATAACGGCTTGTATAAATTAAAAAGCATGTTTTAACTTTATCTCATTGATTGACATATCACTAAAGATTTTATTACCTGTGTTATCTTGTGTTTTAATTTGAAGGAACCTTATTTATAGCAATATAAGGTACAAATTTCGTTGCAATTAATATTTTAATAGTATGATTTATTAATTTATTCATAATCATAAAGTAACGTGAATAATTATAAACTAAGAACATCTTAGATTTTTCTTTTTACTAACTTTTTTCTATTCGTAACGTACCTATTAGGAAGATATCTAGCACTGATTAATATAATAATAAAATTAAAAATCTTATAATTAAAGAAAAAAATGATGTATCGATTTGCATAATTTCAATATGTCGGTCTATATTTATTTGAAATCAATATTCGTTGAGCATAGACTATTTTGCGTCTCTAATTTATTATTTTTAGTATAAACTTCTTCCAAACTGTTCCATATTTAAATGGGATCGGTTTTTTGTTCTAAAATATTTGGCGGGGCATCAGTAATAGCATATTTTTATTAAATCTCATGGAGCATACTTCGGGATTAATCCAACGTACCTACAGGGATCTATCTAATCTAACGACATTCGACGATGTTAGTACGAAAACAGAAACGCTTTATGCTTTAAGTGCCTTCTGAATTCAAGAGCATCTTCGATTTGATTATACTCGTAACTTATTACCAAAATATTACTGGCACAAAATAAAAAAATCAATGAACAACATTTAAAATAAAATAAAAATATTTGAAAATCGAATTTGGAGCACACACATCATCAACAACAAAGTTGCCAGTATTAAAATAAGACGAAAAATGCTTTAAATATCATGGTGTTGACATAATCAACAGTACCAAGAATTAATCTATATTTTTTGTAACCGTCACCTTTATACGACATTCCGAGGTCAGACACAATGTATTGGTCACCCGTTTTTTGTATCACATTGTTATAGTTATCGATACCTATTGTAAATAATATTAGCATTTAAATTTTCCTACCTACGTACATAAGTATGTAAATGTTAAAACGCTACCATAAGAAATACTCTACTGTGATAAAGTCTGTTGTAATGTTTTGTTCACAAATTGGTATAATTTTCACGTTACTTTAAAAATTAACTAGTGTAGTCACAGAATAATTAGTAGTTTTACATATATGAGATATCGACATGTAAAATTCGTCTGTAAGACAAAGGCGTCTCTATAGTAATTATGGTACAGAATAATTACTTCTCAATTCGTCAATCTCAAATCTGAACCATAGGAAAATAGCAGTAAGAGCAGTAAGTTTAGCAGACAGTTGCCGAGGTATGGAACTGTCGAAATAAAGTTGTATATTAAGATTATTGTTACTGATAAGTTACAAACCATTGACTCAATCAATTAAATATAAAACAGGTGTCGCAAAATTGGAAGTAAAAAATGATAATCCAAGATTGATACAAGCTGCTCTATTATTCATGGAGGAAGACTTTTTAATTAGATCGATATTACAGTGACATTCACGAGCAGTGAACCAAACCGGTCGCGCCTGAGGTCATCCATCACGCCGACCGGTACCTATGCATTGACAGCCAACGCCCACAGATAATAATTAGACATATACCTTAATGTCAAATGTGAATAAATGTCAAGACATAAAAAGTCATCGCTCCAGATAACGCTTCCGTACGCGACAATTTTATAACAAGAAATCGTTTTAATTAGCAACAATAATTATGTTACTGATACTTAAATTACAAAATTGTTGGCTCGAAAAGGAAGCTGTATCAACTGGTCCTGTAATAAAAACAAAGTCGTGAGATCTTGCCCCGGTTACAGTTTGTTACGTTGCATAATGAACGTTCACTGTGAATGTATAAACGCAATGATACTTTTAACTGCATACATGCGATAATCGCAATGACCGCCCGCCGACAGATAAATATACAAGGATTCCTTAGTAAATGTAGTTTTATGGTATCAAATAAAGGTCTATTACATGGGCATTACCAGACGGACGTGCGATCGGACCTGTGTTCGATGTTCGATCAGGAAGTGACATTGTCACGTAGGGGTGACAAACGCTTGTTGTAAAGAATTATAAAAAATAATATGTATGAAATACTTAATAAATATTAATGTATTAGGTACTGTATAAAGAAAATAAAAATATTGTACACTTCCTTAAACAATTAAGAAGAAATCAAATTAAGAATTGACATAATTATTTAAAAATAGAATGGAATGTCCAAAATATTTTTGTAATTTAATCTGCACAACTGAATTGAAATCAGACAATATTAAATTGATTCGGAATTTAAATCACATAAAATATGACAGTAGCAATATCACTACCAAATTCGAATTTTAAAATCATAAATAATTTGATACACATTTATTCCATTTTTAAGTGTTCCATCCTTGTTTGAATACAGTTTCGCGCGCAAACTATAAATACCAGAGAATAGATCTAATTCCGAGCCGCATATTTACGCGGCAAGCGGCGCGTGGGCGAAGGCTCTACAGCCATGAAGCCAAACTGCACCACGGAAGATATTATACTTATTACAACTAATCCTTTTCCTTTAGTTACCTATTACAGAGTCACATAAAACTTCATTATCTTTAGAAACAAATAGAAGTAAATCAATTGCTACAAGTTGACTACGCATAAGTAGAAGGCTGCAACTATTTGGCTAAGGGCTGATTTTCCATCGCCAGTTAACTTTTATAAAAGTGACGTCTGACAGTTTTTGTATGAAATAACTGTCAAACTTTCAAACTTATTCCCCGAATAAAGTTATCTGGCGATGGAAAATCAGCCCTTATTCTTTTCATGTTTAAGTAATTGTTAAAGTCTGTACGGAACATATACAGGAAAATTGGATACTCTACTCTGAAATACTAGTACATAGGTACTTTTAAATCTTCATTCAAATCATTATCAATGATTTTATTTTAAAAAAAATATAAGGATATGCTTATTGATTTATTATTCATTTGTTATAACTTGTAAAAACAATACCGTGGCCATTGTTTATGCTCAATAAATCTAAAATGAACGAAACAGTAAATAAACCTAACCAAAACATCATTATTTTATAATAAGAACACCCACATAATGCATAGATAACTTGTAAAGTCGCACTATTTACATTTGTGAAGGATGGCATAGATAAGTGTCCATAGACATCTACTTATCTCATATATATCTAATATTCAAGAGTAAGCCTTAAATTACGATCAGATCATGTTAGATATTATTGGAGAGATCATTTGAAGGCATAACTTGACTTTCCTTTCATATTCAACAAGATAACTATCTGACCAAGTATAAATACTTCGATTTGAAATTCAAAATGTCCGCGATTTCAGTGAGGTGCAAATTATTGTTGTGTACGTTATAAAGTAGATGGTTGGACTCACAATGGGCAACCTGTTCAGCTCACAGATACAACATCAATAGATAAATAAGAAATGTCCCCCATTCGAATCACTATTGCAAATTCACACGAGTATTATGTTCCTTTTTTAAATTTTGTAAGATGGTTTGTGGAATTTATTTGTTTGTTCGTCGTTGGACATAATATTTTGAATTTAGAATACTACGAGTATAACCTGCTTGCAAACGATGTGATGTTTAAAAAGAAATTAATTTACGAAACTACGGTATTCTATTTTTAAAACCACGATCTATTTTTGAAACATCGTTCTATTTTGTTGTTTTGCTATTTGAATATATGAATTTTAATTTATATTTAAAAAATAACTTGGTTATTTAAAATGTACACCTTTGTGATTTTTTTGTATACGACAATTCTACACAATTAAACCTATAACAGTAATTATGTGTAATTATTAATACTTCATAAAGGAAAATTCAATTAAAACCATATTATTAACGGTCACGCACACTTTTGGATATACAAACGGGTTTTTGAACGTGTCTTTTACGTGTTTATCTCAATATTATCGAGTACCATGTCCGTGGTTTGTGATACAAATCGTTCCGCCAACTCTTTTGCTACCAGTTCAACTTATTTAAAAAAATAAACCTTTTTAAAAGTTGTTTGTGAAAAGGGTTTCATTTTGATTTAAATACAGAACAGCTTTAATTACAATGTTAAGATGTGAATTTAAAAATAGAGCATTTTTTATCAAAAAATGGAAATTACTTTTGTGATTAAGTTCTAAATTCAAAACCATCTGATTTCGAATTGAGTCACTCATAGACCCTAAACGATATTAAGTAGCAGACATGATGATATTCTTAATGATGACAAAATTGAACTCGATTCTTATAATCGTTTAAATTACGAATTTATTCCGTATATTTTTGCTACTGCTACGAGTATCCATGTTGGATTCCGAGTGGCTGACACTACGGCGCAACTAATGTAGGCGTCCGTCGACAGTACAATTTATACTTTCAATGTATAAATTTTACACCTATACATAATAAGGTACGTTCATATTGTATTTACACTTGCGGACAAAATAAAGTTAGTTGAAATGTGTACGAGGAAATAGACCTTCATTGTATTAAAATGTTACGTTTTACTAGAAGTTTGTTAAGTCGTTGTATACATTGAAATGTCGGCTGGTTTCAACTGTTTACCGTGTGTTACTTTATCTATTGCGTGAAGTGTTCATATTGACGTAAGCGTGTATTGAAATTATTTTTTTGGCGGGTTTACCTTAGAAGGTGTAGTTTTTAAACAGTTTTATTGTGGCAACACTGATTGATTAGGAATAAAAAGGTTTTGAGATCCATTTCCTTGCCAGAAATAGTTTTCCAATACAGTTTCATTTCTCTTTGTGATAAAAGCAGGTAAATGAAGAAGAAAGAGGGTAGAATATACTAAAAAGAAGATTATAAAAACCTATAAAAACCAGAAAACACGCAAATACAACCACAACCAACAGCTTATACTTTTAATAAATAACCCAAGTATTACAATACAAATGTAAGTGGGATGTGTTCAAACAATTTTCTTGTATAAATATATGAGGTGTAGGGTCAAGATCGCGGTTCTAGGTCGTTCTAACATCGCATGTTATATAAGTAATGTGCTGACCACAGCCTCTGCACCTTGCGGACTTCGTGTGGGCGGGGCTTTATTATTAGTACCAGGGTTGTCAGGCTGTGGATTTTCTACTGTTTTGTATGTTTTTAATACAAAATACAAATTCATTTATTTCATCAAAACACATTACATAAATTGCAAGTTGTTAGGATACTCTTTTAAGTAAATATATACTTGTATAATACAAGTATGTAGTGTTTTTTTTAAATAATACGTTAGATTTAACCCCTTAATTTTGGACCATATTTACATGATTTTACGGTACATTTTATGTTTTCTGCGTCGGATTGGATTTTACATTACCTAATGTTTGTATGATCCCTCGTATTAGTATTATAGTTTGTCATATTAATTTAAACTTTGAAGATCTGAAAATAAGTATTAATAAATATATCAGTGAGATCATTTTGTCTCTCATTCATCATACATGGGTATTAGTCGAGCGAAACTGGCGTAAGCAACATTTATGGCAGACTAGCTGTGCCCCGCGGTTTCACCCGCGTAGTTCCCGATCTCGTGGGAATTTCGGAATAAAACATAGCCTATGTCCTTCCCCAGACCATAAGCTACCCTTGTACCAAATTTCAAGTCAATCGGTTCAGTAGTTTAGCCGTGAAAAGGTAACAGACAGAGTTACTTTCGCATTTATAATATTAAGTAGGGATACATGTTGGTGGTCAAATAAATTGAATATCTTATTTAAACATATCTACATTTTAAGTTATTAAAACAATATCTAATATTCACACCGTCTCAGTAAAATAAAGACTATTTTACCATGTTAAACTTCGAATAAATCTATGACATTGTAAGTGCATACCTTACAAAGCTACAAGGCTTTATCGACCTTATTGATTGCTTGAAATAGGGGTAGAGTACAGATAACATCTGTCTATCACACTGGGTGGTGTGTTTACAACACTGTTTTATTCATTTTACATCATTTATTGATGAATAAATGATCATTGTACATATATTAAAGTTGGTTGGAGGCGCTAAATAAAATAGTAATATCTGTGGCTGTTTTCTTTAAGCAAATGTTGATAGTTTTGAGTGATCAATGTTTTAAATCCTAGCTATCCTAGCTAATATAATAAATGCGAAAGTAACTCTGGCTGTCTGTCTGTTACCTTTTCACGGCTAAACTACTGAACCGATTGACTTGAAATTTGGTACAGCTTATGGTCCGGGAAAGAACATAGGTTTTATCCCAAAATTTCCACAGGATCGGACCTATTTCACCATTTTCAAGTAACGTTCTGAGTAGTTACTCGGAACGAAGGTGAAATAGGCCCTAAGACTAAATAGAATAGACAAAGCAAAAATTTCTAAATTTCTACAGAAAAACTAATCTGTCCAAAACCATAATCTCATTTCAAAATCAATATTCTCACGCAGTTGCAAACTGTACCAAACTGTGTCGGTACAGTTTCACATAATTTAAACTGACCACTTCCTGAACGACAGTTACAGTTTAAAGCTCTCAAACTTTAGAGGGACTTCGAAAGTTCCCACACTGCGTTACGTAACATAATATATTGTTGCATATAACAATCAAATCAATTTAATCTGAATTTAATTAAGAGAGAGCCGAGCTTTTGTTTTGTATGGACCGGATTTCATTTTATTTGATGACAATTTATAAGCAAATTGTAAGAGAGGTTTATTAAGCTTTTTACCTTTTTGGTTCAACATCTTGTATATTTTTGAAAACTCTGTTTTTATGTCAATACTTGGAGTCGTAGTAGTAGTCCTAAATTTGACCTGTAAGGCCTAACGGCACAAAGAAGTCTTTCTCTCACCGATATTATGCGTGCTGCCTCAAACCAACCCAAGACTTCGAGCTTAGATATTCATTACATAGTGTGTCCAGGTCAAACGTTCAAAATTCTGACCATCTTTCTAAGATTACGAATCCTAGTTCGACCAAATACATCCTTATAAGAATACACTAATATTATAGAGAACAGATTTGCTTGTTTGAACCTATTTCAAATATTCTTTCACTAATAGAAAGCTACATTATTAGCGAGTGACATCGGCTACATTTTATCCCTGTATTCCCACGGGAACGGGAACTACGCGGGTGAAACCGCGGGGCGCTGCTAGTATATGAATAAAGGCACCCATAATGTAAAAAATACCCACATAGTTCTCGAACTAGTTTCCTATCGGTGTCTTTATTGGGAACAAATGGTATGTAAGGGCGACTTATCATATAAACAATGGGCTGTAGGCGAACGAGATGCTTCCACTGTCCGTATATTATAATGTAGGTATTATTTGATAATATGTAAGTATGTATTGATTTTATACAAAGACTTTGTACGTTTTTATCGCGGAGTAACAAAGCTGCGTAGTTTTACTGAATAGAAAATTGAAGCAAACATCATTTAGTGACAATGTAGAGTCCTTTGCATAGGATTTTTTGCAAATGGGTTTAAACAAACTAAAAAATGTTTTTAACATTACATATTTGCTTTGTTTTTATAAAAAAAAATATCATTAAACACCTAATCCAACTTTTATAATGAAGTTATTCAAGTTATAAACGTTAACAATGTTCGATCTGGCAAAGACTTCATTTCGAAAGCTATCTTCATTAAGTCATTGATAGATAGCTCGAAGTGTCAATATCAATAACAAATATCACAATTAAAATAAATAATAATATCTTCCTCAATTCCAATACAATCATAATAATAGATACAAAATATTATAATAATATATTTACTGGCATTGTAATCCCACGGTTGGACTGGCCCACATATAAATTAATATCTAATTGGCCAGATGGCATCTGACGTTTCATAAGTACCGTCAAAATGTCGGCCGATATAAAAATGTCACTGCCACCAGTGACATTTGGGATCTTAATCCGAGGCGGGAAAGTGATCGGTTTTTGAGTTAGACCTTTATACTGATGGGCAGTCGAATGATATATTTGTATTGGGCTGAGTATTCAATAGAGAAATTGACGAGTCGTTTTTTATTTGTATGTTGCTTAAAGTTTGAAATCGCTTCTGTACGTTAGTGATTATTTTTTCATAAAAAATGTCGAAAAGATTTTGTTATTTTGCACTAACAATAAGGATGTGCTTTATTAAATAAATTAGAATATGTTATTTGGTTCAACCATTTCTTTTTCTTATTACTTTTTAATGACATTTCATAATCGTTATCAGTCTACACCAGTTCACTGTTAGACATAGATGAGATGACGTCTAATTTACTTATATCGATTAATTGAATATTTGGATACTAAAAGACTATATCCACAGTAGTGATTCAGTACGAGTATATGTATAGTTTGGCGACAATTTCTCTAGTGAATACCCGGTTTTAAACTCAGCCTTGTGGGCAATAGATCGGTGATAAGTTGTCGTCTCATAAAGTTCTTGGCCTTTCTACAGAACTTGTCCATTAGTTATATCCGCATAATCTTTTTTGTTAATCGCAATTTATTCACTTTTTAAGGTTAAGTAAGTGTTGTTTATGTAACAGAATTTGTTTTATGCTATGTCTTCACGTTTCGCTTGTGAGATTAGGTTATTATTTTAGTCATATTTTTCTAAAAAGTATTATTTGGTAATTGGTTTATATGAGTGAGGGTTCATGGAAATGAACCATAAATATGATGATAATAACATAACTGATTTTTCTAAACGAGGTCCAAATAAAATGGGTCATAGAACAATGTTAATATTCGAGTACTAAGAGTCTACATTACTCAAATAGGTATAGATATTACAGTTAAAACTAAGAATTAGGGCCTATTTCACCATCTTCAAGTAAAATTCCGAGTACTGACTCACAAGTTTTGTCTTTGTCACTTGATATAAAGTTAGAAAGAGACAATACTCACTTTATTTGGTGAGTAACGTTACGAGTAACGTGAAGGTCATGAAATAGGCCTTTAGCCAAAGATTTCAGTATTAAGCTTCTTAAATTTATTCGTACCTTAATGATCATAGTAATATAATCGAATTTCAAAATTAAAACACATTTAAACCTATTAATCGAACAAAATCAATCGATTCATTATTTCGTGTTCCATTCAATCATTGCGCGGTGACGTTATATGTAAATAAATTATAGGTAACCTTTAGGTCTTGAGCAAGTGTAGGCGGACGCACTGGTCTTAACCTGGCCAAAGATTAAATATATACAGACACTATAATATATTATTCATGATCTGTGATTATGAATGAACATTCTTTTAAATTATTCAAGCATTTTTTGAAGTGATTTCGTACGAATATTTAATGTTGTAAAACTAAATAGTTCTAATTTGAAATAAAACACTTAAACGGATTTTTGTCGTGGTTGTATTTTGTTTAAAATATTGAAGGTAGTAAACTTTTTACATTACTTTGTACAGACGTCATCATCATCTTAGTCTTCTGTGATCACGGGTTCTGTAAAGAATCCGAAACGTCAGAAAATGTAAAACAAAATATAACCACGACAGAAATCCGTTAAAGTGTTTTATTTCAATGTGTGGTGTTCGTGTAAATCAAAGATATCAATTAGTTCTAATTTATTTAGTTTTATGTAAGTACTCGTAATCTTTTTATACAAAATTTGAGTTTGAATGTTTATTTATTTATTAGTACGGTCGGCATCAAAAGTCGATTAACATCTTAATACTTCAACAAAACAATTATAAAACTAAAAGCCTCTTTATTTACTATCTTAACGCAAAATATTTATTTCTTTACCTTAATCATTCTTTTTACAACCAGACCGACATAAACATTTATGCATCACATGAATATTTACTTTGCACGGGAATCGAACTCGTCACCCAGTATTTAGGAGTCCAGCGGGGTGACCATGTCATTTGGGTAGTCAAATTTCACATGATGTAAAACAAAGTCTCTCCCGTTGCTTATACGTTTAGATCTTTTACACTACAATGAATTTAAATGTAGTTTCCAGGAATCCCTACTTAATATTATAAATGCGAAAGTAACTCTGTCTGTCTGTCTACCTTTTCACGGCTAAACTACTGAACCGATTGACTTGAAATTTGGTACAGGGGTAGCTTATGGTCCGGAAAAGAACATAGGCTACGTTTTATCTCAAAATTTCCATGGGATCGGGAACTACACGGGTGAAACCGCGGGGCACAGCTAGTAGATTATAAAGAGGAAGATTTAGGTAGATAATTCTGTTTAATACGGGTGATAAGAAACTACAGAGCACTTCTATATTAAGTATATACCTAAGTATGTTATATAAGTAATTTGGACATGTCTAACATAAGAATGGACTATGTAGGTATGTAACCTAGGCGCTTTTGACATATTCTATCTACATTATTGATCTGAACGCCCTCTATTGGAGACGCGTGGGCAGAATAATAAAGACATTTTGTCGCTTAGCACTTTAGTACATGTGTATCCCTTTATATCGGTGTGTGTCATTACTGTAATGGGCATAGCGAGCGATAGGAGAGTACATTGATAATTTTCAAGAAACGCTTTTATTTAACTTAGTTTAGTGTTGTTTTTTGATGGTGTTAGTTTACTTATCATCATGTTTCGTTTGAGTCGTGTGTTACTACTCCTTACTTAAATCACTGGAAGAGAAACCTTTGCCCTAAAATGGGATCTTACAGGTCGATACTTTATTTATCAGTAATTTTTTAGACTAAAATGATGTGTAAGAGGTAAAATAAAAGGGCGCTCAAAGTACTCAAATTATGGAAATCGGATTGCGGAAAACTGTCGACTTACTAGTAAAATACATTACAACAAAATATATAATATACAGCACTATAGAATATGCATTATTTTTCATCATTAAGTATTCCTTTCTGAAGAAAAGGTTCTACTTCTTAACATTAACAAATCGGAACAGAACATAACATTATTAGGATACAATTAAGATACAGGATGGCCGTTTGTTTACGTGTGAGTAACATATTGACATAATTGTTTGGCGGTCATACTGATGGTAATGCCAAAACATTTGGACCGCGATGAGATAACAAACAAATGGATGATTTAACAAGATGGTATAACAATGAGTTAACAACGTGTTTATATTGTTATGTAAACAACTATTTGGAATTTGTTGACTGGCTCTCTGTTGGATTTCCTAATTAAATTATTAAATACCTGCCTTATTTAATGCCTTGGCGGTCAAAATGCTTACTTAGCCGTCAATATGGAGGTTATGAGATCGATTCCTGGATTGAACGCTGCATGCCTTTAATCGGTAAAACCACATTTGCATGTTAAAAAAGTTTTGGCAGTTATTCTGTTATTTCCAAACATGGCTACTGGCTAGTGTTTGAGTGAACTATTGGCTAGTGTATTAGGTAATGTTTCCTTCTAAATAAACTTAGACATATATTTATCTACACTTTAGAAGAGTATTTTACTACAGTGCCAATAGAATCTTACAGACCGTGGTGTTGCTTCAATAAATAAATAAGTAAATTATAAATTTCACGTTACTCTATACAGAATCTGATTTAAATTAAAACCAATACATTAACCTGCACTCCACAATATGCGAAGCAATTCAATACCCATTTATTTATTTATTTATTTATTTATTTAGGACGACCAGTGAAAGTTACATTACATCTTATAAATAAAAACTTAAATAACTAAATTAAAAATTAAATGCACTTTCTTTAGGTGCCACAACATGCGAAGAATTAAAATATAACATAAAATATCACGTTAGATTAAAATGAAAACAATGGAAATAAAATCTTGAGAATAAAATAAAATGCTTGAATAGAATTAAAAAAAAACAATAAGAAATAAAATTAAACATGAAAACAAATTAAATCAAAATTAGGTAAATCAAAATCAAATTAAAATTATTAAAATTAAATTAAATGAGTAAATGTCAACAGTTAAATACTTATTAATAATAAATTAAATTAAATTACAAATTACAAAAAAAAAAAATTACAAAAACAAAAAAAACAATGACTATTTAAACACAATGAATACTATAAGAGGCTAAGTATTACTTGACCTTTAAATGAATTGAAAGTGTCGTTGAAAATATCCATAGATTCGTCTAGCAAGTTGTATGATCTAGATAGTCTGGCGATGGGAGCGTTAAATTTAAGGTTGGTACGGGATAAAGGAGGAGCGAGAATGTTAATGGGATGACGGGGCAGGCGGCTGGGTACTCGTATGTTAAACGATCCTAACAACACAGGGCAATCTATCAGGTTATGAAGAAGTTTATACAAAAATAATAGATCCGTTAACTTTCTCCGAGATGTCAAACTAAGTAAACCAAAGTGTTTTAATTTGTCGTCATAAGTTGGTAGTTTTTTGAGTAGGCCGCAGTTGTATGCTAAATGACGCATAAACCTTTTCTGTAAACGCTCTATACGGAGTTGATGTACGGCGTAATGAGGAGACCATACTACACTGCAGTATTCTAGATTGCTTCTGACATAGGCGTTAAAAAGAGTTATCTTAGTAGATGGATTTCTAAAATGTTTACCATTACGTATTATGAACCCGAGCATTTTAGAGGATTTGGCAACTATATTATCTAAATGATGAGTAAAGGTAAGTTTTGAATCAAAGAGAACTCCTAAGTCACGTGTGGTATCATACTTTGGTAAACGATTATTATTTAGAGCGTAATTTGAGTCAACATTTCTATGTTTGCGTGAAAAGGTAATGACGTGACACTTAGAGATGTTAAGTAACATTTCATTATCACTGCACCATCTAGAAACATTTGTTACATCTTCTTGTAATAAGTTAACATCAGTAGAATTCTTAATAACTCTACAGAATTTGAGGTCATCGGCATAGAGATAGAAATGACTGTTAATAATCACAAATGAAATGTCATTGATAAATATATTAAAGAGCCAAGGACCTAGATGGGATCCCTGAGGCACACCTGAATAAGCTGCATAGCTATCAGACATAAATCCTTTGACAACCACAAACTGGCTCCTGAGGTGTAAATAGGAACGAAACCATCTTAACAGATTCCCATGTATACCACATCCCTCCAGCTTTACCAATAGTATTCGATGACTCACTCTGTCAAATGCTTTAGAGAAATCGGTATAAACTGCGTCAACTTGGTAACCTGCGTCTACTGCATCGGTAAGATGGCTATGAAAAGTTACAAGGTTAGTGCAAGCAGATCTACGGCACACAAAACCGTGCTGACTGTTTGTTAATATTGACTTTGTGTGAAACTGTAACGTGGGAAAAAGGAGAGCTTCGAATATTTTCCCGAAAACCGATAGTATAGAAATTGGTCTGTAGTTAGTTACAGAACTACGATCATCACTTTTATACAAGGGAGTAACTTTAGCCAACTTCCAGGCAGATGGAAATACACCAGAATCAATTGAGTGATTGTAAATGAGGTACAATGGAAGATATAAAGCAGAAGAACATTTTACAACAAAAATAGAGGGTATGCCATCAGGCCCTGCGCCTTTATTAGGGTCCATTCTTTTTAAATAATTTAAAATGTGCCTTTTAGAAAAATGAATAGTATCCAATGTATTAGTACTGATATTATTAGTTTTGTTACTGCTCGAAGTGTCACGTGTACAGGTAGAAAAAGTAGACGAAAAGTGTTTCGCGAATAAATTACAAATTTCAGTACCATTAGATGCCCAATCATCATCGAGACGCATTTTATCAGGATATGAGTTTGTGTTCGCACGTTTATGTTTCAAATATGACCAAAAATATTTAGGATTAAGAGAAATGTTATCTTCGATAGAGGCAATATAATTATTATAGCATGTAATGGCTAATGATTTACATCTCTTAGTTAAAGTTTGCAATGAAATTTCATCTAAAGGATTCTCATAGATTTTATATTTGTGTAAAGTTTTTAATCTTTCTCTATTTAATTTTATTAACTCTCTGGTATACCACTTAGGATTTTTTCTACTGCGAATCGAAGTAATAGGAATATAAGTGCGAATAATATTGTCAAGTATATCATAAAATCTGTTGACCATTTCATCAATATCAGAATAAATAGATAGTTCATTAACCCAATCAATTCCATCTAGCTGTGCAGTAACAATGTTATAATCAGCTTTCCAAAAATTGGTTCGGGTTACAGACTTATTTAGTTTCAAACCAGAAAAATAATCTTTACCTATGGATATATTCAACGGCACATGGTATGGATCTATATTCACTAAGGGATTGTCTGAAGAGACGACATTAACATTTTTCGTGTCACTTAAAACTAAGTCTAGGATCTTATGTTTATTGTTCGATACAAGATTAAATTGACTAAGGTTATTTAATGAGATGAAATCTAAAAGTACATTGCCCAATGTAGAACCATTATTTATAGGTAGTTGACAGGAGTTAGGTTCGGGCCAATCAATACAATTCATATTAAAATCGCCAACAATGAATATATTATGCATATTTTCAATCACACTGTTTACTTTATCTATAAAATTATCTATTATGTTACGTTTAATAGGAGGAGGGATATAAACAGCACAGAAATACATTGCAAATTTAGGTGACAAATTTACGCAAATCCAAAGATCCTCACAAAGACTTTCATTATTGTAAACACGATAGGAGTTAAATTCTTTTTTGACAGCTATTAATACACCACCACCATTCTTGTCCTTGTGAAAACCAGTACTCTCGCGGTCCCTTCTGTAAACTATGTAACGATCATCAAAGAGTTCATTATCGTAAATACCTTTATTCAACCATGTTTCGGTTAGTATCACAATGTCATAATTACTGCAGGAAAGATTACAAAGAAAATCATGAGTTTTAGTTCTTAGTCCTCTAGTGTTTTGGTAATATACATTTAAGTGACTGAATTTTGTAGCGATAAGTACCAAAAATTAAACCTAATGTAAAAGAGAGAGTCAAAACAGGAAGAGTTATTGCAAATTGTCGAGAGTAAACTGGGATTTCACAAAAACAAAATCGGAGTTTTCAGTTTTCCTCATAAAAACTCATTACACCCATTGAGATGTACACTCCACTTCATTGCTTCCATAACTTTATCTAATGACGTCATAACTTGGTTTGCTCTATTAGAGTTGACACTTTGACAATGTGACATTTATGATTTGCTACACATTTAGATCTGACTAAAGGGTACAAAATTAACGGATTAACATAACCTTAGGGCCTTAAGTTAATCGTTTCGTTAAAGTGACGTCATCTTTCCATAATAATTAAATTATATGGTATAAATGTAAAACATATCTGTGTGTCTCGCTTTTTGTCCTTATGAATGCTTAGATATTTTATATTGATAACGGATTTTAATGTACTTTATATCAATTGATAGAGCTTTTAAAAAGGCGATAGATATACTTAAAACGCGACTTCAAAAATATTCGTCTTCCGAAAAAAATGAATTTATTCCGAAACGATTAAACCGATTTTTGACAGGACATTCACTGGCAGAAAACTAATGTTATAGAGAATAATCCTAGGCTTTTCATTTTGTATTTAAATCCTCCTTTTTATCCCGTAATTACTAAAAGTTTAACAAGGATCATCGCAGCATACAACTAGGTTATATTATTATAATTTAATAAGCAAACAAACATACATATAATTATCAATAAGTAATAATATTATGCGAAGTTGATTCCCGATTCAATAAACAATCTGAACGGCCTCTTTATATTCAAATTACTGGCGATATATAGATTACGAACACAACTGGTTCACCTTTTAAAAGCAAAGTTCAATTAAGCTTCCTAAATAATTTATCAACGGTTTACAATCTCCATACTTCTTGTACTATATTTAATTGTATAAGGAAACTCGATTCGGTCGAAATTGAATACAGAATGGCTATCTTTAATTAAATTAAGAACTCTTACTGACTGACTGACTGATTGATATTAACGCAGCTCAAACCACTAAAGAGTTGCGCAGATTTGAGCTGAAATTCGGCTCGCAGTTAGTTCACCCCCTGGTGATTAAAGAATGGGATTGAAAAAAGCAAAGGGCATATAAATTGAAACATTGACAATTATAGTAGTCATATTTTTTTATTTAAAACATATGTAGGTCTACGAAAGAGGGGAAAATATTACAAACCATTTAATTAAAAAACATACTTAACATTTCCTTGACAATCAGGCAAAAACATGAACTTAACAAAACAAAATACTGGTACACAATAAACATCGTTTAAAAAAAGAACCAGAAAGTTGTTTCAGATTAAAAAAAAACATAAAAAGTAAATAAAAACAAAAACTTGTGTATAATCTGTGAACTATCACGCCCGGGGTCATTGTGCTGTTGACATTTGACACTGTAATGTCAAGGAGCCCGCATCACTTCCGAGAACGCGTCGAACGTCACAACAATTCGGATCATGGAGGCATGTAGAAAGACGACATTTTTTAAGAAATGTCAATAACAGAAGTACAATCACAAAAACGGGCTCTTGTTTTGACATCTGATACTTGAATAGCTCTTCCAGTTTTAATCGGCAATAAATTTTACCATTGTTGTACCTATCAACTGTCTTTTACTGATAAAAATATAATGTTCTTGTAAATCTTTTTGTGTTGTGACCTACGCTTTATTGATAATGTTCCTTATGAGATTTCAAATTCAAATTTAGTAAATTTTGTCTGTGTTATTCGAAGATGTCTTGACTCCAAGGAAGGACCACACTCAGAAATAATATCGATAAAATATAACATTATATATACCTATATTAAGACTAGTAAGTAAGTATGTAAGATAAAAAATGTAACTGTTTGTTTTCCCAAGTAAAATAAAATAAGTAGCACAAGCTACTACTATATGTTTCACCTAGTAAAAAAGGACCAGCATACTTGCATGTTTTGCTGTATTATTTTCGTTCAAATCCCATTAAAAATACTTACACACATTAAAACTTGAGATATCAAACAATGTTATAATGTACATGTACAATTTCAAACTGCGCGTTCTACAGCCTGAAATTGTGGTGTAGGCTCTGCGACTATTTCGAATAATTTTCAAATTAAGAATTTTTAATAGACTTTTGCTCGGATTCTTGAATTATTCGAAAGGAGTTTTATCTGTTTAAATCAAATCTTTGTCTATGATAAAGCTAAACTGAAAAATAGGTACCTACTTACTTCATATTCAACTAAGTAGCTCAATTGCGTAGGAGTTTGAAGAATAAAAACATTATTTATTGGTAGACCATTAAATTTCGCGGTTATTTTGCATACAGGTTTTTTAATATGCATCTAATAATGTTTTCTAATGCCGATGACATCAAATCTCGATTGTGAGTCACAGATTAAACGACAAAATACAAAATTCCCATTTTCATCTCCTACACTGTTTCTTTACGGTGTTAGATGATGTTATGTGTCGTATGACCATCATTTTGGGTTTATTTATATTATTTAAACAATATTTTGTATTGTTTTCTCAAATATTCATTTTCTCTATTCCTACTACATATAAAGTGATACAATACAATATAAATGTAAAGTGAAGCTACAAGTTAAGCTAAGCGGTAGATTTATTCCTAAAAGCTGATCCATGTAGAGATGATTCTCAGGTTGTCGAAATGTGCTGAGTAGATTCACAAGCTATGGTTGTCTATGTTCAATGTCATACACCTACAACATGAGAATGACTGCGCCAAATTGGATGATACTTTTTGTTGTAACTATCAGAAAAAGGTTTTGTGTGGAAGACAATTTTAGAAAGACTACTATAAAGCATAATTATCATTGGACCCGTGCAATCACTATATTTAATACATAAGTATATACACGTAAGAAAAGGTGCTCATATGTTTTTTCAATAACCATCTCCTCAAACAAAGACCCTATTTATCCCCCAAAACCCCTAAATCATGGTACCCCACGTGATATCGCATGTCAAGGAGCGCACGTGGGCAGCGGGCGTGACATTTGGCCCGAGAGGGCGAGTGACGTCACACGCCTTGATTCACCACGCGCCGTAAATAGTACTGTTTATGTATTACTTTGTGGGCTTGGAACGACAAAGGTGGAGGTGAATGTCGAAAATTAAATCTGTGTATGATAGAAGTATTAATAAAAACGCGTATTTTTTACTAGATTTGGTTTTAGCTTGACTTAGTATGGGTTAAATGTTGTTATTAACTTTTAAAACAACTATCCCCGAAGCGATAACCCAAAATGTCCACCACTGAGGAACAGAGCAACTCATTTCTTCCCGGTGTCCACCATTAGGGGCCAACGGGCGGATTTCAGTAGCGTTATCCCCTACTGATGGATATAGCAACTTTTTTTCCCGATGTCCACCAGTGGTGGCCAATAGTGGGAGACATCGGGAATAAACGAAATTGTCCAACAGTTTGTTTGAACAAAAATATCGCAGTGTGCACAAAAAATCCGAACCGCGCAAAGGTGAAAAGTAAAGTTGAGGAAACTGCACACTTATTCACTTAAATACTTTATTTCTTAGTTTGTGTTTTTCAAGTTCAACATGGTATGCATAGATAAGTGTATTGTGTACTATGTATTGTGTTAGCATTATGTATATCATTACGAAAAAAAACAATAAATATCAAATACCTATTGTTAACAAGGTAACACCACAGATTACTAACAAGATATTCCATTTTCAAAAAGGTGATACTTCGCAACATGCGTGGGCGCAGGTCAACGCAGCATTACCGTGTCATTACGTCTGAACGATAAATTATATTACATACAAAATGGTGCTTGAATTAAACACATTTTACATTAATTCAATATATTGTACAGGGTGGCGTAGGCATTGTAACAATAAGTGAAATTGCTGGCAGTAATAGTTCTTAGGAGGATTAAATCATCATGAAAAACAAATTATTTCTTTGAAATATCAATTTTAGCTCTTGCATTTCTATTGATTTTATTATTTCTTTGATTTTCATTGAAATAAAACTACGTCTGTCGTCTACGTCAGACAATGTAAAACAAAATATAACCACGACAAAATCCGTTAAAGTAGTTTCTTTCGTCATTAGATTTTCTTTTATATTTTATTAAACCTTTATGTTTAAAGTACTTCAATGACCCTGCACTGCCATATGCCATAACAGTTGTAATTTATTGTTATTTTGTCACCGCCATTAGTATATCAAAAGGTATATAATTTCCACAACATTATGACTCAGATATTATTGTTATATGTATATTTATAACTAGCGGCCCGCCCCGGCTTCGCAAGGGTCCAATTTTCCCATTGATTTTCCAGATTTTTTTACATAAGAACCTTCTCCTAATAATAACAATGCAAAAAAAAGGGAATTAGTGAAATCGGTCCAGCCATTCACGCGTGATGCCGTGACCAAGGAAAACGGGTTTCATTTTTATATATATAGATATATTCTAGTTATAAAATAATAAATAAATATTAATATAAGTTAGCACGAGGTGGAAATGTGTTAAGTTATCCTTATTCGCACTAACGACGGAATAGAGGAGATTTTTCCGCAATGTGTTATCGCTAGAAAACAAATCTGACCTAAATACTGTGTGTCATTATATTGTAAACTCTGTGTATTTCCAGGTAACTTTATATAGCTCACGATCTATATAAAGTTACCAGGCCCAAAATTGCCTTTTGGCCCAAGACTGTGGTCCAGGAAAATTTGCCACCATGGACATGGGTTTCCTAAGCACGACAAAGAACAAATGTTTTGTTTATATGTAGTTGGAATTAAATAGAAATTAAGGACCACGTTCCTAGTTCAAAATCCCCACTTAATCACTACATAGTATAAAACAAAGTCGCTTTCTCTGTCCCTATGTATGCTTAGATCTTTAAAACTACGCAACGGGTTTTGATGCAGTTTATTTTAATAGATAGAGTGAGTCAGTGGGAAGGTTTTTAGCATAATTTTATCCCCATATTCCTACAGGAACGAAAGCTACGCGGGTGAAACCGCGGGGCGCCGCTAATATCGTAATAAAAAGAAAAGTGTTATCTATAAAGAAATTTTCATATTCATTTTATCTGAGGAATTACAACCACATTTTACGAAAATATTGGCATCTAAACCTTAAACTTAAATTATACGTAACAGACAGTGACAAAGATCAAACAAACAATAAAACAGAATTGGTAATACCACCCAATCCCACACATGCCCACGCCCACCCGTGAACACACAAGGTATTGCAAACAACATAATAACATGTACTTAACAGTATCGTGTGTAAAGGTTTGTGTCCATGTGGGAATAGGTCTTATGGGTTACCTAAATTTGGGTCTTCCTAGTTTTCTTTCTTTTGTTTCCTAGTATGTGAGTGTAAAATAAAAAAATATATAGATAATATAAAGATGTGTAAGTATACGGGTAATCTAACGGTAATATAACAATTAATCAGGATATCAATAATAAGTCCATTTTTAAGGTACTTACATATATTTTATTTATCAGTGGAGCTTAAAGTTTTTCTTTAGTCTTATTTAATTTGTGAGTTGAAATAATGACTATTTGTTCTTCATTTAAAGTAAAAACACAAAATAATCCCAGGAACTGCTAACTGAAAACCGATTTTTTCTTTTTCAAACACCTCATCAAAATTTTGCCATAATTTTACACAATTCAAGAACGCACAAAACGAGAAAAAATCTAAAAAAAAAAGCAGAAAAAAATCTGTAGAAAACAGTAAAGTATTCTAAGTAACTACATTGATTAGTATCACCGTTATATTTCCATGGTTAATGTAATATTTAATGCGATAGAACGGCTCCGTCCGCGGTTATAATTGGATTTAATTCCTCGCGAACTAAACCCGTAATAATTGAAAATTAATTGATGGCGGAAGACTATCGATTGGAAGACTTAGAAGGAATGTTAACTTTAGAAACAAGGTATTTAATTATGTAACGTAACTATGTTATTTATAACGATATATATCGTTGACAAGGTAGCGAAATTTTAGTACTTGTACTTATTATATTAATAAATAGATACTGACATTCTAAATCTGATTAAACCAAATCAATCAAACATGGGACAGAGGTTGTGAAATATTAAAAGAATATTGTGATGATAAAAGTTACTAAACATTAAATATATATAATAATCTATGGCTTAATTAAAACTCAAATTGAAATACAATAAATTCATTTTTAGATAACGTACAGCCTTTAACGGTAGGTTTGCTACAAATGGTATGAAATTTTGTAAACGAATTCCATATTCAACGTAGAATAGACCAATGAAAATGGATTTTTAAAATAAGTCTTTAACATTTTTAATTAAGGAGCCAAGGTTATTTTTGACAATGAAAAACCTTGGTTGTGTATCCTAAAAATAAAATAAAACATAATGGACGAAGTTTGTCTATTTCACAAAAAAAACAGCTGAAATACGCCATAAAACCAATCAACTAAACACAACATGAAAATACTTTTTATACGAAACTACGAAAAACAAGAAGAGAAAAATCTCTATACGTCACAATCTAATTGAACTCTCTCCCTATCACATTTTTAAACACCCTGTATAAAAATCAAAGTTGCCATATTGCAAATATAAAATAGATTAAATATGAATCTAGATCACTCGTATTTGATATTTAAATGTGACTTTGTAAACACATTAACGAAAGATTAACTGATGCGATGACCAACATTATTTCTCAATCTATTCGGTATTACTGACTGTGACATTTTATTTTTTAATTTATATTTTATATCACTTGTGTCTTTGCTTCTTATTTCCTGTAGTAATTATATTTAATGTCGCCCTCGTTATACTGATATTAATGTACTACAGTTTCTGCACCAAGTTGCGTTATAATTTTCATCAAAATTTGAAACGATTTTTACTGCATTATAGGTTCTGTTTATCGGTAATTTACGTATTATATCATTACTTTACTGATCCGGGGCTTGTTTAGTTTCAATGTGTTACTCCCTGAAGCGACTTCAGTGAAGCTGATTCTATTCTGAAATCCATTTTTCTAATAAAAACTGCATGGTGTGATGGCTTAAGTGAAAGGTCATATTTTAACCAAATTTTCCGAGACATAATAACCAGTAGTTAATATGTTTGAACTAAAAATAATAATCGGCTTTTGTTTACAATTTCATAACAATCATAGAAGCCGGATATATGATAATAAGAAGGTTTATATATCATTATTTTGATGTGTATATAACACATAATCCTTTCAAAGAAACGAACTCATAAAAATATAACCAGAAATACTACAATATGGATTAGCCATTTCACTAGAAGAGATAAAATGTATTCTTAAACCATTCATAAAATAACACATAAAGCATTTCTAAGTTAACCTTTCTAGATAATGGACATTTTAATCTGTATTTAAATAATCCTAGTGGTCAGTTCGCAAATGTCAAATTTGAAAAGAGAACTACTTTCATCTGACATCTGTTAAAAAAATAGAGTTCGAATTTTAAATTGATTTGACATTTATAAATATACTTTTAATTATTAATTAAACAAAATTTTACGAAAACATACTTTTACTTTTATTTGGTCACATGTCAAATACATTCGTCGTATGCACTTGCCTGCCAAGCTTAAGTAAATGAGTTTGTTTGAATGTTATTTTGAGGAAGGGGCAGACTGAAAACCAGTGCTGTGGGGTGTCACGACCCCATAGCGTATACTGAGTCTGTCCTCTACACCATTATTACTGTAGTTTTAAGTTGTTTATTTTTTTTATTTTGTTTAATTAGATCATAAGTAATTTCTTTTTTTTTGTATTTTTCTTTTATGTATTGTGGTGTAGAAATAAATGGTTTAAATGGTTTAAAGTACCGGGTTCAATTCCTAGGTAAGAGACACAGATTTTTTTCTCAAATATGACTCGAGATTAAAAAGTTACATGGATTAATTCTCAGTGTACTTTTATCATCAAAGAGTGAGACACGTGTATGTAATTCATCTTTAATTAAATATAATATTTTTTGTTTCAGGTAATTATTTACGCGTTTGGAAAACTCAACTGGTAGGAAAAAATATAAGGAAACTTACTTATATTTAAATCAATTTATAAATAGTTAAGTATAATAAATATAGGTATCTAATCCTCTTTTATAAATAGGTGTATATAATAGATATCTCAACAACTACATGCCTAAACATCGATATTGTCTCTAAGTTTATCTAATTTTCTTATTGCTCCAGAAATCATTTATCAAAATAATATCCTCAGAAAGTGAGGTTCGGTGATAAAGATGAGAATACTAAATTTGAAACCATTAAAAACACATTTATTACAAAAGATATTTTTAAACAATCTAAGTACATTATTTTAACACATTATTCCAAAGTTTGGTTTCCAAATTGATATCTTTGATTTACACGAATACTACACATTGAAATAAAACACCTAGACTCTGTGATCACGGGTTCTGTAAAGAATCCGAAACGTCAGAAAATGTAAAACAAAATACAACCACGACAAAAATTGGTTTCCCAAGATTTTATGGGTATTTGCGCGACTTCACTTTATTTTATAGATTACCATAATAACAATTAAAAACTATAACAAAAGCCAATAAATAAATGGTAAATACCTAAATGTCAGTGTTCAGCATTCCACGGCACGCCTACCCTACGCAAAAGTCGACCTTCTCAATGCTAATCGCTGAACGACAATACAACGAACTATGCGCCCGCGCATACCTAAATCACTAGGCGGAAACATTGGAGGTATTTGAAAGGAATCGTTGGGAAATTGTACCATTTGTTTGTGATGATAGTCACTAAGGTTTGTCGGGTTATTGGAAATATTTGTTTGTTGTGCGTAAATCCTTTTTGTTGTCAGACCATTTGACAAAGTCACTCCCTTTATCTTGCCTAGACATTGAACCAATGTTTTCCAGAAAAAAAACAAAAGAAAACCGATAGGACGAATAAGGTTATTTCCAAAAAACAATTTTTTGGAAACAGTTTTCCTTCTGGAAACGAAAGTAGATAATAATAAGCAATATTTATAAACATTTTCTTAACCTCTTAACCGTTTACATATTCATACATAAAGCTATTATTTATAATACAATAATATAACCATAGGTTATCTTAAAACACCATACAAACGTAATAAAATAAATCAAAACTCACATACATCGTAAACAATAATCTAAACAGCTATAAAAATGTATGAAATTCCCAAACAAATGACTTTTGACTGAACTCCTAATAACTTCGCTAAAATGTTGGCAGTATGTCCAAAATAAGCAAAAACAGCATTTTAATGTCATATCCGTAGAAACTTGTAGAATGTAGTGCGCCCACGCATGATAAACATATACATATGGTTTTATTATGTAGGTATTAGAAGGCTATTATCTGTTCCTAATTTTACCTCAATATGGCTTTATATGGCTTAGGAGATTATATTCTAATATAATGACAAACTGGAACGGAGGTGGCCATTAATATATACTAATAAAAAGCTATGTGTGTACTCGTTATACATTTGTTTCAAAGCGTTGATAACAGAAACTACTTATTCTTATCGAAACAATCCCAAACATATTGCAACCCAAAGCAGTCATAGAAAAATCATAAATAAAGGAAAATCTAACTATGTACTACTTACAAAAACAGTGTGCATCTGGATTGAGGGCCATTTTTTTAGACTTGGCGTACAATACAATAATGTTGGTAAAATATTATGAAATAAACATGTTGTATTATAATAAGTAAATAAATTGGGTAACAAATATTGTGTACTATTATGTAAGGTTTGTATATTTATTTAGCTAAGTTATTGTGTACTAGTACATAATATACTTACACGTATGTCAAAAGATTTTCTACAATAAACTAATAATAAACGTCTATATAAAGTAAAAGATTGAACCTGTTAAATTCATTGGATTCGACCTCTTTCATACTAAGCTTCTTTACAGACCGATGTTTTATTTCATATCCAATTTGTATAAAAGAGATATGTACAGAAAAATGAGAGTTTGTTGTTGCTTTCAAAAATAAGTTTTAAACATATTTAATTTCATATGTATAATACTAAATATAATCGAGCAAGAGACGTCATATTTTTCCATTTAGGAATGTAAATTAGGTACAAAGCGATTCGTTCAACGCCATATTTATGAAAATTCTAAATTGGAAATCCAAAAATACAAGTCAATCATACATCTGTGGGACATTTTGAACCGTTTGTAATACGGTAGCTGGAACATGAATTATTTATGAACAAATTTGAATAAATTCTCAAAGATATTGTTATCATTAGACAGAAACAGAGATTTACGATATTAATAATATACGATGATACTTTTTATATTCTTTTAACATTTATTTGACGGCAATTTTATGATATTTACCTTATTATATATTGAATCTTATAAGTTTTGTGTCATAATAACTTAACTTTATAGTTGTGTGTAGGATCAGAGGTCGAGGAGACATTTGTTCAAGTTTTTTGTTTGTAGTTATGAGATGGGCTCGGTTCGGGTCATTCGAGAGAATAGTTAATAGTTATGTTCCCATATTTTATTATTTAAAAGTAACTTTAAATGGACAATTTTATTTTATATCTACATTTTATTTTTAACAATAAATAGCTTCTGATATCATGAATATCATCACAAATGGATTCTAATACCTATTATAAAAAGGCGGAGTTTCTTTGTTAAAACGTGAATGTGCTAATCTCAGAACCATGGGTTTGAAATTATATTTTTCTTAACATATTTTGTTTATTGGGAAGACAAACAAAACTATTAAGATGCAATTTTCATATATTGATTTTTTTAAACATCATTATACTAGACACCTTAAAAGCCTAAAAATCGTACGTAAGTAAAACCATGAGGCACAATTATTTCATAAACATTTTCTAAACATATAATTACGTAATATCATACCACCGTAGTAACACAAATACAATTCATAAAAAATGAACTAAAATAAACACAAAACCGAGTATAATAAATGCAATTGCAATGCCCTTACCTTACCATAGACCCCACAAGCCCTCGCACAAAAACACCACGTGCATCAAACGTACCTGTCGGAGTTTTTGTTTGTCAAAGGTAGAGTGAGGTCGGGCGCTCAGTGCTCGCGCGCACCTCGCTCCGAACGCGCGTACCTGCGCATGCGCCGATAGACGCACAACCGGATAAATAGTGGCGTGATCGCGTTAACGTACTAATGACTTTGAAATTGTATCGTAAACATTTGTTGTAGAACGTACTTCGGAAAAGAAGAAAGTTTTTCTTTGGATTTATCAAAAAAAAATAAAAAGGAGTTGTTTTCAACATTTGTTTTTGTTTATTCATCAAAAACTGTGCCAAATATGGATATTTTCGATTAAAATAAAAACTTAATTGTTTCTGTGTTTGTGAACAAAACGTTTGCTTGGATATTTGTTGTGTGATGTATCTGAAAATGTATATAAAATCGGAGAGGTTTTACCAACAACACGACTCGCAGGGATTGAAGGAGGATCGCTGTTTCTCAGATTACGAGGAGGATTTAGACGACCGTGAGTACTTTAACATAATATACAAGATATTAGTGGATTATTTAACAATAGATTGTTAAATTTAATGAAAATAATTATAATATTAATTTGAAATTTTCATAGTTACCTATTTACCCACATAATTTTACAGGTTGATCTGTTTATTATGTGGGTAATACAATATGTGGGTATTATAATCATGTGGGATAGTGCCAAAGTTTAAATTCGTACCTGTCGCAGTGTATCTCGTGGGAATTTCGGGATAAAAAGTATCCTATGTTCTTTCCCGGACCATAAGCTACCCCCGTACCAAACTTCAAGTCAATCGGTTCAGTAGTTTAGCCGTGAAAAGGTAACAGACAGACAGAGCACTACTTTCGCATTTATAATATTAGTAGGGATAAACCGTACTGAATTAAGGGTAGTTTTCTCTTCCCTTCTTCTAGGAATAACATTATTTTTTCTTCGTATTAATTAATACAATAAGGCTTATCTTAATAGGAATATGTAGCCCTTACAATTATGTTATTGGTAGGTGTAAGATTTTAAACTTAATGTTGCTATATTTTTGTATAAACTAGCTAAAAGATAAGTTACTATACTGTAAACTACTTTGTTAAAACGTTAAATAATCCCATAGTGTTGTAGAAATATATGCTTATTTAATAAAATATCGTGTATAACAATCTATATTTTTGTAACATTTACTTACAGTTTGGGAAACTTAGGTTTAAATTTAAAACCCGTTGATGTCTTTTGTATGAAAACCAAACTGAAATGAATTGTGTAACGTGTAACTTTAAAAGTGTATTTTAAATGGTTCTCCTATTTACATAATTAAATATACTTTTCCTGGGAAATATAAATTAATTCAAGTTTATACCATACTTAGCATTGAAACCCTTTTTAAAACACCTTACATTATTACCACCCTCACACACACATACCCAAATCCACAAAATAACTTTACCAACACAAATTTATAATAAAAAAGCATAGAAAATATATAATATAAATCAAAATAAGTACTTCAATAATGAATTAAAGCAGTGGCGCGCGTTGATGTCTAATGTATCGCTGCCGACGGACACCCGCCCGTCAAGCTAGCTCCAACGAACATTGGTAGTTGGAAACGTGATTTGTTTCCATTTATTTATTTATTAATGTATGTATTACTTACATTGTTATGTAAAGGGGTTTTGTAGATTGTAGTTTATTCTACTAATCTAATATATAAAATTCTCGTGTCACAGTTTTCGTTGCCATACTCCTCCGAAACGGCTTGACCGATTCTCATGTAATTTTGTGAGCATATTCAGTAGGTCTGAGAATCGGCCAACATCTATTTTTCATCCCGAAATTCCTACGGGAACGGGAACTACGCGTGTGAAACCGCGGGGCGCAGCTAGTAATATTATAAATGCGAAAGTTTGGATGTTTGTTACTCTTTCACTCAAAAACTACGGTATCGATTTAGATTAAATTTGGTACAGATGTTCCTTAATACTAGAAATTACACATAGGATACCTACTATCCCGGCATTCCCATGGGATTGGGATTCACACGGGTAAAACCGCGGGGTGCAGCTAGTATACATATAATATTATAGTATTATATTACCAATAACGTTATAGTCTATCAAAAGATGACCTGTGACTTATTTATAATAATACTCATAGTAATAAAACTGTGTTTTAATATCTCAGTTGTTAATACAAAACAATACTTCTTTTTAATTCTGTAAATGTAATTTATATTATGTAAATATGAAAAAGAGACAATGTACGAGTACATAATATAAATACATTATAGGTATCTACCTTATTTTTCTATTTAGCGGCAAAACATATCATTAACTAAATTTATTATCACTTAACTCTCCAGTCTAGTGGTAGACGCAACCAACTAAATTAGAGGTCTTAAGTTTGATTCCTGGGTCAAGCAATGTACATTCTTTTTTTAGTAATCTGACTTGTTTGAGTACACGAACATGCTTTATACAAGGGATGGTAAAAATTCCTTCTTTTGTGCCCTCAATGGGAACAGGTCAACATTTAATTACATTTCTGTTAAATTCTTTGCCAGAAAAAGGTAATTTTATAAATATTCAGGTAACAAAAGGATTTTGAAGAGAAAGGTACTGAGAATTATCCCTTTGGGCACCAATTATGACGAAAGGTAAAGGCGGCTCACTTCAAATATTTGTGGTTTCAAAGTAGGATTAGAGAAACAATGCGTTTAAATTTGGCCGTATTTTTTATTTGGACCTACCTCGAAGAATACTGGCAATGTGAGATTTGGATGTTACGCAAAATGGCGTCAAAGTAAAATCAATTATTTAGGTTCTTCTAACTAGTTAGGATACGTCTTTAAAGAAATGAAAAGAAAATAAGTACTCCCTCGACCAAGTTATCTTAATAAAAACAATTATTACCACTAGTCTATTTGATTATGAGATTTATTATTACTAATTGTTATTGATAAGTATTTAATGTTTTTGGAAAATTATCATAGATTTTTGACATACATACATACCTTTACTATATTTATTAAATTAAAATGAAATTTTAAATGCCTCGAACATCCTTATTAAGTTCTACGTAATACAAGGAAGTTTTGTAATACAATCGCACGCACCCATAAGTACATGTAAAATATTCCAAAACCCAAAGCAAACAGAAAAACTAACGGTCATCTCTAATCCCAAATTATTTCACATGAACAACTCACCTTTGGACACAAAAACGTTTTATTTGCCCCTAATTGTGGCCATTTGGTCCCGAGCGCAGGTCCCGGCGTGACTGTACACACACAAACTAATTACCAACTCTATCCCATTGATAATACAACTACTTTTCCCTTATTTTAATTTCGCAAGATTTCTAGGAAAGGACAGAGACATACCTGATTTGAAAGGAGGTTTTTTTCGACCTGTACCTGTGGTTTTTTTTAAGGAAATCGCGACAATAGAGGTAAACGGTCATGGTTCTGTGGAGATCGCAAAAGTATGGGATAAAGTGGCTTTGTCCCGGGTACGAGAGCCAACAATGGGTGAATGCGAACAGGACTCATTGTTTCCAATCACAGAAGTGGGATTGAAATGTTAAAATGGTATTTCATGACCGGCACTGCCTATTTGGTGCGAACTCTATTGTATGTAAGTAGGGAAATCTAGAGGAATACTTTGAAATCTTGCTATGAACGGAACAACTTAAATATATTCAATTTCTAATAAACATTACAATCTAAGTGTTTGTGTGACAAAAAATAACGGGTTTGATTCTTATGCGTGGTATATTTTTATACATATGTGAAAATGTTACAAGGTGTTTAAAAGAAGTAATAATTATCAATCAATTTCTGCATAAAAATGGTAGAGTAATTTTAAATCAATACATGTTATTTAAAAGATGTATTTGGAATAAAGTAATAATTCTCAAGTTGAGATCATGTATACATATGTTTATTTGAAGTCGGTTCTGTTGTACACAAGTCTATATTATAGCGACAGATATTGTACTCGTAAACCTTCAAAATGTTTACTATTTTCGTTGATGTTCAACTATACACGCTATTCAAATTACGAAAATAATATACATCTAAATAGAAACTATACTTATACGTAATTTAATCTTAGACTACAAATAATAATTATCAACGATAAATAAATTAGAATTAGGAAAATAGTTTTTATTTTATATCTACTTATCTTGTAATTAATAGCTACAAAAACACACATTAACAAAAAATATCTAAGTTAAATTGTATCAGGATACATATTAACAAAAAATATCTAAGTTAAATTGTATTAAACAACAACCTTATCAAAAACATTTTGATCAAAACATTTATAATTATTATGAAAACAATCAAGCTATTAATAAGAAATTCAAGAAACATTGCAGAGTTATAAAAATTCTTTAAAGATAGTTGGAAATTATTAAAATGCGATTAAATTCGTAATTTAGATCTGAGATTATGGAAATATATACAGTTTTTACATATATGTATAAATTGTATAAGAGTATAAAACACATAATAAATAAATAATACAAATAGTATTCGTTGAGTTATTGAATTAATTAAAGTAATTAAAGATATTTTAAATACCAAACTCATTTTGAAATATATCTTAGTTTCAACAGTTTGTAATTTAATTTATCACTCTTAGTAAATCGGTGTTTCTTGCATCTAAAACTCATAATCGGTTCTGAAGTTTTTACGTGTAAGAATAAAAACACATATTTGAATTGTTATTTTTAAACTAACCATTTCAAATGAGCCCTTAAGAATAAATAATGTGCAGTAAGTACTATCTTAAAAACTTTGAAAATTTGGTTGATTCAACATTACGATTTTTGTAGACTCTTCCCAATCAACGTCGTGAGGTGAAAATCCTGTTTAACAATTATGACGCTAAATACATCTATGCATGTACTATGAACAACTTCACTTCAAGAAAATAATAATACCAATCCATACAACAAAACTTAGGTTTACCACCAAGTACACACAAAGCGTGACTTACCAAATCAACCATCCTTTACTAGGTATAAGCTAAACAATTTCTAGATAACTAAATATTCCTCGTGTAATCGATTTAAAGCTTCCACCGTAAAAATTCGTCATTTCCAAGGTCAGCGCGAGGTCAGGGTCACAAAGGTCGTGAGACGCACGGGTCGTGGTGCCATGTTGATTCACCGGGGACCAAAGGTTGCCCACCTCTGACATTTGTTAACAACGCTCGTGTATTAATCGTTTACGATATTCAATACAGCGATAACTGTTTTTATGCTGTTTATGCAAATCAGCGATCGATAGATGTTGGTGTTTTTAATAATTTTGTTATTTGAAGTTTCACTTTGTAAGTGATACGGGTAATTACGATAATGCATTTTCTATAACTGTGTTTTCAATTATGGTAAATGTTGCATGTGGAGCGCGATTACTTTTACATTTAGTTGAGGTATGATTACAACATTTTTTCACTCTTTTCAAAAACCTTTTCGAGGTAGAAAAGAACAGAGCATAACTCAAACCGTTTCCTTCAAAATAAATAAATAAATGGAATACCTAATAAATGTTTAACTAATCTTCAATTAAGTTCCTTCAATTTCCCACTTCATCTACACCTTCTAAAGGTACAAACACATTAAACATTCTACTAACTAAAACCTTTCCTATAACTACTTCTCTACACCACTTAAAAGGCTAAGGCACACACAATTTCAATACAGGATGTGTGAAAGGACGCCGTCATAAGTCGGGTCGCAAGTCACGCCGCAGGTCGACGGTCTATGCTAATACAGGTTAATTGCAAATTCAGTACGACCTCGCCTTTAGAAAACTGACACAAGCGCAGAATGTTAAACTTGGGTCTTTTTACAACGGAGTTTTGTAAAGGTTGAAACATACTACAACTATACGAGTATAGACGTTAAATGAAAAGATGTTTGATTGATAAAATATATATAAATCTGTGCGGATAGTACAGATCGATTGATTTGCTTCAGATTAGCTTGAAGGCGTAGGTAGAGTAATATGGTAGTGAGAGCCCTGAAAAGTCTCACATTTGGTTTAACCAAAAAATGTCGTATAACCCTCTGGGTTGTGAAGGTCGGATGGCAGTCGCTCTTAAATACTGACATTCCGCCAAATCTGGTTAAACTGAAAACCGACCCCAAATAGACATGGGATAAAGTTTCGGAAAAGAGAGAGAGATTAGCTTGAAGTCCGATAGATTGTGATGATTTTTGAGTCCTAGATGGTTTTGATATACGCATTAGTCTGGTTTCTTTTGCAACATAGCAAAACCAACCAAACAAATCTTGCTAGTTTGTTTATAGTTTGATTTCTGATTATCTTTAATCATTAAAAAGCCTACTAACCCGAAGCTTTGAGTCTGTGCTAAGAAAACCTAAGCTGTAATAGAAAACTGTTCTCACATAGTTCTGCATCATCACATAATTCACGTGAGATATGTTTTCACCTTTAACAAGCCGAGATGGAATTTAAAAGTTAACTATTTTCATTTCTTTGCTTTCTAGTTACCTTTTAGGGTTATGTAGCTTAATTGTCATAGTTATCACTTGTTATTCAACGAACAAAAACAAAGTGGGAAAACAAACTTATTATTATTTTTAGATATTTACACTTATTCACCATTTCCTTTGTATATTCACGGGATGGATATCTTCATAACATAATATAACAATTAGTGTTACCAATAAGTGATTTTCGTAAGAAAAAATTACGGACTACTACGAACTCCATTCAAATTAGATCAGTAGTAAAAACATACACATTTATCATAGAAGAAAAAAAACTTTTCAAAGACACAAACAAATAAAAAGTAATTTAAACTTCCAAGGAGTTCAAACTAAAATAAAAATAAAAACTATTGATGACAAACACTACACTACACCCGAATCCTCAAGACAACTCTTGAGAGACGAGTTAATTGATCAGTTGAACTGGCGTCCATCCAAAAATTGTCGTCAATCACCGGAGCGATTACAGATTCCAGTGGGGAAATCTAGTTGACTTAAAACTTTTGGAGTGACGCCTTCTGTCTGGACTGATCAGTTCAACTGACTAGTCAATGGCCATCTTAAAACTAGAGAAAGATTTCAAGACGAACACTGAGTAAATGTTTTTAAAACAACATAAACGTTAAACTCTTGATGGTACTTGTGCATGCGTAGGAATCTTTAGGAATTCTCTTTACTACTTGTTAACTGTTTAAAGTTGTTCGAGGTGTTTGTCCACTGTTAAGTTTTCATTGTTTGTTTACTTAAAGTTAATTGACTTGAGTATTAATAGCTTGTTTTTAATTTCATTAACTGTTTATAAAAGTTGTGAGGAAACCTGCACACACCTGGGAAGAAATTCTAAGGTTGTGTGTGAAGTCGACCAACCCGCACTTGGCCAGCGTGGTTGACTAAGGTCTAATCACCCTAATTGAGGGTAGGCTCGTGCCCCTCGGTGGGGACATTATATATGAGCTGATGATGATGATGATGGTACTGACGGAGTGATTTATCAAGACACAGGTCAAACTACTGTGGAATATCAGCATATTCCACAGTAGTGGTATCAGAATAAAAGCACGTTAGATAAAAATAACTCTAAAATGTGAAGTCATAATATCATAATTAAATCACTAGAAAAAAACACTGAAAGTGATAGTTCGTAGGAGTGTTTAATGATTTGTTTTGTCTAACATGTTGTATGTGATAGTACTCCTTAGGTCTAAGCACTTCCATTGATACGTTTATTATTTTAAATATAATCTTCAGCAAAATAGTAGTAGCTTTCTTCAACAATTTCACACGCGAGACACAGATACTCGTAGTACCTATTAACTAAATCCTTACTAATATTATAAATGCGAACGTAACTCTGTCTCTCTGTCTTTTCACGGCTACACTACTGAACCGATTGACTTGAAATTTGATACAGGGGTAGCTTATGGTCCGGGAAAGAACATAGGCTACGTTTTATCCCGAAATTCCCACGGGATCAGGAACTACGCGGGTGAAACCGCGGGGCACAGCTAGTAAGAATTAATAGAGAGGTTAACTTACAAAGAAAAATCGGAAAATAAAATAGATATCAAATCAAACGTCACCAAACCAAACAATATTGAATATCACCGATATTTTTAAAGGAAATTCTCAATAGTTTTGGTTCGGAAAAGAGTTCCCAGTACAAATAAACAGTTGGTCAGAGATTCTCGCTCACCTGTTGTTTGCCGAGACGGGCGGTGCGCAAACAAGCCATGTTTGTGTTTGCTTCCCTGCCACCTGCATCGCATAACTACGCATTTACTTATTAGTAAACTGTGGCATGACCTTCTATGGGTTTAGAAATTCAAGGGTCATAGTTTTCCGCACTCTCATACTTGTTCTAAACTTAAAATTTGAAATGGTAATGTTTGCGCAAGCCGTGTGCCGTTTTCGCTTAACCTTGCTTTAGTTTTTGGTAGTTTGGAATTTCGTTATGTTATATGGTTTTATTTCCTTTTAGATGTAAATAATTATAAATGTAAATATAATCTTTTGAGTATCGCTGTATCTTTGTTGTGACTACAAAACCAATTATTTTTGATATTAAACAAACGCGGAATGATTCAAGGTTTTAAACATTGTTTCGAGTTTTGGTTTCACTAATAACGTCCTCCTGTATATTTTCAAGCTTGTATAATCCTACTAATATTATAAAGGCGAAAGTTTGTATGTATGGATGTTTGTTACTCTTTCACGCAAAAACTACTGAATGGATTTTAATGAAACTTTACAATAATCTTGCTTATAAATCAGAATAACACATAGGATACTTTTTATCCCAAAATTCCCACGGGAACGGGAACTACGCGGGTGAAGCCGCGGGGCGCTGCTAGTTCATAATAAATATAAAAAACAATTGCCGAGCATTAATTAAAAACTCAACAGTAATTCGCAAATACTCAAAAATCGAATTTAGGTAACTTTTAGGAAAAGAAAAACTAGTTAAATCTAAAGAAAATAAAAGTATCTCGTAAGAAATCTCTCATAATTCGACGGATACATCAATAATATTCGTCTGATATATTAATACAGCTTACTCCAAATAGACCACCCAAAAAATCTATCCAAATAAATTATTGGTTATTCCAATTTCTTTGTAAACATGAATTGTGTTCGATTATCATGTTTTCCACATTATCCTCTCACGGGAGGTCATATGATAATCACTATAGTACCGCCCACGATTGCTGACGTGTGGCCGTTCGTGTGGCGCACGCGTGGACGTCGCCATAGACAAACATTCTGTTGATTTTTGTATTAGAACACGACTGTCACTTGTGTGTTGGTTTATGGATGGTTTTTTTTTGTTTTGTTTTGTTTTGTTTTATGTGGGGTGCAGGTGCAGTGATGTAATAGTAAATAACAATAATATGTATAAGGAAACGCTGTTACAAAAGTTTTGTTTGCCACGGTTTTGGTTTCAAATCTTTCCTTCTACAAAAAGCAACTAATCCATTGTATATTATGTTCTAATACCCTACACCCATCCATAACTAAGCTTATCACTTGCATCTAAGGTATAGTAATTGTACACATACGAGTATACACACGTCCTTATTTTCAAAATCTTTTTTGTACCCATTTGTTTCAGTTTAAGTAGCACAGAATATAGACTAATATGTTTTAACCTTCCTATATAATTTAAACTCCTTGCATATCTAAACCAACCGCTAGACAATATAATATTTTTCAAATTAAACCTGTAAAAACATTCAAAGTCCGCCCATACCACACCACACATATTTATTCATAAGTTAATTAAACATTGACCTCGGCTGAACCCCTTCCGTTGAATTTTCTAACATTTGCTAGAAGCTAAGAGTTTTGTACGCATGCGCTCGGCCTTACACAAACATACTCGAGAGTTATCGCAAACTGTACTATATGGGTTTGGTTCAAGTAGCCACGAGCTGCTTAACTTATTTATCTAAAAAGAAAAAAAAATCGGCCAAGTGCGTGTCAGACACGCGCACGAAAGGTTCCGTATCAAAAAGCGGCAAATAAAAGTTTGTTGTATGGTTGTTGTACTCCCCCTTAAATATATATTTATTTTATTCTGTTTTTAGTCAATGTTGTTATAGCGGCAATAGATATACATCATCTGTGATTTTCTGTGACTTTCTAGCTATCACGGCTTATGATATTCAGCCTAGTGACAGACAGACAGACACCGGGGTCTTAGTAATAGGGTCCCGTTCTTGAGTACGGAACCCCAAAAAAGCGTAACGCTTTTTAATTTTTAAACCATTTTGAAAAATAAAACTAATTTTTAGATTCGCACGTGTAATTTTAAAGGCCATTTAAATGTAATTAATATTTATATTTAGTTTAATTTAGACATTCAAAATTATAACTGTTATAATCTTAATCACATGTAAAGTATAAAAAAATAATTAAATGTATATGTATAGAGGAACTCCTTAAAAATAACCTGAATTTTATACTACCTATAATAGTCTGATTAATCTGTGTGCGTCTTCCTGTAAACATTTCAGCGAATTCCTATTGTTCAAAAACTTAATCTTGTTTAATTAAAATCACATTACATAATCAATAACTTCTACCTGTAGACCGATGTATTCAAGGTAACTAGAAAACTTTGTACGCTCATTCATAAACTATGGTTCTTTACACAAAAAATTACCTCATACGCAGGCAGTCCGCTATGATGATCACTGCCATCTGATCTTCTGCTAATGATAAAAAATGATGAAATATAGTTGCAAAATGAATTATATTAGAATTTTATCTTCAATAGTCACTGACATATTACCATCTAGCCTTTACATCTTAGAGTTTAAGTTTCAAAAACACGCCACTTCTCATCTCATCTTCTTGAATAAGTACTTCAAATCTAATCCACTATTCATTGAATACGTAAATACTATCACATAATCTATGTCACTCGTATTTACTTGGCGATTCGCATAAAAACATTTGCACATTTTAATAGAATACATTTGCTTATGATATCATTAAAATAAATATGTTTTTAGAGGTCTACGTAAAAGGTTTTTTATTAAAATTGTATTTTGAACGAAAGTTTTAACTTATAATTGTTTTAAATTTAAGTTTTTTTAATTTTCATATTAAATGTTTTTATCTATATAATGTTATTTTTTATTTATATATTATTCTTATTTACCTAATTATTTTTTATTTCACGCAATAACGGATTATTTCGTAAATATGTATTTGCATGTCTAGAAAGAGGTGTCTCTATGGAATAAATATTATCAGTTATAAGTAGAGAAAAAATAATGTTAAAAATATATGTAAATAGCTTTCATACGTTTCACATAAATAAAACATAATTGTTTATATTTTTTTTGTGTTTTCTTAATTCAATGTTATGAATTATATTTTTTTTCATTATTAAATTATTAATTTATTATTAAAAACAAAAAATTAAAAAAATTATGTAGTAGGCAAAATCACTTCTTAAATTAGAATTGAAACTGCTTTAAATTTAAAACAAAAACTGCAATTCCATATTTAAATTAAAACTATTACGAGCCAGCCTTTAAACATTACCTGCCTTATTTGCGTTGTATTTTTAGTCTCGTTTAACAAAACCTGGTAAGCATTTGACACCTTGTCAGTCAAATCTGTCACTTTGACAGTATTCAAAATTGATTGTAAAACCTAGTTTAGTCCTAAACCAGACTAAAAATGCAACGCAAATAAGGCAGTACCAGTCAGTTCCTTATTTAAAAAGTAGTTTTAGTAGGAAGACTAAAATCTCCAATTCTAAATTTAAATACACAAAACATGGAAATGTTTCCAGCCAGCTTCTTTTAAATATTACCAGCCTTCTCCAAAATTTTTTCCATATTCAAAATATCCTCCTTGGCTCACGATTATCACGTTCACGTATTTGTAAACGTTACCTATCACTTAAGGCTGAATGTTTGGTTGGACGCACGCCCATTCGGGTCAGGTGCCGCTGCCAACGGTACCTTGTTTGACAACACTGCTGACCCTACCGGGATGTGTGTGGTGCAAAGTATAAGAGATAGCGTTGGGCTTGAAATGGTAGTGGGATAATTAGGATTGGGGAGAAAAAACAACTTCGAAACGACTTCTTTCTTTTTATTGTAACGCGCGTGCAGCGGTGTTATTTGGCTCATTATTTTATGTTATTTTTGTAATTGTATGGACAAGATTTCTGTACATTTTGGGAAACTAGTAGCTATTTAATTATTCGTCATTTTGTATCAAAGTTTCTTCAAATTGACTAATAGGAGACTCTGACCTATATATAACCTTGCAAAGATAATTAAATATAGTAAGTCAAGTAAGGAAGCAATTTAATGTACAATTTTATTTAATTATGTATCTACAAACGTCTAATTACAAATCAATGCTTTTTCTTTCTTTCTAACAGAATCAGAATCAGAGTTCTAATAATCGCTGAAAATGTTGTATTGTACCACAGAATAAAAATTCGAAGTTATAGACAAGAGAGTAAGTGTCAAACGTCACATTACACACACTTTTGTTACGCTGTAGGTTAATTGACGTTTTAATGTCTCTTAGTTACTTCGTTTATTTACGGAATATGTTAACATTGTTATTTTTGTATTCTTTACGGTTTTTGTTATGGCTTCAAAGCGTAAGATTTTTTTTTATGTTTCGTGAAGGTTACTAGGAATTTGATGTTATAACTCAATATTCTTGGGAAATATTTAAGTAGGTAGTAGAAGATATCCTCAGAACTATGAGCTCTACGTTGATATAGCAAAGACTATCTATAGTTTATGTTATCCTGGTACTTGAACAAGCGTATGTAATTGCGTAAAGTCTTATTTAGGGGGAAGTTTAAATTTAACGTAAGAAAAACTATAAGTAGCCAGTTCTATGCTATATCAACTTTTAGTTTTATTTGATAACTAGCGGCGCCCCACGGTTTCACCCGCGTAGTTCCCGTTCCCGTGGGAATTTCGGGGTAAAAAGTATCCTATGTTCTTTCCCGGAGCATAAGCTACCCCTGTACCAAATTTCAAGTCAATCGGTTCAGTAGTTTAGCCGTGAAAGGTAACAGACAGACAGAGTTACTTTCGCATTTATAATATTAGTTAGGATTAGGATATTCTATTAAGTTATAAAGCACAATAACTTATCTACAGACCAATATAACTACTGTTTTCATTAATGTCACCACATCCCAACCGATAACTTATGAAATTCCTTTAAAATATAACCAAGTTCATAATCCTAGCGAAATGACTTTAGTTTTTCTACTTGAAACGGGTTTCATTATAAATTGTATCGATTAGAGCACGTTCATTGGTGATCTCCACAAATCACTCCTAATAACAAGTTGACAGTTGAAACTAGTACTTGCCTTTAGTATGTAACGGTTTATTAACTTTATATAAGTATATTATACCTTAATACGTAAGAATGTAAACAAGTCTAAGGGTATTTGAATATTTTTGAAGTTGCTTCAAGAGAACAAAACATAAACAAATATTGATTGCTTAGCTTTGGCCAGCTTTTCTCTTCGTCTCTTTTCTTATAATATTATTTCGCATATAAGTACTAACTGACTCTAGAGAAACACTCTGTACATAGAATTGTCAAAAGTGGTTCGGAAACTTGGTCTTCTTTTAGATACCAAATACAGATTTCACATTGCATTTAATCATTCACTAATCATTCACTACATCATCTCATTATAGTAACTGACCCCTAACTAAGCTCGAAGCTTGTATCTAGGGTATCAGAAACTACGCACACACTCATTCACACACACCCAGACCGAGACAAATATTTGTGGTTCACACAAATATTCACCCCGCACGGGAATCGAACCCGCAACCTTAAGGATGGCAGTCCGGCATGGTGACCACTCTGCCATCGAGGTCGTCAATGTATGATGTTAGTGTTGATAAAACATCACAAACACACTCTTTATTATTAAAACCTAAATATATGCTTCATTATAAATATTATAACAAGTTTGAACACAAGTGACCCTTCACCATAAACAACGGAAGCACTAGCTCAATACACTGTATCATAAATTCAATCACTTCCTGTTCCAATCTAACATTTGACTTTTGAACGCCATAAAACTATGTTCACCTACATTTGTATTTTATTATCATGTCCACCGTGGGAAACAACCAAATTAGGTAATCAATTTTTAAGATAATAAATTAAAAACTTTGCGTAAATTGCTTATGTAATGAGGCTAAGTGTTTAATCGCGTTAAATTGTATTAAAAATCTGTGTACAAAATGTTATGACACATAATATTAGTGTTATAAAAAATTTGAAATCTTTTTTTATTAGTTCCATAAAATTGTAGTAAAATTTAGTAATTTTACGTCTTCGTATTAGTTTTGATTCAATTTAACACTTTGAACTTTCTTTGTGTTCAAAATTTGTGATATTTGTAGCAGGTTATGACATTTTAGTTGTTATAACTTTGAATTTATATAGAAATGAATTTTATTTTATTGAGATCTCTAAAACACTTTTTGTATTAGGTAGCCTGTTTTTGAGATATACTATAGCTTATAGATTTAGTTAAGCTGTATCACACAGCTTGTTACTAAGATAGTACAAAACTTATTACAACAAGATACCACTAAATCAATCTTTGTGGGAGGCAATTCCAACGAAATAGTGTCCAATGTTGCTCAAACAGCCATTGTATGTGACGTCATTTAACCCGACCATATCAAAACACAAACGTGGTTTCCACTAATCCTACACTACACGATATAGGTTATTGTCAATCCAAATAAATCTAAACTATTCCATTTCCATTATTAACCTTTGTCAGTAATTGTAATAAATCACATTCCTAAATAGTAATATGAATAAAAATTCAACGTTTGTGGTCCAACAAATGTGTTATAATCGCGTTATAACATAATGTTATCATTGTGCGAGTGAATATTATATTAAAGAAATAAACCTATTGAGGGACGCCCACTGGTGCTCGCGTGCCATCTCTATTCTAATAAACTGTGTGATGTCTCCACAGAATGCATCAATTTGAAATAATTTTCCCATAATACGCCCGACATTATGCACCCAGCCTTAGACGTGGGCAACAATACAATGCGGCCGAACAGTAATTTACTTAAATCTAAATAAACAGATAAAAATCTTAACGTATGTATAAGAATGTGGACTTATTTTAAAATGATAAACGTTTTGATTGTAGACGTTATTGTTTGTTATTAAATTGTAATATATTTTATTGATGGCAGTCGCTTTAAACATGGTTAAACTAAAAACTGACGTCAATTAGAAATATGATAAGTAAATGTTCGGAAGAAGAGAGTTTTTTTTGTATCCCGATTGTAATCTATAAGTACTTCTATACTAATAGTAATAATATAATAAAAAGGAAAGATTTGTTTGTAACGAATAGGCTCCGAAACTACTGAACCGATTTCAAATATTCTTTCACTAATGGAAAGCTAATTTATCAGCGAGTGACATGGGCTATATTTTAACCCCGTATTCCAACGGGAACGGGAACTGCGCGGGTGAAACCGCGGGGCACTGCTAGTATTATATAGAGGTAAATTTATTTGAAAATAGCATAAATATATCCGAAAAACAAAATAAACATATCACACCTTTAAGAGTGGAGTCATAAATTGTAGCGAAATTTGTTTTTTCTATGTATAAACTCTTACATAAAATATTTATAAAGGTCATCACGATTTGCTTAAAAAGGAACTTTACAAACGTCATTTTGACACTATCGCGAATGACACATGGTGTGAAGACAGATGTCACTGTCAAAATACTAACCAATTCATTACACCTAATAAGGAAAGTCGCAGGTTTCACATATCACATGATTTATAAGTATTTCACCTAACAGATGTTTAACTTACGATATGGATATAATTATAATTTTTATAGCTTTATCAATGTAGATTTACATAAGTACATAATATGAGTTAGAATTTATTATTAATAACTAACTTTACTAATGTAAATACAACGAGTATTGGAATTAAATATGTTTTGATATTACCTAATTATTTAAATTAATTATTATTTGATGTCTCCTACTATTTATATTGTAATATGAAATGGGGAAATTTAATTTAAATAATAAAATGTTAATGTTTTAATAACTATCAATTCGCACTAAAGACACTATTTCTAATTTATATATTTTTTTCTTAATTAAAGTTCAAAGTAGAATGTAAATAAGTGTTATTTTTAATAGGACGTTGCGACATAAAAACATCGTTTAATTTCGAATTTCAAATTTGACATGTCGTACGTCAAAGTGACATTTCACACTTCGCAAGCTCATTATTTCATAAGATGGCGCGTCGCGATTGATATAAACTCGAAACTCTGGAAAGTGTATATTTTGCGGATTCCAAAGCGCGAGATGAAACGAAGCCGACTAGATTGTATCAGTTCTGTCAGAGATAAGACGTCTCGCAGGTCAACGTTGACACTGGACGATGGACTGATCTTTGACACTTTTTTCTTCTATCTAGAACTCGTATGAGTTGCAACACGACGAACCGGATTGTGACCCGACTTCACCGTACACGTTCTCAGTATTTAATTAAAAGAGATTAAGTGCCTCCGGATAAGTTTTTGTTATATTCTAAGAGCTAGTGAAGTCTAGAGACATGTTTATGGGCAGGGTTGGAAGATGGTTATGATTTCTTGTTATAGAGTTCATTAATGATGGTGATACCATATATAAATCATAATATAGATTGTAATTGTTACTTTTTTGTTGTCCAGGTGAAGGGGGCGGAGGCGCGGCGGCGCGTCGGTGCGCGCGCGATGCGGCCGCGTCGCCTGCGCACGCGCCGACGCCGACGCCCGCGCCTCACACGCAACCGCACGCTACAGTCAAGAACGAGAGGCTCAGCCCTCACGACTCCAACGCATCTAGGTAACTTGACGGTTCATTTATCCTTTTCAGCCACTCTTTCTTTCACCTCAACAATTTTCTCCTCATACCTGATGAGTGATCAATCATATAAAGTAATATATTCCCTAATAATCTGACTCAAACCTGTAACTCCCATTAATTAGGCATGTTGTGTCGCAGGTCCCGCAGCGTGACTCCGTCGACGTCGTCGTACCCGGGCACGCCGCCGGAGCGCGGCAGCCCGCACGCACCGCCCCAGCCTGCGCCCGCGCACCCGCCACGCAACTACTCGGACATAATGCGCTCACTCGCCGCTAGGTACAACACGCACACTAACAACGAGTGAGTAACAATATAAAAATAACTTATATTAACTAAATAACTATTAGATAAGATACAAATTGTCTATCTCTTTTCCAAAACATGACGTTAAGAGAGTAATGCATGTCTGAACTAGGACGAGAGAGAAAAACTAGGAGGGAAATTCCGCGCTGCCGACGGGGCCTTCCTCGTGACGTTGCATACTCTGTGGTCTAACCCAATAATGACATTCACATGTCAACAATAACCCCGATTAATTCGAATGTTCGACGATTAATCAACATTTCACACGCTGTATGTGACAGCGTTGTGCGACGCGACGTAGTTCACCGACCGACGGACTAGTGATGCCCAAACCAATTAGCATATTAATCGATTCGATAACTTACGTTTAGTCGACAAATTTACATGATTCGTGAGAACCAATGTTCTCCGCGTGAACTTATGTTATATTAATGAATTGCTCATCTATCGGCGGTCGGCGACCTTTGCTACTCGTTGTTTTAATTACTATTACGATAGGCTGTGCGGCGTCATACGATGTCTCCTCCGATACACAGGCAGTAAAGTCAACAATTAATTGGATAACAGTGACGTTTAACTCGTAAAATATAAGTATGTTAACTTTTATTTAAAAGCAGGTGCGTTTTAAAAGTGCTTTGATAGAATTCACACGTATAATTAAATATGATTATTCATGTACACTAAGACAGTGTCCATTAATTAAAATAATAAGTAATATCGATGCGACATTTTTTTGTCATAATTAACTTGATAATGAATTGCTGTATTTTACAGCTTATCTTTACGTATTAAGTTATTTTAGATTAAAATTTTATTTAGCTACCTTGAATCTATTCCTACTAATATATACGTGAAAGTAACTTAATATTTCACAGCTATTTTACATCATTATGATGCTCATAATGAATAGATTTGTTGACATAATCCGTCGTCCGTCTAATATACATATAACGAAAGATTTTTTGTAGTTTAGGAAGAACAATTAGAAAGGATATTATGGGAATGTTGCATACGAACGGGAGAACTCCCGGTGGTTATGTGGAGCTCCCAGCCAGAAGGGCTAAACCTACCAAGTAAAAACACAGCGACTGCCGTCCGCGTTACATTGGGGAGCCCTAGGATTCCTCCAGTGATTTCTACCACGAATAAATAACCCTACCATGTATAACCTATCTTATCAATAATTTAGTTAACCTTAGCAATATACTCTCTCTCTCTCCTAGTTACTTCCACCGCGTGAACGGGTTTGCTACAGAAGCCAGGCCCACAGTGTCTCCAGCGCAGGCTGACGTATCAGAAACACCACTGGGAGGTCTGTTTACGAAGTTGGCGAGGCAGCAAGGAGGTCCGCCGAGACTACCAGCCTTCCCCGTGATGCTTGATATGAGTTCTAGTAAGGTAAGGACATTGGCCGTCTTATTTGCGTTGCATTTTTATTCTGGTTTAGCACTAAACCAGGTTTTACAATCAACTTTGAATACTGTCAAAGTGACAGATTTGACTGACAAGGTGTCAAATGCTTCCCAGGTTTTGTTAAACCAGACTAAAATTGCAACGCAAATAAGGCAGTGAAAGATTAATCTTATATATTATACTAGCGGCGTCTCGCGGTTCAACCCGCGTTATCTTCTCTCCTATTGATCTCAGAGTGATGTTATTTAGCCTATAGCCTTCCTCAATAAATGGACTATTCTACACTGAAAGATTTTCAAATCGGACCAGTAATTCCTGAGATTAGCGCGTTCAACCAAACAAACTCTTCAGCTTTATAATATAAATATAGATTTGAGGAAAGGTAACAGCGGTATTGTTCATCCACGTTTTTTGTAATTCAATATCTTAATATCTTGAGATACTCTCTTGTAAGGAAACATAGATTTTCTTAACTATAATGTTGTTAAACTTTAAAAATCTTATTATTGCATAAATAAAAACAAAGTTAATTGGATTTTCCAACCGCATTATGACGTAAACTAATATTCAAGCTCCATGTTTGTTGAGTCTTACAGCCAATTAATGTATAAGGTAAATACTTGAACATCGAAAACGTTTGCTTACAAAAATACATAAATCCTAATTAACATCTACAGTTAATCAAACAAACGAATCAACGAAAGGAAATACAAATCTTAACGCCAATTTTAATTACTTGTCCTGTTACACGAATGAATTTTATCATATAATAAATGTCAAAACGGTCGTTAATTATTAATTTGTTGTATAAATAATAATAATATTCGATGTCTGCGTGTTTAAATATTATATTTATACATGAACGAAGCCAGTCGGTTCACTAATTAGAGTTATTATATTATTAAACGTGTTTGTTTACAATTTACATCGATTTTGTCAAAAAGTTAAACGTTTCTCATGATTATATTATTCAATCGGAGAAAATTATGAATATTCATTCTTCTATGAATAATAATGAGTCCCATAAACCTATTAGTGAACAAGAATAACGTCGGGTTTACGTCCAAAGTCGAATTTTAGAGAATGTTTTTTATCAAGCGCGGGCGGCATCTGCTGGCTCGCGTGACGGGAAGCCAGTAATCATAACATAATTGAAAATCAGCTCAATTACTCAACAAACAGCCACAAATCTTTAATTTAGTTAAATGATAAAACTGAATAACAAACTGTTTCATATATTTATGGTTACTTCATAATGTACGTTACTTAAGACAAGGCCACTGAACCTATGAAATAATTTACGGTCAGGTGGGTTTTCATTTCAAAAGAGCACATTTGTAATTCATATTAATTATAAACCCGTGTGCTCACTGACCTTCCTGTTTTAATTACACATCGCGCACCGTTTCATAGTTCACGGCTGTGATTAAAATGTCTCGGGAATCATAAAATTCATAAAGCGTTATCTGTAGTAGCATCTTCGGCGAACGTGGCTCGTTTATGTTAATTCGAGCCTCTTTGAAATCATAATGTGCGATGGTCGCTCCGCTTCCTTTCCAACAGTAATGGAGGCAATTAAATCTGATAACGCTCACGACCTTTACACTTCCTTGGCTATTGCCGAGGGTAGATAAGGTGGAGAGAGTGTTAATTACGGCGCGCTCGGGCCGGGCGCGGCGCGGGCGCACTGTGCCCCGCCTCCCGATGCACGGTGGCGGTGGCTCGAGACGGTTCGGTGGCGAGCGCGAGCGGAGCGCTGCGACTCTCCACTGTAAAAGGAACTGGAGCTGCACTAATTGGCGGAGGCACGCGCCGCGCATGCGCCCCGCGCGCGACACGCCACTCATGGGATGTGAAATCTTAACTGTTCGACTTTGAAATTAGATGACTTTTTGCACACGAGTGCGGAATTGCAACGTTACAGTTACACGTTTTCAACTTTCTAGCAAAATTATAGCAACAACGCGTTTTTCCGCATTAGTTCTGAGATGTTTAATGGTTCAGGTCGATCTAAATGGCGTGATTTGTTACTTTTCTCTTTACTCTGTGTCGATTGAAGAGTAGATTCAATTTATTGTACAAATATAAGTGGAAACAGAAGTAACACGGATATAAATCGTTTGATTTATGGCGAGCAGTTCGTAGGCGAGGTGTGACGGTGACGTACACCGCGGCGGCACGCGCCCGCGCATTCTACGCCATGTTCATTTCACGCGCGCGCGCCTCCGTCTGAGTTTCATTCGGAATTACTCCACATTCGCCTTTTAGTGCGAGTGGCAATTAAAAAAGATAGATTGCAATTTGACCCGCGCGGGCGCAGGCGCGGCCGGCGAGCGTGACGGCACAGAACGTTATTATGATGAATGCCCGCGCCGCGCCTGACGATCCACGAGCGCGCGCTCTCGATCAGATAATAACCTCCTTGCTTTCATGTTTGCTTAACATCGGTACTTCACGCGTCGTTTGATAGGTTTCTAAGTAGCTTACTGAAAGTAAATCACCGTTTCAATAACTACTTTATTATTTTAGTGAGTTCTTTTTTATGATTTGATGTGTCTTTTTTCTACAGGCATTATTAGCGATATCACGGATAGGTCGTGGAGGGAGGTCAAGACGTAAGAGAATGGGGATCAGTTCTGGGATGGCTCCGGAACATTCGCCCCTGGACCTGTCAGCGGCCGGAGAAAGCGCTGCAAAGCGAGCCCGTCTATCAGCCAGCCCGAGCACGAGGAGTGATAGTGATGAACGAGATAGAGTGTCTAATGATGGTAAGTTGATTATCGATTGTAATTGTTTTAAAATCGATTATTTAATTCCCTTTGATACCGTCCAGAGATAAAGATAGTGATCCAAATAAGTTTACATCGACTTTAGTGAATGAAACGTGCCTTTAGTACTGGGATCAATTGGAATGAAATTTGATACAGATGTGCTTTATAAATCTAATCCTCCTATAGTGGGACAGGTCCCAAGCTACTGGTTCGGTCTGCAGACACAGGAACCTACTGACTACGTATCGTATGTAGTCTAAAATCACTGCCTTATAAAAACCCTATTATGATTGCACAAAAAGCCTAGTTAGAGACCATTTGCTACAATAAGATGATAAAGTGATGATTATACATAGTTACTTAAAACCAAATACCTTTCCGATCACTTAATAACAATATAAAAGTTAGTGACTAACACATTTCGGACCTATATTTAACCACCAAAGTACAAGTTAAGGTCATTTTTTACGAACAGCACCAAAGAATATGAAACGTAATTTATAAATCCAACTTCTTAGAATAATGATTTGATACAATAACAATGTAAGAAATAGTTATCCGGACTATAATATAAGCTACTAGCGGCGTCTCGCGGTTTCACCCGCGTGGTTCCCGTTCCCGTGGGAATACGGGGATATAATATAGCCTATGTTACTCAGGAAGAATGTAGCTTTCTAATGAAAAAAGAATTATTAAAATCGGTCCAGTACTTTTTGAGTTTATTCGTTACATACAAAAATACAAATCTCTCCATAATATTAGTATAGATAGACTACGAGTATTACTATACCTATTATTTTAGAACTTTAATGGCGTCAAGCATAGTATAACAATAAGTTGATACGTGGAAAAATAATGTTTAGGCAACATTTTATTATTGACTAGCTTTGCCCTTTGGATGAGCCTGTGGGATTGGGTGATCCCGTTGGTATTCTGGGATAAAAGGACATAAAGGACATCTGCAACAAATCTCATCTAAATTGGTTCCTTTGTTACGTGAAAGAAAAACAAACTTTTGCATATTAGTGTATTTTAATATAATTTTTGTATTTTTTCGGTAAAACTACAAATCAACCTTACTTTAAAACGCCATTATAGTTAAACAAATCATAAACCCCGGTTAAATATTCACTAATAACTTTATTATAACCAATAAATTTATACCCAGACTCGATAATATTAGATATTTTAGGTATCTATATTAATTTACGAGAGCCATTCCAAATTCAAGTAAGTAGTTTGTAAATCTATTGCATCTTTCAAGAGGTTGTGAATAAGAATGATCCTCATTATAACGTTATGAATGAACATGTTATCACTGTAGTTGTAGTGTAGCTAATTTGATCATTTGTATGTGTAATAAAGTTTTATGTAACTATAGTATGCGGAGTGAATAATATACAGTTTTAACTGGCGAGTTTAGCATGGAAATAATTTAAATATTATTGAATAAGTTAAACTTTTTTTAAGTTATTAATAGTGTAATTAAATAATCCAATGGCTTGTATTTAGATTTTCGTCTATATAAATTATTTCTACAATTGAAGGTTTATTTCAGATCGCAGTGACACTCGTTCAGCATGCGTGTGCGCAGAAGCGCGAGCCCGATTGTCTGCCTGGACAGTTGATGACGTTTGTGATTTCGTCAATTCTATCGACATCTGTGCTGAATACGCATCGGTAAGTCCCATCACTATTTTTTATCGAGTTTTAACCTCTTTGCTCACTTCATAAAACTATAATCATACCTCATTTAACATTTAAATAAAAACTTAATTGATATCTATTTGCAAGATTGCGTCATTTAAATAAAGAACATCAGCACATCAGTTTGTCGATAATCGTGTTCCTATTTTAAATTTTAATGCTGGCTGACCATAATCTACATAAAGATTTTGGTAACATTGTTGAAGGTTACGTAAAACGAGGTTAAATGCCAAATAAATCAATCATGCGTGTACGTTGCTTTATTGGTAGGAAATTGCTTCAATAAACTTTATAATGCATCTTAATACTCTGAGTGATACCTCGTAAATATGATGGCACAGCTTCAGACGCCGGCACTGCAATTAATGCCCACTACTAGAGTAGCATAATAGTACAAACATTATAAAGTGTTCAATGACCACTAACAACTTTCTTAGGCGGATGATTGCGTTCAATCACAGTAATAAAGCGTAATAAGTCGAAACTAATTCGTTTACCGAGATGTGTGCGTGGTAACAATGATGACATGAGGCGTCATTGTGGCAACGCTCGCGTCATTCCGCACTGCGGGCAATAATCATGATTACTCGTGATCACTCAGTGTTTCTACACCTCGAAACCAAACCAATATATCTAGATCTCTCTACAACAAACTACTCAATGATAAGTCCCTAATACACAGAGGTCTATTTAAATCGGTGATATATTAACTCGATTGTGATACGTTCAAGTGAAATATTTTGTTTGTTCGTTGTTCTTTTAATCGATTTTAATTACGGTCGCGAGTGAAAGGGACATGAAATATGATTTTAATTAAGTTATGAATTACTTTTTATTGTTTTTCTGTTTTAATACGTTAATGTAGTGTTGCATAAGTTCTTGAGGTAAACAATATGTTTTGAATTTAGCGAGTTATATGGATATTACGCAAATCTTTGTCCAACTAGCGCTTAGTACAGTCAGCAACCAAGAACCGTTTTAGAACTTTTTGTAACTTTTCCAAAAGCAGATAGAGATAACGCAGATTTTGAAATTATATTATTTGATTCTTAACCAATAATATGCTTTTATATTAAATATTTTGTTTGCAGTTTTAAGCAAAATATATGTGACATACTCGTAGTAATTTTATGATAAGGACATTCAGGTACTAAATCATTTCAGTTACAAACCTTTGCTCGACAGTTAAAACTTACAGACTCTACTCCTAATTAATACTTCTTATAGACTCCCTATTTTCTTTCTTTGTACTTTTCACTTAATTCGCACAAACATTTGTATTTCTTTTTTCTTTAGTCATAAAAAGGTTTTATTTCTGAACTTTCTTTGCCAACCATACTTTAACCTAACGTAGTTAACTTGAACGAGGAGAACGCTTGTAAACCAGAGTGTTAACAATCCAGGTATTATTATTATTAGTTAGTTTGTTAATTAGAAACTATCATAAACTGTATCCGACTACAAATCTGTCGTTAAGATAAAATTTATGAAAATTCAACACTAAAACAGTGATAGATTTACTTTGATATAAATTTATTTTTATAACTTGTTTATTATTAAAAGATTTTAATAAATTATGTCTTGTGAATAGATAGTTGGATGACTGAGTTTGCTTTACATATTTTTTTAATTACTTTAAATAAATAAAAATACTTTATTTCAAACTAGCTGTGCCCCGCGGTTTCACCCGCGTAGTGGGAATTTCGTGATAAAACGTAGCATATGTTCTTTCCCGGACCATAAGCTACACCTGTACCAAATTTCAAGTCAATCGGTTCTGTAGTTTACCCGTGAAAAGGTAACAGACAGACAGAGTTACTTTCGCATTTATAATATTAGTTAGTAGGTATTAGTTAGGATTACAAGGATTCATATATGATTTAAGTTAAAGACGTCTACAATGTCCTTAAAATACTTACACACAATAAAATTCGTTAGTCTTTTTTAGAACTTTTACAATATACCTAGTTACTTATACATAATGTAAAAATAAAACTGCGAAACAAACGCAATCCCAAACAAACATTTAGCCAATTTCATAAATATAATGTACTTAATTACCCAAAATATTACCATAATGGCAATAACATTTAACAAAATAACAACAAAACGACTCTAACACTACATCGCACAATAAACGTACATTATATATTACTAACTAGCAGTGCCCTACGGTTTCACCCGCGTAGTTCCCGTTCCCGTGGGAATTTCGGGATAAAAAGTATCCTATGTTCTTTCCCGAATCATAAGCTCTACCTGTACCAAATTTCAAGTCAATCGGTTCAGTAGTTTGGCCGTGAAAAGGTAACAGACAGACAGAGTTATTTTCGCATTTATAATATTAGTAGGGATTTGTAGCTCATAACAACTATAAATAATAATACTATTACCTACTTACCTTTCTCATGATGTGATCCACACAATAAAACCTATTAAACGGTGCATTATTTGACATAATATCGTAGTAAGTATTTAGTAATCTGTGGTATGGTAATATACACACACACTGGCGTCAACAATACAGCACGACGTCGCAAAACGCATATCTCATGTTGAGCAACCACGTGGGAAACGAAGATTTAAAATATTCATATTATTTGTATCAAATTGCACAATATTTTGAAGGTAAAGCTGTGACATACGGAGTCTAGTGTTGGACAACTTCGGAAAAGAAAACTATGTATGACTGCTACGGGTATATACGAGAAATGTATCTCACCGATTATTATTGGAACGGACGGAAAAAATTAAGATAAACGGTGGAACGACGCTTTTTTCAAATTTCGAACAGCACGAGTTTATTTTATTATTTTATTAAAAAGGTAGGTAACCTATGGCTAACTCTTTCGTGTAGAAACTTTTTTGAAAACCATAATGATTTATTTTCTTCTTATTTTTTCCATTGAAATTAAAACTATGTATGTATGTTATTTCGTTCCTACCTGATGTTCCACCACCACACTCGGACTTTTTTAGTACATTTTAGAGTAATAGTGTTATCATACTATAGATGAATCAAAATTAACGAACTAAAATCATTCATAAAACGGTTCTTTGTATAATTTTAGTTATCATTTGACAATGAACTAACGTAGTAAGTGTATTAGTGTAGTACAAGTTAGTAGTGTTCGTGTAAATCAAAGAAATTATTACAGTTCCTTTAACAGAATAGCTACCAGTGAGTATCCCATGAAACAGTAGTCCAATATCTAGTTACCTCCTGATTTATACATCCTAAGGTGCCACTGGGAACAGACTCACAATTAATTGTCTACCAGATAAATTACCGGCGGATATAATGATTTACGGCCTTTTCAATGAGGCTTGTTGTTGCAACGTTTTATTTATTAATTTATTGCAGACTGTGTCACAGTTTTAGACTTGTAAATTACGATCCCGTGGGAATTTTGGGTTAAAGAGTAACCCATGGGCTAGCGGAAGGAGAAAGCTATTTATGTTTCGAATTATATTTTAACAAACGGCGCCCCGCGGTTTCACCCGCGTAGTTCCCGTTCCCTTAGGAATATGGGGACAATTATTCTAAAAATCTTCCCACTGAATCACTCTATCTATTAAATCAAACCGCATCAAAATCCGTTGCGTAGTTTTAAAGATCTAAGCATTCATAGGGACATGGGAACATAGGGACGGAGAAAGCGACTTTGTTTACGTGTCGTTTTAAATGACTAACTTAACAAGATAAGAACTCAGTATTTTCATATAGTTAACAAATATTTGTAAGATTAATTATATTGTTCTTGTAAACTGAGTTTTTGTTTGAGTTCTTTGTTGGTCTCGCATTTTTATATATATTTATCGAAGTTATTGTTCTTTTAACTGTCTTTATTCAGACTCTACGTTTCCGAAGTCAGTCAGTCAGGACATGCTATTTCTTACTTACCTTGAATCAACCAGACATTCAGCCAGGACATGTAACTTCATACCTCTCGATATCCCTAGTTATGTAATACATATAATCATCGGTATAGTAGTATAATGCTATTTCTTTATAACAAAGGTCACCCAGTGTGTTCCCAGGCACATCACCACAGAACTGTCACATGAGTTCGGTTCATTTCGTAACATTTCGTGCACATCCTCTCTCAGTACTTACAAAGGTGAATGGGACCCAAGTTCACATAAATTGTGTCAAAATACTATTGATATAACACTTTTGTATGTTATTGAAAGGATATTGTTGGAATAAGGGCCGTTTTCCTTTGCGGTCATCGTCGATTTTCTATATATTTTGATTGTTCTTCAGATTCGTAATGTAATGTTGTATAGTTGATACCAGTTTTATACAGAAGTTAATTAATATTAACACATTAATTGCTATCCTTTATTGCTTTAAAGTACATGATCGACTGTTGCTCGGTTGAAAATTGAGAAATCCTTTTTCCATGAAATAAAACTAATCAACCAGATTGATTCTACTTTACGCCATCACCAGTATAACACGACTGACATCAATGTCATTTGGCCTAACTAACATCCCACAGGAAATGTGGATTAACCCGTTAGTATTGCTACTTTATTAATAAGAGATTTAGCATATTATATTTTGATATATAAATTGTACCAGCTGTAACCCACACGGGTACATCCTAATTGCAATTGCAGTTTGTCACAGCGCGCACTCGTGCGCTCGTGATTCGGAGTTACCTCACACCGTGATTTATATAAATTGCCCCACTGTGTGCGACATATAATATGTTCAAATTATACCATCACCCGATCGAGATCATTTATGTACCGTTGGGGAAAAAAGTGTTTTGATATCAGCGTGTTGACGCGCCACACGGAAACAATTACAACTCTATTTTAGTTAACTTTTAAGAAAGGAACAGCAACAATAAAATTTTATTCGAAATCCAAAAATTGAATTTGAAAAAGAATCGTTAGTAGCCTTACTTCAGCAGTTCCAGAAAATTAACTTCTAAACAAACGTACACAAATCATCTCTTCATAATTATTATAGTTTTATAACCGTTCAAAGTACAGACAAAACTCTTGCTAACCTTACATAAAGATTTTAAAATCCGTGTAAACATGATCTGTTACATTTACAATTAGTGCGTCAACCAAAGAGGCTGTACACGAAATCACGAACTCATAAGTGTCGCGTTATTTCATACCTATCCTTATAAATTGATTGAATCAATCTTGTACCGTCCCTCGACGATACACTTATACAGTTGCAACATTATCGGTAACCTCGATTTGGTGTAATACGTTTATTTATTACCGAAATTATTTAGCTTAAATAGACAATATTATATTTGCTTTAAATGTTTAAGAAGAAGACGGCTTTGGTTAAGTATACTGTAAAATCTGCAAAGGATTTTCTCTCACTGTTAATATTAGAACCTACAGGAATCGAATTTTGGATTTGTTTGACAGTCCAGTACATCATATCTCTAGATGATAAGAATCAAATTAAATTTGGATTGTGAAACATATTTCATGCCTTAAATAATATTCCCCATAGGATTAAAGTTTCTTGGATTATGAAGAGTTTTATTAACTTTGCTCAAGAATGCCACACACATACAAAAATGAAACGAACAATAAAACTCGTATCAGACATACTTTCAACTCAAATATCCCTTCAAAACAAACAATGTGAAGACATCACCACCCGAAGCCATACACGACTCATCAACTATTGTTGGACTGAAAACCAACTTACAGATGCGACCGGCACACGAACAAACAGTAAATAAATATTCCTATATCAAGCGCAAATAATAACTTTGTGTTTCGAAGATGTAATTACTATAATGGTCGTTCTATCGTGACCATTCGCCGGACATATTGTTATGATTTTAAACATGAAATCGAAAATGGTCGCGGGTCATCGCTCACTATGTGGTGCCTCGTATTAGTTGCGCAAAATGATCGGACAGATTTCACTTGTTAGATTACTCCGTTCAAGTATCAAGTGTCACGAACAACACGACATTCTACTGAAAATAATCGGTTTGATTTATTTTGTTACGTCTAATAGACTTATTTAATATGGAATTGACGCTACGATTATTTAATTATTCTGTTAAAGACTTGTATTTTTTTCGCTTTTGAGAGGATTACTGCTAAGTATTAGGGTATCTAACCATTTGTCACTGGTTTGTGATGCTAACTTTCCAAGAAAATATCTATCCCACCAAAAACATTCTGTAAAAAACTAGCCAAGTCTCGATGGAGCTGCTTGTTTAACTCTAAAAAGTAATGAAATCTAGACAGACTCGTGCCAAGTCTAAGGTTCCTTACTGCGATTTCTTTATTATTATAGTTAATGTTGTGTGACTTGGCCGTTGAACATTGTTTAAAAGGTTAGTAGTGGGTACATGTCAATTTTGTTTACACGTAATGTTATAACATTATTAAAATACGCAGCTTTATCAAGCCTACAATTGACTGAATATTGAATCAACATTTTTCAAGTGGCTATAATTAAGCAAATTTTCTATCGTCAATGGATAGGTTCTGGATTTTTTAAGATTGGTGCAATAGCGTCATGGAGCACCTAGTTTTGTACCCTTGTGTACATACATGTGTACCCTTCAACGGCCAAGTCACACAACATTAACTATAATAATAAAGAAATCGCAGTAAGGAACCTTAGACTTGGCACGAGTCTGTCTAGATTTCATTACTTTTTAGAGTTAAACAAGCAGCTCCATCGAGACTTGGCTAGTTTTTTACAGAATGTTTTTGGTGGGATTTCATTTCTTTTTGTTAAAACTTGTTTATATTGATTTATTTTATTAGATTTTCTTATTTGACACACTTATTTTTTAGGAGTAGTATTATATTATTAAGCGCCCCGCGGTTTCACCCGCGTAGTTCCCGTTAGCGTTTCCGTGGGAATTTCGGGATAAAAAGTATCTATACATAAATAGTTTTTAAGCTACCTCCCCACAAATTGTCAGACAAATCAGTTCAGCTGTTCTAGAATTATAATTCCCGTTCCCATTCCCGTGGGAATTTCGGGATTAAAAGTTTTCTATGTGCTACTCCTGGTTCTAAGCTACCTCCCCACCAATTTTCAGCCAAATCAATTCAGCCGTTCTTGAGTAATAAATTCCCGTTCCCAATCCCGTGGGATTTTCGGGATTAAAGTGTTCTATGTTCTTGTCCTGGTTCTAAGCTACCTCCCCACCAATTTTCAGCCAAATCAATTCAGCCGTTCTTGATTTTTAAATTCCCGTTCCCAATCCCGTGGGAATTTCGGGATTAAAAGTATCCTATGTCCTTTTCCTGGTTCTAAGCTACCTCCCCACCAATTTTCAGCCAAATCAATTCAGCCGTTCTTGATTTTTAAATTCCCGTTCCCAATCCCGTGGGAATTTCGGGATTAAAAGTATCCTATGTCCTTTTCCTGGTTTTAAGCTACCTCCCCACCAATTTTCAGCCAAATCAGTTCAGCCGTTCTTGATTTTTAAATTCCCGTTCCCAATCCCGTGGGAATTTCGGGATTAAAAGTATCCTATGTCCTTTTCCTGGTTCTAAGCTACCTCCCCACCAATTTTCAGCCAAATCAATTCAGCCGTTCTTGATTTTTTAATTCCCGTTCCCAATCCCGTGGGAATTTCGGGATTAAAAGTATCCTATGTCCTTTTCCTGGTTCTAAGCTACCTCCCCACCAATTTTCAGCCAAATCAGTTCAGCCGTTCTTGAGTTACAATTCCCGTTCCCATTCCCGTATAATTCCCGTTCCCGTTCGATTATCCTAGTTTTTATAGTTTTCCCTTTATGTGGCCATTAAACCCTAACTCTGTACCAAATTTCAGCTCTCTAGGTTTATGGGAAGTACTAGTTCTATTTTGATGATCATGAGTGAGTGAGTGAGTGAGTGAGTGAGTGAGTGAGTGAGTGTCTAAAATGCGAAACTTTGCTTTCGCTTAACTTGGGAACTAAATGACCTACAGACTTGAAATTTTATTTTAAGTATGTGATTGTATAGATTACTGGATGACGAAAATTTCAGCGTTCTGGTCTTATCCAGAGGTAGTCAAATAGGGGCCTGAAAATGCGGCGAAATGGTTCCTGTAAAGGATGGTACGGCAGTGTTTGCTTCGCGCTCGACTTGGCGGGGGGCACTGCCGTGCCCCCAGATCACTAGCAGCGCCCCGCGGTTTCACCCGCGTAGTTCCCGTTCCCGTGGGAATTTCGGGATAAAAAGTATCCTATGTTCTTTCCCGAACCATAAGCTACCCCTGTACCAAATTTCAAGTCAATCGGTTCAGCAGTTTTACCGTGAAAAGGTAACAGACAGACTAGAGTTACTTTCGCATTTATAATATTAGTGAGGAAGTTAGGATAGTTAGGATTTGATTATCTATATACCTATTTGATTGATTTGGCCGGATTAAACATCTGTAAATTGACATTATGCGACACAAGAGAACTCAAATATAATGTAGTCGTGATCATGGTGCATTTTTAGCTTAGTTGCCACTCATAATCACATGGACAAGGCCCCACTTTCTGAAATTCATACAGCATCGATTTAAAATGCAATGATATTCCTCACCATATTTACATATCAAGATTTATTTATTAACACCGAGTAATCAAACAGTATAAAATAGCTGTTAATATTAAATATGTACATACATATTAAATTTTAATGGCCAGTTTGTACTTCTTGTTTTTTTTAAATAAATAATTTTGTCTTTCAAAACAAATCATAAAACAAGTTTAAATGGTAGGATATTTGTAAATATTAAAAGTTTAAATAATCCGTTAGCTGTTTTATATGTGTGAAATATTTACTTTTTAAATAGCGGGAATCGGAAAAGATTTATAAAATGTAAAGGTATAACATGTTAAATCAATAATGAGCAGCCGAACAGATTTCAATCGGCTACTTGTTTAAAAACCTAACATATATCATTCGGCGCATTTTATAGAGACGCGCCATCGACTTTCATTCGAGTGGAATCGTGAGGCGTAAATGGAGGCAATTTATTACACTCTGTATCAAACGGACCGGCAATAACTCGGTGGCATTCCCTCACAACACACATTTCAACCAAATAACTAATGTTAACTATTGCCCATTCTTGTTACGTGTCGGTACAATTTTTGTTGTCATTAAATTCGAATTTCACACTTACGACAATTTGTTAGGAAAGCGACGATTTGGGACAATCCAATTTGTCGACGAAAGTGTACCTAGTTACCGGCTGTCATTTAATAGTTTGTACTTAACTTACGTTATTACTACATAATGCGTGTGTACTAATGTTTCAATTCTTTACTTTATTCTAGTAGTATGATTGCAGAGAATAGGTCCATCTCTCACTAATGAAATTAGTACAAAAATAAAGACTTTATTGCTTAATTTAAGTAGTAAGTCTGTAAAATACTTCTGCTTTAGTTTCTTCTTTTTTAGACAACAGTTTTTCCCTCTCTCTTACTAAATATTTTTTTAAAGAAGCTATCATAATATATTTAAGTACTTAACTAATTTTAGTACCAACATTATTATAGAAATTATAGATTCAACAAACAAATAAGTCGTGGAAAAACACTCCCATAAGATTTTACTTAAGAATTTTAATAACAAGATTTATAGTTTTTAGTTTAATTAAATATAGTTTATTTTTATTAGAAATAGTATATGTTTTGTGAGAGAAAACCGATATGTCCTCGAACTATTTAATCTTAGACGTTTGACATCATCGCAGTGATTCATGGGTTCATGGCTGATTCACTTATAGAAATGAAAAGATGTTTATTTTGACCAATTATTTAAATAAAGTTGATTGAGAGATAAAATTTAATGTTATTTATTTCTTTATTTGAAAAAAGTAATTAATTATCTTAATTCTTATTTTATAAAAAAAAATATAAATTTAAAAATGGAAGGCATATTAATCCGAAAGTATTAACGTAATTTTCATTGTGCTGATGTCACTTCAACAAGGTATTAATGCATTTTCGTAACTGTAATGTCGCTTCAACAAGAAATGTCACCAAAATTATCCTGATTGTGAAACAATTGTCACAAAAATCAACTAATACCAGCTTACTCTGAATCCCGCTGCACCGGTATCTGACAAACGCGAAGTGTCATCTGTCAACTGTCATTATAAGACGTTGCATAAGATCTGTCAAATTTCGAACCAGTTTTGAAATTAAGAATACGTTCGCGCGTTCACACCCTTTTTTAATAGTGAAAAATATAAAACAGTTATAAATACATAAACATTCTGTAATGTGTAGTCTTTATGTAGTTTGTAGAGGGCTGGTTAGTGCTTTGCGATATTTGCCGCGTTATTCCAATTTGCATGAATTCATGGGATTTTAAGGACAAAGAGTAATCAATTTCCTCATTTTAAAATTAGAAGCAGTAATTGTTTAGTTATTGTAATAAAAATTAATATTGATTTTCATTAGAAAATAACTTGTTAGGGGCGTGTACTTTTTATTCTGTTTTGCACCCAACCCACCAACAATTACAGTATTATTAAGATGGCAAGGAATTCAACCACCGACCGGGGATACAACCCGATTATTATCAACCATGACCACATCTTGCAAAACAAGACCATCTGATATATATCTAACACCTGTTTCAATAACCGGTTCATATTGATTAATTTACTCTTGAACTTTCGACACGTTTGTGCTTCTATTTATTTATTTTTATCTGGCAAGTTTTTACTACACACTAATGGTAACACTTTCTACTAATAATAACTTTATTTTGTTAAATCTGTCAAAGTTGAACAGCAGCGAATATAATTAAAATAATTATATGAGTTCCTTTATTATTAGCGTGTCAAAAAATTGGACTATTATGTTGTTTCACTGGCTGTGTGTGAGTCATACCTTATTAAGGTTTTGTAACCGATTGGACAGAATGATTTTATAGTTTCTTTCTTAATATGTTGTACTCGTAGTAGTTTTTATTTGTGTTTTTGCTAAGTAACAAGTTTTTTAATCGTGACTTCATTGGTTCTCTATACCTATCTTGAGATGGAGAACGGCTAAGCTTATTGTAAAACGACGTCTAAATATGCCTAGGGATTATCTAAACATAGCCACATGGGGATAAAGGAAGGCTTAACTTCAACGGACAAGGATTTCTTTCATAAATAACATTTTTAAGTTAAACAGTAAAGTCTCTACCCTATTTAAGATGTCGAACTACTCTTACTAATTAGATTTAATCATGTATTCAGTAATACCAAATAATCAAGGAAATTTAACTTGACATAATATCGTTCTAAATTTAAATCAAAATTTGATGGTTACTAAAAGCAGTCTGCATTATAAACACGCGTTCTACAGCTCTCCAACCAACAGCCAGCTGAACCACGATTTACTGCAAACTATTAAAATTTATCGTCAATATTTCTTGTGTAGCCACAGTCTACAAATGCGACAGTCGGTACTGATATAGTCATTGGTGTATCGGACCGAATCACGACCTCTGAACTCAATTAGATCAGCGATACGACCGGTGAGTCGGTCGCCATTCGCCATCTCGTTACCATTAAATTTATACTCTTAATTAGTGCCGATACGCACAAGACATTTATATTTTCCTGCTCAAGCTCAAAGTTGAGTAATTAAATAAGGGAAATCGTTTTCATATTGATTTATTCAATCTAACTACGCACAACACTAATTTTATGTGGAATATTAAAGTGAAAATAGATACCTATATTAATTAATATTGAAACATTTTAAATGAAAATATTTTGGAATATTAGAGCAATTGCACACTAAACATAGGAACAACTGTATATAAATCGCTAAACAAAATGATGTATAGTTCAAATTTGAAATTCAATCAAGCGACTAACTACATTTTCCGTGAAGGTTTATTAAAAACGTTAACAACTAGAGAGGGCTGTGTGTGTCCGTCGGTTGATGTCGGTCGGATAAGCGTGCTCTGCTAATAGGTTAGGGACCACCAATATCGATATCGGCCCGCCTCGGGCTTTAGGGTTGACGCTGGGGACAGTGCAGATACGATAACTGACATTTGTGATACAATTTCAAACATGGAAGAGTTTTAATGATTTGAATTTAGAAATGGAACGCACATTTTAAATATGGCCGCCTAATTCCAAACTTAACGAAGGCTTTTGTGCTTGCTAATCAACAAAACTAAGTAGATTTTCCTCGCAATATTACTTGTAATATCTCTCTATACTAGTACTTACTAAAACAAAAAACTATAATCGGTAAGCTTTCATATCTATAAATAAATATCACATAATATTATTATGTCCTACTTTGAAAGTATTACTACGAGTATAAATACATATCAATAACAACATGAATGAAAGGAAACTATCCCTACAGAAACCAAAAACATATATCAACTTTTACTAACGTACGTTAATTACAAGCTATGTTTATTCATGTTTATATCAATTGTAAATACATAACCAATTACCGTTTGATCGGACCGTTGACATCGGACAATTGTAATTGATTCGAGTCTTACATTCACCTCCGCGTTTCACTTACACCATTCGACCATAGTTCTATATGATTAGACCACCAGGATTACACTGGTGTAGACAAATTTTGTATAAGAAATAGACATTCTTATTAATAAGTAAGATAAAAATTGCGACCCAAATTATTATAATTAACGGGATATTTACCATGTATATTATTTGTTTCGAGTTTCCGATATTTTAAAAATAGCGACTTTAATATAAATTACAATATATGAGACTAATCGGAAAGTGTGATACACTGAAGATTCAAATCTGTATAACAAAAATTCTTTTAGATAAAATAAAAAAGATCTTTTAACTGCTCAAACCAATCCAATACCATTTTAATTTGTCAACTACAGCTTTTTAATAAATAAATTGCTAGTTGCGTTAATATAGGTACTCGTATTCTATCAACCCTATAGATATTACAACATTTTCAAAATGTATTATAATCGTAATTCATAAAGTGGATTGTAACAAATATGAAATGGATTCCTTTGACATATTTAAGTTTAGAATCATTTGAAATTAAACTTAATGTGCTACATTATAAGATTCTATTTACAATATTTTTAAGTTATATAAATAGTGTCCTCTTTTACAGTCTCCGAATTTATCAGTTAAATGGTTGTCATCTGAAATGACGCAGGATACGTGTTATTCTATAATTCGATTGAAACCGCGGAAAACAGCTAGTAAAATCCTAACTTTATATAATATTATACCTATAAATGCAAAAGTAACTCTGTCTGTCTGTTACCTTTTCACGGCTAAACTAGTGAACCGATTGACTTGGGAACGGGAACTACGCGGGTGAAACCGCGGGGCGCTGCTAGTAAACACATAAGTAAAACTCTTGATATATTAACTTTTACTTTTTTATTCCATCTTTAGCCTTTATATAACTACTAGTAGTTCCTGAGATTAGCGCGTTCAACCAAACCAACAAACAAACTCTTATATATTAGTATAGATGAAACACAAATAATAAAGACCTTACATGTTGTTATTAATTTACTAAATATGAATATTCATTTTAGCAAATACCTTTTAAACTCAGTCACTTCAAGATAACTAAATAACATATTATACCTACAAATAAATAAAATATTATACAAATGTATTCTATCCTTGGTGTGTAAACGGGATGCGGCGAAGCGTACATTTAAATTGAGATGTCCCGATCCGAAGATAGGGCGAGCGATAGATCGTATCGACACAGCCGCCGACCGAACACACAAATCGAAATACTCCGGTTTATACACAGACTTTTAATTAACTACGCAATTAATGGTGAAAGGAAAACCTGCATGTATTGCAAATATGTATTATTGTATTTGTTTATCTTTTATTTATAAAATTAGAATAAAATATCTGAGTATATGCTGTTTTTCTTGACTGTTGTCAGTTTTATGGGGTGGACTTAGAAGCAAATTTCATTATCAAGTAACAAAAATTCCTTTATTCCCTTAAATAATCTAATAAAGGGTGCCCTAAGGATTCATAAAAAAATTGTATTGAATATCATAGGAACAACATTAACAAAATTATTAAAATAATAAACTTACTACTTACTTGAACGCATATAACTAATCACATCATAAATAAAAACTATTCTTCAATAGGCATGTAATTCAAAAACACTTTTAATAACCAACTTAGTAACAATTTAAAATCCCCAATAATAAATGAAGAGAAGCAGAAAATTAAATTCCTATTCGGATAGGAAGTGTGCACTTACGGTCATGTAAATCGAATCATACGATTGCATTGCAATAAAATAATCTCGTGGACGGCTCACTCGTGCGCAGGTGCTCACGTAGGGGGCCTTTATCCCGAGTAATTCCTTTAAATTCCACAAACATGTCTGTGCAACTTGTCTCTTAAATTGTATCACGTCCAAAAACCAATCTAGCGACATGTTTCTAATAAAAATTGACTGATGATAACTTAAATTCGCTACGGAATTTTGTAATATCATATTAAAGTTTAATAAAGGTATGTATTGCAACTGTACATGAAAATATTTATTGAATTATGTGTGGTTCAGACGTTTGAAAATTGTGTGAGATATTTCAATGGGCTTGGCAAGTTTACTTATGAAAAGAAGATGGTATTTGGCCTAATTTTGATCACAAATGATGACTTTTTTACTCATAATATTAGTAATATATTTCTAACTGTAATGTTTCTTGTAGAAAAATTGAGCTCACATTCAAAACATTTTCACTACGTTCTAAAAACCTAAAGCGAATTTCATTCTAAACTTTTTATATTAATAAATGTAACGCATGTAATCGATCAAATACATCAACAGCATGGAATAAAATGCTCAATCTGTATCGCGTTAAGTTAATTTCGCTTCGCGTCTCGGAAATTGCGATACATGAATGGAATCCGCGGGTCGCGTGCTGGCCGTAATGACAGCAATCTGACAGATGGCCGCAGACGGCCGGCGGTGGCCGCAGATGGCCCGGCCACTTGGCCGAATGGCCGGCAATCACGTCGACCACTGCCGGTGACGCCGATAACCGCTGATACCTCATTTTTGCTAGGAAATGCGCACCGATTTGTGTAACATATTTTATTATGACAGCAAAACTGTTATGTTATGTCATGACATGGCTAGTTTTCTTGCAATAATAACATATTTTGAATGAGGCCACATTTCCTCGTCTCGTAACACGCTAATTTATAAAATAAAATAAGATTTTTTTAATTTTTATTTAAATTTTTAGTCGACTTTGATGTGCATCATGTGTATGTCTATGTGACAGCTGTCAATGTCAAACATTTTATTTGTACTACGTAAGCAAAACGAACAGTTTCAGAATAAAAAGAGCAGTTGATATTGATTATTTTGTATACCTTACGATAATGCACAAAATATTGTTCATTAAATTCTATACCAACACTCAATCCAACCGAGTTGTTTACGACTATACTTTGAACCAGTTTGCGACCTTTCAATCTACGAATGTCAACTTCAATTCTATAACATCTCGGTCGAAAGTACAGCTATATTATTAGTGTTACAATGGACTCTATGCTGGTGTAATAAGGTTTATGTTACCGCAGACCTAGATATTGTCAAGTTATAATCCGGTAATGACTCGAGTGGTTTGGTTGTGTTTTACGATACGGTTTTTGATGTGAGGTGATTTGTAACGGTTCGATACTCGATGAAATGTGTTAATAATGTCGTTCAGAATATGTTTTACTTTAAATGTATTACAAAATAAATAAAAAACAAATAAAAGTTTTATTAAGTTGTTTAAAATGTATATGTAATAGAATAATTTACGATATAAGTAGGAGAGAGACGCCCCAACGTATGTAATCGAACAGCATTTTCTGTATTAAAAGAGATTTAACCAATATTTGTACAATATATCTGTATTTTACGAGTAGAGACGAAAAAGAAATAAATATATAAAAACTAATACAAATATAGTTCATAAACTTACCGAAGTGATCAAATATAGTTTTATCGATCAATAAACAATATAATTAGTTGTTTCATTAGTTTCTACTATTATTCCGCTTTCCATTTATTTATACGCGGTTTAATGATCGAGTTTCATATATTAATGCCGTTACAATACACATTATAATTATATTCGTTAATTTAATGTGAACAATAAATGTTGACTTTTATACGTCATGAGTGGTAATAAACAATGAAATTATGATTTCCTTTAATTATAAAAGATTTTCTTGTAGTAAAATTGAGATGTTTAATGAAAATGTCCCGATATTGTAGTTTCTATATTATATAGATAATAAATCAATCATAACAACGTCACTGATAGCGCCATATCGGTGGCTGAGTTCTGGTCTTCAAAAATATGAGACGAAAAAGAAATCGACACGCTAAAAAGAAGAAGATATAAAATAATCATTTCTTGATATGTTTCTTACATGTGATTAAATCCAATACGAGAAGTAGCGTACACCGAACTATCAGCAGCGAAAGAATTTCATCGTTAGAAAATTCTTATAGACTTCTTTCCGACTCGATTTTATTACAGGATATAATTGTCATTTGTTACACATACCAAGCTCAGCTAGTAGGAGAAAATAAAACAAAACTCTACCTCGTTAATATAGCCAGTAGCAAAACATTATGTAAAACGTACCGTGGTATCATTTGTTAGGGTCACAGCGACATCTGTCGGCCGTAGAACAAGTTTATCTATTGACTACGTTCATTATTCAAAACGAATGTTTCAAATACTGTGATCCAACTGATATGAGGTTTCTACTGGTATTGATTTTGTATTGTTAATATTGTCGAATGTTTGATTACGTAATTGTCTTTTGGGTGACTTGGAAATTGATTCGTCTTTGATAAAACAATTGATCAGAAACTACATAAACGTATTTTAATTGGTATTTGTAACTAACTTCAAAAAAGGAAGTTCGCAATTGGTGTGTCTTATATTTGTGACCAATTTACCATCCTTTGTGCACCGAGTTTGAGTTTAAAAATTTTCATTTACGCATAAATTTCGAAAATCTTTTTTTCTTTATATAACTCCCCGTTTGATCCCAACATGATTTGATGGAAAACATCCTTCCCTTTTGATCGCAATACGATATTTTAAAACAGTCACAGTTTTTGCCCATTATGACAATGCCTGAAGTAGGAGAACAGTATTTTGTAAATAAATAATTATGTTTTGTTTTGTACAATTGTAAGTGCACATTTGCAAGTAAAACAAATAATTCCTCACAAATCTTAGTCTTCCTCTAACTAAATATGCAGCAAACCGTCGTTATATGTACATCAATTTTAATAGACGAGTGATTAGCATTTCAAACTGGATCGATACATTTAAATACTTCAGACAACTAGGATTTTCTCCACAATTTTATTTGTAACGGATTAATAACTGTCGCTAGTGAAAAGTTGTTTGTAATTAATTTGTCCATTCAATAAGTCCCTTGGAGTAAAAACAATTATCTCGATAGAAAGTTGAGATTACGCAAATAATCTGTGGTCTTGTTTTATTATATATGGCCAGTATTTTTATTCTTATTACTTCCTTCACTCAATCATTCATTCTTAGATGCTAAAGTTAGTTACTGATTATATCGTTATTACCTATTAGCCAAGGATATGATATAATGTAATCACAGCCTTTCTCCTGCATTTACAAAATAATAAAGACGGAAAATATAGATTAATCTTTACTGAGGGTTAATGTAAAAAACTATTTTAAATAGACACTTTGTCACCATTAGCAAGACCAAACTTCTAATACACGTTTGTGGTCTTTTAGAGAGTAAATTTTCTTCTACTATTTTATTAAGTACAACATCCGGCCCTGTTTACAGTAACTGACATAAGACAATATAACTGTCTGTTTATAAATAAGCAACCTTTCCTATGTATTCTCTTAACTAACATACGACATACACTCTACTCTACATACAAATTGTAATTATTAGTGATTTAAAATCACTTTCCAGGACGCGTTTGACATGACATACAAATGATAATTGACATTGACAGTTGGGTATGTCAAAATAAACGGCTACTGGTATTAGAACCTCCAAGGTTCAAGTAGTCTTACAATTAAGGCGGTTAAATAGCATGATTAGTCGCAAAACTCGATGTTTAAGAGTCAGTTCTTATTAAAAGACATGAACGGAGACCAATTCTTGGGCTAAAGACACCTAAAGATGAGTATTTATTCGATAAACGTTGTCGGAAGCCTCCGGGCTTAAAAATACCAGCCGCTAATCACATGAAAGAGAGGAAGTGAGTAGCTTGGTGTTGGTATTCGAGCGCTGCGGGCGATTGGAGATCTTCGCCGTCATTAGACTAATTATACTACAGAAAGGTTCGACTTAAGATTTCTTTTAATAAAAAAATAATTCTTTAAAAAAACTTTTATTAGAAAAGATAAATTCTTGTGTTTTATATTTTTAGCAAGCTACAATTAACATAGTCGCAGGCCAAAGCGCCAAAGCGCCAAAGCGTTACAGTTAATCAATCATATATAAATACGTTTTAATTTTTAAAACTATCAATTTTACCGTAATTAAAATGACTGTCTGAAAATCACCTCAGACATTACTTAAAACAGTAAACAATACATCTAAAAACCCGATTACTGTATACAAAAATGTAATTTATTCTATATAATGCCACCCAAGCGGCGGTATACACCTGAAGTATAAATAAAATCCAAGTGCCGACCTACTTGGTCCTAGATTGCGGACCACGAAGCGCAGATGACCATCATTTCGCTATTTCGCGGTTAGATCTGTCCATTGCCTCAAATTATACCGCTTTGTGCCAGTGAAAGGTAAACCAAGGTACTTATTTCATTTGTTATGTTATTTAATTTGTGTTTTTAATATAGATATGAAGTACTGGGTGTCCTGTTTTGGTAATATTATTCTAGATATTTTTTAGTTTTGCTACTTTAGCTAACTTTGTGTTGAAATTGATCCGAGTGGCATACACATTATATGCATAATTGCATACATAGGCACAAACGTAGGACATTTTTGGTGAAATTAATTACAAAACTTATGCCGCAGTTTTACCAGCTTTGGTAAGCCTATCCAAAGCCTACCTCAATTCAATGAATTACAAAAAAAAATTCATGAAATTTCTCTACCGTCAAAACCAGGATACCATGTACCGTCCTACGTACGAGTAATATATGAAGGAAAACGTCAAATAACTAAACCTATAAAATAAGAGTATCATAACCATAAACAAAAGCAAGTGCATAGACTAAAAGGTCCAGTTTAGGTGTACGTAGCGGTTCGAGATCCGCATAGAAAGTAAATAAATTGGTGCTAACAAGTAGCCCTGCGCCCGCGCCGACCGTAATACCTATAATACTGAATAGATAGCGTTTGTTTCTTGTTATTTGGATCGGATACAGAAATTGGATTATTATTTACCTCGCTGTGTTAGAATATTCACTTACTTTTATGTTACGGTACTGAGTTATAATGATGTTAGCTGTACGTTGTGTATGTAAGTAGTGAAGTTCTACATTTTGTAAATCAAAACAAATGATTTGCTGCTTGATTTCGGACAACACTTTACGGAACAGCAGAAATGTATTAAAATAAAGGAAATCCACGAGTTTTGAAAGCTGTTTAAAGTATTTTTCTTTTATCAATATTCGAATTTCAAATACGTAACAATTGCAAGAAAATAACATAAAGGACAAACAAAAAAAAGTCCAAACACTTGTTCGTATCTGGTTATCAAAGATCAGTTACGAACGTGGAGTAAAGGCATAAAACTGCAACTTTCTAGTTTGCCAAAGAAAATGAATGATATTATTTCTTTATCGTAACAGTTCTCAATCACTAGCAGAGACCGTTAAAGCAGTGCTATTGTAAGAAGGCTAATCGCATCGCAGCGCGCGACCGGCGCGTGCGCACCCAAAGGCAATGGATCACTTCGCTTACAACAAATATGGCGTGGTGTTGCGATCTATAATTGATAAAAACAACCACGTTATAATTTTTATTTTATCGCACGGCAAGGCGTAAATTATTGTAATAAATTATGTGTAATTATAATTAATAAAAATCGCTATCGCGATTAAAAAAGCTTTGCACCTGTTTTTAAAGTTGAAGTAGTACTGAGGAACCAAAGAGTTTAAAATCCAGTTTAATATTTAAAGAACATCAGTCTCATTTTAAAAATTCATTCTTAAATTAAATTCTATTAAAAAATGTTAATTTTTAATTACTCAAATGAATTCAAAATTGGAATCAATTTTGAATTAAGTAGTTTCTATATTTAAGAGTATTGGAGATCTATAAAAACAAATGTAGGTACATAATTATGTAAGTAACTACAGAGTAACTAAGAGTTCTTACCTAATTTTAGGAAAATCTCGGGAAAATTACACCCCATCTGAAGTCGAAGCGAATAGCTAGTTATAATAAAAGTATGTCAGATATAATCATTAATTATTCAATACAAATAAATAGAAAACATCATCACATTATAAAAAAGAGAATAATTCTAACACCATAATTAAAGTTAACGCGTGTAATTTTTATAGCAAAAAGTTAAAAAGCTGTCTATGGTCGACCTTAATGACTTTGGCTAATAGATTACTTTCTTTTCTTCTCTATGATATATCGCTAATACTTGTCTATGGCCGCCACTTCCGAGGAAGATTAATATACATGTCACTTTTATATTTTGCACTTTTCACTAGTAGCTATTAGCTCGTTAATCTTATTAACTTCTTAGGAATTATACTTGTTTTATTTATCAACATGAAAAACAACAATTAAATACTAGTTTCATATTAGTAGTTGAGTATTTTTATAGTTTTGTTGTGTATCCCATGGGAAAGTTGGGACAAAAATAAGATTTATATTAATAAATGCTTTATTGTCATGGATTCAAATATATGTAATACATACTAATACATAATATGTAGTAACTTAATATCGCATTAACCGTTGAACAGATATGTATAAAATTTGACACAAAGATACTTAGCTAATTTTAACGAAAACTGCAGCATGCAGTTGCTCTACATAAAAGTTAAAGTATGTCTATAATGTTCTGTTGTCGGAAGTATAACATTACATTATTACGTCATACCAATGACGTAACATGTTACCATGATATCGCGAATTAGCTGGCAACCTTAATTGTTTTACAGATTTGGTAATATTGTTATTGTTGACAAGACTAATTACTACTTAATGGTATCTGTTATTAAATGTTTTGTTTGTTTTTTTATTTTAGTTTATAAACATATGAGTATTATACAACGAAGTTTTCAAATGAATGAAAGCGCACCGTGGACATCTATAATCTACATGTGTATCAGAACTTTCTCTACTATATCCTCTGTAACCTATCAATGCTCAATATACATGTTGTTGATGTTCCTAAAATAAATAAATAAATAAACATCAATCCTCAATCCAGTTAAAATTTTGGGATAAACAACTAACGAAACAGGTATGTTACAAAACAAATATAGTATATCGAAGTTTTAAAAGATATGTAAAGTCCAGAAAAAACAGCCATATCCCACCTACTTATATTTCAAAACTGTTCCAACTATCCATAATCAGAATAGTTTACCAGAACCATTATAATACAATATCAACAATATAATTCGTCCACAATATAGTGTGGTCGTTCAAAAACTCAGGCCAGGAGGCAGGCTCGAATAAAGATCTAGTTTGTCTAGTCGGTGTGGGCGATACGTGGGCAGGATTGTGATACGCACTTTGAATAACTAGATTGTTTCGTTCGGTCGCCGCCCGAAATGTATAAGGTCATACAGGCTAAATGTCAAATAAAGAATTATTGTAATCTGTATGTGTGATTGTATCTGATGTCTGTGTGTTTGTAGTTATTGATATATTACGATGGTAGGTTTCTTGGAGCAACAGAAGCCAAAACAATTGCAATACACTTTTTAGAATTTTTGTCTGTGTATTTGTTTCGTGCATCACGCTACAACTATTAAACTGATTAAGACAAAATTAGGCACAGATGTTCCTTGTCCAGGAATAACAGCATATATTTTTTTTATCTCTAAATACCTTTGGGAGAAAAAACAGAAATGACGCGAGTAAAACACAGCAGGGGTATAACTAGTATATAAACTTGCTGACTTACACACGAAAGAATACCTATAATATACGATTGGTTAATCACATAAGTTCACGCACACATACATATTTATTATTATGTATCGAGTAGCGAATTGATCTATAGTAGTATAAGGTCGCTTCGTCTGTGGCCTGCGGCAGTGTCGTATCGACATATAATACCGTCGGTAAATGATGGCTGATGGCGATTTCGTCAATGAATTTCATGTAAGCTATGTAACAAGCTATTTGGTATTTGTAATCGGTATATTGTTTGTTAGACTTCCATTCATAATAATATTATGAGAATAAACTGTTGTTTGTTTGTTAGCTGAACCGCTAAACAATTAACCAATTTTGTTGAGATGTTATTAACGTAAGTGCATTTTGTATGGTTTTTAGAGTTAGGACAGAATATTTTTCGTGCTCTAAGCTCTTCTATAATCAAGAACAAGCTAGAATAGAACCATAAAACAAACAATTTAAGTTCTATTTTCGTTTGAACTGCTCCAAGAAAGATAACAATTATGTAGAACCAAAACACTTATCAGCGTCTTTTTTTATTACATCAACACATGGTTTTGAGCTTTCAAAAAATGAAAAAAACTCAAATGCGGTAACATTAATCAGTGGTTTCCTATGCCGCGTACACATTGAACAGAATAGTTTGTTGTAATGTATTACAAAAACATAAATATAACATTTCTTTAACAATTTTTGTGTGTGTGTGTGAGTGTGTGTGTGTGTGAATGAGTGTGTGCGTAGTTTCTAATACCCTAGATACAAGTTTCGAACTTAGTTAGGGGTCAGTTACTAATGAGATGATGTAGTGAATGATTATGGTAATATGGTGTTATGTTATGTTAATTAAATTCTTGCGTCTTGATCCTTCTCCAAACTAAAAGAATAATACTCTTCTAGAGTAATAGAATATACGCTTCTGCGTTTTATATCTGACCCAATCTTTCACTCAAGAGGAAATTAGGTAGTGAATATTACTCCAAGATAGCAGTTTCCCTACCATCTAGGGCTCCTATCTCCTATCTAGGCCCTAGGCATGTATTCCTAAGGATGGACTAACCTAAAGAAAATATTCTACCTTAGTATCAAAATCCCAAGATTACCTTCTTTACAAGTTTCCTAACCCAGTGTATACCGGGCAGAGTCCGTGCGTGTCACAGCTCGCACGTAACGCGGCAGGTGCGCGTGCGCAGCGACCGCATCCATTTACAAATACACATGCAAAACCCACGGAATGCACCGCGCACTGTTATGAAATTGTTTTGTTTGTCGACAATTGCGTGTACGCATCTTTATTACGACGATCTTTCAATATGCTTTGATTTTTAAAGTGTTTTGATGTTTTATCTAATGATTTTATGAATGTATAAGAATTCAATTCCATTTTAATAATTTAAAATAAGTATGGTATCGGCCTCTAAGATTTCCTGAATTTTATTTTGATCTTTTTTACTTCACTATTAATATCAATACAGGGAGAAGGAAGCTGGCGAAATTACCACTTTTGCCTGTTGGAAACAATAATTTAAAAGAGTTATTTACTTATCTCATATAACAAATACCTATTGTTCCATACATAACAAACGCATAAAAGTTTTTCTGACTTCTAAACAAATAACAGCCAACATATAACATAAATCAACATTTCTATATAAATGTATCAAATTTCATTTCGTAACGTATGAGATATATAATGTCAAAAATGTTAAAATGACCCCAATAACACAATGGGTGACAGGAGGATATTTATTGTTCGCTATTTATTAACTAAATGTCATCCATATATAAAAACTGCCGCTAAAACTTTACATAATAGTTTTGTAATATTTATGCTTTGATAGTAAATGGCTCCCCGCTGTTTTACTCGCGAAAAACAACAATGTAGAAAATTATGGCACAATGAAATTAAATTTTAAAGTTAATTTATTTCAGGCCAATCCACCCAGTCAATAAAGGATATGTAAAGATTTTTTTATCAAAATCCGTTTAGCCTTTTTAATGTAAAGTAGAAACAAATATACATCAAAATATCGACTTTAATATTATATTAATGCATTCGGAGAGATAAGATTGTTTGTATAATTTGTTTTTCAGATCAGTTCTCCAATTTAATATTTAGTAGTCTTTCTTTATTTCTTGTTTTTGTCGAAAATCAAAATCTACCCAAATCGGTCCAGTAGTTTTTACGTGAACGAGTAACAAACATCCATACATCCGCACAAACTTTCACATTTATAATACTAATAGGATAACTTATATCTTGTGTATTTATCTTTATGTAAAGTGCAATAAAATTATGTAAAAACAGAGCAAGAAACTTGCAATTTTAATTTGTAAAGTGCAGTAAAAGTTACGTAAGTAACCACTTTATACATATAATACTTAGCCATATAACTGTGTGTCGTACTTAATTAATAGATACTATATTTTACATAAGCTGCATTTAGATTAATGTAATCGTAACCTTTATAAAAAAGTTATTAGAGATCAATGCAATGCTAGTACGTTTCGATAATGCATTACTGATAAAGTTTATATAATTAATATCGAAAAAACCAACAAACAGTCGCTGAGGCCGAAATCGGTTAAGAAAGCATCATCATCATCAAAGTTTATATTCTACTCATGTCAAATATTTGGTAGCAAATCAAACTAATAGGTATAAAATAAACCCCCAATAATAAAACATAATTATTTTTAGTGTGTTATTGTTAAAACTCGTTTGCTAAAATAATTATGTTCAAAGAACTATTTCGAATTACTTTGCCTTGAAGAAAAAATAGCCAATTTTAAAACTTTGTATTAGGCGAGCTCATCAAACAGTTAACGTTACTTGTTCAAAACTGACAATACGATCGTGAATCCACAACAATACCGAAACTAGAAAACCAAATATTGAATGCAACAAATTACAGAAAGCAATCAAAGTGTATGCGATCAGCGTTCGTCGATAATGACCGATAGCCGACGTTATGAAGGGGGCCATTCAAAGCGGCAGCTAGTTTCATCTAGAGATAATCTATTTGGTATAACCTCACGACCTCCCGGACGGTATAACAATATAATTAAAGATATATCGGATCGAATGTCGGCCCGCCGTCCCGCCGGATGGCTTACAGACGCCTTTATAAGGAAGCGAACTACGATTGTTGCTTCCAACGTGTGTAATAGATGTCATTATTTTAAAGGTAATACTAGATGTTGTGTTCTGTCGGGATGTGGAAATGAGAGTAATGACAATATGTTGTTTTCCGTTTGGTTTACTTTGTTGTACCACAGTATAATAATGAGTACTAGTTTGTACTAAGCTTATAATGTAGGTACGTAGTAAGAGTACGTTGTGAGTATGTGGCATGTTTGTATGTAGGTATATGTAATTGTAACAGATGTTTGTGCTACTGTTAACTTTAGTAATTATACAGTTTATTTTAATTAATTAAAGTTTGCTCAAAAACTGAAACTTTATTTCAACCAAAAACTGTAACACAGCCATTTTTATTATTCGTTAATTAACGACAATACGTCATTAATTATCTCTAGCAATGCACCTGCATTAAAATATAACAATTAAAAAAGCAAAACAGCTATAAAACACAATTAATGTGTATTATTAAGTAAAATCCAGTACAACTTTTGAAACGGAATAATTATCGTGGTTCACAAATCTACCGGCCAACGGCTACAGTTCATTTTGTGTCGAGCCACAAAGCACCTAATGTCGCGATAGTATCGATATCTGCGCGCGCAGTGGGTGTACCCGATAGATTTATCGACTCTTTAACCCGTAAAGGTGATTTGTAATCCCAACCCTACATTCTAAATTTAAAACAACGTTCGTTACGCGTAGTTATGTTACTTTTTAGATCATGAAGATTACCGCGTAACTTATAACTAGTCATTTAAATAAAATACACGAATACGAGTGCGTTTATTCATTAAAGTTATTGATATAAATAGCCATCGTCATTTACAACTAGTAGTAAAGTTATCAACACATTTAATTGTAAATTATTAGCGAGTTGCAGTGGCTGGGTAAATAACCGTTTACGATGTTTGGATCTTAATTTTATTAAGTTTATAACTGTTTTCTTTTTTATTACTTCGAACAATGACGGAGTACTGTTTACAATTTCTTTACTATTCATTAGTAGTCTTTATTTTTCCTTTTATATCCTATTCCGTCTTTCCCCAACCTACTATCTACATGGGTATCTTGTACAAGAAACAAAAACATCCCGTTTTTTCCTATAAATTGAGCACATTCCCAACAACATTTCCAAAAAAATTCACCACCCAACAAATAAATTAATTTACCACCCAAAATTGTAACTATACCTATTTTAAAATGGTTCAACTATCTAATACCTACGCATATCTAGAAGAAGCTAACTCAAAATGTAACTTCTATTATGATGAATGTAACAGGGTGAATAAACAATAGTATTACAGGATCTAATGCGAGCCGACAAGCGTTCGGTACAGTATACACCACTCATACATATTCAGTATGTGTACAAACAAACGCACGAGATATCTCGTCCTACCGGCAGATATTATAGTCTTGTTGTAGGGTGGCTATAATTAGTACAACAAATATTGTTGGTGTCTTTGGTTTGGATTTAAGTTACTTTTTTGGATGCTGGTTTCTTATTTAGAAAGGAGTTATTAACGATTTATTTAGAATCCTAATTGGTTTGTGCTGATTGTAAAAGTATTTGAATTTTATGCTCCATATTCTTTTTTCAAATTGAACTATTTTTTAAAAAGTGTTTGGTTATTCTTCGTGTTCTTTTTTCAAATCATACTTTTAAATTATGGCTTTTGTAAGCGTCGTGTTTTACTGAGGACCATAATGTCAAAAATCTGTTAAGTAAGTTATTTATTTTTCTGATGTTAAATGTTTTTAATATAAAATATTTTGGGGATTATTTTCCGAAAGCTTCATAAAAAATACTTGGTAGCTAAACAATATTAGTTAATGTTTTGCGTACCTACCTTTTAAACCTCATAAAAACTTTCTAACTTCCGCTAATCTCATGGTCACTATAGTCCTATAGTTAGTATATCCGCACAGGTACCTTATAAGGCTCAGATTCTGCCACCGCACCAGTTACAAGATGAAAGTGGGCTCGCTGGCTAATAACTACATCTATACCAATATAGAGTAACGTAATAATGATTGCTCTATTTTGTTTTGAGTAAAATTACCTTTAATTGTTTGTTATTAAAGTTCATTTTTATATACTACTGTTATACTTAGTTGTGTTTTTATGCACATTACAATTACGAAGAGTGTAGTCTAAATATGTTTGTGTAATCTACAAATGTTTTTATCCGACTTAAAAAAAAGGAGGAGGTTTTCAATTCGGCTGGTATTTTTTTTTCTTTTTTTTACTGTTTATGTATGAATGAATGTAGTGCGTTCGTAAATTTTACTATACATTATATAAATAAACAAGAAAGAAGTTTTAATAACATGCTTTGACAAAGCTCCAACTACTATTCCAAATATAATCATCATCATCATCATCAACTCATATGTCCCACCGAAGAGCACGAGCCTGGGAAAGTAATAAAATATCTTATAAATAAATTCTAAAATTTTCATAGAAATTAAACAAATGTTTACCACAATTAAATCAGTGTACGAACAACCTCCCATTGTAGTGAACTAGGATCGCTAATGCGAATATCTGATCGCCCTTCGATGTTAATCCCGAGTACAAGATTTCCTCCTCAACGGATCTTGTTAACAAATCCAATAGACCACTTGCGATATCTAATGGTTTGTGTTAACTTAGGAAGTAAATAAATAAGTGTAGTATAGTTAGTTTTCCGAATGTGTAACATCTTTAAGGAGTGTAATTTAATTATTTTCTTGACATTCCTCTACACATTATTTCATCAGTTATAGCAATAATCATTACTTAAATCTTATAAGTATATAAAATTCTCGTGTCACAATGTTCTCCGAAACGGCTTGACCGTTTCTCATGAAATTTTGTGAGCATATTCAGTATGTCTGAGAATCGGCCAACATCTACTTTTCATCCCGAAATTCCCACGGGAACGGGAACGGTAACTACACTTGTGAAACCGCGGGGCACAGCTAGTATTAATCTATATTCTTCACTACTTCTAAAAAGAAACATTTTACAGGCCGTGAAATTCAATGCTGGTTACTAAATAAACAGTGCTCACCTAAGCTTTGAGTTAATCGTAAACTCATTCTGTTTAACCTTTATCTTAACAAATTTCGGCTATAGCTGCAATACAATACAACAGTAAACTAATTTCACCAAATCCTACCAATATCATTTTGAGATTATAGATTAACATTTACAGAAAACCCCATTACATTTACCCTCAAAACAAGTAGTCCAGTTTCGATAGCCTAGCCTTATTAAGAAAATATGATTATAGGTAAAATGTTGATAATAATCGTGTATCTAGTGGTAATGTCTGTCTGTCCGTAAGCAGCGCAGGCGCACTTTCTTTGGTCGAGGCGAGAGGGCGCGCCGCGGCCGGCACGCGACCGCTACTCGTGCGCATGCGCTAACACAGTTGGGGTAAACAAACTGGTTGTATCGATAAATAAGAATCTCATTATTTGTATTGTTTGATTTTGTCGATAGTTTTTGGTTGTCTTGGTGGTTTAATGGTCTTTAACTTTCTCTGCGATGATTTAGAGGTGCCAGATTTGATCATCAGCACCACATAAATTGACAAATATTCCAGCATTACTAGGACTATAATTTAGAAAAATTATCAAACACTTCACAAGAAAAGTCGTATTATTTGGGATTGTTTTTCAATTGAAATGCATATTAAATACAATATCGCAAAATATCAGCAGTCTATTTTACTCTCTTATTCTCTAGTTTTAGTTCCTTTAGTTTTTCATTAGATTTCTACAAATCTATCGACACGTATCCCCATCACTAGTGGTGTACAAGTGGCACGAGCCGATACCATCTAGTATCGACCGATGATACAAGTAGATTGTTTCACCAGAATACCGCGTTTTGCCGCCCGCCGCCTGCCGCCCGCCGCCCGCAGACCACTCGATTGTTAATAACTCGATACAATCGTGAAAATCGATTCACGTTTCGAAAGTATTTTGTTAGATTGTTTGATTTAGAACTTGTTAAATTTAGAAGATAGGAATAGTGATTATGTTCTGATAATGAGGTTTTAACTGATTTTTACTACTGTGTTGTCTTTGTTGATTGTTTTGTAAATTCACCTACATATGATATCGGTAAAAATGTAACTCTCCTTTTGTTTCGGCATTGTCGGGTAAAAAAAGAATTCCTATTTTCCTTGGACACCCCGTCATTTGAAAATCACTTAACCTAATTGTATATAAAGATGTTCACTATTATCCAGGTAAAACATGTGCTAAGGAAAATTCACGAGAAAATTAGACCCGTGTGAAGCCGGGTAAAGGAACAATATGTACTTGCACACTCGTTGATGTCTTTTATACGATGATGCAGGTTATATTAAAAAGTATCACAAATTATAATATTGTCTTACTTCAAACTGTGATTTATAACAATAAATAAGTACAATAGTCGATACTATTTAACACTAACAGTTCCATATATTGTACAAAACTATATAAATATTATGTATTACAATACAAAACTGTATAACAATGAACTACAATAAATTGCTATAGAGTATGTCTATAGTATAGACAGACGGTACTAGCAATAACTTAGTAATACTAAATAACGGAGTACGTCCAGTGTTTGTTTAACGGGACCGGGAGAGGCCGCCAACAATAGTGATGGGAAAAATTGATTTTAGTACGATTAACTTATTAAAGGAAAACAATACACTTTAATCTTAATTTATGGTAACAATTTCCTTTTCTAGTAATTAAGATTTATTGATTTGGAAAAAAATGTTTAAATATGTTTAGGAGCAAATCTTGTACATCATTACTGACTTTTTCGTCTATATCAGACGATCCAAGCTGTGTGTGGCGTAGATACCCTATCATTGGTTTTCTAGTAAAGCGGTGCCGTCATATTACGGCCCTAATATTAGTAACACAAAAATACTTTATGGGTCTGATTATCACATCAACTATAATTTTTAGGCAGTACTGTTTTTTGACTTTACGGTGTAAAAAGTTTTTTTATATAGCCAATGTTCTAATGACGTCATTTACCGTTGCATTACGGCTACCATGTATACATAATATGACAGCACAACTTTCCTAGAAAACCACAGCGTTATAGCTTAATCTCGGCTAGTAATTAACTTTAGCTATTAAATAACCTCCGAGTAACCTCGGTTTAATCTGCTAACAACAAGTAAATCAATTACTTGTGTATGTATCGACCAACGGCTCATTTGAAATTTATTATTGAATCTCTAGGCTGCGCTGTAAGGAAATTTATATGGAAATTAACGTGAATATTATTTGTTAGTAATAATTTAGATACAGTGCCTGGGTGATCGAGAGCTTGTAGTAATTTAGTGCATCCGGGATACATACAACTCATTTACTTATATTATATTTATCCGTTCATTACAACCCCTGCAACCAGTACCACTGTAACACTTTGTAACGACCCTCATGGGAGACTCAATTAATATAAACACAAATTACAACTATAAACATCAACGCCAAAGAAATTACCATAAAATTGAGAAGAAAACCACACAAATAACAAAAAGGCTATATATTTCGAATGCCGATGTAATTAATTGTGTTTACGGTGATCGCGGGCCGCGCATACTTTTAACGTCTAATAGGAGTATTCATCAGTCTGTTAATTGAGACGCATTGCTCAAACACTCGGCATTGTTGTTACAACCATTATACGTTGACCTCCCGCCTAATCTGCATCCACACAACCGTCTATCTGTCTAGCTTGACCTCTGGTCAAGCTAGACAGACGCAAACCCGCAAACTTGGCTGGGCGGTTTCTATTCCACATTCGGAAGCGATCGCCGACCGTCGGCTGTTCCCGCCCACCTGATCTCTCCTCTCGCTCACCTACAACACCTCGCATCGCGCCGTCTCGCTCCAAAGTACTGTCGAGGCCACTCCCACTCAACGTTAGGCTATTTTCCAATTATTGTGTTGAAGCTTTTTGCGCCCGCGCACAGATGCCAATGATGATAAGCTTTCTAGTGTAGATGAAATAATTTGTGCTCGATCCAACGACGAAATATTTGGACATTTATGTCAAAGCTTTTATTTATAATATTAACTATGAAATTAGCTTAAAACAGTAGTTATTTCATAACTGATCATTAAAAATGAATCTAATTAACACAACGCTTAACTTTACGCACTAATAATGCAAATGAACATGATTTTTATAGTTTTAACGGTGGTATTAATTATACTCAATAAAATATTGTATACAGTTACACGCTTCCGTTACCAATGAATATCGCATTATGTAATTTTCCAAATAAATATATTAATAACAATTACGAACGTTCTATACTCTATTTAATAACATCTCTTGATAAAAAAAACACAATCAAAACGTACTTCCACATAATTAAATAGTCCTCCATTCGAATCGAACTCTTAAAAAAATAATAACATAAGTGCTTTAAAATTTTAATGATTCCATTACAAAGTAAAAGTTAGAAAGTGCCGCTTCACAGAGCAAAACGACAATTGATAAAAAAACGATTGAAAAGAGGCTGCACAGCATCCGTCCCATGACCCCTTACCTTTTTAAAAAATAATAAAAGTGTTGTTGAAATGGCGATCGCCACAGATTATAATTACGAACGGCGTTCTGCCGTGCACCGTCAGCTCTAAATATAAGCCAGTGCGTTCCACGCTTAAAGTTAATAGTAATCTTTATAGTGTAATGCAGGCTTTGAATAGTGATGTTATCGTACATGACTATCGATGTCGGTACCGACTCTGTTATTATTGCATACCGACCGGTGACTGTTACCGTTGCGTATGTGAACTCTATTCGAATGCTTTGTGGTGTCCAAACGTGATTTGTTTATTTATAGTCAATGGACGATCTTGTTATTGATAGATTTATTTTATTTAACTTACTTTTCGTTATAAATAGAGATTTGTGATGCAAAATTAGCGGTTAAAACAATCTATATACATTAAAAAACTACTTTTTCATCCCACTAGCTCGGAAAGTATGTTTTTAATCCTCGATATCTGGGGGTAAAAGTCGATTTTAATCTCAAGAGTGGAAAGTATCGGGGTCGCTGTAGGCAGCCCCTGCAGCACCCAAGGCAATTTTGCTTACTGGGAGTAAAAGTCGTTTTTGCGCTCTAGAGGTTAAAGTAAATTTGAATTTAGAACATCGTGTGCACTAAGTGTGATGATGTTTTGGATTCACAAACTGTCATACAACTTTTTTTTATTTCTAATTCAAACTCGGAACCTCCTTGGTGTACTTACTTATTTTTTTATTTGCTTTGCGCGTGATATTTTTGCTTTTCACTTAATATTGTGATTATTTTATGTTTTCATTTAGTAATTTCCTCGCTGAGGGGGGATGAAAAATAATGTGTTGCACTCGAGTGCAAACAATTTTTAACCTTGTGCTCCTTCGAGTCCCTCGCTGACGCTCGGGATTCTTATTTTGAAACCCTCGCTGCGCTCGTGATTCAATTTTAGAATCCTTCGCTGGCTCGGTCCTCAACTGGAGCCCCGGTTAAAAAGCAACTTTGCACTCTTGTATAACAAATAACTATTGTTAATTAACTAACTTGGAGTTCACGTTTTTACAATAAATCTAATCAACAGAAATAGCTAGACTTTCAGTAAGGTATGCACTATGCAGACTGCGATAAATGGTCGACTATAATTCTGCGGTGAGAGCGTGCACCTTGTCACTATTTTATCGAGCTGGCACATCACTAGCCGGGAGCAAAGGTTCCACAGGGCGCAGGCATCAATTTGCGCGCGGTAGCGGCCGCGGGCGCCGCGCCGCCCCTGTCATTAGCCCCCTCGCCCCCCTCCCTCTACCACCGACCCCAGGGGGAACATACTTTAACCTTTTTTGCTCCCTCGCAACCTGTTCGTCGGCTGCTGTGGATACACGGGCGCAATTTAAAGGCTGGTTCATGGCCACAGGCGATACGCAGTATCTGTAACCTGTTAACTATACGGCCTACGTAAATATTATGCGGGATGGCGGAGTTATCGCTCGGGGAGTTCGTTTAAATGCCCCGGGATGGTGGTCGACTGAACAATGTGCTCCACACCAGAAATAGCCTGACTAACGATAATTTTATTCGTTATAATAACCAATTGGTCCACGTCGCAGACCAGACGATGAAATTACCTATTTTGTTTTAATATATGGTTTAAATGAATCATGTTTACGTAGGTTCTATTTACTTAAATATAAAGATTTACAAGCATGAATCCTTTCATCAATTTTTATAAAACAAGTTTATGTTTAGAATGATTTGTTAAAACCTTAATCAAGGTCTGAAATAATACAAGTAAAACAAAATCAAACAAGGTTTATTTGTTACGTCGGTGTGTGTCACAGGCCAAGGGCACACTTTTTATTGAGCGACGCATCGCCCAAAAAGGTCAAACTAACAAAAACAGGTTAGAGATTGAGAGAGATGATTCTCGGAACCAGTAATTCGACCCCCAATTAAACAATTTTCTCGAATATCATTCCGGTTGATTTGTCCGTGGCGCAGGCGCAGGTCACACCTGACCCCGGGGCACGCGCATTAGTCCCGGACTGACTAACGTCTAACCCCCATTAAAGATAAATATGCCCCTAAACCACGACGTCCGAAGGTTACCAGGGTCACGCCGGCCATTCGTTCCACTTTATTCATTTCAAATAAAAACGTTTTCTAATCTTGTTCTCGTAGTTCATTTGCATAAAAGTAAATTTGCCGGCTGCCTCAGGATACGTTAATAGCAATACATATAATATCAAAAGAAACAGAATACCTCCCGCAAATTGACCTGTCCTTCAATGCGAGTTGCCCGCCCGCTCCGCCCGCCGCGCCGACCTGTCGCCGCTAAATAATTCCGTTCCCATGATCTAGCCAGTAGCTATCTCACTTTAATTATTCATAGACTTTTTTGTACGCTATCGCTTTTTACCGCTCGATGGCCGTCCGTTCGAAGCCTTATAAAATTAAAAAATAAAATAATCGAACATCGCTCGGCGCAATTTAAAAAAGGAATACGTCGGATGACACGGATCGAACTCCGGGCAAATGTCGCGCGGTAAAAAGTGGTCGAGCCCGGAGAGTGGGATGCGGGAGGTGGAGGGCGCGGGGCGCGGCGGGTAGGGAGGAGGGGGGGTGCAGGACGTCACGTAGCCGCCGCGGTTTTTGTCAACGTTCCCGCGGAGATGACAGGTCGCTGGACGCTGCGCCGCGACCTGTCCCGTCCGACGCGAATCGTCTTGATGCTTTACACTCCTTTCAAGTCTTGCGATGCGAACTATCAAGGACTACGCATAAAAACGGCTCATTGCACTTTCCACATTCATTGAACTGAGAGGCAGTTTTATTTATATTACATTGTAATGATTAAATTGTGAGGTTAGTTGTTTGTTGTCACATAAACATGTAGCAAAATACCTCTTAAATGCACTTAAAACACCTAGGTTATTTTATTTTGTTATACCTCTTTTAAAAATATTGTTAATACCAAGTACCCAAACAGTGTCGTCGCCGTACACGGAATACAACGCGACAGGTGCACGTTCGACCGCAACGCTTTTTACTTTTTTTACTAATTACCAAGTTATAAAACTTTTTGTATGCTGTTGGAAAAAAGACTGCAATCTTGAGAGATTATTAATTTTAAGACGTATTTGTACATTCCCACATACCTATAACCAAACATTTGTCATCATTATTGTACATATTTCTAGGTATCAATAATATTCTAATCGTCAAATTTCTTTGATTCCAGAATTTCCGAGAGCAAAGAATCGACGGCGCCGGCCTCCCGCTGCTGACTGAGGATCACCTGACGGGCATGTTGCAGATGAAACTGGGCCCTGCACTGAAGCTTCGAGCTGTCCTCGCTCGCAGACTGGAGGCTTGCGCCGCCTGCCAGCTGACATCCCACGTCGCAGTACCGCCTAACGCCAGCCCTAAGCTCAACGGCGTCAAGACAGAACCTTCCATCAAACCTGAACCAAGGAGTCACACCACCAGCCCTAGTTAGAAAGCAACACTTTATTGCCCACTTGTTCCTGTCATTATAGATTCGATCGTTTAAGATTCTTAATTAGGCATGTCATTTTGCTTTAACTTTAAATGTATCCACATCACAAATGTTCGATTCATTAATTTTCTTAAAAAAGAAGTTTTTTCAGTAAGTGACTGAAGAATTTAGTTATAGTAATATTTAGGAGAAATGGTTGTCCGCATTACTTACGTCTAAACACCGTTTATAAAGTTAGGTATTATTTTATCACATTTTCCACGTTCATTAAGTCTTAGTCTTCCTGTTTATATAATTTTGCATTTAGTTATATATAAGTTCGCTTTAGTGGTAAGTTGTTTTGAATAATTTTGTAATGTAAATAAATATGTTATAATATTTGCCGTCCAAATGATTGTGTAATTATAACGAAGTAAATATATGTTTTGATTAATGTGTTTGTAAACAACGAAATTTATTATGTGACCGTTATCAAAATATTATTCAATAATTTTACTCTCATATAAATTGCGATTTGATAAACGATATGTAAATTACTTATATTACTTAATTATAAAATAAGAAATTAAAAATTAAAAACTAAAATTGTTCCTTAAAACATCGAAATTAATATTGTTGGTGCTAATCGACCCTGAATTTAAGTATAAATTGTAGATTTTCTTTGTAAATAATTTTCAGTTTTGTATAAACATACACGTATATAAATACGAGGCTACATTGTATAATTAAGTAGGTATATACAGGGTCACAGAGTTTGTGTATATACAGTTTATACATACATAGATATTTGTATAAATAAATATATGAATACGTAGATACGTCATAAGTTGTAGCATTTAATATATCACACCTGAATAACGCTCAGTATAATTACCGATCTACAGTATATGTATGTATAATTTTTCGTTTATACAATTAATCAAGTATAATTTTAATGGCAACATTTGAAATGCATAATACTTCTTTTTGTTTATATTTCTTTGGATATGGTTTAGAAGAACTAGCGTTGTGAAAGTGAACAATAATGAAAAAAAGTCGGATAATTTAGAAACTTTATAATCGATTTTACATATTAAAAGAAAAGATGAAAACATTACCAAATATGTTTTATTAACAAAACTAACAAAAATAATAAATTGGGTATAGACAATATGTAGAAAATACTTAAATGCGTTATCCGAAATAAATCTTTAGAAACATTTCAAAATACAAATTTACTATGTAAAGTTTTACATATATAAATACAGCCTGAAACATAAATAATGTTACCAGCTTAATAATTATTATACAAATCTCACACGCTGATTAAACACAATCATATGTAATCATTATGGTATTAAATGCATTTTTATTTGTTATTTTAAATATTTTGCATTTTGATAAATGTAAGTCTGTTTCATTGCATCATTAGTAGGTTCTAATTATTATATTGGTCCCATATATTTTTATACATCTTATCTCATGTATGTTTGTCCCATCTACATTCGTTCTTCTCATTCAAAAGCCATTTCAAAATTACATTTATAATTCTTTTGATTTAGTCACTTAAATTTCCCACGGTTTTAGCCGTAAAAATCCCATCTTCTTTAATATTTATACCATTCATCACAGCAAATAAACAACCACGATGAAACAGACTTAACATAACTTAGCTTAATAGAACTACTTTCCGCATAATAAATACTTGTAATATTGTAAATATTTCATTTAATTGTCATTTTTGTTGCAAATTTCATGTTGTTCGTTATGAAAATTTTGTACATAATTTTAAACTAAGTACCATCGTTTTCTCATAAGATTTTACAAGTTTTCATTTCGGATGACAACCAAAGACTGGATTGATTTTTAAAATTAGGTATTGAACGAAAAGAAAAACAAGAAAGAATCTTTTTCTTTTACAGAATTCAAATTTAGAACATTTGAATCGAATGAAAGAATTAAAAACTTATTTGTTTTTAAAAATCGAATCGATTTGAAACACGATCATTGCAAATTTAAAAGATTATACAATTTTCTGTTGTCGATGTGATACAAGAACCCAATTCAAATTAAGAACAACTAATTTAAAAATCAATCCCGGTCTACATAGCTGTTATTTAGAATGTTTTTTACCTGTGGTAATCTCCATAATTGCCAAAATAGAATAGACAATAAACGGTCACTATCACAATTTACGTTATACAGTGACTTTTAGAATAATAATCATTTCATGAAAAATATTATAAGGTGCTAAATGGATAATAATGCGTGCCTTCAACGGTCTTCCTCTAATAAAAAACTTATCTTTTCAGAAAAGTATTACGGTTTTACGCTTTAAATCACATGATACATAAAATAATGTATATAATATTTTTATAGTTAGTAAGTAATTCTAGCTAAGAGCAGCTTAATTGTAATAATAACTAATATTTTGTGGACCAGTGACTTCTTTAATTGAAAATGTGTTTTAATGAATGGACATAGGAGTTCATCATACATCACTTAAAGGATAGGAAAACGTTAGCTCCATTAAAATAATTATATTTTAATTATTGTATATGGCAACATAAAAAATATAGTAAAATTGTGGCAACTACTGTTATTTTCTAAGATGGCAACTCCGCAACGTTTTCCTTACGAAATAGAATACATTTTTACTGTGACTTATCCATACAAGACTTGGTATAGTTTATAATATTGTTATTTCGATTGTATATGTAATGTAACGTGGTTTTAGTCAGATTTATCGCAAACTTGTACTTAGAGCTTGTTTAGTTAAGTGGATTCATTGATCCCACTACAGTTTTATTTATGTGGAAAAATAAAAGCGATGATTTATTGAAAATTTTGTTGTTTTTCTTAGTACTTACTACCTAACCTAACCTTTCAACTACAGTGGCGGATTTACCGGGAAGCAAAGGAAGCAATTGCTTGGGGCCCCACTTGGACAGGGGCCCCAAAATTTGCAAAATTTTGAAAATATGTTCGCAAATTTAAAAAAAATTAAAACATGCAAAATAAAACAATCCAAAATAAAACAATTTAATTTATCGATATAGTGAAGAATATCGATTTTTCATTGTCCCCAAATGATTTTAAATTCCTAGTTCAAAACAACTGTATTTCGCGCGTATAGTTGGCGCTTCGGTCGCGCATCAATTTGCGACTGAAAAAAGTAGGAAAAAGTTGTAATTTAGTTAGTAAATTATAAGTAAACTGAATAATATATTGATTTTGCAAAATTAATTGGTTATTTAAAATATTGGGGGGGGGGGGGGTTAATTTCAGAATGGAGGGCCCCGAAAACCTGAGGTTGCTTGGGGCCCCGTCATAGGTAAATCTGGCACTGTTCAACTAGTTAAATTTTAGGCAGATATAAGTCTATTACAGCCGCACTCAGAGTCGTTTAACGAATATTTAATGTGCCAAAATATTTCTGTGCCGGTGACAGCGTCACTGTAATCGCATCTCTTAAAGTCTAAAAGACAATAGTAGCTTCCAATTTTGGCCGCCGGCACAGAAATATTGTGGCACATTAGTTTAAGTATCCGTTAAACAACTCTGAGTGCGGCTGTAAGTCTATCTTTGAAAAAGCTGATAGCTGCAAAGTTCCTAAATATGAAAATTTCTGCGTTACCTATTCACGTAAAAGGTAGCAAACAGATATGAAAGATGGCAATTTATGTTGCCTAATATAGTCCATACTGACATTATAATATATATTTTTAAAATTCCAACAGAATTCGAAAGATTACAGGTGAAACTTCAGGGTATAGTTAAAAATAAAACAATCAAATAGTATTTATTTTAATAAAATAAAAAGTTATTTAATGACTACAATTTTCTTTCAATTCTTACATTAACATTATAATTATTATTGTAACGGTTCAGTTTCCTGTTGATCTTCATCCAGTTCGTAGTTCTTCTCTTTGTGTTGTGCTTTCTTAATTTTGTACTCCATTAGTTCTATGGTTGTGTATCCAGTGAAGCCTACTAGGAGTAGACCGAGGAGGATGAATAGCCTGGAATATATTTTTTAAATATACTGTATTGTATGATCATACTACGTACTCCTCTTTTTATTACTGACTAGTAGCTCCCCACGGTTTTACCCGCGTAGTTCCCGTTCCCGTGGGATTACGGGGATAAAATATAGCCTATGTCACGCACTGATAAATTAGCTTTCCATTAGTGAAAGAATTTTTGAAATCGGTCCAGTAGTTTCGGAGCCTATACATTACAAACAAACAAATCTTTCCTCTTTATAATATTAGTATAGATGCCATAAGTTTAGTTTATCCCCTCCCAACTCGACCGCACACCGAAACAACGAAATGTTTCAGGCAACCAACAAAACTGTTTCGGTCAAATTAAATGTGGAGAGCAAATGGTTGCTTGGAAACATTTGTTGCCTGAAACATTTCGTTGCTTCGGTGTTCGCTCGAGCTTTATTAAAAAAATGTGAGATATAAAATAATGTCTACCTAGTCCGGACACACAAGTATGGCGCGGTGCCGTATGCAAGCACACTGCCGGTCGCCTCCCACAGGCGGAAGTTGGAGTACGCTGCTTCCTCCTCACCAGGGAATAGGATGCCTGATAGCGCTGGAATTAAAACAATAATGCAATCTTTATGGCAAAATATACCAAAGTTTCGACGAAATCCGGGCAAGTTATTTGAGTTTTTAAGTAGTACATAATTATTTAGTGTCTTCTTTTTAGAAACTTTATAAAAATGGTTTTCAAGAGTTGCAACGAAATTTGGTCTATACATTTGCCGAGTTGGTCGAATTTAGTCATAGAGATTTGTGTAAATTAGGATGGTATTTTCTACATTCACTATTGATCCTAGCTGTTCGATAGACAAATTAGATGATAATAGAATAAGAAGTTTCAATAATTGTCATTTGACAATTATTCAATTATTTAAATATACACCCTTATTTTGAAATTGCGATACCTTATCTCACAGCTAATGTAAACGACGGGTGACAATATAATAGTGAAGTTAGTTTTTTTCTTTTGCTTTTATTTAAAAAGTTATGATAAGTCAAAGATTTTCAAAATCCCGCCGAATTTTATTGTTATTCTACACCGAACGCTGCGATACACAGCTGAGCGCGGTCATCGACCCGAGCCGTCACAGAATACTTGATAGCTAGTGTGCCGTCTGGTAATACGACATTTATTTTGTATTTTTTAAAGATAAGTAATCGACTATCATTTTTGATATTTTTATTGGATATATGGATTCAGTTACTGCTACAGATATTCTGATTTTAATAAGTCCCATATTTTCAAAATAGGGGTGTATAATGAATTAATTACCATTAACTTGCACAAGCCACACTGCGTCCGCCGTCCCCCAAATAGCAGCTACGACATACAACACAATCCACTGGTCCGGGTTCGGCCGCCACAACAACAGGCAGGTGATGAGACACAGGTTTAGTAGCTGGAAACAATTTAAGATGTTAATAGGAGAGTCTAGCAAAAAATCTTTGATCTTTGTGATCTTAAATCTTTGTGATCTTTGTGATCTTCGTGATCTTTGTGATCTTTGATCTTCGTGAATTTTTATCTTTGTGATTTTTGTGTTCTTTGATATTTGATCTTTGTGATCCTTGTGATCTATGATCTTCGTGATCTTTGATCTTCGTTATCTTTGATCTTCGTTATCTTTGATCTTTTAATTAAATAAATGATTCCATTATAAATACATACCAGTGCAGTGACCATGACGGGATACCGGCCCGTCAACTTGACGATGGCGCCGGCGATGGGCGCCGCTAGCGCGTTGAACACCCCGAAGCAAATCATCACGAAACCAATGTTACTGATGCCGTATGAACACCCGACGAATGCCTGAATGTTACAATATAAAGAGGGTTATGTTTCAAATGGAGAAGATCTAGATTACATAGAGAAAGTACCCAAGTTACGCTAATCTTAATGATAATAGCTAGGTTATGCCACGGATCATAAAATACTAATGGTTATACCGAGATTATATCGGAATTACTTGAGACTAAGCTTAGTTTAGGTATGTAAGTTAAATGCCACATAACCATCTAGGATCCTCCCTTGACGTCACACTCTAAACTTTAAAAAAAAGTAAGTATATAAGTTAGTAACTCCTGAATTACAACCAGGTTATCAAAAAAAAGTTTATACGCGATCCTTCACTATTTATAAGAGGCTTGCATATCCTTAAAGCACAAAAGCCCTTAAATAAATAAGAAGTAAAATAAAAGGGAGTTATTCGTATTAAAAGCTCATTTTAATGGCAAATTTGAAAATCCATACCTGTGTAAAATCAGCGGCCATAAACGCCTGTTCCGCCCCAATATAGCCGATCACAGGCAGTAACAACAGTTGGTACTTGTGACGTAGTTGTTTGATAGTGACCGCCAACAAACGGATCCCGGACTTCCCTTTGCACATCGCGTTTCGGGATGATGTGTATCTTGAAAGATGGGATACCATGTTTAGTTCATTAGTTTATTATTGTGAGAGTTTTATAAATACTAGTACTGCTGTGTTGTCTCATCACACGCCTGCACAAGGTGTGGACGCTGTTGCCGTTCCCGCATCGGTTTAACTAGTCACCGGAGAAGGTGTCGCTCAATATCACCACACACTGCTTAAATCATCTGTTACAGATGTAGAGGCCTTTGACGATGTGGTAATGCCTTGCCTAGTCCCAACTTTAAGGATGATTTCTTAACCTGGAGTAAGTATAAATTAAGTGTGCATAGGATTTACTCGTATGCCAACTCATCTGTGATGAAACTTATGCCGACTCCGGTATCTCAGTATCTTCTGAGTGAGTGTTCATCTAACATTAGGTACCAAAATTTTGGTACTGGACGATATCAACGTCATTTCCACCATGAAAGAAAGAATAATAGTTAAAATAATACAAAACGGGAATTCAATTACGTAATTTTGTAATTGTCCCCAAAAAGTTTCATAACAATTTAGAATGTACCTTCTAAATGGCAGGATACGGAAGCTACCCAAATAGACACACAATGAATTTAAATATAGCCTTGAATAATTGGACAATTAATTAAATCAAGTCATGTCCAATTACCAAAAGAACTACCTAACGGAACGATTATACATCTACTTAAATACCGGAACTGAATTTCATATTGTTATACAAAACTGTGAAAAATTAAAGACAAAAGCTATGAAAGTAACTTTTACAGATTGCAGATACGAATTAATCATTATATCATATTATAGCAACTGATTCAGGGATGAATACTTATATTTTGGTTCGGGATTCATTTAACGGAACACGAAATTTAATAATAAATAACTTAAAAAAACTTAAAATACGTACCTTGTAAGAGAATCGACTCCAAAACTAACAAGCAGTACAGCTGATATCATACATGCGAGGTATATGCCGGCTATCACTTGGATTTTCAATGGAGATGGAGGTTGGAGGTTCGTGTTACCCTAAAAATTACAGATTTTTTATTAGAAGTCAGTAAAAGAAGTATTATGTTTCAAATGTTTATGTTTCAAATGTTTTATCATCCAAAATTTGGATTCCAAATGAAATACAACTTTATCCTTCTTCTTTTTCGAACCTTTATCCCATGTCTATTTGGGGTCGGTTTTCAGTTTAACCAGATTTGGCGGAATATCAGTATTTTACGTGAAGCGACTGCCTTCAGATCTCCACAACCCAGAGGGCTATACGACACTCTTTGGTTAAACCAAATTTTAGACTTTTGAGGGCTCTAACTACCCGTAACGATTGTCGTTAATGTGACAGCCGACAGAATGAAATACAACTTTATGATCCTAATAATATCATAATATAAAAACATAAAAATAATTATATGTAAGTAAATTGAATATATTTACATGAGAAGCGCTCCCACTACAGAAGTTAGCGCCACACGTGGCTCCAAAATCAATCGTTGGAGCAGCTGTAGTGTTTGTTATCAATGAAGTAATAGTTGTGAAGGTCTCGTTTGAAGGAGTTTCACCCAGGGATGAAGAGAGAACTGTCAATATTATTAATTATATTAAGGGCTGATTTTTCCATCGCCAGATAACTTTATTCGACGAATAACTTTGAAATTTTAACAGTTATTTCATACAAAATCTGTCAAACGTTAATTGTATTCGTCGAATAAAAGTTATCTGGCGATCGAAAAATCGGCCCTAAGTCTTATATGGATCATCATCATCGGTTTATATATGTCCCCACCGGGAGACTCGAGATAAAATTATACTAAGGGCGATCCAGATCTTAGTTTACCATGCTGACTAACTTTCAAAGATACATTTAGCGGGAATCGAACCCGTGTCTTGACTAATGGCAGCCTTACTGTAGCAGATAAGGCTCGAGTCACTCGGTGGTGTTAGTGTAGCAGTTACACCAATATTTCTTATTTTTCATCAAATTTCGGGTATGACAAGTCTGCGCAAATTACAACTTTTGAGTTGTATTTTGCGGCAACCCAACAAAGGCCAAGGGAGATTGTCATTTCGCACAAACCTATGATCACAATGACTAAACAAGGTCACAGAATGAAAAGTAACTTTCATTTGTCCTTTAAATTAACAAAGTTGGCTTGGAACAGGAAATTGCACCGATTGTTTATGTTTAGGCAGGAATATTTATAGAACAAGTAAATATGCATGACGTTCGCGGTATTACCTACTACCTACATCTCGGATCTCGGTAACTCCCTTTGATATTGTAAACGGTTGATTAAAGGAAAATATCTTGCATAATAGTGTCTTGTAATATAGCGTATTTTAACCGTACAGGCTACTGTTTTTGATTACTTGTAAAGCTACCTTCTATACTATGGAAGAGCTTTAGAAGAATAGGATTTATTTCAGACTTAAAATATTGGAACAAGGGAATATATGTGTGTATTTTTTGGAAAAAAAATGTAGGATAATCCGGCATTTTTAATATACACCATGTATGTATTTAAAATGCATAAGAATCGTACTATAAAATCTGTATCTGGAATAATAATGCATGTAATAATAAACTTACTAGCCGAAGACACGAGGTTGCCCCATATCTGTGCCATCTGGTAGAACATGAAGAACAGCCCAAAGAACCTCACCACCAGCACCTCGGCTGATACTCCTGATAACTTAGCGTATGGTTCCGCTACCTGTAATATAGGAATACACTTTTATTTTGTGATTTTACCAATGTTCCAGCACAGTAGTGAATTTCATATTGCTATTTCATATAGCTAAATAGATTTTCGGTGCAAATTCGGTGACTTAGCACTAACGTATGTATCTTGTTATCCATAGTCCGAAATCCCATAGCTGGGAAAACGGGTACTCCAAACTACTGCCAACATTGTGATCTGTTCCTTTAAAGTATGGTCTAGGATATCCAACTCAATTTTACTTAGTTCCGCCAGTACTCTACCGGCGACTACTGCCTATACATAGGGTAGATTCAAATTCATAGTACATAGCAAATATGTGTTTGTATATGTAAATGTTGGTACTGCTTTATACTGGATACATAAAAAATAACTATTGAATTGTGTTCCAAATAAAACTATAGGCCTAAAACTGTTTTAATATCTTTAAACATAATAGCACCATTTAAGTACTGATTGTTCCTTCAAAATCGTATACCAAAATAAGCATGTCCAAATATTCAAAAACATAATTAGATAATTTTTATTCTACCAACATTTAGAGTACGTTTTTTGAATCGTAATGTTTATTACGCGTTCCATTATTTACAATTCAAATAGAATAGAACAAAAAATATAACGAATAATGATTGAAATTAGCACCCACATCGTAACATAAGCTATTAACGTTAGGTATTTGAAATAGGTACGTAATAACTATGTTCTTGAAGCCTTTGGAATATGAATTATTGTTTTTGCTCCCACCTGTTCGTAGTACAAACATTTAATAAAATATTAGCGTTATCATGCTACTAGTTCGATTACGTGAGCCTGTATATAATCATGTAAGTATGTACGAGTTTGTGTAGTTTAAAATATGTTCAGTATTTCTTGTATTGAATTTGGATTTCTGATGATTTTGTTTTCAAAACTTATGAAAGAAATATAGAAGTTTAATTCTGACTAATATAATCTCCACTGGTTTAGTAATATGCGTGGCTACCAGCTCATTTCAGCACACCTTTTGTTTCCTTTTTATTTGGTGTTTATTTATTGTTTGTTTCCTTTTTATTTGGTGTCTGAATAAATGTTTTCTTTCTTTCTTTCTTTCTTTCTTTCTCATTCTTAATTCAATATCTATCCTAGATTAATAAGATTAATGTATGCTATGTTATTTTTCGAGAGAGAAGAGGGATCTTCACACCCAGAGTTTATTGCTACTTAATTATAATATTGTGAAACAACAGCCTATTTTGAACATTGTAAATTCCGTCTACAAAGAAAAGATATTCAAGTACTCACCACAGACAAATAAGTGCACTTGGCACACCAGAGCGGTCCCCCACCGAACCCTACCATCATCCCGGCCGGGACCAGAGTGTACAGTCGGGGGTAGAACTGCGCGGCTATGAATGGCATGTACGCTATGAACGATACTGCTACTGCCCATTTGCAGCCTACCCATCTGGAAGGTGTAGATGAACCATTATTAGGGTAATTTCGGAAGAAACACGGAAAAAATATATTCGTAAACCTCGATTGGTTTTTCATTTTGATGTGTCACCAAAATTTTCCGAGTTCCAAGATGTACTTTGAACACAAAACGTTGGCGAAAGACACTGGTAGACGAGATGGGACAAATAGTTTACCTGTAAATACTTACTTTATAACAATAGCAGGCAGAAGTATATTAGACAGTATGAGTGAGAAGTAAATAGCTGCCAAAGTAAAGGTGCCAGCGCCCGCGTCGCTGTTCACAGAACTCTGCAGGTTGGCAGTGCCATGGAATGCTGTGAAGTGTATCATGAAGGCGAACCCCAGTATGAATATGTTCCTGTTAATCCGCCATTTTTCATTCGTTCCAAATACTACGGTGTCCGCCATTTTGGAACTGAAATTGTACTGATTTTGTTATTGAAAGTAGCAGATTTGTAGTAATAGCATTTTCAAAGCTGACGCTAATGAATAACTTATGAGGTGGTTGTTGTTTATTAGTTAAAGATATACTATCTGTGCCTCGAAGATTTAGACTAGTTGATATTTTTTGTTTTAGAGAACGGTAAACGGGAAGACCCTTTTAGTAAATGGTCATCTTCGCCATGGACATCAGCAGTGCCAGAGGTTTACTGTTGATGATTTAATAATATCAATATTCAACCAACAAATTATGTAAATAAAGATCTAATACTCGTACATCCGATTATTTCTAATCAATATTAAATTCACGTAATGGTTAATTTTATGGATTCCTTTATTAGTTAACATCCGTCAAACATTTGATGGGCACCGATATTTTAACATTTTGTATTCCAAAAATGAATTCCTTCGATAAAACATAACTAGCAACACAGCGACATCCACTCGGGTCGTTTGTATAAAACACAAAACTTTACCTCTCACGGGAATCGAACCCGCAACTTACGTTTTATAATTTGAACTTTGTAATTTGGGTCGCCAACAATATAAATATGTTGTTAATGTAGGGTCTTTAAGCTAAATGTTAAACTCGAGAACAACAATTATAACAATAATTGTTTGCTAAATCTAGATTTAATTCACGTTCCCTTCTCCTTGTTAACATTCAAGGATAACAATTGTAGCATGTAGTGTACACCTACTTACAACAACTACACCGATAATGTAATGGTCGACTATCGGACTATTTGATCGTACAATGTGTAGGTGTAGGTAGGGAGAATTAAATTAATAAGTAAACTTTACAACATTAGATTTTAATTAAATGCAGTTTTTTGGATGAGAACCTGGCAAATTTTCATACTTTTAAAGTTAGTTTACCAAATTAAGGTATAAGTAGAAAGTATACTAGGGGTGGCGGCCAAACGTTAATTTACGTTTATTTCTTTCTGATACTTACAATAAGTGTCGAAGTGGTCATAGTGTTGCACTGCATAGCAGTGAGTTATTTTGATTCCCGCGCAAAGTAAATAATTATTAGATACACTAATGTTTGTGTCCGCTAGAGTTCAAATTGCTATGCTTTTTTATTCATAATAAACTCCGTAATATTTTTAACTAATAATACTCCAGTTGACTTTTTAATTAATAATAATATCGCTTTTAAAATAATAAGGACAATCTTGCAAGGTTTTACCGGTACATTAAATACGTAAGAAGGTATAATTGTAAACGTCTCAGTTACCATACCATATAATAATTAATGATTATAATACCTTATGTAATGTCAATAAAATATTAATAGATTATCGGTAAAACTGATCTAAGCTCACAGTATAATGTGTTCACGACAAATGATTATTAACCTTCAACCAGGATTGTCAAGGTTTTAATTGAAACATTCACGACTAATCAAGTTACCCTGTTATCAAAATCTAAGGAATAAAACCGATAGAAATAATGTGCAATTCTACGTCAATCTCTTTTTTCTCGCTGCGAAAATGCATAGATATACATACCACCGTGAGGCGAGATTGGGAGGACCCCCGGTGGCATGTAGGGCTCTCCCAGCTAGAAGGTCTGGGCCTACCCACTTAAAACACAGCGACTTCCGTCTGCGTTACATTGGGGTACCGTAGGATCACCACGGGGGATTACTACCACGACAATTCTACGTCAACCTAGTAAATAATAATGAGCTATAATGATATTTTAATCTACACCGGTCACCTACAATTATATTTAACTAAATATTTAACCCAATAAAAACCCATAAACCTTAAATAAGTTTATAAATGTTTCCCACACTATCTCGGTATATATCGCTAACTATTCGATAATTGGTAGTAATTGATAAATTAAGTGCAAGAAAATGTTACATAACTGCAATGCTCTAGATCTAGAATCTATCATTTTCGATCACTTTTTACTCCTAATTAATTAAATAAAAAATAGTACAAATAAAATATCTGTTTCTTGTTCATGAATAATACTAGTCTTTTAAAAGCTTAGCGATCACTTTGTTAACCGACTTAAGAAAAGAGGAGGTTCTCAAGTCGACGCTATATTTTTTTGTGTTTGTGAATGGTATTTTTTGCGTAACTAAGTACGTACTTTGATTTATTATTCATCAATATCATTGTCCTTAACTCCAGAGAGTATAGTCAGTATAGTAAAATAGTATATTTCCACGTCGAAGCAAATAAGCAATCACATTCCCCATAAAATAAAATTGATATGACAAATCAATTTTCTTGCTTAGGAGGGCTCCCTAAGCTAACGAACCCAGTCTTATTTGTTTTTCATTTCAATCATATTTTCCTCACAAGGAAATACCTATTAATATGTTTTAGTACTTAGGTATTTCATGGTTTAGGGTTCATAACTGGTTTATAATATAACTAAGTACTTATATAAGTATAATTTTGAACTAAAGTAGTCTAAAAAAATAAGTTCAAAATAATGTACGCGCGTGCAGCTTTTGTCAAGTAATTTTAAGTCTGGCAGAAAAAGCCTACATTATTATTTTGAGGATATATTTATCAAAAAAAAGTCTACGGAATCTACACTACTTCAGTACGGGTAATTGCGAGGCACAACTATTAATCCAGTAGTATAAAATAGTTAATTATTACACCAAGCACTTACCCAAATATTTAACTGTTCATAAAAATATTGATTTAAAATACTATACAGAGGTAGTCAACAATTTTCCCAATAAACACATAATTCACAGATTGCACTTATTGATACAGGAAAATATTATTTACAATAAATTAATTTTAATTTATAAAAATGACAGATTCTCCAAACTTTTCCCGCCACTCCTCTTTATCAGACCATAAACTATTTTATTTTTTAAATTAAATTTCGAATGTTTTCGGCCAGTTACTATTCAGCCAATATGACCGAACAACCGTAATAGAGGGACTCAACTAAACTAACCATTCACAATCACAGAAGTCAAAGCTTGTCGAACATAGTATCGAATGCATTGTATACTTAATACTTACGTTCTACTCAAAAGCGTAATCGAAAATATTAATGCATGACAAAATGATAAATACTTGTAGAAATTGATAGAAAAATGAGGCTGGAAGATTTCGTACGTCAAATAGGCATTAGGACTTTATAAATAAAATAGACAACATTAAAAAAAAACATCAAGCTATTTAAAAATATTTAATTCATATTTTTGTATAGTAACAACTAGGTACTTAAATTCCATAAACAACATTAATTTATAAACTATATCACATTCATTCTACATGCTGAAAAGCGTTGTTATCACAGCCTTTATTTTTAGTTTCTTTTGTTATCTCCAAGGTCTTTCTAGATTTTCTATCTCGAACTTCTACAATGAAGTATCCTAGCACTCCGACAACCATCATGGATGCCATGAGGTATGTTTTAGAGCGTGTCCGAAGATATGGAGATATTATGTACGCTATGATATAGCCTACTGACTCCCAAAGTCTAAAGTTGGAAAACGCAGCCTCTTCCCGCCCAGGAAATAAGATGCCGTAATAAGCTGCAAGGAGAATAACTCAGTTAATTTTGACAGGCGTTTCGTTTTTGTTTTGAATTTCGAATGTCAAGGTTCGAAAATGTTTACTGGCATGAAACAAGTTCTTTGATGTTAATTTTGTATTGTTTTTCTTTATTTAGTGAAAAGTATTTATTAATATCACTTTTTTTTAATAAAAAAAGATGGTGATATTCGTCGTTATGGTCATATACTTTTAAAAAGGAACCTTTTTTTATTTTATGTGTAATGAGATTGTTATTAACCAATAAGTTGCCAGATTTAGCAACGTTTTATGCAAATTTTTGTGATTTTATTTTTTGCTTATGACTTTCCGATGAGGTATTATTTTAAGATGCAAACTAGATACATATAAATACTCTTACCATTAATTTGTACAATCCAAATAGAGTCACACAGGCCCCAGAGGATAGCTATAATATAGAGTATGTGTCCGGACCCCGCTTGAGGCGCCCACAACAACACGGTCGCGAACAAACCCGCGTGAACTAGTGTAGCTACACATATGAGGGGAAGTCGGCCTGTTATCTGTAGAAAATGGAAAATTGTGTTAGAAGGACTAGGCTAAGTGGAATTATCTAATAACGACATATTTAAAATCTATCATCAGTTTTTTTTCTTCAATAAAGATTCCTTTACTTATCTGTATCTCGTGTTTATTTGTATATTCATTTCCCAGAAAGGGATATTGATGGAACTACCTAATATCAATATTTATTTACAATAAGTAAATTATATTTGATGTGAAGTTTTTTAGATTTTAAAATTTTTGCTCTTTTTTATGTCCTTATTGAATTTATGGGGATGAGGGAATCCCCATTGAAAAGGGAAGATCCTCCGACCAGATGGGTGTTATGTCTGGTGGGCAGCTGCCCGACAGTTGTAGTCGGGCTCTCTCGTATACATAGTCAATTGCGCTGTAAATTTCGCTTGCGCGATTCAGGACTCTTCAGTTATTTCCCACAGTTGCAGATAGATGTCGCTGTTAGTACTTAGTTCCTATGTGGCGTGCAGATGTCGCCACAAATTTTCATTCTTAAAATTCTTATTACAATTTATAGGAAGTTCTCGTTGCAAATATTTTGAATACGTACCTTGGCCAGATATCCTGTGACAACGCATCCGATGGCATCAGCTAACCCATACGTCATCATCACAAATCCCACTGTACCGGTACCAACTGCGCATGACACGAAAGCCTGGGAAATGGAAAAAAACATATTGACATACAAAGTTTTAAAACCTAGAAATGCCACCTATAATTGTTAGTAAGTATATTCTTTATAGAGAAAATTGCATTCAAGTGAATAGGTAATCTACTAAATAATAGGTAAGTATCAGTATTTTCCTCTTGAGAATGCATTTACAACTACACACATCAAAAGTGTCTAGGGATCAAGCATTTTTATGCGGATTTCTTGAGATTGAGATGTGGCTTTGTAATAAATTTATGATTTTATAAATTTATATGGATCCTTTTTGGTGCATTTCATAATTTGAATCAGGAACTGTGAATCAAATTCGAGTAAAAGATGTAAATCAGCTGTCAATATTTTCCCTATAAAAACATACAACGCATTGAAGACATTATTAGTGCTACTGTTTCCCTACTACTGATTAAAACCAACGTTATTATGGAGCGGCGACGTCATTTAAGCAGGGAAGAAATGCTCAGAGCCGTGGGAATGATAGAAGCTGGTTCCCGGCAACGTACTGTGGCTTTAGCTCTGAATACAAGTCAGAGTGTTATCAGTCGACTTTGGACACGTTACCGAAGCACTGGTACCGTGGCTGAGCGCCATGGAGGACGGTATCGCTGCACCACACGGAGACAAGACCGATACATAGAAAAGTTATTGCAAAAATATATGTTGATCCCTAGACACTTTTGATGTGTGTATATTACGGTCTCTGTACTTAGATTTGTCCTTTACGATGCGTTTTTGTTATCATTCGGTTTTTGAACTAGCTCGCATTATAGAAGTTATTTTAAGTTTTACAAAGATACTGAGCAAAGCTGACACCCAAGTCACTTAGATCTCATTGAAGAATTATCTAAACTAATTAAGCTAAATACTTACAGCTGTAAAATCAGCTCCAAAGAAAGCCTGCTGGAAGCCGATATAGATGTTCACGGTGACCAGCAACAATTGGTTGGGTTCCACCAACAACTTCAATGTTACGATGAGCAGTTTTAGTCCGGACATGCTCCCCTCGGATTGACGGCTTGAGTCGTATCTGCGATAATATAAGAAGATAAAGGAGTTTGTAATGTTTAGAATTTGGATATACTTGAAATCGAGTTATTCCGGTCTGATCACCCGTATCTGATACCCCGGGGTATCCGTTTTATTATATTTTTAATCGATGTAGCTTTATAACTGTCAAAACAAAATATGAAAGCAAAGACATGTTCAAGAGTTTTGCTATTCATTTATAATAGGATATAGTTAACATACAACAAAAGCTAGATACACAACGGCAAGAATAGCCCCGAAATGCGCAGTGATCTGTTGATGCTCTGTGATTAGAAAATAATACGGCATATGTCTTACTATACTTACGTAATTGTAATAGAGAAATACGTACCTTTTCATAGAATCTACACCAACAGCAACAATAAGAGCAGCTCCTGCCATACACGCTAAGTATATGCCTGTAATTAAATTTTACATTTTAATACACAAATAAGTAAGTAAGTAGATAACATCCATAGCAAAAATAAGAATCATTTATTGTCTACCCCTTGCGATGGAAAAACCCCGACAGGAAAATTCCATATTCAGTTGCTAAAATCAAGTTTCAAAACATATTTTCAAGAGACAAAACTAAGCTTAATACAAATTACGAAACAATGGTTGTTATTATAATATAGTGTATTTTGTCTCATTATTTTAATTTGCATGCATTTCAGAAAAATATTTTACACGTTTTCTAACGCAAATATAAATCATAGACATTTTTACATTTTGTTAAGACCTACTTTTGCAACGTTTTCTACACTTTAAAACCTAAATCAGAAAATAAATATACTTAGGTAAATTTAATAAAGTCTCCTGACCTGACAACATTTGTATTTTCTCAGGAGGTTGAGGAGGCAGGGCTTCTCCCGCGTCTGCTGATGGCAAGAAATTGGCTCCACATAGCTCGGGGATGAGGGTGGCATTTAGTGACGTCACTGCAGCTACGTTATCGCCCGATGATAGTACTAAAAACATAAATGAGATCATTAATTATTTTTTTACTTTAAATATATGTATAATGTCCTTAATGACTAATCATCAGGCCCGACGAACACAGAGAGTAAGATATAATTTGTTTGCTAAATAAATGATCGTCTCAATCTGGAAAATCTGATATAAATGCGCTATCTTTGTATCTATCAAATAGTCTTCAATATAATTAATCATAAGGTAAATTTAATACAATAAATATTATCTTACCAAGAGATGATATCAAATTTCCCCAAACTTGGTTCATTTGGAAGATCATGAAGAACAGTCCCAGGAACCGCACCAACAGCGCTTCCACCGGGATTTTAGATATCTTATTGTGGGCTTCTGACACCTGAAACCATATTCATTTTAATCTAAAACCTAGGCTAGTTGTTTGAAATCGAATTAGTCCGTCAGATAGATTTCCAAACAATGTAGGACACGTTTTGTTTTTCTTTTTCACGTCATAATTTAGTAACACCAACAATTGCCGTCACAAGCTCCCACTCCTCAACTTTAATGCGTTTGCCTAAGGTATTATTGATAATTTAATAAAACTAAAAAAAAATACGAATATAAATATTATGTAATTTTTGTATACCAGACTAACGTTTACAGATAAAATGGAATTTAATGTTCTTTACCTAGCCAACTACCCTATTCGCCTTATCAAGCAAGACCTGACTAATGGGGTCATTCCATATGAATGACGTATATCATACAAATTCACTTTTTTAATACATATTGTACAATTAGGAATAGTTCTTTTCCATTTATTATAGAAATATTTAAGTATATTCCTCACCACAGATATATAAGTACACTTGGCACACCACAGTGGCCCGCCGCCGAGACCTACGAAGAGCCCCGCCGGTATCATGGTGTAGAAGGTGGGCTTCAACTGGGCGGCGATGTACGGCATGTACGTGATGAACGATAAGGATATCGCCCATTTCGTGCCCAACCATCTGGAATAATAGTTTTGTTAGTTATGCTAAATACCTATACGACGAACTGACAATACTTGGCAGAGAAGTTTTTGAAAAGAGATCAAGGACTAAACTAAGCTAAATATGTATGTTTTTGCTTATATTTTTATGACTTGACGAGCAACACTTTATGCGCAAATCCCTTATGTGTTGTGATTTCAAATTTCATATGATTAAATATGAATGGTTCAGCAGTTTTTTGAGTTAAAAAGTAAACAAACATCCATTCATCCGTACAAACTTTGGCATTTATTATATTCGTAAAATAGGATTCACTGTCAATCTTTTTATATTTTTGCAGTCCCTAAATAAATCTACCAACATTCCATTATGCAACATATCCAAATATAAATATAGTTCTAGCTTCATATAACAAGTGACAATAGGATGAGAGGTCAATTTACTCATCAGTAACTAACTGTCTGTGAGACTAAGGTCCCGTCGCGTAACATCCGTCTTACATTGATATACATACGAGTACATAGTTACTAATCTCAGTACATGGGCATCATCTGGTAGCATTTATTGCAATACAAATAGATAAAACCTTTATGCAGATAAGACATGTACTCAATGATATTAATAAGGACATTTTATATCAATTCCAATGTTTCGCTCTTGAAACAAGTTTGTCGTCCTTAATCAGTCTAAAGATAAGAGGATTTTGAACAGGGTAATTATTCAGTCATATTTCGGCCCAAATGGGTAAATAAGTAAGTAGTTAGCTTAAAATAAACTGCAGCAAATTGTTTGTCAGATTGGACGGAGTCGAACATGATAAAGTTCTACATTTAAGTAAGTACCAATATTACAAGTGCAAATAACTGTCTTTAAACTTCTTCTCGACTAAAAGAGTCAACAGATTTTAACGAAATTTGGCAAAGATCTATTAAAGTACCTTGAACCTGATCCCGAACCTTATAAAATTTATCCCACACGCAAACGAACAGGCTCAGGTAGATTAAGTTGTGTTGTGAATAAAAATAAACCGATTTGATACCAATTTGCTTTGATGTATTGATTACTTACTTTATAATAACGACTGGTAGGAATATATTGGAAAAGATGAGTCCAGCATACACAGCCGCGAGTGACGCGGTACCGAGACCGGCTTCTGCGTTTATAGAACTTTGGAGATTTGCTGCTCCCTGTAAAGAAGTCAATAAAAGAACATTAAATAAATATAAGTAAATAAATAAATATCCAGGACATAACACGCCACCCTAATCCTCTAATCAAAGCTTGTACTTTGGAGACTGAAACGGACAAACATACCTATTTAGTTTTTTGTTCCAATTGAATACAAGTGTGTTTATCTTGAGCGGAAATTAAACTCGTAGCCTTTGGCATAACTGGCAGAGTTTATTACCAACTACATCACTTGGTGAGCAAATTAATCCAAAATTAATTTCATCAAAACTAAATACTCATGATAGAATACAAAGTCACTGTCCGTCTGTCTATTTGTCAACTTTCTTCTAAGACACGCAAACTAATTAAGATAATGTTTTCATTATTAGTAAGAGCAATGAACGAGGAAGGTTTGTTTCTAAGATTTGTAGATTATTGAAGCCATTTTTAGATTAACCTGGATATTGTTCTTAACGAATATGGTTTTATTTGGTTTGCACTGTGACGTAATGATAGTTACTGGTAAGTAACAGTGTTTCTTACTCAAATAACACTGTTGAATATTGTACCAAATTGTTGCGGTATTTCTTTGATAAAATAATTGATATTCAATTAAGATTTATCTTTTTTTGAGCGTGTATTTTTTACTCAACTTGACCTACGCCATTCGTCTCGCATTAATTTATCTGGACGGAAAAACATTGGATTTTTAAGATGCCAAGAAAAACATGACCTTTATTTCCGCGACCATAAACAGACTGAGGAAAATCATCTCTTTGGAGGAAATACAGGTATTTAAAGTTAATCTAAGGTGTACATATTTATTTATTTATGATTATTTAAGTATAAACTTGTTTCTGCAAAAGATTATTTATAATAATGAGTACCTATTGTGTGTACCTATATAAGTGCAAACATGAATATGCCAACTTTTATACTTAAGTATGTAATTTTATTTTTACTTTGTCTCTACTTCAGTCAGTGTTTGTTTACCTACGAATAAGCAGAATTAGATTGCTCTAGACTAGACTATGTTTAGTAATTCTAATCCGAGTTAATAACTACAGTAATACCCCGAATTACGCGAATTCGGAGATACGCGGTTTTTATATTTGGAAACTTACGGCAAATTCCAACGCGTTTTTTGTGGAAACAAATTCCGTAAAACATTACGTATGCAGTGTAAATTCAGTATATGACCACGTACACAAGACACTTTATTGGTTAAAAAGACGTAAAAATGAGTCGAGAGGTTGAACCCCGACTTGCGCGAATTCGACTTACGCGGTTAAGGGACTACGAGTATATAGACACATTTATTCAGCTCCATTCAGCGTTTGTCCATACAAAACAACGATTTTGTATGGAGACGCGTACGCACGCGCACGCATCCATTCAGCTGAATCGTCTCCATACAAAACAACGATTTTGGAGCTGAATAAATATGTCTAGTCTCTAACTCTCGGTCCCACCTATCGCGTAAGTCCGGGGTATTACTACTGTATACCAAAACATACTTACGCTGTACGCAGTGAAGTGCACCATGAAAGCGAGGCTTATGATGACTACATTCTTCACAATCCGCCAAGTCTCCTGTTTAGGAGTCTGCTCCACGCTCAATTTCTCCATTGTCATTGTTTTACTTTTAATTTAACTTCACACTTTCACTAATAATTTTGTTTATTTATTTGTCACTCATTATTTATTATCACTTTTTATTTATGTGCTTATTGTTAGCTGAGCCAATTAAAATTTAATTAATTTACTATAATTTAATGCTCAAATTTTATTTATTTAATGTTTTCTTTACAGCCTATTTTGATAACAATTTACTTACTCATATTTATTTATTTATCTTATAATACAAAAACGTACGCCGTTTTTATAAGCGTTTAATTATAACAAATAACTATTCAGATAGTCAGTTATTTAAAGAACTTGTTCACTAATTAACTCATGTAGATACACTAACCTAACGCAACCATTTATTTTCAATATAATTTAAATAAAATTGATAAATTCAATTAAGTAACTCAATAACAATGGGACTATTTTCGATAACTCTTAAATACAGCCTCGTTTAATGTAGGTGACATTTTAGTTACAAATAACAAAGTAAATTAATTACTTAATTAAATACTTCACTATATTAACACTAACCAACCGTTAACCACAACAGTTACAATTTAACTGGTCGTTTAACAAACTACACGATTAATTTAAACAGAAGATCACTATAATCCCATTTTTTATAAACTAAAGGAATCCGGATATTTTGAATAAGAATCATTTGCCAATATGCTATTTATTCCTCTATTTAATACTGTAATAAGGATTATTATTGTACAACAGAATAGTTTTAAAAATGAATTACCGCATAAGAACAAACTGTAATCAATTGATCAATGGGATTACCCATAGGTATACCGTGAGATACTCGTAACAAAAGAACTATTGTTATTGTAACGTTTGATAACAATTTGACGTGTTGTTAATGTTAAATTCGCGGTTTAGTAATTAACTAACATGGGTTTAGCAATATTATACTTGGGTACTGATGATACACTTGAAATATTTGACCATGTTTCTCACGAATCCTACTAATATTATAAAGCCGAATGTTTGTATGTATGGATGTTTGTTCCTCTTTCACGCTAAAACTACTGAATGGATTTTAATGAAATTTGGTACAGATGTTCCTCATACATAGGAATAACACATAGGATACTTTTTATCCCAAAATTCCCACGGGTTAAGGTTCCACGCGGGTAAAACCGCGGGGCACAGCTAGTCAAGAATATTTTGAGTGCTAGCAAAAGTGTATCCGGGAAAATTTTGTATCAAAAATTTACTTACAAGTTTTCCTCATCACAAGATGGTCAGACTCAGTATTTATAGATATGGAGATATCTGTCTATATGATTAAAATCTCTCTCTGGTGTCTACTTATGTTTTTAACCATCTTTCTTAAGATTAGCAGAAGACAGGCTAGTAGGATGTTAGTCTCTCTCCGATGACCCGATACGCAGCCGTAGAGCGGGGCCGCGTAGAAGGGCTTACCAGGCCCACCAGCCCCCATAACGACACCGGTTTTAGTGACTATGACCTCCACCGCTACATCTTTGTGGAGGGTGAGTCCCACATACCCCGCCGCTCCGTCGGTGGGGATGCATCAACGCATATCCCCTGGTAAAAAAGGCTAGTAGGATGTTATTTGAAGAAAATATTGACCTTTACCACTTTTTTTTACCGACACATCTGTGATTAAAAAACAAGGAAGTTGCCATTTTCAAATAGAACTAAATTGATCACGTTCACGTTCTAACTTCTATGGTGAAGGTTGTGCATCTTATCTGTTACTTCATACAAACTATAATTAGGTTTACACGATTGTAATTAACTTTTATAGATTGCAGCTAAAAAACTACCTATTAGTTTGAGTGCTTTAAAAAAGAATACATTTACATGGAGTTAGACCTAAGTTATATAACCTTTACGATGCATAGATTGTTTAAATTAATCTTATGTTATGATTGCATAATTATAAGAATTTGTACTTAATCGTCACGGAAGAATGTTATTTGAAACCTTCTAGATGAAAGTGGACTACCTATCCTTACATTTATTTCTATTACTTATATTACAAGTAAGTACTCGTAGGTACCTAAGATTAGACGAGATTCTAACAACATAATCTACACTTACAGTCTTCAATTAGATGACGTATGCAACATGACGACAGCACTAAACAAAATGAAAAAGATTTCTTTACCTTAACGGATTGTCCTCGCGGTTTTAAACTTTGTCACAGTTTGCTGTGAATATGTAAAACAAAAATGTAATTCATACCGTGAAAACAGTTTTATGTTAATAAAGGAAACAATTGGACATGGACACCTGCCTGGAACTTCTAGTAAATCTACACTAATATTATAAAGAGTTTCCTCTTTTGTATTTTTCTATGTAACGAATAAACTCCAAAAGTACTGGACCGATTTCAAAAATTCTTTCACCATTCGAAAGTTATATTCACCCTGAGTAACTTGCTATGTCAAGGTTATATTTTATCCCCGTATTCCCACGGGAACGGGAACCACGCGGGTGAAACCGCGAGACGCAGCTAGTAGAAGTATAAAATCAATAAAATATGTAAACCAAATAAAACCTTAGGTGTTTTGTCTATTCAAACGCCCTCGAACATTTATTGTCATTTCGTCTCCACCCAGAATTGTTTGGCTACCCTGAAAAGCTTAGGGATTTATTTAAGTAGATAATACTCAGAGTAAATATAAAACATAATCATTGAAATTACTTGTTAATTAAATAAAAAACCGTTTTATTTAAACGGCTATAATCAAGATCGCCATGAACAATAAGCTAGTTTATCCCCGAGTTAGAGTTAATCTAAAAACTAAACAAGAGTAGTGATAACGAGTAATAAGCGTTTTTACTATTGTTTTAATCAAGATTGTATTATTCATATTTACTTTACCGGCTAAGAAGTAAATTCATTCATTGTCATTACAAGTATGCCTACGTAGTACATATTTACAAAATTCATTGAATAAAAATATGGACTAGTTAAGTAGTTCTATTATTCTTTAATTCTCAGGGACATGGTTCCAACAAATGCTTTACTTTATTTAAAACAACAAATTCTCTGTAACAAATTACTAAACACTACTCTGTAGATTTGTGTTTATTTTTTACATCCATTAAATATATTTCTATGTGTGAACGAACAATAAATTTCTATGTTAAACACGTGCAGAGTTCGGAGTTAAAAACGTGACCAAAGTAGTTTGGTATCGCGAAACACGTTTGAAACATTGAAACAAACATATTTAGGGTTCCGTACCCAAAGGGTAAAAACGGGACTCTATTACTGAGACTTCGCTGTCCGTCCATCTCTCTGTCACCTCAGCAGGCTGTATCTCAAGAACGGTGATAGCTAGACAGTTGAAATTTTCACAGATGATGTATTTCTATTGCCGCTATAACAAAAAATCTTAATATTTGAGGGGGGCTCCATAAACAAACGTGTATTTATTTCGTGTTTTCGTTTTTGGTACGGAACCCGTGCGCGAATCCGACTCTGTTTGAAACTTCGCTCATTGTTGTTATATACTTAACAGAATATTGATACCTCCGGTATTGAGAGACATTTTAAAATATTATGTTTTAATGATCCTTCTCGTATTGTAACTATCAACAGACGTAATACGAATACAGTCTGTCTGTTTTTATTATATTCTACGATCTGTCCATATTGTTGAAGTTACAAATGCGTGCGTTATCTTTTGAAGGCTATGGGCTAAGGCTACAGAAGTTATCAACAAAAGTGCGTTAGTCACACCTTATTGTCGAATATACATAGGTAGGTACATTACACTAGCGACTTGCCTCGACATCTTCGGAAAAACAAATAGACATGGAGGTACCTACTAAAATAATTGTGGAACCAGATATATTAGTTGGGATCTATGGTTCTATGGTTAGGATCCCCTTATATTGTAAACAAATTCCAGAAACGACTTTTATTAAGATAGACACACTTCGCAAATAACTCCAGTTTTTTTTTGAGTTCAGTGACAAACAAACATACAGAAGAAATATAAAATAAAAGAACAGAATAGCAGAGTTCACTCTATCATCTGTACTGATACCTAACTAGATTTATTATGTATCTAGGGCACTAAAAACAACGCACACTCATTCAAAATTAAAACGATTCTTTTATTTAAACTTAACGATATTTATACAGAAATACAGACGTTAGGTACAACAACGTCACTAATCTATTTATAAGTTATTTAGATATTATTAATTGTTCCATACATTAGTGATACTCGTTTTTAATTTGGGTAACCAAGTTTCTTTTATTTATGTTTTTAGTATTATCATTAGGTACCCAATAGCCAACTAAATATGCCATAAGTATTTTGGTCGTGTTGTTTTTATTTTATGCATTAAACCCAAGATGTGTATTTTAATGATACTGTTATACTTAATAAGATTTGAAAGAGATATTTTATAATTTATATTTTACTAGCGGGGCCCTGCGTAGTTCCCGTTCCCGTAGGAATATGGAGATAAAACTGTGCTAAAAACCTTCCCACTGAATCACTCTATCTATTAAAACAAACCGCATCAAAATCCGTTGCGTAGTTTTAAATATCTAAGCTTACATAGGGACATAAGGACAGAGAAAGCGACTTTGTTTTATACTATACACCCCTATTTTGAAATTATGGGACTTATTAAAATCAGAATATCTGTAGCAGTAACTGAATCCATATATCCAATAATAATATCAAAAATTATAGTCGATTACTTATCTAAAAAAAATACCAAATAAATGTCGTATTACCAGACGGCATACTAGCTATCAAGTATTCTGTGACGACTCGGGTCGATGACCGCGCTCAGCTGTGTATCGCAGCGTTCGTTGTAGAATATTTTTTTTTTTTTTTTTTTTTTTTAACCTATACTGTCCCACTGCTGGGCAAAGGTCTCCCCCATTGTCTTCCAAGTGTTGCGGTCCTCGGCTTCATCCCACCAGTTAGAGCAGAAAGCGTCGAGGTCGTCACGCCAGCGTCTCCGCGGCCTTCCTCGGCGTCGTCGCCCATTTTCAGGCACCCACTGCGTGGCGATCCTTGCCCATCTGTCTGGATGCATCCGTCGAACGTGGCCCGCCCAGTCCCACTTTAGCTTGGCAGATTTTTCTCCTACATCGGCGACGCCTGTTTTTGAGCGCAGTATGGTGTTACGAACTCGGTCAGTTCTTTTGATTCCGAGCATGCTGCGTTCCATCGCCCTTTGGCAAATCTTGAGCCTAGACTTTTGATGTTCGGTTAAAGACCATGTTTGGGCTCCATATGTGAGGACGGGCAGGATGCATACATCTACAAGTTTACGCTTTAACGCTATTGGGAGATTTCCCTTTAAAAGCTCCTTCATGGACCAGTAGTTTTTCCAGGCGTTTTCGATCCGACGATCGATCTCTTTATCTTGCCTGTTCTGAAATGAAACTAACTGGCCCAAGTAGATGTATTCATCCTCATAGTGTAGCATCTGTCCGTCCACCTCGATCTTTCGTTTGTGGCCATTAGTCATTATTTTTGTCTTCAACCGATTCATCGCAAGTCCAGACTCAAGGCTTGCGACGCTTAGGTCTTGTAGCATCGTTTGGAGTTCGTTAGCAGAGGTGGCGAAGAGAACGATGTCGTCTGCGAAACGTAAGTTTGTCAGTCGCTTTTCGCCAAATAGTATTCCCTTCTGCGCCCAAGTATCTGCCAGATTTTTAAATATTTCTTCAAGAGTGCTAGTGAAAAGTTGGGGAGAGAGCGGATCGCCTTGCTTAACGCCTTTTTGTATAGAGAAGAAGGGCCCTGATGTGGATAGTTTTATGTTAGCTGTACTGTTATTATATATATTTTTGATGAGATCTATGTAAGTTTGGTCTATTTCTTGATTCGTTAGTGCTGTAAAAATATTGCTATGGTAAATGCTATCAAAAGCTTTCGTATAATCCACGAAAGCTAGGTAGAGTGGGATATGGTATTCATTGTATTTCTCTACTATTTGGTTGATGGTATGTAAATGGTCTATTGTGGAGAAACCGGGGCGGAATCCAGCTTGTTCAGGTGGTTGGTGGCTATCTAATTGTCTATCTATCCTGCGATGAATTAATTTGATAAATAACTTATAAAGGTGGGATATTAAACTTATAGGTCGGTAATTATTAATATTGGCCCTGTCGCCTTTTTTATGGAGAAGTATGATGTTAGAATGGCACATGTTAGTTGGAAATTTGCCGGACTGTAGAATGGAATTAACCAATTTTGTTAAGTAAGGGAGTAGTGTGGGAGCGCCAACTTTCAGAGCTTCAGACGTGACCCCATCCTCTCCAGGACTTCTATTGTATTTTAAAGTTTTAAGAACCCTGTTTACTTCCTCTTAACTGAAATTTGGAATATTTTCATTTAAAGTATAGGATGGGTCCTCACTGGGTTTTTTGCTGTCATGGTAAAGATTTCTATAAAATGTTGTACTAATATCTATTATTTTTTGTCGGTTATGGTGTTTGGTACCAGATTCATCTTGCAAACTATTAATCCATGTTTTCCCCTTTGACACTCCCTGTTTTGCTACTCTTAACGAAGTATAGTTCTCTAAGGCTGATTTTACAAGGTGACAGTTATGAGCCCTAATGTCCTGACGAATACTGCGCTTAACTTTTTTATCTATTTCTCTATATTCCATGGATCCTATATCTTTTTCTAATCTTTTATTAATGAGTGCATGTGTTTCCCTAGTGAATTTGCTGTTCTTATTTCTAATGAATTTAATTTTTCCACTACTGTAATTAATTCCGGATATTAGATTATTGTATTGGTGTTGTACATCTTTCTCTGCTACTTCCAAGGTGTCAAAATAATTTGCAAGTTCTGTATTAAATAAATCTGAATTATGTATTAATGTATGCTTAGATAATTTACGAATTTTATTTGAAAAAGTTTTAGCGCGCTCAATTTTTAAGTCAAATCGTATTTTTGCTCTAAGGGGCCTATGGTCTGAACTAAATTTTATTTTATTTAATACATTTACATCTTTGATTATAAATTGACTAGAACTAAGGATAAAATCTATCTCATTTTTAATGTTACCGTCAGGCGACACCCAAGTCCAACGTCTCTGCACTTTTTTTGGGAAGAAGGTGTTAGAAATGTGCATGTTTTGACCTGAGACAAACTGTAGTAGCCTACTACCTCTGTCATTTCGCCATCCGAGTCCATGTATGCCGATGATTTTTTCATTGTCATTGACTTGCCTTGGACCGACTTTAGCGTTGAAGTCACCTAGTACTATGTTCCAAGTACCTCGATGCTCATCGCATGCCATATTAAGCAGGTCATAAAAATCCTCGACATCTTGGTCGGAGTATGCAGATGTAGGTGCATAAGCCTGTATTAGTGTGAGTGTTTTATTGTGGGTCACCTGGAATTTTAAAACTGCAATTCGTTCTGAATAACCTATAAACTCAATAATATTATTCTTCCACTTTTTTGATATCAAGAACCCCACGCCGTGAAGTCCACGAATTTCTCCAAAGTGAAAGAATATGGCCTCGTTTCGTTCTATTGTTAGTTCACCCTGTCTTCTAACTTCTGCTAAGCCTATAATGTCCCATTTGATGTCTTTTAATGCGTTCTCGAGCTCAATTAATCTGTTATCGTCCATGAGCGTCCGGACATTGTAAGTTAAGACGTTAAGCATATCGGTATCCTTAATAACATTGGCTGTGGTCGTTTGACGGTAAGACGATCTCGCCCGGGGATTCTTCGCACCCCTAACCCCACTGTCGGGCCGGTGGCCGTCACCACTAGTTCGACATGTGGAGTCGCCGGGCACTTGGGGCCTTGTGTTTATACTTGTCATCATCATAATGGAGGGGTTTGGACCATCATCCCACCACGCTGGTCCAGTGCCGTTGTAGAATAACAATAAAATTCGGCGGGATTTTGAAAATCTTTGACTTATCATAACTTTTTAAATAAAAGCAAAAGAAAAAAACTAACTTCACTATTATATTGTCACCCGTCGTTTACATTAGCTGTGAGATAAGGTATCGTAATTTCAAAATAAGGGTGTATAGTGATGATAGTGATGCAATTTGCAAAAAGTGAATTTATTAGTTTGTTATTTATGTTTTCACGTCACTGTACGTAAACAGTTTTGCTTGCATTTTACTCAAGGAACGTGTACAAGGATACTTTTATACCGAAATTCTGAAGGTCAGTAGAAACGGGAACTAGGCTGGTAGACTGCGAGGAATATCTAGAATAACTTAAATGTATGTGGCTTCCCATAATATTTTGTATACTAGCACTTCGTTGTCGCAAAAACTTGACGCAAACTTAAAAATCATCTTACTGACCTTCTATCGGTATTTATTTATGTCATAGATATAATAAAATGAAATTAATAAAAATATCGAAGGACACCGCGGCATTGACATTTTAAAAAGACAACAAATACAAGATTGGATATTAGGCAACTAAGTATTTTTTGTGGTATATTTGAGGTGATAGAGAGATATAAATAAAACAGAATACTTGTTATTATTAGGTACCTATCGATCTGCGGCTTCAAACGGAAACCAGTTGTCACTAGATTTTCCTAAATATTCTTAAGCATAACTCACACTGGTGTTGCAAAGAGACGAAACATCGCGAGAACGCATCTTTTTTTCTCCAAGTCCAACGTCTCTGCACTTTTTTTGGGAAGAAGGTGTTAGAAATGTGCATGTTTTGACCTGAGACAAACTGTAGTAGCCTACTACCTCTGTCATTTCGCCATCCGAGTCCATGTATGCCGATGATTTTTTCATTGTCATTGACTTGCCTTGGACCGACTTTAGCGTTGAAGTCACCTAGTACTATGTTCCAAGTACCTCGATGCTCATCGCATGCCATATTAAGCAGGTCATAAAAATCCTCGACATCTTGGTCGGAGTATGCAGATGTAGGTGCATAAGCCTGTATTAGTGTGAGTGTTTTATTGTGGGTCACCTGGAATTTTAAAACTGCAATTCGTTCTGAATAACCTATAAACTCAATAATATTATTCTTCCACTTTTTTGATATCAAGAACCCCACGCCGTGAAGTCCACGAATTTCTCCAAAGTGAAAGAATATGGCCTCGTTTCGTTCTATTGTTAGTTCACCCTGTCTTCTAACTTCTGCTAAGCCTATAATGTCCCATTTGATGTCTTTTAATGCGTTCTCGAGCTCAATTAATCTGTTATCGTCCATGAGCGTCCGGACATTGTAAGTTAAGACGTTAAGCATATCGGTATCCTTAATAACATTGGCTGTGGTCGTTTGACGGTAAGACGATCTCGCCCGGGGATTCTTCGCACCACTAACCCCACTGTCGGGCCGGTGGCCGTCACCACTAGTTCGACATGTGGAGTCGCCGGGCACTTGGGGCCTTGTGTTTATACTTGTCATCATCATAATGGAGGGGTTTGGACCATCATCCCACCACGCTGGTCCAGTGCCGTTGTAGAATAACAATAAAATTCGGCGGGATTTTGAAAATCTTTGACTTATCATAACTTTTTAAATAAAAGCAAAAGAAAAAAACTAACTTCACTATTATATTGTCACCCGTCGTTTACATTAGCTGTGAGATAAGGTATCGTAATTTCAAAATAAGGGTGTATAGTGATGATAGTGATGCAATTTGCAAAAAGTGAATTTATTAGTTTGTTATTTATGTTTTCACGTCACTGTACGTAAACAGTTTTGCTTGCATTTTACTCAAGGAACGTGTACAAGGATACTTTTATACCGAAATTCTGAAGGTCAGTAGAAACGGGAACTAGGCTGGTAGACTGCGAGGAATATCTAGAATAACTTAAATGTATGTGGCTTCCCATAATATTTTGTATACTAGCACTTCGTTGTCGCAAAAACTTGACGCAAACTTAAAAATCATCTTACTGACCTTCTATCGGTATTTATTTATGTCATAGATATAATAAAATGAAATTAATAAAAATATCGAAGGACACCGCGGCATTGACATTTTAAAAAGACAACAAATACAAGATTGGATATTAGGCAACTAAGTATTTTTTGTGGTATATTTGAGGTGATAGAGAGATATAAATAAAACAGAATACTTGTTATTATTAGGTACCTATCGATCTGCGGCTTCAAACGGAAACCAGTTGTCACTAGATTTTCCTAAATATTCTTAAGCATAACTCACACTGGTGTTGCAAAGAGACGAAACATCGCGAGAACGCATCTTTTTTTCTCCTAAGTATAAGTATTAATTATAATATTAATCTTTATTTTCCCATTGTTAAAAAATACCTACTTACAATATTCGTTTAAGTAAATACGGAATTATCACAATCCTTTTCCTGACAGTAAGAATTGTAACAAAAAGACCCGCCATCATTCAGTACTTTACATATTTTTTGTTAAATTAACAATTAGGTAAACAATTGGTCTTAATTTACATATTTACTTCCGATTGTAGAGGGTAACGTACGTTTTCAAAAATTGAATAATTGAGTAGGTACTTACATATTGTCAAGGATTTATTACGCTCGTTGACACGCGAATTCAATGCGAGGTTTAACTCACGTGCGTGCAAAACTGCAAGTACCTACTTATGTCTTTTTTTTGCCTAAGATGCCTAGGTATATACTTATATCATTGTATGTATGTAGAACATACATTTAGAAAATACACAATATGAGTCAAAACGGTTTAACGTATTGTTACGCCTATACAAAAGAATAATAAGCTGGTACTTTTCCTAGTTCTTTACAAATAACATCAATCGTTTGAACAAAACGGAAAATCTTACAATTTACTGAGCGACTTACCTATAGTAGCCGAGCTAAGGCGAATGAAACTGCGTCGCGCAATTAGTTAAAAATATAAGGAAAACTTCAGAAATTGCTAAATAATGTTATCAGATGCGACCCAGTGCCTAAATTATTTCTTTTTTTTTTTAAATTCGCAAGGGCCTTACCATAAACCATTTTTATAATAATCGTGTATGAATATTGTTTTGAAAAAAGAAACACTTTAAAAATAACGAAATGCGCGGGATATTTCTTTTTAATTACCAATTTTTTTTATTATTATTTTTCACCAGGTTTCTCTTATCACGATTTTTATTTACGATTTTTTTTCGCGTGAAGACCGCGACTCGCGCCGATGAGTCGTTTGCCGAAGATCGTCTCGCCGACTGAATCACGTTATACCTGTATCATTGAACTTGAAACCACAGCACGCATCACCGGCCTCGCGATTAACGAATTATAATTCATAAGATTCTAACGTAAACCTGTTTAAATAAGATTCTAATGTACACAGACATAATTACTTTTTTAATTACCATAACATCTTCATAAAGTAAATGACCCGAATGCGGGTTTGTTACCTGTATTATTATTAGCATCAGAAGTAGAGAATTCAACCCGCAACCTTCTAGCAGTCTGGCATGTAGGCATGCACCTTTGCCATTTAGGTCTTCGAAGACATTGATAAAAACATTAGGTAAGAAATAAAAATACAATATAGGTTTGGACTGTCATAATTTTATTAGATTTAGTTCAATAAATTGCGACAAATAATTTAACAGGCTAACCATAGAACGCAGTCTACCATTCGGTAGGTCTCATTTCATGTTCAATTCGGATACAATCAACTCGTCACATAAATAAACCGGTTTCGGATTAAGGTAATCGGGTCACATTATAGGATCACATTCGGCCGATATAAACACGGGATACAACCGTAATTCGTACAATATACAAAAGCTTCAATATAATATCAAGGGAAGGGTTACAAAATTAAATGCTAAGAGAGACGTCACGAGCACCCCGGGCCCGGCGATACATTCCATCCCGCGGGCGGCGCCCCCGCCCCGCACTATACAATTGACTATCTATCTATGTGGCGTGTGTCGCGGGCTCAGTTCTCGTCGTAGAGCGGCGTGGCGTCGCCCAGCGACATGGAGCGCGGCGACGTGTTGGTGTGCGGCGTGGAGCGCGCCGACGACGCGGGCCGGCGCGGCGTGCGCCGCCGCACCCAGTCCTCCGCCGCCTTCTGCCAGTCCGCCGGCTGCGAGTACGCGGCGGCGGCAGCAGCGGCTGCGGCGGCGGCGGCTGCTGCAGCTGCGGCGGCGCGGCGCGCCGGGCCGAACTCGGGCTGGCGCGGCGTGGCGGCGTAGGGCGTCATGTAGGGCGTCTGCGCGGAGGGCGTGTAGGGCGTGGTGAGGTAGGCGGGCCCGGGCGTGTGCGCGGGCGTGTGGAAGGCGGGCGTGTGCGCGGGCGTGCGGTACGCGGCGCCGGCGGGCGTGCGCGCGCCGGACGCGGCGGGCCGCGGCGTGCCGGTGGGCGGCGGCTCGCGGAAGTGCTCCTTGAACCACTTGAGCAGGCCGCCGAGCGAGTCGAACGTGCGCTGCCGGAACTTGTACCCGTCGGGCGTCACCGACACGTACTCGTGCGTGCAGCGCGCGCGCGGCAGGTACGACAGCAGGAAGCGGCCCGGGTAGTTCTTGGAGGCGGAGATGACGTAGTGGATCTTGTTGGGGTTCTTGGCCTTCTCGTCCTTGAGTATCTCCTCGGCCTTGTCGCGCATGCCGCCCAGCGGCCGGTAGTACTTGTAGGCGAGCAGGTCGCGCGCGTGCCCCGCCATGGGCGTCACGTGCCGCGCGATGATCTCGTCCAGGTCCTCGAACTCCGACCCCTGGATCCACAGGCTCCGACCTGGGTTCAACAAACACACGCGTCAGTACAAGAGACCTAATACATTTGGTCCATGTGTACCTAATAATATCGCGTCTTACCGAGTGAGAAAGCGTTCTCCTTTCCTTCTTCCCGCACGTCAATGTGTTGATATATGCCGTCGGCGACCTTCCACGTCACCGTCAGATGGTCTGATCCCTGAGAACATGTGACACGTGATTACGGGCGCACAATCACAATTAATTTTGTTATAAATATAAATGACCATTATAATTGAAAGAAAATCATACAATTTCTCACAACACTGAAGGTGTTATGTTAATTGAAGCAATTAAATTATTAGCTCGTGCTGTTGTTTATCATATAAATATTAATTAGGATTTAGGTATAAATAATAACATAAACATAAAAAAACATAATTAAAGCAACATACCTTACTACTAGGTCGGACAATGACTTCGCCTTGCGCCATCTTGTCCATAAGTTTCTCAGCCTCAGCGAATGATATATTATGGAACGCGGGATGCACTATAACCCGTTTCACGTATTGCATCCGTTCCTTGGTCTGTTTCGCTTCCTTGTCTTTTCGTAGATCTTTCTCTTCCGCCTCTTGATCGTAATACGGATCTTTAGGTGGCCTGTGATACAGTAACAGTTTTTTAGTTTACTAGTGCGAGTTGATTGTCTAAGGCTTGATCACTCTAATTCAAGGTAGCCTTGAGTGCCTTGGTGGGGTCATATTATGAGTTGAAGATTGACTCAAAACTTCGGTTATAATAAGACTATGATGATGACAAAAAACATATGGTATAGAGGTGTGATTAGGTTAAAATTTTGTCAGATTGTAGGTAAAAAGTTAGGAGCTCTATGAAGACTGTTTGGTACACAAAACAATGTTGAAAACAATCTCTAGTTGTAGAAAATAAAACATCTAAAGGTATAGAAAATAATCTTAAAAACACGTTATAAACAAACCAAAAACCCTTACCTCCACTCATTATTCTTATCCAGCAGATCCGATGATTTAGACGAACAATCCACCGAGAACCTTTCCACGTCGACCTTGAGCAGCCTGCAGTGCACGGTCTGGCCGAGGCGCACGCGCTCGGTGGGGTCGGCGACGTGTCGGTCGGAGAGGTTCTTGATGTGGATGTAGCCCGACAGCCCGTTGTCCAGCCGCACGCGCACGCCCGTCGCCTGCCCCGGACACGCGCCCGCGTCGAAGTGGTTCCATACCTGTGTGATGGTGGTAGATTTCAGTGTGTCTTAATTGTTCTGGGATGGCAATAAGACTATTTTCGTAATAGGTGTGCAGAAATTTTACCGATGTAAATAAAAATCCCGTAGGAATTTTGTAAGAACACAAAATAAACAATGTATTTTCGTGTTAGAATAGTAGAAATCAACTAACGTAAACCTATGTTACGTAATAATGGTTCCGTGGGTGTCAAGTCATTTAAACTTTTAAACAGAAGCCAATACTACTCTGAACCTTACCTCAGATAACTCCGGGAAGTCATTCTTGTGACAGAACGGACACTCCCACAACCCAGTCTCGTCGTTCCTCACGGGATTGGCCTGGTCCAGCATCTCTCTCTGCGGCTTTCTATGAGTTATTCCCACTACGGATGCCAACACCATTTTCCCTACGTAGAAAGTCTCCGGAGTCTCCTTAGTCAATATATCGAACAACTCCTCCGGCGTCGGAGATCTATAGGGGACCCTTAAATCCTTATACCTAGAGTTCAATTCTGCACGAATGTCGTACAACGTGATACTTTTATTGCCGAACCCTTGCCGCTCTAATTCCTCGGCGAAAGCGTCCAAGTCTAAATCTTTCAGTCTTTCTGGTGCTTCTAGAATTTCTTCCAAAGCTCCGGCGGGGTTCGCGTCTTCGTCTTCATACTCCAACGCGTCGACCGCCATCTTTCGGGCCCATTCGTACGTTTCCGGATGCACTCGGGACCCGTCCAGTACCTCTACGTACGCCTCGGTACTGTCCCCCAAACTACTCGTGTCTATCTTGATGAAACCCGAACAGTTTATGAACACTTTAGGCCCCATATGACATACTGTGACCAATTGTGTTCTATTTTCTAATTTCTGGTTAGTCTGTTTGAATAATTTAATTAGTGCTTGAGCTTTTCTTGGACCTAGACCGCAGACGAACTGGAGTAGCTCCGTCCCCCGGCCCGTTAATATTGCTTCGTTCACGTCTACTCCCACTTCGTTGATTCTATTAACAAATTCCAGTTCTATTCCTTCTAACAAATCTTCTTTGGCTATTTGGTCCTGTAAGGGATGGTATCTGAGACAGAGTATTTCTTCGTCGGGGCCGCATAGTTGTGATATCTCCATTAAAGGATCTTGTAGGAGGCGTCCTAGACATATTGCTTCTCGGAGTGTGTCGGGGTATTCGCGGAAATCATTCTGCGGAAAACATTTACAAGTTATTACCTTATTTAATGTTAAATTCTGAAATAACTAAGTTAAAATACTGACCTTTCCTCTAATACTATTACTGTATATCTTGCTGATATGGTTGTCTGCTATCTCTATAGGTATCCTGGGGAACTGTTCGTCTTCGACCAGCTGCTGCACGCACTCGGCGATGTCTGCCTTCACGCCGAGCGCGTCGCGGGACTCGCCTCCTATCACGATCACGTGGGGCTTCTTGCGGAGGATGAAACTGTATCAGAACAGTTTATAATGTTTAAACTGGTCGAATGTTTGTCGAGCATAGAAATATAATGTTTTATTTTTATACAGATTATGGAAAATGTGTAGGTTTATATGACATGCACTCGAAATCTATGATGTATTTAATTCGGTTCAATTAGATGATACTTTCGATTTCTTATATGAGCGTGTGTGGCGTGTGTATATCTGAATGTGTGTTTGTGTTAACCCGGCCGCACACTGAAGCAACAATTGTTTTCAGAGAGCAAATGTGTCCAAGCAACAATTTTCTCCATACATTTGTCGAGAAGCAAATGTGTTTTCAGTGTGCGTACAATTTGGGTAAATGTAAGGTAATATTTGTTTCTCGCCTCATTTATTGAATAGAAACATTTGGTGTTAGGTGTGCGGCCTGGTTTTGTGTCTGTCTGTCTCTCTCTGTATGTTTACAATACATACCGTCGCAGCGATGTCATATCGCTCTCCTTGAGCGCCCGCTCGTGCGCGTCCCAGGCGTGGCGGCGGCACATGAGGTGCGCCAGCCGCAGGTGGTCCGCCACCTCGCCGCCGCCGCCCACCAGCACCGCGAACGACGAATGCTCGCGGTCCGGCACGTACGTCACTGCCAGCACTCGCACGCCTGGACACACATACACATGTCATACGAGCATGCTTTGGCTGCGATCTCTATGTCAGCGGTAGCGGGGCGGGAACGGGTGTGGCGTAAGAATGACGCGCAAAATGTACATCACCACTCGCCGCCCGTTATAAACACACACCAGTCCAGTTGGTATTTTGACTTTCCAAGAGCTGGATATGAATCGAGCGAGTGAAATAAAATCCAAAAATATATTTGAAGGAATTAAAAGGTTCGAACGCATTACTTTTGATAAAATAATAAATCGAATAGGCAAAATCATCAAGGTTGTCATAAACAATATTTGTTATTATAATGTGTCAACTACAACATTAAAATTAATAACGAAGTTAGAAATTTATTAAAAACAATTTGTATGATGGCTCTTGAAATCACTCACCATTGGAAGCATCCCACTCTTCGTCATCATCGTCGGAGACCCTCGACTCATACGGCGCCACTTTCAGCCAGTCGTACAGGCGGCGGCGACAGCATCTGGTCAATAAAATAATCAAATATAACACACAAACAGTATAAGAATTGCCAGTAACAACTATCAATTACAATGTTAGTTTGACAACCGAAGTATAAAAACGCTCATGAAATTAAAAACGACCCACCACTCTTATAACAGAGCTAGATGTAGCAAAATGAAAATATAGATAGTGCAGTAACAACGTTACTAAAATCGGTACTCTTTACATCAAAAGACTGGTAACACAGCTGGTACAACGTCCATAAATATATCAAGAGGTATGTCCTTACTAATATTATAAATGCACAAGTAACTCTGTCTGTCTGTCACCTTTTCTTTACCGGCTAAAGTACTGAACCAATTGACTTGAAATTTGGTACAGGGGCAGCTTATGGTCCGGGGAAGGACATTGCGAATTTTCGACGGGATAGGGAACTATGCGTGTAAAACCGTGCTGGACGGAGCTATTTTATAAATAAAAATACAATCCCGACTCACTTGAGCACGTAATCCTTGCTCTCCTGCAGCAGCACGGCGTTGAGCTCGCGGCGCAGCTCGGGCATCACGATCTTGGTGAGCGCTATCGTCACCGCTTCAGCGCGCAGCTCGTTCCACGCCTGCACTGTCGCTGCGAACTCGTCCTGGTGGAGGGAATAAATGTTTTAGTAGGGCGGCGGTTATAAGTATAACAGAAAATATAGCAGAAAGCTTAAGGTAAATTATATTATTAAGCTTACAGGGATTGGGTTAAATAGCTCAAATTAGTAGAAAACATTTTATATTAGCTTTTCTCAGCTGTTTGGCTCACGTAATGTCTACTTCTAATCCCGATTTTTTTTTATACCACATAATGATCTGTTAAGTATTTATAACGTGTAACAAACAAACTCTCAAGTATTGCCCTATCATCTATTCCTTTCAGAAGATCATTCCTTACATATTGTTTTTATTATTTACAGTTTGTGTATACCTAAATACAGTCTCACCTTCTGATACAACTGTTTAAGCTCCTCCAAGTAGCTAGGGCCGGTGTTCCCTTCAATCTGTTCACTGATGGTCAACTCCAACAGCTTGTCTTCGGCGGCCATCGTCAGCTTCAGAAACTGGTCGCCGGTCAGATCACGGACTGGCTTCTTCTTTAAGTATTTCATACTGTAATAAAAAGATTATAATTGCCAAAAGTTCCATTATTATTGAAATCTTACTATGTTTTTCTAATTTGATTCTTTTATTTGTGCATCAATATTTTCGGTTAGACTTTTGAAAGCTCTAACTGCGCGGCAGGAACGTCCATGAAATACAAGAACAGCGACCGCGTTATGCAGTCCCGTGAAGCGATTTCCATAAAGTCAAACATCACTATTGACAATGCCAGCTGCCACACCAGATCGCACAAGTCACGATTACCAGTGACCTAATAATACTTCAGTATTATCAGAATATCAGTTGTTACTTAAGTAAAGAGATCGCACACAATCTAACAATCCACTATCATCAGTGGACAACAGTCAGTACACCGTACCCGTAACACGGATGATTCTCGTCCACCTCCTTGAGCCCCCGGGGCGTGGGGCGGACGCTGAGCGTGGCGCGGTCGCGCAGCGCGTCGCGCAGCGTGGCGCGGAGCAGCGGCTCGCGCGCCAGCTGCACGCCGCACATGTACACCGCGCGCCGCACCGCCTCCGGCCCGCTGCCCGCACCGCCCACCTGGCTCAACAAATACCTTACAATTAGAGCAAAGTACGAGTATGTAATATAGGACAAATGGCGTATTCTCGTATCGGAGGCCAACACGAGACCCTTTGTGCCATAGGAGTGAGTAGGTACAAGTATATGGAGTAAAACTAATAACAAACAAAAAATTACCAACCACGAAAATAGAACCATCTAACAAAACTCATAATCTAAAATCATAATCCCAATGCAATATGGCGGACTTTCAAATATGGCGGATCAATAATTTAAGTACCTCCGTAATATATGTTTATTAAGTTTACCTACTTACTACTACGTTACTACGTACTACTTTACTACTACTACGTACTACTTTACTACTACGTTAAACACGCCAAACATCAAAAACACTATTTTTAATAAAGTTATTTTGGAATTTTCGTTCAACGAATTAATTAAAAAACATCTTGATTCGCTTTCAGTGTCAATTTCAATATTTTCAATACGATTTTTCTAAGGAAATAGCAAAATAAAACCACAACACCTAATTACACTACTAAAAAGCTAAAAGTTATACTCACAAACTCAGCGGCGGCTTCCAATGGCGGCACGGGTTGTTGTTCCACCTCGTGTCGCTGGTAGTTGTCTCGGACGTTCTCCGCGAACTGTTCAGGGCTCAGACCGAACTTCCGTACCAGTGGTTCTGTAATATCAGTAATGATTTATACTCACGTTTATATTAGATTATATCAGAATTAATGTAATGCATCTGTCCACCTAGGGGTCGTTTAAATTAGGTCAAGGTGCAGCGATCCTTGGACCACCCCTGATCCACGATCATATAAATAATAATTTGACTGGTGTAATTAATAATTATTGACAATGATGTATTAGTTAGACGATGACTGAATAAACATTCAGGCTTAAAGCAGGCGGCTGTCCTGTCCATATAATTGGTCCTGTTTTGCACGGCTAGCCGTATTCTTCAACAAAATTTTGAAATTCGAAAGACCAGGTAAGAATAACCATTAAACATAATACTACCGACCACTTAGTAAATAGTCGGCACTTACCCAACCCCGCCTTCCTGCACAGCTCGTAGGGCCCGGACCTGACGGCGTACTTGACGTCGGGCTGGTCGCCGTCGTCGTCGGGCTCGGCCGCCACCACCGCCGCCACCGCCTCGTCCGGCTCCTCGCCGCTACGGAGCGCGTCTTCACGGGCTTGGCGCCTACGGGGAAAAAAGACAGACTAGAGTAGGGTCTTACTAATCGGGGACTACAGTAACGTAGGTACGTCCAATAATCCGGCACTTTGTGCTCAACGCTCATGCGCCCCCAATCCTTGCCCCGCAACTCACTCTCATACCGAGCCTAAAAACTCATTCTACGCTTACTCACCGGTAGATAAAATTTAACATTCCAATAATCCGGGTCGCTTCAATAATTTGTCCATGCGATACAACGACGCCGGCGCGGCACGATTTGCTGATAAGAGTATCCCATCCCATGAACCCCAGCAAAAGACCCACAACCTACCAAAATTAAGTACATATTGAAAAATAAGTAAATATGTAGTAACAAGGTCAACTTACTTCTTTTCTTCTAATTCTTTCTTTTTCTCCTTGGCCCGTTGAACTTTCTGCATCTCGGGAAGGTCGGACGAGTAGTAGAGTAGGAAATGTGTGTGCACGTCACGTAGTTCCTCTGGGGTTTGGACGCTTCTCAGTCTGTATTTGGGAAAGATGAATATTGTAATCAATTTTCAATTTATCTGAGGATACATTCAAATACAATGGTTGGGATATTTTCGTCTGTTTGAGTAGTGTTAATAAATGTGCCGTTTGTAATCAGTTTTCAAATTTACATTTACAAACGGATCTAGAATCTTGATCTAAGATCTCTTTTTCTATATTATAATTACCACCTAAGCAGAAGTAGAAAACTTTCCACCAACAGATATTTATGTAGTCTCGCATGTTCTCCAGGAGTTTGGTTCAAACAACCACATACACTCACCTATCAATATCCTCATCCTTGATGAGCCTCATGTTGTCCGGTATCGGCGCGTCCGGGTTCGCCATCACCTTGTCCAGCTGGTAGTCTCGCATGTTCTCCAGGAGTTTCAACAGGTTCTCTTTACGTTGTTTTAGTTGGCACCACTGTAAGAATTACGTTTATTAATATTGGTAATAAGTTACAAAATAGTTAATAATAATAAATCGTTCTATCATCTTGTTACAACTGACAACTTCTTCTTTGCGTGTCGACTCATATTTTTGAGGACCAGAACTCGGCCACCGATATGGCACTATCAGTGGCCTTGTAAAGGTCCTCGCGTGTGCAGGTGTACAACTAACTATTTATCACCTGTCTTTAAGGTACCAGAAATAATCTGATTTAAGAGCCTACTAATCAAGGTGAAACATGAAAAGAAAATTTAACTTACCTTAGCGTCATATTTGTAAACCTTCCACAAGTCATTGATGTTCAACTCCGGTTGCACGTACTCCTTGCGGTAGAACGCTATGAACGGCACTTCCAAAGTCTGGTTCCTCATGAAATCTAACGCTTGACGGATCTTCGCTATCGTGCTTGAACTCCTACAAATGTGTTATAATATTAATTTACTAATAACCAAAGGTAAATAAAGTTTTTTAAGTTTAATTTCAGAGGCTACGGAAGTGTTGAAAGAAATTAAATTTAGAAGAAGTTGAATATTTTTTATGCATAGGTTGAATTTTGGATGGTTGATACACTTTCACATAAAAAGTACTAGACCAATTTTAAGTAGAATCTGGTAAAAATAATCCATAAAACATATAGGATGATACAGGACAAACATAGGATTTACGTGGATGAAACCACGAGACGCTGCTAGCTAGATCTAAATTGTAGACATTTCTCAAAACCTTCTTTATAATCAAAAACAAAGTTTTAATTACAATAATATAAATACTTTTTCGTGATTAACGATCACTCCTCCTACCTTCTAGACCTATCCCTAGCTTCTTGCGCATCAGCCTTAGACACAGGAGGTTTCAAGAACGCCTGTTTGTATATCCATTCAGCCTCATCCTCCAATTCGGTGCTTCCTTCCTCCACCGGAGTTATCGGGACGGTACGTATCTGCATGCGCTCGGGGACGTCTGTTTTACGGATCTGGAAGTTGAATTGAGGTTAGGGTTGATAGTCCTAGTTAGAAAGTAGGTAATACTGGGGGTGGTTTTTAGCGTTAGGGCCTATTTCACCATCTTTAAGTAAGTTCCTACTCACAAGTATTGTCTTTGTCACTTGATATAAAGTAAGAAAGAGACAAAGCTAACTTTACTTGGTGAGTAACTTTACTTGAAGGTCGTGAAATAGGCCCTTAGTGAAGTAATCCATTTAAATACAATTCTCTATTTTGTGATTGTAAATAGACTGATTTGTAGACAAAAAAGGGCTACAAATTGATTTCTAGCATTTATAACAAAGTTAACGTTAAACGCTATCAAAGAATCTCTTGCCTTCAATCTCCTGACGAAAATTTTAGTTAAGATATCCATGAAAAAAATTTAGGCAAAAGTTTTCTTAACTATATTAAAAATCAGGTTTATTAACGATATTAAATTAATAATATGTATAATTGTATATACTATACCTCATTATCCAAATCAGTGAAGTGACTCCTCTTAAGTTCACTCGGTTCATATATCTCGAAGATAGATTTCTTGCTCGGACGTTTAGGTTTACCCTTCTTCGTACGTCTTTTTTCACCTTTTGGATAAACAATTGTAAGTTTTAGACAAATTCACAAATACAATTCTTCTAAGAATGGATGTATATTATTATTTATTTTTATTACTAAAAATTACTCTGTCTGTCGCGCTCTCACGCCAAACCTACTGAGGCGATTTAAATATTTGGTAAAGCGATAAACTACATCTCGAGAAAAGACATAGGATACATTTTATCCTGAACTGCCATGGGATTTTCCGCGCGGGTAATCAATTAGAACCTTATTATATTCTTCTACTTTATTTTTGCCCCCCGACACGATGGAGGCAAGATCTCGAGAGGTTCGTCAGGGATTGGAAGGAGCTGGCTAGAGAGACCTTTGTCCAGGAGTGAGACAATACAGGATGATTAAAAAAAAACATTTTGTACGGATTTTGATAAAAGTAGAGCAGACTTTTACCACTGAAAAAATAACTTTGATTTGATTTCAGGGTATGAAGTATGTTACCTTCTTCCTCCTCATCCTCGATGTACTCGTCGAGGTCCTCCTCATCCTCGTCCTCGTAGTCCTCCTCGCCGTACTTCTCGAACTCGTCGTAGTCGAAGTCCACGCCGAATATGTCCTGACCTTCTTGGAGGGATCTGATATTGTGGTAAAAGAGAGAAAGATCAATACGACAGATAAAAAAAAGACTATAGTAAGTTGTAAAGTAAAATTGTTTCCCCAACTACAAGAAATTTCAAGAATTTTGTTCATTAAAATAATCTTAAATATAAAAGGGGTACTACGACATCTTATTTTTAACTTGTAGGAGATTTTAAAAAGGTGAAGTTCTAATGACAGCCACTCCACATAACAAACTGAGATTCCGTCAAATATTGAAAACCGATTCAGAATTGGAATAAAAGTTCGGTAGAAGAGAAGATAATGATAGGTGTTTCAAAAAACCTATAATGCAATAAGTATCAAGCCACATACGCATCAGTAAATATAGGTTTCCGTCGTTTCTTCCTCTCGGCTATGGGTCTCCCGTCGTCGTCCACTATGAAGTCGTCCGCGTCTGATTCCAGGTCCTCATTGTCATCGTCGTATTCCACCTCGCGGGGCGCCGCCGCCTCTGAACGCTTGTCGTCTTCCTGTGGGGGTAGGGAGGATAGTATAGTTAGGAGGAATACTATATTGTTATGTATAGGAACTAACTGTAGGTCGTAATTCCACCTTTTTTTTGTTTGATCAAGTAACGAGACGAGCGTAGTGGTCACCGTATATCAAGCAACACGCCCGCCCATAACCAAAGAGAATACACTATAACAGACACAGTTTACAACACTGAACTGCACACATCACCTGAGTTAAATTTTATCATAAGTAGTATAGGAATGCAATCATTAAATCAATTGTGTTGTGTAAAGATCTAAGCGTACATACAGAGCCAGGAACAAACTGTGGTAATCGAAGTTTTAAAAATAAAATAAAATGATAATGCAGCATGAAATTCAAAAGTGAGATATTATAAATAATTTCGGCTTCCATGTCCAAAAGGTTTGTAGAAATATTATGTTGCATAATATGAAATTCTTACACATTTATTTTATATTTTTTAACCTACTACAACAAAGGGTCAAGCGCTCTTTACATCACAATAAATCCCTACTAATATTATAAATGCGAAAGTAACTCTGTCTGTCTGTCTATCTGTCTGTTACCTTTTCACTGCTAAACTACTGAACCGATTGACTTGAAATTTGGTACAGGGGTAGCTTATGGTCCGGGGAAGAACATAGGCTATGCTTTATCCCGAAATTCCTACAGGAACGGTAACTACGCGGGGGAACCGCGGGGCACAGCTAGTAATTTACAAAGCAATGTACCTGCTTGAACTATAAGGACAATTAAACATAGCTTATATAGCCCTAGCCTGCTTTACTCTATTATAGTGTATAGACTGTCTAGAGAATATTGACCTTTCGTGGACAGCAGGTCGGCGTGATTTGCACGTGTAGGTACATCGATATTGGCTAATTAACGCATGGTCACCGACCGGCACCTGCGCTTGACCATGAAATCTATATAATTGTGTATTAATATTTATGTATTTAATATTATAAAGCTGAAAAGTTTCAATGTACGTCGCAATAGTCGTGGATATCTATTACTCAAACTAACTACTAGTTGAAATTAAAAAAATATGGATAGCCTATACATCAGGGAAGGCTATAGGATATAAACCATAAGTCCTAAGGTGATTCCCTGATCTGTGAAATAAACCATCACGCTACGACCAATAAGAGTGGATGTAGCATGAAGGAAAACATGGGCCATAATTGTGAGTTTTAAATAAACACATGACGTTATAATTGCTATCTCTAATACAGGTCGTATCTTTGAACTTTATTCAAAGATTAGGTACCTATACATATATTTATGTGTTAAAAACTTGGTTTTTGTGATCATTTATTATTATTTGCTTGACTTTGGCAATTCTTTGCTGAAAAATTGGCTCAGTGGTGTATATACACCCCTATTTTGAAATTATGGTACTTAATAAAATCAGAATATCTGTAGCAGTGACTGAATCCATATATCCAATAAAAATATCAAAAATGATAGTCAATTACTTATCTTTAAAAAATACTAAATAAATGCCGTATTACCAGACGGCACACTAGCTATCAAGTATTCTGTGACGGCTCGGGTCGATGACCGCGCTCAGCTGTGTATCGCAGCGTTCGCCGGTTGTTCGGTGTAGAATAACTATAAAATTCGGGGGAATTTTGAAAAACTTTGACTTATCATAACTTTTTAAATAAAAGCAAAAGAAAAAAACTAACTTCACTATTATATTGTCACCCGTCGTTTACATTATCTGTGTGATTAAGTATCTCGAATTCAAAATAGGGGTGTATAAGAGTCCTATGACCAGCAGTAGAAGTAGGCTGACGAAGATTATAATGATGAGGATTGATTATTCGGTATTATAAAGCTTAAAATACAGCATAAAAAATCGTAAGGCTGACTGTGTAACATACCAATGCATTTTGAGACTTAAACATACTTAATAAGTCTTGATCATAATTATAATATTTATTTATAATTGTACACAGAAACATAATTAAATAAATAAAAGATTAAAAGGCATGTAAGTTAACTTAATATATACATAAGACTAAAGAAACTTACATCATCAGAGCCACCAACAAAGAGTTTTTCAGCGATCACTTCTCTTTCTAAATCAGGATCGTCTGCACCTTCATTGTCACTGTCATCATCTTCCAGTCTACGGAGACGTTTGAATTTATTCTGAAATAACATAACATAATTTAACAAGTTAATAACACCTATAAAGTTCATTTCATTCATTCAAATGACTACATATTGATATATTTAAGATTCTACTGCAGGGCAAAGGGTAGTCTCCTACTAAAGATATTAGTACACTGATACATCTTAGATGTTACATAATGTAATTAAAAATTTACTTATTGAATTTTAATAAATATCTGATTTATCTTTTACATTTTGATAACATAATAATTAGATAAAAGATGCCCTTGCCCTACAATGTGTGCTAACAAACCAATACTTTGTGTTTCATCCAACATAAATGATTCAGTGTCTTAATTGTAAAATTATTATGGGAACTGCAAAAACCCTTACTCTAGCCACTTTAACACCAAGATTCTCTTCAATGAGATCATAATCTTCGTCCTCAAGTCTATCGTCCAGTTCATCGTCACTTTTCTTTCTTTTCTTCGGTCCAACACTTGCATCTGAATCTTCTCCGTCACTACCAGACTCTTCTATAGGCGCATCATCAATTAAATCCTTCAACTCTTCACGGAGACGCTCTTCATCATCTAAAAACGAAATTATGGATCTAATCTTTGAAACAATGCAAAAATAAGGAACTAAATATGAAAATATTCTACTTTTTTTGTTATCAAATTGTAAACATAACCAAAATGAGTAAAAAGTACATAGAAACAGTGCCCTCACCAATAAAAATAGTACCAAATAATACAATAGAAACGAAAGGTTAGCAACGTGAAAAATATGACTCAGACATGCGACTTTATTATTAAAACAATGCACTGGTTTGCACTGCGCAAAGAGAAAGTTTCAAACTACGACAAATCAAAAACCTTCTTCTTCTTCGTCCTCATCATCACTCTGGACGGCTGCCTTGCGTTTTGGTTTCTTACTGCGCTGTTCTGGTTGCTCATCATCAGACTCCAACTATAAATTTACAGCAAGTAAAAATTGACTGAACTACATACGCAATCGACAGTCGACATACTTTCAATAAAGGTGCCACTAACCTCGCTCTCTTCTGCTTCAGATTCCAAAAAGTCGGCCATTATCCTTACTAACTTATTCTATACGAGAAACGTACTAATATATTGCCTAATTTTAAAATAATTGCTAAAATAAAATTATGATTACAAATTACATACAAGGCTTCGTGAATCCCTTTAATGAATGAATGAGTGAGTGAACTACAGTCAGCACAGTTCTACAGTGAGTGAATGAAGAAAAATGAGTGTGTTCGAAGCATTGACATATAACATGGACATCGCATGTTTGACTATAGAAAAAATAGTTATAGAAGTATGAGGCTTATCGACGCCAAAGTTATAAAAATATAGCCGTCTCTTTTTAACGTTCATAATTTTGCGTAAGGGAAAAAGGACAACAGTATTTCTGACAGTTACTATAATAGCCATCTGTCATTCTTAGTCTCATTGAAATACCTACTCGTGGCCATATTCGCCATATTATTTTCTAGCTATAACAAAAGGATTTACAACTTACTTAGTGATGGGCAATGAAACATCGTGACCACAGACTATAAACTATCGATATTTTAAATAAAACGTTATTTAAACACTTATTCAAGTACGTTTTAATTTTGGTGTTTATTTTTATTTCATAAACTTTATTTACATTTTGTGCATATATGATCTTAAATAATAGTGAGTAAGTATATAAAGTCCAATTTTCAGATTCTCATGTAGTATACCATAAGAAACCATGGATTTGAGGTTTGCTCTTGAGAATATCTGTATTCATATTGAAATATTCGTTTAATTGAATGCCTAACGTTTGTAATTAAATAAAACCCAATTAAATGTTACATCAGTATCGATTATAGTACGAAACGTCGATAATTTCTATCGTCATTTTTATATCCCGGCAACTAGAGTATAATGAATAAAAGTTTGATATATAGGGTGGCCCAAATAAAACAGTCAGTGGGGGGAAGTATAAAACTATAAGAGATACAAAGATTTGTTCTTAGGAACCATGTCATCCATTTTAGTTAAAATGAAAATTGCATTCAAAGATTTAGAAAAATACTATAACTCACTAAAGGAATCGAACCCGGAAGTTTTGAAAAAAATATTTTTAATTATTTGTAACTAGAACGAACGGCCGTATATACAAACTATTGCATTTTGTATCTTGAAATGGTGAATTTGTGTTGAAATGGGATATTAACTGGGAAGGAACTTTAATGATGTCTTGGCGAGTTTTGTACCAAACTATTTCATTTAAAAACAATGCATTTTAATGAATTTAGATATGATGTTTCTTAGTAACATTTACTTACTGCTAAAGATGTACACAATCCATTTCTAGTTTAAAATAATGAACATTAAATTTTTAAAAATTTCCGGGTTCGATTCTCAAAGAGAGTAATAGTTTTTTTTTCTAAATCTATGAATGCACTTTTTTTTTACTAAAATCGAGGACATGGATCCTAAAAACAAATCTTTGTATATCTTATAGTTTTATACTTCCCCTTACTGAGCGTTCTATTTGGGCCACTCTGTATGTCACAATGATCAAGCTATATTTTACAAACTATCTATAATGTTCTTTTACAGTAAGACCTATTTATAAAACTTAAAATTAATCAAAGTAAGAAAACATACTTACAATCTATTATCGATGTTATTTTTCAGACATATCGATAGGGACTGCACTATTAGCCGCCATTTTTCGCTCTCAGTGAAGTATAGGTATACACGTTTTTTTCGTAGGTATGCCCCGTCCATGTTATATGTCAATGGTTCGAAGCAACTAATACTTTGGAATACTTCCAGCTGTAAGTTAAATGGTGTAACTTTCTGTCGTCATTTTACTTATTGTTCCTTGAATTCTAACAAATAAACAAGAAAAATACAGCTTAAGTTAGGCAGCGTGTCTCGGCTCGGCCGGCTGTTTGAACTCAGTTTGACAGATCTGTTAAGATAACAGTGTTAATTTAAAATTGAAGAATTCTGAAGTTGGAACACACCAATGACAGATTTTCATTCATCAATATTCATCAATCTGTGGTCGTCAATGTCGTCCGTCATCGTCATTCGTCAAATTCGTCAATCGTCAAGTCGTCATCGTCACGTCACGTCAAAACTTAAAAACAAAAATATTATAACAAAAATATTTAAATCTAGTCCAACATAATAACAATGCCTGCACCAGTAGTAAAAAACATAATTCATGCTGGGCAGAAATATATTCCTATAGCTGAGGGCAGTAAGGTAAATAAAATCAAATTTTGGTTATAGTATTTTTGTTGCTTTTTATCAATAACAAACTAGCAGTCCGCCCTTGTTTCGCCAAGGTCCTATGAATTTTCCAAGATCTTATATCACACAAACCCTGCCTTGACAATAAGGAACACAATAAAAAAATAATCCAATTTGGTGTAGCATTTTTGAAGTTATTCACGTACTTACATGTCTATGTAATAACATTGTTCATTTATCTAATTCTATAGGTATATTTTCATTTCCAAACATGGAAACTAGACAAGGAGAGAGTCCTATTGGATGATAGTAAGAAAATTGGTAAAAAGGAACCCATGGTACTAGTGATTGGACACAAGTTTAAACTGGAAGTGTGGGAGACTATTGTTAAAATGATGGCTGTTGGAGAAGTGGCCAGTTTCCAGGTCAAAAAAGAAGTAAGTAATGGAAACAATAAGCTCTAGCAATAAGAATCAAGTATTACTTTATACTTACATGTTTTGACTGAGTAAAAAGTATTTTTTTAATTCCATACTCTTCAACATTAATTACTGAGATGCTTATATTAACAGTAAAGTAGTAGACAAAATAACTTATTTACTTCCTATGGGAAATAATATTTACTTGTCTATTTTTTAATTAATTTCATTGAAAATTCTAGTTGGTCTACAGCTACCCATTCATTTCAAAGACATTACGAGAATTGGGACAGGAGAAGCACAAAATAAAACACACTTGCACAATGACATTGCATACAGAAGGCATTGGGTACCCGGACTTAGATGAAATTATTGCTAAACCTTGTGATCTAGAATTTATTATTGGTAAGTCAAACATAACTAATAAAATTAATTATTTTGTTCATAATGAGCATTTCTCTAAGTTTTTCATATGTCATTTCATCTAAGAATTTGTAGCAACATTATTACATGAGGTGTTAAAACTGAGTGCGTTTTTAATTTTTAAAATGAAGACTCCTTTCAGCATTCTTCATTCTTCCTTATAGTCTCGGTTTGGTCTACCATGCTCTCTTAAAAAATTCTCCCAGTTTACACTCATTATGTCCTTAATTTCCAGAATTGCTAAAAGTGGAGAGATCAGATGAATATGAGAAAGAACTTTGGCAGCTGAATGTTGAAGAGAGAATCAAACTGATTCCCAGTCTGAAGGAGAAAGGCAATAAACTGTATGGGCAGAAAAAATACGAAGAGGCTGAGGAAGCTTACAATGAAGCTTTGTCTATCTGTGAACAACTCATGCTTAGGGAACGGAAAGGCGACGAAGAATGGGCAGAGTTAAACAACATAAAACTCCCAATTTTACTAAACTATGCTCAATGTAAACTTATAAAAGGAGATTATTATTCAGTTATTGAACACTGTAATACTGTTTTGGAGTTTGATAAAGGTGATTGGTAATAAAAATGTAGTATTTAATAAATAAAAGTACTTCATTAATTCAATCTTATGTTTTCAGATAATGAGAAAGCTTTATTCCGTAGAGCCAAAGCACATGTCGGTGCCTGGAATCCAGAACAAGCTGAAGAAGACTTCAAGAGATTGATATCAATCAATCCATCTATTACTGCTACTATAGAAAAGGAACTAGATAATTTGAAGAGACTAAGGAAAGAAAAAGAAAGTAAGGACAAAGATGCCTTAAAAAATATGTTTGCTACAAATGAAACATAATAGTTTAATTCTATATTACATAATAAGATTTGAACAAATATAACAGACTTAATATATTATGAAATTTGATGACGCTTAATAAGAGTAGGTATTATAAAAAGGTATTATAAAATAAATATAAAAGTACAATAAACCTTATATCTTATATTATATCAATACTATATCTTCCATATATTTAAAATTATAATAAACTAGAACTAATAACATTGTGTTTTATTTTTTACTTACTTATACATAAGTTTATTATAATAGGACCCAAGTCCTCTCCAAATAAGATCTATGAATTCTATTCGTTCAAAAAAACTCCGAACTTGCTCTTTGTGAATCTGTGGTTCTCCTCTTAACTTAATCTGTGGCTTACCTTTGTCAACAAAAGACATCACTGATGCCAGATGGGGGGAATTCCCCCCAAATTTGGGGGTATTTTAAGCCCTTGGGGGCAATTTCGGGGGGACAAATTCTTTGGGGGATTATGCGGGGGGAACTAAAATGGGCTTGGGGGGAATGGGGGCTTTTTTGAAAAACAATGAAATATTCTTTTTTATAACTGAACGCGATTTAAAGAGTTTATTTTATTACATAATCAGCACATACATACGCACAACGATGTGTTAGTGTGGTTTGAGTACAAACGAACATACGATTTATAAAAAGATAAAAAAAACGGCTATGATGTTGACATTACAATACATTGGAGTAGCATTATCACAGCTTAATAGCTAGAGAAGAGAATAGAGCCCCAAGATTATTTGTACCGCCAACTACTGTGTGTGCGCATAGATGCTGAAGAAATTCATTTTGAAAAAATGTATGGCACCGATGAAGCATGTGGAGATACAGATGCAATAATGGAAGCAATTTCTGAAATAATAGTTCATTATGGTACAAGCGAGGTAAGTTGGTGATTACTTCCGAGGCGCTATTGAGGCCCGAGCCGTCAGGCGGGGATCTGAAGATAGCCGAGGATAGTGAACATCAATACACGCGTGTACCATACAACGTTTTTCAACACACTTGCCAAGAAATTCATAATAAAATATCATTTTTCGCTAATAAATAAACTGTTTTTCTATTCGCGCGCATCCAACACAACAATGGTGATCGGCCAAAGACTAAAAGAATATACTTATTAAAAAAAATCGAATGAATGAATGAATGGAATCGACCATAGACCTACCAAAAGTAAGGAAACATAGTTGAAGTTTGTTTTTAAAATGTATGGACACAATTTTTTTGGTATTGAAACTTTTTTCAATCAAAGCAATTAAAAAAAAAAACAATCTATAACTCACTAGTGAATAAAACGTGTCATTATTCAACTGTTTTTGCGCAAATAAGAGCCCCTTTATGAGCAAGTGTGTTGAAAAAAAAATTTACTTACGTATTTTTATGTTTCTTTAAATTTTTTTTTTAACATTGGGGGATTTTTCTTAAAATATCCATATTTTGGGGGGATTTTGTAAAAGATTTGGAGGGAATTTATAATATTCATCTGGCAACACTGAAAGACATAACCTCAAATTCGGCCGGACCACGTAAAAAATTAATTATTATTTTGTAGAAATAAAATAACTTTATCATGTCGGAGGTTGAAATAACTGAAGAAAATCCTATTAGCAAAGATGAAAGTAACACAAACGAGGAATATGCGTATTTAGATCGTGGCGGGTTTTCCTCAGAAAAGTTTAAAATAGAAGTGCGCGGTCTTCCAAAGTTTTATGGAATCGCTGTAAGTTTTACTTACTTACATATTTTTTTAATTTTTAAATCATCTAACTATATATAGCATATAATAAACTATAAATCATATTAAGTAACTTAAAAATTATATTTGTTTCGTTATCATCATATGTCTATAAAAATTTATAACCATATACCTAACTATATAAAAAACTTGGAAACACCTACTCAATTTCATACACAATTAAAATCATTCCTGGTAGAGAAATCTTATTATGACATGAAAGAATTTTTTGAAGACTCATTTTGACTTAAAGTTATTAGTAGCTAGTAAAGTTATTACTCTATTTAAGTTTACTAACAAACATATGTTTTTTATTTTTATTTTATATATACTTACCTAATTTAACTTTGCTTTGTTAAGATTAATGTTATGTTATTATTATAAGTTAATTAGTTAAAAGTATTAATTGCTTGTTAGCCCTCTCATATTGCTATGCCCTCCCAGGGCGTCACATGTATACCTACCCACTTTTATTTACCAACTTAATATTGTAATGTGACATGCAATGAATAAATAAATAAATAAATAAGTTACTTACACATAATAAAAACTAATACATTATTTCAGGAGTTAAAGAAATTAATGAATCAAAAATTAGGGTTGAACACAAGCAAGATAAAAAGGCCAAGGAACGGTAGCCACTGGCTGTATGCCTGTTTTCAAAGTGATGACGAGAGAAGTAAGGCTATTGAAGCGCTTAATGGCTTTTCATGGAAAGGTAACCATAATAAACAATTTTATCCTTAAAAATCCTATAAACTTTTTGCTTTAAAATTATATCTAATAAATCTTTAACTCAAGCAGTTTTAATTATAATAGAGTAGATTTGACAATGGAGTGATATATCTATCTCCTATATTTTATAAATCCTGCAAGTTTCCTCAATAAAAGCATCTAATGTTAAAAATAAATTTCAAATAGGATTATCCAGTAGTTACTGATATTAGCACATTGAAGCAAAAGTTTATAATATTGTATTTTTATAATTAACTAGCAGCACCCTCGGTTTCACCTGCGTAGTTCCCGTAAGAATATGGGGATAAAATTATGCTAAAAACCTTCCCACTGAATCACTCTATGTATTAAAACAAACTGCATCAAAATCCGTTGTGTAGTTTTAAAGATCTAAGCATACATAGGGACAGAGAAAAAGCGACTTTGTTTTATACTATGTAGTGATTTACCAGGTAAAACACTTATCGCTGAAATAGCAAAACCTGCACCAGATCCACTGGTCAGGAAAAGGAAACAAGATGGAGACAATCCTGTTCAAGATAAGAAAGTGAAAGAAGATGACGGGAAGACTCAGGATGAGAAACTGATGGATGCAACAACACCTTATTGGAATATACCATATGAGGAACAGGTTTGTAATGAGAAGGAATTATAATATATATCATGATTTGAATTCACTGAATATTTAAACTTAATGTTTACTATTTGTATACTATTAAAGAAACTAACCATCTGTTCAAATAAACAAAATTGGAGTGTATGTTTTTAAGGTTAAAACCATTGTCTTATTTTTAAACTGATCAAATGTCTAATGAATCTCCGAATTAACTTACTATTGTTGGTAGGACAGCTGATGTTATTTCTTACATTTAATTCCAAAAAATATCTTTGTATCAATATATGTTATTATGAAAATTACAGCACACACAAAAGACACCAAATGGAGATTTCCTTTCACAAAAAACTGCATAATCCAAGAACATATTAATTACTTTTCCATTCCAGCTAAAAATCAAAGAAAAAGAAATAAGAAACATCCTCCTCAAATTCGACAATGAAATGTGGAAGCTAAACAAGGACAGAAGACAGACTATTGAAAGCAATCGTAAACTGTTCAACGGTCTAAGTTTCGAGTTGATGCCGATTGTAGCATCTCCGGTTACGGAAGGGTATAGGAACAAGTGTGAGTTTACCGTTGGTGTGGATGAAGAGACGAAGCTGCCCACAGTAGGGTTTAGATTAGGTAGCTATGCAACAGGAACTGTAGCCGTTGCTCCTATACAGACGTTGAAGCATATATCTGAACCTACTAAGAAAGCTGTACTGGTAAGGTCTTGAATATCCTACTAATAATATATGCGAAAGTTTGTGAGTTTGGGTATTTGTTACTCTTTCACGCAAAAACTACTGTATCAATTTAGATTAAATTTGGTAGATGTTCCTTATTAGGAATAACACATAGGATACTTTTTATCCCGAAATTCCCAAGGGATTGGCTTTCACGCGGGTAAAACCGCGGGGCGCAGCTAGTGTAAGATATTTCTAGGACTAAGGTTTTCGAGTTTGCTATGAATTATGAATATTTTATTGGCATATTTTATCTGCTTCTTTAGTTTTCTGCCATGACTTATAGTAAAATATTAGGTTTAAAACAAATAAAACAGTCTTTACAAAAAAATTGTGGTCTAAGTATTATAGCTGTTTGCTCTACATCTCACATTGTTTTCTTCATTTTCTATAAAATAAAATCACTTTTTTCTTTTAAAATTGAACCATTTTTAATAATATAAAACAATTTCAGATATTCCAAGAGTTTGTCCGTAAATCCAACATGGCTCCATTCTCCCCGGCCGACTACTCCGGCTACTGGAGGTACCTCACAGTGAGACACTCCACCTCCGCGGGGAGTTTAATGCTGATTGTGTCTATGCATTCACAGGTAAACAGTAACTATTTAAGCTCCTCATTAGAAATACTATCAGATGATGGTGTATTTAGTGTCTTCAAATTCAAATTCATTTAATTAACAGAAGAGAGAGAGAGAGAGAGAGAGATAGCTCTCTCCCTCTCTCTCTCTCTCTCGTTTTTAATTCCTTTAATTGACTTACGAAAATACAATGCAATTTTGATGTTAATCAAAATCTTTTTAGTGATTTTGATGAACATCAAAATTGCATATACTTAAATAACCCTATAACTATTTAACTAAAATGTTATTACAGGAACTTAAAGAAGAAGAAATAAATAAAATCAAAAAAGATCTTATAGAACATTTTAGTTCCGAAGAAGCAAAAGCATGTGGTATCGAGTCGTTATATTTTGAGCTTATTGTCAAAAAGTAAGTAAAATAATACAGGTCAAACAAATATACTATTTTCTATTCTACAGTCTCTTTACATTTTGTCTAAAGATTTTACATATTAATGTTTGTTCAAGTCAAATCTGAATCTGAACTTAGTGACGTCATTCGAAATTCAATATGGCGGACACTCAACAATGGCGGATGAATCATTTCCCATGTAAAATGAAAATCAATTATGAGCTAGTTTAAAATGTTTTTTATTTTTATTGTAGGAGAGTAGGTGACCAAGGTTCTAAACCAATACATTTGATGGGCTCTACTCATATCATAGACACCATTTTAGGGAAGAAATTTAGGATATCACCTGAAGCTTTCTTCCAGGTAACCCATATTTTTATTTCAAACTTTTTAAAAGCGCGGGAATTTTCTATTTTATTATATTGCACTCAAATTATTAGCAACAGCGTCTAAATATCTGAAACTCGAAATAAATAATATACATGGTAAATATACCGTTAACCATTAAAATTTAAATTAAAAAAAATAAATTTAATAACCATGATAACTATTAAAACTATAATTAAGTATATAAAATATTCCGTACTTTTTATTCAAAGTTTATTTTTCTGTAATTGATTAGTTTATTGTATATTTTCCTCCAGTTTTTTGTAAAACACTTTGAATACCGAAATAAGGATTTCTGGAAAATATAATTGTTTTAAATACTTACATAAGTATTCAAAATTTAAGAAAAAACAATTAGAGCCTCAGTGAAGATCGCTTAGAAAGATCGATGAAATATATTTATATTTTGTATATTATTGATTGATTCAAGATAAATACGGCAGGGGCGGATAAACTGTACCAAAGTGCAATAGATATGAGTGAAGTGAATAAGGAATCGACTGTGGTCGACATCTGCTGCGGAACTGGTACTATAGGACTGTGTTTTGCTCAGGTAATTATAACTTCTTTTGCTAATTATTACATAAGTATACGTAAATATCTTTAGTATTGGCAAAAAAATATAGAAAAAATCATAATCATTCACTCCATCATCTCATTATAGTAACTGACCCCTAACTAAGTTAATAAGATAATTAATCTTTACAAAAAAGTCATAAATAAAACATACACGTAGATGTACTATTCAGTTTCCATCCTTAATTTATGTGTCTTATAAATAATCTAATGGCCAACCCAAGTTTTCTGAAAATGGCTAATGGGCTGTTAAAGGTTAACATTTTTTGCCACTGCATTTGTGGATTTTTATTAGAATATTTTATTTTTTGACTTATTTCGAGCCAATGTTTGAGAAACCCTGACCTAACCTAAATGGGATGTCACACTCACACTTGTGTATACACACAGTTTGACGTGTCTGCGTGTGTGTATCTGTCAGTCTGTGGCATCATAGCTCCCGAACGGATGAACCGAGTTCAATTTAGTTTTTTTTTGTATTAAAGGGGACTTACGTGCGAGTGTTCTTAGACATGTTCGATGAAAATCGGTTGACCCGTTTAAAAGAAAGTTGTGTTGGGGGTTTCTTAATTTTTTTTACTCTTTGCTCACACTTCATATTTTTGTATACTACAGGCATCTTTCTTTATTTATTTGTTTTATTATTGTTCCAGCATTGCAACAAAGTACTAGGTCTAGAACTAATAGCGGAAGCGGTGAAGGATGCGAAAGCGAACGCTGAACTGAATAATATTGAGAACTGTGACTTTTTCACTGGTAAAGCTGAGGACATCCTGCCGTCTGTGCTCGCGAGGACATCCGGGGAGGATATCATAGCTATTGTAGACCCGCCCCGGGCTGGACTGCGTATGTTGATTTGTTTACTTACATAAATCAGATAATCAGTAATTTAACATGTATTAACGAAATTGTCTTAAAAATATTCCATTTTCAGATATTCATATACCTATACTAAATACTGAATAAAATAAAGAGCAGTAAATATTGTCAGAGGTTTATGGCATTCATGGCAAAACTATCCTTACTATATACTAACTAATATTATAAATGCGAAAGTAACTCTGTCTGTCTGTCTGTTACCTTTTCACGGCTAAACTACTGAACCGATTGACTTGAAATTTGGCACAGGGGTAGCTTATGGTCCGGGGAAGGACATAGGCTGTTTTATCCCGAAATTCCCACGGGATCGGGAACTACGCGGGTGAAACCGCGGGGCACAGCTAGTTCAAAATACATATAAAATATTGACAAGAATCAACTTTATATTATGCTAACCGACTTTAACGAAACAATGGAAGAGCTGATATTTTTTCTTGGAAGTTGAATCCATTTACGAGTAGATTAACACCTGTTTTTTAATGCAATTACAACATTAAAAGACGGGTGTTTTTTCGTCTCCCCTGTGTAGACATGCGCGCGGTGACGCAGCTCCGCAACATGTCGTCAGTGCGCCGCGTGGTGTACATGTCGTGCAGCCCGGCGGCGGCCGCTAAGAACTTCGCGGACTTATCGCGCGCGGCCACCAAGACGCTCCGCGGACGGCCATTTTTACCCGTCCGCGCTATACCTGTCGATATGTTCCCGCACACCAAACATGTTGAATTGGCTCTGCTTTTTGAGAGGGAACAGGTAATATTATTTACTTAATAGTTTCTAATTAAAATGAAAAATAAATTATTGAAAAATTCATCAAGAAAAATACATTAAAATTCATCAAGCCTTCTAAATGGTCCAAATTGCTTGACATGCACTCAAAAGTAATGTGCTTGTCAACCAATTTTGATTATCTTGAGACTATTTTAAAAGATTTTTCAATTACGATTACTATCGTTTATTTAATACACATTCAATAATTACACAATTCTAATTTATATACAAATACTAGCTGTGCCCCGCGGTTTCACACGCGTAGTTCCCGTTCCCGTGGGAATTTCGGGATGAAAAATAGATGTTGGCCGATTCTCAGACCTACTGAATATGCTCAAAAAATTTCATGAGAATCGGTCAAGCCGTTTCGGAGGAGTATGGCAACGAAAACTGTGACACGAGAATTTTATATATTAGATTCTAATAATTGTAGTATAAAATATAAACTTTTTTTTCATTTCAGGAACCTCCAAAAGAAAACATGGATACCGCAGAAGAGGAGTCAAAATCAGAAACAAAAGACGTCATTGAAGAAAAAAATAATAGTACTGTTGAGGAAAAGAATGATGTACAGAATAGTGTAAGCGATAATGGTGTTAATACATGATGTATAACGTTTTATATTGTGAGCAATCATTATTGTTTTATAATAAATGTATTGACATGTTTATAGTATATCTTTGATTTACACGAACACTACACATTGAAATAAAACACTTCAACGGATTTTTGTCGTGGTTATATTTAAAATGTAAAACAAAATATAACCACGACAAAAATCCGTTTAAGTGTTTTATTTCAATGTTTATAGTATTTTATTTATGAGGTTTATGGCTCGAAATCCCATAAAATCATTATGAAAATATCAGAAAAATCGTTCCAACCTGTATTTTACAGACTCAGAAACCATTTTAAAATCGATATCTTATTTCGATACTTACTTAAAATAATGAAATCTCGATCAAACCTTTTGAAAATTATATCCAATAACTAATAAAATATAATGTTTGCTCTAGCGTTTTAAGTACTTCTTTTGAGGAAAATAGAATTGAAATAAGTTTTTTAATTTTCAAAACTTGATATAATTAACGTAATTTTTAGTAGTAAGTACTTATACTACTACATAATGGCATCGTCATCTATGCATTTAAAAGATTTAGGGCCTATTTCACGACCTTCAAGTAAAGTTACTCGCCAAGTAAAGTTAGTTTTGTCTCTTTCTTACTTTATATCAAGTGACAAAGACAAAATATATGAGTAACTACTCGAATTGTTACTTGAAGATGATGAAATAGCCCCTAAACTAAATATCAATTTGATAATAATTAAATACCTACCCGTACTGATTACGGTGTTAGCGGAATCTGAATTAATTCAACAGGCGGCCGCTGTAATAGAACCGACGGAATTTAATAACGCGCCACCGACGGCCTGCATTCCGATCCTACCAACATATACATAAATATACCGACAGACATCAATATCATACCATTTTATTTAACGTGGAAGTTTTTGGGTTTCATTTAAAATTTACTGATATAAGTCAGTCAGTCAGTCACTCTTATAAAAGGACAACATTAAATGTGTTTTGTTTACGACGAGTCGCAATATTCGTTACAAGACTCGTAGCGTCGGTCACGGGATTCGTAGCATCAGTTACTGGACTCGTAGCATCAATCAATGAAATCGTAGCAACACTGTGCTTTTATTTAAACTTACTGACTTAAAACTCTTGGTAACCAATATGTGTACTTTGACTGAGCTCCTTACTTAGTATTAAAATATTTCGCTACAGTGAGTTTCTTTGGATCGACTGAAAGGACAAATGTGTTGTTTCACGGAATTCGTAGCAGCGTAGGGTATTAGTAGCATCAGTTACAGGACTCGTAGCATCAGTCATAGAAGTCGTAGCGACAGTTACTGGAATCGTAGCATCGGTCACTGAGAAGTCGTAGCATCACTGCTTCGACTTGTGTGAGCACTACTGTGCCCTTTAAAAGACGAGCAAAGCGCTTCTAAGATATCATGTACCTACAGAAAGATAAAAGCTTCATCAGAAATAGATTTATTAACATCCATGCTCGGTACAAACAAGTTTATGTGAGTTGGAAAGTAATAAAACTATTTATTAAATTATTTATTAAATAGCGCAAATATTCAATAATAAAGTATGATAGAATCCGGCATTTTAAATAAGCGCGTAGTAGAATCAATTTAGTTTTAATTTTGAGTTTCATTCGACTGAATTAAATTATTTTTTCAACACACTTGCTCATAAAGGGGCCCTTATTTGTGCAAAAATAGTTGAATAATGACACGCTTGATTCACTAGTGAGTTATAGATTTTTTTTAAATTTTTTAGTTTTAAAAAAGTTTCGATACCAAAAAAGATCGTGTCCATACATTTTAAAAACAAACTTCAACTATGTTGCCTTACTTTTGGTAGGTCTATGGTCGATTCCATTCATTCATTCATTCGATTTTTTTTTAATAAGTATATCCTTTTAATCTATGGCCGATCACCATTGTTGTGTTGGATGCGCGCGAATAGAAAAACTGTTTATTTAATAGCGAAAAATGATAATTTCTTCGCAAATGTGTTGAAAAACGTTGTATGGTACACGCGAGTATTGATGATTACCTCGCTTGTACCATAAATAACTATTTTCTATGTTACTTCAGACTATTATAACAATTTAATGTAGGTACTTACATCGACAAATAGCCAGTCAATTTCCCATTCAGTATAAAAAAGATAATCTATTCTTATCAGTTTTCTTTTCAACTGTACTCGGTATTACTCCACCGCAAATGCGCCTCAGTGTACTATAGTCTGCCCTACCTACATACCAAGGCGCTCGGCATCTCCGGAATGCAGGGTGGCATATTTTATCTCAACCCTCGCTGCCCCTAGAACTTCATTATTGCCGAAGCCACCGACGGTACAACACCACTCCGGGCCACAACAAAATGATAGTCTGAACCATGGATATAAAGTTGGTCACTTTGTTAATATTTACGTTAATTAATTCGCATCTTTCATATCAAATTGATAAAGCAAGTAAGTACCTATTTCATACTAAGTATTTTTTAGTCAGTGGAAAAAATAAAATACCTATGAATATACAACATTTTTTTAAAAATATGATAGTGGAAAATTCTTTCTAAAAAAAGTCGGCTTCACTATTAATCCGTGTTTTAAGCCGGGTCTAAGTACGGTGTAAGATGTCCATAGAATTTGCCACAATTTAAAAAAACATTGACTTAAATAGTAGTCGTCATTTACGATAATTGCACGGTAATGTATTTTTTTTCCTACAGAATTACGTTACGCCGAAAGTGAATCAGTATTAGACCCGAAAGGCGAACTGTTGCTAAAATGGAGAGTCGACTACGTGATGAAGAAAATTCGCTTCCAGCTGTTTGTATCAGAGAAAGCTCCTACTTTCAACTGGTTTGCACTCGGCTTCTCTGATAGAGGAGATCTCAATGATTCTGACGTTTGCCTTTTCTGGTCCGATTTCAAAGGACATGATCATTTTGATGTAAGTGTCTAGATTAGATAGGTACATTTAGGAACAAGCGTGGATCCAGTCCTCCTCAAAGTTGGTTGTGGTCTCATCCACTTAGCTTAGTTTTCTGTTAGTCGGTAACTGATTCGCTCACGATACATAAGTATATGATATCCCCATAGATTATATTAAGTATCCTCCCGTAGTAAGTTCTCAATTAATGTTACGGGCATGCCCACCGTATCCACAACGCTGGATCCGAGCTTAATTTACTCATAAGACAGATTCACAATATTACTACTTATAACTTCTTATCAATTATTTACTAGGACATGCATGCGAACGGTGACGGCAAATTGTACAAAGATCAGAAACAAGACTGTGATGTATTCAGGATCGATGCCGCAACCGCGAGCCTTATATTTGAACGTAATTTCGATACTTGTGACGATGACGATTATGTTATTGAGGTGAGAAATTAAGTACCTAAAGATACTTGAATATCTATTTTCGTACTTATATATTCCATTAAAATATAACTTTAAAATCTTTTAAACAGGACGGCACAGTGCACATCATTTGGGCACACGGAGTAGACAGACTATTTTCATCTAAAGGCCTTTGTTTGACTTGCCCTTCGGTACAAAATCGAGGATTTATCAGAGTGCGTCTCCTTACTCCCCCTGGACTCCAAAAAGCAAATGGATACAAACTGAAAATAACTAATTCAGACGTGAAAGTTCCTGGAAGCGACACGACTTACTGGTGCAAGGTGGTCAGGCTTCCAGACTTTGTTACAAAGAAAGTGCATCATATTATTCAGGTGCGTATACCTCGTTGTTCTCGAATTTAGAGGACTAAGGAAATCGGTGGTCGATCATTTTGGGTCTAAATTTCCTTTCATTTTTGTTGAATTTTCATACCCTTTTAGACTCTATATTTCAAATCGGTCACCGACTTTCTATATTTTCCCGGGATTAAAGTTAACACTGAATCAAACTGATTGACAAATGATAAAATGACTGATTATTTTTTTTGAAGTTCGAATCCACAATAACCCAAGGCAACGAGGGGTTGGTTCACCACATGGAAGTATTCTACTGCGACGCCGACCCTCAAAAGGACATCCCTCTGTACGAAGGCAACTGCTTTGCTGCCGACAGACCTGAGATTACTAAAACATGCTCCAAGGTAACTCCCGTAATTTCGTAAGGTATCCGTAACTTAATAACGGGTCCATATTGGCTCACCTAAAGTTCTTTACCCGAAAATGTTTTTCCTAACTGTTTGTAGTCCGAATGATCATTCTTCCTAAAAATTTTCATCCTAAAGTTTTAATTCATACTATTTGTAGTGCTACCGACGATGCTCATAACAATGATGTGTCCGAAAATTTTAATTACTAACATCATTAATGTAAATATATTTAAACTCCTACTGTTTTTTATCATAACGCTTTTATCCCTAAACATACTTACCATAATATTTTCACTCATGCTCAGAAAGAAACATTTACCAAGTGTAATAAAAAATATATGTGGGTAGAAGATGATATTTATAGTTTTAATGATTATTATACGACTCGTTTACGGTTATGCTTATGGCCTGGGAGTTTACCATAACCATAACTAAAGGACCAATTCGGTTCTGGTACTTCGCCGGCCGCTGCCGCGGCACGCTCGCTACGCTCGCTCGGCTCGTGCGTTGGGGTCACAGTTCTAACATAACCTAAACCAATAATTAGGAATAGGACCGATTCGTTACTGGAACTTGACTGAATGATTGGAGCAGGACTCTGGTTTTGCTCGCTCGGCTCGTGCGTTATATGTTATACCTACATGTTATGTAAAAACAAAGTTACGAAAAATTTATGTATATAATATTGATTATAATAAATAAAAATAAATCTAAACAAAAAAGATATGACTTTGAATAATAGTATGAACGATGGTTATGTTGAGAAAATATAGGAAAACAAATAAAAGTGTAAAAGATGTTTATTGCTACTGACTTTATGCAGTTGAATGTTTCGGAATTAAAACATTAGTGACAAAGATTTTAGGAGTTGCGATTGTTAGGATAAAAAATGTTAGGAAGAAAATTTTTGGATATCCAATTATCGGAGTTGAAATTTTAGGTGAACTTTGGCGCACCCCTTAATAACATATAGTTAGGTATGTTGTTATTAATAAACATCACAGTTAATGTAAGTTTTCTCTTCTTCATTTACAAGAAAAATCTTAAAAAGGTTCTAAAATGAAGTCACTTATGCTGTCTTGTCTGTTCGCTTATCGGACGGCTATGCTGTTTTCAGTAGGTAAAATATATTCAGAAGGAAGGTTTATATTAAATATGTTCCCGCGCGATACGGAGTACGCGCTTGAAACCGAAGGGCGATGCTAGTTACTATGAACGAAAAAGAAAACATGGCTAAAAGTTATAAATTTCTATTATTTGTTTATTGATAAAATAAGATCAAGGTTTGGTTTCTGTGTAGGTGAAAGCAGCTTGGGCAATGGGAGCCCCTCCGTTCACATACCCCAAAGAAGCAGGTCTACCTCTAGGAGGACCCAATACCAACAAATACGTCATGTTGGAAGTGCATTACAATAATCCAGAAATGAGAAGAGGTAAATTAATTATTATTCCGTATTATAAAGTTTAGATTTTATACGAAATCGTAGCATCAGTTACAGGACACTTAGCCAGTCGTCGAAATGGTATCGTCAGTCTCAAGAAGAGTAAGTAGTATCAGTATCGGAACTCGTTACAAGTTTCGGGTCTCATAGTATCAGTCTCGAGACTCGTAGCATCAGTTTCGGGTCTCGTAGCATCAGTCTCGAGTCTCGTAGCATCAGTCTCGAGACTCGTAGCATCAGTCTCGGGGCTCGTAGCATCAGCTTGAGACTCGTAGCATCAGTCTCGAGACTCGTAGCATCAGTCTCGAGTCTCGTAGCATCAGTCTCGAGTCTCGTAGCATCAGTCTCGAGACTCGTAGCGTCAGTCTCGAGTCTCGTAGCATCAGTCTCGAGACTCGTAGCATCAGTCTCGAGACTCGAAGCATCAGTTTCGGAACTCGTAGCGTCAGTCTCGAGACTCGTAGCATCAATCTCGAGTCTCGTAGCATCAGTCTCGAGACTCGTAGCGTCAGTTTCGGAACTCGTAGCATCAGTCTCGAGACTCGTAGCATCAGTTTCGAGACTCGTAGCATCAGTCTCGAGTCTCGTAGCATCAGTCTCGAGTCTCGTAGCATCAGTCTCGAGACTCGTAGCATCAGTTTCGAGACTCGTAGCATCAGTCTCGAGTCTCGTAGCATCAGTCTCGAGTCTCGTAGCATCAGTCTCGAGTCTCGTAGCATCAGTCTCGAGACTCGTAGCATCAGTCTCGAGACTCGTAGCATCAGTTTCGAGACTCGTAGCATCAGTTTCGGAACTCGTAGCATCAGTCTCGAGACTCGTAGCATCAGTTTCGAGACTCGTAGCATCAATCTCGAGTCTCGTAGCATCAGTCTCGAGTCTCGTAACATCAGTCTCGAGACTCGTAGCATCAGTTTCGAGACTCGTAGCATCAGTCTCGAGTCTCGTAGCATCAGTCTCGAGTCTCGTAGCATCAGTCTCGAGACTCGTAGCATCAGTCTCGTCTCGTAGCATCAGTCTCGAGTCTCGTAGCATCAGTCTCGAGACTCGTAGCATCAGTCTCGAGACTCGTAGCATCAGTTTCGAGACTCGTAGCATCAGTTTCGGAACTCGTAGCGTCAGTCTTGGAACTCGTAGCATCAGTCTCTAGTCTCGTAGCATCAGTCTCGAGTCTCGTAGCATCAGTCTCGAGTCTCATAGCATCAGTCTCGAGACTCGTAGGATCAGTTTCGAGACTCGTAGCATCAGTCTCGAGACTCGTAGCATCAGTTTTGAGACTCGTAGCATCAGTCTCGAGTCTCGTAGCATCAGTCTCGAGACTCGTAGCATCAGTTTCGAGACTCGTAGCATCAGTCTCGAGTCTCGTAGCATCAGTCTCGAGACTCGTAGCATCAGTCTCGGGGCTCGTAGCATCAGCTTGAGACTCGTAGCATCAGTCTCGAGACTCGTAGCATCAGTCTCGAGTCTCGTAGCATCAGTCTCGAGTCTCGTAGCATCAGTCTCGAGACTCGTAGCGTCAGTCTCGAGTCTCGTAGCATCAGTCTCGAGACTCGTAGCATCAGTCTCGAGACTCGAAGCATCAGTTTCGGAACTCGTAGCGTCAGTCTCGAGACTCGTAGCATCAATCTCGAGTCTCGTAGCATCAGTCTCGAGACTCGTAGCGTCAGTTTCGGAACTCGTAGCATCAGTCTCGAGACTCGTAGCATCAGTTTCGAGACTCGTAGCATCAGTCTCGAGTCTCGTAGCATCAGTCTCGAGTCTCGTAGCATCAGTCTCGAGACTCGTAGCATCAGTTTCGAGACTCGTAGCATCAGTCTCGAGTCTCGTAGCATCAGTCTCGAGTCTCGTAGCATCAGTCTCGAGTCTCGTAGCATCAGTCTCGAGACTCGTAGCATCAGTCTCGAGACTCGTAGCATCAGTTTCGAGACTCGTAGCATCAGTTTCGGAACTCGTAGCATCAGTCTCGAGACTCGTAGCATCAGTTTCGAGACTCGTAGCATCAATCTCGAGTCTCGTAGCATCAGTCTCGAGTCTCGTAACATCAGTCTCGAGACTCGTAGCATCAGTTTCGAGACTCGTAGCATCAGTCTCGAGTCTCGTAGCATCAGTCTCGAGTCTCGTAGCATCAGTCTCGAGACTCGTAGCATCAGTCTCGAGACTCGTAGCATCAGTCTCGTCTCGTAGCATCAGTCTCGAGTCTCGTAGCATCAGTCTCGAGACTCGTAGCATCAGTCTCGAGACTCGTAGCATCAGTTTCGAGACTCGTAGCATCAGTTTCGGAACTCGTAGCGTCAATCTTGGAACTCGTAGCATCAGTCTCTAGTCTCGTAGCATCAGTCTCGAGTCTCGTAGCATCAGTCTCGAGTCTCATAGCATCAGTCTCGAGACTCGTAGGATCAGTTTCGAGACTCGTAGCATCAGTCTCGAGACTCGTAGCATCAGTTTTGAGACTCGTAGCATCAGTCTCGAGTCTCGTAGCATCAGTCTCGAGACTCGTAGCATCAGTTTCGAGACTCGTAGCATCAGTCTCGGGGCTCGTAGCATTAGCTCGAGACTCGTAGCGTCAGTCTCGAGTCTCGTAGCATCAGTCTCGAGACTCGTAGCATCAGTTTCGAGACTCGTAGCATCAGTCTCGAGTCTCGTAGCATCAGTCTCGAGTCTCGTAGCATCAGTCTCGAGACTCGTAGCATCAGTCTCGAGACTCGTAGCATCAGTTTCGAGACTCGTAGCATCAGTTTCGGAACTCGTAGCATCAGTCTCGAGACTCGTAGCATCAGTTTCGAGACTCGTAGCATCAGTCTCGAGTCTCGTAGCATCAGTCTCGAGTCTCGTAGCATCAGTCTCGAGACTCGTAGCATCAGTTTCGAGACTCGTAGCATCAGTCTCGAGTCTCGTAGCATCAGTCTCGAGTCTCGTAGCATCAGTCTCGAGACTCGTAGCATCAGTCTCGAGACTCGTAGCATCAGTTTCGAGACTCGTAGCATCAGTTTCGGAACTCGTAGCATCAGTCTCGAGACTCGTAGCATCAGTTTCGAGACTCGTAGCATCAGTCTCGAGTCTCGTAGCATCAGTCTCGAGTCTCGTAGCATCAGTTTCGGAACTCGTAGCATCAGTTTCGGAACTCGTAGCGTCAGTCTTGGAACTCGTAGCGTCAGTCTCGAGTCTCGTAGCATTAGTCTCGGAACTCGTAGCATAGATCTCGGGGCTCGTAGCGTCAGTCTCGAGACTTGTAGCATCAGTCTCGAGACTCGTAGCATCAGTCTCGAGACTCGTAGCATCAGTCTCAGGGCTCGTAGCATCAGCTTGAGACTCGTAGCGTCAGTCTCGAGTCTCGTAGCATCAGTCTCGAGACTCGTAGCATCAGTCTCGGGGCTCGTAGCATTAGCTCGAGACTCGTAGCGTCAGTCTTGGAACTCGTAGCGTCAGTCTCGAGACTCGTAGCATCAGTCTCGTCTCGTAGCATCAGTCTCGAGTCTCGTAGCATCAGTCTCGAGTCTCGTAGCATCAGTCTCGAGACTCGTAGCATCAGTCTCGAGACTCGTAGCATCAGTTTCGGAACTCGTAGCGTCAGTCTTGGAACTCGTAGCATCAGTCTCTAGTCTCGTAGCATCAGTCTCGAGTCTCGTAGCATCAGTCTCGAGTCCCATAGCATCAGTCTCGAGACTCGAAGCATCAGTTTCGAGACTCGTAGCATCAGTCTCGAGACTCGTAGCATCAGTTTCGAGACTCGTAGCATCAGTCTCGAGTCTCGTAGCATCAGTCTCGAGTCTCGTAGCATCAGTCTCGAGACTCGTAGCATCAGTTTCGAGACTCGTAGCATCAGTCTCGAGTCTCGTAGCATCAGTCTCGAGTCTCGTAGCATCAGTCTCGAGACTCGTAGCATCAGTCTCGAGACTCGTAGCATCAGTTTCGAGACTCGTAGCATCAGTTTCGGAACTCGTAGCATTAGTCTCGAGACTCGTAGCATCAGTTTCGAGACTCGTAGCATCAGTCTCGAGTCTCGTAGCATCAGTCTCGAGACTCGTAGCATCAATTTCGAGACTCGTAGCATCAGTCTCGAGTCTCGTAGCATCAGTTTCGGAACTCGTAGCATCAGTTTCGGAACTCGTAGCGTCAGTCTTGGAACTCGTAGCATCAGTCTCGAGTCTCGTAGCATCAGTCTCGAGACTCGTAGCATCAGTCTCGAGACTCGTAGCGTCAGTCTCGAGTCTCGTAGCATCAGTCTCGAGTCTCGTAGCATCAGTCTCGAGTCTCGAAGCATCAGCCTCGATTCTCGTAGCATCAGTCTCGAGTCTCGTAGCATCAGTCTCGAGTCTCGTAGCATCAGTCTCGGGGCTCGTAGCAATAGCTCGAGAATCGTAGCATCAGTCTCGAGTCTCGTAGCATCAGTCTTGGAACTCGTAGCGTCAGTCTCGAGTCTCGTAGCGTCAGTCTCGAGTCTCGTAGCGTCAGTCTCGAGTCTCGTAGCATCAGTCTCGAGTCTCGTAGCATGTCTCGAGTCTCGTAGCATACGTCTCGAGTCTCGTAGCATCAGTCTCGAGTCTCGTAGCATCAGTCTCGAGACTCATAGCGTCAGTTTTGAGACTCGTAGCGTCAGTCTCGAGTCTCGTAGCATCAGTCTCGAGTCTCGTACCATCAGTCTCGAGTCTCGTAGCATCAGTCTCGAGACTCGTAGCATCAGTCTCGAGACTCGTAGCGTCAGTCTCGAGTCTCGTATCATCAGTCTCGAGTCTCGTAGCATCAGTCTCGGGTCTCGTAGCATCAGTCTCGAGACTCGTAGCATCAGTCTCGAGTCCCGTAGCATCATTCTCGAGTCTCGTAGCATCAGTCTTGAGTCTCGTAGCGTCAGTCTTGGGACTCGTAGCATCAGTCTCGAGTCTTGTAGTATCAGTCCCGAGCCAATCTCGAGTATCGTAGCGTCGTCGAAAATCAAAATGTCGAAAAATCAAATCGTCGGAAAATCAAAACGTCGAAGAATCAAAATGTCGGAAAGTCAAAATGTCGAAAAATTATTACGTCGAAAAATCAAAATGTCGAAAAATCAAAATGTCTAAAATCAAAATGTCGAAAAATCATATCGTCGAAAATCAAAATGTCGAATAATCAATACGTCGATAAATCAATTAGTCGAAAAATCAAAACGTCGAAAAATCAAAACGTCGAAAAATCAAATCGTCAAAAAATGAAAATGTCGAAAAGTCAAAATGTCGAAAAATCATTTTGTCGAAAATTCAAACCGTTTAAAATCAAAATGTCGAAAAATCAAAATGTTGAAACGTCAAAATGTCGAAAAATCTAAACGTCGAAAAATCAAAACATCGAAAAATCAAAATGTCGAAAAGTCAAAATGTCGAAAATCAAAACGTCGAAAATCAAAATGTCGAAAATTCATATCGTCGAAAAATCCAAAAATGTCGAAAATTCATATCGTCGAAAAATCCAAAAATGTCGAAAAATCTTAACGTCGAAAAATCAAAACATCGAAAAATCAAAATGTCGAAAAATCAAATCGTCGAAAAATCAAAATGTCGAAAAATCAAAACGTCGAAAAATCAAAATGTCGAAAAAACAAAATGTCGAAATATCAAAATGTCGAAAAATCAAAATGTCGAAATTCAAAATGTCGAAAAATCAAAATGTCGAAAATCAAAATGTCGAAAAATCTAAATGTCGAAATTCAAAATATCGAAAAATCAAAACGTCGAAAATCAAAATGTCGAAAAATCAAATCGACGAAAAATCAAAACATCGAAAAATCAAAATGTCGAAAAGTCAAAATGACGAAAAATCAAAATGACGAAATATCATTTCGTCGAAAAATCAAAATCTCGGGGCTCGTAGTGTCAGTCTTGAGACTCGTAGCGTCAGCTCGAGAATCGTAGCGTCAGTCTCGAATCTCGTAGCATCAGTCTCGAGTCTCGTAGCATCAGTCTGGAGTCTCATAGCATCAGCCTCGAGTCTCGTAGCATCAGTCTCGAGTCTCGTAGCATTAGTCTCGAGTCTCGTAGCATCAGTCTCGAGTCTCGTAGCATCAGTCTCGAGTCTCGTAGCATCAGTCTCGGGGCTCGTAGCATTAGCTTGAGACTCGTAGCATCAGTCTCTAGTCTCGTAGCATCAGTCTCGAGTCTCGTAGCATTAGCTCGAGACTCGTAGCATCAGTCTCTAGTCTCGTAGCATCAGTCTCGAGTCTCGTAGCATCAGTCTTGGAACTCGTAGCGTCAGTCTCGAGTCTCGTAGCGTCAGTCTCGAGTCTCGTAGCATCAGTCTCGAGTCTCGTTGCATCAGTCTCGAGTCTCGAAGCATGTCTCGAGTCTCGTAGCATCAGTCTCGAGTCTCGTAGCATCAGTCTCGAGTCTCGTAGCATCAGTCTCGAGTCTCGTAGCATCAGTCTCGAGACTCATAGCGTCAGTTTTGAGACTCGTAGCGTCAGTCTCGAGTCTCGTAGCATCAGTCTCGAGACTCGTAGCGTCAGTCTCGAGTCTCGTAGCATCAGTCTCGAGTCTCGTAGCATCAGTCTCGAGTCTCGTAGCGTCAGTCTCGAGTCTCGTAGCATCAGTCTCGAGTCTCGTAGCATGTCTCGAGTCTCGTAGCATCAGTCTCGAGTCTCGTAGCATCAGTCTCGAGTCTCGTAGCATCAGTCTCGAGTCTCGTAGCATCAGTCTCAGGGCTCGTAGCGTCAGTCTCGAGTCTCGTAGCATCAGTCTCGAGTCTCGTAGCATCAGTCTCGGGGCTCGTAGCATTAGCTTGAGACTCGTAGCATCAGTCTCTAGTCTCGTAGCATCAGTCTCGAGTCTCGTAGCATTAGCTCGAGACTCGTAGCATCAGTCTCTAGTCTCGTAGCATCAGTCTCGAGTCTCGTAGCATCAGTCTTGGAACTCGTAGCGTCAGTCTCGAGTCTCGTAGCGTCAGTCTCGAGTCTCGTAGCATCAGTCTCGAGTCTCGTAGCATCAGTCTCGAGTCTCGAAGCATGTCTCGAGTCTCGTAGCATCAGTCTCGAGTCTCGTAGCATCAGTCTCGAGTCTCGTAGCATCAGTCTCGAGTCTCGTAGCATCAGTCTCGAGACTCATAGCGTCAGTTTTGAGACTCGTAGCGTCAGTCTCGAGTCTCGTAGCATCAGTCTCGAGACTCGTAGCGTCAGTCTCGAGTCTCGTAGCATCAGTCTCGAGTCTCGTAGCATCAGTTTCGAGTCTCGTAGCGTCAGTCTCGAATCTCGTAGCATCAGTCTCGAGTCTCGTAGCATGTCTCGAGTCTCGTAGCATCAGTCTCGAGTCTCGTAGCATCAGTCTCGAGTCTCGTAGCATCAGTCTCGAGTCTCGTAGCATCAGTCTCAGGGCTCGTAGCGTCAGTCTCGAGTCTCGTAGCGTCCGTCTCGAGTCTCGTAGCATCAGTCTCGAGTCTCGTAGCATCAGTCTCGAGACTTGTAGCATCAGTCTCGAGACTCGTAGCATCAGTCTCGAGGCTCGTAGCATCAGTCTCAGGGCTCGTAGCATCAGCTTGAGACTCGTAGCGTCAGTCTCGAGACTCGTTGCATCAGTCTCGAGTCTCGTAGCATCAGTTTCGAGACTCGTAGCATCAGTTTCGGGGCTCGTAGCATTAGTCTCTGAACTCGTAGCATTAGTCTCGGAACTCGTAGCATCAGTCTCGAGTCTCGTAGCATCAGTCTCGAGTCTCGTAGCATCAGTCTCGAGACTCGTAGCATCAGTCTCGAGACTCGTAGCGTCAGTCTCGAGTCTCGTATCATCAGTCTCGAGTCTCGTAGCATCAGTCTCGGGTCTCGTAGCATCAGTCTCGAGACTCGTAGCATCAGTCTCGAGTCCCGTAGCATCATTCTCGAGTCTCGTAGCATCAGTCTTGAGTCTCGTAGCGTCAGTCTTGGGACTCGTAGCATCAGTCGGGACTCGTTGCGCCAATCTCGAGTATCGTAGCGTCAGTCTCGGAACTCGTGCGTCAGTCTTGGAACTCGTAGCGTCAGTCTCGGGAATCGTAGCATCAGTTTCGGGTCTTGTAGCGTCAGTCTTGGAACTCGTAGAGTCAGTCTCGGGAATCGTAGCATCAGTTTCGGGTCTTGTAGCGTCAGTCTTGGAACTCGTAGAGTCAGTCTCGAGACTTGTAGCATCAGTGTCGGGTCTCGTAGTATCAGTCTCGAGTGTCGTAGCATCAGTTTCGGAACTGGTAGCATCAGTTTCGGGTCTCGTAGCATCCAGACTCGTAGCATTAGTCTTAGGAGCCGTAGCGTCAGTCTCTGTACACGTTGCATCAGTCGCTGGATACGTAGCATCAGTTTCGGGACTCGTAGCATCAGTCTAGAAACTCGTAGCGTCAGTCTCAAATCTCGTAACACCAATTTTGGGACTGGTAATATCAGTCTCGGGACTCGTAGCGTCAGTCTCGTGACCCGTGTCATCACTTTTGAAACTGATAGAGTCAGTCTTGGAACTTGTAGCGTGTCTCAGGACTCGTAGCGTTTGTCTTGGGACTCGTATCATCAGTTTTGAAACTCTTAGCGTCAGTCTTGAAACTCGTAATGTACTGAAGCTTCCGTCAAGCAAGATCCGTGACTCGTAGCATCTCAGTTGAAAAATATCTACAAACTAGGATATATCGGGGAATTACGTAGTAATTAGTCACTTTATATGAATTGAAAATTTCAGATTGGGTTGACAGTTCAGGCATCGTGCTCCATATATCTGGGAAGAGACGCAAATACGACGCCGCCATTATGGAACTCGGTCTGGAGTATACAGACAAAATGGCAATACCGGGGGGACAGAAAGCGTTTCCTCTCTCTGGATATTGTATACCGCAGTGCACTGGAGTGGTAAAAATAACAACTTTTTAATTAAGTACATATATACAATAGAATTTAATATATATCACCTAATTAGCAACTGACTCCTTAGTATTTTTGCTAGTAAACACACTCTTACTATCTTTGTATTTGTAGATCACACTACAAATATTTACCTTCCCTAAAATTGATTCTCTCTATCAGACTCTCTCTCTCTCTATTTCTTGATCAGATTGCCAACCACTCAATTGTAGCTCATTCCTTAAACTGATCATTGCTAATCTTTAAACCACGCATATGGTATTTTTTATCAGGGTTTACCACCAGAAGGAATTGTGGTGTTCGGAAGTCAGCTCCACACGCATTTGACGGGAACAGCTGTGTGGACGAGACACTTCAGACAAGGAAAAGAACTGCCCGTACTGAACAGGGACACACATTATTCTACACATTTCCAAGAAATCAGAATTCTACATCGCCCTGTGAAGGTTTTACCGGTAACAGAAATGTTTTAAGCACATACATATTTAATTTACCATCGCCAATGATAAGTATCTATTTACTTATATGTGTCGCCCGACCAAAAGCATGTTCGCTATTGTCCAACCAAGACTAGTTTTGAGATCACCATGCACTCCAGGTAATCATGGTCATACGCCTATGCCTGCTGATCAATAAGACAGTAGGAACTTTTGTTTTGCCATGAGATGCTATTGATTAATACTTTAGATGATTACTTAGAGATGTCTATCTCATTTTTAAACAAAATATTACTACTCTTTAGGAAGATTACCTAGTAACAACATGCATCTACAACACGGAGGGTAAGCCCAACGCGACGGTGGGAGGGCACGCGATCACGGACGAAATGTGTGTCAACTACATGCACTACTACCCCGTCACCGAGCTGGAGGTCTGCAAGAGTGCCATATCCAACTTGGCACTAGAAAACTATTTCAATTTTGAAAAGTCGTAAGTATATTTTATCCCAATTTTATACCAAAATATTACTATAAGTACTAATTATCACACGTAAAAAAGACGTAAATAAAACATTGGTATTTAATTTACCTAATTCTAAAGTTCACTATTTCTATTGTAAGCATTCCTATTTGTAAGTATCCATTAAGTAACCTGAGCAGTATAAGCAGAAGAACCAGAGTAGAAAATAACAGAAAAGGCGATTTTACAACTGTGAGACTTTACGATCTTACGAGGCGCATGTCTCTCAATTAATTATTGTAATTTATATTTGGGAAGAAATGCATGGATGTAAATAAATATAAGTAAGTTTGTGTATGTACCAATAGGCATTTTATATTGCAGATGGGATAACATGCCGATCTCAGACAAATATTCTCCGCGAATGAACTACCTTTCAATCAATCCGTGGACGCACTTACGCGCTGACACGTTGGCGGCTCTTTACAGAGAGTCCCCCTTGTCAATGCAATGTAATAAATCGGATGGGTCTCGATTCCAGGTAATGTGTTTACGTATTTTTTGAAAATTTACAAATTTTACCACCTAACAGAAGAATAAGTACCTACTTACATTAAACTAACTTAAGATATTGAATAGTTTTGATGCCTTATTAAAAAGCCCTAAGTTTGGTGCTGACTGCTCAAAAGTCATATAAGGGGGTGGTGCATAAACCACGCCGTAAATGCATAATATGGAAAAGATTTTACACCTACTCATATAACCTAAAAAAAAAAGTAAACTATCCATGCGAACCGTTTGCAAATTCATGGATAGCCAGAATTATCCCGTATAGGGACATTATGGGTCACGTTGTGTACCTATCTATAAGTTCATATTTATTTTATGTTTCAGGGTGATTGGGAAGGTATCATCATACCGCGAATCAGCGTGCCTTTACCTCCTGTTCCAAGAATTTGTCCAGACACAGTGAGCTACGAGGATATTGAAAATTAATATAAAGCGTACAATATGAGTAATATTTATAATAAGTATATAAAGATGATTGATTTTAGCTTTGTATAATGATATTAGTGATATTATTTTCATGGTTATTAAAACTATAAATAGAATAACGAATAACATAAATGCATATAATGAAAGTGTTGTTATTATTATACCTAGTATTACTTACCTATATTAAAAGTTTTAAATAAAATCAAGTAAGTTCCTACCATTATATGCAGTTTTATTTTTTAATCACATCTCCATATTTACAATTAGACAATTACAATTAGAGAGATAATGAATAAGAGTTGTGGCAGACCATAATTAATTTCAAATATACTTGCCATAATATGACGGTAGGTAATAAAAACAAATTAAACCGGTTCATTATTATCACAAAAACATAACTATAATAGGTAGGTAGGTATATAAGTACCTACTTAGACCAAATAATAAACCCTATTTTTTTCTCTGTACTGTGTAACCATAAGATAACTAAGTAGTGCTCATCTGGGGGCACGGCAGTGCCCCCCGCCAAGTCGAGCGCGAAGCAAACACTGCCGTACCATCCTTTACAGGAACCATTTCGCCGCATTTTCAGGCCCCTATTTGACTACCTCTGGATAAGACTAGAACGCTGAAATTTTCGTCATCCAGTAAGCTATACAATCACATACTTAAAATAAAATTTCAAGTCTGTAGGTCATTTAGTTCCCAAGTTAAGCGAAAGCAAAGTTTCGCATTTTAGACACTCACTCACTCACTCACTCACTCACTCACTCACTCACTCATGATCATCAAAATAGAACTAGTACTTCCCATAAACCTAGAGAGCTGAAATTTGGTACAGAGTTAGGGTTTAATGGCCACATAAAGGGAAAACTATAAAAACTAGGATAATCGAACGGGAACGGGAATTATACGGGAATGGGAACGGGAATTGTAACTCAAGAACGGCTGAACTGATTTGGCTGAAAATTGGTGGGGAGGTAGCTTAGAACCAGGAAAAGGACATAGGATACTTTTAATCCCGAAATTCCCACGGGATTGGGAACGGGAATTTAAAAATCAAGAACGGCTGAATTGATTTGGCTGAAAATTGGTGAGGAGGTAGCTTAGAACCAGGAAAAGGACATAGGATACTTTTAATCCCGAAATTCCCACGGGATTGGGAACGGGAATTTAAAAATCAAGAACGGCTGAACTGATTTGGCTGAAAATTGGTGGGGAGGTAGCTTAAAACCAGGAAAAGGACATAGGATACTTTTAATCCCGAAATTCCCACGGGATTGGGAACAGGAATTTAAAAATCAAGAACGGCTGAATTGATTTGGCTGAAAATTGGTGGGGAGGTAGCTTAGAACCAGGAAAAGGACATAGGATACTTTTAATCCCGAAATTCCCACGGGATTGGGAACGGGAATTTAAAAATCAAGAACGGCTGAATTGATTTGGCTGAAAATTGGTGGGGAGGTAGCTTAGAACCAGGAAAAGGACATACGATACTTTTAATCCCGAAATTCCCACGGGATTGGGAACATGAATTTCTAAAATCAAGAACGGCTGAATTGATTTGGCTGAAAATTGGTGGGGAGGTAGCTTAGAACCAGGACAAGAACATAGAACACTTTAATCCCGAAAATCCCACGGGATTGGGAACGGGAATTTATTACTCAAGAACGGCTGAATTGATTTGGCTGAAAATTGGTGGGGAGGTAGCTTAGAACCAGGAGTAGCACATAGAAAACTTTTAATCCCGAAATTCCCACGGGAATGGGAACGGGAATTATAATTCTAGAACAGCTGAACTGATTTGGCTGACAATTTGTGGGGAGGTAGCTTAAAAACTATTTATGTATAGATACTTTTTATCCCGAAATTCCCACGGAATCGCGAACGGGAACTACGCGGGTGAAACCGCGGGGCGCTTAATAATATAATACTACTCCTAAAAAATAAGTGTGTCAAATAAGAAAATCTAATAAAATAAATCAATATAAACAAGTTTTAACAAAAAGAAATGAAATCCCACCAAAAACATTCTGTAAAAAACTAGCCAAGTCTCGATGGAGCTGCTTGTTTAACTCTAAAAAGTAATGAAATCTAGACAGACTCGTGCCAAGTCTAAGGTTCCTTACTGCGATTTCTTTATTATTATAGTTAATGTTGTGTGACTTGGCCGTTGAAGGGTACACATGTATGTACACAAGGGTACAAAACTAGGTGCTCCATGACGCTATTGCACCAATCTTAAAAAATCCAGAACCTATCCATTGACGATAGAAAATTTGCTTAATTATAGCCACTTGAAAAATGTTGATTCAATATCCAGTCAATTGTAGGCTTGATAAAGCTGCGTATTTTAATAATGTTATAACATTACGTGTAAACAAAATTGACATGTACCCACTACTAACCTTTTAAACAATGTTCAACGGCCAAGTCACACAACATTAACTATAATAATAAAGAAATCGCAGTAAGGAACCTTAGACTTGGCACGAGTCTGTCTAGATTTCATTACTTTTTAGAGTTAAACAAGCAGCTCCATCGAGACTTGGCTAGTTTTTTACAGAATGTTTTTGGTGGGATATTAATTTTCATAATTATGTTCTTATTATGTAGAGTGTATAGAACTTATACATTTTTAATTTAAATGAGGGTAAATGTAAAGGTTTCCCTTATATGTGTTAGTTCCTTGTGTTTATGGTGGGGGCTGTGGTGGACCCGCGATGCTAGGTACGGGTAGTATCCATACTGTACTGGGTAGAGAAAATCTCGTGATCTATAATCAAGGATACTACAGGTACCGAGATTCCTTGTTCTGTTACTATAATTTGAAAAGCTCGAGTCAGAGCCTGTTCATTTTGGAACTTTGTTATAGGTCGCATAAATAAAGCTGGCGCCATCAAAATACTCACAATTTATATTCCGTGGTCCGTTATCAGTATCACCATCACTTTAACAGCAATCAAAGTCAAAGTAATCAAAAGTTGTCAATGTAAATTGTCATCGTCTGTCAATCAACCTAAACTTGACAGTCGGAACAGAGTAACGTCAAATGTTGTTTGTGAAAGAAAGAGCGTCGAGCGAGCGAGCGACCAACCGACCGACCGACAGACATTTTGTACAGAAAACATTTCAGTTTTCAATCACAACAAATTTCTCTTCCTTCTTCTCCTCTAAATAATTAATTTAGAAGTTATCATGTCTAAAGATTGTGGGTTTAATAGTGATGATTCGCCTAATAAAACTAAAACGCATTTACAAATTCCCAGTCCCATAATAACTCGTCGCAACCGGACTGCATCGACGTAAGTGTTTACATTATTTTTTTTATCACATACGGAAGCAATTACGACAAACATCCTAAAATAAACTAAACACTAATTTTTTTTTAATTATAGTTCTGAACGGGCATTATGTAATCCTCTGGAAAGTGGGAAAATCAAGTCTTTTTGTAGAGAGAAAGGTCACGGTTTCGTGACTCCCGCAAAGGGTGGTGAAGATCTATTTGTTCACATATCTGAGTAAGTTGCATCTAATATTTCAACGTTATTATAACTATAAATGTGTGCTTTAGTACTCCCATATGACATAAATTATCTAATTGATCATTATTTACAAAAACAACAATATTTCAATTGTATTGAAATTTTCAATAATATTAAAGTTTGTTTATGTGTGAATGTTAAAGGTCACACAATGTGTAGGCAGTAAGCCCAATTATCATGTTGACTGATAAGTTGTCTGCTAACAACACAAATTGGGTGATAAAAGATTTTTTATTTATGTTATTCAATATTGTTTTGTTACAGTATTGAAGGCGAATATGTGCCTCTGCCCGGAGATGATGTAATATACAGGCTCTGTCCAATACCACCTAAATTTGAAAAATATCAAGCTGTGCATGTGGTAATCCAGACCCTAGTACCTGAGACACATGTGACATGGAACGGCGCCTAACCTCATTGTACAAAACCCTTTATCTATTTATTATTTGCAGGAACCTTCTTGCCGTTTATATGTCCTTGTATCTCTAATCTATAACAAGTTAAGATGCTGACTTGATTGATGGATTGTTTATGTTGTAAAGAAATCGCACACTTGTAAACTTATCTTAAATCTTAATATGATTTGATTCCCATTTCTATTAATAATAATTCCTCATAAATTTTCATAGTAGATATCATATCAGACATTGTTTCGATATAATTGAGAAGTTCATAATATTTTTATAATTGATTTCATTACACGACAATTTTATTGAAGCAATCACAGCTCAGTGCTAACCGTAGATTACTTACGATCTGTGGTTAAACTGGATAAGCATCGTAACTTTGACAGGTGGCTGTTAATGAGCGTTTTTATGTAAAAGGTAGTTGGTCCCAGTCATTGTAAAACAGACCACAAACGTAAGGGAGTGTTTGGCCATTAATTAACAGACACCAGGCTCGCTACAGCCACATGAAGAAGAAGATACTTAGTATTTTTATTTTTTTTATTTGATTTGTGCACCTAAGTGTAAGATTTATTTATATGCTTTTATTTGACCAATTCTCGTCAATTGTATCCATTTGTATCTCTGTATAAGGTTCTGAACCATGCTCATTGTTCATTCATTGGATTTTTCGTTCTAAAGATGAAAGCGGAAATATAATGAAGTATTCAAATAAATGTGGGAAGCCAACATTTGGTGCTAAATTTTTCGAAGGATTTATCATCGTCTTAAGATATTGATATTCAGTTTAAAACACAATAACCCCTTAAGAATATTTAAGCAGTATTTATTCAAATAATGTTCCGTCTCTTTCCAACTCGTTATTTTTTCTAAAAACAGTGAAAAAGATAGAATATTATTTGTTTTAAATTTCGTTTAAATATTTTTTGTAAGTAAGGAGCAAAATGAACGGTAGAATGGCTTCTTTCATTTAATACTGTTTTAAAAACAATTGGCCTATTTCAAGAAGTGAATCAACGATTTAACTTTTAATTGTAATTATATTTAAGTTTCGTTGGGTATAGTTTTAAAACTAGTTCATTATTCAAATAATAAAGACTAATTTTAAAGATAAACCTTATATAAGTTTCGATTTTTGTTATTAGTACTAGCGTTTTACAAGCACAAAAATAAAGTGCCACATGATTGTGATAATCTACGATCAAATCAATTCAGTTGCTTGTATAAATATACATGATTTATTCGTTTTAATATTATACAATTGCCTTGGGCAATATTTTTAATTATACTTAATTCTACTAAGTCGAAAATACACTGTAAAAATATATTCAGAATGTAAAATACATTACATACTTGATACTACATTCCTCTAGCGTTTTACCGAAATTGAATGCATTAATGTAAAAAAGACCCCAATTAAATGTTTAATTACCCCAATTAATTTTGATGTAAATTAATGTTGCCATGCTTTCCCTTTTTAGTTAGTAGCAGTATTAGTAGATAAAACAGTGAATATATTTATGAAATATATGTGTAAGCAAGTAAACTGTCTTTTTATTTATTCATTTACAATTAGTAGTCATATAGGTAAATTGCAAACCTTAGGTGCTAACCTAGAGCCGCCAAAAACCTTGGTGCAGGTTTCGGTAAGCACAAAGAATTTTAAGAACAACTCCAAAACTGATAAGTTATGAAGGTCTTTTGAAGATAAAGATGAAAATTGGTATTTATAAAATTCAGGTCTAATAAAAAAAAGCAATTCATATTCTAGCGATAATATAAAACTACGTGAGTCAAAAGCTAGTTTTAATGTTTTTCCAAAGGCTTACGCTAAATGCGTCATCGAGTATTGATCACTTATTGCGATAATAACACCTACCTTGACCAGGATTGGATTTCATTGTCAAGGACATAAATAAAACCATTTCCATTTTTACATATTTTATTAGTAAAAAGACAAACAATATCGAATACACTAGAAACATTGTATATAAACTCAATTTAAATGTAATGATTTTCTATAAATATTTGTCATACTTCAAAGCCTTATAAGTATTTTACGTGTTACGTTAATGGCAATATTATGATCTAAATTACAAAACAATCAACACAGTTACACTTACGACGTTACTTCATCAATACGTATTCTATTTTTAAGAATATTACTGGTATACATTTAAGAACTTAAAACATAATCAAAAAAGTATCTATACATAAAGGTACATTCACGATTCCTACTTAGTCTCATACACTTAAAGCTCAAATTACCGTGATCGTGCTACCTCGTGGGGATCGTTACAGTTTATAGGCTTGCTGAGCCTCATGCCCATCTCGAAATCAACATTTACCTAAACGGCAATAAAAGCTACTCTATTTACCCGCCATAAGATCGACAATTGTTTGAAAGTATTAGTGGTGCACGATAAAAATTATGCATTCTGTTAGACCAAGAGTAAAAGATTTGGGTACATTGAACTGCTTTACATTTTCTTGTTAAATTATGTGCATTATTCTGTATATAATAAGGTCTAATATCGTCTGAAACTGGCCTCTAATTAGACTACATTTCAAATCCTATGTAGTCTCAAGGTTATTAGTTGTTACTACCTACAGACAATATTGTTACTAATATCAATTACAAAGGTTCTATTATTAGATGCTACAATACTTTAGGAAACTATTATACAATGCTTTTATATCAAATGAAACAATATTATGTTATACATGTATATTATTTTTCCTGATTTTAAAACTTCAGTTATATAATAATCAAAATTAAACAAAATATGCAAAATGTGTGTATTAGTATTAAAAATGCGTTAGATATTTAATTAATTGATTTATAATTGATACAAAATTGAGCCATTTACATGTAAAGGAAGACTTGTAGTAACAATTCTCTCGTCAGTTATATTTAAATAGAAACATTCGTTGTTTAAAAAATGCAGACAGAACGATTCTTCGGTAAACAAAATGCAGTATTTTCAATAACATTTCAAATACACTGTTTTTGGTAAATATGCGTTCGTTAACATTCTTACTCTTTCCCATTCGTCACGTTGCCGTTCTGTAACAAAGGAATGAAATAATTAGTGATACATATTTTCAGTTAATGAGGAAGTATGTCATGTCAAGGTAAGAGAGAAATAACTTAATAAATATCGATATTTGAGGAATATTTTATAACGTTACGTTACGAACTGTTTTTTGTACAAATCCTACCATATAACTGCGTAATCAATTAAAACGATAGCCTTCATCGTTAGGTAATGATTTTTTTCATCGCAAAAACATGTAGTTGGTAAATTGTATTAAGAATGTTTGTAGATCTTTTTATATAATATTATTGAATTAGTATTTGGGTTCGCATTCCCATATAAATTAATTAAGAACTTGTTTCAGTTATTCTGTCCAAAATGCGTCGCATCGCTATCGGGCTATCGAGTGGCATCGATAGCCCGGCAGCGAATATCACTTTAAATGTCAAATTAAAACAAATAGGATTGTGAACAGGTAGTTGTTACAACAAGATGATAGACATCGAATTTATATCTTGTTGAAAAGAGAACAGGCTGGTATTACCTCCTCCATCTGCGCGAGGTGGTAGTGGTGCTTGCGCAGCGCGGCGAGGCGCAGGCGCTCGGCGTCCAGCGCCGTCTCCAGCTCCAGCGAGCGCACCTTGCTCTCCATCTCCAGCCGCCGCGTCGCCGTCAGCGTCAGCATCGACGTGTCCAGCGCCTCTGTGGAGGGAGACGGGGGATGGGGTCAGATTGTAATACGTTTCAATGGAGACATTATGTGTATTATATTTTGCTAGAAAGTATACAAGACTGACATGTTTGGACGTTCCCGTGTTACCTATATCCTAGAACCGGTATAAGAAAGTACATTCAAAATTGCACAACCTGTCAGTCGTCTCAAAATGGTAGCAACCTTTCTGTCTGATCGTGGAGAAGAGCTATTGTATGATGGTACCTGTCTCGTTCCTCCTGGTGGCGGCGGCGCGCACGGCGGCGAGCACGGCGCCGGCGGCGGGCGGCACGTGGCGCGAGGCGGCGGCCAGCCGCGCCAGCGCCGGCGCGGCGGGCGGCGCGCGCGCGCGGGACGCCGCCACCAGCTGCGCCACCGCGCCGGCCACTTCCTGCGCGCCCGCCGCCACGCCCTCCGCGCGCCCGCCGCCAGTCACCGTGCTGTCGGCCGACGACCTACAACGACACACATTCTCAATCTCTCGCTCGCTGATGTCACCCGATTCTGCCTGACCCTAACCTCTAAATGGCGAGGAAGGTCGCTTATGCTGTGTGTTTTGTGCCTTATCTAAAGTATTTGATTTTATTAAACATGAAAGGCTATTAAATAGGAAAACCAATATGAAAGAAATTAAAAAGGCATTTGAAACATCTTGCTTTCTACATGACATTCATAAACCTGTTGTCAACTGAAAACGATCTGATGAATCAGCTGTAGGCTGTAGCCATGGGGGTGCCGCAAGGATCTCTATTGGGTCCGTTTCAGTTTCGTATCTACATCAATGTGTTACCTTGATGTAGTAAGGAATAACCACGGGTAATAAAAAACTCAATACACATCTTAAAAAGGTAAAAATGAAGGGTGAATTTGTTGTTTTTTTCTAACATCCGTACTTACACAAGCAACTTAGCGGCGAACACGACCGCTTTAGCAGCGGATATCAATCCCTCGGACCACTGCGGGTTCTTCCTGTACATCTTGTGCCGTGTGTGCGTGTCCCCGAGCTCGTGCTGCAGGCTGCGCGCGTCCTGCACCAACACCTTGACGGCCGCCATTAGGGCGGTGCATGCGTCGAGGATCTTCTCGTTCACTTCTAACTGTATGCCAGTGTCTGCTGCTCGACTCGCTGCTAGCATTTTCTGTTAGGTTTTAAATAAATTAATTATAAAGTAGAAGCTTCTTTCAAGGACTTTTACCCATTGACTTTTAATTTACTTCGAAAAGTACGTCCAGCATGTTATACTAAGATTATCGACAGTGCTTCGAGTACTCAAGAGCTCCTTATTATGGAAGTAGAAAGATTTTTAAAGTCGAATGTGGACAAAACTTTCTTTCCCTAAATATTTACAAAATCAATAGATATTTTATATACCTCAATCTGTGAAGCCGCTTGTTCGATAGCAGTATCCATATCCGCTAATTCGTCGTCCACACTCTTGTTGCTGGCTGTGAGGGTGTCGGCGGCGGCGGCCGATTGTAACATACACCGGACTCGACCCCGCGCCTCCGCGCACGACAGGCTGCCGATATTACCACCACCGATCGACTCTAGGCATTCCTTCGTTGATGACAACATTGATCGGCATTCGTTGGTTAACTCTGAAAGATAAGTTTTAATTGAATTCTAATTTTAGAACGGTGATCTTGTTGGTGTAATAGATGCAACTTCCTCCGCTGGCTTCTGACTAAAGCAGCCTCTTTCACATTCTTATATGGTACTAGCAGCGCCCCGCGGTTTCACCCGCGTATTTCCCGTTCCCGTGGGAATTTCGGGATAAAAAGTATCTTATGTTCTTTCCCGGACCATAAGCTACCCCTGTACCAAATTTCAAGTCAATCGGTTCAGTAGTTTAGCCGTGAAAAGGTAACAGACAGACAGAGTTACTTTCGCATTTATAATATTATTAGGGATGACAGTGATCTTATCTTATACTTGACTCAATTTAGCTTATTATTGGCCTTACCTGTCTTCTTCCAAACAGTAACAATATTTCACAACAAATATAAATTACTTACTCTCAGACAATTCGATGTCAGTAGATATGTGTGAGACTTCAGTGACGTAAGCAGATAGTTGGGCTGCGTTGTGTGCTACGTACATCGCTGATTTGGCTATCATTTCTTCGTTACCCTTGATCTGTTCAAATAATGAGATATTTTAGTCAATATTACTTACATTATCGTCGATAAACAATACATTATCTATAAATAACATTTCAATAAATTAAATACTACAAACCTCAGAGCATTTAGCCATATCTTCAAGCGCTTGAGCCGCGACTTCAGCGCCTACTTTATTAGTCTCCTGCGCGTTGGATCTCTCAAGCGCTGTCAACGCTTGTTTTGTCACCTCTACCGCCACTTCACTGACGCACGATACTAACTTCTTTGATTCTGTCGTGATACATATTTTAATTTAGGAATAAAACTTTTATATTTGGCGTTATATGTACACATACTAACTATAGAATAATATATTCCTAAATGCAGGGTCTCTTTCTCTCTCTTATTGATATCATGAGTACTGTGAGAAACAGTGGAAAAACCACGTAAATGCATGTTAGTGTTCGGAATCCTCGTAGCAATCATACGCTTGACTCAGGAGTTGAACCTAGATCATTATTACCACTAGATCTTTTTTTTATTTACACCTTATTTCAAGTAAACAAACAGTACTTATAAGGGTATTATCATATCTAGAAAAAAATATAAGAGAACAAATACTAACGTTCCTCAATCTTCCCGTTGGCCTCTTCGAGCTGTTTCCTAAGAGCTGCAACATCAGCTTCTAGAACACTATTATGTTGCAACAAGTCCTGTAATTCACACTCGGTCGTCAGTTTCTTCTGCTCTATATGTTCTATTCTAGCGTCCATTAACTATACCATGCAATATACTCAACAAACGGGAACACCCAGAAAGATCCAGAAGGTTCCAGAAGATTCCACAAGTCCGAACATGCAGTAACGTAGATACAGCGGCAGCAGAAAAGAAAATAGAAAAACATGCAATTAGGTAATTGTCTATGTTACAATTTACGCTATATAAAATAAGTATATACAAAATTTAAAACCAAAAATGTGCAAAAAAAAAAACTATAATTTACTATAAATAAAAATAAAGTACAATAAACAAGTGAAATAAAACACACAAAATGACGACACACAATAATGTTAATAAGTGAGAAAACATTCACAAACAACACACAAGTGATTTCTTCCATCACCACATGTAATGACGTCACATCGACCAACACCAGTATTTCTGACCTCTGTTTCTCTTTCTCTCTCCAACACCATACTTTGTACTACTTCTCTCTCTCTCTGCTCAGATTGTTTTAATTGTTCAATTTCGGATTTCAATTCTTCAACATTACTTTCAATATTACTAATAATTTCATCTTTAGATGATATCTCTTTTTGATGTTCTATCTGATTATTTTCAATTTCTTGTTTTAAAACCGTAATTTCTTCTTCCTTAGAAATATTAATAGCTTCGTTATACGATTTGAGCTTATTTATTTCATCATTAAATTGAATAACAACATTTTCTTGCTCAGTTTTGAATGAATTGTATTCTTCAGTTAGTTTCGTGTATGCTTCATTTAATTCAGAAATATTTGTTTCGAGAACCTAATAAATAAATGTTATTATAATATCTGTTTTGTCAAATACTTGGACATCACATCACACACAAATACGAGGAAACCCACCTGTTTTTCGGACACATAATTGTTGTATAAAGTTTCCTTTTCTTTCTCAAGCCCACTAAGACTTTCTTTTAACACTTTAATATCATCGTATAGTTTTCTCAATTCTTTATTCTTTAACGTCAAATTGTCATCATTCCTATTTACAATATTATCATGTTCTTCTTTCAATGTGAACAATTCGTTGTTACCTATCTCCAACTCTGCTTGAGTTTCGTTCAGCTGTTCACTCAATCTCGAAACTTCTTCAGATAATTTAGTGTTTTCAAAATTGAGTGATATTACTTGATTATCCTTTTCAGCGACCATACTCTTAAGATTATTAATTATTTCATCTTTACTTTCTGTAACAGTTTCTAGTTTAGTTTGTAACAATCCGAATTCGTATTTATTGTCTTTCTTTTCAGATTCATATTCTGATTTGAGTTTATCGAGTTCACTAGTTATTTCGTTCAGTCTCAAATTACTAGCTTCAAATTGTTCATCTTTCTCTTTGACAAGACTTTCTAATTCAGACAATTTATTCGACAAATATTCAGTTTCGCTTTTTTGTTCATCACCAAATTGTGATTTTTCATCTAATTTGCGTTGCAAGTCCATAATCTCCTTTTCATTTTTATCTATCGTACTTTGTAATTCATTTTTTAGATTTTCAAATTCCTCATTTCTAGATTCAATTTTTACTTTAAACTTTTCTTTTTCTTTAGATAGTTCGTCAATGAGCTCTTGTTTGGTGTTGATTTCATTATTTTTATCAACAATTTTATTTTCGTAATCTGATTTTAAATTTTCAAACTCTGTTTCTATTGCTGCTAGTTTGTTTAAAGCTTCAGTTAGTTCGGATTCCTTTTCAGTTAATACATTATTGAACTCTTCATGTTTTTTAGTAAAATCTTCATTAAGTTTTTCACATTCAATGGCATAATTACTTTCAGTTTCGATATTTTTTTCGAATAACGTTTCAATTTCCCTTTGTAATTTATCAATATTTTCGTTCATTTCTCTAGTTAACTCCTAGTAAATAAGATTAGGCATGTTATAGGTTAATTACTGTACATTACATACTATTAAAATGTTTATGTAGCAAATTATGTATTTACAATCTACAAGTAACCCTCTCGCAAAAGAATGAACTTATATGAACTCATATAATTATTTGTGAGATGTTTTACTGTCTCCAAGAAAACCCCATGCAAACACAAAACTTTCTAATTTTTAACAAAAAGTCCATTATTTCGCAAAAGGCATCCTAAATTACTACACCTATACACAACATATATTTGTTAAATACATGTAACATGCATTCACAGGTCTCTAATGCTTTATCTCCCACTATAGCATGCAGGTCTACTAACTTAATAACTTATTCTAAATCAAATATTTCAACAAACTGACCTCTTTCTCCTGTTGGTGTTGTTGTTTCATCTCCTCAACCTGTTTTAACGCCGTTTCTTTCTCTTCGACGACCTTTTTATACTCATCCCCACTCTTCTCCCTAAGTCCTACCAATTCTTCTTTAACCTTAACTAATTCAGTCTGCGCATCATCTTTCTCTTGGATTATTTTCTGTAAATTCTCAACCGTTTCTTTCAATTCAGCTGTTATTGTATTTATTTTTTCTTCCTGTTCCGTTTTGGCTGTGTTATGTTCTATCTGTAATGACTCTAGAGACGCTTTAACAGTTTCTAGCTCGATTTCCTTTTGTCTAGATTGTTCTAATTCGGCGCGAACGTTCGATATTTCCGTTTTGTAAGCTTCTACCTCTTCGCTTGTTGAAGCGCTTTGTTGGAGAAGTTCTACGTCTCTAAAATGGGAAATTGTATGTTAGTCGTTGCATTTTGATTATCTACTATAGAGTTATAGGTTTGATGAATATTATTATTCTGTGTGAATAAATGAGTGTGCAGTGTATATATAAGTTTTATTCCATACTAACTTCATTCTGTCATTCAACTGTTGCTGCAGCTGCGCTTTCGCACTTTCATGTTGAGCGGCCGCCGCGCGCAAACTCGCTGTTAGCTTGTCTACTTCAGCTTTCTGTTCAACAAAGAGATATAAATGTATAATACATAAAAACAAATTATCTACTACTACTAATAGTCTAATATTAATGAGTTTGTAAGGTTGTAGCGGGTAATCTCTGGATCTAAAGTAATAATTTTGAAAATTATTTGAATTAATATAAGATGATGGAGAGATTTGGGGGTGACCTTTGCCCAGGAGCGGGACAATACAGGTTGATTAAAAAAAAATATATATAAAAAGGCCACATTATTGTCATGACTTTTCCATTCACGGGACTATTAAGGAGTCCCGGTCTTTTGGAAGGCTAGTATGGGGCCAAAGTCAACACACGGAAGCCCTTTGACATATTTAATATTGTGTAAAGGATGCACAATCCGGCGACTATCCCTGTATAACACTATAAAATGCATCCAAGGATAGTCCCCGGTTCTGCTGGGACTATTGCACATTATTATTACGTGTCACAGGCTACATCCAACGTGATTGAGATTTACGCGGATGAAACCTCAGGGCATTGCTGGTAACTTATAACTTAAATCTTTGATTAGTATGTTGTTTGTAATACCTGTCTTATTAACGTAATATGTTCTTCTCTCAGCTGTGTATACGCTCCTTTTAATTTCTGGAACTTTTCATCTGTGGTTTTCGCTTTTTCTTCCGTTTCTGTTAGTTTCTCTGTAATTTAAATAATTACATAAGATTCTTTATCATACCACTACATCATACCATATACTCGTATTTAACACATTATATGAATAAAATTAATTTGTTCTTACGTTTTATTTCCGGTGTCTGCACTGCAAGCATTTCAGACTTTTGTTTCTCTTCTTCCAATTCATTCTGCAATGAAAATTATATTAAAATTTTGTTATCTTTAATAGCCAAATATTTCAACACATCAATGAAAATCGATTTAGACATTTGAAGTATGATTCAGTAACACAGCAAACATACAAAACCCCTCTGTTAGTGCTCTGATAGGTTAAACAATATTTGAAGATCGATAGAATAAACATAATTACTGAATATTTATTTAGGACATAAGTGAAAATTACATTTTCTGGTAATCTAAGAAGAATCTCCTTTTCCTTTTCCGAACCTTTATCCCATGTCTATTTGGGGTCGGTTTTTTTTTTGAATACTTATGTAGGACATAAGTGAAAATTACATTTTCTGGTAATCTAAGAAGAATATTTTTTATTAATAATGAAAATTAAAACTAAAACAGATTGTCGGTGGCTTACACACTAGGCTGAGCCTGTCTCGTGTCAGCCGGATCTGGTCTCAGTTTATATATCTAAATCTAAAATTAAAAGTAAATGCATATTTTATTATATTCATACCTGTGTCGTGTGTAATTGTTTCTCTATCCGCGTACAATGTTCCCTCATGGAGCTCATCATCGTATTCCGTTCCTGCACCAGTTGCGATACTTCACTCCTGAATAACACAATGTAATGGGTCTATTTCATATTTTATTAGATCAAAGCACCTGGTAGACAGACAGGAGAGATCTCTTTGACTATAGATTTTAATTAAGAGATAGATTTTAATAGCTTGCGTCTTGTTCCCAAGAACTTTATTCCCATTTCAGGATGGAAGGTATCCAATGTCACCTTCCATTCCACATTCCATTACAAGCATTTATTATATAGTATTCGTATAAACGCAATTTTCCAGAATATAATTTTTTTGCTACGTTCTTATTTTTAATCCTCCAATATTTAGTATTTGTGAACATTGAACTCACCTCATACGTTTCAACTCGTTCTGCAAATGATCAATGAGTCGATCCCGTTCGACAATTGGGTCCGGTTGTGGAGACGGCGTCGGCCGCATGTCCAGGTCTTCGAAGTGATCGGTCATCTGGGTGGAGAGGAAACAATATTTAGTGATTAGATAAATTCTAACAAATGTACATATATTTATTTTATTTATTTATTGAGGAAAGCTTACTGCTATAATCTTATTTACAGGGCCGAGCCGCCCATATGTGCGATGTGTGCGGCGCACACAGGCGCCAAGACAATAGGGGCGCCGCGGCCGCCATCCAAATTATTTTTGTTACACCACAACAACGTATCCATAGAGGAGGCCATATTAAACGAAATATACATACACGAGGGCTAGCAGCGAATCTCAAATCAGTTTCACCCGCGTTGTTCTCTTTCCCGTGGGTATACCGGGATAAAATATAGCCTATACTCAGACCCCAGTGACGCCCAAGCCAAGTACATCGCATGAGGTGCTGCCTAGCTAGCTCGCTGAGTAGCGTTTGCGGCGTAACCATGTATCAGTCCCCCCCCCCCCCCCCCCCGGACCGTGACTGTGAAGATTCGTGAAAAAAAAAGGCGCTTCATAGGTTTTGCACACAGGCGCTTCATAGGTTTTGCACACAGGCGCTGTAGGAGGTCGGCTCGGCCCTGCTTATTTATAATAAACTTAGAATAAATACATGATATGGAGTCATGTATGCAGAAGGCAAATTACAAGCTTTCACATATAGATATAGAGTAAAATAATATATACAACTAAATGGATACATAGACAACATAACAATATAAATGTTTTTAAGTAATTAGCATGTGACAATATTGTATAAAGTTAAAACTACAAAAAAAATAACAAATCACATAAAGAACTTATTTGTTATTTCGCGTTTTAGTCTAATGGTTGAGGTGTTAAATAGGTCAACATCAACATCTGCTTCAGCTAGAGAGTTAAACTTTGAGCAAGCTCTAATCAAAAATGTATTTTTCCTATAATTTGTTCTAGCAGATTGAACATAAAGTAAATTAGGTTTTCTAAGGGTAGATGTATTGGTGCGTAGACCAATATATTCTAATAATTCCGGGCAATCAACCGTACCATTTGCTTGCCATTGACGACCAAGTGGCAGAAACTATAGTACGCCACTTGGTACTACACCACCAATTATACCAAAGGTTTCAGGTTCAATTCCCGCATAGGATTTATACGCAGAATATGTTTGTCTAGGTCTGGATATTTTTATTTATTCTTGGCAGCTTTACAAAAAACAAAATATATTAGATTTGTTTTGTTTATTCAATTATTTATTTGTCTCTCTACCCATAGTACTTTGCTTAGTTTGGACCTATCTGGCGTTGTGTGACAAGCCTCCAAGATTTATATTTATTGAATTTTACTTTTTACTAGAATAATTCGTTACCTGGCTCATAGTATCCGAGGTGTCGATGAGAGCGCCGACCGAGTCCACTTCATCCGGCGGAGGCTCCGGGATCGAGACTACAGGAGTCACGTATGTGCCGAAGTCACTCTGAAATGATATCATTACTTAATAAACAAATAATAAATGATTATTAGCTACAATTTTTTGGCCACAGCACACACGCGTGGAATTCCGATACACAGGACATTTAAAAAGGTCGGTATAAAAGGTAGCCTTTCTTTCATGTCCTTGCTCAAGCTTATCCTACTAATATTATAAAGGCGAAAGTTTGTATGTATGGAAGTTTGTTACTCTTTCACGCAAAAACTACTGAATGGATTTTAATGAAACTTTACAATAATCTTGCTTATACATCAGAATAACACATAGGATACTTTTTATCCCAAAATTCCCACGGGAACGGGAACTACGCGGGTGAAGCCGCGGGGCGCTGCTAGTAAGTCTTATTTCTGTATCCAATATCACCAAGCTAGTTTAGTGGTTTAGGCGTGAAAAGAACAGAATGTTGCATTTGCATTTATAGTATTACTTAATAGGAATTTATATTTTGAATGTTTTAAATATAATTTAAAAAAAAACAAGTAATTATTACTACTACAATTTACTTTCAAAATAGTCACCTGTTGTAAGAAGTTAGGCGGGTTAGAGGGCAACACTGGCAACGTCAACAGATTCCTGTAATACTGCAGACTGCTCGCGTGCTTGTAGAACGAGCTCAGCTTCTTGAACTGTTGGCGGAATCTAACGACCAAAAGAGGTACAAAATTAGGGGTAATACAAATAACGCGACGCAAATACCTGGTGAATTTGGAAAATAAATTATACTAAGGGTTTATTTACGTAATGTTGGGAATCCCTCCCTAAGCTAAATGATCGAAAACCTTACTGGGAGCTGCGTTTGTTGTTATTAAAAGTGTGTCTAGAGAAATTTGGTCTTTGAACCGCTCACTCACCGTGCGTAGCGTGAGCTATTATTTTCACACTGAAATTCTGTGAGAGTGAAGTACTTCCCACTCAAGTGTTGTTACTGTAATAGTCACAAGCTTGGTCTACCATTTCACGGTCTATTCCACTCTATTTTTCAACTCTTGCTGCCTTATTTGCGTTGCATTTTTACTCTGGTTTAGTACTAAACCAGGTTTTACAATCTGATCTGAGTACAATTTGAATACTGTCAAAAGACTAAAGTGACAGATTTGATTGACAAGTGTCAAATGCTTAATCCAGGTTTTGATAAACTAGGTTTAAAATGTAACGCAAATAAGACCGTTGAGGTTAGCGCTTTCAGTCAAACAACCTCTTCAGTTCTACACTATAGATAAAAACATTCGTAGTGTTACCTGTCCCGATGCCCCGCGAGCGTGTCGGCCGGGAGAGCCGCGTGCAGCCTGAACAGCAGGCGCACGTTGCAGTCGTAGATCTGCGACGAGTCCTGCGCGCACGGGATCAGCGCCGCCAGCCGGCACTGCCCGCTCGCCGTCATGCTGTTGGCGCGCGCGTTGCCGATACTGTCGAACACTGGAACATACACACAGCTTTAATAGGAGCCATACCCACAGATATAGGTACAGTAATACCCCGGTCTTACGCGATAGGTGGGACCGAGAGATAGCCGCGTAAGTCGAAATCGCGTAAGTAATTTTTTGGTGTTTCATCCAATAAAATGTAATGCCCACGTTGTCATATAGCGAATTTGCACTACATAAGTAATGTTTTACGGAATTAGAATTGTTTTTCCACAAGAAACATGTTCGAATTTGTCGTAAGTTGTCAATAAGGAAAACCGTGTATCTCCGAATACGCGTAAGTCGGAGTATACTGTACACATGTATGTGGGTATCGCTGTGCTATACAGTTTAACCTTCTCGTTAGCTCTGCTCTTATTGGTCGTAGAGCGATATTATTATAGTCTTTTCTAATACTAACATTATTTTTCAATTAGAATTAACAAAGAGAATAATGAACATACCTGCAGCTTGTAAGGTGAGTATTTCGTCCATATAATCAAAAAGTTCGACGCATAGTTGGAAGCTGTAAATAAATATTTAAAGGTTAAATACGTTTGTATAAAGGAATAAAAAAGAGATTATAAAAAAATATGTGATTTATGTTGTTGTTATTTTGTAATTTATTTAGGATTATTGAATAATCCAAAATAAACACCGGGATCGGGTTTGAATGTATATTTGCTTAGTAATATTGTATTGTAACTGTAGTTAATGGTAGTGTAACGTGAAAATTAATATTAGTTTTTGAACAGTCAGCTCTTAACATAGGAAATATGATAAATACTAACTAATTATTAACATCATTCTCCGCGATGTTGTCGAGCTCGTCGGCCGTGAGCTGCATGTTGCCGGGGAAGCGCGGGTTGCGCGCGTGGAACTTCAACTTGCACACCAACAGGTTGCAGTACAAGTGGACCAACTTGCCGTAACCTTCGCGGAGGTGCACCTGTTATGATCAGTATAAAATTATTAATTATTGAATAGGCAATAGTCCATTGGAGTTGACCTGGTGATTGAGAGGTCATGATCGGGGATCGACACATTATTATTAAGTTTCTCATCTTTCGAACAAATATACACGATCATGAAAATGCATTCACCTACTGGAAACTACATAATCTCGTAATGGTAACTTTATCATATTTTGACTAACAGTTATTTCTACACTACTGGAAAAAATTAAGGGATCAAAAAAATTCCAAATTTTTCGGTAGTTTTCAACAGGCCGTAACTTTGAGAGAAATGGTCGTACAGGAAATAAAAAAAAAGGAAATTGTAGCTCCAAGTGTCTAGTTTTTGGATTAGAACTTCAAAATTTTGTAGCCTCCGCGGTTTTTGAGTAATCGTAGAAAAACCAGCTACAAAAAAATTCTCAAAATTTGTTTAGTTTTTTTTTGGTCTACACTACTGGAAAAAATTAAGGGATCAAAAAAAAATTCCAAATTTTCGGTAGTTTTCAACAGGCCGTAACTTTGAGAGAAATGGTCGTACAGGAAATAAAAAAAAGGAAATTGTAGCTCCAAGTGTCTAGTTTTTGGATTAGAACTTCAAAATTTTGTAGCCTCCGCGGTTTTTGAGTAATCGTAGAAAAACCAGCTACAAAAAAATTCTCAAAATTTGTTTAGTTTTTTTTTGGTCTACGAGCGTGGAAAAAGTTCTTGAAACCCACCTTTAACTTTCTGTGCGATCATTGGTTGCTGAGATATCGATAATCAAAGACAAAAAGATCCTTTTCCATTTGAAGACCGATATCTCAGCGAGGAGTGGACGTATCAGGGTGTTTAAAAAAAGAAATTAAAGCTAAATGAACAAAGTATCCGATCCTTATGGTGGTTAAGCTAAAAAAAAATTTTCCACGCTCGTAGACCAAAAAAAAAAAACAAAAAAAAATTGAGAATTTTTTTGTTGCTGGTTTTTCTACGATTACTCAAAAACCGCGGAGGCTACAAAATTTTGAAGTTCTAATCCAAAAACTAGACACTTGGAGCTACAATTTCCTTTTTTTTATTTCCTGTACGACCATTTCTCTCAAAGTTACGGCCTGTTGAAAACTACCGAAAATTTGGAATTTTTTTTTGATCCCTTAATTTTTTCCAGTAGTGTATAAGGAAAATGGTCATACGCTCAGAGTATAACATTCAATATAAAGTGAAAATATGACATTTCGTGGTCTCAGAAGTCTTTATAATTCTATGTTTAGTGCATAGGCCCACTTAAATCAAAGAAATTCACACGATACAAACTACATACCCATAACTTCCCCAAGTTCTCAATCATGCCGATATGTCGTTGCGAGTCATCTAGGCACGCCGGATGTCCCTCTCGCAGCACCTTGTGTGTCACGTGGCAGAACTTCCATGCTACAATACGGTTGTCCTGCAGGGGAAGTCTTAGCGCCACCATCTGAGGAAGGTGTGAGATAGGGGGTTGAGTTGGTTGCTCAAAAGAGCACGGGTAAATAGAATGCTCTATCGATGACACAATATCACATGTATGTACTTCTTCTTATTTGCGTGTCGACTAATATTTTAGAGGACCAGAACCGATATAGCTCTATCAGTGACCTCGCGTTAATAAATTGAATTGATACTTTGTAGTAACTGGATACTTCTCTAAGATCTCAGATATTTTGTCAGAATAACTTCCCTACATTTCTGAATAATTTGTGATATCTTTGGGGAAAAGAACTTTGATGATCATTTACCCAATAAGTGATGGCGCTTTGTTCTTGAAATGTGCCAATAATGGTGCTCCGAACATGTTTCTCTTTGACGGGAGTCTCGATAGAGTTGATCGCCTTTTGGATAGCTAACGTCTGTAAACAAAAACAACAATAGTTAGGATCACAAAGAACTCAAATACAAAAAACAACTACAGAAATAAATTATATTAAACTGTTATACATAGGAACAAACATGACTGATTTTCAAAGGATGAAACTCTAATTTAGTCAGTGCCTTCCAAAGAGTTTATTACTTTGGTTGAATATCAGAACCACTGGTTTAAATAGAAAAATCTTACTGTTTTGAGTCCATATATCGAGGAACATAACATTACACAGAGAAACAGCTAGTTAAACAATAAAAACATATTGTGAATCAGGAGTCCTCTAATTCTTTATCTCACTAAAAAGATAGTTTTGAAATATTCTTTGATGCCTAAAAATATCCGGTACATTGTAAATTCAAAGAAGCAAAACATGGATAATGCATTCAACGAGCGACATTGTGTGACGCACGCGCCGGACGATCCCATCTTGTGTCAACACTGATACATTATGTATGTGTTCTAAGAACATCAATAGATTGTCACTACGTTACATAAATGGAACGGCTTTAAAAGAAATAGATAGCATTCTATAGTGATAAGAAAGAATTTGGGTATTTGAAACCCAGAACTATGAATATACCTCAAAATTCCTAGTTGATTTGTACGAGTAGAGTATATACTAACAGGAAAATTCAAAGTTATCTTTATCACGGTCATACCAACAACTGTGTAACTATCTAAAGGGCTATCATTATGTATCTGATCTGACTGAACAATTGGCAATACTGTCTCTAAAAAGGGCTATAAAAGGGTTGTTTGATCTCAAATCACAAAACCCACAATTAATTGTAGTAGCAATAAATAAACAACTGCTGCAATGCGATCGACACGAGTAAATGAAAACCAATTCACCTGAATAACATAATTAGAATTTTCGTAGCCTTATGTATAAATTACTGTACATGCATGCAGCAAAGAAGGTTGTCGCATTACCTGGTTTACTTTTATAAAGCAATCAATAACGCCTACTTGGCCATTGTGTATATACGTGATGGGCACAAACAAGTAAGAAGCTTTTTAATCCTTGTCCAGCTAGTTTGAAAACAATAACACTTTAAAGTATGGTTTATCTTGATGTTATTGCTCTATTCTTATCAAGAGCTGGAACTTACATATTGCTTGAAATTAACATATACCAATTTTCTCAAAAGGCTTCATCTGAACGGTTGGATGAAAGGGCAGAATATTCAGAAGAAACTGTAAAACACAGCAAAAATTGCTATAAATTATTAGCTCGGCCGTAAAGCCATCACAACGCAGAAGTCTAGCGTTTGTACAGGCTTGGCTTGTATTTAAATGGCTTCGAGCCAAAAACGACTTATGCCAAACATCTTCGTTCACACGCTAGCTTTTCGCGGAAGATCGTGGTAGTCCTTACTGCAGGAATGTGCATTACCTTCTTTCCATAAACAGTCCTCTGAATTAATCACTGTTTTGGACATTACATCAGTCGAGAAGAATCGACAGGAAACTCTGGCTAGCTTAAAACGTATAAAGAGATACATCAGAAGGAAAACATCTAAAAGAGAAACCAAAAACATTACAAAACAAGAGCTACAGTAACAAGAAATTGTTTGCAAACTAGAATAAAAACATGACAATAGAAAGTAGACAATTAAAGACACTTAACAATAGATATAAGGAATTCGATGATGTCACTGTTTAAAAGTACCGTATCCGTCATTATTCAGACAATTACCATACCTGTATAAATGTTTAAAAATATGTACTTAATCTTTTTAGGTTTTAATTAATTGAGATGAAAATCAAAGGTAAGGTGAAGGAAAACGAAAGCAGCAAACAACGGCAACGAACTATAATATAAATATTATTCAGATTTCAGATGCTACCGGGAAAAAATGTAGCAGGCGTAGTTGCATACGCAAGAAAACATTTCTGCTTATTATCTCATCATAGCTCGAAACAAAGAGAACCTCTTTAGTAAAAACAAGATTTTCTTAATTGAGCACATACTGGCTGAATGGAAGGATAATAAAAAAGTATTGCAAGTTGAAAACAAAGACGGCCAGTATTAAAACCCTTCCAAATTCAAATACGGGCTATGAACTTTACGTTCCGAATACGTAAACAAATAAAACGTGAACACGTGTGCAGAGTACTTCGTGTGGAATATTCTGGATATATTTAGAAATGCATTGGGTATAACTATAAAACAAGGTATATATTACAACAAGATTTATATCTTAGCATACTATACTTATTTATCAATCACTTCTGAATCGTCTCTTGCTATTTTGATGAAAATTGATTTCACGTCTAACGAGCCCTAAATTTCTAGGAAACATCGATTGCTTTGCTATTTTCAACCGAGCAAGTTCGTTTGCCCTGGTTTTTCCATATTCAACGTACTTATTAAAGTTCTTTTTAAATATTTAATTACTTAGTGCTCGTCTGCTCGACCGCAATAACTATCAAATCAACACATACATACAAGGAACTCCTACGGAAAATTTCGGGTCGTGGGGCATTTGGGACCGGGACCGCGGTCCAAACTTACACCTTTTAATTTTATATTATTTTTGAGTAGTATTTCGGGACCACAAGAAAAATGAGTTTAAAGTACAGTTAACAAAAAAAACTAATTGCTGTGTTCAAAATAAATATTATGTATAAGAAATTTTACAATAATTTATTTTAAATACCAGGAGAACAGAAATGTAGAAGAGGTCTAAAACTTTGTTAAATTGATTCACAATATTAAATAAAGTAATTGGTCTTGGTCTTGGAGAATTTATTATTAGAAGTACCAGGACAGCATAACCTTAAAGCGTTATTTTTTAAATAAAAATTCTTATACTCTTAGTAAGTATATTTAAATACATATATTAAGTCTTTACAACAATAATATATGTTTGAAACTAAATTAAGATAATATTTAGTTTCATTGGAATACTTCAATAATTTCAAGTATCTGTGACTTGCGAGGTAAGCCCTTTGCCATGTCTATTCCGTTAGTAAATCTGTGAGTTTGATGTAAAATACCAATGACGTACGAATCAAAGTGAACCAAAATGATTGGGCGTACGAAACGCGACTATTCAATAAAGCCATTTTTTATTATATTTTACAAAACGCTCGAACCGCGACCAACTTACATGTTTACATAAATTCGACGACGCACGAACCGCGACCTATTTTCTTATTTCTCTGCAATCAGGCACATAATGACACCTATTATTCACAAGTGAGTTAAAGGTTTTTTAAGTTCGAAAGCACAAAAATCGTTTCAATACATTTTAAAAACAAATCCAACACAACAATGGCGATCGGTCTAACATTTAAACAATATACTTATAAAAAAATGGACGAATGAATGAATGAATGGAATCGACCATAGACGTACCAAAAGTGTTGTCTTACTTTTGGTACGCCTATGATCGATTCCATTCATTCGTCCATTTTTTTTAAGTATATTGTTTAAATGTTAGACCGATCGCCATTGTTGTGTTGGATGCGCTCGAATATGAAAACTGTTCCTTTATTAATGAAAAATGTTATTTTCTTATTATTTTTTTCGCATGTGTGTTGAAAAACTTTGTATGATACACGTGTATATTGATGATTACTATCCTCGGCTATGTTGTCGCTAATAAACAAACAGTCTTTTTTGTACCGAAACATTTTTAAAAACAAAGCACCTTAAAAAATCTATAACTCACTTGTGAATAATAGGTGTCATTATGTGCCTGATTGCGGAAAAATAAGAGCCACTTTATGAGCAAGTGTGTTGAAAACTATATTATAACTATACAGGATGAATTTTTCAAGTAGGTTTGGTAGACGATATCCGAAACTACTTATAAGGAATCTCAATAAATGCTGAAAAGAGTAGTTTCTTTAATAGCAACATTTTCAGATGACACGATAATACAGGGTGTGTACGTTTTTGTGGCATACTCAACTGGTTTTATTCCTGGCAAAGAATATAGATTTTTCAAAAATATAATGATGTAGTTTTTGTTTTTATCAAAATAGGTCTCGAGACTTCTTTTAGCATTTTTTCGGATTTAGTCTACCACGCCCACTTGAAAAGTTCACTCTGTAGAAGAAGATATATTTATATTAAATTTATTTGCTATGTTTTTGCTAACTGTACTTTAAACTCATTTTTCTTGTGGTCCCGAAATACTACTCAAAAATAATAAAAAATTAAAAGGTGTAAGTTTGGACCGCGGTCCCGGTCCCAAAAGCCCCACGACCCAAAATTTCATGCTTTTAGATTAGACTTACTAGCTACAATAAGGCTGTATGATGCAATTGCAATTACGGCAAGTACGTTGTAGTAATGTTATACACACCTACTGCATAAAATCTGTGTTAATATTAAAAGGCAGTTTGTTTCATTTGTTAAAAGATGCTAATATTTATTAAAGTATTTTATTATTTATTCAGACACTTCAACAACATCTAATATCAAATCTAGTTAAAAAATACTTGATAGGTATTAAATTACACACATCAAAAGTGTCTAGGGATCAACATATATTTTTGCAATAACTTTTCTCCTGATTGATATTAATTAAAATTTTCTTTAAGGATTCATCAAATAAAGTGTTTTCGTTTGTCACAGTAACGATAAACCAAGTCACCTTTGCATTAATAAAGAAATTTGCCATTTTCCTAATAAAGGGATTTTTGACATTTGAACCACTAACATTAAAGTTCGAAAAAAAGACTGAAATAACAGTTTTCTTTAAAATTTTATTGGGTAACTTAAACAATTAATAATCCGTGTTTCTACCGCGAACACTAACAACACAAGAACATCGGTTTGGCATACTCAAAATGAGTTCATCCAAATCACGCTGTGGAATGGCCGCCCATGTTCGTTGCAACAACAAAAAAAGGTCTTCTTGCGACTGGATACCCTCCATATTCGGCAGAGCTCTTCTCTGTAGCATATCCCATGCATGCTCAATCGGGTTCAAGTCTGGCGACTGAGCAGGCCAGGGCAGGACATTGATGTTAGCTGCGGCGAGAGTCTGTCTTACAACTCTTGCGGTGTGCGGTCGTGGATTATCATGCATTAACTGAAATAAGGGACCGATTTGCACTTGTAGAGGAACGATGACGTCTGATACAATCGTCTCAGCATAAATTTGAGCGTTGAGGTTGCCTCTGATCCAAATCAACTCAGTTCTTCCGCCGATCCAAATACCCGCCCATACCATGATGGTTCCACCACTATAAGGATGGACTTCCTGGCAGGATTTTAATCGCTGTTGGCGTCCAGGGGTTCTCCAGTGTCGTATACGTCTTGTATCCGGTCTCATACCAAAACGAGACTCATCAGAAAAGCACACGAAACGCCATTGTTCTTCTGCCCAATTTCTGTGTTCAAGAGCCCATTGATATCGAATCCTACGATTGTGCATTGCTATAGGTGGTACCCGTAGCGGTCTTCGGGAATGAAGGTTCACTTCATGCAAGCGGTTTCTGACTGTTTGGTCGCTAATTAAGTTCCCTGAAGAGTGATGAAGCCGCACGGCTAACATCATGGCGGTTATTGTTGGAGCTCTTCGAGTTAAGATTTGAATGTATCGGTCTTGTCTCCGTGTGGTGCAGCGATACCGTCCTCCATGGCGCTCAGCCACGGTACCAGTGCTTCGGTAACGTGTCCAAAGTCGACTGATAACACTCTGACTTGTATTCAGAGCTAAAGCCACAGTACGTTGCCGGGAACCAGCTTCTATCATTCCCACGGCTCTGAGCATTTCTTCCCTGCTTAAATGACGTCGCCGCTCCATAATAACGTTGGTTTTAATCAGTAGTAGGGAAACAGTAGCACTAATAATGTCTTCAATGCGTTGTATGTTTTTATAGGGAAAATATTGACAGCTGATTTTCATCTTTTACTCGAATTTGATTCACAGTTCCTGATTCAAATTATGAAATGCACCAAAAAGGATCCATATAAATTTATAAAATCATAAATTTATTACAAAGCCACATCTCAATCTCAAGAAATCCGCATAAAAATGCTTGATCCCTAGACACTTTTGATGTGTGTATTTTAATTGATGGCTCATTTTAATATCAAAGTTGGGTTTACCGGACGAACTTCCTAAATACATAGGTAAGTATAATGTTATCTCAAAGATAAACTTCGAAGAAATCATTACCAAAATAACATTATCAGTAGCTGAATCATTTTATACTTACGTTATGATTAATTTGAGATAATGATATAGTCAATAAAATAACTCAATTATAATAACTTAATGGCTATTCTTATCAGGAAACTTCATACATGTGCTTCATACCATCGAATTGGGAATCGTCTCTTTGAATATTCTGAATCGATTGTGACCAAAGTTACCAACTTTGAGGCATTCAAACAGACTACCAAAGCATAAGGAACGAGAGTAATCTAGTTAAATTGTTCTATAAATGTATCTCTACAAACCAAAAGGATTCACATTTTAGCGTATTCAGTAAGAGGTCTTGACACAGTTCGATCTTACAGACAGATACTTTTCGAGAAAAGTTTAGAAGTTTTAAGGAATATAACTAACACTACAAAACCACCCACTGGCACCAAAAATTAATGAGCGTATTATTGCAAAAAATAAAGTTAAAAAAGTAATATCATAGTGCAATGTGCATCCGTGCATAAACTAGTTTATTTATATCTGTCAGGCACGGAACAAAAAGCAATTTTAGCCAGTGGCCGATGGCCGTACCAGGATGGAAAGTAATATTATTATAACATACCTAACCAACCTAATTAAAATGTCGTACGTGCTTAACGCGAGCCCAACTATGTGTATGTAACTACAAGGTTTCATAGGATACATAGGTACTATGAATAAACATCTTTGTAAATATTGTTATGTATCATAGATAAGTAAGTAATTATTTAATAGGCAGGATGTATATAAAGTCTTATACAAACCAACTTTGCGTTAATATAAGAATAAGCAGACTATCTCACAAATCAACAATTGCTTTATGAAACTTCTTTTTTACTTTATGGCTGCAAACGCTGCAGTTCGGACTTCGGTTTTGGCAACGTAGCCAACATACACACAAAGTTTACGTACTCTATGATTCAGTTCGTAGTTAAAAACATACAATAAACATATTTTCCAAAATAACGTACATACTATTATGGGTGACTGCATCTATACAAGCTATATAGATCAGATCGAAGCGTTAGTAAAATAACTACTTAATGTGACCAATGGAACTCACCAGCTGGAGGAACCGTTTATCGTTGGTACCAGTCGCCATAGCAACGATGTGTTAGTGCACAGCAGTGGTGGAAACAGCATGCATTAGTTTAGTACAGCACACGCTGAAATAAGAACAGTGGCGACACATAGCAACTGTTAGTCGTGATATGATGGGTAACATGGTAAAGTGAATAGAATAAGTACTGGTTGAACGGAAATATAAAAAAGTTTATTATTTAAAACAAAATAGACCCATTTGTTAAGCTGCGGAGATAACATAGACTGACACAATATGATAACACTCTTTTTGCATCGAAGTCTAAATAGGAAGACCTTAGAGGGTCTGTCTATCGAAGTTAGAATAGAACCAGAGAACCGATTTTAAAGAAATTTCTCAGAGAAAATTGTAATTTCTAAATACTACTGCTTGTGCTTACGGCCAGCTGTTACGGTTTCAGCTCACGAAACACGAGTAAAACCACACGTTTCAGCTATCATAAAACTAATAATTTGGTAATGAATGAACATTGTTCTCAAGATTCGGGTCGCGTGCGCACTAACAATTACGTTGGTTATTCGATTCGCACGTTTGTCAATTGTTTGCACGCATAGTTATGTTTTTATTTGTAATTTTTGACATTGAACTCTTTATATTTTGTTAAACATTCATTTCTGTTTCAATATACTCCGGCTATTATTAACACTCGTTTAAATTCAGCCCAGTATTATATTTGCTGTTAACTTTTAACGGCATCACGTATTGTGGCATTTGAAATTTTACCATAGGAACTTAACGAAGCGTATCTACAGTAGCGTTGGAATGTAATGTTGCGGTCAGTGGTACAAAGATTTAGTTTTGATTGTATAATACCACAATACATTTGCACATTAGGTAAATTGTGGTGATATTCCTCTTCACAGTAGTCATATCAAAAGTGGAAACACTTTAGCCCTGCAGAAAGATCCTATCCCACAACCTGATCCTTTCCTTTATATTAAGTTTAAGGACTTCGCATAGAGTTCAGTAAAAAATAAAAATAAGGAACCAAAAACTTTCGATTAATCAAATTGAATTCTATATTTCCGTTTAACCATATAAATACATTTATCATGCTCAAGATCTGGCTTATTAAAAATGGTTCATTAGAAGCAATAAGCCCAGAATACATAGAGGCGGAAATCCTAGGCGCGAAATTGCGGGATGCCAGTGTTTGCTACCGGGGGCAAAAAAGTAACATAACATAACATAATCATTCACTACATCATCTCATTACAGTAACTGACCCCTAACTAAGCTCGAAGCTTGTATCTAGGGTATCAGAAACTACGCACAAACTCATTCACACAATGGCATCACTATTTCACATATTCAATGAAGTTTGAAATTTTCCACAAACTGAAAAGCATTTAAAAATATTTGATGCATCATCTTTTGATTCAATTCATTTTTTAATTCATAAGCTCCCGTTTGGTACCGCCTCATTGCATTTTGCGCTTTAATATGTAGTTTACGAGTATATTAGAATAAATTAATATGACCATTGAATGATACAATTTGAGTACGTGTTATTGACCCGAAGGAGTGTGGTCAACGTTTTAGACAAAATTATTCATGCAGGTGTTACCAAAGTGATGTAAAAAGTAAACCCGCTGAGACGGAACCGAGTAACAGCTTACCTGAAACAATTTAAAGACAAATTAAGAAATTGAATAATTTACTTCGTACATCAGCAGGTCATATTTGTCACAACCGAGGCTTATCCTGAATTCATTTAATAATTGAAAAAAGAAATCAAATACAAATATAAAATGTATGCAACATGTTTATTGGTGTCATATTATTCATTCACAAATTTAAATATGGAACCTGGGAGGTCTTTATTTTTTGTACCTACTTAGGTAATACCGGGCATATCAAGTGATAAAACTAAGTTTCCTGGTTTTTTTTTTAATTTATTGAGGAAAGCTTACTGCTACAAATACTTAACTACAAACAAAAAACCAACAATAAATCACTGTATTTGATTCATTGGTCACACATAATGGTAATATAAAAAACAACAACAGAGAAACTGTAAGTCGATTACCTCAACAACAAATTGGTAAAGTGTGTTAAGTCGGGTTAGTTAGCGTATGGCTTCTGAACGTCGACAAAAATAAATAGTGACTCCAATTCTATGAAAATAACTTTAAATTAAATAAAATTTACAAAAGAATAACCATCATTATTTAAACACCAGCTGTTATTATTACTTGCATCTAGAATATCAGAAACTCATACTCATTGAATTCTTTGATTTATGCGAACACTTACTTTACATGAATTGAATTCGAAAGTAAGTACATAAACTTATTCTTTAATAGAACGGGACAAAGCAAATACAAATTGAGAGACATTCATGTAAATTCCGAAGCGGGATGGTAATAAATCAGTGTAATAATAAGTTGACGCGTCCCACGCACGGTGCGCAGGCGCAGACACACTCGGTCTAAATCAGGAAACTGCACTTACGAGACCCAATCGGCTATTCGGTTCGAAATAAACACCCAGATCCGAAGACAGTTGAGATTTTGTGATTGCATCCAGTGACTCACTACTTAAATACATATGAATTTGTATAAATCCACGAAACTTATTATTCAGGACATTAAAATTTAGTCTTAATGAAACCTTAAATCCCGAAACGTAAAGACTAAATCTTCACATGGGTGAAGTGACGGCTAGAAAGCCAATTTATAGCATGAATCTAAATTAGGCTAAATTCCGCATGATCTACATGAATAACTCCAACAACAATGAAACCTCAAGAACTATTGTTGGTTCAAATTAGGCAACAACAACAAACTAATAAATTCTAATCAGCTCTAAGGACTGTCAATTAGCTAAGGAAACTGTCAATTTGTCAAGGAGATAGAAGCCACTCAGTAATTCTAAGGTGTATATGAGAAATGATTAGCTATGTTCAATGTTAAAGATCTTAGCTGTGTCGTACGAAACCGAGTAGCGGTTATCGCCTACGTGAATGGCCTTAAAATGAATCAAAGACACAATGCTGACGATTTCACAACCACAACCGATTGTATATTAGAGACCTATCGTGGTTGGTGGGGACGTTTTGAAACGAGGTTCCTTATTTCCCATGTTACTTAACTTCTATTAAATGCTTTTACAATTGACTGTCAAACACAATTAATTTACTAGAGTCGAATGAGAAGTAGCACTTCCTATTCTGATATTAAGAAAAAATGGTGCGTTTTTTGCAACCGAGCAAAACATGACTCTGTTGTAACGCGAGAACTGAATATAAACAGAGACTGACAGATGATATTTTTATTGTAGAAAAAATACCACAAGAAATCGTTACCTTGTCATTCATTATGTTTCTCATTGAAAGCTGATTTACACAAAGCTCACCATTTTTCTAAAATGGCGGGCATAGACCACCAATATTTTTTATTATTTTATTACACTTCAACAAATTAATTAGCTCGAAATTAAATATTGGCACATGATTCTGGTGGAATACCCGCGGGATGAGTAAAAACGGAATTACCGCGGGCCGCGGGCAAAACCGACGAACATTTTAAATACTTATTTATTTACTAAGTACATACTACCCAAAGGTCATAATCATTTATTTAGTTTACAGTTTATACCTAAAGAAAAACATACATGTATATCCGATAGTTTATTTTAAAGTTATAGTCTAGTTATTCCTACTACGCAATTTAAATATGACCTTCAACTTTTTTATACTACTGACACTAACTCGAACACACGAAGAAAAAAGTTCAATTAGAGCAAAAATGAATAAGACTCTTACAGAGAATGCCATCAAATAAATTCAGAACTCGAGTTTTGGTGGTTTTGACATTTTCCGAAGGCCAAGTTTACCGCAGAAATATTCATGAAACTTGGAAGACACAAAAGTTACAATATTTAGGACAACTTTCCAATTATTTAACGTAAAAACAGAGGTTTAAACGAAAAGTTTAACGTGTCTAAATATGTCTGTGGCGTCGTGAACTCTCAAACGAATGGAAAGATTTTAACTTTAAGTTGTTTTGTTTTAAGGTGACATGTTCGAGAATGTTCTTAACTATTATTCAAGAAATTTTCATCAGAGGAGATATCTTTTTTTTAAAAGCTTATATTTGTCCCTTGACATTTGGTCTAGATTTTTAATCTACACTAATACTATAAAACTGAAGAGTTTCTTTCTGTTTGGTTGAACGCGCTAAACCCACTAACTACCGATTCGTTGTGGAAAGTTTCTATTGTGTTGGATAGTCCATTTATCAAGTACATTACGTTATAACCAATCGAAGCGGAGTTATCTCGAATTAAATCGCAGAGCACATCTATGATAGGTATATAGACTCTTGCCATATACGAATTAACACATCAGATGCAACATAATGCACAGCATAATTAATTAGTACTGTGTATTTGTATTGTAAATACACAAAACAGTTTCATTTTTCCTGCAACTATTCACGCACTAATTGTATTACATAATGAGGATAAGTAGGTATTTTATATAATACACTAGCTGCGCCCCGCGGTTTCACCCGCGTAGTTCCCGTTCCCGTGTGAATTTCGGGATGAAAAATAGATGTTGGCCGATTCTCAGACCTACTGAATATGCTCACAAAATTTCATGAGAATCGGTCAAGCCGTTTCGGAGGAGTATGGCAACGAGACTGTGACACGAGAATTTTATAAATTAGACTAGCTGCGCCCCGCGGTTTCACACGCGTAGTTCCCGTTCCCGTGGGAATTTCGGGATGAAAAATAGATATATCCATTGACGTTGTTAGTAATTGTTTATTTACCGATTTTTTTTATCAATACTAAATTAATTTGAGGTAAACGTAACTGCTCATTAGCAAAGCCTGAATAAGGAAATATTTAATTAAATCATGAATGGGTAATAAAATCAAATTATTACATGAATGAGCCGTTATAAATAGATAGAATACTGATAATTGAACAATCATCAATACTTACTATTAAAATAAATAATATTTATAAATAAAATTTTGTAAAATTATACCATATTTGGATGCGTTCATGCATGTATTGCAATAGCCAGGTCGAATACCTACAACAGTATGGAATACAGTACCGATAACAGTACCACAATAAATGCGTAACGAATCTTCACGATAATATGCACGTATTGTGCATAACAGTCCAGTGTTACTTGATGTTATAACAATTATGAGCTAATCAAAATAAATTACAAATTGGATGCAAGCAAGTAAATATGATGACATTTTCAAGCCCTATCCTTCCGAAAATGGAATACTTGATCAAGAACTAAAACATCATTCTTCAACGATTAAATATGAAAAACGAAAGAAACCCTTCCAGAAAAAACGTTGTTTTTGGCAACCCAACGTTTCACGTGATTGAAGTTTATTTGGTTGGTCATAATCATAACAAAAACAGAAGCCGTATAGGTACTATGCTTCGATCGATACACGTGGTAATCTGTATTTGGCCAATAAATAAACCTTCAAAATCTGTGGAATGTTCAAAGAAATTTAAAAAAAACATGCCATATTTACTCCACAAACATCAAATCGAAAGTAATGCTATCATAAAGAGATATGTTAAATGTGTATGTGGGCTATGTGTGATACAGTCGGGATGCTGAACGGATGAGGATGCGCGGTGATTGCCCCCGAGGGCCGCGGCCACTTCCCATCTGTTGTACCGTTTTGTAAACATACTACGAAAACAGTTTCGTACTATTTTGCTTGGTAAGTATTACGATAATCGTACTACTGTGTCGTAAAATATGACATAAACGTTGGAATAACTAGGTACAACGTTTAAACCATATCTTGTGGTTTTTAAAAGGTGGTTAACATTTATATGATAAGTTGAATAGTTTTTTTATTTTAGTAAGTTTTCTGCGCTAAATGTACCTAACCTTAGGAATATTTTTTTGTTAAGATAGACTAAAACATAGTCAAAATATTTAACTTCTTAAAATTAAATTACTTACGTAACCTTACCGTGACACAATGTTTAAAAATTATCGCGTGTCTACTATACAAACAACCCTCAAAGGTAACAAAGTCTTTGCTTAACCTTATATTCCACACGCATATTCTTAATGTTTCCAAAGTTTAAGGCATTATAATTGCTGGTGCGATATTAATCAAACACGCATGCCAACAGAACGTAAACGTTCGTATTGCTCTACTTGCCATCAAAAAAGATAACAGTAAAAGTAGAAATAATGATAAAGTAAAATGTGGAAACGGCAATAATTAGAAAGCTGTTCACATTAAACCTGACGGAGACCATGTCTTATATGGCGATGTATATGGCGGCGGTGCTGTAGAATAATTGAATGAAAGTTGCGATTATACGACATAGAGAAAAATATATCTCCCACGGATTGTGAATGCACAAACATCTAAAAACAAAACTCGTCTGCAGTATGTCTAACCCTTTATACGAATGAATCCCCTGATATTACAACATCGAATACCATCTGCAGTAAACTAGTTAATGTAGGTATTAGCGTTTACCTCCACAATTGTGAGCCACTAGGTCAGTTGTAAGCTAATTGTTTGTCAGTTCATAACCATAACCAGTTTTAACAATGCTACAACTTCTGCGTAAACATTGATTTAACATTAGTCATAAAAGGACGCGCTTAGGTCAATCGTGAATAATGATTTTATACGTTAACAGGAATTGAATGCAAAGTAATCTACTCGTAGCAAGTAAAGTTATATTATCAGTAAATCATGTTATTCATAGCTTCATCCACGTGAAAGATAGATTAGTTCTAGTTCCATTATGTTTCAACAAATTATATAGATAAACAAATGACGAATAATAGTTAATTATTATATCATTAGATACAAATATACCAACAACTTGTCAGCGTAACTATTAACATGTTTCCTTGCAACATCTTATAGCAATGAAAGGGAATTTTATTTACCAAGTTTATGGATCAAATTGAGGAAAAATATTACAAGAAATTCAATTCCGGATATTCAGGAAATTACTAGTACGAGTATTTAATAAAAAGCCTTCCTTTAGTCAAGATGTAAGTGAGAAACAACATCGGCCCTAGCGTATAACCTTGTGTGAGTCACCGCGATGATAACTTTGTCTGAACCACCTACGTAAATAAACGCGATGATTATCAGATGTAGGTAATGTCTTGATATCATACTAGTATTTTATGTGTGTGTGTAATAGCAATATAACAACGGTAATACATATTGCATGTTTAAAGACATATTTAACGTTTGATGGAATCAAATGCGATCGTGCGATAAATTGGGAATAGGTACCCCAATTTTTTTGTCACAATATTTTATACAAGGTTAATTCGGAATTCACAATTTTTATCCAATAATTACCTTTGTTTTTTAGCTAACAGCTGTATTTTTTCCAAAATATTTTGCCTAAAATACTATCAAACCTTCGAAACTTTAAAGTTGGAATTACTTACTCAAATAGTCAACGAAAGAAAGTAACTAAGAGAAACTGGATTCAAAACTAATAATAACTTATTTTACGGAACAATAGATGGACTTGATTTTCCGTGACCATCTTCTATTAAAGCGGTTCGATTATTACATTACAATGGTGTTGTTTTTAAGTAATAAACGTTATCTATTTGCAAATCCAATGGAAACAAATGATAGGTATTATTATCTGGAATGTAAAGTTCATTCACTTTATTTTATTTTATGTTTTGTTTAGACTAAGTAAATCTGCGTCCTAATTTTATTCGTTTTATTTTCGTCTTATACCTATTGCACATACTGGAAAATGGCTGCACTGATTTTGATGCTATTTGTAAAAAATGGATTACGGCGAAAATCGATCTAGGGTATTTAAGTATGTCTCAGGAGTGGAAACACACCGCGATTTTCACACATTTTCAATACGTTATTTTCACCCGAACACGCGATTATTTCATTTTTACATTAAGTAAATTACTTTTTACATCAATTATTTTATTTTATTATTTCATACAATTCAATTCGTAACACGAAATGACTAATTTCTTAGATAATTTAAGATACTAAGAAATACTCATACAAAAAAAACAATACACAATGATTATGTAGTTTATTCTTAATAGTAATAATATTTACCTTTTGTTTTTCAATAAAGCACTACAAGTTAAACTATAATTTTATTATTTATTGGCTTGTTTGATGCACAATCAATACAATACTGAAAACAACGCCATCCAATATCAGGTGCTCATAGATATGTTATCAAATGCCTCACAACAGTGCCCTGTTATCACGGAATGATAATTTTATGAAATTGTTAATCTAAACTGTTTACTGGATTACCACAATGGGTTTGAATGAATCGCCATCACTACATAGTATAAAAGTTAAAACAAAGTCGCTTTCTCTGTCCCTATGTATGCTTAGATCTCTAAAACTACGCAACGGATTTTGATGCGGTTTTTTAATGAATAGTGATTCAAGGAGAAGGTTTATAGCATAATTTTATCCCCAGATTTTTAACAGGCCAGGTGCGACGTACGCGGAGGCGACTGCATCGGCGGCGGAGTTGGTGTTGGCGGTCACCTTAGCGAACGGCGGGCATCTGAACGCGGAACAAGCAGAGCTAGTCGACGAGCTGGTAAGTGACGAGATGGTTGCCGCAGTCGACGAAGGCAAGAGGTGCCCTCAATACGTGGGCAAGCCCCTGCACTCGGACGGAGCCCTGAAGGTCTGGTGTCTAGACACCTTCTCGGCTGATTGGACACGCGAGGCCCTTGGCAGGCTGAAGCTACCAGACGGGCGTGGCCTGGAGGTGAAGCTCTTCTCAGAGCTAGAAAAGAAGATAAGATGCGCGCTTCACCTACCGGGCCACGTGAAGGACGTCCTGAAGATGGCCAAGCTTCTACTGGGACAAAACCCGTGGGCGGGGGTCTCTAAGTGGAGGATCCGGGCGGTCGACCTTCAGGAGAAGGACAAGTGCAAGAGCACCTTCGTCGTGATTGACGTGCCGGAGAAAGCCGCGAAGGCGATGGAGGAGAAGGGCCGGCGCCTCTTCTACAGGATGGGTACGGTATACGTGAGATTCCAGGGGCCCAAAGGCAGATTCCTGGACCACATTACCCAGACTGTGGGAGAGACGCCGGACCCGGCATCGGCTTCCCCGGCGCGTCCAAAAGGAACGGACGACACGGTCGAAGACACCGCGGAGCCAGGCACCAGCACTGGCAGGAGCAGAGCCACCTCTGAGTGCGAGTCGGTAGGTTCGTCAACTGCCTTCGGGCTGACAGGCGACGACCTCCTTGACATCGGCCTCGAGGAACTGGACATCGGGCAGGGAGGAGCAAAACCATCTCAGGATGGCGCTCCCGATGTCTAACTGCCCCATCCTCCAGTGCAACCTTCACCACAGCATCACCGCGACGGCTCAACTCCGCAAGTGGATGAAGGTAACAAACAACGCCATCGTGCTAATCCAGGAGCCGTGGGTTAGAGGTGGCCTTATACAAGGTCTCTCCAATCTGGAGGGTAAGTTATTCTTTAGTAATGAACCTAATAACCGCACCTGTATTCTCGCCTCCCGCGATATACAGGCACATGTACTAACAGACTTCTGTTCCAGAGATCTCTGTGCTATAAAACTCGAAAATCAAGAAACGCATGTCGCGGGTCTGGTTTTTGCTTCAATCTACATGCCGGAGGCCGACGAGCCACCACCACATGACATGACAAGACTGATCTCGCACTGTGAGGCAGAGAAACTCGAACTAATAATCGGAACAGACTCCAATGCACATCACCAATTATGGGGAATGACAAACAACAACGCTAGAGGTAACAAACTCGTTGACTACTTGTTCACTACTAACCTTAACATTTTAAACAAGGGGACCACACCAACGTTTGTGAACAAAAGAAGTAGGACAATCATCGACCTAACCCTAGCAACAAACAAGGCCGCCAACATGATCGCAGACTGGCATGTGTCTGACGAAGTCTCATGTTCGGACCACAGGTACATACGTTATAACATACAGGTGAGTATTGATCCAACCCCACCTATAAGGAACCCGCGGAAAACTGACAAAACTGCGTACAGATCCGCTCTCGAACATAGACTACAAGCACATGACGAGGTGGGTATCCCACCAAACAAACGTCAAATAGAACAACAGGTAACAGAGATAACGGCCGCTGTTATCCAGAGCTATCATGACTCTTGTCCACTCAACAGCGGACGCCAACCTAAGGAGGATGAATGGTGGGGCCCTCAACTTGAGAGGGCCCGACGCAAGGTAAGATCACTTTTTAACCATGCCTACAACACCAGGAAGGACTCTGACTGGGATAACTACAAAGAGGCCCAAGCCACATACAAACGACTAATACGGTACTGGAAACCAGCATCCTGGAGGAATTTCTGCTCCAGCATTGCCAATAATACACAGGCCAGTCGGGTCAGGAAAATCCTAGCCAAGGATAGTTCAAATAAGCTTGGCTACGTTAAAAGACCCGACGGCACACTAACAAACTCCACCACGGAAACAATGAGCATCCTACTTCAAACCCACTTTCCGGGCAGCACAATTATCGACTGCCATGTCTGGGAAGACGAGGCTCATACTGACCCGAGCGAGACCTGTTGGACCACCGCACGTACAGTAGCCGCACCTGACAAGGTAAGATGGGCCATAAACAGTTTCAAGTCTTTCAAATCCCCCGGCATGGACAACATCATACCTGCCCTTTTGAAATGGGGACTTGAGCAACTACTGAACCGCCTAACGGCCATCTTTCAAGCATGCCTTGCCTTCAAATACGTCCCTCTTGCCTGGAGGGAGGTTAAGGTGATTTTCATACCCAAACCCGGCAAAGGCGACTATACAGAAGCCAAAGCTTTCCGGCCCATTAGCCTAACATCCTTCCTACTCAAGGCCCTGGAAAGACTATGTGACCGACACTTAAGGGATGAAATTCTCCCCAAAAAACCACTGCATGCCCAACAGCATGCATACACAACTGGGAGATCAACGGACTCAGCTCTTCACTCAGTTGTAAGCAAAATCGAAGAATCGATAAGCACCAAAGGCTCATGCCTCGGGACCTTCATTGACATCGAAGGCGCCTTTGACAGAACTAACTTCAACAGTATAAACAGGACACTAAGTGAACACAACGTAAATCCTGCCATAACTGGATGGATAAGCAACATGCTCAAGCAAAGAATCATCAGATTCAATGACAGAGACACCACCAGTGCTCTGGTAGCTAGAGGATGTCCCCAAGGAGGAGTTCTCTCCCCCCTTCTATGGAACATGGTAGTCAATGGACTCATATCAAAACTAAATGAAAACAGATACTTCACTGTGGGGTATGCTGATGACATTACTATACTGGTAAGTGGCATTGTCACCAGCACCATCTGCGAACTAACTCAAAACGCCCTAAAGATAGTTGAAAGGTGGTGCAAAGAATATGAACTGAGCGTGAACCCAACTAAGACGGAACTAGTAATGTTCACTCACAAGAGGACTCTGGGTCCGCACAAACTACCAAATCTTTTTGGCACGGAACTCCGAACAGCCCAAACTGTCAAATATCTGGGAGTCACTCTTGACAGTAAGCTGAACTGGAACCAGCACCTAGACAATACCGTCAATAAAGCAACAATCACTTTCTGGCAATGCAAACGAATGATTGGTAAAACATGGGGTCTATCGCCCAAGATTACATCATGGCTTTACACCACCATCATTAGACCTATTGCGAGCTACGGAGCCATAGTATGGTGGCCGAAAGCGAAACAAACAACAGGCAAATCAATACTACAAAAGGTACAAAGACTGGCTTGTCTTGCCATGACAGGGAGCATGAGAACCACTCCCACTGCAGCCTTGGAAGTTCTTTTAAACCTCCCACCATTACACCTTTTCATAATACGAAAAGCCGCAGCCACCGCGCAGAGGCTACGAATCAACCAATGCTGGACCAGCACCAGGGGGATACACACGACGATACTCAGCGAGACAATTGAGGATTATCCACTGACAGTGGCGCCGAGTGACACTATCCCCAAACAATACATCTTTGATAAGAAATACAGGATAGCTCTCGACGAATACGTTACCCTGAAAACAATACACAAAGAACTGAGCATTTACACGGACGGTTCCAAAACAAACCAAGGGTCAGGAGCGGGTGTTTTCTCCGAGGATCTCAACATACATATCTCTGCCCCCCTTGGTAAACTCAGCACTATCTTCCAGGCGGAATGTGTCGGCATCATCCTAGCATCGCTGGCCATTTCTGCCAGGCAGATCACAAACACAGGTATACGTATATACACAGACAGTATGTCTGTCTTACAAGCCCTGAACAGCACCACCTATGGATCGGGACTGATCCTGGAATGCCATACACGACTAAATTCGGTAAGTGTAAAAAATTCAGTCACCCTACAGTGGATAAAGGGTCACAGCAACTCACGGGGCAACGACGCAGCGGACCAGCTGGCGAGGGAGGGATCGGGAATGTGTGTCTTTGGACCTGAACCCATACTTCCTCTCCCTGGGGACTACGGCAAAACCCTGCTGCGTAAACGCACCCGGGACATGCATGAACAAGAGTGGTATGTCAACCCAGACTGCAAACAGAGTAAGTTAGCATTACCCACTCTAAATCCAAAACTAACTAGGAAAGTACTAAAACTGTCCAGACCCACGTTGCGTACGCTAACGGCGGCAATCACGGGTCATGGTCATTTTAATAAACATCTGTATACCCTAGGTATTACAGATAGTCCACTGTGCAGAGCCTGCCTCGAAGTGGATGAAACAGCTAGGCACATGCTACTTGAGTGTGAGCAGCTAGCAACATACAGACGGCTGCACCTCGGGTCGCCCAGCACAATCCAGGAAGTCACCAGAAACCTGAGGGGACTGATCAGCTTCCTGGAAGAATTGAACTGGTACTAGACGCCCACCTCACGCAAAATGGACGCAACTGAGCCGTCTAATTGCGGAGAAGAGCCTGTCAACAAGTAACAAGATCCCCAGATTTTCACGGTAGCGGGAACTACGCAGGTAAAACCGCAGTTTAGTAATAAAAGGTAGTTTAATGATAATAAGAGGTGAGGCTTTGTTTGAACACACTTATCTCAAAAACAACTAATCTGACTTGAATAAGTAAATATTTTTGCAGTATTTTTCCTATTCTATTATCCAAGAAAATTGGGACAGCTGTAAAAATATTTTGGTTTTTATTTGAAAATCTCACCCCAGTAAACAGCCATAAACATATTACAATTTGTCCAATAAAGTTGCAGTATGCAGATGTAATAAATAATATTTAATTTTAATATTGTAAGTAACAGTTGTTTGCTTACAAAACTTCACATAAGACCACCCATAAAAGTATTGTCATGGAAAGTCTTACATAACCCGTTAGTGAGACATATTTATGCAAATTCATAACTTAATTATCACACTCAATGCTACAAACTAACGCTAATTGTTACATAAATTAGTTAAGCAAAGAAATAATATATTACATTGTAAATATGAAGAAAGTGAAGTAATATTAATTATGATTCTAGAGAAATATTCTATTCATTTAATTTTTATGGTAATTTGTAAAATATTTATTAAAAAAATATCTTTTAAAATTTTGAATAATTCATTTTTTAAATAAATATTTTTTTTTTTGGCTAAGTTTAAAGCTTTTCCTACTTATATTATAAAGCCGAATGTTTGTGAGTGTGGATGTTTGTTCCTATTTCACGCAAAAACTACTGAATGGATTTTAATGAAACTTTACAATAATTTAGCTTATAGATCAGAATAACACATAGGACACTTTTTATCCCGAAATTCCCACGGGAACGGAAACTACGCGGGTGAAACCGCAGGGCGCTGCTAGTTATTTTATAATATTCATTTATTTTTATAAAGTGTTTCTGTGGAACCTACCGTCCAGTAAAGCTTGAATTAGTGCTAAATATTTATTACCAACTGTGTCTTTTTGAAAGACAATAAATATAAATAAAGATAGTATTACCACATTCAACACACAATAAAAACTTACAACTTTAGACTGAACGGACGGAATATGAATTAGTTAATTCTAGGTCAATGTTATTTTGTTACACATACAAACAATACAATGTTTCGTAGAGTATATTTATTTGTATTTGTGTATGTATACAATGTTTTTTCAACATTGCAATGTCTGTGTTAGAAGACAAGTAATAGGCAATAAAAGTTGAAAAATTGCAATAAAAATAATAATAATAGACTATCTCAGTAACTCATTAAAATATTTAAACATTATTTAAAACTTTAAAATGTGGTTATAATAATGTTCACCTAATTAGATTGATAGTGAAAAAGTTAATATCAAAAAAGGTATATTTTTGTTACAAAAAGTGTGAATAATTTGAATAAATGTGATAATGTACTAACTGTACTTAATTAAATAATTAATTACATGAATGCCAGATTGTGGCTGATTGTGAAACTTCCGCTATGATCTAAACTGCGGCACAAGTAATATTAAATGGTAAATAAACATATGTATGTATAGTTTATTGGATAATAGGATGCTTATTGCAACTTTTAATTAAGTACAGCTGTAATATAGTAAATGTATTTAAAAAAAATATATATAAAATCATGGAGTGTTTATAGTGTGTTCAGCAAATAATGTTATTGTCTTAGAAATAATTTTATTATTGTAAACATGATTTCTTACATGTTTAATAAATAACTTTATAAACAGTTTTAAAAAATATTTTAATTTTTCTTTTTTAATTAAATAGTTCATACATTTATTGGTCAATCAGTATATTATTTAAATGTTTAGGCAATAAACAAAACAAAATATAGGTCATTTGTTACTTTTCGTCGAAATTGTTGACAAAGTTTACGAAACAGGTTTTTAGGAAAACTACTAACCTGAAACTTCTCGAACTGTTCCCGCTCAGCATCCAGGCTGTTCTTCTTCAGCTGCAGCACTCGAGGCAAGGAAAGTGACGCCATAGATTTTACACATGCAAAACACACACCTACAAAAACTTTTAGACCGACTACCTTTTACAGAATGAAAATAAAGTGGCCAGAAAACACACAGAATCACACGATATTAATTAATATTCCAAGATTATGCTCCTAATTAATTATTAGGGTTTAAAATTCACGAAAAGGTGGCGTAATTTTGGATTTTTGAAATAAATATTTAAATTTTCGCGACTACTACGTCCGAGCACGTCCGTCCCACCGTCAATCAAACAAACAATTCACAATTCAAATCAAACAAAACTTTTGATTGATGAAATGTTTGCTAACATGAATGAACGACTAGGGTCGAATAGGCAAAACGGTATTAAAAACATGTTAAAACCAAAATTGTTTATTCTTGATTTAGTTTTTGAGAATTTTGAGCACACAGAGAGTTAATTGTATATTTAAAATTATTTTTATTATAAAACTTTTGAACAATACACCATTAAATGGAATATTTGAATTGAATATTTTTTTTTTAATTTTTGTCATTTTTATAGGTACAAACCAACATGGTAACATTTAGAATTTAATAAATTCACTCATTCATTCATTTCTGGCCTATGCAGTGCAGCGAACTGAGCGAAATAGAGGCGAACTGATAAATTTTAGGACGATTCTATTTTATCGCAATTCTTTCAACGTCAATGTCACACTTTACAAAAAATAATAAAAAAGCATTGTGAATGTCATTGGTGCGGAGTTGTGCCGCTTTATTTATTTTATTCACAACTTCTGAAACGCGTGTATTCTTTTTACTATAATAATACAGTAAAATCTGCCCATTTAAGTGGTATAAATTGTTAACAATGGAGTTTTTAGAGTATAATGATGTCTCAGCTGAAATAAAAGGGGCTATGGTAAGTACAATATCAATAACTTTAGAACTGGTTTATTCATTGCTATATAACATGCGCTTGTTATGATATTAATTTTATTGTTTTAGGTTCCTGGAAGGTTAAAGATGACTGATCAGAATATTATATTCAAAAATAGTAAAACCGGCAAAGTTGAACAAATATCAGCAAATGATATAGAGTTGGTAAATTTCCAAAAATTCATTGGATCATGGGGTTTGAGAGTGTTTATGAAGAATGGAACTTTGCATAGATATGGTGGATTCAAAGATGGTGTAAGTACATTAGTGATATCAATTAAATTTACTTATTAGGTCTAATGGACCATTTACATGAGGTTAATGTTTGAGACATTTCACTGAACCAATCCTATGACCTCATGTAAATGACAGGGAACTGTCATAATTTACATATATTGTATATTCATATTACATCTTTAGAATAGCTCAAATGGCTTGTTTCATCTCAAATATTTGCTTCAACTAAATGGTACTTAATCACAATATTCCTTTTATTTATTGTTATGAAATTCAATTTAATTTTGCTATATTAAAGCACACATAATTAAGGTAAAAACTGAAAGCCAATTCTAATATATTGTTTCAAATATTTTACAGGAACAAGAAAAAGTAGCAAAGTTCTTCAAATCCAATTACAATAAGGACATGCTCGAGAAGGAGCTCTCTTTGAAGGGCTGGAATTGGGGGACGGCCAAGTTCAACGGGGCCGTGCTCAGCTTCAATGTAGGGTCTAACACCGCCTTTGAAATACCACTGCACTATGTGTCACAGTGTAACACTGGCAAGAATGAAGTTACTCTTGAATTTCATCAGGTTTGTTTACAGTTTATATTATGTATCATCCTACTAATATTATAAGCGAAAGTATGTGAGTGTGTTTGTTTGTTACTTCTTCACATCTAAATGGCTGATTTAACTAGGACTTATAACTAGGAATAACACATAAGAGACATTTTATCCTAATATTAACAGCCCAGCGAGTTGAATAAAAAAATAAAAGACATATTGTGACATGTAACTTGTAAGAAAGAAAGAAAACGAAACTAAAGTTTACGAACCTGAAATAGCCCAAGGTTGGGTTTAGTAGTGTATATTGGTAGAGGCCTTTTATTTATCAGTAGATTGGGCTAGTCTAGACTGATGATGGCAATGATGAACCTAGCGACAGGGATTCCTATTAGATTATAGAAAACAAATCAATTTGTTTTAGAAACATTTTGTTACAAAGAGTGATAAAATAATGTTTTTCAAATATTAAATAATAGATTTTCATCATTCATTTTCACATTTATATTATTAGTTACAAAGTTAGGATTAATAAGAACAATAAATCGAAAATAATACTATTCTTCAGTAACATAATATTTATTATAAATCCATTAACACATTTAAATCTTTACCTTGCCGTAACACACTTTCTAACTAACTTGGGAGGTAAAGTCTCGATAATTATACCTATCTAATATATTATTAATGTAGCAAATGAATTTTAATAAATTATTTGATTTGACGATTTTATTAATAAAACTTGTGAAACACCAACAGAACGACGACACCCCAGTATCGCTAATGGAGATGCGGTTCCACATTCCTACCAACGAGATGGCGGGCGACATGGACGCCATTGAAGCGTTCCACCAACAGGTCATGAACAAGGCCAGCGTTATCTCCGTGTCGGGAGACGCTATTGCCATCTTTAGGGAACTGCAGTGTCTTACGCCTCGGTATGTTTGTTTGGTACTTATTATAGTTAGGGCTGATTTTTCCATCGTCAGATAACTTTATTTGAGGAATAATTTTAAAATTTTGACAGTTATTTCATACAAAAACTGTTGAACATTAATTTTATTTCTCAAATAAAAGTTATCTGGCGATGGAAAAATCTTAAAAAACTAATAAAGGCCTTATCCTAAGTAAAACACTCTATTATAAGTAAAAGAAAGATCTTACCCCCAAGAATTACTAAAGATTTTATTTTCTGGTTGATGTTGCCAAGGCGAGTATTTGTACTTCAAGTGAGTCACTTTGATTACAACATGTTATGTCACATTACTGTGATCATAGTTATTAATGTATCATAAAGTTGAGCTTGAGTGATAGTATATACAGTGGTGGTCATATAATTAAGAACGATTATTTAACGTAACGATTTTTTCAAAATAACTAATTGCATGTATTTATTTTTATTTCTTTTGATGCCTTCAAACATTTCCATAGTATCGATACATCAGTTGATACACACGATTGGCTAATAAATAAAAAGATAAACTTTATACATTAGATCTAAACCTAATATTACTACGTACTGGCTGGTCATATAATTAAGAACGCTGAATAGTGAACTTTTTTATTCAAGTTTACATAAAGAACACTCCATAGCTTTGTGGTTGTAAGTCACTATTCGTATTATTTAGATCCCATTTAGTACTGTAAAGGTCTTAAAAGTAATTGTTTCATATGAATTCATATGGAGAAAAATAAAAGTTTTGACAAATCTACAAGGTAGATAATAAAAAACTTCCTGAGAAGAATTTGGTCGAACAAAAAGATATTTAACACTTTACAATGCTCAAAAACGTTATTTTTTCACGCCGTGAAGCATTTTGCCACATATCAGAATTACTTCAAATGGTTGGTGTTTGTTGAGTACCTAGAAAGTCATCACGTCGAGATGATCGAAAACATTCGTTTTGGAAGAGAAAATAATTTAAAAGGGTCTAATGTGCTAAGAAACGAATATTTTAGGAGAAATAACTCTTCCAACAATCTCGGCACGTACTATACGAAGGTATTTTGTAAAAGGAAAGCTGCACGGAAGAATAAAAACGAAGGTACCCATCATGCAACGATGCCATAGGCAATACCGGATGGCACTTACAAGAAGGTGTGAAAACTGGATATTAAGACAGAGGAAAAATGATATTTTTCTGATGAAACTAATATAAACTAGGGTATTCTCTGGTGAAAATCAACGTTAACAACATCTTCCGAATAAATCACTCGACCATAAATACACAAAAGTAACATTAAAACATGATGGAGAAATATGACATTTTTATATGCTAATTTCAATACGGCGTTGAAGCTGTGAAGCTGACACAAGAAAACATGAATCAATTCCAAGACAAAGAATTTAATGGAAAAGCTATGTTCCTTCAAGCTGAAGACGTTCTTGTAGGTTTTTGGTCAATTTGAACATTCCAGCACGACAATGACCCAAAACATAATGCGCGCACCGTTAAAGAATATCTCATATTGCAATTAATTTCTGTCTAAAATTGGCCAGCTTACAGCCTAGAGCTAAACCCGATCGAGAATTCTTGGTTCGAAGTCAAGAGAATAGTTTTAAATGGACAATATGTCAATTTAAAGAGAGCTGTAATGATGTTTTCTCCAAAGAATGGAACTCTGTTTCTATTACAAAATGTCAAAAATTGATTGAGTCAATGCGTCGCCGCCCGGTATAGGTAAATCAGTAATTTAAAAGTCGTAAACATGTTGCCAACTAGTAATTTCAGTTAAAATACAATAAATTGATATTTTACTTTCACAATAATATCATTTATTGAATCTCAGTTTTATATTAAATAACTTTTGAACAGTTTAATAAATCGTTCTTAATTATTTGTCCAGCTTCATTGGTACATTAAATTCGTTACAAAAGAGAACTAATGAAATTTGTAAAAAAAATAGTTGACCTTTCAATTCTATATTCCTAATCCCATTTGCCCCAGTCACGTAGCTATCTCAAAACATAAATAGTTACTGCCAAAAGCAATAAATAACTACACAAGAAATGATTTAGACAAAAAATATATGGAATTTCAAATCGTTCTTAATTATGTGACCACCACTGTATATGTATATAAATAATATATATGTACTTATATAACTATATGTACTTGTTACATATAAGTAAAATTTCAAAGAATCATCATACTTTGTATTCCTACATTTATTTTCACTAGAAGTTTTATAAACAGTTTATTTTACTGAATTTTATTATACCAAGACTGTATATAATAAAATTCAGTCAGTTCCTTTGTCAAAGACAGGCTGTAGACCAATATGTACCTAATAAAATTTATATCTTTCCAGTGGTCGCTACGACATCAAGGTGTTCCAGACGTTCTTCCAGCTTCACGGTAAAACATTCGACTACAAGATCCCGATGTCGACTGTTTTACGACTATTCCTCTTACCCCACAAGGACACAAGACAGATGTTCTTTGTAGTGTCATTGGACCCCCCTATCAAACAGGGTCAGACTAGGTACCATTATCTAGTGCTACTGTTTGGCGTTGAAGATGAAACCAGTTTGGAGTTACCTTTTACTGAGTAAGTTGTAGTATTTATTTGTTTGAACAACATTTATTTACCTGATATCCAGATAGTAACTACAGACTATTAAAATCTAAATAAAAATCTGTCGTTATTCGGCTTAAGATACATTTTTATCATGTTGCATATTTCGCAGTTATCAAGGTATCCTATGTGTTATTCTGGTAAACAAAATCTTATTATATAACATAAATATTATTATATAATCTAATATTTACAGGGAAGAACTAAAAGACAAATATGAAGGGAAGATCTCAAAAGAACTTTCCGGACCCACATATGAAGTACTGGCCAAAATAATGAAGGTTATCATCAATAGAAGAGTTACGGGGCCTGGAGATTTCCTTGGGTAAGGATGGAATTTACATTAAAACTATTTATCCCAATTTTCTTCAGGAATGAAATAAGGCATACAATTTAAAAAAGCTTCAATGAAATTAAGTATAACATAATAAGAGAACCTCATTAAAAAATCAAGTTTCAACTAAAATAATTACCATCTTAATGTTAATATATGGTATAAACTACTTTTATTTGATACCTTCAATCCTACAATTGAAAGTAGGATTAAAGTATCAAATTATGATAATTTGACACCTTTTGAATTTGTCAATCCTTCAATTTCGACGTCCAAAGCAACTATAGCCTTATGCCTCCGCAGGCATCACAAAACCCCAGCGATAGCGTGTTCGTACAAGGCGGCGGCGGGCTACCTGTACCCGCTGGAGAAAGGATTCATTTACGTGCACAAACCGCCCGTACACATACGGTTTGAGGAGATCGCCTCCGTCAACTTCGCGAGAGGCGGCGCTTCTTCTACTAAGTGAGTAATTATTTATGTAATATATTATGTAACTGTATTTGTAGGTTTTATCATGTTTTTTTAACAAGTCATCTCACTTACAAATGTGAAAGTTCATCATCAGAACATTTTCTGTCTGTCGAAAAGGTGCTGATGTAATTCGGATTGCATTTTAGGGAGAAAACATTTACCAAGTAAAACGTAACAGACTTCTGCTAGATAACGCACATTCTTTGAAATTATACTCAGCTAACATAAACTGTTTTGATTCAAAATAAATTTTATCATATTAATTCTATCATAGTCAAAATATTGCCAATTCTTTGGCACTTCGACTGAATGCATCGGCTCATGCCTATGATTTATCCTCTATTCAATTTCTACAGGTCATTCGATTTCGAGATAGAGTTGAAGTCGGGCAGTATACACACGTTCAGCAGTATTGAGAAAGGCGAGTACGACAAGCTGTTCGACTACATCACCTCCAAGAAACTACACGTTAAGAACACTGGAAAGAATGTTAGTATATCTATTTTATATTTATTCATCCTATCATCAAATGACAAATATATTAAGGTAAAATGTAGTTTACTCACCTGCTTGATCATTTGTTTTCATGATAATTTCAAAACAGCTTGGCGAGTGGCGCAAGTACTCGCTGATAGCCAACTCGTTCAGTCGCTCATCGCCGGCGGTGGGAACATTACCTTATGTGCATACCATCCTTGTGTTGCGCGTGTCGTCATGGCCGATCGGTTTTGACGACATCTATGTGATTATAGCCAGCGCTAGCTCAAGCATCTATAATTAACAAGTGCATTACTTTGAAAATATAAAACACTTAAAAAGATTTTTGTCGTGATCGATTAATAAATAAAAAGATATTGACAAAAAATAGAAACAAAAATTATTAAGTGCAGAAAAATGGGTACATACATGATATTACCTTGATTTGAATATGTACTGTGTACAGTTGCCTGAACTAGGCTGAGCCTATATCTCAAGCAACAGTTTATATTACATTTTGTTTTACTGTTTCGGATTTTTTACAGAACCCGTGATCACAGTAGACTCTGTGTAAATTGTAAATCAAAGAAATCAATAAGTGCATTACCCCATTTTAACCAGGATCACTACCTTATAGCAGTGCGAACTATCCTTGTACTGCGCTTGTCGTCATGGCTGAGTGGCGTTTTGACGGCGTCTACGTGATAATAGTAGCCGCGCAAGCTGATCTATAAGTAACAAGTGCATTACCGCTCGTTCCTCTTCAACGTCCTGTTGGTCGTTCCAGGACAAGGCGCTGTACGACGACGACTTCGGCGACTCGGACACGGAGAAGGAGCCGGACGCGTACCTGGAGCGCGTGAAGGCGGAGGCCAAGGAGCGCGACTCCGACGACTCCGACTCCGACTCCACCGACGAGGACTTCAACCCCGACAAGGCCAAGGAGAGCGACGTGGCCGAGGAGTCAGTTGGATTTTGTATACTACTACCAGCGCCCCGCGGTTTTACCCGCGTAGTTCTCTTTCCCGTGGGCATACCGGGATAAAATACAATGAATTCGTAGCTCGTAGTATCATACAAACTCGGCACAATTCACCATCGTGTGTTAAAAAATTAAGTAACAATGCCATCTATTGGTACGATTTACGACTACAAAAAGTTAACAATAAAACATAATACGTTTTATTGTTAACTTTTTGTAGTCGCATTGAGATTGTGTAAAAGTAATCATATTATGTAATCATATTATGAGATTGTGTTAAAGTAATCATATTATGATTACTTTTACACAATCTCATGAGAATTTCGGGATAAAAAGTATCCTACGTGTTATCCCTAGTAGTAATGAATATCTGTACCAAATTTAATCTAAATCGATAAAGTAGTTTTCGCGTGAAAGAGTAACAAACATCCAAACTCACAAACATACAAACTTTCGCATTTATAATATGTATTAGTAGGATGTTCACACATGGTCGATTTTTCCAATCATTATAAAAGTCAGGTATTGACGTCACAGCTTTTATGCTATAATAAAAGTTTAATAAAATATGGTAAGACTATCATTGGCTGGCAATTTAGAAAAAGGTCCAATTTGAATAATGTCATTTTTCTAATGACAAAATGCAATGTTTTGCTCATAATTCAAAATCGTAAATTTATTCTCATAGGGCATCTAGGAAGTACTTATGAATGTCGTATGTAAATCTACCACCAATTTGATACCGCCCAATCCTTTTTTCTAATTACTAAACCCAATATATAGATACGACACAAACGCGTCGTCGTCTGAAGACTCGGACGCGTCGGGCGGCTCCGGCGACAGCAAGAAGGACGAGAAGAAGAAGAAAGACAAGAAGCCTAAGAAGGCTATTACTATTGTAAGTTATTTCATTTTACTGCAGTAGCTAGCAGTAGTCTTTATATGATGTCAGGCATGACAATATTACGGCCTTGCCGAACCATGACTTTCTAAACCAACTGCAATATCCAGGCCATAATCCAGTGGAGCCAGCGCTTGAAAATGTTGAATGCTTGATTAGCTTTAAAGTGATATCTATGGAAACAATTTTCGGTAGTTCAACCACGTTTAGCTATTTCTTGGTATTATTTATTTCACATAAATAAATTATATTAGGTGTTGAATAAACAGCTTATATTTAATTAACATAACAACCTCTTTCTCCACAGTCGGAAGCACCGCGCAAACGCAAGGAAAAGTCGAAGAAACGCGAGAAAGACGTGAACGCGCCCAAGCGTCCATCCACAGCGTTTATGCTGTGGCTGAATGAGAACCGGAAGAGCATCATCGAGGAGCACCCCGGGATCAAGGTCACCGAGATCGCCAAGAAGGGAGGAGAGCTGTGGAGGGACTTGAAGGATAAGTCGGTCAGTGTTATAGGGTTACTAGCGGCGCCCCGCGGTTTCACCCGCGTAGTTCCCGCTCCCGTAGGAATTTCGGGATAATACATAGCCTAGTTCTTCTTCGGACCATAAGCTACCCTTGTACCAAATTTCAAGTCAATCGGTTCAGTAGTTTAGCCGTGAAAAGTTATCAGACAGACAGACAGAGTTACTTTCTCATTTATAATATTAGTAAGGATGGATTAGGTAGGAGATAAGACCCTTCTTCTTTTCTATAGCTTGTAGTAACTTGTCGTTACAGAAGCGGAACCTAGGTCCTAAAAGCTTTTACATAAGTTAGAGATAAAGGCTTAAGACCTATGTAAACATAGGGATATAAAATATGTATAAATGAATCCCAAAAACAAATATTGTTTGTTAAATCGGGAAATTAAACTTAAATATGTTAAGTAAATAAAAACTTAATTCATTTTATTTAAAGTGGAAAGTTATAAAAAAATAAGCGACTGTAAAATTGTGGCGCACAAGTCTTAAAAACTTATAAATAACATTTCTTATAGGAATGGGAAGAAAAAGCCAGCAAAGCGAAGGAGGAATACAACCAGGCGATGAAGAAATACAAAGACAGTGGCGCCGCCGATGAGTTCAAACAGAAGAAAAAACAGGCTGAAAAGGTATATACATTCTTATATGAACATGTATATACATATAAATACATTCTTATATGAATATAGTTAAAAATTCTTATTAAATAATCTAATTTGCAGTTATTAATCTAATTAACAGTCTGTTTGGATTGCTTATTAGATTTTCTCATGAGGGAAGTTAAATGCAGACCTACACATATTATTATAATTTTGATTATTTTGAATGAACCTTCTTACTAAAAGTAAACAATTTTATGCATAAAACTAGTATCCAAAGTACATAAAAGGACTTTAAGTACTGCTAGAGACTAAATAGCGGATGTGTGATATGATATGATATGTGTGTAGTGAATGATTGACTGTCTCTAGATTCAGGTATACCTGAATCTAGAGACAGTCAATTTCAATATTCACTACACACTGATGATGATTCTTTACAGTTTAGTTAAATATAGTGACCAACTAATGACCAGGTTTATAAACCTAGTCATGAGTTGGTTACTATTTAACTAAACTGTAAAGAATCATCATCATCATCAGCTGATATAATGTCCCCACTGAGGCGCACGAGCCTACCCTGAATTAGGGATTAGGCCTTAGTCAACCACGCTGGCCAAGTGCGGGTTGGTGGACTTCACAAAAAATATTTATTTAAATAAAAATAACATTTTTAATTAATGCTTAATTTAAAAAATATATTATCTTTATGAACAATATTATATTAAAATAATTATTCTACAGGAACGCAAAGCAGTAGAACGTAAGAGCAAGCCGAGCGCCGCCCCGAGCGCGGCCAAGAAGCCAGCCAAGAACACGAGCGGCGCCGGCGGCGGCGGCAAGTTCACCAGCAAGGAGTACATCGAGGACGACGACTCCTCCTCGGACTCGGACAGCGACAAGAAGAAACCTGCTAAGGATGTACGATCATTACATACTTGTATATTTCATACCAGCCCCCGTAGCATAACTGCGTGATAAAAAATATCGACACCACGAAATAATATCGATTTCGCGAGCATGACCAAATGTATTATGGCGTGCTACGATAATATGATAAAATTAAATATGGTGGCTATATTTATTATATTTTGACAGTTGGATGTCGATAAATAGCTATATCGATTTCGCGAACACGACAAATGTCATAAAATTAAATATGGCAGGTATTTTTATCATATTTTGACAGTTGGATGTCGATAAATCGCTTTATCTATCGCGTTTTCGAAGTCATGCTAGCCCGGCAGGGCCGTAGCTAGGAGAGGCATTATGGAGCAATGCCCTACCTTGAATTCACAATATCCTATCTCACTCTCATAGACGTAGATCTCTTATACGAATGTTCAAAACCGTCTTGTTCTTCATCATTGAGGATTTTACGAATAGCTATTGAATATACCAAGGTCATTGTTAGCTGAGCTTTTTTTTCGCCCTGCCTGTAATAAATGCTGCCCTGCCTCAAATTGTACTCTAGCTGCCTGTTTCATACCGACGATCCCAAAGGATCGGGTAGCGACCAGAATAACATCTATGTAACTTTAATATTGACTACAAGGAAATAAATTGATAATATTGTTGTAGAGATGTAGAGTATCTCTACAACAATATTTTAGAGGGCACGTAAAGCCGTCGGTCCCGGTTGTCGTACTAACATCTTCGACAGTCGTTACGGGTAGTTAGAGCCCTCAAAAGTCTAACATTCAGTTTAACCAAGAATGTCGTATAGCCCTCTGGGTAAAATACTGACATTCCGCCAAATCTGGTTAAAACTGAAAACCAACCCCAAAATTAGACATGGGATAAAGGTTCGGAAAAGAAGAGATGTAGAGTATAAAGTAACAACCTCTTAGGATATAATTTAAAAAAATGCTATATTACAAAAGGTGACAGTAGTCCAAAGCTTTTCCAATAAGGTCAGTCAAAATAGGTGTAATCACCATAGCCAATGCGACACGTCAAACCCCGAATCATTTTTGAAGAACATCAAATAATGTTTCACTCGATTTGAAAACGGGACTTAGAATTTGAGTTCAACTTTTTACATAATATTTTGTTCCAGACAAAAGAATCTAAAAAGGAAACGAAGAAGAGTTCCTCGTCCGAAGCTTCGTCGGGGTCCGGTAACGAGAGCGCGAGCGGCAGCGGGAGCGATTGAATTAATGTTCAAGTTAGATTGTAATTATGTTAGGAATTTAGGATGTAATACCAATAGGATTATGTTAGGATTACGTTTACATTTTCTGTTTTATTAAAATACAAATGGTTAGGTTTATACTAACCACAAACCTGTAAAAATAAAAAGTTTTTCATTTCCTGTTTTTTTTCGACTAAGAAAGTAATTTCAGCATGTTTTGTATTTTGTCGAAATTTCGCAAACTCTCCTCGCTCATCGCCGACGGCGGTGGGACCACTACCATAGAGTGGCAACGACAAGTAACGCAGTGCTGGCAATTTATATCATCAAAAAAATAACAATAAACTATACTTACTTAAGTATTTCGTTGATCTAGCCCTTCCAACGCTTTCATTTAATGTCATTGTGTCGGCGCCTCACTGTACGAATGATATACTTAATTGTATTGCTGTTTATGTATTCTAATTTCTTTATAAAAAATCAGTCGCATAAATAATAAATTGAATTTGTATGAATGTACACAAAGGAGATGTGACCACACGATAATTAAAATCATAATAAAAAGAAAAATAAAATAATAAAACAAATAATTCGGAACCCTTTCTAAGTATAAATATGCGCACAAGCTCGTACTATTGTGCTCGGGTAAATTTTTATACAAAAATATCAAATATTTTTAAATCAAATTCACACATTAGTATTCCCACGGTAGTAAGAAAGAGAGAGAGAGAGATATCTTCCATCACGCATTTGTGTCGTAGTCAACAAACCACATTGGCAGTCAAACACAAAAAAACGTATTAATTACAGTACAATTTCGACCTCCGAATTCATCACTCTAAGACAAGTAACATTACTTTACCACACTGCAATTAGTACTATTTCATTGTACTTGAATAAAGTTGAATACTTCAAATACTTGATTCTAAAAACTACACAACTTGCGACACATGTATCGATATGACTCATTTTCAGTGAACCGTTATTCCTTCCTTCATTCAAAGCGTTAGGTAAGGACGGGTCCCATACCCTATATAAAAAACTGAACCCAAGGGATCTTTTGCGTTTATCCTCATCTACCTGGTTGGTCTATGTGTCAAAAGTTGTTATTTTCTGAGAAACGGCTGAGGACAGGATAGTACTAAAATTTCGCTGAGTAAAATGGTCTAATGATACCATAAAACAATTAAAATATTGGTTTTTTTTTTCAATTTGAGAACACTGCGGAAGTTATGGCGGGAAACATTTGTTTTTAAATTCCGTGTTTTTTTTTTAAGATCAAGCTAAAACCTCGTATGGCTGGACCAATTTGTCATACATTGTTTTGATGAATATTTCGTATCAATCTTAATCCGATGAGATTATTGTGCATAAAAATTGCAAATAGACCTCGAAATTCTCATAAATATGTACTTACCTACCTGTTATTATTTTTCCGATTTGTTTAAGAAAAAGTTTGTATACTTAGGTAGGTTTGTATACCTACGTTAAAGCGACTGCATGTTTTTAGTGGCGATTGTTATCGTTAATATCTGTCTGCATTCATTTATTTAATATGTAAGTACCTAATTACTTTCCTAATTGATTTGTCTTTCCTGTTGTGATATTTCTCATGTATTCCCACAATGTCCCAAATAATTTTGTAAGTGCTTAGATTTATAAGTATTGTAAATATAATAATGTTAAATAACTGTAATTTTGAATGTTATAATCATCATATTTAATCATGAGTATTACTTATAATTTTCTTGTACGTTGACATTATTGACTTATCGGATGTCAATAAGGATGTATTGTTTCCCTCATAAAGGTACCTATAACGAAATATCGTAAACCAATGGTAAATTACCAATCCTAACTTATATTATAAATGCGAAAGTAACTCTGTCTGTCTGTCTGTCTGTCTGTCTGTTACCTTTTCACGGCTAAACTACTGAACCGATTGACTTGAAATTTGGTGCAGGGGTAGTTTATGGTCCGGGAAAGAACATAGGCTATGTTTTATCTCGAAATTCCCACGGGATCGGGAACTACGCGGGTGAAACCGCGGGGCACAGCTTGTTAAATATGATTATTATAATAGCCAAATCTTGTTGCGTTAACGAATCTTATACAGTGATCGCAACACGAGTATTTTTTAATAATAAAAACAGTTGAATTCTCATAAAACCTTTTTTATTTATAACACAGTTTAGTCAATAGTTATTTGGTAACTATTGAATATGAAATGCTATTGTAAAGTATGAGCACGGGGTGCGTTCAACCGTTGAGTTAATATCGCACTTAGGGGAAGTTCTTCCCAGTTACCCCAATATATTACAAGGAGTATTCTATTGTACACAGTTTTTATTTAACTATCCACGGTTTGTCTGCCGTTTTATTTTTACTTCAAAGAACATTAAACTTCGCACTAAATTATTCACACGCACATAAAATACCATTTACAAAAGGAAGTATTATTTCGTTAATGCTAATAATTGATTACAATGCAATCGTGGTATTTGTCCAATAACTGCTGAAACATTAAATCCTTAGATTAAATCGTAGTGCGTCAAAATATAAAAATGAACCTTGTATGGCCCTTATTAATGTAAACAAGGAATAGATAATGCCGTCTAACGGTTTTTATCATTTAAAATCGACATAAGGAACCGTTAAAAATTGACAATCAAATTACTATTTACCGGCTACCATATGATTATGAATTAACAAGTAGGTAAGTTCTTCAAAGTAATACGTTAGTATTTTATGATACGTGGTACTAATAAGTTTTTAACTTACAAGATACCATGATTTTAGTTGATAAGAAGTGGCCTAACTAGGTATATTACACATACACAGTTATCAATGAATCTACGTGTAAGGTGAGTCCATTGACGTCTACGATACGAAACGTGCTACACCCTCGTCGTAATATGCTTACTACACGACACGTGAACATAAATAAAGGTCAATAAGAATTTAATTAACGACGATTACTCAACTACTACTACTTAGCTTAGACACAAACAATATTTTGCATTTTTATATGGTTTCCTAATAAAGATATTATTTTAGTACTAAATTAGGTAAGTTTTATACTTGCAATCTAAGATTTACTTAAGTACTTACTTATCCATAATAAAATAATCCCTTGAATAACTCTATTGATGAAACGCATTACAAAACATTGTAATATAGTTATAAGCGTGCACAGTGCACACCGTGCATATTGGGAACAGACAGCGCGGGAAACGACGTTATACTACGTAGACGTAGAGAATGCTATATGCTTGCTTGCCACTGCACTGCAGCATGCTTAAGATATGAATGCAATTGCCACAGCAAATTCCTACTTATACATATTGCTAGTCATGATATGACATGAGCTTTGGTTATTTAGTAAGTAATTACTTACTTACTTATATTATAATACTAGCTGTGCCCCGCGGTTTCGCTCGCGTAGTTCCCGTTCCCGTGGGAATTTCGGGATAAAAAGTATCCCATGTCTTTTTCCTGGTTCTTAACGACCTCCCTACCAATTTTCAGCTAAATCAGTTCAGCCGTTCTTGAGTTATAAATAGTGTAACTAACACGACTTTCTTTTATATATATATATAGATTAGGTAAGTACTTAAGTAAGTTTGTTAGGTACTTATATGATACGATGACTTCACGGTAAATAATCTAGATTCCAACGATAAATAATTAGACGTTCTAAAATGTTAATTAAGTAAGTAAATAAACTACCAACCTAACATTATAAAGTAGGTAAGGCTAAGGTATCAACTTGAGTTTCCTATTGTGTTGTTTAGGTAGGTATCTCCTATATTCTTATTAGTTCCCCTTACCGAAATACCAAATTAAATGCTTGATATTCTTACCTAAAAGCTTATAAAACTAGAAAGCTACCCAGCGTTCTAATGTTTGTTATTATTCAAGTTTCTTAGAAGTTAAAGGCACTAATGTAAAGTCTAACCTTTTTCGCGCCTTATGAGCAGAATGTTCGAAGGTTAAAAAAAAGCGCGGCATTGTTTTTATTGCCATCTTGTTTTAAATACTTACCTAGGTATTGGGAGATCCATTTCTAGATATTGAGAATTATTTCTACTTGACTAAATAAGTACTTACACTAAGTAGATATTACTTACGTACTTACATACCTAGATAGGTAGTTAAGTTACCATTTAATCAAAATCTACGCAGCAAACTTTTAGGTGTTTAGTAGGTATCTACCTACCTAAGTAGGTGCTTAGGGAACAATATAAGTACTTAAGTAAGTACTTACCAACTAAATCCCGACCTATGTCTAAGTATTCCTTCCTGTGCAGTTAGCAATCTCAACGTACTACCTAAGTATGACGTAAGTAAAGTACCTAGTCATTTGGTGAAAACTGCATATCAAGATCAAGGTCATCAAGTTGCATTGTGGATTGGTTTTTTTTGTATCAAGGTTAGTAAGTGTAGTGTAGGTACCTAAGCCTAAGTATACTAAGTAACTCTTAGTTCTAATTTCGGTAAGTACCTAAGTATTTAGTAAGTACTTACATACCTTCTAGTCTACTAAGGAGCAATGTGTTAAGCGGGGTGGTAGGTAAGTACTTAGTAGAGTACAGAGAGAAGTCTAAACTGTTCTTCATTATTTACTTCACTAAGGAAGGACCTACCTAACCTACCTAGGTACTACAGACAGAGTGCGTGCTTTCCTGACTTATAAAATAACCCCAGGTTAGGTCATAAAATGGTCTGATTTTTTAATTAAAGGACTTTAGGTATTTAGGTACACCATAAGTATGAACTTGGTCCAACTAAACTAAGCTTAAGTATCCTTAAGTATCCAAAAAATGTCTTACTTAAGTTATTAAAAATAAGTACTATTGTGCAATTAAAGGAAGTTACCTACTTGGATATTAGTACCTTATATGATATTAGTGCAAAACATTTCTTATCTCTTATCAATAGAATAATTTATGTGGTGGACCCTATTTCACTAGAAATAAAATCTATTTCAGTATTTCTGACCAAATGGTACCAAATCGTAAACAAACGCTATGTTTTATTGGCGTCTCTTTCTTACAACGTTTGCCGCGCATTTTACTTTTTCGAAATTGAACGTTGGCGGTATTCAAACTTCGGCGCGAGTAATTTTGGTAGGAATGGGTATTGAATGGACTGGGTCATTTTTTGATGTACTTCTTACATATTTGTATTGGCAAGTATGAAAAAAAATTAAAGGATTGCCTTAAATGTGTCCCAAACATTATTTTTTTATAGTTTTCATACATATTTCCTAAGAAAAATGATAAAATAATTATGAGGAACAAATGTATGAAAACTCTACTTTGATACAAAAATAAACGTTCGTCCGTCTGCATAAAGTTGAAATTCGTATACCTCGCTATGTTTAAAAGTCTCGGATATACGTAGTACAAACGCAATCTAATGTCACTGTGGTTGGCACTATTGATTTTATGAACCAATGAGGAGCGACGTAGATGGCGCTACGGAGCCGACGCGAGCCGACCCCAAGCTAGCTTGCACTGGGAACATTTGCTTGAGCTCCATACATTTTCTTCTGGTTCTCTACGTCTACAGTTTGGTTGTGCACCAGTTCAAAAATATTTTCAAAATTTTTGCCATCAGGTAAGTCCTACAATTTTACTGTTGAAGTTAAGTGTTTAATCAAGTTTATTCTTCATATTTATAGCATAATTCAACGAATTCATTTTCATTCCACGTTGGAATTCGTATTCAAACATGGCCATTGGTTTCTTCATACTTTCCTTACTACGCGTGGGTATAGGGAAGGACGCCTTATTTCAATAATTTATTTCTCGGATATTTTTCATTGAAGGAGTGGAACAGTTCTTCTACGACTTATAGATTGATTATCTTGGGATTTTTTTGTAATCGAGTCATTTTGTGTTATTGCGTATTTTCATTACAATCAGTGAAAACAAAATGGCTCGTACGACCCAAGCCTAGGACAGTGAACTTGTTATATGGGGCGATAAGTTTTCTTACTTATTTTATCATAGAAACTTGTTTCTAATCAAGAAATATATCGATTTTGATCGTTATTTAACGCGTGTTCATCTTAAGTAATTATTTTTCTAGCATTTTGCCCGTAAATGTGTTTCCCGCCAAAATGCCGCCGTACTATGCCATAAAGGCAATGCGAAGGCAATCTAGTGCTCTGTTACTGCAAAGCATGTTTCCTTTGACCTGTTGCCGAAATTATCAATGAGTTTTTATAACAATTTACGTTAATTTGTTGCAGGAAAAAGTTCAAAATGACGGACAAGCCGAAGCGTCCCATGTCTGCTTACATGCTGTGGCTCAACAGCGCGAGGGAACAGATCAAGTCTGAGAACCCTGGATTGAAAGTCACAGAGATTGCCAAGAAAGGTGGTGAAATATGGAAGTCTATGAAGGACAAGAGTGTAAGTTGTCCTTGAGATTTAATATGCTTTGTTCTTGTTCGACTTAGCGAAAAGCGTCCATTTTGATGTAACATATTTTATTAATAATTTGTTTTAATTTCACAGGAATGGGAAGAGAAGGCCGCCGAGGCGAAAGAGCAGTATGCCAGAGATCTAGAATCTTACAATGCTAACGGTGGCGGTGGCGAGGAAGCCCCCAAGAAGACAACCAAGAGGGGAAAGAAGGGAAAGAAAGCAGCTCCAGCTGTAAGTATCACTTGCACTTGGCATTATCAGTGGTTGTGCCGGTGTTTGTTTGTTGTGACGCCGCTAATGTTATGATGCTCCCTTACAGAAATCAAAGAAAAAGAAGGAAGAGTCCGAGGAGGAGGACAACGACGACGAGGAGGAAGAAAGCGAGTGATCTCTCAATCTATAAGATAATGTTCTTATTGAATAATTTACTTGGACTTAATTTATTACAAAGTAAAAGGACTGACTTTCCAAAGTCTGTACGACATTTCAATTTTTTATATGTTTAAAATGTTTTATGGAATTCAACGTATTATTTTTTAGCTCTTGTTCAGATTCATTGTCATCATAATAATATTAATTTTGCTCTATACCTTAAATTGTTGATTATTTCGCAATGTGTTTCCACTACACGCGTTTGTAGTGACAGATAGTAATTAGTTTATAAAGTAAGGACTGCAGAGTTTGGAAAGTTTCGCCGCTGGCTAGGGTCTAGATTTCTAAGCCTGAAAAAAAAATAATGTTTAAGTGTTAGCATGTATTCACCGGGGAATTGTACAGTTAGCCCTCCCTCGTTAAGTTCGCTGTGACTACTGGATGCTCACTGATGTACCTCTTTGGTTTCATCAAAACTTTATGTCTGCTTTCATACCCCGTTTGGTTGCAATTTTTGATTTTACAAATTAATTTCTGATTGGACATTACAATGTTTGTTTGAAGCTGTGCTTTATTATGTACCATTCAGTTAACTACAATAGATTGTTTGCATTTTGACATAAGAGTTTTGGTCAAACTATACCTTATAATGTAAAATTAGAGACTATTCATTGAAGGATGAAATGGCTTTTATTGTTAATTAAACCTACCTCTTCTCATTGTAAATTCAATGCTGACAATGGTACCAAACTGTAGACAGCAATTGTTTTACTCTTGCTGAGCACTTAATTTAGGAAATTGATGTGTATGTTGTATTTTAGTTAGTTTAGGTAGGTTTACGATGTGATTTGTCTCTGAAATTTTACATTGTGTTAATTTGTAAATGAGAATAGCATTCCTCATGTCAATACGGATTTTACATGTTCAATAAAGTAATTTCATATATTAAATTTAGTTTACTGTTTTATTTCGCCACCTCTACAATCTCATTAGTAGGTAAAACTGCCTATTTTGTTTGTAAGATACTAGACTAGACCAAAGTCCTCGCTGTTGTAAGTTCAGTGCGGTATGGGCGTAATCGCCACACCCTTATCTCGCACTAATTTTATATAATATCAAATCAATATTTTCGTAGGAAAACCAATTTGACAATATCTAATACATTCAATTGGGTTCATGTTAGTAATCAATAGGGAAAATTATGTATGAATGAAAGGATGAGATGAGTGCCATCGTTAAATCTGAATGAAAACGTGAGACGATGTGTAATAGATTAGATAATTATAATAACCCCAAGAATTGCATTCAATTGCGATTTATCTCATCTATAAGTTCATTTAATATGTTTAGAAGTGTTCGAAGTTAAAAAGCTTCATAAAATGGAACCTAATAATGCCACGCGGTTTCTAAAAGCCCAAGCCACGCCATACAGGTTTATAGTCTTCTTTACACGTTGCGATCCGATACGATTACGATATTAAAGATTTGTAGAGGTTATTTATTCTAATTTCTTTTGTCAACCTATAGTGTCCCACTGCTGGGCAAAGGTCTCAAATTAATTTTATGTGAAATAAAACCTAAGTACATAATATAATTTTTAAAGTCGTTCAAAGAGCTCTAACCAACCTTGTCATTTTTACAAATTATTATTTTAATAACTTACCTACTCATTTATTATGGTACTTTAGTGTTGATATTATTTTGATTTATGTTTTAGTATCGAGTTACAAGTTTTAAATATTTATTTTAATCGTTTGGGATTTTTTCATAAAACCGTCTTGTATCATTACCAGACGGTAAAAAATGTAAGAATAACGCAAGGTGTAAAGAGGATTCGTTTGTAACGTAATGGGAGCGCGTTAGCTCGTGACGTCATATTATTTAATTGGTAAATTCATGATATCCTGTAGAAACAATTATTGATTTTTAATACTTGCCATAATATAATTATATCAAAGATAAATATACAAACAAATGGCAAGAACAGTTACTTATTACGTTTTTAAGTTTCTTTATTTTAGAGAAACAATAAAATCGCGATGTTGATCTTTAAATAAGTGCGTAAGCTCTTTTCTTGTTGCTTGTGCTTCTTTCTTGCACAGAATTACTTTTTGGAAATTTCGATTTGTGTATCACTACCATTAATGTTTAACATTGTTTCAATTTAATTCGTAATCTGCTTTAAATATAATATGTGAATAAGGTTCGGCAGATATTTTAAAACTATGGCTCAGAAAAGGCTCAGAAGTAAGTAGGAATAGGAAAGGAATACCAGCAATAATCAAAATATTTTTCCAATTGAAATATAATAATTTTGTGAGATTGGCACTGATAAACAGTGCCACGGAATAGAAGGAAAATATATACTGTCTCTCCAAATTAATTTGATAAAAAATGTTTAGAGGACGGACTGACTATTATCGAAGGAAGTTCTAGTATTACATCCATGTGTAACAAATGACATATGACAACATAATTCAAACATTAACGTCAGGCAATTGACAATGACAAAAACAAAAAAGTAAGTAAAAAAAAACAACATTTTTGAGCTCTAAAAAGCAGGAGCACTACTATTTTTGTTTTTACGTGTTTGTATGATAATGAAAAACCAAAAATAAAATTAAATTGAGAAAAGAAAATCCGAACTATACATTTACCGAATAGATATAAATATATTTTACTCTCTGAGCGACTTTTTGATGTTTTGAATCTAGGTGAGGTTATGTTTATGTTGTTTTCTAAATTGTTCGTTGTGTAAAGTTATTAAAACAAGTTAATTATTATTGTCTTTTTATGAATATAGTATATAATTGAAGATGGCTGGAGACGGGACAGCCGGCGGCTCTCAGGTGGCCCTGGTGACGGGGGGCTACGATCATACCATCAAACTATGGCAAGCACACAGTGGAGTATGTTTACGGACTATGCAACATCCTGACTCTGTAAGTTAAACAATATTAAAGTGTGGACAAATTTGATTTTTAAGAACATTCAAGATCATATAACATCTGTCTCAAAGGCCTGATCCTTCTGAGTTGTCATATATCTGATGGGCAGTAGACCAGCAGTAGACAGTTACTGCAGTTATGCCAATATTTGCTTATTTCCCATCGTTTTCATAAAGAAAGGTTATTAAATTTACAATTGTTCTTCATTACAGCAAGTAAATGGTCTAGAAATATCACCAAATGGACAAATGGTTGCTGCTTGTGGCTATCAACACATTCGCATGTACGACTTGGCGAGTGCCAATCCAGATCCTGTGGTCAACTTTGAGGGTATCACGAAAAATGTATCCAGAGTGGGATTTCAAGTAAGATATATTTTACACTTTTTAAACTTTCACGATCGGAATTGATTGTTTCCATGATTTATGGGTCTTAAGTGTCAGTCAGTCTTCTCGTGACCAAGATCAGTGTAACCCGGTCGAAATGTCGAGGTAATTTTGATATTTACCTATGTTATATGCGATTAAGACCTGTAAATCATGCAAACAAAGATATATTTTAATGTTATGGGGCTGCCTTTATTCAAAACGTTTAAATTATAAACAATTATTTGAATAAGATACCATTTTGGAATCTCTCACTACATAATGTCAATATAACTTAAGCTTTTAATATTGTAAATGTAACAAAGATGTTCAGCCACAAATGATTTTGTTTTTATTATTTATACAGAAAAATGGCCAATGGATGTATACAGGAGGTGAAGACTGCACGGCTCGCATTTGGGATCCAAGGTAAAAAGGTACTTTTATACCAGTTGAATATATATCATAAATTAATTAAAATTATAATTCAAGACCTATTGTATGTTTAAATTATAAATTATCTTCTTCCTTCAAACAGAGTATCGCCACAATTTCGTTGCCAAAAGATATTCCAAGTGCCGGCGCCAGTGAATGCTGTAATGCTCCATCCAGACCAGTCACAGATCATGGTCGGAGACCAGAGCGGTATCATTCACATGTGGGACTTGAAGACTGACCAGAATGAACAATTGGTAAATCTATATAGAACACAAAAATTGTTCCTACTTTAACCTTTAAAATCGCCAGTTCCCATTGATTTATTAGAATATTTTATCATACCTATGACTACCTCACTAGGCACAGCTTATGACATCATGAAAGACAAAATGGTTTAAGATCACTAAAACAATCCCTTTCTTCCAATTTTGTTTTTCTTTTTTGTCTAAAAAATAATAATATTAAAGATTAATATTATCATATAATCCTAATTATTAACTCTAGATACCAGAAGCAGAAGCATCTATCCAAGATATAGCAATAGATCCGACCGGTAAAATGATGGCGGCGGTGAACAACAAAGGGAACTGCTACGTGTGGTCGCTGGGAGGGGACCCGCCGCACCCCGTGCCGCGGAAACACATCACCGCGCACACTAAGTACGCGCTGCGGTGTAAATTCAGCCTTGATTCTACGTAAGTGATGAATTTTCACCATCTTAAAGTTACCTTTGTCTTTTTCTTACTTTATATCAAGTGACAAAGACAAAACTTGTGCGTACTCGGAACTTTACTTGAAGATGGTGAAATAGGCCCTTATTATATTAAATCTTAACATATAAAAGTTTAGTAAGTACTAGTAGCGCCCCCCGGTTTCACCGGCGTAGTTCCCGTTCCCGTGGGAATACGGGGATAAAATATAGTCTATGTTACTCAGGGTGAAAGTAGCTTTCTAATGGTGAAAGAATTTTTGAAAACAGTTCACTCGTTTCGTTCACACACACCAGCCATAGAAATTTGGCAAGTTCATTAATTTACTTAAGTCTAAAATATATCCTCTATCCTCAAGAATGTTGGTGACGACGTCCGGCGACTGTTCGGCCAAAGTTTGGCGGACGAGCGACTGGTCGCTGATGCAGGAGCTGCGTCACGACACGCAGCGGTGGGTCTGGGACGCCGCGTTCAGTATCGAGTCCCGATATTTGTTTACAGGTTAGTGTGTACAATCAGTACTACAATAGGGATGTCGAAAAATAGTCCGCCAGAGATTTTAAAAAAAAAGGACTTTTATTTCATTAGAAACCCTGTCGACATCTCTATTGTGAAGAAAGACACAGAAAAGTTTATTAGGATACTTTTCATCCCGGAAGTCCCTACTAGTCAATTTAGAACCCTATCTAAGTTTGTATATAAAAGTAATATTTTGCATACAACAGTTGTATTTAAGTTTAAGCAATTTTTTAGTGAGTGATGTGAGTCAACTAAAACCTGCTTTAAACATTTTTATCAAGATTATTGAAAAAATACAAATTACCAGGAACTCTATTATACTAAAGTACCTTTCTGCAATAGGTTCATCAGACAGCTACGCGCGACTTTGGGACGTAGAGAAAGGTACATTAGAACGAGAATACTGTGGACACCAGAAGGCTATCACCGCACTAGCATTCAAAGATCAAGCTGTTTAACATTAAAAAACAAAAATACAATAATATTGTATAAGTATCTAAAGATACAGACTTTTGTTTTAAGCATTTCCTTTGTACATAATTAGATTTTAAGTTCACAGTCATTTTTATATACAAATAAATGTAAGTTATATATAACAGAGGAAAATGAGTTTTACTTCTTTTATATCCTTGTCCTTGTCAGTATGCAATATCGATTTCGCGAGCATGACCAAATGAATTATGGTATATACATACCTATATGAAAAATTAAATATGGCGGCTATATTTATTATATTTTGACCGTTGGATGTCGATAAATCGCTGCCTGTATGTATCGCGTTTTCGAAGTCATGCTAGCCTAGCTGACTAAATTAATTTCGGTCTTCGTAATTATTTGTTACATTTTTATAAATAATTCTTGAAGATTACTTAAATTTAAGCTTAGCTGAGATATAACATTCTTAAAACAACAACATTTGGCTAGTTTAAACTTCAATTAAACACCAAAATAATATCAATTTATTTTTATTTCGATATAATTTTTATTAATGTCGCAAATAAAATAATCTTTAGTATAATACATGACCAGCAACTAATGATGATTACATTGTACATTTACATAAACATTGTACATTTACATAAACATTCAGACCTGACTTCCATATGTCGATTACAATATACTGACAATTATAACTAGAACTTACTTAAATTTATATTTATGGTTAAATTAATATAAAAATGGAAGTTACAAAAATGTTTTAGTATTAAAGCTAAATTTTAGGGTTAGAGATTACGCAAAGGACACATTTGAACAAAGTTTTAGGTCACTGAGATTATTCTTGTAGATAATTTTAGCGGTAAAAGGGATGTTTTATAATAGTATACATTTAATTATACAAAAAAATTACGACAATTCAGCGGTAAGTAATTTAGAAGCGTATTTGCAGAATTTAATTCTGCAAATACGCTTCTAAACAATCAAAAGTATAAACTACCGCAAATTAACCAACTTCTCAAGAGATCTATGTTTATTTACGTCATTTCATCTGTAGCTATCCATTTCATTCTTGTTTACATTAATCGAATTTAAAGTAAGTATTACTGAAAACTCGGATACATTCGGCACAACAAAATTAAGTACCTATTCTGCAAAGAATGAAGAATTCCGTAACACAGATTTCTGATATCCTAGATTATGGGTTAATTTAACATAATTTTCAAATAATTGTAACATATAAAATATAAATAGATTTTTTTTTATCTGCACCTAGCTAACTACCAAATTAAAATTGCAATAAAATATTCAAATATAAATTTCGACTAGATAATATAAGATCAAATTTACCATAAAAAAACACTTCAAATTAATTTCTTGAACACCACAAGCTCGAATAAATATGTGATGCACGGTTCGGCGATAATTATACGCGTTTATTATTAGGCCTAATAGGGAAGGTTCATATCTGACGGAACATGATAGAAAAACACTTCACCGTTCACACGTTAGTGCGTTGAGTGTGAACGGTCAAGTGTTTTTCTATACATTTGTCTGTTCTGGCGTTACGCGACCGATAATACGCGACGCGTGTTCCGTCAAATATGAACCTTCCCCAAGAATTAAAGCACAAAATAAAATTGTAATAAAATGATTGAATTAGTCATAATCACACTTGTGTAAGAAACACTACATGGTATGTAAATGTGTTTCTGATATCAAAATTGATTTAATTCTTTAGGGAACGCGCTTTATTAGTCATTTTTCGATTTGACTATTAAAATTTCCGTCAAAAGGATACCAATATAAATGTTAGATTGTTACATATTAGTAATAAGCTGGGAAGCAGTTATAAAATATAATATATAAAACTAAATTAAAGTAAATATATCCGATCTTTAACGCATAAATAAATATTTCTCTATTTAAAATAAGTACATATTTAAATCATATTAAATAATGGAATTTAAAATTTATTATAATAATTTGTAATGTCATGTTATATTTTTGTACAACCGTTAAAAATCTTAAATTAATTAAATTCTATGGATTATGTGATATAACCAATCATCCATTGTTTCTAACCTATGATAAAATACAATATATTTATAAATAAATGCAATATTTGGTGGTAACTACAGTTTTAGCAATAGGAGATTGAATTAAGCAACTGAGAGCTAATTTAATGTGAAGTTGAAGCTATTTGTAATTTGATAAGACTATCTGATAGCAAGCTTTGAAAAACAGATCAGTCAATTATATAAGATTTCAAAACAAGATTATCTCGACAAAATTAAATATCATCAAGAAACGCAAGGAGAAATGTTTTTGAATTATACAGAGATACTAACAGACAGACTAAAGCTTTAATTACTATTGAAATATAATACTTCTGCAAGTGATCATCATACAGTTTTATGTCTTATAATAAAGTTAGATCACTAATATTGGGCGTGTTTGGCCAAACTAAGTTCTTAGCAATCTTAGCTTGGTCAGCCGCCATTTTACTTAGTGTTCTGTCACTTTTGACCCATAAACAATAGATTATGACAGCAAAGTTTGAGAGCCCTTGCCGAACATAGAATAAGGATCACGACCAGGATTCTCTCTGGTCTCTGTTGCCAAAACTGACAGAGCTTAGAATTCCGACCATTTTACTAACATTACTAAGATCCTAGTTCAATCAAACACACTCATTTGTCTCCCATTACAATAACCAGTTGTCAACATCACGATAATCACAGGAATGTAACAATTAAGTACCTTACATACATAGTAATACGATTACACCTCATCGAGTGGCAGCTGAGTGAGTTCACCAATCTCTGAATACATTTCATCATCGCTAGTGTATGTGATGACGAATTTGAGTGAAGGCGGCGGTGAGGAAGGCGGTCGGGCGATGAGCATTACTTGTGTGAGGGCGGGCGGCGGCAGGAACGGGTTGTACGCGGGCAGAGACGTGCCGGATGCGGTCAGGAGACGCACTTTGTAACCCTGAAATAAGGAATAGTAAATTCTGTTAGATGTCTGCAAAGCCTAGTATCTGTCTGTGCTGTCAGCACTGTTAAGGTGGAAAATGGATTGATTATTTGTTCTTTTACGTAGTAGATGAGACCCATTAGGTAACTTTTTTACAAGTTGTATATAGTAGTTCTGTTTATTATAGCAATGTATTAAAGTATAGTAACCCTACCCGTTTTTTTCTTCATTCTCGAATAACACCTACTAATCAAGCACAAGGGTATTCTGAAAACCAGCGCTGTTCACGCAGTAATTCCGGTGAGAATACTCCTTTGCCCCTTCATGTAATATTGTAATTTTGTATTTTAATAAATCATTCTTATTTTTAAGTGTGGCAATTACACCTATTCTGTCTTTCTTTACATATATCATCAGGGAGGTGTCCGACCTCTTTTTTTGACCTCATTGCATGAGGTCAAAAAAATATTATTTATCAATAGAATGACCTAGAAGGTCCTTACCTTTGGTACAACACCTTGAAACTTATAATCTTCTATTGGCGATTTATTCCTACTCGTCGTCGACACAACTACTACATTAACATCCGGCCTGGGCTTGTCTTTACAGAAATGTAACACAACGCTCACTCCACTCTCATCCTCAAAAGCAGTCAACGGAGAAACCTTACTAGGCTGGATACTGTCTAAAGCGATATTGATATCAGTCAGAGGTTTAACATAAGCCTTATTCTCATTATTTTTAGAGCTATTTTCCAATACTTCTTTGCTTGTTTCTTTGTCTGCTGGTATGGACATGTCTAAGATATTGTTGTTGTTCGTAGGAGATGCTGTTTCAGTAATGTCTACTATTAAGTCGTCCTGTTGGTTAGTATTGGGAGTCTTTGGTTGTTGTTCTGTTTGTGATTTGACGAAGAAATCGAGATCGAATATGGGCCCGTTGTCAGACGCTGCCTCGTGTTTCGGAGACGCTAACTCTTTCATTGGTATTTTCTTTGATTTACTGGAAATGTGAAGTTATTTATTTAGTTATTGTTCTTAGTGTTTTTAATATTGAATGTTTTAATGACGTCTTAGAAACATCGAAACTCGTCATTGAAACATTCAAAATGGCGGTCTCCTAAAGATGGCGAATTAGTATTTTCATGCATGTAGAACATTTTAAAATATGTATGTGTTATGTTTATTTTAACAAAGTTAATATTTATTATAAACTTACCTATTAAAACTATCAAGCCTTTTAGCATTAGTGGGTAATGATTGTTTCATAAGTTGTTCCCCTAGCGAATCTAGTTCGTTCCAACCTTCAGCTTTAGTTTTCTCGCCTAAGAGATCCACATCTTCTGCAAGGAAAAATGTTTTGCATTTAATAAATTATGGATTAATCTGTTCGAAGTTTTAATTTAGTCAAAAAGGTATAGTCTAGGGTAGGGTCTAGTTTAGGTCTTAGCTAGACTCTAGGCTTACTTTTGCGTCTTTGCAAGTCTCTCTACATATGGAATTTGTGGGTGTTGATACAGAGGATTTTGTATCGAAATGATAAAAAAATTTACTCAGTGTTTGTTATCCCAAAAAATTTTCCAGTAAACGTATAATGTAAATAACACTTACCAGTGGGTAATAAACTGACAGGTTTGAGTGGTTCAGCAATATTAGCAGAACTACCCTCAGTCGAAAATATGTCTCCGAGTTCATCTATAGAATTCTTTTTAGTGCTAGTCTTTGGTGCTTCTGACTCCGTGTTAGCTCCGGCAAAATCTAACAAGCTCTCGTTATTCTGCTGCGGCCCAGTCTGTTTCGTCTTTTGGTTATTGACAAACTTGCTGTACTTCTCACAAGCCTCATCGATTAGGTCAATTGCTTGAAGAATTTCGTCTGTAAAATAGTAATCTATAGTTTTAGGGAAAAGGTAGGGTCAGCAAAACTGTAACTGTTGCTTGTGCTTCGAGGGCATGTTTTCGAATATGGTTGTCGTACTGATGTAATTGACGCCCGTTACTGTTAGCCAAGTCAGAGCCTTCAAGTATAAATAAAAATATCTTATGTAGAAAACTTCCTCACCATGATCGTAAAGAACTTCGCGCAAGTTAAGATAAAAAAAAAGAATAGACCTCATTCTATAGAAGGAATCCACGATTAAAATATAAATATTACTATACCCAAATCATCAACATGCGCCTCAGCAGCAGCCAGCAGCTGTAGCGCTGGATGCATTCTGATGCATATGCCGTACAGCTCATGGATCAGTTGTTCCTCGTCTTTGGAGGCGTTGTCGGCGCAGTCTAGCATGTCGCGGAGCAGACCGGCGCTGTCCAGACCGGCGGTGACCTCTTGGGCGCGGCGGCTGGTCACTTCGTTACGACGCTCCTCCTGTTTGGAAAGTATGAGTGGTGTCATCAATGGAGATCAGATAATCCGATGCACATTTATCTAAAGTTAGCAATTTTTTTATAATTAAACTAGCTGCCTCGCAGTTTTACATGTGTAAATTCCAATCACGTAATAATCTGTACTAAATATCAGCCAAATCAGTTAGTTTTTGCATGTAAGATTAACAAACATCCAACCAAATATAAAAACAAAAGTCCAACTTTCATGTTTTTAATATAAGTAAGAAGTAGGATGATTTTTTACAAAACTATTTCTTTTTAATATGAAAAATTTAGCATATTTCATAAATCATTTTGAGGATATGCCACCACACAAGAAGAATTAGTCAATAGTATGATTGTACTTACCTCCCGAACCATAGTCTTGATAAGTCTGTTAGCATGTTGGATATCTTCAGGCTTTTTGCTTTGAAGTAACTTCTGTAACAACTTGGATTTAGCTTCGTCTTCAAATATTGACATTTTGGTTCTCCTTATTGGTGGAGGCATTTCTTCTGGGGGTAGTGGGGGAGGGGTTTCCTTCACAACACCCTGATTTTTCAGCATATCATATGCTACTTTGAATTTGGACTCTTTAGGATACTCTATGGCCCAGGCATGTAGAAGTTGGAGTACCTAGAGTAAGGATATTGTTTATTATCAAGTTTGAAATATGTTTAGTGGGTAACATCTTTGTAAACATATTAGGTACCTATACAAACATTGTAATTAGTTTAAAATGAATGATTTATTTAGTAATTGGGGCACCTGGAGTTATGAAATTGTTTATTAAAAAGTTTAAAGTCCTATTTATGGTAGTTACATAATTGATATTTAAAAAATATGTATAGTTTATTAGTAACATATTTGTAAACATGTACACAAACACTGTAATGAGTTTAATTAATATGATCAATTTATTGTTTGTTAATAATTACTTTTGGTTGGTAATTAATTAGAAGTTAACAATGAAATCTAATGATAGGATTAATAACTGGGTAATTATTTAGTTAGAGAATATTTTGTTACATATGTGTTTATTTACATAACAGCTGTAAATACTTACTCTGGTCCTGACTTCTGGCGCAGTTCTATCAGCGAGATACTTGGGTGATACCAACTTTATCATCTCATTGAGAAAGCGAAATTTGCCAATTTCTGCTTGAAAATTCGAGTCACATTTGCGCATACAGCGGTCTAACATAGAAAGTGCGAGTAGAGCTTCCCTTGCATTGGGGGAATGTATACGAGCGGCTAGGGCCTGCGCTGCCAGTTGGAAGCCCTCAGAGGAGTCCCGCATCACCTTACAGAATGCCTCCAACGCAGCCGCATCGGGACACGGTAGAGATTCATGAGTAGCTTTTACTAAAATAAAATAAACCACGTATTATTTTTCAACAATATTATCTGTAATTTAAAAAGGTAATGGTATAGTTTTTGGTACGTACAGATAAGAGCTTCCAAGCTCGTGAGTGTGATATTCATTTTTTTGGATTATCACAAGATTTTCTACTAATTCAAGAACATTTTTCAACTTTGTTCATTTTCATTTTCTCGAATTGGTTTTCGTTCCGGTTTTTGACCAAAGATAAAAAAAAATATTTGACAGCTCTCGAAATCATAAAAACCACAGAGTATACTAAAACAATTTCGCTAAAGCGGACATTTTCGCCACGGTTCCGCTCCGCCTCAGGGTACCATCAAGCTAATCTTACAAGGACACTGACAAAAATGTGATATTGTCAATGTCAAGTTTTACATTTTATGTTGACAATGACGTACTAGACCAATTGACGTCATGGCCATGTCTTGGCTAGACTGGATCTGAATAAATTGAAAAATTGACTCGGTTCAGCCAATTCCTGAAAATTGGGTTCTGGATTTTTTCATCTTAAATTAAAATTCACGTCTGCCTAAATACTATTCAGTCCAGTAGAAAACCGTGATCGTATTGGGAAAACATCCTACAATGGCTATTTTCCGGTTGACCCGTCTTATGGCTCAATCTAAGAGCTTCTCGAAAAACGAACTAATAGTGCAGAGAAGGCCAGCTACCACTACTCCTACAGGAGCTATTCTTCCCGAACCAGAAAAGCAACCATGTGGTTTACTGGGTATTGTAATGGCTGTGATTCCTGGCCTACTAATCGGTGCAGCAATCAGTAAAAACATTGCAAACTTTCTAGAAGAAAACGAACTGTTCGTACCTTCTGATGACGACGATGATGATGATTAAATATAATTATTTAAGGTATTTATATTTTTGATAAATTACCTTTGTATCATTTATGCCTGTAGATGTTTAATAACAGTAAATCTAAATATACTGCTGTTGTTTATTATTTCAATTTGATATTGATAATTTAGTTACTATTAATAGATCTGTTATACATTCATTATACATTTTAACTAGTTATTATTGCATAATCAAAATTTTACTACCCAATTAGTAGGAATATGGTATTAATTATTTTTATTTATAGTTATTTACAAACAGGAAAACTTAATCAAAATGGGTAGTTAGATTCATTAAATAATAGTACAAAACAAATTTAATTACCTACAGAAAACTCCCATGTTCTTTAAATTGTTTTGGGCAGCAGTGCCTGTACCTTCTTACTCTACTAAATATTTACCTTGCATTCCTTGCAATGGCATTTTACAGTAGCCAGTATTATATCTAAATTTTAAGAATAATAGAATACATACCTATATTATGATATATTCTTTTGTTTCAGGATAATAAGCTTGATGCGGGTAAATAAGTAAAGACTCATGTAATGTTATTATTATTATATTATATTAGAATTGTTATAAAAATCTTAATTTTGTGCTCAAGCTACATTCAATCGCACAAATATAAATAATTTATTGAATTTCAATACAATTAAGATCTTATTTACATGATTTACATTCAGTAGATAATATTGAATTCAGCATGTTATATACAGCTTTGTTTAAATACATTGAAATGCATAATTTAATGGGAGTAACATAATGCAATCTCTTCCAATCTAGTCAAAGTTACTCTTAAATTAATATTATATTCAAATGTGTAGCCACACTTGTTCTATAAGTAATTTTATTAAAAAATGGCAAATAAATTGTGTTGACAAAATGGCATGAATCAGTCTTTTATTTACTTTTAAAAAACTTGTCTTATTGGAAGCCCGGGAGGACATTTTGTAAATTATTGTGCATGAAAATAATCCTTAATGTTTTATATATGTATAAAATTAAACAAATCAGGAATATCTCGATTTTCAAAGTTAAAAATATCTACCAATTTTGGCCAAATTTGTTAAGTAATCTAATTACAACTTAGTGCTTCATTTACTATTGTTACAATCATAAAACAATACAGGTGAACAAAATATGATGTCAACTAATAAAAGGCCAAATAATTATTTATATTCCTACTGTTGTCATGGTTCTGTAAGTGAATTCAGATTAGAAAACTCGACTGGCCTTAGGTACAATAAAATAATACAATTGTTATACCATTACAAACAAATTAAAAACTAAATGAATTAAATAATATTAATCTAAAACAATACAAACCAACAATATAATGAGATACAATTTTTTAGAATGTTTTTTGGGGCATCAATTTGATGATAGATTAACATAAAGGAATAAAGAAATACATACAGTTAAATGTTGTGTCGCACGTCACTTTATATATGTCCTATGCGACAATATCACATAGGATATACATATATAATTCTCTGTATGCGAAAATATTTCATAAATAAACGCTTATTGATAGGATCATGCGGCACAACCCATCTTACCTTCACAGAGAATCCAAAGTCATAAAGAAACTATCCTATAGAATCGGATAATAACAAAAACACAGTGAGGAAACTAACTAAACCATTGTTTTTGTTCTGTAAAAACCCCTAAATACTGGTTGTAACTAAATACATATATCTAGTCTAAGTCCTTGGTATAAATGAGTGATTATATTTCATTACGAACATACTAATAATATACTTTATAACTTAATGGGTTTATAGGATAGTTCGAAGTGCGCACACAGCCGCTTTAATGCGACATGGTCTTATCTTGGGACAGTCAGTCGAAGACAGCAACTAAAGTCACTATTTTCGTCATTCCACTGCTAAGCATAGGACTCATCCATAATAAATGGTTCTATCCTTTACAGCTTCTCGTTCAAAGCTTCTGTCTATTCAAAGCCTGTTAATTACTTTCCATAAGAAAAAATGAACTTTCTTTAATACCTTTTTTGAAGATATTAAAGAAAAAATCATTCACAGACAATAATGTAACAAGGTGCTAGCTTTAATGTCTTTAAATGACTTACATTGCTGACCATACAATTAAGTTTAGGAAAAAACTACTTACATAAAATATTATAATTTCAATCACTCATTGTAATACTACAGGTTTTAAATAAATACATTACTCGGGAGGCCTCTTGTGCTCGCCCCAGCCATGGAAGCACTTGGTGAACCGTCGCGATTCTTTGTTCTTCAACGTGAGGAACAGCTTCCTCGGTTTGTCGGGTTGCATTGTCTTCATGTGTTGGATGTACACCTTGGGTGGAATGTTAATGTTTTATTATTTTTAGAATAATAGATACTTACATAATTATTGTATTATTTTAATGAGGAGAATAAATTTTTGGAAACACTTTATGGATCCATATAAAAAAATAAAGTCTCCTCTAAAGGGTAAGGTCTTTTGCGAAGCGAGATTCCGTGGCCTGTGGTACATTTTCGAGTTACGAGTTCAAATTCCGGTACGAGATAAATATTTGGGTGATTTATGGAATACCCAAATTTTTATATATGTTGATCTGTGTGTAGTATATTTATCGAACCTAGGTAATAAACCTAGTTAGGGATCAGCTGCTACATAAAGATGAAAGAGTAATGAACTTTGCCTTGAAAACGGTTCACATCTCATAATTATGAATGACTAACGGCGTCGGTTTCACCCGTGTGGTTCCCGTTCCTGTGGGAATACGGGTATAAAATATAGCCTATGTTCCTCAGGGAATCGGTTCAGTAGTTCGGAGCCTATTCGTTACTAGTGTTGCCCAAATTCAGTCTTGGTCTTGCAGTCTTGGTCTTGTTCTTGCGTTTTTGCAAGACCAAGACCAAGAACAAGACCGCATATTTTTAGCAAGACCAAGACCAAGACTGACCGTGCAAGACTTGAGCAAGAACAAGACTAAGCCTGCAAGACTCTTGCGTCTTGCAGCTAGGACTTAGCGCTATTTCACGGAGTAGTTAGGTGTAACAGTTCGGTGTATAGGTACGCTTAGGAATTCTATGAGACGCAAAAAACTGTATCAAAGAATATGAAAAACTGGACCTATGCGCATTACGACTAATACCATAAACATACCTACATAGCGAATAAAAAAATATCCATTAAAATCAACCTGAGTGCATGCATAGTCATGTTTTAACCATCGGCACTTTGATAATGCGGCATCAAAGGTTTTGTACTTACTTCTCAAAGAAATTTGCCGCTTTTCGGAAGTACATGGTTATGACACACGCGCCGGCGGCTTTTTTTGAAATCATATACAACAATCGTTGCCGCCGCGCCGAAACACAACATTTGACACTATTTGATTGCCGCCACAGGGCGTAAGTATACTAATGCAAAATAATTTCGAATTTTAAGAGTACCTACAGGTGTTCCAAAGAATAAATAAGTTTCAGAGTGCTTAGAATGAAAATGAATACATTATACTGATCACGCAAGTAGTATTATGATAGGAAAAAATGTTAAGGATAGGTAGTAGATGTCATAATAATTTATTCTAGTAAGTATATATTATAATATTGATTATATGGTTTTAAACTAATTACTTAGGTACTATTATTGTACATTTAGTCATTATATTGCTTAAGTTTTTACAAGAAAAAATAGCAAAAAAGTGTTCAAATATCACCCGTTTGATAAATATTGTAGCCACTTTCAAATATACTTGAAACGTGTAAAAAAATTCTACAAAACTAATAAAATAATATAAAAAGCGTAGGTACTTACCTACTAATAAAATAAAAAGCCTGCGATAAGAGTTTTGTATTGCTTACCAGCCCGAATATCTCTGAGAGAGATGATGAGAGTAAGTATTTACTAGCAGTGCCCGCGACTTCGTCCACGAGGAATAGTAACTTTGGAGGTATAGTGACGTTCAGGATTTATTTATTTATTTTAAAACTTCTGTCATCAAACATACAAACAAACTCTTCAGCTGTTGTGTACTGTTATGTTTGATTTGTGTTGTATTTTATTTTTTATTGAAATAAATGATAAATCGTAAAACTCTTTTATTAAATTTCATATAAGTTAAGGGTTCAATCTCTTTCTAGACAGATATTGTTCTTTAAAATACAGTCAAGTTATTGTAATTAATTTGTTTTTTTACATGTTTTAGCAAATGTAAGCTTATAAATCATAAATGTTTATTAAGAAACAGTTACTTCCATGGAAAACGACAGTTGATTTTTCGAATTTCTTATCAAATCCTCAGTTATTTATTAATCTGCTTGATCTTTACTATGGCTATGTTAATTCAAGCTCACAATGTTTCAATTCTAATACGTTTTTCTAAGATTTAAAGTAAACTTTAATAAATAGTAATAGACTAATAGGTAATTGCAAGACTTGCAAGACTCTTGCTGCAAGACCAAGACCAAGACTGGGAGCGCAAGACCAAGACCAGGTGTATTGGCGCAAGACCAAGACCAAGACTGGCTAAGTCTCGTCTTGTTCTTGCATTTGGGCAACACTATTCGTTACAAACAAATCTTTCCTCTTTATAATGTTAGTGTAGATACTATTACTAGTGTATATTACCTGAGCGGACTTGTACGCGAGTTTGATCTCGACCTCCGAGCACTTGGCTCCGAGCCACAGAAACACTTGGTCTCCATTATCCAATATCATGATGTCGTCGTCCGCCAAATCGTCCTGTCAATGTACGTTATTGTAAGTTTAGTACTTCCGTGATAGTAATACATCTCTATAAATAGCTGGTAAACAAATCTATACTATTAATAGCTGCGCCCCGCGGTTTCACACGCGTAGTTCCCGTTCCCGTAGGAATTTCGGGATGAAAAATAGATGTTGGCCGATTCTCAGACCTACTGAATATGCCCACAAAATTTCATGAGAATCGGTCAAGCCGTTTCGGAGGAGTATGGCAACGAAAACTGTGACACGAGAATTTTATATATTAGACTAGCCGCGCCCCGCGGTTTCACACGCGTAGTTCCCGTTCCCGTGGGAATTTCGGGACGAAAAATAGATGTTGGCCGATTCTCAGACCTACTGAATATGCTCACAAAATTTCATGAGAATCGGTCAAGCCGTTTCGGAGGAGTATGGCAACGAAAACTGTGACACGAGAATTTTATATATTAGACTAGCTGCGCCCCGCGGTTTCACACGCGTAGTTCCCGTTCCCGTTCAAGTAGGAATTTCGGGATGAAAAATAGATGTTGGCCGATTCTCAGACCTATTGAATAAGCTCACAAAATTTCATGAGAATCGGTCAAGCCGTTTCGGAGGAGTATGGCAACGAAAACTGTGACACGAGAATTTTATATATTAAAGTCTTTGTTAGTTTCAATGCGCTTAGGAAACTCTTAGGAATTGTACCGTATTATAAAATTATCTTTGCATTAGTCCATTTCTTGGACTTTGTATGTTCCTTATAAACTTAACTTAGCACACAGCATATTTTATATGTCAAAATGCCCATGGGAGAAAAAATGATGACTCCGGTCAAGAAAAAATCTCTTTCAGTGTTGGAAAGCCCATTTAACGCGGGAGGCTATAAGCTAATATATCGTCACGTTAAGACTAATAGTCGTAATTCACATGAAATATCGTATGTTGGCCTGTAGCTATCTATCTCTATTGCACCTGCGTAAATTATAATGCGTCCTGCTCGCCATTGCATCCGTGCGAACTGGACGCACTCCGACTATAGTTAACTATATAGAACAAAAATATCACTCAAACCACTTTACCTGACAGAAATCAGTACACTTCTCGGAGACGGTGAAGTATCCCTTCTCGTTGGAGCAGCGGAAGAGGCGCGTGTAGTTGAGGTAATCGGCCTCCGAGTCGTACGGCTTGCGCCCGCCCAGCGCCACCCAGAAGAAGTTGTCGGGCTCCGAGCCTTCTGTTAGCACCTGGGGTGGGGAAAAAGTGATTACAAGTATTGGATAAAATTACCAGGTGAAAAATAAATGTGAAAATTATAAAGTATTGTGAGATACTTCTGAATTTAGTTTGTCTCAAGTTTAATATTAGTTTACCTAAAATCTGTAGAAAAAACATCTATGGATTGAAATAAGTCTTATAGCAATGTACGGAAAACTATCCACTTATGAGTAAAAGTGTCTTATAATATAACCCATTTTATCTCCTTTCTTCTGAGAAATTAAAAAACACCTCCGTTCTCCCGAACATTTCAAGGCAAACCAGACCGATATACACTAAATAGTCATATTATCAACCACACATATACCACACCTGTAAGCTAACCCACGGGTTATTAAACTTCTCCTCGGCTATTTGCTCAATGAGCCGCGCGGAGTCCGCGTCGCTGTTGCTCCCGATCCACGCGTACACAATCGCGGACGACGTGTCGTTTGAACCCTCTAAGGGCACGTTCAGGATGTAACTGAGGAAATATACGAGGTTTAGATTATTTAGGAATGATTAGGTGAAGGTTAGCTTAATAATTGTTAATGGAAGTTAGATCGTATTGCAAGCAGCGTTCGGAACCGTACGATAATTATCGTACACATACGATAATTTTGTGCCTACGTACGATGTACGATAGCATATTATTATCGTACGCAGATTGTACGATAATTTCTATCATGATGCAAAATTTGAGAATTTATATTATTTCACTCATGCGTTGATAGTCTAAATCGCAGTAGCATGATTTTATTTTGTCCAATAAAATCTTGGGAAAATACCGGGAAATACAAGTTCTCTATTCCTATTGGTCCTTACGATCCGCTCTACTAAGTTTCACCACTGCCGATACTGTAACTTTATCCAGCGCCTGCTGTACACGCTTTCTTATTGGTTAGTATAAGTGTATATTGATATATAAAAGAAATTCTTTCATTTTTTATTTCACTACCCATTCATATCCATTTCTTCTTTATAAATACAAAATTTTTTCGTGTTTCATACCCAACTTGCATGGGAACAGTGAAATTTTGTCTGAGTGAATTTTAAGCTTGGCGCGTTTATTGAACTTAAAGTGGAAAGGGAATCAGTTCAGTCTGTATACCACGTGTAAAACATTTGGGTTTCAGTGTTCTGTTGATTTGACAGCGGTGGTTTAAAAAAGATAAACTATAGAATACTTGCATGCATATCAATATTACAATTTATATGATTTATTTATCTATAATAGACATTATCCTAAAATGTACGATAATTTTACGCCATATAATAGACATGTACGATAATTTTACGCCCCTGGTACGATAGTTAGTCCACTTCAAGTTCCGAACGCTGATTGCAAGTAAATAAAGTTTTGATTTGAACATTCATTTGTATCGAATTTTTGAGGGTAGATAAAGGTATAAATTGGTGGCCGACCGCAGACCACACGAAGCCGACCTCACGAAGCCGGCTAATGTCATCATGACACTTCGTAGCTTCACGTAGCTGCGGTCATGATTTCGAACCCGACTGCAGGCGACAACTGCAGATGGCAACAGATGATGACATCCAGTTCGTTCGTTCCGAGTCTTTGAGTAGAAAGCCAAACGGAGACAATAAGAGAACAAATTTGATAATAAAAAAGTCTGTCAATTTCTGCGTGGAGAGTGCGGTAACGCACACACAGACAATTTCACACCAATGCAACTGGGGGTGACGTAGCTACGAACGCACACGACCAAAATTATCAAACACTAGTTGCAATTTACGCACACTTGTACATTCTTACACAGGGCCGTACCTATACGTGCAAGAGATGACGTCAATTTAAAGTAAGCGACACTAGTGCTTGATACTAACGATAAATTTGCTGTCAATGATTTTTGACTATTAAGTAAAAAAGCTATATATTCGTATACCTATTATGAAAAAGCGGACTGACTTAGATTTCGAACAGAACATTTTTTATTTTTGTAATTTAGTGCATTATTTAACAATATTAAATAATACTTACAAGTGATAAGTGGTATTATCCTTTTGTATACTTGATGATTCTGATCGCTTTTTATACATAAAAATACACAGCAATTTGGTATTTTTGTTGGGTATCATTCGACGCGCACTGTCATTTGCTGAATGACGCGGAACATGCGCGGAACGCGAGGCGATTAGTTTTTATAAAACCATAAGCCCATGGGCATTCTGCATTCTTAAACCTTTGACAGAGGGGAAGGCCTCCCAGTTTTCGCTCCGTTTGGCTTTCTACTCTAAGTTATGGGTGCTTCGTGTAATAAGATTTCTGACGTTGAGTGAGCGATGAACTATCGGCGAGTTTCTCGCCCAAGAAAAAGACAGTGAACATACATACCGTGTAAACAAAAGAGATGCACATATTATGTAATTACAAGAAATTTGACTCGTAAATCTTATAATACACATCTATCTAGGTGAAAAATGTATGTAGATATTTCTGAAATCATCGATTCTCATAGGAATATTATAGGTATAATAAAAAAGGCATAGATAGCATAGCGTTCGTTGTTTTTAATATATAAGTATAGTAAATAAAAACTGCAAAAGATTTTCACACAAATATTTTTAATTTTAAATCAACTAACACAAATAATTTATTAACAAAGCATATTTTTTAATGTTAACTTTCTGTAAACCTATTTGTTTTAAGCACACAGTCTTCCAAACCACGCGCACATATAATAATATGAGTAACATGTCCCTGTACTTCGTTCGTAGGTACTTGAAGTAACCGATACGGTGGGCTCCATCTCCACAACACGTAGAGTGACCTCTGTTACTGTAGAAGGGGCGGTACCACGTCGGTTACGGGACGGATTCGGTCGAAGTTTCCTCTCTACCAGGGTGAAGCCATCCACGTCGACTTTCTCTGCTGCACTTACTGCTACTTGCTGTTTCTTAGGTGCAGCTACGCTCTTAACCTGGATAGTACGCACCAGATGAGGCGATTTTGAGGAGGATTTCCGTGTTTTTACTATTTAAAATTGTACGAAAATAAAAAAATAAATATAACGTCGAGCGAATAAAATAGTCAGACATGACATGAGTCTGTCAGACAACTGAGACAACGTTCGATCAAAATTCAATTCAAAAAAGGTTTCGTTTACGGATAAAATGTTCTTGAAAATGAAAATATCGAGTAATTAGTGTACTGTTTCTTCAATTAACAATTATTCTATTCAATTTAATTTATCCATAATTAATTTTAATTTGAGTTTGGGAGGTGGAGTGGTCAACTGGAGAGAAGTGGCCCAAGATCGAGAGTCATGGAAGGAGGAGGGAGAGGCCTTTGCCCAACTGTGGGACAGCTATGGCTAATAATAATAATAATCTTCCAAAAGACCGGGACTCCTTAATAGTCCCGTGAATGGAAAAGACATAATAATAATAATTTTAATTTAATCTTTCGTTAACATGGAATGTACATTCACTGTGCTTTTCTTGGGCGAGAAACTCGCCGATAGTTCATCGCTCACTGTGGGACCGCTGATTTAATCTATGGTCGGATATATATATCTATGGTCAGCTTCACTACTGATCCGCGGTCGGGCGACACTCCTGTCTGCTGCTCGGCGACGCGAAGCTAGCTTCATGAAGCCCACTTCGAATGTTATTTCATAGAGATTCATACAAACCAGTAGTGGCGCGGCTTCGTGTGGTCGGCTTCGTGTGGTCTGCGGTCGGCCACCAATTTATACCTTAAGTCTCTCGAAATTAAACAGATATAAACAAATTAAATTACACAAATTAAAACAAAACCAATTTCATTTTCTAGTCAAAAAATGTGTATTCAGATACTCCGATTACTATGAATCTTATTTTGAATCACGGGTAACAAGTGAGTGAGAAAACGCGTACGCCGTCTTCTTCTTTTTTGCGTGTCGACAAAAAAAAAGAAGAAGACGCGTACGCCAATATCATAGCAATAAACATAACATAGCTCACCAGAATGCACTATTCAGTTGTGTAGCGTCAGCCTTCACTTGTATGAGGCGGGTGCATAGCGCAGACCCGTTGCTTCGGAGTTCGAACAACTCGACAGGTTGACGCTCGTTTTCCTGTGTTTTTTTTATTAGCATTAGCAAAAAATAAAAATCTTTTCTCTATAAAATTAAAATAGCTATGTGCCGTGGTTTTACCCCTGTTTCCGTGGAAAAATCAGGAAAAATAATAGCCTTGTTAATCTGTGATAAAAATCATAAATTTTGTGGTTCAGTTTACAAAAAACATACGAAACCTTTTTTTATAATTTTGATATAAAATTTACTTAATAACTAGACAAGGTTATAACAAACTCACTTTCTTAGCATTCCTCTTGCCGTCCCTAATGATGAACCTCCTGTTGAAGTGCGCCATGAACTTCAGGCTCTCCTGCTGCTGGTGCGTGCGGACCACGTCCAGCCGCTTGCACAGCTGTTTGAACTTGCGCTCGAGGCCGAACGTGAACGTCAGCCAGCCCATGTTGGGCGCGCGCCGGCCCTGCCAGAAGTACACCACCCACGACGCCGTCTCGGATTCCGAGTCCTCTGTATCTGGGGATGGCTCTTCTGTTTCGTCTTCCGGCTGGGGGGAATGTTTTTTTAGAAAGGTAGTTTGTTAAGATAAAGTCTGTCAAAAATGTACTTAATATTATTGCTGTAGAAATAGAGTTGAATTTTGATCGTTTCAATCTGTGTATGTTTTAAAGACAAATTTAAGGGTACTGATAATCCCGAGCGATCTGCACACATGCTAAGAAATTCTAAGGTTATGTACGAAATCGATTAACCCACACTTGACCAGCGTGGATGACTAAGGCCTAATCGTCCTAGGGCTATAGCGTCTTAGTGGGATGGGGTCATATAAGAGCTGATATTCGACTCTCCTCCTTCATCCGTTTGCTTACTGAGCGAAAGCTGATGAGCGTCGTGATGTACCCGACTCTATCCCTGTTACAATAGACTCTAAACTCACCTCAACGGCATCACGTATCTGCACGATGAGATATTCAACTCTATCCCTATTACAATAGAGCCTAAAGTGCAAACCAACCTCGACAGGCATGACGTATCTGCAGAGGAAGACGTAGCAGTCGCAGCTGTAGAAGACGCCGAGCTCGTGGTCGGGGAGGCGCACGAAGTGTCTCCCCTCGAGCACGAAGGCTTCCATCGCTTCTAAGTCCTCGTTCCACTCGTCGGCGAGCGTCTTGGCCTCGCTGGCCGCCATTGAGGGTTGGCGGGGCGTAAACAGCGCTGAGAGGTCCGCCCTGAGGGAAAAGATTATTTGGAGTATTGTAGAGTGGGTGGTGGTAGTTCAAACTTTATAGTTTTTCATTAATCCTAAAGACTGATGAGCAAAAAGCTTTGCGTGGTAACACCAGAACCAAAGTAAATCCAGCTTGAAAAGTCTCGTATGGGTACGTCTGTCTAGTACGGGTGGGTGGTGAGAAGTCTCGTATGGTCTCGTAATAGGTAAATAATAACACTTTGCAGAGTGAATTTTTCAAGTGGATGTGGTAGAAGAAATCCGAAACTTTGGGGAATAGCTGCAAATGAATCGATAGCCGATCTTCCATTTGAGACTAAAGAAATAACGAACACATACTATCGTCTTTATAATAAAACTAAGATATTTATCCTCACTTGGTCTCTTGCTGCTTGGCCCAGCTGGCGAGGTCGGCTCCAGTTCGCGCCACCGACTCGGCCGTGCGGGTGAAGTCCACTGCGATCACCTCCTCCCACCCAGAGAAGTACGTTTTGAACACCTGTATAGCGTATTAAGCCTCATTACATTATTGTACTGAATAACAAAAGATTCCGAAGAATTAAGAACTTCCTCCTTTTTGAAGTCGGTTAAAAAAGGAATCAGTCGAACTAAATTAGTTGATATTAAAATAGACAGAATGTGGTTTCATCAACGACAAAAAAAAAGAGCTTTTTCATTCGTTTGTACAACAATAAATGTGCGCCGAGGCTTCTCCCGTTGTGATACAAATAGCGTTCCTTAATCCAGGCTATGGTATGGCAGTACATGTGTACCTGCGTCTCCGTGCCCTCCTGCAGGCGGGTGACGAGCGCGTGCGCGGGCCGCGGCACCATGTTGAACAGCTCCTGCGCCAGCTTCACCGCCGCCGCACGGACTAGACGGGACGACTTCTTGCCGAACCTAGATGGTATTAGAATTGTTGATAACGCTGTGTAAGGAAACTTCTTAGATAAAGCTAAAAAAGAAAGATCCTTTACTGAAGGGCCATTTGCACAAGCCAGTTAAAAAATACTTCATCAATGGCTCGAGGATCATCCAACGCGAACGGACTGTTTTCATTTACTTGAGGCCATTATCGGATTGTGTCATACATAATCCTCGTCAATTCCGCGTCGGTAGAAACTTTTTTATTACCAGCCAGGACTTTATCGATGCGAATCACGTTTTTTGTTCCTAATTCAAAAGTCATTTCGTGACTGTTGTAAGTGCGCCGAAATTACCTATTTTGCGCGCACTTATCGAAGAACAAAGGGACTCTTTGGGAGTAGATGGGACCACTGAACTCCAAATACTCTATGGTAAGTATAGAAATGTTATCTACTCTCTGGTTATATCGGAACGCGTGTCGCCAGTTGACAGTGACCAACACATTGACATACTATAACAAAAAAATTAACAATACTGGTGAATGGTGTCCTATGGGACTCACCTTTGCGGCGACAATATCACGCGTCTGTCAGACTTCTTTACTTACCATAGAGTATTCCGAGTTCTCTGGATGGGACGAAAAACTATAAACTAATATCCATACCAGACGAAGACGTCGGTGTAGGCGTCGAGTATGTAGACGTTGCGCGTGAGCAGCGCGTGGCGCGTGCGCGCGGCCACGTCGGGCTGCGGCAGCTCCAGGTAGCCCATGCCCAGCTCCACGCGGTACAGCCGGACCGACGGCGGCGGCGCCTCCGACACGTGCTCCTACAGTACATACGGTTACTAGCTCCGGATAGTTCCCGATCCCGTGGGAATATCGGGATAAACATAGCCTATTTTTTTATACCAAGAATAGACTTGCACTTGATTGTAACTTGCCTGATGGAAGCGATGATACAGCTAAGATAGAACGTGCTTGCCTAGAAGGTACCTATTCACTCGCGACTTAAAAAGACCCAGATTGTATGTTTCAGGGAACAGAGAAGCTGGCAGGGAGTTCCACACTAGCGCTGTTCGCATGATGAAAGTGGACGCGAAACGCTTGGTGCGAGCTCGTGGAACATCAGCCTATGTCCTCCCCGGACTATACGCTACCCCTGTACCAAACAAATTAATCGGTTCAGTAGTTTTGCCGTGAAAAGGTGACAGACAGACAGAGTTACTTTCGCATATATAATATTACTAATAAATTAAATAAGTAATTGACTATAATTTTTCATATTTATAATTCAGTTACTGCTACAAGTATTCTCATCCTAATGTCCCTAAATGTCCAGTAATTTCAAAATAACTGTGTATAAATATTTTGTCGTGATCACCATGAATCATGTTTAATACTAACCTCCGGAACATAAGGCGTATCCTCATCATAGCCTAGTATCTCCCAGAACCCGCGCGGCTCCTTGCCGGGGGGTTCCCCTATGATTTCAGCTTTGTTCTTCCTCTCTTCCTTATTGATCTTCTCGGCGAACAAACGAGCTTTCGATTTTAACGTGTTCTTTGCGTTTTTGCCGTACCTGTATCAGTGAAACATTATATTATTTTTCTATATTTTAATTTAAATCATCATCATTACGTTATTTTGTAGCTCGTGTTGCTATGCCTTAATTTAAACCATCATCGATATTAGCTCATATATGTCCTCAGTCCTGAATTAGGGCCATCAGATCATAGTCAATCATAGACCGAGTGTGGGTCAATCGACTTCACACACAACCTTAGATTTTCTTCGCAGGTATGCAAGTGTCGGTATATATTTTCCTTCTACACACACTACATTCTAATTCAGCAGCAAGCAGGCTTACTCACGATATTGCTTTCACAGTGTAATAAAACTGAGGGCCTATTTCACCATCTTCAAGTAACGTTCCGAGTACTCACATGTTTTGTCTTTGTCACTTGATATAAAGTAAGAAAGAGACAAAACTTACTTTACTTGAAGATCGTGAAATAGGCCATATATCACATAACTAACCACAAGTATATAACGAGCCCGGTGTCTAGCACGAACACATATCGTGGGTCGAGCGATTGGTACGACACTGCAACGGGCTGCAGGTGGATGCTCACGCCCGCGCCGTGCACGCGGTATAGGCGCGTTACGTAGTGCTGCGGGTGGAGATAAGATTATTATGGTTTGGGTTAGTTGTAGAAGGGTATTGGCTAGTAACATTAAAGTAGTGCTGGGGATTGTACATGTACACTTCTTGACTTAGTTACATTAAAATATTGACCGGTGAGATACAGTATTGAAAGAAAGGCCTTTGTCTCATATGGCAGGCCTGTCCTGTCTCACTGTTTATAACAGTACCTACAGTGTGGAAAAATAGGCTTAATCACTTCAACAAAGTGGCCTTAAACCCTAAAATAAATATGCATAGTTTCAAACTAGGTAGGTATTTAGACTAATGTACAAATTCGCATTCAGTATTATGCCTTTAATTGTATGCCTTATAATTATTATATTAATTTTAAGTATTATTGAAACAAGTAACAATCGTTTGCAGACCTTTAAATAAATAAAAAAGCCACATATACATACCGGATCATCAACAGTAAAGAATCCAGAGGGTGTATGACTGCCCTGTATATACACAGGAGGTGTAGGGAACAGCGCGAGAAACTCGTCAGTTTCATCCCCTTGTTCATGCCTCTGGGTTCGCTTCGCTCCCAACAAATTCCTCAGGTTGACAGCGTGCATGGCGGCGCACGCTCCTTTGTCCAACTACCCGCAAAATATATGAACACTACATTATATATGATATTGAACAATATTGTTTGTTATTGTGTAAATAATAATATTTACATTGTCATAGAAGTTTTCCTAATACAACATTGTATTAGTAAACACTAAACAATAGTGAGAAAGTAGGAAATGTATTTATGAAGTATTGATTAAATTGTTTGAAAAACAATGCAACATTTTAAAATATGTGTCTGTTTCATTGAAAAAAACTTTAAATGTATAACATACTTTTATTCCGAATTTCTTAAGAGATCTAATTATAACTTCGGGATTAACGGTAGGCTGACTTTTCATATAATATGTCTAGTCTATTCTAAATTTTATTAAAATTATAACTCTTAATGACTTTATTTAGAGTACATATTCTTTAAAAAACGTATACTTTTATGTATCTTTAATTGTAGAACTCACCGTTGCCTTCGATCCGATCCAGAAGTGTATATCCCAGCACAACTGTCCTTGTTCTTCAATGAAAGTCTTTAATATTATGTAACAATCACCTTCGAAGAACTTTCCGTGAGCCACCTGCAATAATGGGTTATTGGTTACGAAATAGGTTGTTACTTTCTATTAAATACACACACAACATTAAACAATATTTCGTGTGCCTTCGATTATTCAAATAATAATAATAATAAATTCAATTATTATGCCTAACATTTCGGATTATTCTTAGAGAAATACGTTATTAGCTTATTAGTTATTTCTTTTTATTGATCCATATCTTTTACTATCTCATTTTTACTTTAAGTAACTATTAACATACAAATATACGAAATAATTATGTGTCTTATTTCGTACATTTCCAACTGAAGAAATTTTTCATTTTTATTAAAGCTTATCTAATTGTACTGTTTAGGTAACAATGAAGATTTAAATATGAACCTTATTATGTACTAGATAAATCACATTTTCAATTTACCTCATCAACAGGCGCGGGTATGAAGTTCTCGATCTCCCAGACCTGCAGTCCGGGCGCCTGGCCCGTGTCCTCGTCGAAGAACTCCGAGTAGTCCAGCGGCGGCTTCTCCAGGCTCTCGTCCCAGCGTTTGGGTCTGACGGGGTTAGTGTTAATTAGGGGTATGGTTAGAAAGAAACGTTTTTGTATTTGCCTGTGCTTCACGGTTTAATCCGCATTAACTCCACTCCTGGTTGTAGTCTGATGTTTTATAGCCTATCCTCCTTCCTTAAGAGTGCTATTAAGCATTAAAATATTTTTCATTTGGAACCAGTATTTCCTGTGGTTTCCCCTCATGTTAAACCCAAAAAATCTTTAGTGTTATGTTAAGTAAGGATACTCTTCTCTCAATTTAATCTATCCAATTGCGTAGTTTATTATTATGAGCTGAAGATGATGGACCATTTAGGAAACACATATGCGGTACGTTACTTGAGTTCGCTGTTCTTGTGCGCGAGGTCGTCGGCGGCGTGCTGCGTGTTGGCCTGCTCCTGCATGCCCTTGAGGATGAGCGCGGAGCCGCCGCCGCCCTCCGCCTCGCCCCGCCCGCGACGCAGGCGCAGCTTGCGCGCGATCGGGTCCGATTTCACACCTATACAAAAACAAACAGGAATAAGTCTATGTGTGTGTAGTAGAACAACCCACATTGAGCCAGTGTGATTGACTAATGCTTGATCGCCCTAATTCAGATGAGGTTGTGAACTGATGAAGAAATGTTGATGACTGAAAAAATTTTAAGACAGACTCTCACATCTCAGTTTGACTTCATGAGGCTACTTACTAGTAGGAGTAGTAGGTTCAGCCGTAGCCGCGCCGGCCAGTTGAAGTTGAGCTTGCAACGAGAAGTCGATGTTATAATACTGAAGGCCAGCTCCTCTCGGTCGCTCGACCGGCTTTGGAGGCATCACCAGGTCAGGGTTTCCGTGCAACTGCAAGTTGTCCAAGTCGCTGAGGAGGTGGATGGCGTCGGGTAATGTGATCAACTTGTTCCAGCTGAGGTTAAGTTTCTTAAGGGATCCACATCTAAAAACACGACACAAGACAATAATTAGCAAAAATCTTTTTTTATTTAAAAAAGACAAATAAGCCAACGTTTAAGTATAATGAGCTGAAAATGAGAAACCTCCACCTCCTTCCTCTTTCCTCACCTGCACAAACCCTCGGGTATCATCTCCAGCTGGTTGTTAGCAGCCGAGAACACCTCCAGGTTGCCAAGTTTCCCGATCCCCGAGGGTATACCCTCAAAGTCCAGGCTGTTATCGTCCACGTGAAGACGCCTGAGGTTCTGCAACTTGCTCAGAGACGCTGGCAACGCCTTCAGCTTATTGCGAGACAGATTGAGGCTTTCGAGTTTTTGCCATGCTTCCAATGCTGAAAGGTTTAGAATCGAATATGGTATGTTTCAAAACTAAATTACCCATCGAAGATTAGGAAACTAATAGCGCGAATGAAACTCCCTACACTGGCGTTATTCTAGCGTTAAAGTTTGATCCACTAAGCTGCCAAAATGGCGATTGCCTAATTAAATAATAAGATATTAATTACTAATTCACTTTTAAGCTAGCAGTATTCCTAGTACCTAGTAGGAACAAGATACCTTACTTTGCAAGAAACGATAATAATATGATAAAACATAAAACCTGAGCCATTAACGGTTGATTGGACATGTAACACTATCCACATGACCTGTGATACTTGAATAAATAAGTGAACGTGTATAATATTCGCACCTAGGTATCTCATAAATCTACATGTTAATCGAAATAGGCCTCTTACAACTACGTATGTACCGCATAGATGAAATAATCGAAAATATGTCCTACTAGCAGCGCCCCGCGGTTAAACCCGCGTAGTTCCCGTTCCCGTGGGAATTTCGGGATAAAAAGTATTCTATGTTCTTTCCCAGACCATAAGCTATCCCTGTACCAAATTTCAAGTCAATCGGTTCAGTAGTTTATAGTAGGATTAGCCCTCAAAAATGTAACAAAGCTAAAATCCGACCCCTATTAGACCTATACATTACGCTGAACCTCTTCATAATGCGCAAATTGTAGTCATACATCATACATAGATTTGACGCGCGTCTAGTATGTACTTTACTAGGCTTTATCAATGGCAATTATCTCGAAAACGAAACTGTTTTCACTCAACCGTAAAACAATATGCAAGTGAAATCCTTCCCACTGACGGGTGACGTTGTTTATAATTTATCGCAAACCTAACGCATAAATTATTGTTTATTATCATTTTGTTACGGTAATGGAAAGCGTATTCAAATAGAAACCACTATAAATACCTTTTATGTACGCTTTTAATGTAAATAATTTGCTAAATGGAAGATTTATGGCACACCATGTAAATTATCTAAAATTATTCATCATAAATATGCCGTAAGATTCGATATTTTGTGGATTTCATTGCTACTACTAAGTACGTAGTAGACAGTATGTATGTTTTATATGTAGGTAATATTAATTAACGACTAAAAGAAAGCCTAGTCTTAATTAAGATCCCAAGTAAAATGTTGGTACATATTATTTTAATTTTACGAATATAATTTCTTTGAAAATAAGTTGACTTACCAGTCGAAACCTCAGTAATTTCGTTGTTGCTCAAATTCAACCTCTTCAAATTTAGAAGCGAGTAGAGCGCGTCCGGTACTTTAGTCAGGGCGTTCTGTGAGAGGTCGACGTCAGAAAGATTGGACAGCGTGTCCAGTGACGTCGGCAGGTTCGCCAGGGTCCGCTGGGTGTTCCTCATGTGGAGAGTCTCCAGGCTTTGTAGGGATGGTAACTGTCTGTTTGGGAGAGTAATGAATTGGTATAAATTGTGGTGATAGAGATAGGGTATTGATAATAAATTGAATAAGAATGCTTAAGGTATTACTAGTATCTCTACTTGGTTTTGCACAGCAAGTTTTTCTATAATCTTATTGAAGAAAGAACTTTACTTTTAATCTTTCGTAAGCTAAAAACATAGTCTTCTACTTATTAAAAATCATTGCTATTCGTAAGTTCGCTAAAAGTCGGTAAAGGCTCGACATATTTGAACAAATATTTTTAGATTTTTCTAATACAGGCTTAGTTTATAAGCATAAAAGGGAATTACGCGGGGAAAAATCGCGTTGAAAAACTTGTTAACAACATACATAATACCTTACCTCAACTGAAACAGTCCTAGAGGATTATCATTAAGTATTAGAGTCTGCAGGTTCACCAGCCTCCTCGTCTGAGGGGGCAGAGTCTCCAGAGCATTGTCGGACAGGTCCAAAAACAATAGGTCAGTCAGTTGAACAAATAATGTTGGTGGTATACTTTCAATTCTGAAATAAACATATTTATTGAAATACATAACCCTCCTTTTGGTGCAGTTGGGTAAAAAAGCACTCATTTACATTATGATGTTTGCCACCAAATACGAAATACTGATATTTTGCCAAATCTGGTTAAACCAAAAAGTAAATTAGACATGGGTCAAAGGTTTTGTGCCTACTTCAATCATATTTAATTTAACATATTATTTGAAATTTAATTATTTATTCTACACAATGTATAAATAAATATAAGTGTATGAATACAAATAAACTTCTAATATTTCAATTCAAATTCTTTATCCATTTGTTTTCATGGCCTCCTATTCAATGGAAGTGTAAGTATTGTGTTACATACAATTGAGTTTAGTTAAACAAATATCCTTGAACCTGATATTTAGTGAATACAGGTTTTCAGGCCTTGGGGTAAAGTATTAGGGAAATTATACAGTTAATTAAAATTAGGTTTTAATAAAAATTTAGCAACTTATTTTGGTACAGTTTAGTTTTAAAATAACCTAAATGAACTAATGAATAATAATGATACATTGATTTGTAAACATATTTATGTAATACTAGATCATTTTACACTATAGGTATCCTAAAAAATACCGTGATGAAGTTTAATTTTTTTACGTAAATAGAGATACAAAACAAAATGTACTTACTTATTATGGCTAAGATTCAGTACCAGCAATGATTTAGCTTTCTCAAGCCCTTCCGGGACCACCTTCAGTCTGTTATGTGATAAGTCCAGTGTAGTCAGTTCTTCTAAATGGAACAATTCAGCCGGGATCCCTGAGCTCTTCACATTATTATGTCTAATGTTCAACGAACGAAGGCACTTCAGTTCAGTTAACTCACCGAACAGCTTTTCTAAACCATTTTTCTTTAGAGATAGATTTTCCTGTGAAATTGTTTAGTTGAGTACAAATAAAATAACTATATGTAAATTATTTATGTTTGTATTAAATAAACATTTAAGTTTATTTGTCTGATATTTAAAGATTTTTATTATTAATCTTAATAAACTTTTGAAAGAATGATAACAAGATGAAACAGTTATTTTTTTAAAAGAACCACCTCAATCATTCAATTAGTATTCTATATATATCTATGTATGTAGGTATTTTAACTGCATTTATAGTATAGCTATTAATTCAGCTAAGGAAATAAAAATAATAACAAAGGGAAAGACCCTTTTAAATAACTAAGATAAGACCTACTTGTAACTTACCAGTTTCATAAGTTTCCCTAACTCCTCTGGTACCTCAGTTAGATTTGTTTTATCAAGTCTTAGCCATTGCAGGCCAGTCATGTGCCGAATAGCATCAGGAAACTTTTCCTAAAATTAATTTAAAAGTAATAAGAACATAGGTTAGTAATGATATCATAGTTTAACCCAAATAAAAAATACACTTGTACTTACACTGAAATCGTTACAAGTAAAGTCAATGCCGCGAACAAACGGCAGTAACCCCGTGTTAGCCATGATTTTAGTCTAATTAATTAAATACATTGGTTCTTAATTCTGGCACAGAAAAATGAAAACTATTGTGATTGTGATGAAAAATGAATAATACGAATGACAAGGACAGCTAAGTTAATGTCAATTTGACTTGTCTTGTCAACTTAAAAGTCAAACCAAATGACATTATTTTTATGGCTTCACTAGACTCCTGCCTGCCACCTTATTTGAGTTGACCATGGAAGAACGAAAATATGAACTGCCCATCCGGGATGGGATTTTTGATTATCCGTCCACTGGCAACGGAATTATTTATTTTTGATATTACTAGTGGGAAGTGGAAACAAAGCTGGTGACAATCTGGAATAATAGTTTAATCTAATATTAAATATTAATTTAAAATTCTCGTGTCACAGTTTTCGTTGCCATACTCCTCCGAAACGGCTTGACCGATTCTCATGAAATTTTGTAAGCATATTCAGTAGGTCTGAGAATCGGCCAACATCTATTTTTCATCCCGAAATTCCTACGGGAACGGGAACTACGCGTGTGAAACCGCGGGGCGCAGCTAGTTACTATTATATAATAATCATCTATTCAATTTTAGCTCAATAGCATTAGCAACCAAAAATAAATAAATCAAATTCTAACGACAAGAATTTTATTTGCCTCATAGTCCTATTTACAGTTTACCCCAGAAAACTAACTACTACGTTTATATACTAGTCCACAATCAGAAAAAAGTGTTTATTGTATAACATTTTATTCTAATATAACAAAGCATCATCTAATGTTTTCACAAATTAAATGACTATCACTCTTGAATAGGTAATAATTATATGATATTCCTATTCCACATAAAAATAACCATTAAAAACAAAATGCAACTCAAAAACAATTATGGGTACATATGATAATTATTATAATGAACAGTAATTTTATTTATTATGGCATAAATGCAGGGGGGAGGATACAGTTAGCACAGAGATTAATATTTTTATGATAAAATTAATTACAGTACCTATTATAACTAAAGAACTAAGTTAAGCGTAAAGGACATTAAAGGATCCCTTAAACAATTGATAATAATATGTGCATTTTGATTTCATTGTGTTGATATTTGGTTTATCGTGGCATCGGCGGCAGAGGCGGCATCGGGCCCGACATAGCCGTGTTTGTTCCCAGCAACACCTGAAAGTAACAAATGATGTTACTACTTGTTATTCCCAGAATAAAGTAGAAAAAATGCTACTGTATTAATAACATAATGAGAAAATACTTATTTAAATTATGCAATACAGACTAGTGATCTTCTTGACCTTTCATATATGATAATATTTTTAACCCAATTTTTAAGTCTATGATAGTGATACAAGACTTGGAGTTAAAGCACTAAGGTACATAATTAAATGTTTCTATTAACTGTAAGATTCTGCTGCTAAGAGGACTTCGCAAGAGCTGCAAAAGCTATAAACAAGTATCATAATTCAATTAAATTAAATCACTCTGCTATAAGAATTGTGTCTGCTATATGCCTAATAATAATAACCTGTTTCTGTTGTGATTTTTCCATCTCGGCCATTTGAGCTCTTTCCACTTCAAATATGACTGGAGCGAAGAGGATGACCGAAGAACTTGCTATCACCCACATCACCGAACGGGATAGCCCGTACATGGTCTTCATACCAGACCTAGAGCATTAACATATAAATTTTATTGATTCTTACTGTGTTTGAAAAAATAATATGTAATTTGTTTCCAAGTATCAATTTAAAACACCGTTTTATGATAATGATGTTTCCTCAATTATCAGTAAAATTTTTGTCTATGGCAATAATTATAAATTGAATAACTACAAAAACAATAAGTTAAAAGGTAGCCTGTCACTCTTCACTACCTCCATATAAAAAAATACATCAACAAATTGTTCAGCTTTGAAGATAAAGGAAGGAGAACACACTTTCAAATTAATAATATCAGTATGATAAGTCAAATAAAATTACTAACCATGACTTAGTGGCGATTGTGTGGGTGCCATTACGTATACACTCCGGAAACATCTCTGTCAATCCCCAGAGTCTTTCCGAGAAGGTTTCGTCTGGTTCCTGTACAAATATTATGAAAGTTAAAATTTGTTAGAATAATTAAAGCTACACATGCTCAACGCAATGTGGATTGAGCCATTCACTGTCTACGTGCGGGGGTTTAGCGGGGGAAGCTACTCAACACTCTTTACTTACATTGAGGAAGTTATCGTCTTTGTCAGTGATAGACTGTGGACTAAGTGAGCTAGATGGACTATTAATACTCACATCATCATACTCTTTGAGAGCATCTGATGGTGCCGCCACCTGAAAAATTAATTAATTATATTTTAATGTTTTTTTAAGGTGTTTAGTCAGTATTTGTAGGCTGTAAGAGAGTATCATTTCTTATTCTAATGCGACATAAAGAACAATGGACATGATATTTAATGAATAATCTGAATAATGATATAAGTACAGTGAGAAGCATTAACTATAAACTTAAAACTAATAGTGACACTTCTTTTTACAAAACACTAAGGATTTTAATTATAATTAATATGAATAGTGTAAAAAATACCAAAATATGTAAATCACTCATTTTGCTACAGACAAAAAGAATTGTTAGGGAACTACTGATCCAACTGGCACCAGTATAACCTTTATACTGTATGCTGCATTCAGTACATTATTGCCTTGAATTGATTTTGAATACATGTTAAGATGAATGAGCAATCATTCAATAAAGATTTTCTTTTCTGCACATTGTACTTTAGATATAGGTATACTTTGGTTAGATACTATTGTTAGTCTCTCCATTGTGAATTTTTATAGAACAAATTTCATGTTTCTTGCTTGGATTCTTCAGTATCCATTAATTTAAAATCTTCGATGAACATTTTCGCATAATTAGCAATACATACCACAGAGAAATTAAATGTATCCATTGGCTTTCTTTCCGGAGTATCTCCTTTGCTAGCAGTTAAAGATTCCAAACCACTATCATTCTGGTCGAGTTCATCGGTTAAATCCATAAGAGTTATTTATACTCTTTACACTTTATGCAAGGAATAAGTTGCGTCTATAGGATCATAGATCGCCTAAATTCAGATTTTATTAGATAATTTTTTTCACATGCAGATCCAGTGCTTCAAAAACCAACCTCTCATGAAGAACGATTATCGGAACGGAATGGATGAACGGAATAAATCGAATATTGAATGAACGAACGAATTGAAGAAAAATGAGAAAAAAAGGACACGAACGAACGAAACGCGCGCATTAATCAGTGTTGCCATTAACAAGCCACAAGTCCTTACGTAAATCTATTTTCTCGCTTATAATAGAATATAATATCACCATCATCATCATTAGTGGCCTCTACATCTATAGCAGATGATTTTATAGAATCTATATTCATATCATATCTCGTACACTTTACACTTGAGAGCAAAATACAGAAACGCTCTAATAAAAAGACAACTTGATGCAGAGACCTTGATACACTCCTATCGTAAAATCTTAAAACTTAGTAAATACTTTTAAATATATCAGGAATACCATTTGTTCAGTACTATCCTAACAGAGACATCATCATCAACTCATATAATGTCCCCACCGAGGGGCACGAGCCTACCTTGAATTAGGGTGATTTGGCCTTAGTCAACAGATGTTTATTATGAATAATTTCATAGAACGCACGTGTTAATCCTTTAAGAAAAATCTATCCAAACACATAATTAAACAAATTAAGTATAAATTGAAACTTGATGTACTTATTTGATACTGTCGACACGCCTCTTACAAATAAATTATATAAATCATACAACTGTGTTTATACTTATATCTAACTGCGCCTACTGCATAGTCAGCTTAGTTATTTGTGCAAATGTGCGCAAATTTATTTCTGAATAAACACAATATGAAACACTGTTTGTTAGTGAATCATAAACTTAGTCGAAAGTTATATGTAAGTATAGAAAACTGTGAAAAGTCTTACATTTAAACACTCGATTGACGAAGTACATGGACACGGTGTATTACCGGGCATTTTACTCATTTTACTGTTTTTATAGTTATTCCGTTAAAATAATATAGTTAATTGTTGGACTATGTATTGTCGTTTTATTTGATAAAGTTACAGAAACTCAGAAAGTATTAAATGTATAAAATGTCAAAGGCCTAAATAATGACGTCTGGTGTTATATCAAAAGGAGTTTCTGATTCTGTCTCTCTGTCGAATAAACAATAAATGCATTATTATCAGCCAGTAATTAAAAAATATATGAGGTTAATTAACCCAAATCTAAAATTCGATATCCCAAAATCCAGATATGAAAGAGACACCTCTACTTTCTTTAACAAATATTTACTGCTATGCTATGTATTCCAGCCAGCATGATCTCGGCTCGTTATACGATGCATGAGCATGATCTCGGCTTTTATCTCATGAAAGATAAAACAAATAATGATGATGTACATACTTCCATGGTTGCAATGCAAGATTTGTATGTCAGTGCATGTTGAATTGACTTTGACAAATTTTAGTTCTATTTATTTGACAGACTGCTTGACATCTTGACATCGGTACCCAACTGTTTGACAATGACAATTGACTTGACAATCTACTTTCCTTTTTCTGGAAGAAGTTTCGCTTTGTCCTCCATCAATTTTAATTTTCATAATTTAGGTCGTCTTTGACTGGATTTCGAAATCCTTTTGTGAAAATACTGTATCGAATAAAACTTATTAATATTATTACTTAATTTTAAAAATCTTCAAAGTTGCATCCGAATATCAATTTTATGTGTAGTGCGCAGGCTTGCAGATCTCGATATTACAATATTCCAAGAACATTTTTGTAATTTACTAGGTTTTAATGAGTGTAACATTCTCTCCCAAATTGTCTTGCACTTCCATCTCAAAATCAAAGAACGAAGGTAAGCGAAGATTTTCATTAATTTATACTCCTTGAATTTTTCACCAATTTTTCATATTCAAATTCCATTGCTAGCTGTAAGGTACAACATTTATCTTTGCAGGTGTATGTACGGGGGTTTATGTATAGCCCAAAATGTTATTTATGTTTTTTTAGGACTGTGTCTGCTCCTTATAATTTTTCCAGACAAACCAAACCAAATGAGATAAAATTCTTCACCAACACAATGTCACACTTAAATTTTAATATTTATCAATGGATAGTTAAGATAAATCATAGCAAAACTAGGTAGATTCGTAATAAATTTTGGTATTCTAATAACATAAATCTAAAAATTATTTGAACTTTTTGACTTACAATATTTACCAATAGCGGAAAAGTCTGTTGAACAAACATAGATAAATCAATCATTGTGCATTAATGCCCATGCAATTAAGATTTAGGCACATAATTCACAACAATACAATTTCAAGTATAATTTGGTGTAACATCATATAAATGAAGTTGTTGAGTATGATATGATGTTTTGATATTAAATAATTATTCTATTAAAGAGATATGATAAGATGTCTCTCTATGCTAGGCAAAACAAAAAACCCAATCATATGTTCTTCATATAGCAATCAGTTGAACTGAGTTTGAATATTAAAGAAATAGTATCAAACCTAATTTATAGTTAATTCTCAACCCTTTAATATATGTATATATTAAAAATCCATTACTGTTTTTTTACCTGGTTTAAAAACAACAATTGGGAAAAACCATTATTACATGTAAACCTATAGGGTACAGATTGCAGTTTTGATAAAGTGTTTTTAATTCTACTTCTTCTTCTTTGCGTGTTGACTCATAGTTTAGAGGACCAGAACTATAGTGTATTTCATTATAATGTAACATCAAATTGTAATTATTTATCTTTAACGGTTTTGCCCATTAAATCGCACATTAGTGTATTATCAACATTGTTTAATTTAAAAACATTATAAACTTTTTCCTTATCACAATGATACTGGCAGGAAATAAGATTGGTACATGTAAATTGTTTAAATCTATCAACCATCAAGTGTTACTGCGCTTCCCTATAGTAACCTTGCTTACAAATTGTTGATAATCATTATGGATTACACACCTCTAATGTTAACTTTACTTCCTATTACACTGCAATTTGTTGGTGTACACTATTTATAATATTAGTAGGTTAGTGTGAAAGTGTTTGTTTCTGCTTTCACATCAAAATTGAGTAAGCCTTTTAAGTATAGGAGATAGAAGAAAGCTTTTTCAAACAGATACACGGGATTTGTGCACAAACCTCATTAATTCGAGGGAAATACTTAATGAGGTATGTGCACAGATTTCGTGTATCTGTTCTAAATGAGTACTTTGCACGTTTCGTTTAATAATAAAATACAAGAAAGCTTGTTTGTTTACATGAGATTTAGGGAGATAGTTGGAAAGTTTGTTATTTTTATTTATTACCCAAGTACAATCTCAACCTAATCCACAATTGAAAAGTAGCGAGTACATTGAGTTGGTAACATATTTTATGTGATACCGCTCCGGTAATGTTGTACTACCAATTTCAAACAATGTGTCAAGCGTGATGTCATAATTTACAATTCAGATCCAAATTCTAGATGATCTTTGAGATACACATTGAAACCGAGTTATATTTAGGCCTGTTTGTTATGAGTACTGTATTTGTGATGCAAATGATCAAAATTAGTTAGCTAAAATAAATTCAGTCACATGTCATCTACGAGATACAATTACATCAACACTTCAATGTAAACACGATATTTGTGTTATTAATAATAGGCTAATATTATTTACATCCGTTTCTTTAATAACATTCAAAGTAAAGGTTAGAAAAATACAGTTTTATGATGCAAAACATGTTTCTATCACATTTCATTTAAAAATAATAGTTACATTTGTGTGCCAGCAATTTCACCGTGAACTTGGCTGGTTTAATGTTTCTAGACTCTGCTGAATTTCACAATGATGTTACATGAAAATGTTATTTTTATTTATTCTCTAAGTTTATTTAAATTTGACGCTCGGCTGTAAAAGAGATGAATCTAAAATAACTCACCGGCTGGTTGGTGTGGATGAGGTTTAATTATAATAACATGCATTGCCAACTGGACAGCCGACGTTCTTCACATGAAGATGACATAATGTGGCTGTCTGTCCGTTGTCCGAATAGTCCTTGTTAGATTATTTTATGTCTAGACTTTGTTTAAAATAATTATACAAATATTTGGTTTAATAGTTAATACGAGTCTTTTCCCGATTTTGTAATCGTCGCAAGACTTTGATAGATTTATTAATTCCAATTTATCAGTAGCTCGTATCTTCTTTCGCAATTTATTTTTACTAGAATCGAACCCCCGAATTAATGAAATAGCTGTGCTAGTGGGATTTCCGGCGTCAATCCTTATACCGCAGTGATGTGTGACGTGATGTACCTGGTTGTAAGGAACATGTGTACTAAATTAAATCTAAATCGGTTCAGTAGTTTTTACGTGAATGTGTAACAATTAATCCATCCATCTCCACAAACTTTCAAATTATTTCTATTAATACGATAATCGGCTCCATAAAGTACGTTTCAGTTTTAAAACGAACTACCAGTTAAATATTTGATATAGATTCAAGGCCCTTTTCACGCCATGCATGCCCAACTGTTGACAGATTTGGTTATTTTGAATAGAGTGTAGGTACAACGTTAAAACAAACAACCGCCCACTTATTATATCTATGCAGTTCATTGAGGTATCTTACGTCACTGGTGTCGTCAGGAGCTATTGTGCGCAAGAATAGAGATGTATTTGTACGATTTCCTATAGTTACACTACAGTTGTGCAACGTTTCCGCGTCGACACAGCCATATATTTATTTCAGTTTTCTTTTATCGATTTTAATCTAATATGCCGTATAATCTTGTTTAGTGTAGTATATTTGTAGAATAACGTAGCATAATCCATTACTCTATCATCTTATTATAGCAACTGAGGTAACTAGGATAATAACTTGTATCTAGGGTATCAAACTACGCATAAACTCTTCGGCCACAAATATTTTCGCAGCTATTTAAATATTTTAGTTTGGTTTAAGTTAATGACGACCATTTATATTGTAAATATTAATGAAATGCCTTGAAGTGTATGCGCTTTAACAAATTAAAGGTCAGAGAGACGAACATTTAATGTATGCCTAACCTAAAGCGTGATGCTAACTAGATTTGATAATAACTGGTTATATCTCCACGTTGACCTTACCAATTCAAGTCGTATATCGTCAATAATTAACTATGATTTATCTCTTAACGTCTACATTCAACTAGTTTGTACCGAACAAACCAATTTCTTACAATGGTTGGCATGGTTATCAACCTCGGAGCACATGATTGGGTCTTCCTCACTTTATCCAGAAATCTCCGCGTGAATCTAAACTTTGAACAGTGGCTTTACACGTGATCATTCAATATGGGGTCACGGAAAGTCGCGTTATCTGGTTTAATCTCGATTCAGGTGATGTTTGGGTCATTTAACTAGTGTTTTGTGTTTTATCTATCTCTGAAGTATTATCCTGTTTCATTGTAATATTATTTGCATTGGGAATTCTACTATCCTCATCTATTTGGTTGCTTTAATGCATTATTTTTTGGTTAGACTTTTGGGGCTCTAACTAACACGACAACCGGGATTGACATCTTGACATCTCTGAAACACGGAAATGCTCATGAAAGTAAATGCCACTTCGGTAAACAACGACCCATCATGTCAATCATCCATATTTATGTAAGTTAATTTTGTGTGACAAGTACTTTGGCTTTTCTTTGTATCAAAATGCGGAATAGGTGCTTAAACTTTAAAGATAATAAACAGATTTGACAATGTGCAATATAAAAGCTATTTCCCGCGATTCGAGTTTAGTGGCCCAATGCCAAGATTCGCACATTCCGGTCGGTCAGTTGTCTCCTTATGGCCCTGGTGGATAATCATGGATGATTCATTTACGCAGAACGATTAATCTTCCTTCTCATTTTCAATTGTTTTCAGAGGAAACTGTGATAAATGTACGGAAATAAAGAAATCTTTTAAATACCGAGATTCATTATGTGTCGTCTCCTGATTGATGCTAATGATTTGTTTACGTTTATTGTTATTCAAAAATATTTGATTTTAGTTTTACAAACACCTTATTTTCGACAGTACACTACCTTGCGAATTATTCTGAAATATTTAGAGATGTTATAATTTGGTTTCGAATGTAATTTAAATGTCTAATATACTATTAATGTGTTTATTTGATCTTACTTTAGATTACCGCTTTATTCCCGAATTATCTTTCTTATCTTTATTTCATTTACATAAATATCTGTGTAACCTCCTTGTGACTGTTTATGGTATCACGAAATTGCTTTGTTAGCGATTACAGATTCACGTAAATATTTGTAGAATCTAGGTTACCTAAACATGTTTATTACTACGGGTCAAATTTTACAACGTACATATGCAGGCCTACATTTAATACCTTTAATTTGCTGTGTATTTTGTACAAAAAACTACATAGATACTCATTTATTTTATTCCAAACGTTAATGTTTGAATAATATTTAGTTCTATTCTAACGATGTACTTATCACACACAGCATCATGAATCTATTCAATCTCTGAAAGGTTAGTCATCTCATCTTTTTTAAATGTGCATACATACATTGGTTTATTCCATTACACGTTCGAACCAAGAGATGTTTTTTGTTTTTTACTTTGCTTATTCTTTAATGATGTCATGGTGCTTAACATTTATCGGTCGTTAGCGTTACCCGAAGTACCTAGGAATAAAAAATGATACCTAATATTAACTTAAGATATATTACTATAAGATTTCCTTACAGGTTTTGTTTTTAATTAATATAATAAAGCATAGCATAATAATGTTCTCTAATGTAAATTAAACTACATATTTTAATAATGTAAAGTCACTGTTAATCGTATTAAACAGTAACCATTGTGTGATAATTACTTAGTAGTGCCTGTGTGCTGTGATTCATTGCTACGTTACGCTTCTCTCTGTGGACAAACGTTGTTCTATGCGCTGCGTAGTTGAATTTCCATATTTGTGTTATCCACTTTGTTTGTAAATAATATCCCACCAAAAACATTCTGTAAAAAACTAGCCAAGTCTCGATGGAGCTGCTTGTTTATCTCTAAAAAGTAATGAAATCTAGACAAAGTCGTGCCAAGTGCCTAAGGTTCCTTACTGCGATTTCTTTATTATTATAGTTAATGTTGTGTGACTGGGCCGTTGAAGGATACACTGTACACAAGTACACAACTGTACACAAGGGTACAAAACTAGGTGCTTCATGACACTATTGCACCAATCTGTCGCCAGAACCGCTACCCATTGACGATAGAAAATTGCCACTTGAAGAACGTTGATTCAATATCCAGTCAATTGTAGGCTTGATAAAGCTGCGTATTTTAATAATGTTACAACATTACGTGTAAACAAAATTGACTTGTACCCACTACTAACGTTTTAAACAATGTTCAACGGCCAAGTCACACAACATTAACTATAATAATAAAGAAATCGCAGTAAGGAACCTTAGGCACTTGGCACGACTTTGTCTAGATTTCATTACTTTTTAGAGATAAACAAGCAGCTCCATCGAGACTTGGCTAGTTTTTTACAGAATGTTTTTGGTGGGATTTCATTTCTTTTTGTTGAAACGTGTTTATATTGTTTTTTTTATTAGATTTTCTTATTTGACACATTTTTTTCTTTTTATTACTAAGCGCCCCGCAATTTCACCCGCGTAGTTCCCGTTCACGTTCCCGTGGGAATTTCGGGATAAAAAGTACCCTATGTGCTTCTCCTGATTCTAAGCTACCTCCCCACCAATTTTCAGCCAAAACAATTCAGCCGTTCTTGAGCTATAAATTCCCGTTCCCAATCCCGTGGGAATTTCGGGATTAAAAGTATTCTATGTTCTTCTCAAGGTTTTAAGCTACCTCCCCACCAATTTTCAGCCAAATCAGTTGAGCCGTTCTTGTGTTATAAATTCCCGTTCCCAATCCCGTGGGAATTTCGAGATTAAAGGTATCCTACGTCTTTTTCCTGGTTCTAAGCTACCACCACACCAATTTTCAGCCAAATCAGTTGAGCCGTTCTTGAGTTATAAATTCCCGTTCCAAATCCCGTGGGAATTTCGGGATTAAAGGTATCCTACGTCCTTTTCCTGGTTCTAAGCTACCACACCACCAATTTTCAGCCAAATCAATTCAGCCGTTCTTGATTTTTAAATTCCCGTTCCCAATCCCGTGGGAATTTCGGGATTAAAGTTATTCTTTGTCCTTTTCCTGGTTCTAAGCTACCTCCCCACCAATTTCCAGCCAAATCAGTTCAGCCGTTCTTGAGTTACAGTTCCCGCTCCTGTATAATTCCCGTTCCCGTTCGATTATCCTAGTTTTTATAGTTTTCCCTTTATGTGGCCATTAAACCCTAACTCTGTACCAAATTTCAGCTCTCTAGGTTTATGGGAAGTACTAGTTCTATTTTGATGATCATGAGTGAGTGAGTGAGTGTCTAAAATACGAAACATTGCATTCGCTTAACTTCGGATCTAAATGACCTACAGACTTGAAATTTTATTTTAAGTATGTGATTGTACACCTTACTGGATGACGAAAATTTCAGTGCTCTGGGTTTATCCAAAGGTTCTCAAATAGGGGCCTGAAAATGCGGCGAAAGGGTTCCTGTAAAGGATGGTACGGCAGTGTTTGCTTCGCGCTCGACTTGGCGGGGGGCACTGCCGTGCCCCCAGATGTACAACAATGTTCATTCATTACATAAAGCTTTGCTTTTGTTTGTTGGTTTAATAACACGTGTTGATGAAGTTTGTAGTTTGAAGGACGAAGTAACAGGTCGTATTGCTCTTGAATAGTTGTTAGGAGCGATAAATTAAACGTTCTTAGTTTTATTTATAAATGTGGACTTAAACAATTTTATTAAGAAGACTTAGGCTGGTTTCATAGCTGTACGGGAGATACTACGACACACTCTGAAAGGCTTCAGTAGCAGAGACATACACTAGAATTGTTGCCCCAGCGATGGATATTGTTCCTTACTGGATTCGCCCTGTGTTGTCTGTAAGGGTCTGCAGTACTGCTGTAAAACCAGTATTACTTTGCCCAAAACTACCTACTACAATTCAAAGTCGGTGCATATTGTAATAAACGGATTAATAATTTGATTAATGTATGCAGATTTAATAAATCCATTATTATTACTGATATCAGTGACGTCAAGGAAATCTTTCATGATAAGCTCGATTAATTTAATACCTTAAATGTTTTGTGTATTTTTTGTTAGATTGCCAATTAACGAGTAATGTGTTGGCGACAAAATGGCTGTATGTACATCATTACCGTTCAATGGCGTGACTGAGCAACCTCTTGTTCTCGGTTGTTCATGCGAAACGGTAGTGAGAACCTATCCGTCTGTTCGTAGTTAACATTTGGTGTCCTAGAAATTCATGGATCAAGTGACACTGTTACAATGGAAAACAGATTATGTAATCGTAGATAATATTCGGTGTTTTGAAATTATTACATCATTTTGTCGAATTATTGCTTGCCAAGTCGGAGCTCCCACTTTTGATGCCTGGGTTTATGTTTTCTTCATTGCATGTTTGCTATTCTATATATTCTTGTATGATTTGGATTTGAGATCACCAACGCGCTCTTTCCTGGACTAATTTAATTAGTCAGAGAAGTCGTTTGTCCTGAATTGATACCTTACAGGCCGAATCGAAACATTACGCTAGAGTCGTTGAGAATATTCTCCCTTAGAAGTCCATAAAACGGTTGAATATTTTTTATTGTGAACGAACATCCTTAATGATTCAATTCAACTAACGTTTTTAATAATACCAAAATGATAACTTTTCAATAGTCATTAACAAATTTGTCATTATCACTTTATCTCTATAATTTGCCTTTGTAGTTCTGTGATATGTTATTTATTTACTTATGACTGATATTTATTACAAGAAATCCGGCTAAAACTACTTGCGTATCTAGAGTTAATTCACGTTATTGTGTCTATCTTTGTTTTATGGCTTTATCGTAGCAATATTGACTCATTCATACTCGACCATTAAATGGCCTATCAGCTGACGAAACACCTGAGAATGTTTAGTTGTTGCTAGGCCCAGGATGTCTGCGCCCTTGCACACGACCATGTCGACCATTTGCAAAATTATACGTTCGCGTGACTTGAAACCCAGACACGAAATTCGGGAAAATATTTGTTTAATAAATTCGGGCTTCAGCTTATTCAAACTTTCCAACAATGCTTTGTAGGTAGAGCTTTGCTTTGTGTTGAAAATTTTTTACTGAATTCTTTTTTGCGTATAACTTTTGTTATGAATTTTAAACGAATATGGCTTCGTATTATATTATATAAGAAACTCTTTGAAATAACGATATGAAACGTTATTACTCGTATTCTGTTTATTTTATATAATTTCACGTGTCTTTTGACATTTAAAACTTCATTTTAAATTTCATTAAAATTCAAGGCTTAGTATTAGGGTTTATTAAGTAGGGTTTACTCCCTTAACATATGAAACTCAGCATAAACTGAAATAGCTGTTCATTTTTTGCCCCAGTAAATGTGTGGTCTCATTAATCAGGCAAGTATATCGAACCTATAGATAATGAAAACTGGATATTTCTTCAATGAAAATTAATAACAAATAAATGTTTAATAACAATGAATGAAGTGTAATGAACTATGATGTTGATAATAAATGAAAGTTGTTCACGTCCAATTGATACTATATTACATACTGTTTCTAAAACATTGATGTCTGTTAGTGTTGTCCTAGTTGGCTCTACTCCATCTGTTGTTAGTTTCTTACTAAAGATCTGGAAAATTAATGTAATTAATTGCTTTCCATAGTTGACTATTAATTACATCCCACTGTTATAACACGTTGAGTGTATTACATGTGATTTATATTAGTGAAATGGTTATAATCCGCTTATTACTACATATTATAAGTCTCTGTAGAGAAGCAGTTATTTTTAGCCTTGGGAGCTACAGGTCTTGGGTTTCATTTTGTGCCTATAACACGTTTTTGTTTTCGACGATACATATTTGTGTAATTGTGTACCTATTATGAGAGGTGAGAGTTTGAGGGCCCACGTTCGATTCCGTATGCATGTTTATTATTTTTAAATATGAATCTGGTTAGGTTTATAAACATGCATTTAGCAAGTAAGGACTTTACGCCTATTCCTCACTGCAGCGAAATCACATTCCGATGATTTCTCTATTTTCCATAATGCACATTAACAAATTGAATTATAATGACCGTGATATGTTCGAATTATTTACAAAACAATGGCACCTGACACACGTTCTTATTGTCATAGTTTGCAAGTGCGATATTGTTATCGGTCTCGGCGCCGAATACCTGACCGATATCGTCCGATTCACAAACAAATCGCCTTCACTCTTATAACCATGTTTGAATTTTAACTGAACTCGTCACACATTTAGAAATATACAGGCTACATTTAGTCCTATTATATTTTTCATTGATGGCTGAGCGTTGTCACCATACGATTATTTTATATCGATAAATTTGATGAGGACAAGGGGTGAGAGCGCAAGGGTAGAAAGAGGTTAAATATTGATTTTGTTTGTTCGCATAAAATACTATTATTCCTTAGTACGTTTAATAGAAGATATCTATATATTATACACAAAGGTTGATACAGAGTACTTTAATATCACTCCCAACTTGATACATCATAAAAATAGTGTTTTATTATCGTTTAAATTTATATTGCCACACATCTACATGCGTCACTCGGTGGCATTCCTCGACGTGAATACGTTATATTTGTTAAATAGCACATTTATATTAAAATTATATTCACAAATGTGTGGAGAGAAATTGCCGCACTATTTTCGATAAATGCACATAATATTATATTGTAATGGGGACCTGGCGCCAAGCGGATCTCTATTTTTTACATTATATATTTGGAGAAACGCCAGTGGTTGTGGTTCTCTATCAACGATGTTACTACACATGCCAAAAGAAAGTCAAAGTTCGACGGCATGGCTGATGAATATAGCCAACACGATTAATCTCAATCGAATTGAAAACAAATATTCGTTTATATCGATGTTTGATTTAAGTAATATAACATATCTTGTTTAAGTAAATATAAATAATGATGCATCTCTCGTTTCAGTGTGAAAATTAAATACATATCTACCATAAGGTTTCATATTTATAAAACATTAATTATAAATGAACACGATGGAACATCAAGTGGATGGTTATGTTGTATTTTTTGCCGATTTCTCCAAAATATTTCACACAGAAAGAATAATATTATGATTAAATTGAACGTTATGATGATAAATATGTACTTCACAGACGACATTTGAGCTATTTTATAATTCATTCATATACATAAATGCTTCAAAATTAAATTATTACATTTAGTATTATGTAAATAAGATACTAAATATATATAATAAATTAGGTAAAAAGTACACGATTATTGTATTTTAACGCGGAAAAACTTTCAGTTACACATGCTCGTTCAAACACGTGCTATAAGCTCAATAAATCTATAAGCACGATCCAAATCTGGTACAGGTTTTTAACACGCACTGATATTTATTTTGAAGTATTTACACTTTATACAATACCAATATAGACTAATCTGTACATTGTACAAATACCACGATACCAATAATAATATTTACGTCTCGAAATCCCAACGCGTTGCAAATCGAAAATATCGCTAGCGACGCCAGTTATTGCGCTTCCAGTTTGGATAAACATTTAAATATAGGCCGCACGCAATATTTAGAAATCATGCGACATTTGTTTGCTTATTTCTTAGCTATTCGGTGATATCTAAATAACTACCTTTAAAAGTATCGCTTTCAATGTTACACGTGTTATCTATTTTATTAAACCAGTACACGATTACAAGATGTTAATCAATACACGAAACGGTCTTCTTATTGTGTTCATCAAGGTCGCCTAGTGACTGTTCTAAGCTGAGCTTGTCTGTGTGATTTATCTTTCTCTGTTCAAAAGATCGAAGATTGCCGAAGGGTCTTCCTCAATTGGTTTCGGTAGTTGGGCGACTACATGTCTGTGGATAGAGGGCGCATGGACTGCTGTGGCGTTTGGGGTGGAGTGACGTCAGCGTCACCGTGACGCCATCCCCCTACGCACCGAGGCCAAGGACTATTCTTACCTCGACCCTCACTCCCTGCACCCACACTTGACATTGAACCATGAATGAAACAAAATAAAACTGATTTTTATCCAAAAAGCAAAAGAAAGTATCTAAATAATAATTTTGCAGAACTAAAAGACGGTAAAGTCTAAAGAATCGTAAATATTGAATATTTGGGTCAATGTTTATTAATGTAATAACTTATTTTTCCGGCATTAGCTGTCATAACCTAATCTACTATTCGACTAATGCTTTGGCATGAAAAATGGAAAGTACTTTAAAATAATGTTGCTATTTTCGGTTCAATTAGCTCTCAATTCTGGTACGAATATTCATAAGGATTTTGCTTTGATTACACAGCGTGTTGTGACAACAAATTATTTTAATATTTGTCACGAACGTATAATTCCTCTTGTTGATGGTCGGGCACGCTCCCGAGCCCCCGGGAATAATAGAACCCTTCTTATTAACCTTGGACTTATGAGATTAGAACGCATTGCGCTATTCTACGACTCGAACCTTGAAGCGTCTGATATAATTATTCCTTATAGTAAAACCACAGTTTATTATTCAGAAATGAGCGATAGAATCATAAACTAAACATATTTCTTAGAAGGCATTGTTGCTTTACGTAGTTATAGTACTTATTTGTATGGTATCAAAGTATTTCTACGTTTTAATTTTTGCGTCTGCATGCAAAATAAATAGGGGTGGTATCTGCGCGTGGGTAGTACAGCTTTAGCGTAGGCGGTCGCGAGAAGGGTGGGCGTTGCCGATGCTTTTAGAGAAAATTTAAAGCTTTTATGAATTCGCTGTACTTTATTATTTTATGGAAGGTTGACACGCAAGCGAATATTGGCTTATTTAATTAAGTTTAATATTGATACATAAAGACTGGCAGTAGCGACGACCATTCAACAACATTCAGTGTTATAATACTATTATCTTCAGAATGAGCCTTCTACCTTGATTCATAATGTATGTGTGCTTACGTAAAACGTACCTGCTTTTCAGTTCACCCGTGTAGTCCCGCTAATAAAATATTCAGGGCGTCGAGCGCTCATTTGGCCATCGTCTAACTCAACTCGGCTGAAACGTTTTACTTGTGCAAATGAGATTTTTCCCTTGCAAATATTTTCTATAGCAGTTCTCCTGGCTCAGGATTCCATTTAGGACTCTGTACTTATTAGGGTAAAATATACTTGCTGTGTGAATATTTCTTTCTTTTAAAGTAGGTAAAATTTGACTTCACAATAAGCTTGTTATTTCAGAAAAGGGAGCTCTTTTTCTATTCTTGTCATCATTTAATTTACTATCGAAGTTTATTTGTATCTTCTCCTTTGAACAATTGTTAGGCAAAACTTCAAGAGTAATACGTTTATTTTGTGACAATTTATGTCCAAAACCTATTTACTTTCCTTTTACTTCCCTGGGAATAGTGTAGGGTCGTTTGTCAGTCAGTATAATTAATTAATTCTAGTAAACTACGGAATTTGCATAACAAAATGTTTTGTTATTTAAATAAACCCTTTATTCTGACTTCAAAGTTAACTCTATTTTGTAACATTACATGCCTAATCATGTTATTTTGAACCGACTTCATAAACGAGGTCTTTCATTTGCCTGTTTTTTTGCGTTTTATGTTCACATTTCTCTACCACTTTTTAAAACATTTGTTTTTATATTGCTTGAGTAGAGTCTGTCATTAAGGGGGATGATCAACGAATGTATGAAATATCATATTAATATTGAAGTTCTGTTTTTACATCTATTATACGATTTCTTGCTATAAATTTTCTAAAACACTGATTCAGATTATGGAAATATCGTGCGTGCTTTTGATTTGATAATTTGACTAATTCTGTCCAATAAATGTTTACCATATTTTCAATAACCTTGCTTATTCTTGACCTCACAGCTGTTTAACCTTTTGAAAGTCGAATAATATTATTGAAATTTGAAATATTTCTTTAGATCCTAATTAAAATGATTAGTTTGTTTTTTTTTATGTATCCGTAATGTACACATTTATACTTAGTTGGTATAAAGTGCGTAGTATAGTCGTAATGTAGAGTAATTTAGTAGAAAAGATAAACCATATTCTCACATCAATCCTGCTATTTTTACTTATTAATAGAATATTATATTTTTAACCCAACCCAACCATCTCATATTACCTTGTCCATGAAATCCATCGACGTTTATATATCCCAGAAGCCCGGTTGTCTATCAACTTCATTTTGTTTTGATTGGAAAGCAACATATTAATATTCAGAGACCTTTGGTTATTTCTGGTGAAGCTTGCATCTGGTTTCTGCGAATAAATCTAATTCTACGAAGAGAGATGTTCAACTACAGAGAATAAGTATTTACAAGAAATGAATCGATCGATGTTATACTAATAATTTACAATCCATTCTTTGTAAAAGCGACTGATATATGTTTTTACGTTCGGCTTGGTGTATAACACGTATTAATAAGCCTCTTAGCAATTAATAACGCGATTGTTCTAGTTCTCGTATTAAAAATTAGTTTTTCTGAGAAAACCCACAAAATGTTGGCCAGTGTGAAACTTTGAATGTTTAGTCTTTCCTCGTAGTGAAATACACCAAGAGATCACGATTTTGACATGTGTAATCGTGTTCTCTGTTGTATTACTTGGCTATACACGTTTACCGGTCATTAGTTTCCACTGTTCTAACTAAGAATGGACACTTTATTACGGTGTGTGGGCATGTTTTAATTAACACTACGGGAGTATTGGATTGATGCCAATGTCGTACGCATGAATGTACTTAACTTGAACTTACATCACAGGTCAAATACCATGGCTTTCATCAGCTATTTGTTCATGTTTTGCAAGGTTTTTTCCCTTTTTTTAAGTGTGTATATGGAGACACATCCCAGCTTCTTTCAATATTCTATTATGTTAGGTGTAATATGTAAGTGTTAGTTATTCTACATTAATTTAATCTTTTGTGCGTTTTTAATTATTTCGTAAATGCTTCGCCGAGCTTTTGATTTGTTTTCTAATTTATGTATTTTAATTGTAATCTATTTTCAGAACATTTTAATTTGCATGTCTAGATTGTCTAGTAAATTTTAGCGTGCAGACATTTTTATTGCCCTAGACTCAGTTAAGGTGATATTGAGGTAGCGTGTTACAATTTCGATCGGCAAAATATTGGTCCTTATATTGTTTGTATTGGAAACGTCTCTAGATTTCGTGTACATAACAATTGATAGCATTCAAATACATAATAAACATATTGTTTGTAAGCAAGTTTCAAAGATATGATTGTTGTTGGCTCTCCTGTCATGATGTCATCGATAGATAACACCGTTGCTTGGCAGTGTTAGCACGCGATTCTATATTTGGTGATCTGACTGACGATAAGGTGAAGGTTAATCCGATATTTCGCTTGTTTTATTTCACTTGAGTCTAATTAATTACCAGTGATTGATTGTATCCGTCAATTCATTTAAAAAAACATCACATTATTACGGAAAATTTCCTTGTAGAGCTGTTAATCCTGTACAGATTTACAATGGAAACTTTCAGCTACTCTACACATACCAATATTGTTATCACAGCCAGCTGTTAGAGATAATACTAGTGATCTTAGTACAATATACCTACTCATTGTGAAATATTACAACCTTATAACTAATACGAAGAATTTACTGCTGCACTAATATTTGTTAACGTCCGATTATCTTTAGGACAAATATTGCATATATCACGAGTTAGGCTCTAGTGTTTTTCAATTCTATTGTTGTTAGAGATAGTTTGTTTAATGTATAAACAAGAAACAGTAACAGATTATATCGATTACTTTGTTTACTCGCTATTAATAAACACCTTTATTATTTCTGTACTAGGAGACTGGCGTGGGTTTTCTTGTTCAATTTTGAATTTAGGAGTTATCTTTATGTAGCATTTGTGAAAGCATATGTGTATAAATTGAGTAATTAATAATATTAGTACATTGCTGCAAATTCGAATAATAAACAAAGAAAAAGGTACTAAAAAGATTCGTAACCAAGAGATTACGAGACATGAAGTAAATTTACTTCGCTTTGTTCATATTCCAAGTAAATAACAATGCAAGAAATTACTCTACTTCAAAGATTATTTTGTTTTGGACTAGAGTTACACTGTGTAATTTGATTTATGATTAGTAGTGATTTCAATTTATTATTAAATAAATATTTCAAAGATAAAGTTTACTTAATGAAAAAGCTTATAAGCCTTTAATTTGCGTTTCCATGACGGCGATTGCCATAACGGCTTACATTCTAATCAAATTATGTTACTATTTTGCTTTATATACTCGTGTAACTTCAAGGTCAAATTTGTTATGTACTGCGAATTATCTAGAAGATTAGTATATTGTATTATTTTTGAAAATTGTTTATGTGATATAAGCTTTAGATAAACAATTGTTAACAGTTTATTGAACTGCGATTTAAACTAAGTATACCTTATTGTTTATAAAATCAATCAACACAATAAATTTTGACGGTGGCACTAAGTTTTTTGTAAACTTTAAATATTTGCAATGATACACAATAAGTCATACATTTATCTTATCTGTTAAGTAATGTAGCCGAGTATTAATCTGGTCTACAAAGAGTGGAGTGAGGCAGTGTTATATTAAACAATGTTGGTGTCAGGTGCGAGGCGCCCGTCGCTGCCGGGAGCTACCAGCTCGGCTGAATCGTTTTATCATAGCGCACAAGTGACCAGGAGCTTTGACGAGGTACGTTGCAACTTTAGTATTATATGTATCTACTATAGGACAATGTTTACAGGCACACCACTTCGGATGGGATGAGAACTGCAGTGTTGATGTTTTGGAATATTTGCTACATTATTTTCTAAGGTTACTTCTTTCTAACGTACGCCAAAAAGGCTTTAGTTATAAGTAAGTAGGGATCTTTATTATGTTTTCCACACTTAAAAAATTTAAAAATATTAATACATCTTGCTTTGTTTCTCCCGGAAATTTCCAATTACTTCTATAGCAGCGAGTAATAGACCAATAATAACAGTAACTTATCTCTTGTTTACATAAATACGAGTACAAATGTATTCACCTGTAATGAAATCATTGCTTTAAAATTAAGTATAATTTTATCGTTATCATGATTCCGTATCGATAATCGATTCGAGATTGTGTGAAGAAGTTGAAATCAAATTATACTCGTGACATATACGAACGCAATATTGTTTACAATTTCTGTTAAATTACTGTGGAAGGTACTAATAAGACTTGCACTAGCAACGAGGTCTAGGTATAATATAAGTAAATAAACTATAAGTACTCTACCTTATGTATCTTTGTTGGTGTATCTTGTTTTGTACAGTCAGCGTCAGATAAAAGGTAACCCCCCCTTGGTAATAGCACAACAATTAATAGTAGTAGTACTTACTTTGGTTGCCAACCAATAGTAGTACCTTTAATCTGAAGCTGACTGTACCAGAAAAATACGAGTTCTTCATGATATTACTAATCAAATTAGATTTATATAAGGAAAATTCCTTATCTTTGATTTACAAGAACTCTCAGTTAAAAGGACTTTTATTTTTCCATTCCTAGATAATCTCACTGCGTCATCATACAGCTAATTTAGGGGCCTATTGTTTGGAAATTCCCGTGAAATTATTAAGGAGAAAACTGTCAATTACAAAGGCTTCTTTGTTAATAAACGTTTTCCTCATAATCTTAAACAACTAACCGTTTTGTCGTAAAATAAGAATTAAAATTTGTAATTTGGGGGAGGTGCCAAAAATCATATGTATTTCCGTTCTGTTTTTATGAACGTCAAAGAGAGAAAGAGACATTTATTATACCTAGATGAATGAATATGAAATTGTTAGGATAATAATAATGTTTCTTTAATTTTTTTATTATTTTCCGCATTCATCATTTGCTGAATTCAGATTTCATTGTAACACTATTTCCAATATATTTTCATATGCTTATTTACATTTCTCTCAATATTAGTCATATTTCCAGTACATTAAGGTATTGTTTCAGTGGTTTAGTCTGAGTTTTTGTAATATTCTGTTAATTTGTGAGATAGGGATATTTAGATTTAATTGTAAATAGTAGATTAATAAGGTGTACCTGTTTACACGGTAGATAAAAATGTAGATAAATGTAATTGACGTCACTATCAGGTGGACAAAGTAAGGTTTATTTAATGTATTGCGAAAGACACGTTCCAAGGAAACTTTAATAACTAATGGGTATGAAACTTATCTTACGAAATTCACGAGTTATCGCACTTACACAATACCTATGTACTTGTGTCACGGTTACTTTCTAGAAAATTTAAACCTTTAGGTTTGGAATTTTCCTTTGTAAGCGTTCAAGTAGGCTACGGACTTGTACTTATGCTGCTAAAAGTAGGACCAGGGTTTAAATCTTGAGTCGAGCGAATCATATTTGCTTTTTACTAATCATTACTCTAGTTTCAGACCACTAACAGGCTTTAAAAAAGCAATTACTTACGCCTATTCCTTACTGCACTATTATTATAAACAGTGAAAGGAGACCTTCGCCCTGTAAAATCATACAGACCGACACTCCTAAGCGTTTAAGTTAAATTAATATCTATTATGCTTAAACGTATTTTAATGGGTAAAACTTGTTTGCGTTGGCGATTCGTTGTGATTTCCAAACTTTATAAGCTTAACAGATTTGCGCTCGGGTTTCAAAATGGGAAGGAAAACACATTTAAAAAATATAACTCTTTACAAATTAAATGGGAGAGTGGTTTTCTTTGACAGTGAAGTTTTCACGGGTAAACCACTAAATGTCTTTTAGCGTAGATACCGTGACGTGACCTTATCCCTCTTATCAATAAATGAGGAATAACAGCATTAATCCAGGTCCACGTTTTCTCTCTTTCTTTCTTATGAATAATTTCACACGTATGAAAGAGAAGAAACTTGGATGAATGCTTAACCGTTGTCACTCCTTGTTTCTTAAAAAGAGGGTTTGGGTAGAGTCCTAAATTTAATTATCGTGATAAATACGAATGCGGGTAAAATATTGGGTTCAGCCAGTTCATCCAATAAGCATAAACTTTTTCTTTCTCCGTCTTCTAAACTACAAGATAAACTTTCTTTTTATTACGTTAATTATTCGATTCTTAAATATTTGCATTATTTTTGAGTTGTAAACCAAATCAAGTGATTCAAATCAATGTAGTTAAATTAAAAGTACTGTTATGTATATTTTTTTAAGAATTTTAACAACATTTTCTTTAATGATGTCATTGAAAACAACAAACAGTTTGTTTATTTCAAGGTTGGTCTCGAAATAAAGTGAAAAATATTATTTAGAATGAGCTTCATTTGGTCTGTGCGAAAACATGAATTAATTGATGTAGGTACGAAATCCAATGGAATATTCTTCGGTACTCGTCGTATTGTATTTTAAGCATTTGTTATTAGTATCAAAAGTTTTCCATGGCCCGTAGTACCTACATATAGATAGATTGTATTGTTAGGTATGTTAATGACTTCATACGTACTATATCAATTGAATTTATTACCGATGAAACATTGTTATTGCTTTGTGGAACAGCAACACATTGGTGTTTTACTTACTTTTAAAATCCTATCCTAGAAATTTTAAATGCAAGAGGTCATGAGGAGAGATAGATGCATGTTGTTACTTTATCACGTAAAAACTACTGAACCGATTTAAATGATCTTTGGTACTGATGTTCCTTATAACTAGGAACAACACGTAGGATTTTATCTGAAATGTCAAATTGTGCATGGTATTGGGATGTACGCAAGTAAAATCGAAGGGGCAGCTCATTCCATAATATGTTCATGTGTAGTAAATTATTCAGAGGGATATACTAGATATAATATACGACCAATTTTTCATATTTTCACTGTCTAAATGTTGCCCATATAAAGTTCATATTTTCCTAGTGTAACACAGATCTCGTTGTTACTATGCCAGGTATAATGTGTGACAGTAGAGGTAGGGGCAGGTTGACTAGTGCCGGTGAGACAATGGTGCTCCTCGGTGTCCCCGGCGTGCACGGGCCCGTATTGATGTGTGCGCCCGCCGCGCGCCGCCCGTCCACAGACACCACACATGCCCGATAGCTACGCAACATTGATTCGTGGCTCGCGCTTCGCCCGCGATCGTCTCAGTCACTAGTGCGCAACGCCTAGAGAAACAACGTGCCCCGCGACAACACGGTGCTGCTTTATTTTGCGTTAATTTTTTGTGCAATTCTAAGCTTTAACAAAGAAAACCTGTTTTATATTGACCAATGTGCTCTTTCTTTAGGACCAAACAGCAAAGTTGTAACCGTACTGACTGTTATACAGCTTAGATCTCGCTTTGGTTCCTGAGTGTTGGGTAATATTCTCTGTGAGTTGTAGTGGCTGTGCTTGTGATAGAATCAAACGATTTCATCGTGAACGTGTTCCAATTTGGGATTTCACCACGAGCGGGCTCAAGGAAGTTTATAGTTTAGTAAGTTAACATTTTTTATGACATTTTCTTATAGTTTTGTCTATCATATTAATTAAAATCATCATTTTTAATATTTTCGGGATAAAATTTAAATTGATATCCAATAAGATTTGTACCATTAAAATATCAGTCAAAATATGTCATTGTAAATTTTGTAGTTCATATTTTGTAGGACCAATGTCATATGATCATTATATCCAATGACTGCTGAGCCGGAAGTAAATTGGCTTTCTATATTTCGGCTATAATATTGTTAAAATCATGTAACCATTGAATTATTTAAAAAAAAACAGATGGTCAATTGATATTGTTTTGTTCAACTCTACAATAAAATTAGAGAATGGGATGCAACAGATAGGCCAATGATCCTATTGTAGAGCTCTGTTAGAAGTCAGACAATGCATGCTATTCATAATACATGAACCACCTATTAGGAGTGGACCTTGATATTTATCTTAATGTTGTTATCATCTTGTCTATATAAGTTTAAGTGTCTAAATTGACCTGTTCTAACACGGAGCAATTTAACGGACAATTAACGGTTGCTACTGTTTTGCATCTAAATGATTTAGGATTTGTGACTGAACGTTATAAAGTCTCTAATTTAGTTGACATTAATATTGATTTGGAATCTGCTTTGAAAATATCGGTTTAGAATATCAAAAGAACTAAAGAAGTAGCAAGAACAGATTTTGCTGAATTGATTGAATGGCTAGATATTATATTAATTGAAAGCTGTTTTATTGGCATTCAAATCCTTAATAATTCAATAACTGTATACCTTGTAGTTACATAACTGTTTGTATTTAGTTAGTTTAGATTCCTTAAAACTTGAATTGAGACCTCTGCTTGATGTCGCGCTCGTTGAATTGCAAATCACCAAAAAAATAAAGACGGTCTCTAAAGTAGATTTCCTTACGAGTGAGAACGTGTCCAATAAGAATTTAAAAGTGCCTAATATCACAGCATATTTAATTATCCTCGTACACTATATGAAATTTTATTTGCATTCTGTCATAGATACGCGAATATGTTTAGTTGTCAAACATGAATAACTGGTTTTGTTTCATGAATATTTCATTTGAAAGATGTTCGTCTGTCGTATGTTTAACAATGGTTTGTCTTCGTTCGGTATGTCTGTAATATCAATATACCTTTCGAAAATATCGTGTTGTTTGCTAAAGGTGCCATTGAAAGTGTAAGGTCGAATCGTAAAACCAGGTAAGTATGTAAGTACGTACCTCCACGAATACTGCCGTTAGTTTGCATCCATCGTCGCATACGCAGTGAAAGTGGCAATACGAACTCTTGTGGCCAGTGGCCACTCAACGCAGTCGCACGCATCGGTCGATGTCGCAAGTCTTTTGTCCATGGCTTTAGAAATTTTCCACTTTACATAATGCAATTAAATACAATGTTTGATTGAACCCATTTTTCTTATCTTATATTTAATTTGTCAATTGCCATTTTACTTACCGGTTTACATATTAACTTATTACGTAACCAGAAATATTTATTTGTTATTATTTGTAAACTGTGTCACATGGTAGGTAAATGCAACATTTATCAGTTATATAAACATGTATCATAACAACATAACATGCACTTATATTTCTTTTCATCATGACACTTATCACTCGAATACGTCCATCATTCAGTAAGTGACTATGTTTAAGCAAATTGATGTTGGCACAATTGTTGTGGTCGCCTGGCGGATGAGCTGTCCCCAGCGCGTGTGGCTCCGCGTGACTCTCTTTATTACTGCTCTAGTAATGTTTATTACTATAGTTCTTCGTAAGTATCTGCCTACATATTGTATATACGACTGATATTTTATTGGTTTGGTTTTTAAATCTAGTGATTTTGAACACACATGTTGTAAGTTCATGTACTTATACCTCGCATTGATTTCTTCATCACGTTACTGTTTGTTTGGACGTTTGGGTCAAGATCAAGGTAAAAACGTGTTGTACGGTTTCAGTTCCTACTTCCTACCAAAAGTAACCTTGTGAATTCTAATGAACTTTTTAAACCAATTAGTTAACCAGTAAATAAAGGTTGAAATATTATTATCGATTGTTGCTACGCGCAGTGTAATTGACCGATTGATCGCTTTGCATTTAGGCCAGATCTATATTGGTCTACATAGTAGGAATAGTTTTATGTTACGTTAAAGCGTGAGAAAAAAATACCATGAATGAAATTAGTTGATGAGACTGATGAGTCAGTGATTTGGCTCAAACGGCACCTGCTTTCATTCAAGTACCAGTACTACCAGTGTCAACAACATCGCACAGATTCTCGTCAATGGTGACAAGTGACAAACAACCCTACTTAACTATACTATCAATTGTGAACTAAGATGCCTTAACAAGACCTAATTGCACTAGCGTCGAGTGCACTCGGCCAAATGTGGCTAGCTCCCTGAAGTGATTAATTTATTTTAGTAATATTATAAATATCTCACGAGCGATACTCGTCGCCACGTCCAGTTGGTCACGGTTTGTGGTCCGTTCCACGTGAATCGCTCCATTGGTATAATTGTCTTCATTTAAAACTTGGTTACTAGGACAGTGCAACAGTTGTAATGACGTCGATTATTTGATAAGGTCATTATAATATAATAGATGTATTAACTAGGGAGAATTTTGTAGCTAATGAGATTTGAAAATTATAATATTTTGCCATCCATGTTATTATAGTGGCATATGATAGAGGGAACTTATGCTGCCGCAAAGTGCCGCAACCCAGTGACCTACATTTTAAGAGGGCAAGTTTGTGTTGAATATCACCTGGATCCGGGTTCTAGGCTCTCTACTGTTATGATATATTTTCTTAACTTATATCAAATCTCGAATAATTTACTCAAACCACTCCTTAGTAACCAAAATAAAATTGTTGATATTCTTCGCGATTCGATACATCAGTTTAACATTCTACTACCATTTGTTTTAAAAGTCCCATTTCGACACAGACCCAGAAAAATTATAATTTAAAATACTCAAAATTGTGAATTTATGTAAAGTCCTTATTATATTTAAACAAACGTGAAATGATGTCAATGAATTTTAAAAACCACGATAATTGTTGCCTTCATTGTATTGCGAATATATTTGTTCAGGGTCGTTGTTATTTTTCGGTATTTTGGAATTTTATTGTTTGCATTTACATCTAGGCTCCATGTTTCACGATAACCTTAATTAGTGGTTGAACATTGAGGTTCTTTTACGAATACTATATTACCTGCGTTTGTACTTTTATTTATCTCTCTAGTTTTACCAGTTGTCTGGGATACATTTCAAGTAAATTAAATAATATAAATACACAAATAAATACAAAAGTTTTACGTTGAATTGAACTTGAGAGTTAAGTTGTTATTTGCATATTAAATGAACAGCAGTTAATTTTAAGGATATCCGTCTACATGTATAACGTTAGATATGATACGACAATCATATTTCAATGCCCTCGGCTAAATAAATAACTGATATAAAACTGGACTAACGTGATCGTGACGTAAACAAGTTCGTAAGTTACAAATATCTAAAATGGGGATATGTTTTGGAACCGGTTAAATCCGGAATATAAATTATACGACCTTATTATCACAGGTCTCAAAACATTTGCCTTGCCTCTTGAATTTATATGCTTCGAGTGTTGACAAACTCACTTCACGCACAAATTTTATTCTTATTCTTATCAGACGTTCGAAGGTCTCTTGATAAACGAATACGAACACCTCGGTATTGTGATGCATATTGAGTGGTAGAGTTTATTTATAGTTTATATTATGGAAGTGCATGCAATTTGTTCGCTCCAAAAGTTTGATATTGATATAATTATTGTTTGCAAAGTATTAATAACTGGCAAGTATGCTTCTCTTATTCTATTTTTGTTTTCTCTACCCCGTGTTGACGTGTAAAAGTTGTCGTGTTGCTCCGTGGTTCGCTGTCACGGTAGAAGACGATCGTTGAGGCGGGGCTTCGCGTCACGAGATTTTGAAAGAACAGAATCGTTCGATGTTCGCGTCTAATTTGGTGACGCCGACCACCCGTTATCTGGCAGCGTCCGCGGCAGCTCGTCGACGCAATAGTTTCTACGCCCGGCGGGCCGACACGTTCCTTCGTCTCACAAATTGAACCAATCAAACACTCGTGCGTCACTACTATCCAAAACAAAACAAAAGTGACGATAAAATGACAAATGATTTTATATTCACGGGTGTGTTTACAACGTGAACTATAAAAATATATTTCCAGATTAGTTTACGTGCAACTGGGGCGGGGTCTAAGAACTTTAATAGCTGGTTGTCAATAACGAATCGAGCAGTAAACATCAAGTTACGTAATCGGTTCGGTTGAGAGGTCAATTCGAGTGTCCATTCTCTGGATTGTTCGTCGCTGTGTCCTTGTCGCGGTGCATACGTGACCGCCTCAAGCTGAGACCAACAAAAACGAACGGTCGGTTTCTAGATGCACCGCTCTCCAACCACAACCACTCGCTGTGCTCCGGTACCCTAACCCGATACAATGTCCGACTCAAACCAGTCACTTAGTTTTCTTATAAGTATGTATATTTCAACTCAACTCCCACTCACCTCTGTAATAATGTCGCTAAAAATAAGATTCGACAACCTTTCTCCCGTTTATTGATTGATAAGCTGTGAAGACGGCGCAGGTCATAAATGGGAACATGAATGGGTTTCATAAGTACCAGTATTTCTAATATTAGAATAATGTACTGCTGTCTCTTTTATTAAAATGATTGATCTAATATTTTTCGATATTGAGTTTTTGGTGAGGTTTTCTTTTGTTTTCAGTGTAGTAGAGTAAATATTAACACGGATGATTTGTAAGTTTATATTGTTGTTGCATCATTATCTCTTGTGGGTTCGTAGTCTGCAATATCTGTATTGAGCAGTGCACTTTGTATTTAATACATAAATATATTTACTTATCGTAGTTGCTACTTGTACGAATACACAATAATATACATATATACTGTACATAATTTTTAATTAAACAGATTGAAATAAAACTGATAACATAATTGGGTCCGAGAACTTGTCCTGTTAATACATAATTATAATGTAGATAAATATCGTAATACATATTTGTGAATACGCTACACATGTAGTCGTATTTATTTGAACTGGTTATTGTTTATGATAATAATAACAAAGACTTTTAGTTATTTTTGGTCCAAAAGAATTCATACATAATAGTTCACGTGTCCATTTTTTAATTCGTTGAATCACGTGCGACTCAGATACCTATTTTAAAATTATACATATTTGTTAAATTGAGAGTAAGTACATAAATTGTTCATTTACATAAAATGAGTGGGCGTTGGGACTTCCCGTTTTATAATCTGATTAAACTATTATTATAAATGCGAAAGCGTGTTTTTTGTACGGCAACACGTTTGTGGAGGTACGTTTTTTTAGATGCGTATTAAAAGTTACAAAATGACGTACTTATAATAGGTATTTTCCCCATTTTCGTTGATTATACATAAGTTGATACAATATACCTATCTAATAAAACGTTTATATTCGTTGATATTGGAATGTTAAATTCAGTTCTAGATTACAAACAGTATCTATGAACAGAATGGTTAACATTCCATGTCTATGATATCTATTAGTTTCAATAACTTGCTCAAGTTATTTCTATCGTGTCATTGCCAAGGTATTGAGGATAAAACGTTAAAACCTTGAACTTGGAACATAAGTTTTAATATTGATCCTTATCGGGCAATTGATTTTGTGCCCTATAATAAATTCTTAAATGTATAGCCAGCGTGGCTTTTCTTCGCCTTCATTTTAAAATTTCGTTGTTGATAAGCGTTCCGCGATAATATTTTTTGTTATTTACTGTAAAACCTATTTTGTTTTGTTTTTACTTAACTTTGGACTTGTTTACCTGTTCTGTTCTTGTTTGAGTACGTCACCACATAGATTTACATTACAGCTGTTGTAATACTTGCGTATACACACGTTTGTTTGATCGTACGATATTGTAGACATATTTTATCTGCCACTGATATTTCAAATTTAAAATATTTTTATTGTGTTTGCAGCCCCAAAGATAACAACTTATGAATGTCAAATACCTAACAAAAGAAACATAAAATTAATTGACTACATGAAAATTATAAAAATTATGTAGGTACCAAACTTAATAGCAAGAATGTGCCGTGCCTTATTTTATTTTAATACATTTTTTTTCTAATTTAACGCCTCACAATGCCCACATATATAAAGGTCTATATTTATAAATACTATGTGTGAAGTCTGATGTAAGAAAGGGGCAAAATGCCATCCCCGAAATGGCCTCGGATGGATATCTCTATAAAAAACGTTGTTTCTCAGACTTACGCCTCCATGAGTTACGTCACTGCATGTACCTTACCTCACATATTGTTTAACTTCTGAATAACAAATCCTTTATTAATGTTGTGTTGTGGAAAAGTACGATTCTTTTTGCTTGTGTCTGTTTTGAGAGTTCTGTAGATCAATAAGAAAATAGGACGCCTTTTGGTTAATTGTAGACTGCTTCTGAATCAATACTGCATCAGGAGAATTTCAACTCGACACCTTCAAGTTCAAAATAATACCAAAAACTCAGACATGGCCTGATTTGTGAAAACAGCAAGCTTGAAAATCAATGCTATGAAAATATACGGCCTTATATTATGAGGAACATCAACGAACATCACCGTCATCTCAACACTTTTGCATATTATCCTTCACACAATCCATCCTATGCTTAGGTCTGCTTATAATCTACTCACAATATTTGTTGTTCATCCATCGTCATTACATGCATCTGAAACTATTACTTCTCCATTGTACAGTGATACAAAAAAATCTGTAGCTCAAACTGAAGGAGCAGAAAAACAGTCCTATAAAAACCGTTAATTCAATTATCATTGGTTTAATGTTATTGTTTTTAACTTTGCTAAATTTAGAAGTAGATGGCGTGGTGTGTGATGTCCTGATATTGATTGATGTGTTTGTTGTTGCAGGTGGATAGCGGTGGCGGTGGCTCGGCCGAAGTAATGGTGTACTCTCTCGGCTGGGGCATGGGCGAGCCGGAGCGGCGCGGCGCGGACCGCAAGCGCGCGCAGCCGACTCCACCAGCGCACGCGCAGCTCTCGCCCGACGACGGACACGAGGTTGACGTGCTCCCACTACATAATCAGGTATAACAAACTAATACTTCTTACAATACATTACTACTTTTTTCTATCGTGGATCTATCGTCAATGGTCACAAATTAAATTTCATTTTGACATTGCTTGACAAAGTGTTTCATGTTCATAACTCTAGTTAAAATCTACTAGCTGTGCTCCGCGGTTTTACCCGCGTCAATCCGAATCCCGTGTGAATTTTGGGATAAAAGGCCAAAGTATTATTCCTATTTATAAGGAATTAATGCCATACGCAATGATAATAAGGACCGGTACCTAATTTAATCTAAATCAGTTCAGTAGTTTTTGTGTGAAAAAGTAACAAACCTCTAATCTGTCCCTTCCACACTGTCGCGTTTTTAATATTAGTAGGATGATATGAAGACACTGCTCTTACCATTCGGTGCTCTTGTCCTTGTAACAGCTGCAATTCCGTCCACTTGCTTCTGCCCAAAGCAACCTCTTTTGTTTTATGTAAGTTGCTATATTTCCTATTTCTACTTTTCCCTCCATGCTATTCAATAGAAAGCTGCAGAATAATGCTGGTAGCGAAACCAAATGAATGCTATTTTATATTGCTTTTTTATCATAGGTTTGGAGGGTTAAAGATAATATAAAAAATATTTGCTCGACTACATGTTTTATGTTCAGTATTCTGGGTATAATCGAAACTTTTTTAATATTCAGTCAGTTTTCCTACATGTATTTATGTATAAGCAATTCGTTTTAATTACGTTTTTAAACGTTTTGGATGATAAATTAGTCAATTTGGGTGCCGACTGCCAAGTTTTTAATATAAACTCGTTGTTTTAATAAAGAGTACGATGATCATCTTTGATATGAAAATATTCTTGTATTTTGTTCAAATTGTAGTTGCCATGGGATTATTTAATAATTCTGTGGAGGAAAACTCGTGTTTATTTTATTAAGCTCATTGCTAAGCATAATTAACACCAAGGATTAAAATAGATAAATAACTGCGTAGTAAAAAAAGCAGGTTTTGCAAACGTATGTAGGCAATATTAAAGATGAGAGGAGTTCTGTATCGTTTTATAAAATCCAGAACGACAAAGCTTCTTTCTGCTTAGTTTGTTTGGTTTACAGCGGACATACATATAGGTTGTTTAGTGTGCTTTTCATAAGCACTCTTTTGTAAGGAGTTATTCTGGAAATGGTTTGGCCTTTCTTATTTCATGCCCTACCAAACACTCATGAATTAATGAGTTTCAGTTTAATGAGTAATAAAGTCACAACAATTCTTGGTATATGAAACCTAGAAATTGAGAGTGTTAGGGTCGTAGCGCTGTAAAGGATTTTAAAAAGTATAGTATCACGTGTGTGTTGAAATCGTTAGAAAAACTGATTATTTCGCCAATTTACATGAATAAAATGGAAATAAAATAAACAACCCATTTGTTTGAATTACAATTTTAAATGAGTGTGTATCGTTTACGAATACACTCAAAAATACGCGCAAAACGTTCTAAATTATTCCAAGCCATAACTCTTATCAATATTTTGCAGTCACAGTCACAGTCGTTGGCATGATTCACATATTATTTATTTTAAAAACAAATTACGTTATAAAAATTATACCGCGACAATATTTTTATACCTACAACTAATCTAATCATAAACAACAACGCATTTTCTCTTTTTAAAATTCTGTGTGAAACGGAATAAGTATCGATAATAATTGTGTGGCGTGAAGTTATTGTTTTTTTTTTGCCGTATATGGTTTCTAAGTTGAGTGTGCGAGTCCTTGAGTCGAGTAGAGATCAAACAAAGTGACCCACACGTCTGGCCTGGTCTGGTCTGGTCTGGCGGGGGTCGTCGCGCTCTCGAGGTGGCTTGCCTTTCGTGGCCCGGGTCAACGCCACCACGCTGTTTTCTTTTTTTAATTCTATTTGTTGCAGGTACACGATACATTCAATATCACGACGCTCTTTCGTCAGTCCTTAAATTATGTTCACATTTGGTGTAAGCACACAACAAACAATAGCGTATTTTCAGATATTTTATCAGATACCGTTTCTCGGTTAGTGATAAGAGATAAAGTAGTTACCAAAATAAACATTGTACGGTCATACGATCTCGCACGTTCAATGTTACGCATATCATGTATGACACTGTTTTGTTTGCTATTGTACTCGTACCTACATACACACATCAAAAGTGTCTAGGGATCAAGCATTTTTATGCGGATTTCTTGAGATTGAGATGTGGCTTTGTAATAAATTTATGATTTTATAAATTTATATGGATCCTTTTTGGTGCATTTCATAATTTGAATCAGGAACTGTGAATCAAATTCGAGTAAAAGATGAAAATCTGCTGTCAATATTTTCCCTATAAAAACATACAACGCATTGAAGACATTATTAGTGCTACTGTTTCCCTACTACTGATTAAAACCAACGTTATTATGGAGCGGCGACGTCATTTAAGCAGGGAAGAAATGCTCAGAGCCGTGGGAATGATAGAAGCTGGTTCCCGGCAACGTACTGTGGCTTTAGCTCTGAATACAAGTCAGAGTGTTATCAGTCGACTTTGGACACGTTACCGAAGCACTGGTACCGTGGCTGAGCGTCATGGAGGACGGTATCGCTGCACCACACGGAGACAAGACCGATACATTCAAATCTTAACTCGAAGAGCTCCAACAATAACCGCCATGATGTTAGCCGTGCGGCTTCATCACTCTTCAGGGAACTTAATTAGCGACCAAACAGTCAGAAACCGCTTGCATGAAGTGAACCTTCATTCCCGAAGACCGCTACGGGTACCACCTATAGCAATGCACAATCGTAGGATTCGATATCAATGGGCTCTTGAACACAGAAATTGGGCAGAAGAACAATGGCGTTTCGTGTGCTTTTCTGATGAGTCTCGTTTTGGTATGAGACCGGATACAAGACGTATACGACACTGGAGAACCCCTGGACGCCAACAGCTTCCTGCCAGGAAGTCCATCCTTATAGTGGTGGAACCATCATGGTATGGGCGGGTATTTGGATCGGCGGAAGAACTGAGTTGATTTGGATCAGAGGCAACCTCAACGCTCAAATTTATGCTGAGACGATTGTATCAGACGTCATCGTTCCTCTACAAGTGCAAATCGGTCCCTTATTTCAGTTAATGCATGATAATGCACGACCGCACACCGCAAGAGTTGTAAGACAGACTCTCGCCGCAGCTAACATCAATGTCCTGCCCTGGCCTGCTCAGTCGCCAGACTTGAACCCGATTGAGCATGCATGGGATATGCTACAGAGAAGAGCTCTGCCGAATATGGAGGGTATCCAGTCGCAAGAAGACCTTTTTTTGTTGTTTGTGTATTTGTGAGGTGGCTGCGACTCTCTATCAGTCATTGACAAGGATTGTAAAAAAAACAAAAATCCACAACAATATTTATTAAATGCGAATGAATACAACATTATTTTATTATCTTAAATGTTATTATCCTGTTTCATTTAAGGCGAACTAGTTAAACCAGTATAGTTTATTTTGAGATATGGTATATTGTTGTTTGAATTTTAATTAAATTCGTTTGAATATTAGTATTATCATAATCAATAACCATAAATCACTATTAGTATCTGCCGGACATCCTAGTTGCAGCTGGCACTATTCTTTCACCGGTAAACGCGCTTGGTAGTGAAGTACGAGGGGGGGTCAAAAAGTTCGCGGAATGGAGGGGATAGCGGGGGGTGGGGGACCTGCCGCAGGTAGTAACTAATGAGCAACTCTTTGTGAGTATATATGCCAAGTTTGAACCTGATTGTGTCAATAACCTTTGACCTGTCGTCGATCAAACAAGTGAATCCGGAAGAAAAACTTGAACATGGAAAAAATCGAGTTTCGTGCCGTCATAAAGTTCCTCACTAAGCAAGGAAAACCACCTCAGAAAATTTTGGAAGAAATGTTATCAGTATACGGGGACTCTTGCCCTGGGAAAACCATGGTGTACAAGTGGAATAGCCTTTTCAAGCAAGGCAGAGAGTCTCTTGAAGACGACCCTCGCTCAGGACGGCCGATTGAGGCCACCACCTCAAACATCGTTGAAAAAGTGGAGAATCTTATACTGGAGGATACTCGTTTGAAGAAGAAACAACTTGCAGAAATGGTTGGAGTATCACCTACAACCATTTTAAATATTCTACACGACAATCTTGGGATGTCAAAAGTCAGCGCAAGATGGGTGCCAAGAATGCTCACACCACCACAGAAACAGCTGCGCGTCGAGTATTCAAAGGAGTTTTTAGACCTCTGTAGCGCCGACAAGGAAGGAATTTTTGCAAGACTTGTTACTGCAGATGAAACTTGGGTTCATCATTATGAGCCTGAGTCGAAGCAAGAGTCTATGCAGTGGCATAAAAAGGGTCAGCCCCCCCCTAAGAAATACAGGGTGTCACAATCGGCTGGAAAAATCATGGCAACTGTTTTTTGGGATACAGAGGGTATTTTATTAATAGATTATAAAGATAAGGGTGTTTCTATAACGGGAGAATACTACGCTAATCTACTAAGACAATTAAAAGAAGCAATCAAGGAGAAAAGGCGGGGAAAGTTGACAAAGGGTGTGCTGCTTTTGCATGACAACGCACCGGTACACAAGAGCCGCGTTGCGATGGCTGCCCTTCATCACTGTGGCTTCGAAATGTTAAACCATCCTCCCTATAGTCCAGACTTAGCCCCCTGTGATTATTTTTTATTTCCCAAATTAAAAAAAGAGCTTCGGGGGAAGAAATTTTCCGATGATGAAGAAGTCAAGTCGGCGATTTCGGCCTATTTTGAGGACAAAGACAAATCATTTTTTTTCGACGGTATTAATAAGTTAATAGAGAGATCTGAAAAATGTATTCGACTTAAGGGGGAATATATTGAAAAAGAAAAATAGTACAGTATTTTATTTCACCCCCCTTCCCCTCCGTTCCGCGAACTTTTTGACCCCCCCTCGTAACATTAACATAGTGGAGTAGCTTACAGAATATTTAATTCCGTGTTTAGAGAAAACGTAGCGCGTGCACGATAGAGTTTTCATTGTGGTGTTTGTTTTGCAGGTGGGGGGCCACACGAGACTGTTGGTGCTAAACGACAGTACTGTTATCAAGCCGCTCAATATCCGCGAGTTGCATTTCTACCAGAACATTCCCGAAGACATACAGAACTTCGTACCGAGATACAAAGGTGAGCATTATAATCCACGCATTAGTAGACGTAGATGCTCCGTTATTATGCTTTTATGAATCGCTGAATGCATCATAATCGTTCATTGCATACGCATCTTACATGTTTACTTTTATTGTGTCATATTTTATTATTTCCATACGTATATATTGTCTTTGATGTTGTTACATTATCGAGCAATAAGGGAGTTTGATAAATGATTTACGCAGCTCTGTTTCCGTACCTTATTTGATTCAGTCGTAAGTGTAATCTGTTTCGTAACAATAAGGCATTGAAAAATGTTGCGTTTAATTACTTAATTTGATGAATATAATTTATCAGTTGGTTGTTTGCGTCATACGGACGATAAGTAACGGTTATCTTATCGAAGCGTAACCGTGTCGTATCGACTCACAAAGCTGTGAAAAACTTTTGATGGTAAGGCGTTTGAAAGCTTCCCTTACTGCTCAGTGGGACGTGTTCATTATACCGTTATTGTGTGAGTGTGATGTGTGTATGTTGATACAACAAACCCGCCGACCGCGCCACTGTATCATTTACTATTTAAGAATCTAATATATTTTATCTAACACAAAATGCTGTTTTGAAATACCTATTAAAATATTAATGAGACTTTGAATTTTGTTGATGATATGGTTACTCAGGGTGAAACCCGGAGTTTCACACTAAGGAATTGATAAACATAATTATACAGGGTTATTGGTTAAGTCGACCTATTCCCGTCAAGGGCGTGTAGTTTACATTGTTTCCGACTGATTTCACCCTGAAACACCGTACCCTAAACCTAACCGTTTAGGAGATATTTCAATTTATTTGTTTTTATAAAAATCACCGGATCTTCGGCTAGAAGCTTGGATATTTTCAAATGCGCATGTCTTATTATTACTATTACATGATTTTTACGTTTATAATAAGGTGCTTTGTGACCCCAATAACCAATATTGTACCTAAAATAAATAAATAAGTAGTTGTAGACGATTAAAACTTTTAAAAAATAATAACAATCAGAAAGTTTATTTTTCTTTCAAGGATATCTAGAAAAAAACATATGGCACCTGTTTGGCAGATGTGCCTAAAAATATCTACGTTTCATCGGCTATCCAACGAGCTATAACAACCTAGGGTTTTATCGAAATTTTGTACAAAACATGTAGTTTTATAGGCTACCGGGGAGGTTAAATAAAACAATAGGTCAGCATACAGAACAAGATACTAAACTTATTAAACTTTTAAGTATTACACACACCATTTTTGAGTCTAAATTTCATGTTCGACATGTCGGCCCCTGCATTGCACACATCTTCGCATTATTTTGCGAAGACCAGTTTTCACTACACCAGTAGTTAATTTTGTTCTTATTTCATTGGCTGCATTAATGATTCTGTCTCTCAGTACTTCAATTGATGAAATTGGGTTGGGCTCACTGTACACGAGACTCTTTATGTACCCTCACGCATAAAAATCCATGGGGGTTAAGTCCGGACTTCTGGCTGACCAGGATATGGGCCCACTTCGTCCAATCGATTTGCCTGAATGTGTGGATGGGCATTATTTCCAATCATACAATTGAGCCTTACTTTCTCCCTGACAATTTAAATGGGAAAAACTATGAAAATTTCCTGCGAGAAGACTTAAATGACCTATTTGATGATTTGCCACTTAATCTTATTCAAGACATGTGGTTTCAGCATGATGGCTGCCCTGCCCATTTCAGGAGAAGTTTTATCCAAACAAATGGATTGGATGAAGTGGGCCTATACCCTGGTTAGCCAGAAGTCCGGACTTAACCCCCATGGATTTTTATGCGTGGGGGTACATAAAGAGTCTCATGTACAGTGAGCCCAACCCAATTTCATCAATTGAAGTACTGAGAGACAGAATCATTAATGCAGCCAATGAAATAAGAACAAAATTAACTACTGGTGTAGTGAAAACTGGTCTTCGCAAAATAATGCGAAGATGTGTGCAAGGCAGGGGCCGACATGTCGAACATGAAATTTAGACTCAAAAATGGTGTGTGTAGTACTTAAAAGTTTAATAAGTTTAGTATCTTGTTCTGTATGCTGACCTATTGTTTTATTTAACCTCCCCGGTAGCCTATAAAACTACATGTTTTGTACAAAATTTCGATAAAACCCTAGGTTGTTATAGCTCGTTGGATAGCCGATGAAACGTAGATATTTTTAGGCACATCTGCCAAACAGGTGCCATATGTTTTTTTCTAGATATCCTTGAAAGAAAAATAAACTTTCTGATTGTTATTATTTTTTAAAAGTTTTAATCGTCTACAACTACTTATTTATTTATTTTAGGTACAATATTGGTTATTGGGGTCACAAAGCACCTTATTATAAACGTAAAAATCAAATAATAATAATAATAAGACATGCGCATTTGAAAATATCCAAGCTTATAGCCGAAGATCCGGTGATTTTTATAAAAACAAATAAATTGAAATATCTCTTAAACGGTTAGGTTTAGGGTAGGGTGTTTCATGGTGAAATCAGTCGGAAACGATGTAAACTACACGCCCTTGACGGGAATAGGTCGACTTAACCAATAACCCTGTATAAAGGAGTCTCATGATCGATTTTAATGAAAACTAAAACGCCATCATAGGTGTATCCTTCGATAAACAACTCATGCATTCTGTATTATTATGCCATATAATAGTATCGCTAATAAGAAAAAAGTTTTCAAAAGTAATATTATCGACACTTTCAAATGGTTTATTACGCGAAATCAATAAGTTTGATTATGATATGATCCAGGTGTTAGTTTTCAAATATTTATTGATGTAATTTTAGTTTCATCGAAATCTTTCCTGAGACTCCTTTATCAATATTTCCTTATATGTACTGTACATACTTAGTTTCGCATTATGTTCTTGCAAGCACGCTTCAATAATTTATGTTGCTGATGTGAAACTCGCAGTAATTATAAAACATTTTTTAATGAAGAGAATAAAATTAATACGGATCTGGGCAATCTGTTTTTTTGAATTGCGGTTTTCCAAAACTCCTACTTATAGGCATACAGTTATACATAAAAAGCAAAACTTTATTGTAAGTAATATAAAAGATCAGAGATTTAGGCAGAATATTAGGCATCAACACTGGATTATTAACTAGTGTGCTTTGGTGATTTCTGATCATATTTAAAGAACCTCAGGCTTAGCAGGCAGGTACACATTTCACTAGACTAGAGATTGAATTACTGATAAGCGTTTAAGAAGGGATTGATTAAGATGGATATAAAAGAAAGAATACTTTAAATGCACAATAGAGACAGATTTAATATGATAGATTTTAAACTTATAGGTACATTTATTATTCTGTCCTTATTGTGCATCGCACGATCATTGAACTTTTACTCAGTACAATGTGCAACTGTGTTTTGATATAGGTAGTTATAATATCAAAACAAATAAACTTATTGGTTCATGTCAGTTGAAACCGGTAAACATTATTGAGAAAGGAATGAGCCGAAAATAATTTCATTCGAGCACATATAAATAAACGGCTGCAAGCGAATTGCTCGCGTTTTAAGGTTTTTTCCAATCTTATAATTTGTCAATGCCAAAGGAAGACATTATTGAAGTAAAAACAAATTAATTTAACTTGTGTTTTGTGTTAATGTCCATATGGCGGTTGTGTTGTTTCTGAACACGTTTGCGTATATCTGAGTTAAAAGTTGAGTGATCGGATTGTTGGTAAAGCAAGTAACGGTGTGGCGTAGCGTATGTAGCGTGTGAGTGGCGTGAGAGCGGTGTGAGGGCGGCGGGTTTGGGCGCGCGAGGGAGTGAGAGCGGGCTCGGGGTCAGGAACACAATATTAGTTTCCTTGTTGTCGCAAGGGCTGCGGCGCGGCGACGGACGGAGCGACGCTGGCGGACCACCACAGAACCGCCCTTATAGCGCCCTAGCGGTAATTTTACATTTTGGGTTTGTAAACCTTTACTTAAAATGTACATTCACACGACACAACACATACCCACACACGTCAACATACATACAATACACACAGTACACCACATTAATAATACAACACACGCGGTCATACATTTACATACACCACATATTATCACCAACCAAGCCCACCAACGAATCATACGACACATAAGTTATACAAACCCTTCTCATTAAAATAATATTACCGAAGTTAAAATCGCTATAATTACTTCATAATATTGATGATGCAAGTCGCACCATTACCTATATAGTGAGTCCAATCACAATATTTGTTAGTAAATCAATTTTATTAACTCCAAGGATCTTATTATAGTTTTCAATAGTATTATGCATAACTTAAAAAATCTAGAGTGTTTGTTGCCTTTTGTGTTATTAAAGTTCTTATTATTTTATTGTTCAGTGTATCAGTGTGTTGAGTTGAGAACTAAAGTAAGTCCCATGTAGTGTGTACGCGATGTGATGTATTGATGGCGAGAGTGTTTGTTTCAGGCGTGATGCAGGCCTCTAACACTGGGAGCAACAAATTGGACAAGCGGTACTCGCCATGTTTCCGCGACGAGAACGGGCGCAAGGCGTCGCTGGGCGGCAAGCGCAAGCGCGACGACGTGTTCAAGTGCGTATCTCAGCGGCCCGCGCCCGCGCTGCATCTCAAACTCCTCGACACTTGTCATGTGTCCTTTATCATATTTCAGAAGCTTTGACGTACGCCGGCCGGCAACCGACGTCGCCATTTAAATCATTCGATCGTACTTACATGACTATCCCACTAACGCGTGAACGATGCACGACCCATTCACGCTGTGCGAGCCTCCGATGACTTGCGTCCTGGAGTCGTGTGGTAATGATACTATTTGATTGCAATGTAACAATATAACTGATTACACCGATAATGCGTTTCAATTAGCTCCTCATCTCTATCGTTAGCTAGATTATGATTCGCCGCGAGTCATTCTGTTCAATATCGGATTTCCTGTTACAGATTTAAAGTACACCGGAACGGCAATGCGAGCGAAGTTCTGAAGAGTATTGCGCACATGGACAACTCGAATAAACAATGTAAGCCTTCGGTTTCATTATAATGGACCTTCTTCTATTGTAAACGCTACCAGCTATTTTTTCAACATTTCCAATTGGGTGTCGACAGATTTCCTGATGATGGAGAACATCACGTCGTCGTACCGGCGGCCGTGCGTGCTGGATCTCAAAATGGGCACCAGGCAACACGGTGACGACGCCTCCGCCGAGAAGCGCAGCAAACAGATCGCCAAATGCCAGGCCAGCACCTCCGGCTCGCTCGGCGTCCGCCTCTGCGGCATGCAGGTACGGCTCGCGCCAAACGATCATATAAACCCGGCCACACACCAAACCAACAAATGTTTTTAGACAGCAAATGTTTCCAAGCGGCAATTTTCCCCATACATTTATTGAGAAGCAAACGTGTCTTCGGTGTGCGTACTATGTACTTAGGTAAATGTATGGGGGCAATAAATAATCGTCGTTTTGGACACATTTGCTGCCTGCCTGAAAACATTCGTTGGTTCGTCGTGCGGCCGGGTCAACCCGACATATGTGGGGGGCATTCAGAGCGGGCGGTGACCGTAATCTTTCCGTGTGCAGGTGTACGTGCCGGAGACGGGCGCGTGCGTGCGGCGCGACAAGTACTGGGGCCGCGCGCTCACGGAGGGCGGGCTGCGCGAGGCGCTGCGGGACTTCTTCGCGGCCGGGGGCGCCCCGCGCCGCGCGCGCCTGCTGCGCCAGGTGCTGCGCGACCTGGACGCGCTGCGCCGCGCCGTCGCCAAGCAGACCAGCTACCGCTTCTACTCGTGGTCAGTACTCAGTACGCGCCGCCTGCGCTCACCTCCGCCGTCCTGCCGCTGCCGCCCGGGACAGCCCTATTAACGTGCGCTCGTCTTTCATTGACAGTTCGCTCCTGATAGTGTACGAGGGCGACGTGTCGACGGAGTGCGGCCCCGGGTGCAGCTCGAGCCTCGCCGCCGAGTTCGAGTCGGAGTCGAGCGAGTCGGAGGCGCCGTCGCCGGGCCACTTCGACATGTCGACGCTGCACGAGGAGATCGCGCACCCACACCCGCACGCGGGCGCAGGCGCTTTCCACCCGCACTCAGAGGAGACGATGGGCGGGTACGAGGAGGGCGAGGTGGGCGGGGCGTGCGAGCGCGCGCACCCGCCCAGCCCCGACTCGGGCGACAGCTGGATGGCGTACTCGAGTGCGTCGGGCGAGTCGTGGCGCGGCGACGCCGAGCCCGAGGGCGCCGCCGAGGGGGGCAAGCGGCCGCGCGTGTTCCCGCGGCTGGCGGTGGCGGCGCCCGAGCGGCTCGACATCCGCATGATCGACTTCGCGCACACGGCGTACGCGGGCGCGGCCGCCGAGTCGCCGCTGGCCACCGCCACGCCGCACCACGGGCCCGACTGCGGCTTCCTGACGGGCGTGGACAGCCTCAAGCGGCTGCTGTCGGAGATCCTGGCGCCGCCGCCGTACAGTTAATGCCCGCGCCCGCCCGCGCCCGGCCGCACGCCCGAGTGTGCGCGAGCGCCGCCGTTCGTCCACACGAGGAGGTCCGCAGGGTATTTTCTATTTAGGTACGTTTCGTGGCCGCCTCGCGCTCTCGGTGATTTTTCTTTTGTCTGATTGCACGGTGTTACGGCACTAAGTGAATGTTGGCGGTACTGACGGTGTTAAATTTAATAATGATGTACAGTTTGTAATATTGTTATGATTTCGAGCGGAACCCGATAGGAAATTATAAATCTGCCTATTTTATGTAATAAGTATTATTGTTAAGTTATTCCATATTGACGTGCTTTTGATTTGTTTTGTGAATGTGCTCTCAGTTTGTATGCGATGAAATACCGTGTTTTGTATATGATCGTTTTCCAAATTAGTGAAAACATTCCCTGTATTTTATTGTGATTAGTGTTTTGCCGCATATGATTGTAATATTAAAATTAATATATAAATAAATACTTACACCTATAAAGCCAAAGTCTATGAAAATATTTTGAAAATAATCACTACATCGTTAACGTCTATGTTAATGTACATAAATATATTTTATAAGAATCTATAGGACAATTGTTGTTTCTAACTTAAGTGTCATTTCTGTAACGACAAGGGAGGAAGGAGAGCTTATGTTATGGAACGACGGAGTCGATATGATAGTATTGGACTAAAGCAATTTTAAATATAGTGCTAACAGTATTATATAAATTGTATAACCAACGAGTTTATAACCCGACTATATTTTGATGGTTGTAGTTAATTAATAAATATAAAGATCGGCAATAAACGTCCGCGAAATATGAGGTGTGTTGATGAGTAGTGTCAGTGTTTACTTTGTAATGTAATGTGTTAGTGGGTCGTACTGGCGGGTAGCGGTGGGCTAGTCCGCGCCGCGTCCGCGCGGGTCTCAGCTCTAGCGTTAGCCAACATTCCTTTGTGCTGCATTCGGCATTGTTTGTCCTTACTTTTTGTTTAGTTGGATACATTTATGAAAAGTACCTGGTTTAATTAGGATGCTAGGTTGTATTGCAAATTTATCATTTACGTCTGTTATTTTAAATAACTGTATGACACTATTTTGTTAAATAAATTTTAGGTATTATTTGTGTGTTTTATTGCTAGCTGTGTCTGGTGTTATCTATTGTGAGACAAAAGCATGAATATAAAACCATAAAACATACAATATAAAGTGTAGTAACATAACTAACTGCTATTGGCAGGATCAAGAAACCCTAGGAACTAGACTAGGAAGATAAATCACGAGATTCTCTAGCTAGGTGAACTTGAGCTTCATGAATGAAGCAACCTGTGCTGACAAACATACATTGATGAGAAGACAAGTCAAGCAACGTACAATATTCTCTGTGAATTACGACCGTGCTATATATCACGCTACGACCAATAGTAGCGGAGTAATAGGCGTAAAATTGCGGGAGCATAGCTAGTTCTCTAATAAGCGTAATCAGTAGTCAGCCTAGTACTTGTTAAAAATTAAGATGGCTCATTTAAATATACATAGAAACAAGTTTTTCGATTAAGGATAATGAAAAATTTTGCACCTGTATTGACATTGGTGTGTAATGAAGGGTCCTGTGATTAGAATACTTTTCTTTCCACTGTACACACAGATAATAAATTGATTATTTACCATTGCCTCTTCCATCCATAGTTACCGTGGAAACAGCTCGGCCTCTCCCATTTTTAGGTGATTTCGTTTCAATATCAACTAAGTACATCCAAATATTGCAGCAAGCGCATTGGATTGGAGTTAGGTAGGTATCTGGTTAGAACTGCTCACGAGTGAACAATAAAATAATCTACATTAAAAAATAGTAATTTGTTATACAAGAGTGCAAAGTTGCTTTTTAACCGGGGCTCCAGTTGAGGACCGAGCCAGCGAAGGATTCTAAAATTGAATCACGAGCGCAGCGAGGGATTCAAAATAAGAATCCTGAGCGTTAGCGAGGGACTCAAAGGAGCACAAGGTTAAAAATGTTTTGCACTCGAGTGCAACACATTATTTTTCATCCCCCCTCAGCGAGGAAATTACTTAATGAAAACATAAAACAATCACAATATTAAGTGAAAAGCAAAAAATATATCACGCGCAAAGCAAATAAAAAAATAAGTAAGTTTGTACACCAAGTAGGTTCCGAGTTTGAATTTGAAATAAAAAAAAAGTTGTATGACAGTTCGTGAATCCAAAACGTCATCACGTAGTGCACGCGATGTTCTAAATTCAAATTTACTTTAACCTCTAGAGCGCAAAAACGACTTTTACTCCCAGTTAGCGAAATTGCCTTGGGTCCTGCACGGCCTGTCACAGCGACCCCGATACTTTCCACTCTTGAGATTAAAATCGACTTTTACCCCCAGATATCGAGGATTAAAAACATACTTTCCGAGCTAGTGGGATGAAAATAGTTATTTGTTATACAAGAGTGCAAAGTTGCTTTTTAACCGGGGCTCCAGTTGAGGACCGAGCCAGCGAAGGATTCTAAAATTGAATCACGAGCGCAGCGAGGGATTCAAAATAAGAATCCTGAGCGTTAGCGAGGGACTCAAAGGAGCACAAGGTTAAAAATTGTTTGCACTCGAGTGCAACACATTATTTTTCATCCCCCCTCAGCGAGGAAATTACTAAATGGAAACATAAAACAATCACAACATTAAATGAAAAGAAAATATCACGTGCAAAGCAAATTAAAAAATAAGTAAGACTTGTACACCAAGAAGGTTCAGAGTTTGAATTTAAAAAAAAAGGTTGTATCATAGTTTGTGAATTCAAAACGTCATCACATGTAGTGCACACAATGTTCTTAATTCAAATTTACTTTAACCTCTAGAGCGCAAAAACGAGTTTTACTCCCAGTTATTGAAAATGCCTTGGGTCCTGCAGGGGCTGCCTACAGCGACCCCGATACTTTCCACTCTTGAGATTAAAATCGACTTTTACCCCCAGATATTGAGGATTAAAAACATACTTTCCGAGCTAGTGGGATGAAAAATATTTTGTGGGGCGTCGCGCCGCGAACATCGTCTCAATTTTTTTTTATTGTAATACCTCCATGGTACCTATGTGGGACAAGATAGGCTGAAAAATACCGTGGAAAAGTGAATGTCAATAAAAGAAAAAAAAAAAATTCCCGCCATTAATTTAAACAAAAAAGCTTGCGTAAAACATGAGACTTGGAGTAGATTGATTTATTAAAGTTTCTTAAATAATAACAAAATTAAATACACAGGTAAAGTTAATTTTCTAAATAAAAAGTTATGGCAGATTCGAGTGAAGTTCACGCCTTAGAGAAAATTACATCTGAAGTCGATGAATCCCAAATTAAAGTTATTTTGTCTACACAATGCATGAAAGGTATGTATTTTATAAATAAAATAAAACAAAGAAAGGTTTACCTAGCTTGTACCTATATGTTCTTACTAAATCATTAACTTCTTTTAGCACAAGCTTTCCTAGCAGATAAGTTAAAGAAACAAGCTAACCACCTAAAAGAAACTTGTGGTTATATTAATGCCGCTAATCAAAAACTACAGTCTGAAATAGCACAAGCAGAACTGAAACTTGAAAGGTAATACAATAAAGGTCAAAGTGGTCAATTATAGGGTTTAAGTCTTAGTCTAGCTAGCTGCTCTAAGGTTTTACTCATCGTATATCTGCAATTCAAGAGAATTAGGCACATACTAAACAAGTAAGTACTTAAAACAAGTTAGGTATAAGTACCACTTAATTGGTAAGTATACTTATTATATTTTTTCCTTATTTTCATCGAAATTACAAAATAAACACCACATACTATGTACTTACTGAATTTGTTTTTGAATTGGTATTTTGACCCCATTGCCGTCTGCCACAGCTACAGCGTCTGCTTCTCCTGCTAAACCACAAAAGCCTGCTAGATTGGATAGAGATGGCTATAAGAAAGTTGCAAATGGGAATCTTCTTTTATACCTTGCCTTGGGGTCGAACAATTAACATTAGAATCTCTGTATTATTAGCACGTTGTTTTTAATAAATTACGAATTCGATTCCCGTGCGGGTAAAAATTAATGGTAGTTTTGGCTGTGCAGTATGCAACTATTTAAATATAATACGTACTATCTATTAAACTTATTTAACGAGTACATTAATTAATTGATGTTACAGTATGCTTTTGGCTCAAAGTACTATAAAGCTGGCAAATGTTGAACTAAAAAAACAATTGCTGGTTGCTAAAGAAAGAAAGATTGACGTAATCGATAGAAAGGAGATTGGTGAAAATAAATATGAACAACTTTGGGAGGAGGCTAAACAGCGTTACGAGAGCATACAGTTTGTACAGGAACTGCTTAAAGCTAAAGAAAAAGAAGAATCTATTAAAAAGGAGATTGATAAACATGAAAACGTGGCTTTAACTCTGGTTGCACAAATAGAAACTAAAACAAAAGAATGTTTAGACTTAGACAGAAAACGTATAATTGAACTAGCAGACTTTATAGTAAATGAAATGCCTAAAATTAAGGCAGTAGTTATGGAAAAAACTAAAGCTATAAGAGAGTTGAAAGAGGAAATGAAACAGTTTGAAGTTACTGCATTCATTGAACCTAGTAAAGCTTCTGACAACGGTAATGATACGAAGGGAATCGAGATAAAGGAAGCTAAAGATTCTAACGGAGAATGGTCTGAGGATATGGGCGACTCTTTCGTTAGTAGCTATAGTACTTTATTATACGAGACCTAATAACCAGTAGAATTAGTCACATTTTAATTGTCATTTTATTTGAAATTTTAGATGCCGAAATTAAAATTGCAGAGTTTAGATTTTGATATCCTGAGTATGAAATTAGACCAGGTAACTTTTTTATGATTAAAAATACTTATATAGAACGAATAAAAAATTGGTTTTAGCTGTTTACATGTCAGTTAATAAATATTTAATAAACTATATACTTACCTTATTTTTAATTCAAGGTGAATATTAAAAGAGCTAATTCATTAAAACTAGAATCTATGAATGTTGACAATAACGAGTATACGAACAACTTTGAAACAGACTTTGAACAACCTAATGTAGATCAAAATAAGAACTATGCAGTATCTCCATATTTCAACGAACCAAGTATTATAAACATAACCGAAGAGAGACAAATAGAAAATTATTCTAAAAAGAAACTTATCAATATATTGGAAGATGTAAAGTTAGATAAAAATGATACTTTTAATATAATTTCTAAAGTTAATATTGACTATTTGAATCCAGTAAATTCGATTGCGGCGGAATGCGCAAATGATGTAGTTGAAAGTCAAGACGCAACGATTAACAAAGTAAGTAAATACGACGCGATTTGTTGTATCTTTATCGATAGCGCATGATATAGAACAACTAACTATTGCGAAACTTATGTTATAGAACGCGAAAGCTAAGAACACGAAGCCCATAGAAAATGAGGAAATAGAAGAAATTGATAGGACTGATGAAAATATTCTCAATCCCCCAACACAATTTCTTGATATGACATTGATAATACAGGTAAGTAAGGAAGTAGTACATATCAGCATAGCAATGTTACTGGTAATTTATCTTAATAATAATATTCAAACTAATTAAAACGTACAGGGAAATACTATGGAAGAGGACCAAGAACAAGAAAAGATAGACAATTCTTCCGAGCTTAATAACACTCCACAGTCTCAAAAGGTATAAATAGTGTCTAATGGCGATACTTTCTAATAATATGTTTAATTTATAAGAGAAATCAAATTACAGGAAAATTTATTGAAGAAAGTGTCATTTGATTTGCCCACCATAGAAGAAACTGAGATTGCAAATACTAATGAACATAACAACGCAGAATGTATTGAAAATAACGTAGGAAATGTAACTGCAAATAGTCAACTAGACACAAGTGTTGTAAGTGATGATGGGTTTACGAAAATCAGAGATATGGTGTTGAGAAAACATAATCTAGATTTGTCACCTCAATTTGTGTATACCAAGAATACACATGTCCCAATGGTAGGTATTATTGATCTATAGCAGTCTGGGCTAGCACATACGCTACTTTTTCGCGCGATCTCCCGTTGCCAATAAATGCGATATAATTTTACACGATGCAGTCGCATCTAGCTAACTAAAAGTATCAAAGACGGTTTAAATACCAAAACAGGATTCAATCGCCCTGTTGAAAGTAGCGTGTGCTAGCGACCATGAACAAAATATAAACTAACTAATTTTAGAATCATTAAAATAGATTATTGAAGAGAAACCAGTAACTTCAAAATTCTTTCAACGTGAAATTGAATGCAATAGCAACAATGAAAACAACGTTTTGCAAAATGTGGATAACATACAACCACATGAGGCTACAACTGATGAAGCAAAAGAATTTGAGAATGATATTGTTAAATCACCAGCTGTAAAAAAAGTAGTTGAAGTTAATATTGATGAAGCTGGTGTTTCTTCTCCTAAGAGACCCAAGGTATGATGTTTATACAGAAGTCCTGGATTTTGAGATTGCACCCCAATAAAATTAATGAAAATCTTTATCATTTCAGCTTATGGAAAGCTCTCAAACAGACAGACCTATAAGTGGGTTTCTGTTCAGCCACGGAGCACAAGCAATTCCAGAATCATTGGATGTGTCTATCAGTACTACTGGATTTGATGATGGAGATAATGACAATGAGTACCCTCATTGCATTGGTATTTTTTACTCTTTGACAGCTTTTGTGTTAGTAATGTGTGCAGATTATTTTTTATAGATTTATCTTGCATACAGATTCGAGTCTCCTTTTATCGCCTAAAGCTGATATTCCGTTACCGGCTAGTGGCGATAACCCTGAAGGGCTATCTCAAGAGGTTCCTAATTTCTTGACTGGCGAGTATTGCTCAATAATATTGTTTATCACATCTGTTTGAACATACTAAATATAAATAATATAATTTTAATATTACACAGGTTTACGTAAGACTGGATTATCGTTTTTTGGGAGACTATCATCTGATACTAAACCAGATTCCAGTGCACCGAACCAAGGAGGCGGTTTCAGCTTCAATTTTGGTGGAGAAGACAAAAAAAGTAGAGGAGGACTATTCAGTATGTTCAAATAATTTGATTGTTAATTTGTTTTGAATAAAAATTTTGTTTCTTACTATTGACACAGTATATTTATTTATTACAATAAAAAAATCTGGAGAAGTTATTTAAGTCTATAAAATACAAATTACCTTACTGATGTAACTGACAAGCCCTTACAGCTATTAATTGCAATAATATAAACAGAGGTGCAAACACTTCACTATAATCTATGGCAGGATCGCCATGTAACTTTCTACACAATAAGAACTTAAATACAAAAGTGAGACCTATGAAAATACCGCTCCATGACGCTCTGTATAGAGATGCTTTATATGAGTTTTCTAAATTCATTCTTATACAAACTATACAGCAAAAATATGCATTCATTGCATCACTCACAAATAATGGTGCAAATACTGTCCACCAAGCACTGTTAACAACACCATCTATTTTAAGGGCTAATAACACTGAGAAAATTGTTATAGTAATAAGGTTTATCCAAATCTCAAATACAGTAAGTCCAATCCATTGAACAATTTCACCCAGAGTGAAGAACATTTTGACTTATTACTGATTGGCTCCACTCATTGCGATGCGGAAGATACGAATGTGGATAGATGATTGGTATCTGTGTTGTTTGTCATGGTATAAATCTTCGTCATTAGGCACTAGATCATCTGAAATAGTTTAAATAATAATAATTAATAATGATACTTGTTATTTATTACAATAACACATTGAAATAATATTAGAATAAAGATTTTTAAAATAATGATTAGAACATAACGTATGTACATACCGATCAGATCTAAAGTGCCAGTGTTGACTTCAATATCATGAGTTCCAGGGAATGTCAATTGTACTTGAATTGCCAAGTTACAGCATCGCTGAATAGCTGCTCCTAAGCCATGAAGTATTATTTCAGACTCTCCTTTAGTCAGAAGATCTATGCATTGTTCAAGTTGAGCCTAAAAGTGTTGAAAATAATAATTGTAGTCAGTGTTGGCTATTGCTATTTAGATATTTTGAGGTTACTAGTTTACGATGGCACGCACCTTGAAATGTGTCTTTCTAGTAACAAGGATAACATTGTTTCCTTCCAAAGGCTTTATAGGTTGCCTTTTCTTTATAGAATAGTTTTTATTTTGTGTTTTTTTATTATTATTTTGTGGATTGACTGAAGATGTCAGATTCTCCGATTCTTCAGCCATCTCGGGAGAAAGCGATGTCAAATTACCTACGGAAAATGACAATGACACTGTCATTAAATTGCATTGCTTCCAATTACGTTTCGTTATACAATTTAGTTTAAATTATATTCTTTTGAAATCCAAACGATAAGTAAAAAAATAATTAAATTACTATTCGTTACGTCAGAAGCACACGGCAGGCTTTTTAATTAAATTAAATATACAAAAAGTTTGTAAATGACTAAGAACCTTGTGACGTGAAACTCCGTACGTCGAACGTTCAAAGTACGGAACGGAGGCTTGTTTGTTTGGATATATAGTAAAAGTTCCGGGACTTCCGGGGACCCCTCTAGTCAGTAATCCCGTAACTGGCTAGCCTAGAGTTACCACTGCCTGTTTACCTGAATATGTACCTGAACATCTCGACATATGATATTTCTTCCCAGAATTTGATCCTTATCAGCATCATTTAATGATGGCGTATAATAAATACAGGGTGAGACAATTTTTGACATAATCAATAAGTACTCAATATTTTATTGTAACCACATTAATTTAGTTAACAAAATTAATTCGATTCCTGGAGTATGATTTTACAAAAATCTAATGATGCAGTTTTAGTTTTATCAAAATTGGCCTCTATCGAGGTCCTGTCGGCATATTTGCATATTCTTTAATAGTTATGGATTTGGTCTACCACACCCACTTGTATAATTCACCCTGTATATGTCTGTCTGTTTGTATGTATTTATGTATGTACAAAAAGTTCACGATCCAATCGGTACCGGGCTCGTGATAACGCCGGTAAAGGTTAATGTTCACTGAATGCGGTAATTGTTAATTGTTCACTGCCTGTTTACCTGAATATGTAACTAAACGTATCTACACTCATTTTAGCCACATCTACGAATACTTAGGTACTTATCATAAAAACAACTCACTACGTTGTTTAAAACGAAGTCGCTTCCCGCTGTCTGACCTTATGTATGTATCTTGAAAACTAAGCTGCGGATATTGAGATTTTGATTTGATTTTGATTTATTTTGATTTCCAAGCGTTCATCTTTTTTGTATATTTGTTATGTGATAAATAAATAAATAATTTGATGCGATTTTATTTAATAAGTAAAGAGGAACGATTTTAGCAAAGGATTTTAGCATAATTTTATCCCCGCATTCTTAAGGGCGCGGGAACTATGCGGGTGAAACTGCGGAACGCTGCTAGTTTATTGATAAAGAAAGGATAACTTACGAAGAAGGATTAATATAAAAACTGAAGAACCTTACCTATGAGGGCACACTAAATGACAGTACCTATGTGACAAAAGTTATTTCTATGGAACCTGGGGTAGTTGGGGTGGTAATTTATTAAATTATTTTATAATATTTATTTAAACATGTATTTTAAATTATAATGTAGGGAACTAATAATATCTGCAAAGGATTTATTGTAAATTTGTTGTGTCGCAAATGTGTACGAAATGGGTTGTGTTTGTTGTTCCCTGAGTTCGTTCGTGTCCATTGTTCTAAATGCCTTGGAAAGGTAACATGCGTAAAAATACTACCATTTAATATTTTCTTAATTATTTAGGTTTAACTACATACTTACTCCCTAATAATTTGAATAAATTAAATATGTAGTAAATACCTACAGGTAATAAGTAAGTACCTATGTAGTAGTCTAAAATTCCGCTAGACGAAGCAAGCACAAGCCGAACACGAGTGGAACTCGAGCCGAGCACAAATTCATTCAAAAGCGCGTCCGTTCGATGCTTGTAAGTTCGTCCATACTATTTTTACTCGGCTCGTGCTCCGTTCGTGCTCGGCTCTCCTGGCGCTGAGCTTTAGTACCTACCATATACCTAGCTTTATATAAACAATTATTTAATTTAATGTTTCAGAATATCCTTGTGCACAGTTTGTGCTTTGTTAGTATGTTGCTTATTGTTAACAATTATTACTATACTGATAATGGGTATCGGTATTGGGTTCCAATATTGCACTGTCCAGAGTAACGTAGCAGCAATGGGTAAGTTTACATATCTACTAGTTCTTACGATAACTACTTAGTAAGTTTTGTAAGCTTAAGTATAAGTACTTGTTTTATACCAAATTATGTCAAATAAATCCCACCAAAAACATTCTGTAAAAAACTAGCCAAGTCTCGATGGAGTTGCTTGTTTATCTCTAAAAAGTAATGAAATCTAGATAAAGTCGTGCCAAGTGTAAGGTTCCTTACTGCGATTTCTTTATTATTATAGTAAATGTTGTGTGACTTGGCCGTTGAACATTGTTTAAAACGTTAGTAGTGGGTACAAGTCAATTTTGTTTACACGTAATGTTGTAACATTATTAAAATACGCAGCTTTATCAAGCCTACAATTGACTGGATATTGAATCGACTCCAACGCGCTCCTCTAATAAGACATCAGCCCACGACACACGCGATCAAATCGTTCACTTACTTGCATCGAGCGATTCGAACGTACCCGCGTTCGTTGGGTATTCCAAATCGTCCATCTCGCTACTGGCCATTTGTTGATAAACAGTGGATTTTTGCGATAGATCACGACCTCTTCACCTTACGGAGGCACAAGATGCCTCTGGTAATGTGACCAATGTTTTGCCAGTGTTGCGCATGCGTGTACTTATGTCTATTACATTGTTCAGCTACTAATAGACTTTGTATTTTCGTCCTAGAAATCGATTATGTCGCTTTATTTATTGTAAGTACATGTGACGAGAGGATAAAATATCTCCCCATAACGATGGGAATGATCTCTCAACACTAGAGATCATCATATGATAGAAAGGTCTATAATTGCTGAAAACTGCTCAGTTACGCATACTTACATTTACTCGTACTTAACTTACTATAATATAATAAAGATTTGTTTGTACCGAACGAGGGCTCCAATACTACTAAACCGTTTTCTAGATTATTTCACTAAAGGAAAGTTAATTTATCTGCGAGTGACATAGGCTATATGTTATCCCCGTATACCCACGGGAACGGAACTACACGGGTGAAACCGCGGAGCGCTGCTACAAGTAAACAAATAACGTATATCTTGTGTATGAATAAGTACCAATGTACTTATGTTTATTTGTGATTTACAGAAAGGGCAGCAGAGGCGGCCGGCGCAGTACGATCAGGAGACGTTAGTACAAATCCAAAGAAGCCGGCGGCTGTAGCATCAGGAAGATCTAGCAAGAGGCTGACCTCGTTACAGAAACTTATCAAGGGCGGATTCGCATCCCGCTCAAAGAGGGACATGCTCGACGACATGCCTTCCAACAACATAACCGTTACTACCAATGATACTGCCACAGATTGGACGAAAGTAGTCGCTAATGTTACAAAGTTCAACTATTAACTTGCTCCCAAACCATATGTATTTTTCTGTCTGCAATCTCCTAATGATGTAAGAATAAATAAATAAAACAATATTTAATTAAGTGTATATTGTTTAATTTTTATAAAGAAAAATAAAAAATAAGTAGGAAGTACAAAATACAGTAAAAACAAAATTAAAAATAAACAAAATACAAAAACAAAAGTAATATACAAAACAATACGATTTCACAGGTAGATTTGTACTCAGCTAAAGTTGATAGGTTCATTTAAATAACAAAAGAGAAGGAACATGAAATAAGTACAACTGACTTACATTATTGTGATGTGTCTAAAACACTTCTAAAAGTTTTAAGTAAGTAACTATGTATTTGTAAGTATTACAACCCACATCAATTGCGCTAACAGTGAACTAGTTAGTTCGAAAGTTAAAATTTTGTTGTCCTAGACATTGTACGGGAGGTACCTATTTATTATTTTATGTTACGTAACTGTATAGTTCCGTAGTGGCCTTAAGAAGGGTATTTCAGTGGATACCGACTGTTTGGACACGGGGTACAAACCCGGTACTGTGTAATTCCTTGATCTCCGAAACCGACCGATGAGCTTCTTGGCTAGCTCTCGTTCGTGAGGTGACAACGCTGGCTGTCGAGGCGGTCTGTATGGAGAGAGTACGAATTAAAATATATCACACATCGCTAAAGTCCCAATCATTATAGAAAAGCTTGTAGATATACACCCCTATTTTGAAATTACGGGACTTATTAAAATCAGAATATCTGTAGCAGTAACTGAATCCATATATCCAATAAAAATATCAAAAATGATAGTCGATTACTTATGTTTAAAAAATACTAAATAAATGCCGTATTACCAGACGGCATACTAGCTATCAAGTATTCTGTGACGGCTCAGGTCGATGACCGCGCTCAGCTGTGTATCGCAGCGTTCGCCTGTTGTTCGGTGTAGAATAACAATAAAATTCGGCGGGATTTTGAAAAACTTAGACTTATCGTAACTTTTTAAATAAAAGCAAAAGATAAAAACTAACTTCACTATTATATTGTCACCCGTCGTTTACATTATCTGTGTGATTAAGTATCTCGAATTCAAAATAGGGGTGTATAGATAGAGAACTCTTTATTGGACACACACAAGGGCACATTACAGAAACAGTTGGACAAACATGTTCTAGTCAGCAATAAGACCGCCTTTGCCAAGAAAATCTTTATATCATCATCATCAGCTATTATATGTCTCCACTGACGGGCTCAAGGCTACCCTGAATAAGGGTGATTGGCCTTAGTCACCAGGCTGGCCAAGTGCAGCTGTTGCTATCTTTAACCTTACAAATACTTGTATTGGTACCAACCTTTCAGTTTCGAGTAAAATAATGGGAGTTGGAGATGGATCCAATAAAATACGCTCGTCTGGAGCTCTCCTGGTATACACTTCTATAAAAGAAAATATTACATTAAAATCAATAATACTTATCTAGCTTTTGTCTTGAAAATATAATACTTACACGAACAAAGCTGGTAATACATACAATGTAAGCGTGCTTAAGTATTTTGTGGTTTTAAGTTAATAAATAATATAACTTATTCAATGTTTTCTTTGTACTAACCAATGACGGGTGGTTGGGCATTGGTTTCTGATTGGTTGACTGCGACGAGTCTAACCACTGGCTGGAGATCCCCAGCGGACCGACGTTTGTTGCCGCCTATCGTCGGCTCTGGCGTGGTTTCTCTCGATGTCACTAGATTAAAAATATTAATTCATTAAATCAAATTTAATTTTTATTCTATGGTGCCAGGATGTTGAGGGCTAGAGGGTTGAAAGGGAACGAGAGTTTGTAATTTACATTATGTAATGTCCCATAGCGGGACATTGATTATTATAAGTAAATCTATACCCACTTAATAGTAAAAAAAAAAAAAAAACAAAAATAATATGTTCTTACTAGCAAATGAGGCCAATTCCTTTTGTGCGTAGTGATAGCCAACAGTGATTCCATAGGTCATAAGGAGTACCAGCATGAACATTAGCAACATCAGGAGAAACGCGCAGCACGTCCATGTAAGGACCCTATGACAGCCCCAAGTAAAAAAATAAACAAAGAGGATAATACTAGAGAACGTTCTTCTCCAATCCCTTCATCATCATCTCGTCACCAGCCTGTCTACGTCTACTGCTGGACATAGGCCTCTCGCAACTTGCGCCAATGTGCCCTGTCGGCGGCACGTCTCATCCACTCTCTTCCGGCTACCCTACGCAGATCATCGCTCGACCAAGCCACCCCAATCCCTATTAGACAAGACTTTCACTCGGTAATAGGGACAAACTTAGGTCATAATACACTATTCAATTCTGCTGCAGCATTGGTCGATTTATCAACGTTTATTATTCCTGTATTGTCTTTCCCTCCTGAGATAGTGCTTTTACCGGTGCTCATGTATAAGTACAGGTATATCTACTTTAGGCAATTATAGCTTATGCAAATAAGTATTAAGTATTATTAAAATTACGTACCTTTCCACGCAAAACGTAATTGAACAAAATATCGACTGTATCATACCCATGGCTAGTTCTGTTTATTTTACTGTTTCCGTAACCTGGAATTCATAGAAATAATAAAAAAAGTTGAAGACTACAGATGCCCCGCGGTCCAAAGTTCTAGCTTATCTCGGCACCAAATTTCATTTCAATCGGTTCAGTGGTTTTGGTGTGAAAGCGCGACAGACAGACAAGAGTTCAATTTTACAATATTACTAAGTCGTAAGGATAAATAGCTCATGTCACAAATCAATGTTTAATATTGTCGTATCTATAATTATTTATAGAAAATTGTATCAAATATGCAAACAATGAAAGGTTGGTACTATTTAAAATTCGCTGTTAAAAATCATGTGAACTCCTACAAAGTTGTGTTTTAGAAAATATAAATAAAATAAGTATGTACTTACATAAAATATATAATAGATCCTTTTGGTAAATTTATCAGTTAATTATTTTTGTTTTGAGTAGTTCCACAACAATATGACATTAATCTGTTACAGACAGAGTGACGACAGAAAATGATTATGTTGCTATTATAACGAATCGTGAAGTTGTACAAAATAGGTAAGTAAATAAAACCTCATTGGTTGTAAATCGAGCCATCTGACCTTTTTTATGGTTCCGTACCCAAAGGGTAAGATATGTATTTCTATTGCCGGTGCCGTTATCTATAACCACAAATACAAAAAAAACATCTTTTTCGCACGGAAGCCTTCGTGCGCGAGTCCGACTCACGCTTGGCCGGTTTTTGTTTTCTTTTTGGTGGAACCCTCATGACTTCTACAGAATCCCTAAGTTTCGCATTCGCACAACCCACTTTAGGAATCCCTGCCTGCTTTAAAGTAATATTGAAGTACTTATATTTGGCTTAATTTCGGCATTCGGCATTAATTTCAGTAGTTTTTTGGATTGAATTAAAATATGGAAAACTTTAAATTAAAAGCACAAGACTCAGGTATTATTTAAGTCCGTGGCCCAGAGATTTTGTTAGAGTCACTACTGGATGGATATTAGAAGAAAGGGGACATAGGTGCCTATTTAAAAATAAAATACTATATTATAAAATAATATTTTTATTAATATAACAACGAACAATATAAATAAACAGTAAAATTAATATTAAAATGAATATATTAGCTACAAAATTAAATAATGAATATAAGGTGACAACGGAAACTATGTTATCAATAGAGATGTCGAAAAACTGCAAATATAGATAAAAACTCACTTTCGGTAAAGTTTCATCTTTTATTACTACATTTTATAGAGTATATCTACATAATTATGTAGGAGTTTATTGAATCCAGCAATTCTCTAAAAGAAACAAAATTGTTTTAGGAACAATTTGTCTATTCATTATATTTAGTTTCACCATAATGAAACTGTCTCCATACATTAATGTCACCCTGTATATCTTTAACAAAGAAATAGAAGTATAACAAAGAATAAGTATATAAAATAATTATAACACAATACAATACCTATATAAAACCTAGCTAGTAATTAAATGTATTACTTTCTGTATTATCAGAGGTCTTGGTTGTTAATGAATCTAACCAATTCTACCAAGAAACTAAAAAGTACGTAGGTACGTCCAAACGATCAAAAATTGATCTGGATATACCGTTTAACTCGTCGCTATGAAGGCGTCCACTTATTGTTAGGTTAAGAAACTTCGTAATGGTCTCAAAAAGGGAATTCCTGTAGTAGTCGTTCCATCATTTTTATACGAAGCAATGCCGGTGTTATTCCTTGATCTCCGGTACCGCCCAATGAGCTTTCGGGCCAACTCTCGTTCAGGAATTGACAAACCTTCGTCTGGAGGGCTGAAGAAGACAATAAGAAATTAAACTAAATTGATAAACATAGATCACGGAACATCATCGATAGATGAAGAAAGATTAGTCAAACGGAACATCATCGATAGATGAAGAAAGATTAGTCAAAGTTCTATTTTAAGATTAACGGTTGCTTAGTTGGTATACCAAAAATATAGAAACGCTCAACGTTAACTTCAGATTACGCGTAGTTGCGATCTGTTTATAGTTAAGTAATCAAAGTCTGATACCAATATTTTATAATACTGACAGGTCGGACTGGCATTTCTTCTGTGTTTCGTAGGATACGTTGAGTCGTCGATCCCATCGGACAGTCAGTTTCGACAGGACAGTTTCGAGTAGTTATAGGCTGTGTCCCCAGTAGGCAAACTGTTAGCGGCCGACTGAGTTTGCGGCGTATCGGTTAGTACTTACGCCTCTCCATATACTTGAAATGGAGTGCCACAGCCTACTCGGGACACAGCCTTAGAGCCCTCGTTCGTAAATAGAGAGCCCTCGATAGATAGTTTTACATCTGTATAACGTAGCAGTCATTTACCTGCCGTCCTCGTCGTTGTGCCTCAAACTGTTGGGATACATTGGTATCAAAGTAGTAAACGACAAGGAAGATGGCAACTCAGAACTGATTTCATACATGCCTATAAAAAAATAGTTTTATATTAAGCCAACTATGCCCGAAATGCAGGGGCCGTTTAAAGTGCACCCACGTTTGTAGCAAGACGAAAGCAAACTTCATTAAATTACATTTTATTCAATAACTTTATTGTGATTATGAATTTATTTGAATAAAAGTTAACCCATGAAATAAACGAGATAAGCAATAAATAGAGCTGAAATTCTATACCAAACCAACTGGATTTTCGGCAATTCGTATCAGCAACATTGAGCAATAAGGATGCAATATGTAGCAATTTGAAGCAACATTGCCGGAATATTTGTGGCCATTTTTTAAATTGCTGTATAGTAGCAGCTTTAGAATAGCTTCTGTTGACTTTGTTAAATTGTTATAAGTAGTTAATAATAGGAAATAGATTATTTATTCGTGTTGTCGTATACAGCTTTGCAGGTTTAAAATCAATTTTAACAAAGTCAAGTTTCTGTAAGTGCCTAGTTAGTAATAGGTAAAAGTTTTTTAATTATTGAATAATCCCGAGTTGGTCTCGTCCTTAGCAGAACCTAGATAATGTAAATTTCTTCTTACCATACATTGGCTGTGGCTCTTGTTCCACAGTATCTTCATCAATCCCGGTATCGTTAGTGGATCTCAGCTGATAGCTTCCATTACGCAGCTGACCAGATCGTTGTGCAACCAGAGAAGCAGGATAGTTTCTGGATTGATCTATAAGTAATATTAAAAACATATTTTGTTAATATTGTCTGAACAAGATACCTAATAAAGTTGGAGACATTGGCTACGTTTGGTCCCGAATTTCCCGCGGGATTTATTTATTTATAATAATAGTGAGCTTACAGTCTAACACCAAAACGCTAACTATCTTAAATGTATGGTACAAGTTTCAGGGTAGTGTGTTCCTGGTGAAACCACAAAGAGCTGCTAGTTATTAATTTTATATGTATACAGGGTGTCCGAGCATCGATGTCGGATACTTTAGGGGGGTAAAATTTGGTGTTTATCATCGACAAATCACGATTCCGATTTTCTCTTGCCACCTCCATTACAAAATGGCTGCCATCCGACATCGATGCCCGGACACCCTGTATATCAATAAAGCATTGAAATGTTTAATTGCAACATAACTTACAAGCATATGATACTAATTCCTTCTGTGCGTAGTGATACCCTACGGAGATGCCGTAGACCGTCATCAGTACCAACATTAGCATCAGCATCATCAAAAGGAACGCGCAGCACGCCCATGTCAGGGACCTGTACGACAGACACGAGTCAATATCACATTATGGATTGGATTACTATCCAGATTGACACTACCTACTAGCGGCCGTTCCCAATATTCGATCCATCTATTTTGCCTGTCGCCGGTAACAAAACTGTGTGTACCTATTTATTTGATTTTATTAACGGTCTGCCATCCCGCGGTCCTTTCTGACTAATAAAAATAACATCCCAGTACATATTTCAGTAATTTACCCCATACCGGTCATTTTTCCAAAGTAAATAAATAAAAAGGGGATGTAAGTTAAAAAAATACGTACCTTTCAACGCAAAATACTACTGAACAAAGTAGTGATTGTATCATACCCATGTTTGGATGTATTTATTTAACTATTTCCGTAACCTGCAATTCAGAATTTATAGATAACTAGCTGTGCCCCGCGGTTTCACTCGCGTAGTTCCCGATTCCGTAGGAATATCAGGATAAAACATAGCCTATGTTCTTTCCCGGAACATAAGCTACCCCTGTATAAAATTTCAAGTCAATCGGTTCAGTAGTTTAGCCGTGAAAAGGTAACAGACAGACAGACAGAGTTACTTTCGCATTTATAATATTAGTAGGGATGTCTAAATAAAAAATATCGGACGGACACATACTCGTATTCATCGTAAAAAAATAAGAATAAAATCTTTATTACTTAAAAGGTTACAGATCAACAATGTGGCGGTGACTCCCACACTAGGCTCCAGGCCTGTATTGTGGGCGTCGGTATAGCCAGTGATAGTTGCCGAATTACAGATCGTAAACCATCATCCCACATCGCCACCAAGTTATATACTAAGCAAAGCTTGTACTATAGATACAAGACAATAGTTAATTAGAATAGATAGAAAACTTTGTCAGACCAAGACAAACATTTTTTTTCATTTGTCTAGGAAGGCTAAACGAACACTACCATTACTTAGAGCGGATTTAAAGCAAGTTAAACCACGGGCCACATGTAGTAACTTCTAAACTGCTTGTAATATTTTAATAAAAATAATATAACATTACTTACAAGTTATGTTATTTTTATCATAATAGATACATCATCATCACAGATACATCTAGGGATTCTAGGGTATATGAAACTACGCACACACTCATTCGCACACACACCCAGACCGAGACAAACATTTGTGGTTCACACAATTATGCACCCCGCACGGGAATCGAACCCGGGCAGTCCGGCATGGTAACCACCCTGCCAACTAGGTCGAATAGAGTATCGTAGGAAGTATTTCTATGGTCACCTGGTGAAAGGCAACATGACGCCTGGCCTCAAAAGTGTACAAGTGTTGGCGAACAAACCTCCATATTATTTAAATATTTATTTACATAAGTACTTACATAAAATATTCTTAATATATTTTTAAATAAAATTTAAAAAAGGTCCTTTAGTAAAATGTTATTTTCCATTTATTTGTTTCACAAATAGATGCCATTCATGCTAGTTTCCTACACAGCTGATTACAGAATGACAACCATATGACAACAGAAAAATAAGTAGTTTTTTTTATTCTTTGATAAAAATCTAACAACCTCCATTCTTTGTGAATGTTTTATCCTTAGATAATCTATGTATGGATAGAATCTGCGCTATCAACCGCGTGTCCATTTTATGTAAAGTGTCAGTGTCTACAACTGCTACTAGGGAAGTGCTTAGTAGTATAGAGCATATCGATAAAAACTTGCTCATAACTATATAAATGAGAACTTTTTAATAATAAAAAATAATTTATGATTAAATTATATGCTTTATTGAAGATGGACATAAGTATACAGGGTGTCCCGTAAGTAGTGGACCAACGGGATGTGGGGGATAGGGGAGACCATTACCTACCAGAATCACCAAAATTTATTGTCCTAGGCCTCATAGTTTTGAAGTTATGACGTTTTTTAGTAAGTAGGTGAAATTATCGTACTATGTGCACATTTTTCTTAATTCTACAAATTCTGTTACTTATTTTGATGTTATTTTTATTCAAGGGCGTTAAGAATACATAGGTTTTTCTAATTTAAATCATTTTTTAGTGTAGTTATCATTAACATTAAAATTAATCAACAAAACAAGTGCAATTGTTAAATTTCAAAATACTCTAAGTGGTATTTGAGCCGAGCTGGTGTAAAAAAAATGTATTGTAGCCTTGTGGCACATTATTTTAAAAACATCTACATATCATAAGGATTACAAAAACGTATAACACTGTGGTTTCAAATGAGCAGTTTTTTATTTTAACTAATATCAACGTAAAAGGGAACTTTTGAGAGAAAACAAAAATTCATTGCTAATTATGGAAATTCGTTTATTACTCAATTTATTTTTACATTAAGGGTTCAAAATGCTTTTCTTTAGCTCTTGTGCATTAAAACATCTGCGTATAAAGTCTTTTTGTAAACTTTTTTGGGCTCTTTGATGTTTTTTTATCAATTCAGCAACATGATTGAAATTTTGTGATAACTCTCTTTTTATCAGAAATATTTGTCTCATAAACTGCTTCTTTGAGGAAACCCCATAGAAAATAATCCAAAGGATTCAAGTCGGGAGATCGTGGCCTATTTCATGGCCGATCGCTGGACAGGAAATAGTACCTTCGCGTCCAAACCATCGATTTGGGAACGTCTCATTCAAAAATTCAGTCACTTACCGTGAATAGTGGGCAGGTTCACCTTCGTACTGCAACATTCGTACGTGCTTTTTAACTTAACGAAGATGTTGGTTATGCACAAGGCCTGAAACTGCGCGGAACCACATACTCTCGCGTACTTCTTAACTTTATTCAAAGATGTTGGTTATGCATAAGGCCTGAAACTGCGCGGGAGAGAATGTGGTTGCAGTACGAAGGTGAACCTGCCCACTATTCACAGTAAGTGACTGAATTTTTGAATGAGACGTTCCCAAATCGATGGTTTGGACGCGAAGGTACTATTTCCTGGCCAGCGATCGGCCATGAAATAGGCCACGATCTCCCGACTTGAATCCTTTGGATTATTTTCTATGGGGTTTCCTCAAAGAAGCAGTTTATGAGACAAATATTTCTGATAAAAAGAGAGTTATCACAAAATTTCAATCATGTTGCTGAATTGATAAAAAAACATCAAAGAGCCCAAAAAAGTTTACAAAAAGACTTTATACGCAGATGTTTTAATGCACAAGAGCTAAAGAAAAGCATTTTGAACCCTTAATGTAAAAATAAATTGAGTAATAAACGAATTTCCATAATTAGCAATGAATTTTTGTTTTCTCTCAAAAGTTCCCTTTTACGTTGATATTAGTTAAAATAAAAAACTACTCATTTGAAACCACAGTGTTATACGTTTTTGTAATTCTTATGATATGTAGATGTTTTTAAAATAAAGTGCCACAAGGCTACAATACATTTTTTTTACACCAGCTCAGCTCAAATACCACTTAGAGTATTTTGAAATTTAACAATTGCACTTGTTTTGTTGATTAATTTTAATGTTAATGATAACTACACTAAAAAATGATTTAAATTAGAAAAACCTATGTATTCTTAACGCCCTTGAATAAAAATAACATCAAAATAAGTAACAGAATTTGTAGAATTAAGAAAAATGTGCACATAGTACGATAATTTCACCTACTTACTAAAAAACGTCATAACTTCAAAACTATGAGGCCTAGGACAATAAATTTTGGTGATTCTGGTAGGTAACGGTCTCCCCTATCCGCCACATCCCGTTGGTCCACTACTAACGGGACACCCTGTATAATATTTTTAATGAAGTATATTAATGATCTTTCGAAAATAAAAAAAAAATAATCAAAACAACAGTGAAAATAAATCCAACGAACATATTAATACAACATAATATAAAACAATAACAAAATGGCTCGAAAAACTTGGAAATTAATAAAATCAAAACAAAAATGCAATTCTAATCTTACAAAATATTGACTTAGGGCCTATTTCACGATCTTCAAGTAAAGTTACTCACCAAGTAAAGTCAATCTTGTCTCTTTCTTACTTTATACAGGGTTACTGGTTAAGTCGACCTATTCCCGTCAAGGGCGTGTAGTGTACATCGTTTCTGACTGATTTCCCCATGAAACACCCTACACTAAACCTTACCGTTTTCGAGATATTTCAATTTATTTGTTTTTATAAAAATCACCGGATCTTCGGCTATAAGCTTAGATATTTTCAAATGCGTATGTCTTATTATTACTATTACTTGATTTTAACGTTTAAAATAAGGTGCTTTGTGACCCCAATAACAAATATTGTACCTAAAATGAATAAATAAGTAGTTGTAGACGATTAAAACTTATAAAAAATAATACAAATCAGAAAGTTTATTTCTCGTTCAAGGATATCTAGAAAAAAAAATATGGCACCTGTTTGGCAGATATACCTAAAAATATCTACGTTTCATCAGCTATCCATCGAGGTATAACAATCTAGGGTTTTAAATCAATCAACAATCGAAATTTTGTACAAAACATGTAGTTTTATAGGCTACTGGGGAGGATAAATAAAACAATAGGTCAGCATACAGAACAAGATACTAAACTTATTAAACTTTTAAGTACTACACACACCATTTTTGAGTCTAAATTTCGTGTTCGACATGTCCGCCCCTGCGTTGCACACATCTTCGCATTATTTTGCGAAGACCAGTTTTCACTACTCCAGTAGTTAATTTTGTTCTTATTTTATTGGCCGCACTAATGATTCTGTCTATCAGTACTTCAATCGATGAAATTGGGGTAGGTATACTTCAAGTAGGTATTCGAAGTGTGGACTCCATTTTCACCTTAAACTTCATGGATTTGACGACATAATCTGTGATCTATGGCAATATTTGTCAAAATTGCTTGATTTTTCACGTATTTCCATTGGATTTTATTTTTGTCGTAATTAATTAATAATGCATTTCTTTACACTAAAAACAGTTTATATGAGTTATAATGAGCTCCTAAAACACCCCTAAATAAACAGCATCATTAAATTCAGGTACCGGAGATCTATAGTCTTACCATGTTCAAAGTATCGACCATATTTATCGACACATTTGTTGTACATCACTAACTGCTTGGTAAAAAAACAATACATTAAATATAACTAAATTAAACCTTTGAAATCACAACTATGCACCACCGGTTGAAAGTGATATGATGAAAAGTGTTTATTCTACAAGAGAAATGGATATTTTGCTTTAAAATGAGTTATTTCAGATAAAAAATGCCAACAAAGACTAACATGTGAAAAGATAATTCTGGATTCTTTACTCCTCCTATAGTTGTTCTGGATTTGCAAAACACAGCACAACACGACATAGTTTTAGTATCTCACAAGATTTTTAGGCTTTACGATGATATTTTATAACAATTTTATTTTCAAGTATTATACGTCGCAATGTTGTGGCCGGCTAACATGTGAAAATTGGTGTTGACGCAGCGTTGACAAGCTTACATTAGCCTTCTCGTTTGCTCTATATGACGATCCGTGTAATAGAAAGAGAAACTCGATAATGTTGACAGATTAACGTCAGCTCTAAGGCGGCTTCTTCAGAGACCAGAGAGAATCTTGGTCGTGATCCTTATTCTATGGTTTTATCTATGATCTTTGTGATTTCTTTGGAATAACCATAGAATGAGGATCACGACCAGGTTATCTAAGGGAATTACTTTTGGATTTATTTGTCCTTAAAACCTTCTTGGTGATATTAAAAATATTTTCTAATAATTCTTCTAGAGTATAAAAAGCACATTTACAAACACAGGCTCAGATCACACGAATAAATTGCACAAAAATATCGAATCTGCGTCCCTTTGCACTATATCTTGGGCCCTTGGATCGTCGTAAGAGGGAATCTTGTGATGTATAGTCTTCCTATCCTAGAACAAATTCTACTGTGGAGCGTACTCTTTTGCTCATAGAATAAGGATCAAGACAAGAGATTCTCTCCGGTCTCTGCTTTTGCTGATATGCTGCTGATAGAAATATGTCATTATAATACGAATGTCATATTGTGCAGAACAACTCCAATAACATAAATTTACAAAAGGATCCATTTATTTACAGGATACTAGGTATTTTATGTAAGTAAATATACATATTTTATTCAAATGTAGATAAAAACATTGTATTACCTAATCTGGTAAGCACATAACAACTCTTTTAAGAGGGCGACATCGGGGTTGGCCAAGGAAACGTTGGCCTAATGATCTAGTCACCTAGTTGGCCGAGCTGAGGCCAACGCGAGCGAAGGCAAATTAATGCAAGGCAAGTGATACTGCCTGCCTATACGAGCCGAGTGATGGCAAGACAATGAAATATACTGCCCATACGTTGTTATTGGCGTTCGCTCGGCCAACGTGTATAGGCGTATAAGAGACTGCAGCGGTGTTGGAAATGTTTTCGAGAGACATTTGGCCAGTCCTGAGACAAAAAAGAGAGTCCGAATAATGTCTTCATATTTCTTTAGCAAAAGCTTTAACTTTCAGGTTACGAGAGTATTAAATAAATAAATCCAACCATGGGTATGATACAATCGATGTTTTGTTCATTGATGTTTTGTCTTGAAAGGTAAGTTCTGTATCTATTAATAAATATAAACTCTAGACTTCCACTGTGGAACTGGCCCATTGATGACTCTTTTCAGTATGCCGAAATTTTTTTAAACACAAGCTATACCTATTTTCTTCATTCTTTCGTGTCAATGGCCACAAAAAGGATATACCTATAACTAAATATTCCCGGACCAAAATCCAGCCTATGATACCCTGAAATGCTGAAATGTCAATTACATATCTTATAGTGAAAGATTTTTAAAATCGGTCTGGAGCTTCAGAGATTTCCTCTATAGATTAATGCGATTTGGTCGCTCGACTGTTGCAGGGCGCTCACATGGACGTTCGTCGCATTCATGGTAATGCTTCTGATGCTTATGTTGGTAGTCCTGACCGTGTACGGCATTTCTGTTGGATATCACTACGCACAGAAGGAGTTGGCTTCCTACGCTTGTAAGACCGTTATTCATTTATTAATTTTATAGCAATGGCGCGGCCTACGGTTCCGTAGCGTTCTCACATCTTCTATTGGAACTCAAAATTTCAAATCAAAACATTATAAGATACGTGATTTAAAAGATTTTTTGTCGAGATCATTTCTCCATTGGGGAAAATGTGCACACCTCTTTTTTAGAAGAAAAAAATAAAAATAGTTAAGTATTCGGCATACGTTGTTGTCCGCAAGGTCTACTATTCAAAGGACTACTATATTTTATAACAAAATACTATCTAATGCTTATAATTTTTCAGTGGAATCGAGAAATCATGCCAAAGCACTATTACGGACAGAAGAAGGTAGTAGCGAGTTTCCTGAATTATCAAGACGCTATAATATGGTGCAATTAACTGAACCAAGTGATTTGCAACTGGCCTCTATTGGTGGTAAGTATAAATCGGGATACCAATTATTTCAAGCATTAGGGCGCGGGTCCACCGCCACGCACGCTACGCACGCTGCTCACGGCGACCGTGTTGGTCCACCTTTACGTTACTTTCTTTTTTAAAACATGCATTTTAATTAAATACCGTTTTACATTTTCAAAGATGATGTTATTTTGATCATTGTTGTTCAGATTGCGAGCCCCGACCCCTAGACCTCCGCTTTATCTGGTTGATTTGACGATGTATTCTTCGTTACTAGTTATATCAAAGTTAGACGGATCTAAAACACTTACTTTACTTACTCTACCCGGCGCCTCTTTCTCTTCAATTTTCAAGTACATACTTAACGATACCACTTGTCTTCTTCTGGTAGGAAAGCTCTTTCTCCACCCACCGCGTTTTATATTTAGTTAGCTACGTATCTTCTTATTTTACTACTATAGGCAGTGGCAGTCGTACTAACACCATCGACAGTCGTTACGGGTAGTTAAAGCCCTCAACAGTCTAACATTTGGTTTAACCAAAAAATGTATAGCCCTCTGGGTTTTCAAGGTCTGATGGCAGTCGTTTCACGTAAAATACTGACATTCCGCTAAATCTGGTTAAACTGAAAACCGTCCCCAAATAGACATGGGATAAAGGTTTGGAAAAGAGAGGTAGTGGACCCACCGCGGGCTAGTGAGCGATGAACTATTGGCGAGTTACACTTAAAATATGTTTTTTTAGTATATACAAGAAGTGATTCCAACGTACTACAGACATTGGAACCTGATTATTCTAATCGAGCGTTCAGACAATACTCGGACAGACCAGCCGAACTGACGCGTAGCAGATTGCCCACTATTGAGGGTAAGTAATGACACGGGTAATAAATAACAATCAATAAATCAAAATATCATTGTTTTTAGCATCGCATGACATGCAAAATTTAATGTCAGATTGAATTAATTACTGTATGATCTAGAATGTCTGAATTTAGTCAGGTGGAAGAATTTAGCCTTAAGACTTTCACGATAAGATTTTTTTTCACGACACCACTTTTTATTAACGACCCATCACATGTTATGCTCACTGAATTTAAAACCTTCATCCTCCACACTCAAGTTATTAATATCATAAATCTGAGTAACCTATTTGTTTTTTATTTGTAGCGGATCCGAGAGGTCGTTTTAAAGTGCTGCACAGAGCGACATTGGTACCAGATTATTCTGATAGAACGGACTCGGTCGAAACAACCGAAACTAATGTACAACTACAGACTATGGGCGGTATGTAGAAATTGTTATATCAAAGTTATTTTAGGTCACTGAACTATTTTCCCAGATATGAGAACTTGTTAGATAAGGTTTGTAGTTTTATATGAAAAAAAAAAACTAAATTGAAATCGGTTCATCCGTTCGGGAGCTATGATGCCACAGACAGACAGATACACACACACACACACAGACACGTGAAACTTATAACACCCCTCTTTTCGCGTCGGGGGTTAAAAAAGAAAGAAAAAAAAAATTCAGACACCAACAACAAAATGAAAAAAAAAGAAAGAAAGACTGAAATCTTTTATCTTTGCTCTTGTTATTTGTAGTAATAGTTTATTATTGCATATAATTTTCTGCCCCATAAGCTCCCAAGTTTTATAGAAATGGAGTTGTTTTATTATTCTTATCAAGGGGTCCCAGCTTCGTTATCCTGCTTAAACAATGCGTTTTTCTACTAAGTTATTGCGATAAACACAGCTCTCGTTATTATAAAATGATGTTTGTCTTACAGCGTTGTATAACATGAAATCATCCGAGGGGCAAATATACATGAATACTGATCTAGTTCTTGAAGTTGGTTCTGAAACTGAAAGTTCGACACCAAATCTAGAGGCGGAAGTAAAAGCTATTAGTGATAGAAATAGGAAATTTAAAGAATTATATAAATTTCCCTATGGGATGGGGTATGTACATAAAGTCTTCTCAATTATCATCAATATACTTTTTAATGGTAGCAATTCCAGTTCTGCATCATTCATATGAAGTGAAACACATATCTATACTAATATTATAAAGAAGTTTTGTGTGCTTGTTAAATTGTAAGGGGTAATCTCGGGATCTACTGAACCGATTTCAAAAATTCTTTCACTCATGGAAAGCTAATTTATCTGTGCGTGACAGGCTATAGTATATCCCTGTATTCACACGGGAACGGGAACTACGCGGGTGAAACCGCGGGGCGCTGCTAGTCAGTTATATTTATGTCTAAAATACTGGTGATCAGCCTTTTTTATCGTCCTAAATTTAAATACTGTGATCCTCTAAGTTTCGATTGTAAACTGATCGTAGATTTAACTGGTGCCTTACAATCACAATATCGATATGGAGCAATGAATCTCCACCTCTTTGGTAGGCCTGCCTAACTATTAGATACCCGGACAACTAATGATGACTTCTTAATTTGGAATTTGTGTTCCGAAAATATTGCTACGTCTGCTACGCGCTACGGGGGGCTACGGGCTATGGACGCCTGTGGTAGCAAGCATACCTAAAGCCTTGTATCCACTTGAGCATGCTCAGGCGAATGAGCGGCTCATTTGGCCGAGCCGCTCAAGTGGAGACGCCTGAGCACGCTCGGCCCGAGCAAATCCGAGCGCGCTCAGGGCGAGCCGGCATCTGTCGGTTTTTGTCCGTGCTCAAAGGCGCTCAGTATTCGCTCGGCGCTCAGTGTGGACGGTTGTTTTTGTGTTTGAGGCGAGCGTGTCGAATTCCCCGAGCTTAAATTACGTTTACTTTTTCTGTTATTTGAAAAATGAGTGGCTTGTGGGATAACGAGACTTGTTTAACATTAATTGATGCATATGAATCAAAGAGGGTGTTATGGGATAGTACATACGAAGAATACTATAATCGCATAAAAAAAGAAGATGCTTGGCGTGATATCAGTGATACATTAAACATTAGTGTAGACGATGTAAAAAAAAAAATTGTAAGCTTGACAGGTTCATTTAGACGAGAACGATCAAAGCAAAAACGAAGTTCTAAAACGGGAAGTGGTAAGTGTTTTATTTGTGTTTATTTGATCCGTCAACATGTTATATTTATTTACATACCATATACATATATATGAATTACATAATTCAATATTTTTGTTTCAGGTCAAGATCAAGCGTATGTGTCAAAATGGTTTGCATTTGATCGGATGAAATTTTTAATGGATAAAAGTGAACCAAATGAAACTCGAGATAGTTCCAATGTAAGTTTATTTATTTTCATAATCTATACTGATATTATAAAGAGGTAATGTTTGCGAGTTTGGATCTCACAAACACAACAAACTCGCAAACATTACCGGAGATTACTCTGGTGCTTCTGGTCCAATATGGATAATTCTTTCACTAATATAAAGGTACACTATTCCTGGTGGTTATATATTTTGTGAAAATTAGCCGAACTGTAATGAACTGCGTCAATCAACTCAGAAAATATTATAGCACTTTTGAGCTCAGCTAATTTTCAGAAAATTCTTCCAAGTAAACTAATTTAATTAATATTGTATTGCCAAGGTAATTCTGCATTTGTTATAAAATGCCGTGCGATATGCAAACGAATTTCTTTGATTTGGTTGGTAGATCTCCTGGGTACGTGTGGCAAAGAAGAGAAGGATTGTAATGGCTCATCGGTCCTAAATGTACCTGGAATTATCTCGCCATTTTCTTCCCTATCAAAAATCCCAATGGGACAGTAGTATTCTCTAGTATAGTTTCTTTGACGCATGAAGTTATGCAAATGCGTAACAGCCATTACAACTGAAACCGCATTTTTAGTGTCCATTGCAATCGGTTTACGTAATACTCTGAAAACGGATGCGATAATACCAAATACATTCTCGACGACTCGTCTAGCTCTTGAATGTCGATAGTTGTAAATTCGTTCGAGAGAACCTCGTATATAATTATTACCAGCAAATGGTTTCATTGTATATTCATTAAGAGCAAAAGCGTTGTCTCCTACAATACAATAAGGTACTTTTACATTATAAGGAATTTGCAATATCTTTGGTGGCGGAATATTCAAAGTTTTATTTTCAAGTTCTCTATATAAATTGGTATGTTTAAATACACCTCCATCAGAAATTCTACCCTTACATCCAACATCAACATATATAAAATTATAGTCAGCATCTACTACCGCAAATAATACAATACTAAAGAAATCTTTATAGTTTCGATATTCAGCTCCACTATGAGGCGGTGCTATGATTTGAATATGCTTGCCATCCATTGCCCCAACACAATGAGGATAGTTCCACTTTTTTTCGAAGTTTCGTGATATATCTAGCCATTCACTTTCTGTTCGAGGAACCTGAAGCAGAATAACAAACCATTTACAAATTACAATGCATCAATTCCTTATTAATTTTTTTTTACAGGACAACCGAACCAAAGACGTTTTGGATGTTGAAAATGCTGATAGTCAAGGCATTAATGACAATAAAAAGCAAGCAGTGAAATGCGCCCTCCAAAACAAAAAAGTGCTAAGAAAAAGAAAATAGAATATGACAATCCAATGGTAAAGAGTGCATATGAACTATTGAAGAAAACAGCGGACAATGATGACCCGTACACAAGTTATGGGTTGCATATTGCCAAAGAACTAAAAAAATACGATAAAGGTACCTTGGCCTGTGTCAAACATGCCATTAATAATATAATATTCCAGGCAGATATGGGAAATTATTCACCAAATGTCTATTGTCCACGTGAATATTACAATCAGCCACAACAATATGGGTATACTACAAGTACATCAACTGTTTCATCGCCACCTGCGCCACCGTCACCAACTTTGGAATCGACTAATCGACCATCACCAGCAGAAACAGCAAATGCTGATATCGCTGTTAACCTCTCAGAATTTTTTTAACATTTAAAACTACATAATTATTCTATGATAATTTTTAAATTTAATAAAAAATATTTCAACCGCATTTTGCATTTATTTGATAAACTTGCCTATCTACTTAGTTTAAAAAAAACATAATAACTATAAATAATCGAATTAGCTTACCTTAATGTAATCTTTGAGTGCCTGTATAATAGCTTCACACACTACCGGAACAAAACGGCTTATACTTTGTTTAGATACTTTGAACATGTATTGCAAGCTAGTATAGGAATCTCCTGTAGCTAAAAATCTTAAAGTTATCAGTAACTTATCCTCCGGTGATATGGCCTCACGCATATGTGTATCTTTTTTTTTAATTTGCGGTCCGATCAATGACAGTAAATATTCAAAATCAATCCTTGACATTCTTGTAAAGTTGTTAAATGGTTCGTTATCTCCTTCGAAACTCAATTCACGAATTATATTAGCCGAGTTGTTTCTTCGATGACGATACATTTCTCTCATCCACCACCTTGGTGGTTTTCTCTTCTTCTTTATGGCACAGTGAATGATTATAAAGGCAGCAGCAGCTACACGGACACGTGAAGACATGACGGAGCCGAGCATATACTGAGCAGCCTGAGCACAGCTTTTTCAATGTTGAGGCTCGTTCGACCAAAACATTCATTTTGTTCCTCTGAGCATGCTCGGGCGAATGAGTGGCTCATTCGCCCGAGCATGCTCAAGTGGATACAAGGCTTAAAGGAAGCCGAGGGTGCCATGGGTAGCTTCGGCAAAGTTCAGATCCACTCAAAACCCCATATACCATAGAATAAGCGCCTCTTTAGGCGATCTTAATAACCTTAAGGTGCCTTTCCACCAGAGTTATGCTACGTTGCAGTTGCTATAGATGCGTTCGATATCCAACAATGTCTGCTATGCTATATGGCCCAATGGACTTGATTGGTGGATATCAAACGCATCCATAGCAATGTAGCATAGCTTAGCTCTGGTGGAAGGGCACCCTTATCTTATTTTAATTTCCTTTGTCATACTCATTCAGCTCTACATACGAGTACAAACATCCGGACAGTCCCATGTCGATGCAAGAACAACAGTTGGCGCGTAGGCTAATCGGTCGAATTCGGAGATCGAGGAATAACACTGGCAGTACACAAAGTTCGTCAAAAGTCACTAAAATGACCTTTTTTAGAAGATTACATACCCCGATACTTCCCGTAACATAGAATAAACAAATGGATGTCTTCAATAGAGTGTCAAGTACTGGAATGTTCTAGATTTATAGAACATTTCTTGATCATTTGAATCTGTTTGTTTATAGCAAGCGGACTTAATAAATACATTCACATAGTAACAATCAACTCTGATTATACATAAGTATTGAATTTTATTATACTTAAGTTTTGTATCGTTGTTGTATATTTTATATGTTTTTATTGATATATTTTTTAAATGTTTTCTTTAAACTTTTATATGTTATAATATATCTTTTTGCGGGTTTACACATTTTGTCACCACACTTTTATTATATACGAATTCTTTACCTTTTAATGTTCGTATTTTCTATGGAGGTATATTTTTTATTATTTTCTACTTTTCCAGTTATTTTCATATTTTGTATTTACTGTATACTTTGTTATTTTTCTTTTTTATACTGTCATCGCGTTTTCTTTTTAGTTTACATGATTTTTATTTATAGGTTTTGTTGTGAATTTATACATACTTAATTGTTTATACTAGTAGTTTTTCTAATTTTGATGAAATATTATACTATTTCTTTTGACGATTGTTAAAAATAATAAAAAGTAAAATAATGTTGTGTTTTCTCTTATAAACTAATTAACATAACAATCAAATCATTCACTACATCATCTCATTATAGTAACTGACCCCTAACTAAGCTCGAAACTTGTATCTAGGGCAGTGGTTCTCGATCTTTTTTGGTAACGGAACCCTTTTGGAAAGCGATATACTTGATGGAACCCTATTTGAAGTACACTCCGGAAAAATTAGAGGAACGTTAGTTCATTTGTGAAAATTTTCGGATTTTTGTTATAATGTTGTTATATTTCTATGATTGAGTATTTGGATATTCTATGTATGTACTGCAAGGAATGCTCCAAAAACTTGAACACTGCAAGTCTTGAGGTTGGCCTTCGAATGAATCGGTCAAAGACACAAAGTCGGTCAGATAAGGAAGTCGGTCAGACGGGGAAAATGGTCAGTTGGAGAGGTTAGTCAGTTGGGGAAGTTGGTCAGTTGGGGAAGATGGTCAGACGGGGAAGTTGGTCAGATGGGGAAGTTGGTCAGATGGGGAAGCTGGTCAGACGGAGAAGTTGGTCAGATGGGTAAGTTGGTCAGACGGGGAAGTTGGTCAGATGGGTAAGTTGGTCAGACGGGGAAGTTGGGGATGTTGGTAAAGTAAAGTTTGGTCAGGTCAGTCAGGTCAGTCAGGTCAGTCAGGTCAGTCAGGTCAGTCAGGTCAGTCAGGTCAGTCAGGTCAGTCAGGTCAGTCAGGTCAGTCAGGTCAGTCAGGTCAGTCAGGTCAGTCAGGTCAGTCAGGTCAGTCAGGTCAGTCAGGTCAGTCAGGTCAGTCAGGTCAGTCAGGTCAGTCAGGTCAGTCAGGTCAGTCAGGTCAGTCAGGTCAGTCAGGTCAGTCAGGTCAGTCAGGTCAGTCAGGTCAGTCAGGTCAGTCAGGTCAGTCAGGTCAGTCAGGTCAGTCAGGTCAGTCAGGTCAGTCAGGTCAGTCAGGTCAGTCAGGTCAGTCAGGTCAGTCAGGTCAGTCAGGTCAGTCAGGTCAGTCAGGTCAGTCAGGTCAGTCAGGTCAGTCAGGTCAGTCAGGTCAGTCAGGTCAGTCAGGTCAGTCAGGTCAGTCAGGTCAGTCAGGTCAGTCAGGTCAGTCAGGTCAGTCAGGTCAGTCAGGTCAGTCAGGTCAGTCAGGTCAGTCAGGTCAGTCAGGTCAGTCAGGTCAGTCAGGTCAGTCAGGTCAGTCAGGTCAGTCAGGTCAGTCAGGTCAGTCAGGTCAGTCAGGTCAGTCAGGTCAGTCAGGTCAGTCAGGTCAGTCAGGTCAGTCAGGTCAGTCAGGTCAGTCAGGTCAGTCAGGTCAGTCAGGTCAGTCAGGTCAGTCAGGTCAGTCAGGTCAGTCAGGTCAGTCAGGTCAGTCAGGTCAGTCAGGTCAGTCAGGTCAGTCAGGTCAGTCAGGTCAGTCAGGTCAGTCAGGTCAGTCAGGTCAGTCAGGTCAGTCAGGTCAGTCAGGTCAGTCAGGTCAGTCAGGTCAGTCAGGTCAGTCAGGTCAGTCAGGTCAGTCAGGTCAGTCAGGTCAGTCAGGTCAGTCAGGTCAGTCAGGCCAGTCAGGTCAGTCAGGTCAGTCAGGTCAGTCAGGTCAGTCAGGTCAGTCAGGTCAGTCAGGTCAGTCAGGTCAGTCAGGTCAGTCAGGTCAGTCAGGTCAGTCAGGTCAGTCAGGTCAGTCAGGTCAGTCAGGTCAGTCAGGTCAGTCAGGTCAGTCAGGTCAGTCAGGTCAGTCAGGTCAGTCAGGTCAGTCAGGTCAGTCAGGTCAGTCAGGTCAGTCAGGTCAGTCAGGTCAGCTTAAGGTCAGAGCCAGAGGTCAGCTTAAGGTCAGAGCCAGAAGTCAGACTAAGGTCAGAGCCAGAGGTCAGACTAAGGTCAGATTTAAATGGATCCTTGACCACACAGCGGTACATAACCGATGTCTTGGAACCCCGTGCCATTTGCTCCATTTATAGGCGACGGTTTTGTTTTATGCATGTTAACATTGTTAACGTATTCAGCTAAAGTGGTACGTAAGTACCTAAACGAAGTGGAAATTACCCAAATCGACTGACCAGCGAGATCACCAGACATGAGGCCACACTTTTGGCCTTAAAAAATCTTTAGTTCATATAATCTATTCATATAAGAAGAATTTCTTACTTACAATTTCAATCTTATTTTTTTCCATTAAACAAGTTTATTATTATAAATTTTCATTTACTTATAAAATATTTAAATAATCATAAAAATAAAACAACATTATAACAAAAAATCTGAAATTGCCACAAATGAACTAACGTTCTTCTAATTTTGCCGGTGTGTGTAGTTTATTTAATTTGTTATACATAATATTGAAATCATAGTACGTTACAATTACGAGTAATAAGTAGGTAGTTATGTATAATCGGAATGATAAAATGTCATACGCTAGGAACTAAAGACGCTGCTGCTACCCGCGCCTTGTCAGTACGGTCGTCCAGAGAGGGGTGTTTTGGTTTTTTTTCTAAATTCTTGCGGAACCCTTACAGGACCATCGTGGAACCCTAGGGTTCCGCGGAGCACACTTTGAGAATAGCTAATCTAGGGTTTCAGAATTATTAAGGTTATTCCAAATAGGTAAATATTCATCTAAAACTACCATCCTTTCAAGTAATTGTGAAAATAAATTTTCTTCCGTCTTTGTCGAGGATTTGCGGACACGACACACTCACGTTACTCACCTCCTATCTCCTCTTATTATTAATGAACGAAGAATCCATGTTTTTTCCTTTATAATGTGTATTTAAGTGAGTGTATCATAAATAAACTGCATGGTTTTATTCCTCATTTGTCAATAGAAAAGGTAAGAGATTAAAAAAACTGCATTACAATTATTATATTTTTTATTAATTATTTAAAATATTCATTATAAATAATATAATATCTAAGTAATTAAAATAAGATTGTTGTCTACAAATAATAATAATATACGTCTACAAAGAATGCCTATACAAAACTTAACTAAGCACTAAGCCTATTAAGCACTTTCTGTGATATTAGATCTCTTTGAATCTTGTGACGTCACTCCGTGCTATGGAGGAATCCATTTTGTATTTATGGGACGTAGCGAGGGATATATGTGAGGTTTTGTACTAGTCTCAAAAAGGGAGTTGTAGTGGATCTTGACGTAGTTTTATTTGCGGTATCATTCGTTTGTGATCTTCGGAACCGACCCAACAGTCTGCGGGCTAACTCTCGTTCTTGATGCGACAACAGTCTGCCTGGTTCTCGGGTTGCAGGCCTGTAAGGAAGAATTTAAAATAAGTATTCAACACAATTAAATGACCAATATATGGTAACGTCTACACGATGATTTACGAGGTTCATGGCATCAGTCACTGATGTTGTAGCATGAGTCACTGATGTCGTAGCGTTAGGTCCTACATTCGGCAATCAGGGATGTCATAGCATAAGTCACTGAAGTCATATCTTTAGTCACCGACGTTGTAGCATAAGTCACTGAAGTCGTAGCATCAATCACTGATGTCGTAGCGTTAGTCACTACATCCAACATTCGTAGCATTAGTCACGGATCTCGTAGCATAAGTCACTGATATCGTAACATAAGTTACGGATGTCGTAGCATCAGTCACTGATGTCGTAGCATATATAAGTAAGTCACTGATGTTGTAGCGTCAGTCACTGAAGTCATAGTGTTACTTGTATTTCTAGTGTCTAGTTATTACGGTTCGTGGAGATACACTCTTGTGACAGACATCATACAGACAGACAAACAAACCGTGGAATCTTAATAGAAGAATTTTCCGGTTTGGGTACGGGATCTTAAAATGAATTCCGATCGTATAAATATTGTTTTGGTACCAACCTTCCAAGTTCAATTGCAAGTTCCTTTTCATTTATTGTACTGTACGTAGCATCCACAGGGGGGCTCGTTTCGAAAATATCTAAAAAATAAAACATCGTTTTTTATAAATATAAGCCTGTAGTAGTAGTTCATGAGATTAGCGCGTCGAACCAACTACACAAACATGTTAGTATACAGGGTGGCCCAAATAGAGCAGTCAGTGGAGGGAAGTATAAAACTACACACATCAAAAGTGTCTAGGGATCAAGCATTTTTATGCGGATTTCTTGAGATTGAGATGTGGCTTTGTAATAAATTTATGATTTTATAAATTTATATGGATCCTTTTTGGTGCATTTCATAATTTGAATCAGGAACTGTGAATCAAATTCGAGTAAAAGATGAAAATCAGCTGTCAATATTTTCCCTATAAAAACATACAACGCATTGAAGACATTATTAGTGCTACTGTTTCCCTACTACTGATTAAAACCAACGTTATTATGGAGCGGCGACGTCATTTAAGCAGGGAAGAAATGCTCAGAGCCGTGGGAATGATAGAAGCTGGTTCCCGGCAACGTACTGTGGCTTTAGCTCTGAATACAAGTCAGAGTGTTATCAGTCGACTTTGGACACGTTACCGAAGCACTGGTACCGTGGCTGAGCGCCATGGAGGACGGTATCGCTGCACAACACGGAGACAAGACCGATACATTCAAATCTTAACTCGAAGAGCTCCAACAATAACCGCCATGATGTTAGCCGTGCGGCTTCATCACTCTTCAGGGAACTTAATTAGCGACCAAACAGTCAGAAACCGCTTGCATGAAGTGAACCTTCATTCCCGAAGACCGCTACGGGTACCACCTATAGCAATGAACAATCGTAGGATTCGATATCAATGGGCTCTTGAACACAGAAATTGGGCAGAAGAACAATGGCGTTTCGTGTGCTTTTCTGATGAGTCTCGTTTTGGTATGAGACCGGATACAAGACGTATACGACACTGGAGAACCCCTGGACGCCAACAGCGATTAAAATCCTGCCAGGAAGTCCATCCTTATAGTGGTGGAACCATCATGGTATGGGCGGGTATTTGGATCGGCGGAAGAACTGAGTTGATTTGGATCAGAGGCAACCTCAACGCTCAAATTTATGCTGAGACGATTGTATCAGACGTCATCGTTCCTCTACAAGTGCAAATCGGTCCCTTATTTCAGTTAATGCATGATAATGCACGACCGCACACCGCAAGAGTTGTAAGACAGACTCTCGCCGCAGCTAACATCAATGTCCTGCCCTGGCCTGCTCAGTCGCCAGACTTGAACCCGATTGAGCATGCATGGGATATGCTACAGAGAAGAGCTCTGCCGAATATGGAGGGTATCCAGTCGCAAGAAGACCTTTTTTTGTTGTTGCAACGAACATGGGCGGCCATTCCACAGCGTGATTTGGATGAACTCATTTTGAGTATGCCAAACCGATGTTCTTGTGTTGTTAGTGTTCGCGGTAGAAACACGGATTATTAATTGTTTAAGTTACCCAATAAAATTTTAAAGAAAACTGTTATTTCAGTCTTTTTTTCGAACTTTAATGTTAGTGGTTCAAATGTCAAAAATCCCTTTATTAGGAAAATGGCAAATTTCTTTATTAATGCAAAGGTGACTTGGTTTATCGTTACTGTGACAAACGAAAACACTTTATTTGATGAATCCTTAAAGAAAATTTTAATTAATATCAATCAGGAGAAAAGTTATTGCAAAAATATATGTTGATCCCTAGACACTTTTGATGTGTGTATAAGAGATACAAAAATCTGTTCTTATTTAATCGATTTTAGTAAAAATAAAAATTGCAATTAAAAATTTAGAAAAAAACTATAACTACGGGAATCGAACCCGGAAGTTTTGAAACATTTAATGTTCATTATTTCTAACTTTAAATCGATTGTGTATGTCTTAAACTGTAAATGGTTGTACTAAGAAACATGATATATAAAATGAATAAAATGCGTATGTTCTTGTCAGCCCAATTAGCCGTTGAATAATGTAGAAAGCGTGCAGGTACTTACTAAATCCTGGTTGTTGCAAATCTTCGACTTCGGTTGTATTCACGCTGTAGTACGAGTATACCGGCTCAGGTATACTCGAGTCATTCATCTCGAATGCTCGCCTTTGGTGTGCGAGTCTGTCTGCCTGTGTTCTCGATTGATCTATGTGAAAAACGTTGTTTTTTATAATACTTAGTAGAGAGTAGCTGTTAAACAAGTGGCTTTTTAATTTCCTGAGCTTTTTCGTGGTTTGGAGGGCAGTGTCCCGGGGGAATTGCATTGAGGCATCCCCGCGACGAAGCAGCGGTGTATGTGGGACTCACCCTCCACCAAAATGGAGCTGTGGAGGTTGGAGGTAGGACCTCCACAGCTCCATCTTGGTGGAGAGCCACTAAAACCCCCGGGGGAGATATCGCCTGTGCGCTGAGTGCCGGCGATATCGCCCTCGGGGTAATATGTAAGTACATAATAGAAAAACCATTATAATTATGTCAATATTTCCTTTAAACTGCAGGTCCAATCGAAAGACATCTTGTTTGCTAATAAAGTGTGATCTTACGAGCAAACGATGCTAATTCCTTCTGAGCGTAGTGATATCCTATTGTAATGCCGTAGACGACCATTAACAGAATCATCGTCATCAGCATCTTTACAATGCAAGCGCAGCACATCCATGTTAGGGTCCTGTACAACAATAAATGTAGTTGTAAGTATTCCAAGTGTCTATTTCAACTCCTAGAGTAGAATTTTTGAGAAATAATGTTCTCGCTAGTTCCACTATTCGATAGTACATTTATAAGTAGAACTAGGGGAAAAAATAGTTCCATTGGTGATACGGTAGAACGTGGTAGTTCTGGTGGGAATAAATCTTTTCAACTTGTATTGGCTTCTCATATTCCACTGCACGTGACAATCCTCTCTATCTCTCGTAGTACAAATGAAAGGAAGGTGTAATGACAAAACTTGTCCAATGCGTGTCAGGGCTCCAAGTGCTGACAGTACATGATGTCATACAAATAATACTCGACTGATAGAGATAAAGTAAGGTACAGATGTTCCTTGCCGGAATAGCACTTATGTATGCTGTAACTTTCAACTTTTTACTACGCTAGTTTTTTTTTGTTAACCTATATTGTCCCACAGCTGGGCAAAGGTCTCCCCCAAACACCTCCAACCATCCCTATCCTTCGCAGTCTCCCACCAACTACTTAATACGGATAAAACTGCGGGGTGTCTACAGTCAGTAAATAATAAAGATTAAATTGTAAGTACATAGAAATAGTTATGTTCTTATTTACCTTTCAGTGCAAAACAATATTGAACAAAATATCGAATATATCATGCCCATGATTGGATCTATTTATTTTACTGTTTACGTAACCTGAAAATTAGAAATGTTTTTAATAAAGCGGTTTTATGAAACTTCTTGTTTCTCATCATCATTATCACTACATACTTAGTAGGTAATCTAGGTAAGTACTTATAAAACAAAGTAGTTTTCGTCTGTCTGCCCCTATGTGTGCTTCCATCTCGATGGCAGAGTGGTCACCATGCCGGTCTGCCATCCGTAAGGTTGCGGGTTCGATTCCCGTGCGGGGTGAATATTTGTGTGAACCACAAATGTTTGTCTCGGTCTGGGTGTGTGTGTGTACTTTCTGATACCCTAGATACAAGCTTCGAGCTTAGTTAGGGGTCAGTTAATAGTAACGGACCTCTAACTAAGCTCGAAGCTTATAAGCATTCTCTACATCATCTCATTATAGAAGGAGATGTAGTGAATGCTAATGTTGTTATCTTTATTAGTACCAACACAACGGATTTTGATGCAGTTTTTTTTCAATAGATACAAGTGATTCAAGAGGGAGGTTTTTAGTTTTTTAGTATATTTTTATCCCTAAATTCTCCCGGGAGCAGGAACTACACGGGTAAAACCGCAGGACGCAGCTAGTAACACACAAAAGCGAAAAATTCCTACTTCAATATACTTAGGTATAATTTAATAAAACAATTGATTTTGCTTACATAAAATAAATAATTCGATATCCCTTTGTAATGTTTCTCAAGATAAAGATACTTTCCTTTGATATTCAACAAAAATATGACGTTCTATTACAGAATGTCACAAAAAATCTGTCATAGAGGTTAATAATACATAGAGCACGGAGTTTGAAAAGACAATGCTTCCTTTAATTTAATTTGGTTTTTATAGGACGTGTATCGCGATTTTTACCCTCCATAACTCGATAAAAAAATGTTTTGTCCCATTCCAGGCATATTTAGCTTGATTGGAGGGATTGATATTACAATTAAGTACCTATATAAAAAAACTGGTATTCTATGCTTTAATCCTATAAAAAACATTTGTGTGTCGTTCACTTCAATCGGTCTAATAAGTAGTACCTAATTTTATAGTTTGTGTGAATGAGTGTGTGCGTAGTTTCTGATACTCTAGATACAAGTTTCAAACTTAATTAAGGGTCAGTTACTATATTTATTTCTATATTTTTTATTTGTGTCCATTAACAGAGGTTGTCTGGAAGAGATCGCTTGTAGCGAAAAGACCGCCTACTTCGGTGCTACCTTTTTTTTTTTAACGCAGTGAAAATTTGCCTATGCACGTAATGCACGTTGGTGATCTTAAATCCAAATAAACTATGTTTTGATAATAATGAATATGCATTGCTCGACTCAGGATCCGAAAGCTAGTTCATCGTAGCAAGCATGTGTTCAAACCACTAGCACTTGGCCATCGATTTCGGGAAGCAATGTAATAACTACAGATGCGTTAGATAATTAATGTCTGCTACTTTCATGGAAACGTAGTTAAAGAAAACACATTTATTTACAATAATATTTTATTAATATATCAACGGTCAATATAATAATATCTAAAGTAAAGGAGACCATCGACTACAATGTCAAAAAAACTAAAACAATCAATATTCTTAATCAAAATAAAAATGCAGAATAGAAAAATCTTTATGATTAGATTTGGAAACACGGACATAATCATATCGCAACGCTTGGAAAATTCTAGAAAAACTGAAAGTACAGTCAGAAATAAAAGGTACCTATCTTGGTTGGCCAAAGTGAGCATTACCAATGGCTGGGTAGGTACCATATCTGACGCTGACTGTACTATCCTACTAATATTATAAAGCCGACTTTTTGTCCCAAAATTCCCACGGGATAAGATTCCACGCGGTTAAAACTGCGGGGCACAGCTAGTTTTAATATAGATTACTTATAGATTTATTTGGTTTTTATTTTAAAAAAGGACATATTATACATATATAGATCTTGAAATTTTACAATATAGACTATTAGAACATTATAGTCGATGGTCTTAATAAATACAACAGTCTCAAGATTGTTAAGGCACTCACAACCGATGTTTGAATATCATTTATTTACATAATTTAGGTTTATTGTTGAGTAAGGGCCATTTCACGATCTTCAAGTACAGTTCCGAGTAAGTAATCACAAGTTTTGTCTTTGTCACTTGACATAAAGTAAGAAGGAGACAAAACTAACTTTACTTGGTGAGTAACTGTACTTGAAGGTCGTGAAATAGGCCCTTAGTATAGCGTTGTCAATTTATTAAGATTTTATTTACATAGCTTGGTGAGAATTTTGGAATTGAAATTGTACATACATTAATATATTACCTATAAGTATACAAATAATATAAAGAGAAGATTTGATTATTTGTATGTTTCGATTTAACGCAAAAACTGAAGCGATTTAAAAATTTGTAGATTTGAGCTTTAGGCCGCGCGTATGGTGACGCAGGCCGCGCAGGGCAGAGCAGGCACGTGCGACGCAGACATTTTGTCTGTCCTGCTCTCTCTCGCGACGTTCCATGCAACACAAAATCTACTCTGCTGTGCCCTGCGCGGCCTGTGTCGCCTGCGTGTCGACATACGCTCGCGCTTATTCTGCCGTATCTACTTTATTGATAGACGTAAAGTCCATTTTGGTATGTACAGTTTAAATTTCAAAGTTTGTTACAAGTATTTTTTTTATAAATATTGGCTAAACTCCGCCATTTACTTTAATCAAATTTAAAATAAAATGTACTTAACACCCAATGCTGAATAACTACGCATAGTAAATGTATAAATAAAAAATCAATATTAAAAAAGAGCGCAAAAAATAAAATTAGCTACATCTGTACAAAATTTGTTTTAACATATCAGTTTAAATAAAAAATATGTAGGTATAATATTATTGTATTGATTCATATAATTGTTGTTATAGAAGTTGACGGTCGATAAGTAACAAAATTCTATGTACTGCCCTTGGATTATGGATAAGCTTCTAAACTGCAATGAATAGAAGGCGCAAGCGAAAATCGCCTTAATTGACTAACGACATCCGAATGACTTGCCTGTACGTAGTAACACAACCAAAGTAAATATTGACTGTAAAATCATAAATAAAAAACATATTTTTCTATAAATGTACAATAAAATCACACTAATTTACAAATATAGAAAAAGGCACAGAATAAAAATATCATTCATTCCTCAATATACAGATAATAAATACAAAACTGACACAGATAAAATAACGATATTATGCCGTGTTTATGACGTGCAAAAGAGACAGCGATTATAGCTGTTTTTCTTTTAAAAGTAACAAGTGCAAAAAAGACAATGCTTCCTTTAATTTAATGAACTTTAAATAAGTTATCAAGAAAAACATAAATGAGAGTTTACAGTCAACAACATGATTATTTTTTCATTGAAAAAATATAAGTAGGTAATATTGATTTCAATTTGATTTTATTATATTATGAATGAGCTACTTCCACAGCAACCGTTCACACGCGTACTCTCCCTAACTGCGCTGTGAAAGTCGACGGTTCAGAAGTGAACACCAATTTGCAGCCAGGAGAGACTTATATTTATGTCTTATTCACAACACAGACAACCAATAGTAACTTAGAAATGCTATTAACAAAGTGGTATAGTCGTTGAAACTTGTATGAGTTGGTGAGTTCGTGGTCAGTGTTTCCCGTGCAGCATGTCCCAGAGCGGCAGGTCGGCGAGCGCGCGCGTGGCCTCGCGGCGCAGGCGGTCGGCGAGCGCGGCGCTGGCGGCGCGCCCCACGCCGCGCACGCCGGCGCGCACCGCGCACACCGCGCCGCACAGCCCGCCCAGACCCGTCACGTGCAGGTCCATGCCCCTACGGACACATCGATGACATAATCAATCACTGGTTTTATTGGATAAACAACTGTCATATAGCGGCCGTAATATTACGAGCACATCAAAGCGGCACTAACTGATCTCACTTAGCGGACAAAATTGGAACTAATATGTATGTACTGTAATTTGGTTTAGGAATGTCATTTTGTACACATTCACAATCTGACAACAAAAACTGACAGCTGTCACCGGATGAGATACGTTTGTGACAGTATAAAACAGTGTCATCAGAACAAGATACAAAGTATAATACTAGTAAGTCTAAGTATTGAGTCACAATCGGCCAAAATTGGATTGTCATTTTGACTCTATGTTAATTGGATATATTTTCAATAGACTGACAACCAAAAGATGCGATTAAAGTGACGCTGTCACCGGCACAGAAAAGATTGTGACTCTGATATGTGTCGTCACTCACTCGAGCTGGTGCAGTTCGAGCGCGTCGAGCTGCGCGTAGGGCTCCCAGCGCGCGAGCCCCACGCTGAGCTGCAGGCGGAGCGCCGCGCGCGCCAGCGCCGCGCACACGCGCCCGCAGCACGACACGCCCGCGCCCTTCACGCGGTACTCGTCGTAGCCCAGCTAATGGAACAACACACACTACGTACATTACCAGCTTCCCTTTAAAACTTGGGTGGTCCGCCATGTTGTGTTTGGAATGACGTCACTCAGGTGTGATATGTAGTTTCGAATGCCGTTATTACGAAGCACGCTGTTCCGAAAAACTATTCAAATGGTACGCCCTTCCGAAAAGCCGTTATATCGAAGACCCTTATATCTAATGACGAATTCCCGAAATTGCTGTTACACAGTGTGTAAAACAGCTCATATACTCAATAGGCTGAAGATATCAGCTTGAATTTTGAAGCAGTTATTTTCATTCGTTTGAACTGAACACGTTACACTGAACATTCGAAACCCAAGATGGCGGACACCCAATTTATATAAATCCGCCATCTTTAGAAGTCGGCCAAATTGGATTTAAAATATTGAATAAATACACTAGAAATAAAAAAAAAACTAAAATTATACATAATCTTAATTTATTATGTATAATTTTAGTTACCGTCATTATGAGAACAATATTAGTGTCTTTTATTATATTGTTCAGTAAGAGAACTTACTTGGAAATCCTTTATCCTTAGCGTGACGTGGAAAGTGGTCTTCATAGGGTCGTGTCGGGTGACGCTGACGTCATTGATTCGATTGACTGTCGCCAGATTCTTCAACCATCCCGTATCCGTTTCGAATTTACTTATGTACGATACTGACCCTACCTGAAAAGGAAACATAGACAAAAATACTATAGATTTATAATGATAATGAGTTCCTGAAAAAGTGTCGTTACACAGCCATAATGTGTAGGCGTGTATGTATGTGTGTGCTCTACTTTCGCTAGAATATGTTTTTTTAACCATTGTACCTACCGAAGCCAGTATCAGCTATTGAAAATCTTGAATTCTAAATTACTTTTACGACAGGCATTCAATAACTGATTGATTTATGTTGTACTAGCGGCGCCCCGCGGTTTCACCCGCGTAGTTCCCGTTTCCGTAGAAATATGGGGATAAAGTTATTGCTAAAAACCTGCCCACTGAATCACTCTATCTATTAAAACAAACCGCATCAAAATCCGTTGCGTAGTTTTAAAGATCTAAGCATACATAGTGACATAAGGACATAGGGACAGAGAAAGCGACTTTGTTTTATACTATGTAGTGATTACTAACTTACCTTATGTAAAAATGTGACATGTAACGCGGGTATCTCGAGCACTTCCCTGCGGTTCTGAAGTAACGTCCGTCGCATGTTTATTAACACCATGTCCATTATTTTGTTGCCACTCCGTGATAGGTTATCCACCATTGTGCTGTACAATATAATGTGTGATTTTTATAGGAAACAATCATGTTTTTTTATTACATTCTCTTAAATAGATGTTTGATTTGGTCTTGGCTACTAAAATATATATTTTCGTGTACAATCAGCTTTAGATAAAAGGCACCTACCCTCCCCCCTTGGTAATGCTCTCTTTGATATTGCCAACCAAGGGAGGTACCTTTTATCTGACGCTGAACGTACACATATTCAAATTAAAATGAAGATAAACTGTTTTGTTACATACCTATAAGTTTCAAGTAAACTAGGGTTACAGCACATGAGTTCTGAGACGCTGGTTGCTCGTCGTAGGACCACCGCTAGGTGGCGCTCTAGCTTGTCGCGGAGTAGTGAGTACAGGGACAGAGATATGGCTGCTGATAGCGGCAGGTCATCTGCGAATAGAAGTATTAGGGTTATGACTTATCGTCATCATTATCAACATCTCAGTCGCAAGTTTTTTTATTTTTATTTATTTAATAAGTTACACCAACAGCATTAACACATAACAATAACAAAATTAAATAACACTTCAAGTCTTATACAGTGTGCAATACTTTTAAAGGTGCAATCAGCATTCATTAATTAAAACTTACAGCTAAGTACTTACTTAAATTAAATACTTACTTAAGTAATAATAAAATTTAGAGAAAATAAAAAAAAATAAAACGTATAAAAGAAAAAGTGTTTTTAAACTGTTACATTGTTGTTATTATTTAGGTAATCTAATCAATTGGATGTTCATTGCTGAACATCGACTTCCTCATCGACTTCTAGAGTTGAATGCTTCCAACGATTCTCCGCGACCCTTATTATTGTCTATCCTAATTACACTTAAATGATGTCGGCAAAGAAAATGAAATTCTATGTTGTCCATCAGTCAAGTGATACAAAAATATGAGACAAGATTGTTTGTTTAATCCAATTACCAAAAAAGTAACTTTTGCCATTGGACTTTACCCAATACCTAGACAAACATACATATTTAAAAGTTTCTGCAATGAGTATAATTAAGGTATTATATACTCGTTAAATGCCTAGGCAATGTATAGAATAGAATACCTGGGGCGTCCAGGTAAAGCCAGAAATTTCATTATTTTGTCTATTAAAAGTCGAAATACACTTATAAAATTTGGTGTAAGTAAAATAAAGAACAGAGTTAACAAATACTGATTAAATGTGCATGTTCTATTGTGTAACATAACACATTTATCAATTAGTAAGTAAACCTGTTATGCTATCACTCACCGATATGTTTCGCTGACTGCTCAGTCGTGACGAAGTCGTAACCGCCGGCCTTTTGAGGTGAAGGCCACGACAACTGTGAAAGAAATTGAAATTATTTCTTGCCTTGCTTAGTGTAAATAAGTCTTTTGACATGCACATAGCTACAATATGCTAGTCCTGTGAATAATAGACTTCGCAAACAACGTAATACTTCGCAAATAATAATCATTGTTAATTTTCAATTTATCCTCCCTCCTTCCCATTTTCCCCCCAATAAAAACACATGTGCCAAGTTTCGTCAGGATCAGTTTAAAATGTGGATTCTAGCCCAGTGACACAGACATACAACATAGTCTACACAGACGAAAGCAAAATGGGCATATTTTGGTGAAATGTTGAAGTTTCGCTCGCTTTGCTCGCGTAGTTATAATAAGAATAAACGTTCAATAATTTTAGTATATCACACACTTAGTTATTTTGAAGAATACATCCAAATCTTATTTTGTCCTATTCGAGTGAAGATTTTGAATGTATTTTTCATAGGAATAAAATATTAACATAATGAAGACATTACCTTAACAAGGACCTCATCATGCGTGAATTCAATGCCGGGGTTGATGAAGGAGAACGCGTCATCGTCGAGTGCCAGCCCGACGGTCACATCTGCGGTCATGTTCGACAATGATATGCTAGAATGGGGTTAATTGACATTATTAAGAAATATGTTTTAATTATTAATAACGGGGATCCAGATGTGACAGGTGGTGTTGTTTTGGCCATATTATATTCCTGAAATGTTTCAAGTTTTGAATATCTTTCGGTGGTATTTTTAATAAGTTACTGCCACCTGACAAACTATGGAGAATAAAATTAAATGCATATTATAACAATAATTGCGAAAACAACAACAAACACAATACCTACCTTATCATCTGTTATGAACAGACCTATAAATAATAAAATTATCTTTATTACATTGTATTACACATGTGCAGAGCGACTGACTTTAGTTTTTTATATTTTATTCATATGTTAGATAAGCTGAATTTTCTATTATCCAAATTCAATATTGTTTTCGTAATAATATTAAACAGTTGTATTATACTTGTAAGCGTAGTTATACACAATAAATCTTTTCTAGTTGGTTCTTTTGTGTTATCTTTTAGTAGATAAACAACAGTTAAAGACTTCTGAAAGCTCCAATTATAATTATTATACAATTACTAGCGGCGCCCCGCGGTTTCACCCGCGTAGTTCCCGTTCCCGTAGGAATATGGGGATAAAATTATGCAAAAAAACTTTCCCACTGAAACACTTTATCTATTAAAACAAACCGCACTATAATCCGTTGCATAGTTTTAAAGATCTTAGCATATATAGGGACATAAGGACATCGGGACAGAGAAAGCGACTTTGTTTTAAACTATGTAGTGATATTAGATAAATCATTATCATACTTACACTACATGCCCCTCAGATAAAACAGGTATTAGATTGTAAAGGTTTTCATTGAAAGCGCTGTAGAGACCCTTCACACTGACTTCACCAAGTGAACATTTGAACGAGAGTCCCATAGACTTGAGATCCAATGATAATGACTGCATGTGGAATGATGGAGGCTTTAATAATTCTAGTTTTGACAGGTTCCTGTAAAAAAGTAATATTAAAATAGATGAATATTTGTTTTTGGTTTGTTTGTAATATATTTTTTTATATTGTTATTAAATTATGCGCCATAAGTCTAGTATTAACATCTTTTCTCTTTGTAATAGCTGTCTGGTAAAGGTCACTTTTAGCAACCTATTGTATGTTTTGGAACGAAAAAATCCTTCATAAATTTTACGTAGGTGGTTTGTGTAAACAATTTGCTTATTTTTTTTATTTAAGTAAATCTAATGTTATGAAAACATCCTTCATTTTTATGAAGATGGTTGATTGATATGAACAATTTGCTTATTTTTTTTTGTTTAAGTAAATCTAATGTTATGAAAACATCCTTCATTTTTATGAAGGTGGTTGATTGATATTATGAACAATTTGCTTATTTTTTTGTATAAGTAAATCTATTGTTATGAAACTTACACAATGTATTTTAGATTTAAAAACATATTACCCATACGAAAGAGAACACAATTATCTGTTATTTTACTTACACTTGTGTGTTTTTAGCAAAATATGATGTGTCGGGTAATGTATCAGGTTTATTCTGTTCCCCATTTTTAGTTTGTTGCAGTACTACGTTGGTGAAACTCTGAAAATATGTAAATAAAATAAATAAAAAAACATTTATTGCTACATTAATATTACATAAGAAAAACAACTTAAAACTAGGAACATGTAGTATTTAAATATTGGATTATGTACTTAAATTTATAGCAAAATAAATATTTACGTACCCTTTTGATAACGTCTTGTAAATTAGGCTGAACTTTAGTAAGTAAATCGTCCAGCTCTTGCTCAATATCAACAGGCTCTTCTTCAGACATTTTTATTCACAGTTTACTTTTAACATTTAAATAGTAATTTAATTAGGAAATAATTTAACAAATAAATAATCGAAACATATTGTGCGTAAAAATAATGCACCGCAGCCAACCAAAGAGTATAATAATACAGCAGCCAACCAAACACCCACACCACCTGATTGACAGACAGCTGTTTGACAGTTTTAGTTGACATCTGATGTATGTGACATATTTTCATAGTTATGTCAAATTTGATATTTGACTATTCTAAGATTGGTGGTTTTCTTAATCATGACCATGAAGCTGTCAATTTTAAAATTAAAATATTACTGAGGTCGTTATATATTATATCCCAAATTACTTATCCGAAAACCAGTGTGGTTTGGTTTGGTTCTTTCTTTTTGTCATTATGATGCAATACTCATTAAATTAATAAAATTGTATTCATATTGGTTGTTTTTATATAAATAACTGGGTGGAATTTTATGCTAAGGATCTAAAATAAAAAGTAACGCATTGATAAAATAAGTAGGTAAGTAGTTTATTTTATTGTAATTTTATTCAAATCATTTATTTATTTATCAATTCTTTTTAAGCTGAATGATTGTTTACGTTTGAGCTCTATATGCTTTCTATTCAACAGATCGAATGGATTAACAAGTTCTAGTTCAACACTGTCATTCTTAAAAAGCACGTAGTCATCATCGTCGTGTGATCCTTTAGAAAATTCATGAGAATTGTGATCCTGTCTGTCATCATATCCATAGATGGAAGGTTCTGAAATGTTTTAAAAAAAATGTTTAAAGCTTTATAATTAAGTACCCTCATTCAGGATGCAATCGATTTACTTAAGTATGTACCTATGTAATATTCTTAATGTTGGTTTTACTCAGTAAGTCTTAACATGCTCTATGATTTTTAAGTTTGTATTATTGACTGTATGACGTGTCTCTAACTCTTTAATTATCTTAATTTTAAAATGCTAATTGGTTACAGAGCATACATATTTGTGATTGCTCTATTATAGTTTAAATAAATAAATCACTTAGGTAAATATTGAATTGACTTACGGCATCTCGGTAGAGTACTGAGCATCCTTATGTCATACATTAAATTACTGATCATGATTGCTATAATATGAGTCTCCAGAATGTGTTTATAACTCGCTATCAATCTGTTTGCAGGGCCTTCTACTGTTAAGGATTCGGGTCTGAAAATATATTTAGTAGGTATCTTCTTTATCAGCACCATAATAATTATGAACGATGCTCTTTGATGCATTTTCTTCTACATTATTGGTCCATAGCTTTTACTCTAACAAACATTAAAACAAAGCGCGTTTTTGGACATGAATGCATACAAAAAGACTGGTAGTCTGGTGGTAGTATGTATTCATTTACGTCACTCTTGGATACCTACATCACAGTATTTGTTATGGAGAAGGATGAAAGTGGTTTATGGTCTTTGGACTTAAACATCAATAGGTACCAATTTTACTCTTGACCACGATCTAAATGAAAAGAAGTAGGTAGTCTACGATGGATCGAGCAAAAATTTATAAAATACACAATAATAAAGGACAGTTTCATTGTAACTTACTTAATCTGTTGAATGAAGTCGAAATTCAAGTCGATGGATTCAGGGTCTTTGACCATTGATATCCCCATATGTGCTGTAAGTTCGTCTGCTGCGAGGAACAGGTGACCAACTAGGGGTGGGACACCAACTGGTAACGTGGCATCAAACTTGTACTCTACCTGTACATATTAATACACACATCAAAAGTGTCTAGGGATCAACATATATTTTTGCAATAACTTTTCTCCTGATTGATATTAATTAAAATTTTCTTTAAGGATTCATCAAATAAAGTGTTTTCGTTTGTCACAGTAACGATAAACCAAGTCACCTTTGCATTAATAAAGAAATTTGCCATTTTCCTAATAAAGGGATTTTTGACATTTGAACCACTAACATTAAAGTTCGAAAAAAAGACTGAAATAACAGTTTTCTTTAAAATTTTATTGGGTAACTTAAACAATTAATAATCCGTGTTTCTACCGCGAACACTAACAACACAAGAACATCGGTTTGGCATACTCAAAATGAGTTCATCCAAATCACGCTGTGGAATGGCCGCCCATGTTCGTTGCAACAACAAAAAAAGGTCTTCTTGCGACTGGATACCCTCCATATTCGGCAGAGCTCTTCTCTGTAGCATATCCCATGCATGCTCAATCGGGTTCAAGTCTGGCGACTGAGCAGGCCAGGGCAGGACATTGATGTTAGCTGCGGCGAGAGTCTGTCTTACAACTCTTGCGGTGTGCGGTCGTGCATTATCATGCATTAACTGAAATAAGGGACCGATTTGCACTTGTAGAGGAACGATGACGTCTGATACAACCGTCTCAGCATAAATTTGAGCGTTGAGGTTGCCTCTGATCCAAATCAACTCAGTTCTTCCGCCGATCCAAATACCCGCCCATACCATGATGGTTCCACCACTATAAGGATGGACTTCCTGGCAGGATTTTAATCGCTGTTGGCGTCCAGGGGTTCTCCAGTGTCGTATACGTCTTGTATCCGGTCTCATACCAAAACGAGACTCATCAGAAAAGCACACGAAACGCCATTGTTCTTCTGCCCAATTTCTGTGTTCAAGAGCCCATTGATATCGAATCCTACGATTGTGCATTGCTATAGGTGGTACCCGTAGCGGTCTTCGGGAATGAAGGTTCACTTCATGCAAGCGGTTTCTGACTGTTTGGTCGCTAATTAAGTTCCCTGAAGAGTGATGAAGCCGCACGGCTAACATCATGGCGGTTATTGTTGGAGCTCTTCGAGTTAAGATTTGAATGTATCGGTCTTGTCTCCGTGTGGTGCAGCGATACCGTCCTCCATGGCGCTCAGCCACGGTACCAGTGCTTCGGTAACGTGTCCAAAGTCGACTGATAACACTCTGACTTGTATTCAGAGCTAAAGCCACAGTACGTTGCCGGGAACCAGCTTCTATCATTCCCACGGCTCTGAGCATTTCTTCCCTGCTTAAATGACGTCGCCGCTCCATAATAACGTTGGTTTTAATCAGTAGTAGGGAAACAGTAGCACTAATAATGTCTTCAATGCGTTGTATGTTTTTATAGGGAAAATATTGACAGCTGATTTTCATCTTTTACTCGAATTTGATTCACAGTTCCTGATTCAAATTATGAAATGCACCAAAAAGGGTCCATATAAATTTATAAAATCATAAATTTATTACAAAGCCACATCTCAATCTCAAGAAATCCGCATTAAAATGCTTGATCCCTAGACACTTTTGATGTGTGTATTTATTTTCATGTACAGTCAGCGTCAGATAAGAGGTACCTCACTTAGTTGCCCTATGTAAGTGGGTCGCCTTCACAGAAGTAAGTACTCGTTTATTAACCGACTCCTAACTACTTAGTTTTATTTATATTTAGGATATCAGAAACTATGCACACACATTCATAAATACACCCAGACCAAGATAAATAAGATAGATAGATAAAAAGTTTATTATTAATTTATCTTTTATTTATTTATTTTATTTATTTATTTGGTTCTACAATCACACATATTTACACAAATACTAAAGTAGGTAAAAAAATAATTGAGGATTACACAAACACCGCATGGGAATGGAACTCTGCCACATAGGTCGTCAAGTTGTTTAGAAACTTGATAACCGTGGTTTAACCCCTGTTACCTCTTCTTCTATTGGTCATAGCGTAACGTTTTATAGCCTAAACTTGATTTCTTTGCTCAATGGGCTATTTAACACGAAAATGAATTTTCAATTTGAAGTATACCGCGGTTATCTAACCAAACAAACAAACTCTTCAGCTTTATAGTATCTATTAGTACAGATTCAGGGAGGTTTTCAAATGTGCGTTAGACTAAAAGGAACAAAAAATATTCAGAACAGTCTCATAAAACATACACCACACTGAATAGTTTTGTTACAATGGTACCTTTTTCGTTCTTATTTAATGCAAAATAATACCTTTAAATCTGAGAATCCAATAATCGCATCAACACGCCGTATATCTCCATCCCTTTTGCCCGTCGAAACGGATCTCCTGTACATTGTGTCTAAGCCCCTTACTACACCTTCGGTTAGATTTATTTGCTATAAAAAATGATATAAGTACTTATGTTATTTATAGTACTTATGTTGTTGATAGTACTCCTTCTTCTAAAAATCGTCTGTATCGCGTTCTTTTAAGAAACCATTTGAAATTACGAAATTCTATTAATCTAGCTCCATACACGTTAGATACAACGTTTTTCTGATTTAAAATCAAAGAACAACAAACTTTCGTTTCAAACATTGCTGGAAAATTGAAAACCTGTATTACTCGTTCCAGGTATTGAACCAAAGACCTATTAGACATAGCAGGCAGGTGTACATGCCACTAGCTAAATAAACGAAATGTTTCTAATGTAGATGATTCAGTCTTTACAAAATAAACTACCCTTTCCTTATATAAAGAAATACCTGTCGCGATTTTACCCGCACTGAAAAGTCTAGTACCTAAATCAAGACTATTTTACTCAAACGATAATGTGACTTTCCATTAGTGAAAGTCTAGTCTAGTAGACTTCAAATTATGCGTTACAAACGTATACAAATCTTTTCTTTTGATAGTATTAGTAATGAAAGATATGACTTACCAAATTAGGTACAGAAAATATGGTAAAAGATGGTGCTTTAACGTTTTTCGCACCCAGTTCAATCAACCTTTGTTTAATTTTGTTGATTGCAAAGTCTGAATATTCACTCAGCGCCATTGTCCTCGCTTTGTCGTAAGCTCTGTAATAAATCTTATCTTTATAAAAATAATAAACATGACACGCTATTGTAGTTATATTATTTGATACTTGGAGTGCCGGCATACGGGCTACTTTTACGTGGAAAATGGAGGAAAATAGTTTAAAAGAGTTAAAAAAGCGCGTGTTTGCAAGTCCTCCAGGGCGTTACCAGACCAATCGATCGATCATCGATGGAATAGTCGACGTCGATCGATAGTTTCTACCAGACCAATCGGTGGACGTTGATCGATGCCTTCGATCGATGATCGATCGATTGGTTAGTCGAACAGTATCTGTCGATCGATTAAAGTTACAAGACCTGTCAACCAACTTCGATCGACGTTGATCGATGCCGTCGATCATCGATCGATTGGTCTGGTAACACCCTTTCGATACCTGAAACAGCCTACGAAATAGTTTAGTTAGTTAATAAGTCATATTGAAACTCACATAATTTCCGCATTTTTCTCTTTGAGTTTGTAATACATGTAGTAGTCATTAAAATAATCCATCAGCCATAAATCTAAATCGGCCTTCATTCTGTTCAAGAAATCCTCTAAAAGAAAACACAATTTAATGTAATGCTCCAAATATAAGTATCATTAGTATGAGGAAAATAAACAAAATATTGTAAAGGAATCTTTGAGGTATAAAATATAGAGAAACAACTTTAGCAATTTTTATGTAGGCACATTACGAATTTGGATTATGTACGCTCTGAGGGGTTCGGTAGTGGTCGGCTTCTAGCTGATGGTAATAACGTGAGTATGTTTAAGTACTTATAAAAATATAGGTAAGTATGTAACATTGTAAGTTTAACTTATGTTTATTCACAAGTAGGTATTGTTATGTGTAAGTATATCATTTTTAAAAAACGGGGCAAGGAACGTTCTGTCACCTCAAAGGTGCTTGAAAAGAAGCTTAAACACCTTTCAAGAGAAAATGTTTTTTTACTCACCTAAATTGTTTTTTCTAACTTGTGTTGGTAAAGTCGTATTATGCATGTGCAAATACTGCAATAAATATTAATTAAGTACTTATTTAAATGGATTTTACAAACATTTTTTATTTAAATCTCGTGGATATATTACCTACTAAACTATTATGTCCCTATCCTGCCTCGGACATCAAAGGTATCTCCCATGTATCTTCGTATAAAATTTCATTGCATTTGGGTGAATGGTGAGTGTAAAATCCACAAAGGATAAACCAGGGAACATAAAAGGCGAAGTCTTTATCCGTAATATTATTGAGAATTAACTTTTAATAGCAAGATGTTTATGCTTTCAAAAGAAAGTAGACAGCTACTTGTAGTAGATTTTCGTAATCATAATCGTAATCATTCACTACATTATCTCATTATAGTACCTAACTGACCCCTAACTTGTTCGTTACTTGTATTTAGGGTATCAGAAACTACGCACACATTCATTCATACACACACCGAGATAAACAGTTGTGGTTCATTCATACAAATATTCACCCCACACGGGAAGCGAACCCGCAACCTTATGGATGGCAGTCCGGCATGGTGACCACTCTGCCATCAAGGTCGTCAAAAATTAGAGAAATACTCTTATAACTTTGAAGGAATCGTATTATCGTACTGTTACTTATAAGTTTGAATATTTTTTTAAATCGTAAAAAGGTCATTAATGACATTTCTTTACAGGCGATACCTTAGTATCATTAATCAGTATCAACATTGAAAGCAATTCTCTCTCTTGATTAGTTGCCAGGAGAAAAAATACCTTTTTAAGCTTTTTTCGATATACAAAGATATAAACTTAAATCAATCACTCTATCATCTCATTAAAGCTGACTTAACTAGGTTCGTTACCTGTATCTAGGGTATTAGCAACTACACACACTCAACCATATAAGTAATAGTATTATGTTCAAATATCATTACCGTCAGCAGAACATCTGTATCAATTATTAGTTCCGAATCGATAGCTTCAATTATAAGCCGATCGTGTATCGTACGCAGGCGACCTTCCATTTTATAACTGACATTTTGTAAAAGTATTCTGAAATAGAACAACGGGAACTATAAAACGTTAATTAGAGGAAGTACACCCACATAATTGTCGTTACTTTATTAATTTTTATGTGTAATAAAGTCTATTCTTTGATAATGTACTCAGATATTGATTTTGGACGCCGGGAGTGAAAATATTTATCGAACAAAACGAAGAAGGCTATGTCATAACTGAAAACTTGCCATTTATGTATAAGTACTTAATATTTTACATTAGGTCTTGGTTTTTAAGCGTTATTTTATAAACAAAGTTATTTAAAGTTAATTAGTTTAAGGGTCCTCTCTAGTCCTCTCCCCGTAGCATTTTGTCAGTCCTGACACCCTATTGTTACGCCACTGATTAAAATACTTCACCATTAAACAAGTACGACAAAATTGACCGTTTTCTTTTAGATCAGTAAAACGAGATTCTTTGCAACTCAACACCAGGATAAAAACGAAAGGTTTTCTGTGTAATTAAGGTGGTTACCATAAATTTTCCTTAAGTTCCTTAGCAATTTGAATATAATCTGTCAGTATAATTTAAATGTCTTTTTCGTAAGAAAAGAACGAGTTGTGCGAAGGAGTTATTTTATAAAGAAATGTAAAAATACCCTACAAGGCAATTAACTGTCTCTTACTCATAGTTTATTATAGTGCAGTGGAAAATGCGCAATCACCACACTTGCCCAATGCCTCCAAGGTGATCTCAAATTCAAGCCATGTTTCAAAAATGGTATCTCATCGCTCAACCCAGGAATCGAACCTGGTATATACCTCAGGCTTAGCAGAACACCTGTCTGTTCACATACCATTGCACTGCCGAGACCAGAAACATACCTTGGCAGGTGCACACACTATAGGACCACCCAGACAAAAAAAAAACTAAATCTACTTACTCAATCTCTCCATAACTAGGCACGTGATACAGTATGCTGGAGTCGTGGTATGTGGCGCACCTCTCGTAGGCGCCGACCAGGTGTAGATCATTGAGAGACATCCTGACACTCAGTGACATGTTCACCAAGTCGTTCTGCAGCGAGTTCACGCGGAAGTTCGTGTCGTTCCGTAGTTTCATGCGATAGAAGAATCTGGGAAAACAAAGATTAGCTTTATGAGAAATAATTTGAATTTACTTTTTCTTTTGTTACTTATCATAATATGAGTATTATCTGGATACTTATAGCTTTTATATTTAAGTTATCTCGGTACCATGAAATTCCGAGGTAAAATCTAATATTTATTATGTTACAGAAGTATTGTTATCGTTTGCGATAGGTAAGTATAAGTTGTGTTGTATTTTAGTACCTTTCAAGCCTATTTTAAGTCTCTTGATAAAATATTCAAGTTCTATAATTAGAAAACTAAACTTTTCCTTTACAACGTTTACATATTCAAAGAAATATTACTACGTTAAATATTCAGATTGGTAATATTATAACAGTTGGTAGCGAGGTCTAGTCCTCCTACACCCGTGTGGGCGAAACAGTTACAGAGAGTTCCAGAAAACAATGATTTAGTTGAGCCCGAAGGCAAGTTTTTAAATTGCATTTCATAACCTTTTCAGAGAGGAATCTTTGCTTAAAACAAAGGTCGTCAAAGGTCAACATTTCAATTAATTATTAACATATTGTTTTAAATGTTCTTGTTCCTTTTAGGATAAACTTATGAACTTTCATCATATAGATCGCTTATAGGTCTTACCAATTTCTTAAAAAGATTTATTGGGCTACAACTTGTTACTGCAGATTATTTGGACTATAATAATAATCATTTTAAATTTTCCCCTTTTCCAAATACTCCTATTTTCATTCTATTTTTACAACTAGAAAACATCGTTAATATTAGAAACTAATATTGAATGTAATAATTCCCCACTTCAATCCGATGTCATTACTCGTAAACATCTTTATACGCTGTTAGTAAGAGATTACATTAGCTGCGGAATTTTGGTTATATGCAATAAAAATTTAGGTCAATGTGGTGTGTAAGTACCTATTAGTTGGTATTAGGGCTTCGTGTTATGTGATGCGATTCAAGGCCTTCGTACCAACTGTATGAATGTTTGTCCTTCGTCCGTAAATACGGTAATCGATAATACTTTACTTTTATTTCCATGTTTGTAGTTACTTTAAGTAGCAATCCTTGCATCGTTAGGTACTATTGTTACTTTAGCCTTGATTGACGAAACTTGTTACTTTTTAGGACGAAGCTTAGTATTTATCGAACGTTATTAAGGTAGAATAGATACTTATGTAGAATTCTAAAGGGTAATTTTTCACGTTTGTTTTGACAATGAAGAAGCATAATGGCTTTTCTTGCTCGGCTTAAATACTGGAGATCGGTAATTACAAAAATATCTTCATACCTCCTACGTGCCTCATACATAGTGTAGTATTTTATAATCCGTGATTGTGTTAACCCGTTTCGTCATTATATTTTTAGTAGTTTTAATCATTAACATTTCATATTTGTCATAGCATGTCTACATTTCGGAAGTACCATGTGATCTAATTACTAGGAAGGCAACAACAGATTTCCATTTACAAATGTCAAATTACCAACGAAATTGTACATGTGTTGGCTTTCTCATAGTTTAATTATTAACACTGAAAGTCCTTATTGGAGCTGATTATTATGAACGGAAAACCACACCTAGTTAATTTAGAACTGATAGTTTAATAATTTTACTATTATTACGTGTTTTCAAGGTCATAGATGAGGTTATATGGCGGGTAATGTAGGCGTAATGACGCGTTTTTTTATCTTGTCACTTTGCCATATTTATATTATGGTCTTAAAGGAGAAAGTCAAAATTATGGTACATTTTATAATCATTCATTCACTACGTCATCTAATTATAGTAACTGATCCCTAACTAAGTTCGAAACTTGTATCTAGGGTATCAGAAACTACGCACACACTCATTCACATGTTTAGGAAAGATTTGATTGTTTCTTTGTTTGTAACGGATAGGCTCCGAAAGTAATGGACCAATTTGTAAAAAAACACTGTTGGAAAGCTACACTGTCCCCGGGTGGCATGGCATGGCAACAGTGATGAGTGATGACTGATACCAAGTCGGGTAGGTATTAGATATGCATCTACACATTTATAGGACCGAAATATTTCACTCTGGTACTCCCCAGCAATAAATTATGTAAAACTGTGAATGTGCTTAGTAAATAAACAATTAAATATATCACAACAGTTTTTAAGTACTTAGGGTAATTTAAGCTTAATGGGATGCCACAATGTAAGATGTATTAAAGTTAGTAGAATTTCTTAACTATTTCAGTCATGAAATTGTTCCCGAGTTAGATTGCCCTTAAAGACAAATTGCGAACATCGAGGAAGGAGATTTACATACTACAACTACGAGTAGTAATGTCTTACAAAATAGTTTTTTAATCAATGTTGTTATCTTTAATTATTGGATAAATACAAAATAATTTTTAGTAAGTACAGTCTCGGAATGAAAAGGTTCGTCACCTTAGAGTTAGTTTTCACTTGCACTAGTATTGCAAGAAACAATTATGCCAACATACAAGTGTAAGAAACAGTGATGCTAACATTTGAATAAATAGAATGACGTTTGCAATCGAATAAGGTTTTGCTTGATTTTTCTATCCTTTTTTAAACACTGCCTTGTGCGCGCGGCATATAAAAACCTCTTTGATATTTAGCAATGACGACATTGACCGATTGACAATAGTTTTAACAGAAATAATAATGGCAGGTTGAACCAACAAGAAGGTTTTAGTTTATCAAAAATCTTGTTGACAAGATATTTATCCTGTCAAACAACACTGATCTGAATAATTTTGAACTTTATTATCGAGCAGTAGAACATTAATATCCCTAACCCGAGTCTATTCTGTACCATAGTTTCAAAAGGTAATACGTTTTCGCGACACATTATACGAATCAATTTCAAAATTGACGAACCTTTTCATTCCGAGACTGTACATAGGTAGTTGGTAACATAATATTGGTTCACAAAATTGGTTTTCACACTTACTACGAGTAAGTAGGTACCTATCAATAATAGTTATTTATGGTACAAGCGAGGCAAGTTGGTGATTACTTCCGAGGCGATATTGAGGCCCGAGCCGCCAGGCGAGGGTCTGAGATAGCCGAGGATAGTAAAAAATTTTTTACTTTCGTATAAAAATGTGACAAATATCACAGAACACGATACGTTGGGTCGTGGTGAAATCCCCTGATAGAAATCATGAGTTCAGTATCGAGCTTAAATAAGTCTCTAAATATTCTAGAAAATTTTGAAAATAGTCAAACGCAATGTGTTCCTCATAAGTAAAACCACGGGGTAGCTAGATATCTAATAAGAGACTAGTAGTATACTCAACAGCACAGTATCCTTCATCTTCATCATGCTGTACCCGCCGAGGTTCAGTCCCGCGGGTATCAGGTTCACATTACCATCAGTCTTATACGAAGCTCTGTACGCAGCACCCTGGTCGGCTAGTAGTGCCTAAGGGGTAAGAAAAATTAAGTTCAAGATCAAGTTCTGGATCAAAATTTGGATCATGTTCTGGATCAAGTTATGGATCATGTTATGGATCATGTTATAGATCAAGTTCAAGATCAAGATTTGGATCAAGATCTGGATCAAGTTCTGCATCAAGATTTGGATCATGTTCTGGATCAAGTTATGGATCATGTTATGGATCATGTTATAGATCAAGTTCAAGATCAAGATTTGGATCAAGATCTGGATCAAGTTCTGGTTCAAGATTTGGATCAAGTTCTGGATCAAGATTTGGATCATGTTCTGGATCAAGTTATGGATCATGTTATGGATCATGTTATAGATCAAGTTCAAGATCAAGATTTGGATCAAGATCTGGATCAAGTTCTGGTTCAAGATTTGGATCAAGTTCTGGATCAAGTTAAAGATCAAGATTTGAATCAAATTCAAGATCAAGATTTGGATCAAGATCTGGATCAAAATCTGGATTCAGTTTTGAATCATATTAAAGATTAAGTTTTGGGTATAGTTCTGGATAAATTTTTGGATGAAAATCAAGACCTGGGTCAAGTTTCGAATTAAGTCTTAGATCAAGATCCGGGACAAGTTCTGGGGTAAGCAATGACAATATTAGCGGACGTTATGATAGTTGGTGTCGGTACCTACTTAATGATCGTTGACAGTCAGCGTTCAGAAAATAGGCAACTTTGTTTAATCTCACCCTTCAAGCGTTTAGATGCCCACATAATCTGGGGTTCTTTCTTCAGTCATACGAGGGATGTGATTCCTACCCATTTCCCCAAAAATTAACTTATCAATTTGTTAACTTACAGATAGCATGTCCTGGTCAATTTTAGTTCCTACAGTTTCATGATAATGCTGTAGAACTTTTTTGTATTTTTCTGTGGAGAACAAAAAATATTAATATGTGGTTGAGTATCGATAGAACTTGAAAATTATTGGCCATGGAGACTAAAAAGTAATCAAGAAAATATCGTTACAAAACATAATATGAAACGGACAATCTACTAAGCAGTGATGGACCTTTAGCCATTAATAACTGAATATTTAATTAGAACAATTAAAGTTGTATTTACTGTACTGTAAATATTTATTTAAGTATATATGTATATTACTATCGGCGCCCCGCGATTTCACCCGCGTAGTTCCCGTTTCCGTAGGAATATGGGGATAAAATTATGCTAAAAACCTTCCCACTAAATCACCCTATCTATTAAAAACACCGCATCAAAATCCGTTGCGTAGTTTTAAAGTTCTAAGCATACATAGGGACAGAGAAAGCGACTTTGTTGTATACTATGTAGTGATATATATTTGTTTGTACAGGGCCAGAATTTTTGGTCATGAAGAACTGTTGAAGAAACCATTCGCGGGGCAAAATTGCATTGTAATATTGCTTCGATTTTGGGTCCAAATAAGTCTAATATATGTCAAATTAAGGCAGAATTGTATCTGGCAGTGGTTTTACGTAAAACACTGATGTGCCATAACATCTTATTTAATGGAAAAGTATAGTCAATATTAAGTTTCGAACTTAGAATGATTATGTTAAGGTGCTCCTTCACCGAGAGCATTCGCGTGTAATGTACATTACAGATTCGTCTTTGAGCATTACATTACAATAATACCTCCCTGTTTAACGAGCATTCGCGTATAATAATTACAAAATAAATTACAAGGTGAGCATTGTAATTCTAGGTTCTCCTCGATCACTGATGTAATGCTCAAATCTGTAACGTTACATTACACGCGAATGCTCCCGGTGAAGGAGCACCTTAACGTTTTGTTATTTAGATGACGAACAGAACTATCAAGAAGAATAATTAAAATATTCTCACTATCTAAATCGTTCATTATTTGAAAATGGCTGGCGGCATCAAGATTCATCCAGCAGTCTTCTTCTTCTATGTCTTGTTCTATCGCTTTTAAGTCGGTTTTTCCTTCAATGGCGTTAGCTAGTTAAAGTAGACAGGTATGTTTAATAAAAACGTTAATTATTTTGATATCACGTTGTTATGTTGCTGACAAAAGACTAGTGGTACCACTCGTCTTTTGTCAGCGAAGCACGCTTCCTTATGATCTTTCAAAAATTTGGGATGAAAGGAAATCTCTCCAGACTTTTAAAAAATGTTTCATACATTTGCGAGAAGTATTATTTTAAAATATAATAATGCAATAAATCATTCTTAATATGAAAGTAAAGTTTGCTATCGAATATAAAAAGCAAACGGTTGTTATCTCGGTCCTATAAATATTTGATTGATTAGGTATAACTTTTTAAGGATCGGACAAATAGGTAGGTACATCACACAGAGTACATTTTGAATTATTTTTAAACGCGTCTAAAATATTCACTTTATTTGTGAAAAATTACCTGAAACTATTCGTGAAAATTAAGTACTGATCTATGGATCCCATTGCAGGGCAAAGGCCTCCCTCTCACTAATGATAGTATAGTGAGAACGAAATTGTCAGTACCACGATCAACGATTGCTTATTGCATGTTGATCAAAACTAATTAATAGACCTGTAGTTATTAGAATATGATTCTTTAAATCTTACGAGAATTTTCGTCTAAACCATCTTCCTTCGAATCTTGTGCTGATAAACTGCCAATCATTGCTATTACAGAAATAAATATCTTTAAATAAGACATAGTATTTCTCTTCAATTTCTAACTTCTAAAACATTCAAGTTCATATCATATCACAAAAAGTTATTTCAATTTAACTTTGATTGATAAACGATACATAAAACAACGATTATACATTTATGGTTATTTGTTTTAATTATTATTTTGAAATTGATTTTTTTCAATGTAACATGAGTTTGAGAAGGTGAATTATAGAAAAATGTGGGAATTTTTATTCTTTTTATTCTTTTTATTCTACGGTATTATTATATCTCCTGTAAGTGGTACTATTGAAGAAATTGCCACAAAATATTTTAAAAGTGGTAAGTTGTAAGTTTGTAATAGGCTTGGATGAGATTTACGAAGTCTCCAGTCCTTAGCTCAGTGAGATCTCGATTCGATTCCTGACTGTAGTGATGCAAAATCGCTTTTTGAAAACCCGATGATGCTTTTATCACCTTTCCTTTCAAATGTTATAAGTAAGTCGTAGCACCAGTCACTGAATTCGTAGCGTGAGTCACTGGATTTGTAGCATCAGCCAATGGAGTCGTAGCATCAGCCACTGCATTCGTAGCGTCAGTCACTCGATTCTTAGTACCTATCAGTCAAAAACAATATTAATTCATTTACCTAGTAATGTCTATAACTTTGTCAAATATTTACGCAACTCGAGCGAAGCCACGTTTAAAAGCAAAGCTATAATCGTAATTTAATAAAAAAGAAATGAAAACATTAACATCTCACTTAATTGAATTTAGAATTTACATAAAGAAATTAATTAACATTTATATTTACTTATCTTTGATATTAAGTAAAGTATTTATTTTATTATAGGCGTAATTAAAACATGCGAAGAAGATTGGAATAAACATAGAACATCGTTTGAAAATCTCCTGACAAAGGTATTATAAATTATATGTTACTACATAGTTTAATTAATTTTAATAACATAACATAATCATTCACTACATCATCTCATTGTAGTAACTGACCCCTAAGTCCGAAACTTGTATCAAGGGTAACAGAAACTTCGCACACACCCATACCGAGACAAACATTTGTGGTTCACACAAATATTCACCCCGCGCGGGAATCGAACCCGCAACCTTAAGGATGCCATGGAGACCACTCTGCCATCGAGGTCGTCATATAAAAAATATATTTGAATAGTTTATTTAAATAATAATAATATTTCAGTCGATAAAAGAAGGTTTCGGAGGTCAAAGTATGAACATTTACATCCAACGACGTAAGGACACTTTGGTATTGACTAAAGGATACTATCATACCGACAATCAGATACACTTGTAAGTTATCTTTGTTTATTATGGAAAAACAAATATTCATTTTTAACCCCCGACGCAAAAAGAGTGGTGTTATAAGTTTGACGTGTCTGTGTGTGTGTCTGTCTGTGGCATCATAGCTCCCGAACGGATGAACCGATTTTAATTTAGTTTGTGTTAAAGGGGACTTACGTGCGAGTGTTCTTAGACATGTTTGATCAAAATCGGTTTACCCGTTTAAAAGTTATGGGGGTTTGAAAGTAATTGTGTTGGGGGTTTTTAAAATTTTTAATTTAATGTTATTATTGTATGGATAAGTCAGCTCTCGGCCGAGAAAGCGTTGGCGGGACGATCTGGCTACCTTCGACAGTAGCTGGTGGGAGACTGCGAAGGATAGGGATGGTTGGAGGTGTTTGGGGGAGACCTTTGCCCAGCAGTGGGACAATATAGGTTAAATAAAAAAAGTCAGCTCAACATATTACTTTAAATCACGTCCGTTGTGTTAAGGTGCTGTTGTGTGTGTCATTTCTTCAAACGGAGACCCTCCTCTCAAAGAAGCTGCTCATACTATTTTTCAAAATCACCCGCTTAGCATTATCGAAAGCTCTAAGTCAAATCAATAGCATAACTATGAATTTAAAAGGGTATTTTTTATAATTTTAGCGTATTACAAGATGTGGTATTACATACGTATCCACAAATGTCTGATCCCGAGATTAGCTTCCCGTTGTGTTCAAACGCGCTGAAAATCGAGACCACTCTACGGAGAATGATACTGCACGGGTCATATTTATTGTTTCGAAACAGAAGCTCGATTATTTTTAACAGAATTGATCAGGATCCTTACTTGAATTCACCGTTTCGGTTCGAACAAGTCAGGAATATGGGAGAAGTTGCGTAAGTGTTGTCTTTGCAAAGTTTATAAGAGAGACGGTAAGTATATGTTTCTTGTGTTACCATAAAAGTTAGCTATAAGTAGAATGTTGGCATAAGTTCATACGTAAGTACCGACTATGTTAGTCATAGCTGTTTGTTTGTCAAATAAATACACCCTTATTTTGAATTCGAGATACTTAATCACACAGCTAATGTAAACAACGGGTGACAATATAATAGTGAACTTAGTTTTTTTCTTTTGCTTTTATTTAAAAAGTTATGATAAGTCAAAGTTTTTCAAAATCCCGCCGAATTTTATAGTTATTCTACACCGAACAACCGGCGAACGCTGCGATACAGCTGAGCGCGGTCATCGACCCGAGCCGTCACAGAATACTTGATAGCTAGTGTGCCGTCTGGTAATACGACATTTATTTAGTATTTTTTAAAGATAAGTAATCGACTATCATTTTAGATATTTTTATTGGATATATGGATTTAGTTACTGCTACAGATATTCTGATTTTAATAAGTCCCATCATTTCAAAATAGGGGTGTATAAATAATCTACATATTTGTTACTCACGATTAATAACTACTGCTCAACTTATTGGTCGTGGTCGTGGCGTTTGCCTTCCTTGACAAATGCGCTGTCCAGCCCAACACAAAAATATTATTTAGTTGAAACCATTAGTTTCCGAGATAAGTATGTTCTACCAAACTCTTCAGTTTTATTTAGGTATGCTTACATATAAATTATGAAGTAATCTACGTAAGTAGTATGTAGTAATAAAAACTAGCACTTCCAGCGCTCAATTTATTGTTATATTGCTGTAGCTACTATATAATAAATAAAGAATCATAATGTTTTTTTTTACAGAATAAGTGTAGACCGCTGTATATTGTCTGGCGTGGTGATACCGGCTTTTAAAGGACATTCAATTAATCTTCAATACAATTCGTTTAGACTAAATCAATGCCAAGTTTATTTTGAGGTAAATCTCATTTCATAATATTTATTTAAGAGATGCATAATTTAAGTGTTCATAATACAAACGACTTCTTGTATCACATATCAAACAAAATGATGGATATAAAAAAAATCTCGGAGCATGGAACGTCACCTTTCGAAAGAGTGATCCGTTCTCAGTTTTGCGTCGAGGTTTAATAAGAAAGTTCATTTAAAAGGACTAACTGCAATAGAACACTTGAAAACGTAAAATGAATTCGTATTTCAAGTTTTTTTTTAATAAAAAACTTGTATTCTTACCCTATTTTGACAAAACTATTCATTCGTCTTTCGTTTTTAAAACTTCCAAATAAACTGGACCATTCATTTGAAAACTGCGAATGGACGAAATATAAAAAAGATTGCTTTTTAAGTTGTTTAAAAACTAGTGATCTACAAAAGACAAAGATTAAAACTGATTTAATAAGGATTGAATAGATAGAATTCAAAATTATTTTATTAACAATTCTTATTTTAAAATTTTATTCCACAGATATTCTATCCTGGAAGCGGGACTCCACCCGTTATAGCCAACTATATGTTTGATAGGGAAGGTAACTAAATATTTTTTATGCCCTTTTCGTCACAAACCAAAATATTGTTATAGGTATTATGTTGAAGTAATTAACATACATGTTAATTACTGCCGGTTCGATTCCCGAATGGGGTGAATATTTGTGTGTACCACAAATGTTTATCTCGGTCTGGGTGTATGTGTGAATGAGTGTGTGCGTAGTTTCTGATACATTAGATATAAGTGACAAACTCAGGAGTCAGTTACTGGAATGAGATAAAGTAGTGAATTACTATTTTTGGTAGTACACAGCGGTAGTATCACAGGTTACAGGATTGCCACAGATCATAAAATATTTAAAGAGAACTTACCCCGTGCGAAGCCAGGATGAAAGGCTATATTATTGAAATTGCAGGAGGTTTGAAAATGGAACAATTGATCATGAGAGCTCTGAACAAGGAGTTGATACCTCAGCTACAGGCCACCATGTTCGCTCATATCAACTCAACTGCTATATTCAAAGATAAACTAACTGAAATAATGTAAGGAATTATCACTTAATACTCTTTAGCCATGAACAGAAATGTTCTATCACGAATTGTTTAATCACCTGACGCCACCGAAATCATCTTATGTAGATGTATAGGCCAATGAATGAATGACCTTATCTAACAGGTTTACCATATTTAAACTTTATTGAATAACTACATGCATATAGAAAAAATACGGTTAGGTTCTTCCTTTCCCATCAACCAAAGCTACTCTTCCTTAAAGCAAACTATCCTTATTTGGACGAAGAAAACATCTACTCAGACATAATAAATTTTCTTACATAAACAGGGACGGCCAAAGTAGGGTGCTTGAAGAAACTGAGACCTATATAACTAACGTGGTGGGTCAAATCAACTCGCTAACTAAACAAAACGAAGCAGTTCAGTTGAAAGATTTTCATTTGAATTATAATGACACGGTGAGTGATTTGTTCGACTATGGTTCAACCACAGTTAAACTTATTAGTTCAATCGTTAAACTAGTTTTTTGTAATGTCCTTGATGCACCACTTTGTGTACTTTACTTTATAAAGGGCCTATTTCACCATCTTCAAGTAAAGTTCCAAGTACCTATTCACATGTTTTGACTTTGTCACTTGATATAAAGTAAGAAAGAGAAAACATTACCTTTACTTTGTGAGTATCTTTACTTGAATGTCGTGAATTAGGCCTTAAGGCTAATAAATATTTTTTCTTAACTTATACTGATAAAATGTCTAGATTAAGAATGTACTAGAACTTTTTTATGTGTCGAACTAGTGATATATTTTCTCATAAGTTCAATCATCGGTATGCTATACTAACTCACTCGCCAAGTCTCTTCAAGCTTCTACGGATGTAGTTGTGTGAATTAGAGAGCTTGGCAAGTTCACTCGTCCCAAAGTTTCCAAGATTTGTTGAGGAAACTCCCAGAGCCTTGGCGAGCATGGCCGAACCGCATAAATTTAGTTGTAGTAGTGTAGTTATTTCTTCGAAAGTGGATGCTTATCTAGAGTAAGGTTATTGGAGGTAGGTATTTGGGGAACAACTTTGTCCAGCAATTGTACAAAATGGATTAAAAAAGGGGGAGATACAACGTAATATTACATACATTTATGTATACAAAATAAAAGTAACAACCTTAATTAGTTTATTACCCGTGAGATTCTTTAATTGGCTTTCTGTTTTTCATCCTATTATTGTACGATTTATATTTGCTGTTGAATCTCCATTGAATAAATAAATAAATAAATGATCCGACTTATCGGTACAGAATTTTATTCTAAAAACTAGAAACGAACAGCACTAACAATAAATTGCTAAATGTGGTTGTTGTGTAATATTCTTTACTAGCGTTGTCCTTAGAGAGTTGACAGACAAGACAGACACAGACCCTTTTCTTACTTTGGAAATTCCATTTACACTGTGGATTGATGACTGATATCTATTTTATTATATTGTACGTTTCTTTCAATAGTATTTAATAAATAATATCTTTATTCACAGAAAGATTTGTACAAACAGGTTTTAGATAGATAACAAAATATTTTTTTACAGTTTGATAGCAATACTACAACACAGAGTTTATCATTAACCAAAGTATATTTATCTGGACTGGACTCAGCTTATTCAGCTCACATAGGAGGACCCTACAAGTTGACAAGTACGAAAATAGCTGAGCAAATCAGATTTAGCACTTTACAAGTAAGTGCAAACTAATTAGTATCTCTGGGTAACTTTAAACATAGTACATACCTGCGAAGAAATTCTACGGTTGTCCGTGAAGTCGACCGACAGCACTTGGCTAGCGTGATTGACTAAGGCCTCATTTATGAGCTGATGATGATGATGAACTATATTAATATGACATATTTATTGTAGATCGTAGGCGTGTTGGACTTATTTGCGCCATTTGAAGGTCAATATAACTTTGCCGTAGAAATTAATGACGCTGCAGTTGACCTAACAATTACTTTAAGTGAACACGAAGGCGATGATTCTCAAAAAAAATTTGAAGTAGTTGGATGGAGGTAATTTTTTGTCATAATATTAGTTCGATTAGCCATCGGTGAAAAAGACAACATTTAATATCTAAATGTTTTATGTTACAGAACATTCGAATTCTCCTGTCCTGATGTTGAATTGCTACCAGTAGAATCTATAGTATCTGGGTATCTGACTCTTGAATTGCCAAAACATTTAGAAAAGCATTTTAATAACTTATACAGTCACGCAGTTACTGCTCACGAAAAGGATGTTAATGATGGAGAAAAAAGTGATTTGAGCAAAGAAGGTGAACAACATACTCTAAGGATGGAAATGGGTAAGCATGATGGATCAAGATCAGATAAAAATGTGCCCAAAACAGCTAAAGACAAAACAGTTTCAACAGACTTTAAAAATCATGACAAACTTAAGTTGAAAAGACGACCATCCGTTTTAGCATACCAACCTTTAAGAAAGAGAAAAGCCCGCAGATACGATGAAATGCCCGCGGGACTAACTAAAGAAAAATTATTAGAGGATACGAAAAAGTATCAAAAGGAATTTGAAGCGATTATGAAAAAGTTTGATGAAGACAAAAGGCAGGGAAAATTTGATCCAGGGCCCAGACCAAAAAATTTTGACGAAAGTAAATTGAATTTTCAATTTATAAAAAATGATTGAATTTTTATTAAATCTCGTTGGAGAGTCAGTGTTTTATTTATATTATTTTAAGCACTAAATAACACGCAATAAAAAGAACCTTATAGTGGTACATATTACACGGTCATCGGTAGGAGCGATTCTTTAGGATTCCGAAGTTCTATCAAAAAACTTTATACTTATTAAAAATATTTTTGGTATCAACTGTTATTTCCAACTATTATTTATAGGTGTTCGCTAGACGTTCCTTCGGACACATGAACAAACACTGAATATTCCAGTTTTGGTAAAACAAATATAAACCATAATCTACACCATAGAATATAAAACAAATATTTCCATGTCCAAAACCATCCAACCCTACCGACGTGCCCCATACTGAGTTCAGAAAGGAATGTGAAGATGTTTTTAAACCACTAAATAATGCATTAGAACATATTTTTTTCTGTTTTTGCGTCGAATAATATATGTAAAAAACAAGGCATTAATAAAAAATGTGTTTCTAAAAAGTAAACGTATAATAAATAAATGTTTATCAAAGTAAAATAAAAAAAGTTAAATAGGTTTGTAAACAACATTGTCTTCATCGACGTCTGGGGGAGGGTTATCGCCGACACCAACGGGAGCTTTGGTGATACCCCAATGTCGCATCGGAATGTTTTGTCTGCAATAACAATCAATTTCTATCTATGTATATACATAAAGAACTCTTCCGTTACTAAGTGATATACTGACTGACAGACAACGCACAGCCGAAACTACTAGTCGTAGAGAGCTGAAATTTGGCATGTGTGTTTGTCGGGGGCTGTAGGCTACCACTAAGAGGATTTTTGGGAATTACCCCCCAGGAGAGAAAAGGGGGTAAATTGAAAACAACGCGGGTGAAACCGCGGGGCACTGCTAGTAGTATATAAACTACATGGCTTAAATTAGTTTTTTAGAAATGGAATACTGAAAATAGTGTATATTTTCAATAACTTACATCTGAGATTTAGATTTATCATCTTTCGTTTTATAGTTTTCGTTATAGAATTCTTCGTCTCTATAGATGTCCGGGTCGTTGGCGACATATTCTCCTGTAGTCATCTCAGATCCAAAGTTCCTCATCATGATATCTGGCCGGCCGGGTAACGTTCTAGTCGGTATTATTCTCCTTGCTGTGGATAGTCTTTCTGGAGCTTTTTGCGCGGATTTTGGTGATGGTACTTGTTCTAACATGTCTCGTTGCGGCTCTTCTAGTCTACGTTCCACTTTAAGGCCAGAAAGATCCTGTTCAATGTGATAAGAATATAGTTTTTATATTTATGTTTTTTTATTTTGATCATATTTGTTTCCTACTTTATTTAAAATTTCTTCTTTATTTTAAACAACCAAAAAAAAAAAAAACAAAAAAAATAATTTAAGCGAACAAAAGCAGGAGTGACATTGAAATTTCGATGATTTCGACAAGATATGCCGATGATTTTGCGTTCGTTTGTGTGGAAAAAACCAAGTACTTTTTTTTTGACCGATCCCGTTGAAACTATATTCGAACTTCGAAAATATTTTTTTTAGAGCTTTTTTCCATTTGGGTTAAAATGGGGGCAAAGACGTGGAAGATAGTAATATTGCATAAGTAAATTTTGCACGCCATAATGGCTGAAAACAAGCTGACTGTGTGTGACTTGTTTTTCGAAAATAATAGTTTTATTATTATTTTATTTAAGAAAAAATATTGTTGTTGTTTGGCTGTACATTGTTCTTCGCGAGGTGAGTACACCTCACAAATCGCCACGCCTGATCATATTTGTTTCCTAGTTTATAAAATTTCTCCTTTATGTAATACAACAAAAAAGAAAATTAAGCGAACAAAAGCAGGAGTGACATTGAAATTTCGATGATTTCGACAAGATATGCCGATGATTTTGCGTTCGTTTGTGTGACAAAAACCAAGTATTTTTCTTCTTGACCGATCCCGTTGAAACTATCTTGGAACTTCGAAAATATTTTTTTCAGAGCTTTTTTCCATTTGGGTTAAAATGGGGGCAAAGATGTGGAAGATAGTAATATTGCATAAGTAAATTTTGCACGCCAACAGGCTGACTGTGTGACTTGTATTTCGCAAAATAATAATTTTATTTAAGAAAATATATTGTTGTTGTTTGGCTGTACATTGTACTCCGCGAGGTGTACTGTTCACAGGACCACTATTTTTACAGATTGTAAAGAATTGTAATAATACTCACTGGGTGAGGCAGTGGTCCATAATACGCAGGTTGCGAATCCTGGGAATATATTGATAGTTTTTCAGCATAGCTCTGAGTGTCTTGTGCCTTTTGTAATGCTTCTCCTAACGGCCTCGAGTCACTCCTGACATATTGATCCTCGTAGTCTGTTGACCGGTTCGATGAAAACGCTATAAAAATATGAAGGTACGAAATATAATAATCTAAATAATTAAATTAAATTATACGATTTTTGTACGTTTTGTAAGGATGGATGGATGATTGTTACTGTTTCACGAAAAAACTATTTAGATGAAAGGTCTTCTTCTTCTTTGCGTGACGACTCATATTTAAGGACCAAAACTCAGCCATACTGCGTATAAGCAGGAAAAAAAACATTTAGAATACTTTTTTCTGAAATTCCCATAAAATTGGGATTAAAGAAAAGGCATTAAAACCGACAACAGTTAGAGAGAGTAAGGTAGGATAATGATAATCGATATGGTTGCTCAACGCGTCAGTGATCCCAACTCCCAAGCCATGATCGAGAGACAGTAAACATGCATCACTCGACCAAGGAGTTGAATACTTCCACAAATAATAATGAATTGAACTTTTAAGACAGGCGCAAATGGAATAGATTTGGAGACCTTTGCCCATTAGTGAAAAGTTTAATTAAAAATATTTAAATGTAAGTTACCGTCTTCTTCTTCCCCGGACCTTCTGAACAGTGGCATAATTTCTAATTTGTCGGAAAATTGACCTCGTTTCACATATATTGAAATATCTTGTCCTGAAAGAAAAAATTACATTAATATTTATCAGTAAACAAATCTTAAAACGAATTTCTAATGTGTCATTATTTTTGACGACGTACATTTATTCTCTACATTATTCCAAAAAAGCACTGAATCTTGAGAAGCATTTTCTCAAAAGTCACTGATTGACTGATCTATCAATACACAGCTCAAATAACTTTATTACAATTTGGCATGCAGTTGCCTACGTTATCCTTCGCTAAGAAAGACAAAAGAAAAACGCGTGTAAAGCTACACACAGCAAGTTTTTAATCGAGATCAATAGAACAGTTAACTTACCAAGATTTACTAAAAAATAAAGCGTTTATACAAACTTTTTAATGTGAGAAATTCTGCCAAGGAATAGTTGTAGCCATACGCTATTCCTGCTGTGATAGCTGCTACCATAGACACACATATTGAGAAACACAGGATCCATGCTAAACAGAACGTTATCGCTCTGTAAAAAAAAAGTTAATAAAGTTACTACGCGCCCAATACGAAAGTTATACAAAATACTAAACTAGGAATAACAAAGGAGATATATAAACTCAATATGAGAAGATAGGAGGCGCGGATTAACTATAGTTTATCCGCGTCTCCTATCGTCTATAGGTAATATCTACACAACTAAATAAAAATAAATTGTCTGTTTAAAATTTCAAAGCTAAATATAATTAAAAACTGTCTGTCTGTTTCTTCCGGCTAATCTCTGGAACGGCTGCACAGAATTTTTGACATTTTACATGAGATTTGCATTTACGTACGCGGGCAAGACCGCATTGTGGCCGCTAGATTAACATAAAAGAACATACCTTTGAATAACATCCAATAATAGTCCAAAACATTGACATATGTGGCACATAACAGAGACTTAGTTGAATTATACTATTGGAATTTGTAAATGAACTGATAATCCATTTATTTGATAACTGGAAGAAATATAAACGACGTTTCTTTAATAAGTAGTCAGCGTCAGATAAACGGTACCCCTTCGGTAATTCTCGCTTTGGTATTGCCAACAAAGGGAGGGTTGCTCTGAAGCTGACCGTACATTATATTTTTATTGTATCAGAAAATGTATGAAACTCTACTAGACGCGCTGATTGGAGCGGTCTTGCAAGTGCCTGCCAAGCCTGAGGTTCCGAGCTCGATTCTTCGATAATCTTGAATTAAGCGTGTGCCTTTTCCCAAATATGTCTGGAGTTTGAGATAACTACCACACATTGAGCAAGCGTGATGATCATAACTATTCCTCTTCATTGTATTAATATCATCAGAAAGAGATGGGCATGTCTTGATGAGGTCTTACATACATACTTTACTAATATCTCCAGTGCTGCTTTAACTCTGATATTTTAAGTTTATAACTTAGCTTTGGTTATCATTTCCATCACATAAAACGTTCACTACTAAACATAGGCCTCCCCTCTCGACTTTTAGCGATCTTTATTTTACTAACAAATAATTTTTCACTAAACTTCTAATGTAATGGGGTTGTAGTCAATAAAATTAGTAATATTGAAAGGGTAGACAACCCTTGTGCTATCATCCCTATTCAAACAAGTGTTAAGTATTCACATAGCGTTGTACGCTTTCCTCGAGGGTATGTAACGGTACGACGTCTGAATTTTTCATAAATAATTAAACAAGCTAAAGGGCGACACGACTGGTGTACTCTAAAACTTTTTTATTCAACTACTTGCGTTTCTTTGTCCTTTCTTTTTAGCTGATGTCTACGTCATATCTACGTGCAAAATAGCGCAATCTATTGAGTGGTTTGAGCTGAGTCAGCTTGTACCGGTTACTTATAATTAAACAGATGTTTCACCCCTTAGTACCCGTTTTTACTCCCGACAGAAATATACGATTGTTAGTTTAAAATATACATGTATCTGTGTGCCTATCAGTAGTGTCGCACCTCCGGAAGTAATAGACCGGTTTCGATGTAATTTGTTTTAAAGTTCGAGTCTTCTTAAGTTTTACGAACTTGTTTGATTGGGGGATTTTTAATTGTAGTAGTTCAATAGCTACAATGCATATCGGTTGGGACATATACGAGTTGATAGTGATAATATTCATAAATAGAAACGTATCACAACAGTTTTATTAAGTATTAGAGCTAAAGGAAAGGAAAGATCGCTCGATGAAACACCTAAATATTAATTAGTTGGCGAGGTTATGTGTGCGTAGTTTCCGATACCCTTGATACAGGAAATAAACATAGGGGTCAGTTGCTCTACGAGTATGTACAGATACCAACAGTTGTGATACCTTAAGGATATACAGTTACCTACATTTGTGATTGGTTATAACATAACATAGTAATTCACTACATCAGTGTTTCTCTATCTTTTTTGGTAACGGAACCCTTTTGGAAAGCGATATACTTGATGGAACCCTATTTGAAGTACACACCGGAAAAATTAGAGGAATGTTAGTTCATTTGTGAAAGTATTCGGATTTTTGTTATAATGTTGTTTTATTTCTATGATTGAGTATTTGAATATTGTATGTATGAAATTTTTTAATAATAAACTTCTTTAATGGAAAAAAATAAGATTGATATTTTACGGCGTGTCGTCGTCGGAAGCAAACGCCTGACAAATTGACACAAAACAGCACATGAACTGCAAAATGCTCCAAAAACTGCACAATGCAAGTCTTGCAAGGTTGGCCTTCGAATAAATCGGTCAAAGACACAAAGTCGGTCAGATAAGGAAGTCGGTCAGACGGGGAAAATGGTCTGATGGGGAAGTTAGTCAGACGGGGAAGTTGGTCAAACGGGGAAGTTGGTTAGATGGGTAAGTTGGTCAGTTGGGGAAGTCGGTCAGTTGGGGACGTTGGTCTGTTGGCCAGACGGGGAAGTTAGTCAGACGGGGAATGTGGTCAGACAGGGAAGTTGGTCAGATGGGGAAGTTGGTTCTGACGGGGAAGTTGATCAGACGGAGAAGTTGGTCAGATGGGGAAGTTAGTCAGACGGCGAATGTGGTCACTTGGGGAAGTTGGTCAGATGGGGAAGTTAGACGGCTAATGTGGTCAGATAAGGAAGTCGGTCAGACGGGGAAGTTGGTCAGATTGAGAAGTTGGTTAGTTCGGGAAGTTGGTCAAAAAAACAAGTTGGTCAGACGGGGAAGTTGAAGAAAGTGGTCAGTCAAGTCAGTCAGATCAGTCAGATCAGTCAGATCAGTCAGATCAGTCAGATCAGTCAGATCAGTCAGATCAGTCAGATCAGTCAGATCAGTCAGATCAGTCAGATCAGTCAGATCAGTCAGATCAGTCAGATCAGTCAGATCAGTCAGATCAGTCAGATCAGTCAGATCAGTCAGATCAGTCAGATCAGTCAGATCAGTCAGATCAGTCAGATCAGTCAGATCAGTCAGATCAGTCAGATCAGTCAGATCAGTCAGATCAGTCAGATCAGTCAGATCAGTCAGATCAGTCAGATCAGTCAGATCAGTCAGATCAGTCAGATCAGTCAGATCAGTCAGATCAGTCAGATCAGTCAGATCAGTCAGATCAGTCAGATCAGTCAGATCAGTCAGATCAGTCAGATCAGTCAGATCAGTCAGATCAGTCAGATCAGTCAGATCAGTCAGATCAGTCAGATCAGTCAGATCAGTCAGATCAGTCAGATCAGTCAGATCAGTCAGATCAGTCAGATCAGTCAGATCAGTCAGATCAGTCAGATCAGTCAGATCAGTCAGATCAGTCAGATCAGTCAGATCAGTCAGATCAGTCAGATCAGTCAGATCAGTCAGATCAGTCAGATCAGTCAGATCAGTCAGATCAGTCAGATCAGTCAGATCAGTCAGATCAGTCAGATCAGTCAGATCAGTCAGATCAGTCAGATCAGTCAGATCAGTCAGATCAGTCAGATCAGTCAGATCAGTCAGATCAGTCAGATCAGTCAGATCAGTCAGATCAGTCAGATCAGTCAGATCAGTCAGATCAGTCAGATCAGTCAGATCAGTCAGATCAGTCAGATCAGTCAGATCAGTCAGATCAGTCAGATCAGTCAGATCAGTCAGATCAGTCAGATCAGTCAGATCAGTCAGATCAGTCAGATCAGTCAGATCAGTCAGATCAGTCAGATCAGTCAGATCAGTCAGATCAGTCAGATCAGTCAGATCAGTCAGATCAGTCAGATCAGTCAGATCAGTCAGATCAGTCAGATCAGTCAGATCAGTCAGATCAGTCAGATCAGTCAGATCAGTCAGATCAGTCAGATCAGTCAGATCAGTCAGATCAGTCAGATCAGTCAGATCAGTCAGATCAGTCAGATCAGTCAGATCAGTCAGATCAGTCAGATCAGTCAGATCAGTCAGATCAGTCAGATCAGTCAGATCAGTCAGATCAGTCAGATCAGTCAGATCAGTCAGATCAGTCAGATCAGTCAGATCAGTCAGATCAGTCAGATCAGTCAGATCAGTCAGATCAGTCAGATCAGTCAGATCAGTCAGATCAGTCAGATCAGTCAGATCAGTCAGATCAGTCAGATCAGTCAGATCAGTCAGATCAGTGGACCAGAGGGACCAGAGGTCAGAGCCATAGGTCAGTCTAAGGTCAGAGCCAGAGGTTAGATTAAGGCCAGAGCCAGAGGTCAGCCTAAGGTCAGAGCCGGAGGTCAGACTAAGGTCAGAGCCAGAGGACAATCTAAGGTCAGAGCCAGAGGTCAGACTAATGTCAGAGCCAGAGGTCAGACTAAGGTCAGAGCCAGAGGTCAGACTAAGGTCAGAGCCTGAGGTCAGTCTAAGGTCAGAGCCAGAGGTCGGACTAAGGTCAGAGCCAGAGGTCGGACTAAGGTCAGAGCCAGAGGCCAGACTAAGGTCAGAGCCAGAGGTCAGACTAAGGTCAGAGCCAGAGGTCAGTCTAAGGTCAGAGCCAGAGGCAGTCTAAGGTCTGAGCCAGAAGTCAGACTAAGGTCAGTGCCAGATGTCGGACTAAGGTCAGAGCCAGAGGTCAGCCTAAGGTCAGAGCCAGAGGTCGGACTAAGGTCAGAGCCAGAGGTCGGACTAAGGTCAGAGCCAGAGGTCAGTCTAAGGTCAGAGCCAGAGATCAGACTAAGGTCAGTGCCAGAGGTCAGTCTAAGGTCAGAGCCAGAGGTCGGACTAAGGTCAGAGCCAGAGGTCAGTCTAAGGTCAGAGCCAGAGGTCGGACTACGGTCAAAGCCAGAGGTCAGACTAAGGTCAGAGCCAGAGGTCAGTCTAAGGTCAGAGCCAGAGGTCGGACAAAGGTCAGAGCCAGAGGTCAGACTAAGGTCAGAGCCAGAGGTCAGACTAAGGTCAGAGCCAGAGGTCAGACTAAGGTCAGAGCCAGAGGTCAGTCTAAGGTCAGAGCCAGAGGTCAGTCTAAGGTCAGAGCCAGAGGTCACACTTAGGTCAGCCTTAGGTCAGAGCCAGAGGTCAGCCTAAGGTCAGAGCCTGAGGTCGGACTAAGGTCAGAGCCAGAGGTCAGTCTAAGGTCAGAGCCAGAAGTCAGACTAAGGTCAGTGCCAGATGTCGGACTAAGGTCAGAGCCAGAGGTCAGCCTAAGGTCAGAGCCAGAGGTCAGAGCCAGAAGTCAGACTAAGGTCAGTGCCAGATGTCGGACTAAGGTCAGAGCCAGAGGTCAGCCTAAGGTCAGAGCCAGAGGTCAGCCTAAGGTCTGAGCCAGAGGTCGGACTAAGGTCAGAGCCAGAGGTCAGTCTAAGGTTAGAGCCAGAGGTCAGCCTAAGGTTAGAGCCAGAGGTCAGCCTAAGGTCAGAGCCAGAGTTCACACTTAGGTCAGCCTAAGGTCAGAGCCAGAGGTCAGTTTAGGTCAGAGCCAGAGGTCAGACTAAGGTCAGAGCCAGAGGTCAGACTAAGATCAGAGCCAGAGGTCGGACTAAGGTCAGAGCCAGAGGTCAGACTAAAGTCAGAGCCAGAGGTCAGACTAAGGTCAGAGCCAGAGATCAGACTAAGGTCAGAGCCAGAGGTCAGTTAAGATCAGAGCCAAAGGTCAGACTAAGGTCAGAGCCAGAGGTCCGTTAAGATCAGAGCCAAAGGTCAGTCTAAGGTCAGAGCCAGAGCTCAGACTAATGTCAGATTAAAATGGATCCCTGACCGCACAGCGATACATAACCGATGTTTTGGAACCCCATGTAATGCCTTTTGCCCCATTTATAGGCGACGGTTTTGTTTTATGCATGATAACGGATTCAGCTAAAGTGGTACGTAAGTACTTAAACGAAGTGGAAATTACCCAAATCGACTGACCAGCGAGATCACCATGAGGCCACACTTTTGGCCTTAAAAAATCTTTAGTTCATATAATATAATAAGTACTCCTTACTTAAAATTTCAATCTTATTTTTTTCCATTAAACAAGTTTATTATTAAAGATTTTCATTAACATATAAAATATTTAAATAATCTCAAAAATAAAACAAATAATCTGAAATTGCCACAAATGAACTAACGTTCTTCTAATTTTGCCGGTGTGTGTAGTGTATTTAATTTGTTATACATATTGTAATCTTAGTACGTTACAATTACGGGTAATAAGTAGGTAGTTATGTATAATCGGAATGATAAAATGTCATACGCTAGGAACTAAAGACGCTGCTGCTACCCGCGCCTTGTCAGTACGGTCGACCAGAGAGGGGTGTTTTGGTTTGTTTTTCTAAATTCTTGCGGAACCCTTACAGGAGCATCGCAAAACCCTAGGGTTCCGCGGAGCACACTTTGAGAATCGCTGCACTACATCATCTCATTATAGTAACTGACCCCTAATTAAGTTCCAATATTGTATCTAGGGTATCTACGCTCTAAGAAACTACGCTCACACTCATTCACACACTAACTATCAATCCTACGAATTATTAAATAAATTGTAAATATATTTTATATTACTTACGTTCTATGAAGAATATTAAATGCGACCATTAATAATAACATATATAAAATATATATATTTTTATTAAAAAAATATGTAAACAATCATTTACAAAATAAATGTATCAAAATAACCTCGACATTGGTTATAAATGACATGACGTTTACAAAGACAATATTTTAAAAAAGAGTTTTTATTACACTGTCAAATTTTATAAAATAATTCAAACACTGAATATTGTCTGTGGCTTGAAGCTTACAAAAGTCCTTGTAATAAAGATAAGAATTAAGACAAATTCATGGTCAAAAAGTAAACTTTTCTTGTCAGTTGTTTTAGTTATAGTTATTGAAAAACTAATGAGTTGAAACAAATAATAAATATGGAATATTTCATGAATAATAAGCTAAACTACGACTTGTGTTCAAATTATTCTAAAATGTTCAAAATTTTCTTCTATTATAATAGTTAATTGCGAAAAAAAAATATCGTCATGTTAAAAGTTAGTTTTCTAAAACATTTAAATCCATAATTGTTTTTCGTTTTTTTTATAAAATAGTCTAAAATTATATAGTGACTATTAAATAAGAAACATTCTATGAAATAAATATAGTAATAACATAATACAGTATCTATAAACAAAATAAATTAGCAACGATTAAATAGTATATTATAACAATAATTATAAAAAGCTAATTTATAACTACAAAATTATGCGAACATAAAATAAATTTTCTATGAAATAAAATAATAAAATCTATAATAAAATAAATTAACAAAGTAAATAAGTACTATAAGTAAATAAAATAAATTAACAAATGTCATAAGTAAAAGTATAAAAGCTAAATTAAAACTACAAAATTGTCGTACTTCCGGCTATTACAACCGTAGTTTTAGTAGCTACGCGCGCCTCTCGTTGGGCGGTTGTCGTCCCGCCCGCCTTAGCGTTTCTCACCACGAATTAAAATTACGCGGGAACTCGTTTATATATGACACTAATATTAGTGACGAAGAGTTACACAAATAATTGGTGAAACAATAGTTGTTATAAACACATTAATTTGTGATTGAATGTTTTAAAGTGTCGTTAAAACACATATCATCGGATTTATTAAGGTAATGTTGTACTTTTTACGGTTGATTCCTCGGTAAATATAAATAATATGTTTAGATTATTTAATACATATCTTTCTTCAATAGTCTTTTTTAGAATTATAAAATTTCAAATTATTAGTTAGTGTGAAGCTTTGTGATCGATGGACATAAAGCTACATTATTGGAGTATAAAGGAACAATCACTGCACATGCTTAAAAAGCTAACGGTATGCGTTTCTTTAAACTTTTTTGGATGTCTTATTAAATCTTTGGTTATATTAGTTGAACTTTGGTGTGTATTATTCCTTTGCTTGAAACGAGCAGGATATTTGATTTTGGTCTCTATTTCCTTCACCCAAAATGTTCGAGCAAGATATAGTTAATCTTTAGTAAACCTTGAAATAGCAGTGAAATCTATTAAGATTCTGAAAACGCTGCTTAATAAATGCTTTGTTTTTAATCAAAGCGTTTTAAAGTACAGTCACGACGTTTGTGACAGTAGGCTTAATTAAAACATTAGCTCGTTGCAGTATATGTGCAAATGATACAATAATTATATAGGTCTGTATACAATATTGTCATCATCAGCCCGTTGAGCCGAGTCATCAGGGACTGAGGATTGTGTGATACCCCAGTGTCGCATCGGTATGAATCGTCTGAAATAAATGTATAATAAAATTAGTTTACAAAACAACGCACATTGTCAATAACAAAAAACGTGTGGCACTCGGGGACTGCCGCGGTAAAGCTATTGCATAGCAATTTTATCAACTAATTGTTTTTTTTTTATTTTTGTATTGCAATTCTAACCTTAGAAATTTTGATGTCGTACTTGGGACTTCATACAATAAAAACTTTGTCTACATTACTATAAAAATTATATTTAGTTTAGCTACTATGAAGTTTGTTTTGAAGACAAACATTACTCGTATAATATTGGTCTATAATTTGGTTACTGCGTCTGTGATAAATGATGAACCCAATCTATGTATTTATGTTATGACCAATAACGAATAAAACCATCGTATATGGCTAAAACTAGTCAACATAATGTATAACCCAGAAATAATCAAAAAATGATATTTTAGTAAAATACTTAGTTATAATTTATAACTGGTCTAAGATTTAATTTGCGACTTACTTCTGTTCTGCCTCCGTTAAAGGTGGTTTATTTTCATCACCTCTGGATTTGACATTCTCATTATAAGTTTCATAGTCTTTGTAGATATCCGGGTTGGGGCTACTACTTTCAAGTCCAAATATAGCGGCAGTAGTAATGGCCCCACCTACGAAGTTAGGACTGTAGTTCCTCATCACGATGTCTGTGAAACCCGGCAATGTTTTAGTGGGTATGATAGGGTCCACTGTGGCATGCATCACGCGCCTGTCCAAAGTTTCTCTGACCACATCGGGACCTCTTTCCAACAGCCGCGGTTCTTGAGCCTTTGCTGCTTTCGGATTATCAATTAAATCTCGTAATGCTACTTCGGTTTCCAAAGACGGAGGATCGTCCACTTTTTGTAAGTTCTCTTTCCGTTTCACCAACGGTACTTGTTGAATGGCTTGCATTATCAACGGCGGTTTTGTGATTTTATTTTCTGTTGTAGCTTCTGGAAGCTCAGCTACCTAAAATATTAAGATAAATTGAATAGTCATTCAGTATCAATGACTTTAAACGATATTTTATTGTAATTTATAGCACACCTCGTCCGAAACTAAAGGAGTCGCCTGTTGCGCAGCATTTTTTTCGACATAGACATGATCGCGGTCGACAAATTCTGAATCTTTTGGTAATTTTCTTGCTAAAAACATCTGCGGTTCGTTAACCACATAGACGGGCTCCTTTTTCGGGTTTCGTTCACTCAGGTAATAATCGTCGCTTCTAAAACGTTTCATTTCAGCGGGATTTCTTGGCATTTCTGAAATGTAGTCCCATGTTTGTATTTATTAATTCTAAATATTTTTATTGTACATAGTAACATAATATTTTTAATGATAAAAAATGTTCCGTTACCTCCCTCCTCTGGCCCTTCCCCTGCCCCCGCCCGTCTCCTGTCCAACTGGCTATATATTTCATATTTTTGTCGTACAGGCAATCGTTTTATATACACTGACATGTCCGATCCTATAAAAATGTAAACAAATGGTAATTAGATCATAATAAATATTTAAAATACATTTCATTTTGGTAGAGAACACATGTTTTTCTAAATTATTTGCGTTAATTCAGGTGCATATATGCCGGTGTTTACGTGTGAAATCACGGATGAAATTAAAGTTACAAAACTAATTTCAAGCCACTAATTTCGCATAGTAAATCCGGCTTTGAGTAAATGTGTGGGATACATCTTCTTCTCCTCTTCTTCTTCTTCTTCTTCATCATAGTAACTGACCCCTAACTAAGCTCGAAGCTTGTATCTAGGGTATCAGAAACTATGCACACACTCATTCACACACACACCCAGACCGAGACAAACATTTGTGGTTCACACAAATATTCACCCAGCGCGGGAGTCGAACCCATAACCTTACGGATGTCAGTCCGGCATGGTGACTCTGCCATCGAGGTCGTCAGCATACATACAGCATTAGCAAAAAGCACTCAAATCAGGGAACAAATGGTATCATGTTTAACCAGGATCGATTAAAAATGTGTCTTCTACCCTGGACTTGATATTAAAATGGACACAGGCCAGACATACATATGTACATATTACACAGACATACAACACAGACGAATCGAAGAATATCTTGTCGAATTGGTGCTCGCTTTGCTCGCTCGGTCATTTCTAATGAATGACATTTATCGCATTCGAGATCCTCCGAGACGGGTTACAATGGGATTCTTAGGGAATAACCCATTATTTAGCTATTATTTAAACGATGGAAGGAACACACTAACGTTTAAATGTAAGGAATTCTGCCATCGAATAATTGTATCCATACGCTATGCCTGCTGCTAGCATTACTCCCAGACCGCCCAATACAACAGAACAGAGGAAACACGTCAGGCAGAAAGATATTATCCTGGATAATAAAACATGAATGTGCATTTACAGTATCTGTAGTAAAATAGATTAAGATCTCTTTTGGTTAATAATATCAGTTCATATTTTTATGTTTATAATCTTGTAATTTAGGGTCTGACCGCACTGCACTGCAGCGGAGCGACGCGACACCTAGCGACGAAATATTCTTTCTAAGAAAATGTATGTGGTATACCGCACTACGCTGCAGCGTATCTGCGCGGCGTTTGTAAGAAAGAATACCTCACCGCTAGGTGCCGCGTCGCGCCGCTGCTGTCAGTGCGGCCAGACCCTAAGTCTTAACAAAAATATATGTCGACGATGGTCCTTCAAATAAAATTCAGTAATCACTCGAATTCATTCAGTCGTAAACTCTTAAATGATTAAAATAAACTTAATTAAAATTTTACATAAAACCACCATAAAAACATGCAATTTTGTATGGAAAACGTAAGTTATACATATTGATAGATAAACACTACCAGAATTGTGTGTTTTTCTTCGGATTGCTCAGGATAAAGGCAGTTCAGTGATGATATTAGAATATTTAAACGTGAACATCACTGACTTAGGTTTTGTGTTATGCGTTAGTAAATACTGGGTACACCGGACGATCCACCGCGACAAAATTGCGCGAGACAGTAATTTTTTTTTAATCAATTTGTACTGTCCCACTGCTGGGCAAAGGTCTCCCCCAAATCCCCCTATCTGTCCCTGTCCCTAGCCAGCTCTTTCCAATCTATGTTGAATCTTTCAAGGTCCTGCCTCCAACAGCTAATAAAACGCTAAAACTTGGATCTTGGAATTGGTCAGTTAACTTGACATCAGAATGGCTCACTACTGTATTGCTTTGCTATATCTTAAATACGCAAATGTACTAAATATTTAATTATTGTAAGTCAATAATAGAAAAATAATTAATCATTCACTACATCATCTCATTAAAGTAACTGACCCCTAACTAAGTTCGTAACTTGTAGTAACTAGGGTATCAGAAACTACGCACACACTCATTCACACATACAAATAGATATTAGGTTCGGAAAACCTATCCTGACGCACACAAATAGGTAGGTATTGGGTAAAGTAATTTTAGAGATACTTAAAGAAGTTAGCTAAAGAAATACCATATCTAAGAAATTTTACCATATTTATATCATACAACCAAAGAAATATGACTACGAACTTACCTTTGAAAAAGATCTAACCACACTCCAAAACATTCAAGTACGTAGCACATTGCAAATATGTACTTAAATTATAGTCGTATTTGAAAAGATATTTTGTGATGTAATCTGAAAAAGAACGTTTCTTTATTACATTGCTAAATAACCTGCACTACCTTTTTCCGATTCGCTCCTATTTAGTCGTAGCGTGTTGTGAAGCTTATTTTATTCCTTGATAAATTGGTGATACAACACCAATTTTTTTCATTGGTACCAGAGCGTCAGCGAGCCTTCTAACATAGTTCTATGGGTACCAGTAGTTCCTGAGATTTACCACCAACCCTCCTAAAAAATATATCACAGAATACCGATTGCCGGATGTGTTAGTATACCATCTATCATCGGATTTGAGCTTCACCACATTCAAAGTGCCGTGTACTACTAAGTGCAAATAAAACGAAAACTGAGTTATAATCCCAGCTGGGGACACATTTTTGATAATTCTTACCAACAAAAAATTAAATAGCATCACATAAATATTATATTTATTTTTATAAATGTTAAGGACCAACGTTTTCCCTAACCAAAAAATACATATTTTCATTTATACATTTCGATTAAAATGAATCAAGATTTGAATTCTCATGATGGCATAAGTCAGTTGACCACAGAACATGGAATATTAGGCCGAGGTTACACCGAGCGGATGAGTGACTAACCCAGCCATGGGTCTATTGGTGCGACTTGTACTATACAGGGTGCTCCAAATGAATCGGTCAGTAGTAGGTAGTCTATGGTCAGTAGGCGCGTAACGACAATCGAGGAACCATGTCATCGATTTTAGGAAAAGGAAAAACATTGCTTCTTTGAAAAAAAAAACTATTACTTAATACAGGAAACGAACCCAAGTTTTAAAAAAAAATCTATCGAGTTATTGATTGTGTTGTGTGTCTTAAGAAGTAGATGATACCTATAAAAATTATATATAAAATGTAGTATTCTTCTTATGTTTAAAATGTCCACCATTATTTTTCTATAGGCACAACATTGATATTGTGTAGGCATAGACAAGGTGTGCGTGTGGTGTAAGGGCCCATTTGTTGAAATTCTTTGAAAATGTGCTAGGCAATGTGTTAGTGAAAATGTGTTAGTGAACATTCCCAAACAGCTACCCAATGTGTGTAGGTAACTATTGTTAACATTTAACTATCCATGCTTATCTAATGCAAACCCTCAAACCAGAGTGACTTTCTATTTTCCAAACCCATAATAAAATTCATAACAAATATTAATAATAATTTTATTTTAAACGTACAATATCATTTATCAAGTATAAATAAAATCATAAAACTTAAAACAAAACTTAATAGAAAAGGTAATACGTTATAATAAAGGTAATATCAATAAGTTAATACAATATAGTCTATAACCCTATCACCTAAATATAATAATAGTTACTGACCCCTAATTAGGTTTTTTTACTTGCATTTAGGGATTAGAAACTATGTAGTGTACACTCATTATAAATAAACAATATCATAATTATACAGATTATATCAATAAAAAAACTTAGCTACACAAAACCTACGAAATAAATGTCCAAATTAATATCTTTTAAGAACTATATTAATACGATTGTGAACCGTCCGGCTGTCGTTGGCAGTAGCTAGACGCGTTCCTCTCTGGGCGGTTGTGTTTCCGCCCGCCCAAACGGCCTCGAGCTGAAATCACGCGGTAACTCAGGTGAAACTACTTAGTTTAATCAGAGAAAATATTATAAACAAATTGTGATTAATTTTAGTGAAAGTGTTGTTTTTAAAAAGTTTGAAATAAACATACATCATCGGATTTATTAAGGTAATGATTAATTTAAGATAAGATTAAGAATTTATTTGATTGTGTTATTGGAAACAAAGATTTGATAAAGTTTGTCAAAGTTACGGGAATATAAAATTAAAAGTATTGCAGTTTAGTAATGAATATAATTTGAATTAGAAGGTAATTTTTACCTCATGTGACTTTGTACTTTAGATTTATAGGAATAATCTCATAATAATTCATTTGAATGCAAAATGCTTTTAAGATTTATAACTCGCTAGGAAATATATGTCTCCTTATTATCGTATTCTTATTTATGAATTTTGAGAATAGTCCATCAAAGATGTCGTGGGAAGTGAATTGTCTTTTTCATTAAATTCTAAATTTATTCAGTAGTTTTTACGTGAAAGAGTAACAACTATTCATTCACACAAACATTTGGGTTTATAAATTAGTGCGATAGTACGCGGTTAATATTTTCAAATATGTTTTAAAATCTAATAACATTAACTGTTACTATCATTATTTATCATTTTGCGAAAAAAATACTTACAAGCAGAATCAGATATTTAGTTCACATACCAAACATGAGTTATTTTATTTGTCATTCCTTGGTAACTGTTCTTTCTTTTCCAATCAACGCAGCGTTTATCAGTCACAGTTTAAGTGACAGTTACTTACTGCTAAACTAAGCAATACAAGTTTATAACTGATTGTGATATTTATACAATGGGCCTGTAAATTATATTCTCATCGTCAATAGCTTGAGTTGTGGAAGTGGTTGGGGGTTGCGTGATACCCCAGTGGCGCATCGGAATGTATTGTCTGAAATCAATTGAAGAAATAATTTAGTATCCTAACTAATATTATAAATGCGAAAGTAACTCTGTCTGTCTGTCTGTCTGTTATCTTTTCACGGCTAAACTACTGAACCGATTGACTTGAAATTTGGTACAGGGGTAGCTTATGATCCGGGAAAGGACATAGGCTATGTTTTATCCCGAAATTCCCACGGGATCGGGAACTACGCGGGTGAAACCGCGGGGCAAAGCTAGTAAGTTTTAAATATTTTAAGCTCAGTAGCTATGTATAGGTTGTATCTTTAAGTTAAACTAATTGTAAAAGTAAAACATAATTGTAATTATTTATGCACTTGTATTCAGTGTCAACTTACTTCAGAGTTATTTTTCCTTCTGTAAACGCCGTTTTCTCTACATTTTCTTTAGGTTTCGTATTGTCGTCCATGAGTTCGTAGTCTCTGTAAACGTCCAGAATGCTAGTTCCAGACACCTCTTCAGTCATATCTGGACTGAAGTTTCTCATCACTATTTCTGATTGGTCTAATAATGTCCTGGGTTTGACTGGGTTTGCCGTGACATGCATTCCGTGTCTATTCAAAGGATCTCTCTCTATATAAGGCGCTCTTTGAATCAACTTAGGTTCTTGATCTTTTGCTGCATCATGACCTCTCTCTAATAATTTAGGTTCTTGGGCTTTTATTGCACCAGACCATCTATCGAATAAACTAGGCTGTTCAGTGTTTGCAGCATCCGTACCACGATCTAATAAATTAGGTGCTTGGGCCTTTGCTGCATCGATTCCTCTTTCTAATAACTTAGGGTCTTGGGCAGTAGCTGTATCATAACCTCTATCTAATACTTTGGGTTTTATGGGTCTAGCTTCACCGGTCCATTCATTTAATGAATTAAGGTCTATGGGTTTCACTGCTCCAGGCCATTCTATTAATGAATTAGGGTTTAAGGGTTTCACTCTACCCGACCATTGTTCTAATGGATCGAGAAGTAAGGGTTTCACTGTAACTGTCTGTTCTTGTCCCACAGAAGGTTTTGGTGTCGTGCTTTCTGTTTTTTTACTTTGTAATCCTATTCCCAATGTTGGAAGTACTTCCGCTTCTTTAAAGTAGTCTTTCCGTCTTGCTAGCGGAACTTGTAATGCTTGTAATAACTGTGGGATATCTGATGTAGAAGGGTTTGAGTTCATTTGTTTCACACGCTCCAGTTCATACTCCTGGTATATTGAGAGAAGTAAAATATACAAACAAATTACAATAAATAATATAGCAGTACCCGCTCTCAGTATTTGTATCATCATAAAGTAAGATACTGTGAAATTCCTATTATTTATTTGACAGATGAACAATACTATCCAACTGATTGTACTGAGGGGAAGATAGTTTGATTTTTATATTTTTATTTAAAGATATTGGTAGAAATAAATATTGTTGAGTAACAAACCCGTTCATCCACAGTAGTAAGAGAAAAAAATGGAGTTACTCGTTGTGGTGCATATCTTTCTATATAGGCTTGATCATGATCGAGTAGATGTTTATTCATTTCTAGTTTTTGTACATAAGTATCTGGTTGAAACACATAGTCTGACGCCTCTGACGACTTTTGGTTTCTTCGGTAATATTGATTTGGTGGTTCTTTTCCTGGTAATGCTAAAATACGGTCTTATATGAAACAGGATTGCTATAAGTAGAACTGCAATATATCTATGAGTAACTTTCGCTAGTTTACAAAAAAGAAAAACTACATTCTTCATGGTGGGCGAGACATGTGAATTTCAAACCCCTCTCATTCCTCACCTTCTTTTATTTGTTGTCCTCCTCCCGTTATCCCTTAAAGCCTGACATCACACCTGCGTGAAGCCACGCACCACGCCACATGGCCACGCGGCGCTGCCATACCATTGAAAAGCGCTGCGTGGCCGTGTGCAGATGACCACGGTCACTTACCATCAGGTGACCCGTATGTTCTGATACCTCCAGGCCCTCCTTGCCCACATTGCCCTCCTGGCCCACATTCCCCACCTTGTCCTGCTTGCCCAACTTGCCCTGCTTGCCCTCTTTGCTCTGCTGGCCCTGTTTGCCTTCCTTGCTCTGCTGGCCCCTCTTGCTCTCCTTGCCGTCGTAAACTGGAATATATTTCATGTTTCGATCTTGCAGGCAAACGTTTTATGTACACCGCAACGTCTTCTCCTATAAAAATGTAAACGAAGATGTTTTATTTTATAATTATTAAAAATGTAGATTTAGAAGTCCCCCTGACGTTAGTTCGTGGGTCACACGTGTGTGCTATGTGCGTCGCAAGTGAGTATTATTCGCGTTACTTTAAAGAGTGACATTACATAGAAAACCAAAATTAAAATTTCTTTTATTTATTACTTTTCAATGGTATAATATTAAAAGTACATTGATTTTGTAGAAAAGGAAAGAATCACACACTTACTTTTAAACACAAGGAATTCTGCCATAGAATAATTGTATCCATAAGCTATGCCTGCTGCAAGCATTATTCCCAAACCGCTGAATACAGCACAACAAAGAATACACGCCAGGCAGAAAGTTATTATCCTGAATAGATCAATATAATTTGATGATAAAGAAAAATATAAAACATCGCGTAAAAAACACTACATTTTCTAATTAATTACTTTCGTATGATATAATGCCACTTTTGTCTACGCCTTTTTTAAATTGATTGAAAGTATTCGGGCCAAAACATAAATTGTATGTGCAAATCAAACAAAAGGACATTCATAATAAAGCTTAGTAGCAGTATCGGTCTGTACGATCTCTTTTTATTTTATAGTCAACTAAAATCACTGAAAATCTAAATAAATATCCTGATAAATAAATAACTGAATCTTCTTCGAAATTACTTGTAATAGTTATTACGATTGCACATTTATTAGGCTTACTTACCTTTGCATAATATCGAGCCATGCTCCAAAACATTCAAGAAAGTAGCACATGATGAGTATAAACTTAGATTGAACCCAAAATTAATAATTTCGTGTTTAGTATCTGCAACAAACCAGTATGTCTTGGATTTTTGTAGTATTTTTGTATAGGATTTTTGTAGATTTTTGTAGTATAGTCACTTAGGAGTCAGTAACTATAATCAAATCAAATCAAAGCATTATCAATAATTGTCATTATTTTTTCTTTAAATTATTATCCTACTAATCCTAATAATTCTATTAATAATATAAATTCAAAAGTTTGGATGGATGAATGAATCTCTTTCACGCAAAAACTACTGAACCGATTGAGATAAAATTTGGTACAAATGTTCCTTATGACTTTCACATAGGATACATTTTATTCCAAAAATCCCAAGGGTTTGGGATTTACGCAGATAAAACCGCGTGCACAGCTAGTTACTAATATTTTGTGCATATTTATTTTTGATATCTAATTTTAAGACCTCGATTCGGTTCGATTCCCGTGCGGGGTGAATATTTGTGTAAACTACAAATGTTTGTCTCGGTCTGGGTGTGTGTATGAATGAGTGTGTGCGTAGTTTCTGATATCCTAGATACAAGTTTCGAACTTAGTTAGGGGTCAGTTACTATAATGAGATGATGTAGTGAATGATTATGTTATGTATGTTATGTTAATTGAAATTTTCTGGATATTTCTATTTATTGTCCTGCACATGAATCTCAATGTGCTTATGGGCTATTTCATAAGTTTCATAGACCTCATTGGTTCTGCTATTCGAATCGTACTTATTTAAAAATCTTACCAGTTAAATTCAAATATTACACGAATGTTATTTTTATTTTTATTCATGTAAGGACAACCGTTTTTCCTAGCTAAAAATAATCTAGCTTCATCTACATTTCGATTAAATTGAATCAAGATTTTTACTCATAGTAGTCTATGTCAATTGCGACTGAAGGTTTTTTTTTCATAGAATAAGGATCACAATCACGACACAGTTTCTCTCTGGCGTTCATGGTTTTTTTAAATTTTTTTTTTGTACAAAACCAAAGACATAAACATTGTATCAAATAAAAGTCTAGCATTGATCTCACTCACTCACCTCACAACCACAACTCTTTCAACGAAAAGGGCGGGAAACTTCGGAAGAAGAAGACGCGTTTTCTTTTTGTTAATTAATTTTATTTGATTTAAAGAAAGGATTGGTGTAATTTTATATATAATAACTTGTTAATATTTATATTTAAGTATATTTCTTATAATTTATAGTGTAGTGTAAATATTTAATTGGTAAGTTTTTCTATTTTATTTTTTAACTAAAATGGGCGATCCGCCCGACGATCCCGGGGGGACAGTCCCACCTGTCCCACCAGCTTCGGCGTTTATTACAATATCTTCTAACAATAGTGATTTCACAATAAATGATTTTGAATCATCCATGGACACGGATGGCTCAATATCGGAGAATAAACTCAAACGCAAAAGGACACACGTTCATGTAGTTTGCAGTACCTGTAACAAAAAGAAAAGGAAACATGGTCCTAAAAAAAACAAACCAAATAATTGCCAATGCAATTTAGATATTAGTTTAAATATAACTCCCCAAGTTAGTTGCTCCGCTGACAATGCCAAGTGTTCACAACAGGATGACTTGAAGTTATCCCAACCGATACGTACCAATTATCAGTCATCAGATGTGGCTCCATTCATGGTGCATGTGCAGAGGGAGGTTTCTACCAGCAATGATGGCACTAGCCTTCACCCAGTCACGTTTGGCAGATTCCTAAAAAATAATAAAATTAGTGGAATAGTGAATGGTAGTCTCAAGCGCATAGGACGCAATAGGTTAAGTTTAGCTTTTAATACTTATAATGAAGCAAATGACTTTTTATCCAACACAAATTTAAAAGAAGAATACAAAGTATTTATTCCCACTTTTCACATTACTCGGATGGGTGTAATAAGAGGGATTCCAATGGAATGGTCCGATGAAGAAGTTTGTAATAACATATCAGTGCCCATAGGATGTGGACATATTATAAAAATTAGGAGATTTAGGAGAAAGGTATTAAATAATAATGTTAAAGAGTTTATAAACACTAGTACCGTAGTTGCCACTTTTGATGGCCAAATCCTCCCAACTAGAGTATTTATGTGCTACACCGCATTACCTGTAGAACTCTACATTTACCCAACTGTTCAATGCTACAGCTGTTGTAGATATGGCCATGTTAAGAGTCAGTGTAGATCTACACCTAGGTGTTACAAATGTGGCCAGGGTCACTCCGGTGACAATTGTCAAATAGAAGAAGAGGATTACTGGTGTTGTCTATGTAAAGGCAATCACCAAGCCAATAGTAGGAAATGTTTGGAGTATGATAGACAAAAAGGTATAAAAGAAACAATGAGCAAAAGCTGTATATCTTACATAGAAGCCACCAAATTACATCCAGTAATATCAAAAATGTCATATGCAGATGCATTATTAACTAACTCTCCTTCCAGAACAAAAACTTTAAATTTCAATGATAATAATTCTAATCTTGTACACCAACCTACCACTCAATCTTATAAAAAAACAATATTTCTTAAGCCCCGAACACCACCAAAGCAGTCTAAGGGGTATGATCGCTTCGCTCATAATGAAATTATCAGAGAACCCACATTACCCACCTCTCCACCCATTTATAACAATAATAATAATAATTGTGAAAATATTAATACATCTGATATTATTAAAGCCTTGATTAAACTTTTATCCCAACCAAATTTAGTTTCACCGTCCAACGTTGCTGCAGTAATAAGTGCATTAAATCAAATTGATAACCAAAACAATGGATTATACAAAAATAATACAATGGAACTGCCGCAGCATAAAAAATAAGAAACATGATTTAATACATTTAATTAATTATTACAAACCTTTCATTATTTGTCTCCAAGAGACATGGTTGAAACCGGATTCATTATTTAGAATTCCCGGTTTTTCCTGTATTAGGAACAACAGACCAGATGGGTATGGTGGGGTCGCTATACTCATCAAGAACTCCTCTTCATATACTACACTTTCTGTTCCTTCCTTCAGTGATGACATATCTGTTGTTGCTGTAATTGTAAATAATATTTGTTATGTATCTATTTATTTTTCCAGACCGAATAATAATATTTTACTTTATTTAGATCAATTATTTAATTATTTACCAAAACCATTTATATGCTTGGGAGATTTTAACTCACACCACATATCCTGGGGTTGTTCTACAACAAATTATTATGGAGAAAAAATACTAGAATTACTGGACACCCATAACTTATGTATCTTAAACACTAATTTACCAACTCGACTTACAAGCCCCACAGAAGGAAATAGTGCACCTGATCTATCCATATGTACTACTGATTTAGCTTCATCCCTATTATGGCAACCACTTAATTCAACATATGGCAGTGATCATTTTCCCATATGCATAAACTTTCCTTCTCATGCTCCTAATAGGCAAAATAAACGCCCACGTATGAAATATAAATTGCAAAATGCCGATTGGTACACCTATAAAAAAAGGGTAGAACAAAAGATCTTAGAATTACCCAATGTAACTTATAGCAATACATCTCTGTGTTCTGACTTATTAGCTAAATTACTGATAGAGGTAGCTGATGAAACTTTTCCCCAAAAAAAGATAGGTTCTGATGTGATACCATCTCCTCCATGGTGGGATGAGGAATGTACCAATGTAGTTAGAAAAAGAAAACATGCATTAAGATTATATTGTAATATGATGACAGACGAAAACTTTAATAATTACTTGGAAATTGCAAAGACTACCCAAGATTTTCTTAATGATAAAAAATTTAAAGCATTGCGAGCCTTTTGTACATCTTTAAGTCCAAGTGTAAATCCCTCTTCGGTTTGGCAAAATATTAGAAGGTTTAGATCTGCTTTTAATCCATCTCAAAATAATATTATACCTCATAATCTTGCAGAAAAAATTATGGACCAACTGGCCCCTCCTTTTGTACCTGAACAAAAAACAGAGGCTTTAGTATCAATATCACCAGTACCGGTACAATATCACCATACAGTTCCACAAACCAATGATCAAATAGATATCAATTCTCCTTTTACAATAGATGAGTTAAGAGGTGTACTTTCGGTAATTCAAGATTCAGCGCCTGGAGAAGATGGAATTCCCTATTCATTTCTATTACAACTGGATGATATTAGCGTTAAATACTATTTAACTTTAATTAATACTATTGTAATAACAGGTAATATCCCTCAATCATGGAGATCACAAACGTTAATATTACTTTTAAAACCAAATAAACCTATTTCTGATCCATCCTCATATCGGCCAATAGCTCTTTCTTCAGTTTTAGCAAAAATAGCGGAACACCTAGTAAAAAATCGTCTTGAATGGTTTCTTGAACACAATAATCTCTTGTCCGCTAGCCAATTTGGGTTTAGGAAAGGTAAATGTACCTATGACAGTTTAGGAATACTTACCACAGATATCAGACTGGCCTTCTCTAGAGGTAATTCCTTGGTAGCTGCTTTCTTAGACATTTCCGCTGCATACGATAATGTTAATATTTCAATACTTAAACATAAACTTGAAACTTTAAATGTACCAGCTTTGCTAAGTAATTTCATTTTTAATATGTTATATGAGAGATTTATTAAATATCCTTTAGACGATAAAGTAATTAGTAGAACAGTGTGGAAAGGCCTGCCCCAGGGCTCAGTATTAAGTCCTATACTTTATAATGTATATAGCTGTGATATAGAAAATATGGTGAATATACATGCTAATATATTGCAATATGCAGATGATTTACTTCTCTACACCCATGGTCGATTTGTCGATGAAATATGTAGTAACTTAACAAGTGCTATGACAGTTTTAAAAACATGGCTACAATCTAATGGACTAGAATTATCACTGTCAAAAAGCTCGGTAGTTTTATTTAGTAGAAAAAGGTCACCACCTTTACCCAGAGTCATGTACAATGAATCGCCTCTTCCAGTAAAATATGATACTAAATTCTTAGGAGTAATATTAGACTCCAAACTTACTGGAGTACCTCATTGTGAGAATATTTCCATAAAATGTGAACGTAATCTGAACATCTTAAGATGTATCACTGGCGTTTGGTGGGGCGCACACCCAGTTACAATGAAACTCGTTTACAACGCCCTTATTCGAAGTGTCATAGATTACGGCACATTTTTATTACATCCTGGTAATACAGCCGCTTTTTAAAAAATTGGACAATATTCAGACTAAAGCATTACGGTTAATGATAGGCGCGATGAAATCAAGTCCAATCAAATGCCTTCAGGCAGAATGCTGCGAACCACCCTTGGCTTTAAGAAGACAATATCTGTCTGACAGATTCTTTTATAGCTGCTTACAAATAAATTCACATCCACTACTACACAAATTAAATTTACTTTCTCTAGCAATAGAACAATCTAATTATTGGACGCATAAAGACAAGCCTTGTTTAATAAAAAGTCTTCATAAATACAAATCCATTCATGCCCCCATTCATTGCAGTTATATTCTTCCCATTTACCAGTACAGTTACAGTTCCGTAGTTCTAAAACCAGTAATAGAATATAACATAGGTATATCAAAACAGGATTATAACCCAAATCATGAGTTTAAATATATTTTAGATAATAAATGGGCAAATTTTCAATATATTTTTACAGACGCCTCGAAACATCCAAACACTTGCGTTGGTGTTGGGGTGTATCATACACAATACAAAATTTTTCAACAAATCAGATTACCCCCAGAATCCACGGTGTATTCTGGGGAATGTTATGGTTTATACAAAGCCGTCGAATATGTTATTCTTGCCAAATTAAAACGTGCTATTATTTTTACCGATTCCCAAAGCTCTTTACAAGCATTATCTAGATTCCCTTTTAAGTCACACAAACAATCGACTATAATATTCGATATAAGAAACCTTTTAATGCAATCTACCATGAATGGATACGAACTAATATTTGCTTGGATACCGAGTCATATTGGAATTTTTGGTAATGAGAAAGCGGATCAACTTGCCAACGATGCCATACTTGTTGGAGATAAATTCCCTTACAAAAAATATTGTCAGGACCTGATTCCTTTAGCAAAAGTCCATACCCAAGAAATTTGGGATAGACTGTGGCTTGAAGGTACTGACCAAGGGAAGTTCTATAGAAGAATACAGGATACTATTCCACGTAAACCCTGGTACAATAACGTCTCATATAACAAAAAAATAATTTCAATAATATGTAGAATGCGCCTAGGTCATGCCTGTACACCAGCCCACTTATTTAAACAAAAAATTATAGCTGAACCTACATGTTCGTGTGGAAAATATGGTGATTTAAACCACATATTTTTCTCGTGTGATAACCTTGACCACTCCAATTTTATAGTCCAACTCCTCTCCATCTGTGTCCCATTCCCTACATCTATTGTTTGTTTATTATATAATGCTGATATTAATATATATAACATAATAGCCGAGTTTATAATTAATAATGATATTAAATTGTAATATGATATATTATATATATAGTAAGTACTTCAATAGTATTATATTTATTTTATAAGTTTTGTAATATAAGTACTTATGTAATTTTTATATTCTGTAAATATGTACAAAGTGTATGATTAACGCTTATTAACGCGATAAGTATTCAACTAATCCTTTTTTCATATTCCAAATTCCTATTTCCCGGTCCTAACCTAATCATAATGTTTCCCTAACTTTTTAAATTGTCATTGGCTAAATGCTTGCGAAACCAGAAAAACAAAAAAAAAAAAAAAAGTCTATGATTTTTAAACGAGAATTATAATGGAATTATAGCCCATAGATGTACCTAATAAACAATAAAAAAAACAAGCTGTGCCCTGCCGTTTTACCCGCGATTTATCTTCTTTCTCTCTCTCAGCCTTTTTATGATGAGAAAATGAGTTCTAATCAAACGATACTCTTCTATTTTCAGAAACCCTAACACAGTTCATTAGTAGTAAAGACGTAAAAGTTTGATAATAAATAACAAATTATAATATTTTAGTCAAGAAGCCAAACTTAGCAAACTGTTTAGCAAACACCTTATTGCCAACACTTGTTCAGCTCCGATTGTATTTTCATGTGCCCAACCCTTGATTTCTGTACAAATATAGAATGTTAGTAAAAGGTAGCATGACGTTGTTTGACTCTACATTGTATATAGAGGGGTAACTCAATTTGGCCCGTAATAGCCCGTGATGTAGGACGATGCTCCTAACCATAAATTAGACAATGTTTTTGGTAAAGTAGTCTACTCTCGATGGTTGTATGACGTAGATTGACAGGTAATGGTACCAATTTGTACAATTTTTGGTATTGTTTTATTTTTATCGTCATTGATAAATGTTGTATTCTGTATGTTTGATTTGATTTATTTATAGACAGAACTGTTCTTGCTTTTCGTTTAAGGTAATCACTACATAGTATAAAACAAAGTCGCTTTCTCTGTCCCTATGTCCCTATGTATGCTTAGATCTTTAAAACTACGCAACGGATTTTGATGTGGTTTTCAGTAATAGATAGAGTAATTCAAGAGGAAGGTTTTGAGCATATTTTATCCCCATATTCTTACGGGAACGGGAACTACGCGGGTGAAACCGCGGGGCGCCGGCGCCGCTAGTATTTAATAAAATAAACTTTTCTAGGAATAATTATCACAGTGTGATACTGATAAAAGTAATTTTCATTTCGGTACCAATTTCCCGCGAACACTTTTAGATGACCACAGAATAAAATTACCACGAAATTTTGATTGTCTAATTATGTTGGCCGATTCTCAGACCTACTGAATATGCTCACAAAATTTCATGAGAATCGGTCAAGCTGTTTAAAACTGTGACACGAGAATTTTATATAGGTATTAGATATAAGAGAGAATCTTGGTCGTTAGACCTAATTTACTAGGCAAAGTATCAAATCTGTAGGTGTAGTGTTGTAATTTTTCCGTAAAATGTATCACAAAACTGTATAAATTCTTGAATTAGAAGGTCTTTTGCTTAGCTCTCCCTAATAAACTGATATGGAAAACTTCATAATTGTTATTTTGGAAATTGTGAATTCAATAAAAACATAAACTGCAATTGACTTAACTTTGATATCGTTCTACAAAGCGAGATTTAAGCAAAAACACCGGTTGTCTTACAAACAAAAATATTATTCCACAAAAGATCAAACATAATTTTCGGAGTAGTTATTTTACTACAAAACCGGACAAGTACGAGATGGACTCAAATGTTAATATTTTCGTGTCTTTTGTGTAGCGTTCGTCACCATCCCGAACTTGCCGGACACGGAGTTGGCGGACGAATAGTAGGTTCGATTCCCGATCAGGATATTTAACTCGCAATGTAAATATTCGTTTAATCTTCAAATTAATGAATGTGTATCTCCTTTTATGCTCAAAAATATACAATGATACGATTTAAATTATATAAGTCTGGGACAGAATGACGGACAGACAGCAGTGTCTCAATTTGAGTAAGGAACCCCAATAAAACAGGTGCTTATGTTTGTTTCCTCAGTAATGAGGTAACCGACACTGATTTATTATTTCCCTCCAAAATTTATTGGTGGCCATCATTATCTTTGAGTGGCAGTTATTAAGATCTATCATTATTATGAGATCTATCTGAAAATGTTATGCGAGTACGTCGTTAAAAGATTATAAATTATTTTTGGTAACGTAATATTAAAAAATATGCAACTTCATAGAGTACCTCATATATGTATATCATAACGTAGTTAGGACATTTAATATCTGTATCTAGGGTTTCAGAAACTACTCTTACGCACTTACCCAGACAAAAAGAAACATTGATGGATTATACAAAATATTTGACTCGCAATTTCGAATCCGCAACCTTACCCTGTGTTTGGCAGTTCGTCATGATGACCGCTCCGCCTTTGTGATTCAGCCACAAATTACTGTGTTTTCACTGCTCAAAGTTATTAAAAATTTAATAAGCAATCGCAAAATGCGATATAGTGACTGAATCCCTCTACCGCACAGCTAAACGTATCGCGTCCATTCGCGCCCTTCTATCCTCACCAATCGGTCATACCATGTCAGCAGATGTGTATACAGTATCTGCAAACATGAGATTGACCGAAAACGCACGGAAATTTTGTTCCATTCTGTTCAACGTTGACGTGAAAATTGTTTACGAAACAAACAGAGGAAAGTAATAGATTTTTTGTGTTTTTATGTTATGGATCGGTCTTGATACATTAGGAGGAGATGAAGGGATTCTCCTAACATGTCAGGATAGACAGAACTGTAAAAAAGTTAGATTCTTACATTAGTTGTTTAATTCCATAAAAGGACAAGTGTGTGCGGTAACTTTTGAATGTATTTCTTTCCAAACAAAACAGTAGTCTCCAAAACGAACGAAATAACCATATATAGTATGTATACATAAATGATGTAAGGACATGTTATTTTAAATCACATGAAACTATTTCAGTATTGTAACAATGCCTAACGATACGCCAGGTGTGTTCGTTCTCTGCACCTATTACATTTTGTATGGGGCTTTGTTCTATAGTCGGTACCACTAATGTTGGTACCGAACTAGTTTCACTTGTCACTATTGAAGCGGTCTTCTTGAAAAATGTAAGTCGAGGCCTCGACACTGAACTTACAGTCGATTTATTGTGAGCTATTTATTGACCGGCCATTGATGTCAGACGCTTAAAGGGAAACCATTTTTCTCTTGTTACAAAAATGCAGATTCATTGTAATCCAAAGGGAATAGAACTAACGAAAATCGACTTAATTCAAGTTGTTTTTCGGTTAAATGTTTAAATGTGCACTTATTACTCGACTTTGGTTATTTTCAATAAACTTATAAAAGTTAGACTATAGTTTTATAGGCATGTTTACTATGAAAATTCAGAATCAGTGAGTAGCTTCTTATTCGTGAAACTATTACCATCCAATACCAACCTAAATGTCGTGAATACTAACTCAAGTTTTTAGAGGAACACTTGAATGCTAACTTCACTTTTAGGTGCGTTATGCTGATTACGAATTGCCCATCGGCCTTAACAAATGCAGTTGTAATACCAAGTAGTGATTCGATAAATAAGTCAGTCAAGATCACAGGGCTCGACTGACCTTCGGCCGACAAGTGGGTGCCCCTGTACTGGCCACCATGCAAAATCAAAGCACAACTGTCACGCGACATTGTTTAGTAAAACTAATGGTTTATTAAGAATAAAGCTATCGATCTAAGGCTTTTTCAATATCAAATTTACAGTTTGTATCTATTGATTTGATGTTTCTGAAGTTATTATTAGTTCGTTGTTAAGATTACGATATATTTATGGCTTTATGAAATTATTTCGTCTGGCCTTTTTCGTATTCAATTACATATATGAAAAAGAAGCTATAAATCAATAAAATATTTGTTTATTACGAACATAAAAACGGGTATTTCAATCGTAAAAATGTTTGAATACCTCAAGGCATAGTCTTGGGTCCATAATACTTTCTTACAGTTATTTGTCTAAATCAATTGATATTGGCTTCGTGCTTTCACAAGTACACGCCCTTGCTTACCTTTATTAGTCGTTCATCGAATGGTTTCAGGGCGAGTCGAATACAAGTTCAAAACTGTAATAAAAATGTTAGGAAAACTACCTAATGCGGTATTTGATGGAAAGTCACTGATTACTTAGTAGGAAATATATGAAGTGCGTATTAAGTACTGTTGTTTATGAATTTTTATACTTCCAATTGCAGCACGCAAGAAATACACAAAATTTTAGTTAAAGTAGTTTTATTGAAAACTGCACACTTACAAGTATCTATTATACTTGTAAGGATGATTGGATTAAATTATTGACTTGCTTTAGAAACAGGTACTTATAGAGTCAGAAGGAGAAGAATTTTAAAGATAAAAAAACAAAACCAATAATATATTTCTTCTAAAACTTGATTCTGGGGTCTGTGATCTTGTCATATCATAGAGTCCAACTTGGCAACAATATAGTAGGTACATTTTTAAAAACAAATAATATCTTTCGAACAATGTTTTTATGTAAATGGAAAGTAATTGTGTATGTGTCAATGCCAGACGTTATCATACATTTAGGTTGGAAGTAGGAATACTATAATAGCTTTTCCTATTGATTTTCTAGAAATATAATACAGATATGATCTTATAAATGCCTTCCATTGATCGAGTTATTACTGTACATGTTTCATCGTAGATATTATGGTTTCATCAGTAAAAGTACTAGCTAGGCCCCGCGTTTATTCCCGGAGAAATTCCCGTTTATCCTATTTATCCTGTAGGAATATCAGAATAAAAAATCTACATTCTGAGTGAGTCATTCCTGAGTACTAGAGACCGTTTGCACTTTGCACGAAGACCTATAATTTTCAGGTGGATTTCAAAATGTTCACTGACATAAACCTTTTTTTGACATCAACGAATACAACAAAAAATATATTAAGTACTATTCTAAAAATAAGTGAGGATTCATTTAATTTACAACTCACATAACACTTATGTTACATATTCACTAACCCTATTAAAACAGTTTTGAGTTTTACATTAATCCTCCTAATTACTGTTTTAATGAATGTTATGCCAATCAGATGAAATCCGAAAGGTTTGATTTTAATTGGGACCTTTTCAAGGTTTCCAAATTTTAACCAACTTTACCTATGAGTTACAAAAAGGTACCAAATATAATGATGGTCACGGATTAGGAAGAACGTATGTGGAAAGTCTTTTTAATAGGCCTGGCTTTCATTTCTTTTTTTATACTTATTTATCTATTGTTGTGTATCCCGGTCGAAACGTCGAGGTAAATAATAATTATGTTATACGCGTAAGCCAGGTCCTGCAGTGGAACCGGCTCCGCACGTAGCGACTCGTCGTTCCTGTGGGTTCAGTCGATATGACCGAGAGAGAGGCGTAGGCAGTGGGCAAACCTGCACCTTCTAAATTGTGTCCCAGGCGACGCAGTTTATACGCGATTAAGACCTGTAAATTATGCAACAATGAATTCCGATCGCGAAAGTTTAAAAAGTGTCTTATTCATCTATTTATGTAGTTAAGTCATTATTTTATAAATCATATTTTTTAATTATATTATCACTATCCTGTTATTGAAAATTTCAGATACTTACTTCTTTCTGTTGAATTGTAGACAAGGTAGACAAGGACAAGGACAAGGTTTGTGAAAGTTTCTTGTAAATTCACACTAAAATTATCCTTACGAAGTCGGGGGGTCCACAAGTGTTAAAATAGAAATAAATTCTGACAAACTTATCAACTCTAGATTGAAACAGAAGTTGGAACCTAAAACTTGTTCAGTAAATTTCTTTTATACCCTCTATAAGAAGGACTTTACGAATGTCAGCCCCAAGAAATCTTTATGGATGAAGTTACGTACCAAAATGTAGTGCGTACATAAAATAAGTTAGTAGGTAATGTTTCAAAATGATGGTACTACTCGTACATATTTTAACAGCATTGTCTTGTGAAACACAAATACTGCTACATTATTCGGAATATTTAAATAGCATTGGCAGAGTGGTCGTCATAGCAGAGTGTTAAATAGGATAACGGATTCGATTCCGTGGTCAATATTTGTGTAATCCACCGATGCTTATTTCGATCGGATTTAAATTGAAATAGTAAAGTGAATGCGCGTAATTTTTGATTTAAGTACAAATCTTAAGTGCCAGTTTCTATAATATGAAGATGATACAGTGATTGAATCTGCTATGTATGATTATTTTGATATATTATATTGGCACGAATTAACCTTGAATTTCAAGGATCCTAATGAAAGCTCTGCGAGTACTCCCGTGTAACTTGTTGAATATATTACAATTAGCCGTGTTTATGTAAAATTAATAAACACCCGAGTAATAATATTCTCATGTTAATATACATGACACTGAGGGGAATGGGGTAAAGTAATACTGTGATTTTGCTACCTAATAAATCTTTATTTAGAAATGGATCCCTATTTCCCTTGGTTACGGTATCAACGGCTGGGCCGATATTGCAATTCTTTTGTTGTATTGACATTGTCAGGAAAAGGTTGTTGATGGTATTTTTTGGACCTGTGTAAGGCTTGCTGCCACTAGTCAACATTTTTTCCTTCTAATGTATAAACTGCACTTGCCAGTCTGAGGTCCCGGTTATTCTTAAGGTATAAGTTGGTAGCCGACTGCAGACAGCAGCAGCAGACCACACGTCGCCGCCTAATGTCATTATGACACTTTGCCGTCTGTTGCTCGGCGACGCGAAGCTAGCATGTCGCCGACTACGAATGTAATTTCATAGAAATACATACAAACCAGTAGTGGCGCGGTAACGTGTGGTCTGCTACTGCTGTGTGCAGTCGGCTACCAACTTATACCTTTAGGTAGAGCGATGCATATTAGTACATACTTTCTTGTTGATTTTCGCACAGTTTCCACGTTAGGACGGAAGTCCTAAGGTCCTCCCTGACCTGTGGTTTCCACTATCCTATTTGACAGTTAACTATACTATAGAGTCACCAAGTTTTCTGTGCCGGTGATAGCGTCGCTGTGATTTGTGTCTTTTGATTGTCCAAATGACATGAGAGTCACAATGACAATAGTAGCTTCCACTTTTGGCCGCCGGCACAGAAAACTTGATGACTCTATAAATGTAAAGCGAATTCGCATCGTACAATTGTACTAAATTGATTACAGTAAATGCGACTCGACGCGCGAATGTTATCTAGGTCACTCCAAAGGAATTAGTGCGTTTGATTGTAAGTGAATTCGCAACGCGTCGCATCCTACGGTCGTACGAGTCATGGCTAATTTGGAATGCGGACGGACACGGCTAAATTGTTTAGGGTGTTAAAATTACGGGATTATTTTATACGATTAATAAATTAGGTAGAAACATATTTTTTGGCATGTCTCAACTATAGACCCTTAAATTTACGTTTTATATAAGTACCTAATGCAATTTGTTATAATGTATTAGTAATAAGTAAGAGAGCTCCTCTATAACGTTTTTATAGTTTGACATCAGCAATCAGGATTATAATTAAGCATTAGCTATTAATGATAGTGGCAGTTCAGTACATAGTTACATATATATAGGTACAATTATCTATATTCATTATATAAAAGGCTTTGTCCTGAATGACTGATGGATCAACGCACAGCCTAAACCGCTGATCGTAGAGACCTGAAACTTGGAGGGTGTGTTATTTGTATTACGTAGGCGTCCGATAAGAGGGGATTTTTGAAAATTCCTCCTCTAAAGGGGTGAAAAGGGGTTGCAAAGTTTGTATGGGACAACGTGATTCCGTGGTCTGATTAAGTTCAAACTTGGCATAAATGTTCTTCAAAAAGATTAATTAAATATGTGATACTCATTTTTCTTAAAATCATCACCTAACATGATTAAAAAGGGGTAAAAAAATATTTTGGGGTTGATTTGCGTCGAAATTGATATCAATACTCCTTTGACATGTGTTTCAATTTTTAATTTGACAGCTGAGTGACAAAATGGCGGACTAAAATAAATTGACGGAAAATGAGGCAGCGTATCAAAACTATAAGTACTTAAATAAAAAAAATACCGTATTTTTACTTATTAATAGATATTTATCAATATTCTTCACCCCGCATTATAAATCTAGACATTAATTTAAATAACTACTTATTTCTAATATCAAATCTGTAGGTGAAGTAGTTTTTTCATAAAATGTACCAAATTGTTGCGTTACAAGGGCTTCGGTTTGCTCGCCCTAATTAAATATTTTACTCATAATTTGATTTCTGCTTATCATATTTTCAGACATTTTTGATCTAAAATATTACTATACGAAAATTATTATTCATGTGCGATTTATCGATTTTAGCTTTATGATATGAAATTAGTTAAGTCGAGCAGGGTTTTTTTATAACTAAATCACCCACTTATTATAGATACATAGATTCGCTTAATTACAATCCAGAATCTTTCCAGAATTTTTCGCAGAATCTAAAGCACTTTCCACACACACGTAGTAACTATTTGGTAATCTGTGTCTTAACAAATGTTTCATAATGTATGTTACTGTATTTTCACCTACCTTCATCTAAATAATTATGTTAACGTTTTGTGTTCAGACATTATTTTAGATGTAAGATTGTAGAAATAATGTTAGATTGTTATTTAAGTGATAATTTGTGATAAAACTAAATAAAACTATTGTGTGTGGCTTTCTAAGTAAGACAAATGTAAGTAACATTATCAACGAAGTTTATCATGTAAGTTCATTTATTCTTATGTTTGTTTCGTATGTTGCGTTATGGAAGAGCGGTGTTTCCTGGCACAGGTATAACAATACCTAAAAGGAGACTTCCGCCACTAATATGTTACAACCTATTTGTTTGAGAAATAAACTATTATTATTATTTCCAATATAGTAGATCGCCGATTAACCGAATCGCCAATTATCCGAATCGGTCCTAAGTTACTATCTAATGTACCTCTATTAATTGTTGTGATTTATTATATTTTGTACTAGCTGTACCCCGCGGTTTCACCCGCGTAGTTCCCGATCCCGTGGGAATTTTGAGATAAAACGTAGCCTATGTTCTTTTCCGGACCATAATCTACCCCTGTACCAAATTTCAAGTCAATTATTTCAGTAGTTTAGCCGTGAAAAGGTAACAGACAGACAAACAGACAGAGTAACTTTCGCATTTATTATATTAGTAGGGATTTTCGTTAAGGCCCGCTGGGATTGCAACTTAAATATAAATAAATAAAATAACTTACTCTGGATCGAGATGTTTAAGTGAGCCATAGATATTGTAGAACTGTGTTTGTTAAACTTATTATAGTTTATTCTACGTGTGACATCGTTTTTAAAGTTCCGTTCCCAAAGGGTAAAAACGGAACCATATTACTGAGACTTCGCTGTCCGACCGTCCGTCTGTCACCAGACTATCTCAAGAACCATGGACATTGGACGTATGATATGAGAGAATGATGCATATTCAAGGTCAAGAACGATGAAAGCTAAAGCTACACTTGAAATTTTCACAGATGATGTATTTCTATTCTATTGCCGCTATAGGAAAAAATACATAAAATAAAATAAATATTTAAGCGGGGCTTCACAATACAACAAACGTTTTGTTTTTTTGACATTTTTGGTGGAACCCTTCGTGCAGTCTATGTACGATAATCCGAATTTTCGATTATCCGAATGGACCCCGGTCCCAATTAATTCAGATAATCGGCGTTCTACTGAATATGTATTGTGTAATGAAACGCCGACTCTTCCGAAGAAAAGATGAAAAAATGGAATGGAAGTGGTAGTGGGGTAGAAGGGGTAGTGGCGTGGAAGTGGAGTGGAGCGGTGTGGATGCGGGATAGGCGTTGAAGTGGTAGAGATGTGGAAATGGGATTAGTATGGATGTAGGACGGTGTACTGTAGAGCGTCGGTGGCGTAGTGGTTTAAGGCCTTTGACTTTCGATCGGAAGGTGCCTGGTTGGAACCCCACCACGTACCAATTTGTTTTAAATCATCATAACCAGTTCATTGATCTCCCTACCGAGGGTCAGTATCAGCTACCTAAGGAGGGGCTAGGGCCTGTCCTGAATTATATCTAATAGTGCACATAAAATATGAAAGTTTACCTAATTTATATGTCACTAGCGGCGCCTCGCGGTTTCACCCGCGTAGTTCCCGTTCCCTTAGGAATATGGGGATAAAGTTATGCTAAAAACCTTCCCACTGAATCACTCTATCTATTAAAACAAACCGCATCAAAATCCGTTGCGTAGATTTAAAGATCTAAGCATACATATGGACAGAGAAAGCGATTTTGTTTTATACTACATATGTAGTGATAACGAATAATATAGGCGTGTTTATTGTTTAATTTTAATCTCGACTGCCAGACCCACATATTGATTAAAGTTATTTTTCATCCCACTAGCTCGGAAAGTATGTTTTTAATCCTCGATATCTGGGGGTAAAAGTCGATTTTAATCTCAAGAGTGGAAAGTATCGGGGTCGCTGCGACAGGCCGTGCAGGACCCAAGGCATTTTCGATAACTGGGAGTAGAAGTCGTTTTTGCGCTCTAGAGGTTAAAGTAAATTTGAATTTAGAACATCGTGTGCACTAAGTGTGATGACGTTTTGGATTCACATTTGTCATACAACTTTTTTTTTATTTCAAATTCAAACTCGGAACCTCCTTGGTGTACTTACTTTTTTTTTTATTTGCTTTGCGCGTGATATTTTTGCTTTTCACTTAATATTGTGATTATTTTATGTTTCCATTTAATAATTTCCTCGCTGAGGGGGGATGAAAAATAATGTGTTGCACTCGAGTGCAAACAATTTTTAACCTTGTGCTCCTTTGACTCCCTCGCTAACGCTCAGGATTCTTATTTTGAATCCCTCGCTGCGCTCGTGATTCAATTTTAGAATCCTTCGCTGGCTCGGTCCTCAACTGGAGCCCCGGTTAAAAAGCAACTTTGCACTCTTGTATAATAAATAACTATTATTACATCGATATTTAGCGTTAGCCCAAAATAACTATTCTTCGCGTACGAAGTCGCGGGGCAGAAGCTAGTAACATATACGTAACTGACATAATCAATCTCACAGTATCATCTTCATATAGAAACTGACCCGTAACTAGATTTATTAACTGTATCCTAGATCTAGGGTATCAGAAACTACGCACACACAGATTCATACATTCTAAATAATAAATACAACATTCCCCAGTCTCCTCAGTCTGTTTAGAGGTATCATAATTTCCCGTGCGATGATTTAAATTATGTACCTACCACTAGGTATGCGGTCCCCGTATAATTTTCGTGTGTCCTTTACCTTTGATGTTTTGTTTTGGGACACAGTCGTAGCTTGTGGTTTGTTTTACACATGTTGCCATTTTTTACATATTTTGCTATTATCTGAATGTATTTCTTTATGTTAAAGATTTCTTTTTGTACGGGAAATGTTTTATTTTGTTGGAGTTTTGGCTTGGAAAATGGTATTGATCTCATTGAAAACATAATGAGAATTTAAGGTGATGGAGCTGATTTTTCTAACAAGTTTGACGTAATAGTTCGTTTAACCAAATCAAGTTAAGAAAATGATCATGAAGCAATTTTATTAGGAATTGATTGAACGGGAATGATGACTTTTAATTTGAAAATCTATAAGTACTAATATTTGAAAGCTGAAGAGTTGCTTTTATTGACGGCGCAAAACTCAGAAACTACAAGTTTAAATTGAAAAATAGTTTTTGATGGATAGTCAATTTCCCGAGGAAGGATATATTAGGTTATATAAAATCACGCTGCAACCAATAGAAGCGGAACTTCCGCTTTCAACTCACTGGACCTTCACATCCAACTATAAATTAAATTAGGTTTTATTATTATGCTAAAACAAAACTGGTACACAATCGATTACTAGTTAGTTTAATAATGAACATTAAAATTTTCCGGGTGCGATTCCCGTAATGAGTAATAGTTATTTTTCTAAATCTATGTTTTTACTAAAATCGATGACATGGTTCCTAAGAACAGATCTTTGTATCTCTTATAGTTTCAAACTTCCGCCCACTGACCGTTCTATTTGGACCATCTATTATTTTAATTCTATATATCGTATCTTTGAAATCAACTTGGAATATATCAACTAATATCTTAGACCTTAATCGCTCGAAATTTCCCTTATATGTCTGGTCTAGTTAATGGATAAGTCAGTTGGAGTAGACTCACCCGAACACCTCATTCATCTTTAGACGTCAGTTGTAATAAACCTTATTACGAAATATGAAACATTGTTGACATTGTTGAGGGATTTTTAACATTATGCGCTTTGATGGGTGGCCTTTTAATGTTATGAGTGTTTCCGTACTTTTGGTACGATAAGCGGTTGTTGATACAACAATCGTTGAGGTAAGAAGGCTGTAGCTTTAAAAAGAAACGCTTCGTAGTCGTTGGTATGTGAAACTGCCTGCTATGCTTTAGCTCCCGGATCAATTTCTAGGCCAATCAAAAAATGCTTGCTATTTAAAAACTAGGTTTAGATTTCATATTTGACTAGCACGGTGCATGATAACGTTTATTCAGCAACTGTTCTGTTACCTTTTAAGTAAGTGAGAGACAGGCCTTTGCTCTGCAGTGGGATCTTAGAAACAGTGTACTTTACTCCTCAATATGAAATCTTTGATAATAAATCAAGTATAAATACTTATGTAAGTTACAAAGTAACAAACTTTTAAAACTTTCCACCGCTAAACAAAACCATGGGTAATTTGTAATTTATAAACCCAAAGCAATTTTATGGTAAGTCAGCCATATTTGACATTGAATTCCAAGTTTGCCCAGTGTGTTGTGTACACGAATATACACATGTTTCAACACCGCAATTTCCATATTAAAAGCTTTTTAAGCTCGTACCGTGGTCATGTTTTATTCTGTTTTACGGGTGTTTCAGTTCAAATTGTCTTGACTGTATAATAATATTATGTGCAATTGAACGTATTTGCTTAAACATTATAATGAAATTGAATTGCTTGCGGATTAAATTTATAACGGGATTGTTCTGTGAAGTGGGCAGATTTTTGCAATTAGAACACTCTAATTTAGGTCATTTGTGGTGCGATACTTTATTGGTTAGATTTATGAAAGACAAAGATAGTCCTTAATCATTGTCGACAATCGAAACCGACGGTTAGGTGTACCCCTATGCACGGAAAAGCTCCAGAAAATGTTTGTCTCTTGTGTGGGTTGAGTATCAATACACTAATACACTAGTGTCAATACACTAACATACATATTGATAGCATAGGGAGGGAATCGAACTCGAAACCTCCAATTGTCAGGTTGATGTTTTAACCATTGACGTTTATATATAAACCATAAATATGAAGATATCCAGACGGAACGGCCCCAAAATTGGACGGTGTTATAATATTCTATTTCCATCAAGTTGGGTGACCCAATTGCCATTTGTCATAGCTATTTAGGCAGAACAAAAATGTTATTAAAACGATACCCGTATAGATCGATATGTGATCTAATTTATTAGCACTTAACCTTATTAACCTATTACGAAGTTTGAGTTTTTATTACATTTCACAGTGCCTATATTAAAAATTTAGTTTTTAGCAGTTTATTGTATGAAGTTAATTAAGTTTTTATTTCTCAAATATTTAGTATCTTCCTATATTGCACTAGGTTTTTAATAATTCCATTTAATTATTGACTTATAGGGGAAATTTTCTTTTATTTAATTAAACCAATTCTGCTCATCTTACTATTCTGCTTTTCGTAACAAAACTAGTTACCCAGTCACCTGATGGTCACCAATATGCCTTCCCATTACAGAAACAGTGTACAACACTGTACTGTGCTTGTCACCCTGAGACATAAATTGGGGAGTCCCGTATGCCCAGTAATTTCCCTGACTACATCGCCCTTCAAAGTGGAACACAGTAATGTTTTCGCACTACTGTTTGGCAGCAGAATATTTGGCAATGCGGTAGTACTCACTCAGACGGAATCGTACAGGAGACTTTCTATATATTCTTTAATGACCGGTAATGCACTATTTACTCTTTAAAAGTATCCATGTTTATCGTTAATAACTTATCATCAAGTGACCTGCTAGCTATTTTGCCTTCAAATCTTAAAACACTTTAACTAATCAGTATTTTTTTATTCAAATTCTTCTTTAAAACCTTAATCACCTTCACTGAAATATATACATCGAGACCGTGTTAAATCGAAAATTATTGAAGTAAAATAAATACGAACAACATTGAAGAGTAATAATAAGTTTCGAAACTCCGAACATAACTTCTTGTGTCTTGATTGCTTCTTAATTCCACTGTTTTGTAGTCGGAGAGTATCGCCACAATTTGTTATATGGTTTCGCGAGAATATTTGCTTTTGTATCGTACTGACTTACGGAGCTTTATTAGGGGCTTTCGAATAAAAAGTAATGAACAAAGTATTGGTTTGTATTAAAATACAAATATAAAGATTCAAGTTGCACTAGGACAGGATATTTTATGTAAGTATATTTGTTTCAGTCTGGATGTGTTTTTTGTACTGTGCATAGTTAGTGTAACTAATACTCAAAACTGGCCACAAAGCACGGTAAGATCGTTCGTGATGAGGTGATATTTCTATATATATAAGCCATAAATAAATAAATGAGAACATTCAGCCTCCATACTTTTTCTAAAGCCGGCCAACACATTAAATTTTACTTTTTCTTCCATATTCTTTAATTCACCGTAGTCCTATGCATTTTTTTTAGTTTACATAATAAAATTTAACTAGCTACCGCCAAAAAAAAACCATTTAGAAATAAAATACCCCAAGACATTTCCATAACTAAGCCATTTCATTACGAGATGAGGCGTTGAAGTCTAGATAAGGTATTAATAAGGTATTGTAGCGTGTCAGTACGCCATTAATAAGAGCCACCATTAAGATATTAAAAGAATAAATTAGTCATCACCCCCGGTGTTGGATTTATTGACAATTCAATGACTATTAATTTGCTTGTAATGGTTTTGATTTTCTTGGAAAAGCTTTTTTGTATTTTATTTTACTTAAATTATAAGTAAACGTAAAAGTTGACCAAGTGATTGCTGTTTAAATTTGTTTCTTTTTTATTTTACTTAAATTTTATGGACGTAAAAGTTGATTGAGCGATTACTGTATAATTTTATTATATTTAGCAACTGACCTCTAACTAGGTTTTTATTTGTATCTAAAGTATTAAAAACTACATTCATACACATCTAGACAGATATAAACATCTATGGATCTCATAAATATTTATCTTGCCCAGAAATCGAACTTGCAACTCTACGTTTGGCAGTTTAGCACGATGTTAGGCTCTGCAAATTCACCTGTACGTATTTAACTTGAATATATAATTTAAAAAGTTAAATCTACAATATAACATTAAAAAATAAAACTTAATATTCATTTTCATTGTGATCCGATAAAAATATTCATTATTTCGACTTATAGAACTATGAATATCAATCATTTTGTTAATTAAACAGTTTGTGTCGAATACCAAAGAATATTAATAACATTATTTATTTAACGAGCTATTTGAAACAAAGAGCTTTCATTTTAAGTTCGCAGCTTTCGATAAGCCCCAACTTAACTTTCACAATCCTTCAATTAAAAGCTTCTTGTTTTCGACGCGATGAAAATTCTAATAATATTTCATTACATAGTTACAATTTAAGACGTAATAAGTGAAACTATTCTATTGTTCTGGCGACGGAGGAGGACATAAAAAATAAGTGCTTTGTGTTCGCCACAAAGCTCGTACTATCTCTATAGTTAGAAGACTTTAGTCTCGAGATTAAATAATTTTAATATTACTGATATGAACTATTATTTTGGAACGTTTGCAATCTCATCATAAATAGGAGAATTTTTTTTATAGATATAAAACCTATTATTACAAAACTATTATAAATATATTTACTATTATTACAAACGACCAAACTTATTGACGATTAGCAGCGCAGTTGCACGCACGGAAATCCCAAGCCAGGCATCCTTGTTATAAGAAAAATCTGTGCCAAATCATGCCTAAAACAGTTCAATAGTTTCAAAACCCAATCAAAACAAAACAAAAATTAAAATCTTTCCACAGCATAAAGAACAATATTGTCGCGGACAAAACTCGCAAAATCGATCCGAAATAAAAAGATAACTCAATAGCTGACGTAACGTTTTATAATTAGACATTTTATAGTTTTTTTACGCTGAAATTTTGTCGCAACGACAGAGTACGCTGAACGATAATCGTTACCAGATTATCATTTAAGATATAAATAGATTTAGCGTCACTGTTCCGGATACCACATGTTTATTGTGTTCATTTTATATTTAAAGTGGCTTTAAATTTCACCTACATTCCGCGTTATGTTTCACAATTTATGATTTGTTTTCGTAATTATTTATTCAAATGTATGTCTTGTTTTGATGCTGTTACAAACTTTATTTATTTGTCCTCAAAATTATATTTTAATAATGAGTTCAAATAAATATTTTGGTTTTAATATATTTTAGTAAGAGCGCTAATCGGGTCAAGTCTATTTTTTATAAGTATTATTATCCAATTGATCTCTGGAGAAAATTGGATAAAAAATATGGAAGAAATTTGTCGTCAGATTTACTATCCTTCTAAGAAGATAAACGGCAACATTTATTTCTTTTTACAACTCAATTATCGAAAATACTTATTGGGAATATTCCTATGTTTTTAAAAGGGGCCAGGTAACATGGTAGCTAACTAATTAAATATGACAGTTAAATATGACCTTATAAAATAATCATAAGACCAATTATTGTCGTCATTATATGTATATTTCTGGTAACTATTATGACTTGGTATATCACTCACTTCCGATTCCTTTTGTCATTTTTTGGGACACTTTTTACGAATAAGGTTATGGATATAAAAAGACGATGGTGTAGTATTGACCTGTTCGCTATGCCAAAGGTTACCCGTACGATTCCCGTTCAAGGCTAACATTTGTGTAAATAGACTCTTTGTCTGGGTGTTTAATATCTATTTTAGGTATGTTCACGAAAATGTATATTCTTAGTTTGGGACTAGACAATAAACATCCTAATCCTAACTAATATTATAAATGCGAAAGTAACTCTATCTGTCTGTCTTTCTGTTACCTTTTCACGGCTAAACTACAAAACCGATTGACTTAAAATTTGGTTCAGGGGTAGCTAATGGTCCGGGAAAGAACATAGGATACTTTTTATCCCGAAATTCCCACGGGAACGGGAACTACGCGGGTGAAACCGCGGGGCGCTGCTAGTACTTAATACAGGTTTGGAATATACGTGTTATTCTGTTCATAGTAATTCTTCGCTCATAAGTATCGTAACATACGAGTAAAACCTTCAATTACCCAAAGATTGGTTGAAACTCAATAACATTTCACATACTGCGACATAAATCAGAATAAGATTGAACGCGAAGTGGTACTTAGACGATAATCATTTCTTTTGACTTCCTCCATGGTACGAGTGAACATGAAAATTATGAATAAAACGCCCAACGTTTCGTATAAAGCATAGGAATTTACATTGAAGTGTCCTTAAGGCATTTTATTAGTGCCTTGTCTGTCGTAAAAGGGGCAGAGGAACGTTTATTGGGCAGTTACTGAGATTCAATAAGAAATATTGGATCTTTTTATTAACACCACTTCTAGCTGTTAGTCCTTTATTTGATCCAATCCTACTTGGAAATTTAAGGGAATGGAAAATTGTATTGTAACTCGGATTTGTGTATCAATTGTTTGGATTTAAATTTAGAATTCCATTGTTAAGATTAGGATCCAAAAGAGGTCTTACGAACTTTTTAGGAATTAGATAGTAGTAGTAGTACAACAAAGGTCGAAGTATTTAGTTAAAATATTCTAATTTTATAATGTAGTAATAAAATGATTTTGACGTGGTATAGCAGTTTGGATCATTGGGGAAGGGCACAGAATTCGGAATACTCTATGGTAAGTATAGAAATGTTATCTACTCTCTGGTTATATCGGAACGCGTGTCGCCAGTTGACAGTGACCAACACATTGACATAAGTACTATAACGCAAAATTGAACAATACTGGTGAATGGTGTCCTATGGGACACACCTTTGCGGCGACAATATCACGCGTCTCAGACTTCTTTACTTACCATATTCCTAATTCTGTGGAGAAGGGTATAAATAAATGAACATACATACTTTATTTTTGTAAAATAAATGTTAAGAATAGATAGAAAACACCCCGACCAAGACCAACAGACAAGTTTATGCATACAAACGTTTGCTTCGAGTATAAATCGTACCCGTAGCAGGCAGGGTCAAACCACTTGGCTGTCTGACATGGGTGAAAAGCGAGTGGTAGAGCTAGTTATTTATCTAAACTAATACAAATAAATATGTTCTTTTAGCCCATTTATCAAGGAAGGCTATAGGCTATAAAATATCAGGCTACGACCTATAGCAGCGGAAGTAACGAGGGATAAACCACAGGACGTAGCTAGCATGAAACTATACTTCGGTTTAAGTGGTGCCATTGTTATAAAACCTGCACAACGCACAATACGAAAAGATATTGTTAAAAATAAGTTTAACCATTAGAATTTAGAAGAACCCAACTAACCGTAACAATATAATTATGTTATAAGAAGATAATAAACCTTGAAAATATGACAATAAGAAAATAATAAACCCTAAAAATATGAACAAATAATGTAACCAAATAACTGAAAGGAATTTTGTATACTGTTATTCAAATAATATCTTTATGTACATTGTACACATTATTATTCTATAAAAGTTAAGGACAGTATGGAGTAGCGAACCCCAAAATATAGGTAAGAATGAAAGAATGTAATTTAGGGTTGACCTTTCAAGGTTTGACGGCAGACAGACCAGAAACTATAATTGTGTTTGTAACTTTACTGGGAAAGTTTTCCTTTTTATTTTATACATTTCACCACCGAGTAAATGTAGTTTGTTACTGATGAATTATTGTTTGTCTGTTTTGATAAATAGAGTTATTAGAACGAAGGGTAATTCAAATAGAACGTTATTTTGAAAAAAGAAGGGCTCGTTTCTAATTGTGAATTACTTGCGTTCTATTCGGTTAAGCGACGTCTAGAGCAGACTTAATAGTGATGGGTGGCCGTTACTGAAGTCTTATTTTCCTAATGAATTAAGATATAGTTTGGTACAGACTTTTCTTATAATCTTCTATACATAAAAATCAATTGCTGTTCGTTAGTCTCGCTAAAACTCGAAAAGGCTGAACGGATTTATCTTATCTTGGTCTTGAAATGTTCGTGGAGGTCTAGGGAAGGTTTAAAAGGTGAGAAAAATTCGAATAATTGCCGGGAACACGGGAACGGGTACTACGCGGGTGAAACCACGGGGCACAGCTAGTCATGAATAATTCTCATGGTATGGAAATTTACGTAGTGAAACCGCGGCGGGCGACAACAGACGAAATATTGAGATCAAAATAAGTCGGTTTTCCTTATACGGATTTTTCCATCAAATTAAACCTCAATATTCTTACAAAATATGAACCAAATCAACCAATATGTCACATAAATTGTCTCAAAATGTTACACTCGCTTATTTATACAGAAGAAAGATTTCTTATTACTTTCTGTCTGTACTGTAACCATGCTGTATTAGACGTAGAGGTTTGGGGTTCGATTTTTGGATCAAGCATATGTGCATCTTCAAGCATATGTACATATAATAAGCATATGTACATCTTCACTACACTAGGCTGGCCACTGGCACTAGCCTGGCCAAATCGAGGTTCCGGAATCAATTCCTGGGCCAAGCAATGAATGTTTGTTTTTCTCCAAACAAAACTCGAGTTTGAGATTACCAACACTCATTCATCAGGCAAGCGTATTGCTTACGTCTATTCCTCCTCACTATACTAATATTATAATCAAGCCACTGACGTTGTAGGGTTTTTACATGCCTACTTTACCTCAAAAAGTAATAATTCTTTCATAAATTTTAATTTAAAAGTTAATAAAAGTCGAAACCAATTATTATCAAAAGTCTTTAACAAAAAAGTATTTAAATTGTTCGGTCATTAAACGTATTATCTTCTCAATATCGGCTCAATGAATAATGTTATTAATCTACCACGTAGACCAATGGAATTAATGAATTGAGCCTTTAGAAATTGTGCTTAAGAACGTTAACTTCCTAAGTTATTGATGCGTGAAATAATATCAGAAGGTAATTTTATCAGGTATTTATTTTACTTGTTTTTGGTTAAAGTTCATCAACATTTTACTTTTACGTGTAAGTACATGAAAACTTTTACTTAACTTGCAGCGTATGTAGACAACTCAACAATGTACTCGTATATTATATAAGGATATTTTAATTTATCTATCTTCTATAAATCTTCTTGTCTATCTATACTTATATATAAAACTCTTCCGTTACTGAGTGATATACTGACTGGCTGACAGACAACGCACAGCCGAAACTATTATACTTGTCGTAGAGAGCTGAAATTTGACACGTGTGTTTGTTGGTGGAGTGGGCTACCACTAAGAGGATTTTTGGAAATTCCTCCCCTTTGCGGAGAAAAGGGGATAAAATACAATTCTGTCGGAAGTCATTATTCAACGCGGACGAAGTCGCGGGCAAAGGCTAGTAATTTTCATTAAAGTTTCGTTGTCCAGACCGTAGAATCAATAGAATTTTATTCCTATTGATTGATCGTATGTAGCAATTTAATAATTTAGTCGAACCACACCAAAATTTATTCACTCACCCGCCAATAAAATACTACATCTCTACTATGAATAATGGATGGTCATTTACCACCGGTGTGACCTCCATTTGACCCCAGGGATATAAAATATACTTCAGGAAGGAATCTCTGTACAGTAACGAGATAATATTTTGCGAAGATATATTCTATTGAGTTGGATTCTTACCAAATTCGCTGATATAATCTGGATGAAGAGTGTGTATTTATGGCTTTACAGATTTTTAGGCCAATATGTACTGAGTGTTATTTCTTTGGTGTTTTTTATACTCTTTTGTTTCTCTCTGTATACCTATATTAAGATGATTCTACCACCTTTTCAAATTTAAAAAAACATCCATAATATCTCTATTGAGAAAATAGCTGGAAAGTTTCGTTTATTATACTGTATTGATTTTCTCTGTACTTATATATTAAATTGATTCTATCACCTTTGGAGGTTTAAAACATCCAAATCTCCATTGAGAAAATGGGTGGAAGTTTCCACTTGCTTGGGATCCCATCAACGAATTAAAACCCAAAGCACGTCCTACAACTGTTAGAACTTAAGTGTTCGTTTCAAAGAGGTTTCAAATAAAAAATAATGACGGTAGAACTTTAACAGTACATCGTATAAACGTCTTACACTTCACACCTCAGTCTTTTGTGAACACGTCATAATAAATGAAAAACTAAATCTAAAAAATGAAAAAATGTATTCTCAATTTTATATTTTTTTATTAAATTCATAATATTTACTGTAGTACCTATTTAATTTCGAACAATAAATACCTTATTTAACTACTTCCAATATGATATGTTTATGTGTACCTAAGTAATACATTATTCTGTCTAGATATTTTCTAAAGGACTATTTTAATATTCTATGTCCTATATACATATCAAAAGGTCGACTTACGCATATTGGATATTAAATTCTCAGGAGACATGTGAAACGTGAAATTGATCTATTATAATAGGTTATTTCAGCTCGTTTCAGTTTCGTTTCATGCCTATGCTAGTAGTTGTTAAATTGTATATTATTTTTATAGTAGTTTTATAAGTTTACTGGTAAGAAGTATTAATATTATAGTGTTTTGTTATAATTAATTGTAGTTTTCTTAATCAATCAATCATTCTATCTTCTTCGTATAGTAATTGATTTACTTTATTGATAACCTACTGTAAGTAGGGTAAAACTACCGGCTATCGGCCACTTAAGCGACTTTTCAACTTCAGCGTTGATCTTTATACTATTTGGATAAACCAAAAACTTTCAAACAAATCATTATGTAATGCTACAATATCCTAGTTTCAGAAAACCTAAAGCATATAGAAGTATCTTTAACACATAATTTACAAATAAATATTAATCGTGAAATGAGCGAAAACACCGGTTATCGGCCCCTAAGACCAGCTATCGACCAGCAATGTACCGGTTATCGGCCGTCTACATTCACTATAGGAAAATGACTCTTATAGTAGAGACATAAGGTTGATAGTCGAATGAAAAAAAACAATTGATGCGCTAAGTACAAACCATACAAAAAGGATTTTGGTTGCTATTATATTTTGATAAACGTTTTATGAAATATAAAAAAATCTATCCATCTATATTACACCGGGGATCCAAGGGGAGATCCCGGTCATGTGGGACTCTCCCAGCCAGAAGGGCGAGGCATATCCACTAAAACCCCAGCGACTTCCGACTGCGCTACACATTATAGGGTGTCGTAGGATCCCGCGGGATTTCTACCACGACACCCCAATGCCGGGCCCCCCTCTAAAAGCGGCGCCCCCCTCCTGAAAAGAACATCCTCGGAAACAAGGACGTCCCCCAAACCGGTACCGACAGCGAGCGTCCTCCCATGCTTTCACCTTTTGTACCAGGGCTTGAGAGAATTGGGTCGATTGCTCTTCCCGCATCTCCTAGCCCCCTCCTGATCCCCAACATTAACGGGCACACACTATGCCGGAAATGCGAGGGACGATGGGACGGTCCGGAGCCCCGGGAACCCAGGCCGTCCAGTCGACTCGACGCGCAGTATAGCATAACCTTGATAAAAGCTAATTACTGGCTAGTTACCAACACGTATGGCTGATAAAAATGTTATATTTTAGCCATAATGTTCATAGGTCGATAACAGGTATAGCTTTGACTAGTTACCCGGCCGTCATAAATTCAGTATTTCTGAAGGTCATAACTTTGTAAATACAAAGTATATTGGCGGCCAGAATCTAGTTGTAATACCACAAAAATATAGTTGTTCATAAATGTAAATAGACCTACCTCAGTAAACCTCAGGTTTCTTCAGTACATCAATGAAAAACATCGTAAATAAAACTGGTTTGCGACCTCCCGGCCGATAAGGGGTTTTTGAAGAAATTCGTCGACCTGTGTGCCGGCCTCCAAAAATCTCAAAATTGATGAAACCTTGATGAGTTTTAGTATTTGAATATGAAATTTAAACATTTACTAAACACACAGCCCAAAATTTTCAGCAATTGAACTATAGTAACACATTAAAACTTAGCTTTGAAAATAAATCTACTTGCTATGTTTTTTGCTAAATTTTACGTAAATCCTCACATCAAAATTTTAAATAGCGATTGGGGGCTCAATTTTCCACTTTCAGGAATATGCCGTTAGCTAATAAATAGGTGAAGTTTGCAGGAATCGAAAGACACTAAGTAAGAAAAGATAAGATTAATATATTTTTAATTATTCAACAAAAAGTGCCAGGTGGCCGATAACGGGTAGTGGCCGGCTAACAGGTAGTTTTACCCTATCTCGTATCGGAAACCACATAAATACACACACATTCATAAACTCATCAAACCTTTACTTCACATAAAACACACACATATACTATCACCTTTTTCTTACATGATTCACATACCCAGACCGAGACAAACTTTTATACTTTTATGTAGATCACTAACAGTGCCCCGCAGTTTCACTCGTTTTCCCGCTCCCGTGAGAATGCTGAAATAAAATTATACTAAAAACCTTCCTCTTGAATTACTCTATCAATTAATTCTTTTGACGACCTCGATGGCAGAGTGGTCACCATGCCGGACTGCCATCCATAAGGTTGCGGGTTCGATTCCCGTGCGGGGTGAATATTTGTGTGAACCACAAATGTTTGTCTCGGTCTGGGTGTGTGTGTGAATGAGTGTGTGCGTAGTTTCTGATACCCTAGATACAAGTTTCGAACTTAGTTAGGGGTCAGTTACTATAAGGAGATGATGTAGTGAATGATTATGTTATGTTATGTTATGTTATAATTAAAGAAAACCGCATCAAAATCCGTTGCGTAGTTTTAAAGATCTAAGCATACAGAGGGACAGACAGCGGGAAGCGACTTTGTTTTATAATTACTACTATGTAGATATACAAACATTTAAACTTACGGGATTCAACCATTGTTTAGCAGTTCAGCATGGTATAGATATTACATAAGCGCTTTATTATTTGGGTCGTCAATAATACCAATTAATTTACTATTCCAGGTTCAGGAAGGTAATCACTCTTTCTTTTCCGAACCTTTATCCCATGTCTATTTTGGGGTCGGTTTTCAGTTTAACCAGATTTGGCGGAATGTCAGTATTTTACGTGAAGCGACTGCCATCAGACCTTCACAACCCAGAGGGCTATACGACATTCTTGGTTAAACTGAATGTTAGACTTTTGAGGGCTCTAACTACCCGTAACGACTGTCGATGATGTTAGTACGACAGCCGGGACCGACGGCTTTACGTGCCCTCCGAAGCACGGAAACGCTCATGAAATTAAAAGTCATTTTTAGTAATGACCCATCACAGTCATGACGGTGCCAGACGTTGCTTAACCGCACGGATCACAAGTGATCCGCGGGTAGCACTGGGCCATGAGCGCTTCTAAGAAGGAAGGAAGGTAATCACTAAAGCTGTTAATTACGCATAATTGTTGACTAAACAGACGGCCATTGTGGTCAAGCGACAACATGTTAGGTGTCATTAAGGCTCAAACACACCGAAGTACACGCACACGCTACGCACGTGTACTCAGCTTCGCTTTCTATGAAAATGTATGGGGTAAAACCCACAGAAGTACACGCACACGCTACGTACGAAAATGACGTCATTGATACATTCGTGGCTGACTCGGCTATAGCTCAACGTAGCTGAGCTGCGTAGCCGTGGACCGTGGGCGTAGCGTGCGTGGCGGTGGGTTCGCGGCTTTACTCATTAGACATCTATCATAACACTCGGTAGCTCAATTGGAAGAGCAGTGCTACGGTTCAGCATGGTTCCGGGTTCAAGTCCTGGCTGAGGCGAAAATTTTGAATGCATTTTCTTGCCAGTGGTTGTAACCAAAGTTGTGCTTGACATGAACTTTTTGTAAATGTATGAAATGAAATGAAAATACGCTGGAAACTATTTATACCCTTCCTTCTTTATATCCTTCCTTTTCTTGATAAAGGTGGCCAATCCCAAAAAATCTAGCAACATAGCATTGACTGGGTTAACTAATATTTGTACAACGAACATACAAATGACTAATGAATTCGAAGTTATGATGATAGAAGGCAATAAAACAAACAGCCTTTTTTATTTTCTAAGCCATGTTTCTAAGCAGGAGGTCCGCGGCTAAACGATTGTTATCTTGGGACAGCTTAACGAGCCATTTGAAGCACGGAAACGCTCATTATATTAAGTGCCCACTAACAGCTACTCATCAAAACATTTCTTTATAGACATCTCAATAAACATAGCTTATGTAAATGTATCTTATTTGTGATGTTATATTTTCTGTAGCCAAGAATGCAATTTACATGATAATTTTCTTATTTCATAATTTGTGTTTGTGATTACGTCACTGAACTCAGTTGGGCTTGTTAAGCGGCTAGTTGTGGATGTAGGTACAGTCACGGAATGAAAAGGTTCGTCACCTTAGAGTTGGTTTTCACTTGCACTAGTATTGCAAGACACAATTATGCCAACATACAAGTGTAAGAAACAGTGATGCTAACATTTCAATAAATAGAATGACGTTTGCTATCGAATAAGGTTTTGCTTGATTTTTCTATCCTTTTTTAAACACTGCCTTGTGCGCGCGGCATATAAAAACCTCTTTGATATTTTGCAATGATGACATTGACCGATTGACAATAGTTTTAACAGAAATAATAATGGCAGGTTGAACCAAAAAGAAGGTTTTAGTTTATCAAAAATCTTGTTGACAAGATATTTATCCTGTCAAACAACACTGATCTGAATAATTTTGAACTTTATTATCGAGCAGTAGATCATTATTTTCCCTAACCCGAGTCTATTCTGTACCATAGTTTCAAAAGGTAGTATGTTTTCGCGACACATTAAACGAATCAATTAGAAAATTGACGAACCTTTTCATTCCGAGACTGTACATCTTTGATCTTGGTTCACGGTTGGTGCACAATTCATTTTAGCTTCATGAATTATATCACGAAGTTGCGGACATGATTTATAACTAGTCTCAAGCGTCTTGATGAATCTACTCTCTCTTGAGGAAGGTAAAGTTTGTGATATTATTTGTATCTCATTAAAATACTAGTTGTGTCTACTATTCTTGTTGGGCTTAACCTGTGGTTCTTTTCTTATTTCTTTCTTACCGGATGTTAACCGGGTACTTACGATATAATAATAACATAACTACATATCTGCATGTCAAATTTATTATTAGCCTATTGTGTCCCACTGCTGGGCAAAGGCCTCCCTTCTTTCCTTCCAGATAGCTCGGTCTTCGGCTTTGGTGGCCCAGTGTTTGTCGTGCGAATCGAGATCGTCACGCCACCTTCGTCTGGGGCGACTCTTGGTCGTTTGGTAGTTGGTATCCAAGTTGAGGTGACCTTCGCCCAACGGTCGCAAGACATCCGGCACACGTGCCCCGCCCAGTCCCATTTAAGTTGCGCAGCCTTGTCAAATATCAGCGCAATATGTTCAGTAGTTTGAGCTGTGTGTTCATAGGTCAGTCAATCAGTCAGACAGTAGAGTTTCCTTTCATATACAGTCATGGTTTGAGTTTTGATAGTCGTTAAAGATTGCCTTTTATATAAACAGATTCTATATGGCTTCACTCATTTTATGTTAAACGAAAATTCTGTAGCAACCATAGCAACACAATCGGTAGGTAATAGCAAAAACATATGAGTGCTAACTCAACGACGATACGATATTCAAAGAATAAATATTATTTTGTGCCCATGAATGCTCGGCAAAGTCAATCTCATTACTAATGAAACAATAAGGGTAACTTTTTCTTGTTCAGCTGAATAGAAATACAATGCTTTGAATACAATAGGACACGTTTTAGAAACAGTTTTTAATTAAACGTTGCTACATAAAAGTAAAAGGGACTGTAGGTTATATGCATATAATTTTTTGTAACGTAAAAATCCTAAATTTAATTTGAACCAAAGCGACCGCTAGTTCTAAATTATGTATATTCCAATTTAGCGGGTGTAGATTGAAATCCCTAAGTGCCTGCAGCCAAGAAAAATATATTGAAAAACGGGCAAGTGTGTTCAGAGACGGCGTGGAATAGTCCCGTAGGGAATGTAAAAAGATCGTTAGGTCCAGTGTCTAGTGGTTTTTTGGTAGCTATTTCAATAATATGAATTTCTAAATGTATTGCAAAGCTCATAACATCGTATGATGTTCAATTTTCGGAATATTTGCTGAAGTCCCGCGTCTCGCGGTTGCACCCGCATGGTTTTCGTTCCCGAGGGAATAAAACGTAGCTTTCTAATGGTAAAATATTTTTTGAAATCGGTTCAGTGGTTCTATTCGATGCAAACAAACAAATCTTTCCTCTTTATAATATGAAGTAGTGTAGATTAGATAGGTCCTTATGATTATAAAGAACCTTCGACAGGTCCATGTCAATTTGTTATTAAAAACGGCAACATTAGATTTCTAAAAAATCTAAATACTAGCTTCTTAGAATAAAATAGTATTACACCAGAGAGAATCTTGGTCGTGATCCTTATTCTACGAGTATTACTAATAAATATCAAATTCTAAAGTAGTAACTCTGTGACATAATGCCAATCTAAAAAAAATGCTCATTTTGAACAGAATTCACTTTTTTTAGCAATCTCATTATTCTTCTATGTAGTTTCCGATTTTGTATCACAGTCACTAAAAAATTCACCCTATTAAAAGAGATAAAAATAGGAAATAGGGTCAACAATCTACGATATTGATTTTCTTGCAATGTATTTGATACTGTTTCCGTTTTGGGTCTAGATATTACTACTCGGAAATAGTTTCACTAGTCATCTATAGATACAAAGTTTATGGTAGAGTTATGTTACAGTTCAGGTTTGCCAAAAGACTATATTTTTTAAGCGTATTGTATTTTTTTGAAGACTCATCTTTCGTATATCGTATGTAAATGATCATGTTTCTGAACTTTCTCGATTCTGTTGATGTACTTACCTATTCAAAATTTAGTCCTGAAAATTAGAGCTGTATGATATACACCCTTATTTTGAAATTGCGATACCTTATCTCACAGCTTATGTAAACGACGGGTGACAATATAATAGTGAAGTTAGTTTTTTTCTTTTGCTTTTATTTAAAAAGTTATGATAAGTCAAAGATTTTCAAAATCCCGCCGAATTTTATTGTTATTCTACACCGAACGCTGCGATACACAGCTGAGCGCGGTCATCGACCCGAGCCGTCACAGAATACTTGATAGCTAGTGTGCCGTCTGGTAATACGACATTTATTTTGTATTTTTTAAAGATAAGTAATCGACTATCATTTTTGATATTTTTATTGGATATATGGATTCAGTTACTGCTACAGATATTCTGATTTTAATAAGTCCCATAATTTCAAAATAGGGGTGTATTATAGATACATTGTAATCATAATTGTAATTTATATTTGTAGCACTAGGAAAACAGACCATCATTTATTTTAAAGTTGCACCCAAATGTTTACCAGTATCAAAAAACAAAAGAAAACAGTTTCTAAAAACGAAATACAGTTTACAAAAATTTGAAAGCGGAACACTAAAAATAAATTCCCCATATTTGTTTACACAGTATTTATGTGACAAGTTTAGTAAAGTAGTCTTTTCTCCGAGCACTTAAGATGGCCGTGAAGTGGAAAATGAAGTTGGAAAGAAACGAGTTTAGTTCGCTATTTGTCGGATGAGCTGTCCTTCTATAGTGGCCATTGACGAGTCAGTTGAACTGATCAGTCCGGACATAAAACTGTACGTCACTCCAAAAGTTTTAGGCCAACTAGATTTCCCCATTGGAATCTGGAATCGCTCCGGTGATTGACGATCATTTTTGGATGGACGCCATTTCAACTGATCAGTTAAACTAACTCGTCAATGGCTACCTTTATTTTTCTTTTACGACCATGATCACCGGCAGTATACTTCGATAATACAAACTAGAATTTGATGACCCACATTTCTGCTCGGTTAGCTTGTTATGTTAGCCAAATATGTAGTCAATATAAATATTGTATGTGTACTTATTATATTGCTAGTACATTGATCTTTTTTGGTCTATTTATTTTATGGAGGGGGATGTCCTTAGCTGACTTCATGATCTGTGGTAGTCCACATGACAATGGAATTCTCTATGGTATGTCTTATACTTATTAACTTTAACGGCTAGATTAACAAGTTTGTATACTACTTATTCTAGCTCTTTCAATATATAATATCTCAATACATATATTATTGTAATTAAAAGGTAATAAATACTTCATTGAAATCGGGTTAAATCATCCACTAACCCAGAAAAAAACTCAAATGAGTTAGCGAAACAATGAGTGCGCAATTACTTTTGACAGATTATTTTTACAATTGGACTTTGGGACTTCACAGAAACGTCTGAAAAATTTAAACATTGTACTGTAAATATCCTTTGTATGCCTGTCACACTAAGTGGCAGTGGCATTACTATAGGATTAAAAGGAAATGACTATCGTAATTGCAATTTTTCTTTGTTTCTTTGGACGCCGCGCGACTGCGGTTCATTTCGTTTCGAGCGTTGCATGCTATTTATCAAATGGGTCTAGTAGTTTCGGAGATTCAAATAAATAAATAAAAATCAAATGTCCTCTTTATAATATCAATAGCAGTAAAGATAATGGACTTTAAGGGTGACAAATCTACATCGAGCTGTGCTGCGCTGTACTGGGTGGAGCTGTGCTATGTTTCTGAAACTAGGTTATTTTTACTCCAGACAGAGCGCAGCTTCACCCAGCGCAGCACAGCATGCTTTGATTGTATCCTCATTCAAATATATGGCGAGCGAGTTAACCAAACATAGCACAGCTCGACCCAGCGCAGCACAGCTCGATGTAGATTTGTCACCCTTAGGGTGACAAATCTACCCTTCTTTGCATATCGAGCTGTGCTGCGCTGGGTGAAGCTGCGCTCTGTCTGGAGTAAAAATTACCTAGCTTCAGAAACATAGCACAGCTCTACCCAGTACAGCGCAGCACAGCTCGATGTAGATTTGTCACCCTTACAAGGCTACTGATAGCGCTATATCGAGTTTTGGTCCTCAAATATTTAAGTCGATATGCAAAGAAGAAGTAGTAAAGATAATGGTACAGAACTATAGATACGTGTTAAAACTCCCCACACAGTGCAATACAATACGACAATATTAATATGAGTACAAGTTTCGACTCAGGTGACGACTCATCCGCAAAATATCTTATCCTCGGATGAAACGACCCACATCCGCAAAATATCTTATCCTCGGATGAAACGTCCCATACGATGTTAATTCCTAATTGAAAAACCAACCAAACTCTTGTTCATACTGTACTATCTACACTTTATTGAATGTTAACTCAGCATTGTTACCGTTTAGTTGACATTAAATTGTTCAAGTATACCTAGTCTGTGTACATAATACCTGAAACCAGTGCGATATTTATTTAGGATTGTACATAAATGGCTCGGTATCACATAAATGAATATTGTATAACAGTTTCAATAAGTAAGAGTCCACTGTAGGGAAAATGCATGTTTCTTACTAATGATATTAGTAGAGTAAGGGCCTATTTCACGACCTTCAAGTAAATTTACTCACCAAGTAAAGTTAGTTTTGTCTCTTTCTTACTTTATATCAAGTGACAAAGACAAAACATGTGAGTACCCACTCGGAACGTTACTGGAAGATGGTGTATTTCACCCTAAGTTGAACAAAAAAATACGGATTTTTAAGCAATCGTTATAAGTTAAAGTTTTGCCTGTAGCAGTAGAAGTAGAGCAAATACATTACTGTGTTCCAATCTGAAAGATAATGTAGTCAGTGAAATTTCTGGGCACACGAGACTCACCAACTAATGTCTCGGGGTGACGAGCGCAGTACAGTGTTGTACATTGTTTCTAATGGGTAGGTGTCATAGAGTTAATTCACATAGAGCAGGGAAAGGCATACAGCTGCCTGTAAGCGGAAACGTCCGATGGTTAGAAAGAGAAAGAAGATCGCGGTCCCCTATTATTGTACAAACATTTGAGTCGTTAAACGAATAACCGCGATCGCCTCTCTCTTTCTAACCGACGGACAACTAGAGATCTGGCTCCCCTGCTCTATGTATAATACCTCTATGCGTACGGGTACCTTACCTTCAGGTGATCTCGCTTGTCACGTCAATCGATCGCAAAAAAAGGCTGGATAGGTACTCCGCAATGCCTCTATGGTGACTCCTTTAAGGAGGTGGTGATTGGATTTTCTTGGTTAGTGATTGGTCAGAACGAAGGCCTTTTAGAAGTAAAAATTATTTGCATAGAATAAGGATCACGACCAGGATTCTCTCTGGTCTCAACTCTCTCACAAGTCCTTTGTATTATAAAGCTTTTTTATTTTCCGCATGCCAGTTCGTTGAACAGAAAAGGCCTGAAGCTATAGAGAGGCTAATAATCAATTTGAATGCACGCCGTTTTCGGTCGTTCCCGTTGAATATTTACGAGAAAGTCCCCTGTCCAGAACGGAATGTCTATAAACTGAAATGTGGATATTTTTCTGTCAACAAAGGAACCCAATTTCGGAAATTAAATGCATTTATCAATATGAACACGTATTTGTACTTTTTTTTAGCGTAAAGTCTACTAAAAAATGGAAACAAATCGTTTTTTAGCCTATGAGATTCCACTAATAGGGCATTTCTTTCATTTTTCTCATTTGGGAGGTTTGCCACATTCACTAGAACTTCCTTTCTCTTCGTGCAACATACGAGTAGACCGAGAATAAGACGTGAAAAGATTTACTTTATAATGTAAAAAAACAGCCAAACGTCATCAAAGAAGAGCTAAAATTATATTAAAATTGAATTAGATACTGTTATTTGTACCTACAGCAGTTTGTAATTGACTTAAGTAATATTGAGACTAAAGTAATATTGTGTGCATGTTAATGGCCGTAGTCACTGTATACACAGAGACCACTTATAAATTTCCATATAGTTTCCCGGAACTTTGAGTTACCTGATAATGTTGATCTAATTTTACTTTGCCAGAGGGTACAGAGTACTACAGAGGGTCAAAAAAATGAAACAATACAGATTGTCCATGTTTTGTGTTACGCCTACGTTACACCTACGTTACGCCTATCGCCTACATTATGATTGAAGGTTTTGTTAATATTTTTTTAGATGAGTTGGCGTATTTTTGCGACCTATCGTGAGTTATTCGGTATGCGGGATTTTTCTAATAAAAAACAGCATAAGTTACTCATCTCGTTATAAATAACATAGCTGTTGGCAGTGTATGTAAGTACCGTCAAAATAGATTCATTTTGTTTAGGACATTAGTCGAAACAAACAGGATATTTTTGTATATGTTATTTGTATCGTGATTATTTATACGAACACCTATTGAAGACCTATTGATAAATAATTTTACAGGATCTTCTAATATTAAGGTAGCAATTACGAGTGTAAATGACGAAAAACAAAAGACATTTTAAAAATTTCGTATTTCGAACGACTTTTAAATAAAGTTCAAAAACAAAAATTATAGCGTAACCAAATTACGACGCCTTTCCAAGTTCGGATAAAAATAACCAATGCTTTTATATTTTTCTTCCAAAGTTTATAAGTAAGAAACTTGACAATGCTAATTTTCTAACTGAGGTATTCAGAGTGCTGATAAAGGGAAGAGACGCCATTTGTGTCATCCGAGAAAATCGACGTTAATGGTAGCGTCCCCTTCCACGCTCTTAAACGAACAAAATACTTTGAAAATATAATACTTAATATCTCGCTTGCGTTCGCCACTTTATACTTGTTATCGTAACAGTACAATGTACGCTTTAAAATAAAATTTCAACTCGTATTTTTATGCATGTTCACCCCTCCATGCACGTTACGCCCAGACATGATGCGGACTTTGTTTTTCATAACTTAATGCATATTTAATCTTTTGAAATCTACATTAAAACGCTTCGCATATTTTGTTTATTCACTAGTGCTCGTGACATGCATTAAAATATTCACATTAAACATTTAGCTATAATTTATGAAGAGCGTTTAAATCCGCAGATTGCTATGCCATTTATTCTCTTCATTTTGTATAAACAGATTATATAAATGCTTCTAATTATAAACTGTCGAGTTAATTCTCGTTTTATTAATATTTTCCTAAAAGCAAAATTTAATATCTTTATCTAAATACCTGATATTTTCTCCGCTTGGCACCATAAAATGCTTAGAGTTGGAATGTTTAAGTGAGGGGGTGAATGGTCTTATAGTCGAGTTCAGTGTACAAGCGTGTATTCGTGAGGGGTGTAACAATACCGGGTGTACTCAATATTCAGTAGTAACGACTGAATGAAATATAGAACAAGTCGCACCTTTTCGATCCTGTTACATTGTACTTACATTAATAATGTGGAAGCTTCTTGATGGATGGATATTTGTTATTCAAAAACTACTTACCTAGTACCTACATAGTTTCTAGTAACTCTCTACTCTATACGTACTCGTACAAAGTTCACTGATTTATATATGCTTACTAGCTGTGCCCCACGGTTTCACACGCGTAGTTCCCGTTCCCGTGGGAATTTTGGGATGAAAAAAAGATGTTGTCCAATTCTCAGACCTACTGAATATGCTCACTTTCATGAGAATCCGTCAAGCCGTTTCGGAGGAGTACGGGAACGAACATTGTGACGTTACGTAGACGATTAATTATATCCTTGTGTTAAATATCTATTTCGAACAGTGTGGTTTTTTCAATGGGTAGGTTAGGTATTGGTATGCCTTTATAAATACTTAATAGTAAAATGCTCAAAAGAGTCACACGTTTTGAGATTTTGGTAAGTAACTAAGTATATTATATCCTATAACCAAGAACAATTTAGTTACTACACGTACATAAGGTGTATGTATCACTACATAAGTACATAGTATAAAACAAAGTCGCTTTCTCTGTCCTTATGTCCTATGTAAGCTAAGATCTTTAAAACTACGCAACGGATTTTGATGCGGTTTATTTTAATAGATAGAGTGATTCAGTGGGAAGGTTTTTAGCATAATTTTATCTCCATATCCCTACGGACACGGGAACTACGCGGGTGAAACCGCTTGGCACCACTAGTTTTCATATAATCCCCTTGATAAATCTTATCAAGCACTAGCAGCGCCCCGCGGTTTCACTCGCGTAGGTCCCATACCCGTGGGAATACAGGGATAAACTATAGTACTATAATCCTCGCGGAGCCCGAGACCTTTCCAACGAATGCAAAACCGTGGAAATCGGTTCGTGCGTTCTGGAGTTATAGCGTCAGGAAGGAAAACCCGACTTATTTTTATATGTATAGTAGATTATAATAACACCTTCTAACTACTGCAGTAAATCATTTCGTTAACAAACCAAGCACTATTGCAATAACTAACTACCAAATTCAGTAACCGAAACATAGTAATCTACCGCGACATTACAAAGCATAGTTACAAAGCAAAGCTTGTACGGTTCCCTACGAGTATGTTTGACGTTCAAACAGTGGACCGATCTCTTTGCTGTGGTACAGACATCTGAATTCAATGTCACATTGGGGGATATTCACGTAACTTGCACTCGCAGCTATTTGCCGAGCGTTGACAACAGAGGTACTCGTATTGTGCAGGACAAAGTACTGGGAGGATATGAGCTGTGGTTCTTTGGTGTAGCTTTGTACAAAAAGTTGTTTTTTGAATGATGGTATTAGTAGCAGAGCAGTAGTTGTATTTATCTATTGTTAAAACTATATAAATAGTATATGTATAATATACAGGGTTATTGGTTGGGTGTTTCATAGTGAAATCAGTCAGAAACGATGTAAACTACACGCCCTTGACGGGAATAGGTCGACTTAACCAGTAACCCTGTATAAACTAAATAGTAAGTTTCTGGTTATCAGATCGGTGAAGGTCCATGTTCTACGGCTCCTAGACCATATTGATTTTGTAGTTTTGGTCTATCTTTTTTTCACTTTATATTTTTGAGTGATGGAATTTTCTTTGTGTTTGTGGCTTTAGTTTCACTTTCTTTTACTAAAAGTTGATTTTTAAATGCTGGGATTGGCTTTATGACAGCAATCAGCATAGTTATAGGGAATTGACTATATCGTAAAGGAAATGAAAATAAATCTTTATAAAGAAATTAAGAATCTTGAACTGAATAGTAATCGTTCTACAATATATTTTGTACTTAAGGCGACGAGCTTCCACAACTTTAGGTATTTTAAGCTACCTCAGACCCCGCGCTAGCTGCGTGTAGCGTATTCATTTACGACACAGATAGCGCGCGCAAATACGTAACTCGCGCGGTCCGGTCGACGACCTCGCGACTCAGTAAAGCCACAGTAGAGCCGATCACGCAGTAGGACTATTAATATTGAAAGATATCAATATGTATTAGAATCGACTTTTTCGTGACCTAAATAAAAAAACACTACTACCTTATTAAAACCTTTCGTGCACATTAGTATCTACCTACTTATATAGTAAAAACATAAAATATGTACAAATATATTATCTACCTATATTATTAGTAGGTACTATATTTTATTTATTTATTTAATTTATTTTTCGCTACTTCTATTGACGACCTCGATGGCAGAATGGTCACCGTGCCGGACTGCCATCCGTAAGGTTGCGGGTTCGATTCCCGCGCGGGGTGAATATTTGTGTGAACGTGTGGCTGTGTGTGTGAATGAGTGTATTGGTAGTTTCTGATACCCTAGATACAAGTCACAAACTTAGTTAGGGGTCAGTTAATGTTATGAGATGATGGAGAGAATAATAAAGTTGTTATTTGTTACTCTGTTTATGTTATATAGTGAAACTCCTACCTACTTTAGTTACTGCTAAGGCTGGGCCCATTCAGTCGGAAATTCAATATATTAAAATCTTATTCTTATTAGTAAATCTTTAAATCTAAATAATAAATATTATTACCTGCACCTCACTCACGTAGTTCCCATTCCCATATACGATAATAACATACAACAATAACATTCTGAAAATATTTAGTAAAGGAATAAAATAAAACCAATAATGCCAATTAGCTATTTATTTATTTTGCGATAATGTAATGTCCCTTAGAGGCATACATACCACGAATTTGCCTTGAATCCACAATTTCAGGCAAAATGTGGTTCAAATAAAAGTCTGTTTGTTTTCTTAATAATACAAAAAAAAAAACTATATACATAAATAAAATTGGAGTGTCAGTTTGTAATATTGAAATAACCGCTGCTTACTACATGCTTAGGAATATAGTATACTAGCAGGTAGCAGCGCCCCGCGGTTTTACCCGCGTAGTACCCGCTCCCGCGAGGATGCGTAGCTCGTAGTATCAATATCATACAATCTCGGCACAATTCACCATCGTGTGTTAAAAATTAAGTAACAGCGCCATCTATTGGTACAATTTGCGAGTACAAAAAGTTACAATAAAACATACGATTACATATACACAATCCCATGGGAATTTTGGGATACAAAGTATCCCATGTGTTATTTCTAGTTGTAAGGAATATTTGTACCAAATTTAATCAAAATCGATACAGTAGTTTTTGCATGAAAGAGTAACAAACATCCAAACTCACAAACTTTCACATTTATAATATTACTAGTTGTGCCCCGCGGTTTTACCCGCGTGGAACCTTATCCCGTGGGAATTTTGGGATAAAAAGTCCTATGTGTTATTCCTATGTATGAGGAACATCTGTACCAAATTTCATTAAAATCCATTCAGTAGTTTTAGCGTGAAAGAGGAACAAACATCCATACATCCACACATACAAACATTCGGCTTTATAATATTAGTAGGATAGTAGGATACGGTAGACACACCAAAATATTTTTTGTCTGTCTGTCTGTTTGTTTGTTTCGGCTAATTTCTGAAATGGCGTGACTGATTTTTACGGGATTTTAAATGAAATACCCTCAAAGTTATTATTACTTACTTAGTATTATTTAAATTCGCAGGAGTTACAATACGGTCTTCACTTGTGTTTATTTTAGCCTGTGGTTTCTCGACAGTTTGTACAGCTTCGCTGTAAAAAGAGATAGTTTTAGTTAGGTGATTGTCAATTGAATTAATTTTGTGTTTATTTGTACAGTTTCGTCTTTTTTAGGGTTCCGTACCTCAAAAGGAAAAAACGGAACCCTTATAGGATCACTTTGTTGTCCGTCTGTCCGTCCGTCCGTCCGTCCGTCCGTCCGTCCGTCTGTCAAGACCCTTTTTCTCAGGAACGCGTGGAGGTATGAAGCTGAAATTTATATCAATTACTCAGGTCTACTGTCCCTTGAAGCTGTGAAAAAATCAAACTTCTAAGCCAACGCAATCAAAAGATACAGCCGTTTATGCCGCAAATTTTCGACACTTGCAAGGGAATCAAAACCTACAGGGTGCTTCCCGTGAACTCAGAATCTTGAAATTTGGTACGAAGCAACGTCTTATAGCATAGATAAAGGAAAAATTACGAAAACCATAAATTTTTAGTTACATCACATAATATTTTTTTTTTTTAATAATTTTAACCTTACTACCCATTTCCTCATAAACGCGTAGAGGTATTAAATTGAAATTCATACCAAATACTCAGGTCTATAATACCTTTAAGCTGTAACAAAATCAAACTTCTATGTCAACGCAATCAAAAGAAACAGCAATTTAAGCTGCATATTTTGAAACTCGCAAGTACTCGCAAGGGAATCAAAACCTAAAGGGTACTTCCAGTCGACCTAGAATCTTGAAATTTGGCATGAAGCAACGTTTTATAGCACACATAAAGGAAAAATTCCGAAAACCTTAAATTTTTAGTTACATTACAAAATATATATTTTTTAATAAATATAAACTTATTACTTTTTTCCTCATGAACGCGTAGAGCTATCAAGTTGAAATTCATATCAAATACTTAGATCTAATTGCCTTTAACCCGTGAAAAAAAAAAAAAACTAAGTCAACGCAAAAACGCAAAACGCAAAAGTACAACCATTGATACCGCATATTTTGAAAGTCGCAACTACACGCAAGGGAATTAAAATACCATAGTTATGACTCGATTGTCGTAATGAACGAACTTTGTAAACCTTGCAGGTTTGTACGGAACCCTCGGTGCGCGAGTCCGACTCGCACTTGGCCGGTATTTTTTACTTTCGTTATGGCTTCCAGGTAGGTCCGTTATCTACGACATACAACTGCACTCAGCAACGGAGATTTGCACTATTTTACACAATTAAATTAAATAAATAATATTGGGGCACATCTGTTTGTCTTGAGCGGGAATCGAACCCGTAACCTTCGGCATAGCAGCCAGGGCCACTACCAACTACACCGCTCGATCAAATAAAAAAATATATACACAGATGATCTAACTGGTGCAACTTTTTTGGCAAAGAGGAAGGATTTTTTGTTTGATGGTAATGAATAGGCTTCGAAACTAATGGAACAATTTCGTTTTCCATTATAGACTTAACTTGACATAGGCTACATATTATCCCGGAATTCCTACGGGAACTATTTGTGTGAAACCACAAGGCACTGTTGTATAATAGAAATCACATACATACCTTCCATTTGCGTATGTTTTCTTATAACGACCATTTTCAGATCTTGGTATTGAAGAACTATAAAAAAATATTTATTAGGTATCGTATCTTTGTATACCTTTCTAGCATAGTTAGTGATAATAAAAAATAAATATCAGGACATATTTAGCCACCATTAGTTATCCCCAAAAAGCTTATGGGTACTAACACATACAGATATTGAAATATTGACATAATTATATATATCAATATATATAGACATTGACATACATAACATATTTTATTTATATACTTACATGTTGTAATACAACGACTACAGCCAACCAATATGCTCATCTCACAAATGTTGACTGTACCGGGAATTGAACCCTCTCATGTGCAGTCCAGCATAGCGACCTTTACGCTACTGGATGATATTAGGTCGTTTTTTACCTACTACACTCATACCTCGTACACGTTATACTGTGGCTCTTTGTCAATAGTCATCTCGACCTATATAGTCCATTATATATATTATCTATATATATAAATAAAATTGGAGTGTCAGTTTGTAATATTGAATTCATAATGAAAAATCATAATGGCGGGACCAACTTTATCTTACATTGTTGCTAATATAACAAGAAATAAATAAACTTACCTTATTCTTTTTGTGTTACGTCGAATTTTTAATTTTGATTTCCTTTTCACTCTATTTGTTTTATTTGCCATGTCCAATAATTATTTTACAACACAATCCACTAATTAAATCCAATCGTAACAAAAATATTTACACTGAAAGTACAAACCTAACTAATAAACACGAAACACGCGTATTTTTACGCAGCGAGCCGGCAAAAATCACACAGGTCCTACCTTCTTGACGCCAAACGGCGGACTGCGGAGGAACTCACTCGCCGCGTGGTTATATAAATTGAAATATTGTGTTATTGTTAGATTATATTATTAATTTTAGATATTTTTTCGGTTTTTTTATATTCTAAATATCATTGTCTATAATTTGACGCAATTTTTACGAATATAAGTTTAATATTATCCAGATGAAATGGAAATTACGATCGCAAAATTTGAAAAATTGGACTATTTCAAAATATTTTATGATCGAGCGAAGTTGTTTAATTCGTGTTTCCAGCCGTTTTATCAAAAAGCTGGATTATTAAACTATAACATATATTTTTATTTATACAAAATTAATAATATTTGATTATTTACTATTGAATCTAAGCGAGGTCGATTCTGAATTTTGCGGAACTTCCTCGGCTTAATAATAATTCTCCGATTAAATATCTCTATTTCAAAAAACGATTCACGAGTTAACGAAGTAAGTATGGCCTTAAATTTTAATTATGAGTAAAATTAATTAAGCGAAAAAAGTCGTTTTGCTACCGATAGTCAAGTAAATATTTGACACAAGTACTTACATAGAGGAGCGCCAAGAGAATAAAACATAAGGAATACATATTCCGACCTTTCTCAAACTTTTGACATATTACAGGAAGGAATAACAGTACAGTCAGCAGCAAAAGTAAATTAACATTTTCACATTTTTTTTATATATTTCTAGAAGAAGAAATCTATACTTATTACTAATATTATAAAGCTAAAGAATGTATACCGTATTATGTACTTATATTTAACGCGCTAATCTCAGGAACTACTGGTCTGAATTGAAAAACAAATGGACTTGATAGCACATACTAAAAAAAAAGGTGTAAGTTGGACCGCGGTCCCGGTCCCAAAAGCCCCACGACCCTGTCGAGGAATGCTTATAACATCGCGCTTGGACTAGGAAGAATAGGAGTGGAACCAACGTGGGTCAGCTATATTATAACCATTTCACTTGTATCTCTTTCATTCTCTTTTCTGGATATACCTGTAAAGTATAGAATTAACTTGAGGAATATCGTAAAAAAAGTTACAATAATCTAATATTATAATAAATTTTCTATGCTGACACTACAAGCGAAAGTATAAAACAAGGAAAATGAATTCTGAATTTTTCATCACGTACAATAAATGAAAGCAAACTGTAAACACATTACGTGAACGAACAAAGGTGTCAATTTGTTTGACCAACGGGAGTAGTGTTGTGTCGTGTAGTGTCGGGTCTCTAATTAGATTGCTCTGACTGTACATTCGTGACTCCCACCTTCTAATGAACGCGAACTATCATTAAAATTTATTACTTATTCGATTTAAACGTTATTTTAACACGATATTGTAATTACGTGCTGTTATTAAAATATTTTTCAAAAAAGTATATTTTTTGTCGACTTCAAAAAAGCAGAGATTCACAATTTGGTTGCTTTATTATGTTGGTGATTTCAAAAATGTTACATGTTTGGAAAACTACACGAATGCGTCGCCCGAAAAGAAGGCTCAAAATTCAAATTGGACTTCGCAGACAGGCTTCTTCCCAGTTGGTACACTCATTGTTATGTCAATTGGTAGAGTTTTATTTACTAAAGTTCACTAATTTTACCAAAAGTACAACGAATCGTTTTGTTTCTATACAATTAAGACTCAAACCCACCGAAGTACACGCACACGCTACGCACGTGTACTCAGCTTCGCTTTTTATGAAAATGTATGAGGTAAAACCCACAGAAGTACACGCACACGCTACGCACGAAAATGACGTCATTGATACATTCGTGGCTGACTCAGCTATAGCTCAACGTAGCTGAGCTGCGTGGCCGTGGACCGTGGGCGTAGCGTGCGTGGCGGCGGGTTCGCGGCTTTATTAAATTTCACTACTTCAAAATTCATTTGCAAGTTCACCTACACATGACCTACACTAATAAGATTTTCTATTCATTCATACTAACTGTAAGCAAAGACAGACACTGTTTTATAAACCAAAACTAAAGAGTTTAAAAATATAAGTCTTAAAATAAACGATGAGACAATTAAATCACCTTTAGCAGTTGCAAATTTATTCAACCAACATTTCTGTACAGTAGGTATTAATCCCAACAACCCAGACGCTTCTAATAAATTAGGTCGTCCAGCTATAAGTACTATACCTAACACAATTTACCTTCAAAATATAGATAATCAACAAACCATTAAAATCATAAACAACATAAAAAATACCCTTAGTTGCGGCATTGATGAAATTCCCCCACTCCTTATCAAACAATGCGCTGCTGAACTAGCAACACCATTAACACTCCTCATCAACCAAAGCTTCGATACCGGTTTATTCCCGGACCAACTAAAAATATCATTAATCAAACCCATTCATAAAAAAGGTGAACTAACGGACCCTAGCAACTATAGACCAATTGCACTATTACCAACATTCTCTAAAGTATTTGAAAAAGCTATATACCTACAACTTATATCATTCTTAGAAAAATATAATGTCCTAGACGAAAGCCAAAACGGTTTTAGAAAATCTAAATCTACATCATTAGCAGTCTATAAATACATCCAATCAGCATTACAACATATTAACGATAAAAAGTGTGTTCTAGGTCTACTATAAGATATGAGTAAGGCGTACGATAAAGTTATCTACCCCATTCTATTAACAAAATTATACGAGTGTGGTGTACGCGGCCCGGCACACAATTGGGTTCGGTCTTACCTAGAAAATAGAAAACAAATAGTCCAGATACAGAACTACAACAACCAAAATAGACAAATATCTACAATAAATTCAGAAATAACAACCCTAAAATGTTCAATACCACAAGGTAGCGTCTTAGGAAGCATACTCTTTTTAATATATATAAACAACCTACCCAAAATTTTAAATAACAACAACGTACTACCAATATTATTTGCCGACGATATATCAATATTAATTAACTGCGAAAATAAATGCAATGAACATATAAGTATTCTAGAACACAATATAAAAATAATAACCGAATGGCTCGACGAACACAACTTGGAAATTAATAAAAACAAAACCAAAATAATGCAATTTAAATCATATAAAAGTCCCAGTCTCAACATAGGAATAACAATTAATGACACCCCAATAGAAACAGTCGATACAATAAACTTACTTGGAATCAATATAGACACTCATATTAACTGGAAAAACCACATAAATTACATAAAAACTAAATTAGCCAAATTTTCAAATGCCCTATTCGAAATTAAATGCAGTACAGACACTAACACAGCCATTGCAACATATTACGCATATGCCTATTCATGGCTGAAGTATGGGATCATGTTATGGGGAAACAGTGTCAACACTAATGAACTATTCATTTTACAAAAGAAACTGATTAGAATTATAGCAAACATAGATAATACCCAAAGCTGTAGACCATATTTTGTTAAACATAATATCTTAACCCTACCATCCATCTATATACATATTTGACATTTGTAACTTTGTTTTTAAAAATCCTAATACCTTCACTAAAATACATGAAACCCATAATATGAACACCCGCAATAAGAACAAACTTTCCCTTCCATATTCACGAATTAAAATGCTAAACCAAAGTCCACAATATATGGCAATCAAAATTTTTAATAAACTACCCACAGACATCAAATCAGAAAATAAACTCCACCGGTCTTACCACAAAACGAAGTCTAAATTTGAAACATAGTTTAAAATGATTTTTACAAAAAATTGTACCACAAATCGATGTCTACCTCTAAAATTGGTTTAGGCAGGGTTTGAAATGACAGTCTACCTAAAAACTCTGATGCCCTTGTTTAAAGCTATTTCTAAAATGGCCGCCTGAATTTGTATCAGCTGATTTGAAACGTCAACGTGATTTTATATCGATTATGATATTATGACCTCTTTAGTTTGTTATTCAACCTCTTTGCTATATTGTTACTACAAGGTGCCGCTTGATGGCGCTAGTGCACAAACTCCAAAACGGCGAGAATATGAAAAGACGTAAAAAAACTATTCGAAACGTATTAATGTAATTATATTCTAATAAAAGAACTGCATTGTGTCATTGAATTCAATTTATTTAATTAGACAATAAGTACATTATATTCTAAGAGAGACCCCTCTCGAGACCCTACCTCCCGTGCTAGTTATAAACTGTGTTACGGTAAGGTAAGGCCTCTCAAACCACGCGCACATATAAAATCATTCAAATATATGAGGAACATGTCCGTGTACTTCGTAGGTACTTGAAGTAAACGATACGGTGCAGGTAGGCTCCACAACACGTAAGGTGACCTCTGTTGCTGTAGCAGGGGCGATACCACGTCGGTTACGGGACGGATACGGTCGACGTTTCCTCTCCACCAGGGTGAAGCCATCCACGTCGCCTTTCTCTGCTGCACTGACTGCTGTTCGCTGTTTCTTCGGTGCAGCTACGCTCTTAACCTCAATAGTACGCACCAGATGAGGCTTGTTGGGTAGCTCACGTAACTCGCCTTTGTTGATAGTAGTGACAAAATGATTATTCTGCCGAACATTGAGGCAGTTGTTGCGGCACGACACGACTGCTCATGTTTTCGGTACAAACGCAACGCAACGGTACAAATCCATTAATTGCTACTCTGCAAGTTTTAACTATTTAAAATTGTACGAAAATATAAAATTAAACACAACGTCGATTGAATAAATAGTCACACATGACATAAGTCAGTCAGACAACGTCGATCAACAGTCAATTCAAAAAACGTTCCTTTACGGATTAAACGATCTTTGAGAATGAAAATATCAAGTAATTAGTTCACTGTTTCTTCAATCAACAATTATATTTATAGACAATAATAATTTTAAAAATAAATTATATCAATTAATAACTTAATTCAATAATTATTATCAACTTTTGAGATACATTTGTTTATGTTGTACTCAACTTGTCCTGCATATAACGTAACGCGTTTATGTATTGCCATACGTATTTTATTAAAACCAGAGAGAAACAGTATCGTGATCCTTATTCTATGAGTAAAACCATTTTTCTCAAGACAAGAGCAAGACAACGATTTGTGGTAAGAAAAATTCAAACACGGTCTAACATGCCAAAATCGTGTTTGACTGAAGAGTGGTCTAGAGAGTGTTTAAACATCGATTTATGGTAAGACGGCACATATTTAATAAAAGATTAAAAAAATACTTAATACAAAACTGCTTTTATTCAATACAAGAATATTTTGAGGCAGTCTAATAATTTGTCAACAGAAACAAATGTGTCAATTAAATATACCTACCTCAAAATATGTAGATATGTTTAGAAAATTTGTTATTAAGTATGAGTAGGTATATTATTGAAATAGGTATATTTTTCTTTCTTATTATAAGCATATTTTATAGTTATTTACTCAAGATTCTTTGTTATATAATTCTATGTTGTTCTTTCTTTGTTTATTCTTTGTTTTATAAATACTTAACTTAAAATTGTCTAATATTAAGTTTTTGTAAGTACTATCTTACTTTGGTTAATAACTTTTATTGTTAACATTAAATTTGTTATGCCTGACAAGGGCTACTAAGTTTTAAGTGCCTGTATATTATGTTAACAACTTTATGTATGTACACTTAGTAATGCAAATAAAGTTTATGATTTATATTAATAAAATGACATATACCTAGCACTAAGCAGGTCGTTCACCCCACGTAGCGCCACCTGCTCAAACAATACAACTTCAACCAAGACTTTACTTTACAAAATACTGCACAATACTGCACTAAATGCACTTTGTCTAAATATTAGTTTATAAGTTCGGTTGTATAAACCGCATACAGTTGTTGTAGTTGAAAATCTAACTGCTGTGTCAAAGGTTGCAGGGTCGTTTACCGATCCCAAAAAGATTTGTTATTTTATTTTTGGAATTGCATTAATAGTTTCTGTCACAGATCATGGATGGTTAAGGACAGTCCTAGTTCCTGTCATAAACGTTCAAACAAACAAACAAACTCTGTTTATTTAAAATATTATTATAGATTTAATTAATTAATAAAATAAGTTTCAATTTAATCCGAAAAGGGCACCAAATCAAAGCAATAAATCCTACTAATATTAAAAAAGCCGAATATTTGTGAGTGTGGATGTTTAGATGTGTGGATGTGTGGATGTTTGTTCCTCTACCACGCAAAAACTACCGAATGGATTTTGATGAAACTTTACAATTATTTAGCTTATACATCAGAATAACACATGGGATACTTTTTATCTGAAAATTCTCATGGGATTGGGATTCACGTGGGTAATGCCGCGGGACGCAGCTAGTGGACCATAAAATACTTGACAAAAAGCAATCTGCTAATAAATGACCTTTGTGCCAAATTTTATCTGAATCCAATCTGCAGTTTTTGCGTGATTAAGTAACAGACAACTAAACACTTCATTTGTAATACGAGTAAGTGAGACTTCTCATAGTAGCCGAGATGTTTATTATTAGCTTACCTTAAGGCCGCGTGTCCACATCCACACGAAGAAATTTGTCTCGTCAGATTCAGATAAGATAAAAATATTTAATAGAACACTAGTTTTAATCTGAAACCACGAATTAGAAAAAACCTGCGAGAGAGATAGTTCGTTATTCCGTCTGAAACAGACAAGAAATATTACGTACGTAGATTTGACTTCTCATTTGGTAAGGTTGCGGGTTCGATTCCCGTGCGGGGTGAATATTTGTGTGAACCACAAATGTTTACTGCACTGAGTTTCTTGTTAGTTCTTCTCAGTAGTGGGCGCGTAGTGAACTAACAATCAAATCAATTTAGTTTAAGTTTTGACGATTATAAGTGATTGTATCAATCCTTGATAATAAAGATAATTTGAGTTTGAGTTTGAGTTTGAGTTTATTTCAGTCTGGGTGTGTGTGTGAATGAGTGTGTGCGTAGTTTCTGATACCCTAGATACAAGCTTCGAGCTTAGTTAGGGGTCAGTTACTATAATGAGATGATGTAGTGAATGATTATTTTATGTTATTTGCATCAATATTTTTATCTTATCTGTCTTCGTCAAGACAAATTTCTAACCGTGAACACGCGGCCTTAGTCGTTGCGTCCGATATCGAACAAATGTTTGCAGCTTTTCACTTCACTTGCAGAGTTATTTCTTTCAATAGGAAACACATTTTGCCGACGGACGTCCATCTGGGGGCACGGCAGTGCCCCCCGCCAAGTCGAGCGCGAAGCAAACACTGCCGTACCATCCTTTACAGGAACCCTTTCGCCGCATTTTCAGGCCCCTATTTGACAACCTCTGGATAAGCCTAGAACGCTGAAATTTTCGTCATCCAGTAAGCTATACAATCACATACTTAAAATAAAATTTCAAGTCTGTAGGTCATTTAGTTCCGAAGTTAAGCGAAAGCAAAGTTTCGTATTTATGACAGACACTCACTCACTCACTCACTCACTCACTCACTCACTCATGATCATCAAAATAGAACTAGTACTTCCCATAAACCTAGAGAGCTGAAATTTGGTACAGAGTTAGGGTTTAATGGCCACATAAAGGGAAAACTATAAAAACTAGGATAATCGAACGGGAACGGGAATTATACGGGAACGGGAACGGGACGGGTAACTCAAGAACGGCTGAACTGATTTGGCTGAAAATTGGTGGGGAGGTAGCTTAGAACCAGGAAAAGGACATAGAATACCTTTAATCCCGAAATTCCCACGGGATTGGAAACGGGAATTTAAAAATCAAGAACGGCTGAATTGATTTAGCTGAAAATTGGTGGGGAGGAAGCTTAGAACCAGGACAAGAATATAGAATACTTTAATTCCGAAATTCCCACGGGAATGGGAACGGGAATTTAAAAATCAAGAACGGCTGAATTGATTTAGCTGAAAATTGGTGGGGAGGAAGCTTAGAACCAGGACAAGAATATAGAATACTTTAATCCCGAAATTCCCACGGGAATGGGAACGGGAATTTAAAAATCAAGAACGGCTGAATTGATTTAGCTGAAAATTGGTGGGGAGGAAGCTTAAAACCAGGACAAGAACATAGAATACTTTAATCCCGAAATTCCCACGGGAATGGGAACGGGAATTTATTACTCAAGAACGGCTGAACTGATTTGGCTGAAAATTGGTGGGGAGGTAGCTTAGAACCAGGAAAAGGACATAGAATACTTTAATCCCGAAATTCCCACGGGATTGGGAACGGGAATTTAAAAATCAAGAACGGCTGAACTGATTTGGCTGAAAATTGGTGGGGAGGTAGCTTAGAACCACGACAAGAACATAGAATACTTTTAATACCGAAATTCCCACGGGAATGGGAACGGGAATTATAATTCTAGAACAGCTGAACTGATTTGGCTGACAATTTGTGGGGAGGTAGCTTAAAACCAGGAAAAGCACATAGGATACTTTTTATCTCGAAATTCCCACGGAAAAGCGAACGAGAACTACGCGGGTGAAACCGCAGGGCGCTTAATAATAAAATACTACTCCTAAAAGGAAAAAAAATGAGTCAAATAAGAAAATCTAATAAAATAAATTAATGTAAACAAGTTTTAACAAAAAGAAATGAAATCCCACCAAAAACATTCTGTAAAAAACTAGCCAAGTCTCGATGGAGCTGCTTGTTTATCTCTAAAAAGTAATGAAATCTAGACAGACTCGTGCCAAGTCTAAGGTTCCTTACTGAGATTTCTTTATTATTATAGTTAATGTTGTGTAACTTGGCCGTTGAAGGGTTCACATGTATGTACACAAGGGTACAAAACTAGGTGCTCCATGACGCTATTGCACCAATCTTAAAAAAACCAGAACCTACCCATTGACGATAGAAAATTGCCTCTTGAAAAATGTTAATTCAATATCCAGTTAATTGTGGCCTTGATAAAGCTGCGTATTTTAATAATGTTATAACATTACGTGTAAACAAAATTGACTTGTACCCACTACCAACGTTTTAAACAATGTTCAACGGCCAAGTTACACAACATTAACTATAATAATAAAGAAATCTCAGTAAGGAACCTTAGACTTGGCACGAGTCTGTCTAGATTTCATTACTTTTTAGAGATAAACAAGCAGCTCCATCGAGACTTGGCTAGTTTTTTACAGAATGTTTTTGGTGGGATTTCCTTTACGTTTCCTCCTATCAGTTGTTTATTTGTATCTGTAATTAGTTCTACAAGTGTCGTTGGCTTCGTGTTTTGAATGTGATATAGGATTAGAGTGTTTTGCGTGCTTTGTTGGAGATCGCAGATGATGACAACATTTTAGCTAAATATAAATGACAATTTACATTGTGAAACACAAATAAATATTTATTTTTTATTTGAAAGTATTTTATAGCATCTGTATGTGGACAGTTTTCCGCAATGAGACATATTAATTTGGGTATTTTGAGCGTGCTGCGATATTTTTGGCTAGACTTTTGAGGGCCCTACCAGTAATGAATGTCGATGACGTAATTGTGACAACTGGGACCGACACGTGTCCTCCAAAGCACGAAGACGCTCATGACATTAGGCCTAAAAGCGTAACGAAAGTAGTGACGGTTAGTCATCAATTTGAAAATGGTACTGGACGTTCTTAAACCAAAGAAATTGAATATGTGATTAGTACTAAGCCATGAGTAACATCAAAGGACAAAATATAAAACGCACAAATAAAATTCTTTCAATATTTACAGACTAATACTTTATTACTACCTATGTCAGCTTTATGAGTTTTCTACGAATTATTTTCTTTTACAAATACTCACTCAAAGAGAATAATTGGGACGAACGAAACAAAAGAAATGAAAATGTATTTCTTTATTCATTTTTGTAATCTGCGAGATTATTTCAGTACATAGACATTTTAGTTGTGCTCTGCTGTTTTTCCCTAAATTGAAATTCTGTTGGAATTTTGGGATACAAAGTAAGAATTTGTGTTAATCCAAGATATACGGTTTAATTTTAGTATACTCGTAATAATTTAAATGTCTAATATTATATTGATCAGTGTGACAATCAATCTTATTATTATTTCCGATGTTCTAAAAACTAAAGTTCGTTGAAAAGTTTTCTGTGATCACAAAAAATGAAGTCGCATGATTCAACAGTTTTATTTTTTGTAGCATGTTCGCGTTAGTCAATGAAATGTAAACTTAATCCATGTTAATTTATAACATGATTATAGTCATAAAATAATTAATTAATTAACATAACATAACATAACATAATCATTCACTACATCATCTCATTATAGTAACTGACCCCTAACTAAGCTCGAAGCTTGTATCTAGGGTATCAGAAACTACGCACACACTCATTCACACACACACCCAGACCGAGACAAACATTTGTGGTTCACACAAATATTCACCCCGCACGGGAATCGAACCCGCAACCTTAAGGATGGCAGTCCGGCATGGTGACCACTCTACCATCATACCAATTAAATCTAATATATGTATAAAATTCTCATGTCACAGTTTTCGTTGCCATACTCCTCCGAAACGGCTTGACCGATTCTCATGAAATTTGTGAGCATATTCAGTAAGTCTGAGAATCGGCCAACATCTATTTTTCATCCCGAAATTCCTACGGGAACGGGAACGGAAACAACGCGTGTGAAAACGCGGGGCGCAGCTAGTTAAATATAAAATAATCAAATCCTAGTAACTCTAGTCAACACTGTTTTGTTTTCTGTAACTAAAGCGAGAAGTTATCACTTAATAGCAATTGTATTGACTTTTTACGTCACTTCCTGTGCGTGACAGTTGACGTTTATGGTATTGGAAACATTCCTTACCTCCCGTTGGTCCAAGGACGCTATAAATAAATCCTTATTTTTTATATGTATCCATCGGGTAATGGAATTTAGTTTTCTGATTGATTGTTTTCAACACGGTATTATGAAATAATTGAATTGTAGATCAAACCATAGCCATAGTCTAATAGGTAGTTCTTATAATGTGTCATAGTGCCTAATAAATTACTTTTAATTTTAGATCAAACTGTATTCAAAATAGTGTAATGAAAATGTACTGCGCTTATTGTTGGTGCGCTTCAGATCAAACACAATGATAAATACGTGTTCCTATACGTTGAAAAGTTTAAAAAGTAGAAGCCTATAAGATCCTAATTCAGCAAAGACCTCTTTTTCACTGGTGATATGAGTATCTGCTGATCATTACAATACCTGGAAGGACACATTAGGGTTGTTTTTATGGTTAAAGTGTGGTAGGCCCAATCGGAAATTACTTATAAGAAATAGACAAAAAAAAACATGTTGCGTCAAATCGCTGAACATAGTTTAAGATTTACTGTAAAAGTTTTAAAACTCAGACCCCCCCATTAATTAATCAACGACGAATAGTGTAATAGAAAGATGTGATGTTTTGAAATATATCTGCTTTTTAAATTACAAATGTCCTCTGAAGATATTCTTTTGGCTTTTTCTGTACAAATTAGGCATGAAACGAGTTGCAAAAGAGGTTTTTTTTAAATATTTTTATGGTTTTCACAAAATACTTCAAAAGACTCGCAAAAGTTATTTTTTCAAAACGTTGAGAAGCTTTTTTATTTTATATGGCTTTAAAATTTCAACTCACGGTTTTATAATATCGACACAGCACAAAGTATTTTTGGAATGTACTACAATAAGAAATCCTTTAAAAACAAAACGTGATCAAGAAATTACGAAGTTACAAAACTTCGTAAAGAAACAGCAGTAACATTATTTTGCGCAAATTTAACCCAATTAAAGTTTCATTTATATTATTAACTTCGACGATTTTGGGCCTTATTTACGTTTTCATTAGTGTCATTATTGAATAATATTAAAATTTTAAATCAGTGTTTGTACAAATGATACGCCGTATTTTGTGAAAAGTCACGTTCCCATTATGATTTTGTGTCGCAAAATGGTGACACACAATTTATTTTAGAGTGATTTAAAATTATGGCGCTGTCACATCAAGAAAAATGTTGCATATTTAATGAGCAATAATTGTTTTCACCATTTTAAAGTTACTTAAATATGGTTTCATCGTATTAGTTTTGGACAGCCTTTTTAAGCGCATTATATGTTTCAGGAAATATGAAAGTCATTCACTTAAAGAAATTAGTAAAAGAATTTGTGTGTATCGGAATATGTGTAAACTTTTAACGCAAAAGCCTCTCTCGCTATGATGATACTTGAATCTTGATTACGCTTCCTACAAACTGTAAAAGTATATCTATCTTTATACCATCGCTTATCCAATGTGTGTATGTGACCTCAAACCCAACCCATGTTTGAAAGAAAACAGTAAACATACTTTTCACAAAACAAATTGCTATAATATTCATTGCTACTACGAAAATGTGTGAAACTACGAAATTAAAAGCTGAAAACAACAGAAAGCATCACATTTTTATTCCAATTTATTTATAGATATCTAAATAAAAATATCTGTCGCGCGGCTGCCAATGAAATGAACAATTCTAAACAAAATTGCAATTGGCTCGGTACTGAAATTGAATCGCCACTGGTGCAGTGAGAATACAAACTCGTTTCTACTTGTTTGTTTACTATCGCAATCAAATTATGTCGTGTTTGTTGCAAGTTCACGATGTATTGTTTTGAAAATAATATTACTAGAGTTTCTTGCCTCTTGTTTTAGCTTACAAGTTTTCTTGCGAAAATAATCAGTTTTCGGTTGATGTAATTTGCGTGTTTACAAAAAGAAGACACATGCGTACGACACGTGCTGTTTTCTCATTAATTTTCAATCTTATTTTGTAAGTTCTTTGACATTCTTAACTGATTATTTGGGGTACCTACCTACATGATATTGTTCATCATAATTGTTAATTAAAAAAATGTTAAAAGAAAGAAAACTCAGGGAGAGTATTAGAGTATTAGTATACAGGATTACAGACACATGTAAAGACTGACTGATCTACTGACCAACACACAGCTCAAACTCCTGAACGGGTTTCACTGGAATTTGCACGTCAATAGCTATTACGTCGTACTCATTTGCTAATAAAGTGGGAAAAAACCTGGGAAAATGCGGGTTACAGCTAGTAATAGATGGGTAATGACACTGCAGCGAAGTCATTAAGGTTCCTAAGATTCCATTTATTCCTTTTGTTTCTTAGTAAAGTAATCTGTGTACTGTATAGTTTTAACACAAGTCTTTTGAAACAAGCAGTAATAATAAAAAAACAATGAATTGTTTGCGACCCACTTTTATCTTCTCTTCATAAATGTTTATCCGCGAACAAAGTGGTCTTAGTGCGGATTAATTTTATTTCATGATAATAAAATTGTTATATTTTGACTTAATTGCGTCGAGTTTGTTATATTAGTTGACTTGCAAGTAAATAAAAGATTAAACTGACTGGTTTGAATACTAAATACCGTTCTCGCGAAGAAAAATGCGAATGTATTTTTACGTGTTTTGAATAAAGAAAATTGAAATTTATAGATCATTTTTGTAGACATAGGGAACTAAAGAGTTAGTCGTTAAATTTTAATTACAACTATTTTTTATATAATATATAAATTTTTGACCAAAAAAAGCGTCTGTCAATTTGCAGGTGAAACCACTTGATATGTATAGTGGTTTATGATAATTTTACATTAACTCTAAGAAAAATCTGAGAAATATTTTACTTAGTTACTGTCTAGAAGTACAGCACTTTCATTAACCTAAGTGCGGTTGCATAGAATTTAATTTAATCAAGCTGTTGCAAGCTTCCATCCCCGGTACAGTTTAGAACAAGATTATTATGATTTATTAACAATTTAACGGTAAACCTGTTCCGATCCTTTTTCATAAATAAAGATAGATAGAAAATACTTTATTGCTCATAATACACCCACAAAGATACAGAAAATAGGAAAATATAACAACAAACGGTACATGGGCAAAGGCGGCCTTATCGCTAGGAGCGATCTCTTCCAGACAACCTTTGACAATGGGTATGGATAGAAGAATAGCGGAAGTGTGCCTAAGAATAGTTAAGTTAGTTAAAAAAGTAAAGTTATTAAAAAGAAAAAAACAATGTTCAAAGAATACAATTTTAATTGTTAAAAACCGAATAACCGTGAATTCGTAAATAATCCGTCCCTTTTGGAATTGGACTAAATGAAATAAGTTCGATTCATCTCGATATCTTTTTAATATCCGTATTTCACAATCGTTTTCAATTTATTCGGATTCCAACGAACCTTTATAGGTATACTCTGTGTATAGAAACGTTAAAGTGGCCTTGATTTTTAAATAGTCAATTTTGAGCTTAATAACTAGATCAAGTACCTAACTGTTTAGAAGATATATCTTTAACTATACTAAGTGAATGTCACTCGTGACTAGATTCTGTACTTATACAACAAATCATATAAAAAATATTCGCCATAAAGCTGATTGTTTTTTAGAGTAGATATCAGTAGATATATCATTTTTAAAAGCGATTCATTTGAAATAAATCATAAATCATAAACTTTATTTGCATTACTAAGTGTATATATGTACATAAAGTTGTTAACATAATATACAGGCACTTAAAACTTAGTAGCCCTTGTCAGGCATAACAAATTTAATGTTAACAATAAAAGTTATAGTACATGCAAAAACTTAATATTAGGTAATTTTATGTTAAGTATTTATACAAGAAAGAATAAACAAAGAAATAAACAATGAATATATCATAAACGTGATCCATACAGTATCAGATCACTGAAATTTGAATAAAGTAAAAACATTGAGCACAGATTTGAAGATGAACAGATACGATTACAACTTAAAATGATCCTATACATAATACATACAATACATATGTATTAAGTTATATATGATAGTTTGACAATAGATAAAACATTCTATGGGTAGGGTGAAGAGTCGTTATCTTTCCACTATGTACACATTGTTTCTCCTATATACGAGTAGGTATAACAAGCTTTATGTGGTTTCATTTTACGATAAATAATAAAATAGTAAAACGAACAAAACGTCCAAGAAACTTATGTTCGATAGTAAAATATTTATTAGAAGTATATGTAAAATAAATTCGAGATTCTCATGAATTTATGAAATGCCAGTTTCAGGGATTGGCTGAAACAAACAGAGTATTTTTATATGCATTTATTTCAATTTTCATATGATAATTTAGTTGTTAATTTATATTTATTAACAAACACTTAATTTTTTTTATTATAAAAAAATCGGTACAATTCAAAACACAGACACTTCACTACATAGTAGAAAACAAAGTCGCTTTCTCTGTCCCTATGTCCCTATGTATGCTAGATCTTTAAAACTACGCAACGGATTTTGATGCGGTTTATTTTAATAGATAGAGTGATTCAGTGGAAAGGTTTTTAGCATTTAATTATATCCCCATATTCCTACGGGAATGGGAACTATGCGGGTGAAAGCGCGGGGCGCCGCTAGTTTCACATAAGCATGGAGCGTTACATTCAACGAAAGTACATAAGTATTATATACTTATACGGTAGAGGTTTGTTTGGCCGTGGTACGTACGTATGTATAATTACAGTAATATTACGTGTTGCGGGAATATTAGAAGTGTATGTAAACACCAAAGGGCCTTACGTAAGAACTTTGTGTATCGACTTCGCCAAATATGTGTTTAGCATTAATATAGGGCAGAGTTTCCCAAAGTTTTGGTTCCAAATGACAGGGAACCCCGAATGAAGTTTGTTGTAGAACGAAATAAGTTTTTTTTGCCTATTTATATATATTCTTATCGCACATTTGAGTAAAAATAAATCTGGTTAAACTAAAAACTAGGCTTGGGAGTAAGGTTTGGCAGATGAACTTTGAAAGATTGTAATTGTATTGAAAGATGTAGAAACAGAAAATTTGCCACTTTGTGGTCGGATTCTTCTTGTCTAGCTGCTAAAAAGCAATTAAAGACTTTTTAAATTCGCTTGTAAAGCTTCATCTAGGGTCTCTCGTTCATCTACCAGTCATCCATTGACCATCACGTAGGCATAAATCAAGATAATATAATCTTACGTCTATTCCTAGGGGGTTTGCGGACCCTACTTTGAGAAACCCTGGACAGGGGTATTCAACATGCGAGCTAATTGTGTGGGTTTATAGTTCTGGGGATAAACCTTAATGGAATTTTAAGTGTCAGTATATAAAAACATACTCGAGAAAGGTGCTATGAGGAATAGGAGTAGTTAGAGTCACCATGCTAGCTGCGTGTTGGTGATCTCAAATCCAAGACGAGTTTGGAAACTAGTTTTGGATATCGGACGTTATTTATTTTTACGTATGAAATACAGTTTTGTTTATCAGATGACGTACGCACACACAAGAGACACTCAAACCGAAAAAACCATTCATCGATCAAATTAGCCTCTCACGGGAATCGAAATCGTAGTCCCTTGTTTGGCAGTCAATCATGTGTCTTATAAATAGACCCAAATACTAAATATAAACTTTCTTTGCATATTATCGTGTTTTTGGGCAATATTTTTGTCATGTTTATTGGAAATATTGCATTAGGTATGGCGTGACATCGTTTTGAAACATGCAATGGTTATTTGTAGCCGATCGGAGCTTTGTACTCGATGTTAAAGTAAAATATCATGTTTATTTTAATGCTCATATTTTTCAAGTTCGTTACGAAGGTTTTTGATGGATTTATTTTTATGAATAATATTTATGTTTTGTTAGTGGCGTGTGTGTGATGCTTAATCTTTTTTAGTGTTGATAAAATGCATTGAGGCACAATAAGAATTAAAATAAAGAATAAAAAAACCCCAACACAATTACTTTCAAACCCCCATGACTTTTAAACGAGTCAACCGATTTTCATCAAACATGTCTAAAAACACTCGCACGTAAGTCCTCTTTAATACAAAAAAACTAAATTAAAATCGGTTCATCCGTTCGGGAGCTATGATGCCACAGACAGACAGATACACAGACACGTCAAACTTATAACACCCCTCTTTTTGTGTCGTGGGTTAAAAATAAATATTAAGTACCACATTAATGAAAACTATTCTATGGCAAATTATAACTTTCTTGTTTAGTACAAGTACGAACGGGCAGATAAACAATATAAAAACGAGATTTTGCACTTACGTTCTCAAATAGGAAATTATTCTTAGACTGAGTTTTATTTGGTCTATAACGTTTTTAAATATACTCAGGAACTAACACTTTCAGAAGTTTTGTTTATTATGATACTGTTTATTGCATACTTAAACATGTCACTGTAAAGATTATCAATTTTATTTATACATCATCATCTCATTATAGCAACGACTCCTTTTTTTTACGCGGCGAAAATGCATAGAACTGCATACCACCGTGAGCCGAGATTGGGAGGACCCCGGTGGCATGTAGGGCTCTCCCAGCTAGAAGGGCTGGGCCTGCCCACTAAAAACAACAGCGACTTCCGTCTGCGTTACATTGGGGTGCCGTAGGATCACCACGGGGGATTTCTACCACGGCATAGTAACGACCCCTAACTAAGTTCTAAACTTGTATCTATCACACAAATTGATACAAAACTTTATTGATGTCTTCACTAGTCGATTAAAATAAATCAGATTGTCAAAATTGATTTTGTTTTCAGATAACAATATTTGCGATGCTATGGAACGCAGCAGCGGCGGTGAGATGACAGCACCCTCCAATATGTGGGACGCTTCAACATGGATCGGATGAGAGAGACAACGACACATATACGCAGTTGTACATGGAGGTACATAACACAGCTATTTATTGGTTCATAACTAAATATTTGTGTAATCCACAAATGCTTATCTCTATCTATTTGTAGGTGAACGGGACGGAAGCGCAGGGCGAGGAGGCGGCGGTGGCACTCGCGCTGAGCGTGGCCGTCACCGTCATCTCCACCGTGGGGCTGCTACTCAACGCGTACATACTCTTCGTCATCATTATTACTAAACAGGTATTTAGAATTCTATAGCGGCCCGCTCCCGCCTCGTTCGGGTCCAAATTTTCCGTTGATTTTCCAGTTTTTTTTACATAAGAACCTTCTCCTGACACTAACAAACATAACATAACATAATCATTCACTACATCATCTCATTATAGTAACTGACCCCTAACTAAGCTCGAAGCTTGTATCTAGGGTATCAGAAACTACGCACACACTCATTCACACACACACCCAGACCGAGACAAACATTTGTGGTTCACACAAATATTCACCCCACACGGGAATCGAACCCGCAACCTTAAGGATGGCAGTCCGGCATGGTGACCACTCTGCCATCGAGGTCGTCAAACACAAGAAAGAATTGCCCAAATTAGTCCAGGCGTTGTCGAGTTATAAAATTACAACGAAAAGTAGCATTGATTTTCTATATCCCACTAATAAGTAATAATTAGAAGATTTTTAGTTCAGGTTGTATGGGTGAGAGCTGACTGATGAATTTGTGAGGCTAATAAATACTTTACTTTCTACTATTACTTTCTACTTTACTTTCTCTACTCTACAAAAACTTTACATATATATAGTATTTTAAAAAACAATGAAAATAAATAGAAAACAGTAAAATAGGAGTATACATAGATAGCATAATATGCATAATAAATGTAAAAAATATGACGCTACAAAGGCACTACGAATGTGCTACGACGTGACTACGAGCTACGGAAACAAAATAAAAGTAATTATAATAAAATTACAACTTAATTCTAGTTTAAGCTACTAGGAAAGTACACAGTTCTTTCGTAGTACATTTAAAAGCAGGTTATGTTCTAAAACTTTTTAAGCTCCTTTGTAGATACTTAAACTACTAACACAAATAATATTATGGTTATAGATTACCTTCTTAGTTCCAGCTTAATATATGTCTAAGACTGATCGAAAAAATCCTCTGCGATTTCAAAAGGTATTTATGAAAGGTAACGGTATATTATATAGAGTATATTATATAGAGGTACACGTTAAACATTTGAGAAGGGGATCGAGAAATCCCTAAGGAAACCCCTTCCTTACCTTTAAATTCTAATAACGTGAAGATTATTGCTAAAGTTTAGACGCTATCATATTCTAAATTAGACTCATAAGGAAGTTCGTCCTCTGGATGGGGATGTCCAAGACGCTCGAGTAAAGCTTTGGAAGGAGAGATACCCACTAGACTCGTTTATTGAGCAATCGGAGCGACTCCCCCCTGGACATGATCTACCTTGGGCAACTTGGAAGTCCTTAAATAGACTGCGGACTCAAGTAGGCCGAAGCAAGGAGAACATGCACAAGTGGGGCTACAGCTCTGATAGTGCATGTCTTTGTGGCATTTCTCCCCAAACAATGGCCCATCTTCTAACTTGCCGTGCGTGTCCCTACACCTGCACACGCGAGGAACTTTACAAGGCCACTGATAGTGCCATATCGGTGGCCGAGTTCTGGTCCTCTAAAATATGAGTCGACACGCAAAGAAGAAGAAGAAGAATTAGACTTATATTTGTAAAGTTGCCGTCTGCTGAGTAATAGACGTTAATTGCGTTAGGTATACGAATTTAAACGTTTCATGGGTCTGTTTACATGTTTATCATGGTATCTTTACTTAAATAGCCTAAACGAAGTCGCTAAAATCTTTTGACCTTCTCAACAAATTTAAATGCATTTTCAGCAATAAATATAGTGATTCAAGAGAGAGCCATAGGCATAATAAAACTGTGGGTGAAACAACGAGGTACAACTAGTAATATAAAAATGTTAACGTTTGTTTTAATACAATATCTAATAGGACTTTCTATTAATATTTTAAAGGCGTTCTTTGTTACGTAATGTTTATTTGTTGTCTAGTATAGACAAGACACTGCTTGCTAGAGATGGCTAGAGCCAGCTAGCCAAGCGTTGCTTAGTTTGAAGCTAGATGACAATGTGTAATTTGACTAGTGTTACGCTAGTGCTATATTAATAGTACTCATTATTATTTATTTATTTCAATTATAATGGTAAAAACCACTTACAATACTTGAAAAACTAAGAGAAAAAAAGTTAATTACAATAAAAAAATTAAAAGAAAAATAATAATAACATTATTGATATTTATCCCGTCTGTCTTCTAACGAGTTATAACCCAGTAGGTATTTTGTGGGTTATATGTACGGATAGTATCCATATGTGCGCTTGTATGTGTACCTTAGAAATGCTTTTTGTATATTTTCGAGTAGGAGCGTGTATTTGTATTATACTGTGCTAATGTGACACTGTAAGCAATATGTCTCCAGGCATAGAAAATGGACAAGCAAATGCTATCCGTTTTGCATTTTGATAAAGATTTATTTTGATACTAGCGGCGCCCCGCGGTTTCACCCGCGTAGTTCCCGTTCTCGTAGGAATATGGGGATAAAATTATGCTAAAAACCTTTCCACTGAATCACTCTATCTATTAAAACAAACCGCATCAAAATCCGTTGCTTAGTTTTAAAGATCTAAGCATACATAGGGACAGAGAAAAGCGACTTTGTTTTATACTATGTAGTGATGTTTGGTTTTGTTTCAGCAATAAAGGTTTATTATTTTGATTTAATTTGATCGCATTGTCACGTTCAAATGAAAGCACTAAATATCACTTAGTTCAAAATAATGACAACAAAGGACTAGATATGCAATTTAATAGCCTGCCATCTTGACGTTCAATTAATTGTTATTGAGTTGGAACTTAACTATGTAAGTCTGTGAGTTTAGACTAACTTCTCCTGGCCACATGTTTGCTGTTCATGCTAACTTGTGGAAGTTCGATAGGCGTGTAGATGTATCAGAATTTATACAACTGTAGTATAAACTTTATTAATTTTTGTTATGAACGTTACATCATTCCAGTTTTCTCTATTAAAATTTTATTTAAAAGGCAAAGATCTCTCTTTGCTTTTTCGTTTGCTCTATATAGGGACAACTTTGGGATAAAAAGCGTTTCAACATACTATGTATGTTAATAATTTCATCTAATTCAGTTAAGTATATTCTTCGGCTAATAATAAAGTATATATTTCGGCTAATCGGCAAAACAACATTTAATGCAAAGGCATTAAATGTTGTTTTGCCGATTAGCCGAAACAAATATAAAAATGGTCCATTGCTCGTGATACTATCGCTCAGCACTACCAGTAAAGTTAAAGGAAATTTTACTAACTTGAATTACAAAATAACTCTTAACGTATTTAGGGTATAATACTTTATACCCTAGATACTTTACTCACGTACCCTGGGTATAATAATGTATGACTAATGTTAACATTTTAATAGTACCTTAGTCCATCTAAGTGGGTTTCGTGACTAGTGAACACTAATTAAACAAAACAATTCAATTAGTTAAAATATCTCGTAGACAAATTGTCAGGTCTCAAATTTCTCGTTCACAAACACAAATCAGTTTAACTAGATATGACGTGAATCGAATGAAAATCAAATCGACGTTTTCTCAAATGAAAACTACGACGTTATTACCAAAGAGAATAATAAATAACCACGATATAACTAACTAACATTACAAGTAGAATAATTTATGAGATCCTTAACAAAATAAAATCAGTGTAAAGGGACCAATCAATATGGCCGCTACGAGTAGTATATGAATTTTTCATCAGCGGTCGATTATTTGGGCCCAAACTGGTTCTAATTAGGGCTGAATAATTCAACACCCGAACTGTGACCTTACTAGTATTAGTAAATAACATTTAGGGGGTCAGTGTTGTTCTATAAATAACAATTTATAATGAGGAAAGAAGATACTTTAGTTTACGTGTGTGACTGTGTGTGTACTCGAGTGTGTGTTTTGTGATAACTGTACTGTACGGCATCTCGAAGGGTTATGATATCTTGAAACTTGTTTTATTTTGCAATGTTACATAACATGCCAATATACTCATAGAGCAGTTAAAAATAAGAGAAGAAATAAGTAGGAATGAGAAAGAGGAGAGAGAAAAAGTAGCACACGACCACGTCAAAAAATACCATCTACTTCAAAGCGCATCGGGTAGTGATTGGTGTTGCACTATTGAACATTGCAGTACTTAAATTGTTTTACTTGACTAGTACTGCAAGAAAAATTAAAACCTATGCAAACTTATTTACACTCAACTTATTTTAAATTCTATTTTAAAAAGGAAAACAACCAATCAGTATCGACCAAAGTTTTTAAATAAAGAAAATTGAATAACCGTTTCAAACACCCATTCCATTATCAAATATTTAAGCGTAACTCATAACAAAGGACAAACTTATTTAACATCTCGTATTAACTTATTAGCGTCATGTCATTTTGTGCTTTATTACGGGCGAGTAAAAGTGTTATTAAATTAGCATATTTAACAAAAGTTTTAACGGTTACACGCCACATTTGAAATGCGGGTGGAGTGGAGTTGACCGCAAGTTGTGAGGGTCCAAGTTTGGAGTAGTCAACTTCAATAACGTTGTAATTCAATTAGTACGGTCACTTATTTAACTTTGTATGCTTTTTTATTAAACTAACTATAGAAAGAAAATACACTGTCAAAATTGATATGAATTGTTTATAGAATAAGTTCGATAACGGGTTAAAGTTTATGAATGTCTGAGTGGATTTCTAGTACAAGTTAGTCTGTAAACTATTCTCAGCATATTAAGTCTAATATCAACATGATATTTCATGGCATTTTTGGCCTCATAATTTTTCTTATAATAATTGTGTATGGTAGGGAGATGATAGCGAATATTAAAGTCTGTAAAACAAATAAACAGATTCGAAGTTGAACGCAGAAAATTTTCGCACAACCCGAAATTTCCATGGGATAAGGATATAAGCGAATAACACCGCGGTGTGCTGTTAATACCATTTATATAATATGAATATGAGAACTCTGATTGCATAAACAAATTGGTGTCAATACGTGTCTGGAATTTTCCTTTTTACTCCGTCTGTTTCCAACATTTTACGTAACGCAGTTGATACGTTCAAGATGGAAAAAACAATCCAACGTTGTACTTAATCGAAAGGAATTCATGATTTATCGTTCAACAATATATTCCAAACAAAATTGGCATTCAATATTCACTTTATTTACATAAAACGAAACCTTTAAAGAATTTGATTAAATGTTACTTAGCTATTCATTTCCGTATTTATTGATAACCTAATTAATTTCTTTTCATTATTAGGTTTTTATAGGTTTTCACCACAAATTAAAGACGTTTTCCTGTAGGAGGAGCGCTGTTTGTGAATGCTTGCTGTTTATTTAGATGAGGCACCAATGCCGATACTTCAATAATATTCAGAAAAAATATCCGAAATTAAGTTTTATTATTATATAAGTGTTTCTTTAAATTGAGATCATCAACACGTGTTAGGCAATCGTAATAACTATTTTTACAAAATTAATTATTATGTAAGTGGATTGAGTTTGAGATCAACAACACGACCTTCAAGTAAAATTACTCATCAAGTAACTTGATATAAAGTAAGAATGAGAACCTTTAGGATCATTAGGCATTAGGATATTACAGGCCATCCTTGTCCCAATTCAGTAACTGTATCCAGGTTACAACTGCGTAGTTTTTGTTGATGTATTCCACTTTGCTCACCCGGGTGACCAAATTCCACATCTGTGTAGAACACAAAACAGAGAAGTTTTCTAATTCGTGGTGTGAAACCTTCAAGATAATATATGTATGAAACTCCTAACCGTGCAGTGTAAATATAAAACCTAACTAGAATTATTTATTTTCATTTTCATCACAGTATTAAGTCAAAGTAAAACCGCGGTATAAACTATGTGTTGTACCAGTATGTATATAATTATTTTCACACGTCGGCACTCGAAAGCTAATTTAGGGAAGTTTTAATTAATTTGTTAGAATTAATTAAACCGCTTGCGACTTAATGTGGATTCTTTGAGATAAATGTGGCTTAAATGTGGTGATAGCTACTTCGGAATACTTCTCTTTGGGAGCTTACAAAGAGGCCTTGGGTTTAGATACATTTAATTTGAATATATTGTTTTTAAATACGTTTACTTACCTGTAATATTTGTTTAATTTTAATGATTTTTCTGCTTATTTTGTGGTAATTATATTTAGGGTCAATCACTACATACATAGTATAAAACAAAGTCGCTGTCGCTGTCTGTCCGTCCCTATGTATTTTTATAACTACGCAACGGATTTTGAAGCGATTTTTTTAAAAGATATGGTGATTCATAAGGAAGGTTTGTAACATAGTTTTATTTCCACATTCTTACGGGAGCGGGGGGAGCGGGTATAATCCGGGGGGCGCTTCTAGTATAAATCATTATTTCATTATATCTATAGAACTTTTACAACATTTGATCATAATAAGAAAGATAATATCGAAGTTATGGTCAAATATAGTATTACAATGGCAGTACTAATTAGGACATAGATATTTCCCATCCCAGTTTAATTAAGGGATACGTTGCAAAACACGGGATTTTGTACAGATTTAACTAATTTAATTCTACATGTAACGAATAAATTAGCTGCAAATATCTACTTCCACGGCAAACGTTCATTTTCCCGTTATTATTTTAGGAAGCTAAAGTTAGTGAAAGCCCACAAAGCTCGAAATAAAATTAAAACCAACGTAATGAACTTTCGTCAAAATATTTCGCGAGTAATTTTCTAGGAAAATTTTTGAAGTTTAGTGTGACAGGATTCTTTTTATTAAGTTTTTGAGGAATATATAGGTTTGGTACAGTAATTATGTACCTAGGTTTTTTGCAACGATAGGTTATGTGGGGGATGTATCATCAATATTACTGATCATCGGCATTTTTACCAATCACTATCAAAATTGTGAGTATTATTCGCTACTAATACTTGACAGTGGGAGAGTTCAGATGTTAAACTATAAGAATATAATGTTATTGGTTTAAAATTTCATTTTGGATAACGCAACGAAAAGTAAGTAAGTACTTACCTATAAGTATTTAAAAAACAGATAAGAAAACGTTACTGAACTTCTTAGTTTACGCTTACTCGTAGCCAGGAAAATGGCCATTTTCATTAGGATTATTTTTATAGTGTTTCAGATTCTTAATACTCCATAGATAGATAGATAGAAATACTTTATTGTACACACACACAAGAAAAAGAACAGAAAAACAGAATAGTTACAAACAAGTTGGTACATTTTAATTTGTGAAAGCTTGTCATAGGCAATTCTTGTTAGTTTATTACCCTTATACAAACATATATTGTTATTAGTCCGTAAGCTTTCTTAAAATAAATAAATACAAGGGCGGTCTTATCGCTACAAGCGATCTCTTCCAGACAACCTCTGTTAATGGACACAAATATAGAGTGTGCTTAAAAGGTGATATATGTTATTATAATACCAAAAATAAAAAATGCATAATGGGTGTTGTAATATGCCAATGAAGCATTTAAGATTTCAGATATGGTCTGGGTAGCTCAGATTGCTTACAGCCGCACAGTTCGATACGGTCCTTGGTTCAAATCCCATCTGAAGTAAATTCAATGATTTTTTTTTATACTTAAACATTTTGTTACAATAGAAATACATTTAACGCAATTATCAAGACTTTAATATATTTAGTATGTATATTTTACATTATATTTTCCAAGTATTTTCGCTTACATTTTAAGTAACACTCAAGTTCTGATTAATTACGTGACAAAATTCAATTGTACCGCGTTAATTAACCCCTAATGTTTATTCCAGTACATTGAAAAGCACAACTTACGTAAGTAAATAGTAATTCTTAATTAAGCAAACGTAATATAATTACTTCGGATTCGCGCTTTATTAAGATACAAATTCACCAGCAAAAGGCCTACTTTTGCTGGTGAATTTGTATCTTATGATGTAATTAAAGATTTGATTTGATTTTTGTGGGTATAATTTATAATGTAAAATGTTATTACATTTTTTTTATAACTTTGAAATGATCGATTGATATTGATTTCTTTGGTTTACACGCAGTCAAATTAAGCAATTGTCTAGGGCACCACGTCTGGGGGGCACCACAAAACACCAGAAAGGGGGCCCCAGGGCCATATAGCTATGCTTGAAATGACAAATGCCTTGGATATAGCGAGGTCAGTGTTAGCTAGGCTTTTTTTTTCATCCTCAAATTCCAGCCCTGTGGGGGTCCAAAGGCGTTGATTTCTTAGGGCATCATGAAGTCTTAATCATTGATGTTCGGATTCATGGCAGGTTTTTGCAGTTGGAAGTGAAATGCATTGATATTTACACAATATAAATACTTATATATTATAGTAGTCATAACTACGAGAGCATTGATAGAGTAGGTCAAGGCCTGTGACATCCATAAGAAGTATAGCTTCTTTTCTATAAAATTTCTTTGCAAAATATTATGAAATATTCGATTCAAGAACTTGGTTTTTTATCTATCAGTGTTATCTATAATATTGGTGATAACTTCTGTGATGTCTTTGATGCAGCACATTACTGACACATTCCTATGAGGCTGAGACTTCAGACTATTCACCAAATATTGTTTGTACCTAGACCTCTTCAATTACTAATCGTTAACTTCTATAGTTTGCGTTCTGCATACAGTTTATACCAGTTAAGCGTACCTCAGAAACCAGGTCATATGAACATCTTCACAATGCGAAACTTGATTTGCAGTTAAATTTGGACAAACGCCCAGATATAGTTGGCTTAAGTGTTGTCTGCAGCTAAAATAAATCATCGCAGTTACACATCAATTATTATACGATTTACATAATGAATTTTCAAATTTATGTGTTTGAAATAGACTATTTGAGATACTATAATGAAGTTGTATCTTATAAATTATGTTAACACATCCTCATTACGTTCTTTCATGAAAAACAAATATTATCACTATGTAATGAAGACATTTTAGCTTGACACACACCAGCCCCCCTAGTATGACTATGCGTGATAAAATATATAGACACCACGAAATAATGTCGATTTTGAGAGCATGACCAAATTAATTAAAGCGTGGTACGATTTGAAAAATTAAATATGGCGGCTATATTTATTATATTTTGACAGTTGGATGTCAATAAATAGCTATATCGATTTCGCGAGCATGACCAAATGTCATAAAATTAAACACGTGGTAAAATTCAATATGGCGGGTATTTTTATCAAATTTTGACAGTTGGATGTCATTAAATCGCTGTATCTGTCGCGTTTTCGAAGTCATGATAGCCTAGCAGAAACAAACATGTATCACTTGGCGTTAAATATTGATATAATTTCCCAAGAAAAATGAAACATTTCCATTTTCAATTTGTGGTTATAAAGATAACTATAAACCAATCATCTATTTTGGTTATACTTAAAGATAAAACAATTATCTGCCTAAAAACAAATAAAACCTACTTAATATCATTCTGATAAAATACCTATATAATACCTAAGGCACGTAGGATATTCATTTCGTATGAAAGGACGACTGAAAGGGTACCATAATAAACTGGAAAGCAACACTAAAACGACCGGTTTTATCCAACAAAAGAAACGTTTCCCATTTCATTCTTTGGATTTATTTCAAGATCAATATACTTAGCGGAACATAAGTCTTATTGATACATTTATTTGGCTTTGATATTTGTTGAGTCTGAATTATGATTGTAAGTTGACAATTTGTATTAATAGCTTCTAGGAAGAGTTTTTTATTGTTTTTTTTATTAGGAACTATAAAAAGAAATGTATATAGTTTGTGATTTGCGGGTTCGATTCCCGTGTGGGGTGAATATTTGTGTGAACCACAAATGTTTGTCTCGGTCTGCGTGTGTGTGTGAATGAGTGTACGCGTAGTTTCTGATACCCTAGATACAAGCTTCGAGCTTAGTTAGGGGTCAGTTACTATAATGAGATGATGAAGTGAATGATTATGTTATGTTATTTGTGTGTATAATAATGTCTATTTGTCTTGGTGTCAGTGTTTTCTATGTATTCTAAGTATGTATCCGCAAAAATATTTTCTGATCCATTGCTTGGCTTAGTTTGGGACTAGGTGGCGATGTGTGTTAATTATTATATTAGAATTACTGATTGGTTTGATGAAGCAACATCTGGCACCTATTGACTAATTTGATTCACGCGAATACTACACATTGAAATAAAACTCTTTGAGTTTTATCACGTTAGGAATGCGAAGCAAAATGAATAGCGCGATAAAGTCTGGGATCGTTATATTAGTAAAGGGTTACTGAATTTAATGAGCATTTCGTCTGCTTCATGGGCATGTTTGTGGGTGTTTTAAAAGCAAGAGTGAATAGGTATCTCATAGTTAAGCGTCCTCCATCGTAGACCACATCATCACTTACCATCAGGTGAGATCGTGGTCTAATGCGTGCCTATAGGCCATAAAAAATGTTTAGCTATTGACTCCTGTTGCCATAATAACATTTACCGTCTTTATGGTTGATGAAACATATTGTCCAGAATTCCAGATATTATACAGGTTGTGCTACAACCGTCAACACATTTGTAACTTGCTCCGTTCCTATTGGTCATAGGCTGATGTTTTTATAGCCTATCCGGACTGTCCAACCCTAAAAGAATAACCAAACAAACAAACTCTTCAGCCTTATAATATTTTAGTATATATTAGTTCTATTATTGTAACCTCTTTTGTTATTTCTAAACTTATGTTTCGTATAACTAAAGATCCCACATTCTTTGTATTATATTTTGAACATACTAAGATCTAAGCCTTTGTGTATTTCAGACGAGTCAGTATTATATTATACTCTTTTGTTTTGCTTTGATAGAGAATATCTTTCTATTGTTTTGATTGACGAGCCTTGGCTACTAACGTCTTATTTAATTGAGTAATTAAGGAATATTCTAAGTTTAAATTACATACAAAAGTAGCAGTGTTATCTTTGTTATTAAATTAGATAAAACGCCAATTGATAGTAATAACAATTATTTATTTAAAATACATCTATCATAATACTGTATCAATAAAAGGTATTCTGTTCAACTGTTTATCACAGCCGATGATGTATTCGATTTTGATGACTTAATGAGATGAAATCCAAATATTATTATTACCCAAAAACAAACTTTTAGCGGCGCCCTGCGGTTTCACCCGCGTAGTTCCCGTTCCCGTAGGAATATGGGGATAAAATTATGCTAAAAACTTTCCCACCAAATCACTCTATCCATTAAAATAAACTGCATCAAAATCCGTTGCGTAGTTTTAAAGATCTAAGCATACATAAGGACATAGGGACAGAGAAAGTGACTTTGTTTTATACTATGTAGTGAAGTCAACGTTCCACCAACAAAATCACAACAAAAAAGTCCGTCTAAAACTGCAAAAATACCAAATTCACCAAAACAATATCACTATCTACCGAAGGGTATGAAGTGACAGTTCGTGTCATATCTCAGCTATCACCGTACCTGCAATCTGGCCACTCGGCGACAGCCCTCCCTACATCAAGAGACGATATTATCTCGGATTACACCGGATTTTCACCGCTTTCTACACCCAGGTTACATAAGACGTGCTCTCAATACGAGGTCTTTAAATCTGAGGTCAATTGATTTCGGCATATTTGTTTACTTTTGATGTTAATAGATTTTTTTATGTCAATATATTATGTTAACACTTTGGGTTTGGTTAGTAACACGTTTAGGGAGATGCGGCAATTACATATGTACTTTGAATCTGTATTATTTTTATTGAACTTTTGTGGATTTATTAAGCGTGGCAATTACTTTTAATATTTTATTAAAAATTTGGGGTATGTATATGAGTGAGTGAGAGTGCTTTTTGATCTTTATTCAAATTTTTATAAAGCGATTGTTTACAAGAATATCAGAACATGCTTGAAATAGTTGTGAACGAACTTTCGTGTTTATCTTACTAATCTGAAGGCGTACATTATGTTAATATATTCCTCTTTATTCACAGAAAAATAAGATAAAATTTGGTGCAGATATTCAACATAAAAAACATAGGATAGTTCGACTTATTCCGAAATTCCAAAAATAACTGAGACTACGAGGTGCCGCTATAGTAAAATACTAAAAATACCAAAGTAAAAGTAGATAGAACACTTAAACAATACCTATTATCTGATAGTTTTTTAATCTCGAATTAATTACAGAATGTCTAAGTCATTCTAACAAACTTTGAATGGAAGATCAACTCGACAAAGTTTCCGAAGTATTGCTTGACTTAAGACTGGAATTCGTTCTTAATCTTTTCAATAACTTTGCCAATTAAATGTGGCCTCAGAGATTATATTTGGAGATAATGAAAGAATTAAATACTTGTTTAACACTAATTGTGTGCTACGGTTTTATTTGGCTTTATTTACGAGATATCATGTCATCATTTTATATCTTGGACGATGTTTATAGTAGGTATGTGCAATTGTCTTCCAACCCAGTGTTTCCCGATTCGATTCCTGGGTCTACTTTCCATACCTTTCGTCCTGGTTTGAAATAATCAGACGTATGACAACCATGGGGAATACGCGTGGAAGACTAAACAACTTTCCTAAATTCTTAGAACTTCAAGTAAACTGAAAGCACTTAGCAAATACCTTTTCATTAAAATAAAACTTAGCATAAGTGAAGACATGCGCATCAGCTGATGGAATATTAATATTTATTTAAATGCCAAAATATTCCAATATGGATGCTGAAAATCTGCTTATCAGTATCCGTCGATAAAACAAATCGGATATTCAAAGTCTGCCGTCGTTAAGATAAGCATAATCTACCTTTCGATGAAAGTCGAGACAAATTACTTACTTACTCGCTTTCTAACTTGAAAAACATGGCTAACTGTGTGCCTCGGTTTTGTCTGCGTTTATGAAAAAAACAAGGTAAGTAAATCAAAACTTTGTCGTGACAAGCCTATCCAAAGATTACATTATCACTGAGTGAGTGTATAATGGATAATTCAACTATCTATTCGTAAAAGAATTTTGCAAATCGATCTAGTATTGCGAGTATTTTTTATCACATCCTATCTAAACATCTTTCAAATTATTTTACACTGCCTGTGCCCGCGTTCCACCAACATAAATCACGACGACCTCGATCGCAGAGTGGTCACCATGCCGGACTGCCATCCGTAAGGTCGCGGGTTCGATTCCAGTGAGGGGTGAATATTTGTGTGAACCACAAATGTTTATCTCGGTCTGAGTGTGTGTGTGAATGAGTGTGTACGTAGTTTCTGATACCCTAGATACAAGCTTCGAGCTTAGTTAGGGGTCAGTTACTATTATGAGATGATGTAATGAATGATTATGTAATGATATGTTAAAAAAAAAACACCCTCACAAACTTCCACATATTAGTAGGATAAATACCTATAAACGGGCATGATTTAACCAACTTTTATGTAATGGCACACACATTTTACGTCTGTGTAATATAATAATAATACCTAAGTCTCAAACTTCAGGCATCTTGAATATCTGTTTTATATCTCGTAATTTCCCCACGTTTATATGTAAGAGTGTGGCTCCACCGCTGCGTACACTACGCACGGGTACATGCCATACATATTATACACATCCATAAGATGAAATTTCAATTATATGGCAGCGTTGTGGTGAGCCCACGCCTTAATAGCCACATTTTGAGGTAAATTTTGAATACCAACTGCAACAATCCGTAACGACTTCGTGATAAAGTACTCAAGTTTCCCTTGTTTTAGGGAAAATAATTGTTCTTTTGAGTTTGTTGTTTTCAAGTGAAAATATAAAACTTTAGATTCTAACTTTGTTTTATTGGTTTTGAATTTTAGTAATGAAGTTTCAGTTTTACGTTAAAGTGTTGTAGAAAACAGATACAAGTTTCTTTGTAAATGTGCGATTAATTACGAACACTTTTCAGAAAATAAACTGCTGACCAAAGAAGGTTAGAGTACGGGTTAGTAACCTTCTGAGGGTTGTTTTTGGATTTATTAGTACGTTTGAGAATTCATAAGTTCTAAACACAAATCAGGAGTCAGCTTTAAAACTTCCGAGAGAGAGATTGTTCTGTCGTACGGGGGTTCTAAAGTATTAGCATCTATGCCACAAGTTAAACTATAGGGTGTAAAATTTTGGAAAAATAATGATGGTAAAAAGATAGATTAATCAAACATACAAGAAGTTTATTGATAAAAACTTTATAATCAATTATACTGAACTTAATATAGGTAATAACAGTAGACGCATCGTTTACCACGCAATATTCAAAAACATTAACTGAATATTTGGGTTTCATTTGCGACCACAAATACAAAAGTGAATTGAAATGTTAATTCGCACAAAACGCAGATACAAGTGTTTGTGTACAATCGACCTGGATCCACATTCGATACAAATACACTAGCTGGACAAACAAATTCGTATTGTGTGTTTATTTGTTGCAACGTGCATAAATACAACTCACACGTTTAAGACGTTAATGTGTTCAATTGTTTGCCTAATACCTTAATACCTACATTATTAATTCAATTTCATGGCTTCGGGCTGTCTTTAGACCGATTTCAAGAAGCGTACAAAAGCGTAATCCTTACTACAAAGGATTGACTCTACCGTCGGTAGTGAAGTCCCCGGCGCAAAAGTGCCAATTATACACTGGCTGCAGAAATATATTTTAACATATTAACTATATAATTTTTTAAGTACCTGCCATCATGCACCTTGAACTCTACGTTGCCAGCAATTAAGGGATAACGGGACACTCGGTTCTCTTAGTGAGGAAGTTGAGGAGAACGATGAAGGGGCTTAGGCTCCGGATTACTTTCTCACCATGCGAAATACAGGAGTTTTAACTATTGTACATATTATGTGAGAGTATGGTAGGTACATTCCCGGTAGAGCTAGCCCAAGTTCGAACTGTGATGATCCCGGTTTTGCTACATTTCTATAGAATAACTGAAATCTACTCGAATTAAAATCATATCCAAACTTGTTGGAACTGTGTTGTTAACCAACACCAACCTGGCCTTGTATCCAAACTCCATTAATTCCTAATCATACCTGATTCTTAAAATAGGTAATAATATGAAACATCAAGAGACTTTGAAGTTTGCCAAAATATCTCACGACTCATTTCTGTTACTTTATGTTCACATTAGTTATAATTTATGGATTTCTTACCTCGAAACTAACCGTTTTATGAACGTTAATGTCTTTATTGTATACACTAGCTGTGCCTTGCGGCATTTCCCGTGTTTTATAGCCTTTGTCACTAAATGGATACAAAAAATAAATTTATTTCGAAAAAGTGTAAATAAATAAAGAAAATCGAGTAATAAACATATATTTTTGTAACTTTACACAGACTTTACATAAACATTGCACTTTGTATACCTACGAGTACATAACACAAACAACATTAACATCAATCACAAAAACATTAATTTACTCCAAAACAAACTGCTTTCATGATTCAATTTGTTCGATCCTTCGCTCAAACTACTTGATTCTTTCTCATTAGAAAAACTTGTGTCAGTCGCCAAAGGTTTATTGAGTAAAAGTAATTTACTTACGAAGAGGTTAGGTCGGTTAGTAAACTCGTTAAAAATATTACCATTTTCTCCAACTTTTAACTTTACCGGTTCCTCGGATGGATTGGATTTACTATTTGTTTCTATCTCTACATTACCAGGACCAATATTACGTTTCCTTCGCCTTTTAACTGGAAGCCCTTTTAAGTCATCGTCATAATAATCTAATTCTTTTTTCTTCCAATCTTCTTCCCCTATTTTACCTTCTTCTTGGGCTTTTAATCTATAAATAATGAATATTGTTTTTAATTATAGAGCTACAATGGTTTGGAACTTATGTGCAACAGATTATTTTATTAACAAATACACTAAAAATAAAATGAGGAAATATTTGATTGTTTGTTATGGATAAACTCATAAAATTTTATCTAACAAAATTTTATGAATTATTTCATCTATTCAAAATTACCTAATAATTTGATCCCCGTATTCTCACGAGACCAGCAACTACGCGGTGGCGGTGAAACCGTAAGGCATTGCTAGTCCTACATTAGTAGGACAAACAAATATTTTCTCTTTATAATATTAACTAGCAGCGCCCCGCGGTTTCACGCGCGTAGTTCCCGTTCCCGTGGGAATACGGGGATAAAATATAGCCTATGTTATTCAGGGTGAATGTAGCTTTCTAATGGTGAAAGAATTATTGAAATCGGTTCAGTAGTTTCGGAGCCTATTCGTTACATACAAACAAACAAACAAATCTTTCCTCTTTATAATATTAGTATAGATTATAAAGAGAAAATATTTGTTTGTTCGCTTGTAACGAAAAGGCTCCAAAACTACTGAACCGATTTCAAAAATTCTTTCACCCTTAGAAAGCTACATTCACCCTGAGTAATATAGCCAATTTTATCCCCGTATTCTCACGGGAACGGGAACCACGTGGGTGTAACCGCGAGACGCCGCTAGTGATTAATAAATAAATGATAACATGCGACTAACCTGGGCTCATCCAACTTGTCCAACATCATGTCCTCCTTAAATTTATCCAATTCACTTTGAACAGGTTTCGTTTTATTTTTTTCAACTTCGACTATTTCAGTAACCTTCTCAGTTGTATGTGTTGGTCTAATTGGTGTTGCTATTACTGTTGCCGTCGGTCTAACAATATTCCGTTCTATAGTCACAGGTTTAGGGTATGGGGGTGTCTCATCACCAGTATCAAAATAATAATCATCCCTTCTCATATTTTTCCTGTCTACCCAGTTAGAGAAGCTGCCAATATCTTGGGGTGGCACGGCCTGTCTTGCACTATTAACCGTTGATGTTCTAACGTATTCCAAATCAAGAATTTCTGGGTGTCTACTGTCCATGCGTCTCATATTACGGTCCATTTTTAACTTAAGAACCCGTTCTGGGGCGAAAGTTGACTGAAAAACCATAAAAATATTATTTTTGTAAGCATTGTAAGTTAGTTACTTTCCAGGAAATATTAGGTGAATAAAAACTTAGAAATGTATGTATGAAAATACTTTCTAAGCGTAACTATCAATAATATGCAGTGTTTTCGTCTGCGTGTTTAGTTTCAAAAGGTAATATGAGATTCTGACATATAAAGGAATACATAAACAGCATTGTATATTAAAATACTTGCTATATCCCACATTTTCACAAGTATCGATATTATGCCGATTTTAATAACATAGGTATAATACCTAATAATAATCAGTACAGTAATTTTAGAGATTTGCAACAAATATTTAAGAAACACCTCGTTATATGGCTAAAAATTAATTGAGAAAGATACATTGGAATAGTGTAAAAAGATTATATAGCAAAAGAATTTCGTTACCGGATGTGGAGGATAGAATTTTGGATCTTCATCGTTTAAACGTCTCAAAATTACTGGATTCTGAGAAACGCTCGGATAAGGCTCCGCCTCTTGTCTGCGAGTGACCGTTGTCTGAAAACGTATATTTAGAAATAATTAGGTAAGTACAAATAAATAAAATAAAACGCAACACAAAGTCAAGCATCTAGGGTGAACAAATTCGCCTAAATGTTCAATTCAAATGTATGTTTCGAGTACGTGGAAGATTCTTTTGAAAAATAAAACCAGAATGCCTTGAAACTACCATAATAAGTGTTTATTATTATTACCAGACGTTTTACATTGGGATCTCGCGCTGCGAATTCTTTTCTCCTATTAATAGCAGCTTGGGCAGCTTTTAGATGATCGACTGAGCCCTCACTGAACTGGGGTGTTGTCTGAAAATAATTCACCTTTTTAACTAAATTGAAATACTATGTTTAATGCTAATAAACTACTTTAAATGCTGCTCGTGCATATTTTATGTAGGAGGGTAACTCAGAACGTAATATATCCTTAGACACTGAAAGTGTTTATCAATGGAAGAATATTTAAATGCAATCAGCTAAGTTCTAATCAGTGTTTCTAAGTTAGTATTTATTTGTATGAAACGAAAACAAAAATAGAGGAGCTCCGTTGAGGGTATATTATCAAGGATCTACTCTATTAAGTGTAAAATTAGCTGTCGCAAATTTCTTCTTTTTCTTGCCTTTAATAGGGTAGTTTCCTGAGCAAAATGAAATTCTAATTAGTCCGTCAGATAGATTTCGAAAAAATATTAGACACGTATTTTTTTGTTTCATCAAATTAATAAAACTGACTTTGTTATAACGCATTAAAATTTTGGAGTTAGGGGCTTGTGACGTCAACATATCACGAGATTTTGATGCACTGTATCGTCTTAATTATTTGTTTACATGGAAAAAAAACTCCAATATTTTTATGAAATCTATAAGATGGACTAATGTTTTTTTTAGTCAACTACCCTATTTCCTTTGTCTGTAGTCCGCAGAACATGTTGTCTGTTTCACTCATTCTCATCAGTTCTGCATTCACTCCTTTCATACTCATATCTTTTTCACAAAGTCCATCCATCGCGAACATACATAAGTAGTTTCAATACAAATAAAATGAGAATGACAAATTGTAGAGGGGTTTTGATCTTCCATAGACCACAAACGGAACAATCAAACTACTATCCTCCTTACATTACAATACACAACACATATTTCATAATCACTACATAGTATAAAACAAAGTCGCTTTCTCTGTCCCTATGTCCCTATCTATGCTTAGATCTTAAAACTACGCAACGGATTTTGATGCGGTTTGCTTTAATAGATAGAGTGATTCAGTGGAAAGGGAAGGTATAATTTTATCCCCATATTCCTACGGGAACGGGAACTACGAGGGTGAAACCGCGGGGCGCCGCTAGCAATTAATAATACACAAAAACAAATTACCGTTGATGTTCCTTAATTGAGTGTTTGTGAATCTAGTAAAACAATAAAGTATCCGCTATTTAAATCCCACTGTTAAGCAAAGACTTCTCTCTTTCACACACTATATCTCTCTCTCTCTCTCATTATTAGTATTACGACTAAATTACGAATACTGAAATAAAGGCAAATACACATACCTCTACCCATCGTGTATCTAGTTCAAAAGTGGGACTTGGAGTTGTACTAATTGTATAAATAGGAGTTTTTCCCGTGAGTCTTATTAACTGTCCTTCGTAATTGTTATTGTCTTCTGATTGTATTATAGAGTCTTCCAACCTCCTTGATTTCATTGTTGTTTCCGTTTCTTCTTTCGTCCCTTCCTTCTCTACTCCCGCTAAACAACATACACTTTAACATTAAAGTACTGTCAACCGATGAAGTGTATGGATATTATAGAGCTATTGTAGAGCTGTGCCCCTCGGTTTTACTCACGTGGAACTTTATCCCGTGAGAATTTTGGCATAAAAAGTCTACAGCCTATGTCCTCCCCCGGATTATTAAGCTACCCCTGTACCAAATTTCAAGTCAATGGGTTCGGTTACTTACGTGATTCGCCATCCATTCTTCGCCGGACCTGGTTTTCATCCATATCGTCACTGATCTCGTCATCGAATATACCTCTCTTGAAGTAAATGGACACGTTGGTTTCTAGAAACAAAGAAAGAATTTTTAGTATTGCCATACCATACACAAAAGAATTGAACTTTATTTTATGTAACATTGATATAAATATAAATCATAATGGCAATATATGTATATACTCATACTAGCTCCGCTCCACGGTTTCACACGCGTAGTTCCCGTTCCCGTGGGAATTTTGGGATGAAAAATAGATGTTGGCCGATTCTCAGACCTACCGAATATGCTCACAAAATTTCATCAAAATCGGTCAAGCCGTTTCGGAGGAGTATGGCAACGAAAACTGTGACACGAGAACTTTATATATAAGACTAGCTGCGCCCCACGGTTTCACACGCGTAGTTCCCGTTCCCGTTCCCGTGGGAATTTCGGGATGAAAAATAGATGTTGGCCGATTCTCAGACCTACTGAATATGATCACAAAATTTCATGAGAATCGGTCAAACCGTTTCGGAGGAGTATGGCAACGAAAACTGTGACACGAGAATTTTATATATTAGAAGATATTAGACAATATTTAACGTATCTTTGCAGAAATTATGTTCTTATTATTCCCTTATTTTTTACTTCTATAGTTGTGGTTTAAAACTGTTGAAACTTAAAGTTATTAAACTCGTTACAGTATAAAGCTGATCACTCAAGATGGAGCTTAGCTCAGCGCTAACTTTACGAACGACGAAAGATTACACGATAGTACTAGAATTATTACTTGGATAAGAATGCAATTTTATAGGACTGTGTCATATTTTGTTTAAGTTTCATTAAAAGCTAACTTAAGTCCCTATCTTCATCTAACTTGAACTACGGCGATCTAGCTTTAGTCAACCAACGTTGGCCAAGCGTGGGTTAGTCTGCTTCACACACGACCTTACAATTTCTACGCAGGTGTTTTTGTTACCACCCGAAATTTATTTTACGACCTCTTTATCACATAAGGTTTTGCTGGTACAACTCTATTTAGGGTTTAGCTCGCCTTTGTACATGACTTATATTATTTTGTATTTACCTGTATTTATAATTTGTGTGTACAGTCTCGGAATGAAAAGGTTCGTCAATTTTCAAATTGATTCGTATAATGTGTCGCGAAAACATATTACCTTTCGAAACTATGGTAAAGAATAAACTCGGGTTAGGGAAAATAATGTTCGACTGCTCGATAATAAAGTTCAAAATTATTCAGATTAGTGTTGTTTCACAGGATAAATATCTTGTCAACATGATTTTTGATAAATTAAATAAAACCTTCTTGTTGGTTTAACCTGCCATTATTATTTCTGTTAAACTATTGTCAATCGGTCAATGCCATCATTGCAAAATATCAAAGAGGTTTTTATATGCCGCGCGCACAAGGCAGTTTTTAAAAAAGGATAGAAAAATCAAGCAAACCTTATTCGATAGCAAACGTCATTCTATTTATTTTAATGTTAGCATCACTGTTTCGATACACTGGTATGTTGGCATTATTGTTTCTTGCAATACTAGTGCAAGTGAAAACCAACTCTAAGGTGACGAACCTTTTCATTCCGTGACTGTACATTAAAGAATTAAAATTCTAATATTTGAAAAGTAAACCTTTCAAGTCCATATATTCAGCCAATGAGTAGTTATATCCCAACGCAACCCCAGACATGGAGCAGGTAATCAACGCGCAACAAATAGCTGAGAAGATAATGCACGACATCGCAAACACCCACAGTCTGAAAACAACACAAAAAAAGTTGGATTTTATGTTTGTTTAATATTTGGTAGTAGCATAACCAGTGGCGTAGCTAGCGGGGGGCGGCGGGGGCGGTCCGCCCCGGGTGTCACCCAAGCCCGACTATGAACATCAGTTATAGTTCCACCTCCACTAAACTATGAAGTAAATTTTAGTTGAAGATAAACCATTTCGTACAGTGAGTGAGAGATCCGTAGCCTAACCCCCTCTCTCACTCAGCTCAAACCCACCGAAGTACAGGCACACGCACACGCTACGCATGAAAATGACGTCATGGATAAGTTTCTTTCGTAGCTGACTCGGCTATAGCTCAACATAGCTGAGCTGCGTGGCCGTGAACCGTGGGCGTAGCGTGCGTGGCGGTGGGTTCGCGGCTGTAACCTTACACGCTGTTATTTCTTAATAGCCAGTGACGCGCTTGTGACTTTCTAAGGTGCAGGTTTCTATGGGTGACTTGACTAATATTCATACTTAATATCCATTATCCCTAATAATGTCTGAATGAGTCCTTCTGCAGGTCTATGAATTACTAACAATCTTTAAGAGTTGGCAGTAAGCCAAGAGGATTTGGCACTACAATGTGGCAGAGAGGTATCAGTAACCATCAGGTGAATTCATAAACATACTAAGATGCAGTTTAGTGTGTGTATCTGTGTGTATGTAGCATCATATCATCGGTCCCAAACAAATTAAGATTGCTTTGGGTTTCAGACCTTTCACTTACTGTATGAAACGAAGAAAGATATTTCTTTGAAAAATTGTGAGAGTGTGGTACTTCCCAGGTCGAGACAGCCCGTGTGATAACCACAATTGTGCTTTACTACTTAAATGTATCCTATCATATAACAATGGGACTTTATAACTAAAACTACAAACGGTGCTCAATGTTTTTTAACAATCAAACTTTTCTATAGAGAATCACAAACACAATCACCTAGTTAGATTATACTGCAACGATAAAAATAGAAATTTGTTCAAAGGAATTATTTTTGCTGTTGTAGCTATAAGTCTAGATAATGATTTGTCTATTCAACGTCTGATAGAGTTTGTATCATTATCATACTTAATTTAGTTAGACCCGTAGCCACATGTGGCAAATGGCCACCAGGGTACACATAAGATTGAAACCTGTTTTAAAGCTAATCAAATAATAAACAAATCTCGCATGCACCGCACACGGTGCACGTACGTGCGTGACCCACGAACCCATGCAGGTAATGTGACTCACGTGGGCACCGTGCACAACTTGTACTGCCGTGGGATCATGACCTTATACACGCTTCCCAAGGTGAAGTCGACTGCGAGGTGTAAGGAACATAACATAAACATTCACTACATCATCCCATTGTAGTAACTGACCCCTAACTTGTAGGTTAGGTATCTAGGGTATCAGAAACTACGCACACACTCATTCAAACACACACCCACACCGAGATAAAACGTTGATAAAGTATAAAAATTATAGTACCGTTGTATTACATCCACGAACCAACCGACACAAGTGAATAAGCAGCACATGTTTGATTATCTCACATCCCCCAACATCACAATTTATACAAATTACATTTGGAAAATATCACATTCAGCAATTTTGTAAATCAAGAAAGAGTCATTTATTATGACTCTTTCTTTTATTTTGTTTAAGGTATTCTGTTACACATTATGAATTAATTTTAAAAGCATTGCAAAAAAAATGTGGACGAAAATTTCGGTATCACATGGTAGAAATAAATTATAATAATAAATAACTGAAATGCCAAAATGACACTGAACTATTGTGGGATGAAACCAAAGATAATGATTTATGTCAAAGATTAATAACTCCATAAGTGTTCTTTTCTAATCCCAAATTTCCAAGCATTTGAGACCAGAGAGAATCTTGGTCGTGATTCTTATTCTATGCATTTTCCACATAAGACCATGAATCTCGCCCTGCGGACGGATTCCTTGTTCCTTGCCCGCGCGGGAGTAGTCACATCAGACGATCCGTGATTATATTGTTAGAGACGCAAAGTAACAAAGTTGTAAGGTCAATTTATTTTAAATCAAAAGATAGGTTCAGACGGAATTGTCTGTTCCTAAACAAAACAAGATATCTGCAGTACAATTGATGTTCCCTGATCAGCTTGCAAAGCGTCATAATATAACTCGAAATAAAATAATATACTTAGACATGATAAATATGCCGTAAAATCTAATAATTTTATAAATATACGTTCTTAGTTATAAACTATACGTGATAAATGGAGCAGGTAACAAGATTTTCGTTAATAATTGTCCTAAAATCCAATGATTAAAGTTTGGCCGAGCAATTGGCGAGCGTGGCGAACGCTTCGTTTGATATTCCCAAGTTGATTGGTTTCAGAGCTACCCAGTTATGCTACTAGCTAGTAACATGCTCAATTTTGAAACGCCTATTAAATCTAGTCGAGCAACTACACTGCCGGCCAAAAGTTTGAGACCACCATAAAAAATATACAAAATGAAATAAAACTACATAAATAAGTATTGTAAAACTTATAATTTTTTTTTATTTAAATAATCAACTTACAATTACATATAAAATCAACAAAATTACTCACTAATTACAATTATTAATTATAAAAAAAAAAAAACAGTTTAAACTGACTTTTCATCAAAAAAGCCTCCCCTACATCTAATCACGTTTTTAACTAATCTAGGCATCCGGGCTATTAATTTATTCATTGTTTCTTGTGAAACATTGTTCCAACTTTCTTGTAAGATCCTCCAGAGGTCTTCCTTCGAAGTTGGACAATAGACTGAATAGACTCTAGCAGGAATAACTCCTTAAATAATCATGTTATGAATAGGTTTTATGACCTAAAAATAATCCTAAATATTCAACAACCTAAGGTCAACGCTAAACAATAACCCAACAAGTACAAAGGAGCCGCCATAAAATATTACAATAATTGTGACACCTGGCTCGAACGCGGCACTCATCTATGGTAATTAAACAATGCTCATTTGTGGTATGATCTGTATGAAATAGATTAGAGAAATGGTGTATAGACATTCGTTATTATTCATAGATAACGCAGGTGTGTATATTGTTTCGTTATCATACACAATTTCAAAATATTTTTCATTTTATAAGTTGTGTACCAAGTGGTCTCAAACTTTTGGCCGGCAGTGTAGCTCTGAATACTGAAACAATGTTCATATTTTTCAACTAAAACTATGCAAACGAACTACAATGAAATTTATTTTCACATTTTCAATGAAGTTATTCTATTACAGAATGTGTTTTGTTAAATATTTCAACGAGATTTTTTGAAAAGTTTTATAGCTGATCTGATATAACTAAAGAGTTATTAAAACTTCAAACTAACTTTTTAGCTCAGATGTTTTGCATGGAGCTCGATCGGAAATTTCATTCAACTATTCTAAGATTACTACTTGTATTTAGGTTGTCAATTGAACAATGAACAGTGTTAAACATCTAATAGTTTCAAAACTTATTTCTTTTTAATATACCTACATCAGCCTACATCATCTTGTCAATATCATCGGCTTATATGTATTTATAAGTGCCCTCCGAAGGGCTCGAGCGTCCTGTTTAATCTCTTCAATATTTCTTGTTTTTAATTCAATACAATTCAACAGACGTATAGGTATTTACGTGATCTCCTCAAACTGTTATTGTACGATCTCTGATATGGATCATGAATACGAAAGGAGCCCAATCAGGTTCAGTTCAAAGTACGAACTAAGTTTGTGTTTTCGTTACTGATTTATTTTTACTTATTATACTAGAATATCCTTTGAATTCTCTTTCCTTTATTTTTTACTAACTGTGCCCCGCGGTTTTACCCGCAAAGTTCCCGATCCCATGGGTATTTCGGGATAAAAGACTAGTATGTAAGATAAAATATGTAACTGTTTGTTTTCCCTAATAAAGTAAAATAAAACAAAACCTATGTCCTTACCCGGACCATAAGGTACACAACATACCCAAGTACCAAAGAAGACAATCGCTTCAGTAGTTTAGCCGTGAGCTACTTTCGCATTTATAATATTTTTAGTTTTGAACTTGAACATCAACCAAAGAAGTGAAAAAGATTTGTTCAAATCAGTCAATTATCTTGTTTTAGTTTAAGTGGGACTTATGAAGAAAAATTGGTTATTGTACGTTTAAGTTAAGAAAGAAAAAACATATTTTAAAGCTTGTTTTCTACTTTGTGCTTAATAGGTATATTATGAACGATCTTTAACGCAAAATTAATACTTCAGGGTATATAAGTGTGGGCTTGCAATCGGAGACTAGCACGTTCTAACAAACTCAACTTCTGAATATTAGGTAATACACAATATTAGTGTTTAGGTAGTGTTACCTTAATAAGAATTAAACCTATTCTATGAAAAGATAAAAAAGAAATTACTGTACAAATGAATTCGAAGTTCAGTTATAGTTAGATACAGAATGTAGCGATAAATACAAATATAATCCTCTTAAATCATACCCTAATATTGTTATTAATACACCCCATGTTACGAACATTGAAACGTGACTGGAATTGTGAACGAACTAACAAATAAACTAATGTACAACGAAGCAAGGAGATACTGGTATTCAAACCACGAAGTCTCGGTTAAGAAAACAATGGTCAATTTTAAATTAAAGCTCTTGTTTAGGGAAATAAATAATTTGAACTCTGGTTTTATTCACGTTGAATCTTTTTTTGTTGTTCTTAAATTTTCAATTGATTTGCTTTACTTATACCCCCCTATTTTGAAATTACGGGACTTATTAAAATCAGAATATCTATATCAGTAACTGAATCCATATATCCAATAAAAATATCAAAAATGATAGTCGATTACTTACCTTTAAAAAATACTAAATAAGTAAATGTCGCATTACCAGACGGCACTAGCTATCAAGTATTCTGTGACGGCTCAGGTCGATGACCGCGCTCAGCTGTGTATCGCAGCGTTCGCCTGTTGTTCGGTGTAGAATAACAATACAATAGGCCATTTTCTTATATCAACAATAAATTATGAAATTATATTACTTGGATAGTTTTCATCACGGAAAATGCAAATATAAAGTTATTTTCCCATGAAAACCTAAGGTTAATTTTATTTTTCAAAATTAAAATTGAGGTTTCATTATCTGTATGTCACGTGATTGAAAACGCCGACCGCCATGATGTGACGTCAATTTCACTAAAGCAATGATACCGAGCTATGTAGTAAAAATAACCTCAAAGTCTCGTTTACATAGTAAAAAAGAGAGTAATATCGTAATTTAAATAAAAATCAATAAAAAAAGCTTATGTACTTACGTCAAAGTGATCCTCACAAAGATATAAATGAGATTTCTTAGAATATTTTACAGGATCTCGTCCCGCGAGTTCCAACCAAACATTTCTCATAGAAACGTCGGTCGGCACATTAATAAATAACTTTTCTGGAGTCTTCAACGTAGAATTTTTACAATTCAACGCTACACACCAACGATATGGGCTATAAAAACTCATTTTTACTTGAAATTAAATTATATTAAATCACTACAAGAGTACAAGACAAACTGGCATTTTGACATTTCTTCATTTTAGTTTATATGACGTCAGTCGCCGCCACCATCATGGCGGTCGGTGTTTTGGCGCGTATATTTTAAGTCAAATTTTTGATATATTTTTTTTAACATTTAGCAGGTATATTTTGCAGAAATAAAAATAATCCTTGATTATCTGATATATATGAGCATTTTAAAAAATATTTGAAAAAATAGGAGAATAGCCTATTCGGCGGGATTTTGAAAAACTTTGACTTATCATAACTTTTTAAACAATAGCAAAAGAAAAAAAACTAACTCCACTATTATATTGACACCCGTCGTTTACATTAGCTCTCGAATTCAAAATAGGGGTGTATAAAGCAGTTTATCGAGTAATTCACGTATGTACGTAGGTTTTCAATCTTGTATCTATATCGATTGGAATAAATAAAACCCCAATTGTAGCCAAAAATATAAGCCTTTATAGTTTTTAGAAGTGGCTTAAAATTTCATTAGCGTTTTCGTACTTCGTAGGATAAGAGAATCCATCGTTCCCAACTCGTACTAACGTTATCGACAGTCTTTCAAATAATACCCTCAAAGATCAAACAGTTTCGTCGAAAAGCACCACCTCTAAATTGCGGAGGTCTGATGACAATCACTCTATGTATTTTAAAATGTCAACCCGAATTAGTTAAGGGAGAGTTGAACAAGAGGAGTTTATTTTTAAAAACTCGGAAATATGCGAGTTCTCTTTTGGCTTTTCTATTTTTATATTTAGCCAATATGATACGTGTAAATATGTGAATTTAGATTATTGTGATGAGCTGATGAGTTATTTATTGTAGTGAAGAGATGTATGTATGTATCCTTCTTAGCCGATTTCGGCCTCAGCGATTGTTTATTGGTTACTGTAATCTCAATTCGAGCTTGGTTGTTCAGCTCGTCGCAGGTGTGCTCGATGGTGACTTGCGTACCCAATTTTAGTAGCAAATGTTCTGCCACATGTCGGACACGTCAACACACCGTTCACAATATTATAAGATATGACCGCTGGTGGTCGTAGTGAAGAGATACGTATAAACCGTATGAATTATTTAAAAGTACATACGTTTCGTTTATTAATAAAAAATTGATTCCATGCCTCGCCTCGAGTGCCATATTCATAAAAATATTAATAAAATTAATTTTATCATAAACCGTTTCCGTTTTATCGCACGACCGGATACAACTCAGGTTTTAGTTTCCGTTACGTAATAGGGGTGTCAAACAAAATAATTATATTAAGTAAAAAATGCATATTTTTCATTTTTGTTCCTTTAGTTTTCATTATTATTTGTTTAAGCTTTAACAATTACAGACCATGAGGGAGTTTGGTTTAACAAATTCCAAACCGATATTTATCTTAGTATGTATAAAAAAGTATATAAGTATGTTTATCTGTTATCTAGTGACCATAATAAATACTTGATTAGTTTGGGATTAAATGGCGACATTATTTAATAAATAAACATGGAAAAATAAAAATAAAACTAGGCATACAAAGTGTTTTATTAGAATTTTGTACTTTCATACTTACACAGTTGTATAATAAAGTGTATATCTATCTATTATAGGTATCTCTTGAAAAAAGTCAAAGTCGTAAATAAAAAAATATATTTCAATAAACAAACTGTCATAAATAATATACAATTTCAATACACATTATAACGCGACCGCAATATTTAGGTATCAACCCTAATCATTCTTCACATGGTATCAACAAGTGGTGAGATGAAACTTCCTACTGCCTCCTACAGGGAAACGATCTCAGGAACGTGACCTCAGATGAAAAGGTTTAATACCTCGCTCTATATTCGCGATCTACCTTTTCTTTACGAGGCCATTTGATACGCACCACTTGATGTTTAATGAAGCTACATTTGTTGATTGAAATGTTCAAGGGATTTACAAAGTGATTTGTCTTTATTTATTTATTTATTTATTTATATTAAGGCACAGTAACAGATTACAGGCTAAAAATAAACATTATGTTTCACTCAAATTAATAAACTTAACCTATAATACGATTAAAACTATGCACAACATTATCTTTTATTTTAAGATATTTTACATATGAAGAGAGAGGTGAGAATATATCTAAATCTTTTGAAATAACATTGTATGCTTTAAGTAAGTATTTATTTTAAACTATCGTCCACAGATCTACTGGCATGAGAATTTGTCTGTAACCTGACGAACTTATTTGTCAATTATTAAATCCGAGCCAATTTATCCTATGGTTAAACTTTATTTTTATACTAGCGGCACCCCGCGGTTTCGCCCGCGTAGTTCCCATTCCCGTAAGAATATGGGGATAAAATTATGCTTAAAACATCCCCACTGAATCACTCCATCTATTAAAACAAACCGCATCAAAATCCGTTGCGTAGTTTTAAAGATCTAAGCATACATAGGGACATGGGGAGAGAGAAAGCGACTTTGTTTTATACTATGTATGTACTTAGTGATAGTGACTATCATCCACAGATCTACTGGCATGAGAATTTGTCTGTTACCTGACCACCTGGAAATATCGGAACCTAGCATATTTGTCAAACATTATATCCGAGCCGATTTTTCCTATGGTTAAACTTTATTTTTATATTATTAGAATACGGTAATGCCGAGGGATTCCTTAGTGTTTTATATAAAATATGGTGTGAACAAAGCTGCGGACAATCTCTAAGTAAACAAAGAACATTGTTCGCATAGCCTTTGAGGTATTATATCAAGTAAAGAGATACATAAGTACGCAAAAATGTGGACTACACATTGTTGTACACACAAACAATTTTTATTAGAGAAATTACTTCTAAACAACAGCTTTAAAACCATGTAAAACACTTACTGAAGTAGTTAATGTACGAATATGTTATGGTATTTTTATATTTTATATTATAGTAAGTACATATTTTCAAAAAAGAATTAACTAAACTCATTATCTGGGTTTTTTTTTCTTACGAAACTTCAAAATTTAGTTTCTTATAGTAATAATACAATCTAGCCTTATTGATGAATAAATGAAACACTCTATTAAATCCTACACAAATAAAAAATCTGTGGCGGAATACCAATATTTACATTAAGTGACTTGTATTATTGTTATGTTCACAGCCAGCATCGGCGTCGTCAGTGTTGTTGGTACACCTGGGCGCTGTGGGTGCATTAGCGAGCGGTGCGACGCTGTGCAGCGGCGGTGGCGCCTGCGCGTGCGGCGCCCTGCTCCACGCCCTGCACCCTCTCCAGCTGTGGACCGTATGTGGCCTCCACGCTGACAGAGCAGCAGCCATTGCTGCACCGCTCCATTACGCCGCAATCGTCTCTGCTAAAAAGGTAATCGACTATTTGAAAACGAAACTGAATTCCATAACTAAAACGTTAACGTAAATGCTTTTGTTATAGGTAATGATCTGTGTCGCTAGTGGATGGGTTGCAACAGCAGCGCTCCTGGCACCGCTCGCTGCGGCGCAGCCCCCGCTAGTCTACAGCTATGGACTGGGCAGCTGCGCCCCCGACTGCGGGGCTGGATCTTCAGCCATCGCATTCTGTATAGTCTACTCGTTATTAACTCTCGTGTTGCCAGCAGCTCTTGTACTCATATGTAGCCTAAAAATACTCCGGATAGCTCGTTATCACAGACATCGAATAGCAGCCGCGATATATGAAGTGACGTTATCGGCGCAAGTGACGGTTACGCACCAGCGGAACCCCTTCACTCCGCCACCTCCGCCGCGACGTCGGGCGCTATCTGCAGTTCTCCAACCGTTGGGATCTCTAGCTATTTTATACTTTCCATACTACTGTGTACTGATATGGCCAGTGTTTGCCATTCCACCGCAACTACTGGCCGCTCTATCATCCGCTCTTTTGGCAGCAGCACCACCGGTCAATGGAATTTTATATGGAGTCCGAAGTCGAGCACTTCGGGATTCTCTAAGAAATTATCGCAGAAAACGAATGACTAAAAGTGAAGTGACACAGGAAATTCAAGCACGAACACCCAGTGCCTGTGGATCGCGACGGCCGTCACTTTCTGCAGGTTCTGGTTGCGTGCGCCCGCCTACAACGAGAAGGCTCTCCGATGCCGCTGCTATGGGGGCCAGAGGTTCTGAAAGACCCGCTCAAAGAGCAGCTTCGTGTAATATGTTACAAGATTCTCAAGAAGAAGAGACTCCTCGATCTCGTGCGTCTGCTATACCTTTAATTCGAGCTCCACCGCACGTGGTGCTCGGAAGGGCATTGGGACTGGAGGAGAGTCTCAACGCGAGAGATAGACGTCGGCGGCAGTCACCGCGAATCACAGTGACGCGTGCTATGTCAGATGAGAGCGAGTCGCCGACCAGGCGGCCGCTGTGCCGGCAGCAATCACGCTCGAGCGGTGCTTTGCTCGGTGGGCTCTCGTACACGCCTGTCATCTCGGAGAATATCATGGACCACCGCGCTGACGAGCAACTCCTCCTTACGTGGCCACAGCACAGATCCCAAGAGAAACATGACGCTTTATAAAACGGGTATTAGCTTGTAGATGGTAGTCTCGCTGATGTGTATTAAGAAGATTAAATACTTACCGTGTGAATGGTACCGAATCACGTATGCTTTGGTGTTTGAGATTTATTTTTTAACGCTTTTTATATTGTACCCGTTATAATCGGCTTCTAATAACAGTGACCAAGATTATAAAAATACTTATTCTCCTATAAATATACAACTGTATCGTAGGCGATACGATTCTCCTACAGGGTCCCTCCATATCGTTAGCTTTACCTACTGAAGTGTTACTTTAGCTAGAGTATATTTTAAATATAATTTCAGAAATTCCATAGGTTAGATGATAAAGTTTTGAAAACTTTTAGATTATAATTTGTTTTGTTTTAGAAACGTATAACGTTTGAGTTGTTTATACCCATGTACGAGTTTAATAATATGTTTTCTTCATTATTTGAAACTATGTTTTCTTTTCTCATTATAGATGTAAAATGTTAGTGCATTTACAAATAAATACTAAACAAATCTAATTGCATAATACTTACTTAAAATTAATTTCATACAAATATATGTATTATACAGGGTGGTGACGACAGTAAGGCAATAAATGTGATTTTCCAAATAAAACTATGAACGTCTAAACGAACGTAAAAACTATAAACGTAAAAGTATTTCTATGAACTAGCACTTCCAGCCTTCCAGCGCTTTAGTTGGTTTTTCATAGTAAACTTTTTGGACTTTGCACGGAACCAATTTACCCTATTTTTTTGGAGATTGTCGTCGCCATCCTGTATTATTGTTATTCCATTATCTATATAATTAAAAATGAAAATATATATGTATTTATTAAAATTCAATTTCATTGAAGTAGGAAATAAGTTGAACATACTTGTTCAATAAGAAAGTCTACTGCTGGTATTGCGTTTAAGGAATAATTTCTTTCTTTTTTATATATTAAAAAAATCACTTTTATTAAATGTCCCAAAACAATACTTCTATAAAAGCATCGCAGTAATCCACATAGAGGTACTCAAAGTTCCTTTTTTAAATATCTGCGATTAAGATATTAAAGCCAAAACTATTGTTATTCATTATCTAATGAAATGAACATTAATATCTATTTATTTATATTTATTATTTGTTAGCGCGAGCGTATGTTGACACGCAGGTGACGCCGCGTAGGGCAGAGCAGAGCAGATTTTGTAAAGCATGGAACGTCGCGAGAGAGAGCAGGACAGACACGTCTGCGTCGCACGTGCCGGCTCTGCGTGTCAACATACGCGAAGCTTTATACTTCTGTTATGTGTTCTGTGGTGTAAAATGCAACAAGTTATTTTGTATATCACATAGATAATGTGTTTCACACAGGTTTTAGTGTACAATTTTAAAGTCGACGACTTTATATAATATATTTTGTATATTTTAAAATAAGCTTTAATAAGTTAGCTCTTTAAAAACGTGTCTGGTTTCAGTAACAACTTATGTATAAATAAATATGTTCTATTGCATGATTTGTTACATAATATAGTTACACCCTTAGGCAAATAGATTATTTTAATACTTACATGTGACTCAAAGAGCCATTCGCCTACATGTCTAGTCGATATGTCCTATGTTAGTTCAATCATCATTTTGAGTTAGTCTAAAGTTCTTCGTCTAGTCATATTTATATAACAAAACATAAGCTATGTTGAAGTTTCACTACATTGCAGCCGGTATAATAAATAGTTCAAGCTATATACAGGGTGTTCCAGAAATCGCCGAAAATAAATATTGAGTATCGAGAATGAAAAACATGGTCATAAGTTGCAATTATCTCGATGTATTTAAATGATTGATATATTTTTTTTATAACTTGACCTATCGCTTGCTGTCGAATTTTGGAACATCCTGTAAATCAGGACTGTCAAGATTATTATCATCGATTAGCACTAATTACTTAAGTTATTTATTGAATAATATCAAAATGTTGTTACTAGAAAGTATAAAATATTTTTGAGGAATTCAATAGTTCCTTTTTTATTTTTGGAATATTCAAGTATAAAACTTCATGTATAAAGCTTTGTAGAACGTTATGTGAGTATATTACTTTATGTACTCTTTATAGAAAGATAACTATTTTTGAACCATAAGAGTGCCAACACACATGCTTCTTTTAGTTGTGCGATCGAGTGACGTCGCAACTATCGCGCGATTTTGTAACTCGCGATCGCTACGGAGGCTACGAGACTATACTACGGGTAAAGCAAGCAACTGTATTGTATAACAGTAACTGTCAGAACTGGCGCTCATTTGTAAAGTGACAGCTACGAAATCGCGCGACTACGCAGTACGATCGAGTGACTAAAAATCGCCCGTGTGTTGAAGCCCTTAATACTGTACAATTATTTATTTAGAATCAAATGATGTTTAGAGAATAACGTTTTGGTATGTGTTATGATAACAAAATGAGTAGTAGATATTAAGTAGATATATAAATGGATGTAATTATTTAATTGTCGTTGTTCTATTAAATGTTTATAAATAACGAATTGTTAATCTAGTCAGAGAGCTGTTTTACTATATGTGTTAACATTTTAATTTAAGGTCAGAGGATTATTAAATAATAAACATTTTGTTTTATATTTTATTAATAATAACAATAATAGTCTTCGTCCCAGTAACCCAGTCGTAGTTTTCCATACATTTGCAATAGTTCCAGCAGAACCGGGGACTGTCCTTGGACTTTATAGTGTTATACTGGGATAGTCGCCGGTTTATGCATCCTTTACAAAAGATTAAATATGTCATAGGGCTTCCGTGTGTTGGCTTTGGCCCCATACTAGCCTTCCAAAAGACCGGGACTCCTTAATAGTCCCGTGAAAGGAAAAGACATTACAATAATAGCCTGTCTGCCTATCCTGATATTCCCGGGTTTAAATCAGAATATAAACTTACCTAACATAATTAACACTTTGCTTTTTATTATCATTGAGTGAGAGACATTAGCCTTACTAGGAAATATTTCATACTAGCTGCGCCCCGCGGTTTTACCCACGTAGTTCCCGTTCCCGTTCCCGTAGGAATTTCGGGATGAAAAGTAGATGTTGGCCGATTCTCAGACCTACTGAATATGCTCACAAAATTTCATGAGAATCGGTCAAGCCGTTTCGGAGGAGTATGGCAACGAAAACTGTGACACGAGAATTTTATATATTAGAAGATAAATGCTAAGAAACCGCAGGGTAAAGCTAGTTTAGTAATATAAATGGTACTAGTGATGTATTTCTCTTGTTTAATCTACTGGTCTACAATTAGTCCCATATATCTTGTTGGTTTTATTAACAAATAATTTACTGCAATTACAGTTAAGCTCGTGCCTCAAACTTGGCTCGGATCCTATAATAACCTCGTAAAGTTTCATTTATAGTCACATTCTCTTTATACAATACCTTGTTGCAATGTTTATATGTATCTACTAGCTTCCCCGTAGTTTTACCGGCAAAACATAATCCCGTGTAGTTTTTGGGATAAAAATTATGCCGTGTGTTATTTCTAGCTATAAGTGACATCTGTACTAAATATATAAATCGCTCCAGCCGTTTAGGGAAGGTTCATATCTGACGCAACATGCGTCGCGTATTATCGGTCGCGTAACGCCAGAACAGACAAATGAAAAAACACTTGAACGTTCACACTCAACGCACTAACGTATAATCGGTTGAGTGTTGAGTATGAAATAATAGTAGCGCCCCGCGGTTTCACCCACGTAGTTCCCGTTCCCGTGAAAATACGGGGAAACCTATGTTACTCAGGGTAAATGTAGCTTTCTAATGGTGAAAGAATTATTGAAATCGGTTCTGTAGTTTCGGAGCATATTCGTTACAAAACAAACAAACAAATCTTTCTTATTTATAATATTAGTATATAGGGGATATCCATCAGAAGCATGTTTTCATGAATAAGATGTTACTATAATATGAAATATATTTTCGAATATAACGCCAGCAATCTGAACGTGTGTACGTCCCATAAGGGCCTGAGTCTGTTCTCCTGAGAAATTAACACTGACTTGTTTGTACTGCGCTGCGCCACGATCTAATCATTGTGCGTTGTTAGTTTTGTAAAACAACGAACACACCGTACCTATGTATACCTAGAATACCCATCACGTTTTTGTTATTAGTTTCCGTGCTAGTATTTAAATCTGGCATTGAGCAGTAAGAACCGATTTTATTTTCTGTCGAGAGCTTTTTTCGATAAGGTGTAATTGGGGGAAAATAGGAAAAAAAAAAGATTAATTAATAATTATAATATAAATAAATGTGAGCGTCGGTGGCGCAGGGGATGAGGCCGTTGACTTCCGATCGGAAGGTGCCTGGTTCGAACCCCGCCAGTCTCGCCACGTACCAATGTGTTTTCAATTTACGAATTCATATGTACGTTAATTTCGACGCTCTTACGGTGAAAGAAAACATCGTGAGGAAACCTGCACACACCTGGGAAGAAATTCTAAGGTGGTATGTGAAGTCGACCAACCCGCACTTGGCCAGCGTGGTTGACTAAGGCCTAATCACCCTAATTCAGGGTAGGCTCGAGCCCCTCGGTGGGGACATTATATGAGCTAATGATGATGATGAGGTAGTATTATTATTTTCGTGACGTAATCATAATTATTTATACAGGTTTTGTGTTCGTACTAATTTTATTTATTCATTTTCGTTTAATTGACAACCTAGATGGCAGAGTGGTCACCATGCTGGACTGCTATCCGTAAGGTTGCGGGTTCGATTCCCGTGCGGGGTGAATATTTGTGTGAACCACAAATGTTTGCCTCGGTTTGGGTGTATGTGTGAATGAGTGTGTGCTTAGTTTCTGATACCCTAGATACAAGTTTCGAACTTAGTTAGGGGTCAGTTACTATAATGAGATGATGGAGTGAATGATTATGTTATGTTAATTACGTTTCTCGTATCGTAACTGAATAACCATATTTTATTTAAAGGTACAGTATTTTGTGTAAGTCTAAAATTGTGGATAAAGAAAATAAACTCTGCGACGAATTTTAATACTTAAGTACTTATTAATTAACAGTTTTTAGAAATAGATAGTGATTCAAAAGGAAGGTTTGTGTGTATAATAAAACAACGGAGGCAAAAACGCACCACTAGTCTATACTATACTATATGATACGAGTATAATAAATATATGTTACTAGCAGCGCCCCGCGGTTTTACCCGCGTAGTACCCGCTCCCGTGAGAATGCGTAGCTCGTAGTATCATACAATCTCGGCATAGTAATTCACCATCGTGTGTTAAAAATAAGTAACAGCGCCATCTATTGGTAGGATTTGTGACTACAAAAAGTTACAATAAAACATAAGATTACTTATACACAATCTCATGGGAATATTGGGATAAAAAGTATATTATGTCTTATTCCTAGTTATAAGGAATATCTGTACCAAATTTAATAAAAATCGATACAGTAGTTTTTGTGTGAAAGTGGAACAAACATCCAAACTCACAAACATACAAACTTTCGCATTTATAATATTAGGAGGAAGAGGAAAGATTTGTTTGTTTTGTTTGTAACAAACAGGCTCCGAAACTACTGAACCGATTTAAACAATTCTTTCATCATTAGAAAGCTATATTCACCCTGAGTAACGTTGGCTATATTTTTGTGAAATCACTAGACGCCGCTAGTATTTTATAAACTGTGATTTAATCGTTTGATGTGCTCCTTACGTAAAGTATTTGTTCTGTATCTTTGTAGTAAAAACACAATACGTTAAACCCTTTAAATATTGATGGTAAGTTTGTTCCATCCTGTTCTCCCTCGACTATATTTTACTAAATTTATTATCAACGCCCCGTAAGCCCATATACTTCTTGAATGTTTTACGAGATATCGAGCCTCTAAACTAAGGTTTATTCCAAATTCATTGAGAATAGTGAATTTGAACTGAAACGGAGATTGATTTTGATTACCAATTACTTTTATGTAACAAAGATTGGTAGTAAGTCTAGGAAGATGCATGACGAGATGTAATTACTCATAAGCATCATTCACTACATCATCTCATTATAGTAAGTGACCCCTAACTAAGCTTGGAGCTTGTATCTAGGGTATCAGAAACTACGCACACACTTATTCACACACACACCCAGACTGAGACAAACATTTGTGGTTCAAATATTCACCCCGTACGGGAATCGAACCCGCTATAAACCCTTACGGATGGCAGTCCGGCATGGTGACCACTCTGCCATCGAGGGCGTCAATGATACGTCCATCATGGACGTATTATATAAATGAATCTCTTCTCGTGATGCATATACAAAGATCTTTGAAATCCATTATAGAATGTTGTTATTCTTTTTCCTTCTTTGTTTATGGTTTACTTGCTGTCAATTTTATAGTAACTGTCACTTTTTCATACAAAATTCAAAGCAAAATTCATTTCAAAGTTTAGATCAATAAAATTATTAATTTTCTAGTTGATTTCGATATTTATTTTCATAAAATTTTGATGTAATGAATTACAATAGTAATACAAATCACATTAGAATCTAAAATGATTATTGTGGAAATATTCACTGCTTTGGAATGTGGTAAGTTTTATTATTTAAATCAATATTTGGTGTTCCAGTTAAAATATATGTCTGTTTCAGAAACCTATTATCTGAGTTCTCAATTAAGAAATTGGTATAAATATAATTACACATTCTAACACCAGCCAGTTCTTTAAAACAAATATAGCCTATACTACGCCCCGTAAACTAACCAATTTAAAAAAAAAGCCTATTCAAATTTCAAACTCAAATTCAATTTTTTTAATATTTTCTAATTTAGTTACAATTTATTTGATGTGGTTATTGAGACATTACCACCCGTGGTAGTTACTAATAAACTGTGTATTCAATGCAAACAATCAAATCTGTCCTCTTTATTTCATCATCATCAGTTCATTCATTACGTCCCCACCGAGGGGCTCGAGCCTAACCTGCATAAGGCTTTAGTCAACCACGCTGGCCAAGTGCGGGTTGGTCGTATTCACACACAACCTCCAAAATTTTTTCGAACGTGTGTGCAGGATTCCTCACAATGTTTTCCTTCGCCGTAAGAGCATCGAATAAACGCACTTTAGAATTCGAAAATCAAAAACACATTGACCAGGCACCTTCCGATTGGAAGTCAAAGGCCTTAACCCCTACGTCATCGACGCTCTACGCCTTATTTTTTTTATAATTACTATACTTTTCATCTACTTAGACTGTATTTTTTTATTATTTTAGCTGGAGGAACTTGGTCGTCAGCAGTGACGCATTAAATAAGGGTGCCGAACTTATTTACTGCTTTCTCTTGTTATTTTTTGGAATCGTCGCACTTTTTATATACGGACTTATAATTTTATGTAAGTATTTTTATTCATACTTATTCATTTTAACACATTGTTTAAAGACAGTTTGTCTGTATGAGGCTGTTCGCGAATAGCATTGAACAAGTTTGTCTGTTTTAAGAACTACTTTTCTTTGGCGAATTGTATTTAGTTCAAATAATTGAACCGGCTGGGTCGACACTGACTGACTGATTTCAACCAAATATGTTTTCTTTTCAGAAATCATTCTCCTCTAAAAATCGAAAGGTGTGAAAATAGAAGCTCCAATGTCATTTATAAATATGGAATCGTTACTCGAACAGACCACGTCGTGCTATTGTAAATTACGTCATATTGTAATGTCCTTGTATTTCTCAAAATCATGTATTAAATATTTGTTGTTTGTAAATGATGATCAACAGTTTCATATAAATAGAATTATGCAACAGAGTTCTCAATGTATTTTTGTTTATAAAGATAAGGATTGAAATACGGTATAGTTATGATCGAAAATCATAGCATGACATGGCATGGCACTGCATTGCATTTAATAGCTTGGCATAGCATAGCGGTGCATGATAGTGCAGCTGTTTGTCACAATACATATAATATGGGGGTGTTTCCGCTAATTCGATTGAGTAGTCTTACCAGTTGAACTACTGGGAAGTTTCTTCTTATTGAAATAAAACACTTAAACGGATCCAGTTCCTTCCCAGTAGATTTACTAATAGTAAGACTTCGCTGGTGTTATTTTTTCCCATTAGTTTTACTTTGTCAAAATGTATAAAACATAGACCTCGTAATTGATAGACAGTCGCTTTATTTTTCTAAGAAAAAAACTTATACTAATATATGATGGTAGGGATGTGCGTCAGCCTGGAATTTGATAGTGAGATTGGTATCAAACAAAATTGTATTGTATAGTACCTACTGGTTAAACGGTTAAACTGAAACACAAATTAGACTTATCTAGCTAGACCAATTAAAGTGCTTCTCTTGGAAGTTCTACCTCCTGGAGGAGGATTACAATAGGGCATCCTAATAGGACTCGCTTATAGTCGTGGCTCCCCGCCGCCCCATATTTGATACCCCCTTAGATAACGGGAAAAAGGTTCGGAAGAAATATGAACAATGTTTACTAGTAAAATGTAAATATATTTATTATTAAAATAATTGCATGGATGTCTACATATACATACATAGATTATAAGGGTTACACAAAACAACCGTAATAAATAATTTCATTTCAATCTGTTTTCAACATTTTGCCTGGTGTTATAAATTTTAAAATTGATGATTTGTTACCTGAAGGTGTATTTATTTTTTCTGTTTTATCTGATATAATAACATGGATATCATCTAATTCATCATAATCCGTGCCTGTTGTAATAATAGTATCATTTATTGGTGATGCATCATTATTTGTAATATTAACTGATTTGGCTTTAAAATCAAAGTCTATATTATCATTATTTTGTTGTGTTGTCTTGTTATATTGTATGTCTTCAACTCTTCTTGGTTTCGGTTGTATGTGGGGAGGCAAATCTGTGAAACGTACAGCCTTCCACCACGGGGTAGATTTTCTATGAAATAGAGTATTTTGGTACCAACCTTTCTCACCCGGATATTTAGTCACTCGCATTTCTCCTGGGTACCCATATTTCGGGGTAGAAAAGGTTGGTGTACGGGTAGTCGGTACTTCAACATGACCAAACGTGTACAAGTTATGCCCGTATTCAGGAGCATGTCTATTAAGCGCTGGCACTGAAATAATACAGTAGAACATTTGAAATAGAAAACAGGCGGCGCGTCCCAACGCAACGCTTACAAGATTCGGTAGGTTACAAAACGATTATTCGTTAAAAATAGTACATAAATAACTTACGATATCTGTTTCTTGTTTTTAGGTCTGTGAAACAGTAAGTATATCCCAAACCAATACCCAATGAAAATATTATTGTTACCATGCATGTGATCATGCATGCATAAGCATAACAAGTTGCAAATCTGCAATTAATAATTACTATTATTATATAGAAACTAGGAAGCATCTTTTCCCGTAAAACCTTTTAATAATTATAGCAAAATAGCAGCGCCCCGCGGTTTCACCCGCGTAGTTCTCTTTCCCGTGGGCATAACGGGATAAAATATAGCCTACTAACTGCGCCCGCCCGTGAATCCGTAGATCGTAGTATCAAACAATCTCGGCACAATTCATCATTGTGTGTTAAAAAATTAAGTAACAGCGCCATCTATTGGTAGGATTTATGACTACAAAAAGTTACAATAAAACATACGATTACTTGTACACAATCCCATGGGAATTTCGGGATAAAAAGTATCCCATGTGTTATTCCTAGTTATAAGGAACATCTGTACCAAATTTAATATAAATCGATACACATCCAAACTCACAAACATCCAAACATACAAACTTTCGCATTTATAATATTAGCAGGATTTATCCTATTGTAACTTTTTGTAGTCACAAATCCTACCAATAGATGGCGCTGTTACTTAATTTTTTAACACACGATGGTGAATTGTGCCGAGATTGTATGATACAACGAGCTACGCATTCTCACGGGAGCGGGTACTACGCGGGTAAAACCGCGGGGCGCTGCTAGTTAATAATAATTAACCGTTAACTAATTTACATGATAAGATTATATAATTTTGCTATTAGTACTGTAACGAGTAAACCGCTTATTCTACCTTTATAAATTGTTCTGACTTAACTTTTTCTGGAAACCTAGATGGTAATTACTTACCTCTCGCCATAGTTCATAAAATGGGAAACCAATTTGGAAAGTGCACAGCAAACAATACCCATTTTGGTAGTCGTAAGATTTCCTCAACAATATTCAAAAATATATTATATACTTTCTTATACAAATACAATTATTTCTAAAATCAAGACTGTTTCTTAAAAAAATAAATTCTTTAAAAATACATTAAAATTATTAGCAATAGATCGTGTAAAGATCACAAACTTGTAAAAATCTAATAAAAATATTAATATTATTATTGGAATATCAAATCACATTTTTGTTGTTTATGGTGCATAGTTGGTTATTTTTTATAGGTTTTCCAAGGAGTTCAAAAATGAGTGGAGCGGACGAAGTTTCCGTCGACTGGGACCGCAATACTCGGACCGTGGTCCCAGTTGCCAGATTCATTTAATTCTAATATTTTGCTCCATGGGGCATCCATCAAGGGACATCCCTACCGCCACCTCATGGTCCTTCCCGCGTGTAGCCCTCCGGCCTTTTTACGAAATTCCCGAGGTTGTTATGTCCCTCCTCCGGTCGCTCCCATCCACGTAGCATTACCTCTCGCTCCTCCATACAGCCTGCATTCCCAAAGGGCGTGATCCCGGCTTTCAGCCACCTCTCCGCAGGCGCACTCCAGCGACGCGCACAGTGCCATCGAGTCTAAGCAGCTGCTGAACATTCCATGACCCGTGAATAGCTGCGAGACGACGTAATTCGGCTCCACCCAGGTGTACGTCATCCGGGCGGCCCCATTCGGGAAAAACTGATATAGTTCTCTTCCGTCACTTCCGTTCCTCTATCGCTCGTCTCACCGGGCGACGAATCTTCGTTTCCACCTCCCTGTTCCTCACGCGGCGCTCCCAGCCCACCAGTCCCGCGCCCTCCTCGACTGACCGCCCGGACCTAATTACCTAGAGGTCAGCCGGCAGCACCCCGACGAGCACGGGCAGAGCCGCAGTGTTGACCGACCTGTAAGCCTTCGTCAGGAGTATAAGAGCGGGGTACAACGCCCCCACCATACGGCCGCAACATAAAGTAAACGTTTAAACTTTAACGTGGCGATGAAGGTGCCCACGTAAAGCACCCTGGGTTACGGATTTAGGGATAAATCCCCACGGGATAAGGTTCCGCGCGGGTAAATCCGCGGGGCACAGCTGATTGTCAATATGCCGAGAAGCAAATGACTAAGGCAGCTCACCACCCAAAACCACCTTGTGGTCACATTGTGCTAGCAAGTGGTCGATGCAGACCACCAGGCTCCAGGCGTTCAGCAAGCCGCGCGTATATTCTATATATGCGGACGTAGCCTAAGCTCGACAGTAGATCGTGTTCTCATTTCTCCAATATATCGTTTTTAACAGAGACCAGAGAGAATCCTGGTCGCGATCCTTATTCTATGGTTTTCGAAATATACAACACTAGCAGTGTGCGGTTTCACCCGCGTTTTCTCTTCCACGCGTGGGCACACCGAGATAAAATAAAGCCTATGTTGCGTGAACATTCACATCATAAAAATTATTTCACTTAAAGCTACATAGTTTTAAGAGAAAGAATTTTTAAAATCGGCACAGTAGTTTTCAACTTGATTCATTATAAAAAGACACACAAAAATACTTTTCCTCTGCTAGTAAATATTTTTTCTTTTTTTATTATAAGTGTAGATGTAGATTTGCAACATTCGGTCCTGGATTCAAATCCCAGCTAGGTGATTTTTTAACTACTTATATGGAAATTTCAAAGTACTTAATCGTAAAGTTCAAAGCAAAAGGTTAAAAAGAAACAAATAATGTATTTTAGTCTTAAAATTGTATATTATTACAAAGATAAATAATAATTATAAAAATAATTCAATCGGATAACAACTAATGTACTGCGTAGGGACTAATATCATTCTTTGCGAAATAAAATATTTTATTCTGCATTCAACATTTTTTCTTTAATGTGTCCTGACGCTCCCGGTCCTATAAACTTCAAGAGAGATATTGTAGTGTTTCGTAAAGCAGTACTGAGTATATCAGCTATTTTTTCTGACGTAATAACATTGTAATCGCTTGAAATCTCTTCATTATCCTTGGCTACTGTCGTTCCAATAACTTCAGTATCATTTAATGGTACTGTAATATTCTTTATAAGATTAGGTAATTTAGGTTCAAATTCATAATTCTTTTTATTTTTATTTCGTATACTCTGTACTCTTCTTAAATTCGGATGCATGTGGGGAGGCAAATCTGTGAAACGTACAGCCTTCCACCAGGGCGTAGATTTTTTATGAAATAGAGTATTTTGGTACCAACCTTTATCACCCGGATATTTAGTCACTCGCTTTTCTCCTGGGTATCCATATTTCGGGGTAGAAAAGGTTGGTGTACGGGTAGTCGATACCACTGAATGACCAAACGTGTACAAGTTAACCGCGTGCTCAGGAGCATGGCGATAAACCGGTGGCTCTGAAATAAATAGTAGAACATTTGAAACGATGAAAGGCGATTAATTAGTAAAACACAAAGCAAATAGTACACCAAGCTATAATTGAAAATTCATATTGGGCCACAGTCGAACACAAACTCACTAATAGTTGACTGTTAGGGGTGTTATAGTATTCTACCTTTTTTACCCAACGCAAAAAGCGGTGTTATAAAATAGGTGGGTACATGAATAACTTACGATATCTGTGTCTTGTCTTTAAGTCCACGAAACAATAGTTATATCCTAAACCAATGCCCAACGAAAGTGTTATCATTATAGTCACCATAATACATGATATCATGCTCGCACATGCACAGCAAGCTGCAAATCTGTAAACATAATAATAATTTTATTTGCATCCATCACAGTATCTTGCATCTAATTTCATACACCAGTTCTAATAACTACAACAGCGCCGGGATCAAAATTAACTTGTCCGTTACTGAAGCTGCGCGCCGGAGTGGTCGCGGACAAATCTACGTGAGAATGTTGAGTCACGGTACGCGGCTCACGGTACGGGCGGCCCGGCGCCGGCGCTTCTCGTGCTCAATCTTGCTATAGGTTCGTGTGATGTGCGGGCGATGACGGATTCGTCCGGGGATGGGTACTCATGTGGGGCTCGGCTCCGGCCGACTGTAATGAATAGCCAGCATAACATTCACATAATATTTTAATTATATACTTACTTCTCGCCATAGTACATAACATGGGAAACCAGTCTGGAAATTGCACAGCAAACGATACCCATTTTGGTAGTTGTAAGATTTCCTCAAGAATTAATAAGAAAAATATATTTATATATTTCTAAAAACAATACTATTTCAAAAATAAAATTATTAGCGAAAACTTGTCCTGAGACAAAAAGTCTGAGTCATAAAATAATCAAAGATTTAAAGTATTTTATTGTTGTTTATGGTAGTTAGTCACCAGTGCGCGCTAGTACTGAGGCATATGTACATGGAATGTATGTATATGGAAACCACACTGGTCTGTGGGCTAAACCTAACGGAACGGGCTGAATAACTAACTTTCAGCTATCTCAGGAGATCTTCTGAGAGTACACGAAGTCTGCTTCGGCGTTGGAAGGCGGGCACCGTAGATAGGCAACCGCTACCGGCGTCTGAGGCAGAAAGGTGTTGTGGTACGCCTTCAAGGCGTACCACAACACCTTGCTAGTTGGGTTCGGCAGCACGTCTGATGACTAAGCAGCCCCATTTAGCATCGCTCTGCTTACCTCTGCATAGAGGAGGGGCCTAGAAAAGGTGGCCTAAACATAGTCCGTCTCACCCATAGAATAAGGATCACGACCAAAATTCTCTCTGGTCTTATAATTGCGGTTGATATAATTTAAAATCTTCTAAAACTTTTAATTTTGCGACGTGGAATGTATGTACATAGGTCGATTTCTTTTTAATATGACCTCAATGGTGAATGTCAAATATAAATACGGAATGACCGTTCACTTAAAGTTAATGGTGCGTTAGGCCTACTGGAGTAAGAGCCCGCGACTGCCTGACCTTCGTTATTTTATAAAAGCTGAAAGTTTGTCTACGTGTGTCCCTAGTACAGGTAAGAATGATCCCCACCCATGAAGCTGAGGCAGCGGTGGCTTTGGCAGATAACAGGTAACAAAGGTGTATGAAATTCCATCTCAATTTCGTCATAGTATAAAACTCTATTTTTTGATATTTGATGCATAATGATATCAAAAATCACGTTGCTCAATGCCGGACAGCTAGTATGGTTCCAACCCTCTGCCGGACACCCTTAAACTATGGTAATTTATAATTATACTTACGTCATTTTATAAAACCTAAATTTTATATATAATTTTTAGGGGGCCTATTAATCTATGTTTCCATAATTGCCGGACAGCTTCGACGGTTCCATCATCTTGCCAGACGCATTCAAAGTGATGAGCAATAGCCCGTGAGTGCCTGACTTTCGTTATTATATAAAAGCTGAAAGTTTGTCTACGTGTGTCCCTAGTACAGGTGAGAATGATCCCCACCCATGAAGCTGAGGCAGCGGTGGCTTTGGCAGATAACAGGTAACAAAGGTGTATGAAATTCCATCTCAATTTCGTCATAGTATAAAACTCTATTTTTTGATATTTGATGCATAATCATATTATAACTCACGTTGCTCAATGCCGGACAGCTAGTATGGTTCCAACCCTCTGCCGGACACCCTTAAACTATTATGGATGATGCCAGAATATGTTTGGACTCTGTTACCCTCTCCAATAGCTATGTGTAATATGTCGTTGGATAGCCATAGTTGAGCTGACAAAAGGTTCCTAAGGAGTCAAGGTCCAAATCTTAGTCCAAACAGAGTTATGCAGTACTAAACATATCAATTTATCATAATATCATCCACGTAGATTGTTAAAACAAAACAGTGTAATGGTATAAGGTTATTTTAGGTTTTTTATTATTATAAACATTGCATTTCCTACATTTTGGGTCCACTATGACCTCATTTAAAAATATGATATATACATGGGCCTCAAAATCGTTGAAAAATTGATATTTCGTTTGGTACTGCATAACTCTGATCGGACCAAGATTTGGACCTTGACTCCATAGTAACTTTTGTTCTGCTCAACTTTGGCTATCCAACCACATATTACACATAGTTATTGGAAGGGGTACCAAAATTTGCATCATCCAATAATTATACTTACGTTATATTATAAAACCTAAATTTTATATATAATTTTTAGGGGGCCTATTAATCTATGTTTCCATAATTGCCGGACAGCTTCGACGGTTCCATCATCTTGCCAGACGCATTCAAAGTGATGAGCAATAGCCCGTGAGTGCCTGACTTTCGTTATTATATAAAAGCTGAAAGTTTGTCTACGTGTGTCCCTAGTACAGGTGAGAATGATCCCCACCCATGAAGCTGAGGCAGCGTTGGCTTTGGCAGATAACAGGTAACAAAGGTGTATGAAATTCCATCTCAATTTGCATTACCAAACAACAATGTAGTACCAAACGAAATATCAATTTTTCAACGATTTTGAGGCCCATGTATATATCATATTTTTAAATGAGGTCATAGTGGACCCAAAATGTAGGAAATGCAATGTTTATAATAATAAAAAACCTAAAATAACCTTATACCATTACACTGTTTTGTTTTAACAATCTACGTGGATGATATTATGATAAATTGATATGTTTAGTACTGCATAACTCTGTTTGGACTAAGATTTGGACCTTGACTCCTTAGGAACCTTTTGTCAGCTCAACTATGGCTATCCAACGACATATTACACATAGCTATTGGAGAGGGTAACAGAGTCCAAACATATTCTGGCATCATCCATAATAGTTTAAGGGTGTCCGGCAGAGGGTTGGAACCATACTAGCTGTCCGGCATTGAGCAACGTGAGTTATAATATGATTATGCATCAAATATCAAAAAATAGAGTTTTATACTATGACGAAATTGAGATGGATTTTCATACACCTTTGTTACCTGTTATCTGCCAAAGCCACCGCTGCCTCAGCTTCATGGGTGGGGATCATTCTCACCTGTACTAGGGACACACGTAGACAAACTTTCAGCTTTTATATAATAACGAAAGTCAGGCACTCACGGGCTATTGCTCATCACTTTGAATGCGTCTGGCAAGATGATGGAACCGTCGAAGCTGTCCGGCAATTATGGAAACATAGATTAATAGGCCCCCTAAAAATTATATATAAAATTTAGGTTTTATAAAATGACGTAAGTATAATTATAAATTACCATAGTTTAAGGGTGTCCGGCAGAGGGTTGGAACCATACTAGCTGTCCGGCATTGAGCAACGTGATTTTTGATATCATTATGCATCAAATATCAAAAAATAGAGTTTTATACTATGACGAAATTGAGATGGAATTTCATACACCTTTGTTACCTGTTATCTGCCAAAGCCACCGCTGCCTCAGCTTCATGGGTGGGGATCATTCTTACCTGTACTAGGGACACACGTAGACAAACTTTCAGCTTTTATAAAATAACGAAGGTCAGGCAGTTGCGGGCTCTTGGTCCATACTAATGAATCTTTAGCCGACCGAGTGCGGCTGAAAATTAAATAAAGTTATTGGTCTTTCTGTAGATACTTATTATTAGAAGTACCAGGAGAGCATAAACGTATAGCATTATTTTTTCTTTAAAATTCCGAGATACAGCAATTGTTAAAAACGGAAACGTTACCCCAGCAGGAATTTAAATATCTTCACAACCATAGCAACTTTCATAGCTAATATAAATACAAATTAAGTTTTACCATTTATACAAAACTAGCTTTTGCCCGCGTCTTCGTCCGCGTGGACTAATGACTTCCTGCAGAATTTGGGTCTTCCCTCTTTTCTCCCCCTGCCCTGTGGGGGGGGGGGGAAATTCCAAAAACCCTCTCTTAGTGGTAGCCTACTCCCCCTTTAACTTAAAGATAGCAAAGAGATAAAGTATAGACGTATAAAGATTTAAGAAAACGGGATCTTTTTCGTAATTGCTCTTCATCGCTTACATTTTAGTTTTAAATAAGCAAGCTTAGTCATCTGGCAACCCAACATACAAATTTCCATGTCCGTCTGTTACAAAAACGGCGATAATTTAAACAAGGGTCGAGAGATCAAGAAACCGTGAATATCCATATCTACGACCAAGAAGCAAGGAAGCGCGATACTTTGCGGGATAAAAGGAACCATAATTATGCTTCCTCAAACTGGTACAACATGACAAGACGACACCTCAAGGAGTCAGTTAATCCACCCTAGCGGTATCTAACACACAAGATGCTGACTTCAGCCCATACAAGAAATTGTTGTACTCATCAAGAGCTTTCAAATGATGTAGGTCACAAAGTGTTACAACATGGCAGGACGACACCTTATGGAGTCACTTAGTCCGCCGTAGCGGTTTCCCTTATCGAGATGTAGACTTCTGTCCATATAAAAAGTTGTAGTACTTTTCAAGACCTTTCAAACGACATCAGTCACAACACAAAAGACGACATATCATGAAGTCAGTTAACCCCCTTGAAGGATCAACCCCCTTCATACTCCTCGGCACACCCCTCACCTTTAAGAGCTGTTCATCTGGATACCCAAAAGTATAACTGTGTCAATTTTCAAAACTACACGAATGATTTGCCCCGACTGGCCAAATTCTGCTTAATTTTTAAAACTACATAATAAGAAATACTTGCTTCTTTGGTATGATACATAGAAGAATTACTTGATCCACTTCTTCTACAGCTACTACGGGATGATTTGTGGTTGATTGTTTTTTTCTGTCATAAGAACGCAGAAATCTCTCATTTTGGTGTATCTTTAGATGTCATATTTGGAGAGGATAAAGATATTATTGTAACAGACACATGGGTAACAATAAAAACATTCCGATTTGCTTTTTCTTACTTTATAAGTTGTATATATTTTATATTCTTGTTAACTTAAACACCATGTAGCTCCTAATATGACTATTGCATGTAGAAAATTTTATGTTGAAACTTTTGTCAGAAGTCATAACGCTGTTCGTACAGGTATTCGAAATTTTAAGCAAAAATCTGAAAAATGAACCTTCCTTACACCCTCAGCACAGCCCTGGGGACTCTGGATTTTTAGTATGTTCATCCGGATACCGAAAGCTATATGCCAATTTTTAAAACTACACAAATTACTTATACAAATTATTTCCGCAGATTTTTTTAATTTACACAGGCTTTATGGATTTTAAATACCAGGAGAAATGTAGAGACTAAATAAAGTTATTGGTCTTTCGGTGGAGAATTATTATCAAAAGTACCAGGAGAGCATAACCTTAAAGCGTTAATTTTTAAATAAAAATAAATTCATATTTATTTTTTTCATTCGAATAAAAATAATTAAAGTACTTTTTAGTTTGAGACTACCCTGGTACATTCATTGCTAAAATCTTAATAAATTAATTACTTCATTTTTGTAGTACACTAACGGCGACATTTCATTATTTGTAATTAATACCGCATAACTTATTTTTCTCGTAGGTTGGCTGGATTTAATGTAAACAAAAAGTTTTAGTAATACAGCTTACTAGAATTTATTGGGAATTCGTTATTCGAATGATTTTATCGACTGTTTCAAAGGACTTAGCGTATAAGTTCAGGTGAAAGGTTTAAAAGAAACAAAAAGGTATTTTAATCTTAAAATTATATAATATTATTATAAAGATAAATAACTCTTAAAATAAATAACTCTCTAAATAGCTCACGACTACTAAGATACTGCATAGGGGCTAAAAGTATTCTATGAAAAAAATTATACATTTTATTCTGCATTCAACATGTTTTCTTTAACGTGTCCCGACTCCCGACGCTCCCGGTCCTATAAACTTCAAGAGAGATATTGTTGTGTTTTGTAAAGCAGTACTGAGTATATCAGCTATTTTGTCTGACGTAATAACATTGTAATCGCCTGAAATCTCTTCATTATCCTTGGCTACTGTCGTCCCAATAATTACTGTATCATTTATTGGTATTGTAATATTCTTTGTAAGCTTAGGTAATTTAGGTTCATATTCATAATCCTTTTTATTTTTATTTTGTATACTCTGTACTCTTCTTAAATTCGGATACATGTGGGGAGGCAAATCTGTGTAACGTACAGCCTTCCACCAGGGGGTACTTTCTTTATGAAATAGAGTATTTTGGTACCGACCTTTCTCACCCGGATATTTAGTCACTCGCTTTTCTCCTGGGTACCCATATTTCGGGGTAGAAAAGGTTGGTGTACGGGTAGTCGATACCTCAACATGACCAAACGTGTACCAGTTTGGCCCGTATTCAGGAGCATGGCGATAAACCGGTGGCTCTGAAATAAATAGTAGAAAATTTGAAACGATGAAAGGCGATTAATTAGTAAAACACAAAGCAAATAGTACACCAAGCTATAATTGAAAATTCATATTGGGCCACAGTCGAACACAAACTCACTAATAGTTGACTATTAGGTGTGTTATAGTATTCTACCTTTTTTATCCAATGCAAAAAGCGGTGTTATAAAATAGGTGGGTACATGAATAACTTACGATATCTGTGTCTTGTCTTTAAGTCCACGAAACAATAGTTATATCCTAAACCAATGCCCAACGAAAGTGTTATCATTATAGTCACCATAATACATGATATCATGCTCGCACATGCACAGCAAGCTGCAAATCTGTAAACATAATAATAATTTTATTTGCATCCATCACAGTATCTTGCATCTAATTTCATACACCAGTTCTAATAATGTGTGTAAATGAGTGTGTGCGTAGTTTCTGATACCCTAGATACAAGCTCCAAGCTTAGTTAGGGGTCAGTTACTATAATGAGATGATGTAGTGAATGCATATGCTTATGCTTAATAACTACAACAGCGCCGGGATCAAAATTAACTTGTCCGTTACTGAAGCTGCGCGCCGGAGTGGTCGCGGACAAATCAACGTGTGAATGTTGAGTCTCGGTACGCGGCTCACGGTACGGGCGGCCCGGTGCCGGCGCTTCTCGTGCTCAATCTTGCTATAGGTCCGTGTGATGTGCGGGCGATGACGGATTCGTCCGGGGATGGGTACTCATGTGGGGCTCGGCTCCGGCCGACTGTAATGAATAACCGGCATAACATTCACATAATATTTTAATTATATACTTACTTCTCGCCATAGTACATAGCATGGGAAACCAGTCTGGAAATTGCACAGCAAACGATACCCATTTTGGTTGTTGTAAGATTTCCTCAAGAATCAATAAGAAAAATATAATATTATATTTCTAAAAACAATACTATTTCAAAAATAAAATTATTAGCGAAAACTTGTCCTGAGACAAAAAGTACAAAGTATCTGAGTCATAAAATAATCAAAGATTTAAAGTATTTTTTTATTATTGTTTATGGTAGTTAGTCACCAGTGCGCGCTAGTACTGAGGCATATGTACAAAGGTCGATTAATTATAACCTTTTGACCATAGCTTGCGATGCGACACATCGTCAGTTGCATCGCTATTAATCTACGGCCACACTGTCGTGCGAATGTTCGTGTTCGAGTTGTCGCAATAAAAGTTCGTGTTCGATTTAAGGCTCAAACCCACCGAAGTACACTCGTGACAAAACCGTCTACTCTACCATGACTACTTGAAGGTAATCGCCCGCTGCATGAAGAAGTGTATAGCGCACGTTGTTTCACTATTTTTGAAGAAATGAAAACGAGATTCGTCACATGACGATGCGGCTTGATGAGGCGATTTGTGAATCATAAGGACTCGTGTTTTCTTATTGTACCGACATCGAAATAAGTAATCGTTAAATTTACTCTCGAGTTACTTGTGAAACAAAGAGAAATGAAACAGAAGGTAACGCAAAACACACTTGTTGCGGCGGGCGATCATCTGCAACAAGTCTGCTACACGTTTGGTTGTAGTCACCCGCCGCGTGCGACTTGTCGTCTGTCGGTAAGAATTATTACGGAGCTTGCGATTTGCATTCACGATCAACATTACACATTTATTTTGAATCATTTACTACATATATTATACCTAATTATTGTATTATTTTTTCAGTTTTTATACTAGAATATTAGACAACCTGCATCATATCATAACAAACCTAAAAAAAGTATGACTTAGCACAACAATGAAGTAAAAAACAATAGAATTTCATCTTTAATCAGCTTCAAGCATTCGTAAATATACAAGTTTGCGGTCTGTTGCTAATTGAAAGGATTTTTAATTTATTTATTGTTTTAAGAAACGGTGTTGATTTTAGAAATAATTGTATTTGTATAAGAATATATATATTTCTAAGTAAATATTATATTTTTGAATATTGTTGAGGAAATCTTACAACTAGCAAAATGGGTATCGTTTGCTGTGCAATTTCCAGACTGGTTTCCCATTTTATGTACTATGGCGAGAAGTAAGTAACTAGAATTACAATATTGTTTCCTAGACTAAAGTTGAATCGACACAATTTATTTGATATAACCGACTTATTCCAAATATTATAGCGCCATCCCTGACGCAGTTGATATTTAAACGTCATCAAAGGACCGAAATTATAATAATCCTAAAAAGTCAGGAATCATATACATATGTACATGAAATGTGTATTAATGTTTATAAATGAAATGTCTGTGTTATTATATTTATAAAACTTTTTTTTCTTATTTCGTTAGTTGCTAAAAAGTTTTTAGAGGAAAAGATGCCCTGGTCAAAACCTTACTAAAATTTTAATTATTTTTTTGCAGAATAGCGGCTTGTTGCGCTTGTGCGAGCATGATATCATGTATCATGATAACTATCGTAGTAACTCTTGCATTGGGCATTGGTTTAGGATATAACTACTGTTACGTAGATTTAAAAACAAGACACAGATATCGTAAGTTATTCATATACGTACCTATTTTTATAAAAATTGAAGTCGAATAATACGGGAATCAAAAGCTTGGATAATCATCATCATCATCACCTTAAGAGCTGTTGCTCTTGTCGGTGTAACAGGTGCAACTGTCTCCATCAACCCCTATCTAAGGCGGCCTCCTCACCTCATACGGCACGATAGGATAATAGAAAGTGTACATGTACATTTCTGAAGAATTTTGTTTATGGTCTACTATTTGCTTTGCAGTGAAAATAAAGGTTTTTCCTTGATCATTAAATTGTATTTTTATAATTTCAGAGCCAGGGGTTTTTCGACATGCTCCTGAATTAGGGCCTAATTTCCAGAGTACTCGTACTACTTTTACTACCTTTAGACCAACTTATTCTAGGCCAAGATATGGGTACCCAGGAGAAAAGCGAGTGACTAGATTTCCGGGTGATAAAGGTTGGTACCAAAATGTTGTATTCCACAAAAGCACTACCAGTGCGGATGAGGCTATACATTTGTCAGATTTGCCTCCCCACATGCGTCCGAATTTAAAACCAAGAAAAAGAGCTGATATTATGCAAGATAATGATACTATGGATTTTGATATTGAAGCCAAATTACCTAATCTTACAAATAATGTCATATTAGCAATAAATGATACTGTAGTTAATAGGACGACGGGAGCTACGGATAATGAAGAGATTTTAGACGATTACATTGTTATTACATCAGACAAAACAACTAATATACCGAATAGCCCATCACGTAACAAAACAATGCCAAGATTCCTGAAGTTTATAACACCAAGCACCATCAAAATGTTGAATGGAGATTAAAAAAATGAAGTCATTTTCAACATAATGTTGTAAGCGAGCTTAAATGTACATTTAGTATGTAGAATATTATTGTTTTAATAATAATTATCTGTTTACCTGAATATTAAACATTAATTAGACTGAAATACATTTTTTTTTCCTATAAATCCTTGTTCCCTGTAGTAACGTGTACTTATATCAATTCATGATCCTTCGGTCTTTGGTCATGGTTACAATCTAGTGAGAGCCAAAAGAGACGAGGGTGCCAGCGAAGTCGGGAATATGAGAATTTTGGTAGGCAAGTTTTTATGATTAATATGCTTTTTCTCTCTGTCGGCCAGCATACGGGCTATCTGGCTGGTGAGATAGGTAGAACGGTGGGAATTGAAATGTCTCTTATCCCACCTGGGTGGAAAGAGTGGAAGAAAAACTAGACTCTTCTCAGGTGGGCTGGGTTTATTTTTTCTTCTACTCTTCCCACCACGTCTGTGCCTCTCGAGTTTGAACCTATACTTTTCTTACTGGGGCACTATTTTAGTGTACTTAACTGACACTTTCTGCCGTAAAGCGAATCTGTCATAAAGCGAATCTATCCTACAGCGAATACTTAAAGGATTTTGTTTTAAATTTCATTTCAAAATAATGGGGATTTTTGGCCGTTTGGTTTTTCTTTTTTCCCCATTATAGGCATCAATGGGGAAAAGTGGACAAAAAGTTCACTAATCCCCATTGATGGGGATTTCCGATTTCCAATGGGGATTTGTGGAATAACCCAGAATTAAAGACTGTCAAATGACGGTGCAACAGGCGAACGGTAGTGTAACACTACCTTTTTGGCTACGGATTTTTTAAGTATATAGATCAAAATAAAAAATACATTGAGAACTCTGTTGCATAATTCTATTTATATGAAACTGTTGATTACCATTTATAAACAACAAATATTTAATACATGATTTCGAAAAATACAAGGACATTACAGTATGACGTAATTTACAATAGCACGACGTGGTCTGTTCGAATAACGATTCCATATTTATAAAAGACATTGGAGCTTCTATTTCCACACCTTTTGATTTGGAACTTTATGATAAATTTCTGAAAAATAAAACATACTCATTCAATTGATATCTTGCTTAGTTAAATCATTCAACAAAAAACAGGAAACTTCCAGCTTGGGTATTGAACCAGATATGTAATTACTAATTATTTAAATGGATATAGTACGACATTGTAACGTTGTTATACAACACTTCATTTACCTACCCATTTGTTATTCCCACATCTGTCAATTATTGTTCTTTATTTTTATTATTTATTTATTTAAATTCACAAATCAGATTACAATCATAATAATTACAAATAATATAAATTAATAACAATAGAAGCTAGATTGATAATCCTATTATGTGAACATGACAAGATAAATTATGTGTTGCCAACATTTTCAATAAAAATATTACTATTAAATTAAATTATTAATTGCAATATTCAGTCATAAATATTATTTGTCTTTAAAAAACGCTGTCCACACATAGTACTAAATAACTAACATAATAGCAGCGTCTCGCGGTATCACCCGCGTGGTTCCCGTTCCCGTGGCAATACGGGGATAAAATATTATATGCCTATGCTACTCAGGGTAAATGTAGCTTTTGTTGAAAGATTTTTTAAAATCGATTCAGTAGTTCCCGAGCCTATTCGTTACAAACAAACAAATAAACAAATCTTTCCTTTTTATAATATTAGTGTAGATGAAGATAAAGGAAAAATGACTTACATGAGTATAAAAAAGGACAATAATATCAATGACCATAAAGCGAATGCAATAAATAAGTTCAGTACCCCAATCTAATTCTTCACTGTTCCCCCAGCTGAAAATTAAATAACTTTTAATAAGTTTTCAAGGTTAATAAAAATCAGCTGAAAATAAATGAGTGCATTAGCTTAAGATACGTAATAATATCATCCATTTGTTCCCGTTGAATCACCTTTAGCTATAGCCATCGTTTTGAATACAAAAATAGCTGTAAGTACTATTAATTAGTAATACGCCTTTTAAATTTTAAAGAGCATTGCGCATGTTTACTCTTTACATCTTATTTTGTAGTTAAAATGCGCTCTGCCTGTCAGTGTCTCCATTTCAGAATATACTCGTAAATACTTATTAAAAATACATACATCAAAATCCACAGGAAACCATCGTGATCTTGGAGCGGTTCGCCACCTGAGAGCTTTGAAATCATAAGTAGTTTTACTCTTTGTTGTTTCTGAACGAGGAACTGGCGTAATTATTTCACTATTATTGACTATTGATGATGATGTGTCGTCAGGTGGACCTGGCCATAGATAGATAGATATAACTCTTTATTGCCTTTCACAAATAAAACAGGTAAGTATACAAATGTATACAGTAACAATAATAACATAACTAAAACATAACACATTGAAAGAACAATGGGCGGCCTTATCGCTAAAAGCGATTTCTTCCAGGTAACCTTACGATGAAACAGTCTCTCGTTAAAGTTAAAATTGCATTGGCATATTGAAACAATAAACATTACATTTTAATAAAACATATACAAACCCTTATTCATGCATCATAAGTATTTAACATACTTTATTCAAATCGTTAGAGCTCTCAAAATAAGTACACTAAGTTATTTTCTAGTGTTATGTTATAGCATCAGTAAGATTGAGTTGAAGAAAATGTACAAGATTTATACTTACAAAATAACGTTTCAGCCAAAAAATATAAACCAAATAGCACAAGGGCTATACACATTACACAACAGAACAATTTTGCAAACAGCTGAGCTATGCATCGACAGCAGCAAGCAAATGGGTTCGGGATTGGACAACCACTATCACAGCCACCGCCACCGATAATTATGTTCCGAAAACTACAACAGAACATCACTGTGTCAACATCATTTTAAAATAAAATCTAGCAAAAAAATAGTTAGATGTAAAGTGTAAGTTAGTTCTACTGAATTTAATACCTACAGAATTATCAAGCGAGAATCCTTATCCGTGGATATAAGGTGTATTTAATAGTTTTTTTTTTAGTGGTGGTTTAATAGTTTTAAAATAAAAGATTAACAAAAGTCCACACACACTTTGTAGGAGTATTAGGAAGCTCAAATATTGAGGAAATAATATGATATGTTGTTACTACTACTAAGTGACTAAACACACTATGCCGAAAATACGCGACTGAAGTTTGGCGTGACAACGCCTGCAATGTACATATTTTCAATTACTGATGGATGACACACCATACCAAAATTATTGAGTCACAATCTCTCGTCTTTTCTGTGCCGCGGCACAAAAAGATTTCCTAAATAATCATGAAGAAGAAGCGACGCTGTCACTGGCACAGAAAATATTGTGGCTCAATACTTCGCGTTATAGCGTACAGCCGAACTTCGGTCACGTACGTTCTGCATAGTGTGTTTACACACTAATTTGTTATAAGTGTCACCTGAATCTTTAAAATTAAAAAAGTTTGTGTTAGTAGAGGCATTGTGATAGAGAAGAGGTGGGCAGGGTAAGGACTGCGACGCGGGTTATTATTCAATTTCTACACGTGCAAACATTGCGTTGGATATATTAAGGAACAAATAAAGTCCCTGCATTAATTGTTATTTATTGTCCTTAATTTTGTATAGAATCCAAAGTCAATGGGTTTTACATCAAATCAGGATAATTCGTTTACGTAAGTACGATGGGAATGAACAATAATATTTTATTTCTTTCTGTTTGAATTCTCTGCACCAGGCCAGCTCAGGTTCAATACAATTGTACAAGTTTACCGACAATGGCTATATTATGCAAGGTATTCTTGAGACAAGACTATCTTTGAAGATACTCTACTTTCAGAACGGGATATAAACTTTGTGTTTGCATCACTCCTGTTGCCTTTCCCCGTGGGGAATAGATTAAGTGATAACTTTATTCAAACTTTAGTACTTACCACATAATTATTAAGAGTCGACAGTACCAATGTACTGCACCAGCGAGGCACAATCCATATCACAGGAATTTAGTACCACATTATCCAGAATAACAAAATTGATTATTTCATTAAATACCTTAATAATTTAATAATTATTAAATGGGTTACGTAGTCATTATGTTAGCTGTATTATTCTGAATTTACTTTTAGATTTAGTTGACTTTAAATTTCTGTTTACATGTATGGTATCGGTATCTGATAATGACAAATTACAGAATTTTGGACTGACATGTATGACATTGGCATCTAAAGAAACAGTAGATTTAGGAATAAGACTAACACCGTGGTGCACAAACTAAATAAATAAAGACCTAGAAAGTGATGACACATCGATGGCTTAAACCATTGATGTGTCATGGTTTTAAATGGTTTATTACTTTTATTACTTTTATTGTTGGGATATCTAGTGTTCACACTAGTTTATTCCTATCACTCCCTTCCAGCGTGCCAGAGTGATGATTGTTGACAATAACTATAATCTTGGCGTTGTTTGCTACCCCACGCAATAAAATTATTATAGGGCAGCATGCCTATCTAATATAGGGCAAGTGACACATTTAATGAAATATTGTGCGTCCTTGTGCTTTCTTTCTGGTAGGAGAGGAGCTATAGGAAACGGTGAAATTCAAAGATTTTTTTTAGAGTTGCGATACAATTAGGACTCGCAAAATCGGTACGCCCGGGCGGCAGAATGTGATAAGATAAATGTTCTGCAGGCGCCTGGCTCCTATCTGTCGGGTTTTAGATTTAATAATCGGGTGTAACCTGAACCAGAACAAACCCAAAATCGATTCTATTTGTTTAATTTTTCAATGTATATGTGACTTCTGGCAATAAACGTTTTTTTATAATATTTGTTCACATAAAACGTTTATTGTACCTGACAAGTATACAGGGAACATTTTGTATAAGTATAGAAATTTAATCCTAACAAATATATTCGATATCAACGCAAATGATGTAGCAGATACAGCTAGTATATCCAATAAATAAATAAACAATTTATCCTGATTGCTTTAATTAAAATCCAATGCAACTAAATGCAACGTGACATTCATTCTTTCTTTTTGTATCCTTTCAATGAGTGTACACAAATTATTTCTGTATAAACTGACGACCATGTTGGACTTTATTTCTTCTATATGTGTGTCTCGTTGTCGTCTCATCCGAGGATGCGGCGTCGACGGCGGCGGCGGTGGTGGTGGCGGCGGCGGCGGTGGTGGTGGCGGTGGTGGCGGTGGCGGTGGTGGCGATCCGTTTGGATCACCGGTCGAAGTCTCCTCCGGTGGCATTTTATCTTTAAAATAACAAATGCTATTTTATTTAATTACTGCAACAATCTTACTAATATTACAAACGAGATTATTAATAAAATTATAAGATAAAACGTTGCCAAGAAAAACTATCAAATCGGATAGGTAGTTTCTAAGTTTTCTCTAGGTAGATAAGCGTATTCAAACTAACAAAATTTGTAATATAAGTATGCTTATGTATAAGTGTGTATAAGTAAGTATACTCGTAGTTATATAAATAACGTACCTAATCTAGGTTATTACGAAAATACCCTTTGATATATCCCATTCCCAATGGGGTTTCACCTTAATATGTCCTGAAGTTTTTACGTAAAAGAGTAACCGAAAGTAACATTTAAACTTTCACGTTTCTAATATTAGGGGTCTTATTTATCAATTACTCCACGTCTTCATGCAGTAACTGACGTTTTAGATTGTTCATGATTAAAAAATGAATTATATATAAAAGGTAAAGGTATAATGTAATATACTCACTAGCCTTTGCCGTCTTATTTAATATTGTCTCTACATAACAGTAGTTATAACCGAGACCTACGCCCAAGCCAAGCATCGTCAACAAAGTTATCGTTAAACATGATACAACTGCTGTCAATGCAAGACATTGCGATAATCTGAAACAAAAAGACAAATGCCAAAAATCATCAGCATCGCGCTTGTGACTCTCGAGTTGCAGACGTCCGTGGGCGATGGTAGTCAGTTGCCATCAGGTGACCCGTCTGCTCGTTGGGGGCAAACGAGTAGCTCAATTGTTTGTGGATTTTTAACTTTTTTAATTTTGTTCTACGGCTATGACAACTTAACAAAAGATGTAGATAATATTATTTGCAACAAAACATTTTTGTGAGACCTACAGTTTGTCAGATAAACCGTAAAAACCGTTTCAACCTCCTTTTCCAAGATGGCGGCCGTCGGACAAGGGATCAAAATTGGACAGGGCAACCCCACAAACATGGATTTAAATTTAAACTGACCCTCCCTTGATATCTAAAAAATAAAGATGCGTCCTCTGACAAATAATTTACAAATACAATTTTTCGATGGATCATTTATCAAAAATCAAAAGAGGAAACTTTTCACCTGGTGGTAAGTAAATACTGTCGCCATGTACCACACTCCTTCGTCTCAGGACAGTCACGAGTGCGTCACCAGTTTAAAAGGGATAACAGGATGTTAGGGGAAGGAGGTATAGGAATTACGGCTCTGGATCTAACTTTACCAACTTGCTTTGCCACACGGTTTCACCTACGTTAAATTATATTACATACAAACCTTCTTCTTGTTACACTCTATTATAGCTAAAAACTATTATAATAGCTAAAAAGATCAAAGCGTCTAAATATAATACATATTGGGGCATGAACTAACTTTATTTTGTTATACGGAAAGATGTATACACAATCTATAATATGACCGGAAAAACAAGCATTTGTCTTTTTTAATATTTATTAGGAAGAACACCACGCAGGCATTTCAATGCAAACGCAGCGGGCCGCACTAAAGGAGAACAATACAAGACGAATATGTTAAAATCTTCAAGGCATAAACCGGGACACGCTTACAGGTCACAACTGTCATATAATTAAAAAAAACAGGTCCTCGATGATTGCCCTAGTTACAAGTAATAAATGTTGTAAGACATCATGTATAAATAAGTGAATAAATAAAAAAGCGTTTATTGCCAGACACATACAAAACAATAAATAACAAACCAAAAGGAATTATTAAAACAGAATGAAACAAATCTCTGGCAAAGATAGTTCAGCTGCACAACTGATATCTGGTACAAGAGTCGCAGACAGCGCTGACTTTCAGCCAGTCCTTACCCTTTAGATGTAGAGAGAGATGAGAAATTATGTCTGTATGCCGTGTGTGTGTGTGTGTGTGTGGTTGGTGTGTGAGTGTAAGAGTGTGTGTGTGCGTATGTGTTTGGCTTGTGCGCCCCATAATGTAATTAAGCATGAAGAGAAGTGATTCGAAATAAACGAATAAAAGTACCTGTCGAAGGCGTATGAACCTGACCCAACGCATCCACAGTTGGCTCCTCCAAAACCCCCGCACCCAGAACACATTTTAGATTATATATTTGTAAAAAATATCTTCTTAAAAACAAAACACATAACAATAATTATATAAACTCAAGTACTCAGTTTACAAATAAAATATCTGTATACAAAAAGGACGAATGCCAAAAATCATGTGCAACGCACTTGTGACTCTTGAGTTGCAGGTGCCCAATGGACGATGGAGTCACTTACCATCAGTGACCCGTCTGCTTGTTTGTCTCCTATGACATAAAATCATCCTACTGGTGATAAATGCTGTGAATCGGTTCTTTTTACAACATTCTAGCAGTGTCCTGTATAGTTTCCGTTCTCGTGAGAATGCAGGGTTAAAATTATACAAAAAACCTCTCTCATGAATTACCCTATCTATTAATGAAAACCGCATTAAAATACGTTGCGTAGTTTGAAAGATCTAAGCATACAAAGGGACAGACAGCGGGAAGCGACTTTGTTTTATAATATGTAGTGGTACAAACCTACCTCTTCAACACAAGTATCTATCTATTGCTGAAACTGCATTAAAATCCGATACGAAGCATAGAAAGTTCTTAACGTGCACACAGCAAAAGCGTCTTTTGTTATGTAAAGAAAGTAAAGTAGCTCATGTCACCTCGTGGTACTAAACTACCGTCGCCCATGTACATCTTCGTCTCAAGATAGTCACGAGTGCGTCACCGGGTATAACGGGATAACAGGATGTTAGGAGAAAAAGGAAAAGGAGTAGAAGACTTTGGCTCTGGATCAGATTTAACTTAACGTACTTGCGTACTTGCTTTGCCACACGATTTCACCTAAGATAAGTAATGTGATTACTTAATGAAGAGAAGATTAGAAACAACGTGTAAAGAAAAATAATATGCAGTTCTACACTAACGCCTTAGGTCTATGATTTTGTACCTGGAAAAAATCATAAAATAAAATGATTGAATACCTTTCTATTGAGTATGAACCTGAGCCAACGCATCCACAATCGTCGCCCCCACAACAGCAACACATTTTATTTTATTTATAAAAAAATATCTTCATACAAAATAAAACATAAAAATAAATTGTATACAGTAAGTAAAAATAAGTAAGTACTCAGTGTAAAAATAAAAATATCTGTAAAAAATATGCATTAAACATGCTAAAAAGTCATGTGTAATGGTAACATAGACAATTGTTTTTAGAGATGATTTATAGAGGATGAAAAAAATATTCAGTTTCATAGGAAAAGTTTTTATTAAAGTTAGGTACTTCTTTATAGGTGGAAGTGGGTGGAAGCTAGGATGTATCGCGTAGGGTAGAAGTATGGACTCGCACGGGAAGGAGAGAGAATGGGGAGAGACTCTTGAATATAATTTGACGGGACAGTCTTTGGGAGGGGGAGTTTTAATTGCTGTACGTAAAGATATCCCAGCCATCCATCAATCTTGTCTTCACTCATCAGCTGAGGATATATGGATTACAATTTCCGCAAAAAATAAAAATAATAAATTAATTAAATTACATATTTGCTGTGTTTATATGATTAAACAAGAACAAGGTTATACGTTCACGGATCAACTAAACAACTATTTGTTTGATCAATTGAAATGTTACATTTTTTAGGCCTTACCTTGCGTTTCTTAGAGGACGCAATTTTATTTTTTTGACGTGTAGGGGGGGTAAGTGTAAAGCTAAAATCAAGTTTGTGGGGTCGCCACCCTTGTCCCACGGCCGCCATCTTGAAAATAGGGGTTGAAACGGTTTTTACGATATATCTCTTAAACTATTTATCTGATAAAAAAAAATTAACGTTTTTTGTTGCAAATTAAATTCTCTATAACTTTTGTCCAGTAATTTTTTGTCGTAAAACTATAAATAAAAAAGTTATAAGTGAAAATGTACAGAAATTCGAGAAAAAAATTACCGAGAATGCTGTCCAGGTAGAAAATACCCAAGCGACCATTAGGGAACAAAAGAAAAGCTGCTATTATTATTATCATTATTTCTAACCTCTCTTACTGTACTATTCTTTTTTTGAAGTGAAAACTTCTTTAGCGGCGCTGAGCACTTTTTTTTGTATGGGTAAAAACTTTCAAACTCGCGTCAGGGTCACGTGATGCTGATCGAAAAAGCGTAAGATCGAGGGGAAGGGAGAGGAACTAGTATCTCCCACTCTTTCTACCGTGCCTGAGTGTGCTGCAGCGGTATCCTCGTAACAAATGTCATTGTGACATTGCCTCCAGACTCTGCCTCGTGGGTGGTGAGGAAAAGAGTCAATAATTAATTATTAATAACATTGCAAAATTACTAATTAAAAGAATTATAATAACAAAATAAAAAAAAAAACTGATGACACATTATTAGTACCCACGTATAAAATATGTATAGTTAAGAGTACTGAAAAATAGTACTCACTTCGGAGCGCTGTAAAACCTTAGCTATTGACTTAATGAAAAAATGTTGCATATAAAAGTTGTCGAAAAAACGATCTGCAAAAATTGTCTGATATCGTTTTTTCGTAAAATGATAAAAAAAAGTTATATCGAAAAATATATTTTTTTTCTCGAATTTCTGAACATTTTCACTTATACCTTTTTTTTTATTTATAAATTACTGGACCAAAGTTATAGAGAATTTAATTTGCAACAAAAAACGTTAAAAAATTTTTTTTATCAGATAAATAGTTTAAGAGATATATCGTAAAAACCGTTTCAACCCCTATTTTCAAGATGGCGGCCGTGGGACAAGGGTGGCGACCCCACAAACTTGATTTTAGCTTTACACTTACCCCCCCTACACATCAAAAAAATAAAATTGCGTCCTCTAAGAAACGCAACCCCAAATGTAACTTTTCAATGGATCAGTTAAAACTTAATGAAACTATGTTTAATAATCCTCTTGATAATTTTCTTATCATAGGTGATTTTAACTTGCCCCGAATAAACTGGTTACCGGGTGCAACCCCATATTTATCTCCCAGTGGTTTTATTAGTAGCGATGAATGCCTCCTCATTGACGAAATGAATACACATGGTCTTAAACAATATAATGGAATTGTAAACTCAAATAATAGATTGTTGGATCTTGTGTTATCTAACGATGACGTCATTGTTGAGCTTTGCACTGACCCTTTAGTACCGATTGATTCCCACCATATGCCACTGGTTGTAGTAATAAACTTTTTGGATATAGCCATATTAGAACCTCAAAAATATTTACGATACTTATTCAATAAAGGAAACTATGATGCAATAAACTCTCAATTGTCTGAAGTTGATTGGGCTGGTGAGATATCTAGTAGGTCATTGGAGGACGCCGTTACCTTTTTCTATAGTATTATAAATGAACTGAAAAAGAAATATATACCTAACAAATATGTATGTGATAATTTGTACCCTAAATGGTACTCTCCTTCGTTAAAGAAAGTACTAAAAGAAAAATACAAATATCTTTCGAAGTTTAACAATTACGGCAATCGATCAGATCTGAATACATTTAAGTTACTGCGCAATAGGTCTAAGCATCTTGAATCACAATGCTACTTATCGTACATGACATCGCTTGAAGACAATATAGAGAAGGACCCCAAGCATTTCTGGTCATACCTGAAGTCCCGTAAAAAGTCTAACGGTATACCTAATTCCGTTAAGTATGAGGACAAGCTTTTCACCACAGGTGATTCTATTTGTAATGCCTTCTCAAAATATTTCTATTCCACCTTCTTAACCTCCACCATTACTAATTTACCAAGTTCTTTGTCGGATTGCAGTGTATCCCAATTATCAGATATCAATTCCATTACTATTGACCACATCGAAGTTTATAACCTACTTACTAAGGTGGACCCATCGAAGTCAGCTGGACCTGACGACTTGAGCCCGATCTTTCTAATAAATAGTGCTAAAACTATTGCTTTACCAATAGCCTTGTTGTTTGAGAAATCTATCATTACTTCTGTTTTCCCCCACATTTGGAAATCTTCATACATTACTCCCGTTCATAAAAAAGGTCCCAAAAATGACATAAGTAATTATAGACCTATTTCTAAATCTATGTCACCATCGCAACATGGCTTTCTTAAAAAACGGTCTACTGTTTCAAATTTGGTTATCTTTGATAATGTTATTACCAAACATATGGATGAGGGTAGTCAAGTGGATGTCATCTACACAGATTACAGTAAAGCGTTCGATAGAATAGATCATAATATACTTTTTTCTAAACTACAACTCATAGGTATAAGAGGGGATCTACTCAGGTGGTTTGGGTCATACATAGATAACAGAACGCAAGCAGTTGTGGTCAGTAATTATATTTCTAGTTGGGTCCCAATCCCTAGCGGTATTCCGCAGGGATCCTTACTTGGACCCCTAATTTTTTTGATCTTTATCAACGATATAACTGACTGTTTTTTACATAGTCAACTACTGTGCTTCGCAGATGATATGAAGATATTTAGCGCCATTAATAATGATACTGATGTACTCAACTTGCAATCCGACCTCCAACGTCTGGATGCTTATTGTCTTCAAAATAAGCTCGATCTCAACCCAACTAAATGTTCGGTTGTTTCATTTACTCGGAAAAGGTCAATCATATCATCTACGTATAAGTTAAAGAATCAACCCTTGCTGAGGGTAAGCTCTGTAAGGGATCTGGGTATAATCCATGACTCTCAATTGTTGTTTGATGGGCATATAGAAAATATCGTAAACAGAGCTACTAAAGCCCTAGGTTTTATAATGAGGAGTTCTGCCCACTTTAAACGTGCCAAAACTTTTAAAATTTTATACTGTAGCTACGTACGTAGTATTTTAGAATATGGATGTCAAATATGGAACCCGCAATATGACATTTATATCTCACGCATTGAGAGGATTCAAGCAAAATTTTTAAAGTATCTCTGTTTTCGTTTAAGAGTTCCCTACTATTCTTATAATTATACTGATCTGTGTAAGAAATTCCATTTCCTTCCCTTATATACTAGAAGAAACATTTGTGACTTAATTTTCTTATTGAAAATCACCTCCAACGCAATTGACTGCCCCCAACTTCTTGAAGAAATAAAACTTAAGGTTCCCAATAGATCAAGGCGGTTTAACCCCCCCCTATTCATACCTGTTGTAAGCACTAATTATAGGAAGAATTCATACCTGTTGCGCGCTTGCGATAACTTTAATGAGGTATGCAAAGATGTTGACATAGTTTTATTTTGTACTTCTGTTGTATCGGCGAGGCGGCGGCTGGCAAATAACTTTTTTCAATTTTGACTTTTAATATTCTGAGCTGATTATGTAATTTATGAAAACAATGTTGTGACTTTTTCCCTTTATCTTAATTTCTTTGTGATTCACTTTTTGGTTTATGTAGTAAGCATAGCGAGTAGTTAAGTTGTTTTGTGTTTGTTAGTTCTCACCTTATTTTATATAATTTGTCGCTATCCGTGAGAACTTTTAATTGGCTATCTGTTTTATATTATTATTTTTTATATTTGTTAAGTAACGCTGTTAGTTCTCCAATAAATAAATAAATATGGAGATTCTCTCTGGCCTCTGGGAGAGACATAATATCTGAAAGCTAGCCTACCTAAAAAGCTCGATTTTCCTACTTTGCTAACTCTTAAAACTTTTTTAAAATCTCGAAACACTATCGACAAAACTACGGGGTGTTTTATGTAATATTACCCGTAATTATAAAACCAGTAAAGAAACTTGAAAATTACTTTTGCAAAATTGGCTTAAATTCGCTTAGAAATATGGGGAAAGTTTATTAATAAAATATAAAAAAGAAATATTAGATATCACTAACAAAAAACCCGAGCAATGATAATATTAATTGCAGACAACGAATAAATTAAATAAATACTTTTTTGTCAATACATAGATACTTAGAAGAATTAAATATCTATACTTTACTGGACATTTATAATTTAAAAAGAAAACAAAAATATAATCTTGTTGCAGTGACAATTCAATATTAGCAAATTTTTATCTTTAAAGTGATAATATCTATTTTTATGTTACCTATTTTGTATTAGCATAATATTTTTGTAATACGACTTTAATTTTAATGTTAAAATGGTTGGTTATAAGATATTGGAGGTAGACAATTTCCCTGATTCATTGAGAAAGTAAGTTCTCTATATTTTAGAAGTACTACGAATAAATTTTAGTATTTCGACAATCCAGTATTTTCTTGTACTGTATTTGTACGTAATATGTTCTTTTTAATATTTTTCTTATTCTAAGGTGGTGTGTGAAGTCGACCAACCCGCACTTGGCCAGCGTGGTCGACTAAGGCCTAATCACCCTAATTCAGGGTAGGCTCGTGCCCCTCGGTGGGGACATTATATGAGCTGATGATGATGAATATTTTTCTTTGTTTTGTAGTAAACCACGATGGGTGTCATGTGTGGTATTCACCATGGGCTTACTTATAATAACAATGTCAGCTATATCCATCGGTATATTCTTCGGATACACCTACTGTTATCTTGAAAATCGTAATGCGATAAGGACAGGTCAGTTTTACAGTTAAACCGAAGTTTTTTTTATTGCTATAAATAATAAACATTAAGGGACATAGCTAATACTCAATTCTTATAAATAAAACGCAGAAACTCATAATCGGTTATCGGTTTAGTATGAAAAGAAATCAGAATGAATGAATTGTTTTCTACAAAATATTGTTTAACTTGCTATGATAATTGTGTATGCTGTATGTGTGAAACAAATCTTGCAGCTGAATTTTAGAGCAGTTATCCCCAAACGACTGAACTTATATTTTGCACAATGCATGGTTAGCTAAGTGACGTCATTTGAAATCTAATATGGCGGACTAGTAAAGATGACGGAATATTTTTATGCAACCATAATTAGGAAAGTTGGTTTTAAGAACTATTTAACTAATAATTTTATGTTGTCATCCAGGTAATTTATCACACGTAACCGATTTGCAAATACTATCTGTGCCTACATTTAATGACAATGAAGACGCGAGGTTCAACCGGACCATCAATGGAGCTATTTCAAATGTTCTAGTGTCTCGAATACTGAAGATTGGTCACGCACTCATCGCCGATGATTCAGAATGTGTCCAAAATCACAACGACGACACGGGAGACATATCACTGCTCTTTTAAACGACTACACTTGGTCAGCTTCACAATGTTTGACAGCTCTTCACACCATTAAAATATCATCGATTCCAGGGACGGTTATAATTAAATTCGGATATCAACATCCTGATATACAAAACTATGTGAAAAATAACTGATTGTTCTAACAGCTTAGAAGTGCATGTTCATTTGCGTGTTTAACCAAAATTTGTTACTCATTTCTTAGGAAAGGTAATATTGGAAACATAAATTTTGAATTTGAGTTGTTACATTTTGTTTGTTAAATAAAATTAATAAACGCCTATGTTTCTTTGTTTATTCGGGAGAAACCTTATACAATAGATATACTTACTTTTTTATGAACACAAATGTTCAACATAGGGTCACTATGGTCGATATAGTTCGCTACAGTTCATCACTCCTAATAGACACGATTCATTTATTCCCATTAACATCCTTCGAATCTCCCTCAAGTTTGGTGGGTAGGGAATAACTAGTGCCATCCACCATCCCGATGATTCGTTAAACGAGTCATCCGCCCCCTTCATAATTATTGATGTAATGTAATGATTTTACTTTAAAACCATGACTTGGCTCATGAATCCTTACGGAGATGGAAGTATGAGGAGTGTAAGTAATACAATGAGCAGTATTGAACCAGTTTCCATTTTGCAATCCATCACATCTAGGGTGGTCTAAAGACTAACCATATATCAAGTTACTATTGAACTATGAACCAAATTCTGTTAACGACTATAAAGCCGCGTTTTCACTAGGGAACATTTGTCCGTCGGCTCTGATGAATGACCGACACATTTTCGTGGCCTGCTTGATGTTTTCCAAATTCGCTTGCGAAACTTACTTGACGAGAATCGATATAATTAAAGTAATGTAGTAAGAAGAAGTAATTCTACAACTACCCAATGGGCAATAATAAGAACAAACATTAAAACTAACGTAGTAGGGAAAGAAATCAAAATATTATTACATATTTATTATGCATAAGTATTTAATTAATATAAGTGTCCGGTGAAGGAAGACATACCATATTAGCAAGACTTACCTCATGATTGGGTCATACTCGTATACACAAAATCTCCGCGACGAGTGGCACGACAATGGTCAAGCGTGTTTGGCAAACTTTATAATTTGTCGAAAAGAGGACTTGACGAATTACCAATTTGACCTACTCAGACTTGACCAATGTCGTGCCACTCCTGCGCGACAAGTCCCAGTGAAAACGCGTCTTAAAGCCACGTATGATAACAAGTTTGATGAATCATCTAACCGGCCGGTCTTCAGAACAATCACGCGCCTACTCGTCTGTCATATGGTCATATTGTACTTGTGGCGTGTTAAACTTGTGTACTCGTTGTTAAATCAATTGATTACGAGACATTCGTTACGAGTAGTTCATCAATTAAAGTTAATTTGGCAATGCGGAAGAGGACTATTGTATGATCAGTTTGATATCAATAAACTTTTTAGAGTACCGTGAGTAGAAACGAAAAAATTATGTAAGTAGTTGAAATTATTTTCCGTTTTATCTAGCTTTCGAGCTTGAGGTCCCTGTGGTTCTTAGTATCATGCATGTTTGCTATTTTCCAAACATGGTGCAACGTGTGGCACGTGGGTGAGAGTACCTATGTTAGGACAGATATCTGTTACTCTTTGAACCAAAAATTACTGGATTTATTTGGATGAAATTTGGTAGATAAGTACCTACTTTTCTTATAACAAATTTTATCAAAGAAGACTTTTTGACATCATGAACAAAAACATAGATAAAATCGAAGGGAACAACTAATTATACCCCCAATTTCCCTGCAGGATAGATGAATGGTAAAGCAGTCCTAAGTTCGAATCCCAGAAGAGGTAAAAATTTTGAGTGTTTAAAACAGTCAGGATAAAACACTATTAAAATGTAATCCTAAGAATAAATGAATTCGTACACATTACAATTTAACAAGTTGAAGCAAGTATATACACGTAAAACTGCAGTGTAAGATAGTATATTATGTACATAGATATAATACGAATGTATCGACATAATATTGAACTTCGATAGTGATTTACCTTCTCACGTTGACAATAGTGGCAAATCGAATAAGCACGTGGTTGCAAGCGTGAACTTTGTTTACAGGAATTTGGTTCTGTATAATTATATCTATCTTACTAATTAAATTATTTATTCAAGTATTTAGTGAGCCCATAATAGGTTTTCAGCGGTTAACGAAAGTTTGAATAGATGGATGTTGTTTGTTAATCTTTCACACAAAAACTACTGAACCGATTTCGATGACAGTTAGAACAGATATTCCTTATAACTAGGAATATCATATAGGATACTTTTTATCCCAAATTACAAGGAAGGTACAAAATCGGCAAAATGTATGTATGTACTCGGATTTATAGTTCTTGAATTATCGCATTCAAATAAAAAAAACAAATACGGTCTCTCTATAATATAACAAGCAGCGCCCCGCGGTTTCACCCGCGTAAAATTCCCATGGAAAATATGCATATCTCTTTAACCACTCTATCTATAAAATAATGCTGTTATAAATCCTTTGGGTAGTTTAAAAGATCTAATCGAACAGACAGCGTAAGAGACCTCATTTTACACTATGTAAAGTTTAAATATAGATTTATTAAAACAACAAATATAAAACAAGCTAAACGAATTCAATATTGTTTGTACACAAAAAACATGAATTTATAATCGGAACAAGTATTAAATCAAGATTCCTCGACGTGAGACGAACGCGACGTGTTTGTATCCGGTTCTGTTGTCCCGTTGAACCCTAAAAAGGATGAGACTATAAAAAGGTTTTACTATGGCTTTGTATGTAGTTAAGTGGTTCCAAGTGTTTCGATTCATCGCACGAGTCTGCGCCGACGCACCACCGGTTGCGTGCGCACCAACAAACACCTATTGTGCTCGCTAAAAACACGATATATTATTTTTAAATTACAATATTATCTTGTATCTTTAATAATAATAAAAATTTTACACATTTTTTATATTACAAACCGCGAATTATACATAAAAAAATAAGAATTTGAAGAAGTGAGACGCTGGACAGTGCCGTTAGTGAAATTGTTTAATAATTTATTAACAGTGTTTTGTAAATCAATTTGTGTGATTTTTATTAAGTGTATGTTAAGTGGAAATTATTTAATTGGCGTAATATTTTAGTGGATAACCTTCAAGGTGCTACTTCGCTGTTATTGGTTATTTATTGGTGAATGACGTGAAGTTTTTTCCGATAAGTAAAAGTGAGTACTTAGACTTACGTAATTTTTTACGAGCATTTTTTCTCCAGGCTATAAAACCAAAGAGTACTTTTCTATATTAAAACTGAAGAATAATAAGTTGAACCATTCGGTCCGGTTGTCGTAAAAAATGTAACTTTTCGTTTAATCAAAAAAATTCGTGTCGTCTTCTGCCTTCTGGGTTGTGGAGAAAGATAACTGATATTCCACTAATTATGGTCAATTTATTAATTAAATTAAAAACCGACCTCAATAAGAGATGAGATGAGACAAATGTTCAATATCGAATTAGGGTCCCGTGGCAGTATAGAGGTCTCTTTCACACACAGTGATGATGATGATGCTTTCTTAACCGATTTCGGCCTCAGCGACTGTTTAATGTTTTTTTTACACACACATGATAAGTGTAATAAAATAACAATATAAACCCAGTCGTAGTTTTCCATATATTTGCAATAGTCCCAGCAGAACCGGGGACTGTCCTTGGATGCATTTTATAGTGTTATACAGGGATAGTCGCCGGATTGTGCACCCTTTACACAAGATTAAATATGTCAAAGGGCTTCCGTGTGTTGGCTTTGGCCCCATACTAGCCTTCCAAAAGACCGGGACTCCTTATAGTCCCGTGAATGAAAAAAAAAACAGAATTGCTTATTATCCGGTATGGAATGTACATAGATATAATATGAAGTTCAATTAAATCAAACAAATTGATATTCATAATAGTTTTCCTTGATTTCTTATTATCAGACACTGGTAACCGGTTTGCAATCACGTTTTCATATTGATACATACCTAAAGTATATTATATACTTGTACTTATACGTTATATAAATGATCGTACTATAAGAGTAAATAAGACCAAATATTTATTCAGTTTTTATCTTATCTAAATATGTATATGTCTCGTTTCTATTAGGCTATATAAATTTATAACTAAAGATAGTCATTTGATCGCGTCATTTTTTTTCACTGTAACGTGACTATGACTAAGCTAGTTTTCTATTTTAACTTTTTGATGGTAAGATCGAGATAATATTATTATTGATCAAAATATCGTATAAAGATAGTCTAAAATATAGAGTTGAATTGCGGATAAAATCAAAAATATATGAATATAGAGGAGGATGAATACAGAAGGCACTATTAGTCACTACATAGTATAAAACAAAGTCGCTTTCTCTGTCCCTATGTACGCTTAAATCTTTAAAACTACGCAACGGATTTTGATGCGGTTTGTTTTAATAGATAGAGTGATTCAGTAGGAGGGTTATTAGCATATTTTATCTTCATATTCCTACGGGAACGGTAACTACGCGGGTGAAACCGCGGGGCGCCGCCAGTTAAAGATATAAGGTAATTAATTTTGGCATAGAAATTCTATACGTCTTCTATCGGCTTAATGAAAAGGTAGTTACAATTTTGTTGGACCGTTTATTTCTCACTCAAGTTTTTTTTTATTCAACCTGTGTTGTCCCACTGCTGGGCAAAGGTCTTCCCAAATCCCTCCATTTGTCCCTGTCCTAACCTCACTTAAGAATATGGACGATATTTTGCTTTATATCAATCCAAACTTGTCTTTTGCTACTCCCCTCCTTCTATTCCTCCCCAATTTCTATAGGGTCATGGCAATACACATTTATCACCTGGTCACCTTGACTTCGCCTGTCCGACAGAAATGACGTGTCCGTTAAATCACCTACACCCAAACATGTCTAATCTATTTATTGTCTAAAAATAAAACAATACTGTTCACAATCTGCACACATGTCTGTAAAAAAAGTAATTCGTTACGTGACAAATCTTCTGCATTAAAAAGTATGATTATATTGTTTTAAAACTTATCTTAATATAGTTTAAATATTGTTTTTATTAAGACAATTGTTTTAAAGTATAATTATCCGATCATTTTATCATCTTTACAAAGAAACTGACCCTGAGCTATGATCATTACCTGTATCAAACGTAACAGGAACTACGCATAAACTCAAAAACTACTGGACCGATACACGAAATTATTTCACAAATAAAAAGCTGCATTATCACTGAGTAACATAAGCTACGAATTACACTCATTTTTCTACGGGAAATGGGTTAAACTGTAGCATACAAACAGTTAAAAGTAAATTAACATCTGCAGGGTACCGAAGCAGTACTTAAATTAGGATTATATTTAATAAATTACTTGATTTTTACATATGAAACATCGTACGATGTATTACCAAGTTTCAATTCAATACGCACACTTATTGGACAATATTGTTTAAATAACATAGCTATGATATACAGATGGACAGTGAAAATACAATCGGATACCTTCCGGGCACATTGAATTATACTGCAATGTATACGCAGTTTCTGATACCCTATTAGCATAGATTTATGTAACTTATATTTTAATTTTTAACCCCCGACCCAAAAAGAGGGGTGTTATAAGTTTGACGTGTCTGTGTGTGTGTGTGTGTGTCTGTCTGTGGCATCATAACTCTCACTCAATTTAGCTTTTTTTGTATTAAAGAGGACTTACGTGTTCTTAGACATGTTTGATGAAAATCAGTTGACCCGTTTAAAAGTTATGGGGGTTTGAAAGTAATTGTGTTGGGGGCTTTTTAAATTTTTAATTTAATGTTATACTTACGACAACTTAATTTTTATGATAGTAAGGGCCTATTTCACCATATTCAACTTTCCGAGTAGATACTCACATGTTTTGTCTTTGTCACTTGATATAAAGTAAGAAAGAGACACAACTAACTTTACTTGGTGAGTATACTTACTTGAAGGTCGTGAATTAGGCCCTAAGTACAATTAATTTCTGTGAGTAAGTACGGCCAGTAGTAATAATAATGTCTATGAGTTAGTACTGTCAATGGTAATTAAACACATAAAATACACGGAACAAACGTGTTAAAATATACTAAAACCACCAGACAAAAGATAAACAGATTTCATGCACACAGATGTTTACCGTTGATGATAATGATGTTCAACGTCCTCGGGCATAGCAGACAGTTGTCTTCTAGACAGTTTTCTAACTTTTCTATAAGTACTCACTATTTTTCACCTAAGTAGTAATATAGCAGTACAAAATCAATAATAATAATAATCATTCACTACATCATTTCATTATAGTAACTGATCCCTAACTAAGCTCGAAGCTTGTATCTAGGGTATCAGAAACTACGCACACACTCATTCACACACACACCCAGACCGAGACAAACATTTGTGAAACAACAAATATCACCCCGCACGGGAATCGAACCCGCAACCTTACGGATGGCAGTCCGGCATGGTGACCACTCTCCCATCGAGGTTGTCAATCACTCCATCATCTTCCAACAATAAGACATGCACATCTATTAAAAGCCTCGATAGCTCAATTGGACAGAGCAGTGCTACGGTTCAGTACAGTTCCGGGTGCAAGACCCGGCTGAGGCGAAAATTTTGAATGCATTTTCAACATGGACAGTATTGGACATTTCCCCAAATTAGACCTCTCTATTTTGGGTTCTTTGTACATTCCACAACATTTTTGATAAAAGTTTTGAAGCCCTAACTACACTTAATAACTGCCAATGTTGTAAGTACGACAAAAAATGACCCCTAACTAGGTTACTAAACCTGTATTTGAGGTATTATATCAAAAACTTTGTAGAGTCTCATTCATTCACACTTTTATACTAAGATAAATATTTGTGGACACATATTAATATGTCATAAATAAATAATCAATGACAACCATGTGTATATAAGGAGGAAAATGACTTATGTATTACATTATACGGCTTTATCATAACAAAATATTTGTTCTCATGAATGTCTTACGGAAACAGGATAAAATAATAAAGAAATATACTTAACAACAGGAATTACGTAAGTTGAGCGTAATAGGAATTTTAGACGAATTAATTAATTATCCTTTGTGAATTCCCATCTTGTAAAAACATCCTAAAATATACTTACATCTGCTATGAAACGTTAATAAACATATCAGATTTGGATACTGGGGTTTACGTTGGGAAACCCCGAGACAGCACAGATACTAGTGCCAATAAATCTTCATGGTGAGAAAAAAAGTATGACGACAGATATTCTTAAGTTTTATGAAGCTAAGGTATTTATTTAGGAATTCGTTTTATTTGAAAAAAAAAACCTATTATTTAGTTATAATCCTACTAATATTATAAAGGCGAAAGTTTGTATGTATGGATGTTTGTTACTCTTTCACGCAAAAACTACTGAATGGATTTTAATGAAACTTTACAATAATCTTGCTTATACATCAGAATAACACATAGGATACTTTTTATCCCAAAATTCCCACGGGAACGGGAACTTCGCGGGTGAAGCCGCGGGGCGCTGCTAGTATTGTATAATTGTAGTTGCTGATACCTCCTAGGGCATTTACTCTAAAAAGATAACAGAGTGATTAGTTTATGTTTAACTAAATTATGTTACTAAGTAGTTATAAGCTATACAAAATCATTCTTTACTAAACATAAAATACCTTTTGTTTCAGTGACTATACGAAGAATGACGGTGACTGATTCAAATGACGCTACGAAGGGCAATTGCTTTAAAGGGTAAGTCAGGCGACACGCATTTTATTCTTATTTTTCTCTAAAGTTAATTTACACTTTTGACGACCTCGATGGCAGAGTGGTCACCATGCCGGACTGCCATCCATAAGGTTGCGGGTTCGATTCCCGTGCAGGGTGAATATTTGTGTAATCCACAAATGTTTGTCTCGGTCTGGGTGTGTGTGTGAATGAGTGTGTGCGTAGTTTCTGATACCCTAGATACAAGCTTCGAGCTTAGTTAGGGATCAGTTACTATAATGCGATGATGAAGTGAATGATTATTTCTTATTTATACTAACAGTGGTTTCACCCGCGTAAAATCCCAATCCCGTGGGAACATACTCTTTATAAACCTTTCTTTTGAATCACTCTTTATACTCGTATTACTGAAAACTGCATTATTTTATTACTACATAGTATAAAACAAAGTCGCTTTCTCACGCTTCATAGGGACAGCCCTATGTCCCTATATTCTCTATAAGTCCCTATGTATGCTTAGATCTTTAAAACTACGCAACGGATTTTGATGCGGTTTGTTTTAATAGATAGAGTGATTCAGTGGGAAGGTAAATAATTTTATCCCCATATTTCTACGGGAACGGGAACTACGCGGGTGAAACCACGGGGCGCCGCTAGTTAGGTATAAGTCGAGTATGAAAGACACAACAAAAGATTTTAGTTTACTATACAAGAATACCCTTATCACATACCGACAAACATACACCACAGTAAAAATCGTGATTCAAGAAATTAATGCCAATTAAATACCTACTCACATGTAATATCTGTCAATGCAATACACTTGATAAAATTTGAATGAACTCATTGTTGAATGAATGAATTATGAATCATTCGGTATCTTTGAGTATTTATGAAATACTTACGCAAATATTGATATCTTTGATTTACACAAACATAACATAATGAAATCCAAAATTCATTGATACAAAGAATTCGAATCGAAACGTCACAAATGTAAAAGAAAGTTATAATTACGACAAAAATCCGTTAAAGTACCTACCTAGTTTTATGATATTGAATTTTATATTATTACTAGCTGCGCCCCGCGGTTTCACACGCGTAGTTCCCGTTCCCGTTCCCGTGGGAATTTAGGGAAGAAAAATAGATGTGGCCGATTCTTAGACCTACTGAATATGCTCACAAAATTTCAGGAGAATCGGTCAAGCCGTTTTGGAGGAGTATGGCAACGAAAACTGTGACACGAGAATTTTATATATTAGAAAGATTATATCACTAGCAAATAAGACTGAAATCCATCATTATTCTCTGCCCGATCCTATTAAAGATCAATTGGTGGACTTCAAATCTTATAAGTACCTATAAGATTTGAAGTCCACCTTCGGGTGTACTAAGTCGTTTGGAAAGTTTTCCTCGATTTGATTCGATACTGTACTCTATTATTATATAGAAAGTTTATTTAGATTAGTTTCATACAACAAAAACCAGTTTGTTTTTACAAAACATATTGACGCATTAGTTCTCTGAATTACCGATTGTTTGTTTTTGGTTATTTCGATTGTTTTGAAACATTATAGAAATAACTTTGCTTCAAACAATAAGTTAATAGTTTGTGTATCAAAACTTCGTTAAACTATTGTTTCTGAACGAAATAATAAATAACATTGCTTGCTTATTGGAAATTAAAGAGAATTAATATCGAAATATAACTTTGGTAATGTGTCATCATCATGTCCCACCGAAGGGCTAAAACCTACCCTGAATTAGGGCGATTAGGCCTTAGTCAACCACGCTGGTCAAGTGCGGGTTGGTCGACTTCACAAGCACCCTTAGAATGCCTGCACAGGTGTGCGCAGGATACCTTCATTTATTTATTCACCGTGACCGTTTGAACGTGTGCATAAGAAAAGCCGGTCAACAGTCGTATTAGCTTTTTTTATATTTTATACTAGCTGCGCCCCGCGGTTTCACACGCGTAGTTCCCGTTCCCGTGGGAATTTCGGGATGAAAAATAGATGTTGGCCGATTCTCAGACCTACTGAATATGCTCACAAAATTTCATGAGATTCGGTCAAGCCGTTTCGGAGGAGTATGGCAACGAAAACTGTGACACGAGAATTTTATATATTAGATATAAAAGTCGTATTTAGCTCTCAAATGGAGCCAAAACATTGCTGCCTAGTTGCTTCCAAAGAAGAGACAATTGCTTCCTTCATAATTAAGAAGAAAAATAACAATTAAGATTGACCGGCCATTCTGATGTCTGAATGGCGGGTCAACATCTGTTGCATAATAACTATGTTGAATAGTTGTAACTTTCAAATACCAAAGATTGCTTCTGAATTGCTTCCTACGTTATTCGTAAACTTTAATCCTGCAGACAACGAAACAAAGATTCTACAAGTTTAACATTAAATTCCAAAACGCCTGGTAAAAATATAGACGCAAACAGTGGGTTAAAAACATTGCGTGTGGTTTTTATACTTTCCATTGCACTAATTAAATTATCTGTCAAACAAAATATGATAAGTAGGTATATAATCGCCTACATTTGCATGGCGGCCATCATGTAGCGGCCGCTATATGACGGCACCGCTATCCTAGGAAACCAGAGCTTTACCCGAATAGTTTCAACTTAATAATATTAAAAATAAAATACTTTAAAATGCAAATAATCAACTTTTATATAAGAATGATCTGTAATTCTATATCTTAACGTAAATAATGCAATATGGAATCACTTTTTTGTTAGAACTTCTTATAACTCTGGACCTCATGTCGTCGTAACATTGCCATATTTTTCCACGCCTACAATGCGCTTTGTAATGGCCCACTTTACCAATTACAGTCGGAACAAACTCTATGACTGAAATCAGTATTCATTACCTTGTAAAAGTAAATAAATCTAAAAATAGATACAGACATAAAACAAAACAAAATACTAATGACCAATTACCAAAATCTAGATATTTCCATGACTGGTTTTAGAAACTAGATTTCAAAACTCTTTGTTAAAAATATTTATTATTTTTCGCTATGAAATTGAAGGAATTTGGCTTAGGTACTTACTTACAAAAACAACTTTGTTGGTAAAAGTCAAGGTTAATTATCTGATCCAACAAAAAGTCCTTTTATTATGTAACCAAGTATCGCGGGTCACACCACACCGTTGAAGGTTACAAAATAAAAAACAGACTTCTTTTAAATGTTTGCAATTTTACTTAGGTAAGTACTCGTATTCTATGAGATATAGATGTATGGATTAGACACACTTAAAATATTCTTGTTCAAGCTGATGAAGAAACAAAAACTGAGCGTTTCCGACTATATTTATATATTTATACTATATAAACGCTCAAAGGAAGTCTGTTCTGTTCTGTACTGTCCTAAGACTTCTCGTCCTAATTAAAAATAATATAATCATAATATCAAACTTATCTGATCCGGCAGTTAAAAATGGAACCACGGATCATAAAATACTAACGTGGAACTAATACGAATATTGTCATTGTGTAGAACATCATTTCTTTGCATTAATTTTTAGTAAACTAAATAAAAATGCATTTACAGCGACGCTATTTTATTATGTATGTTTATGTCACTTCATTGTGACTTATGCGGAAAAGGTGTGATGTACAAATGTAACATATTTATGATGATGATACCTTACACATTTCAATCATAACATACGATTTAACCGTATGCACATGTAGAGATATAAACATACGGACTTGATTGGTTTTCATATACATATTACACTTTAAGATATAGCAGACGGAAGCTGCTTATTATCCAAATTTTCCCACGGAGTTAACTTTGGTCCTATACTACTAAGTTATGTTGTTATAGTTACCTATACTTAGGGCCTATTTCAGCATCTTCTAGTAACGTTCCCAGTAACTACTCACATGTTTTGTCGTTGTCACTTGATATAAAATAAGAAAAAAAACTAACGTTACTTGGTGAGTACCTTTACTTGAAAGTCGTGAAATAGGCCCTTATTATCATAAAAGTTATGTTGTTATTATCTATATTAATATTATAAAGCTAAAGGTTATTTTGTTTGCTTGAACGCGCTAATCTCAGAAACTGTTGGTCCGATTTAAAAAAAAGCTTTTGGATAGCGTTAGATAACCAATTTCTCAAGGAAAGCTATACACACGCACAATACGCGCATGCTATACTCGTACTTACATACTCGTATATCATTACGCTAAGACCAATAGGAACAGGGGCTCGATTCTCTTAACTATTAAGCTGTGATAATGCTACTCAAATGTATTTTAATATCAACATTATGAGCGTTTTTTTGACATTTGTTAGTTATTTTGGTATTCTCTAAGTGAAAACTACTCCGCAGACTCAATGGCTCCATAAAACTTAGATGGTTGTCATGGAAACAGTATTCTGTTGTTTGTTTGACAAAGTTTTTATTTGAATTTTGATATGCAACAAAGACCACTGACACTATAGCCATATGAAAAAATTTTTAGCAGAATACTAAACTGACACTCTCGTTATGGTGCCTCAATTTCAACATATTGTCTGATCAATAATGTCAAATTGCGGACTTAGGCCCAGAGCTAACGTGAGTTAAACCGTGGGATGCAATGCAAGTACAGCTAGAAATCTTCAAAATAAATTTAGATTTACCCATCACGAGTTGATTTATCTATTTACTAGTTATTTCTTGTTCATATCATATCTAATAACAGTACATTTTCCTCAACACGGATTTAATCTCGCTACTAAATGAGTTGTGTAATCATCGTGTACTTAGTATAACTGCAATCCATGTTATTATCAACAATATTAATTGAGAGTTGCATGGGATGCTTGCAATTTTAATGACTTATTGACGAGGAAAGACCTTGAAATTTAATGTCAGTATTTACTAGAATAGTGTAGAAATATATGGAAAATTTTGGAAATGCTCAGTTATGTGACGAAAATAAGTTTTCAAAAAGGGCAATCGTCTTATCGGTATATCAGGCGCCTCTCCCTCTATCTGCTTAGTCTTAGTAAGTAGACTTTTTCACTTCTAACGATACTTATAACACACGTATATTGAATGAATTTTTTAAGTGACCAAATCGAATCTATAAAGAACAATGAAAAGTTCTGCAAGGATACTTGAAACCGATTTGACAATAATTGATACCATTTGATATAAGGACGCTAATGAAATGCTGTGGAAGATGCTCATTATACCAAAGTACGTAAAGTCATCAACGTGAACTAACATAATATTAAATACACGCACACATAATTTTGCCATAATATTAATCGTGATTGCTCATTTTAATTAACTTACATAATAATAAGAAAAGAATATAATATAAGTATTCGTACGTACTTTCTAAATTAAATCATTGACGCAATTAATATTACCAGGACCTGCCCGTCACGTGAAATTGAGAATAAATCAACGTTATTTTTGTAACGTAACAAGGCTTTATTCGTCATTGTAAAGCCACTTTTTCCCACCAGTTTACATCGAGCCTTAGCTATGATGGGTCGTTTAATTTATCAATAAAATAATCTAGTGTAAAGTGACCTTCAGTGAAGTGAAATTTAAACTATAACAACAAAAACACAAACATTGTTGTGCATCAAATGTGGATTGTTTATAATAATCATAAACTTTTTTAAAATATTTAACACACTTTTCGCTATTTCTTTTTTATATTTAACTGTAACAGATTAACTAATAACCATGGTTAATTCGTGAATACGTAGTTTATATTATGATTATTTAGAAATGAAAAGTACCTATATATATAAGTAGCATTAGGAAAAAAGTTTCTATCAGAATTTCTATGCAAGGAACCAGTTTAGGCGTTAATATTTTAACTACCAAATAAATCATTAATTTAAGTTAATATTTTTGAGGTATGTATATATATGTTTTACTAATGTGTATATAGTTTTTTTTTACTTTACTTTATGTCTATTCTTTGTTATACGAAAAGACTTTCTTTCCGAAAGAATTACCGCTAAATAACAGTTTTCTTGTTGTAGACGAATTTTCATACAAATTTTCACGCCAGCTTAGAAATTGATTTTTCAAATTATCATATACGAAACCATACCTGTGTAAATTTTCACAACTCTAGACCCAGTTTAACCTTCAGTGATTAATTTCGGGTTTTTGCGTTTTTTATTGTGTTCTGCGTTAATAATAATCAATCAGTCAGCGATAAGTAATTATTGAGAGATAAAGTAATCAAATCTTTTTCAAACTGGTTTAGGTTTACATACAATTTTATGCACATTTATCAAACAGGTAATAAACTAGATAAACATTGTTATTGTTTTTATCGATTGCTTATTTTAATAGGTTGTATAGACAATGAAGAATAGTTGGGTAACAACACGGAAAAAATAACAACCCATCTCTTTTCGTCGTCTTGCAACACTATGGCTTGAGTATAGCTCTAAGTCCTGTGATTAATTTCAGGGTCTAACGATGATGCATCATTGCTATATTCCAAATACGGTACGGATTCAATTTTTTTATTTAAAAATTCCAATTCAAATTACATATTATATAATATGTAAGATCATTGGGTACGTCCTAAGCGTGGTAATCACGATCCTCCTCGCACTAACAGCATTATTGAGAGACATGCTTTTGCCGTGCATTTTACTATTGAATTTATTTCGACAGCTATATTTTTTTCATAAGTATTGTGTAAAAAATCTAATCCCAAGCGATCGATTTAACTTCAAGTTCTTAAAGTTAAGCAGATACGTAGTACGCGCTAAAAAGTCTAAAACACAAAACGGCGCAAGGATATTCGTGACGCAAGAAATGTATTTGTTTTTAATGCAATGTTATTGTAACTATTTTACTATTAGAGCAACAGAATCTCATCTCATTTATTTCTGCCTTCATAAATGCAAGATTATTCATTGGTTCAGAAAATAATTAGATATAGAAAAATAAACAGTTTACAATTACACAATGGTAAAATTAACGCGTTTTGTTATGTACTTTATTAAAACTAAATCAAAGTTGAGTCCACTAATACCATAATGTATTCAATACCTGTAAACAAAGAAATGCAAAAAAAACACATAAAAAAATATTATTTTATCTAGAATTTACTAGACAGAAATCGCAAATATTTTTGTAAATATTTGTTCCGATTATGTTAATGAGTTCTACCTCAAAATCACTGATTAGCATTCTAGTATTATATAATAACACATAATTATGATGTTTTAAACCAGTATTTTAAACAACTATTTTATCTTTAATAAAAAAATATGAAAACAAAAAACTAGTCTGATCGTGACTACGATCAGTGTAACCTGAACCGAAACGTTCAATGTATGTAATTTTAAATAATTATTTATACGTGTAAATTATGTAAACAATGGATCGCGAAAGTTTAAAAAGTGTATTAAAAAACTTATGAAAATTCTACATATTTCACAATCTTTCATACCATATCTATAATTCAAGTACGTTTTTAGTACAGATCATGGAATCGCCTCGAAGGTTCCTCCTCTCTCGTGCTCCACTACGTGCAACCACAATCCATGCTCTGCGGTTTTATAATTTACCCCGATTTTGACAAAATGTCACAATATATAAATTACAATAATTCTTTACGTTCAAAATATTATAAGCGTAGCACTTTAATTTGTGAGCGTAGCTTTAAATATGTAGCATTTTTTTATTTATTTTCAAATTCTCATATTTAATTGTGACTAAAATATTATATTCAGAAACTAAAAACATTATAAAATGTTTATATAACTACAATTACAACCCACTGCATGACCCTTTAATCAATCTGCTATACTTGCTATGTTTCATTGCTCTTATTCGATATGGATTTTGTAGAAAATCGATCAGTTAAGTTCTATTACATCACTACGATAGGATCTTACGTATTACATATAGGTAAGGAATATTGCACCGATTACATATATGGAGTACTAGCAGCGCCCCGCGGTTTCACCCGCGTAGTTCCCGTTCCCGTGGGAATTTTGGGATAAAAATGTTCTTTCCCGGACCATAAGCTACCCCTGTACCAAAATTCAAGTCAATCGGTTCAGTAGTTTAGCCGGGAAAAGGTAACAGACACCTGTGTGTCTGTTACCTTTTCCCGGCTAAACTAAAAAAGGCTAAGCTAAACTAAAAGTAACTCTGTAGTTACTTTCGCATTTATAATATTAGTAGGGAAGTAGGGATTTATTTCACCAGTAATTAAACATTACTAGCTAGGGTATTACAAGTGAAAATCATCTCTAGACTAATAGATTAGTACTTGCCAAAATGAGAAAGTATATAAATCTTTCTTCTTCTTTCTTGTGTAAAGTGAAACCTTTATACTCTTAATACTTAATCTATTCAGTACTAACATGTCGAAAAGAAAAGATCTTTTTACAAGCTTTTATTTAGTTTTAATTATTATTAAAAGGTTTTTTTTTTAATTTATTCTTGTAACAAATAAAGTTTAAAACAACTGGACAAAATTCTACTAAAATCTGGCCACATTTGATAGCAAAGGGTGAGGCACGAATAAACTTTTAGGTGTTTTGGGGAGACCTTTACCGTGCTTAGGTTAGGACGAAAATTTCAAAAATATGTTTGTATATAAAGTCTATAAGTATTTACCTAATATAAATACATTAGGCAATGTTAAGTGTAAAAAAACTCTATATTTGTGCAATATTTGTATTGTACGTAGGTAGATTATGACGTTACTTAACAAATCTGTTGATATAAATTATGAGATTATAATATTATCATGTCATCCTAATAAAGGTATGACGTCAACTAACTATCGGTGACTAGATAGTTATAGAATAGAATCTACTTAGATAAGTACGAGTAAGTACGATTTAGGTGAAAAATAAAACACGTCAGTAATTTTCCTAGTTTTTGTGAGACTGCATACTAGATCATGTATGCAGTCTCACAAAAACTGGACTTATGTACTACTTATGTATTGTACCATAAATATTTCATTTTAATCTAAGTACTTATGTATTTTTTTTCCACTACCTAAGTATTAAAAAGGTAGTCCTAATTGTTTCTATACATAAAGTACATTCTAAAACAATGTAACTTATAATAAATTATGAAATTATTTTTTGTCAGAGTCACGGATGTAACATGTTTTGTAGATATAATTAAAGATAAAATAACAAAACAAAATAGCATAATATGTTAAACAGCGGATGTTTTAAATAATCGTATTAATCCACATTTGAAACATAAAAATAAAGTTTATATAAAGTACAAAAAGTGATATAAAAATGAGTGAACAATTAATAAGAAAAAGTTCGATGAAACAAGGAAAGTCGTCGGCGAAGCGGAAAAGTCGTCATGTTTTGATCACTTTACCGGACACAGATCCTAATAGGTTTGTATTATTTTTACAAGAATTTCTTTAACTTATAGTGTACAGTCGCGGAATGAAAAGGTACGTCACCTTAGAGTCGATTTTCACTTGCACTAGTATTGCAAGAAACAATTATGCCAACATACCAGTGTAAGGAACAGTGATGCTAACGTTTAAATAAATAGAATGACGTTTGCTATCGAATAAGGTTTTGTTTGATTTTTCTATCCTTTTTTTAAACACTGCCTTGTGCGCGCGGCATATAAAAACCTCTTTGATATTTTGCAATGATGACATTTACCGATTGACAATAGTTTTAACAGAAATAATAATAGCAGGTTGAACCAACAAGAAGGTTTTAGTTTATCAAAAATCTTGTTGACAAGATATTTATCCTGTCAAACAACACTGATCTGAATAATTTTGAACTTTATTATCGAGCAGTAGAACATTATTTTCCCTAACCCGAGTCTTATTCTGTACCATAGTTTCAAAAGGTAATATGTTTTCGCAACACATTATACGAATCAATTTGAATATTGACGAACCTTTTCATTCCGAGACTGTACAATGAACATTGGCGCTAGTTGGGAGAGGCCTATGTCCAACAGTGGACTAATACAGGCTGTTCATGATGATGATAGTGTAGGCACCTACATATGTATGTACATAGAGTGAATCTTGGTCAAGATCCTTATTCTATGTGTATGTATTATAGTTTGAACCCCTCTCTTTACTCCTTTAACTCCACTTAACTCCTTTACTGTCTTCGCAGATTTCTTTCTTATGGCAGTGAAAATTACCTTGCCATAATTTCCTTTCCGATACATTGACACCACTATGTACCTACATAGTTCTAACTCATTTCAGACGCCAATTTAGGTCAAATTTTGCAACTAAATATAAATTTGTCCGTAAAAGTTTAAGTTTAATTTGATGATTTTTTTTAAGAAAATCCTTATTTGATTAATTTTGCCTATCATCCTCTGTGTTTCCGTGCTATCTTCTTTTTAGAGCTTAACCATTTTGAAAAGTAATAAGTACTTATATATTTACAATCTTTAAACTTTATCTGAATAGCCCAATTCCGCACTATCAATCAATCTTTTTAACATGAAACAATTCCGGGATAATGGAAATTATCTCAATCAAAACCTCATTCTTACAGTACGTAGATTCTTGAGATAAGATAAGAGTAATCAATTAGTCATATACACAGACAGACGCTCAACAAGAACTTCTTTATATTCAAGTCATTGATAATTTAATTAATAAACAGAAGATTTATAAATATGTTTCACTTAATAATACATTTTAAAAATAAGTACAACATCGTGCGATCAGTGTTGAACCCACGTTGAATCAATGTTACCAAGGCAAAAACAAAGTGCCTTTTAAAATAATTATAGCAATATTTGCTTTTTGCTCTTTAACTTTTGTAAGGAACTTTGAATTTTATTTGTTATTTTGACTAAATAACGTGTTAACAAACGTTCGTTAGTCACACAATTAAGTTTGTAATGAAAGGTAAGTATTTAGTCCTTTTACTAGCGCCATCTATGTATTGTGTTAGGAATTTCTTAGTCGAATGAGGAAACCTACTGCTCTAGAGCGCGAACAGCTGTTCTATTGATTTTTCTTCCTGGTACAAGTTCAGTCCGTAAAGTTCGGGCTCACAAATTTCAACAAAAACACAAATAAAACTGTTGTTACATGTCTTTTACTATTATTTACAGTAAAAGTGTTAACAAATAAACTATATCCTACCCTCAATAATGTAATTGTGGACGATAAGTGTAAAAATTCGACGAAGAAGTGTAAAAACACTCGGAAAAATGTAAATTTTGTGTTACCGGGCACATGTTTATGTTGTATAATCCTATAAAATGGATCGCACATTCCGAAGTGGTCTTCATAAGAGGAACTTCATTAGCGCTTTCAATGATGAGGTTCCCTTTGACACCATACGATTGGTTCCGATGAACCGGTTCGCTGTATTCCATGGTAACTTCAATGATGATGACGACTATCCCGCTAAGTGAGTAATGCGTATGACACATACAAAAATATATTATGAAAACAATTTTGTATGAGATAAGAAAAATATACACACATGTACAGAATTCTTACTAAATAATAAATAGTAATTATTATCTTTAGTTGTAGTTCATTTGTTTGTATTGACAAAATAAACTAGTGTACAATTTATATCATTATGGATAGGTATATCCGCGTTTAAAAATAGCGCATTGCCTTCCTCACTAAACGGGCTATCTAATGATAAAAGGTTTCAAATCGCATTTTGGTAGTTCTTGAGATTAGTGAGAATAAACAAACTAACTTTGTATCTTTATATAGAATAGATATGAACATGCATTTTTTATTTATATATTTATAATACAATTAATAAATAGTTATAAAATGCATAAGAGAGTTTGTAATAGAAAGGTACACACACAGTCGTTTGTTAGTTGATTTAACACGTAGTATAATTTGAATCCCGAAGTTTCCACGCGATTGAGAATTTCGCCGCTAAAACGGAGGTCACTAGGTAGAAAATAAATCTTGTATTTACGCCTTATAAGTAATTTCTTTAAGCGTGTTTATTAGATAGTTAATCGCTAAGTACTTGGTTTACAAATAGTATACTTTTAATCCAAAATTCCCCAAAAATCCCAATCCCACGGGATCACCATCACCATATATGAGTCGACACGCAAAGAAGAAGAACCATCACCACAAATAAATTATTTATGTTATATTAATTCGCAATCATTGTTATAGGCCATACAAACTACGTACAAAGATATTGATGATATCTCTGGCTGCGTTAGTCTTCGTGTCTGCTCTGAGCGGGTATCTGATTGGCAGCGCGGACTATGCGGCCGCCAGGAGGACCATCGAGCCTCCAGACCCTGTGGAGCCTCAGAAACCCTCGGCGTCAATACTGCATGTGTTCCATCGAGCGGCAGTATGCACTGACGCGCCACAGTGCTCGCAGATTGGCAAGTAAGTAAAGGCTATTTTTTCTATGGATTTAACAAGTATTGTTTTTATAGTTATCATGCTCATTAGCACTCAAATTATTATAAATATCGGAAACTCGAAACAAATAATGTACATGGTAAATATCCCGTTAATTATAATAATTTAACAAGTATTAATAACTTAAGACTAGAGTGCTACTCACAAGTTTCGTCTTTGTCACTTGATATAAAGTAAGAAAGAGATAAACCACAATTTACTTGGTGAGTAGCATACTCGGAAATTTACTTGAAGATCGTGAAATAGGCCCTAAGTACTATATTTGTGTCCCTGGATGTAACATGTAATTTGGCTATGAGTACCTAAGAAGCAGTTTTTCGCAGACCACTTTCATTTGAGACTTTTGTGCGTGATGCGATTTTTTTTCATGTACTTAGATAGATATTTATTAATGCATTGCATATACACTTATAAGTAATAAACAAAAATCAAAAAGTGTAATAATATATTAATAAATTACGTCAGTTTTTAACAAAATAATAAAAAATACATTATAATGAATATTTCAGTAGGTAATTTAATTATTATGAAATGATCAATTTACTTGGAATCGACCATTAATCATGTGTATGATTAATGGTCAAAATGATAATTCAAAATCAAAATATTGTGAAACAATTACTAATACATTAATTTATTATTATTAGTCATGTAGCTAGACAAATATAGACTTTTAGTTAATTATTTTATTAACTTTATTAATTAATAAGTAGTAATAAAAATATTTAGCTTTATATATTTATAAATATAACTCAAATAATACATCAGTAAACTTGATTTTACCAATAGTGATTTTCAAAAAACATTGCTTTATAATGACTCCAAAATGTCCTCACAAAAGACATCAACGCGAAAATATATTCATTTTTTGAAAAAACTACTCACTTCTGTATCAAATATTAATAACTATACATGTCTCAAAGTTTAACTCACGTAAATGTTATCTTAACCTATGAGAAAATGTAAGAAAATTGTGTGAATAAATATTTTCTTTTATGTAAAAGAAAAATTACCTACCTACAGCTACCGTAAGAATTCAAATAAGTGCATAGGTTTTTTTTTAAGTTAATTATTTCTAAGTTAATTAATGTCCAAGTATTTCTATTTTATTCTAAGTATTATAGTTTATTTATTGGAAACTAACATTACTCCTAAACTAGGCTTTAACTTTTAAACCATATTCGGAAAACTTGAAACCATGGTTACAAAATACAAAGTGACAAACCGAATACAAAATACTTCGACAGAATTCCGAGAGATGGCGAAAGTAGTTCACGATGAGTTGAATTTTATTCTAACCTTAAAATAAACGCAGGTTCTATATTCTGTAACTTCATAAGGTTAAAAATTATTAAATTATCAGTAAATTATGAACAATAACAACGAAAATATTGCATAATTGTTGACTGTGTGTTTCAAATACAAAATGACTCATCATTTTCCACACACACACGTTTACTTTTTGCAGTGTTGCAAGCACTTAATTTAACCCGAATTTTAGGGTATTGTTTAGAACTGGACAGAATAATTTCATGTATACGTATAACAGTTCTACTGATATAGCTGTATACCGCGGGTTTACTCAAGTCATTCCCGTTTTTCATGGTCATCCGGTTATTCCTGATTTAATGCCTATTTCTGTCTAGTAGTTTTCTGAGAGATTACAAATATCCATCACCTACCTACAATCTTTCTCATTTTTAATAATAGTATAGGTAATTCATATTCATAAACGCAGCTTCAGTTCTAAAAAGGTTAACAACTCGTCAGGATACATAAATACATAGTTTTAAATTCAGAAAGTAACATATTATAGGTACTTACACATGTGTTTTGTTATTGTTTGTGAAAATATTTAGGTAAGTAAGATGTTCGTGCTAGTACTAATTAAGATAGCTAATATTGTCGAAGGTAATTTAATTTGTGCACTGGTATCACCAGCCGGTACACTCACACATACAACGAACTATAAATAAACAAACCATCCTTCGTAAACCGGGTCGATGCCGGTGTTTCCACCAATCACGATTCGAGAACGTTATCGACGCGCATGCGGTCAGTGACGTGTCACAATCACACTATAAAAGCGGCTCGCGCACCATAACATCGAACAGTCTGTTAAACAAAATTCCAAGTGACGCCGTCACCGTAAGACATCTCTACATTTAAAAAATCAAATTTTAAAAACGTAAATATGTCAGAAGCATTCTTCGACGAGTACGACTACTACAACTTCGACCACGACAAGCACATTTTCTCTGGACACAGCGGCAAGCAGCGAACAAAGAAGGAGGTCAATGAGCACACCAACCACTTCGACCCGTCCGGCCATTCCAGAAAGATCGTCACCAAACTAGTCAACACAGCCAACAACAAGAAGAATAACAAACATTAGAAGGTTTGATTCTGAAGACCGTGGCTCGATAAAGGACTGCCGATATGCCAAACGAAAGGAGAACACTATGGCGGATACCCGAAGAAAGTTCGGGTCGTTCGTCGTCTCAGAGATCAATGGAACATCCGAGGCGGTTCCTGCTGACGCAGTGCTTCTACGCCGCTCACCAGACGAGCCGAGCGCGGTGCCGCCCCAGGCCGCCGAGACTCAAGTGAGTTCGTCTATTCTGGACTTGACACCGTTCCACGTTTATTGATCTCAACTCGAATTGGGCTTGTTGTAGAGCTCGAAACCTTTCTGTGTTATTAATTCCTAGTTTATTTGTATCCTGATAGAGGTACACAAATGACTGTAATAATAATTTAAGGGTAATAAAAAATTTAAGTTAACATTATTTTGTTGTTTCATTTCATTTCATTGTGTGGGCGATCGCCCGCTGCTGTTGAATATGTATATAAGCCAAGATAGGAACGTGTTATGTACTTTGTTGTTTATACACAAAAACAACCTTGAATAAAGTCGAGGCAGACCGCGAGGTGGCTGGCCTTGTCGGTATTATCGGAGTTCTTCTATCGACTTGTTTTTGCGTCGTAGCTAAATAAATGGTTTCACATGATCGGTAAAGCAGATCACGTGTTAGTCAGGAAATCAACTTTATAATAGGTAATAAATAGATCTAATTGCATAAGAATAGTCTAACTAATAAATTCAATACTTTGTATAGAACGAAAGAATTTGGAGTAAGTATTTTAGTAATATGAGCCAATAAATGAAAGATATGGGTCTGCATTAATTTTACAGTTTACTCAGTGATATTTTTGGGCCATAATTTTGTCAAAAAATAACTACAAAAAATTACTAAATAGAAAATAAGTATATAGGTAAATAACTAGGTTATTCCGCGATGTGTATAGGTTATGCACTATTTTTAAAGATACCCTCTCAAAATGATATTGGGACCGCTCCAAAAATAACGATCCAAACGAATTAATGAATCTTTAAGTCTTTATTTTTAACATTAAACTGTTATTTATTATAATATAATGTATTTTAATTAGTGAATCGTTACAAACAAACACAAGGATACATTTTTTATAGATCCTGTAGATTTCCTCAACTAAAATGTTATCAAGCATTTGAATATCTTATACAAAGAACATTTAAATTACTCAAATCGAAATAAATTTACATACCTATTTTAACACTTTATTGTTTACATCTATTTTAGTAACTAGCAATGTGTCGCGGTTTTACCCGAGTAAATTTCAAGATCGAGGGATAGGGTAAGTTCGCCGGTTCGCGTCCATTTAGTGCAGTTGGCGAGTTTGACGGCGATTATAAAAATATCCCAGCACTCATTTCTATGTAGAAAAATATTTAATATGTTCGTTATATAGTCTATTTTAAGATTAACTTTTAGTTTTGTTAAATATATCTTTGGTTTTTTTGTTAAATAGAGAAATATCAGAAATAGCCGTTTTCGCCGGTTTGCGTCCAAAAAATCCAAATCGCGTCCACCTATGAACCGGTTTGCGTCCACTAGCTTAGTAAAGGAATAAAGGGGTGATATTTATATGAATTTGTAAAGAAAGATTGTATTTTAACAATTTCTTTAAGAATATAAATATTGAATAGATATTATTATTATTAAAAACATTATTATCACTACAATCACCACTTAAAAAAATGAGATCTGACCCGTCTATCGGTCTAAGTAACGTTCTTGAGGCATACTATTCACTAAAACTCTTCCTTCTTCCACCTTGTATCGTGTTTTAATACTGTTCAATCATCATCATCAGCCTATGTTTGTCCACTTCTGGACATAGGCCTCTCCCAATGATTTCCAGTGGGGATGGTTGATTACAGTCAGCATGCAATGCAGGCAAACTTTACCAGGTTGTCTTTCCATCGGGTAGGCGGTCTTCCTTCACTGCGCTTCCAAGTACGTGGTCTCCATTGTTGGAGAACCTAGCTTCTCCATCGGCCGTCAGTTCTCCTTGCTACATAGCAAGGCACATGCCCTGCCCATTGTCACCGCAGGAGAACAAAGGTGGTCGCACCTTCGTTCTCCTGCGTATCACCTCGTTGCGGATACGATCACGCAGGGAAACGCCAAGCATAGCCCTTTCCATTCCATAGCACGCTGAGTAACTCTGAGATTTATGATTAGGCCATAGTAAGAGACCACGTCTCAGTTCTGTATGTCATCGCTGGTAACACACACTGGTTGAAGACTTTTGTCCTTAGGAACTGAGGTGTTTTGGATGAGAAGACGCTTCGTAATTTCCCAAACACTGCCCAGCCGAGTTAGATTCGACGATTGACCATTTTCTTGACTTACCTAATTGGACCGTTTGTGCTAGGTAGATATATTCGCCATCAACTTCAGAATAGAATTCGTCGCAACATGAACATTCGACATGATTTTCGTCTTTTGCATGTTTATTTTAAGGCCGATCTGATGAGAAACTCCATCGAAGTCAGCGAGAATTTGTCCCAGGCCTCCAGGTCTTCCACCGATTTTGCCATGACATCGATGTCGTTGGCAAATGGAAGGTGAAGGCGATGTTGATGCCAAGGTCTTTCTATTCCAGGAGCTCGATGGTTTCTTCCAATACTGTCCAAATAGTCCCAGTTACTTTACTCCATCTGGTCTGCACCCACTGATTTTGTTCAATATTGTGGTCTTGGGAATAGTATACATATGTGTCTTATCGATTTAATCTTCTCTCGAAATTAATTTAACGCTTTCTTTAACTTGTCTTCTGTGAATGTACTTCTTCTTTCTTGTCTCCGAAGAACTAATCTTATTTAAGATGAGTTCTTCCTTGATGACTCATCTTATTTAAAATGAGTTCTTTGGAGACAAGAAGAGAGAGAGAGAGAGATATTCTATTTAGAAAAAAAAACGAAAGATATTACGCATTTCATTTAAAAAATTAATTATAAACACATAGTCTTAATAAAAAAAATACGGTAATAATAATTAATTTTATATTGTAAAAACTTAAGATATAACAAAATAAATGAATATATGAATAATTAATACATTTAAAATTATAATTATATAGCAAGTTAATCGTATTTATTTGACGAAAATAGTGGACGCAATTTGGTTTACTACTATCACCTGTAGGTGTAGTTTGCGTCCATTGCGGACGCAAACCGGAAATTTTGTATATTCGATGTAGCAATTCGCGTCCACCTTATTTTATTCGTTAAATATGAAAAACATTAGCAAATTCATAAATAATATTATTCCTTTTTTCATTATTAAAGTCTAGAAACAGCTATGTATCCTAAAATTCACATAAAACTATTAAAAACTTACCATCGAACGCGCCGCTACACACTACTTGTTTCCTAAAAATACCGCGCAAACGCTCTACCTTGACTACCAGTCAGATTAATTTTTTTTTTTTACGGGATTGGTTTGTCGCACGGACCTTTTGTCCGTGCGTGTGTGCTCCTTATACATTGAAGTATTAGCAGTAATGTCTATTTGTTTAATTGGTGTGTTAGTTTACTTATTTTTAAAGGGAGATCCTTAAAGTGGACGCGAACCGGTACATGGACGCGAACCGGCGAACTTACCCTATTTAGAGTAAAAGGTTTCCCAGTTTTGATACTGGCTATAAGATTTTTTTTCATAAAATTTCACATAAATTTGTCCAGTAGTTTTGGAGCGAATTCGAAACAAATAAATAAAGTTTTAGAAGTTGACGAAAAAATGTTATAAAAAAGGAAAATTAAAAAAAAAACAAAAGTATATATATATATAATAAACTCTTCTTTAGAATTTTGTCTCAAATCTAGGTATAGACTATAGTCCCGCGGGTTCACATACCCACTAGAAACTTAACTTGAATAAATTTTATTCTCTAATATCCTGAAAATATTATATATTTCATATTATTCAATCGAATGGTTATGATGTGAAAGCATAACAAACGAAAAAACTCACTTTCATAAGTAGAATATACGTTAGGATTATAGGCTATAGCTTGGTACTACGTTCTACATAAATACCTATGTATGGCATACATATATGGGTATATACTTACATATAAATGTTTGGTCGCGTGTCATTCAAACGTGAATTCAATAAATGTTTTAAAATAATCGTATAATCAGAATTTCTGTCTCAGTAAATTGATTAGCTATGTACTCAATTACTTTTATCACGTATGACATAAAATAATACTGCTTTTATTTAGTGTAATGTATTATATTTCACCTATACATACCGGATTGCCATCCGTAAGGTTGCGGGTTCGATTCCCGTGCGGGGCGAATATTTGTGTGAACCACAAATGTTTGCCTTGGTCTGGGTGTGTGTGTGAATGAGTGTGTGCATAGTTTCTGGTACCCTATATACAAGTCTCGAACTTAGGGGTCAGTTACTGTAATGAGACGATGAATGATTATGTTATGTTATACAGGCAAAAATTTTCAAGTGGGCGTGGTAGGCGAAATCCGAAACTATAAGGAATATCAAAAAATGCTAAAAGTAGCCTCGAGGCCGATTATGATTAAAACTAAAACAGTATTAATATATTTTTTATTAATCAATAAGTACTCCTAACCAGGAATCTAACTGGTTGGCTATGCCAAAAATGGTCACACTCTGTATTATAACACCATCTTATGTTTATGGTGTTGATGTTTTGCTAATAACTATCAAATTCTGAGAATAAATATAAATATATGACAAACTAAGGAATCATTAATTTGTTAAACATTTATCTATTACAGTTTACGCAGATTCAAGAAATAATCCTTTTCTACAATATTTTCTTTGTTTAAAGGATAACAAAATGTAGCAACCAACCGTTTCCGTACTTTTATTTTCCTCATCATTATACCTTTGAAGGTTTCTTAGCGGAAGGTACAGCTAAAGGTCCCTGTCCTTAATAATGTATATTATGTCCCTTCGTATAACCCTGACCCCATAACCTGACCCACATATTTTTCCTTTCTGTATTTATTTATTTGGATACTTCAACAACAGCTTTACAATATTCAATTACAAATCATTTTTTGAATCGGTGGTAGAATCAATTTCGACGTTCATAAGTGCCTCATTGAGACTGAATAAATGATTTTTGACTTTGACTTTGAATAGGTAGGTACCTACTTTTTTGTTCAAGGAATTTTGTGAAAAGTATTACTCCCTTGAATCTGGATCAAATAGGATTTTCGGGATAAATAATATATTACGTGTTAATCCAAGTACCTAATCAAATTTTGCCCAAAATTATTGTGCAGTTTGAGCGTGAAGGAATTATAGAAAATATTTACAAACTTTCGCATTTATGTTTATAGGATTCACAGGCTATAAAACTGTAAGAAAGTCATGTTAAAATTGTGAGAAAAGTTGTTCTTAATATGGTTTCTATATTTAGTGGTAATTTATTAATTAGATATAGGTACTATATAACAACATAATAGCAGTCCCGGATTAACCCTTAATCAAATTAAGCAATTGCCTAGGGCACCTCGTCTGGGGAGGCACCAGAAAACACCAGAAGGGGCACCAGAACACATAAGGATAGGGGAAATGACAAATACTCTACCTTGTTGAGAGCGAGTTCACGAGCTCAGTGTTAGGTGTTTTTTTTTCGTCGTCAAATTCCACTCTATAGCTACAGCCCTGGAGGCCCCAAGGCTTGGATTGCTTAGGGCATCATGAAGTCTTCTCCGTCACTGCATAGTAGCACGTAGAATAATGTACTTAGGATACTTACTTAGGACTTATGACTAGGTCTAGATATATGACTATAAAAAGTCCAAGTTTGTTTGTTAGAACGTGCCTATAAGGAACTAATTTATAATCTTAGAAAACTACAAATCCGATTGTAAAAAATATTTTTGTATTAGATTACTCCTTTATTGAGGAAGGCTATAAATACATCAAGATAATAAATACATATAAAGACAAACATCAGCTTAAATCTCTGATAATATTGTACCTGGTTCTATTACAGGTTGTAGCTAAATGTGTAACGGATTGCAAAATTTATGGCTAGTTTTTGTATTGTAATTGTAATACAAAGTTTCTTATGTCCCGTTCGTTGCCCCGAAACCACTAATGAGAACAAGTTTTGAATTGTCTTGTTGAATTTAACTTCAAAATGTTCTCGAACCATGTACTTGTATGTTGTTAAAAATATATGAAGTTAAAACAAACTACTTAAGGAACTTGAGGAGAAAATTAAGGTTGTGTGGAATTCTTGAACGAGGCAGCAGCTGAACCATTTTCTTTTGGCTGAGATGTTTTTATTTTATTTTGCGGGGATTAAATTAACTGCTAAAAACCTTCCCCTTGAATCATTCTTTCTATTAAAATAAACTACATCACAATCCGTTGCGTAGTTTTAAAGATAAGCATTATATAGGGACAGACAGACGCGGAAGCGAATTTGTTTTATACTATGTAGTGATAGTAAGCGCTTTTTTATTGTATTTATCTTTAAACGAGTACCTATATATAATACCTAATAGTTTATCTGTAGAACTTCATTATAAAAATCAAGTCCAAACTATTGTATTCATTAAAAAACATGTGAACCAATAACTCAAAGGATTAGCACGAGTAAAGGCATATATCACGACTTTCAAGTAAAGTTACTCACCAAATAAAGTGAGTCTTGTCTCTTTCTTACTTTATATCAAGTGACAAAGATAAAACATGTGAGTAGGTACTCGGACCGTTACTTGAAGATGGTGAAATAGGCCCTAAGTTAGTTACTAAAAACTTTTTAGCAAAATACTTGATCGAATAGGCGATCGAACTGGAGACCTTTTATAAGTAGATGTTTTAGTTATCGCTTGACTGCAATGGCCGTTAAAAACGTTATTGTAAAATGTCACATTACTGCGCAGTTGAAGTGTTGTTTATAAACCGGTTTCTTAAACATCTGTAAGTATGATGTAATATTTAATTTTATGAAAGTAAATTTTCTTTATGATAAGTAATATTTAGAGTAATACATTCATATTATTCGTAGACCTGTTGTGCCATGTGGTTTCACTCGTGTTAATCACTATTTTATTGAAGCAATTATTATTAAGTAGGTAATCTGTAATTTTACAATTGTTTAGACTTAATTACTTTAAATAACTGAATTACTTTATGTAATTTTATGCTTTGCTTACTCGTAATCGTAGGGTCATGTTAATGTGAGAAAAATATAGTAAGTCCATTTATTGAGGAAGGCTATAGGCTTATTATTATCACACTGCTATTAATAAAAGCGGAGATAAAGTGTAACAAGCTAGTCTATTGTTACTTAGAAATAACTGAATTATGTAACTTATAGGTATAAAAATATTTGATTTAGGGCCTATTTTACGATCTTCAAGTAGCAAGTAAAGCGAGTCTTGTCTCTTTCTTACTTTATGTCAAATGACAAAGACAAAACTTGTGAGTCGGTACTCGGAACTTTACTAGTGTGAAATAGGCCCTTAGTTAAATTATTTTTCCAAGTACATCAAAACTGAAACACTCTTAATTAAATTACAGTCGTAGCAAAACAAAACAGTTTAGTTCTGAGAAACTATTTTAAACAATAATATTGAACAAACGAAATTATATTACCTAATAATCATCTTTTACAAATTGCATATAAACAAAACCTTGGTGATCATTATAAAAGTAGTACAATTAGCAATATTAAAATTTTCCATACGATTTTTCACAAACAAAGTTTGTTTTTCTCAAATCAAATGCTAGTAAGTTTATATGTTTATTTTTGACTTATAACAAAATATTTCATGGGTACGTTGACAGAAGTACAAAAAAGGAAGGATAGTAAGTATACCCCAAATTTTGGTACCCCTTCCAATAGCTAATAATAATAATAATAAGCCCGCAGGGCACCTTTGAGGCGGGGTGTCGGGGAGTAGCGACCCCGCGGACCTGATGCGCTCCCGGGGGAGGTCACCATTCCTCACCTCTGCTCGCCTTCACTGGCCGGCGGAGTGAACACTGACGAGGAACAGGTCCCCCACCTCCGTACTTGCCTTCATTGGCCGGCCGGAGTGGAGCCCGCGAGAGTACTTTGGTGCTCGGAGAGTGAGGGGCGTTGCGTAAGTGGTGAGTTGGCTTAGCATGAAGCTGGACCCTTGGGCTCAGTGGATCGCGGTTTAAAACCCAGAGCGTCTACTCCACTCTCAAAGCCGCTCGTTTCATGTTGCCCCCTTGTTGCGACTCGAGCGACTTGTTTGGGGGGCCCAGTTATAGAGCTGGCAAGTCTCCATCCGCCACTTCGTACATGTTTATAGCATTGTATCGGCGGGTGTCATAGTCCCCATAGTTCCCCAATATCCAGTCCATTGAACATCCCATTCCCATAACCCAGTCGTAGTTTTCCATATATTTGCAATAGTCCCAGCAGAACCGGGGACTGTCCTTGGATGCATTTTATAGTGTTATACAGGGATAGTCGCCGGATTGTGCATCCTTTACACAAGATTAAACATGTCAAAGGGCTTCCGTGTGTTGGCTTTGGCCCCATACTAGCCTTCCAAAAGACCGGGACTTCTTAATAGTCCCGTGAATGGAAAAGACATAACAATAATAATAATAAATCGTTTATTTACTCTTCACAACAGTAGTACTTATAGTGAAACTTATATGTAAGTATTAATTAATAATAACAATAGGTAGCTTATGATCCACTGAGATCAGTGGAGAGACAAGTTAATTAATAATGAATTTTATATTTAAATGATATTTTATAAGCAAGAAACCTAAGTTATAATAATTAATTATTATAATTATTATAATTGCTATGTGTAATATACCTATCGTTGGATAGAAACTAATATGTTTGGTACTGCTTATATCAGATCGGACTAAGATTTAGACCTTGACCCATTAGAAACTGTTGTTCTGCTCAACTATGGCTATCCAACGATATATTACACATAGCTATTGGAGGGGAAACCGATGTTTATACATTTTCTGGCATCCTTCTTTCCTTTGGGATCAATAGAAACTAGAATTACAGTAAAACTATTTGGACATCTCATATAAGGTATACTAACCTATATTTTATTCTCTCATTGCAGACTATCACAAAAATAAAATCGACAAAAATAATAAAATTGGCACGAATTGTATTTTTATTAACACTTCAGAAAGAAACAGCTGTTATACGAGTATATACTATTAAATTTAAGTTTTTTTGTCACGCAGTATTACCCACGAGCAACCTTATCCCGTGGGAATTTTGGGATAAAAAGTATCCTATGTGTTATTCCTAATTATAAGAAACATCTTTACCAAATTTTATCTAAATCTGTTCAGTTTTTGCGTGAAATGTTACCCTTTCACGCAAAAACTGAACAGATTTAGATAACACACACACTCACAAACTTTTGATTTTAATTTTAGTGTTAAGTGATTATACTAACAAAACAAAGGCAAGGCAACTAGCGCTGGTGTAGCTGGATTTTGGTCCGGGAGTATTAAGTTATAGGTTTAACCTTTTTGTGGCCATTGACACGAAAGAAGAAGAAGTGATTATACTCGTAGTAGAGATATTGTAATATGTGGTGTGAACACAGCTATCATCAGCGATACTTGTTTTCCATCTCAGCTCACCGCTTCTTTCATTCTTTCCAGAGACATTCTTCTAACGAATGGCTCAGCGGTGGACGCAGCTATCGCCGCGATGTTCTGCAACGGTATCCTGAACCAGCAAAGCATGGGCATCGGCGGAGGTTTCTTCATGACAGTCTACATCAAGGCAGAAGAGAAAGCTTACAGCGTCATAGCCAGGGAGAAGGCGCCTGAAGCTGCCAAATATGACATGTATAAGGGAAATTCGCATCAGTCTTCCAAAGGTTAGTGTTTTTCCTCTAAATGGATCTTCTTTTTAACCCCCGACGCAAAAAGAGGGGTGTTATAAGTTTGACGTGTCTGTGTGTGTGTGTGTGTGTATCTGTCTGTCTGTGGCATCATAGTTTCCGAACGGATGAACCGATTTCAATTTAGTTTTTTTTGTATTAAAGGGGACTTACGTGCGAGTGTTCTTAGACATGTTTGATGAAAATCGGTTGACCCGTTTAAAAGTTATGGGGGTTTGAAAGTAATTGTGTTGGGGGTTTTTTAATTTTTTTATTTAATTGGTCACCTAATGGTAAGCCATGCGCCTGTCCATAACAGAAACTGTGTACAACACTGTACTGCGCTCATCACTCCGAGACATCACTTAGCGAGTCTCGTGTGCTCAGTAATTTTACTGACCACTTGACCTTCAAACTGGAACATAAAAACTAAGGTTTTCGCACTACTTTTAGGCAGCAGTGTGTCCTACTACTTATTACGTTAGGCAAGTCCTACTACTTATACCTTTTTAGTTTTTTCCCTTATATCAATCTAGCTTCACTAAATATTCCGTAAAAGGAATCTATTACGCGTTTGATATTCTTATAAAACTAAACGTTTTTTGCGCAGGTTTTAACTGTTGCGAATAACATACCTATTTGTTTACGTATACTATGTACTAACTATGTACTTAACGTTGGTTACATAAGTCGATAAGTAGAAACCATATCAGTGCATTCAAGCTGTTTATTAGTACTTAATATTTTTATGTTAATTATATTAGTTACAGTCTTGAATAAGCGTACATTTTACTTTTACTGTGGTTTACAATTTCAAGTGAAATCTTGTACTTTATTATAAAAATCAACAAATAATTCACTTTATCATCGTTATTTAGCAACTGACCTTTTACTAGGTTCATTACCTGTATCTAGAGTATCAAAATAATTCAAACACACATTCATATAAGTACACCTAGAAAAAGATAAATATTTTTGGATCACACCTTGAAAGGTAATCGAATCCACAATCCTCTCTAGCGACTCCTAGCGACCACTATATCACTTTTGTACTGATTTCAAATATGAAACTACCCTCTTAGCCACACTTTAGGCACAAAATAACTAATAATAATTCTTGCTTAGGTGAGATTGGGAAAAAATAAGAAGTAAATCAAGTTCATGTTATTTAAAGTGTTTTGTTTTTAAAGTTATTTTTATTTTTTGTTTGTTTTAATTAACTTTGATAAGACTGCAGGCCGCATTAACGATTGAATGTTTTTAAATATTTTTATTGTTTTGGGGAAAATGCGATTTTATTTTATTTTTGTTATTATGAACCTAAAAGCACATTGGTATTATTCTGTAATTAATTATTTATTGTTCCCTGGGATCTCTGGGTTGTGAAGGTCCGATGGCAGTCGCTCCTCGTAAAATACTAACATTCTACCAAATCTGACAAATCCCAAGCAATCTGTTGATCAAAGGCCTCTTCAATTGCTTGAAAATAAATAAAAAGAAGAATATAAAAATACAAAGAATAAAATTATTATTACATACTTTAACAGTACAGTATTTTATTTCTCAAAATTATTATGATCTGCTTTCTCTTTTGTTCCGGAATATAATAAATATATCCAGATACAATGTTATTTATATCACATACTTGCTGTGCCCTCTGTTTTACCCGATAAATCCGCTCCGAAAGAATTAATAATCCTTGCATTGCACGGAAATTGAACCTACAACCTGTCCTGCATGGTGGCTAGTCTACCATTTAGGTTATCAATATGATACACTAACTAACGGTCCCTTACATTTCACGGGAATCGAACTCGCAACCTTACGTATGGCAGTCCGGCTTTTTTGACCACTCTGCCGTTCGGCTCATCAATGTTGTACAGTCATGTACATATTGTTCATTATGAACATTTCAAATTACTTTTACTTATCATACGAGTTGGGTGTGTGGCTAAATTTCTCTAAGGCTTTCTCTCAGATCTGGTCCAGCCAGATTGTAAGCCTTTAAATAACGCTAAGCCTTTGAACTAGCCTTAAAGTTACATTGTAATTATGGTTTATTTATCCTACTAATATTATACATGCGAAAGTTTGTATGTTTTTGAGTTTGGATGTTTGTTACGCTTTCACGCAAAAACTACTGTATCGATTTAGATTAGATGTTACATACATATGATACTTTTTATCCCGAAATTCCCATAGGATTGGGATTCACGCGGATAATACCGCAGGGCGCGGTATTATCCGCGTGAATAGTTAGTTAATAATTACAACACCCCGTGGTTTCACTTTTGGAAATCCCGATCCTTTGGGATTTTTGAGATACAATTCACGTACTGACATAAATCCTTATTCAGTTTTTTGGGCTAAAATATATCCCATATGTTATTACACCGGTTATAAGGACATAAGGACATCTGTACTAAACTTCATCTAAATCTGTTCAGTGGTTTTACATGACAGAGTAACAATATAATGTCATATTACTAAATCAATATTTATACACACAAAAACACTAAAATTATATTAATTTATCTTTTGAGTAACACCCAATCTATCCCAAAAATGTTTTAATTTGTTTAAAAATACACACTTCACATGTGAAGAACGTCAGATCAAATCTAAATCGGGTTGATTCTTAATTAATCATCAGAGACATGTCTCCCGTAGTGTAACATCTAAAGCGATACAACATGTTTATTTTTAACTTTCATAAAGAAATGGTAACATTTTTTTGACATGACATTTTTATGACACTAAACTCAGCCCTGATATTTTAATTGTGTTTTTGTTCTTACGTGTTTGATAAAAACTTGAAAAATCTATAAGTATATAGCTTTCCTAGATAAATATCTATACTTATATAAAAAACATGAATCCCTATTTCCCTTGGTCACGGCATCACGCGTGAACGACTGGACCGATTGACTTGAAATTTGGTACAGAGCTTACGGTCCGGGGAAGGACATAGGTTTTATCCCGAAATTTCCTTCAAAAATCGAGAACTATGCAGGTAAAACCGTGGGGCACAATAGTATAGATAGACTATCCAACACTAACATGTTTTGTCAATTTAAACCAATAGTTCTTTAGTTTTTTACTAAACAAACAAACACTACAGTATTATTACCTATCTAGTAGCTGTATAACTCGATAATTGTTATTACAAATACATAAACCTCATAAATTTAGCTATTGTTAAAACTGCATCAAAATTTGTTGCGTAGTTTGAAAGATCACGATTTGTTTATTATTGAAGAGTTTGTTTGTTAGTTCACGTATTCCCTATATTTTTGAATTTTACTGGGGTACTGACTGATCAAGTGATCGATCACTGTGTCGTGATAAAAAATAGATTTTTAATATAAAGCACTTTTTATGTAGACGGTACATATTGAAAACAATGACCTAATTCACTTATCATTTTAATATTAACACGGGTTGAAGTGCGACGGGGTGAACTGCGTTCGGGGTGAACTGCGTGTAACCCCAGTTTTCCGCAGTTACACATCGCTAATATTGGTCCTTTGTGTAATATGTTCTTTTTCTTTGTTTAAAAACAGGTGTAATCGAACAATGACCAAAACAAAATACATATTTACTTTAACTGCTTTCGTAGAATAACAATAACTTTGAACTATAAACAATTAATCGGATGACACTTGCACAAAAACATGATGAAAGTTAATATTGCATTTCATACAATGACCTACGTATTGCAAATTTACAATAACATAAATGTAAGCATTATTTGTTTGTTATTTTGATTTATTTAATACTAGATGTTCCCCGAGGTTTTGCCTGCATAATTCTGGACCTCTTGGAATTTTATACATTTTAAAAATATAACATAACATAACATAATCATTCACTACATCATCTCATTTTAGTAGTAACTGACCCCTAAATAAGCCCCTACTAATATAAAAATATCCTAAGTAATCTATACTTAATCCTTTCTGTAACTCATGTTATCTCTGCTTAGGTCTTTAAACTTTCTTCTTCTCTAAATCGTTGCTACCTTGAATCTTGTTTTCTTTTCCTACTTCTTGAGTAGTAAAATTCAACTCCTTAATCTACTTTTTTAATCATTTTTTATTGTTACCTTTAAAACCCGTTTTTTGTAGACATTTTCTGGAACTTAAAATTACACAATTTGTATTAAATACTGAACCATACAAGCGTAAATACTACAGTTATCAAACAGTTCAATTCTCTTTATTCAAGTGTGTTTAAACAATAGTTTTAATTACAATAGATAAATACACGAAAAGATAAATAATATTTGAAACAAAGCTGAAATATTTTCAAGTATTAGTAATACAACAGTAATTATGTTTAAGTATTTATCGGTTCAGTTTATTTTGTAGGTCACGAACTAACGATAATTCGTCTGGTATTGATAAACAAAGCACCTAGATATTTGTCACGTAGGTATTCATAGATAAAAATATAAACCAAGACAGAGTTAATCATTATTTATATTATATCATATTTATAAGTAATATTATAAATGCGGTTTTGCACCTTATGTTTACAATATGAACGTTAACTTAGAATTCGTAGGGGGAAAAGCAAAATTAAATGTTAACAAATAATAATGTATTCCAACCGATTCCGGTTAAATTAAATGTTATCTACTAAAGACAGGTGATAGATGTCCCAAAACACTTTGTAATACATGCTTTTTAATAACTGACGTATAAAAATTAGTAACATAACATGTCATTGTACTCATATCTTTTTACAGACTACCCTTACTTTTTTATTTTACAAATGCCTTATACACAGCATCAAAACATTTTACACATGATTTGATTTTAATTTCTGATTTCTCGGGGTGATGTGCCCAGTACGTTGTACACTGTTGTAACGCGTTGCTAACCATCAGGTGAACGCCTCGCTTGTCTCGTCACTTGATCACAAAAAACATGCCCTTTTACACACTACTATTACATTTTACACAGCTCTTTTTACACTGTCATTCCAGGTCCTTTAGCAGTAGGTGTGCCGGGAGAGCTTCGCGGGATGTGGGCTGCTCACCAGCGCTGGGGTATCTTGTCCTGGTACAAATTGATAGAGCCTTCACTCAAACTGTGCGAGGATGGCTTTCCAATGTCCAAAGCTATGTTTGATGGCTTGGAGAGCGCTGGGTATATCAAGAACGATGCTAATTTAAGGTATAATTTTGTTTAATTTTGATAGAATGTTGAGATTCATAAACTACATAGGTAACTGATATTAGAGTAACTACATAATTAAGAAAGAGCTCCGCTAAAGGTGAAAACGCAGGAAACAATTTTTCCATAAGACTCGTTAAACTACAAACACCACATCAGAAAATGAAATACAAAGAAAATAACATGTAACGATAACGATTATCCAAAGTGAGTACAAATCCAGTAATAATTCTCTTATTTCCATCAATTTCAGGAGCACTTACATTAGTCCAAGCACAGGTCGGTTCTACAAGCCGGGAACGATCATCAAACCAAATGAGAACCTCTGCAAAACCCTGCAATGGGTTGCCTTGAAAGGAGGTGATGAGCTGTACAATGGTAGTCTGGCTGTTGAATTCTTGGAAGACTTACAAAGAGCAGGCAGCATCATCACAGCTGAAGATCTGAAGAATTATGAGTAAGTTCTACTGTTAAAAGTAATCCCAATAAAGATCTAGGTTTAACCCTAGATCTTTATTGGGATTACTCTCTCACTAATATTAGAGGGAAGTAAATAAATGGAAAACTCAATACATGTATACCTAAATAAACAAAGTAATTAAATGATAATATTTAATAAATAAACTTACAAATCATACCTATAAATAAATAATATGTAAGTACCGAAATATAGTACTAATTCGGTACTATTGATAATACTTAACCCTGATAACATTAAATAATATTTACCTGTATAAGAGTTACATGTACATAAGTATATAAAGTCCACATTCTCGGAGAACTGATTACTAGCAGTGGCACGTGGTTACATTCTAGTAAACACCAGTCCAATGGGAATTTAGAGATAAAGAATATCCTTTGTGTTATCCCTTATTACAACTAAGGAACATCAGTTCTGTAATGTCATCTTGAATGAGTTACAAACATCCATCAATACAAACTTACGTACTTTTACGCGTTTATAATATTAGTAGGAATTGTAGGTACCTAGGTATCGCATGTGTGTACGTGAGCAATGTCAGATAGTCTATCAGTTATTCGCAGACTGGTTTATTCGTTTTAACATGAACTAAAAGTTATTATCTACTCGTATTCTTGATTGAGACGCAAATGAGAATATAGAGACCTTTCTTCATTAGAAGAATAGCAACCATGCCCACCGTATCTGAGTTAGACTAGAACTATATTTGGAAACTAGCTTTTTCCCGCGACTTCGTCCGCGTGGAATAATGACTTCCGTCATGCAAACTTTCATACCCTATTTTATCCCCTTGGGGGTAGAATTAATCAAAATTCTTTCTTAGCGGATGCCTACCTCATAACATCTACCTGCATGCCAAACAGCCCGATCCGTCCAGTGGTTTGGGCTGTGCGTTGATAGATCACTATGTCGTCAGTCACCTTTGAGTTATACATTAATATAACGTAACATAAATATTCACTACATCATCTTATTATAGTAACTGACCCCTAACTAAGTTAGAAACTTGTATCTAGGGTATCAGAAACTACGCACACACTCATTCACACACACACCCAGACTGAGATAAACATTTGTGGTTCACACAAAATATTCACCCCTCACGGGAATCGAACCCGCAACCTTAGGGATGGCAGTCGGGCATGGTGACCACTCTGACATCGAGGTTGTCGATTATGTATGTATGTATATTTAGATAGCAAACATGTTTTGCTTGACTTATAATTGAACTCCAGACCTCGGGCTTTAGCAGTCACAATAGAATGATTAATAAATAGTTAAAGTACTTACGTCAGTTTAATTCTCAGTGTTACGACTACATTAAACTTCCGTAAAGCGAAACCAATTGTTATTGATTAACATTCAATATTCGTGAACATACTGAGTCTACGAATTCAATTGAATTGTTTCCACTTTGACTCACTATTATGACTGTAGGTATATTAATCTATACTAATTTTATAAAGAGGAAAGATTTGTTTGTTTGTAATGAATAGGCTCCGAAACTACTGGACCGATTTCAAAAATTCTTTCACTAATGGAAAGCTAATTTATCAGTGCGTGACATAGGCTATATTTTATCCCCGTAATCCCACGGGAACGGGAACTACGCGGGTGAAAGCGCGGGGAGCTACTAGTGTATGTATATTAATCATAGGTACGATCATACGAGTATTCAAAACAATTTTGGAAACAGTGATAACAGAGGAAACTTCACTGGTTAAAGTGTTAACTTAAGTACATTATTAATTGTTTAATATAGTACTGTTTGTTTCCCAAATAAAACAAAATTAAAAAAAAAAATCATCCCCGCGGTTTCACTCGCGTAGATCCCATTCCCGTGGGAATACAGGGATATACTATAGCCTATGTCACTCGCTGACAATATACCTACCTAGCTTCCCATTAGTGAAAGAATTTTTGAAATCGGTTCAGTAGATCCCGAGGTTACCTCTTACAATTTAACAAACACACAAACTTTATTTCTTTGTAATATTAGTATAGATTAAGAAAATCTCATAGGTAGGTAGTCTCCTTTTAAAAGCAGGTCCACATACATAATAATATTTATATTTAAATACGTATACAAATATTGTCAGATAACCTCTCATTTGCGTAAGTAAATAAGCAACATTGTTCCCTATCGCATCCATTTACGTATATAAGAAAATGTATATAAATATGAAAGATTATTTGTTTATTTATGTTAAAACTTTTGTTATCAATCCAGAAACTAGACTAAACACTTTCAATTGTATTTCTTTAGAAACTGTTTCTCCCTCTTACGAGAATTTACAAAGTATAGTTTGTTAATCTATGTTTCTCTCTTATACAGGGTGTCCGGGCATCGATGTCGGATACTTTAAGGGGGTAAAATATGGTATTTTTTATCGACAAATCACGATTCCAATTTTCTCTAGCTACCTCCATTACAAAATGGCAGCCATTTTGTTTTTTTCAACTCGTCGCGCGGGTGCTTGTACTGATTTAGTCATTGCTATCCATGTAAACGTCTTAGGAAGATGAAAGATGTCTCATTTGAAAGTAAATAATGTAGGGTATTACTGAATGTAATATTTTATTCCATATCTTAATTATAAAATAACAAAAAATCATTACAAAAATAAAAATCAATATTTTTTTATAGATTTTTTCTGCATTTTTTTATTTTTGTTAAAATTTGACCCATTAACCTACGTTTTTCATCTTGTTTCTTAATAGTACAGAATATTTGCTTTAAAAAGAATCATACATCTTATAGGTTTATGTATGATAGTTCTAAAGTTACGATGGTTTGAATATGATCCTTAGCCAAGAAAATCGTCTCGTATTTGCGAGGAGTGCTCGACGTGCTCGCTCATGGGACTGCGTTGTTGGGATTATATGACTTGGATTATTATTTAGTCCGTCTAAGTGAAGGTAATTGATGAAAAAATGGTACATTTTATTCCACATCTTTATCAAAAAAATAACAAAAGAGGATGATAAAAACAAAAACCATTATGTGTTTTCGTATATTTTTTAGATTATTTGTCTTTTTCTTAAAAACTGACCCATTAGGCTATTTTTTTTTGTTGTTTATTAATAGTACAGGATATTTACTCAAAAATAAGCCATGCATTTTTTAGCCCCATGTATGATAGTTCAAAAGTTACGGAGGTTTGAATATGACCCTTAACTGTGAATATCGCCTCGCATTCTCAAGATTACTCGTCCGTGGGACTGTATGGCTAAGGGTCATATTCAAACTGTCTAACCTTTTGAACTATCATAGATACCCTCTGTAAATATGCTGTACTATCAAAAACAAAGAAAAAAGTAGCTTAATGGTCATTTTTTAAGAATAAGACAAATAAACCATTTATGTACCATTTTTCATCAATTACCTTCACTTAGACGGACTAAATAATAATCCAAGTCATATAATCCCAACAACGCAGTCACATGGGCGAGCACGTCGAGCACTCCTCGCAAATACGAGACGATTTTCTTGGCTAAGGATCATATTCAAACCATCGTAACTTTAGAACTATCATACATAAACCTGTAAGATGTATGATTCTTTTTAAAGTAAATATTCTGTACTATTAAGAAACAAGATGAAAAACGTAGGTTAATGGGTCAAATTTTAACAAAAATTAAAAAAATGCAGAAAAAATCTATAAAAAAATATTGATTTTTATTTTTGTAATGATTTTTTGTTATTTTATAATTAAGATATGGAATAAAATATTACATTCAATAATACCCTACATTATTTACTTTCAAATGAGACATCTTTCATCTTCCTAAGACGTTTACATGGATAGCAATGACTAAATCAGTACAAGCACCCGCGCGACGAGTTGAAAAAAACAAAATGGCTGCCATTTTGTAATGGAGGTAGCTAGAGAAAATTGGAATCGTGATTTGTCGATAAAAAATACCATATTTTACCCCCTTAAAGTATCCGACATCGATGCCCGGACACCCTGTATAGGTAGGTACACTTTTTAAAAGACAAAATACATAGACGATTTATAACGTATTGATCTATTTTATTGTCATCTAACAAATGCTTTATTTACTTATACTCTTTCACGTCACGTTATATCATACATTAGTTTCAGGGATCCTATATCCCCAAAAAGGATATATATATATATGTAGATTACTTTTGCCTCAAAATTCTGCCGAGATCAATAGATACCAATGCAAATGTTCTCGTAGTATTTAACAACACAAATATATAAGTAAGTACATGGAAACTAGATTAAATTAAAATAATAATAAAACAAACGTTTGCATAACAAAATATTCCATTCTACCCGACAAGCAACAATGTTTCCTTAGTAGATAACATATAGGTACCTATTTATGCCCTTGGAAAGCGGCAGTTTCTACTTCAATTATAATAAACTTTAACTACTATATAATCGAATTAACCATCTATCTTATAATCTTATTACTATTAGTCTTATCTACCTAAGTGGAAGGTAAATTTTAATCTTTTATGTAGCTACCACACACAAGCTACTTTTAAGTTGCCCATTGACGAGTCAGTTGAACTGATCAGTCCGGACGTAAAACTGTGCGTCACTCCAAAAGTTTTAGGCCAACTAGATTTCCCCACCGGAATCTGGAATCGTGACGACCATTTATGGATCGACGCTAGTTTAGGGCCCCGATTCTCTAAACTATTAAGCTGTGATAATGCTACTAAAAAGTATTTTAATATCAACATTACGTTTTTTGTCATTTGTTGTCGTTTTGGTATTCTCTTAGTAAAAACTACTCCGCTGACTCAATGGCTCCATAAAACTTAGATGGTTGTCATGGAAACATAATTCTGACGTTTATTTGACAAAAAAATATTTGAATTTTGATATGCAACAAAGACCACTGAGACACCATAGCCATATGAATAAATTTTAGCAGAATTCCAAATTTCTGACACTCTCGTTATGGTGCCTCAATATCAACATATTGTCTGATCAATAATGTCAAATTGCAGACTTAGGCCCCAGTTAAACTGATTCGTCAATGGCCACCTTATTAAACGTGGTACCGAGAGTAGGGGATGGAAAACTTTGTAATGAACGATATTGAGTTATTATATTACTGCCATGACTTTTTTTTCAAGCTTTTATTTAGTTTCACCTGTCCCGTTGTCTGTAATCAAATCTTGCAAGCTATTTTTCGACCACTTCTTGCTATCCGATTGAGCTGAAATTTGGCATACTTATGTAAGTCCCATGACAATGCAATAAAAGCTAAAAACTTGTTTTTAAAAAGTTTTTTTTTTTTATTCTTGTTTCATGCGTTTTTTACATACACGTAAGTGGGCAGTTTTCCGCAATAAGGCAGCAATTTTAGTAATATAGCAGCAATTTTGCACAAATTGGAACGTCTATTTTGGGTAAATAAATAAATCTTTAGATATGTAATAAACAGTTGCTATAGGCCATTACACTGCATGAGTACTTTACTATTTATTTGAATTCTTATAATAAGTATTTATTTATTTATTTCTTTGATTTACACGAACACTACATATTGAAATGAAACACTTAAACGGATTTTTGTCGTGGTTATATTTTGTTTTACATTTTCTGACGTTTCGGATTCTCTAATGAACCCTTGAGTCTACTGTGATCACGGGTTCTGTAAAGAATCCGAAACGTCAGAACATGTAAAACAAAATATAACCACGACAAAAATCCGTTTAAGTGTTTTATTTCAAAGTATTTATTTAATAATGAGGGATCACAGGTCCCTAAATCAAGTGATTTTTTACAAGTTAGTCAATAGTAATGTTAGTATGATACTGAGCAATGAGCGTGAGTACATAAAATACAAATACAGTTTTATAATAGTAAATAATGCACAGTAAAATGATTGTACATAATTGTTATTTAACTGTTATTTGCGGCGTTATGTAGGTTGAAATTAGCTGCAAAGGAAAAACATCGAGTATAATGGAAATATATTAATATAATTACATAAATATACTTACTTAGAACTTATAATTTATTCTAGTAAACGGTATATACTATATATTTCCAATTGAATCATTATTTAGATCTAGCTTAAGACAATCATGTTTTAATGTGGATCTACCTTTTTTAACCCCCGACGCAAAAAGAGGGGTGTTATAAGTTTGACGTGTCTGTGTGTGTGTGTGTGTGTGTGTGTATCTGTCTGTCTGTGGCATCATAGCTCCCGAACGGATGAACCGATTTTAATTTAGTTTTTTTTTGTATGAAAGAAGACTTACGTGCGAGTGTTCTTAGACATGTTTGATGAAAATCGGTTGGCCCGTTTAAAAGTTATGGGGGTTTGAAAGTAATTGTGTTGGGCGTTTTTTAAATTTTTAATTTAATGTTATCCTATTTAGTTATCAATTGAGGAATTATGAAATTATAACATAGATACTTTTTCAATGAAATCAATTTAAATTGTTTATTATTGTGATACTAAATCAATCTACCTGTAAAAGTAGGTCGATAGAAAATTACTAAATAAAGATACGATAAATACATATCCAATCTAACTACCTAATTACTTTAAATTATTACGCCTGGTTATCTAATTCCAAATTCCCGCCTGATATTGTAATCAGTTAAAGATTAATTTCAAAATAAACAATATTATTATGCAACTGTTATTTACCAATAGCCTCCATTGTAGGTACCTGCGTTTATGTTTATCCTGTGGGGTTAAGTCTTATAGTATTACAGAATTCAAAAATCACATCATCGAATTTTGTAAGCTAAGTACTTAAGTACATGAAAATATCAAGGTTCTTTGTTTGAAGTCCCTTATTGATTTTAACCTGAACTAAGAATACAGTCATATTTCTATCTCAAAGTTTCTACAGTATCACGATTAATATATTAATACCTTTCTATTTCTTCTTTCCAGGGCTAAAATAACAGATCCCATAGCAGTACCCTTAAGCGATGGAGACATACTATATTCTCCTCCACCACCCAGCGCTGGTATTATTCTCGCCAACATTCTAAACATACTCCGAGGTTACGAGTTCAACCCTTCAAGTATTGAAACGAGTGAAGCCACGGTCCTTACATATCACAGAATAATAGAGGCTTTCAAATATGCGTACGCAGCTAGAACAAAACTGGGTGATACAGATTTCTTGAACTTGGATGAGGTATGTCGATTTTGGAACGAAAAAGTATTTAGATTATGATTTTTCAAATTATTATAGCCAAAGATATAGGAAGCTGGCAAAAGAAAGTGTGTATTATAATAAGAAAATGTATATCTACCTTCTAATGCCAAATGAAAAATTCAAGGTTAATTTATTTCTCTTCTTGTTTACTGGTAATTTGGTAAAATTTATATCAACACAGGTATTGTAGATATTTTTAGCGTCGTTTTGCTACTTTTGCCAAAAACTATCGAGGTCATTCATAGTCAAAGCTTTCTCTCTACACTATAATAGATATTCAGGTAATCATTACTTATTAATATAATAAACTTCCACCATTATGAATCTTAAAGTAGCTACTCACTAAATAGTATACTTACAAATGAATTACTTAGATAATTATCATGCTCCAATGCTACCACAAATATAATACTTAAATTAACTTTTATATTGCCTTTCAGCTTATAGCAAATGTGACGTCACCGAAGTATGGCGAAATGATTCGGGAAGAAATCAATGACATGCGAACCAGCAACGACTCAGCCACTTACGGGGCCTCCGAGTACAACCAGCCTGACTCGGGAACCGCCCACATATCTATCATAGGGAATAATGGGGACGCAGTGTCTGTTACCAGCTCTATTAATTACTAGTGAGTTATTTCGGTATATTTTCCCTGTCACGGGACTATTAAAGAGTCCCGGTCTTTTGGAAGGCTAGTATGGGGCCAAAGCCAACACACGGAAGCCATTTGACATACCTATTAAATCTTGTGTAAAGGATGCACAGCACAATCCGGCGACTAGTCAGTGCATTAAGATCATGCTGTTTGATATAGGTACTTACTTAAAGAAATAATTTCATTCCGCATCACACGAAAAGACACTGTTATTCCAATTTCTAGATGTTGTAAATGTATAGTAACTTCAAACATTAAAGTACCTACTTATATTTTTAGCTACGGCGCTGGTTTCACAACCCTGAACACGGGAATAGTTATGAACAACGTGATGGACGATTTCTCCTCGCCGGGAATCACCAATTTATTCGGCCTCAAGCCGTCGGTAGCCAACTTCATAGCTCCAGGGAAGAGGCCGATGTCTTCAATGTGTCCCAGCATCATTGTAGACAAAAATGGAAACGCGAAACTCGTTATTGGTGCCTCGGGAGGTACCAAGATTACTACCGCTGTTGCTTTGGTAAGATATAATTGGAAACTAAATAAAAAACTATATACAAATATAATAGTACCTATATATACAAAGGTAAAGCAAATCTGTCATTAACATAGTTATTTAATACTATAGAACAGCTGGATCAACTATGGAAATACCTCAGATTATCGGTCTAAAGTAGTTACTGCCTGCAACGGTCCGGAGTCTAGACTCCACCAGCTCTATTTCTTCCTCCTAATACCTAACCTGTTATCCCTTAAAAGCTAGTAACGCACGTGACTCTTCTAATATGTCTAAGGGTGACTTGGCGACGCACTTGCGACTCCTCTACGCTGCAGGTCCACGTGGGTGACAGTAGTTTCTTGCCATCATTAAAACTACTTATCACTAAGTATACATAGTATAAAACAAAGTCGCTTTCTCTGTCCCAATGTCCCTATGTATGCATAGATCTTTAAAACTACGCAACGGATTTTGATGCGGTTTGTTTTAATAGATAGAGCGATTCAGTGGAAAGGTTTTTAACATAATTTTATCCCCATATTCCTACGGGAACAGGAACTACGCGGGTGAAACCGCGGGGCGCCGCTAGTACATATTATACGGACATGTTACGCTGTTGATGTAAGTAAGTATATCAGTTTGGAGCTAATTTATCATCTTGTTAACTTCAGGTGACAATACGGAAGTTATGGTTTGGGCAGACGATTAAGGAAGCAGTGGACGCAGCGCGAATACATCACCAAATATTCCCGATGAATTTAGAATATGAATTCGGAGTGACAGAGGTAATATAACACGTTTAAATCTGGGGGCACGGCAGTGCCCCCCGCCAAGTCGAGCGCGAAGCAAACACTGCCGTACCATCCTTTACAGGAACCCTTTCGCCGCATTTTCAGGCCCCTATTTGACAACCTCTGGATAAGCCCAGAACGCTGAAATTTTCGTCATCCAGTAAGCTATACAATCACATACTTAAAATAAAATTTCAAGTCTGTAGGTCATTTAGTTCCGAAGTTAAGCGAAAGCAAAGTTTCGCATTTTAGACAGACACTCACTCACTCACTCACTCACTCACTCATGATCATCAAAATAGAACTAGTACTTCCCATAAACCTAGGGAGCTGAAATTTGGTACAGAGTTAGGGTTTAATGGCCACATAAAGGGAAAACTATAAAAACTAGGATAATCGAACGGGAACGGGAATTATACGGGAACGGGAGTGGGAATTGTAACTCAAGAACGGCTGAACTGATTTGGCTGAAAATTGGTGAGGACGTAGCTTAGAACCAGGAAAAGGACATAGGATACCTGTGATCCCGAAATTCCCACGGGATTGGGATCGGGAATTTTAAAATCAAGAACGGCTGAATTGATTTGGCTGAAAATTGGTGGGGAGGTAGCTTAAAACTATTAGAAGAACATAGAATACTTTTAATCCCGAAATTCCCACGGGAATGGGAACGGGAATTTATAACTCAAGAACGACTGAACTGATTTGGCTGAAAATTGGTGAAGAGGTAGCTTAAAACCAGGAAAAGAACATAGAATACTTTTAATCCCGAAATTCCCACGGGATTGGGAACGGGAATTTATAACTCAAGAACGGCTGAATTGATTTGGCTGAAAATTGGTGGAGAGGTAGCTTAGAACCAGGAGAAGCACATAGAATACTTTTCATCCCGAAATTCCCACGGAAACGCGAACGGGAACTACGCGGTTGAAACCGCGGGGCGTTTAATAATAAAATACTACTCCTAAAAAGAAAAAAAATGTGTCAAATAAGAGAATCTAATAAAATAAATCAATATAAACACGTTTCAACAAAAATAAATGAAATCCCACCAAAAACATTCTGTAAAAAACTAGCCAAGTCTCGATGGAGTTGCTTGTTTATCTCTAAAAAGTAATGCAATCTAGACAAACTCGTGCCAAGTCTAAGGTTCCTTACTGCGATTTCTTTATTATTATAGTTAATGTTGTGTGATTTGGCCGTTGAAGGGTACACATGTACACAAGGGTACAAAACTAGGTGCTCCATGACACTATTGCACCAATCTGTCGCCAGAACCGCTACCCATTGACGATATAAAATTGCCACTTGAAAAACGTTGATTCAGTATCCAGTCAATTGTAGGCTTGATAAAACTGCGTATTTTAATAATGTTACGACATTACGTGTAAACAAAATTGACTTGTGCCCACTACTAACGTTTTAAACAATGTTCAACGGCCAAGTCACACAACATTAACTATAATAATAAAGAAATCGCAGTAAGGAACCTTACACTTGGCACGACTTTGTCTAGATTGCATTACTTTTTAGAGATAAACAAGCAACTCCATCGAGACTTGGCTAGTTTTTTACAGAATGTTTTTGGTGGGATTCCTATATTCATAATCTAGAGTAGTTGGCTATTCAAATAGTGGACGCAGCCAAAACTCTTGGCTGAATGCGTCCAAATTTTTTGTAGCGAGTGACTTTCGTTCCAAAATAATGGAAGTTAATTATTATGTTGGTAATAATTAATACCAAGCAACGGTGCCTTTTACAAATTCTCATTATATCTATCTCACAGAAAACATGAATTTCTCTTATACTTAATCTCATTTTTCTTCGTGAATCATTTTGAAAATTGTAGATTTAATACCTACCTAAGTATTTTTTTAGTATTTTTTCCTTTTTTTATAGGACATCGTAAACGGTCTTCGCAACAAAGGCCACGGGATGGTCCGCTACCGGTCGCGAGGTTCAATAATCTGCGCCCTCTACAGAAACAGGACCGGGATCTACGCCAACGCCGACTTCAGGAAAGGAGGCGATGTGTCAGGAATGGACTGAATTATGTGCCTAGAAACGTTACAATGTAATATGTGATAAAATTATGGCTATTTATTACAAAAACTGTTTTTGTGCTAAGTTTAATTTACAAAAAAACCCTGATTGGTAAACCTCTCAAAATTTAAAATGTTTTCTGCGAAAGAAAAGCTACGTACAGACGTTACAATTTGGTCGGCAATCGACACGCCTATGATTATTCAATAAACTAGTAGGACAGACGTGATTCCACCGACCAAATTGGAACGCCTGCTTTACCATGATGTACTTACCTACGAGTACTTAGCTAATTCAAATACAGAGGCTTATAAAATTCTGTTAATTTATTAGCATAAATAAATAATCCTTTTATAGAAAAATACACTTTAAAATAAACAAACAAAACTAAAAAAAACATTTACTTAGATAAAACTAAAAAACATTTTGTGTAATAAATAGCAGAGGGACAGTTCTGAAAGATAGTTTTATAATAAATGGTTCGCAATCTCAATCAAAGAATGTGATTGAATTCCTAAAACAATATCAATAATAGTTAATTTCGCCCACCTGTTTAGGTTTGCTATTTAGCACATTAAAAGAAGAAGAGAAAAGTTTTACGTTTTCGCGAATGAATGCTTTTAGCTAGATATCAAAGAAAAAATAGTAGAATGACTTAATTTGTAATGTCAATTGATTAGGTTCCGATACTCTCCGAAACTGTAACATGAGATAACTCGCGATTTTGAACATCTCGTGATCATATCACTTGAGTAAATTGGCTTCAACTTTAAAAACAACAAATTCACTTCCAATATTGCAGGCCTAACGTCAACAAATTGATAGATGATTTATTAGCGATTAGAAAAAACGAGGGCGGTAATTTATTATATCTTAAAATGTAAATAAGTAGTAATCTACGGAAAAGCTTCGATTTGATATGAAAATTAAATGAATTGAAATAATTTATATGTATAGAATTAAGTAGATATGAAATTATTATGAAAAGTTTAATGGCAATCTCAAACTTAAAGCATTTGATATTTTAGGTACTTACCTACAATAAACTTTGTTCAAAATCAAGCTCAGTTCATACTACGATTCATCAGTTTTGTATAGCACAAAGTTATCAATTTCACTCGTTAAGAACAGGCATGTCAGTACCGACTTACCGACCACGTTGTACGCACGACGAAGCCGACCAAGTTGGAACGTCTATAACTTGCTTAAACACATTAACGGATTTGGATTACATAGCAGGTAGCACTTTCTTAAGTTATTAGAGAAATCAGAATGTTTATCGCAAACGTACTTTGAACTGATCTTGGAAACAAAATTCAAATGAAATAAAAATGAAAATCAATCCCTTTGTATTGTTTAACAGTATTTATTAAGTTCAAATGGAATCATAGTTAATGTGAAACATCAATGAAAATTCTAGAAAGAAATTAAATTAAATTACTATGTGATAAGGAAACAATAAAATCGAAAATAAATGTCTCAATTGGTGTCTTTTCAATAAAAAATTTAGAAAAATAATGGATTTTATTATTTTTATATTATAACACGAACGTCTTTCTTTTCATGGTATAAGAATACGTTTCATACCGTCTCTGTACTTCTAGACATTTGAACCTACGCAGATTTTAAAGTTTTCATAAGTAATTCAAGAGGCTGGCAAATGTATATAGTAGAAAAAAAAATCAAAAATATTATTTCAATAAATTATATTTTTATCATTAATTCAAAATGTACTTTATCTCATACATACATATAGGAATACAGTTCATTACTACTTACATTAACATTACAACAACGTAAATTACTCTATGTACAAGGATTACTTTTTGCATTGTAATTGCATTGCAATTTACAGTTTATATATACATTTTATTTACTTTTATATATTCAAGGGACCGTCCATTTAAACAAATAGAGCTAGAAACAGTAATGTATTGAGGTATATGTACCTACTTATCGTTTATATTTAAACCATATAAATACCTACCCGAACACACAATGTGTGTGTTTGGATACTATAGAACAGATAGGCAAACAGTCAATCACTCCATCGTCTATCTATAAACTGACACCTGATCAGGTATATTAGTATCCCTAGGATATATATATAAACTACCCATATTTTATACCCATTTATACCTGTGTATATGGGTAGTTTCTGATATTCTGTCTTGATATATCTGTATATATCAATATTTATTATTTAGTAATTGCAGGCATACACGTGATTTCGTAGTGAGGTGAAAAGAGGTTGTGCCCTATACATCACCACATACAACCATGGAAAGTAAGGCCTTTTGAAGTTGCTAAGAAACTAGCGTGATAAATGGACGATCCCTAAGATACTGCTAAGCACACTTAAAGACTAAGGGCCTATTTCACCATCTTCAAGTAACCTTCGAGTAGCTACTCACATGTCACTTGATATAAAGTAAGAAAGAGACAAAACTAACTTTACTTCGAGAGAAAATTTACTTGAAGGCCCTACTTAAGACTAACTAAACAATAAATCTTAATGGAATACAATAAATGAACAGACAAATAATCACATATCTCCACTTTAGAATTATACACAGCGCGTAAACTAGACAACCGATAACATACCAAATAAAGTTATATGTATTGATATCTTTGATTTACACGAACACTACACATTAATATATATATACTTAAATAAAGTTTAAATATGTAAGTATTTCATATATTTTTCAATGACTTTCATAAATATAGGGTTATACCGTAGTTTGGTGTTTACACAATACTGTGACACACAAGTATAGGTACGGTAGGAAATGATAGAAAATATAAAAAACATCACATTTATAGAACCTTGTAATTAATAAATAAACAAATAATTTATAACATAAAAAAGTAAAAAAACTTAACAATGCATAATATTTTTATTTTCCTAATGACTCAGCTAAGCATATGCTGCGACGCAGGTCCACGCAGGGCAGATTTTGTAAAGCATGGAATGTCACCGCGTCTCAGCATACGCCTAGCCTGATTGTCTTAATACACCTTATCTCTATATACTTACACTCAGTAACCGAACTACTGAGTACGTAAGAGATAGATATAATAGAAACATTTATTTACCACATCCAAAAATGATATTATACTTATCCTTACTAATATTATAAATGCGAAAGTAACACTGTTTGTCTGTTACCTTTTCACGGCTAAACTACTAAACCGAATGACTTGAAATTTGGTACAGAGGTAGCTTATAGTCTGGGGATGGATATAGGCTGTTTTATCCCGAAATTCCAACGGGTTCTAGATTAAATCGAGAAAAACCACAGGGTGTTGCTAGTGTCCGCCGGCATAGCGGATGTGCGGTCCGCTTACCGTTGCGCCAACAGTCAGCGCCCAGGCATATCGGGTTTTCGGGTAGGACCTCCACCGCTCCATCTTGGTGGAGGGTGAGTCCCACATACCCGCTGCTTCGGCACAGGGATGCCTCAATGCAATTCCCCCAGGTCACAAAAAGAAGGGTGTTACTAGTGTATATAAAATTACATAATTTATAAACCCAAAGCATCTCTCATAGCTTCAACAGGCGTCACCAGTTTCGTCGACCCAAATAACACCGTATTGTCAATACCGCTCGTGATCACGCTGCGATGGAGACGCTTGCACTCCTCGGCTGTCATACCGCCGATCACGAACACTATGACCGTCTGATTGTCTAATGGATGCTTCTGACCACGTGGTTTCTTTGTTAGTATTCTGGAAATTGAGATGGGATTTAAGTTATGTGATGTAGTTGATGATTAAAATGCTTTTAAAGTATGTGATTATGCATAAATTGTTGTAAATAAGGTATTATGCCTTATACTATATATAACATACATAAACGAACATTTCTATATAGGGGGATTTTTAAAGTGGGTGTGGTAAACAAAAATAGAAACTATAAAGAATAGCGAAAACGAAGTTTTGAGGCAGATCTTATTAAATACACACATCAAAAGTGTCTAGGGATCAACATATATTTTTGCAATAACTTTTCTCCTGATTGATATTAATTAAAATTTTCTTTAAGGATTCATCAAATAAAGTGTTTTCGTTTGTCACAGTAACGATAAACCAAGTCACCTTTGCATTAATAAAGAAATTTGCCATTTTCCTAATAAAGGGATTTTTGACATTTGAACCACTAACATTAAAGTTCGAAAAAAAGACTGAAATAACAGTTTTCTTTAAAATTTTATTGGGTAACTTAAACAATTAATAATCCGTGTTTCTACCGCGAACACTAACAACACAAGAACATCGGTTTGGCATACTCAAAATGAGTTCATCCAAATCACGCTGTGGAATGGCCGCCCATGTTCGTTGCAACAACAAAAAAAGGTCTTCTTGCGACTGGATACCCTCCATATTCGGCAGAGCTCTTCTCTGTAGCATATCCCATGCATGCTCAATCGGGTTCAAGTCTGGCGACTGAGCAGGCCAGGGCAGGACATTGATGTTAGCTGCGGCGAGAGTCTGTCTTACAACTCTTGCGGTGTGCGGTCGTGCATTATCATGCATTAACTGAAATAAGGGACCGATTTGCACTTGTAGAGGAACGATGACGTCTGATACAATCGTCTCAGCATAAATTTGAGCGTTGAGGTTGCCTCTGATCCAAATCAACTCAGTTCTTCCGCCGATCCAAATACCCGCCCATACCATGATGGTTCCACCACTATAAGGATGGACTTCCTGGCAGGATTTTAATCGCTGTTGGCGTCCAGGGGTTCTCCAGTGTCGTATACGTCTTGTATCCGGTCTCATACCAAAACGAGACTCATCAGAAAAGCACACGAAACGCCATTGTTCTTCTGCCCAATTTCTGTGTTCAAGAGCCCATTGATATCGAATCCTACGATTGTGCATTGCTATAGGTGGTACCCGTAGCGGTCTTCGGGAATGAAGGTTCACTTCATGCAAGCGGTTTCTGACTGTTTGGTCGCTAATTAAGTTCCCTGAAGAGTGATGAAGCCGCACGGCTAACATCATGGCGGTTATTGTTGGAGCTCTTCGAGTTAAGATTTGAATGTATCGGTCTTGTCTCCGTGTGGTGCAGCGATACCGTCCTCCATGGCGCTCAGCCACGGTACCAGTGCTTCGGTAACGTGTCCAAAGTCGACTGATAACACTCTGACTTGTATTCAGAGCTAAAGCCACAGTACGTTGCCGGGAACCAGCTTCTATCATTCCCACGGCTCTGAGCATTTCTTCCCTGCTTAAATGACGTCACCGCTCCATAATAACGTTGGTTTTAATCAGTAGTAGGGAAACAGTAGCACTAATAATGTCTTCAATGCGTTGTATTGTTTTTATAGGGAAAATATTGACAGCTGATTTTCATCTTTTACTCGAATTTGATTCACAGTTCCTGATTCAAATTATGAAATGCACCAAAAAGGATCCATATAAATTTATAAAATCATAAATTTATTACAAAGCCACATCTCAATCTCAAGAAATCCGCATAAAAATGCTTGATCCCTAGACACTTTTGATGTGTGTATTACGTTATATTAGTAATTTGACTATGCAAAAAAGAATTTAAATTTGATACGAATTACAACTGCATCACAAGATTATTGGGGAGAAAGACTCTTAGAAAATATAATACCCTTAGCCAGGACTCGAACCAGTTCTTCAACTCACCCAAATCCAGCCCTGAAGAGATCTTTGAGCCCTTCACTCCGGTGTGACAAGTCGACTAACTCCGGTTTCTCCGTGTTCACAACATCGTCAATGAGTTGTTGTAGGACGCCCTTGTACTCGTCGCCTACACCTGTCTCGCACGGCTTTAATACGGAGCTGTATCTACAAGACAAAAAGATTATTTAATAGGAATAAAATTTGGCAGGGGAGGCGTTAGGGGAAGGGCGATGGCATGGGCGCCAAATTGGAGGGGTCTAGGTCTAAATATTAAATAAGCATAATAATGGTGAGTGAGCAACACAGCAAATGTACTAATAATATAGATAAAGAATTTGAAAATTATAATCTCAGAAACTACGAATTACGTTTATTAAGTTTGAATTGAAAAAATATTTTTGTGTTGCATTTATCGAAAATGTTTGAAACTCTTGACAGTATTTATCAAGAGTCATGCTACAACCAATAAGAGCGGAGAAGTAGTAATTAACGTGAGTGAAGCTTATAAACACACCTCCAATTTAGAATGCGCATGAGACGCAAAACACAGGATAAAATAGATACTTACTTTTTAATATAGTTTTTATAGTTATCATGGTTATTAGCACTCAAATTATTATAATTAACGGGAACAGCGTCGAAATATCGGAAACTCGAAACAAATAATATACATGGTAAATATCCCGTTAATTATAATACTTACTTTTGCATATTCTTTCTCATAACAGAAATTTGTTTCAACCTCTCCATTAATCCTTTAGATATATCAAAACATGCTTCCGGAGTTATAATAGTACCGGGTTCAATAGTTAACAATGTTCTGTGATCTTCAAATAGGGCAGCACCCAACGTTTCGACTAGATTTTCTTCATGTAGTATAGGAAAAGAGACCTCGTTACCGATTAAAGAATATATGTGTACTACAAGTGTTAGCAAGTTTTCTAACGTCATGTTGCGTTCTTTGCGTGTTCTTATTAGGTGGCATATCTGAAACATATAAGAATCACTATATAGTATAAAACAAAGTCGCTTTCTCTGTCCCTATGTATGCTTAGATCTTTAAAACTACGCAACCGATTTTGATGCGGTTTGTTTTAATAGATAGTGTTTATTCAGTGGGAAGGTAAATAATTTTATCCCCATATTCCTACGGGAACGGGAACTACGCGGGTGAAACCGCGGAGCGCCGCTAGTTATTTATAAAATGGCAAATGCCTAAAGGGCTGACGAATAAAGAGGTCGAAAGGTCTGAGTTAAAGATGTCAACCCACATCCACATTTATACCAAGTTTAAAAATCTAATAGCATTTCTTTTTCTTTGTTTAAATGTTACATTTCGTTCAAAGTGTGATACGCAAATTTGTAATGGCTCCCCATTCGATGGTAATAGGTTCAAGACCAGATTTAGGTAATGATCACAGAATTACTGGCGAAAATAGTTTTTGGCACATCATAAGAATGACTTTCAATAAAATGCATGCACCCCACACTAGCATAAAGAAAATGTCTCGAGTTTCAATGGGCTCCATTTTCAACTTAGAGTAAGTTAATGTAAAATAAACCTTATTCCAACCACAGAAGAGTAATATTACTACATACCTGTTGCAAAACACTAGTAGACTCTCTGCTAACAGCCAAGCTCTGCAGCACTTGTTTCTCGAGACCAGTAAGTAACTCAATCTGCGCTCGCTGCGGAGACTTCAATGTTTGTACCACAGCTAGGGCTTGTTGCAGTAACCCAAGGTGTTCTGATATTACTTTATAGTTTCCTGGAATTATAACGTCATTTTATATACATAGATCTCCCAAGCCAGATCACTATAATACACACTGAAAGAGTCCTGAAAGAGTGTGTGTGAGTGAACTGAAACTTCCTGCAGCGGGAACATTTTGGTCGTTTAGTAGTGCTCGCGCGTCATTTCCGACCTTTTAACCTTCAATAAAAGGAGGACGTTCTGAATTCGTCGGATTCGTCTATTTCTAGTTGAAATTTCAGGACTAAAAGAATCTCATGCATGATAAGAATTTAGAGCAACCCGTAAAAAGGATTATTTTACGGGTTGCTCTAAATTCTTATCCATCAATAGCCTAACCAAAAAATATTGCTACCCACAAAGGTCCCTTTGGGATACTAATGGCCTATTACTATGAGTAGACAAAACACACAAAGCCCTTACCTTTGGTAGCATTGACAATCTTCTCAATACTTTGCGGCGTGACTTTCAGCAAATTTTTAGAACTTGGAGATTTTTGTACGTCAATTTTGGAGAGTTTATTGTACAAGTCCAACATTACTTCCTTCTGTGATTTGTTGATCATGTGGTCGAACGTTTGTATGCAAGAGTCGTCGGACGCGTGGTAAATACATCCTGGACTGAGCTGGATGTCTTCAGGGTGATGAATACTGTAAAAAACCTTTAATAATTATAAAATACTAGCCCCTAACTTTTACCCGTTTAAATTCCAATACCGTCATAATTTCGAGAAAGTGAATATCTGAAGAGCCTGCATAATAAGGAAATTCTGAGCCAAATTTCATTTAAATTGATCAGTAGTTTTTACTTAGCAGCAACATATAAATAGAGTAGGACTAAGACAACTAATAATAAAATTAAAGTCTTAATTAAATTTTTTAAAAAATTTAAATTAACATGTTTTTGTTAAACGCATTCATAAGTATGATGAATAAAACTTACACATTAGCCTCAGCCAGTACGGTCATATCAACAGCCACTTCGTTGCTATGCCCCGGTATTCTTGGCAACACCGCCATGATCTTATCAAGCACGGACTCGGATGTGTGACTGGTCACACCACACAGATCGATGGTACGGTCTATGATGATTAATGTAGCTGGGTGGAGGCAGTTCTGGAAAATGTAATTAAGTTATTAAAGACTTTTTTCTGTATAACATGAAAAATAATAAAAGAAACTATGTCATTTCAAAAGCTACTACATGCCTAATGATTTGTAAATTCTCTTTGTAAAAGAACGATTTTTAAACTATATTATGCAATGGTCTAATTAAAGAGATAAGTAGTTCTTTTTTCTACATTCTTTAACTATAGGTTGGCACAACATACAACATGCCATTTTCGTTGTATTCTTTATTTTCTTAAGAGAAAGACATAGAACCTAGATAAAATCTATGAAAAAATAAAAAATTGTTGTGTTAAAGTAATATTAAAAAAAAAAGAAACAAACCTTCCTTCTATTCAGCGAAATAGGCGAATTCTCTAAGACACCAGCAACCAGCGCACTGTAAGATCCTATATAATACAGATCTTCTTTCAAGTTCATTGAGTCGAGCATACTGTTCAGTCCACTGGCGAGTCTCCGGACTCTTGTCCTTTCATCCGAAGATAGAGCATATAAGTTAGCAAAGGTCTCCGTTGAGATCACACCATCAAATGACGGGTAGATGTGTTGGTAAGGGGGTGTCGTAAATATGTTATTTGTCACCGATATTGTGAAGATTGGAATGTGAATCACGTCTACTATGGATTGCTGAAAAAATGAGTAATGTTGTTGAAAAAGTAATTTTTAAATAAAATATCCAAATATGATTTGCAGGCTAGTATATAGGCAATATTTTAATATTGATCCAATGGTGGTCTACAACTTATGTTGTTTAAATGATGTGAGTAACCTATTTAAATAAGGGAAAATCAACTCTTCTTTGAGATTTGATTTTTATTGATTGAAAAGATTTTAATAATACAATTATCAATATTTATAACAATAGATGTAGGGATAAGTCTACAAATAACAACTACAGCACCAATAAAAAGTCAAGTTAAGTCTCCCTAATCCAACACAAAATATCAAAAATACAAGTTTATCATAAAAGTACCTTCTTCCCGATCCAATCAGTTAACATCTCCTCCAGTTGTTTCGTTGCCTCAGCCGTAGCTCGCCCCGACACTAATATATCACTGACATCTTTCCCATCATTGAGTTCCACATAAACTACGTCCAAACTGATACATGATATGAGAATACAATGTGTGATGTCACTGTGTAGAATGATCTCGTTAATGATGCTCAACTGTAGCTCGGTCGCTTGAGTTATGAATACTGCTTTCTTGTGTTCTTTTGGGCATATCTGTAATTAAATCCCTACTTATAATATTATAAATGCGAAAGTAACTCTGTCTATCTGTTACCTTTTCACGGCTAAACTACTGAACCGATTGACTTGAAATTTTGTACAGGGGTAGCTTATGATCCGGGAAAGAACTTAGGCTATGTTTTATCCCAAAATTCCCACGGGATCGGGAACTACGCGGGTGAGACCGCGGGGCACAGCTAGTATTATATGGGTAAAATAACTTAGTGAAAAGGTGACTAGCTCGTAAGAAGGAAAAACAGAACACAGTCTTTGAACAACTTTGTTTTGATTTTATTTGGAATATCTATATTTTTTTCTTTTTATAGTAGAATAATAGCAGTTGCTTGGAGGAAACAAGCAGACTGTTCATCTGATGATTAATAACTATAATACTCAGTAGAGATACACACCTCAAAAGTCACAAAACAGATATTGACTATTATACATAGTACAGTAGTTTTATGTTGTTTATACTCTTTAATTAAACTTACCTCAAATGCCGACAAAGATTTCACACCTACTGCTCCATTCGTCATCAGGTTAAATAGTCCACCTTCCCAATGCAAGCACTCGGCACTGGCATCGTCCAGAAACACAACAGCACCGATAATACGATTGTATATTTCAGACCACCAAGCACCGTTAAACTCTTTTACGGAAGCTGTAGCCATTTTTACTAGTTCTTGCTCACATAAATTACATCTATTTGGTTAAGTTTTAGTAAACTTTGTGTCAGAAATGCTGAAGAGAAGGATAAAACCCCACTACGAGAGCCAATACTATTGGAGCTGGAAAGAGGATAATGTTAAAGGCCACACAGACGCAGTAGGACTATGCACAACCAGACCAGCAAATATGTTAATTTGATATCAAGTAGTTTCCATTGTTTTTTAAATTACTGATGGAACCCTAGACTAATATATATCACTGGATGGAACTGAATAATAATTGAAATTGTAAAAATCTTTTTGTTTTGGGCCAACCAGTCAAGTTCAGCACGACAGCACGACCAACAAATTCAACAATCCTCCACTTGCCTGACACTGACGTACGTGACAGCTGGTTATATGACATATGTCACATGGTTTGTCAATGAAAAACGGCAACGGCATGACGAGACGAGTAGCACAGTAAGTAACTGTTTACACTATGCCGCTGCCCACTTCCCTCGTCACTTTTACTGCTCATTGCAGCATAGTATAAATAGCGTACTGCTGCGGAAGTATTTTGGGAAATATTTCCGGCAGCGCGAGTAGCAGGAGCAGGAGCATAGTGTAAATGAGGGGGTACATTAATACGAATGATTCCGTGATGAAAACCATTAGTATATTTTCATGATTTTTGGGTAGGAGTCAAAATTATCTGCTTTGAAATTCACAAAGCTGGTTATCTTTCTCCGCCGACAAGTTCCTCGCCAGGTAGACAGGCACCCACGACCGAATATTCCTTAGTCTAATCCTAAAGTTAGTACTGCTACTCTATACAAAACATCTTTGTAATTAACTTCTTTCCACAGCTACACATTCATGGTTTTATGAGATAGCACTTTTTGTATTTACTATACAAATTAAACAATAAAATAAAAACAAAAAATCCTTTTTTTTATATTTTATTACCTTAGCACAATACTTTGTAATCTATAACCAATACAATTGTTTTCTAAGAATGTTAACAGTTTAATGGTCTTCATAGCCAGTGGGCAGGGCGTTGACATGGGGGTTGTGGAAGAGAGTTTTCTGACCATCACCCCATGGAAAACGCTGAAACACAGAAGACAATATTTTTTAAAACATTCAATATAGTTTTGCTAATTTTGTTCATAAAACACAAAGGTTCATAAATGTAATAATGAAAACTGTATTGATAAATTCATTTTTTAATCCTATAATGAGTTAGGAATATCTGAACAACTGTTATCTGTCTAAAAATGAATCCTTATTGGCTTTGATCACACTAACTTGAGAATGAATTAATAAGATTGGATAATCCTTTATTTATTATAGTATTCCATATCAACTCAAGAAATTCCAAAAATAGTCCCCTGCAAAATCAGCTCACTAGCAATAAATACAAAAACAATTCAATGACACATTATTTCCTATTAAATGAAATATACCTTGGTGCGGATGCGCAGGTAATCGTAAGGAAGAAACTCGGGGCGCTCATGGTGACCCTCAGCGTGAGCTAGGTAAGCATTCAGCATGCCAAGACTAATGGCTGGCAATGCAACGAAGAAGGACATCTTCTTCCACAGTTTGTAGCCACCTGTAATATTTAATTAACTTTATAACATAGAACATTTGTTTATTTCTGTGCAAGGTAAACAGTTAGGTGATCAATAATTTGTTTATCTTGGTCTGAGTAATATGTATGTATGTAAACCAAATCAAGGTAAATATTCAATTGATTCATTGATTGTTTATCTTGGCCAGGGTGTGTCTATGAATGTGTGCATTATTTCTGATGCCCTAGATACAGGTCATAAAGCTAGGTAGGGGTATGCTGTTTAGAGGTTGTAGAATGATGAATTATGTTCTGTTTTTTACCTAATTAGGTAATTAAAATAATTTATCGAATTTGGTTATGGGTCAGTTACTATAATGAGTGACTGATTATGTCAAGTTATATACCTATGACATTATAAATATTTTTTTGAACTTGCTCAATAAATGTATCAATAAGAAAACAACTGAATCTGGTTACAAAATTATGAAAATTAATATACTACGAATGATAGATAAGGAATAGCATAGGTTATGATTACATAATTTTATTCTTCAAAATCAATAAACAAAGGACTTACCACCATGGCCACCGGCTGTTGCGGAGTGTGAGGAAGAACGGGCATTCGTTTTAAGGAATTGAATAGCAGCCCTCTGCAAGATCGAAGCCATTTTCAGGAATTTTTAGAACCCACGAATTTTCAGTAAAATTATCGAACGAGACAAGTCAAGCAGACAGAATACGATACGACTGTCAAACTAAAAAACAAATGACGACTGACAACAGGAACCAACAGACAGTGACAGCCAACAAATTTATTTATATATATATATATATAAAAAGATTAATTAGGTATGTACCATAGAGCTATTAATAAATCTGTGCACTCACGTTTGGGTGAAACTTTTAGCAAAATACAGTATTTAATATCAACACGGAGATGTTTATCGTCGATGAATATTAAGGCGGAAACATATTTATGTGTCGTGGCGTGTCGTGACGATTACTGTCGTGACGGTGAGTGTGCACACTAAAGTGTCGTGTCGTGGCGTACTCTGGCGTTATTTCTGAACAGTACTTGACGAACCTTTGCAGCGTTCAAACATAAATAATGTTTTCTTCTGATTCGGATAGTGATTTTGATGAAGACCTTCAATTTCTCTTAGCAATGAAACTTCTTAAGAGCAAAAAAAAGAAAAGAAGATACTGGGTTCACCCTATAAACAGAGGGAGACAAGACAAAGGTGAATTTCATCGTCTTGTTAGAGAACTGGAGAGTGACGATGAGAAATTTCATCAGTACTTTAGGATGAACCAAGCACAATATGAGGAAATCCATTCGCTGATTGAAGGAGACATAAAAAAAGTACATACGAAATTTCGTGAACCCATAGGTACTAAAGAAAGACTTGCGTTATGTTTAAGGTAAGTTTTATTTTCTTTGAAAAATATAATTGACTGTGCTGTTGCACGAGTTAGGTTAACAATCATTTATCATGAAACTAACTTATATGAAATCAACGTTTAAGTAATCACAACCTGCTGTCTTATTTATTAGTTAAAAAATTATCTGTTTATCATTAAATCATTAGTTTAAGCATTATTTTGAATTTATTCATCTTCAAAATTTATACTGTCATAGTATGCTTTCATGTTATCTGAAACAACAGGTTTTGAGTGTGATCCGGATGGAAATGATGATGACTGGATATATGTGGGTGACTGAGCGTGTATAGGTGACTGGGTGCATGTTAGTGATTGATGAACGTCTGCAGTAGTTTGGATGTATGTTGAAGAATCAGCATGATTTTGTGCGCGAGATGTAGTAGGAATTGATAACTCGATATATGTGGGTGACTGATCGTGTGAGGGTGACTGGTTGTATATTGGTAATTCAGCGTTTGCAGTAGTTTGGATGTATGTTGAGGACTGATGTTGTGGAGTTGATTGGATGAATCTTTGAGTTGTTATTTTTATAGGCGTTTTTAAAATTTTGTCTCTGTGTTCCAATTGCCGTATTAATGCTTGGGAAATAGCGGTGTGCAAGTCTAATTTTATTTTTGTTTGTTCAAGTTTTGGCAGCGCTTTTAATTCTTTACTCATGCTAAGGAAAAATAGATCAGTTTCGTCCATGTCTTGTCTAAAATTTTGCTTCTGACGTCTTAAATCTTGGGAAGATTTCATCAAATCATACAACTCTTGTAATTTGGGTTCTTTATTAGGTTTTCCACGTGAGGAACTGGATTGTGATTGACTGCGTGAAGTACTGGGACTTTCTGGAAGACTTTCGTCGGGAGACTCTTCTGTGGGTGGTGATTCTGGTGTAGTTGTCACATTTGTTTTTGTACTTCTACATTCCATATAAGGAAGAAGAAAACTCAAGCTTTCTTCATATTTCCAGGGCACCAACGCCGCCGCAGCCTGCCCACTTTTCTTATTCCTTCGTCGCTTCAAAGCGCTGGCGAAAGCATTCCTTAGTTTTGCCCAGTCATCCTTGCATTTATTTACTGTAACAAATAATAATAATTGTTTATTTCTTTTCAGATTTTTAGCTACTGGAAACACTTTTCGATCATTGGCCTTCAACTATCGAATGGGATTTTCTACTGTGAGAGTTATAGTACAAGAAGTGTGTGAAGCCATTTGGAAAAATATGGCACCTATTGTAATGCCTACACCTTCTGAACAAATGTGGAAAGATATTGCAAATAACTTTAAACAATTTTGGCATTTTCCAAATTGTATTGGAGCATTAGATGGCAAACACGTTAACATAATTTGTCCTATAAACGCAGGTTCTACTTTCTATAACTATAAACAAGAACACTCCATAGTTTTACTTGCATTAGTTGATGCTCAATACAAATTTATCATGATTGACGTAGGTGCGTATGGTCGAAACAGTGACGGTGGCATATACGAGAAATCTTTGATGGGAAAATTATTTGAGCAAAAAGCATTAAATGTACCACAGGATGAACCACTGAGTGTAAACTCACAACCTATGCCATACACTATTGTTGCTGATGCAGCATTCCCGTTGAAACCATATTTGTTAAAACCTTATCACAAAGACAAGCTAGTTAACAATGATGCAAATAAAATATTTAATTACCGCTTATCACGTGCACGCCGGTGTGTAGAAAATGCGTTTGGTATTTTACGGGCTCGATTTCGTGTATTTCATGGACCTATGCAAGTCCAACCGGACATGGTAGACAAGATTGTGCTAGCTGCCTGCTGCTTACATAATTTTTTAAGAACAGAAACATTGCTCCCTGAAGAAAATTTGATGGATTCTACTGACCATAGCAGCAACATCGACTGTCTAATTAATATTGAATCTTTACCAAGAAACCCATCAAAAAACGCTGTTTATGTCAGAGAGAAATACAAAGAGTATTTTTTTAGTCCAGAAGGGAGAGTACCATGGCAAATAGAAATTATTCGCCGAGGTAGACAAAATTCTTAAATAGTATTAATTGTTAATTTTGTATATTTATTCATTATCTCTTTTCAAATAAATAATAAAGTAAAATACAACTTTATTGACTTACCTGGTTGTTCTAAGATTTCAGCGATTTCTTCCCAAGCAGCATTTCTCATGAAATGATCCTTGTAATCTTTACACTTAGAATCATATATAACTTTTCTTTGGCGTACGAGTTCTATGAGATCGTCAGTCATTTTTTAAATTAAAATTTAAACCCGCTAGATGTTTGCGCCACGAGCCACGCGCCGTATAGAAACACATTTGTCTGTTGTGCCGTGTCGCGCCATAACCCCCACCACCGCTCTGGCGCAATCGGTGGCGAGCAGTCCGCGCCACGACAGAACGCTTTGCGTCACGACACGACACGCAAATATGTCCCTAACCATATTAAATGTATGAAACCGATATGCTCCTGGCGCGCCACGACACGCCACGACACGTAAGTATGTTTCCGCCTTAAGTCTCTTTAATAGCTAAAAACTTAGTTAACTGTTATCTCATAATTTTTTATTTTACAGACAACTTTACAGGAACTTAATTCTAATATGGATTAAAAATGCAATGTTATGGAATGTTATGCTTTATTTATTAAGTATTATTTCATTTATTTAATGCTAAAGTCAAATAATTTCATTAAATTAAAATTTCTACAACAGATTACAAAAATGCCAAATAAAATATTGTCCAAACAATTTACAGTTTACGGTTAATTAAAACCAGAAAATTGTTCTTTGCTGCTTAGACTGAGATTCTTCATTAAGTCTTCTGGAGAATTTTCTGGGAAATGTTCAGTTATGATTGATTTTGGTGAGATCTGAAAGAGAAATACCGAATTCAAATAAGGTACCTATATAGGTATGTACAACATCAATATTAATAACAGTTTGTAACCCATTTGGGACATGCATGACTAGCATGACTAGACTTGGCAGGCCCACACGATTAAGAAAAAAAAATGTTTCAGTGGCAATAAATATCCAAGCAGGAAACACGGGAATACATTTAAATGGGGAACTGTTTCTAGAATCCACCTTAAAAATATATAAGTATTTTAAATTCAATTTAGAAGTGTAAGTGTCAAAATTTCAAAGTTATTCGTCGAATAAAGTTATCTGGCGATGGAAAAATTGGCCCTTACTCTTTTAGCTTTCACATGTTCAAAGTTGTATCCCATGTAGAAGGCCGACTGTTGTAGTTGCCTGAGATTTCTCATGCGGACTTTTGGATCACGTTCCAACAAACGCATCAAAATACCGCGCGCTCCCGATGACAGTTCACTTGCATTTTCTGGCAACTTCCCTGGTTGACTGGTAACACTGTCATAATAAAAATAATATAAAGTAGTAAGCGTGCATTTTTATTTTGGGATTTAGAACAAATTGAAGGTTTTATTTTCTTTGGTATAAATCACAAAAAACAGAGAGGTAAACGGAAGTCCTAAGGTCCTAAGGTGACTCCCTGATCTGTGGTATAAATGAATAGATTATTGGCTACTTACATCTAGCCAGTGTGGGACCGTTATAAGGTGTAAGTAAGTACATAATCTAATCTGTAGGTACCAAAACTTCACCTAAATCGGGTACAGTAGTCAAAAAACCCTTCTATAGATACAGTTAACTTTATAATTTACACATTCCTATGTTAATTTTAAACTTACCAGTTTTCAGTAATACTTGTAGTCTGTTCTGTGATTGTATCAGTGGTGATTGCTTTAGGATTTATCGCAGGCGTTGGGAACTAAAACAATACAGAAAGATAACTTTAAGTAAAATATAAAGTCAATATTTTAATGTGGATAATGATATTAGGTATCACCGAAATGAAAAGTTGGAAACAAATCTTAATCGCAAATAAAAACATTAAAAATATTTTTTGCTACAGTTCACTAGGGAGGTACTTATTTAGTTTTGTTGCAGTTATGTGAACGAATCTTCAGATAACATTGACCGTGGTCACGAAGGGACAGTTAATTCGCAAAAGTTGAAATGTGATTTTTGACTAAACTGGCATAATTAACTTTATGATATAAGTACTTACCTACCTGTCTACTTACTGAATAAAAAATATGGTGCCTATTTTTATTATTAAAGATACCTAAGTACATAAATTTATAAATAAAAAAAACCCCCAACACAATTACTTTCAAACCTCCATAACTTTTAAACGGGTCAACCGATTTTCATTAAACATGTCTAAGAACACTCGCACGTAAGTCCCCTTTAATACAAAAAAAAACTAAATTGAAATCGGTTCATCCGTTCGGGAGCTATGATGCCACAGACAGACAGATACACACACACACACACACACACACACACACACACACACACAGACACGCCAAACTTATAACAACCCTCTTTTTGCGTCGGGGGTTAAAAATAAATTACCTACGTAAGTATAAATTAAAATCCATACCTATTACTAGGTATTGATGTCTGTAAAAATGAATATTCCTACCTACATTATTATAAATGCATTAAATAATAAATAATGTCCACTACATTCTTATAGGAAAAGTACCTACAAATGTAGGTAGCGGGCGATGAACTGCAATCATACAGACGGACGTCAACATATACGATCCAAAAATAAACATGAATCGAGATTGAGATTAAATGGGCGACTTGGTGATTACCTTTGCACTAAGATGGATAATCTGACATTTGGACGTCATCGGAAATTCCGCTAATTTGACATAAGGCGCCCGAGAGGATTAAAAGACTTACCTAGGTAGGTACATTTTATATTCAGATATTTAGGTAAGTAAGTACTTCGAAAATATGTGATGTTATCCTACGATATTTGTTGAAAATCTGTAATATTAATAAGATTATCATTTTCTTGCACTTAGATATCGAACTACTAAACGGCAGAAAAAGTGTTTCTATAAGGTCCCATTCTTCTCTTTGAGCCATCATCTCAACATTCAAACTTTTCTTTCGCATAGTATAACTTTGATTAATATCAAACAATTTATTTTTAGAGTAGTTTACTAGATACCTACTCCTTTACCTAAATTCGAAAAATAACGTTCCAATTCCTCTCAGCTAAAGCATGCCATAAGTAATAATAAAAAAGCATAGAAAACTGATTGCCTTCCATGTTAGACTACTTAAATCTCAGCCCAGAAGGTATAAAATTAAAAAGTAAGTAAGTACGTTAACGTAGAAGGTGTCCAAGTGTCCATCAATCACTTATCTACAATTTAAAATAATGATCGATGTAATGAGATGAGCTCGTACTTAGTTACATACATTGTAGCAAAGTAATTTAATATACTTTTTAGTTTTATTAAAATAACATCAATGTTGGAAAGAAAATAACCGTGGCAACATAGCTACAATGACATGCTAAGTAAAGGTAACACTTCATCTCCATTATACCTATACTAAAGAACTCTGGTTTCCCTTCAAAACGTAAAAATCTTTCGCCTTTTATTATACACTAGCTGCGGTTTCACACGCGTAGTTCCCGTTCCCGTTCCCGTGGGAATTTCGGGATGAAAAATAGATGTTGGCCGATTCTCAGACCTACTGAATATGCTCACAAAATTTCATGAGAATCGGTCAGGCCGTTTCGGAGGAGTACGGGAACGAACATTGTGACACGAGAATTTTATATATTAGATATACCAAAGTAATTTATAGGTATGTATTTTTAAAATAAATAGTTATGTTGGTATTAACTTTTTGGGAAGTAACTAGTACTAATGTTACTTCGAATGTAGAGATAGGGGTTCTTTTAATAAATGTAATATATATTTCGTGGACATACTCACGTAATTTCCGTTTTGTTTAAAAAAATCCTTTTGAAAATTTGGGACAAAAGAATCATATGTGCTAATTAAAAATGTCCCATATAACAAAAAACAGCACAATAGATACTTTCTATCATAAAATTCTCAAGGGATTTAAAGCGGGAATTACACCAGCTTAGATACATTAAATACTATGACGATACCCATTAACTAAATCTGATTAAAGATACGTAAGTACTGACATAATTTTAATCGAGAACAAAACTACTTAAGTACTCTTCATAATGGAAACTACATAGGTACTTAACGCCCATAATAAGTACTTAAGTAATAAGTATACGCGATGCAATTTCATGTTAATATAGTACGAATAAAGGCGAGTTAATTTACAATCACTGGATCCTATCTTTGTAAACCTGTAGGTTACAGGATGGGAGTCTGGTTTAATGGGGAACAACATGAGAGAAAAAACACAGGCTTCGTCGTTCATTCGTCCGGCTAAAAATAGACGTACAGACCCTTAATTGCGTATTGGAATTTACAAGGTTTATAATGATCGTGTTTGGATTTAGAAGCTTTTTTAAAGAAGGTAAAGAATATGGATAAAACTGATTTAAACAAATATAAATGAATCGCCAAGTAGATTTTTTTGGTCAGAGCCAAGTTTGGGCGAAAGAAAATTTAGGAAAATCCGCGGAAAATTTGCACTCTGGCGAAGCCGCGTAGCCGGTACTTGACGCTTACTTTATATAAGACTGACTGTGCCCCGCGGTTTCATCCGCGTAGTACCCGTTCCCGTGTTCCCGGCAATTATTCGAATTTTTATCACCTTTTAAACCTTCCCTAGACCTCCACGAACATTTCAAGACCAAGATAAGATAAATCCGTTCAGCCGTTCTCGAGTTTTAGCGAGACTAACGAACAGCAATTAATTTTTATATATACTTACTTACATAGAGATCAATAAGTAACATTTATGTATTACTAAGAGGATTAAAGTTCCTACAGATAAGTAAGCACTAAGTTTATTCATAGAAATAGTAACAAGTTGCTTCGCAGCAGGTGCAAGGAATGTAACGGTGTCTACAATTGTAGCTCTCAACTGAGCCGGCTTCGGTTTGAGTAATAACCTATGGTTAATATACAGGTAAATAACAATAGTTATATCTACTGCTAACAACTAAATTACATGGCGCAAAGTAACTTTTGAATTTAACGATGTTAACGAACTCGAACTTAGTTGAACTTGTATGAGAATAACAAGTTAAAATACTTATGGAAAGTTAAAGTGAATAGTTATCTAATATTTTATCGTTACAGTATTACAAAAGTAAATCACTTTATCAAATTACCCCCTTCGTCTGTTTGTCCTACTAGTATTATAATTTCAAATAATTTCCATACGATTTCCCTACCAAAACTTAGATTTTGAGAGATTATCGATTACTTACTCTAAACCTCGTTTATTTTTAAACAGGACTAGTTTATGCTAAAAACATTCCCCTTGAATCACTCTATCTATTAAAAACCGCTTCAAAATCCGTTGCGTAGTTTAAAAAAATTAAGCATACATAGAGGGGCAGACAGACAGCGACTTAGATTTTTTAGATTAATTAGGTACACATAAACGAAATAGAATTCATTAAGAATTTGGTGAAACACATCAATATAATATCCAAAGGTCCATAAGAAAATCTTTCTGTTCCTGTTGAGATATTGAGTACCAAACAATATTCATAGAATGTTTACTTATTCTCAATCAATATCTTATAAAAGTTATAAATAATAACCAGTTCTTAATCGACTTTTGCTGACCGTACCTAATTCGAAACAGTAATGCTACACTACCGCCTGACATCAAAATAATGCACTCACTAATGGAAAATTGTGAACCCGCAAAAGACCTACCGGTTAGAACCGTTAGTCCTACCGACCAGCGGTCCACGAATCGATTCTTATCTTTATCAATCAAACACAACCACAAGCAGCTAAGTACAAGACAAGAGACCAATATAATAATGTTTATGTTTACATCGAGTCACGACTTGACCGCATTGAATAGTTCCAACTATAAGGTCCTACTTACAAACTACTTTTGCTATTAGGTACGAACCTACTTTGTACAACGACTTCATGCACCAATTACTCGTTCTAGATTTAAACCTTGTGATTGTTTTTTGTTTTTTATTTAATCTAGACTTTTAGCTGTAAATATGACAGTTACAGATAAGTGGCAGACAAAAAGTAATCGATCAAACTTTTTTAATTGGTCTAAATATCATACACGATCATTAAACTCTTAATTCTTTATAGGTACTTACCTAGGCTCACATAGTATCGAACAAAGTCGCTTTACTTAAACCTTTTCTGTAACGGATTTCAATGCAACTTTTAGTAGTAGATAGAGTGGTTCAAAAGTAAAGTGTTAGATACCTATATCCCGCATAAGTAACAATAAAAAGTAGAGTTTAGCACTCAAATATTTATACTTAAATTAAATAAAAAATTGCATATCACGTAACCAACAAATAAGTGCAGTTAAGCGTTCAATGAATAAAACATTATAAAAATATCTAAAATTAAGTATGTATTCCACGAACACATTAAAACACACAAATTCGTCAGCTTTCAGTTTGTAGATAAAAAGCACCGCACAACACGACAACCAATTTATTTGAATTCAAAATATTTTTTATTCAGTTTGACTTCAAAGAAGCAGTTTTGAACATCATGGAGTGTACCTACTTACGTACAAAATCTATTATATGCTGCGAATCTGATACCTAATCCCGAATAACAAATGCCCGAACACTAATTCGCCGAAGAATCATTAGCTCGAACGCTCACTGCTGGGTGTTTCCCTTAATTTTCTATTTTCTCCATTTGACCCTGACTTTGACCTCATCAGTCCATCATTAATCAAAGCTAATTAATAAATAAATACCACTAAAACATTCTGTGACAGTAAAATATTAAAAGGCCAAAATTTACAACTTGGATGTGTCTCTTCCGTATCCGTAAATAATTTGCGAATCTTCAACTCATTTGGAAATCCCATCAAACGAGAACCGACAAGAAAATTGGGATTTTTTAAATCTAATTTTTCTAATAAAATTAGTATTTAAAACTTCAAAATTTTAAGAAAATAACGGTATATTTTGAAATAGAAATTATACTGGTCTAATATGTTTCGACTGAGTTATTGGTATAACAGTATGATCAACTGTTAATAGTAGGTAAATTAAGAAAAATGGCTTTCATTAAAACAAACTTGACTAATTATTCTTGCTTCAACAAATAAATAAATTAGTCTTGATATCTGGACTGTTAGGTGAACTAGATACTTTAATTTATTTAGATTACATTTTTAAACAAGTATTTTTGGATTTGCCTCATTAGTTTCGCGGTTTTGGAAGGACGTGACATTTTAATTGTATGAAACAAAATAGATGGGACTTTCCCTATGGGTCATTTTTATATCTACACCAAGAATAGTATATAAATATTACCTACAATGTAAAGAATTGGTATGTTCCTGGTATTTTACTAGATATCTATCTTACTGCGGTACCTAGTTTCAAAGTATCTAAAGAAACTTTCCATATGAAAATAACAGCGGGGCAGCAGGATATAACATCATATGTGTTATTCCTGATTTTAAGGATCATCTGTCCCAAACACCAAAATTGGTCCAGAAGGTTTTACGTGAAAGAGTAATAATTTTGATTTGTAGCTCAAGCTATCGCTAAACCATTGTTTGGTGACCCAACAAAACCTTTACAATATTGTCAATATTCGACAAACTTTAAACAGATTTTTTTTATGTTGAAGAGTAAATATTGGGGTTGAGTAAATGGTTCCGATTGCTTCAGGTCGATGGACGGACGGACACGAATAACAAGTTATTATACATACTTATTTGACATTCTGTTTGGTGTGTACCAAAAATTTTTATCTTTCTTAAAATATCAGCGGCTGTATATTATGTGTGCAATTAAATGTTTATTTGATTTTTATTGAGCAAATGATCGCTATTAACATGTTCAATTATATTTATTCTATTGAGAAAATTATCGCCATGTAATATGATTTAATAGATTAAACAAATAGATGTGAAAAAGTAAAAATACGTTCTGTAAGATCCAACTGCAGGGCAAAGAGAAAGGTTCCTCACTGATTTTACATAATTAGTAGCGTGAAGAGAAGAAGAAGAAGATAAATCCGTGCTTGTGTTCAGAGGGCACGTAAAGCCATCGGTCCCGGTTGTCGTACTAACATCATCGACAATCGTTACGGCTAGTTAGAGCCCTCAAAAGTCTCATTTGGTTTAACCAAAAAATTTCGTATAGCCCTCTGGGTTGTGAAGGTCTGTTGGCAGTCGCTTCACGTAAAATACTGACATTACGCCAAATCTGGTTAAACTGAAAACCGACCCCAAATAGACATGGGATAAAGGTTCGGAAAAGAAAGTAGCGTGAAGAGAAATTGGCGTCACCACGCTTGTCCAATGCAGGTTGATCTCAAACGCTAAGTTTGGAAAATAGTAAATATGCATTTAACCTAGGATGTCAGGCTTAACAGGCAGGTGTATAATAATAGTTATTTATGGTACAAGCGAGGTAAGTTGGTGATTACTTCGGAGGCGCTATTGAGGCCCGAGCCGTCAGGCGAGGGTCTGAAGATAGCCGAGGATAGTAATCATCAATACACGCGTGTACCATACAACGTTTATCAACACATTTGCGAAGTAAATATCATTTTTCGCTAATAAATAAACAGTTTTTCTATTCGCGCGCATCCAACACAACAATGGTGATCGGCCAAAGACTAAAAGAATATACTTATTAAAAAAAAAACGAATGAATGAATGAATGAATGGAATCGACCATAGACCTACCAAAAGTAAGGCAACATAGTTGAAGTTTGTTTTTAAAATGTATGGACACGATTTTTTTTGGTATCGAAACTTTTTTAAAACTAAACAATTTAAAAAAAAATCTATGACTCACTAGTGAATCAAGCGTGTCATTATTCAACTGTTTTTGCACAAATAAGAGCCTTTTTATGAGCAAGTGTGTTGAAAAGTAATTAATCTTTAAAAAATCATAACCTTATTAAACCTGACATATGAATGTCCATATATGAAAATCAATGGAATTATTGCAATGATTCAATAATTCCTTGCTAATCACTTGGTAAGAAAAATTGCTTGTTTATCCTTAACGGGATCAAATTAGCTAATGACAATGTGTAGTGTAAGGAAATTACAGAGAATCATTAGAAAAATTACACATAACAGACATTCAACAAAATACCAGCTGGCTGTGTCCCGTGATTTGCGTAAATCCCAATCCCATTGGAGTTTTAAGCTAAAAGTTTATTTTATGCTTATGTGAACAATAAGCTATACCTAGGATTATACAGTACTTAAGTACTTACTAAAATTTATCAAAATCTGCATGTTAATAAAATAGGCCATTCATATGAAATGTCTCGATCAAAAAGTACAGTTTTTTTGGCAAAATCATCAATGATGGTACGGGTCTTAAGTAATTTGTGCCTGATGGGAAGGTATGTAAAAACTGCCTTTCTATTATCAATATGTTAATTAGATAATAGAAAAAGCTCTAAGCCCCAATTAGCCGGGAGAAAAGTTCAGAAGAAGACTTATGGAATATAGAATACGGAAAAGTGATGTACTTACATATACCTTAATAGGAAGGTACTGTTTCGAGGAAAATATTGCACTATACTTGTAATTATCATAACAAAATAATGAATCAGATTGTTTAATGAACAATGTAAATGACTATTTTATCTCGCACGTCTTTAGAAGCAAATAGGAACACGGTTTATAGCGAGTCGAGTCAGCTTTGCATAGTCATGAATAAGCAAAACTAAACTTCCAAGATAGTAAAAATAGGTCTTATAGATAGAAACGTTGCCGTTTCGTTTTTCAATATATTAAAGAATGATTTAAACGCGGGATTTAATCCGATTAGAAGAAAATGAAAAGTTTATTTTTTCATCGAAATCGGCATCTAGAAGTCTTTGAGTATTTATTATTTACAGTAACGGTGAAATATGCCCTTAGTAATTTCACCATATTCAAGTAACGTTCTGAGTAGCTACTCACATTTTTTGTCTTTGTCACTTGATATAAAGTAAGAAAGAGACAAAACTAACTTTATTTGGTGAGTAACTTTTCTTGAAGGTCGTGAAATAGGCCCTTACTCATTTATCCCTTCCAACAACCCAACCAACAACAATAGAAAGCATGCATTTGGATAGAAACTGAATAAATGTGGGGTGAAATAACATAAGTATTTCTATTTACATATCCGTACAAAATTTAGAGAATTCATTAAAAGTTTTACGTCAGCGAATACAGATGACATTGTTATTAATTTATTATTATGCATAAACAGTTTGTTAGCAAAATTATCATTTCGTTTTGTTTCGAACAGACAAATAGTTTTAAAATTTAAAATAATTATTTTAAATATTTCAACCTTGTATCATGGGATCACGTGAGGCGGAATGTTGTGACCTTAGACTTAGATGATACCTAAATAAAAAAAAATACTTAACAGAAAGTTTGGTAATCAACAATGACAGCTAATTATAAATCTATTTAGCGTTTGATTGGTAGGATGGTAGGATTGCATGCATGTTGCGTATCTAATTGTTTAACAGAATAGAGTCTTGTAAATTCGATGTTGCAGTCTCATCAAAACCTTGACTCTTCGCGGTTATTTAAGAAAAATTTGCATTGTGTTTTATGACAATTCATTTGGCAATAACTTAAAGGGTAAACCTAACCCAATGCTGTGGAATTGCTACAAGTTTGCAACAATAAAAATATAAAACTTGTTAATTTAATTGAAACGTTATTACGGTAATTGACGGATTAAATATTGCAATGACCTAAAAGTTTTTATAGTTATTTATGGCACAAGCGAGGTAAGTTGGTGATTACTTCCGAGGCGCTATTGAGGCCCGAGCCATCAGGCGAGGGTCTGAAGATAGCCGAGGATAGTAATCATCAATACTCGCGTGTACCATACAACGTTTTTCAACACATTTGCGAAGAAATTATCATTTTTCGCTAATAAATAAACAGTTTTTCTATTCGCGCGCATCCAACACAACAATGGTGATCGCCAAAGACTAAAATAATATACTTATTAAAAAAAAAACGAATGAATGGAATCGACCATAGACCTACCAAAAGTAAGGCAACATAGTTGAAGTTTGTTTTTAAAATGTATGGATACCATTTTTTTGTTGTCGAAACTTTTTTTAAAACAAAGCAATTTAAAAAAACAATCTATAACTCACTAGTGAATAAAACGTGTCATTATTCAACTGTTTTTGCACAAATAAGAGCCCCTTTATGAGCAAGTGTGTTGAAAAAATACTTATTATTTTACTAGCTTTAAGTTCTATGCAGTATGATTTTATTTCGGAGTGGCTTATAAATCACAATGATCAGAGACAGAGATCCTTACGAATCAAAGTTAAATCCTTACGAATATTACTCGAAAGTACTTAACTGTAAACGAAAGTAACTCTGTCTGTCTCTCTGTCGACCAGTGCATCCACGCCACACATACTTTTGGTACCGAGACTACAGCTTGGGAAAGGAAAGAAGCTACATTTTATCCCAAATTTCTAATAATGTAAAACACCCAGGCAAAACAACGGGGCGCCGCTAATAGTAGTCAAATGAAGAGCCATTTACAAACCTCCACATGTAGTCCTAAATTATAGATAGTCTGCAAGCTGAGTTGATGCTATAATAACTTACAATTACAGACTCATTTTATGGGAAATACATAAAAAATATAGATCGAGGCCTTCTCAGAAGATCAAGTTAAAAACATAACATTCATATTTTTCCTTAATAATCTACATAAAACAATTCATGACAGAATTCAAGTTCAGAAATAAAAAAATGTCAGCTAGTGTAATCGTGGCGTAGCTTGCGTCATACTCATATCCCATTATTTATATTTTTAAACCTTCGCTCTTTCTCTATCGTCACAAATTATTTAAGTATACATTATATTAAAAGCTTTGAAGAAAACTGGAATCGAATGTGCTTATATATTTTTAAAATGATATCGTAACGAAAATAATAAGTATCCAAAATCTTTCTTATATTTTGCTCCTTCATCTCGTTGCTTATAAACAATAAGTACATCAAATACCAGCTGTGCTTTCATAGGTAGTTAAGTTTCTTAAACCTAGTTTAACAAAACTGGTTTGATGGGTAGACTTGGTTTTAGAAGTTAGCGTTCCAGAACTAAAGTTAGACCCATTGATAAAATAAAAAAAAAGGTTAGACCAATAAATCCTAAAACTTAATCTATGGTTTTGTTCATTCAATGAACCTAGTTTAGTTCTAATCCAGACTAAAAATGCAACGCTAATAAAGGGGTATAAGAATAACCGTAAACCTATAAATAAAACCATCTTCTATATTAGAAACTTTAGAACGAACTAAACAAAAAAGGAATGTGTAATTCGGTCGAACCGTTTCGTGTTTTAGCGAGATATTTTTATTATGAAATCGATTATTGAATCGACCCTTTTTAGGATCCTTACATAAACTTTATTTTGACCGTAATTCGATTCCTTATGAACCGATTCGATCGATCATTAAAAGAATTAATCGACTTTTTGTGTTGCCCGGTGTTAAATTAAATTTTCTTTTCACGCAGACGTTGTTCAATGTGTGAGTGTGTGATGGCGTCTTGCGGTCAAGAGCCTTGACATTGTACCCGTTTTGTGTTTACATATTATTTGTATTCTTGTACATCGAATTTAATTATAGATTTTAAATGCAATGAAGTCATGTTGTGTTTTAAATACATATTGGGTGATGATTTGTGTTGTATAATTATAATTTTAGGATCTTATATTGGGCTATTTACACTTGAATACAAAACTATGTACCTACTTACCTATCTCAATTATGATGTACAATAATGATTATTTATATACATGAGAAAATGAGAGTACAATAATGATTATTTATATACATATTTAGGTATGCTTTCCTTCCTAAGTATACTTATGTATAAATCTCATAATACATTAATACTTATAAGTACGACGACAGTAAGAATATTTTTTGCTTTTCCTTCTTTGCCGTAGACGAGGTAGACATCGTTATGCGTCGGAAGTGATATAAGATTTTGTTTATATTATTTTTCCTTAAGATAAACGTCACAAGTTAAACTTGGATATTTGTCTCGATAAGATATTTCAATGTAAATATTCATTTATATTTTTATATATAAGTACTTAACATACCAATAAAAAATCCGAAAGTTTCTTTGGTTGAACTCACTGGTTGGATTTGATTTGTTTTATGTTGGATAGCCCATTTATCCAGGATGGTAGAAATAGGTTAACACAAGTGAAACCGCAGACAGATTTTCATGATATTATTTTGGGATTCAAAGTATCCTTGGTTTTTATGATTTTCTATAACTCTGCCAAGATAAAGGTTTATTTATTTGAAAGGTAAAACATTTATATTACTTTCTGATGAAGATTACTGTTTCGGATCTAAAAAATGACCGTAGTGACATGACAATTAACCTTGATAACTTTAGGTTATATTTTACCCTTTAGATAAATGTCAACACATAAATCGCAGAGATAACTAAGAAATAATAACGATAGATACCTAGATATTTTAAATTCAGAATTTTCCTCCATTTTTTTTTCTTATTTTTCGATACCATATAAAAGATGGTTACTCGCATTATAATACAAAGCGCCCGTGCCTAATAACTGATTTGCATAATAGATATAACACGAGACAGCCGTTTAGTACATAACAAAGGTTTACTTAAATTAAACTGTGACTGTATCAAACTCCATTGTTCATATCTAACCCGTTGCTAATGAATTAGGTACTTTCTTTCAAACCTTTGATGTGAGAAAATCTAATTACAACTAGCAACACCGAATTTTCCGTTCTGTCAATTATTTATTTGAACATTGTAGTTCACTTTTTGTTTAATTTAACACATCGTCTTCTTGTCATGGTGTTTTTTTTTTCTTTTAACCAGCTTATTTTACTTGCAATAATAGTATGTGACTTTGAAATTTATTTACTTGAGGGCTGATTTTTCCATCGCCAGATAACTTTTATTCGGGAAATAAAATTGACGTTTGACAGTTTATGTATGAAAGAACTGTCAAAATTTCAAAATTATTCCTCGAATAAAGTTATCTGGCGATGAAAAAAACAGCCCTAAGTAAATTGAGTTATAATGTATCATAATATGTGGGAAATTCATCTTGTAACTCAATTTTACAGTAGTTAACCGTCAGCCGATTGAGAATACACGATTCGTTTGTATGACAATGCATGGATAGGTTGACAGTGTTAAATCAAATATGGCGTACTTATAAAGATGGCGGCTAGGTTTTTCTATGCACCCCTTAGGGTATACAATCGAAGATTTTGCTCAGAAATAACGCAGGTACCTACATAAAAGCTCGTTTAAACAATTAGAAACAATTGTATCTTCTAGTTGTATACAAACATGTAATGCATCATTTCAAAGCCAATGAGAATGACCTTTGTGTAATCACTAATCATCAACATCTAAAATACCTACATTAATGGCGCATTTAAATTCAAAGAATTTAAAACTGGCTATAAAAAATAAATTGTTTAACGCCGTTTTTAAATTAGTATAAACGGAGCCGTTGATAGGTTTTTTCTATGATAAAATATTAATCTTATTTTTGAACGAGTTTATCTCAATATTATACAGATGAGTAAAAATCGTTTTGCATTTATAGATAGCCCATTTATTGAGGACGTCTATTCCCTTTATTTCATTTCTGATCAAATCTGCCCCCTCGCATGACTGTGCGTGATAAAATATATCGACACCACGATGTAATATCGACTACGCGAGCATGACCAAATGTTATCGCGTGGTACAATATGATAAAATTAAATATGGCGGCTATATTTATAATATTTTGACAGTTGGATGTCATTAGATAGCTATATCGATTTCGCGAGCATGACCAAATGTCATAAAATTAATCACGTGGTAAAATTCAATATGGTGGGTATTTTTATCAAATTTTGACAGTTGGATGTCAATAAATCGCTGTATCTATCGCGTTTTCGAAGTCATGCTAGCCTAGCCGAGCTATGTTTTATTTACATTATAGCGTCAAAGAAGGGTTAGTAAAGAGAGAACAAAGAAACACATTAAACAAGGCCAGAAAATAATCTTCGGCTTTTTATGAAACCTTTTTTTGTAGAATTTAGGAACACTTATTTAAAATTCTCGTATTAAATGCCAGTATTTAACTAACCCGAACATAACATTTACATTTTACAAAAAAGTTTAAACCTACCAACGTAATAAAAAACACTATGATCAATCTTATACAGGAAGTCAAAGTACTTCTAAGATTTTGATGAAACTAAGAATAAGGAGGATACAATATAATATACATTAGTAAAGTACACACAATGATATAAGGTCATACACTAAAATTAAGATGTATAACATATTCGTTTCATTTTTCCTGTTTTACTTTAATTCCGAACCACGTATTTGTTTTAATGGGCACATAAAATACTTATTTTGATTACGAATAGCTCAATTTTTAGGTCTGATGAGTTCAATCTCTTGAAAAAATACCATAAGTATAATAAATGACTCAATACTGAGGGGAGAAGGTGGGGCTTCTTTTTTGATAATTAAAAACCCTTTAGGGCATAAGAATCCCTACTATCCCTACTAATCCTAACTAATATTATAAATGCGAAAGTTACTCTGTCTGTCTGTCTGTCTGTTACCTTTTCACGGCTAAACTACTGAACCGATTGACTTGAAATTTTGTACAGGGGTAGCTTATGATCCGGGAAAGAACATAGGCTATATTTTATCCCGAAATTCCTACAGGAACGGGAACTACGCGGGTGAAACCGCGGGGCACAGCTAGTATAATATAAATACTTAGAAAAACTACTTACTGTTATATGTAGATAAATTAAGTAAGGTTAATAATATTTTAAGATTCTATCATTTTGAAATTCAAAATAAAATACGACTGTTGGAATCTCTTTTCATCGTCACATAGCAACTATCACAAGTAATTATACACTCGTGAAAACCTCATTATTATCCAAATATTTATAACAGACACGATTTACCGCAAAACATAGACTTTTAAAAACAAAAGACAATATTTTTAGACAAAGAAATATTTTATGCGACGAAAATTCAGAAATATTTCAAGGATAATTCCTATAGAATATAATTATATACTTACTATGGTCCAAAAGGTTGGTATATCATCAGTTAAAAATAAACAAAAATATGCAGAAATAAAACTTATGTTAAGGTAATTACATCAGGAGACAATTAAATTAAAAATTTAAAAAAAAACCCAACACAATTACTTTCAAACCCCCATAACTTTTAAACGGGTCAACCGATTTTCATCAAACATGTCTAAGAACACTCGCACGTAAGTCCCCTTTAATACAAAAAAAAACTAAATTAAAATCGGTTCATCCGTTCGGGAGCTATGATGCCACAGACAGACAGATACACACACACACACACACACACAGACACGTCAAACTTATAACACCCCTCTTTTTGCGTCGGGGGTTAAAAATGGAGGAAATTCAATTAAACTTATGTGGCAGAGTGGGCATGGGCACCATGCATGTAAGTAAACCTAAACAAAGGATTACAGATAAATATTTGTCAAATCCATATATGTTTATACATAATATGGTTCATGGCCGACAGATGCTGCGCCCCGCGGTTTCACACGCGTAGTTCCCGTTCCCGTAGGAATTTCGGGATGAAAAATAGATGTTGGCCGATTCTCAGACCTACTGAATATGCTCACAAAATTTCATGAAAATCGGTCAAGCCGTTTCGGAGGAGTATGGCAACGAAAACTGTGACACGAGAATTTTATATATTAGAAGAAGATGGTCCTTGCCCGACAAATGGTGTTAGTTGCTAGTGTTAGTTCTACAGACTAGTCCCCAGAAGTCAAACAGTTTGTTTAACCAAAACATACGAGTATATTTCGATTCCCGCGCGGGGTGAATATTTGTGTGACTATGAACCACAAATGTTTGTCTCGGTCTGGGTGTGTGAATGAGTGTGTGCGTAGTTTCTGATACCCTAGATACAAGCTCCAAACTTAGTTAGGGGTCAGTTACTATAATGAGATGATGTAGTGAATGATTATGTTATGTTATACCCTGGACATATCAAGGACCCTAATTTAAGAGGTCTCATTGCGGAAACTGCACATTATAAGTATTATATGATAAATACAGATGATAAATCTCTATAAAATAATAACTATAATTGTGCATTATGGCAAATAACACTAATAAATAAAACCTTTGACAAGTACTTAAATAATAATAACATTAAGTAACCAATTACGAAGACTGTTATTATCTGAAGCAATTTTATGTCACGTTATTTTGCGTCGACGATAGGAAAACTGTCTCTCTATATATTACTAGCAGCGCCCCGCGGTTTCACTCGCGTAGTTCCCATTCCCGTGGGAATGCAGGGATAAACTAGCCTATGCTAGCCTACGCTGACAATATAGCTGCCCATTAGTGAAAGATTTTTTTTAAATCGGTTCAGTAGATCCCGAGATTACCCCTTACAATTTAACAAATATACCTACAAACACACAAACTTTACTTGTTTATAATATTGGTATAGAAGTATAGATTCACAGTGCCCGCGATCTCACCCGCGTAGTTCTCGAAGTGAGAATACGGGAATAAAATAGCTAATGTCAGTCGCTGATCATATAGCTTTCCATTAGTAAAATAATTATTAAAATCGGTTCAGTAGTTTTTGTGTTAAATCTTAGCAAAGAAACAATCAAATCTTTCCTCTTTATAACATAGATTGAGATAGTCCTTTACTAGAAGCTGATAAACGATCACCTTCTTTGAAGCTAAGTTATTATCCTAGACTTTGTGGCCAGATTGAATGTCCACGTTTCAGCTCCGTCTGACATACGACAATAAAACAACCACTTAATAATAATCGTTAATAAGAGTAGAGGTCTTTGTCCTATAGTGGAATTTACAGAACGAAACTTGATTTTTAAATAATGAAATTATTAAAATTAATTATGAAATAAAATACTGTTTTATTTGTCTGCTCCGTGCCATACATAAATGCCATCCTAATATACGTGTATAGTATTTACTCTCATGGAAAAAAATAACAGACCTACCAACTATTTAGGTTTACTTACTCTTTTTCCAGCTTTAAAGTACTTCTAACTTAGTACCATAGGCCTTTTCTCCCTGTTAAATTTCATAGATTTCCTCAAAGAACGCACTATCAAATGCTAAGATGTTATCAAATTGGACTATTTGTTCCTCAGTAGCACGTTCAAACAAACTCTGCTTCGTTATACGAGTAATAAAAGTCAATCAAGTTATTTTAATTTCACTTCTTTGATTGACCCAGTCAATAGCTATTTTTAACTGTTCAGTCAGGTATGCTTGGTATGTTGCTGTTTATCGCGATGTTGACTTAATAATCGAAAGTTTAGTGGCTATTAATTACAATATATTTAAAACGTGTTATCCTTTTCTACGAAAACAAATAAGTAAACCCGTTTAACTTTAGTCGAAGTTAAAAATAATTCTTACGATGTATATTGTACATCTCTAAACAAAAGATATGTATGAAGCGAATACAATCATAAAGTCATGATTTGTTATTAAAATAAAGGTAAGTAAGTACATTATTAAACGGAAAAAGTTGAATACCTTTGACAAATTGAATACATTTGAAATATGAGTCATAAGCCCACAACGAATAAACTAATTTCGTTTTGAACAATATTGGTTAATCAAATCAAAGATTAAACTATTCACTTCATCAGGTCTACAGAACCTCTAACCGGGCACTCAAAGGAAGCTAAAAAACTTCTTTGGAGCTTAAAATACCCCGTCCCTTTAGACTACACCCCAATCTCAGAACATCTGCCACCAGGTTCTGAACTGCAATGGCCCACCTGGCAGACCCTTAACCGTCTTCGTACCGGTGTGGGTCGCTGCAGGTCTAATGGTGAAATGGGGTTATTCCAGGAAGTCTTATTGTGACTGTGGTGCTCCAAAGCAGGATATGTTCCACTTACTGTCGTGCCCGCTGTGCCCTTACACCTGCACGCAAGAAGACCTGATGAAGGTAACTAGCGCTGGTATAGGCGTAGCTGGATTTTGGTCCGGGAATATTTAGTTATAGTTTTATCCTCTTTGTGGCCATTGACACGAAAGAAGAAGAAGACTATTCAGAAACTGTACGGCTAGTTCACTGAAAGTCCTTCCCAATAAGGATATAGTACTCGTAACACTTAGCACTCACAAAGGACCAAACACTTATTTTTATTTCTATTTGTATACAACCAGTAAAGTAACATACAATTTAGTTTTTTGAGCAATTTATTCAACGTTTATTATTTTATTTCCACGATTCATATAAATTCTAGATGTATTGTAAATGACTGTACTTCCGAGAGGTTGCCTTGTCGCTTCATTTTTACGTCTTGATGATTCACATTACATTACTTACCTAGTCTAAGTAAGTTTTTTTCCTTCCTTAACTAACTGCAATTAAGAGGAGGTATGACCTTACATAACCAATTTTTTATTTTTAACATACACGTTGATCTTTCGTCTCAGGAAATAAGTAAATAAAAACTAACAATGCGAGCTATACTAATCATACTATCACACTTCCTTCCTACTTAATATTATTAATGAGAAAGTTCGATTGATTTTTGTTACTCCTTGACGCAAAACCGATTCAGATTTATGGTACAGTTGTTCTTTATATAATCAGAAATAACGGATAAAACATTTTCATCCCAAAACTGCTAGGGAATCAGGATTTGTATGGTTAAAATCACAGGGAGGTGCTAGGACTAGAATACGATAGGATAGGTATTGGGATACAAACGTTTTTGTGAGAAAATACGTTTTTTTAGTCTTTCATGCAAAATTACGAGAGAGAGGGACGTTTTTTAAACAATAACGCGTAGAATATTTTATCCTAATTTTCAAACGAAATATTGTTAAAATACGGAAATTCGATCAGCATAATTTCACGGGGCTCAGTAGAAATCAAAGAAATCAAGTATGCACAATATTGTAGTGCGTGCATTATTTTGTATTTTTCACCACTAATATTAGGTCATTGTTTTTGAGTTTAACGCAAATCAACAATCGTTATTGTCATGCGTAGATAATTTAAACACTGGAACTTTTAAACATTGCATCAGCTTCCTATTTTTAAATGAAATGAAGATGACTATCCGTATTTTTATTTTGTTTGTAATGAATACATTTAAGACCAAAAAATTAATACACTGTCCATAAGTGCCGAGAGACTTTCGGTGATTACTTTATGGTTAATTTGGACTATATGTTTTTTGTGATAGCATGAAAGTAAATCCTGTTCTTTCAGCTGATTCATTATCTTTATAACGTGCGTCGCTTCCTTGTATAACAATTGAAATGATTCATTACGAGCATACATAAGCATAACTTTACGTAAAGCTACTTATAATATGTATTCCCAAACACTCAGGTTTATACTATTGGTAGGATTACCTATTAATTCTGATAAATCGCAGCAACTTCTCTAAAAAGTGGTTATGTTCAGTGGCAGGGAAACCGGCTCCGGGTAACGATGTGTTATGGGGTTTATAACCCCCAGTCACAGGCACAGGTAGACACTTCAAATATCTTATTGAAATACAAAAGGAAAACTTGATTATGTAATCGATTTATTGTTATCATTGGTGAATTTCATACATACGGATAAGTACGGTGAATCTCTAGATAAAAATGATAAACCAAGGGCACAGAATACTTAATTAATAGTACTAGGGGTCAATTAATAGAAAAGATATAAGTACTTACTTAATTAAGTATTGTAGAAACACTGAAAAGTAAAAGATATTTTTTTTTTGTAACCTTAAGAAGTAAGAACTAATTTTGAGTCGGGCGGCGCCAAACAATTTTACGATAATCTTCGATAAAAAAAAGAAAGTTGATGCTAGACAACTAATTTGTTGCTAAGCAACTTGTGACACCGTAATTAATATTATTGACCTCATTAATGGCAATTAGTAATTTTCCGTTATTATTTGTATTTTGGAAGCTTCGAACCAAATAAATATTATTTACGTATTAAAAAATTGAACATTGTAAAAATAAAAAGCATTGTGTAGTATTTAGTATTAAAAAATCACACATAAACTTGATGAAGAAAATCCATTTATTTAAGTATATAACTCTCCAAATAAGTATAAAAAGAACAGCTCTTACTTATATTAAAAAGCTGGATAGTATGTTTGGTTGGTGGAATGTTCTATGAAACAATCTTTGTGTTGGATAGGATAGCTCATTTATCGAGAAAAACTGTAGACAAACAACCACGCTACGAACAATGGAATACGTCTTGCGGTTTAATTTTTAAACTCAAATAGTTAACACAAAAACTAAACCGCGGGACATAGCTTATCCTACTAATATTATAAAGCCGAATGTTTGTGAGTGTGGATGTGTAGATGTTCGTTCCCCTTTCACGCAAAAACTACTGAATGGACTTTAATTAAAGGTACAGATGTTCCTCATACCTAGGAATATTTCAAGATACTTTTTATGCCTAAATTCCCACGGGATAAGGTTCCACGCGGGTAAAACCGCGGGGCACAGCTAGTAGAATAATAAATTGATGAACGAGCAGAAAAGCATATTCAATAAAATATTTCCAACATTGCAACGGACGCCGACCCTCACCTTGCAATACGAACGTAACGAGTTTGTCAGTAACTTTGACAGGTAATCATTGCCTCTGACTCTCGAAGATTGACAAACACTGATCTTAAACTATAAGGTGTGGTACATACTTGTACGGGTACATATTAATTATTTGATTTGCAAGAGCACTAGGGAATAACAGGTAATAACACAAAGTTTATCTTTTATCCCAACATTTTGTCGGTATTGGGATTTAAGCGGGTAAAATAGCTAGAAATAAGAGTGCAAATAAATCTCTATATCTCCTTAAAAGTAGAGCAAACATTTAAACACTTTTTTGAAAACTTGGAAAACACATTCGAACACAATACGAGTACTGACGCAGTTTTGTGCATTCCAATTTCGACTGGACATGGTCTAAAAAGCCATCCCACATGGCAAATTGAAAGTCTTTCTCCAAACTTTGAACATATTAAAAGTCTCGTGCCACACATAATAAAATAATCAAAGAAATCAAATGTTCGAAACTTTATCTGGCGCCTCGGCTTAACCCAAAAACAAATCAAGTCAATTGCACCATCGTGTATACATCTTTGGAGTGTCACATTAACGGTCTTCGGACAGGTTAACGGACAAAACCGGAACACAGTAATTAGTTTTAAAGTTAAATGTAGAATTGTTTTACGGTCCTCTAAATTCATATAGTTTAGTGGTTTGACAACGACTTGTACGGTAAATAAAATAAATTACATTACGGTTTGCGAATTGACTTAGCACTTAATATTGATACTACGCCATAAATAGTCAATATTATAGTTATGTGTTTATTAAATGGTTACTAACAAATAAAGAGATTTATAAGTGAAGACCTGAAACCTCGCTACATTACTTTTGAGGTATTGATGCATTATTTTTACAAAGAAGTAACAAACATATGTAGTAACAAAAACTTTTAAAATCTTATTTGTATGATATTTTATAAACTAAAGGTTGTTTTACATTAAATAGACTTGCACTTGACTGTAACTCGCCTGATGGAAAGCGATGATACAGCCTAAAATGAAGTTCGCTCGCCTAGAAAATGTGAATGATAAAATAAAGCTTCTAGTATGTATGTATGAATTAGAATGTAAGTATTGTTGACTGACAAGGCGAAGATAAGTAATAACATGTTTTGGGTGATCATTTTAAGATCATTTGAACAATAATGAATGACTTGCAATAGTTTGCAACCTTTAAATCGGATGTTGCGACAGTATACGCATTTTTGTATCATAGAATAATAATAACTATTCTATGATTTTATCAATGTAATAGATAAAACAAAAAACTTAGATTTTTTCAAAACGATCTATTATTGCTGTTTTACTAAGTACTTCTTTGAATCCCCCGTGGTGATCCTACGGCACCCCAATGTAACGCAGACGGAAGTCGCTGTTTTTTTAGTGGGGTCCATGCCACCGGGGGTCCTCCCAATCTCGGCTCACGGTGGTATGCAGTTCTATGCATTTTCACAGCGAAAAAAAAAGGTACGGAACACCCAAAGGGTAAACCTATTACTAAGTCTCCACTATTAGTCTGTCTGTCATCAGGCTGTATCTCATGAACCGCGATAAGTAGTTAATTGAATTTTTCGCAGAAGATGACTATGCGAAAGCTTAGTCGCATTTGGCCGGATTTTTTATTGTAATAGGAATCAATAGGCTATTTAGTCAATAAACAACAAAGGTAAATAGACCCGCGAGTCCAGTTACCTTTAAAATGTATACTACTAAACAAGGGTCAGGTTCGATTCCCATGCAAGGTAAAAATATTTGTGTGATGCACAAGCTTATTTTGACCTGGATGTGTGTTGTGTTAGTCTCTCTTTGGGTCAATTGCTAAATAATATCAACTGCAGTGATTGATTATGTTGTTGTGATGAATTTAATAAAAAACTGTTATTTTAAAATGATAGACACTTAAATTTTATCTGGTATACGATTAATCACTATCACTACATAGTATAAAACAAAGTCGCTTTCTCTGTCCCTATGTATGCTTAGATCTTTAAAACTACGCAACGAATTTTAATGCGGTTTGTTTTAAAAGATAGTGATTCAGTGGGAATTTTATACCCATATTCCTACGGGAACGGGAACTACGCGGGTGAAACCGCGGGGCGCCGCTAGTATTATAAAGCTAAAAAGATTGTTTGCTAATCTCGAGAACTACTTACTGGTTGGAATTTAAAAATATTTTAGTTTAGGATAAGTAGCTCATTTATCGAATAAAGCTTTATCTATCTATCTTCTATATATATAAAACTCTTCCGTTATTGAGTGATGTATTGACTGACAAACAACGCACAGCCGAAACTACTGGTCGTAGAGACTTAAATTTGGCACGTGTGGCGGTTGAGAGTCAGCTACCACTAAGAGATTTTTTTGGAAATTCCACCCTAGGGGGAGAAAGGGGAGTAAATTGAAAACTACGTGGGTGAAACCGCGGGGCGCTGGTAGTGTCATATAAAATATCACGTACGAAATATCTATCACACTACGACCAATAAGGAGCGGAGCAAACGCGGAATAAACCGCGGGGTATAGCTAGTTTATTTGTATAGATGATGCAAATACATTTTACGGTATTCCCAAGTACATTACACCTACGTTGGTCTGAAAAACAAGTCTGGGTGACTTCCATATTTTATTTATATCCCATTTCTCTTGGCACTATTCAGTCTTCATAAACACTCTGAAAGATTCACATCTTTGCGTAGTTTGTATAATAATTATAAGTGTTTTATATTTTGGACATATTTAGAGGTAACGCCTGCATGTATATTGTTTTAAATAATATTGTTTTAACCTTACAAAGTCAAATCATTTGAATTAACATATCTATGCTGTTTCGCTTACGTCACTAGACTCAAATTTTTCTATTGTTATCATTGGAAAACATTCGATCTGTTATTAACGAAGTTAGTACTTGTTAAGTAAAATAACACTACTAATTTAGTATAACTTACTCTTATGAAAGTAATATATTAAAATAAGATTTAAAGTGAAATTCGTCAATCCCATTGAGATGAATGCATCATAACTAATATTATAAATGCGAAAGTAACTCTGTCTGTCTGTTACCTTGTCACGGCTAAACTACTGAATCGATCGACTTGAAATTTGGTACAGGGGTAGCTTATGGTCCGGGAAAGAACTTTTTATCCCGAAATTCCCACGGGAACGGGAACTACGCGGGTGAAACCGCGGGGCGCTGCTAGTAATAAAATAAAATTCAAAGTAAAAGCTTCTTCAATCTCATTGAGTGATTTTGTTAGTGGAAAATTTTATGGGATTGAATCACGGATTTCTTGTGGAGCTTGATCGCATTGCGCTGAATTATTTTTAAACTAGCAGCGCCCCGCGGTCTCACCCGCGTAGTTCCCGTTCCCGTGGGAATTTCGGGATAAAAAGTATCCTATGTTCTTTCCCGGACCATAAGCTAAGCCTGTACCAAAATTCAAGTCAATCGGTTCAGTAGTTTAGCCGTGAAAAGGTAACAGACAGACAGACAGAGTTACTTTCGCATTTATAATATTAGTTAGGATGCAATAAGATCATTGTTTTCACTTTGCCCTGCGTTTTTTAAACAATTATTCTTTTAATCAGTTCAGTTCACACATTTAAATGCGAAAGTTTTCAGTATGATTCTAATACACATTTAAATATGTATTTCAAATGCGACAGTTGGTGAGGATGGATAGATGTTTGTTACTCTTTCAAGCACAAACCTAAACCGATTTGAATAAAATTTTGCGCAGATGTTCCCTGTGGTTATGGTTATAGGGCTCGCAAATAAAGCTGCGATGCGATGCAGCAAAAAAAATTAAGGTTCTAAGTGCTAGTTCGCAAATATTTGCGATGCGATGCGAATTCGCAGTTTTGTGTACGAGCCCATAGGATGATATTGTGGAAATAGTAAATAAACGGGAACGGGAACTAACCATGATAAATAGCAGGCACAAAAGTATTACTTACTTCTATTGAAAAATTAAAACAATAATTCAAAGTAAAAAAAGTTTCAACCAAGTCATGTTGCTAACAACGAATGCATACAGAAACATGTATTGTTGTACGAAAAGCGTGTTAATTTATTTTAGCAAAATGTTATGATGTGACGAATGAACTGTCGTAAATACAGATATATTTATTATCACGTGTAAGTAGGTAGAAAACATCTTCTTTATGCCACCGAAATGGCTTCATAATGCAATATACGTATTGTTTTTGAACTTGTGTTTAGTAGTATTTATTAAATCAGTTTAGAACATGCCTTTTCCTGTTAAGAAAATAATAGACTTTAAATTGATCGATCTTACTTGTACTAAAAGAAACACTCGCTTTTTGCCGTGTACATCTTATAAACTAAACAACAGATTTCAATGCGTTTAAAATCAGAGAGATAAGAGTCATTCAAGGGATACAAATATGCGTACTTATAATAAAAGTTAAGGTGAAGCTGTATGACTAAAAGTAAATCAATCAAAATTAGTATTAAAGTACTAACTACATATTCAAAGGGCTTGCAATAAGCCGATGTTACGGGTAGAGCCTTAAAAAAATCATCATCAACTTAAGAGCTGTTGCTCTTGTCGGTGTAACTGGTGTAACTCGCTCCATCTGTCCCTATCTAAGACGGCCTCCTTCACCTCCTTATACGACACGACACCGACCTTATCCTTTATCTGGCTCATGTCAACTTCAAAAGTACCAATAAAATATCGCATCACGCTTAGAGGACTAGAGAGCTCTATTTGCGGAAAACTGCCTACTTACGAATACTATACTATACATGATTATATGATACTTACATACATACTTTATAATATAAGGTAAAGGTGAAAATAACGATAACTATCTAAAAATAAAATAAGCCCATAAAACGCACGTTAAACCTTTCATTTAAGTACTTAAAGTTTTAAATAACCGATAAATTTTACTTTACACTTAAAACATTTCTCCGTTGCGGTGGCATTTTATAGAGGCTTCTACGCTAAGTGATAATAAAACATGTTACTTCACTACGTTGAGATCAATCTCTAAAATTGTTACTTTCACGTGGACTGTCAAGGTCAGGGTATACAAGTAGTTCGTATTCACGGTCAAAAGAAATGGTATAGGAGTCGAGTTACCACCTTTTGTTTATTTATTTTCTTACCAGCCAGCTGTGCCCGAGGATTTTTCTCTTTTCTTACCGAACGTCTACGTCATAATAATTAAATTTCAGCAAAATCCGTTTAGGAGTTTAGACTGTGCAGATAAAATTACACAATGCGAAAGCAGTTATCTAAAATTAGAGAGCTAGTGGTAAGTGTTGTTAGGACCTTTTCTAAAAATTTAAATCAAATAATAGTCCAAATAAACAATATAATTTATGGGAGTTCGCCGTTTTAAATGCTTTTTAGGTTTCACATTCTTTATAAAGTTTTTTTCAACACACTTGCTCATAAAGGGGCTCTTATTTGTGCAAAAACAGTTGAATAATGACACTCTTGATTCACTAGTGAGTTATAGATTTTTTTTTTAAATTGCTTTGGTTTTAAAAAGTTTCGATACCAAAAAAAATTGTGTCCATGCATTTTAAAAACAAACTTCAACTATGTTGCCTTACTTTTGGTAGGTCTATGGTCGATTCCATTCATTCATTCATTCGAATGTTTTTTTAATAAGTATATTTTTTTAGTCTTTGGTTGATCACCATTGTTGTGTTGGATGCGCGCGAATAGAAAAACTGTTTATTTATTAGCGAAAAATGATATTTTATTATTAATTTCTTCGCAAGTGTGTTGAAAAACGTTGTATGGTACGCGCGTGTATTGATGATTACTACCTCGGCTATCTTCTGACCCTCGCCTGACGGCTCGGGCCTCAATAGCGCCTCGTAAGTAATCACCAACTTACCTCGCTTGTACCATAAATAACTATTTTCTATAGTAGGTATGTGTGAATTATCTATTGTATTTGTAAGAACTAAGTACAAGATGGATTCGAAAAAATATTTTGTATAGCTAAAATGAAGACACCTTTGGTATCTAATCTAATATACACATTACGATACACTTATGAGTTAGCCTTAGATATTAGTTTTCTTTTTGTTACTAGCTACGTTACGTCAGAAAAAAGCGATCTTTTATTGCTATCCGCAGCATACGAAAATTGTAAGATTGGAAAATCGGATGAAACCGACAAGCACACATAGTAAAATACTTAATGTACAAAGTAACAAATGAAATATTGTTATTTAAACTAAACAAATAATATTAAAATTATCATAACATCTTAATGTTCAGTCCTCCTTGAAACAAGTTATTATATCAATATTTTCCTTACATATGTTTATAATTTCCCCGTCGAATAAAGCGTGTAGTTTTTTTTACTGCACAATGTTTTGCTGTTAAATTGGTTGATGAATCAACTGCCATTCATTTATATTGATTGCTAATGAATGACTGATGACTAACATTAATCAAATTAATTACTACGAATAAACTAAAAATATAAAATTAAATTTTAAACGTGATTTTAGGTATTAGATAGATTTAGATATATTTTTTAGATAGCTGACATGGCAAACGTTGTTTTGCCATAAAAAAATTGAGGTGGGTCACGTTTATCGTTTAGGGATATTAAAATAGTTTACGACATGTCGAATACACAAAAATTCATAAAAATCAGTCAAGCAGTTTCGGAAGAGTTTGGTTACAAAGACATAAGATGTGGGTCCTATTTTTATTTGTGTTGCCGTAGAAAGAATAATGTAAATCATTTATTTAGATATTTATTTTATAAGTTACACCAACAGCATTAACACATAACATTAACAAAATTAAATAACACTTCAAGTCTTATACAGTGTGCAATACTTTTAAAGGTGTAATCAGCTTTATTAATTAAAACTTACACCTAATTATAAGTACTTACTATCATGTCTGTGTTACTCAGTATTAATTTAGTTTAAGAAGTTCTAGAATACGTTCAATAAATCGTGATTATTACCCCTAAAAATAAAAACTCTAAAATATTTGTTAAACATGAAACCAAACTTGAAGAAGAGTCGAAGAGGTAATAATTAGTAAATTGTAAAGAATAGAAAAAGTTAAATAAATATGTAATACTATAATAAAATTACATAAAGTAAATATATAAAGTTGAATAATGCTTATTATTACGAGTAGTTTGAGTTATGAATTACCGATAATTTTTGTTTAATTTTATATAAGTACTTACTTAGTTATTTACAGCGTATGTTACGTATTTTATTGCGAGAATCAATTGACACCAAGGGCTTGAGATCGAACTCATAGTTTATGACTATGAGTTCGATCTCGGTTTCATTTTATCGATTAATAGCTGTGCCCCGCGGTTTTACCCGCGTGGAACCTTATTCCGTGGGAATTTTGGGATAAAAAGTCCTATTTGTTATTCCTAGGTATGAGGAACATCTGTACCAAATTTCATTAAAATCCATTCAGTAGTTTTTGCGTGAGAGGAACAAACATCCATACATACACACTCAATTCGGCTTTATAATATTAGTAGGATTCATACAACTAAGTATACTACTTAGTTGTATGAATCTACATACTTTGTATGTATATACATACTTTTAACGAACAAATTACTAAATTGATTTTGAATAAATTCGGACCATTCATACGCTGATACTCAAAAAACGTCAGTCTAGTTTTCACTAGACTAGCTTTAGCTACAATAATGCCGACTTGTATGACCCCACTGCAGGGTGACTCTCACTTAATGACAATATCACTGATTATATGCAATCTGAAGGTATAATCAGAAAATTACGTTCATGTTCTGATAAAAAAACGTCAGTAAAAAATGTAACAGCAGTTCAAACATAATTTTGTTTGTTATATGTGTCATGTTTTTGAAGGTAACAATGTGGATCATAGTACACATAATTATGGTATTGTTTACATTAATAACTGATAAAATAGATAATTCGAGAAGGATTCTATATTTAACCATGAAAAAGTAGTGCAGGCGGGAAAAACATTGAATATAAGTACATACAAGACGAACTAGGTATCAAATTCTAATTACGAAAAAATAAGAATGTACATTTTTTTTTTAAAACCCCGACAAAACAAAAAACAAAAAAAACTGCATCAAAATCGGTTAAGTAATTCATTTGAAATAACTTCTCTTATAACAAACACAACAAACAAAGAATTATCCAATCCAAGAACAGTAGTTTCCAAGTTATGGCGTTACCAAGGGAATAATAGGGATTAATTTGTAAACCTATCTATAATATTTATCCTATAACTTATAAACTCTATGTATACCTGTAATTGGTTATTACATCAGAACTTACTTAGAAGGAACGTACAATTTTCACCCGTTACCGTTCCCGTGAGAATACAGGGATAAAATATAGCCTATGTTACTGGTAAATACTATGTTAATGTACTTATTCCATTAGTGAAATATTCTTTTAAATCGGTTCAGATGTTTCTTTGTTATATTGTAGTAAACCATCAAATCGTTCTTTATTATATGAATACTGATAATTTATTAGTTAATTTAGTCACTATTGGTACAAAATGTTCCTTTTTTAATAAATAAACAAATAATAAGCTTAGAGCATCGAAGCTTCTATGTACGAAGATGCCCGGCGCAGGCGCAGGCTCTCGGCGGCTGTCTCCGCGCCTCCCGATCGCGCGTATATAAGCACCGCACTTAGCATAACGCCAACAATACATTGCAAGCACTCGCCGCGGACGCACATAAATATTTGGAGTTCTTCATTTAAAAACTGTGTAGTGTTCCATTATCCCGGTAAATTCGTGACAGGATCTTAATTTCATGTGAGTATCTAATAAATTTAAAATATAGGATGTTTTTAAAGATCAAAAACTATTGTACGGATTTTCTTACGCTTTTACAAAAAAAGGATGTTATTTAGGAAAATTTTCGGATATTTGAAGTCGGGGTACATTGCTAGTTATTGAAATATTATTTTAAAATATAGTAAGAACATGAGTTTATAAATAAGCTTAAATTTTAAATACAATTAGTTCTAGAGTTAGTATTAAAAGTGTCAAAAATATTAATTTATTTCAATTTAGCAAGTTTTGATACAATTTTAAAATAGTCAAGTAAAGTAGGAATGCGTATGAATCATGGTCTCGATAATGCTAAACACAATCACTTAATAGACCAACCTTAAACTGCACCAGTTAAACAACAAAACCTTGTAAATAATACAATATTATTATACTTAAATATACCACATTCCGATAATAAAGCGTTACCAGCATTTTATTAATTTAATATAAAGAAAAAAGAATCGCGTCAACAATCTTTACTTGATTTTTTAATTAAGAAAATAATGTCAGTACATAATATACATATGAATCACAATTGTATTATAAAGTATACTTATTTAACACAAATCATAACATTAAACAATATAAAAAAGAAAAAGCATAATAACAAAGATTGTCCAGAGCATGTTGTCGATACCAAAAACAAGCTATGTATATTTATGTGAAAAAAATTAATATTGGTCTCCGCGGATCATAACATATTTTTTTTTATTTAATAATACGATAGAAGTTAAACATCACTATACATAAATGAACCCTATATGTTATGAATAACAAAAACATACGCGAGCAAAAATAACTTAAAACAAAGTATCAATTTATTTTATGGAAATCTAAGTGTTAATAAAGGTCCAGTAGATCTTAATTTCGTTCATTACACTTTAGAAGATTTTGAGTTAATTCATTACACGGTAAAATACAAAATTACAAATCATTTCTCTACATATAACATAATAATTTTATTAAAGGTAATATATGTTTACGGTATAATAAACAGGACTCCCATTTCTCCCGGATGAGCTCATCATAGCGTAAATGTAAGTCCTGTCAGTCGTAATGAAAGGAGTAATTTGAATTCACGCTCCAGGGAGCATAATGGCAACATTACTGATAATTAAGTTTTATAGGGATATTTTTGTTATTCTATCTACGTGTAGATTTCCTTTGATGTGAAATAAAAGTATCATTTATGCACTAGTTTTATAATATTTCATATTTAAATTGATATAATAACATGTTATAAACTAGCCTAAAATAATCTTATTATTAAAATAATTTTCATTCGGCAGAGTTTGTTTTTTGAACACGATAATCTTAGAAATCACTAATTCGACTTGAAAAACATATTTTTGCATTAGCTATTTAGTCCATTTCTTAGGGAAGGCTATTATGTATTCTTACTACTTTATTTTAAGTATGTAAAAATTAATTTAATGTTTATTAACATCACATTGTAAGGCATTCAGTGAATATAGCATAAAATATTACATAATTACATTCTTATACTTGAAATTAATTCATCAATTACACTCGCTTCAGAACCAATTATTTTATCTAAAGTCCGTTTGTATTAACATATTTTGAATACCGAGTGATGCCACCTAATTCGCCATGGAAGTTTGGACAAAAAAGCTTCTCAAAAACAATACACCCAATTTCCTGTCTAACTTATTTGCAAGTCTTATAAAAACATGTAAAAGAACGACGCGTCATTGAAGCAAAACTAATGCGTGAAAAATCGATTATAAATCTTGTGACCGCTTCAGTGCGGTCAAAACAATTTGACTTTTTACCATAATCATATTATTACAAGAATTTGTATTTATTCCACAAACATAATACAATCATCAATGATGTATTGTTCGTAATGTGTTACGATAACAAATCTATGGTGCACAAGGAAATAAAACTATTCTGATGATTCATTAGCACGTCACCAACTAATGACCCTGCAAAATTAAGCGAAACCAATAAAAACAGTTTTAATTTAAAAATCACTTAGCCCTGAACTAGGCAACGGAAATTAATATTACGTTAGTATGTGGTTTAACGTATGGTTAACAATTCTTAACGTAAAGTTAAAACAATAGATAGTTAAGCTTGAGTTTAAAAATGACGAATCACTTAGAAAATTTATCACATACGAGGTATACCATATAAGTTGAGGTGCTATGTTAAACACAACAGGTAGGGATGTTTGACGTACGATATTTAAATATGCGCAGTACAATTCCAAATGCGCGTGTTTTTATTGTTGCTAAAGGTATAATGGAAACTTCTTGCTAGTCTAATTCTAGATATACCTACCTATAAGTTAATGACCACTAAGGAACGCTCGTCAAGGTCCACAACAAAACAATTCGATCTATCCAGTTGGCTGCTAATTAACCACGTTATAAGTTAACATCTTCACGGATCATGGATATTATGTTACAAAAGATTGGACAAGAATTATTTAACACATCAAGGCTAATCTAAATATTAATAGATAAAAACAAAACAACATTTTCACGGTTCAGGCGCTATTATCATAGATTTTCACGGTTAGTTTATTTGGCAAAAATCTGAATATTTAAATATGCGTTCAACAAAATCACGATAAATATAACAATTAAGAAATATTATAATATAATGGACGGCATGTTTTTTTGCTATTATTAAAAATCTAAATGTTGAACATTTATAACTATGTAAATAATATTTTGGTTTTTAAATAAAAAACGTGCAATCATGTAAAGATAAAATAAATAAATAAAAATGCAACTATTTACATCACGATTGACACGCACAATTAAATAATTATGAAACGAAGTGTTGTAAAATTGAATTCGATAAAAGTATCATCATGTTTCATATGGCCGAATGAGGAAACTGTTTCGTTGTTTACGAATTCTACAATAGTAGTTATTCTACCTACATATACATACATAAATGTCCATCTATACTGGAAATAATTAATTATTGTTAAAGGAAAATTTATTTTTGTTTCTACCGAATGAACTCATAAACTACTGGACTTATTTACAAAATTCTTCCACTAATGGAAAGCTATATGGGTATGATTTTCATTGATTTTTTTACGGCAACGTGAGTGAGAAAACTTTTGCACCCAAAATCTATTGATGTAAAAATTTTACATCAAAAATGTAAAGTCCCAAAAGTGATCAAGTGTTATGATTCAAGAAGAAAATTGTACCCGTTCTCAAACATTACAAAGATTAATTCAATTAATATTTTTTAACTATCTATGCTAACTATGCAGATGAATTTAAACTCTTTTTCGGGTTCAGTTCATTAATTTCAAACCGAACACTTATTAACCAAACGCAATGGTTAAATTGTTTTAGAAACCGTCCGAATCACTTTACATAGTTCATCCATTGTTATTATCGAGAACATTAACCCAATAAATCTCAAGTCCATCAATAAATGTAAAAAATATAATCATGTGTAATTTCTTTTATTAATCGTGTGGCCATGGAATATAGAAGCTTAACGGTATTAAATCACCGTTTCAATTACCGTCATTATTATAGGTTAAACTAATGTATTATTGACCAACGATTCTGGCATCTCCGCGATCTAACCTTGCCTCTATTGTTCTTTGCAATCTTAGCACGTTGAAATTTATATTTGATTTATGTACTTTAGATATGTGTTGGTTGATAATAGGATCGATCGGTCCCCGTTGCTCTCAATGCACAATGAACTGTGGGCATGAATAGTTGCCCAATAAGTACAACATGAACTAAAAGGTTCTCATTCATAAGTGACACATTTGATACGATTTCGTGCTGCTCATTGCGTATTCACAATCCATTTGGTACAGTGACAAATTTCTATAAACATATATGTATATCTCTATATTATACTATAAGTAGCAGCTACTACTCATTATCATACTGTGGTAGCAGTTTTCAACTGTTTTGCTCGCGTAAACCCCAATTTCTTGTGCATTTTCAAAGCTCACTAAAGCTAGATGGTATTGAACTACAAAATGATGCATCAAGGACAAAAAAAATGTAGTAGAAAGTAGTTTTCGAATATGCAATATAAATACGAAAACACCGGGTCATTTTTTGTATAAACTTAGAAAGCGCCAAACGTGATCTGTAAAAAGAGTCTAGGTCATAACCAGCCGCGCATTTATACAACTCGATCTAGATACCTAAAGCACCTACAGGTTTTTGCCTCGTGTATTTCCAATTCTATAACGGTAAATATTTGATATTTTAATACTAGCTGTGCCGCAGATTACAGGGCAGCAGGTTTATCCCCATCAATCCCGATCCCGTGGAATTTTCGGGATGAAAGTTCACAACTTTATTTTTTATTTTTCTGAGATGACAGTAAAAGTTTTTCTTTCTTTTTATTTACTAAAGAGAATATTCATAGAATTGATGCAACCAAAAATACTTAAACACATCAATGCATTATGTTAATTTATATTCATTATTACGTTTCCCAAGAACACTGCATTCTGAGGGAGAAAGTCAAACAAACCTGTTTGGGAATTTTGTAACTTTGATGTTTCGGGGAGCAATGACATTCGTAATGAACACTGTGATTGTAGTCACATGTAAGAATTATAACCTTTTAGCGGCAAATTGTGAAATGCCAGTTCGGGTTGCGTTGCCCAATTCACCAACGGACGCGTACTTACCAAACAGTTTTTATAAATACTTTGTAGATATGATTCGCAAAATAGAAATTTTAATTACTTATCTTCTAAATTCAAAATTGATTATTCAGTTTGATCCTCAAAGACGCACTTATCAATCACTAAACATGACTTCAAATTAAATAAAAAAATTAACACTTGATCTTAATCGTAAAAATATGCCAAATGATTTAAAAATACAATCGCAAATACTAATTTGTTATAAAAATTAAAGATGTCGTAAAATTCAATATGGCTGCCAAAAATGTGACAGTTGAAAGATTTAAAAAATAATGTTACGAATAAAATTGTATTTCATTAAAAACACATGACAACTGCAGATAATGTAAATTATCATATAATACGTGTCTCGTGGACAAATATAAAAACTATTGCGAACATTTTGTGACATAATTATAAGTCACATGGACAAGTTCAACATAATAATTGGATTAAAGTTAATTTTAGTAGTTAGTCACGATTCCTTTAACATTTTGAAATATAATTACCAAATTGTTTAACGTTAAGCGATCGATCGATTATTTAATTATAATTGAAATTAAACCACATTAAAAATCGCAGTTTTGTGTAATTGAAAATAATGTATGATTTATCACTTATAATTATAGTTAAAGGATGCAAAAAGTTTAATAGTTATTATAGCAGGAAATTTAAAAATATAATTAACTGTAAAGGTTAGTTTCTACAATGTAAATACATTATTAATTACATTACTCATATTATACTCATTTTTGTTACTTACAATAAGATAATTTTATACTTGAAAAGCTTAAAAAATAAAACTCTACATTTAAAATTTTAGTCAATGAACATTGAAATATGTAAGTATAGATAAATGTATATAAAAATATACACGAACATACCTATGGATACAGATAATTATCCTTATTATAAGTAATTGCTAGAGACATCATGGTCCTTGTAACATTTCGAATAACAACGCATCTGTGAAGATATCACGCAAAACATTCTTATAATGAGTATGTATATAAATAATGTTGGAGTTCATCAAAGTTTATCTCTATATATAAAAATGAATCCCTATTTCCTTTGGTCGAGCTGGACCGATTGACTTGAAATTCGGTACAGGAGTAGCTTATGGTCCGGGGAAGGACATAGGCGTTTTTTATCCCGAAAGTTTCACGGGATCGGGAACTATTATGCGGGTAAAACCGCAGTAGTTTTTTATAATAAAAAGATGTTTTAAGAAGGTGCTTACTTTTAGATGAGGTGCAGTAATAAAAAATCAAAAAAAGTAGTAATAATAAATCTGATCTAAGCTTACAAAATGCTAATAATTTTCAGAATTTCTTTAATTTTCAAAAGCCACAATACGTGTGAGTGATAATCACGTAAGCCGGGAAAAAGATATAGGACGCTTTAGTATTAACAAAAACTAGACTAGACTGGACTAAAATAAACATATAAAAAATTGTTTACTAGCCAAAAATACGCAGTAGACAAGTCATGTGTTATTTTAACGTTTTGATATCGGAATGTAAAGAATTTTCTAGTGCTTTTGAATGAATTGTGAAATAGAGATCGACCTACACTTTCCTATATTTATCAATATTAAAAACCTCTTCAATATGATTATCTTATGATGTTAGTACAACGGGACCATCAGTTAATAAGTTTATTTATTAATATTTACGTAGTATGTAAGTATTTACATATTATAGTTGCGCTGGTAACGATCAAATCATTGATTTAATTTTATATAGGTATTAAAACCTAATGTACAGTTGCGTATTCTACTGTATATTTATTTATATGGAATATAAATTATTGTAATCAGCCATAAACACGTGCGCATATTTTACTGCATAAATCATGACCAATATTTAGTTACATTCAGTCGAATTGGATCTGTTACGCTCGACTTGTGGAGATCGCTATTAAAATATTATGCATTTCGTAAAAACATTCGGTCAACCGTAAAGTGTATATTATTTTGTAATGTTCATAAATTTTGGTACAATGCGTTTGGTAGACCGTACTAAGACACGTAGACTGCATTTACAAGGCTATTTTTCGATATGTACTAATACTAAGTAAGAAGCGCTCATGGCCCAGTGCTACCCGCGGATCACTTGTGATCCGTGCGGTTAAGCAACGTCTGGCACCGTCATGACTGTGATGGGTCATTACTAAAAATGACTTTTAATTTCATGAGCGTTTCCGTGCTTCGGAGGGCACGTAAAGCCGTCGGTCCCGGTTGTCGTACTAACATCATCGACAGTCGTTACGGGTAGTTAGAGCCCTCAAAAGTCTAACATTCAGTTTAACCAAGAATGTCGTATAGCCCTCTGGGTTGTGAAGGTCTGATGGCAGTCGCTTTACGTAAAATACTGACATTCCGCCAAATCTGGTTAAAACTGAAAACCGACCCCAAATAGACATGGGATAAAGGTTCGGAAAAAGAGACTAATACTAAGTAAATATATCTAGTAATAACCTACATCCCAATTTCAACGACATTCTTAGGAGGAGCCATAAATCGACTAGACTTTCGCGAATTAGTCAAAAGCTTTGTACGTATAGCAAGAACGTGTCTATTTTATAGGACTAATCACCCTAATTCAGGGTAGGCTCGAGCCCCTCGGTGGGTACATGATGATGAGATTTTTATAGATTCGTAAGAGAGTTAGGGATTAAAAAGGGTTCACGACCTAACTCCCACTCATTATTACAAAAACATATCGCTTTACACACAGCTTATGGAATCACGTGGACGTCCATGTACGAACGCTAACAGGCGGCAAATTTTTTCATTGGCGCAATAAGTGAGTATGCGCTGTTCAATTGGAAGATTGCTGGGCCGTGTGGGAAGGCGACGTAACTCGTAGCCGAGGATATCCTTCCACAAAATAACTCCACCGACGCATAAATCAGTTGCACTCAGACATCCCTACGTTCAAAGATACAATATCTCGGTTGATCAAGTTGTTTGAGAAACTTATGCCCTTTGTTCTTTCTTACGACTTTAGTCATCATTAGCTTTTGTATTTGGGACTTCAGTCTCTACATTAAAATGCTGCCTTGACTTTATTTTGAATAGTTCTCGAACTACAAAGGGACAGATAAAAATGCAATATTGAATATACATACTGTGTCTCGTAAAGGAAGTGCTAAGAAGCTGATATCATAGAAAGTTTCAGAAACTATCATTAGTAAGCATACATTTTACGGGAGCCGAAATGAGAAGGCGTATAAACCAGTTACTAAATATAAAATTAAAATATAAATAGACACATAAGTTGCTAAGATTAAAAAATAAACGATCGAAACTATGATTGGGTATAATAATAACGAAATGTAATCAGAAGTCCACATCGGGATACGGAGCAATGACCGCGCATCCATTATGTATGAAGGGGACCAGTTTGCGAAACAAAATGATGCACTCACTTATAACAAGCCTGTATTTTCAACTGGACTTAATTAACTACATTTTTTCTCTATAATACCCCTCTTTTTGCGCCGAGGTTTGAGTGAACCAAAATTTAGGGAAACTACGAGAAAATTAGACCCATGCAAAGTCAGGTAGGACTGGTAGTTAGAGATTATTTGTAACAATATTTTTAACAACTGAATTACTTGTATGGATTTTGGAATTCAAATATCAATTCATAGCCTTGTCTATAACCCGAACAACATGTAGAAACTTCATGATGGTCAGTTCAGTAATCCTACTAATATTATAAAGCCGAATGTTTGTATGTGTGGATGTATGGATGTTTGTTCCTCTTTCACGCTAAAACTACTGAATGGATTTTAATGAAATTTGGTACAGATGTTCCTCATACATAGGATACTTTTTATCCCAAAATTCCCACGGGATAAGGTTCCACGCGGGTAAAACCGCGGGGCACAGCTAGTTATGACATAACAAACAAACTCGCATTTGTAAAGAGTATTACTTAGCCAATAATAAAACGAAACAAAATTGCTTCCATAATATTACCAATAATAACGAGGCAAAAAGTCCCTTGATGCGTAATAACAGGTAATTCAAGAACAAGAGAATCAAGTTATAAAACTGGCTCTTACATATTGAACATGTATTTAAGTACCATCAGCGAAAACAAAAATACGAAAACCTCACTTTTAAAAATAAAAAGCAACCGTGAAAACACGTTTCTCTCATACATCTATAAATAAAGTGTAAAACTGAGAATAGTACAAATACACGTGAATCATTCATAAGCCACGTATTGCATTCTAGTTGCGATTCAATTCAATGAGCGAATTAAAATTCAGTTGATGCTTTGTTCACGTCTGGCCGGATCATCCATATTTCTAGCGCGCATACCGCATCCTGCAGGCTGCGATATACAAATAATACATAGGAAGTGGCTGACACGATCTACATGACATTTATTTATACACTCATAATTTCGGCAAGAAGTTTCGATTTTTAAAAATTTTGTGATGTAGTTTTTAACAAAATCGCTTTCGACTGAACAGTATTTTCGCTATTCCGAGTTACTCTACAACTATGTTAATAACAGAATAGTTGTATAGGAATATGTAATTAAGGATAAAACTTTATCCTATCAGGTGGAGGTATCTATTTACGGACCGGCGCCAGACCGCATTCCTACAGGACCTAGAATTACCTTAATGCCTTCACTTACTACACTATAAATAGCAACATCTGAGGTTTACAACCTTTTAAGGGCTTTTTACAGATCATTTCTGATGTAACGACTACATAATTAAGAGTCATGAAGACTGGCTGGGAAGTCTTGCATGTTTTAAATTGGAGAACACTTGTAATATTTCTTTCGAAAGCAAATTACGTACCCCACTTTCACAAATAGTTTACATCCTACTTATTCATGTATTAACGTCAATTCCGAACGGCTAGAAGTTAGGTAGTAACTCGTCCCCTATCGTAACGGGCCCTTAGATGATTCAATCCTAATTGAAAAATTGCTGCGAATTGAAACCGGCCGGCGCGTAACATTGGCCTTATAAAGCTCACGACTTGCCGACGTGCAGTCGTATTAAATAATCACAGTTGGATCAACCACTAATTGCGCTTTTTTATCTTTACAGGATGAAGGTCTTACTATTATGTATGGCCTTTGCGGCTATGAGTTTGGCGATGCCAGTGGCAGAAGATAAGAGCGAAGTAGCCCCTGTAGCTCCCGTAGTTAAAGCGGAAGAACTACCCCAGGCCGACGCTCAACCCGAAGCAGTTAAAGATGAACAGCCAATTAAAGCCGAGGTAACAGAACAAGTTGCAGAGGCACAATCTAAAAGTGCTGCAGTAGACGACGTTGCAAATATCCCTAATGTAGATGCGAAGCCCGAGGATAAACCAGAGGAAAAATCAGCCGTTGTAGCGGCAGAACCCGAAAAACCGGCAGAAGCAAGCCAAGCCGTGCCAGTTGTTGAACCCCAGGCCAAGGCTATTGAAGAAAAACCTCAGGAGGACATAATTAAAGATGTGCCAACTATTGCTGAAAAATCAGCAGCTCCACAAGAAGTTGCTCCAGCTCCTATATTAGTAGAAAAGAAAATCGACCTACCACCTGTACCTTCAAGTGACTCAGTTGAAAAAAAGGAGCCTGAACCAGTGATCGCAGCAGAGAAGCCAGCAGAAGAGAAATCCGATGCCAAGCCTGCTGACTCAGCGACACCCGTGACTGAGGAAAAACCCGCTGCCGATCAACTTCGTAAAATCCGCGATACTGATGAAGAGAGCGAGAAGAAAACACCTGTTGCGGAAGCGGATCCTAAAGAAGAAAAACCTAGAGCTGAGGAACCCAAAGTAGAAGAAACCAAGGAAGGTACTCAAGAACAAAAGGTCGAAGAAGTCAAGAAAGAAGAAACTAAGGTCGAGAAAAAGGATGATGAAGTGAAACTAGAAGAATCAAAAACTGAAGCTAAAGTAGAGGAATCGAAACCTGAAGAAAAGAAAGAAGAACCTACAAAACCGGAAGAGCAAAAGGAAGAGAAAATAGAGGGCAAGGCGGTAGAGGATGTTGAGCCCGCTGTAGTGCCAGAATCCGCACAAGAACCCGCTGCGCCGCAAGAACTCTCTGCGCCACAAGAGCCAAAACCAGCAGAAGAAGCTGCAGCGCCACAAGACATCAACGCTGTTCTTGAACCTAGCAAAACTCCAGAGAGCGAAGTTAAGCCAGCGGATCAACCTCAGCCCCCAAAGCAACAGGCAGTTGGCGTTAATAATTCTTCAGGAGAGAGCAGCGAAGAGAACAGCGAGGAGAGCAATTCTCAGGAGGATTAAATGATAGATATAGTATTAGAAGGTAAGCGGCGGGCATGTGTCGACGTCCCTCGACACGCGCCCGCCGCGCCCCGTCACGGCGCCCGGCGGGCTCAGCGGCCGCCGGAGCGCCCTTTATGTATGACACATGAGTGACTCCTGTAAGTGTGAGCGATCGTGGTATCTCCGACTATACACTAGTTAGTACAGACTATTTTAATAGAAGAACTATAAATTTAACCCCGTTGTAATTATTTGTCAAAGTAAATTATCGAATTTCAAGTACTATAAGTAATTAAATACAGTGGACCCCCGGTAGTCCGACAAACATTTTGCAGGGCAGTGTCGAACTATCGAATTCGTCGGATTATAGAGTACTGCCTAAGACCCCCTATAGTCCGGTTTTTTTTACAAAAGAGTACCTTGTAATCCGACAAATTACAGATCCAATGATAAGATTCTTTATACATACATATTAATAATAATAACATATACCTATGTACTCTGAAATACTAATTATACTTCATTATGTATGTCAAATTTAGAAAATCAACAACAATAGAGAGAGAGCTTACGTTTTATTATAAAATTAACGTCATTAATGCTAAAGAACTTACAAAAAATATGTAAAAATATACCTATGCGTCGAGCACAATAGTGATGGTGCGTACAAGTTGTAACTTGTTCAATCATGCTTAGCAAATACGTATTCAATAATAAATAATAGACCATGTCGGATTACAGGGGGCGCCGGATTAGACAGGGGCCGGACTACCGGGGGTCCACTGTAGTAATAACGAAATAAAGTATGTTTTTTAATAATAACTATTTGTTTTTTATTTTCATTATTTTAAATTATACCTCCTGCATCAAAATTAACAGTAAGTATATTATTAGGACTTAACCATAGCGATTTACCAATGTAGAAAATAAAGTTGATATAGTAGAATAACTCATTTGATTTTTGAAAAAGTACCTACTCTTTAGTAAGAAAGTGAACTTTTTAATAAAATAACACATGCTGTATTGAAACTTCGGCCGATCGAAAATAAGGATAATTTTTGTCTGTCTGTGTGTCTATTTGTTCCTATAGCTAATGATGATAATGATAGATAATATTATAAGAAGTGACTTAAGCTAGGCTGAGACTTTTTAACCCGGGGATTAAACCGGATGAAACCGGGGGGCACAGCTAGTAATGGTTATAAACATTTAAGTTAGGGTACCTCTTAGGTACACCCCAGCGTGTCATGTATGCCCTGTAATCATATCACTACATAGTAATAGTATAAAACAAAGTCGCTGTCGCTGTCTGTCCGTCCCAATGTAAGCTAAATTTTTAAAACTACACACCGGATTTTGAAGCGGTTTTTAATAGATGTGATTCAAAGCGAAGGCTTTTAGCATAATTTTCTCATGGGAGCGTGTCCTACGCGGGTGAAACCACGGGACGCTGCTAGTATCCTAATAAGTACAACAAATTACTACTTTCTTTACTAGTAACGCCATATATACACCCCTATTTTGAAATGAAGGGACTTATTAAAATCAGAATATCTGTAGCAGTAACTGAATCCATATATCCAATAAAAATATCAAAAATGATAGTCGATTACTTATCTTTAAAAATACTAAATAAATGTCGTATTACCAGACGGAACACTAGCTATCAAGTATTCTGTGACGGCTCGGGTCGATGACCGCGCTCAGCTGTGTATCGCAGCGTCGCCTGTTGTTCGGTGTAGAATAACAATAAAATTCGGCGGGATTTTGAAAAACTTCGATTTATCATAACTTTTTAAATAAAAGCAAAAGAAAAAACTACCTTCACTATTATATTGTCACCCGTCGTTTACATTAGCTGTGTGATTAAGTATCTCGAATTCAAAATAGGGGTGTATAACTAGCTTAAGCACTTACGATGGCTTTTGTCAGGATGATTGAGACAAGTTGCTGGCTTTTTTTTGCAATTTTGAATAAGTACTTACATTATCTTCTATAATATAAAAATGAATTGCAAAATGTGTTGGTAAGCGCATAACTCAACAACGCCTGGACCAATTTGGCCAATTCTTTTTTTGTTGTGTTTGTTATTGTCAGGAGATGGTTCTTATGTAAAAAAAATTGGAAAATCAACGGGAAAATTCGTCCCGTGCGAAGCCGGGGCGTGCCGCTAGTTTAGAATAGATATAAAACACTCCGACTTAGATAAACAGACATGTTCATAATACGATTGTTTTTTTTATCAGCGATTAAGCTTATAGAAACTTAGCTAAATACTTAATTTCTCATATGCCTCCCAGGCAAAGGGGGCGGAGACTAAGGCTGAACAATTTTGTCTCTGTATTTATACTAGTATTCTACCAAACCAAGGCACACCAAGACCTAATATCTAATCGTCAGTTATCTACTTAGATAAACTTATAGCAACTCACTCACCATGCCAGTCAACATCCTGCACAGTATGACTCCTAGAGACCACCAGTCCACTGCATGCCCGTACGGTTCCCGGCTAAGGATTTCTGGTGCTGAAAACAACAAAAGACATATTCATGTTTTAATAACAATATATAATGGCTAAAGTAATAATTGGTTAGAATTTAGACTAAAATAAAAGGCAATAAAAAAGTATTTGTCTTGTTTTTTTAACCATTCAAACTTCTTGTGCTCACAAATCTTGCATCCTTCCATACATACTACGTTCACTTAAATGTACATAGATTATTATTTATTATACACCCCTATTTTGAAATGATGGGACTTATTAAAATCAGAATATCTGTAGCAGTAACTGAATCCATATATCCAATAAAAATATCAAAAATGATAGTCGATTACTTATCTTTAAAAAATACTAAATAAATGTCGTATTACCAGACGGCACACTAACTATCATGTTTTCTGTGACGGCTCGGGTCGATGACCTCGCTCAGCTGTGTATCACAGCGTTCGCCGGTTGTTCGGTGTAGAATAACAATAAAATTCGGCGGGATTTTGAAAAACTTTGACTTATCATAACTTTTTAAATAAAAGCAAAAGAAAAAAACTAACTTCACTATTATATTGTCACCCGTCGTTTACATTAGCTGTGTGTTTAAGTATCTTGAATTCAAAATAGGGGTGTATACTTATTTACCAAAATAATAAAGTGGCATATATTTACTTTTAGCTGGAAGGAACGCTGCAGAGCACACGAAGTCATCTTGATTTCACTTTCCATCGATTTTTTATAAACCGTGCTTATACAAGTACGAATATAAGTACATACAAACTTGATAATTTTTTTTAGAATTGTTTTTATAATATTTGTATTGAAGTAAATAAGTATGAAGCCTCTCTAATTTCATTATTCGTAAAGATTGAGAGAAAAAGCTTTTTAACTAAATATTTTATATCTATCATGCATGAGAGAGTCCGTACAATGAGGTCTGTATGACTTGATAGCAATTGTGACTACATCGTATTTGGATTAGATCACCGCAGCATATAAGTCTTAGGCTAAGCGTATGTTGGGGCGCAGGCGACGAAGGCCGCGCAGGACAGATTTTGTGTTGCATGGAACGTCGCGAGAGAGAGCAGGACAGACAAATGTCTGCGTCGCACGTGCTTGCTCTGCCCTGCGCGGCCATCGTCATAAAGGTTCTAAGCCACGTAAAATGGCTTCAAAAATAAGCATAATAGATTAGTAAATGCATGTTCAAATTAGATTGATAGGGGTATCGCAGAACTTGAGTATTGATGTTATATATTGAGGTCCTGCATATGATTGCTATTAGTACAACAATACATAATAGATGTAAATTATGCTTAAAACTGCAAATAATTTATACTTAAGTCACATTTGTAAGAAAAGTTTAAGGTACTTTTTACTTCAGTATGCAGTGTATTATATCTTTAGTCACTTTCGCTTTACAAAATTTATTAGGTAGTTTAAGATAGGTTATATAAAATAAAAGAAAAACATCATTACTCATTATTTATTTACTTAAATTTAATTATAAATTATCACAAGACTAATTTTTTTTCGGTTTTTTGTTTTGAACTTAAATGATCACAACATATATTTATTTATTACATTTAATAATCATTTTAACCTATTATGTAACAGGCGTGTTTATACATGTTCCGTGTATTAAATAAATAAGGCCATAGCGAGAATATTCATGTTTTAATTTGATACATTATTATATTATTCCCGTACTCGTAAAGCTGCTTAAGAAAACGAGGCACTCATTACATTATACATATAAGTATTTCGTATCTAAAACATGAGCGGAAACAAGGTGAACACTGTCACACATAAAAATATAATAAATTTAACACATGTTCTGTATAATGTATATATTAAAAATTTTGTTCCCCGCCGATCTGGTTTACGATAAAATATAACATTGTCGTTACGATAAAACAATTCGAAAGTTACTCAACGATATGACATTCATAGGTACAATATTCTTTTGTAATTCATAATCGAGAACAGACGATAAACATACAGCCTCATCTTTGGTGTGATAAAATATATTATTGTAATGTGATACAAGTAGGCATATATTAATTATATATTAAGATAGAAATATGTGAACATTATTGAGAGAAATTACCTAAGTTATTCACAATATGAGGTAGGATAGTAAAACATATAATATCAATGGATGGACTCAATAACAAAAAAGAAAATGAAATTGCAATATTTAAAAAATATAAACTAATTATTTAGTTAAACAAAGAGTTGTAGTACAAAATCACCACAATAAAAGGCCCTATTTATAAAGAAACAAAATTGACTAAATAATCAGGTATGCTTTATGTACTTGCAGTTGAGTTAGGAAGTTACAAAAACACTTCAATCAGAATCACTTGAAATCGGACTTTCAACTTTATGGCAATGGATTAAGATTGAAACCAGCAAAATTCAAGTGATAAAATTCAACATTAGCAACAACATTTCGTTTCCGTCCTTAATCCATTGGTATAAAGATTAAATTTGATCGAAACATTGCAATTCTGCGCGTCGTATATCTATTGTTACTACTAAGAGCGACATTCCAAGTGTTTATAATTATCAAATAATAACTAAACACGACAATGTACCGCGGAGCGTTCATATTTAAGTAAACTAAAACACTCGTTCAACAAAACAAAACCCCACGTTAAATTGTCGACAAAACAATACAAATTGTATAATAACTAAGGTTAACTTAAGGCTATGAGAGTTTCCACGCACCAATCTTATACTACAACGTTTATTTACAAAATTATTTAAACAATCACTGTCAACAATTACCAATAAAGCTCTCAACTTTCAAAACACATCGCGTTATTCGAATTATGTATTAAAATTCAACTAAATATAGATTAATATATACAGTTATATTACATTAAATATTATTATTGTTATTAATACAATTTTTTGCATTTTTATCGTTTTATAGTTACATTTTTAAAAAACAAAAAATATATTAAAAATAAAATTATTTGATAAGGCTATGTAATCTATGCTATAATAGATGTATATATAGGGTCTTAAATCGATTGATAAATATAAAATATAAACACGAGACCGTCCAGACCGCACACATATAATATAATCTAAATACTAAGGCATGAACGTAATCTTTCTAAAAGATATTCGTTCTAAAGTTAAACGATAAAATCATAGTGGTCACGTCAACCAGCGTCTCCAACATTTTGTTTTAACCCCACCTTCAAAAACACTATAACTATAATTAATTATTATCATTAAGAACTATTTATTCCAAAATGGTCAATCAAACAAGCGTAAGAACTTAATAATTTATATATTTAAAACGTAAATAAGACTTATATATTTGTATTTAGACTATATATTATATGAACTTCTTTATATTATTTTTAAAATACTATTTATATCTAACAGAGAAGTGCTAAAAGCCCACATCACAATTCATACTTTTAAAATTTCTTGTGCAAAAATAAACCCTATACCTATTATGTACATTCCGAACAATAATCATGTCGTATGCTATATTAAATTGTCAATTCATTAAAATAATAATATGACGGTTGAATTAAGTTTTATATTTACAAGAGATTAATATATATATAAAATATTCAATTAAGCCATACGCGCATGTGAAGTCAACTATACGGCTATATTTGTAATTTAAAAAATTGCCACCGCTAACAACAATTCCGGAAGGATGTATAAAACAATGCGGTATACAAAGGTTAGATCACAAGGAGAGCGTGTCGCGGATGAGTTTGCGCACGGTGTTGCCGACGGAGGTGGGGGGCGCGCCCGACAGGTTGTAGTGGATCTTGAAGAGGTACGGCTGGATGTCGGCGTAGGAGGTGTCGAACACGAGGTCGGCGTCCGACCGGTTGGGCATCTTGGGCACGTACTCGTGCCGGTTGATGATCTCCGTGATGAACACGATCTTGTCCTGCAGCATCTCGACGACGCTCTCGTGCTTGGTGTGCATGTCGTGCTCGGTGCGCGCCTCCGTCAGCTCGCAGTACACGGTCCACACCTCCCAGGGCACGCACTCGGGCTGGAAGGGCCAGCGCGCGCGCCGCTTCTGGAAGAACTCGAGGCTGATGGAGCCGCGCGGGGGCGCCGCCGCGCCGTCCGCGCACCGCAGCAGCTCCGAGAAGTCGGAGATCTCGCGCTTCACGTTGCGCCCCAGCGCGTCCGACTCGCAGCACACGTACGTGAAGTCGATGAAGTCGCAGTCCACGTCCACGTAGCTGACGGTGCGGATCGAGTAGCTCTCCTCGCCGTTGTACGTGAACTTGCCGCTGGACCGGTGGAACAGCACCGTGTGGAAGATGCTGGCGACCACCTCGTCCACCTGCCGCCCCTCCATCGACAGCTCGAACGCGATCGTGCGCGCGTTCATGGTGTCGGCGTCAGTGGGCCGACGCGTGCGCGCAACACTTCACTACTGACATAATCACTCGGAATTCGGTCGGTTAAACACGTCCGGAGATAGCCGTGCGGGATACGAAAGAGCGGAGACCGGAGCATTGAGCCATTTCTAAAATATGTAACGATTCAAGTTCCACACTGAAACGGAGAACGACCGTTTTAATTGCCGCTGACTAACCTAAAGATCATTATAAGTATGTAATGTTACTCACCCATATATTTGAGGGTGCCGCAGATCGTGTTGGTGCGAGAGCCGATCGAGAGCCACTTGGAGAGTCCGAAATCGATTAGTTTTATGTGATAATCTGAATCGAGGAGAATATTTTCCGGCTTCAAATCCCTGTAGATAACGCCAGCGTTGTGTAGGAAATCTGTGAACAGTTTGAATACTGCTATTACCGATCAATGAAACAAAAATGGGTATATTTTCTCAGTTGCATTAATTCTGTTTTGTCAATAGCATTGTGCGGTGTGGTTGGCAAGTAGAGTTCAAGGCTTTCTTTTGTTTACTTTGGATATTGTTTAATTTATTTGGTGTCATAATCAGTGTACCAACCTAGAGCTATAGCTATCTCGGCGACAAAGATCTTGGCTAATGCTTCGGGTAGTTTATTGTATTTATCTAACAGTACAAGCAGTTCGCCTCCCGGAATGTATTCTGAAACTGAATAAACATTTATATTAATTTTAATCAATGATAAATACATGCTTGACTAAAAAACGCAATGCATCAGACTTAGGTTTGAAAAATAGCTAACATGCATCTCATCATTCAGGAATCGAACCCAGGAACTCTGTCTTGGCAGGCAAGTACATATGACAAGACATCCACATAAAACAATACCAAAATTAAATATACACATAAATAATAATATATTATTCCAAAAACCTTTTCAATATCGACCTTCTTTAAGAGCCGTGATCTACCGCGCGACAATTTCACTCACACAGACGCGCACGCGTGTCCGCATGCACACTGTCTATGTGGTGACGGCGCGCTCGCTCTGAATACTCCGGCCGAACGGTTTTGATCCATTGGAAATTATAAATTGTGTTAAAGTTATTGACAAAAGTATAAATACGAGTATATATTTTTTTACGATTCGTAGAAGGTAGTATATGATTAGATATAATTTTCGTAATACCTTTCGATTCGATATTCCATTATTCACAACAAGGAATAATGAATAAAACAAATAGTTTTAGTTAGTACTTAGTTTTTTGTTTTTAAAATAAGACATGTTTTTTTTTTGGTAAGTAACGAAACTTTTTAAAAACAAAGCAACATACGAGTAAAAAAAAATATATAACTTACTTGTGAATAATATATTTTTTGCCATAATGGGGTATTGATTTTTCATATACTAATTGCAGTTTTAGTTTTTATTAAAATCGCCAGCAATTTTCGATATTCCTTTCCATATAGTTTCGAATATCGTCTACCACGCCTACTTGAAAAATGCATTCTCTGTATATGTACAACATATATTATCGGGACAACCTTTTAGCGCTAAAAGCAGGACTTTCTAAATTATTTCGTTTCCTTTTTTGTTAAAAAAAACCGACTTCAAAAACTAAAAAGTATAAAATAACAAATATGTAATGTAATACCTCTTACTTATGCGATGTAGCACATAAATAAAATAAAAATGCGACCAATCCAAGCGGGCAAACGTTCGTTAACGGTCATCTCGAATTATAATTTTGTAGTTTATTTTTCTAATAGTTTTATTTCTTTGAGGCTTGGCACCGACTTCACACTTATCAATAGGTAACATACACACAAAAGTATAAATTAGCATCGCATAAAAGGTGTTTTAAATTAAATATTTGTTATTTTATACTTTTCAGCTTTTAAAGTCTTTTTTTTTATTACTTTTGAGTGTCACAACCTATCTGGTTGTAAAGGTCTCATCGATACAAATTAATCAAGCCCAAACACGAGGTAACTGCTGTTAGTCGTTGAAGAGTTCCCTCGACTATCTTCCAGGTCCATCATCAGATCGACTCCAAACCTTCATTTAATTATAATGCTTTAAGATAATTAACGAAAAACTTAACAAATGCACTAATCACCCTACGATTTTCTAAAGTTCCTCTCAATTTCTCTAGAATGCCATCATTAGATCCTGGTTTCCTTGACATGGGACCAAACGGCAAGTCCATTCTTTCGAATAAAAAAAGAATTTTAGTAATCGGTACAGAATTGACGGAGATATCGTTGAACATATTCATAAAAAAAAACATACCGGCCGAATTGAGAACCTCCTCCTTTTTGGAAGTCGGTTTAAAATAATGTTGTTTTATTGCTCATTATTTCTAAAACATTATTTGTTATCATAAATGTTAATATTTTTTTTTAATAAATAATTCAAATTATAAAACAAAAATTATTATCGAGTATCAAAACATGTTGATGAGTTATCGCATAAAATTCGTACGCGCCGCAAAGGTCAAACGCTCGGTAGGAGCGATACGTCCTCTCTCTAAAAAGCCTCGCGGCAGACTGATTTGAATTGTTTCGTGCGTCCGATTTTATAGTAGTTTTATGAAGATTTTAAAATATTTGTAGAAAAAAAGACAATTTGTTTTAGAGATTTTTTTTAGTATAATTGTTGTAGAAAATATTCTTTTATTATTTGAGGTAATTTTAATAACGTTTTGAGCATCATTTATCAACGTAAATTACGATTTTCTTGAGTGTGATTTTTACAAATTCTAACTTTATATTTTTTTCGATTTCAATAATAATTATAATAACAATTAAATTTTCCTATGAGTATTTCCTTAATAAGGATCTGGACTTTAAGTTTGTTTAATTTTTAGTGCTAAATTGGTCGAATTACTAGAATCCGAAGGCATGGAAGTTAATGCTAAAAGTGAAATTCAGAAAACATATGTTCAGTTTTCTTGATATATTTTGTAAGTTTTCTGTATAATATTGTTTTTCTCAGAGTATTTTTTAGATGACAATATTTCCTTTAATTATTACCTAAAAGCATGTTTATAATATACGCTTTTCATATAATATGACTAGATCAAAAAGTACAAAAACCGTCAATTATCGAGTTTCGGGTCTTAACTTATATTTGTTTACCTCATTAGTAAACCAAATAATGACTATACGAAACCTCAGACACGTTCAAAATAAACAAAATATTATTTGCTATCATTATCTTTGTTTTTATATCAAGCACAATCACCTTTTCGTAGACTAGGCCATTCCTTATCAATTATTATCAGACAAAATTATACACATTCATTTTTACTGATATCTTAGCAAACACGTAGTTCACTTAATTACGTTTCAGACTCATTAATAAATTTATTATTTTAATGTACACAAACTTATTCCGTTAACCTTATCTTATATATAAAATTCTCGTGTCACAATGTTCGTTCCGATTCGATTCTCATAAAATTTTGTGAGCATATTCAGTAGGTTTGAGAATCGGCCAGCATCTATTTTTCATCCCGAAATTCCCACGAGAACGGGAACGGGAACTACGCGTGTGACACCGCGGGGCGCAGTTAGTAAGAAATAAAATCATTCATGAAAGTCAAATCTGTATTTTTGGCAGAATAAAGCTCAACACACACTGAAAGGCATCCGCGCGATTCTAAGTATTATAGTAATGAAAATAAAGTTTAAAATTCGTTTGACACTGAAAATGCGTTTCGCTTCGTTGCCTTTTCGGTGTGTGTAGAGTTGACTAACTTGACTAACCTAACCTAACTAAATAAAATAATGTAATATAGATTTTTGGGTGGCCTAAAGCTAAGCATTCAAAATTTTCGACAGCTTTCAATATTTTGATACCGAAATTTAACTGGGTGAAACAATGGTACACAATAAGTTATTAATAAGTAATAATCTTTCCTGTTTATTATTATATCTGTGACCCCAACATAAGGTAAGTATTGTTATAACTATTTGTAAATAAACAATATCTAGAGTCGGCGACCGTGACTCACTCACACATTTATGCGATAACCGAATCATTCACCAACTGAGTGACTATCACTACTGACCTATGTGCCAATTTATAAGGAAAGGAGTAGACGTAAATTAAATAGCTAAATTTAGTAACATTTAAATAAAAAAATAAAATTATTTTTATTATTCTTTTACTAATAAATAATACATAAGTCTTATGCTTTTAGGAAATATATTACTGTATTAAGTAAGTATGTTATGATGGAATATCAATATATAAAAATGAATCCCTATTTCCCTTGGTCATGGCATCACGCGTGAACGACTGGACCGATTCCAGTATTTCTTTTTTTTTATTAAGTAAGTACAACAAGGTTCTTATGTAATAAAATCTGGATAATCGACGGGAAAATTAGACCCGTGCGAAGCCGTGGCCGGCGGTAGTCTTTAAATAAATATCTTTTTCACAAGAACTTTCTTATTCCAGTAAACAAAAAATGTACTAAATAAATAAGAGTACTGCTTAAATATGATAACATAAGTATGGTAATGTGAGTAAATATTTTGGTGCACGATTATTGTATAAATATTATTTACCTCATTCAGTATTCTAGTAAGTCATAAATACAGTTTTGGCAGAAGTATACAAGTAAAAAGGATAAGTTTATTCATGAGTGCGGTAGTATTTATGTTCTCTATACCTACTACACTATTTTTTATATAATATTTTAAAGACAAAAGATTCTTTCTTTGTATTGAATAGGCTCCGAAACTATTGGGTCGATTAGGATGAAATTTAGTACAGATGTTCCTTGTAACCAGAATCAAAACAAAGGATACTTTATATTTCAAAATTCTAACGTGGCTGTAATTAACACGGGTAAAACCGCGGAACGCTTCTACTCGTAGTAATTATTAAAAAGAAGAAAAGTTCTTCTTTAGTTTCAATTGTACCAACGCACTACCTACAATTATTACCTACAATTTTGTAGGGAAAGATTTCGAAGTGTGCCGACTTCTTATCAATATAGGTACCTACCTAAACTCAACTCGCAGTCAATTAATTAATTAATGCAAATGTACGTTCGACCAAATGAATTACGAACCATCTTGACATTATATTTAAATATATTACACATCGTTAATTAGAAAAGTAATTTAAGTAGATCTTGTACTAATTTCTTCCATATTTTCGTATTTAATTTAACATAACCTAATCATTCACTACATCATCTCATTATAGTAACTGACCCCTAAGTAAGCTCGAAACTTGTATCTAGGGTATCAGAAACTACGCACACACTCATTTACACACACACACCCAGACTGAGACAAACATTTGTGGTTCACACAATTATTCACCCCGCACGGGAATCGAACCCGCAACCTTACGGATGGTTGTTTATATTATGATTAATTGTTTCATATTTATAACCATGAACAGAACGTAGAAATCCGAGATGAGATTTGAGAGATATTATAACTTTCCCCATGACGCAATATATCGCGTGAAAAAATTTGGTAAAGATGACCCCTAACTAGGTTTATAACCTGTACTTATCTAGATATCGAAAAATTACGCACACACTAATTGATAAACAAAGCACATTGACCGCGATAAACATACTTAGATCACGCATTTTTTGTCCACATAGAAAGGTTATTCGATTTTTCTATACATCTATTCTAATATTATAAAGCTGATTTCTTTGTATGTTTGATCGAGATAATCTCAAGGACTACTGGTCTGATTTGAAAATATCTTTCAGTGTTAGAAAACCCATTTATCGAGGAAGGTTTGGCTATATATAACATGATATAATCATTCACTACATCATCTCATTATAGTAACTGACCCGCTATATATATAATCACGCTAAGGGCCTATTTCACTATCTTCAAGTAACTTTCCGAGTATGTACTCACATGTTTTGTCTTTGTCTCTTGACATAAAGTAAGAAAGAGACAAAAATAACTTTACTTGGAGAGTAACTTTATTTGAAGGTCGTGAAATAGACCCTAAGACTAATAGGAGAAGAGCTACACGGGTTAAGCCGTGTGGCGCAACTAGTTGTCTAATTGATGAACGATTGATAAACTATCTACTAGGTTCTAATATTAATCCAGATCATGCTCTAGACTGGGTTACATGACCTGGTCATTCAAAATAGCGAAATGACGTCAGCTCGTGATATCATCTAAGTAGTTTGGATTTAACTACAAAAATAAGTCTTTATTAATATAAAGATTACGTAATTGATATTTTTCTTATCAAAGCGACTACCGGTGATATCCGTTTTAATTGAGATTAAATTGAGTACAAAACCGTTACGTTACAACAAAGTACGTTCCTGACTAATTCACATCATAACATACATTAACGTTAACCATGGTCGACTCTAAGCAAGCTCAATAGAGAGGGAACTAATACACTTCACAAGCTAGTAAAATTTGCAGTCGGTATTCTATGGCCTCGCAGTTTCTCTTATATCTTTCTTAACTGTCGAAAGCCTACATCATAGAAACTGTCTTTTAGCAAAATATTTGCCACAATCTGTTTAGTGCTTTCAGCTGTGTTATGGATAAGGTTTGTGGTATATAGATGTTAACCAATTATTTCATTGTTTTATAAGACTTTTTATACATATTAAAAATGGATGATTCTTCATCAATCAGTCTTTTATAAATGCTGACTTACCAATATAAAGTCTCTTTTTGGTTTGCCAACGGGACACAGCGCCGGCAATAAATGAATGATGACCACAGGCTGTCTGTATTCTTGTTTCCTCTTTAACTTGTCTCACAGCGCTTTCACTGATAACCTGAAATCAATTATTAAACCTATTACAAATCGTTGGCGTTATGATCTTGCCCTTGGCAGTAGTTGGTGGGTTGCGATGGATAGGGAAAGATGGAAATGTTTGAGTGAGACTTTTGTCTAGCAGTGAGAAGATAAAATTACAAATCCTCATCAAATGATGACTACAAATGATGACTTTAAATAAAGTTCTCAACAATCCTTTATAATAAAAATACATAGCGTTAAGGGATAATTTACGTATTGTACGTCAATTTTTCTATAGATAAAACCTTCAGTTAGATTTCTCAATATTCTCTTTTTTATTTTTTCCCCAGTGCAGAGCGAGACGCCGTCGCGGGCACATCGCACTCATCCTTCTGATGAAGGCCACCAGACTTGGCTGAAACTAGTCGAGGGATTCTACTTAAATAAGTACGTACGAACATCCCGTTATTTTATATATATATAATATTCTCTTTTCTGATAAGCCTGTAGAAATTCAGCCCTAAAAGCCTATGTTACTTAACTATAACAGCTAACTATTATGGAGAATCCCTTCAATATCGGTTCAGCCGATTGCGAGATTACAGAGACATGTTTTAAATGGTGTAACTGTGTGTATTATATTGTAGGTAAGTACAGTAACTAAGTGGGCAGTTTCTGCAATTACACCTCTCTCTAATTTAGGTCGATTGTGCGTGTTACGATTATTAAAATGCTAGTTTTTGTAGAATATTGTGAGTATTTTCATATGTATTGAAAGCCTGTTGTTTTGATATAAAACAGACATATTTTTTTAACCCCCGACGCAAAAAGAGGGGTGTTATAAGTTTGATGTGTCTGTGTGTGTGTATCTGTCTGTCTGTGGCATCATAGCTCCCGAATGGATGAACCGATTTCAATTTAGTTTTTTTGTATTAAAGGGGACTTACGTGCGAGTTCTTAGACATTGTTTGATGAAAATCGGTTGACCCGTTTAAAAGTTATGGGGAGTTGAAAGTAATTATGTTGGGGGATTTTTAATTTAATGTTATTAGTAAATTGATCTATTGGTAATAGATATACATGTAGATAATTCTTAACCTAAAATACTCTACCTAATTTGTTTACTAATATATTATCTTTATTTATTCCTGTCAGAAAAAATACATAAAATAAATTCAAACACCTAATACCTATTTATAATGTTAAGTGTAATGACACCTTGAACAACTTGAACTATCAAAGTTATTTTATTATAAGGTCAATTAAAATTGTCCAATTAAATTAATTATACAAACATTCCTCGAGCACTTTCTACATTTTACTGTTTATTCAATAACATTTTAATTATAGGTTTTAATTAGACATACTAATATGCTGACTGGTTTCATAAAAAACCTATGATATTTAGAAATATTTTCTTACTCTTTGTACCTACATAACGTTTTAATAAAATAAATATAATGTCCAGAAGAGATTGGCTATTTAATCAGCTTAATTTAATCAGATTTGACCGAGCAAAAGTATTTTACATCGAACTACCATTAGACTTCTACAACCCAGTGTTTTATCTATACTAATATTATAAAGAGGAAAGATTTGTTTGTTTGTTTGTAACGAATAGGCTCCGAAACTACTGAACCGATTTCAATAATTCTTTCACCATTAGAAAGCTACATTCGCCCTGAGTAACATAGGCTATATGTTATGTTATCCCCGTATTCTCACGGGAACGGGAACCACGCGGGTGAAACCGCGAGACGCCGCTAGTTTAGGGATATTTTGAGGCTATACCAAATCTATAACTTTTCCGTTACTGAGTGATGTACTGACTGACAGACAACACAGCAAAATGTGTGTTTATAATTCACTTAACAATTGTGTAGTAAGCATAATCTTAATCTCCTATTATTATGATGAATGATGACTAATAAAACAGGATGTAGGCAAAATTGTTACATCTATAGTATGTTCTTTGTATATATAAAAACAACTGCTGTGCTTAGCTCTGTCAATTCATACCTATGTATTTCAATGAGAGTGTGAGTTCACCAATACCAAAAAGTTTATACTAAAAAGCTTACATATAAATTAAAAAAAGCATGATACAAGTTAATTGTGATGTCAGACAGGGATATCTACATCAATATACACGAATGTACTTCACTACATAGTATAAAACAAAGTCGCTTTCTCTGTCCCTATGTATGCTTAGATCTTTAAAACTACGCAACGGATTTTAATGCGGTTTGTTTTAATAGATAGAGTGATTCAGTGGGAAGGTTTTTAGCATAATTTTATCCCCATATTCCTACGGGGACGGAAACTACGCGGGTGAAACCGCGGGGCGCAGCTAGTATTTGTACAAAGCATAGCATGGCAACACACTAAAGTTTTGAACAAAATTCAACAGAATGTTAGTGATTCGCCTTTTTATGTTGCCATTACATAGAGAAGGGCAACACCTCTACCATTTATTATACCTATATCAATGAAATTAAGAGACTATAACTGCATTCTGCAGTTCAAAGCCATTTAAATATAAACACTAAAATGTATATGTAAACAATGAACTCATGATAACTAGCCAACAGTTGCCGTTATCAGTGCATGTTAAATCTTAGGCTTTGAGTGAGTAAATATAGGTCAAGTGATAAGGAAATCAATACTTTCGGTTTGGTTTATACCTCCCTGTTTCCTTATCTGTACTGTGACTATGTTGCGTTAATAACCCAATATTAATCTGTGTTTTTTTTACCTTTTTTATTGAATAGGAAGCAAAAAAAACTATGATAAGTGTCTGTCTATGGTGTAAGCTACAATATTACAAAGATTATTCATTTGAAATATGGTAACCAGACCCATAATGTTGATTTCAGTATTTTTCTACTAAATATTTTCCTTAACAAGCAATAATAATGCTTAATAATGTTTCCTTACTTTCATACTAAGTACTCTTAATAATAATAAGTGAGATGAAATGTGGATTAACTTTTCTGTTCTTATAATGCCTATTACACAAGTTATTAATTACTTATACATAGTCTATATAAAAAAAACTCACCTGTGTTTTATTGAGTACTTTCAGGGCATACTTTTTTTTCTCAGTTGTGTGTTCCACTTTATATACTTCTCCAAATGCCCCTTTAGCAATAGTTTCTTCAATAACAAAGTCTTTTTGGAGGAGGTCCGATGTGATGGGAAATTCAGGAAGAAATATTGATTCTTTGTGTGCAACTGGCCAGGCTGTTTTGCTGGCTTCTAATGGGTTTTTTAATGTAGAGTCATTCCATCTGTAATTTAATTGATTTTATTTAATTACATAATTAAAAAAAAGGTTTAATAACCATTCTTTTTGAAAGACCTTTATGACCTATGGAATGGAAAAATGATTAAGTACCGAGTTCATACTCAGCTGGTACCATCTGGTATGATCTATTTTTTTAATATACTTTTCAGGAATGTTTATAAGCATAACCATAACCCCAAAAACTAAAGTTACTGCTAATGTAAATAGAACATAAACAATAATATTTTTATGTGCTAATTTATTCAATAGAATGAGATCATATTATACAATGATTACCTTGGAAATTCAAATGATGAAACCACAAATGGCATTAGGTGAAACAACTAACAGTGTTATGATGAACATAATACCACTAACCTGCGCCGTGAAACCCGAGACCAAGGTCGAGATGCGCTGTACACGGACTGGTTACTCGTCACACTGATGAAAGAACGCCCGCTAAGGTTACCCACGAAATGAGACAAACTAAACTGCACACAAAAACAATACAAACCATTAGCCAAACAAAGGAAACGCACACCAAACAACAATAATTTAACACGAAAACAACAACTGCATACGCCTCTACACAGTTTCAAACTCTCCCGAAATTAGAACAAAGCCAAACAAAAGCTTAGGAGTCATTGTATACCAACACGCGAATATTACGTGAGTTCAGCTGAGAATGACATTAGCAAGTTTTTTTGTTTCATCATTACCTGACTGGTATATGCTTGGTTGTTCCGTTCAGGCCACACAGGCTTTGGATTTCTTCGCTGCGAACTTTTGTTTTGAGAATTTCCCATTAAAAATATTTAATTCATTCAAATCATCCACTCAAACATTGCAGCTTTTAATAAAATTTACAGTTGCTCGCTTGCTGTTGATTTGATTTGATTTGAGTGATGTTTTCTTCATTTCCTACTTCACCATAGACTAAGTAAAGTTATTAGTGTAAAAAAAGTGAAATTGTCTTTGTAATATGTTTTTAATTTACACAGAAAAAAATGAGAAATTATAATTCCAACAAAGTTCATCTGAAATATTTCACTTTATCGATTATGAGGCTTCTGATTTCACAATTTGCTTCTCTCACAGACTTCTCACAGGTCGCTAATCGCTTCTCTGTACACGCTGTGGTAAACGCTTAAAAAATCTTTGCAATCAAGGCCAGAAATTCTATCTATATACGGTTGTGTCAGAAATCATTGCATTCATTGTCATTGTCATCAAATATCAACTATGCAGTCATCTGTCAATCAATGTCAACGAAGTCGAACTAACATTTCACAAGTCAATACAAAAAAAAAATCAACTCGGAATCAGAATTATTTTAATATTTAATAAAAGTGTTAGTAATTCCCCGTTTTGGTTTGTATTATTAAAATAACTATAACAATTAAAAGAATAAATTTATTTGCTCTATTATGTATTCATTAAATTACAAAAACTATGAATAAATACGAGTGCATTTGATACAGTAAACTTTTAGTTTATTATCATCGGTATTCGATTTATAATTAAGTACTTAGTTAATAAAAATATAAGCGTTTAATCCCAGAGTCATAGAGAAATGTATCGTAAGCATATATATTCGTTTTTACCACAAATGGTTAGTTTATCAGTAATGTTGTAAGGTATAACCTTTGGACTCATTTATTGCAATCAGATATGTATTGTAAACTCAATTTATTGAGTGTAACAGTGCTTTTACTATCTATTGTTGTGTCGTACCTTACCATAGTGCCATCAGGTGGGTAGATAGGGAAATAAAACATAATTTATAAATTAATGCATGAGTTATTATGTGCTACAAAGTTTTCAGTGGCTTTTGTGATACAGATTTGTTTATTAAATTCAAAAATCTTTGCATAAGGTAGTATTAAAAGCCGGACTGCCATCCATAAGGTTGCGGGTTCGATTCCCGTGCGGGGTGAATATTTGTGTGAACCACAAATGTTTGTTTCGGTCTGGGTGTGTGTATGAATGAGTGTGTGTGAAACTACACGTTTCTGATACCCTAGATACAAGCTTTGAGCTTAGTTAGGGGTCAGCTACTATAATGAGATGATAGTGAATGATTCTTATAAAGAAAATTGACCATATAATTTGTTATTTTAATAGATAATTTACTATCTGTGACTGTAATATTTTCAACATACTCATCTCTAATATTATCTCTTACAGTTGAAACAATGGCAAATAATGGATTACTATTTGTTTCAAATGCAACAAAAGTTCACATATTATGTGGGAAGGCTTCAAAGTTTGTGAGGAAAGTTCTGTATATTAACTTGAAGGAAGGTCCGGACACAACTATTCCTGTAATCAGCAAACAAATAGTTAATGTTTACTCCAAGGTATGTTTATTACTTTACTATTTATCCTACTAATATTATATACTAGCTGCGCCCTGCGGTTTTACCCGCGTGGAACCTTATCCCATGGGAATTTTGGGATAAAAAGTATCCAATGTGTTATTCCTAGGTATGACAAACATCTGTACCAAATTTCATTAAAATACATTCAGTAGTTTTTGCGTGAAAGAGGAACAAACATCCAAACATCCACACTCACAAACATTTAGCTTTATAACATTAGTAGGAAGTAGGATGTGAAAGTTTGTATGTTTGTGAGTTTGGTTGGATGTTTGTTACTCTTTCACGCAAAAACTACTGTATTGATTTAGATTAAATTTGCTGATCCCGGTTTCCGTAGATAATTTTTTCCAATTGATTACTACCACACCAAGGTAATTATCCGTAAGTAGCTTCATTTTGATGAGACGCCCAACTACTAAACCTGCTAAACCCCTCTATCTAATATATAAAATTCTCGTGTCACAGTTTTCGTTGCCATACTCCTCCGAAACGGCTTGACCGATTCTCATGAAATTTTGTGAGCATATTCAGTAGGTCTGAGAATCGGCAACATCTATTTTTCATCCCGAAGTTTCTACGGGAACGGGAACTATGCGTGTGAAACCGCGGGGCGCAGCTAGTACCTATATATAAAAATAAATCCCTATTTCTCTTGGTCACGGCATCACGCGTCAACTACTTGACCGATTAACTTAAGTTTGGTACAGGGCCAGGGGTAGCTTTAGCTTATGGTCCTAGGAAGGACATAGGTTAGGTTTTATCCCGAAATTCCAACGGGATTGGGAAATATGGATGTTTGTTCCACTTCCACGCAAAAACTACTAAATGGAATTTAATGAAACTTTACAATAATTTAGCTTATACATCAGAACAACACATAGGATACTTTTTTCCCGAAATTCCCACGGAAACGGGAACTACGCGGGTGAAACCGCATATAAACAACTAAATTATTACATTGTGTTTGTTTTGTAGGCAATATGTAGAAACTTGGATGTAAGATTGATGGTAAGATCCAGTAATAATGCAGCCAAAATAAAAACCCATCATCCCATAGATGTTATTCTCTATGACAGTGAACTAGCCAAAGAGACGGAGCAGTTAAAACAGTCGGTTTCAACTTTAAAACCTGATTGTACACTACAAAGTATTGGTAAGTAGAAATAAAATAACCCAATGAGAGTTCTACAAAAATGTTCGTTGTACCACGGGTAAAATTTCTTCCCTGTGGTACAACGCGTTGAACAAAGCTGTTGGACTACGGGTCAGTCGCCATTAATTTTCCTTGACATGTAATGTTAGAATTTGTTGTTGCTATTATTTTTGTTATTATATGTTTGCTATTACCTACTGATATCTATTACATTATCTTAAATTGCTTCACCAAAAAATCTGATTATTTTTAACCTTGAGAGTCATAAACAATCTTTTTGTACTAAAACTTAGATATTGCTTGAATTTAATGCAGCTTATCTGTGCTACAAATGGTTAAGTTGATTGTTAATGTTGGTATGGTAGTATGAACCACCAATGGTGAAAGGTTTAACCAAAAATATCACAGCACAATAGGGCCCAGATATCCTAAAATAAAGGAGAGGTTTTGTTATGGAAAACCAATAATAACTGTGGTGGCTTGTTATTGGCTGTTTATTATCTACATTATAAAACATTTCTTTTAAAATAGCTGTAAGCCTCCCGAATTAAATAAATAAATAAAACTGCTCATTTACAAGTATAATGTACTGTTTTATACAATACTAACGGCGTCTCGCTGTTTCACCCGTGTGGTTCCCGTTCCCGTGGGAATACGGGAATAAAATATAGCCTATGTTACTCAGTGATAATGTAGTTTTCTAATGAAAAGAGAATTATTAAAATCGGTCCAGTACTTTTTGAATTTATTCGTTACATACAAAAATACAAATCTTTCCTCTTTATATTGTTATTATTAGTGTAGATACAATATACATTGATTTACTTACTACGTTGTAGAACTAAATACCGAAGATAAAGCCATAGAAATAAACCCCAAAGAACCAATGAAGACGTACGAGTATGTCGCTCTCGGCGGTACATTTGATCGGCTACACAACGGACACAAGATACTCCTCTCTCAAGCTGCGTTGAGATCAACTAAGCACGTAGCAGTAGGTGTGACTGATGTTAATATGATTCAAGGTAATTATAATATTATCAGTACTGCTTATTCCTTATTGAGCTGATGATGATGATGTATATTTTTAACCCCCGACGCAAAAAGAGGGGTGTTATAAGTTTGACGTGTCTGTGTGTGTGTGTGTGTATCTGTCTGTCTGTGGCATCATAGCTGCCGAACGGATGAACCGATTTTAATTTAGTTTTTTGTATTAAAGGGGACTTACGTGCGAGTGTTCTTAGACATGTTTGATGAAAATCGGTTGACCCGTTTAAAAGTTATGGAGGTTTGAAAGTAATTTTGTTGGGGTTTTTTAAATTTTTATTTTTTTCTACCTTTATCTTATTCCGAGTTTTAGTTTGGGGTGTATATTTGTACATACTAGCTGTTTTACTCGCACGGAACCAGCAGTTTCTTCCTTGTTCTTTGTGGGAGTTTGGGGATAAAAAGTATCCTATGTGTTAGTCCTAGTTATAAGGGGCACATGTACCAAATTGAATATAAATCGCTTCAGCCGTTTAGAGGTGAAGAAGTAACAAACATACACACTCACACATTCACAATCTTTCGGCTTTATAATATTAGTGTGATATCATTCTTTATGTAATGCATGAATTCATGTTTACAGGTAAAAAGTTATGGGAATTAATACAGCCAGTTGAAGATAGAATAAAAGAAGTGTTAAAATTTCTCCAAGACATTAATCCTGATTTGGAATACAGTGTGTTCCCGTTGCAAGACCTTTATGGACCCACTAAAGATGATCCTAGATTTGAAGTAAGTACTGAAATATGACGAAAGAAACTTGATAATAATGTGACTTACAGGTGCCATATTATCCTACAATTATTTTGTAAATATTGCGAATTTGACCTACCACGCAAAGACCATGATGAAGAAAGACCATGTAGGGCCTATAAACTGAAGGAACCTACTTATTACTTTATTAACATTGTCACAATTTAGCTCTGAGTAAACATTACTTAATATTTATGATCATAAATATAGAAATATAGCCATTTCCGGTTCAAGTAAATAATCTTATCGACTAAAAAAATAATCATCTAATATTACAGTTACTAATAGTAAGTGAAGAAACACTAAGAGGCGGTGAGAAAATTAATGAGAAACGGAAAGAAAATGGACTAAAACCGCTAGATTTCTACACGATCGGTCTCGCACAAGACTCGCAGAGGTCTCAGGAGGAAGAGGAGAAAGTCAGCTCTAGTAACCAGAGAATGAGACTGTTGGGGACCATACTGAAACCTCCAGTTGTAAGTTGTTATGTATTGTTATTACTAGCTGTGCCCCATGGTTTTACCCGCACAGAACCTTATCCCGTGGGAATTTGGGATAAAAAGTATCCTATGTGTTTTTCTAGTTATGAGGGACATCTGTCATGTCATATAAATAGCTCTGACGTCTGAAGACGTGAAGAAGTAAAACAAACATACTCACTCACACTCTATCACTAATATGATACTCTATCACTAATGTGATATTCGACTAATGACGTAAGTCTTGTACAGTGTTGGTAGCCGGTGCGTGGCAAATTGATTGGATAGAGCTCATACATATGGTAAAGTAACCATCCATATGGCAATGTTTTTAGAGATTTTGTTTGATATTTGAAATGAATTTTAAGTTTGTTTGATTACCTTAAAAACTCCAAGTAAGGCGTGTCTTTTATGTTCCAGTCAAACCCGAAAATTCCCGACTGGCCTTACGTCATAGGATTGGCTGGAGGTATTGCCAGCGGAAAGAGTAGTATAGGAGAAAAATTAAAGTAAGTGTATTACATGGCTTAGCCAAACTCTAAAATTTAGAATATGTTAATTATTAAAGATTTTAAAACCCTTAAAAGGAACGTCAGAAAATGTAAAACAAAATACAACCACGACAAAAATCCGTTTAAGTGTTTTATTTCGATGTGTAGTGTTCGTGTAAACCAAAGATATCAATATTAAAGATTTTATTTACCATGCCTGAAAAATCCCATTCATTCCTTTTACAGATTAAAAGGAGCGGCGATAGTGAACTGTGATCTAATAGCCCATGAACTATACAAGCCGGGCAAACCGCTCAATCGCACGATATCTGACACGTTCGGATCTCACATCATAACTGACGAAGGCGTCGTTGACAGGAAGAAGTTAGGCCAAATTGTGTTTAGTGATAAGGTAGGAAAGTTCATTTTCGGTTGACTGTTGTACTTTAACATGCTTGTTACCCGTACCTCCGTAATTTATAACATAAATCACTAGATGTTGATATCATTAAATTCGTAGTTTACTTTAAAAAAATTAAGTAGCGTATAAAGGTTCAGATTGGTAGCCGACTGCACTGACTGTGGTTGTGTGGACTACAACGTATTTATACCTTAAACGTGTACACATAGGTACAGAAGCGCCTTTGTTTTATACTGTAAAGAGAATAAGTATACACAGCAATATGTCTCAATTCCTTATAATGTATTTTGTCTTTAAGGTAATTATTATATTATACCTTTAAACGAACAATTAAACACTCCAACGTGACGACATCGTCAGAGTGGTCGCCATGCCGGACTGCCATCCGTAAGGTTGCGGGTTCGATTCCCGTGCGGGGTGAATTGTGTGAACCACATATGTTTGTCTCGGTCTGGGTGTGTATGTGAATGAGTGTGTGCGTAGTTTCTGATAACCTAAATACAAGTCTCGAACTTAGGGGTCAGTTACTATAATGTGATGATGTAGTGAATGATTATTATTTTCAGACAAAACTAGAACAACTTAACGGTATTATATGGCCTGCTATACTAGAGGAAGCCCAGAGACGCATCCAGGCGTTGGGCGCCGAGGGGTACAAGGTGGTGGTGATGGAGGCGGCCGTGATGGTGCGCGCCGGGTGGTACGAGTACTGCCACCAGCTGTGGACCGTCATCATACCGCCTGAGGAGGTAACACCTTCTTCTATCGATCTATCTATCTTCTGTCTATATCTATATCTATATATATATATATATATATAAATTAAACCCGTTTTCCTTGGTCACGGCATCACGGTGGACCGATTTCACTAATTCTTTTTTGTTGTATTTGTTATTAGTAGGAGAAGATTCTTATGTAAAAAAAACACGGAAAATGAACAGGAAAATTGGACTCGTGCGAAGCCGGGGCGGGCCGCTAGTCTATACACCCCTATATTGAATTCGAGATACTTAATCACACAGCTAATGTAAACGACGGGTGACAATATAATAGTGAAGTTAGTTTTTATCTTTTGCTTTTATTTAAAAAGTTATGATAAGTCAAAGTTTTTCAAAATCCCGCCGAATTTTATTGTTATTCTACACCGAACAACCGGCGAACGCTGCGATACACAGCTGAGCGCGGTCATCGACCCGAGCCGTCACAGAATACTTGATAGCTAGTATGCCGTCTGGTAATACGACATTTATTTAGTATTTTTTAAAGATAAGTAATCGACTATCATTTTTGATATTTTTATTGGATATATGGATTCAGTTACTGCTACAGATATTCTGATTTTAATAAGTCCCATCATTTCAAAATAGGGGTGTATAAAAATCAATTGCTGTTCGTTAGTCTCGCTAAAACTCGAGAACGACTGAACGGATTTATCTTATCTTGGTCTTGAAATGTTCGTGGAGGTCTAGGGAAGGTTTAAAAGGTGAGAAAAATTCGAATAATTGCCGGGAACACGGGAACGGTTACTACGCGAGTGAAACCGCGGGGTACAGCTAGTTATACACACCTATTTTGAAATGATGGGACTTTTTAAAATCAGAATATCAGTAGCAGTAACTGAATCCATATATATCCAATAAAAATATCAAAAAGATAGACGATTACTTATCTTTAAAAAATACTAAATAACTGCTACTGTAATAACTACTAATATTCTGATTTTAATAAGTCCCATCATTTCAAAATAGGGGTGTATAAAAAATGATGGTTTTGTGTGAAGTCTTTTAAATTATTAATGTTTATTTATGGCGATAACTTTAAATATATACGTTTTTCTTTTCCTAGGCTATAAAAAGACTGCAGAAACGCAACAATTTGACGGAAGAAGAAGCGAAACAAAGGATAGAGTCACAACCTTCTAACCTCGAACAAGTAATACCCGCCAACATAGTTTTCAGTCCGTATTGGAGCTACGAGTACACGCAAATGCAAATAGACCGGGCGTGGACGCATTTACAACACTACTTGGATAATAGAAGTAAATTATAAAGAAAACAAATATAATTAAGTAAAAATAAATGTATGACATTCATACGTTTTGTTACACGACAATGTACATATAACGTTCATACATTTTATTACACGAGTAAATTATAAAAGTAAAAATGTATTACGAAAAAGGGCTCAAATGTATTACCTCCATACATTTGGTTACTAAACACAGCAGTTAGTATGATTATTTGTATGTAAATGTATGATCTTCAAATATATTTGTATGACATCCATAAAGTTACATACAATTAGTTGTGCTGTGTGGTTTTGGAAAAAAAATGGAAACACCGATCCCTTTAGAAATTTAGAATAAAAAGTATCCAGTGTTTTAAAGTAAGTAACAAACTACACTAATTTTCAATAAAATTGGTAAAGTCGTTTCAGTGTGAAGGAGAGGACAAACACACACACAAGCATTCAAACTTTTGTCTTTATAATATTCGAGGGATATTTGTATGAATTTCATACAAAAATTCTTTGAAAACGTACAATCCCTTCAAATCAGGCTTGACAAATAATGTAACTATGATGTTACTCTAATATGACCTTTATGCCAAAGTTTTAGGGTTCTCTAAATTTCGTAAGAATATTATGAATGACTCAAGTATAATTAGTAATGTATAGAAATGGACAATAATATTATCAACTATTTTTACAAATCCATTGTCTAATCAACGTTTTCGTATCGAAAATAAAGGCTAGAATTGCTTCCGCTTGTATTTAAAATTGTCAACAGTACCGTACATATTATTTGAAAGTTCAAACGATAATAGCCTTAAATATCACTAAAATCATCATCATTATGCTAATCACAAATTATGATAAAAGTGAAATTATCCTACTAATATTATAAAGGCGAAAGTTTGTATGTATGGATGTTTGTTACTCTTTCACGCAAAAACTACTGAATGGATTTTAATGAAACTTTACAATAATCTTGCTTATACATCAGAATAACACATAGGATACTTTTTATCCCAAAATTCCCACGGGAACGGGAACTACGCGGGTGAAGCCGCGGGGCGCTGCTATGCAATAAATAATAATTAGTAAGTATCAAAACCAGTGATTATATAGTATGGGGGATACCAGTTAAACGACAGTGGTGCCCTCTTTTTAGACGGACTATACTCTTGCATTTCTCTACGAAATATAATGACGAATATTGATATACAGGTTATAATTGTATGTGACATTAATATAATTTTATTATACTAGAACTAACTTCAGCCTTGCCATAATTATTATTATCAATTAATAACATGTTAAGTTACCATGTTAACTACCTTATTATTTTACACCAAAATATAAATCTATATAAAAAATATCATGTGGTATGGGATGTATTAGGTATGCGAAATAGTTTTAAGTTGACAGTTCAAACTTTTTAGTAAATTGTGATAAAATATTTTCGACAAAAAATAAACTACTAAATTATATTCGGTATGTATTTAGTGATAGTTTAATAGTCCCTTTATAATGTTTGTGATAACCAGATCCAAATACTTTTTTTTTTAAATAATAAGTCGTTAACATACTTACAATTTGTACACTACCTTCAAAATACAAATCTTTTTAATTAATTTGGGACTTACAATTTTCATCGCGGTCACAGTACACATCGCCCAAAACCGAAGTTATAATAATTCAAAAATTCAAGAAAGATTTGTAAAGTAAGAAATAATTGTTTAGAAAACGATGGCAACGCATAATGATGCTATTTACATAGATCAGTGCGGAGCTTCGACTACACTCGCTGTAGTTTTTGCCATAAAATATATTTGAGGTGACTGTTCAGTTAATTACTATGTATAATTAATTATAGCTCAACCCAATATTTGTAAGACACTATGTTAATCATTGTATAGAAATTGAAATATTATTTTTACTAGTTATATTAAAAATTATTTTGTTATGAAACAAGTATTTTAATTCAAACCTTATTTCGTACTTAATAAGTCATATTTTTGCTTGCAAACAAAAGTTGTATTATTGATGTAATTTTGTTGAAAGGCAATCTGTATTAATGATTTCTATATCAGTTCTCTGATTGATTACGTCCATTTTTTGGTAATCATTTTTAGTTCTCTTTTCCGTTATTACATATTAACATCAACGTTGAATATGTTGGTGTTGCCACAGTAGACCAGATAAACATAAAAGGTTATACTTAATAAATTAACAGCATTGTGATTGGATTTGTATTCTTTTAGAACAATATGAATAAGCTACTTTTATTAATTTTAATTTATTATTCATGTGACGCTTTCGGAGAAGTCGTTTTAAATAGTGACAGTAAAGAAGAACAAAGGATGGATCTTATTGTGAGTGTATTTTATTAATTTAAAATCTTGTTTTATTTATTTTACGCCATGATAAAAATACGATCTCATCTAGGCTAACATGACTTCGAAAACGCGATAGATACAGCGATTTATTGACATCCAACTGTCAAAATTTGATAAAAATACCCGCCATATTGAATTTTACCACGTGTTTAATTTTATGACATTTGGTCATGCTCGCGAAATCGATATTATTTCGTGGTATCTACAGTGGTGGTCATATAATTAAGAACGATTATTTAACGTAACGATTTTTTCAAAATAACTAATTGCATGTATTTATTTTTATTTCTTTTGATGCCTTCAAACATTTCCATAGTATCGATACATCAGTTGATACACACGATTGGCTAATAAATAAAAAGATAAACTTTATACATTAGATCTAAACCTAATATTACTACGTACTGGCTGGCCATATAATTAAGAACGCTGAATAGTGAACTTTTTTATTCAAGTTTACATAAAGAACACTCCATAGCTTTGTGGTTGTAAGTCACTATTCGTATAATTTAGATCCCATTTAGTACTGTAAAGGTCTTAAAAGTGATAGTTTCATATGAATTCATATGGAGAAAAATAAAAGTTTTGACAAATCTACAAGGTAGATAATAAAAAACTTCCTGAGAAGAATTTGGTCGAACAAAAAGATATTTAACACTTTACAATGCTCAAAAACGTTATTTTTTCACGCCGGGAAGCATTTTGCCACATATCAGAATTACTTCAAATGGTTGGTGTTTGTTGAGTACCTAGAAAGTCATCACGTCGAGATGATCGAAAACATTCGTTTTGGAAGAGAAAATAATTTAAAAGGGTCTAATGTGCTAAGAAACGAATATTTTGGGAGAAATAACTCTTCCAACAATCTCGGCACGTACTATGCGAAGGTATTTTGTAAAAGGAAAGCTGCACGGAAGAATAAAAACGAAGGTACCCATCATGCAACGATGCCATAGGCAATACCGGCTGGCACTTACAAGAAGGTGTGAAAACTGGATATTAAGACAGAGGAAAAATGATATTTTTCTGATGAAACTAATATAAACTAGGGTGTTCTCTGGTGAAAATCAACGTTAACAACATCTTCCGAATAAATCACTCGACCATAAATACACAAAAGTGACATTAAAACATGATGGAGAAATATGACATTTTTGTATGCTAATTTCAATACGGCGTTGAAGCTGTGAAGCAGACACAAGAAAACATGAATCAATTCCAAGACAAAGAATTTAATGGAAAAGCTATGTTTCTTCAAGCTGAAGACGTTCTTGTAGGTTTTTGGTAAATTTGAACATTCCAGCACGACAATGACCCAAAACATAATGCGCGCACCGTTAAAGAATATCTCATATTGCAATTAATTTCTGTCTAAAATTGGCTAGCTTACAGCCTAGAGCTAAACCCAATCGAGAATTCTTGGTTCGAAGTCAAGAGAATAGTTTTAAATGAACGATATGTCAATTTAAAGAGAGCTGTAATGATGTTTTCCCCAAAGAATGGAACTCTGTTTCTCTTACAAAATGTCAAAAATTGATTGAGTCAATGCGTCGCCGCCCGGTATAGGTAAATCAGTAATTTAAAAGTCGTTAACATGTTGCCAACTAGTAATTTCAGTTAAAATACAATAAATTGATATTTTACTTTCACAATAATATCATTTATTGAATCTCAGTTTTATATTAAATAACTTTTGAACAGTTTAATAAATCGTTCTTAATTATTTGTCCAGCTTCATTGGTACATTAAATTCGTTACAAAAGAGAACTAATGAAATTTGTAAAAAAAATAGTTGACCTTTCAATTCTATATTCCTAATCCCATTTGCCCCAGTCACGTAGCTATCTCAAAACATAAATAGTTACTGCCAAAAGCAATAAATAACTACACAAGAAATGATTTAGACAAAAAATATATGGAATTTCAAATCGTTCTTAATTATGTGACCACCACTGTATATATTTTATCACGCACAGTCATGCTAGGGGGGCAGATTAAAAAAGTCGGGGTTCAAAAACGAATTTTGGTTAACGTTTCAAATATTGATAGATTTATTTAACCACTAACATCATCATTTCTATTTGAATAATTTTTCTGACAAACATTTTTCCCCGCAGATCGAATTAATAAAAAACAACGCAAAGCCCAACACTGGCTGGAGAAATATAATAACGTACGGATCATTTCCCGACTACCTGTATGAACAATTGAAAGTTATTCCTTACACTTTCGTCACTTCAAACGCCCTAGAGGAGGATTATTACTTCGAAGATGCAGTCCGCTATAGCTCTAATGTTATTCTAATAGAATGTTTTAATTTTAATAATTATGAAGACAGTTTCCGTCAGGTTCTAGGCCTCCCTAACTGGCATCCCCATGGAAACATCATCCTTTATTATCACAACGAAGAAGATCTCGAAACGATGGCTAAGATTTTCGTCTCCTTATGGTACTACAGGGCACCCAACGCCGTCATATTTCAGTACGATGACAACAAAAATATGGCACGTATCACTTACTACGATCCTTATTCGACTGACAATTACGATATTACCTACAAATACGGTTGTTGGACCACGAAAAATATAGGAATACCTGTTTACGGGTTTGACGAAGGTTTCGTATGTGAACCGAAGTGTACCAATGTTACTGTCAAAACTAAAAAACGAGCTAATAATTTCGGCAGTTGCATTGGATTCGGAACCCTTGAAATATATTATAATGAAAGCAAATTGATTTCGAAATTGAATCTTTTCGAAGATAAAGGGAAGAATTTACACGGTTACGCTTTGAGAGGATTCACGACTGAAGTACGCCCCTTCATTATAATAAAAGTGCAGGACGAAGATCATTATAGTCTCGAATCTAGAGACGGAACGGTTTGGACCACTCTCTCACAACTGATGAATTTCACCATTCATTTGGACGATATCATTAACGTTATGAAAGCGAAATTCAGTTTCGAAATTAACATCCAGCAGATATTCGCTGTTGCTCATAGGAAAGGTGACATGTTCCTTATCCCGATATACCAATTCGACGTGGTTGTCGTTGATATTGATTACACGTTCCCTTACAGGGAGAGTGGCGTGTGTTTCATGTCTCATAAAGCAGGTTTCGAAACAATTCTTTTTGATCCCAACACTTTGAAAGACAATCACGGCATCATAATACAACTTGTACTCATTTTACTCGGCATGTGGACGATATTCACTCTGTACAGCTGTCTCGAATACGAACAATTAACTGCTGATCTTATAGGAAAAAACTTTATGAATACTTTAAGAAACATTATGCTAATCACTCTTTGGAAGCCTCCTAAATCAAAATCATTCCGAATATTTTTGGGTATTACAATATGGAGTTTTTTCGTTATAAACTTTTCGACACAAGCAGCTATAATATCATTTTTTACCGCATTCAAAAGGGGTAAAGAAGTTGAAACATTCGAAGATATCGTCCAAAAAGGTTACCAAATTGAGGGTATACCTACTCCGGATATTGTCTTGCCAGATACAGAAGAACGGTTTCGGATAATTAACTCCAGACTTACGTCTACGTCTGATCTTTTTGAATGCATTGACAAAATGAGTAATGACAGCCGCAGATTTTGCCTCGTAGACTGTTCCGTCGGTCGTTATTTGGAAAGAAACAAACTGAATGAGAGAGGTGAACAGTACTTGCACATTGCTAAAGATAGAGTTCATAGTCATTATTTGAATTTGGTATTTGCAAAGCATTCTGCGTTGACTGACTATATCAACAAATATGTGATGATATTCTTTGAAGCTGGTCTGATCAAGAAGTGGGAACAGTATAGGTATAATGATATAAAAGAAGAAGCTCCAGTAAAAGCTTTAGGAATGGAAGACTTTAAAGGGATTTTTAATTCGTACATCGCGTGCTGTGTCTGTACATCTGTCGTATTTATGTTAGAACTTTTGCTAGGAAATTTTAATAAAATAATATTGTTCGGGAAACTCAAATATGCGATATGTAAAAGAAGGTTTATAAAAGTAATGAAAAGGAAGCAGAAGAGAGTTATGGTAAGCAATTCTACGCAAACTTCAGCTTAATGCGAAGTTATGTTTCTTATTGAGGTTATACTTACTTCTGGGGCTTAGTTAGTTTGGACTTATTTTACCTTAATAAAGCTAATATTAGAAGCATTACCTTTTTCACATCCTGACCTGAATTATCTCCCTCATAGTAACAGTAATAACTGCCTATTTATATGTAGTTTCGACTAGTTAGATTAATAATGTAAGTGATTCCCGCTGCGATGTTAATCTAAGAGTGTGTGTAGGTAGCTATAATGTATTTCGTACTGGCAGTGACCTTCAGTTTCTCCCCATTAAATTTTATTATTATACGTTAACGTATAAAACCTTCGTCTTGAATTACTCTATTAAAACCGCAATATTATCCGTATATCCATTATAAAGTATTTAGGCGTAGCAATAGCTTTGTAAGGAAGTAAATAAGTCCTCTCTCACTATCTGTCTATTTTTAAATACGACGACCTCGATGGCAGGGTGGTTACCATGCCGGACTGCCATTCTTAAGGTTGCGGGTTCGATTCCCGTGCGGGGTAAATATTTGTGTGAACCAAAAATGTTTGTCTCGGTCTGGATCTGTGTGTGTGAATGAGTGTGTGCGTAGTTTCTGATACCCTAGCTAGATACAAGCTTCGAGCTTAGTTAGGGGTCAGTTACTATAATGAGATGATGTAGTGAATGGTTATGTTATGTTAAATCAGTAATTTATTTTGTGTCAGAGCTGTGGCATGCTGTAAATGTAATCATAAAGGGGACTGAATTCTTAATAACTGATGCTACGAGCTTTAAAACTGATGCTACGAACTCAGTCAGCGATGCTACGTCTACAGTCACTGAAGCTACGACTGTTTTGTGACTAATGTACATTTTAAGGGCCTATTTATCACATTCTTACAAACAAACCAATCAAATATGTCCTCTTCATTATAATACTAATTTTTTTATACTAGATAGATGTATAAATAAAATACACAATGAAATAAAACATGCAATTATATCATTTAATTTCACACACATTATTCGCAAACAACAATTAAAGCTTTACATTAATTTCAACTCGATAAATGTCACTCCGATTACAAATCTTACAAAACTATCTTAGAAAACGATATTTATTTATTTTTTATACAATTCATATATCATTTCCTTAAATATTTACACCCATCGATGTTTTGCCTTTCCATGAAAGCTTCATGGTGGAAACTTACAGTGTTACTACGAAAGATTGTTGAAACACTGCTAGATAACTGTTTAGCTAAACACTGTGTGGCGAGTTAGACAGTGTTTGAATTTTCGTTTGTAAAATCTAGGATGATCTCTGTGACATATGTCAAACATTCGTTCATAGGGTTGGCAGGATCTAAATCAATGTCGATAGAAATGATCGATGTTTCTGACTATTGAAGATGATAATGTTAAATTATATTGAGATTAAACGCTAGGTACTAAATTAAACGAATATTTTATTTACAAAAAACAATTATTCTCTTAAAGGGGTACACCCAATCCATATCTGAATCAGTTTCTGATCGACTATAATATGAGTAAGTTAGAAATTGGATTTTATTTACTTATTATTATTTTATATCAATTGTAAATTATGTTTATAATATTAAAATATACGATAAAATTAAAATACACTTTAATTTTTAAAAGAGTTTTATTTAAAATATCGATAATTTATAGTCCGTAGTCACGATGATACATCGCCCATCACTAAACAGGTCGACATGCCCATAAAGTATGACATTAACATGTACTGACTGTAGTACTAAGAAATTCAGAACTTTATAGGCGGTATTTCACTGACAGCTGTCACAGAGATCATCCTAAATTTTACAAACTATACAAATCGGTGACTAGCTGTTGTCTGTGTTGAAAATACATCAATTACACTTACTTATTCACTAACAATTTATTTGTACTCTGTTGTACTTAACATTCACGAAAGCGTTCTTAAATTAAATAGATTTCTTACTTATCTAGGTCACTTAATTAAACTGGATATGAAATTTAGATATTGTTTTACTTCTACTTTATGACTGGAGTCATTTTTTTTACAAAATGAATAGTACTTTCAAATAAGTCGATGGTCGATTCTTTTAGTAACAAAATTCTATACAGTATTGTTTTATTATCCATGCAGCTTCTATACTCCGATGAACCAATTGCACAAGCGAAAATCGCCCTAGTAGTGATCGACCGTCAACTTCCTCGAATATACGAGTACTTATGACAAATAATGAAATATATTACTCTGTAGGTGTTTTGATAATCTAATTAAAACATTGTTTAATGGGGTAGAGATGAATTTATCTTATTACATTGTTTTATAAGTCTTAATAGCTTATCTATAGACATTTAGAATATTAGTACATAAATCTTATTCCTACGTAAATGATACATCTCATTGTGACTTGACTAGTTAAATAATGTTTAGGTGGTTTATAGTTACATTACTGCAGCGACATTTTAGTATTCAGCACATCATCTTTATGACATTAATCCTCTATGGTACAAGTAGACCTTCATTTATTCCGTCAATTTGCGTTATGGATTACCTAATTTCTGGGAAGTGGGCATATGTTTACGAAAGGTCTAGCTGTAACTCCCTAAACCTCATTTACTTATGTAGGTTTTAGTTTCTTATGAGTGGAAAACTTCGTTCAGTAGCATTCCTTATTAGTAGTTTATTAAAACACGATTCTGAATGTGACCACTAGGGAATACCTCTTGATCACGGTAGGTAACCTCATTGAAACATCGAGATAAATAATCATAAATACATATATATTAATACATATATATAAATACATACATATATTACATATTTCTTTTATGCGTAATTAAGAGATGTCTCGTCGAGGTAAGAAAACGAACTGTGTTTTAGTATTCAATTAACCAAATTCCTAGAAGTTTTATCGCTATTGTAATAATTTTATAATTAATTATTTGTGTAGTCTTCAATTTCAAATATAAAATCTCGGAAGTCTTATTAAAACAGCTCTAATGAAACGCACCCATGTAGGTATTTTTCGCACCCGTTTGAAAATATCTCTTTGTATCTCTAGAACAATCTAAAACTTTTTAAATTACTTTTCGAAATTGCCTTAAAATAAATGTGACATAAAGTTGAAGCGTTAGCACCAACCTTCGCCGAATCCCGATAATGCGGCCACAGTTTAAGTCATGAGAATTCTTTGGTTGTGTCATTATGTTGGTCATGGTTCTGTAAACAGAAAACATTGATAAGATTAAGAATTGCTCTTGTAGATAAGACGTACTTGTAGATTGACAGATATGTGGGTAATTAGGTACCTACTAACATGCATACTTATGTCAGGTGACTGGATCCGGAAATATAACAATAATAATGCTTGTTTAGTTATTTATGGTACAAGCGAGGTAAGTTGGTGATTACTCCCGAGGCGTTATTGAGGCCCGAGCCGTCAGGCGAGGGTCTGAAGATAGCCGAGGAATGAATCATCAATACACGCGTGTACCATACAACGTTTTTCAACACATTTGCGAAGAAATTATCATTTTTCGCTAATAAATAAACAGTTTTTCTATTCGCGCGCATTCAACACAACAATGGTGATCTGCCAAAGACTAAAAGAATATACTTATTAAAAAAAAAACGAATGAATGAATGAATGGAATCGACCATAGACCAAACGTAAGGAAACATAGTTGAAGTTTGTTATTAAAATGTATGGACACATTTTTTTTGTATCGAAACTTTTTTAATATATAGCAATTTAAAAAAGCAATCTATAACTCACTAGTGAATAAAACGTGTCATTATTCAACTGTTTTTGCACAAATAAGAGCCCCTTTATGAGCAAGTGTGTTGAAAAATATTATTTTAATAATGGGATTGCAATCCCATTATACATATTTGCTATGCATTGGTTATGTACAATGTTACGATGTAGATAGTAGATACACAATCACATGCATTTCATTAATGAATGACGTAAAGTCATTTCGTCACATTTTGGAACACAACAATTATTTGTTGTCATTAATAAAAGTTAAAGTAAGTACTAAGTTTATAATATACACATCATACACAAGTCTGTTTGAGAAGAACAACTTAAGCAGGCAGGGCTGACCACTTTTTAGGCCTTTTTATTACCTACTTAAGGGGCAAATTGTTGCCTGAAACATTCTGTTGCTTCCTTGTACGACCTGGTTACGTTAATTAATTAATCATTAGCTATTAGTAACATCAAATGTATTTACAATTAGTGTATTTCCTTCAAGCGTATAGCGGAGTCGTCACCAGAGACCCTCGTGTCCTCAGTGGGTGCTGAGCTGGTGTTCCATCTGGCAGTGCGACCGTCGCCCTGAGCCGGTGGCAGGCCGAACATGTTACGGAATCTGTATGGAAGAAACAATAAATTGCGTATGAATGAGTGTGTGCGTAGTTTCTGGTACCCTAGATACAAGTTTCGTAGGGGTTAGTTACTATAATGAGATGATGTAGTGAGTGATTATGTTATGTAAAAATATCGACCTAAGTATGTAATGAAAGAGGTTGTAGAGCAAATGTAGGATTAAGCGTAGTCACCAATAGTATGCCCTCAGAACAGTAAAACCAGAGCTTGCCTTAGGTGTTGGTGGCCTCAAAACAGGCATTTTGTACTACTCTGGAGTTGATCTCTGAACTTTAGGATAGGTTTGGTAGTAAGTAGTCATACCTACTTGCAACTAGTCGGCAAAAGATTTCAAATAAAGTGTATGAGTTTTTCTAGAAATGTTTGTAATATTTCCCTATTTTAATTTACTTAACAGGACAAAATGTATTACAATTTCGTTCCTTTACCAGACACCTCAAATATATGAGTCCTATGCACCTCGCAATTCCATTACCAATCTATATTTAGAAAATCAATATTTGTTTGAATACAGGTAAAAGGACGTTGGTTCTTTAATTTTATTTTTCCATACCTTTTGATAGTCAACAAGATATAATGTATTCCTGAATATTGCTGTTCCTTTTGATGGGATTAAGTACACGCGTAGTCATAACAACGTAGTACCTATATTAAATGATACGCACATCCTATTCATTCTGTGTAGGTGTCGTAACGTTTTTTATTGTTGAATAAATGTCGTGTTTCGTCGTATTACGGGTAAGGGATGTCCTCAAATCAAAAGTCGAACATTTGGTTTAACCAAAACAAACGCCTTCGCCTTCGTGGGTTGTGAAGGTCTGATAGTATCAGCTTCACGTAAATATTGACCTACCGCCAATTCTGCTTAAACTTCATTTGCCTTAAGTTTGCCTTATTTGCGTTGCATTTTTTGTTACTTAGCTGATTTAGCACAAAACCAGGTTTTACAATCAATTTTGAATACTGTCAAAGTGACAGATTTGACTGACAAGGTGTCAAATGCTTACCAGGTTTTGTTAAACCCATAAACCAGACTAAAAATGCAACGCAAATAAAGCAGCATTAGTTTTGGGATAATATATGCAGATTCGAAAGAAGAAAAATTCTATTGCTCTTATCAGACAAGCTTATTATCTACAAAAAAGCTGGACTACATTTGGTATTGTATACAATAGTCTCCGTATAAACCTCTATTCTATAGGTTACTCAGGACACAAGACTGTCGTTCAAGACTATGGCAACGCGACCTATGAGTTATTTAGCTCAATTTGTCAATAATTGATTGCTTTGGGATACAGCGATTTATTGGTAGCCTTTATTCAGAGTTAGGTTACCACATGGAACCTTTCATGATATATCGAAATATCTGAGTATGTTTATCAGTTTAGCTTATTTAAGCTTAATAATAATTAAGTGAATAGAAACTTTCAACACAATCAAGACATTGCTTGAATAGTCAAGAACACTGGTTATCTAAAACGTAATCGCTTTAGTGGTTAGAGAGTACAGAGAGACTGACACACAAGTACCTAAATGTCCACAAATAAAAGTCTTCATTGCAGAGAGCGTCTGTTACTCTGTCAGTCAGTATGAACCCACAAACATTAGGAAAATTAAGTATAGAGCAGTGAGATGTTTAGTGTTAAGATAGTGTATTATTTATTCCACAAAATGAAGCACAGAGTAGTGAAATATATATTGTTATGTATGATAGTGTGTTCTCTAGAAAAAAATATTATAAAGAATGTACTTCGTTGAAACGGATCGGATTGGTATTTTATTCAACTGAAAGGCGAATTCTGAAACGGTAGAGTTTTCATTAAACTCAACCCCCATTATAAACTAGTATAAATTCGAGAAAATGAATATTTGCAGTCCGTTTAAAGCAATAAATCTTCGACATAAACCTTCAGGCAAGGCTCACAAATTGGACGTTTTTAAAGGTGAAAGGATATTGGGCAAAACGTCCCAAGTGTTGTAGCACTTCGTGTGATACATCATTCGATAGGTATCGTTAAGAGGAACAAATAATTCTACGGGAGTGAAGCCGAATTCCCCGGCAGAAAAAAGTTACAGCCATTTAAAAAAAAATATATGGCTACATTATGCAAGGGGTTCCAAGTGCTGTAGCACTTAGTGTGGTACATCATTCGATAGGTATCATTAAGAGGAACAAATGACTCTACGGGAGTGAAGCCGAATTCCCAGGCAGAAAAAAGTTACAGCCATTTAAAAAAAAAAATATGGCTACTTTATGCAAGGGGTTCCAAGTGCTGTAGCACTTAGTGTGGTACATCATTCGATAGGTATCATTAAGAGGAACAAATGACTCTACGGGAGTGAAGCCGAATTCCCCGGCAGAAAAAAGTTACAGCCATTTAAAAAAAAAATGGCTACTTTATGCAAGGGGTTCCAAGTGCTGTAGCACTTAGTGTGGTACATCATTCGAAAGGTATCATTAAGAGGAACAAATGACTCTACGGGAGTGAAGCCGAATTCCCCGGCAGAAAAAAGTTACAGCCATTAAAAAAAAAAATGGCTACTTTATGCAAGGGGTTCCAAGTGCTGTAGCACTTAGTGTGGTACATCATTCGATAGGTATCGTTAAGAGGAACAAATGACTCTACGGGAGTGAAGCCGAATTCCCCGGCAGAAAAAAGTTACAGCCATTTAAAAAAATATATATGGCTACTTTATGCAAGGGGTTCCAAGTGCTGTAGCACTTAGTGTGGTACATCATTCGATAGGTATCGTTAAGAGGAACAAATGACTCTACGGGAGTGAAGCCGAATTTCCCGGCAGAAAAAAGTTACAGCCATTTAAAAAATATATATGGCTACTTTATGCAAGGGGTTCCAAGTGCTGTAGCACTTAGTGTGGTACATCATTCGATAGGTATCGTTAAGAGGAACAAATGACTCTACGGGAGTGAAGCCGAATTTCCCGGCAGAAAAAAGTTACAGCCATTTAAAAAAATGTATAGTATGGCTACTTTATGCAAGGAGCTAGCTCTTTGGCTAAGCTACTAAACTTATTTAAACACGATATTTAGCTATTTCTTATAAATTATGATGAGGTAACGGTAAAGGTATAGGTACATAATATAAGAAATAAAATAAAAATAATTTGTAAGATTTTGTGCGTTTTAATCACTATCATATCATTCTAAATCATTTTGAAGCTCCACTTTCCAACTTCCCAAGAACTTTGTCTGTTTTTTCAGTAATGGACTCCTTGAATCAGTTTAACGTAACACAACCGAGCATAGCTCATTTTTGTTCCCCCAAAGGCCATTTACACGGACTCCTTGAATCAGTTTAACGTAACACAACCGAGCATAGCTCATTTTTGTTCCCCTAAAGGCCATTTACACGGACTCCTTGAATCAGTTTAACGTAACACAACCGAGCATAGCTCATTTCTTTTATCCGGAAGGCTATGGTTAATGTCCTCCTTGAATCAGTTTAACGTAACACAACCGATCATAGCTCATTTTTGTTCCCCCAAAGGCCATTTACACGGACTCCTTGAATCAGTTTAACGTAACACAACCGAGCATAGCTCATTTTTGTTCCCCTAAAGGCCATTTACACGGACTCCTTGAATCAGTTTAACGTAACACAACCGAGCATAGCTCATTTCTTTTATCCGGAAGGCTATGGTTAATGTCCTCCTTGAATCAGTTTAACGTAACACAACCGATCATAGCTCATTTTTGTTCCCCCAAAGGCCATTTACACGGACTCCTTGAATCAGTTTAACGTAACACAACCGAGCATAGCTCATTTCTTTTATCCGGAAGGCTATGGTTAATGTACTCCTTGAATCAGTTTAACGTAACACAACCGAGCATAGCTCATTTTCGTTCCCCCAAAGGCCATTTACACGGACTCCTTGAATCAGTTTAACGTAACACAACCGAGCATAGCTCATTTCTTTTATCCGGAAGGCTATGGTTAATGTACTCCTTGAATCAGTTTAACGTAACACAACCGAGTTTTTTTTTAAATGGCTGTAACTTTTTTCTGCCGGGGAATTCGGCTTCACTCCCGTAGAGTCATTTGTTCCTCTTAACGATACCTATCGAATGATGTACCACACTAAGTGCTACAGCACTTGGAACCCCTTGCATAAAGTAGCCATATATATTTTTTAAATGGCTGTAACTTTTTTCTGCCGGGGAATTCGGCTTCACTCCCGTAGAGTCATTTGTTCCTCTTAACGATACCTATCGAATGATGTACCACACTAAGTGCTACAGCACTTGGAACCCCTTGCATAAAGTAGCCATATATATTTTTTAAATGGCTGTAACTTTTTTCTGCCGGGGAATTCGGCTTCACTCCCGTAGAGTCATTTGTTCCTCTTAACGATACCTATCGAATGATATATCACACGAAGTGCTACAGCACTTGGGACACACTCCATACAAATCTGCCCATTGTCCTTTATGTTCGACTATACCTAACCTACCTGTGAAATATGCTGCCTTCAATACCGGAACATAAAAAAGAATCGACATTTAGTATGTACTTAAATCCTTCTTAGAGGAAAATTGAAAACTCAGATGATAGATTTCAGTCATTATTCATTTTAGTTAGAAATCAGTTTTGTTTTACTAATAACTGTACTATTTCTAAAAATCCCAATGGAATAAAAAATGACCAGAATAGGTATACTTTTCTATTTTTTTAATTGGTAGAAATCTTTAATTCTGCCGAAGCATGACTTGACATTTAGCTAAAGGTTGTACGAGTAGAATTATATTTGTTTTGAATGGAATTAGCTCAGTAAATCCATTATTTATATTATTATATTCATACGTATTTTTAGTAAAGGAGCTTTATTTTGACATTACAAAACGAAACAACTTTATGGATATGAATAGATTTAATTAGTACGTCAGCCCCTCGAGGATTGTAATTTCGTTTAGCGGGCCGGTTAAGTAAGTAACGTACCTGTATGTAAGTTATATAGGGGAGTGTTGTCCGTCACCCAAAAGCGTTTGACGGACACCCCCTAATAGATACTGTTTATTTTATCAAGGACTGTTTGATTGGCTAATTAACTAGGTAAAACGAGCCGACAAAACAATTAAGCGGAACTTAATGAAATTTATAACGATCTAGTTCCATGTACACCTGTATACAACGGTTAAACTTCAAGCAAATAAACACCAAAGTAATCAACAAGTAATGTAAATAGAAATGAACCTGTTTACTTTGCCATAAGTGACACTACAATTCACGATAATATTTACTAGATTATGTTGACACTACAATCGTAAAGCTACCAAACCGAATTTTTTCGTTCAATTTGGGGAAAAATAAGATGCCCCATTCAAATCGCACACCGAACTAACAAGATCTTCTACAACCTTTACAAACACTTCGCTTTTTAATAGGCATCTCCAAGTATCATGACTCATGCTAAAAACCTCCCAAACATCATATCTTTGCAAGCATCTGAATGCGGCATAGAAAAATGCTACTAACCTTCTTTGCACCAACTGCCTGACTTTCTTCTTCCACACAAAGATGAAGAATATGAAGATCCCAAGTGCCACGTTGGACAAGTCAGTCATGATCCAGTACCAGTTGGAGCCTCCGACGGCGAAGCTGATCATTTCCACCGTCCAGTTCACACCCATTACCATGAACAGCTTCAAGTAGAGACTGTATCTGATGGTCAGAAAATAGGCTCTTAAAATGGGGTTTAAAAAGTCTATACAACTCTTCGGCCCGGCCGGGGATTTTTATAAGTTACTAGGATCTCCCCGCGGTCTTCACTTACGTAGTTCCCGATCCCGTGAGAATGCGGAAATAAAATATGCTAAGCTGACAATGTAAAACTTTTCATTAGTGAAACCGGTTAGCAATTTTTGAGTTAAATCGTAGCAAAAAGTAAAAAAATCTCATTACAATTTTAGCATAGATATCATTTATCTTAAAGTTATGGTGATTCCGTAAACTGTTGCGGCGTAAAATAAGGCCAAGTCAACACTAAACTTTCAAGTTAAGATAATGCAAAGTAATGCGTCAACTAATTTATGAGAAGCTTAACAACAAACACTTTTAGCTTTTGAGATTAGATAATGAGATCGTGATTTGTTTAGTCTTTACAATCTTTTTACGTAGTAAATAAGAAAACATACATTAAAAAAAACCTTTTTTAAAAACAAGCTTTTTCAGATGTGGTCGAAAAATGGTTTGCAAGATTTGATTACAGACAACGGGACAGGTGAAACTATAATAAATAAAAACTTGTAAAAAAAAGGGTTGTAATCTTATAAGAGCTGTTTTGAATTTAATGCAATTCAAAAACAGCCAAATTTCATAAAATTACGGCTAAGGTGAAAAATTCTAAGGTGTGTGTGAAGTCAACTAACCCACACACTCAGCCAGCGTGGTTGACTAAAACCCTAATTCAGGGAAAGCTCGAGCCCCTTGATGGATATGGGCTGACAATGTATGTGATAAATGTAAAAGTAACATTTGTTTGCCCGTATTTCAGGGGTTTAAACCAATTTTGCGGCGTAAACAAAGTTTGATACACAAAAAAGCCAGAACCTAAACCACATTTCATCCCGAATTTTTTAGGTGTTCCGTGTAGAGATGTTTATATCCATAATTCTAATATCCAACGAATAGTTACATTAACATTTATAAAAGTACTGTTTGTTTCCCAATTATTATTAATAGTTATTTATGGTACAAGCGAGTAAAGTTGATGAATACTTCCGAGGCGCTATTGAGGCCTGAGCCGACAGGCGAGGGTCTGAAGATAGCCGAGGATAGTAATCATCAATAAACGCGTGTACCGTTTTTCTATTCGCGCGCATCCAACACAACAATGGTGATAAGCCAAAGACTAAAAGAATATACTTATTAAAAAAAAATCGAATGAATAAATGAATGGAATCGACCATAGACCTACCAAAAGTAAGGAAACATAGTTGAAGTTTGTTTTTAAAATGTATGGACACAATTTTTTTGGTATCGAAACTTTTTTATAATGAAAGCAATTTAAAAAAACAATCTATAACTCACTAGTGAATAAAACGTGTCATTATTCAACTGTTTTTGCACAAATAAGAGCCCCTTTATGAGCTAGTGTGTTGAAAAACATATTTAATTCAAGTAAAACCGCGAGGTGCAACTAGTAGGTGATAAAAGTTCAAAACTGATAGTGCTGTCCATATTGTCCATCCAATCCACATTTTCTTATCAAAACCCATTAAATGGACATAATTGCATCGATATGTCCTCAAAACTCATGTTCAACGCGAATTATCCATTAGGCAACATGTCAACAGAGTTATAAATGACATCAAATAACTCTAATATTACCAGATGGAAATAAATGGGTGTCATTAATTTCACGTTCATGTTTTATGACCTGTTCAAAATTACATGTAGGTAGATGAGTAGGCAGATTTGTAAGGACATATGTAAAATGTAAGATTATGTTATTATACTCGTAAAATCTGAATAGAATTTGGCTACCTGTAGCATGTCACACACCATAACTAGAACCACAGTATAATAAAGAGCACTAGCGTACCATAACTGAGTGACAAATTATTTATTGCGAATAAACACGCTTTTATCTCGCTATTGGTTCTACTTACTCCTCCTGTGTAGAGCACTTTATACTTAGAGCTAAAAACGAACCAAAATTGAAACATTTGTCATCATCAATTATATGGTATTTAACTATAGTCAATGACATTATTTTCATTAAATAAAGTTAAGATACGTACTTTTATACTAGTTTAACTTTATTTACTAGTTGAATATCAGAATTAGTAAATAAACTGTAAAACTATGAAGCCAAGGCCACTCTACACCTGCGGGAAGTGAATATTATTTATTACTATTATTAGAGAAAAAATCATAAATCAAATAAAAATTGGCTCCGAAGAGCGGCGTGCTCATCTCAATAAATAAATATTGGTTCCCTCGGGAATTGGGAAAGTGTGTTAGTTTACCTACTTATACTATATCTAGGTATATCTACCAACAATGTGATGTTTAGTAAGTATCTTCTATTGAGGGCATATTTATGAAATAATCTTTGCTACAAGTTGTTATTAGTAAGTATGAATCAAGTAAGCAATTTTCACGATTGTCAAACTCGTTAAAGAAGGCGATTGGTATAGCGATCTATCTATAAATGTATTGACTGAACTTTGTTTTCTTTTGTTTGATTTCATGAACGCGCTATTTTCAGGAACAGGCTGGTTGGATAAATGTTGGTAATGCAAATGAAATATGCATTCACACTTAATTTGGATGACAGCGTTATTTTTAAGTTACGTCATTATAAATTCAATATGGCGGTTACTCAAAGATGGCGGACTAGATCTTTTATGGCTGTCTAATGTAGTATACAACCGGAGCAACCCTCCCGGTTAGTTTTATACAAACACTTGTTGAATAATCAAAAAGTGAGAAGGTTAGTTTCACCCCTGGAAAATTTATGTAATTAATCATAGGATGAAAAGACTAATTTTTCACTGTCATTTTCTTTGCAAACCAACAACGTATTGATGTATTAGCAAAGATAAATGAAATAAGCAGGCTGTCAGCAAGTAATATAGAGAAAGAAATATGAGAAAGTGGAAATAAATGGGTGTCATTAATTTCACGTTCATGTTTTATGACCTGTTCAAAATTACATGTAGGTAGATGAGTAGGCAGATTTGTAAGGACATATGTAAAATGTAAGATTATGTTATTATACTCGTAAAATCTGAATAGAATTTGGCTACCTGTAGCATGTCATACACCATAACCAGAACCACAGTATAATAAAGAGTACCAGCGTACCATAACTGAGTGACAAATTATTTATTGCGAATAAACACGCTTTTATCTCGCTATTGGTTCTACTTACTCCTCCTGTGTAGAGCACTTTATACTTAGAGCTAAAAACGAACCAAAATTGAAACATTTGTCATCATCAATTAAATGGTATTTTAACTTTAGTCAGTGAAATCATTTTCATTAAATAAAGTTAAGATACCATTTAACATAATTATGTTTTAGAACGAACTTTAATACTAGTTAACTTTATTTACTAGTTGAATATCAGAATTAGTAAATAAACTGTAAAACTATGAAAACAAGGCCACTCAACACCTGCGGGAAGTGAATATTATTTATTACTATTATTAGAGAAAAAATCATAAATCAAATAAAAATTGGCTCCGAAGAGCGGCGTGCTCATCTCAATAAATAAATATTGGTTCCCTCGGGAATTGGGAAAGTGTGTTAGTTTATCTACTTATACTATATCTACCAACAATGTGATGTTTTGTAAGTATCTTCTATTGAGGGCATATTTATGAAATAATCTTTGCTACAAGTTGTTATTAGTAAGTATGAATCAAGTAAGCAATTTTCACGATTGTCAAACTCGTTAAAGAAGACGATAGGTATAGCGATCTATCTATAAATGTATTGACTGAACTTTGTTTTCTTTTGTTTGATTTCATGAACGCGCTATTTTCAGGAACAGGCTGGCTGGATAAATGTTGGTAATGCAAATGAAATTTGCATTCACGATTAATTTGGATGACAGCGTTATATTTAAGTTACGTCATTATAAATTCAATATGGCGGTTACTCAAAGATGGCGGACTAGATCTTTTATGGCTGTCTAATGTAGTATACAACCGGAGCAACCCGACCGGTTAGTTTTATACAAACACTTGTTGAATAATCAAAAAGTGAGAAGGTTAGTTTCACCCTTGGAAAATTTATGTAATTAATCATAGGATGAAAGGACTAATTTTTCACTGTCATTTTCTTTGCTTTCCAACAACGTATTGATGCATTAGGAAAGATAAATGAAATAAGCAGGCTGTCAGCAAGTAATATAGAGAAAGAAATATGAGTAAGTGTAATGAATATTGATTAGGTGGAGCGAAATATTGAACTTTGTTAAGAATAAGATACATGAGCCAAATATAAGATAAAATCGCTATCGTTTCTTGGAAAGTGAAGTAGATTTGCACCTAGTGAACCGACATTGACCTAGTCGGTGAACTTTATTTAAAGCTTTGAAGTAAATCTATAATCTATTCATTGTTCCAATACTTTCCGATCCCGTGGTAATTTCAGAATAAAACAAAGCCTATGCGTTACTCTGGACTATAAGCTATCCCTGTAGCAAATTTCATAGTCAATCGGTTCAGTTGTTTAGCCGTAAAAAGGTAACAGACACAGAGTTACTTTCGCATTGATAATATTGGTAAGGATAATAGGTTAAAAGTGAAACAAACAAGAAACTTAGTGAGCGTTAAAAGATCTAGGTTACGAGTATATTTCTCGAGACTTTTCGTAAAATAACTTTGCACAACAAACCTCTGTTTATCTTTGCTAAGTCTATCGCTCCTGAAGGACTCGGCTCCCTTCAAAATGGCGGTCTCCTGCTTGATGGAGCGGATGCGGTTAGCCGTCACAATGAAGAATGTTACGTTGCACATCACCAGTATCAGTACTGGGGTGAAGAAGTATACCAGTTCGCTTAGCCAACCTGTAGGAAAAATGATGCGTAAAAAAGAATACAAAACTTTTTGGGAAATAACTATTTCCCCCCTACTATTTATAGATATTTAATAAATCTTTGTACGGTATAAGTCACAGGAACATTTGCATACCATCATGAGGTATCCCAACCTGTTAAAAAATCCCCTAGAAAGCTTTTTAGAAGGATTTAATCCTACCAACATTATTAATGAGAAAGTTGGTAAAGATTGATGGATGTTTGTTTGACTTTCACGCAAAAGGGTCTTTGGGTACAGATATTTCTTACATCCAGAAGTAATAGAAGGTCTCTTAGAAATTAAAAATGTTATAAATTATGGGCAAAAAATAATTATTCGTAGAATAGTTTCAGAGCGTACTACAACATATTTTAAGTTGTATAAAACTACATGAATCAAATTGCTTCTTAAAAGGTACATAAAATATAAGGCACTTACTAACAAACCAGCATCTCTTAGAGCCGAAGCCAGGTTTGATGATGTTATCCGGTAGGTCGCTGAACTGCATGACCGCAGTGCAGGCCGTGAGCAGCACAGGGGTACCCCAGGCGTATATCGCGTAGAGGGCGAAGCGTTTCCTCTCACGGCGCTTGTTGGTACTACCTCCACGGTAACCACTATAATATAAATTTGAAATTAGGATATTACGAATAAATCCAAAAATCTGTATATACGAGTATATGTACAAAAGATCCAAATTGGCAGGTCTACTTGTGGAAAACTGGTCACTTACAAAATACAATAAATCAACAAATTTTTAAGACCAATTGGCTTTGTTAAATAAAATGCTTTTTTCACATAGTTTGATAATAAATTTTGGTAGGATACTACGAGAATTAGTCAACATCTCGTATCTCGTAGCAAGTAAGTACTTAGATACTATTTACTACGAGATATGAATGTAAAAGAAGAAATTACACAGCTGTTCTTAATATCAACGTTATTTAAATGTATTAAGTATACTTAGATATTTACATATTTACAAATTAACAAGGGATATTTATACATAAACACCTAACTAGCTGCATAGTGTAAACATGTTAGCAAGACTTTTAATTTAACGTACTAATAAAGGTGTGACTTCCAATGACGTTGAAAACTACCTTGAGTAGTAAAATTGAACATTTTACTTACAAAGTATCTACTTATTGGCCGCTTACTTAGTTTAATACACTTCAATTAAAGACCAAAGCTAATATTTGCCGTAAGTATATAAGAACATTTTTCTAATTAACCCAAATAAACACATACGTTTATATTGATAAATATCGACGCTAAGTTAGATAAACTTTAGTTGGGTGTTGGGTGATGAAGCGATGTTTCGAGATAGGACACGTTAATGTTTCAGCGGCTCTATTTATAGTAGAATGCTTACAAAATGGCGTAAGTACTTAGTATATTATTTACGAAATATGTTCAAAGTATGATATGGTACACCTGAGCTTTTGTGCTAAGAAAATGATATACTAGCAGATACTTTTGGTAAGGATTCTGTAATAACGCGAGAAACCTTTCTTTATACCTGGGAGGTAATTTCAAAGGGAATTTATTTTTAGATGATTTTTCTATTTTGGGAACGTGATTCTGTGATATAAATGATATGCTATTTTAACAGTATCTGTAGGATATACTTAGACACTTTTATTTTACCAAAGGGATTTACAGATTTAGATTAGGTACAGTATATCTTAATTAAAATTTAATTTTATCCAATGCGTCTTACCTTTGAGAATTTTGCGACGATACTCCAGTTCTTATTCCATAGGATTGCGTTAAAAATAATTAAAGTTAATTAATTATACATGTAGGAAATGTCCCTGAATTAGTCAAAGAAAAATGACGCTGTTTTCATTTAAATAAAAGATCTTATGGGTATAATGTACTGTTTACATTAGGGATACTGTCAAAGTTGGGATTGTTTTTATTAAAATCATTTTGAGAAAAAGCACAGTTAAAATTTACTTAAATCTAAAATTATTAAAAAATAGTAGTTTCAAAAACCATTTAGCATATACCATACACGAAATACATTAATTACTACTATCTACTAAAAATCTAACTACTTAGGTACTATAAATAGTACCTACTATAAATAGTATCTACTATAAATAGTACCTACTATAAATAGTATCTACTATAAATAGTACCTACTATAAAGAGTTCCTACGGTTTTAAATTCTACAAAAATACTACGAAACAAATAGGAATTCTACTTTAATTTATCTTGTCGCGACAGTTGATCGGAAGATAATGAAACTTTAAATTTTAAAGAGCTACCTACTTAGGGCCCACCATGAAACGATTCTTACGATTCTACGGCGGGCCCGGGAGGGCGGGCGGCGCGGCGCGAAGGAAAACTGCTGAGTTTATAATGTGTACTAAGAATGTTGCTAAGGACTAAGAAACTCACCAGTTTTATTCAAATATTAACACGATTTACCATTTGTCAGATATTATTGAAAAAAATATAAGTACTACCTTATACTTTACTTTTTAGTGTGGCAAAATCTACGACCTCATCCCCGCGGTAATCGTCACTTTATGATTAAAAAGGTTACATGCCCTTTCCTATAACGCTGTGCCTAAACATGCTCGTCTGGCTTTGTAATCTACATTATCATTATCACAAAGTCTTCTCCCAACAAGACTACTGGGTATAATTAAATCATCAATTAAAGTGCAGCGTCTTACGAGCTATTCTGAATCAAGTTACCTCCATAAGTAACATAGTAAAGTTTTCTTCCCATCAAAACTTCAAGTACTTATAAGCAATTTCCCTCCTTTAAAAACGCGATTTAACCGAATACCATATATACCATAAGAGCGAAAAACATACATACATACTTATCCTACTAATATTATAAAACCGAATGTTTGTGAGTGTGGATGTTTAGATGTGTTGATGTATGTTCCTCTTTCACGTAAAAACTACTGAATGGATTTTAATGAAATTTGGTACAATGTTCCTCATACCTAGGAATAATACATAGGATAAAATTCCCACGGGATAAAGTTCCACGTGAGGAAAATCGCGGGGCACAGCTAGTAATATATAAATACAACATCACATTAATTACGGTCTGTTTCGTTGTTTTGACTGTAAAGAATTTATTACGAACGCCATGTGTTTCCAATATAGAAATATTTCTGCCAATATCCATCAAATTCGGTTGAATAGTTCGGCCGTTAAAACCACAGAGCAGGCAAACCGATATTAAGGTGTTCTTTCATAACGAACATTAAGGTTCTCCCACGCAGTATTTATAAAACTACTTACTTATTTAAAAATAAAGTGCCTCGTCGTATGTATGTTTATCGGTTCGCGATAAACTCAGAAACTATGGAAGCAATAACTATATCCATTAGGATATAAAATAAGTAGGTACTAAGATACCTACCTATACCTTTTTTCGAATTCCTAATATATCAACGGCTTATTCCCTTCATTAACGAAAAATATTATTTCTTACTAATTCCCACGAGGTCCATTCAAATATCGAACGCGAGCTACTCATGTGTCGCGAGTTACATTATGGAACATTTTATAACTTCAGCTCAATTACTTTTGGAAATATAATTCTCAAGGGATAGATATGTACGTGTTATCTATAAGTACTAATTATAAAATAAGGCTGAAAACTTTGTTCGGTTAAACGCGATAATCTCAGAAAATACTGGTTCGTTTTTCAAAAATGTTTAAACTGTTGGATAGCTTATTCATCGAATAAAATTGTATGTAGATCCAGCCACGAAACGAAAAAGTGCGCAAACCACCGGGACACATTTAGTATTATTACATAACACCTATAATTCGTCCTTCAGTGTGGAAAAGAGCCATAATGTTATAAATAACTATTTACCGTCACTACTTTTCTCGCTTTCAAGGGTGGAGGTCCGTAAAATTATTTCTAAGCAGCCACACAATACCTAGCCGTAAAGGACCTATTATTTGCCTTTTAAATCTTTATTCGTATCCAATCATTCAAGCTGAAATAGGGTATTACTTACCATTTCATGGAAATTATCGATTAACATGGTACTTAGGGCCTATTTCACCATCTTCTAGTAAATTAGTTACTCACCAAGTAAAGTTAATTTTGTATCTTTCTTACTTTATTTCAAGTGACAAAGACAAAACTTGTGAGTAGGTACTCGGAACCGTGACCGTGTACTTGAAGACCGTGATATAGGCCTTAGTATATTATTTTTATAAGTAGGTATATTCCATTAAAATATTTTCTAATCACGCAAACAGTAGATACTTTACTACTTAAATCCCGCTTACAACTTCGGGAATATTCTGGTCTAAAAATAAATATCGTCATGAAAAAGATTATATTATTTTAAGGCAATAAACGTTATTTCATTAAATCACTCTATAGTAACAATTATAAAATCTAAGTAAAGGTATAAGTTGGTAGCCGACTGCAGACAGCAGCAGCAGACCACACGTCGCCTCCTAACGTCATCATGACACTTCGCCGTCTGTTACTCGGCGACGCGAAGCTAGCTTCATGTCGCCCACTACGAATGTAATTTCATAGAAATACATACAAACCAGTAGTGGCGCGCCGACGTGTGGTCTGCCGCTGCTGTCTGCAGTCGGCTACCAACTTATACCTTAAGAATCTATGCTATTTTTCCTACAAATCACAAAACTACAGTCTAACTACTACACGACTATTAAATATTATATCTAGTTATAAAAATAAATAATCTAAATTTACACACATCTAGATGGAATACAAAATTGTAGAGTAAATTTTTTTTATACCTAACTTCAATGGACATACACCACGCTGTACCACCGTATCTACAATGTTAGTAATAAGCACATATAAAATATCAATAACATAGGTAAGTCAATCAGTTTATCATATACTCGTACAATGTATAGCAGGACCCCTAATTATGTTAATTACCTGGGCTGGTAAGCATATCAGAAACTACGCATACACTCATACACATTAGATTTATTTACTTATAGGTAAGTACTATGTAGTACATGAAAGTAATTTTCATTAGTTTTATTTACCTGTTAAAATACCCTGAACAAATTCATTTTTAATTATTTCCGTCTTCAACGTTCTCAGGCTAAAGAAACTCTTTTGAAAATACTATCAACAAATCAAATCAAATCAATTTATTTATGAAGTTTTTGTTACAATAAGTACATTTGAGCAATTATCGAGACATTACCTCCCGCGCTGAAAGCTGCTTAAATATCTATTATGTACTATTTTGAGTAATTTATATGTACCATCTATCTATATTTACCAAAAGTATCACAATACGCTTATAGGACTCGAACTGGGGACTTAATTGGGGAAAACTGTCCACTTAAATGTACAATACTATCCACCAGCTTCAGCCGCCTACGAAACCATTATTAGGTAAAGAATTATTTGAAGATTATTTGTCTTTCTAGGAAACTGACGGTAGATTCGTAGTAGAAGACTTTTCCTTCACACAAAACTATACGAAAAAATAGTTTTATCGACAGAAGTGCATGTGTTTTATCAACTAAGGGTGGCCATTGACGACCCAGTTGAACTGATCAGTCCAAACATAAAACTGTGCCGTCATTCCAACAGTTTTAGGCCAACTAGATTTTATTTAGATAATGAGTCTGGTATCGCTCTGATTGACGACCATTTTTGGATGGACGCCAGTTCAACTGACTGTCAATAACTCATTATATTTATTAAGATGTTGCAGTGTTTATTTGCTCAAAGGAGCAACAGACTAATGACTGTATTCGCATAAAGTGCGCTTAGAATAAGAAACATGTTATAAAACTAATATAAAAAAACATTAGTTATAATAACATAACATACCTAACATATCATTCATTACATCATCTCATTATAGTAACTGACCCCTAAGTTCGAAACTTGTATCTAGGGTATCAGATACTACGCACACACACAGTCACACACACACACCCAGACCTAGACAAATATGTGTGGTTCACACAAATATTCGTTTGAAAATTTGTATAACACATATCGCGCGTTTATGTTTATGTTTACGCGTTTATGTTTTGTTACATAAATTATGTAGACAAGACAGTAGACAACTTGAATGAATAAATGATAATCCATTACGGACAAGGTTGAATAGGACAGGAGACTATCATGACACAATATTTAAATATTTCTGGGAACGAACAATCACGTGGTTAGGACTACTTATAATTTTAGGTGGCCATTGACGAGTCAGTTTAACTGATCAGTTGAATTGTTGTCCATCCAAAAATGGTCGTCAATCACCGGAGTGATTCCAAATTCTAGCGGGGAAATCTAGTTGGCCTAAAACTTTTAGAGTGACGCCTCAGTTTTATGTCTGAACTGATCAGTTCAACTGAGTTGTCAATGGTCACCTTTATAATAATATGTCTGTATTAGGGTTCAGAACCGGGAAATCCCGGAACCGAAAATCCCGGGATTTCCCGGTTCTTTAATAGTAGTCAAAGAACCGGTTCTCAATGAATAAGAACCGGGATTTTCGGTATTTTCGGGAAATAACGAATCATGTTAACTATATAATCATTTGTTTGATTTTAATCTTCTATTAACAGCATTTATTCTTTTTATACAAAATATTCAAGCTAAAACCATATTCTCATTAAAATGTATCTGTAGGTACCTGGTAGATCATTATTTCATCATAAGACAAAATGTGGTACTTAAAAAGCTTACGAACACCTTCTCACAATTCCAACTACTAGCGTGGAGCCAGAAAGAATTTTCTCCTCAGCTGGCCTTTTTTGTAACAAAATTAGATCTCGATTAGGTGATGCAACTTTAGATGCAATGATCTTTTTGAAGACACATTACTAAGAGAACAAGAAAGTTTAATTATAAGGACCAAAATGAAGATACTATTTAGGAGAATCGGCCTACGATATACGTTGATGTGTTATGTGTACAACTTTATCAAAAGTGAATTTATTTATTACTGTATTTTAATAATCACCAGCCTGTTTGCGTCCACTATTGGACTTAGGCCTCTCCCAACTTGCGCCAATGTGCCCTGTCGGCGGCACGTCGCATCCACTCTCTCCCGGCTACCCTGCGCAGATCATCGCTCCATCTAGCCACAGGACGTCAAACACTACTTTTGCCGATTCACGGTGTCCACTCGAGAACTCTTCTGCTCCAACAAACATCGGTTCTCCTACAGATGTGGCCAGCCCACTGCCACTTCAGAGAGCTAATTCCTTGAGCTATGTCGATGACTTTAGTTCTATGTCTGATCACTTCATTGCGACTGCAATATTTCAGAGAAACTCCGTATCCCTCTCCATAACCCTCTTCAGAACTCTTTAAGTGACTTAAAATTGGTGGACCAGCCACGTGAGTGTCCACGTCTCGGCACCGTAGGTCATCATTGGTAGGACGCACTGATTGAAAACTATTGTTATTAGGCACTGTGAAATTTGCGATGAGAAGACTCGTGGAAGTCTACCAACCGCTGCCGAACCCAGCTGTATTCGCTTCTTAACCTCACTTTCCAGATTGTTTCTACCCAATTGCATTATTTACCCGAGGTAGTTGTATTTTTGAAAAATCTCGAGAGGGGTACCGTGTACTAGGATCGGCTCCGGCATAACAAGGCTATTAACCATGACCTTGGTCTTGTCAAAATTCACGCTGAGGCCGACCCAACGAGAGGCATTTAGGTTTATGCCCCATCCAGCATAAGGCAAAGTCTTAAATACGTCTTCCAGCGCGTTGGTGAAGAGTTTCGGCGATATAACGTCACCGTTTCTTACACCTCTGCACAGTTAGATAGACTTTAACTGTCGGCACTGAACTTGAACGGTCATTTCTGCGGCATCATACAGACATCTCAACACCTCTACATAACGAGTATCGACCTGGCATCGCTGCAAAGATTCCAGAATAGCCCAGCCCTTCTCATAGTCCACAAATGCAAGACACAGAAGCTGATTATACTCTTAGATCATCTGTATAATTTGCCTCAATATGTGGATGTGGTCTGTGGTGCCATAACCGCTTCGAAACCCGGCCTGTTCGAGGGGCTGAAATTCGTCGAGTCTTCTTGATAGACGAATTGAGACAACCTTCGAGAACAGCTTGTAAACATGGCTCAAAAGCGAGATGGGTCTATAGTTCTTCAGCAGGGTTTTATCCCTTTTTTTGAAGTAGAGCACCATCACGCTTCTGTTCCATGCTTTTGGAGTTCTCCCGGAGTGGATGACATCGTAAAACAGCTTTTGCAGTTTCCACAGCACTGGCCTGCCTCCTGCTTTAAGAGGCTCAGTCGTGATGCTATTTTAATGCATTAAAGCAATCAATGCTTATCTTGTCATGCCAGAATGCGCAATATGTGTTATTTAATATAAATAATATTTTTTAGATTATATTTACCTCCAAAACTAAAAAGAAGAAATAAAACCCGAAAGTACCGAAAATCCCGGGAAATCCCGGTTCTGATTAGTACTGGTACCGAAAATCCCGGTTCTGTTATTTATACCGGTTCTCGATACCCTAGTCTGTATAAAATGCTAAGAGATAGATGAATAAAAAAACATAAAATAATTAAGTTATCAGTGAATTGTAAGATCGCCATACCGTTTCAGCTGGTTGCAAATATAACCTACCTTCGTATTCCGAATCCATGTGTTATATATTTTCTTTATAATACATACAAAGTTGGATTTAAAAGTACAACTACTTACATTATTTTGCATCATATTTGATGGTGACTGTACATGTTATTCTCATCATCTTCCTGCCCTTGTCCCACTTAAGTGGGGTCGGCACAATATGTTTTTCTCTTCCACTCGCTTCTATCACTCGTCATACTCTCATTCACTCCTTTCATATTCATATCCCTTTTCACACACTCCATCCAACCCTTCTTTGGCCTCCCTCTTCCATAGTTTCCTTTCTCACACAGATCCATAGTTCTCCTAGCAATATGGTGTTCTGGCCTCCTCATCACATGCCCATACCATCCCAATCTAGCACTCCTTATTTTTTCTACAATTGGCGCAACTTTCAAACTCCCTCTGACATACTCATTCCGTATCTTGTCCATCCTTGTTACCCCACTCATCCATCTTAACATCCTCATTTCTGTAACATGCATTCTTTGTTCATCCTTCTTCTTCATAGCCCAACATTCAGACCCATACATGGCGACAGGTCTGATGACCGTCTTATAAATTTTTCCCTTGAGTTTAAAGGGCATTCGTGGGTCACAAGTTGTTCCTGAGACCTGTCGCCATTTCATCCATCCCGCATTCATTCTGTTCTTCACGTCTCGGTCGATGTCACCGTCGTTTTGGAAGAGCGATCCAAGGTAACGGAAGTCGGAGCACACTGGTAGAGGTACGCCATCTATGAAAATGTGAGAGAAATTGGAGGAGCCACCGAAATTGCAAAACAGTTGTTCAGTTTTACTTCGACTGATTTTAAGCCCCACTCGTTCCAATCTCTCTTGCCATATTTCCAGTGTGTTCTGTACCTCAGTCGCATCTTCTCCGACCAGTACAATATCATCGGCAAACAACATGCACCATGGGGCTTCCTCTTGTATGTCCGATGTCAAGGCATCCATAACTAGAAGAAATAGGTACGGGCTTAAAGCCGACCCTTGGTGCAAGCCTACTGACACACTGAACTGATCGGTTACACCAGCTACAGACCGAACGTTCGTACTCGCTCTTTCATACATTCCTTTCACAATCCTTACATACTTCTCTGGCACTCTCTTTTCTTTCATAGCCCACCACAAAACCTTACGAGGCACCCTGTCATACGCTTTTTCAAGGTCTATAAAAACCATGTGCAAGTTCTTGTGCGCACGTCTATATTTTTCGCAAAGTTGTCGAAGTGCGAAAATTGCATCGGTAGTTCCTCGGCCTGGCATAAATCCAAACTGGTTTCGTGATACTTCACTCTCTTCTCTCATTCTTCTCGCTATCACCTTCTCCCAAATTTTCATCGTATGTGATATGAGCTTTATTCCTCTATAGTTGTTACAGTCCTGTACATCACCCTTGTTTTTATAGATGGGCACCAGTGTACTGTTGCACCACTCATCTGGGATTATCTCATCTTGTAACAACTTATTGAAGAATAAAGTCAGCCACTTCCATCCATCCACTTCCAAAACCTTCCATGCTTCCGCCGGTATGTTATCAGGTCCTACAGACTTCCCGTTAGCCATGCTTTGTACCGCCATTCGTACTTCGTCTATACTCACTTTATTCACCATGCTTATATTACGAGGAACATCCTCTAATATACCACTCCAACAGTTCTCTTCATTCATCAACTTTTCAAAATAATCCTTCCAACGTTTTTTCACATCGTCATCATTCATTAAAACTTTTCCCCTTTCGTCCTTTATACATTTAACATGGACAATGTCCCTTGCATTCTTCTCTCTCGCTTTTGCTAATCGGTACAGTTGTTTATGGCCTTGAGGACTTTCCAAAGATTTATATAGGTTATCCTGTTCTTTTGCTCTTGCGATGGCGACCGCTTTCTTAGCTCTTTTCTTACATTCTTCATATTCATTCCTTCTCGTATCTTTCACACTTGGGTCACACTCTTTCCATTGTTTGAACGCAGTTTTCTTATCTTTTACACACTTTTGTACTTCCTTACTCCACCACCAGGTTTCCCTGTCTATTCTTCCTTTACCTTTAGTTTCTCCACACACTTTTCTCGCTTCTTTTCTCATACACTCTGCCATTTCGTTCCAACATTCATTCACTGTTTTTACATGCAAATCTTCTACCATACTAATCATCTTGGTTACGATTTCATTTTTAAATTTCTCCGCATGTTCTTTCTTCTCTAACATAAACCATTTCGTCCTAGGTGGGGCTTTATTTTTATACTTAGATGTAGTTACTGTTATTTTAAGCTCTATTAAAATTAGTCTATGTTGGGATACTAATGATTCGCCGGGTATTACTTTACAATCCTTAACTGTTTTTAAATTTTCTCTGCGCAAAAGCCAGTAATCTACCTGCGTGGAATGACCACCACTATTATAAGTTATTAAATGATTGTCCCGTTTTTCAAAATAAGTGTTAGCAATTGCCAAATCAAAGGCCGTTGCCGCTTGCAATAGAGATTCTCCTTCTCGGTTACGATCCCCATAGCCCTGTCCTCCATGGATTCTTTCATACTGACCATTCATTCTTCCCACATGACCATTAAAGTCTCCTCCAATGTACAGACTTTCACTCTGAGGAACACTCATCACAACCGCATCAAAGTCCTCATAAAACTTATCTTTCATTGCATCATCACATCCAACCTGTGGCGCATACACGCTCATAACATTCATTGCCACATTTTCAAGCATAATTTTCACAAGTATTATTCTCTCATTCACTCTTTTAACCTCTGTCACACACTGTTTCAGGTCCTTATCTAATACTACTCCAACTCCATTCTTACGTCCATCTCCTCCACAATAGAAAAATTTATACCCTAAACCAATCTCTCTCGCTTTCGTTCCCTTCCACCTCGTCTCTTGTACACACGCTACGTTCACTCTTCTCCTTTTTAAAACATCCGCAAGCTCCCTTCCTCTTCCAGTCATCGTTCCCACATTCCAAGTAGCCATCCGCATTCTTACTTCCTGGACTCGCGTCTTACGTCGCACCCGTCCCTGGTGCGACAACCCTTGTCCATTTCTCACAGGTGCCAGGTGCTGCACCTGCGCGTCGCCTCGGGGGTACGCCCTAGTCCTATCGCATATTACCCTATTATTCGTTAACATATTGTAGTATGATTTGGCTGAAGTTTTATGACCGGCCGCCTGCCTGACGTCAACCCACCTCGGGAATTATTGTTTCTAGATCGCCAGAGCCCCGTCCGTTTGTCAGCAGCGTGCACCACGTGCAGGTGGGGTTGGCTTGGGTTTGTGGGATGTTAGTCAAACCCTTGCACGCTGTACATGTTATTCTATGTTAGTAAAAAGGTCATGTGGAGTTAGTAAATGATATTACGAACCACTAATGTAATAAGTAAAAGACCATTAAAACATGCATTTATTTGAACAGCTAGCACATGCTGTAACAAAAAGTGCACAAAAAATACTTCCTCCATGTAATGGAAATTGCTTTAGTGTTCGTGATATTTTAATAAAAGCTACCCACACTAATTTTATTTAGTAGCTGTGGCCGCGGTGTTAACCGCCCTTTTTCTGTTTTATGTGCCTATACGTCAATTATCTAACTACCAGATTTCAGGGCAATCTGTTCAGTGGTTTGAAATGTGCCTGTTTATTAAAGAGAATTGACTATTTCAACACGAATGGTAAGAATACTAAAAAATGTTCACTTAGTAACGACATTATTATAAGTGACATTTGTATTTTATTAAAAAAAAAAAACCAGCCCTAGTTTCTTGCCGATTCTTCTCAGCTGATGTAATTCCGAATCTGTGGTAGAGATTGACATTCATTAGTGCCTCATTGAGGCCTTAATTGAATAAACTTTGATTTGTTTTGATAACATAAGTAAACTATGTTTAACCCAGGTTTTCCACAGGAATGTGAGAAAAATAATGGTACGCACTTACGCAGCCATATTTTTAGAATTTAAGTAAACTAAAGCAAAGCTTGATAGAAACTGTCAGAGAAATTGATTCGTTTCAGTAGTCCCGATAAGTTTACTATTTTTAGGGGAAAGTTTATTTCTACTTATACTTAAGTGTTTTAGTTGACAGGCTACTTATGACTTGACAAAATAAATCTTTATTTATAAAACAACTTATAATAGTAAGTATTTTTACACCTGAATATAACTTTTATAAGTTACCCAGCGGTACCCCGCAGGTTGACTTGCTTAGTTTCAATTTTCTTTGAGCTTTTACTTATTTTCGATAGCTATTATAGACCTGTGTTAAATAAACTAACTAAATATGTTAATGTTCACGAAAATTTAAAAAGGATAATATTTATTACATTACTAAGCATACTCCGAATATAATTAATATCTCAAAATTCTCAAGGAATCTGATTTTATTTGCGAATAAAACTGCGAGCTACAGCTAGATAACTCATATTATTTTATTAAACATCATCAACTGTAAAAACTACACCGCAAGCAATATTACTCGAAGCTCGGTACTCTATCTTGTTATAAACATTACGTTCAGATATTAAAAACAACATAAACAAGCAGATACGGAATACAATACGAGTATAACCTTAATATGTTAACCTACAGCTGTATACTGCAACCAGGCTGACAGGGCGTGGTCGAACTGCGGAAATCCTTTGCATTATTCATTTTTATTGAAAAACAAAATGAAATAAAACTACTTTAGCGGTTTATACTCGACCGTGAAGGGCACGAGACGTGATCCTTACGAGGCGTGGACGAAGTACAGATTCAAAACTTGTAACGCATTGTAATGAATGACTGTTCTGTGTTCGATACGGTTACTCCGTGTGTATCGGACGAGGCTCGGTCGTAACCCGGAAACACATACGTTTCAATTTTAATACATGGTTTGTTAAATGACCCCGTGTTGTAGGCACGTTGATGCCAAACTTAATTTAAAATCGATATGCTGGTATTATGGCGTTATACTTTTTATTAGATTCCTCTGTGGGTACGCAATAACCTATAGGTACATTAAAAAGTCCGGCACCGATTCGCATTTATCCGATTTTTGGGTAGCCGACCTTTTTAGAGGATTGTATTCCCGCTTGTATCACAATATCGGTAAGACCTCGCCAAACACTCTGTGTAATGAGGTGTAGCACGTAAAGGACTCGGACGATTCCGATATGGCTCGCGTCCGGGCCAGAGCCGAGTATAAATCGTCCCATAAACAAATTAAATACGCGGTTTCCATTTTTGTTTAATTTTGTTTCGTTTCTAACAACTTATTTTCTTCCCTTTCTAAGACTACCGGCAGAGTTGTAAATAAATATATTAAACCGCGAATTTAATCCGTTTAAAGTAGTTTTATTTCTACTCATTAGTAGTGTTCGTCTAAATTAAAAATATAAATATCTACTATTCGTTTGCGAAGATTTTAATATTATCTTGCTTTTATTAAACTGTCTTCGTAATAAAATAATCCAAGAGCAATCTTTAGAAATTATTTGTTATCTCAATCCAAAAATATATTTCCCGTTGAGTCACAAAAGTTTTAAATATTTGAATGCATTGCAATTAGCCTTACGTTGCTGTCTGTACATAAACCGTAGAAGTAAAACCAAACTAAATGATAGTAATATGTTTGAACCTCACTGCTGCTGTCGTAAAGTATTTCTCAAGACTGCAAAATAAACCATTTTTATTTTCTACTTTAATTTTCTTTAAAGCATTGAGGGCTGCAGTTTAAATGTGTTTTTAAATATTAAATAAATACTTCCATGTACGCAATACATTATGTTATAAACACGGGTTAACCGATTTTCATCAAACATGTCTAAGAACACTCGCACGTAAGTCCCCTTTAATACAAAAGAACTAAACTAAATTGAAATCGGTTCATCCGTTCGGGAGCTATGATGCCACAGACAAACAGATATATATACACACACACACAGACACGTCAAACTTATAACACCCCTCTTTTTGCGTCGGGGGTTAAAAATAAAGCTTTAAATACGTAATAAATAGTCTCCATACTAAATAACCTTATTTAATTGTATAAGCTTATTGGATGATCTTTCCCAAAACCTGAAGAAGTATATACGAGTCACGGCGATAAATTTTCTGGCACACAATTTGCACACAGAATTCGTCTCACATAAGCTTTAATCTGAACGGGAATTGAACCCGATGCTTGCGGAACATCAACATTACATTAAAGTCTAATAGTTTGACCTCAAATATCCCAATGCGCACTTAGGACCCAAATTAGAGAGATTTAATAAAGGGAAACTGTTCGCTTACGAATTAATTATATAGATCAATCAGTATCTCAGCCTTACTAATAAAAAATACCCACTGTGTATATTCTTGATATAACGAGTGTGAAGTGAAAACGCTACTAATAAAAACAATTTTGACATAAGCCTGTTATAAACCTAATGTAAACTCCAAAAAATTGTATGGAAAGTTACACTAGGTTTATTCAAGCAGGCCACCTAGTTTAACGATACTATATAGGGTATATATGGGGACAAGATGGACGACTGTATGTATCAGCTGATCGTGCATTGAGTTTCGTTTCGTTAGTTAGGTTATAATTTGTGAATTCGATCGATTTGTTACTGAGGGAGGTCTAAACCAGTCTGTGTTCTACGTAAATCGATTATTTAAATTAAATGGATTATTTAAATTATTTGGACTACCTGGACCAGAGGGACTTGGAGGAATTAGAAGAAAATTTAACTTCGAGTTGCAATCGTAAAAGAAAACATTACAAGACCCGATCGGATCCCTTTCTTTTAAATGAAAAAGATTTCAAATCAAAATACAGATTTACAAAAGCGTATATAACAAAAATTGTAAATTTAATTCGAGACGATATAAAACGTGACGCAAGAGGGTCTGCAGTATCACCCGAATTGCAAGTATTGACGGCGCTTCGGATTTGGGCACGTCAAGAGGTCCAAGACGATGCTGCTGATCTCCACGGCTTGAGTCAGCAATCTATAACTAATATCTGTCGTCGTGTGGCAACAGCCTTATCCAGCAGGGCCAACCAATTTATTTTTATGCCGAATAGCATCGAGGAGCAAGAGCAAGTCATAGCAGGATTTCGCCAGATTTGCGGTATGCGTAATACGGTTGGAGCTATTGATTGCACGCACATCAAAATAAAGAAGGTGGGTGGCCCGTCAAGCCAGTTTTATATTAACCGTAAAGGTTTTTACTCTCTCAACGTCCAAGTTGTTTGTGATTCCTCTCTGAGAATCAGAGATATTGTGGCAAGATGGAGAGGAAGTACTCACGACTCGAGAATATTTAATGAAAGTCAAATCCGTGAGCGCTTTGAACGTGGGGAATTTGTGGGGCATTTATTAGGGGATGCCGGATATGCCTTAATGCCATATTTGCTAACGCCAGTAAATAATGCGACTACACCAGCAGAAGAGGCATATAACAGAGCCCATATTTTAACGAGGAATACGGTGGAGAGGTGCTTTGGTGTGTGGAAGCAGAGATTCCGATGTCTGCAAACTGGCTTTTCAGTGACATTAGAAAATGTAAAACTGTACATTGTTGCACTCGCAGTTTTACATAATATTGCCATTGATATGGGTGAAGACGTGGACTGTATAGGTACGCTTCCACCACCACAAAATTCTGTGCCTCATCCTCCACCTCAAGGTGTTAACGTACGGGGACAGGTAGTCCGAACATTATTCATTGAAAGGCATTTTAATTAAAATAGTTTAAATTTAGATTTTTGTCTTGGTTATAATTCAATTCCACATTCAAGCGACAACCTGCTGTCTTACCATATGCGAAAGGAGTCACTGACAAAATTGGGAACACCCTGAGGTGACCGTCCATCAAGACCTACTTCTACCTGCCAAGGAAAAAAAATCAATTTCTAAGATCTGAAGTGCCATATACCTTATGAAGATGCAGGTGTTTATAAACTTGCCTGTGACTGCGGGCTCTCCTACATAAGTCACACTAAAAGAAGTATAGTAACATGGATTAATGGATAACATAGATGATGTTAAAATAGATGTGACTATAATTCTGCAGTCTGTGAGCACACTCGGGAAAAAACCCAACCATTACCTAAACCTTGATGAACCCTCGTCAAAGAAACCCAGGATGATATGCAAGACCAATAAAATTAAAAAAAAAACCTAATTTGAATAGGGAAGATGGCACTAAGTAGGAAAAAACGAAAAAGATGTACACTCATTTATTGTTTTAATTGTTTTATTATAAGTTTATTTTGCAATTTTAATTTTTTTATTTTTAGTTCATGTTCCTTACGGGCCCATTCTTGGGCTTCCACCATGTGTTTTAACTTGTTTTCATGTTCAACCCTCATGAACTCTAGAATAGTTTCGTTTCTAGTTTTATTTATATCAGCCATTCTTGACTCCTGAAATGTAGACATAAATTATATTAAATGGGGTTGAACATATCTTGAGCTATTACTGAATCTAGACTTGAATATTCCCAGACCTTACTGTTCAGGGAATAAATACACCTTGACTGTACAAATGGTAAAAGTAGAAGCAAAGCAAATTAGAGAAGGTATTTCAAACCATGAAGACTTTTCCTTAAGAATAATCACATTACTTCTTCAAATAATAGGAAGTTTTACATAACCTTACCAAACAAATTATGTACATAATAATATTTATTGATCAATAATACATACCACATCAATTGGATTATTTTTCCTTATTTTTGCTGGTAATGGGTTATGAGCATCATACTTTCGTTTCTTTACAGGAGTCTGGTATCCTTTTTTTTCTGATTTTACTAGTATCCATTATAAAATATTCTTTGTAAATGTTTTCCCAAAATAATACGAAACAAGAATAAATGACTGACACTTGATGACAGTAACAGAGGCCTAGCGAGATTTCGTTCAGAAATTATTCTAATTTAATCGGCTTACTTTGACAAAATATTGCAATTATACCTAATAATATACTTTTAATTATATTTATACATGATTATATGTTTCTAACGACGTTTTAATATAATATAAGGTGATATATTCTTATTTTGTGGGGAAAAAAAAAAAACGTTTTTGAACGAAAAATAAAATGCTGCCATGAAGGAAACAAATAGTGAAAATAACTGACATAGCGACGTAAAAGCAACTGTGAAGATTCCATGAAGTTTCACATCAGGTGCACACTGTTTATTAGTAGGTCTCTGTAATAACGGGTGTGAAACTTTATTTACTCCTTTCACACAGTGAAACTGTTTAATGGTTAATCACTTGTGAAAGATTTTTTTATTAGTAAGGCTGAAAGGTTTAATTAAAATATGTAATGTTATTTGTTCTCTCTCTTCATAGGGTGACATTGAAAGTTATAAGCATTCACTACATCATCTTATTATTTAATAGTAACTGACCCCTTACTAAGTTCGGAACTTGTATCTAGGGTATCAGAAACTACGCACACACTCATTCACACACACACCCAGACCACGGTAATAATATTAGTACCTTGTCCAGACCGAGATAAACATTTGTGCTTCACACAAATATTCACCCCGCACGGGAATCGAACCCGCAATCGGCATGGTGACCACTCTGCCATCGAGTTCAACCTTTTGCATGATATCATTCAAAGTAGTTGACTCGATATCTCGCGAGGCTAAAAAGTTCTGCGGCATCCGCTATCCCTGTCCATTCTCTACTATTCCGTAACAAAGACAATTTCTATTATTTTTATTTGTTAATAAAATTCAAAAATAAATACATTACCGAAACGTCCTCCAAATATCGAAGCACATAATATTGAGCCAGAAGAAGCTCGTCTGAAATGCGCAGTAAACGATGAAAGCTGAAACAAAATAAATAGCACTTAAAACTCACTAAACTTTTCTGTTGCACTAAACAGAAAACCGAAAAAGATCAATACTAAAAAACATCAAAGAAACGAAAACAATCGTTTCAGATTTACTTTAACGAACTAATGAAAGATATCATTGTAAAAACTCAAGGTATTTATTATAAAGGGTGGGTCGCAAATCGCAATCAATCTAAAGAGTACTCAAAAACATTGTAGACCAAATAAAATTTTAAGTATTTCTATGAAAACACTAAGTGTTAGTTCATAGAAACGCATACCATGTGTTTGGTCAATATGTATTTTACGATAGCTTAAACAATCCCTCTGATCAACCACTTCCAGTGTTCATTTATTGCCAAGCTTTCGTTGCCACCCTCTCGTAGTACATAACATAACGTATAATATCACGGATCATAATAATAGATACTTTTAAACTAAAATAGGTATACATTTTAATTGATTTACATTCTCAGACCTTCTTAGTGTATTAATAAAAAAATATTTCGTCTAGACTTTCGCCCGCGCAGTATTACATGGGTGGCGTTTATTTTTAATGAAACCTGTAATATTTACATAGGGTTCTCATATTACTGTAAGCCCTTCATGGTATACCTACATTATTGTGTAATTTAAAGAGATATTTCTAATTACAATCATCATAATTTAAATGTACTATTTCTATGTAATTGAGTTAGATCAACATCGCCTTTTCTTCCACGCAAGAATATTCTCCCCAGGAGTGTGACTTCACAAGCTATTTTGTCCAAATCAGGCGAAGCAAAAGAAGGGTTATGATTGTGGTTGGTATGTACCTATGTCTATTATCTAATAGATATGTCCTTGTTGTAACTTCGATTTTTTTAATTTATCAAACGTGGTATCGTTTGTCACAAGTTTTGTTTATGCTAAATTTGTGAAAATAAGTATTTAAACCATATAACAATAATGTAGCTCCAGATTACACATAATTTATACAATACATTCAGCCAGTTACCCTTATTCTGTGAAGCTATAAATTCGTCCAATAATCATAACAATATATTGGTAGGGACATTCATCTCCATGATGTAGGATAGTAAATATTGACCAAATGGATTCGATTTGATTGCTTATTTATGTGTAATTTGAACCTTATGTGTATATGAATAAAATCTAAATTTTACCCAATACTTTGCGAGAACATACTAGATATTTCTCGCTTTAGAGGTCTTATAATTCCAACTAAGAATATAATGCATTATTACGTCATTGTATTACAGTGTCGGTCAATGATATTAGCCAATTTGTATTCGGGCTCAAATAAAATAGGTCTGATAGGTGTATGTGGGTGGACTTTTAACAATGTACGTGTGTACATAGCTATATTTACTATTTGAAAGCAAAAAGAAAGAAATCTTGTTAACAATTGCATTACCTGTTCGATTAAACATAATTCTAATTATGTTTAATCGAACAGGTAACTCAGTCTACTGAGTTGCAGAAATTAAAACAACATTTTACTTCATAAAATCTAAGTAATAAATCACTAAATAAAATCTAGGTATCAAAATTGTATAAAGCAAGAATCGCTAAAAAACGTATGCGGTAATGCTACGCTATGTAATGAAAAGCTTTTTACAACCCAGAGTAAGCTGAAAAAAATGCATATAAAAATCTACCTACGTAATAGTAAAAACAGAAAGAACCGACACTATAAGACACATCTTTAACTTAGTTATTTTTAAATACTTAAATATTTGTTACAAAAAAAAACTAAAAATAATATATTTTTCACTTTTTAAACTTTCGCGATCGGAATTCATTGTATCAATAATCATTCAATAATAATTATGTTATACGCGATTAAGACCTGTAAATTATGCAACAATGAATAATATTTTGTAATTTAAAACCCTCACAATGTAGTGAGGCGTAGGGGCGTAGGTCATTACGGTCTATATGTAAACTTACATGAACAAACATACACTACCAACACTACCTTCCAACGATACTAATTTTGAACTAAAAGTATTGATTTTCCTCAATGCAGTGCACTTTCGAAATTCCCTATATAGTACTGCAACGGAAAAACAAAAATGTTAAAATTTTATGTCTGTCCGTTAACTATTTAATTTCGCATTTATAGAGTTTTTACTGTTGTAGAGTCGATTTTATCGAACAATTTATTAATATTAATCTATCTTTTATTGCGCAACTAACCCGTAAGTACAAAATAGAGTGTTAACGTGTGTTTTTGTGTGAATAAAGAAGAGCAAAGTTATTGGAATTACAAGACAAAACTCAGGCAACGTGCCTAGAATGATACAAGCAGAACAACTCCTCACTGCACTGCGTATTAACTTTACACTAAGTACAAAATCTTGTAGGAACCCTAACGAACTTACAGGATTCTGCATAGCAGCTATCGTGGATATAAATAAAATATATGTAAGGAAATTAATGAGATATTTAAATGTGAGAGTCTAATTTTAAGAAATTTTATATCAGAAACTCGTAGTATCTTTATCTCTAAATATTCTCGACATCCGAATTAATTTAAGTAGCACAGATAGACAGATAGTACCTATCTTTAAATATTATCTTCATAATCTAATTATTTGATTTTTATAATAGGATTTTTCGGTAGCATTTAGATACATTGCAATATATGCACCTCATTCTAAATTTATGTTTATCTTTCGGCTTTACATTTAAGCGCAGGTTCCGTATTTATTATTGCAGGCAAAACTTAGCCACTAAAACAGAAACTACCAGGTAGGTGCAACTTTGTTTTTAGTTATTTTCCTCAAGGGGCGTTTCCAAATTGAAAATAATATTAGAAAAAGTACAATACTTTTGAACTGAAATGCGCCTGAGATCAATTAAATATAAGTTAATATAATTTATATATCTAGTTTGTTTTACGTTTAAAAGTACTTTAATAAATAAAGGTTTTTTTGCAAGAAAGTCTTGAACATTATCGAAGAAAAGAAAAGCATCTCCCATATCTACTTACAAATTTTGTATAACTAGCTGTTTGTAATTTTATACAATAATAGCCAACGGCTTAAGTCGTGTTAATTACCGCTCCTATTATAGCCTGACCTATTATTAGCCCACCTCGATAAAGGCTATCCAATAAGAAATATTTTTTTCAATTAGAACTGGCCAATCTTATCAGAGATAAGCTTCATACTTACTTTACTTTACATTAATATCAACAATTAGTAAGAAGAGTAGTAAATATTTTCTAGTCACAAGATGACCAAGGGTGGTGAATATAATAAAATAATATAAATAAATAAATAAAATAAAATAAATATGCCTATGTCTTTCCACTTTACAAAAACATTATTTTGAATAAAGCAGAGCAATGAGATGAAAAGGTCAATATATTAATTACTTTATAATAATCACTGTAAAAACAATCTAATCATTAAACTAATTTATATGAGTCATAAAATGACATGTTTTGCCATTTTTTTACATCAATTATGTGTAATGGGAGCGGCATAAATGAAGGTCGCTGCTATGAAATTAATCTGATAAATTAAGTGGTGATTTTTCATGTAGAGTAATGAATATTGTTGTTCACATTCGGACCAAGCCCCTTAATGTAATACATTTATTACTTAATTATGTCGAAGCTAAATAAGTAAAAAGAAGTAAACAGGACAGATTCAAGTGTGTTGTGGGCTTGTGGGCGACATAATTTATGAGGAATACCGAAAAAAAAAAGGTCCTGGTTTTCTTGGTTCTAGATTTGATTTTTATAAAAACTACTAGTAGCGCTCTGCGGTTTCACCCGCGTAGTTCCCGTTCCCGTGGGAATACGGGGATAAAATATAGCCTATGGCACGTACTGATAAATTAGCTTTACATGATAGAATTTTTGAAATCGGACCAGCAGTTTCGGAGCCTATTCGTTCCTAGCCTAGTCGGATTATTCTTGAAAAAAAACCGATGTTTTGACGGCTTCAGTTTGAGATCACCAACAAACATATCCCAAAGAAAATAATCTTTTAAAAGAAAGTCTTTTCTGAACATCGATCGATAAATCTCATGATACAAAGGTCACCATTCATTTATTAATTAAAATATTATCTTACGTAGCGATCTTGTGTTCTATCATTAATTTATTGTGCAAGCTTCGTAGCAGGCAAGCTACGGAGTTTTATGACTACGAAGCAATCTGTTTACAATATCTGTACAAATGTATCACAATTAAAGGCGTACATTTGTTGTACATTTATAACAAATATTTGTATTGAACATTTACAATAGTAATCAGAGTTTTATAATCTAATACAGGGTTGGTCAAAAACCCAAAGAAAGTGGGCATTACGTGAGTGAAACCGCCAGGCACAGCTAGTTATATATAAAAATCCTAGTTATCTATAAACAACAAAGTCGTTGTACCTTCTTCGTAACTTTAATCTTTATTTGTGAAGTTCTTCATCCCGCTATCTACTCGTACTAGTGTAATCTGAGCCATAGATCATACAATACTATCTATAATACAATAAAAACATTGAATAAATATTGTTGACCATCAGATATACTCGTAGACGATTACTGTACGATAGCATAGATTATATTTAGTTGACTTTGGAATTAGTTTAAATTGAATACTTTGGGCGGTTTTAACACGGTACGAATTTTGTTATTAGCCTCATACTTTTTTATAAGTCTATGCTACTGGGCAGCAAGCTTCAAGTGTCTAACGTTTAGAAACTCGTAAAGTTAACGCACAGCCAGATCCAATTACTTTAGAAAGGATAGATAGACTACAAAAGTCCCATCAAAAGTCGAAGTTCATATGTGGTGGACACTACATAAAATTAACTCAATTCATCGCACAAAGGGCCCGAAATAGAAAGGTTTTATTACGGAAAACTGCCCGCTTTCGCGTAAACTTTAAAATCAAAAATATCATTACAAAACTTACCTATTGCCAAACATCCAGTCATAGCCACGCCGACTCTTCCAATATGAAGCTTGAGGTACGCCAAGAATGAGTATCCAATGATGAGACCTCCACAGTACGCCATCAAGCATAGACCATGGAGATTGCGAAGCTCAGGAATCAAAGCGTAGACCAGGAATGTGGCCACCAGAAACGGCACTGACAGCATCAAACCTGGTAAATAAAATGTTATATTAGTAATATTAGCGTTTTACCCCGGTTCCCGTGGGTATAACGGAATAAATGGGCTATATAAAACTGAAAGAATTTTGAAATCGGACCAGTATTTAATGGGATTAGCGCCTTCAACCAAACAAACAAATTCTTCAGCTTTATACGAGTATATTGGTATGGATTAGTAATGTAAATGCTGCAATCGCAGTAGCAAAATACTGGGCAGAAAAAAATGGATTTATGACCGAAATTACTGACACGAAAAGAAGGAAGTAATGTTAAGTATCCGGACTTATATCGCTCGTCGCCATCTTTCCTCTAAAATCCCAAACTAAGCCAAGTTTATATGGATACTAGACAACGGATAATCATATACTCGTATACTTACTATGTAATTATATACACCCTTATTTTGAAATTGCGATACCTTATCTCACAGCTAATGTAAACGACGGGCGACAATATAATAGTGAAGTTAGTTTTTTTTCTGTTGCTTTTATTTAAAAAGTTATGATAAGTCAAAGATTTTCAAAATCCCGCCGAATTTTATTGTTATTCTACACCGAACAACAGGCGAACGCTGCGATACACAGCTGAGCGCGGTCATCGACCCGGGCCGTCACAGAATACTTGATAGCTAGTGTGCCGTCTGGTAATACGACATTTATTTTGTATTTTTTAAAGATAAGTAATCGACTATCATTTTTGATATTTTTATTGGATATATGGATTCAGTTACTGCTACAGATATTCTGATTTTAATAAGTCCCATATTTTCAAAATAGGGGTGTATATTTTTTAATTCCTACTTAAAATAGATAAACACCCAGACCAAGACGGACAGACACGTTAGTGCATTAAAATAAATAAATGAGGATGAACAAGATGGATCACAAGGTAAGTTAAAACGATAATAGCCGGAATTACATCAATCAATCGCTAAGCATATTAAAATATAGAAGGGAAGCCAACGAACTTGATGAATTGAACTTAATCAGTGCTTTCGTGCTTGTGAGAATATATTAAACAGTTCGTTATTACTTCTCCCAGTCTTTAACGTATACTACATTAAACGATAGTAATTTCGTAGTTGGCTTTGGAAGATTAAAGTTAGTAAAGTTACTTATTAATAAAACTTGTGCTTGAGTTCCAGTGGTTCCTTGTAGTAGGTAGGACCGATATATCAAAATGATTTCCGCGTGGAATATGTTCTGATAGTAAGAACTATTAGGACTGCTTAGATCAGGAAACAAGAAGTTAGGAAAGTTAAACTACCAGAAACATTACAACGTGGATTTTCCTTGGAATTAGTAAAAGACAATAATATTAATCGTCTTAGAACTACTGGTACTATTGGGACAAAATACAAAAATATATTTTTCAACACACTTGCTCATAAAGGAGCTCTTATTTGTGCAAAAACAGTTGAATAATGACACGCTTGATTCACTAGTGAGTTAAAGATTTTTTTTTTATTGTTTAGTTTTAAAAAAGTTTCGATACCAAATAAAATCGTATCCATACATTTTAAAAACAAACTTCAACTATGTTGCCTTTTTTTGGTATGGTCGATTCCATTCATTCATTCATTCGATTTTTTTTAATAAGTATATTCTTTTAATCTATGGCCGATCACCATTGTTGTGTTGGATGCGCGCGAATAAAAAAACTGTTTATTTATTAGCGAAAATGATATTTTATTATTAATTTCTTCGCAAGTGTGTTGAAAAACGTTGTATGGTACACGCGAGTATTGATGATTACTATCCTCGGCTATCTTCAGACCCTCGCCTGACAGCTCAGGCCTCAATAGCGCCTCGGAAGTAATCACCAACTTACCTCGCTTGTACCATAAATAACTATAATATACTTACTTACTAATAACTTGCTGCGGCACGTCGATCATTATCAAGGGTGATTGAAATCCAAAAGGAACCAAATTAGAAAGCACTCACCAATAGCATAAGCAGTGTACAATATTTTGCTGTCATCGGTAGTGACTTCAGTTTCCGGGAAACATATTCCTGCGACAAGTCGCGGCGACACTGTTAGGTCGTTAGTCATCATGTCGACGCAGAACTTGGTCGCTGGCTGCCATTGCGGTCCACCTATTGATATCTCCAGAAGTTGTCCGTCCTTTAACAAATAAATAATGTATCATTACATCATTACATAAATCCAAGTTCGTATCTATGGAATGATTATAATAAAACTTGTCTAGGAAGAATAAATAAATAAAAAAATCATAAACGTAAGAAAACCTGCTCTATCTATACTAATATTATAAAACTGAAGTGTTTGTTTGATCGTTCTTAATCTCCGGACCTACTGGTCAGATTCGAAAAAATATTTCACTGTTAGGTAAATATATCGAGAAAGGATGCTAACACGAGTCAATCCGCGGGGCAAAGCTATATTTTATTTATATCCGGCCCTGAGTGTATGTTTGTCTTACGACGGCTAAATATAATCCCAGGATTTGTATTATAAGACAAAATTCTGTAGAACCGTTTTCTAAAGTCGTGTTCTACATCAGCAAAGCCATGGATTAGCTCTCATAAGACAAGAAACGGAACGGATTTAAATATGTTTTTGTTATTACAACTATCCAACTACTACAGGTATCCTACTACATTGGTGTATTAACAAGAATGAATAAAAAAAACTTTTTAAAAACTAGCTTTTATTGCATTGTCATGGGACTTTGACTTTGACTGACTTTGACTTTGACTTTGACTTTGACTTTGCCTTTGACTTTGACTTTGACTTTGACTTTGACTTTGACTTTGACTTTGACTTTGACTTTGACTTTGACTTTGACTTTGACTTTGACTTTGACTTTGACTTTGACTTTGACTTTGACTTTGACTTTGACTTTGACTTTGACTTTGACTTTGACTTTGACTTTGACTTTGACTTTGACTTTGACTTTGACTTTGACTTTGACTTTGACTTTGACTTTGACTTTGACTTTGACTTTGACTTTGACTTTGACTTTGACTTTGACTTTGACTTTGACTTTGACTTTGACTTTGACTTTGACTTTGACTTTGACTTTGACTTTGACTTTGACTTTGACTTTGACTTTGACTTTGACTTTGACTTTGACTTTGACTTTGACTTTGACTTTGACTTTGACTTTGACTTTGACTTTGACTTTGACTTTGACTTTGACTTTGACTTTGACTTTGACTTTGACTTTGACTTTGACTTTGACTTTGACTTTGACTTTGACTTTGACTTTGACTTTGACTTTGACTTTGACTTTGACTTTGACTTTGACTTTGACTTTGACTTTGACTTTGACTTTGACTTTGACTTTGACTTTGACTTTGACTTTGACTTTGACTTTGACTTTGACTTTGACTTTGACTTTGACTTTGACTTTGACTTTGACTTTGACTTTGACTTTGACTTTGACTTTGACTTTGACTTTGACTTTGACTTTGACTTTGACTTTGACTTTGACTTTGACTTTGACTTTGACTTTGACTTTGACTTTGACTTTGACTTTGACTTTGACTTTGACTTTGACTTTGACTTTGACTTTGACTTTGACTTTGACTTTGACTTTGACTTTGACTTTGACTTTGACTTTGACTTTGACTTTGACTTTGACTTTGACTTTGACTTTGACTTTGACTTTGACTTTGACTTTGACTTTGACTTTGACTTTGACTTTGACTTTGACTTTGACTTTGACTTTGACTTTGACTTTGACTTTGACTTTGACTTTGACTTTGACTTTGACTTTGACTTTGACTTTGACTTTGACTTTGACTTTGACTTTGACTTTGACTTTGACTTTGACTTTGACTTTGACTTTGACTTTGACTTTGACTTTGACTTTGACTTTGACTTTGACTTTGACTTTGACTTTGACTTTGACTTTGACTTTGACTTTGACTTTGACTTTGACATGTTATGCATGATGTGGCTCCGAAACTACTAAACCGATTTCAAAAATTCTTTCACTAATGGAAAGCTAATTTTATCAGCGAGTGACATAGGCTATTTATTCCCGTATTTCCACGGGAACGGGTACTACGCGAGTGAAACCGCGGAGCACTGCTTCTATTAGTTATTCTTAATTAGTCTATCGGCTCCAGTCTGTATTTTATTTTAATTTTTTGGCGAGAGTTTGAACGAGTTATAAATCCCATGGGATTACATAAGTATGCCAAATTTTAGCTCAATCGGATAACCAGAAGTTTTCGAAAAATGGCTTGCAAGATTTGATTACAGACAACGGGACAGGTGAAACTAAATAAAAGCTTGTAAAAACAGTATTTAAAACATAACCATAATTGTAACAAGGTGACATCATTAAGTTAATTGGATTACCAGTGATTATACACAATGTAATCAAATATTCATGAGCGAAATGGGCTCTGCTTTGTTTATTGGCCTTCTAAAATAAAATAATAGTTGTTATCTAGGTATTCCATCTACGAAACATTTGGAAATTAAATACTAATGTTGTTTTAGAATTTATATTTGTATTACGTTGTCTGGATCCTAGGACTATAATTAGTTTGTAACGTACTTGTCCATAAATATACTTCGACTAGGAAAAACTACATGTACCTAGCTAGAGTATTGAGAATATCTAAAGTAGATTATCACATATTATGTTCACACGATATGAAGGAATTACCTAAAGGAAACTCTATTTCACGATTATATTTCATAAGAAAAGAAGATTGAATGAGAATCAAATATAGTAGATTTAAAAAAAAAGTTTTGATTATGTTTGATTCTGTATATAACTTATAAGTTCAAAAGTTTCTGTCTCTCTGTTATTTTCAAACAAATACAGATGCTGTACAATAGTTAGAGTATCTATATCTGCAGTGCAGTTGCACATACTCTTACGAGTTTCATAAACAATATTTAAAGACCAGCAATAAGCTTTAAAACCACTCGTGGCAATAGCAAAAGCGAAACTCTTGCAAACTGTGGACAAACAACGCAAAATCTGGAAGGAAGAAGGGGAGTGGTGAATCCAAACAGTGATTAGTGAAACACAAAACTCGGAATCAAAATTATTCGCAAATATAAATCTAACCATGGAATGAAATGGGATTCAGAGACAAATCGTAATATCTTTGATTTCTTCCTTGAATATGCATCACGTTCTCTCTGGTCTCTCGATTTCGTGCACTAAACATAGACCAGCTTCAAAGACAAATCGTAATAACTGTTCTTTCAAAACAATAAATAAGTATATTTTTGTCGTTAAAAACAGCTTAGTATAAACATGATTAGAAGTATAAAACTTTGACTATAAATATTACTTTTTACAACTCTTAAGTACGAAAATGTTTAATTTCTTTTCCTACGCTAACCACAATACCTCGTAAGCTCATATTATAATGTCAGTGATTGTACCAACATAACACGAGTACACGCCCATGTAACATTGCGTGTAGCAAATTAATTTAAAAATGCAATAATTCCATTACCAGCATAAATATTTATAATTATTATACTTTGAATCTAGGCCAAGTTCAATATTATTGCATGACTACTTATTTAAGCTAAATTTAGCACAAGTTACTTAAAGTGGCTAACATACGGAAAACGTTTCTTATGTATATCTTTTTGAGTTCTTTCTTATCGTGTAGGCGTGCATTTCTCACAAAAAAGACAATATAACACTTATTTTGAAGCTCCAAGGACTTAACAAAACAACAATCGGCCATTTCGTAAAAAGGTAACAAAGGAAGTTATTTTCGCACTTTTATAAATAAGTAGATTATGGACTGTGGGACGACCTTTCAGCAGATCACAGCTTAATTCGATGTCGTATGTAAAAACACGTTTTGGGGAATCTAAGATCGACAATAGACCTTAGAACTTATTAACAAAGAGATCTATTAATGTGTGGTTGAATGTGAGTGTGTGTAGTTTCCGATATTCTAGATACAAGACTACCTGGTTCACTAAAACTTAGGTTTCGGGTAAGTAAGTAGATGCTATAATATGACGATGGTAGAATGATTGATTACGTTTCGATTATTCCCACTATATACCTGCCTGAGCATATTCCACATTAAATAATAATTATTGTTTGTTTACATTATAACTTTCCTTACCAAAGTTATGACTGGGTATAATATTATTTGGCATTATGGTAAGAATTCTCAAAAAGGTATTGTAATTAGAACTCATTGTTCAGATTAATATACAAATTGATGATCAGTCAACATCAAAGTACTTACACCTTTTATACTCATATCTTCAATAAAGTTTAAAGTAAAGTAACTTATGTTTTACGAAATGAATATTATTATTTAAAAACAGAACGAATATCAAATGATAGAAATACATCAACAAGCTTTTTACAAAACCAACTAGGTACTTGCAGTTGATATGCATATTTGCAGATTTTAAGATCAATAGTATCGGCCTGTAAGATTTTACTGTAGAGCAATATCCTATAATACTTAGCACACAGATAAGGTACAAGTGTAATCACGGCACTTGCATGTTAGTGATTCCTAGCCCGAGCCATGTTTGGAAAGTAGCAAAAATACAATCCTTGAATGCTTTTTATGTTATACTCGTATAAAGGCTATAACAAAAGGATAATAAGAAATATCTGGCGACGATACATTTACCTTTGCCTGTCCACGTTCAACTCAAGAACCTAGGAAGATCATCACGACATCTACGTTCATTTTGAGGACCTATACCATTTTTTAAATTAGAATCAACATTTTTAAAGTTCTAATAGTAATTTTAAAATTAAATTCTACTTAAATCAATTATGTTCTTAGCTGTTTGGTTGAGTGTGTATAGCAATTAATAATAACGGTTATCTATGACGATGACAAGTTTATGGTTTAAATGTTTAGTAAAGCTGATGGTTGGGTTAAATATAACCACTGTTTAAACTGAAAAGCCCTATGGAACTTGTTTAGAAATATTATGAATAGGGAATATTCTTAGTTATGATTAGAAAAGCAACTTTTCTGAAATAATATTCTCCTTGTCTTTGTTTTAAGGTGACATTATACCTCAAAACGAAAACAATTTAATAATTTCACTAACGATAACAATCAAAATAATAAGGTAAATAGTAAGCACAGTTCATCGAGTCAGTTTAGGACTTCCGTCCTAAGAGATGCCTAGTTCTCTTTTCTATGGCAATAAATACTAAGTTTTATGATTTTTTGATATGAGTTAAGTACACATAAAATTTATGTGACTATACATATTATGTATACGAGTAGAGTAGGTTTGGCAGAATGTCAGGTATAAACAAATTAACAAAGTTGTTTCACAAATAATTTATGTGAAAATACCCCTTGACATTCCATTTTCAAATCTGGGATCAAATTTGAACACATTATTAATTATTTGTTAATCAACTTCGTTAATTACGTGTATCGGACATTCCGTCACATGTGGTCAAACTAAAAAGTCCCGATTACGGTATGGGATGGGACAGCTATTTGGGACCAAAAATAACTTCGTAAATTACCACAGGAGGAAGTATTTGTACAGGGAAAGTTTCTATTTCGTATTTACCTTTTGTTATTATGTAAGTATCTGATTTATTATCGTTACATAACCGTTTTATTTTATGTTGTATTTGTAGTTTAAGTTTCGTTTATTTAGGGCCGATTTTTCCATCGCCAGATAACTTTATTCGAGGAATAACTTTGAAATTTTGACAGTTAATTCATACAAAATCTGTCAAACGTCAATTTAAATAAAAGTTATCTGGCGATGGAAAAATCGACCCTTAATCATATTTATCAGATGATATTTTTTTTTTTTTTAACATAACATAATCATTCACTACATCATCTCATTATAGTAACTGACCCCTAACTAAGTAAACTTGTATCTAGGGTATCAGAAACTACGCACACACTCATTCACACACACACCCAGACCGAGACAAACATTTGTGGTTCACACAAATATTCACCCCGCGCGGGAATCGAACCCGCAACCTTACGGATGGCAGTCCGGCATGGTGACCACTCTGCCATCGAGGTCGTCAAATAACATGTTCTTTGTCTCTTTTTTTTTTCTTTGTCTCTTTATTATTACGTGTCCCGCCTAATTTATAAAATTCAGTCCTCACCTCACCATCGAAAAATGGCCTGAAAAAATCGGTATTTTCTTTCATGAATCCTCGTAGCAACTCGCATCAATTGATTAAGCTCTTTAATTTTAATGTATTCAACCTGTGTGCGATTTTACCTGCGTAGTTCCCGTTTTCTTTGGGATTTCCATATTTCTTATTAGAACGAACAAGACAAAAGAAATTCAAATTAATTTGACTAGTCCGCCGAACCCAGTGTAAATACAGATAATAAAATGAATGAAATCGTGCGACTGAATTACAATTCAGCTACACGATTTAATATTACATATAAGTAAAAGTGTTACCTTATGTATTTACAGTTTCTTTTGTACGTGTAAGTTTTTTGTATGTGTACCTATAACCTATATCTCGTAACTTTATTTCTAAATCGATTAAACTGTCTTAATATTAATTTTATAACGAGACTCACATACAACAACTATTTATTATAAAAAAAAAGATTTGTAAACATTTAATATCACCATATTAGTAACTTAACTATCCCACTTAATTCGGGTCAGTTGACTCTTTACATTTTTTATGAATAGACAGCGATCCCGCGGAAGGGAAATTGTAAGGGCCACTTGTCCATAGCCAAAATATCAACTTAAAACCGCGAGACCATAATATGTACATTCTACTATGTATTATAATATAATAATAAAAGAAGAAAGATTGAAAGATTTATATATTAATGCAAATCACTACATAGTATAAAACAAAGTCACTTACTCTGTCCCTAGGTCCCTATGTATGCTTAGATCTTTAAAACTACGCAACGGATTTTGATGCGGTATATTTAAAAAGATAGAGTGATTAAGTGGGAAGGTTTTTAGCATAATCCCCATATTCCTACGGGAACGGGACCTACGCGGGCGAAACCGCGGGGCGCCACTATTTACTTATATATCTGTTATGAATAGACTCAAAAGCCGACCGATTTTTAAATTCTTGAATTAGTAAAGCATTATTTTTATTATATCACTGTGTATTGTAACATTATTCTATACTAGCAGCGCCCCGCGGATTCACCCGCGTAGTTCCCGATCCTGTGGGAATTTCGGAATAAAACATAGCCTATGTCCTTCCCCGGACCATACCAAACTCCCCTGTACCAAATTTCAATTCAATCGGTTCAGTAGTTTAGCCGTGAAAAGGTAACAGACAGACAGACAGACAGAGTTACTTTCGCATTTATAATATTAGTTAGGAAGTTAGTATTAGGATTAGGACTAGTTAGGATAATACAAATATTTATTTAAATAAAAATCGGGCCTTACCAATAAACAAAATTGTTTATAATGATTTGAAAATTTTAAATGATTGTTGTGAGAAACTAGGCCAATATTTATAAAAATATTCTATAGAGTAGGTATATGTATAGGGTAAACAAACTCGGGATGTTTCTTCAACAAATTACTAAAGTTTATTTCGTCACTTTTGTTATTCCTTAACAAACGTTTTAAACTTTAAAGGAATGTTAACTGTTATATTTGGCAATGTTAACGTAAATATTTCAATCGTGACTAACGTTTGCACAGTATTTGTGCATAGTTATAATTTATGTATTTATTAATACTATGTAATTTATTATTTAAGTATGTAAATACTTATGTATTATTGCTAATAGCTACAAGGAACTAACTGTGCTCTTCTGTTTTACCCTCATTAAATTATGCATTATAAACCTTCTTTTTAAAATAATCTATTGATGAATAATCCAGTGTGTAGGTTTCGTTCGAAAACGATTTGAAATAATGAACGGTTAGAAAAAAAAAACCTTTCGACAATCCTTTAATTGTAGTTAGGGATACTCGTAGGAACGCGAAATTTTGAAATTAATTAGTTTTACTTTGCTTCTTACTTTCTTTACTTTCCATATGCCTACTCTTATTAATTGTTTGTTTCAATGTAAGCACATACTTTTAAATACATGTCATCTTATACCTCCAAAAAGAGACAGCTCCCTTCCTATTAACATATTGTATAATTAAATACTTAATGTTCAGAGACCAGAACAAAAACATTTTTATAAACAATGAGTTTAGATAGGTAGATAAAGTCTTTATTGTACACACACTGATAGAATAGAATACAAAAAAATAGGATCAAAACAAAATTTCTTCGTACATTGAGTTCAACAAATGGACGGCCTTATAATATTTAAATATAATGAGTTCCTTAACCATGAACCCTAAATCACAGTACATATAATAAATTAGTACTAACTAGCCTCACTAAAAACCTCTTCTCAATATCTTAGAACTAACATCATCAGTCATTGATGAATCAATGTATATAGATAATACTAATGTCGACTAAAAAATCTAATTAGTCCGTCAGATAGATTTCGCAAAAATATTCGACACGCATTTTTTCTTTTTTCATACAAACAAATAATTAAGACGATACTAGTATAGTGCATAGAAAACTCGTGTGACGTCACAGCTACATATTTTTTTACCCAGAATAATCTTCACAAGCCCCCACTCCTTAACTTTAATGGGTTATAACTAAGTCAGTTTTATTAATTTCTTCTTTTTCTTTTTCCGAACCTTTATCCCATGTCTATTTGGGGTCGGTTTTCAGTTTTAACCAGATTTGGCGGAATGTCAGTATTTTACGTAAAGCGACTGCCATCGGACCTTCACAACCCAGAGGGCTATACGACATTCTTGGTTAAACTGAATGTTAGACTTTTGAGGGCTCTAACTACCCGTAACGACTGTCGATGATGTTAGTACGACAGCCGGGACCGACGGCTTTACGTGCCCTCCGAAGCACGGAAACGCTCATGAAATTAAAAGTCATTTTTAGCAATGACCCATCACAGTCATGACGGTGCCAGACGTTGCTTAACCGCACGGATCACAAGTGATCCGCGGGTAGCACTGGGCCATGAGCGCTTCAGTTTTATTAATTTGATAAAACAAAAAAATACGTGTCTAAAATTTTTTTCAAATCTATCTGACGGACTAATTAGAATTTAGTTTTTCATTTCGTTTACCCGTTCCACATCCCTATTAGTCATTACGAGCTCGTAGTTAGAGCTCTAAAAAGTCTACAAAAATAACATCGCAGCACACACAAAAGTCCCAAATTAGAGATAGGTTCAGTTGTGGAAATGCTCACTACGAGTGACATTAAAAACTAAGTTCGTAATTTGTATGTGCGATTTTGTATGTTTTCCTAGAGATTTTGTTTATTGTGTGTGCCGTACTGGCATGTTGACCTAAGACTTGGGTGCATACTTGTCCTTTCGGATAAGTGATTTCTAGTTTTGTGTAAAGCCTCTTAGTTTTGTCCTAAATTATTGAAGCGACTGCTTGTTAGGTATACTCGTATATCATAATCGTCACAAGTATACTTAGGGAAATATTTCGTACAATTTGAGATAGTATTTTTATATTATCTAATTACAAGAAAACAGCATCTTGAAACGGTAGGTATAATCAAATCCTCAGAACAAAGGTTTAAATTAATACCATAAATATCAGCCTGTAAGAACCCACTGCAAGGCAAAGACAGGTGTTACAACTACGCTGACTCAATGTTTTTTTTCTCAAACTCGAGCCATGCATGTCTGGAAAATAGCACATACTTGTAGGTAAGTATATGCGTCACTCGGCTCAGAAATTGAGCCCGGACCTTCGGCTTGCCAGGCAGATGCAGAAAGTCATAAATTAAACAAATAAATGTTCCGGCCAAGTTTACACAACACCATATTTAAACAATTATTCCAATGTTCATAATATTTCCCAGTAAACGTGCCCAAGCGCCGGTTTCCCGCGACAATCTTGACTTTTCAAAACAAACATTGGATTTTTAAGAAACGGCTGAACTAACAAAGTTTGTTATTAGTTGTATTCAAGGTTGAGATAAATGCGACCGTGAACTGTTTTGCATTAAAGTTTATTTTTGATCCTTTATACACTTATAGAGCGTTTATTTATTCTTGAGTCTATTTTGTTTAGTGCATTTCATAGTAATTTCTAGTTCACTATTAGAAGTTTATCAGACTTGAAGCTTGCGTTCTAGACCGGTCGGTTGATGAGATTGAGATCTTGCTTGGATGCTTTCCCAGTCTTTCTTTTAAAATATTTTGATAACTAGCGGCGCCCCGCGGTTTCACCCACGTAGTTCCCGTTCCCGAAGGGATATGGGGATAAAATTATGCTAAAAACCTTTCCACTGAATCACTCTATCTATTAAAACAAACCGCATCGAAATTCGTTGCGTAGTTTTAAAGATCTAAGCATATATAGGGACATAGAGACATAGGGACAAAGGGACAGAGAAAGCGACTTTGTTTTATACTATTTTTTTGATAATAAGACACTCAAAAAATCTTAATAAATAGTATAACGTCTGAAGGACATCGATATTGTGTATACTGTAATATTATACGACGATATACATCATTCATAAACATATTATAAGACCCGAACTAACTTTATCGTTGCGTCCTCCTTACCTAAATGTTTGATCCGTTAAGATCAAACTACTCTTTATACAACACAGATCAGAGGTTAATCTTTTCGATATGGGTCTCATATTAAATATGTAACTTTATCAGAAAATGATACACCCAAAAATTTTCAGATAAACATAGAAAAAAATGTGTACAAAATACTGCTAAAGAAAACTTCCAGTTTAATTTAAAACTTTTTTGGTTGTTCCATTAAACGGTCGTTAAAAGTTAGTCATTTGTGAAAGTTAATACTCTAGATTTTAATCTCTCTGATTAAATAGAGTTTGGATACGGAATCAGACAAATAGATCGAAAATTTTTAAGTACTCACTTATTTTAGTTTGACTTACTTTAATAATTAATTACTGATGAACATTGTTTACAAGTCCTTCTTTTCAATTTATGTATTTGTTGGCAGATGATTTTACAGATATTATATTACTTGTAGATAATAAATGATATTAAGGTCATCATCATCAGCTCATATGATGTCCCCACCGAGGGGCTCGAGCCTACCCGTGTGAGGGTGATTACTTAGGCCTTAGTCGACCACGCTGGTGGGTTGGTCGAATTCACACACAGCCTTTATTAAGGTACAATTAATAGCTCACAGCTAGTTTGATAGCTGTGAGCTGTATGTAGTTCAGCACGCGTAAATCCTGGTCAATCAATCCTGGAGCCATTGAGTCAGCTGAGTAGTTGTCACTAAGAGAATACCAATATGACAACAAATGCCAAAAAAACGGCCATAATGTTGATATTAAAACACGTTTGAGAAGCATTATCACAGCTTAATAGTTTAGAGAATCAGGGCCCAGGTATAAAATCTAGGCCAAAAATATCCCTTATTTTTTAGAAGTTAATTCAAGCAATAACCAATTTTTTTTCAATCTAAGTATTCAACTTTTACATGTGTACGTGAATGAGTAACAAACATACAAACGCACACACATAGATGTAAACATAAACATTCGCTTTTATACTAGGAGCCCGTCCCGACTTTGCGAGACGCAATTTCCCCGCGGAATTTCCATTATTTTCCTCCATACAAACCTTGTTCTGACAATTACGGACACAACAAAGAAAATATTAGTTAAATAGCTATGTTCAGCCGTATGAAGTGATGCGCGGATATTTTGATAATAGATTTACCTACAATAGGTACTCGTAGTATACTCGTATAACTTGAAGCGAATAATTCGATTGTAGATTTGGATCAAATTTAAATAGGATTTTGAAATAAAACACTTTTGGATTTTTGTCGTAATGTAAATCAAAATACAACCACGACAAAAATCCGTTTAAGTGTTTTATTTCAATGTGTAGTGTTCGTGTAAATCAAAGACATCAATATTAAATAAGATGTTCTTAATTAATCTTTGATGACGAGATAGAACATATTTATGATATCTAATATATAAAATTCTCGTCTTATATATAAAATTCTCGTGTCACAGTTTTCGTTGCCATACTCCTCCGAAACGGCTTGACCGATTCTCATGAAATTTTGTGAGCATATTCAGTAGGTCTGAGAATCGGCCAACATCTATTTTTCATCCTGAAATTCCCACGGGAACCGGAACGGGAACTACGCGTGTGAAACCGCGGGGCGCAGCTAGTACTTATATACAATTGGGGCATACTAGTTTTGATGTACATTTGGATTTGTTTTTGTAGCTGAGTAAGATTTACTTTAAATTAAAATTTAATTTTATCTTTCATGAATTTTTTTAACCCTTTTCCACAGAATAATAACCAAGTATTGTCAGTTCTCTAGCTATGTTAGTACATTCAATTCCGTAGCCCTAGGTTACGTAATTTTCCGTAAAATGTTTCATAAAATTTTATAAAATTTTGTATAAAGTAAATATTAAAAGTAAAATTAATTAAAGGAACGAATAAAAACGAATAAAATAATAAAACTCAATGTTTAAAAAGAATACACTGCTATCTAATTAAGTACTAAAAGGACCTCACTCCTATATAATAATTAGGTACTTATGTTGTTAATTCTGTTAGACGTTAGCAAAGGATTTTGAGATCAGAAAAGTTTCTTGGAAATCAATGGTTATCATGAATTGTAATTCCTATTGGGTATGTTACGGTTAATAGCATTTCAGTTAACAATTAATTATACGAAAATATGTGAAATAAGTCCAGAAATAGAACCCGAAATCTCAGGTTTGGCAGACAAGTGCACATGCTATTAGACCACCAAGATTTACTTAAACATATCACTACATACCTAGCATAAAACAAAGTCGCTTTCTCTGTTCCTATGTATGCTTAGATCTTTAAAACTACGCAACGGAATTTTGATGCGGTTTATTTTAATAGATAGAGTGATTCAGTGGGAAGGTTTTTAGCATAATTTTATCCCCATCTTCCAACGGGAACGGGAACTACGCGGGTGAAACCGTGGGGCGCCGCCAGTAAAGTACAAAAAAACAAATCGAACAGAGAACCTCTTAATTTTTTTAATAAGTATCTATGTGTAATAATAAGTCAGTAAGTATTTACAACATTAGGGACATACCACAATTATCTGTAAGTCATTAGTTAATTAGTAAAGTAACTACTCCGACCTGTTACTTATTTACTTACGTATGTTGAGATTAGGGAAACCAAAGTGTTTACGAAGTGATTGTGACTCAACTGATGTATTAACGGATACGTTTGTACTTGACTTGTTCAATGTTCATGTTAAGGTTGTCCAAGTTTTGTAAGAAGAATACATATAACATTGAATGAGTAGTTTGTTTGTTACTTTTTCAACCGACTTAAAAAGTTTTGTGTTTGTATTGCACTTTAAAACTTACTTCAACTATGAGCCGATATATTTTTTTATCATATAGAATATTTGTATGCACTTTTCGATGGGTCCAATAGATTTTTTAAAAACTTTCGTAGGATTTTTTACTTTGCATGAGTTTACTTTTAAGTTCAAAATTAAATGCCTTTTTTGCTTGAGTTTATTTTTTGTTGCTGGTTTTTCTACGATTACTCAAAAACCGCGGAGGCTACAAAATTTTGAAGTAATATATAGTCTAATCCAAAAACTAGACACTTGGAGCTACAATTTCCTTTTTTTTTATTTCCTGTACGACCATTTCTCTGAAAGTTACGGCCTGTTGAAAACTAGCGAAAAATTTGGAATTTTTTTTTGATCCCTTAATTTTTTCCAGTAGTGTATGTTTATCTATCTTCTCTTGAAATCAGGATCGCGAACAAATTGTAAATCGCCATAACATACCTATATCTACAATAACTCGTATGCGCTTATTTATACTTAAACTTACGTAAGATATAACGGCTTTACACTTACATTAGATAAATTCGGCTAAAGATACACCTTTGATCATAGTATTAATTTTATAGACATTGAACACTCATCTCGGGGAGATGAAAATTTAATGTAAGTATTTATTAACTTAAATATTTACAGTAAGTACTCCTAAGTAAGTATGTGACACGCGATTTCATGAAACATACGAGTAATAATATTTACTTACTTATTTGTAAAGTTTTCACAGTAGTAGTAAGTTCTGAATTTGTGATGTTTTGAGTTGTTTTGAGACCTACCAAATGTAACAATGAAAAAGTTTGGGTTCCTAACTTATGCTTCTTAAAGTAAGGGCAACTTCTTGCGTACAGTTTAAGATACCCAATGTGTGATTTTTAAGGAACGGAAGGAACCGAACAACTTCACAAGGACAAGTTAAGATTCGGAAGTTGTATCATTCTTTAATTGAAAAATAATTTGACAATACAGTTAATTAGAATTCATATAGATTTGAAATACTTACTTAGATTATATAATTAGAACTTACGTACTCATACAACAAAATTATGTATGTTCTAAAAATAAATTGTGCCTTTCCGTGTGTTTTCCATAATTATTTCTACGAGACAATGACACATTATTACGTATTAATGAATCATCTTTGTTAATGGAATTTAGATACAAATAAATAAAACGAAAACAATTCGTGACTTTAAACAGCATTTTTTAATATTCGAGATGTTTGAACATTGGTTGGATTTCCTTTATTTTCTCTAAATTAGTAGCGATCTAATGCAAAAAAATATCAAATCATATTCGTAGTCGCTTAGATTAGCGCATTCAAACACACAAACAAAGTCTTCCTTTTAATAATATTAGCACAGTGTTCATATTTCTTAATACTGTGATACATATTAGTATACTTATACTAACTACTTAGATAATAAAAAGCAGCGGTGTTGGGAACAGCTTGCAATGTTATGAGATTCCTGTCTCTGCAACTAACCCCTAACCACAGTGCACCAGTAGGTTGAACCCTGCTCTGTAGAATACATTTTTTTAAGTTTTTATCTTATTTTAGTTCTTTTAATATAACCTATATAACAACCTAAATTGAAACATCTATAAAATTACGAAAAATATATTAAAAAAATAAGTAGATATGTAAAACAGTATACTACAGGTGCAAGAAGTAAAATAATAAATTCATTTTTTTATGTTTTATAAGATTGCTAATCGTTACAAAAACTTACCTCTTGAATATACAAATCTTCGTTATTGGATGCGGTGTCAACAAGGTAACGATCCTCACAAGGCCACCCGTACATGTGGAAGAAGACGTCCTTGGACCAGGTCCCAGTCAGCTCCATTTCTTTGTACAGAGGGAGGTTAAATGGATTCACCTCACTCATACCACTCTCTTCACAGCTCAAGTTATAAAACGCACGGTTTTCTTGACAACATTTCCACAAACAAACTCTGTCTATACAAGGACATCCATAACGCACCATATCTGTCTCATTTCCCACCTCATACCACGATTTATTAGTGAACTCTATACCATACATAAACACAGATCTGTTTTGTAAAACAGTACCATGGGATATATCCAAACTTTCGGACAAAGTACAAGGATTAGCGGCACCAAACTCTAACAACAACAGCACGTTCACAGCGAACACTAATGGCTTCATATTAATGGTTCGAAACCGGTACTAAAATTAAATAAATCAGTTAACAACAAAGTCACTTCACTAGGGAATTTAATTCACACATACATTCGAAATAATAAACTGCATTACTGCAAAACGGGATCGAAAACTAAATGTCGTGACAAATAATGACTAATAATAAAGTTCTTGTAAATCGCGGTGTTTATCACTTGAGGTAATCGTTATCAGTGCGCTAAGGTGATTCGATGAAGTTTTATAACGATAAGAGATATGTTTGATATGTGTTGTTGTCGCGATTGTTCGCGCCTTTATGTGGGATAGGAGGACGTGTCGCTGTGCCGATGTCTGCTCCCCGACTGGCCGGCCACACACACAATAATCACTCTGGACGGAGCACACTGTATGTCTTTGCTTCAACCTCTTTGGCGGGACCTGTCGATTCTCCCTAATTATTGCGCATAAAGATCCTGTACAGATATTAGGACGGAAGTCCTAAGGTGACTCCCTGATCTGTGAGCTATACGGTGTGTTAACGGCACTTTTTTTAAACTGGTTCCATAGTTTGCATGTATTATGTAAATCATAAATTCAGATCTTTTTCATTGTGTGTTCCTGTTGTTATTGTATGTAATCATCGTTGCTTACCATTAGATGACCTCCTCACTCGTCTCGTCATGATAACATAAAACAATCATAATAATGAAAATTAACTGCACAATTATTGGATTTCTCAATAATATACGTATAGTAGTAGTGCTATTTACCTCAGTACATAATATATAAGGCAAGTTTGATACTAATTTATAAGTTTACAAACACGGAATCATTGTTTTTTTTTTATTTATGGCGTGAAATGAACTTATTTCTGGTACTTATACATAAATTTTATGTGTCTGTCTAATTTCATCTGTCGTTATTTCTAAAGCAGCTCCTAAACGAATGGACCAAAGATGGAATCTCTACCTACTATCGAGTTTTTACTTTACTTAGCTATGATTGAAGAAACATCTTGTAAAATTAACTCTGTTTTCTTCTGGTTTCATAAAAAAAGGATGATAAAGAGAAAAAAACATTATTACATTATAATTTATAAAAGATTACTAACAGATATTATACCATTTCCATTGGTAATCCAAATAGCAGAGTGGTCACCATCCCGGTTTGCGAAACAAAGGGTAACGCGATCGATGTCGGTGCGAAGTAAATTGTTGTGTGATTTCTAATAACTTTTTCTTAACAAGTCTTACAAGTCTTATCCCGTGGGACATTTGGGATAAAATATACTAAGTATGCCCTTTCCCAGCCTCTAGTTTATTTTCTTTCAATCGGTTCAGTAGTTTAAAAGTGCCACAAACAGACAGATAGAAATACTCTCGCATTTACTTAGTATTTAAGTATATGAAACTGAGAACTTAGTTCGGTAGAGTGATTAATTATTTTAAAACTGTTAAACCTATGGTATGGTACCTACGCTCGGCTCGCAAAGTGAATCTGAAACCTTTTGCGTTAAAATCAAAACATTATCTCATGGAAATACAGACAAGCCAAGGTAGTCGTGAAACAACGGGGACCGCCACCGTTGGTTTCCATGAAACAGAGAACTAGGCATCTCTTTCTCATGTATTGCCATTACATTTTAACTTGCTTTAATATAGGCAAAAAATAATCGTTTAATTTGACTAACACAATCTATTAAATATTCAATGCTTTATTATATCGTTAGAAACCTAATTATATTGTTTCAAAACATTACACACTAACAAAGATAGACTATAGTGCTCTCAGTACCATACTTATGTAAATAAATAAAAACACAAAAATGGTATTTTATAAATTTATTATTAAATACATATAGTGAAATAAATAAGTCATAGATTTGGATAGTGCACACGCAGTATTATTTCGGTCCAGACTGTACACCCTTTGCTAACCCGTCTCACTACACCGTCTAACTTGTATTTCATTTAAATCTGCTTGCTCCTCTGTCAATTAAAAATAATCTGAAAAAAAAAGAAGTTATCTTTACTTACTTATGTAAAGTTTGACAAGCTGTAGGTTTTCCCCCCAATAATCCTTTTATGTTAATCAAATATAAGTAAATGTTTCTCTTGGGCGGGAATCGAACTCGTAACCTTCGGCATAACAGGGTCACCACCAAATACACCACTGTAGTCTTTGACTCGGTCGTCAATCAAGAATTGTTATTGGGTATTTCACGAACTTCGATAAGTTATATAAATTCACCTTTACCTTTTGTCAAAAAATATTATTTTAAGCCACTGTATGTTGTTTTTTTATTTTGTGCTTTTGACAATAAAAGTATTTTTATTTATTTAAATCATTACAAACGGTATTAATTTTTATTATTTACTTACTTACCTAATTTACTGTAATGAAAAATATGTCGAGAATTTAACTAAGAACTGACAACACAAACCTGTAGCAGTCGAAATCCATATGTGTATTTAGTTTTAAGGAAATAAAGTGACCAGCTGCTTACTTTTTTCTATAATCCATTAGTCATCCTTTAGAATAGTATGTGGGGCATCACTTTAACATGCTTTTAGATTATTTAATATTTTAAATTTATAAATAAAGATTTAAAACACGGAGCACTTGATACTAAAGACACTGACAATAAATAAATGCCATTTTGACATTGTCACCGAGTTTCCAATTTCTGCCGTTTCACGGGAGCAGCGGTCAACCGATATATTACACTGACATCTATTGAAACTCAAAGACATTTTATTTACCTTTTCAGTACAACCACAAACTAGAATAACAAGATATTCTTCAAATGTCGTCACATAATAGTGTCACAAAAATACGCTAGATGTCGCTACTCGCTTACATTGTCTATTTTTTATTGTTTTCTTATCTTAAATATTACTTTACTCCTACGATAATAATTATTTATGTGCATATATTTAAATCATAGCAGAAATCTGCGTTTAACCTCAGTGTCACAGATAAGATAATAAAATAAAAACTATGAAAAAGAAAGTCGACAAGACGCACGATAGTCTATGGTAGGGTATTTTTGTAGGCAACTCGAAACGATATTGAAACGCGTATTGAAGATGCCGTATGAGTCATAATAAACAAATACGCAGGTAACAGTTGTTAATCCTGTATTAATTTAATGTCCAAACTATAAAAATTCAAATAAATATGTATATCTATTTATAATTTAATAGGTAGTTCAATAGGTAGCCTTTATCTATAATAAATTATAAATAAAAGAAGACAATTGTAGTTGAAATAGGGACTAAAAACAGTGTTTTTTATGGTACACTAGTGGCCCGCCCCGGCTTCGCATGGGTCCAAGTTTGCTTTTCCAGATTCTTTTTACATAAGAACCTTCTCCTGATAATAACAAACAGCAAAAAAAGAATTAGCCAAATCGGTTTAGCCGTTCTCAAGTTATGGCGTGACAACGGGAAACGGGTTACATTTTTACGAGTATATATCAGTATTAAGTAAGATATAATACCATAATGTTATCATACCTAAAATCGAATAGTGGGAAGGGTATACTCATTTTAGAGTCATCTCCATTCACGATAAAATACTTAATATCAAAATAAATAGCCTAAGGGCATATTTCACCATCTTCAAGTAATGTTCCAATTACTCACATGTTTTTTCTTTGTCACTTGATATAAAGTAAGAAAGAGACAAAAATAACTTTACTTGAAAGTCGTGAAATAGGCCCTAAATGAAACATAACAGAGAGATCACTTGTGCATCTTAAAAATCGATATAATTACATAGTTACTTATTTCTATTAATAACATCAGTTAATTATTTAAATTAGTACGCACGCGAACATTTTTATTACGCTTTCGTTTTATACCAAAGTCTCATTATTATACTGTGCCTAAGTACTCAACTTATCATCAAGAAATACACATCAAGGTTTTAGTTAAAATCATCCTTACTTTCCTTTCTAATCCTTACTAATATTATAAATGCGAAAGTAACTATTACCTTTTCACGGCCAAACTACTGAACCGATTGATTTGAAATTATGTACATTTAATGAATGGGGTAGCTTATGGTCCGGGAAAAAACATAGGCTATGTTTTATCCCGAAATTCTCACGGGATCAGGAACTACGCGGGTGAAACCGCGGGGCACAGCTAGTAAGTAATATACATAAATTCTTCATCAGCTCATATAATGTCCCACCGAGGGGCACGAGCCTACCCATAGAGTAACAAACATCCAAACTCACAAACATACAATCTTTCGCATTTATAATATTAGAAGGATATCAACAAGTACAAGAAGATTAAAATACGCGTTCCGGGGAAGTAACGACCATAAGCAAGAGTATTCTTTTCATCACGTGCTCTAGCAATTTGAGTCTTATTTTTACGCTTTTAAAGATTATATTTGAAAGATAATAAAGTCCATGCCATTTTGTATACAATCTAGACCTAGACTCAGTCAATGGTTGAGGTTGTTTGGAGTCGCGAACTTATAAATAAGAGGGCTGCTGGCACCGGCACCGTCATTCGCAATTGATATTTCCCTTGTGACAGTGAAATCCTTGTTTTTGTTCTCGGTGTGCTAATAAAACCTGGTAAGTTTATTTGCATTTTTGTCCTGCAGTTCATAATTGTACGGAAGATTTTATTTTAGTAATTTATGTAGGAATTTTTAGCCTAATAAACTAGATCTAATGGCGTTAAAATCAAATGGCGTTTTCAATACAACCCCTACATAATAAAAGTAATCAAAATAATGTTTTTAAAGCATTCACAGTCTTAAAAATCTGCAAGTTCATACTTTTAACAAAGTGCATAAATTCGCGACGCAATCTTGTAAAAACTGCAATGTGGTGCATCGTGCACTTTTACTTAAAATATTCTTTTTAATTTATTGAGACATTTGACCGTCGATTTTTATACATTAGTTCTCTTTGTTTCAGACATCATAATGGGCTTTTTGACAGCACTAGCCGTGAATATGATCGGAGGAGCCGTTATCTATGGAACTGGTGGGCTGCTGGCCCCTATTGTGGCTCCAGCGCTGGGCTTCGGCGCGGGTGGAATAGTCGCCGGGAGCGCCGCCGCCGGGGCACAGGCCTATTACGGCAATCTGGCAGCCGGCAGCATCATATCACAAATGACAGCTGCGGCTATGGTAGCACCTACACCTTAAAAGGTAAGAATTTAATTTTCTTAAAATTTTAGGATACTTTTTGCAAAGAAAGAGAGCCTAAACCTGTTGGTGCATAATGGTCTCCCATCCGTTAATGCGCAGACCTGTGCCTTTGTGGCCGTTGTGGTGGATCTGCGCCTTTACTCATACAGATATCTTAGTCTTTCTGAACAACATCCCGTAAATAAAAAGTAATTTAGCTCAGCTGTACGTGTGACTGTGTCCCACAATGTTACTCACGTAAATAACTACCGTGGGAATCTTTATGTTCTAAAGCTATGATTGTTTAAGTATATAATACGCACACCAAGTGTACTGATATCACCTAAAAACATATTACTAAAAATACTTTCACTTATTTTTCAGGTTCTACTGTTGAACGGTTCAAACAAACACACTTCGTGGGAAGGAAACTCAAGATCTTCGCCCCTTCCTTGAATAACGGACATCAGTGGTGCAGCAAATTCGCAGTACTCGGCTGACTCCTAGGTTTCTATAAACCAAATTCAAGAAGCATTCAAGACTTTCGTACCTTTCACGAAGTGCTGTTTAGTTTTAATCGTTCTAGATTTGATTTAACTTGTATTTCATAATGTACCTCACATGTTTTATCAATAAAATACGGAATGCAAGTTATAATCATATTTTTTAAATAGCGTAAAAGAATGGTGTGACCGGATTCTTATGGTATTAAATATTAACAAATGCTATCATATGAGATTCACAAGAAAGAAGAAATCCATAGATTCTATTTATTCTATAAATGGTAAATGCTTAGAGAAAGTCAACGATATTAGAGATTTGGGAATTACTATGGACAGGGAACTTGGGTTTAAAAATCATATTGATAATGTAGTGACAAAGGCGGCGAAGATGCTGGGTTTTATAAAGAGAAATACTAAAGAGTTTAGAAATCCACAAACCAGGATAGTCCTCTTCAATAGTTTAGTGCGTAGTCATCTGGAATATGGTTCTGTAATCTGGAGTCCTTTTTACACCGTTCATTCGCAACGTGTTGAAAATATACAGCGGGCGTTTACACGGCACTTGGCATTTATCTCCCAGGGTATTTCTCACAGGTCCAGTTACGATCAGCGTTTGGCCCATTTCCGTATGCTTCACTTACGTAATCGACGTAAAGTACATGACTTGATTTTCCTCTACAAGATCGTTAACAATGTCATCCGTTGTGATGAAATAAATTATAATATAGCTCTCAATGTTCCTAGCAATATACCCCGTAAACCCATAACTAAAATATTCTACACTCCCTTTGTTCGTACCAACCTTGGGCTAAACTCTCCTATAGTGAGAATATGCAAGGAGCACAACGAAATAAATGGTAACACTAACAATGATTGCGACATAGACATATTTCATGATTCGTTTCCCACATACAGACACAAAGTAATTAGCTTGTTTCAGACCAAATAACCTTTTTTTTATTATTAATATATTTTTTTTAGTTTTTAAGTGTATTTAATTTTAATTGTATTACGTCTTTTATTTGTAAATGTTGTGCACAACTATTATTGGGATACATATTAGAACTGTAATTTTTTTTTTTGTAATTCTGTAAATGTTATATATGTTATCCTGTTGATGTGCCTAAATATAAATAAAAAAAAAAAATAACTTGAAGTTCTTGATCCTACACAATATTTTTGTTAATATTATATCGGTGCCTGTTAGTTTTACAAAAGCAATACGTCGCAAGAAATTTGCCAACTGCTGAACACAGGCGTTTAACATTTCAGATACACCTACTTAAACCGAATGTCGAGATGCACTCCTTTTAGTAACAGTAAATGTTCTTTCAAGTGAAAATCTACTTAGTCCAATCGCTATTCCAAAGATTTCTCCGCTCAAGAAAAACATATTTTGTGAACATGAATTGTTTTCTATTCACAAGTAGGTATAGGTAGTTATCTAATATGTTTATCCGTCGTCTAGTACCTATATGTAAAAACTTTGTAAAGAGTATTTCATGATCCGTGGTATAGATTAGTGGTCATCTGATCATCTTTACACTCGCATAGGCATTACTACATACAATAACGGAAAACTTATTCAATAAACAAAATGGAAATACATAAGACGATAAAAAACGATCTTGTTTAATTAAATTATACATTCAATCATTAAAATCAAGATAATTAGGTAGCTTTTTTTACAAAACTAAATGATTTTATACACAAAATTATATACACGTATTGTAGAGAGTGGCATACATTCCGTTCTGCTGTAGAAGTTGCTCGTGAGTCCCTAGTTCTGCTATAAGTCCGTTGTTGATCACTCCGATGGAATGAGCATCGCAAATAGTGCTCAGTCGATGTGCAACAACGACGCATGTGCGACCGCTGCGAGCATTATTTAATGCTTCCACCACTACCTAGGATATAAGAAAATAATCTATACTAATATTATAAAGAAAGTTTAGTAGAAGTAAAGTTTGCGTGTTTTTATATTTGTTAAATTGTAAGGGGTAATCTCGGGATCTACTGAACCGATTTCCAAAATTCTTTCACTCATGGAAAGCTAATTTATCAGTGCGTGACATAGGCATATATTTTATCCCTGTATTCACGCGGGAACGGGAACTACGCGGGTGAAACCGCGGGGCGCTGCTAGTATTAGATAAGCTAAGCAAAAGCTAAGAATGGAGTAATAGCTGGATCAAGGGTCAGACCCAGAAAGCAGTGGTTGAAGGTGGTGGCACGGAGTTGCTGCCTCTGCTATGCTAGCTGCCAGAGTAACCGGTGCCTATAGTAGCACCAGCTCAGCTATAGCTATAGGTGAATTTATAGTTTTCAGTAGTTTGTAGTGCGATGATTGTTATTTTCGGCTAAGTATTATACACAATGGAGATGGAGAAATGAAAAGGGTCCTAGGGTACAATATAATTCCCGTGGGTTTGCGGTTTTACGGGAATAAAACCGCGGGACTCTAATTTTAAAATTCAGTTCAACGAATGGCCAAATGGGTAATAAATATATGTTTCAATCAACGTATGACTGGAATGAATAAAAACAATAATCTACAATTTAGTGTATGTCAATCTTAATTAGTCCACGTACCGTTATAATATGTAGTATGTACTCGTAATATACATCACTAGCAGGGCCCCGCGGTTTCACCCGCGTAGTTCCCGTTCCCCTGGGAATTTCGGGATAAAAAGTACCCTATGTTCTTTCCCGGACCATAAGCTACCCCTGTACCAAATTTCAAGTCAATCGGTTCTGTAGTTTAGCGGTTAGCCGTGAAAAGGTAACAAACAGACAGACAGACCCAGTTACTTTCGCATTTATAATATTAGTTAGGATTAGTATAGTACAGTAAGTTGTCTAATCAGGATTGACATGTCCTAAAAGTTTTTTAAACATTCTATAGCTATTATGATGATATGTATTAAAGTTGTAAGCACATAATGTACCTTTTCGCTCTCACTGTCCAATGCGCTTGTAGCCTCGTCTAATAGCAGTATCTTTGGGTCTCTGATGAGGGCCCTGGCAATAGCCAGCCGCTGCTTCTGACCTCCAGACAACTGCACTCCTTTTGAACCAATATTTGTATCGTATCCCTAAAGAAAAAAGTTTTTTAAGTGGACGTCCCAGGGAATATCTAAGCCTGATGTATGACCGGCCATTACGATAGTTTAAGTACTAACCTAACCTAACTTTGCGTTGCAAAATAAAAAAAAAGTATTCCTCTATTGAGTAGTGTCCATAAGACTTTAATTGTTTAAGCTTAGTGCAATAATCTTAGTAATAAAAATAAATCTTCCAAGGGTACGGACCTTGTGTCTGTAGGCGTGTTTTAATTTCAGGAGTGTGGTTTTAGCAGGTAGGAGTCCTGCACTACCCACACGGATTCACTCGTGAGTCCATAGGCTCACTTGTGGATCCTGTGTGAGGTGTCCATGATGGATTTCCACACTCCTGAGAAACAAAAAAAAAAGCTTTGCGTTGCAAAGGGACAACGCCTTATTAGAAGGAAGGGGAGAGGGGGTTAGTCTCCTGACTTCTCACTCACTATGCAAAAGGCAGGTAGCCCAAGCATTCGTACTGATAAAATCATTGTTTGACTCTGCCGTTTTATCGTTTGTCAGATACAATTGTTATGTAACTTACCTGTCAAGTCTGAACGTTTATACTTAATCAGTTTTATATAAGTTCTTGACAGTCTGTATTTTTCCAGAAACAATTATGTGTACATTTACATGGGTGCGCCAAAGTTCGCCTAAAATTTCAACTCCGATAATTGGAAATCCGAAAATTTTCTTCCTAACATTTTTTATCCTAACAATCGCAACTCCTAAAATCTTTGTCACTAATGTTTTAATTCCGAAACATTTGTTTTCCTATATTTTCTCAACATAACCATCGTTCATACTATTATTCAAAGTCATATCTTTTTTGTTTAGATTTATTTTTATTTATTATAATCAATATTATATACATAAATTTTTCGTAACTTTGTTTTTACATAACATGTAGTTATAACATATAACGCACGAGCCGAGCGAGCAAAACCAGAGTCCTGCTCCAATCATTCAGTCAAGTTCCAGTAACGAATCGGTCCTATTCCTAATTATTGGTTTAGGTTATGTTAGAACTGTGACCCCAACGCACGAGCCGAGCGAGCGTAGCGAGCGTGCCGCGGCAGCGGCCGGCGAAGTGCCAGAACCGAATTGGTCCTTTAGTTATGGTTATGGTAAACTCCCAGGCCATAAGCATAACCGTAAACGAGTCGTATAATAATCATTAAAACTATAAATATCATCTTCTACCCGTATATATTTTTTATTACACTTGGTAAATGTTTCTTTCTGAGCATGAGTGAAAATACACACATCAAAAGTGTCTAGGGATCAAGCATTTTTATGCGGATTTCTTGAGATTGAGATGTGGCTTTGTAATAAATTTATGATTTTATAAATTTATATGGATCCTTTTTGGTGCATTTCATAATTTGAATCAGGAACTGTGAATCAAATTCGAGTAAAAGATGAAAATCAGCTGTCAATATTTTCCCTATAAAAACATACAACGCATTGAAGACATTATTAGTGCTACTGTTTCCCTACTACTGATTAAAACCAACGTTATTATGGAGCGGCGACGTCATTTAAGCAGGGAAGAAATGCTCAGAGCCGTGGGAATGATAGAAGCTGGTTCCCGGCAACGTACTGTGGCTTTAGCTCTGAATACAAGTCAGAGTGTTATCAGTCGACTTTGGACACGTTACCGAAGCACTGGTACCGTGGCTGAGCGCCATGGAGGACGGTATCGCTGCACCACGGAGACAAGACCGATACATTCAAATCTTAACTCGAAGAGCTCCAACAATAACCGCCATGATGTTAGCCGTGCGGCTTCATCACTCTTCAGGGAACTTAATTAGCGACCAAACAGTCAGAAACCGCTTGCATGAAGTGAACCTTCATTCCCGAAGACCGCTACGGGTACCACCTATAGCAATGCACAATCGTAGGATTCGATATCAATGGGCTCTTGAACACAGAAATTGGGCAGAAGAACAATGGCGTTTCGTGTGCTTTTCTGATGAGTCTCGTTTTGGTATGAGACCGGATACAAGACGTATACGACACTGGAGAACCCCTGGACGCCAACAGCGATTAAAATCCTGCCAGGAAGTCCATCCTTATAGTGGTGGAACCATCATGGTATGGGCGGGTATTTGGATCGGCGGAAGAACTGAGTTGATTTGGATCAGAGGCAACCTCAACGCTCAAATTTATGCTGAGACGATTGTATCAGACGTCATCGTTCCTCTACAAGTGCAAATCGGTCCCTTATTTCAGTTAATGCATGATAATGCACGACCGCACACCGCAAGAGTTGTAAGACAGACTCTCGCCGCAGCTAACATCAATGTCCTGCCCTGGCCTGCTCAGTCGCCAGACTTGAACCCGATTGAGCATGCATGGGATATGCTACAGAGAAGAGCTCTGCCGAATATGGAGGGTATCCAGTCGCAAGAAGACCTTTTTTTGTTGTTGCAACGAACATGGGCGGCCATTCCACAGCGTGATTTGGATGAACTCATTTTGAGTATGCCAAACCGATGTTCTTGTGTTGTTAGTGTTCGCGGTAGAATCACGGATTATTAATTGTTTAAGTTACCCAATAAAATTTTAAAGAAAACTGTTATTTCAGTCTTTTTTTCGAACTTTAATGTTAGTGGTTCAAATGTCAAAAATCCCTTTATTAGGAAAATGGCAAATTTCTTTATTAATGCAAAGGTGACTTGGTTTATCGTTACTGTGACAAACGAAAACACTTTATTTGATGAATCCTTAAAGAAAATTTTAATTAATATCAATCAGGAGAAAAGTTATTGCAAAAATATATGTTGATCCCTAGACACTTTTGATGTGTGTATTATGGTAAGTATGTTTGGGGATAAAAGCGTTATGATAAAAAACAGTAGGAGTTTAAATATGTTTACATTAACGATGTTAGTAATTAAAATTTTCGGACACATGAGTGTTATGAGCATCGTCGGTAGCACTACAAATAGTATGAATTAAAACTTTAGGATGAAAAATTTTAGGAAGAATGATCATTCGGACTACAAATAGTTAGGAAAAACATTTTCGGGTAAAGAACTTTAGGTGAGCCAATATGGACCCCATTTACATACAACATAAGTTTTACATAACAGTAGTTTTCTTATCTACATCACTCATATAAGCTAAGTGGCCGAAACCAAACCCATTTTGGTAGCACAAGGTCTCGGCCAGACATTCATGTATAGACCAGTTTTTGTTCAAAATTTATTCTATGGTACACAACATGGTTCAAGGTTATGGTGTGAATGTTTTATTTTTATTATTCCCAAACGCCAAAAATAGAAGAAGTTCTGACTTTGAATGTTCAGAACCTGTTTTGGTTCGTGGGTTTAAATTTTTAATGGGCAATTTATATGATAATTTTGGTTCAGTTTACAAATTAACAGAAACTGTTACTTTAGTTCTGTTAAATGCATCGAAATATGTTTAATATAGACTTTATCACAAACCTTTGGTAATGATACTATGAATGTGTGTATGTTGGCTTGTTTAGCTGCCTCGAACACTTCTTTGTCAGACACGACTCGACTGTTGTCCCCGTACGCAATGTTCTCTCGGATGGAACAATCGAATAACACTGGCTCTTGAGACACAAGTCCAAATACTTGTCTCACTTCTGAGATACGTAAGTGAGGTATCGGATAGTTGTCCAAAAACTGCAAAATTTTAATTAACATTTACATCCTAATCCCCTGTTTTCTATGTCTCATTTGGTTCTGGATCATCTGACGACCTCGATGGCAGAGTGGACACCATGCCGTACTGCCATTCGTAAGGTTGCGGGTTCGATTCCCGTGCGGGGTGTACATTAGTGTGAACCACAAATGTTTGTATCGGTCTGGGTGTGTGTGTGAATGGGTGTGTGCGTAGTTTCTGATACCTTAGATACAAGCTTCGAGCTTAGTTAGGGGTCAGTTACTATAATGAGATGATGTAGTGAATGATTTATCTGTACCAAATTTAATCTTAATCGGTTCAATAGATTTACGTGTATTTAGAAACATCGAAACATCTATCCATGTAAACTTTATAGTATTACTAGCAGTACGCTGCGGTTTGATCCTCAAAGGGACAAAGTGTAGCGTATGTATTAATGTCATCCTTTTCTCAAACTCTACGAATATCTCTGTATCGTCTAAAACGGTTCAGCAATGCAAACATCTGTTTTTACAAACTTTCGCGTTTATAATAATTATTACAATTATTGTACGTATATTAGGATTATACTAACAACAGTTCCGGCGTCGGGGTCGTAGTACCTCTGCAGGAGTTGAATGACGGTACTCTTACCGCACCCGCTGTGCCCGACCAGAGCTATCGTCTTCCCAGATTCTATCTACAACGACCATACACTTGAGAAGTTCTACAAGCATATCTCTCTTTTCCGGACCTTTATCCCATGTCTATTTGGGGTCGGTTTTCAGTTTAACCAGATTTGTCGGAATGTCAGAATTTTATGTGAAGCGACTGCCATCAGACCTTCACAACCCAAAGGGCTATACGACATTCTTTGGTTAAACCGAATATTAGACTCTCTGAGGGCTCTAACTACGCGTAACGACTGTCGGTGATGTTAGTACGACAGCCGAGACAGACGGCTTTACGTGCCCTCCGAAACACGGATATCTAGTCTACCTTATTTTTGTCATCGTAATCAAACTACATTAAGACAAGTTTATGCCCTGTAGTCGGCTAACACGAAGAAGACGAAGAAATTAATCTGTACCCAAAATCTGTGTTTCAACCAGAAAAAAAATGACCTCGTAGAACTCCAGATAAAAAGAATATTATGATATTTGATGAAATTTCATCCAAAACCTGTTGCTGTATCATTGAGTAACAAAATCTCAGTCAGATTTTTGTTTTACAACAATACTTAGGTGACTCACCTTCAGGTTGAGCCCTCGCAAAACCTTTACTTTTCGTCTGGTTGGGTAGCTAAATTCTACGTCTTTCAAACTGGCTTCTCCTTTTGATTTCTACGAAATTAATTTATTTGTTATCAATGTTATGATACTTTTTAGCGATATGATAATGCTTAGTTAAAATTTTAAATAATGTAGCCTAGATGTATAGAAGCATTAGATAAGTTAGCTAAATTTTTCGACTAAGGTCTTAGTGCGTCAAAAGTACTTATAAGTAACTCCTATGTAGTGTGTCACTATATCAAACACCAGCCGAGCCTCTCGGTTGCACCTGCGATCGCGTAATCCTTAGTTTCTTTAGTCACAACATCATCCCGTGGGAATTTCGGGATGAAAATATCCTATACTATATAGACTAGGTACTCCTGGTTATAAGGAAAATCTTAAAGCGGTCCAGTAGTATATACGGGAGAGACACACATACTTTCACATTCATAATTATTATTTACTAGCAAAGTAGGAACAAAGATGTTTAGATACTGAGACACTTAGTTTTTTTACACTCACAAATTAGGAGCATGATAATTTTCAATGAAATATGTATGAGTAATGACTGTTCAATTGCTTTACGAAGAATATTTAGCGAAAAGCCCAATTACACTTGTATGACGGCGTAATAGATTCGTTCTCATTGCCAAGTCAATGAGGAAAATGTCTCGTAAAATGTTTCTCGCGAAAAAATATGATGTACTACTACTACGTTGTAAATACTAATGTGACCGATCGTAAACGGAATGTTGTTTTGATACATGTTAATTTTAGATTACGTGGAACACGTATTTTCATCGTAAAACTAACACATTCTAGTAAAATACTTCTAGGTGTGCTTTGAGTCATTACTCGCGTCAACGTTTACGTCCTTGGGTATATAGCAGGCTATCTAATACTGGAATAATTTCAAAATCAAGTCATTAGTTCCTGATATTAGCGGGTTTTACCAAACAAACTTTCACGGAATCAAAAGCGACTGGGCACTGGGATTACTGGGTATAGTTCACAATTTTTGGCAATATTAGGATATTTTTTCCACTTACATATCCTATGACAGAAGGCACTTCAAGATCAGTTATTGTAGGTTTAGTTTTGAGCAATGACTCGATCCTTCCCGCGGCCACGATCCCTTTCTGGAAGTCCGGAGTAAAAGTGAACGCATTTTGAGCTTGATTCGACGCCATTTGCAGACCCTGCACTGCCCTATACAACATAATAATGTTACAATAAAATAAAATCTACTTAATTAAGGTAGTAATTAATGTAATAATCAGGTTCCTAAAAAAACATATTTGTAAGAAGTCACGTTTGCTGTATGGGAGCTCAACTTAAATATTCATTTTATTCAGTTTAATATTGATTGTTATACTAATTACTGACTAGCTATCACGGTTAACGAGATACAGACAAACAGACAGAAAGACCACACCCACAGTTTAAGTAATAGAGACCTTTTAGACCCTTTAGGCTCGGAACCCTTAAAAGTAAATTAATAAAATTATGGCGATGGCGACACTTACACAAGAACATTCTCATAGGCGATGCCGTCACTGACAATCAGGTGGCCTCCGAATGTAAGCGCTGCTGAATTCATGATCACGTAAATGGATCGTGACAACCCATTAACTAGTCCTCGGTAATGAGCTAGGCGACGAGATAAGGACATCGTATTATCTATTTCGGCCATGTATTCGGCTACAATCTTCTTCTCACGACCCAAAGCAGCCACAGTTTCTATATTCGATACTGCATCCACTGCTATCTGTTATTAAGATTCGAAATATTTATTCAGAAATTTCTATAAAACTAAACTTTTCCTGGATATTTCCACCCAGGATAGTCTTGTTCAACCCTATAGCCCACTGCTGGGTAAAGGTCTCCCCACCCATTTCTCTCTATCCTTTTAAACATATGCAAATGTACGCATAACACGCAACGATATCGAAGTAGTAATACTAGGTAGTAATAGTAGTAGTACCAAGTACTTTTGACACCCTGAACCTTCGAACCATTTGACGCAGAAATTGGAGCCGGCCAAGTTCGAGATTCCCAACCTCGAACTTGGCCGGCTATGCCATAAAACCTTGTTATCACGAAATTGATGATTATTTTTCTAGTCTATTGTTGTAATTAAATACATTAGCCGTAAACGTCAGTACGAGTTGGAAAACACTGAAATTATTTTTAGATACAATATACGCACGCTCTGCTCTGCAGTGGATATTGGCAACTAAAATGTACGATACTTGAAGCAGTTGATGGACGCCTTATCATGAGATTAATATATTTCTAGAAAACAGTATTAAAACAGATGTAGTGATGATGTTACAACTAAAATACTAGCTGGTAGCCTGCAATTTAACTGGCGTTGACTTTAGAATAATTAATGTAAGCTGACTGACATTATCTACTATAGAGCCACCAAGTTTTCTGTGCCGGCGGCCAAAAGTGGAAGCTACTATTGTCATCTTGATTCTTATGTCATTTGGCTAAAATTTGAACCAAAACATGCCATTACAGCGACACTGTCACCGGCACAGAAAACTTGGTGACTCTATACTCTACAAGGTGGTGACGATAATATGACAATAAATAAAACTGCTGAAGGTGACAGTTCTATAAGCTGGTTTGTTTGTTTTTGTGATAGCAACTTGTCACCACAATCTGGTTTTGAAAATGGCTCTTCTAATGACAAAGAATAAATATTTAAGAGCAGAATATTTAGAACAATTTATGTATAAAATAAATGTCATCGCATCTAATTTATATTAGTATTTTCTATTAGTGTACCTATTTGTGTATTAGTAAGTGTTATTTATCAATCATCTTTCAGAATCATCTGTTCTATATATTTAATCCTAAAATAATTTATAATTGGCTAGCCAGAGGCCCAGAGGTTTTATGATCATATAATGTCAGACGCAATTGATAGATACCTCAAACCTAATCGTTTCTTAAATAGTTTTATTATATATGATCACGATAAAAGATATACTTCGAAAGTATTTTTATCTACATTCCACATCAATATTATAAAAGCTAAAGAATGTTTTTGTCAATCACTCCTCGCTCAAATGGCTCTGTGAAACTTAATTTTCTCAGAAGGACTACTAAAACAAAGTTCGAAAATATAGATTAGATAAGTCAGATGTTTCCAAAGTTCGGGTTTTAAATAGATATACAAGATTTAGCGACTAGTAATCCCACATAACCTGGAGTCTCCCTTTCTCCAGGGGAAAAGGTGTTTTGCTTAAAACTAATAGGAAAAGAAAAAAAAATACAAACCTTTGTGCTGTTTTCTAAAGTAGTCAGACTGCGGTTCGATTCAGCGTTAGCGATTTTCGTTTCATAATACACAATGAAGACAACCAAAGGTAAAAAAGAGAGTGCCATCAGTCCGACCCTCCACTCGTAGATCATGGCTATTATAATCGCCACGCTAACAGCGCTTACGCCTTGCATCAGGATACCGATGCGCTGGCCTGTTGCCTGCACAAGAAGAATGTCTGATTACATAAAATGTTAGAATAATATTATTAAATTAGTGACCGCAAGCTGACCTGAACTCTGATCTGGATTAGTACCGTGCGATCATACTATTAATATTCCGATTTCCATACTTCTCAACCAAATATGTAATTTGATTTAAGTTTTTTAAAGGAGTTTTATATTTTTTGGGCAGATTTGTAAACTAAACTCATACAAGTATACATAGATGAAAGTGAAAATATTTACAGATTGAACATAAGCAGCTTCTGAAGACAACCTCGCACACAAAGCTCCGGTAGAATTCGCCTGGTCGTCGTAGTAAGAAATCTGCTGCCGTAACAAATGTTCGAACATGCGCTCCCGCAACCTCTGTGTTAAATACGCACCAGCAAGGCCGAAAGACACAATCTGTACAATTACAATTCAAATAAGATAATAAATTTAAAATTGTATTTTTGAAATCTAAACAAGTTACTCACCACGCAAAGAAGAACAAGTGAAGAATGTATATAATGTTCTTTTAAAAATGTGTTTGATAAAGTTCTACCATATCTTAATGAAAATTTCTATAGGAAAAATAAAACTGTATAATGTACTCACTTCAACGAAGGTGGCTATACCAGTAACTACGCCCAAACAACTACACATTATAGTAACATCCGTGGTTTTGGCCATCATTGTACTTGGATCTGGAGACGACATTGACTGTAAAAAGATATTTCAAAAACTTTAATGTGGCTAAATACAGATTTTGCTGGCCCAAATAACCTCCCAAAATGTCCTCCAGATTTTGGAGATAAGCTTATTTTCCTAGCAATAAAAAAACTTCTGTTCCTAATGAAGTTGCTAGTTTGAAACGCAGATACGCACAAAATAGAATCTCGCCCAGCATATTTAAACCGCACAATTACATGGACTATGATGCAAAATTTTCAGTTTTGAAAATAACACCCAAAATAACAGTGATACTTACCCCAAATAAATTTCCAAAAACAATGACAAATAAAGGTAGCGAGAATCCTGACAATGTTGATGACAGAATACCACAAGTAATAGATTTCCATTCTGGCCTATTCAGTGCCACAACACGCCAGAGCGACATTTTTATGTCTTTTCTCTCTTTTTCCACTTCGGTTTTCTAGAAAAAAATCTCGCACTTTATTAATAATTCCTTTCATCGATGTTACTAAATATGAGCAATATTTTAATAATATCAATATCCATATTGTCTATTCTATTGACTTTAAAAAATAAACAAAACGTACCTCATCAAAATGAACAGTTTCTTTATACTCAAATGCAGAAACTTTCCGTGGTTCACCAACATCTATAAACAATTTATATTTAGGAAAAGTTTAATTGAAACATTAAGATTACTTACATAAATCAAATAAAGAATTGAAATATTAATATTTATTTAAATTGTTTTAGTTTATGCTTGCTCAAAAAACTAAAACAAAATCGTTTTGCTTACTTTTTTGCGCTTCAATGTTAGGCTCCTGTAGAATGACCATCTTGTAATAATGACCTTTGCTGGCCATCAATTGTTCATGAGATCCCGACTCGACAATAACACCCTTATCCATGACATAGATGACATCTACGTCACGGATAGTAGACAACCGGTGAGCTACAACTATTGTTATTCTACTGGCTGCACCCTAAAATAAGGCAACTTTGTTGAAGAGTTCCAGAGTAATTTTCTATCATCATCATCAGCTCATATAATGTCCCTAACGCGGGGCTCGAGCCTACCCAGAATTAGGGTGAATTGAAATGAAAATTTTCTATTATATCTAGAATAAAACATCTTCAAAGTACATACCACTTTTAAAGCGGCTTGTAGTTTAGCCTCAGACGAATTATCAAGGGCACTAGTTGCTTCATCCAATAGCAAAATCATTGGTTTCCTAATAAGAGCCCGTGCGATGGCAATGCGTTGTTTTTGACCTCCAGAAAGTGATGCTCCACCTTCTCCTACCAATGTGAAGTAGCCCTAAACATAACAAAATTATTCTAAGAATTTGGTGACTTCATAAATTTATTTTAAGTTTCCATGATAACAACATTTTGCTAATACATGGCAATAATTATTTGTTACGAACTGTGCCTCGCGGTTTCACCCGCGTAGTTCCCAATCCCGTGGGAATTTCAGGATAAAACGTAACGCCTATGTTCTTTCCCGGATCATAAGCTACCCCTGTTCCAAATTTCAAGTCAATCGGTTCAGTAGTTTAGCCGTGAAATGGTAACAGACTGACAGAGTTACTTTCGCATTTATAATATTACTAGCAGCGCCCCGCGGTTTCACCCGCGTAGTACCCGTTCCCGTGGGAATTTCGGGATAAAAAGTATCCTATGTTCTTTCCCGGACCATAAGCTACCCCTGTACCAAATTTCAAGTCAATCGGTCCAGTAGTTTAGCCGTGAAAAGGTAACAGACAGACAGACAGACAGACAGACAGAGTTACTTTCGCATTTATAATATTAGTTAGGATACTCTGGACCATCAAATAAACCTAAAATACAGTTAATTTACTTGATTCTCTTACCTTTGGCAGAGTTTTGATAAATTGATGAGCGTTTGCCATCTTCGCCGCTGTAACCACTTCGTCATCAGTAGCGGTACTTCGCCCATGGAGGATATTCTCGTGAATAGTAGTACTGAAGAGAACAGGCTGCTGTCCGACTAACCCAATACGACTTCGGAGCCAAGATACAGACAGCTTCCTGATATCGAGCCCATTAAAATGTATCTAAATGTTTAAAGGAACATCCATTATCCGAAATATACTAAACTCACTTAATAAATTAAATATATTATAAGTACTAAGAAGGTAAACTTACACTTCCACCAACAACATCGTAAAATCTCAACAAGAGATGTACAATCGTTGATTTGCCACTACCAGAGTGACCCACGAAGGCTACAGACTGTCCCCGTTTTACCTCAATACTTATACCTTTCAGCACCTGAACATGTATAGAATTAAGAGCTTCTTAAAACAAACTAAGGTTACTTACTAAATAATATTTACCTAAGTGAGTCGATAACTGAAACTTATTGTGGTTGTTGACTCTATAGTTACGGTAATTTTAAAGAAGGTTTCTATCTTACAGGTACTTCAGGTCTAGATGGATAGTGGAACACCACGTTTTTAAAATCGATATTTCCTTCTCCACTTGTAGGCTTGAGACCTATATCCAGCAACGGATTGATCGTCGGCTTATTATTAATAATGTAAAATATTTTTGCACCAGCGCCTTTTGCTGCACCGAATGTACTTGCTAATGATCCTATTGCTCCCAAGTTGCCCATTCCTGTGACAACGCCAATAAATACCTACAAAAACATTGCATATACAGTGATTTTATATTATTTAATAATACATATTAACTATCGATGATATCAATAGTGGGTGGATGGAGATGGATACGACAATGTGACACTTAATGACATCACGCAAATACTAAGAAATATTGGAATGTAAATCTTAGTACAATTATACTTACAGAAAACATAACATCTGCATTATAATTTAAGGGATCGTTTATAATAAGATAGACTCCCAAGTAAAACGACAATGCGTAAGAGCAAAATATGCAAAACAACAAAAATCCCATCGATAGACCAGTAAATAAATCTGCAATTTAAATAATAGGAATTATCTTTTAGCCCCCGACTCAAAAAGAGGGGTGTTATAAGTTTGACGTGTCTGTGTGTGTATCTGTCTGTCTGTGGCATCATAGCTCCCGAACGGATGAACCGATTTCAATTTAGTTTTTGTTCATTAAAGGGGACTTACGTGCGAGTGTTCTTAGACATGTTTGATAAAAATCGGTTAACTCTTTTAAAAGTTATGGGGGTTTGAAAGAATTTGTGTTGGGGGGTTTTTTAATTTTTAATATTTGTAAAACTATTTTGGTACGTTAAAGTATAACGCAAGTTCTGGTGCCCTAACCTTTCTTGATATTATATTTTCTGACTTCAATCAGAGGTTTTCTGTATCTCTCCAATGCTTTTGCTTGTCCATTGAATGCGTAAACGGTTCGAATAGAACTGATGACTTCTTGAGCTACAGCGCTGGCTCTGCCCGACGCCATTGTAACCTTTTTACTAATACGACTGGCGATCTAAATAATACGTTATTAGTAAATATCAAAATATAACATTTTCGTAAATACAAAATATTCGGTTTTAAAGGTTTTTTATAGAAGAAAATTATTATACATTAGGAAATAAGAAAATTTCGTGTGCAGTGAGCTTCCATAAGCATTTGATTTTCGAATTAGTTAGGTACTGTTTTTTCTTGGATGAATCAAAACATATGTGCTAAAATATGCAGGTATATAGCTTTAAAATCCAAACTAACTCTTCCAGTAACTCCGACCAGTAGGAATGTGATGGGGGCAGCGGTCAAACATAAAAGAGCTAATTTCCATCCTTTGAACATCGCCATTACAAAACATCCCAAACTTACGACGATGTTAAACACTAGTATGGCAACTTTATCACCGATCCCATCTTCCACCTTTATCAGGTCCCTAAAACATCAAACTATAAATTAGATTGTTTTTAAACAAATTCCAAAAGCATGAAATATATATTTTGGAATTCGTCTTCTTCTTTTCGTGTCAGTGATTTCGGCCATGTTTTTTTTTCAGTCCAATATTTTGGAATTAATAACGACAGATATTATATTTAAAGCAGCACCAATTTCGACCGAATGCAGTTTGATTCAAAGTCGGTCAAACCGAATGTAAAACAAAGTTCGACCCACTTAGAATAAAACGAAAATAACCCAAAAGAGGTTCTTATTGCAGACTAAAATTGATATTTTCCAATTCATGGAAAGTTGGGAAATACTGAAAATGTTTCTTTTTACAGTGCGAAAAACGCATTCTACTGTCTTGCTACACCGCCCCGGGTATTGTGGTGAGCAAATGTAAATTAAAACTATTCATCAGTGATGAAATCAATTGAACGAGACTCAATTGATTTATTGGTACAACGCTTGTCATGTCTGCTAGAAATTCAATAATTTGATAACAGATGGCTTTTATATGAACTCTTATCACAAATATTATCCACTACATTTTACCCCATAACCTATGACATATACATTATGAATGTAAATATTGTGTTCGCTCAACCGAAACGAAACTGGATTAAAATTTTTTGAACTGACATTTTGACATGCTAGTAACTACTCACATAATTATTAATACTTTATTACATTATCATTATATCAATATACCTACTGCCGGTAGTGCCGATATTTATTGTATTTGTACAAGTGTAGTGAGACATGTAGTTTTAACCGAGGTACCAGACAGACAGCTAAAACCAAATAGCCAGTTGAGATGATTGAGAATGTACGTACTTATTCATTTTTTAGAATTCTTAAAACTAATACTCTTATCAAACGATACAGATAATGGAAATCTTACTCTGACATTCTCGATGCAAAATCACCCGATTGCTCCAAATCATAAAAAGCTAAATCCTGATTCAAAGCCGCCGTTAAATAAGATTTTCTTATTTTATAAACCTGTTAACAAGAAGATACATATTCAGTTACCTACGATTATGAATAAGTATATATTTTAGTGCCACACCTACAAGCATCTGATGTCAAAATTGATGTCACTATTTTACAAAGACACACGTCTATTACGAAATACGTAAGGTCTATTTATAATTCTAGTTTATATAAGATTTTCTTTATTTTCTTTTTTCGTTAACCTGGCCAGACCAGCGAAGCCAGGTAAACAAACAATAATCTCCAAATCTGTACTATTTCTTCAAAAGATGTAGCTTAAGTATTTTTTGTTTAAGGCATTGTATCTATAATTTTGGAATGAAATGTAACTAAAAAACTAATTTTTCACCTTCCCGTAAAGTCGCGGGTAAAATTATAACTCCATGCGAATGAAGTCGCGGGCATAATCTAATGTGTAATACTAATCCATTTTCGACCGGTCGATAAAAAAATCAGTCCAAGTCACGATCACTCAGATCGTGACTTGGACTGATTTTGGCGAAATTAAAGGTTCGACTGCAGACAGCGGATGCAGTCTGTAGTCATAATTTATTTATTTATTTATTTTATTTATTTTAGGAACATCAACAACATGTATATTGAGCATTGATAAGTTACAGAGGATATAGTAGAGAAAGTTCTGATACACATGTAGATTATAGATGTCCACAACATTTGTAACAATAAAAAGGCAACTACGACAACAGTTTACAATAAAAAATTAAAAAATTAAAATTGAGAGATAAAAAAAAAAAAACTTAAAGTAAAAAGACACAAAATAGGGTACATACATAAAAAATTACAAATTGGTCAGTGGTTATTACAAAGGTGATCTATAAGTTTATTTTTATAAGTTCGAGCAGAGTTGAAAAATATGTCGAGATCGGTTATCATGTTGTTTAATTCGTTATATGTGCGACAAATTCGTGGGATGGGAGCATGTTTGCCAACATTGGTTCTGTTAAACGGTAAGCTGAATATTTTGGTTATGGGCTTACGGGGTAGATTAAAGGGAACTGAGATGGAGATGTTGTCAGTTAAGTTTTCACAAATCTTTGGTATGTGAAGACATTTATGGAGAAACATTAAATCTTGAATTTTCCGTCTATCTCGCAACGTCATTAGTTTGAAGTGTCCTCGTCGTTGATCATAAGGACATCTATGAGATATACCTTCGCTGTAATAAGCTAGGTGTTTCGTAAACGAGCGTTGAATTGATTCGATGCGTTGAGAGTGTACGACATATTCAGGGTTCCAGACAACGCTGGCATATTCGAGTTTACTTCGCACTAGAGCATTGTATAAAACAAGTTTGGTACCTGTACTGAGGCCTTTGGTGTTTCTTTTAATAAAACCAATCATTCTGGACGATTCAGTGGTAATGTTATTAATGTGCGAAGTAAACTTGAGCCTACTGTCCATACGGACTCCCAAGTCCCTAACTTCACTTAGCTCTTGAACAACTTGACCATCAATATAATAGTTAAAATCGAGGATTTCTTTTTTACGAGTGTATTTAATAACTGAACATTTTTGAGGGTTAATTACCATTGCATTATTATTACACCACTCAAAAATGGCAGTGAGATCACTTTGTATTAAAGCCGCGTCTAAATGTGATGAAACTGTTCGGTATATTTTAAGGTCATTCGCGAATAGACTATAGTTGCAGTGATTTATATGCTGAGATATATCATTAATATAAGTCAAGAACAACAGGGGACCCAGGTGAGAACCTTGGGGAACGCCTGATTTAGCAATGTAAGTGTTGGATTCATGTCCTTTGACAACTACTGATTGCGGCCTATTAGCTAAATAGCTTTCGAACCATTTAAGCAGGGAACCATTTATGCCATATACTTCTAGCTTTTGTAGTAGCAAATTGTGGTTAACCTTGTCGAAAGCGTTGCTAAAATCAGTATATATAGTGTGTACTTGATTACCACTATCAATATGTTTTGCGAGATCAGATGTAAATACGACAAGATTGGTCTGGGTGGAATGGTTCGGCCTAAAACCATGTTGACACGGTGTAATATATTTTTCTAAATGACTGTAAATTAAAGGGTAAAGTAATGATTCCATGACTTTTGATACACAAGATAAGATGGCTATAGGACGATAATTCTTGATATTACTAGAGTCACCCTTTTTAAAAACAGGTACTATACGCGATTTCTTCCAGGATGTTGGAAATATACCAGTATGCAAGGAATGGTTGATTATTTTCGTGATAGGTACATCAAGGGAGCTGGCAGTGCGTTTTAGAAATATGGGGGGAATTTGAATTTTAGTCATAATTCCGAATCCAACTAAGGACATTTGTGATTGTAAAATACCATTGTATTTCACCACAAGTATAACTTGGCGCGGCTGAGCGCCACTGTGTTCAATGACACTATTGAAATTGTACAGAAAATATCACGAAATTTATTCACTTTTTTTCACTTTAGGCATGATAACGGCTAAGTATTTTCCAAGATATGCAAAATTATGTTTACAATGAACTCTATAGGGTCAAAATGAATTTTCAAGTTTTAGTTCCTCAAATCGCCACCGCCAACTTATACTTGTGGCACTGTATTTTGACATTTTGATTATTTGACATTTTGATATTTCACATTTACAATTTTCAACAGTTTGATTTTTCGACATTTTGACTTTTCGGCATTCTGATTTTCGACGTTTTGACTTTCGACGTTTTGATTTTCGACATTTTGATTTTTCGACATTTTGACTTTTCGGCATTCCGATTTTCGACGTTTTGACTTTCGACATTTTAACTATTCGACGTTTTGATTTTCGACATTTTGATTTTTCGACATTTTGAAATTTCGACATTTTGACTTTTCGACATTTTCAACTTTCGACATTTTGACTTTTTGGCATTCTGATTTTCGACGTTTTGACTTTCGACATTTTAACTATTCGAAATTATGAACTTTCGACGTTTTGGCTATTCAACATTGAATTTTGACATTTAGATTTCGACAATTCGACATCGATTTTTGACGTTTTTGTAATAATGTGTTAATTTTCTTATTTCGAAATTTTGACAATTGTGATAATTTCAACAATGTTAACTTAACTTTCATTAGTTCAACATCTCGAGCACATTTAATCAGTTCAACAGGTTACGAGATCATTTTTTTTCGTTTTTTTTTGTTTATCCCGAATCAACCCCGGCCCCAATTAATTCGGATAATCGGCGTTCTACTGTATCAATATCAAATGTTAACAAGTTTTAAATACTGATAATTTAATACGTGGTGTTCATAATACGTACTTGTTTTATTGCAGTGAGATTCATTAGAGCGCCTCCCAAATAACCACCGATAAACATAACGAAGCCAATACTTGAATATTTCACACCAAACTTGTGCATACTTTGTAAAAACTCTTCACTGTTCTGTTTACCGTTCTGCACAGATATTTGGTAGGAGACCATGTTTTGAAAAGTCGCTGCCAGAGTCATTATCGCGATCGGTACCATAATACCGATAACTATGGTGGCCAATAACGATATTGTTATTAAAATGATATCGCATTTTGAAGCGAATTTGTACTGAAACGAAATGGTAATACAATATTTTAGTAAGTAAAACATATCGATTGGTATAATCAACTATCCTCTTTAAGATACAGTCTAGTCAGTCTTGTGCGTAGTTCTTACTACTGTTCTTACTTGGGTTCTTACCCAAGCTTGAGTATTAATTGTAGAAAGATGATACAAAGAACGTTAACAAAGAAGCTCTTACAAGTTAAAATAGCATAATATTAAAGAGGTGAAAATTAGGGAATAGGAGTCCAAAAATCTTATTTAGATCTTTCAAAACTCCGCCTGTATAAAAATTAGTTAATTTCAAAGAAAAAATAATACTCATATTACCAAAGTAAAATATGATATATTTGGAACTTTCTTGTTTTTCTTCAGTTCGTCACTGGAAAGAAAAATAACGGAAAATAATTTAGATAGTCTTAATAAGTATTTTTAGATACGTTACGAAAAATGCTTCGAAGGTGTGTTCGACGCCTACCCACTACATAAAGCTCACTTTTCTGAGGGAATTTTGACATCAAATATAGAGAGAGTCTACTTATTTATAAATCTCCCCTGTAGACTAGACGATTTGCAAAACTGACTCATCGTCGTATATTGGGTCCTGTTTTCTCTGTTCTGTGGGGGGGCCTATACCCAGAAATCACCCAAGCAAAGAATTAATCTATGCATCTATCGCTTAAGGTAGTGATTATTGGCGTTAGGATTACTATCAAATTTACGTATATTAGGAAACTCACCCAGACTCCACATCTAAGCTACTTTTAGCCATCAGAACATAAATAATATGAACACGATATAATATTCCTGTATCTAGTTCTAGCTGAAAGTACGATTTTTTATGTTTATTTCAATATACTTAATTCTCATGCATCTGTGACAACTGTTGTTAGTTTTCTTTTGCACAAACCAATACAAAACTATAAATATAAGTAATTATTGTATTAACTATTCCTTTTACTTATCTACATACTAGTAAAGATATTTAGATAGATTTTGGAAATAATATTGTAATGTTTTAGTTTTTCGTGAATCAGAAAAGATTAAATTAGAGTGACTTATCAAAGGATTAAATATTCTTTCAAATCAAAAGAATATTCTTTACCAAAGAGAATAAAGAGAGTGACTTATCAAAGAGAATAAACACCAATCTATAGTTCTCTGTTCTCTGTGAACACAGTTATCACTGTTCTGTGGCAATGACCGTGTGGAGGTCGCATGGACCAAAATACTTATTATGTATAATACCTACGTCGAAAGTGCATTTGTACTCGTAAAACTTCACGTTTTAACAACTCAACAAACTTATTTAAATAACTTAGTATAAATAAGTCGCTTTTGTGCTCGCTTAGATCTTTGAAACTACCCAACAGTTTATCATTCAGTTTTCAGCAATACTTAGGTGAAGTGATTTAAGAGAACAGTTTTTGTGTGCAAGTGTAGTATAATGGCATTTTATGCGGGAAAAACGCGGGGACCTGTTGGCTCATTATAAAAAGGCTCATTCTTATCTTTTCCAAGTAGCATACCTCCAACCATCATCAATCTACTTTTTTATAATCTTCCGTACGGATGATTTGATTTTACATATAAGAAAGACGGTTGACTGATTCTCCCCCACTAGGTATTTAGTAAGAAGTAAAGCTATGCCCACATTCAATCAGAGACGTAGTTAGGTATTTGCGAAAAAGAGATGCTTTTTATTAGATTATGTACATCTCCATCATATTTAAGTAATAAAGGGAAAAGAAAACTACGAATATGTACCGCATAATATAGAAAACTAGCTGCTCCCCACGGCTTAACCCGCGTTACCTCCGCTAATCAGTCTATAGACTTCCTCAATAATTGGACTATCCAACAGAAAAAAAAAATCGGACATGAGATAGTACCAGTAGTTCTTACTAAAGATAAGTGCGTTCAAACAAAATGAATACAAAATTATATCCATTCAGGAAATAGTCTCGCCATTATATGTATTACAACTTGAATTCAGAAAGTAAAGCCCAGATCGCCCACGTCTAAATGCAGAAAGTAAAGCCCAGATCGCCCACGTCTACATTAGTCCACCAGTCACCAGATGAAGGCAAACGAAAACCATGATCATCGAAATCATCGCTTTAGTTGTAGTTGCCGACACCACCGCGCCGCATTCACACGTCTCGATTATATTATCGCCAAAAAATTCGACAATGCGGACATTTGTATTTATTTTAACGTTTTTCATTATAAAATGTGATGGCATCGATACCGATTTTTGTAATCCAACGCCAAAGGATATCTACGGGAACAATGTAACCTTACCTGGTTATTGTGAGAAGAAACCTTGTATCCCAAAATGTTGTGAAGTCGGCAAAATGTTGTATTATAACAAAACACTGAACAATTTACAATGTTTAGATTTCAAAAAAATATCCATGGCGTTAAATTTTACTGTTAGCCCCGATTACTCGGATTTAAACATCTACAAACGAGAGAAAGATTCAAATGAAAAAGTGAAATCATCTATGATGTTCAACGATTTTAGTGTTATAGTGAACCAAGTGTATTTAAATGGTACTTGTGGGATTTTTATAGCGACCAATTGTAAGATTTTCGAGGTAAATATCCAATAATTCACATTATAATATTATCTTCAAATATTTTTCGTGGCGTTTCCTATAAATAATTTTCCTTGATTTCCTCATCAAATCCGCGCTACGTGACAATGAGACCACTTCCCTTTAAAACAAAAAATAATAATTTTCATAGTCTACTCGTAATCAACGGAAATATAGCGAATTACTTATTATAAAATACACTAATAAAGTGAACAGGAACATAGAACCTGTTCCTTTTTTAGGGTTCCGTACCGTATCCGAAGGGTAAAAACGGGACCCTATTACGAGTACTATTACTAACCTTAGCTTTAGCTATTACTATCACTTTGCTGTCTGTCAGTCTGTTTGTCACCAGGCTGCATCTCAAGTACCGCGATAGCTAGACAGTTAAATTTTTCACAACCTTTTTTTTTTTAACGCAGTGAAAATGCATAGAACTGCATACCACCGTGACTGCATACCACCGTGAAATTTTTCACAACCTATGTAAATATGTATATCTATTGCCGCTATAAAAATAATTTTAATATGTTTGACAAATAGTCGCGTCTTTTGTTTTAATCAAACATCTGGATTTAACTGATACTACTTTGTGTCAAGTACTTAATAAAACTATGAGCGCTATCTTTGCGTAGTATCTTAGTAATGATGTCGTATCCAACTAATTTTTAATTTGACTTCTAGGACGGAGAGATGGCATATGTATTACCAAACAGGTATAATCTCTATAATTATCTATCACCATCGGACTATTGCGTCGATAGAAATACACACATTATAAACAATACAGCCGTATCAAAATATATCTGCTACATAGGAGCAGGTCCAACCGACGAAGTTTCTATAAATGAAAAAAAATATTTTAATGGAATTGGTAAGTAAATGGGATTATAACGTTTTTTTTTTCTGATAATCCCTACTAGTATTATAAATAAGAAAGTAACTGTATTTGTCTTCATGTCGGTCTGTCTGTTTGATACGATTTCGCGTATAAACCGCTCTACTGATTTTGATGCAATTTGGTACAGATGTTATAGAACTTTAGAAAGGACATAGACTGCATTTTATCCAAAATTTCTGACGGGACAATGACCACGGGGTACCGCTTAGGAAACAAAGGTAGTCAAAACAATTTAGCCTATAAGTGAATATTTGTGTTAACCACAAATGTTTATCTCGGTCTGAGTGTGTGTGTGAATGAGTGTGTGCGTAGTTTCTGATACTTACCCTAGATACAAGTGTCGAACTTAGTTAGGGGTCAGTACTATAAAGCACGGAGCACCAATAACGAGATGATGTAGTGAATGATTATGTTATGTTAGTTCACACCGTTATTTAATTGATAGAGTTATTGATTATGGCTTGTACGTACGTACCCAATACACAAAGTGCTACGGGCCTATTTCACATTCAAGTAACCAGTAAAGCACCAAGTAAATTTTGTGTTGTCTCTTTTTTACTTTATATCAAGTGAAAAGACAAAACATGTGAGTACTCGGAACGTTACTTGAAGATGATGAAATAAGCCCTTAGTTTAATAATATTATTTGGGGCTGATTTTTCCATCGTCAGATAACTTTATTCGACGAATAAGTTTGAAATTTTGACAGTTATTTCATACAAAATCTGTCAAACGTCAATTTTATTCGTCGAATAAAAGTTATCTGGCGATGGAAAAATCGGCCCTATGTAACATGACCCGTTTTTTCTCAAATAAATCACTGTATGTTTGTACTAGGTACGGAACAAAATCTAGTCTGTTTCTCAGAAAATAATAGTCTAGTCTACCTACAATATGTTTAAATAAGTTTTAATTTAAACAAAAAAATGCATTTTGTATTCTCTGGTCGAATTGCTGATTTAAATTATTAGTTAAAAAATTGGCAAACATCTGAACAACGTTACTTCAAAAAAATCGTTTGTTCATTCCGACATTGAATCTTACCGCTAATTACTTTATCTCGAAAAAATGCTAGATAGATAATATACTAGATTGCTACATAGTTCCGTAAGTAGTTAAAAATAGATTTTAGAGTATGCAAGTCTAATATATATTATGTGACTCTACCAAGAGTCACATTTGACGAAGTGCCCCATTCAGGCCATTCCTGCAAAACTTGAATGTTTTTTACTATGAGTGAGAGAGATTATTTTCCTTTGTATACTACAGAAACTGTTACGCTAAATATTACTAAAATGGCACATAGTAACACATTCGATGTTAATTGATCCGTAAAGTTCAAGGAAACTGGGATCCAAAGTTTGCAAGGAGAAAAACGCCAAAGATGCGGGAAAATCCGCAATACTAATTTTTACATAGATTACTATTTACATTTTACTAAGATTTGGGAATAATTAATACATTATTTAATTTAAAGATTTAATAATGGTTGAATGGGAAATGGAAGAGTATCGCCAAGTTAAACATTTCGTGATTGAACATTCACGGAGTTTAGAAACCCTGTGACTAAACCTTATTACATATTACCTAACTATAACTTATTTATAACTAGCTACGCCCCGCGGTTTTACACGCGTGAATCCCAATCCCATGGGAATTTCGGGATAAAAAGTCTGTATGTGTTATTCCTAAGTTATAAGGAACATCTGTACCAAATTTAATCTAAATCGATACAGTAGTTTTTGCGTGAAAGAGTAACAAACATCCAAACTCACAAACATACAAACTTTCGCATTTATAATGTTAGTAGGATAATAAAATACTATTAAATGTGTTTTTTATTATTACAGGTAGATTAATATCAGCGTTATTCTTGTTTATGACGTTGATTGTGTTTTGCTTATTGAAGAAACTGCGCGACAATCAAGGAATTGTTCTGATGGCTTATGTAACCATGTTGATGGTGGCTCTTATTTTGAACGCATACTCAATTCTTGTATCTGATTATTTCACCAAAGACATGTGTACTGATGTGTGTAAGTATATCGTTTTTAGTAATATATTTCTCTATAGTTTTTATAGTTATCATGGTTATTAGCACTCATATTATTATAATCATCCGTGATCATGGCGCTTGCAACAGCGTCGAAATATCGGAAACTCGAAACAAATAATATACATGGTCGCGTTAATTATAATAATTTGAATATAATTTCTCATTTTTATATAATTAATCCTAATAATTATATGATCTGGTAAACAGGTGCAATTTTCCTGTAAATTTTCAACATTTTCTTTCTTACTTTTAGCACAGTCGTCCCAGTATTTTTGAACTGCTGAATCGATTTTGGTGTAAGGTTTCCCTAAACGTGGTGATTATGCTACTTTTGTAGAGACTTTTATACTTTTTGTTAGTTTTCTCTGAGGAAATATAATAGGTTTACCTATAGTCCTACAATATAGATACATAATATAAGTAGTTATTGTATTCCCACAAAGGTATCTTAGTAGATAGGTATACATTATGAGCGAATCTGTCTCTGACTCTTATGGATGGACATAGTAACCTAACAATTTCTGAAGTCAGTATCCAACCAAAAACCCTAGTTATTTTACCTTTAATACCTGAGTACTTATCATTTTATTTTTATTTACAGCTGCAGCTTACTACTTTTTCTTTATTTCAAGTTTCTTTTGGTTAACTGTTGTATCATTCGAAACGTGGATAATTTATACGTGAGTAAACAATTTGAACAAAAACCCGATCATTTAAAATATTTCTATTAAACATTCAATCAAATAATTTTATGAATGATAGAGATAAAGATAAAAGTATGATAAGTAATTTATATGTTAAAAGTTTAACGATAACGAGACTAAAGTTTTTTTTTATTAAAAAAGAAATAGTTTAATGGTTTGATTTTCGGGTACTGGGGAACTAATATTAATAATTTAATGTATAATCTCGTTCTTATTTCAGTAATAGCGACAAGTTAAGTGCACTAGACAGACCTATGGACTTGAGAAAGTTCATGCACTATGCACTGTATGCATGGGGGACTCCTTTAATAATGACGATCGCAGCCGCAGTTATTGATAAGGTCGATGTACCTGCGAATATTGTGAAAATACACTTCAGTTCATGTCTATCGTATGGTAAGTTGATTCAATGATTTTACTAAATATATTTGTTAAGTATGCCGTTGACAACAAAATCTACAATCAATAAAACATTTAACGTAGTTCTTACATCATTCAAGTGGACAAACAGCACAAATGGCTTATAAAAATCACAAAATCTTAATTTTATCTCTATCCACGACACGAAAATTGGCCATGGAAGGAAGCTATAACATCGCCAATTTTCCTCGAATATTTCCAATGTTTTTAGTATTTTCCAATAATCTTACATTTTACATAATATTCTTAGGTAAATAAGACTTATATAAAAAAACTGTGCTTATTACAGCTATGGAATATTCACTTTACATGTACATACCGATTACAATTCTAATAATTGTGAATACATTGTTGGTCGTCCGTCCGATTTACAAAGTTTACATCAGGAAGTGGACAAGTAGAGAGACGTATGCCGTCCAAGAATCCCTTGAAGCGGATCAAGCCAGGTACATAATCATTCACTACATCATCTCATTTTAGTAACTGACCCCTAACTAAGTACGAAACTTGTATCCAGGCTAGGGTATCACAAACTAACGCATATACGATACTCGTTCACACACGCACTCAGACCGTAATGCCAAACCACCAAAATCTAGCGTTGTATCTAGGGTAGCAATAGTTTATGCTACCCTAGATTGCATAGACCACTTGTAGTTTATGTGACGGAAGATACAAGTAATGTACTCTAGTTCGGGATCACTTGCTATAATAATTATGATATGTTGCTGAAACGCCAATAATGTTAATAAATATTTAAAGAATATGTTTTTTTCCATTACAGATTAAAATTGTGCATACATTTAGCATTATATAATCTAGTAAGCTGGTGTTTTCAAATATATGAGATCTTAAATTCAGATATTCCACATTGGCTGTACTTCGTCTTAAACGTAACTCATGATATCATAGGAATTACGTTGTTCGTCATGATTGTATGCAGGAAATTTGTTTTCTACATGCTGTGTGAAACGTAAGTTAATTTTATGTATTCACGTAAGTAATTTGCGTAATATGTAAGTTATGTTTATGTATATATATATATAGTTATATATACGTAATATGTTGTTGTAACCTTAATTATTAGGTACAGGTAACTTATTAGATATAACTTATTAGATAGGTCACTCATTTATAAAAACCAAGAACGTAGGTACCCTGAGGGGTCCAAAGTTTAAAAATCAGTTACCGAGTTCCATTTTATAACGAAAAATATTGATGTTTTATCGAGATTTCAAGAGAAGCTTGTAAAAGTAGGACTGAGGATAATTTGATACACGTACCTAGTTTATCCGATCACCATGTCATATTCAAAGAGATTATAATCACTACGGTCATATTATCTTAACTGTGTCAGAGATACAGAACTTTTAACTAAACTTCAAATAGGTAAGTAAATATAACAATTAACTTATTTCAGATTCAACATTGAAATAGCTGGCAACTCGGAAACACGACAAACGGGAGAAGAACTCGAAGCACGGAACCGTCTTACTCAATGAGAATCAGGTGAAATAAAAAAAACAATTTGGACCTTTTTTGAAAATACCTAAAGTGGACCTCTTTGAAAATAAATTTCTTTTGAAATAAGCCCCTACTAAACTAGTAATCTCTAGTATTAAGAACTATTAATAATTTAGTACCTACTTATTAAATTATGGTGCCTAGATTTTACAGATTTTGTAAATAGACTTTTGTACTTTTTTAATGCATTTAAGTACTTATATTTTAATACTAATCTAATCATTTTTCTCTTTACTTATACCAGTTTAAGCTTACGTAGCAATATTAGTCAATTTAATAGTTATTTTTAGTACTTTCCCAATATTGTGCCATCTCATAACAATTACCTGAATAAGTACTTATATAAGTAGTTCTAGAATAAAAAATGTATTATCTAATACGTAAAGTATCAACCTGCAAAATCCGACTGTAGGGTTTGCCTTTACGTTAGTTCTCTTAATATATATATAAACTAGCTATTCCCCGCGGTTTCACCCGCGTAGTTCCCGTTCCCGTGGGAATTTCGTGATAAAAGTATCCTATGTTCTTTCCCGGACCATAAGCTACCCCTGTACCAACTTTAAGTCAATCGGTTCAGTAGTTTAGCCGTGAAAAGGTAACAGACAGACAGACAGACAGAGTTACTTTCGCATTTATAATATTGGTTAGGAAGTTAGGATTAGGATAGGATAAAGAGAACTTACGTACAGTGAGTGAGCAGGAAAATGCGTTATCACCATGCTCTTGCCCAAAACGTGTTGGTGATCTCAAACTTAGCTTAGCAAAGTTTAACTTTTTTTACGAGTAATAAGTAGTTTTAATCTAAGGAATTTAATTCCAACTGGTTGTTCCATCCCTCAATTCTTTTATTTATTTAAGTAAGTACTTAGGTACTTAAAATATCTACATTACAAATACTTAGCTTGACTAATAAAATGTATCCCTACTTAAGTAATTAAGAAATACTTAGAATTAAGGAAATACTCAAGTAATAATTTTGTTAACTGCATACTCATAAGGTTTTATTTGTAATTTTCTTATTAAAATGGAAATAAACAAGATTATGAAATCGCTGTTATTTTTATTTGTATTCCCGCCAAGGCAGATTTGAGATTCGCGCGGCTGTTCTTCAACTACAGATAATAAAATACAGATTTTGAATTCATTATTATAATACCTAGGTAGGTTTATATATTAGGTTATATTTCGTTTTTAATGACAAAAAGAATCACGATTTACATAAGTAATAACTTTGTTACAAGTTTGATGTCATGGGTATGGCCTACAACACCATTACAAGGTCACATACATATTATACAAAGTATTGCTTATTCTGTGACTTTGTAAACTCAATATAAATACACCATTCGTGTAGGTGTCATCAACCGGCATATTATCTTATCATACCGGTTTAAAGAGACAGTTGTTTATCTTTAAAGGTAGAAGTTCTCCTATTTTGTTAAAAACAAATTAAATTTTAAAATGGTTATTGCTAAAAAGTACATTGTGAAAAACCCTTTTCAAGGCATTCCAAAGAACAGTGATTTTGAAATAGTCGAAGAAGAACTGCCTTCATTAAAAGAAAATGGTAAGTGTATTAATTAACTTTTTGAGTAGTAATCCATATTTATTAATGAATTCATGAATTATTTTGAAATGAATCTACTTTGACTTAAAAATACAGTAGATAGTAGGTTCCTTTCCTTATATTCCAGTTAGATTTTCTAACCCTATTTTCTCTTCTTTTTAAATGTAGGTAGGTAATTTACCTGTGAGGATGTTTTTTTTTACAGAATTCTTGGCACAAGCGGAATTTATCAGCGTTGATCCGTACCAAAGGATGAAAATAGGAAACGAATTTCCTTGTAATATGATTGGAGGCCAAATTGCTAAGTAAAGTATCTACCTAGGTAGCTAATTAACAAGTTTTGAAAATAACAGACATTTTAATGAAAATTTTAATACTTAGTCAAAATTATAAATACAAAGTACTTACCTACTTTAAATTAATTCTTATACTTTGGACCTAAGTAGACGTAGTAGTTACCTACTTTTATTTTTCTTTACTTTCTAGAGTTATCGAAAGTCGAAATCCCGTGTATCCTATAGGATCGTACGTGATGGGTCATTTTGGATGGCGCACGCACACCCTTGTAAATGAGGACATCGGGAAAAATCGCGCGGAGAAACCTTTTATGTATAAGTTACCAGATTTTGGAGACTTGCCTATATCATTAGGACTTGGAGTATGTGGACGTGTAGGGTGAGAAACAAAAAACATGTTTTTTCTAACTTATTAAGGCCTAATTTAGAGTTAAATAGTAAAGTTTTCAGTACATTCCATAGTAAACTTAATAACTAACATGTTAGAGTTCAAAATCGTTTCCATCCTTCCAAGACGACAGCATTATTCGGTTTTACCGAAATATGTAGGCCTAAACCTGGAGAAACCGTAGTAGTGAGCGGGGCTGCAGGCGCCGTAGGATATCACGTTGGACAATTGGCTAAAATATATGGTAATACAGAACTTAGTACATGTCTAATACAACAGAAGCAAAAGGCAAAATCCTTTGTTTTGCCTGTCTATTTTTTGATTTTTGATTTTTGACGTTTGTACTGTGCACGAATTACGCAAAAACTATTGGACCGATTTAAAGGTAATTAGTAAGTACATAAACCTACTGAGTTCCAACCGGGAATATAGCACTTTTGTATGATGTTTATTAGTATTAGATAGAAGACAGTAAAAATTGAACAAACCAATGATCAATTTCAGGTTGTAAAATTATTGGTCTAGCTGGAACCGACGAAAAATGTGATTGGCTAGTCAACGAAATCGGTTTCGATGTAGCTGGGAACTACAAAACTATTAACTTATCAAACTTTCTAAAGGAACATGCTCCCAAAGGAATAGATTGTTACTTTGACAATGTCGGCGGAGAAATAAGTAGCACAATAATATCTCAAATGAACCAATACGGGAGGGTCGCTGTGTGTGGAGCTATATCTGTGTATAATGAAACTGATCCGGAGAAACGAAAAGGTAATCAAATATTATAAGTAAATAAACCTCTTTATATGTACTTAGCTAAGTGCGTAATTTAACATGCAATACCTATTTCTCATATTGGTCGTAGCGTGATGTCATGCTACAACCTACAACCAAGGGGATGCTTATAACTTCCCTCAATGAAATGGGCTATTCAACACTACAATATTTTTCGATTCGGATCTTTCCTGAGATAGCGAGTTCAACCACTTTTAGTTTGCTAATATTAGTATAAATTATGATATACTTATTTCTATTTATATTTCAGCTACAATCCTGCAACCGTTCATTGTTGGAAAACAATTAAAAATAGAAGGATTCCAAGTAAATAGATTTGCAGACCAAACTTTGGAAGGTATAAACAAAAATATGCAATGGGTGAAAGAAGGGAAGCTCAAATACAAGGAACATATCACCCACGGCTTTGAAAATGCTGCCAATGCTTTCATAGGTTTATTTAAAGGAGAAAATATTGGAAAAGCTCTTGTTAAAGTGTAAACTTTAATATATACGATTATTTACTTAATTTCATCACACCTTATATTATTATTGCTTATATTTACAGGCACTATTGTAAAATTACCTATATTTAACAACAATAAAAACAATCATTGTCTTCTACGGCGTTTCCTTGGTGTTTCCATTTTGTTCTTTGTAAACTTATTAATAAAAAGTTCTTCATACAATAAACTGTTTGCATCTGCACTTAAATATTTAGATATTTCTTGATACAGTTGTTTTTTATGTAAATCTTCAGTGACATATGTTTGGGTAAACGCTGATTTGCGTTTTGTTGTAGGATTCAAAGTTCTTTTAATTTCGAGAATTTTTTGTGTATTTTGATCTATTTTATTCATAAGTTTATCTTCCATTCTTTGCAGACGGGCCTCTATACTGTCTAAAGTTGATAATTTACTCGGTTGAATCGGAATATTCTCTGATTGTGTTAATACTTTATTCTTTTTCTCACCACTCTCTACTACTTCTGTACTCTTCAAACCATCACCTTCATTTTGATCGAGTTTAGTCAAGCAGGAATCAATGATATCTCTAATTTTCATATTGAATTTCCGTTTCTCTTGAATCAAAGCTAATTTTTCAGGAGGCAGTTTGCATTTCAAAAGAGATTTATTGGGTGATGTATTTTCAGGCGATTTAAATAACTTTTTGACATAATTTGATGCTACAGATTTGTTGACTTTTAGTGGCTCTTGAACATTATTTTGTTCTTTGGCCTCTGGTAGAACAGGTAATTCAACTTCTTGTGCTTGGTTTTGTAAATTTAGTTGTTGTAAGAGATCTTCATTATTCATTTGTATTGGATCGGTTATACATTCAATCTTGTCTAGAGGTTGACCATTTGGATCATAAATTACATTTATATCAGAAGGAAAATCATTAGGGTTATTTATATTGGTCACATCAAATAGAGTATAGTTTGCTTTATCGTGAATATTGCTATTTACAGTTGTGTTGTCAACAGTTACAGGAGTTGTTTCATTAGTAATTGCAGCATTTGCATTTAATTTATTATTTTCATTATACATCAGGCTTTGGTTTGGTTCAATATTCGGTACATCATCTATTACTATTACTTCATTAGAAGGAGCTATATTTGACACCCTACTTTCTCTGTTTTTAGGTGCTTCTATTACAAATGAAGACGAGACAGGTTTTAATATTCCTTTTACTCTGACTGGCTCTACTATTTTCTTTTCAGATATAATAGAAACTCTTTTAGAAGGTTTAATCTGTGACAGTCTAGTTACGGGTCGATTTTCTTCCTTGACTACTATTTGCTGAACTTGTTGAGGATTCAATGTGTTGGTGTCATTCTTATTTTTCTTACTTAACAAATTGTCGAACTCAACGGGCATAGCTATCTGTTTTTCATTAGTATTCAAAAGACAATTCATATTATTATTTTCTTGTGAACTTCTTTGATCATTTTTGAGAACATTGTCATTATTTTCTATATTTGAAAACTTAATTATTTTATAATCGTATTTGAATTTTTTGTTCAAATCAAAATCAATGTTGCAATTCTGGTCAGTAGTTTTAGGTTGATAGCCTGTTGGTGTATCGGAGAATACTTCAGATATTTCGTTTGTCAAAAAATCGCCGTATTTCACAGAAAAGTGAGCTTTCTTTGCAATTGGCATTATTTTACCATCATTTTCTATTTCATCGGCATTTATTGTAATTGGTTCCTCGACTTCTACCTTGTGTGCTGGAGGTTGACAGCATGGACCATCCTGAGTTGGTACCGCATTGAACTTCAACTTGTCTTTCTGTAATTGATTACATACATTGAATTAGACTTGAAATATAGGTGATGTTCATTCATAAGAAACCAAATAACATACTGACATAAGATATCCTCATGACTCATTAGTTAGACCAAGATGCAATCAGTAGTTGAGCTAAAATATTAAAGTTATACTTTGGCACTAAACATCTGCATTGGCGCTTGTCACACACCGTCAACGTGTCACATGGTGTCTCTGGTTTTGGACTGAATAATACAATACAATTGGGAGTATCCTGCACACTGACTCTTATAATCACCTCTTTACTATCAGAGAGAGTTAAACACTCCAATAAGAATACAATATTCATTGACACACTTACCTTGAAATTCATAAAGTTATCATCCGTAAAATGATACTGACACACTACTCTATTCCTTAATTGTGAAAGTTTTAAATCAAGAAAATTAGGTTTTTGTGCATTCGTGATCCATTGGTGACATCTTATTTTGTCAAAAACGGGGAAATGGAACATGTGTATTTTTCCATCACTTTTAGAACTGCAAGTTCTGTATGAGCACCGACAACCACCCATTGTGATCAACTGAAAATAAAATAAAATAGTAGCATCACCATCATTATGTTTACTATCATTTGGCAACTCATCATCCAAAAACACAAACCTTAAGACTTAAATAATGTAATTGTTATTATTTTATTTCAATGTTATTGATTCAAAAGGTTCATCACTTGTTCATCAGATTCAAGTTTAAGTTTGATTAGAATCAGGTCTCACCCATCACTCTATGTAAAAATATCACCAACGTTTCTCTACAAAGAGCAGTTTTTCTTGAATATGATAACAGCAGTGTTAAAAAGTTGGTAATTAAGTAAGTATAAAATGTTTTGACTCCAAAAAACAATAAGTATACAAATTACAGTTCGTAAAGGAAAATCATTGCATACCTATAAATTAACAGCAACGGGCAGATAGTTTACCAAGGTCCAATTGTTAAAATATCTAATAACGGCAGCATCCTGGCATGTTGCTGAAGATTATTCCAAGTAAACTAAAACATTCATAGTTTTACATAAACACTATACATACGATGAAACTAAATTATTCCTAAGCCGAACTCAAATTCTCAGACCAGGTTACTAAGATAAGATAATAAATATTATTTTAGACGCTAAATTACAAGTTTATAACACAAAAAAAAATAAAATGAAATTCAGAAATAAATAATAGTGTTCCGTGTGTGAAATTCGTGAAACTTGCATGGCATTTTGCTTGCTTGAATGCTTGCATGAATGAAATGAATGAACGAAGACAAGGAACGAACGAACGAAAGCGACCAGTGTGACCAGATTAAATTTTACGAAAATACCGAGGCACCTCAAAAAAATACTGAAATATACCGACTTACATAGGACAGATATACCATTAAAAATACTGATTTTTTTAACACGTTTTATTTATTCATTTTCACAATAAATGTTAGAGTTATATATTAACATCCTTTTCGAAGGATTAAAATTTACACAACCTCCGTCATCCTTAACACCTTGCTTTGTTTTTAAAATAGCTGACACATTTTTGTTTATAAATCTGTTTCTTTGGTCCGTTTTTATTAAATTTATCTGTGAAAATATGCGCTCGCATGCAGCATTCGATACCGGTATACATAGAAGAGATTTACTAAAACTAGTTATATTTTTGTATTTTAACATGCCATCACTGTTAGAAATTTTCCCAACTTTCACCCAAAATTGTTCACACGAGATGGGTGAGCCAGTGCTGGAAGATTGTAACAAATCACTTACTTCGCGATCAAACTTTAGAGTTCTATATTCTTCGTCAATTAACTGCATTTGTTCTGGCTGTACTTCGCATGGGAAAGTTTCTATCACATTTCGTAAACTGCGAAATTCTTTATGCACGGCAGTGTGTGGGTCAAGAAATTTCAGTTCTCGAAAAACTGGATTTTCAAAAGGCAAACGTGATTTCAATTGCATGCTCAACTCAATTAAAAATGATTGGCACCTTCTGAAAAACTCAGTAATTTGCTCTTTCATGTTTATGTTTTCCCTGTGTTTGATTAATTCTTGGCCTACTTGAATACCTAAGTACATATCTTTCAATGGCAAATAATTTACATTAGACTTTGGATCTAACGTAAATACATTGTCCGTACGTTTGATGTAACTAGCTTTCATGAAGCAACCCAAAATCGACAAGTACATACTAGATGCATCATCATACAGTCTATCAATGCACGGATAGTCGCCTTGAAAAATTATGTTAAATTTGTTTACAATCGGCAATATGTAGTCCAAAAAGTAAAAGTACAATTTGTTTATATCAGTGGTAAAAGAATTAAATAAAAATTCTGATGACATATTGCGATCACTCAAGTATTGGTCTTGAAAAAACAGTTGCAATGCCCTCCACTGCTCAATTATTCTACTAATACAGGCATGAAGTGAAAGCCACCTTATGTCGTAATGACGCAAAATTCTGTGATTTTCAGTGTCTGTGAAATTTTGGAACTCAGCAAATTCTCTTTGACGCTTGCTGCTTTGAGAAAAATATCCATAAACTTCTTTTACTATTTGTTCTAAATTTCTAGGCAGTATTTTACAGGCGTGGCTAACACTTAATGCTGCAGAGTGACAAACACATTTTATAAAAAAGCACTTTGGGTTTACTTCTTTAATTTTTGCAACAATGCCAGAATGTTGACCGAACATCACATTCGTAGTATCAGCAGCGAATCCTATTAAGTATTTTATTTCTAAACCTAATTCCGATAATTTTGATGACAACGAATTAAATAAATGACCTGCGGTCTCACCACTTAAGTCAACTAAATCAAGGAATTTGGTTTGTACAGTACATTTAGTTTCAGAGAAGTATTTAATTACTATTGCCAATACTTTGACTGATGCAACATCTGTACTCTCATCGATTATAATTGAATATACTGGTTTACCTGAAGGAGATGCAGTACCAAGTATGTCTTCAATCATATCTTTTTCGAAATTGGGTCCTAAAACATTATAAGTTATAGCGGCTGCTTTGGATCTCTTGCAGGAAAATTCTTTCGCAAAACACGGAATCGGTAAAACACTTCACTAGAACATCACTAAGATGGTCCATTGCTCTAAATGGGATGTTGTGTTCCGACAGAAAACTGCATAAACGCAGCTCAGCTTTCTTGACTTCGTCTTTCAGTGGGGCCTTTTTGAAAAATGTATCAACCTGAAAATTTTAAAATACTTGATTAGTTTTTTTTTATAATAGCGCCGCATTTCATAGCTGTTACCTAACTGGTTTTGAGAAACAAAACTAGGATGATTAACTTTAATTAAATTAAAATATATCCGAACGCCTTGAACTAGTTAAGTAAAGCGAATTATGCTTACCTTTGACTGTCCTTTATATTTTATCAAGTTCAATTTATGCTTTTCAGTATTTGCATGCTGTTTTATAGATGCTAATCTACTTTGCATTTTCGCATTGCATGCTTTGCAAAATGCGGTGAACTCGTCATCTTTGTAACGTGAAAGCCACGAAGAAAATTCCGGAATTTGTTCCCACTTCGCTAAATAACTTTGCTGAAAACTAGACATGCTGTCCGAATGAATGCAACTAAGTAAATAAAAACAACGAAACTCGTGTTCTATTTATATGATGACAAAAACATCTCCTATTTTGGGGAAATTCCCGAATTATCGAAAGAAAGTCCTCAAAGAATAAGTTGAATGCAGAAGAGACAATCATTTCACTTGAACCGTATTAGACGATTTGATACTAGTAATAAAGTATCTTTTAAGTTTAACTACCTTTACTACCTATTCATTCATTTTAATACCTATTCATGCAACTGAAAACTTAAAAACTAGACGTTGTTTTGAAAATTATAGATAAACTAGCGGTCCGTCCCGAATTTGTCCGGGTAGACTGATATTCATGAAACACAAAGAATTTGAATGTATGCAATCTGGAAATTACGCTCTATCGAATAGTGCAAACCGCATTAAAATCGGTCCAGCAGTAGTAAAGTTGAAGGCGAACATACATTCTGCAAGTCTGATTAATACTATGTATTGATTGATAATTGTATATGTAGTATTACAATACTACAACGCCGGCAACGGCCGTCTTTCTTGTCATATCTGTAACTTACTCATCTTTGCTCATAGATAACATGTATGAGTATAAACTATATCCGGGAAAGTCCCAATGTTCGCGTTCCGGTCCGGGGAATTCCGCAAACATTGGCGCAAAGACGATCACTCACTACAGTGTTGCCATAACTTCAACCAAAATATACCCAAAAATACTGACTGCCAGCAATATACCTGAAAATATACTGATGTTCGGAAAAATCGATGAAATATACTGAAAAAGTATTAAAATACTAAATCTGGTCACACTGAAAGCGACAGGCGCGACGCTCTTAGATAGAAGGCGACGCTACAGGCATCCGTCATTTCAAACGTTGGCATCAACGTCAAACTTCAATGAAATCAAAACAATCAAAGTCAAAACAATGCGATAATATTACCAGCGTGGAAAATTTCCCCAGGTACATTGCATATCTTCGTACTTTTAAAGCAACAATAATGGCAATTGAATAATGTATGATTAATAAAACACTGTAGGAAACTATTACATTAATTTTTATTTAACTTTTACTATAGCTTTTCCCGTGTTTTCTCCACGTAATAAACCGTTAAGAGCATCGACCATGTTTTCGAAACCCTCATATATTTTTTCTTGGTACTTTAGTTTGCCTTCTTCTAACCAATTGAGATTTGCATTAATTCCTTCTTGCCAACGATTAGCCCACCTTGTAACTACAAAACCCTCCACTTTAAGTTCCTTAAAGACAATAGCTGGTTGCACGATTGTAACTGTAATAACAAAAAGAAACAGAAATAAATATTACTGTGAAACAACTACATACATACACTATAAATAATAATGTGAATCTCACCTTTTGGCAAATCGTTATCATTGTAAGATGATATGGAACCACAAACGGCTACTCTTCCAAATTTATTCATGTAACTCATTATTGTAGAACTTATTTCACCACCCACCTGAAAATAGTAATCCAAAAATTATAAGAGCTTCAAATTATTTACTCGTTTGATGTACAAAAGCAATGAGGCATAAAATTTAAATATCCTCTAAATACAATAAACTATGAGTATAATAATCTCTTATTATACTCATAGTTATTGTATTTAGAGGATAATTAAATACTCTTGTATTTAAATAACTGACATTATCAAAATAGCAATCCACTCGTTTAGGGGCACCTTCTTTAAGCGCCGCACGAATGTTTGCCGTTTTATAGTTAAAAGCTTTATCAAAACCTAACTCTTCTTCTAAATATTTGCATTTTTCATCAGTACCGGCAAATCCCACTACTCGACAACCTGGAAGTAAAATGGAGTAATAATGAAACAGTTAATATAAAGAACCATATTATAGTTAAGTACATTTGCTATAATCAACTGGAGTTAAAATCTGAGAATGCATTTTTTATCAATATCAGCCTCGAGACTCCTTTCAATCATCTAAATAGTGTCTGACTGGCTGACCGGTACAGTTACTCTCAATTAACTTACCCATATTTTTTGCAATTTGTCCAACATGAGAACCAACTGCTCCCGCTGCTCCAGTTATAACTACGGTTTCACCTGGTTTTGGTTGACATATCTCTTTCAATCCAAAGTATGCTGTATTTCTGTGAAAATATACAATATTTATTTAAAAAAAACGCAAATTAGTAAACGTTGAAATATATTAGCAGTAAAATTAAATTTCAGATTTCGTACCCAGGCATACCCAAAACGCCAAGCGCTAGAGAAATAGGATGACGACCAAAATCTGGCAGAAGCGTTAATGGGAGAAACCCTATTTTTTCAGGTTTTGCAGGATTACATATCGTGTGTGTTCTCCATCCAAATGAAGCTGCAATATACTTTCCAACAGGGAACTTTTCATTTTTACTTGCAATTATCCTAAAATAAATCATAGGATATTAAACAACACATATACACCGTTATAAAGTTAACATAATTTAACAATTAAAATATATAAATTCTTTGTCATTTTATTAAAGGTCACCATCAGATTGAAATTTAAGTTTCTTAAAAGAATAATAAATATACTAGTAATAACTTAATTGTTCATAACACCGGTTAATATCATAATCATCATCAATATAAGAGCGATGCTATTGTTGGAAATTTCATACTATGTTTCAACCACAATTTAACCTTTACTTACTTAGCAACTTGTTCTCCAATCATATCAGTTGGAAGTTTGTATCCTATCATATATGCGCGCATGTAAGGGTCGACACTTAAATACTGGGCTTCAGTTAAAATTTCTGCAGTAAAAATAAAATCATTATACCATATTCTAATAATAATATAACTTTGACACACAAACTAAATGGATTATAAATAATTTTGAACATACCACCATCTTTAAGTTCAGGAATATCCTCTTCGACTATTTTAAAATCACTTCGTTTTGGTTCTCCTTGAAAATATTTTGTGAGGACATATTTTTGACTTTTTAAATTATTATATGATCCTGAATAAAATCTTTTTGAAATAAAAAGTCGAGCCATTTTGACGCTGCAAAGGTAAATCAAATCTTATGAACAAAAGTACTTTAACTTGTATAACTAAAATTAAAGAAATAATAATTTGAAAAAAAGAACATGATTATTTTCATATTTAAAAAATATTATTGAGGCAATTTTTAATTATCTTATGGTATTGTATTTTGGATATGGAATCACTATTTCTGTGTTGCGACTACAAAAAATGGGTATTGAGAAAATTGACAATTTAAAAAAAAATTAATTAAACAAAATGGCTACGTTTTGTTTAGTATGAATGAAGCCGAGTTGAATAAATATTTAGTCTTCGGATATGTGTAATAAACTTGTTTTGTTAAAAGAAATGCACATAAAAAGTGAATAAAAGAAGCTCGAATCACATTTGATTTTTTTACAAGTCCCTATGGATGGACATAAATACTAACTGTCCTTCAGCAATCCAAACAATATTTTTACTATGAATACTGAACAAGATTTTAAGTGTATATTCTGCGATGAAACATTTTGTGACAAAGAGGAATTCCAAATACATTTTAGGTTTGATACATCCCGTTTTTAAATGATATTCTTCTTAGAAAACCCTTTGAACTAATGAAAATATTCTGTGTAGGAAACATGGGGACCCCGGTTTTAATCAAAAGAAAAGGCGTTTTACTGACGAAAAACATACGTCTAATGAGTCCGCTAAAGAGGCCGTGGAAATGGTTGAATGCGACGTGTGTCCTGAAGTGTTCACATCGATATCGAAAGCGATAACCCATAAACACAAATTACACCCAGATCATGCCGGAAAATACTTCTGTCCGTGGTGTGGGAAGCTGTTTACTATGAAGGTATGTTTTACATGTATATTTAAGTACTTACAAATTTGAGCTCCTGATTATAAGAATCTATATTCGCAGCTAACGCGTATGTAAACGTAAGTTCGCCGTTCGACCTGTGATCTACCCCCCTCTCCTCCTCCTATTATCACCAAGTCTTATGTCAAAATTACCTGCTGTTAAACTTATCATTCTATTCATAAATTTAATAATCAGTATGTTATAAAAACCTTATCTGTGACAATAATATTAAATTGTGTTAGTTGTTTTGGTCCATAGTTTACTAAAATGATTTTTTATTTATTGGATAAAGCCTATCAAGTAATATGAAGTACATTGTAAAAATTAAAATAAGATTATTCAGGTAAAGTTACAGTCTAATTTAATTATACGGCAAAGGCCTTCTCTCATTGATATTTAAGAGTATCAGTTATGAATTGATTAGAAATAGGTAGACTAGGGCAGTAAGCAAAAGTATATGCTACTATTTCTTCTATTTTGCACAAACTTGCACTCATAAAGATATGTCGAACCTATAAAATAATAATTAATTACTTAAAAAAGCATACCAAAATCCACATAGCATTTAGCCCAAGCAACAATCTAATTTAATGTGTAGAAATGTCTCAGACTACATAAATAAATACACCTTGGGTTATATCAGATTTACTCATGTATAATGCAATCCCATAAGATAAAAGGTTCTCCTATGTGTTATTGTTTTTAATAAACTGTATTAACTAATATCATCCGATTCCATTCAGCCTTTAGAATTTTAAGGACTAACAAACACAAACATTCAATTCTATTTATAATATGATATTAAACTGTATATTGCATTAGGTTCTAACCTGTACTGATAGATATAAGTGAATAAAATAAAACTATATTTACTAATTTCGTTTCTAGTATCTTTTCAATAAACACTTAACGACTGATCATCCCGACATGGAGAAGAGGGATGATAAGATATTCCACTGTGACATGTGCGATGTTGACTTCAATATACCCGCGGCAATGTTGTACCATAATAAGTTCTTCCATCGTCAAGATACGGATATGCCTACAATAGGCACATCGAAAAAATTAAAGATGTACAACCAGGTAACGCATTTACAATTTCTATTTTTATTAAAGTTCATTAAACTCAAACTCAAAATATCTTTACTATCAAGGATTGATACAATCACTTATAATCGTCAAAACTTAAAACTAAAATGACTGTTAGTTCACTACGCACCCACTACTGAGAAGAACTAATAAGAAACTCAGTGTGGTTGTCTTTTTTTGTTGTAATTGTATTCACAAAGTAAAAATATGTGTACATATGAAAATAAGAGATATAAAAAGAGCTATTCATTTCCAAACGATTTTATCATTTAAATAATCTAGTACAGTGTTTTTATTAAAAGGAAGAGGTTCTGTTCATGTCGAGTCTTTTAAATTTTTCAAAAAATTTACTCGTATTTGTTGTTCAGCATGGTTCCGGTTTCAAGTCCCGACTGAGGCTAAAATTTGGAATGCATTCAAAATACCTGTGTTAATGGATTTTGTATATTCCAGGAAGTGATTATGATATCAATTTGTCCATTTTGTGGAGAAGAATTCGATAATAAAGTCAATTTACATGTAAGTATAAAAGTATTGTAAGATTTAATTGAAACATTACTGTAACTGAGGATATAGCTATCCTTCCTAATAGGAATAAATGTGGAAATAGATATAAGAATGTTAGTTACTACTGATCCCATTTAGGTGAAATGTACAGAGGAACCAGCGATTACATTTTAGTGTTATAAATGGGCGTTTCTCTGTAAACTGGGCAACTCGTCCTAACAAACCTGTCTTGGCCACTTTTTTGCGCATAATGTAATAAATTTGATTTAGGGAACAAGTACCTGTCTATTTATTAATATACAGATGATGAACCCAAAAATATTTCCATTATTTTAGGAAATATTAAGCATTTTCTGAAAATGTGCCCACAGGGGACTGTTACCAAAGCCAGGGGACTGTGAATTTAAATAAAACATACAATTTTTTAACCAAAATTAAATGTTTTTTTATTATTTTTAAACTTAAAACCATAAGAATTAAGTAACTTAACAATAAAAATATATAAAAATCAATTGTTTTTATATAACATTACTTCAAATCGTATCTTAAGGCTTTGGATTTATGGTACTTTTAAGACGCGATAAACGTTTTTTGTACTTCAATACTTTCTTCTGCAGACTTTTAATTTCTTCATATTTTGAGTCGTAGTTGACTTTGCCTTTCCCAGGGTAGTGTGCAAGCCCCCATTTTATTCAACATTTACATAAAACCAGACCAGCCTTGCGCACCGATCCCCAAACATTGCATCCATGCCGATGACAATTTCATCCAAGCCTTGACATCTCAAGCCCTTTCCTTTGAGAGATCGAAAGGAATTTAAGAAGAGTGCTGGAGACCCTTAGTTGGAATTTTGCTTATAGTAAGCAAATCCCTACAACCAAATCCATTAAAGGCCCAGTCTTGCACTTTCCATCTGCACAATCGGAAGGCTCGGCAGACACTTAACATTCAATGGGTGAATGTTCCGATAGCACTTCTCATTGCATTGGATAAGTCTCTAAGACGTTCAAGGAACTACATTAACAGTAACACCAAGCTAAAAGTGGCCCTCGAAACCATCTTCTGCGCTGCCTCACAATCCTCCAAATGGGGAGCCTCACGGTAAACTTTGCGGACGAACGGTTCAGCCTTTTTCAGCTGGCGAATATGCCAGCCCGGTGTGGATCCGTTTAGCACTCACCCTAGTGAGTACAGCACTAAGCGACACATTTCGCACCATCACAGCCTGTCTAAAATCAACTCTCGTTGATTTACTGTATCCACTGGCTGGTGTTGCTCCCACGGACGTCCGTAGAGATGTGGGTGGCTCTCTGAAGCTACTGAAAAAAGCGAATGACCCGTGCCCCTTACAGCACCACGTAATGACCCAGAGGCTAAAGATTCACCGTAACTTCCTCAAGGAAGTTTCTCCTTTGGACGGGAATGCTAGAGGGCGAGCGACTTAACGCTTTTGGTAGAAGAAACACCACATGGATCCGTACATTGAACCATCAGAGCATCTTTCCCTGGACATGATCTACCTTGGGTAACTTGAAATCCTTACATAGACGTCAGACACCAGTGAGCCAAAGCAAGGAGACCAACATAGGTGGGATTTCAGCTCGGAGATGATGTCTATTTAGATATCGATGTGGCATTTCTCCTCAGACAATGGTACATCTTCTGATTTGCCGTGCGTGTCCCTACATCTGCACACGCGTGATCCACTTCTTCTTGGCATCTCTATGATCTCGTGGAGTCATACTCTCAACAAGTTTTCTTGTTCCTTTTTCTTTCTTCCTAAGGTACTTGAGGCGCTCTTTTTCTCTAAGTTATTCCTTTTTCTGAGGATCTTTTATAATTTTCTCAAAGCTTTTTAAGTCTGCTTCCCTTTTTTTGAAGAATATCTTAATATCTTAAGCTTTAGTGGCTTTTTTTTCAAATGTCATTCACAAAATAAGCCTAAAACAATAAAATAAACAGTCCCCTGGATGCGAAAACAGTCCCCTGTGATGCGGAAAGACAGGGGACTGTTGCCAGGGGACTGTATATTTTGATTTAATTGATGAGTATTACAAAATGTTATTCAACCATGCTATTTAGCTGTACATAGAAGAGAAGTATCTATTGTAACAATTTAAATATTTCAAGGAATCATTAAAATACATAAATGGAAACAAAATAATCCCTACCAGGGGACTGTTGGCTGGCAGGTTTCAACGCGGCATCCACGGAATCACGCTCGCATACTACTAAACAAAATTGCGTCCAGCCCGTTATGGTAGCATCCGCGCAAACTGCAGGTTTATTGCGTTTCGTTAAACGCATAAAAAGGGTTGTTTAACACTTTGGGATATATTATACGTAATTTTAAAAATGCACAGGGGGACTGTTCACTAAATGTCGAGACAAAGTTTAACTGCCTTTTTTAAAATTATAAAATAATATTTTATGTAAAGTAAATGGGTTTTATTAACAATCAAATAATATTGGTTTAAAAATATTAAAATTAGATTAGTTGCAATAGATACTGTAGCAGTAAATTTTGCCTGAAGGAACTAAAATGCTTTGGAGACCTATCAGGGGACTGTTTTTTAAGGGCTTTGAAATCATTTTTAATATAATAAAATTTATTTTAATGAATTTTTAATATTGAGCAGGGGTAGATTAAGGTATGAATTTTGAAATTATATACCTCTAATCATATCTCTCTTCTTTTATTGTTTTAAGCACAATTGACCTGAGACAATGAGTTGCCCAGTTTACAGAGAAACGCCCAAATAAGAAGGGTTATTTCAAGTACTGTTAGTCACCAAGTAAAGTTTGTTTTGTCTCTTTCTTACTTTATATCAAGTGACAAAGACAAAACATGTGAGTAGTTACTTGGAACGTTACTTGAAGATGGTGAAATAGGCCATTAATTACATAGTAATTTTACCATTAATTTAGATAGAATTGTGATTTTTCTTGGTTATAAAGTAAATAAAAAAAATCAATAAATTCTGTTAATACTAATATTATTTTCAGAAACATATAACAGACGATCACAGTGATGAAAACCAGAGCCCGGATAGTGTTTTCAGATGTCCACTGTGTGATGCAATATTCTATCATTTGGATGCTTACCAACTCCATTTGATGCATCATTCAATTGACGATCTGTACAGTGAGCGCAGTGAGATGTAAGTTCAAACCGTAAACAGTTATATACTTTAAAATTATCTATTAATTAAAAGTACATTACATTATGCTTAAAATTTTATTATAAAATACTCTGATTATAGACTACACGTAATTATAATTAATTTTATCTACACTACACTCAAAAAAAATATGTATTTTTTTTTAAAGAATATTGAAAATAACCATTTTAAAATTCTTTCTCTAGTAAAATGCAATAAATTGTTAATAAATAAATAATACTTTTTCCAGGGCTGATTTAGTAACAGATTTTTCGTTTGAGTCGGTACCACCTATTACTGAAAAAGTAGAGAATATTCAGCCAGAAGAAACACCTGAAAATGTTATGGGAATTGTAAGTTTATTTTATTGTATGATTGAAATGTGCCTGAAGATTGAGAAAATGATGTAATGTAAAAATTAATTATGTATGTATGTTTTTAGGAGCAACTTCTCGAACTTTCCATGAATGATGATGAACCACAAAGCAAGAAACAAAAGAAGCACAAAAAACATAAGAAATCGAAAAAGTCTGCCATTACTCTTGATGAATTTTTGAATATGAATAAAGACGTTTTCGGTGAAGAAATCGATTTTCAAGGTATAGAAGAAGTTCCGACACCAGTAGTCGCTAAAAAGCTCAAAACAAATAAAAAAGCGATCCCTTTAAAATCAACTCCTGATATTGAAAAACTTAAAAAACAAGGCATTGTTGTCAAGAAAAATCGTAGCAATATTGGAAAAAAGATGATAATAAAAAGGCCTATTGATTTTCAAACAACAGTAAATACACAACAAAGCAAGTCAAATACAAATACTCCAGATGAGGTTATCTCAAAGTTTCTAAAGCTGCCTAATAGTCAAATTAAAATAGTTAAAAAACCAAGCGAAGATGCGCCAGTTAATAAAGAAGAGGATAGTGGGGAGGAACAATTTGATGATAATACTCATAATACTGCTAAACCAGAAAATAGTGAATTAACAGATTCTATAGCCACTGAAGAGAAAGAAGGTGGTAGTAAAGCTGAAAATGTTCCTGAAAGTGAAACAGTACAACAGAAGTCTACTACAGAGATAACCGAGACAAATGATGAACAAGAAGAAATTGATTTTGAGAAACAAATCGATGAAATGGTTCAATCACCAAAGAATGGTGAAGAATTGTCTGACGTTAATAATGGACAAAACAATGTTCCCGATTTACACAATGAAACAGATACGGATGAATCTTTAAATGTTACGAAAAGTATTGTTTTGAAGCAAAAAGACGTCGAAGATGATAATGATAGTGAACATAACGATTTAACAGACAATGAAATTGCAAACGATATAGCTAACAATCATTCTGAAGATGAAGCAAAGACTTCAAGTGAAAATAACAAAAGCAAAACACTGGAAGTTCTAAAAAATCTAAGTCATCTCACTGTAAAGTCAATGAGTCCAGCTAAAACTATCTTAAAACCAAAAGAAACAATTGTAAATAGAAGTGCAGTTTCTAATACATTAGAGCAAGATAAAAAAGAAGGGCGGAATTCGCCCAAGCCATTAAAGATCGCTAACATTATAAATAAGACGACAGAACTCGAAGAGAATGAAGGTGTACAAGACAAAAAAGTCCTTGAAAATAAAACCGAAACTCCAAATAAATTAAAAATTCAAAACATAAAACAACTCAAAACACCACTGATAATGGAAGCACCAAAAGAAAGTTTACACCAAAAAGATATTGAGCAACCAAGTGTCAATTTATTGAAACACTTAAAAAATATAACAGCTAAACCAGTTAACGCGAAAAATGTAAATCCTGATGCACCAAAACCAGTGCTCTCAAAAAAATTAAATCCTGGCATAACAAAAGTACCTCAAAAGGTTATCAATATGAAGAATGTCATTAAAAAACAAGTCAATGAACAAAACACAGATCACATTGAAGTATTCAATATTGATGACTCTGAAGATGAAGAAATGAATAATACACGAACAGAAAAACCAATGCAGATTCAAAATGAAAATTCTAATAAATCTCTAAATGTTTTGAAAAATATTCATAAAAATATAACAATAAAATCATTAAAGCCGAATGGAAATGTTCCCAAAGGAAACATACTTAAAAAGGAAATTAAAACTGAAGTTGAAGATGATTTTAATGAAGAATTCGATAATCCTGATGTTGAATCAGGTCCGCAAGCAAAACAAAGTATAGTTAATAATGTTTTGAAACATTTAAGTAAAAATATAACAGTGAAATCGGCCGCATCTTCTCCTGTTGCAAAGCCTTCTCTGCACCATAACGAGGGTAACGAATCTCCTGATCCAGAGAGTGACACAGACTCCCAACCAGGCACTGTCAAATTTAAAGACGTAACGGATATGAGTGACGAAGAATTAGATGACTATCATGACATAGACAATAATACTCACCAAAATCCAAAAGTAAAACATCCAGACGATTCAGACAGTGAGAAAGAGGAACATCATTCTGATGAAGCATTCAATGACCCACCATCGGACGATGATTTCGATGAAATAGACTCTCATTTACCCAAACAATCTAACAATTCAGTATCTAATCAAAACCTAGATACATTGAAAAAAATAAGTAAAGATATTACTATTAAATCTTCAACACAATTACCAAAAAATAATACAACGAATTCAAACGATATTGCCCAGATGGGTAAAAAATTGACACAACAAATATCAAATAAAAATCAAGGTAACAATCGCATGCAATCGCGATCAATAAATGAACTAGTAAACCAACAAAATATGAGTTCGATGAACTCTAAAGAGGTTAAGACTGTTAAAACATTTAAAACACAAACCGAGACTGTTATTGAAGAGGTCACAACAACTATCACAAAAACAATAAAAACCGTAAATCAAACAAACCAAGTAGTCCGCAATCAGTGTGGTCCGTCGAATATCCGACCACATATAACTAGTCAGATCAGGCCGCAACAGAGGAGTTATCAAGGTATGAAAGTGCGGCAAGCGACGCCCGTAACGCCACGGCCGAGGATTAGAAATCCAAACGCACCATTGTTAAGGCCAACATTTAATACCAGGTCTCCAAATCAGATCATTTCTGTAAGACCAGCACTCATGGCGCCTCAATCGAAGAACCCAAGGTTCGTAAATCCACCAACAATTAGACCACCCCAGTCCAGCCCACAAAACCAAATTCGTAAACCGATAAAACTATCACCAAACGCAATAGTTAAAAGGCCCAATGTCGAAGAAACAAGTCACTTCAGCTGTTTTAAAAAGCCTAAAGAATCATTAATACCTGAACTACCAATGGCTCAAGGGGAACGGGAATCAGCTGTACATTTTTCTTCTGTGCAAATGAATAAATCAAATTACTCGTGTACAACCAAATCAGTTAAAGGTAATTCAGTAGTGATGTCGTCACAAATGAAATCTGAAACCAGTGCGAGTTCGCAGCAGTTGAGTAAACTTCGTAATATGTCCGGTCTTAGTGTCGTTAAAACTAATCAAGTAAAACAATGTCATGTGGAGGAGAAAAGTGAAAATATCGCAAATAGGACTACATTAGCAGCTATACAAAAGTTGCAAAGTCAAGGGCTTCTTGTAAAGAAACCTCGTATAAGTGTTAGTGAAGAAAGTGAACATTCTAATCCATGTAGTGATAATGAAGGACAATTTTCAAATGAGGAATATGATGAGTAAAATTTATATTTGTTAATGTGACTGGTCCTTATAACAAGGGTAATAGTTTAAGTTGTACAGTAGTCTATATCACGCCGTCGTTTGTTATGTAATAATGCAGGCCAAATATTGTAAATATAACTTATATACTTACCTATAAGATGACATCCGAAATGAATTTGTTTTTTACTTTCAATTGTATTTATGCTACTTATTGAGTTCGAACACTTATTTCAAAAGTATTTTTTTATTACTATATGTAAAGCTTTTTTTTTCTCAATTACAACTAGTTTATAGATTACAGTTATTAATTAAAAAGAAGTATTATGTATTTTCTGTGTCCTAAATATCTTGTGACCAAGTTATATATCCTGTAGCGCATAATATTATTTATATTGTAAAAATGCGTCTGTTGCGAATAACTGTAGTTGTCGAATGTCAATATCTATTGTACAAAGTTAATTAATGTTTTTCAAATGTTTAGTTCCTAAAGAGAAAGTGAATAAAAACATAAATCAATTATCACTGCAGTTTAATTTATTTTAGAAAAAAATAACAACAACAATATTCATAATTATGAAACAGGTATATTTTTAAGAAATAATACAATTCATTAAACATTTTAAAATAACTATAATATTTTAAGAAAATATAAATTGTTGATACATGTCCGTAGTCTCGTAAAATTCTAATAAGTATTTAATACATAGTCCATTACTAAAATCACATGCAACACTAAAACGTTAAGTACAATATTTACTCTGATTTTGGTTCAATTTTATTCTGCCGCCATTTTTGTTCCTGGAATTACAAAAGTGATGTTACGATCCAAAGTTGAGTACTTACACGTTATCGAACAAATACAACAGCACAAACAGCTAACACTATCTACAAGTTGTACATGCTAAAGCTATAAACCACAACCGTTGCACTCAAAATACACCATACTACAACACCCCTTGTTAGCCACAGTGCATCATAGTATACCAATGAAAACACAATCTGCCTTATTAGCGCAAAGCGTTTAAACCTAGCTTAACTATGATTTTGTTAAACTAGGTTTTAAGGCTGTATATCGATATTAGCGATCCAGAACTAGAATTAGATCAAGTAATTCCAAAATGAGTATACCAAAGTTTTTTAATATTCTGGTTTATTGCTAAACCACAGACCTTCGACGATAATAAGGCAGTGCGTATCTAATTAAAAAAGTTGCACGGTGATTCATAAATATTGGTTTACAATGGTCAACTATGTCGCAAACTGTGACATTATACAATGTTTCACTTACCACCACCGCAATCACAGGACTACCACATTATCGGGTGTGTCGATGCTTGGTATTTTAACTAACACCACGGTAAAAAAACATTAAAAGTACCTATTTTATTTGAATAAAGGGACGATTTTAAGACTTATTTGTACCCATTTTGCACACTAACCAACCACCTGGCGTTTCAATTTCCAACTCCTTTTTCACAACATATACCCTCAAAATGTAATACAACAAACTTTTTAGAACTATAGCATTCAACTCTTTCTTCTAAGCATTATTTTCAAGTCTCATTATAGTCATAATTATTGTTTTGGACAGAGACAATATTTTTAAATTGGTCAAGCGGTATTGAGCTCTGCATATTTGGATGTGTTTTGCTCAATGAAACGTACCAATCCGGCGAACTCATTGGAGAGGCGGTAGGCAATAGCACGCAATTTGTAGCGGAGCTTCAAACCACTCTTCGTTTTCTTACGTAACGTTTGCAGTATAGTGTACATGTTGAAACAGTGCAACGTGAGAAACAAAACAGCCAGGTATGTCACCTGTTGAATATCGCAAAAAAAAACGAAATAAATAAATCATAATAAATACCGTTCAAAAACACATTTATTAAATAGCAAAAATAAGACTTGCCATCAATTATAAACTTATTTATACAAAGCAACATAATTACAATATTAAGAATACATAAGTACTATACATTCATTGTTCATTATTTTATTAAATAGCTGAAATTTGATCATGATAGTTATTATTATCTAATACTTAGTCACAATATTCATATTATAAATTAAATACCGCTATCCAACATTCACACAACCCATATTAAATAATGTATAAATTAGTATCTGTTAAGATGACTAGTCCCGAATTAAACTACTATTTAACTAAAGGACGGTTCAATTCGAAGATCTTTTATATTCTTTCTAAATGAGTTATAAAATTAAAATAACTTACAATCTATTCCCATTTGACTATTGTGATGTCTAGAGACATATTAATTAATTAATGTTATGATTATGAAAATGTACTAACTAAATACATTTAGGTATAGAATCTAATTTATATATTTACTGGGTATATCGTTTTTAATAAGGTGACTCTTTGGCAGGTTATAAATTAAAAGCAGCATTCGTAAACTCATTAATGGATCTTTTGTAAGGGTGCAATCACAGCTGAGGTGAAAATGTTGAATATGTATTCAGATCTCATAATTTTACTTTACCTACAATGGTACAAAACATGTTTAGATTCCAAGTACCTACAATTAAAAGTGGTATTTTAAATAAGCATTTCAGCGTAAATAACATAATTTAATTTGGATTTTACGTAATAAAGTCCGCGTACGTTATTCTACGAGAAGTGTGAGCGAGACAGCTACATATAACATATTCGAGTGTGACAAGGACAAATTATGGGCTCATTGTACAACCATCAGCGAACGGACTATACTGTCAATTTTGACATTATAAAGCCTTTCGATAAAATAAATCTAATAAAACAAAAGAGATTAACAAATGATTTCTCTGAACTGAAAAATGATCTTTACTATAACAGCATAAGATTCAATATTATTAGCAAGAAATTTTCACTTCACCAAATGCAATATGGCAGTGCTATTTTGCTAGTTGGCAACTTAACAACAAGCAAAATATGATTTTTACAAGCTCTTTAAATAACGTGTCTACACTTTTGAAAACAATATTGTGCATTTTATTTTCAGATAAACATGCAACATGACATGCAACCATTATACTAATATAACAAAGTAGTCGCCAGTTGATAAAGAAGAGGATACTGGGGAGGAACAGTTTGATGATAATACTCATAATACTGCTAAACCAGAAAATAGTGAATTAACAGATTCTATAGCCACTGAAGAGAATGAAGGTGGTAGTAAAGCTGAAAATGTTCCTGAAAGTGAACAACAAAAGTCCACTACAGCGATAACCGAGACAAATGATGAACAAGAAGAAATTGATTTTGAGAAACAAATCGATGAAATGGTTCAATCGCCAAAGAATGCTGAAGAATTGTCTGACGTTAATAATGGACAAATCAATGTTCCTGATTTACACAATAAAACAGATACGGATGAATCTTCAAATGTTACGAAAAGTATTGTTTTGAAGCAAAAAGACGTCGAAGATGCTAATGATAGTGAGCATGACGATTTAACAGACAATGAAAATGCAAACGATACAGCCAACAATCATTCTGAAGATGAAGCAAAGACTTCAAGTGAAAATAACAAAAGCAAAACACTGGAAGTTCTAAAAAACCTAAGTCATCTCACTGTAAAGTCAATGAGTCCAGCTAAAACTATCTTAAAACAAAAAGAAACAATTGTAAATAGAAGTGCAGTTTCTAATACATTAGAGCAAGATAAAAAAGAAGGGCGGAATTCGCCCAAACCATTAAAGATCGCAAACATTATAAATAAGACGACAGAATTCGAAGAGAATGAAGGTGTACAAGATAAAAAAGTCCTTGAAAATAAAACCGAAGCTACAAATAAATTAAAAATTCAAAACATAAAACAACTTAAAACACCACTGATAATGGAAGCACCAAAAGAAAGTTTACCCCATAAAGATATTGAGCAACCAAGTGTCAATTTATTGAAACACTTAAAAAATATAACAGCTAAACCAGTTAACCCGAAAAATGTAAATCCTGATACACCCAAACCAGTTATCTCGAAACATTTAAATCCTGGCATAACAAAAGTACCTCAAAAGGTTATCAATATGAAGAAAATCATTAAAAAACAAGTCAATGAACAAAACACAGATAACATTGAAGTTTTCAATATTGATGACTCTGAAGACGAAGAAATGAATAATACACGAACAGAAAAACCAATGCAGACTCAAAATGAAAATTCTAATAAATCTCTTAATGTTTTGAAAAATATTCAAAAAAATATAACAATAAAATCATTAAAGCCGAACGGAAATGTTCCCAAAGGAAACATACTTAAAAAGGAAATTAAAACTGAAGTTGAAGATGATTTTGATGAAGAATTCGATAATCCTGATGTTACATCTGGTCCACAAGCACAACATAAGCAAAGTATAGTGAATAATGTTTTAAAACATTTAAGTAAAAATATAACAGTGAAATCGGCTGCATCTTCTCCTGTTGCAAAGCCTTCTGTGCACCATGACGAAGGTAACGAATCTCCTGATCCAGAGAGTGACACAGACTCACAACCAGGCACTGTCAAATTTAAAGACGTAACGGATATGAGTGACGAAGAATTAGATGACTATCATGACATAGACAATAATACTCACCAAAATCCAAAAGTAAAACATCCAGACGATTCAGACAGTGAGAAAGAAGAACATCATTCTGATGAAGCATTCAATGACCCACCTTCGGACGATGATTTCGATGACCCTATAGACTCTCATTTACTCAAAAAACCTAGCAATTCAGTATCTAATCAAAACTTAGATACATTGAAAAAAATAAGTAAAGATATTACTATTAAATCTTCAACACAATTGTCAAAAAATAATACAACGAATTCAAACGATATTGCCCAGATGGGTAAAAAATTGACACAACAAATATCAAATAAAAATCAAGGTAACAATCGCATGCAATCGCGATCAATAAATGAACTAGTAAACCAACAAAATATGAGTTCGATGAACTCTAAAGAGGTTAAGACTGTTAAAACATTTAAAACACAAACCGAGACTGTTATTGAAGAGGTCACAACAACTATCACAAAAACAATAAAAACCGTAAATCAAACAAACCAAGTAGTCCGCAATCAGTGTGGTCCGTCGAATATCCGACCACATATAACTAGTCAGATCAGGCCGCAACAGAGGAGTTATCAAGGTATGAAAGTGCGGCAAGCGACGCCCGTAACGCCACGGCCGAGGATTAGAAATCCAAACGCACCATTGTTAAGGCCAACATTTAATACCAGGTCTCCAAATCAGATCATTTCTGTAAGACCAGCACTCATGGCGCCTCAATCGAAGAACCCAAGGTTCGTAAATCCACCAACAATTAGACCACCCCAGTCCAGCCCACAAAACCAAATTCGTAAACCGATAAAACTATCACCAAACGCAATAGTTAAAAGGCCCAATGTCGAAGAAACAAGTCACTTCAGCTGTTTTAAAAAGCCTAAAGAATCATTAATACCTGAACTACCAATGGCTCAAGGGGAACGGGAATCAGCTGTACATTTTTCTTCTGTGCAAATGAATAAATCAAATTACTCGTGTACAACCAAATCAGTTAAAGGTAATTCAGTAGTGATGTCGTCACAAATGAAATCTGAAACCAGTGCGAGTTCGCAGCAGTTGAGTAAACTTCGTAATATGTCCGGTCTTAGTGTCGTTAAAACTAATCAAGTAAAACAATCTCATGTGGAAGAGAAAAGTGAAAATATCGCAAATAGGACTACATTAGCAGCTATACAAAAGTTGCAAAGTCAAGGGCTTCTTGTAAAGAAACCTCGTATAAGTGTTAGTGAAGAAAGTGAACATTCTAATCCGTGTAGTGATAATGAAGGACAATTTTCAAATGAGGAATATGATGAGTAAAATTTATATTATATGTTAATGTGACTGGTCCTTATAACAAGGGTAATAGTTTAAGTTGTACATTAGTCTATATCACGCCGTCGTTTGTTATGTAATAATGCAGGCCAAATATTGTAAATATAACTTATATACTTACCTATAAGATGACATCCGAAATGAATTCGTTTTTTTATTTTCAAATGTATTTATGCTACTTATTAGTTCGAATACTTATTTGAAAAATATGATTTTTTTTTTATTACTATATGTAAAGCTTTTTTTCTCACAGCTTTTTTTTTACAACTACTTTATAGATTACAGTTATTTACAAAGTAGTATTATGTCTTTTCTGTGTCCTAAATATCTTGTGACCAAGTTAAATATCTTGTAGTGCATAATATTATTTATATGTATTGTAAAAATGCGTCTGTGGCGAATAACTGTAGTTGTCGAATGTCAATATTTATTGTACAAAGTTAATTAATGTTTTTCAAATGTTTAGTTCCTAAAGAGAAAGTGAATAAAAACATAAATCAATTATCACTGCAGTTTAATTTATTTTAGAAAAAAATAACAACAACAATATTCATAATTATGAAAACAGGTATATTTTTAAGAAATAATACAATTCATTAAACATTTTAAAATAACTATAATATTTTAAGAAAATATAAATTGTTGATACATGTCCGTAGTCTCGTAAAATTCTAATAAGTATTTGATACATAGTCCATTACTAAAATCACATGCAACACTAAAACGTTAAGTACAATATTTACTCTGATTTTGGTTCAATTTTATTCTGCCGCCATTTTTGTTCCTGGAATTACAAAAGTGATGTTACGATCGAAAGTTGAGTACTTACACGTTATCGAACAAATACAACAGCACAAACAGCTAACACTATCTACAAGTTGTACATGCTTAAGCTATAAACCACAACCGTTGCAATCAAAATACACCATACTACAACACCCCTTGTTAGCCACAGTGCATCATAGTATACCAATGAAAACACAATCTGCCTTATTAGCGCAAAGCGTTTAAACCTAGCTTAACTATGATTTTGTTAAACTAGGTTTATCACTGGTTTTAAAGCTGGTATATCGATATTAGCGATCCAGAACTAGAGTTAGATCAAGTAATTCCAAAATGAGTATACCAAAGTTTTTTAATATTCTGGTTTATTGCTGAACCACAGACCTTCGAGGCTAATAAGGCAGTGCGTATCTAATCTAAAAAAAGTTGCACGATGATTCATAAATATTGGTTTACAATGGTCAACTATGTCGCAAACTGTGACATTATACAATGTTTCACTTACCACCACCGGAATCACAGGACTACCACATTATTGGGTGTGTCGATGCTTGGTATTTTAACTAACACCACGGTAAAAAAAACATTAAATTGACTTAAAAGTACCTATTTTATTTGAAAAAAGGGACGATTTTAAGACTTATTTGTACCCATTTTGCACACTAACCAACCACCTGGCGTTTCAATTTCCAACTCCTTTTTCACAACATATACCCTCAAAATGTAATACAACAAACTTTTTAGAACTATAGCATTCAACTCTTTCTTCTAAGCATTATTTTCAAGTCTCATTATAGTTAATTATTGTTTTGGACAGAGACAATATTTTTAAATTGGTCAAGCGGTATTGAGCTCTGCATATTTGGATGTGTTTTGCTCAATGAAACGTACCAATCCGGCGAACTCATTGGAGAGGCGGTAGGCAATAGCACGCAATTTGTAGCGGAGCTTCAAACCACTCTTCGTTTTCTTACGTAACGTTTGCAGTATAGTGTACATGTTGAAACAGTGCAACGTGAGAAACAAAACAGCCAGGTATGTCACCTGTTGAATATCGCAAAAAAAACGAAATAAATAAATCATAATAAAATACCGTTCAAAAACACATTTATTAAATAGCAAAAATAAAAATACGACTTGCCATTAATTATAAACTTATTTATACAAAGCAACATAATTACAATATTAAGAATACATAAGTACTATACATTCATTGTTCATTATTTTATTAAATAGCTGAAATTTGATCATGATAGTTATTATTATCTACTACTTAGTCACAATATTCATATTATAAATTAAATACCGCTATCCAACATTAACACAACCCATATTAAATAATGTATAAATTAGTATCTGTTAAGATGACTAGTCCCGAATTAAACTACTATTTAACTAAAGGACGGTTCAATTCGAAGATCTTTTATATACTTTCTAAATGAGTTATAAAATTAAAATAATTACAATCTATTCCCATTTGACTATTGTGATGTCTAGAGACATATTAATTAATTAATGTTATGATTATGAAAATGTACTAACTAAATACATTTAGGTATAGAATCTAATTTATATATTTACTGGGTATATCGTTTTTAATAAGGTGACTCTTTGGCAGGTTATAAATTAAAAGCAGCATTCGTAAACTCATTAATATATCTTTTGTAAGGGTGCAATCACAGCTGAGGTGAAAATGTTGAATGTGTATTCAGATCTCATAATTTTACTTTACCTACAATGGTACAAAACATGTTTAGATTCCAAGTACCTACATTTAGAAGTGGTATTTTAAATAAGCATTTCAGCGTAAATAATATATTTTAATTTGGATTTTACGTAATAAAGTCCGCGTACGTTATTTTACAAGAAGTGTGAGCGAGACAGCTACATATAACATTACATATTCGCGTATGACAAGGACAAATTATGGGCTCATTGTACAACCACCCGTAAACGGACTATACTGACAATGAAATTTGACATTAAAACATCTTTAAATAATGCAATAAAAATTAAGCTAATAAAACAAAAGAGATTAACAAATGATTTCTCTGAACTGAAAAATGATGTTTACTATAACAGCATAAGATTCAATATTATTTGCAAGAAATTTTCCACTTCACCAAATGCAATATGGCAGTGCTATATTGCTAGTTGGCAACTTAACAACAAGCAAAAAATGAGATTTATACAAGCTCTTTAAAAAACGTGTCTACAATTTTGAAAACAATATTGTGCATTTTATTTTTAGATAAACATGCAACATGACATGCAACCATTATACTAATATAACAAAGTAAATGTATACACACTTATCATTATAAAAGTACCTATTATACTTTATACAAAATGCCTCTACAATTCATATTACAGTTAGGGCCTATTTTACCATCTTCAAGTAAAGTTGCGAGTAAGTAGTCACAAGTTTTGTCTTTGTCACTTGACATAAAGTAAGAAAGAGACAAAACTAACTTTACTTGGTGAGTAACTTTACTTGAAGGTCGTGAAATAGGCCCCTTAAATACACAGATCTTTGCTTGAACCACAATTATATTGTTAGTACCTCGAATTGCTAAAAAATATAAAAATATCCACATGTGAGGTTCCCAGTAAAATGATGTGTAGAAAAAATACTAATTGACTAAAATGCATATTAAAACTATTAAAAAAAACATCATTTTTATAATACAGTATGTTGTATAAAAATTGGTCCTTTGTCAAAGTTGTAACTGTAAGTCGATCTTAAATTTCCAATTTATTCAGATACATATATCTATCTTAATATACATATAAGATAAATGTTACAATTCGAGCTTTTGGTAATAATATATCTGAGATTAACTAATAGAGATAGATTTATGTATATCCGTATAAATCGAATTATGTACCGGTCATGAATTAACCAAACGCAAAAGTTACATTTTGTGGTAACACTAATAAGCATTCATGCTGATATTATTCGAAATATCAAATATATTGTAAACAAACAAAATGGATAATGTTTTTAAACAGTCAAATAAAGCAACAGAACTAATCTTTCAAATAAGGGTGACTTTACTCTTTATGTGATATTGAAAACAACGTGTATGGTATGACGGAATCTTTCTAAATCGTAGTTTTTTGATGGAGCTGGCATGTTTTTGCAAGATGAAAGATCCAAATCAATTAAATTAAACTTCATTTTAGCTCATAGAAAACTCTCATGGATAATTATAGAAATTAATACAGCTTTACCAAATTGTTCGTTCACAATATACCATAATATTGTCTAATAACATTCAGTGTCACTAAGTGCAGTTTGCAATAACAACAAACTTCTAATTTGTCAACATTTCCCAACAATTGTTCTCTACTCTCCTCTGTAATTAAATTACGCTCGAAAGCGTTCACAAACATCTACAATATTAAAAACTTTAACCAGATTAAATCTCCTGTTATTTATTGATTTCAAAATTGTATTTATTGATGGTGTCAAAATTTCCACATAAGTATTATTACTAAAATATTATTATAACAATAGCTACCTTAGACCGATAAAAAATTAGCCCTCGCTTTTTGGGTATCAATTCAAATCTCATAATCATATCATCCAGTTGCATAAAAATAACTACATCCGCCATTTTAGGAAGACAGCCATATTGGATTTAGAATGACGTCACTGACTTAACCATTAGGGAATCCCGCCCGTTATTTACGTTATCGTTATTCGGTGCTCTAAGACCCATAATAACAAGGAAAAAAAAATGCTACATTGAAACATCAATATAAATAACAGGAGATTGTTAATTAAATAAATATAATACAAAACTGTATATAAACTAGGTGTCAATAAAGGCGTGCGTTCACATGTAGTCCGTTCGTTTCAATCTACCTGTTCCTTCAGTTTCTGAGGTATTAGCATGAGGGTAGTCGCCGTGTTCCCGATGCCGAGTAACAGGAACGAAATGCTTAGTGCTGCCACCTGTTGTTTAGTTATAGGAAACAGGGTAAAACTTACGAACAAAGAACAGTTTTAACATCATTTTTTTTATGATTCATTTTGATATATGGAAATACGTGTTGCTTAAGCGGGTATTCCATATGACGTTTTCAGAGATATTAAATTCCTAATATATGTGTTATCCGTACTAAACAAAATCCACCGAAGAAGCTAGTTGAAGTTTTAAGCAGAGATCTTTTGCAAAAAGGTTGTGATTTTATACAATTATAACCCAATACCTCTTTGTGATAAGTTTACAAATTGAATTAGATATTTATGTATAATTTAAAATCACATTATTATACAGATATTTAAGATTTATATCTTTCACTACGTATTTCTTTCATAAACTTCCTTATTATATATGTACATATTATTATAATCAATGTATCTACCATTGTTTAACATATGTCTTACTTAAGAAGTTCTTGAGTTCTCATCAAAACATTAATTGATAGCTCTTTAGATAGTTATTAATATTCGATCAGTATATTATCTTCATTTGATTACTGACCCTTAACTATGTTAATTACATGTGTCAAGGTTATCAGAATTACACACACATACTTTTATACACAGACTAGCTGTGGCCCGCGGTTTTACCCGCGTGGAACTTTATCCCGTGTGAGTATTTTGGGATAAAAAGTATCCTATGTATACACAAATATTTGACTAGCACGGGAATTGAACCCGAAACCCTTTATATTGCATTTCGACATGAAAACCACTCTGAAATGTCGGTTAATCATGAGTTATTTACAATAAATTGAGTAAAAGAATTGTATGGACATACCTGCCACGTCGCTTCCGGGTGATAACTTATGTGATAGAGCGTGAAAGCGACGTATAGTTGGAAAACGTATCCAGCGAAGAGGAAAGGCAGTAAATAGGAGAGTCCTCGCCACATCCACGAATGGAAACCTTCAATGGTAATGTCCATATTATGCCTCGCGCCCAACGCTTTCAGCCTGTACAGAACTCCGCTCTGATACCTGAATTGCATGTATTGTACCACACCTGGAGAACAATATTACGATTTAAATAAAAGTTTAACGTTAATAGTCATAAAATCAACACACGCGTGCACGCATGCACACACACACACACACACACACACACACTCACGCACACACATACACACACGCGCACACACAATTCTGTATCAAACATACCAAACGCCTTATTAGGTACTATAATTTAATCTTCTTTTCGCCTTCTAAAATATGATTGTTTAATACAATTCTCAAAATCATCATAAATTGTTAGCTCATTACAAACTAGCAGCGCCCCGCGGTTTCACTCGTAGTTCCCATTCCCGTGGGAATACAGCTATAAAATATAGCCTATGTCACTCGCTGATAATATAGCTTTCCATTAGTGAAAGATTTTTTTAAATCGGTTTAGTAGTTTCGGAGCCTATTCGTTACAAACAAACAATGAAATCTTTGCTCTTTATAATATTAGTTTAGATATAAAACTTACTGATATACGCGATAAACCACATGAATGTATGCCTAAACTCGTTCCAAGGTTCGTTCTGTGGCCATATGAGTAGTATGCCGGCGACCACTGTTGATATGAAGTGGTGGAGTCGCCACCAGCCCTTGATCCTGGAGCCGTTCACCTTCAGTATACTCTCGCGAATTGTCAACGTGCAGTAGTACCAGACGAGCAGGAATATTAGTATTAGTTGTAGTGGTCTGGAAATTGATAAAGTATTATTCGTTTTAATATTACGAACTAGCAGTGCCCCGCGGTTTCACCCGCGTAGTTCCAGTTCCCGTGGGATAAAAAGTATCCTATGTTCTTTCCCGGACCATAAGCTACCCCTGTACCAAATTTCAAGTCAATCGGTTCAGTAGTTTAGCTGTGAAAAGGTAACAGACAGACAGACAGACAGAGTTACTTTCGCATTTATAATATTAGTTAGGATTAGGATTATAATAAACAACTCTTGTACATATGTATGTCATGTAAATACATATGTCTAAAACAACCATAGCGATTTGGATCAACTTTTGGCTGGAGCTAAAGACTTCTAAGAAAATAGCTTTTAAAAGCGAAGCTTGCTTCCTAGGACCTAATACACATTTAAGCTCCTAAACACTTTACTAAAACCATCTTTGCAAACTCAGACAAAAATTGGTTGTAAGTATTTACTCCTAAAAATGCAATGAAAAACATCATAAAATATCAATTGCAAGCTATCAATTACATATATATTTCCATAAATTCACGATAAGTTTACATAACCAGACATATTTGAAAAGAAAGAAATATCTCATAAATTGTTTCATCAAGGTCCTATCGACCGATACGAACCGACATGTCATAAATTTAATAATAGATTTGCTGATATAATAACATAGTCCTATATCATTTAACGTTACATCGTCATAATAGTGAAGGTGTACGTTTATAGAAGACTGTGTCCCGCGTTTGTACCTGCGTTAATCGCGATCCCCTGGGAATTTTAGAATAAAAACTATGATAAATGTGGTATTTCTGGTTATAGGAGCATCTGTACACAATTCGCCTAAATTGGTCCAGTAGTTTTTACGAGAAAAGTAACAAACATCCATACAAATTTTCACAATGTTATTAGGATTTTAAATATAATGTGAGCCAAAAAAGTAATGACGTAAAGAGAAAAAATGCAACAGTTTTTCCTATTAATGATCTTTCTCTACACCTACGTTTAGTTGAATCGTAAGAGAATTTGGCTTCTTGATTAAATAAACACGTTTAAATTAATTTATTTCCGAAAAAATACATTTTTTTGGCAATTTTTCCATGAATAACAGAGACGAAAATTCGAACGAAATTCAGAAAGAGCATAGATGAAAATGTTGGTATTTTGATCGTCTACTTTTAGAATAATATTAAGTAGAGACGTAGAAATCTATGCGCATTAAGAAATGTTTTATTCTCGAAACTTCTTCCTATGATTAATGCTTATAAGTGTCTGCCTCCCACTATTGGATATGGGACTAATCCACTCTGTATGTAGGTGTGTACCGTTCTAACTATTTAAAATTTTAAATATCATATTGTGAATAACTAAATGACATTCACCAAGAGGACATTACACTTTAAATCATTAAAGGACAATTAGTGTAGATATATGATTACGAACAAACTAAACAAAAACTGAAATAAAAACAAAGAATAATGATGTGACGTAAATCATTATTCTAAGTGTAGAACAAAGACGTTGAACTAAGATGTAGTACTAGTAGCGCCCCGCAGTTTCATCAGCATAGTTCCCGTTCCCGTGGGAATACGGGGATAAAATATAGCCTATGCCACGCACTGATAAAGTAGCTGTCCATTAGTGAAAGAATTTTTGAAATCGGTTCAGTAGATTCGGAGCCTATTCGTTACAAACAAACATATATTTCCTCTTTATAATATTAGTGTAGATTAATATTGACTTACCTGAAGTCTATGTATAAGTTGGCAACAGCTAGAACAAACGCAATGGCGCTAAGAATCAATTTGAACTTTTCATATTCATCTTTGTATTTAAATCTGCAAAAGAATACATGATCATCGATGCATCGCTAAAACCAGGGCTTAGAAAGCTCAGCGGATATACTGAGTTCACGCATTAGCGAATGGCCCCCAGCCGCCTTATTTGCGTTGCATTTTTAGTCTGGTTTAGCACTAAACCAGGTTTTACAATCAATTTTGAATACTGTCAAAGTGACAGATTTGACTGACAAGTTGTCAAATGCTTACCAGGTTTTGTTAAACTAGACTAAAAATGCAATGCAGATAAGGCCGCAGGGATTTAGTGGGTAGGACCTCCACCGCTCTATCTTGGTGGAGGGTGAGTCCCACATATCCCGCCACCTGCGTCAAAGATGCCTCAATGCCTTTCCCCCCGGTCAACAAAAAAAGGGCTTAGAACGTCGCTGCTGACGCGATATATTATCACTTGATGCGTGTATAAAATGGTAACCAACGATTTAACTACATACCAAACATGCTAAACTACTAATGTTTTACGACAAAATGTTAAATAACCAAAACAAGTTTGATCATTAACATAAGATAATAACAACATTTTATCGTATCGTTCTCATAAGCAATTATATTTAGCTAAAACCTTATTATGTATATGTGATCAGTTGATCACGTTATCAAAAACAGCTCTAGATTTCGATGTTTATGGAAGTTTTCGAGAGAAAAATTAATCCGATATAGCTGGAAATCATTTAGGTGAAAATTAATTTGAGCAAAACTTCTTCACCCAAATCCTAGTTCTTATCTACTTAACATAAGTACTCATTATAAATCATCTTTAATCATTCACTGAACATATTATTATGTATGTATTATCTTACTTACTTATCGTTTTTATTTAAAATAGAAACATTTACGTTTCCAAGTATTATCCTCAGATAGAGACCATTTTGTTTTGGCAACGTTGCTTTTATTTCGTGTAACATCGCTTTCCTTTTCATTATTTCCTTTTCTAAGTTGGCAACGCGTTCGTTTTTTGTTAATCCTTTCTTTTCTAACCTGTTAATGTAAAGAAAATCATAAAAAAGTCAAATAATAATGGGCAATTTATTTTGTACAAATATGGCTGCGAGGTTTTACTCGCGTGAATCATAATCCCATGATAATTTAGGGTTAAAAGTAACCTATGCTTTCTCCTTCTTTGCGTGTCGACTCATTTTTGAGGACCAGAACACCTATGTTTTATTCCTGGTTATAAGAAATATCTGTATGTACCATTTTCTTCTAAATCGGTCCAGTAGTTTTGAAGCATGTTGAATACAAACAAAATACTCAATCATTAATATTAAGATACCTGTTAGTACCTATAGATTAGTAGGCTATCTCTATACTAATTTAAAACATTACCTAATAAAAACATAATCAGGTGGTGAAAATAAAAGGATCTATCTAATAATATTATCTTTTAATACCTATTTAATCATGTTATGTTATTATTAATTAAAAAAGTAATTAATAAGGATGAAAACTGAAATTCGATAACAGATATAGCATAGTAGTAAACATCGAATTATTTTCATACAATAGGTACTCCTTAGTAGTATGTACTCATGTATTGTACTGTCCCACGGTTTAACTCGCGATGTTATTTACGAGAAACCTCCTTGTTTATTTACAGGAACTGGAATTTTAACATAAATGGATCAAAAATAGTCTTTATTTTAAAATATTTGTGGGGAATAACTAACTATGTCCTGCAGCTTTACACGTTTTACACTATTAGGTACGTCAGCATGTGAGTTTCTGAAGCGCTTTTTTAGACTTAAGGTTATTTGAGAGGCGCAGCATATATTCCTCAAGAATATGGCTATCAAACCAACTGTGATAGTATCAGAGAAAAACATATTTTCGAAGAGTTTATATTATTTAAACCTCAAAAACCGGATGTATTGACAACCTCCTTCTTTTTTGAAGTTGGTTAACAATCAGCTTATATAACTATACAATACAGTAGGTATTCAAAGTAAAACATTGTATAAAACTATTGTAAAAACACATTACAGGGATCATCATAAGTGCATTAACTGAAATTGATTCCCCTACTAGAGGAAGTAATCATACAATTCAAACAATTTCAAAGAATGAACTACACTCAGAAATAGGTAACTAACATGTTCAATAATTTTATATTATTTACCTTCCTTTTATATATTTAAGTAGGTTTTTGTAAATAAAATTTAATTCCAATTATTATGACTAACTTTGTTTTGTTCATGATGTTTGTAAAATATTTCGTCATAATGATATTTGTAAAATATTACCGGTGTTTTCATAGGAAAATTGTTGTAAAATATACTCTGATCTTACGAAAATATATGCAACTAATAGACAAGTAAGGTAAGGGTATAATTCAACTAGTAGTAGTTTATCTTGCGTAAAATAGACGCAACTACGACTTCTAATTGCGAAATGAGCCTGTCCAAAGTCTATGTTACTCAGTTTAATATACCTTATGTGAAAATATGTACTTATTTTAAAATTATGACAGTACTTTTTTAATTGACAAACTCATAATAATTATTGTTATATACAAAGTATTATTTATGATAGTGCCTAATAAATAAACCCAACAAACAAACATAAATTATAGCAGTGTTTAGAAAAAAGAAATGTTCACATATAAATTAATTGCCTACAAAAACATGTACATAATAATAATAACTAGTATTCCTAACTCCATGAAGAAAATAATAGATAAGAGTGTTAAGCATTAAAAATGAATTAAATTACACTCAAATGCAACTAAAATAAAGTCCAAATTACTTTGCATGTTATGCATAATTTTGTTTATTAGTTTCTTAATCTTAATTCAATTTATATGATAGTCATAACCGTTAATCCCTATTAAACTAAAGTACGGATATTTTGAGCATTAAAGATAAATGGTGATAAGTAATCACTCTTGTTGCAATGTGATATCGAAGTTTGCAAATCTCAATTGCATTGCACAACAACAAGGATGCATTATCAGTAATCGTTGCAAGTAAATAATGCATGTTGATCTGACCTTTTTAACGCATTTGCGATAATAGACATGCGGTACTTCTGGTGATTTAGCTCCTTCATACATGTTGCCTGTAACTCGCCAACCTCCTCCAACTTAGATATATATTCTTTGTTTGTAGACTGTAACAAAGGTTTTTGTTTTATATTTTCATCTAAACAAAGTACCTACTTAAATGACCTCTAAACATATGACATGTTTTATCTATTAATTTGATTAATGATTTTTATGGCCATTAACTGTATTAATATATTACTTTGTTAGTTAATTAACAGAGACTTTTTGAAATTTTAAACATAATTTTCGATATTTTTTGAGTCGTTTACGTATTTAGGTAGGTACGTATGTTTGAGTTTTGAGAAGATGAATAGAAAAATACTTTATAGAAAATAGTAGAACAAGTTTTGATTGTATTTAAAGATAAGTGTAGTTAGGAAAGATATGAGACGGAAAACTTAAAAGCATGGAAAAATGGAATAGAAATTAGAATCGACATACCTCTAATCGCTTATAATCCGAAACCAGGTCTTCCCACTCTTTGACACATTCTTCCACATCCATGTTCATTGTTGTTAATTAAATAATTATTAATTTTCGGTTAAATAGTGATACAACGCACTGAAGACGTTTATTTCACAATTTAATTCTTAACTTAGCAACTCAATATCACGCACATTCACGTCATTCGCATAGAAGTCGATCTGTCTTTCTGACACTGTCGTGACAGCAAATCAGATGCTTATCTTTGACTTTGACAATATTTATGACATTTACATTTGACACTAGTAAATAATAAGGTCAAGAGTCTAATAAGTATTAGACCATGGAATATAGAAAATTGACTTTTCTGGATATCCTGTCTGAAAAGCACATTTTGAGAGAAAGGTTCTCTTTTTTGCACATCACTCTCCCTGTCATACTACTCCTCGGTAGAAAGAACTATCTCTCTCTATGTACTACTCAATCAATAGATATTAGGTACTCAATATTGATACTAGACTAGCCAACACTCATTATTCAGCATTATTATAAATTTATTTTACTGTACGTTTGTCTTTTGTTTTAATTAAATGAGTTACTTACCTAAAAATACTATTACACATACATGCAGATATTTAAATTTTTAGGGGAATTTTAAAGAACATAACAAGAAAACACAAAGTAAATTAAATATTCAATTGATTTATTTACAGAAAGTATGTAATTGAACCGAAATACTATTATGGTTTGTATTTATTCCACTTTCTATTACAAATTTAGGTATTATTGCGTATCATTATTATAAGATGAGGATACAAATTGCCTAGTTCTTAAAATATTTAAATCTTGTTGTATTCAATAATCGAATTTTGTTGAGTAAACATATTTATATGTTGTTATGAATTAATTTAACGATAAGCATAATTTTAATCAAGTGCAAATACCTACGACCGATACAAACTTCTTAATTTATGTAATTATTATTTATAATCTATGTAGCAAGCTGTAAATGAGGCAAATGTTTAATATTAGAACACGACAACTACAATCTCACACCACAGAAAGCACTTGAATTATTTAATGCAATAAAATAATAAGTACAAAAATACCAGGTTATTTTAATTTTATTGTTATAATGTACATATAAATGCCATTACATTTAAATAAACGAAATTGCCATTGTGATGATTTTCACTTCGTTTGATATAAGTAGTATTTAATGACTAGACGAAATATAAAGACATTAAACCATATTGAATCTAAACAAACAAGAGCTCTCTAGTGGTGTGAGATAATATTTTTATTTTTCTAGCCGTTTTTTATCGTGTATTTACTAATTTACATTGACAAAGCATTGATAAATGTTTAAGATAATTGTTATATATGAAATTACTGTTTCATTATGTACGAAAACTCTATAATTATTATAAGCTTATCAGAAATACAGAAGCAAGTAACTAGTGTTTTTGTATTGGTTGTTTGAATAGGCCCTTCACCTGGAACCAACATCCTGTATTTGAGAATCGGAGTAATGGATATTTATGATCATGTTGTTGCAGATGGTTGTCCGTAGACATTGTAATCAGCACAAACACTGCAAAGCTACTAACAATAGAATACATGTTCCTACAACTATAACTAATTTAGTTTAGGGCAACCAATGTCTCAACAACGCAAGTAATAAATATCTAAAGTACTGAATGTAGGCTCTCATACCGTCTACATAGTTAGCTACCTTACAAAACAAAATTTAAAATAAAAATGTATCATATATCACACACTTTAATTTATATGAAAATCTCACATGAAAACGAAAACAACTTAGTTTAAAATACTATAAATAATGAAAAATCTTTTTAACATATACTGCATACTAATCGTCCTAGCAATATACCATAGAAACATTGTTTGAGACATAGAAGCTACACTGAAAAATTTAAATAAATAATTAATAATATAAACTCTCTAACTTATAGTTAAAGTTTTGAATCGACAAAACTCAAAAATAAGTCTATAAAACAAGTGAGCTTTATAAAAAGCGCGCTCCAAAATCGGCTAATCGTATAAAATGATCAGTGAACAGCTTATTGCCTCCATAGCCATCCATTGATGCTGTTGGCTCTATTGCAAACAAACATAATGAACAACGTATCGAACTGAGACAAACATGCATCATCATATTATGTACAGTACAATCAATGTGATCCAATCCAATGTACGCGCCGCGCCGCGCGTCCATACTATTATACTTTTAAAATGATTGTCATGACATGAACCATCGATATCAAATTAAATAAAACTAAATTATCATAAAACAAGGTACAAGTTTTTTAGATTGTATGCGTAAGAAAATATCAACTATTCATACCAAATAAAATTTAATCTAAACGCTCTTACGAATAAACAATAACTATAAAATAAAATTGAATAATGGATTGTTAAATAATAACACAGCTTTTATCTTCACATTCTCGATCCGATCGGGTACATAACGAATGCTACGTCACTATTACAACAAACACGTTTTTTTGAAGTTTATTTTATAAGTAATCATATAACTATAAATGAGCCATTACTTAATGGAATGTAATTGACTGAATCTAAGCGGTTCGGGAGGAAAATATGAGAGTTGAGACATAGCATCGTATGTACTGTAGAACTACAACGAGCGGTTAATGATCGCCAGCAAAACATTGTGCTCGAACTGTGGCCGCGGTACTTCATTGTAGTTGTATGTGAAACGTAATGATAAGGATATCATCGGTGAGTTTAAGTTTCTATAATGGCAACGCTTCTAGCGACACTCCCACACTTTGACGGTTTGGTCGACGCTGCCCGATATCACGTATGGCAAGTTCCTGTGGAAATCTGGAAAGATAACACATTTCATTAAGATTAAATAGGCAATATTTAAAAAAAAGTTACTCTGACTGCAAATTATATGAGATGTATCAAAAGCCCTTTTAGTTTGACCAGCACGCACAAAGGACCTATATTACAGGTCTAATTACAGAATAGTACCAACAGTTTTGGGTTATCCGTTGCTTTATCTACGGACGCGTACGTAAGCACTGGTCATACTAACTTTTGAAATAAAAAACACACGAGGCGCAGTTTAACGCAGTGGACGCTCTTATGTGTTAGTAGATAGTAATGTATGTATTTACCAAGACTGGTGGCGAAGTGTTGGTGCGCGTAGAGCGTCTTGTGCGTGCGCGTGTGCGCCACGTCCCAGACGCGCAGCGTCTTGTCGTCGGAGGCGGTGAGCAGGTAGCGGCCGCCCGGGTGCCACGCCGCGCCGCGCACCCAGTTGTCGTGCCCCACCAGCGTCGCCAGGCACTGGCCCGTGCTCACGTCCCAGATCTACACACACAACAATACGTTAGATTTATATGATAGGTTACTTTTGAGTTGCAATAATGTAATATGGAGGATTTTTTGTACATTTCAGGCGTTTTTTGACACCACTCTTCAAAATAAAAATGGTTTTTCTTTAGTCAGTGTTACATATTAATTATTTTCTATGAAAATGATTCTGTTTCAAATTTAGATAATAAACTATGTGGCAATGAGTCTAAATAGGTTAAAATTTTCCTTTCATTTATGATAGATGTTTCTTTGTTACCTTGACGGACTTATCACGCGACCCGCTAGCGAGGAAGGGCCCGGCATGCGTGGCGCGGCGGTTGTCTCCGCCGACGGCCTCGTTGATGGCGGCGGCGGCCGCTTCGGGCGCCCACGCCACGCACTCCACCACGTGCTCGTGTTCACGGAGCTCCATCTAACAAAATATACATACTACTTTAATACATATCAACAAAATAATAGCATTTCATGGATTCACTAGTGTAAAATCTCATGACTTTCTTGTCTGTCTCGAATTTCAACTAAATCGGTCAAGTAGTTTTCAGGTGAAAGAGTAATAAACATTATAAACATCCATGCCATTCTGCGCAATATGTTCATTGGATTGACTTGTGAGTTGATAGATCAGTCGGTCAGTCAGTAGAATATACGGAATAAGCAACTTACCTTGCACTCATTAGTGTCGGCGTTCCATATGCGCACGGTCTGGTCGTTGGAGCAAGAGGCGAGCAGAGTGCCGTCGGGCGAGACGCGCACCATGCGCACCCACTCGCGGTGACCCTTGTACGTTTTGATGCAGTATCTGTGGATCATACATTATTGTATGACTATTACATCACATAATCATAGTATTATATCTTCCTGTTATGTCAAAGGTTTTTTGAGCGAGTAAAGCGAGCTTGATTTCCACTCAAAATACAGTTTTATGTGAACTTAACTGTTTTTATAGATCTGGGTGTAAAATATTTATTGATATAATTTTCGACACAGCACAAGCTTTGATTAACTAGTTTGGACCTCGATGGCGATGTGTACGATATTTTTATACACATTTATTACAAAGCTATTACTCTTTTACATAAATTAGTTAACATGTAAACATAAACTAACCCGGTAGCAACTTCCCAAGCCTTGATCGTCTTATCACGACTGGCAGAGTAGACGATATCGCCGCTCGGTGAGAACGCGACGGACGACACGTTGTGATCGTGGCCGTGCATCGTCTTCACGCACTCGAACGTCTGGTTGAAGTCCCACAGCTTGATCGACATGTCCGCACTGCACGATACTGAAAATGAAATTAAAATGTTTAGTTGCTTCAGTTGATTTACAATGACTACTAGCTAGTTCATATTAGGTAACTGGAATCTTCGCATAAAGTGCCTTTGACGCAAAAAGAGGGGTTAATGGGTCTAGCGACATATTTGTGTGTGTCAACTTACAAATAAATAGGCCGATTTCCGTGTGGAGCGTTTATTATTATGGATAGGTTTACCTTAAGTTTGCTTATTAGCTTGAGCAGTTAGGAATACTAAACACGCCTCCAGCTACAACCAATTTGTAGAGTGGAGTGTTGGTGATTTCCAAACCGAGCCATGTTTAGACAATAGCAAACGTACATTGCTTGATATAAGAAATAAACCCAGACCAGAATAAACAGAGACAGAAAAAGTAAATGCTATAAATTTCTCTTACCAAGTAGTTTTCCATGATGGTCGAAAGCGATATCCTGAACAGAGTCGGTGTGACCCTTCAGGGTTCGTTCGTACTCGCCGCTCTCAAAGTCCCATACTTTGATGGTCGCATCCTCACTAGAGGACACCATCAAACTGAACACTGGATGAAATATTACCTGCAAGTTCACAAAATAAACATTTATTACTGTATACATGATACTAGAATATTAAATAATAGATAGAAAACTCACTTTTATTGAAAGCATTAAACATCTTTATAGCGTGATAACGACATTTTACAATAATAACGGAAGACATCATGAATTTTCTTGTTTGTAGGTATTCATTGAAAGCGGAATTTCGTTTGGATTTATCGTGAGAAATTGAACAGTAAGAAAATAAACAATAATAGTATAAAACAGTGATTAGTTGTTCAAATCCGATTGGAAACATTTAATTGTTAGATTAGAAAGTTGCCGTTTAAATAATGTTGCTAACATTAAAAAACTAGATATCAATTACAATAATTTACATCAGCTGGTAATAAAATAGAAAGTATTTATAGAGACATCTTCAATTAATTTGCTTTATTATGGTCGATGATTTATTTCCGCAACTTATGAATATGGAGATTGCGAAGATATATGTTAGCTTTGAGCAACTTGTTTATAAGTTACTTATTTGCTTCTTCCCAAACTTCTTCCGCATTGACTTTGGAATTGAAATCAGATAAAAATGGTTCCATAAAAACAAACTTTTAATACGGAGGTTTAATTTTTGATAATCCTACAGGAACAACTAGGGGTTCAGTCATCATTAAAATTAACCCTCTTCAGAGAAGGTTTGTAAGAAGTATACCTTAGTAATAGTGGCTCTGTGTCCGGTCAAGCAGAACTTTTCCGGAGGACGCGGTATCCACTCGGCGGGAGTGCGCTTGGCGCGCGTCGGCGCACCCTCGATGAATTCCTTCTGAGCCTCCGATAGTTTGGACTCCAGTTCCATCACCTGATAATAAACATACGTCATTATACATTGGGATAATACAGCACTAGTTTAGTAAGAGTAAAATGTAGAGCTGAAGGGAAGTAACTTAAAAAGTTACGAGTGATAAGTTATCGATTTGATTTTTCATATTTTATATTTGATGTAAGTATGGGTATCACGTTATACTTAGATATCCCTAAATTTAAAATACATATTTGTGTAATAAACTAATGAAAACCTCAGCAAATACTAGGTTGTAAATCTCGTTTCAATTTTAACATTTAATCGCTATTCTAATTTAAAACGCTACAAGTTTAATCTCGTAAATAGGTAGACAGGCAAATGCCGTTCCCAGCGATAAACTCATTCAGGTTCGTAAATATCACCAAATATTGGATCAAGGTTCAACAGCGTAATGAGAGCAACGAACAGATTACCTTGAATTCGTATTTGTTTCGCGTCTTAATTATTAGTCGGTGATAGTAGTTTGGTTGGATCGTGAAACGTTTGTCACTAATGTATTATGTACCTATAGGTATTGCATCGAACGCCCGGTTCTAGGCTAGCAAAGTGACCTAGAAAGGCCACGACACACAGATCGATGGCTATAGCACAGCGTACACCGAATCGTGCTGTTCGTTTAACTTTTAAACAGCGTGAAACCAATGAAGATATTCAACACCGAGGTTACGTTTAGCAATTTCTAGTGATTCTTACAAATTGAAAGAGAACAATGCCAGCCCATTACGGTTGCGTAAACACTTAGTTGTATTCAATACAAGTAATACCCGTGATCATCATTTAATGTTATAATCAATTATGAAATTGTACGTTAAATCGATATGATGTGGTTGATCTGTTACTGCAGTTTTAATAGAAATAAGATAGACAGATGACGCTTGTTACGACAATGTGTTAAATCTTAAGCTGTTTATGTAACAGCGTTATTGGAACATAATAATTCAATAAAATCTTCAGTTTTCAAAAAGGCTAGACATCCGTCATAAGAAGTTTACTTTTAACATGCTTAATAATTCACTGCTCAAACTTGGAACATCTCTATAACGAAGTGCTCTATCTATAGGTACAGCATATACTATGTAGTTCACTTTAAAATTACCCTAGCAGTTCTTAAATCCCATAACAATATAAATATTTCCATTAAATAGTATGCATACCTTCTTCTGCAGCCTAATAACCGAAGTCCACTTCTTCTCGAGAAGACCACCGAACTTGCGATCCATCTCGCCGGTCATATCGGCTTCCTTCTTGAATGCTTCCAACGCGTCATTGTAGCCATTGCTACCCAAGTAATCCGCGATCGCTTTGTTCCTGTAACAATATTGAAAAATAATAATTACACCTTATTTAACTTAACTGACCTAAAAGTATCGTAATTGACTATATATTTTAAAACATTTCCTCATTCTCAGTAAAAGTTATTTTTTTCATCGTTTAATTTCATAACACATTCTGTAATACATAATCTCCGTTAATTTGAACCTTTTAACTCACAAGTAATAGTTGTAATTATTAAAAAACATGTCCGCTTAAACGTAGATTACGCAAAAATTAAGTATCGACTGACATAATGCGACATTTTCAAGTGAACGGATGTGGGCGCCAACAACATGTATCGTGGATGTTGTGATGACTCAAAAAAACAACTTGAAACGGCAAAAACTGTGACGACAAAAACCGTTCAGCTGACGAGATACATATGATGGAAGGACTTCCGTGACACGGACAGATACATTTTAATTTAATTTTAAAACAAAGTTTAGATGTAGATTAGAAAAACACGCATTTTAATGACTCCTTAATTTTTCCAAGTCCAAGTTCATCGGCAACTAAACACATCAATGACATAATGAGGTAAAATATTGTGAGTCATCGTTTGAGACGAAACACGTTTACAATGCGCATAGGTATTATAACTTTGTAGCAAAATTAAAACAAAAAATAACAACAAATTATGAAGCTCTACACTTCAAATGAGGTTTTAATGTTATTTACCTAATGATAACAAAACACCCTTAGGTGCACCTAAAGCGTCCCCATCGACTTTTGATCCCGAAAACCTACGGGTTTAGCAAATACTGTATAATGCATGAAAACAGCAGGGTACAGCTAGTAGTAATTTAAATATCAATATTGAACGTTCAATTAACATTTGTTATTAATGCTAGAATTTAGAAAATGACAAATGAAATCGAAAGAATTTAACTCATTTAACAAATAGATACAATATTATGCTCGATTTCATTAAGCATACCAATTCGAGGTCTGTTATCCAACGGTCATTCATTCAAATGGCACCGTGCTATTGGCCCAACATGGTATGAACAAGACAGTAACAAGTGTTCGTTATTGTTTGGCCGATGATGAAACAGAAATCTCACTTGCCCGCTAGCGACGGTTAGTCATGTGACCAATTCGGCGAGAGTAGTTTTTTGTTCCCATTCATCAAAAATAATAGTCGGAGGTTAGAACTAACGTATTCGGGTCACATACAAATAAAACAAAACCACTTTCGATGATTATGGCCGGTGGGGTCTAAGACTTTATTTAATCTTTTAAATTACAGTCGTGAATTTTGTTGTTCTATTGACGAGCTGGCGTATTTGGTAATGATAGCGATCCTGCCTGTTATGCTCATACCGAAGGTTTGCAGATCGATTTACGATAAAGTCAAACATTTTTGTTACATAAACGAACATGTCTATTCGGCCTGTCTTGTCTATCTATTCTTTGTGTATATTTACATACTATCGAAATACGTATTATATTATACAAGGATTGCTTAATTTGGAACAGATGGCGCGTGACATGGTATGGCCAAATATGTATTTATTTATTTATATCGTAAGTATATAAAATATGACTTCTTTCAAAATTATTTTAAAAGGCAACACGATGGAGTAATATAAGATTTAAGTATAAAACTCCTTCACGTCCATACGAATTAACGGATTTGGACGAAATTCGGTTGACATACGAGTAAAGTTAAATGTTAATCCAGATCCTATGCCAATTTTAGGACAAATTGGATCATAATGTTAATTTCTTGGATCATAATGTGTTAATTTACTAATCTTTTTTACGATTCCTAAACCTAAAATTTTAGAACGCGAATAAAATCAAGTAAAAAACCTATCATTACCAAAGAAATAATCGATGCAAACATGTTCCAGTTCGATATAATCGGTGCCCTTGTGAGACGGTGCTAACCGCTTGTTTCCGTAATTATCGGAACACATCCCATGTGTGTCATGTGCACGATGAATTTCCTATGGATAAACTGTAGTTTCCTTCAGCGGAAATGTCTGCACTCTACAGAACATGGTGCCATTGTTTCCTGTAAATTAATTATCTATGGGCGAAAGAGAACCTTTCAGTGTCGAACTAATTAGTAACATGGTTTCTTGTGCTTTCTATTTACTAGATTTTTGGTGTTTTTAAGTCTGTAACATAATGCGTAAAACAGTTTGTTACGTTTTAATGTCTTACTTTTAACTGCTCAACCGATCATAAAAAATTATGAATCAACTTTGTTAGGGATAGAAAGGCACAACTATGCAAGATAAAATTCGATTATACAGACTTTTAATCGCGAAGTTATTTTATACTTTTAAAGGAATTATGAAAGGACTGGAATTCCAATAATAGTCTTCATATTTGTCATCTTGCTCAACACTATTTTATTAAATGATGTCACCAACCTACTTCACCACCCATTTCACACATCGATATGTAAATTTGGATAAATATTTTATTAAAGTAAGTTTTTTATGTATCTATTGATGTTACATAGCTTTGGTATTTTATTTCTACAGTCGAACATTTATTATTCTTGACCTTTGGTAGGTTTGTGCGTAATTTATTGACTGTTCTTGATAAGCGATTGGATTTTTCTTGCAAGATGTCTAGCATATTTTATTGTAAGTTTATCTGCAAAAAGAAACTACGTAGTTTCATGCAAAACAACACCTAATCTTTATGTACAAAAATGTAAATAACGGCATTTGAATTTGACACAAAAATTTGCATTTTAGGTTCCTTTAAGACTGTAAAGGGACAGCGGAATAATTGGCAACATTAGATTAGCTTTCTAGAGAAAGGAGTGGAACAGTTTAACTGTGTTATATCGCAGACTTCAGATATACTTCTGTACCTAGATCAGAGAGATCATCGTACTTTGGTTTCATATAGAAACTTTTTGTAAACAAAACAATGATAACGTATACCATGACCAAAACAAACTGTAATGATAGTTACGTATTGCTTACACACGCCCTTTGTTGTATTAATTAAACATTCTAAATACGATTGCGTAACAATTAGAAATCTAATGCTTTCCAACGAGATGAAAATTAATGAACTAAACGATCTCAATTGAGATATTCGAGAGCCAAGTGCGAAGGCAATTTTATAATACAATGAGAATTAAGTTCCTTAAGTATGTACAATAGATCACACGATATCTTTGTACTTTGTAAACTAAACACAATACGATGTTCTACTTTAAATTTTTATTTCAAAATAAGTAATGTATACCATATTGTCATCTATTAAAAAAATGCGATAATTTGAAAAGGAAAGTTTGAAGACAAATTCCTAAAAAATATTTCGCTAACTAACGTCTACATTTATCTCGGAAGTTTTTGTTTTATCCAAATATCTCTTCGGGATAAATTCCGATGAAAGACGACGTACCTATCATGTATAAAGTTAATGTTATAAATAAAATACCAGAATTAACTACGGAGCGCAAAATAAACAAATATAAACACGAATGGAAGGTCAAGTCCTAAATAAAGAAACATTGATTAAACCTGCGTAAGTTACGTCATAATCCAAAATACTTTGGGACAATCCCAAACTTTGGATGCTGACGTTAACTTGATTGTCAATCATTACCAAGTATCCAATTCAGTAACAACGATATTGTTTTACGCAACTAGTCAGATTCATATTATTACGAACAATCGCGAAGTTTCGTGACGGTAAGTATTCGGCGAAAATTGTAACAAATATTTCGCTGTAGATCGGAGTTTCGTTTGCATTCTCCAAGTTCATTTGTCTGGCATCATCCCGTGGCGGAGAAACTAAATCGATTCTTCACACAATCAGTCTCGCGGGTGTCCCTATTGTTTGCGTGGGAGTAATCTATGTATCAACCTATTGTGCGTACGACGTATATTATAATTTTCAATGCGTTTGGTGACAGGCAACTCGTAAAAGAAACTGCACTTGTATCATAAGTGCTTATTATAATCGTACATAACAATGATCAAAAGCAGAACATTCAAGTGGGTTATTAGTGGGATGATATACCGTAATGTGTAGTATGACGTAGAGATAAGATTTCCAGTGACAGATGTATAGAACCCTTAGTATGTTGGTATCATTTCAAAAGGTAGAGGTAGTTCAGTAGCATGTTGGGGGCACGAGCGGCGAAAGTAGTTTTGTGCGTGGATCTAGAGGCGCGGGCAGATCTGGGACCGCCTGAGAAAATAACTTTCACGATACATTTTCGATGTAGACTCCAAACGTTGGCCGGGACCAATGACATTAAACGCTAATTCACAACGCTAATTCCTATGAATCAGTAGTATGTAGTAGTATGGGTGCACTCTACACTATTTGTATGTTTCTATTGTTATCTTATCAGACAGATAAGGTTGTTATAAAGAAAATTCAATTCCTGAATGGACAATTACACGCACATTACACTTTGTCAAATACATTACTGGATCGATTTCTTATTAATCGTCGTATTGTAATGTTACCACAATAAGAATTAATGTTACGTGACAAAATTCGCCGATTAACATCAACAATTCAAATAAGCTTACATATCGAGATTGAATAATATTGCCGAATGATCGGCGTTGTTGCGTTATTGTCTTTCGTGTCTCAACAGTATCAAGTACCTAATAAATGTAACCATGGCGGTCCAATTGCTCAATTGTAAAATATAAAAATGTCTTTTAGATTATTGCTTTCGACTGAGTAATATAAAGAACGAAGTAATTTATAAAGGAAAACTATTGAAGCGCAAATCACGAACGGAAATAATCGCGCACATCATTATTGGTTACGATTAACAATACGTCATATAGACCGATAACCAACGATATAATTGAGCTGGGTGATAAAAATCAGGCATGGCACTTTTAAGGAATTTTGAAGAAGCATGCTACATGCTTCTTCGAACACCCACAACACACATTATGATCATGAAGGATGTACGTTCACACATTAGTTTCTTGGTCTAAGTAGCTCATCACTAAACGTTGCGGAATTTCAGGTCACAGACAACGGGATGAATGGATGCATCGTAGCAGAACAATGTTATTAAGTATTGTAAGAAAACACAGCGTTACCTAGCACACATAGATATGAACTTCACGTAACATCCAATCATTTACATACACGCACGTGACAAGAATAGCAAATATTACAGCTACTGTTTAAATATGGTGGGAACTTTTGAGCCAACATCTTTGAAAGATATTATTTTGTATACTATCGTTACTACTGTTCTAGGTAGAAACTATTAACTAAGTTTACATTGAAATTTAATCAAAAGTTTTATTACTAAGCATAGATATTATAGATTCAGTAAAAAAATTACGATGTTTATTTGTGCAATGTTGAAAGCAACCCTTATTTCATTGTAGGCATCCTGAGTCAATCATTTTAAATAGGTATCACGGTTTTTCAATGTTATACCTAGTTTGTTATTAACTTGTTGTCGTTGTATTATGTATCTTATTTATAAAAGGCTAAGGTTGTAGTTGGTTTTTTAGTGCAAGGGTGGCAAGGGGGAAGCCACCCACGCGACTTGGTGGTGTTATCGATCGGTGACAACAGGCGCCGGCTGGTTGGTATCTACGTCAGAAACCTACTGCGTCATTGGGAATCCTATTTCATTCCATGAATGTCTCAATCAACCTCCCTCGAGGTTCACAAACCAATGAACAATATTGTTTCAGATTGTACACAATACAAACGAATGGAATTCATTTTGTTTTGGAGTAATTGCTTCTGAGAAACAGACCACATTTTAGGTCAATGAATCTTAATTTAAATAAGGTTTTCATTTAATACTGACAGGTAACAAAAATATTTAATTAATTAACAAATATAAACATAATTAAACAAAATGTTAATTTTCGACATGAATTAGCAACACGAATGCCATCCAATAAACAGGGGTCGAAGGAAAATTGATAAACTAATGGAAAACTCCGAAAGAGGGATAGGGGAATAGAATGCCATTTAAATTATGAAGGGAAAAGGTCAAAGACAGTGAAAATGTTACGTTGAAACTTGATAATTGATTATATCGTATGTTGGGAAGCCATATAAAGTTACTGGCCCACTAAATGTGACATAAGTTGTTTAGGGTGAGTCCACAACGTAACTTAATTAGATTCGTGAACGATTATTTAAAATTGTTTGTATTCCAGAAACAGGAATGCATTTAAAATTTCTCTAGTATCGAAGGCCAGTGAACGTTATCACATACCCAACCTGAATATTGATTGTTTCCTTAACGAAAGTAATGTCTAATTTTACGTATCTACTACATGTTTGTTACTAATGGCTTCGTAATGGAATGTGACGTCATTGATTAATTATTACCCGTTAAACATATGTAATCTGGTGACATCGAATTCAGTAAATTCTTCCTCATAAATCTTCCGTTAGAAAGCAAGATTTTTGCGAAAGATATCTTTGAAAGGTTGAAGTATTTACTAAAAAGTTTAATATGCAATGTAGCAGATTCATACTATAACGTTCAGAGTTTGATCCAGAAGGATTATCCCGACTATTTGAGTAAAGTTATTTGCAGCTACTGACTAATTGGCTGCGAAATGTAGCTGTTACGATGCCTATTGCTAAAACCAAGTAAATAAACTAGAATATCATAAATATCGCTACTATCTTTAGGCTAATGTCAAGAGTGATATAATAAGTTACGAGTATGTAAGAATATTGAACTCGCGCATGTATTAGTAATGCAGAGAAGTGGCAGTAGTATAACTGCCTCGTATCGCTCGAGAACTGCATTCCTCGCGATCCTATCCACTTCTCGGTATATAACTGCCGAACAACGGGTCTCCAAGATGAACTATTCATACATTACACATTCCAATACCTAAACGAATTATAATAATGTTGACAGCGTAAGTTTCTTCGAACGTAGATAGATTAGTTAGATAGTGAATTTTGTTATAATGTTATTGATTACTTATCTGTCCGTTTCCTAACTAACTTCTTATTCACTTATGGAAATAGCAACAAACAATGCTTAATCAACGCGTCAAACCGCAAGTAAATAAAATATGTTCATTAATAAATGAAGTGAAGGCTAGTAAGTATATAATTATATGAAGGATGACTGACGAAATAGTTTTAAATAAGTTTACAAGTTTTTTACATCCGTCAACACGACCGGTGCTAGTGCTAATTTTGGTAATGGAACCGCTACATACATTTGTGTGTAACCGGTAGTAACAACAGAATATTGTGCGAAATAATATTATAACTCATTCAACACACAATGTTCGTATGTCGTAAGGTCTGTAACTGTTTACTTCCGTAACCAAAGCAGGGTAACGAAGGTCAATAGCGTACAGGTGATCACCAATAATTACCATAAATGACAAAAATGGGCACATTTTAAAACTTGCCAATCAAAAATTCATTTCGAACCAAATATTTGACAACTTTCTATCATATTTTGGACGGTTACATAATTTAGATCTTGATCGATTATGGTAATAACTAGTTATGACGCAAGTAGTTTTTTGTCTTATGGCCAGACATTCAAATGTAACACTCTCGATTCGACCCCGTTCGTTCAAAACCGATGCACGATGGGCGGACTTTTAACCTTATTTATTACTAGCTATGACCCGTGGTTGCATTAACTATTTTGTTTGTTGATATGTAGTAACATTGGCTATATTATTGAAACATTTCTACAACAAACGGACTGACAAAAGGAATATCAAATCGGATTAGTAGTTTCTGTTGTGAGATAAGCGAATCCAAACAAACCTGCCTCTTAAAAATTTCAGTGCAGAACTGCAGATAAAATGAAAATGTTTAAAATACTAACTTTAATACAATATAAAACTTGAAACGCGTAATTTTTACCATGAAAAAAAAGTTCAAGTGTGATGACACCACCGCTTTAGCTTTCTTTATGCGTGTGGGTATAAATAAACTAGTTTTCATCAAGGGCGTCTAGGTAAACAAATGGTATCAAAGGAATTTAACATGCACCTGTACACACTTCCACTTTTAACTTCAAACCATGGAGTAAAATGCATTCGTGCATTCCATACGAAAGTTTGTCTTACAAAATTACGACCAGAATAACTAATTAGTTCCTTTTATTATTTAAAATTTTAAAACTAATCTTACTCAACGCAATACAACATGCAACACATCCTACTTTGGAGAGAAGTTACATAACGTGGATATGTTTAATTTTGACAACTTGTACATAAATAACAATAGCGTGTGAACAGCGTGACCACATCATTGTGTATTAGTATCTGCAAAACTGATCTTAGTTCGCCTTTCACTTACAGACGGGCAAAACTAAAGGGTAGAGGAGGTTTAGGACCTAATGGGTCATGAGTTCATGGACTTCACGGTCGATTCCATATTCACAACAATAGAAAAAATAAATACCTGTGACCCCTCCCCGAGACCATGATTGTTCTGCAAGTATTGTTGTATCATACCGTGAATAATCTACCAAAACATTTACCTATTACTATTTCGTGTAATAATTTGTATTACTTCATAATCAATGGTTTCTTCGCTGGCTAATCGCAGATTGAAACGCTATCATTAAAATACTGATAAAGTTTCTTGGAATATTTGAATCTATCGCCTCGAACGGTATGTAACCCGTTATTCACAATTGCAACATCAATAAATAATGGCATTATAATGATGGGACTCATTGGGTCTTGATGAAAGCAGTTTGCCAACAACAGATGAAGGAAGGTGCCGGCAGGTATGGGGTCAACGACACCGCGGTGCTACAATTACTGTCACTTTCAAAGGTCGACGGGCACGCAGGTCGAACTAAATTGCACAAGTTGCTCTTTTCTAGCATTAAGATCATTCCAACAATCTGTACTATCACTATTCAAGATAATTCACACACGTAAATTAATTTAATACGACCATTTTATATCTTTATCCGCTATAATAGAAATCTATTTAATTGAACAAACCAACCAACAAAAAGAACCATGTTCTGTAACGGAAATTTAACAACTTCACGTTTATATCAGGAAATATTTCTGTTATTTTTATGGAAGTTGCGAGTTTACAACTATCTAGTTTTATGTGCAATGCAATCTATGAGACATGAAAGCGCTATAAAAGTTAAGTTTAACATTCGTTAAGATGTTTATTAAGTAATTAAAAATACATTGATTACAAGTTATGTGACTTTACAGGGTGTTCCAGAAATACTTACACGCCAAGCTGGAACCGGGTGAAATAGTTTACGACATAAATTTTGAATAATTACGTTTCCGTGCTACGTTAAACCGGTCCCGGTTTCACATCATCGACAGTCAGACAGCAGATTACAGTAAAGAGCTTTCAAAAGTTTTACCAAAAAATGTGGTATCGCCCTCTGGTTTGTGGAGGTCTGATAGCTTAATCTGGTTAAAACTGAAAATCGACGCCAATTAGATATTACCCAATTGGGGACAAAGGTTCAAAAGCTTCAGATATCGATGCCTAACAATTTCAAAACAACTGCCACATTTAGAAAAAAGTTTTTTAATCAAACGAAATTCGTATGTAACTAAATAACGAAGGGTGATACAAGGAGGGAAGTAACTACATAGGCAGGCAATCAAAAACGCCTAACTTAGGTAACAAAATTCGATTGTTATTTACCTGTCATGATATCGATACGCAATCGAATGAGGGCAATACAGACTACAAGGTTCATGTTTTGAAACAAGCGGCAAAATTTTGTTAAATAAATTCACGTTTTAAATAGATTTAAATGTTAGCCGACCAAAAAGATGCTCGCCGTGATATTTTGTTTTGGCAAATTGATTGATTTGTCAATCAATGTTTAATTTATGAGAATCGTGACAATATGCAAATTTTTTGATGTCGTAAAATACCGTATATGGGGACAATATTGCTTAGATAGCTTATAACTATCATTTTAAGTCGATCACTATCATCTCTCGTAATCTATCATCTTTCTTCTATTAGCAAATGAACTCATCATTGTTTATTTTATATGTGTTTAGGGAAATAGAATCTAGGAAAAGAAACAGAATCTTATTCGTACATTACATATGCCGAGATAAACATTAGTCAATCACATAAACCAAACCCACACGTAAATCTTTAGTTTATTTCTTCAGTTAAATAAGTAATTACTTCTGTACAGTCTTATTCAACTGTAACTCAAAAATAATGATTATATTTCAAGGTAGAGTTTAGGTCTGCGGTCACGGCCCAAAGGCCCTATTAAACGTTTTAGTACTCTTTTACGATTGTATAAGAAAACCTAAAACCTAATAAATGTATTTAGATATCAGTACGAATATTAGTTGCATTATTTAGTCGACCTTGTCGTTTTACCGCTCCGAAACTATTTGCTTGACCTAAATAATTGAAACTAAATTATTCTAAAACAGAGACACTCTTCGCAATATCAGACTTTTAATGCTCTTAGAAATAATTAATTAGTGCCTTCATCGCATCAATTTATAGAGCAACTTTAATGGGTTTTTAGGTTTTGATTTTTCTATTGGATTGATGAGAACATAATTATCTATGCTAATAAGGAAATAATAAAGAAGCATTAAAAAAAATAGATTTAGGATGTAGTCTTATGATTTAAATCTGTTTTAATTTGAAAATGTTTTCACTAACTGAAAGATATATTAATCTCACATGGGATATACAGGGTGGCCACGTCTGGAAGTTCTAGATCATTGAAAGACATACTTCTTTATGACGTTTTTTGTAACAGCATTTAGTCACTCCAGCGGTTCAACTTATAGTTCTTTTGTCATCGCCACCATGCGTATCAAAACAGGTAAAATGACGAGATAAAACCCCCTAAAAACAATGTACTCACAGCTCCTCTCGTTGCCGTTGTGACAACACCATTTTCATCGTGGTAGGGTGACGCTTGAGGCGGCGGGCCCGTAAGGTTCACTGCGCAAGAGTCTCCACTAATTCACGCAGGCGACGGCAGAAACGCCGTTGCCATTATCACACCTGTGTACAAATAGAATATGTTGTTTAACTAGTGTAGGTGGAATAGGTACTACTGTGTTTTAGATAAATGTTTTTGATAATGAATGACGGTGTATGAGATAATATTATTTCATCCCTATTTATTTAAAGATTTATTACAGTAATAATAAAAAAATATGGTATTGTTTTGATAATAATTTAAATAAAACCTAAAACTTTATTGCTGCATATACTGGGTATAGTCCAAATTTATCAATGGTGCTCAAGTATTTAACGCAGAAAAGTCTGTCTTTAAATTTTTTATTGGCTTTACATTAGGAACAAATAATGCATAAGTAGGAAATATTATGTGTAAAATGTTCAAGATTTTTACATCCCATTATAGCAAATGAAGGTAAAAAACATCAAGGCACTTAGTAAGGTCAACTGAACATACTCATATTACTATCAACAATATTTTGTTAAATTAATATCTTTATTAAAAAAAATGATCATTAGAAGGTAATATGACCTAAAATACTGCAGAACATGAGTTGGCAGAAAATATTTTCCCTTGCCTGGTCGGCTTATAGGAGTATAGACCTAAATAGACAATTAAAAAGGACTGCATAGAATTTTGTTACCAAAGTGTTGACTGCAAGCTTTACTATTAGGTACAAATAAAGTCACTGGATAATAAAAAAATGTAATACTGTTTAATAGTAAACAAGGAGTTCTAAGAGGAATTCTGTCATCACAGGCCAACCCTGGGTCTAAACCGGCACAGTTGTGAAAACATAGTTGTTTCTTAACATTGACAATGAACCCTTAGCCCGAACCCTTTTAATTAAACTTATAAGGTTTCTATTAAGGGTGAATTAAGTACCTATGAAATGTACACAGTTTACAAAGAAGCCTTGTTAATTTTAATGCGATACAATCTTAAAGACTGTTAGCTCCAAATATTATTGAGAATATTTGCAAGTACAAATAAGTATTTATAATACATAATAACATAAATGTATGTGTGCACATAACTTTCAAATAACAGTACCCATTTGTGTAAAAGAAAATTTTTGGATTTGGCTTTTGGCAAAGCTATGGCGGGCCGCTAGTTAAAAATATTTAGACTGCATTTGTGAATTTTTATGCATTCGTTTTTTCTTTTTACAAATGTTTTAACCTTTGATCTTTCATGACCATGGAATTTGTAAAGAATCATAAACATAATAAAACTGAAACGGCATTTTTTTGTAGTAGTTTTATATGAATGTGTAGAATCTAGCTGCGTTTATGTTTATGAACATTATTAATGAGGCTCAGAAATAAGAATTAAATGAATAAGAATGCAGTGTTCTTATAAATCAAAGGAAACAGTACACTCTCACCTATGATAATAAACAAAGTGTAACAATAGTATAGTATTCCATGTTTCCTCTTTCATAATGTTTATTCATACTTATGAATGAAGGAGAGAAAATTCTATAAGTAATTACTTAATTTTACTTAATATATACTTCTAGTAGAATTTGAAGGATAAAATTTGAGAAGAAAGTAACAGAGTATGTTGTTTGAGATAATGGATTGGACACAAATTGATCTGAGATCACTTTCAAGTAAGCTTGTCATTTTAAAATATCCTAACCAAATTGAAATAATAGAGTATTTTTTCACTAAATTAATTTATCTACTTCCTACTAATTAGCTCTGAATAGTGGAATAGGCAATAGAGTACTTTTATCAGTTTTAAACTTATTGTTATTATTCACCTCAAAGTAGATCAGCTAGATAACTGCTATTGATTCCGATGAACAGCATTAATTAATGCAATAGTAATTATTTATCATGTATTGCAGTAAAATGAGTCAGAGGAAAATCTAAATCACAAACTTCATTACGATATATCGTCTAATACCTATAAAACTTATGATATTATCCTTTAACTAAATATGAAGACCAAAATACCGATTTATAAATTGGAATTTAGGAAATCAACGAGCTCACGAAAAATATTTTATCAAAAACGACTGCTAGACAACGGCCATATTGAACATTTGTGACGAGAACTTTCAGATCGTAGGGACCACTTTCCACTATTTTATGAAGTAGATTGGGAATTAGAAATAGAAGAAATACTCACAAATCACAAAATTCACTAATAATTGCACTTTAGACAAAATTATATCACTCACACTTGACAAACACACTTTACACAAGACTCGAGGCAGAAAACCGTTTTCGTTGTAATTTGTAAAATAATCGTATCGTACGTAATGAAATGAATGATGGATGAACGAATAAAAAGAATGGGAGGATGGGTGAACGACATACGGAGACACAGACTATGTGCAGAACTTACAATTGAATGAAGTAGTTTTTTTTATCTGCATCTGTCAATAAAACCACGGAGGTTAAATTTACTATCCATCACGTCCTGTCTATATTCATAATTCTTGATTGATACCATTTGAAGATGTGCATGTATTTTGCTAAAAATAAGTTCAATTATACAGTTGAAAAATATGAGAACTATGGAAGTTGGTTATTCCATGTACATTGCACAGTGCACCTCGGTCGGTTCTGGCTGAAAAGACAGATTAAAAAAGTAAATACGCATAGTGTTGGGAAACAATGGATGTATTGAATATTAGTTGATTACTATTATTAGTCGATTAAAATTATAAGCTAGTCGATTATTTTTAGATACCATGGGACTGGATTAAGAATAGACAAGTGGCCAATTGATGTAATAACGGGCAGTCAATGGATTAAATTCTGATTGAACTCTTCATTTTTGGATGAAGGAAATTAGTTTTTTGTATTTTGTCATAAAAAAACTTTAATTTTATTTATTATTTGTAGTAGTTAATATTAATAAGACTCATGATTAGCTTTGCTATTAACCGGTAGGCTATGTCAAAAAAGCTAACTATTAAACTACTGACTATTCAAAGGAGTTACGTTATTATGTTTTCACGTATGTACATTATTTATATTGATATGATTTGAAGTAAATCTTTATTATTGATATTATGCTGTTTGAATGATCATGTAAATAATTTATTAAGGATCTTTGAGATCTTCAGAGTTGAAAACATTTAATTATTCATGCGTAAGTACAAGAAACAACTAACTTCAGATGTATTGTTTTGAAATATATTTAACTCGTTTATTAAAACCTTAGGACAGGACGGGTAATAGTATATTTTTTTCTTGGCTTGTTTCGTCAGATCACAAGAGCACTCAATTATCGATTTACTTACTAAAATTAGAATTTACAATGATGTGACTAATTCGACTAAGGGACAGCAAGCAAGGTGTGGTACAACTCTAATTCAACAAAACAAATGTCCGATCCGAATTCCGATTCTCGTTCGTGCGCCCATTTCGTAAGTTCCTCGATCAAAACGATATTACGACAAAAACTCTAGAATTGTAACAATTTTATCTAAATTAACGAATATTTAAACATAATGTATTAAAAATGATACTACAGTTATTATCAAAACAACTCTCAAGAAACAATTTTGACACAAGATCTTGAACTACCTACTTCCAAATAAAATTGATGAGCGATTCTTACGTAGACGAAAGGAATCAAGTTTCACAATTGTTAGTGTTTGCTTAACTTTAACTATTTTTGAAACATTTTTAATATATATGATGATATTTTGAAGTTTTCATCGTGGCAACTGGTTCTCAATAATCTCAATATGGCAGTGATCAGTGCTCTCCTTTCACCAACTGCTCCAAGTGCATGCTAGTGATTTGGATCTTCATGTGTTGCTCGTTTGTATTGGTACGGAGCGCGGATGGTGCTTATGAAGAGGAGTGTGTGCGATGGTGATAGAAGAAAGAGTAATAAAGCTAAAATGAATAACACAATAAAGAGTTCAGATTACAATTGGACACCTGCAACAGAAACCTCGAACAACCAAGATGCTGGCATTCCCAGGGCAGTGTTCATTCCTCATTCTAATTCTCTGCCCTTTGATGAAAGGAGGGTGACATTGGAACAACCAGTAAAGGTAAATTGTAGTTTTTAGAGCCTATTTACTGCTTTTAGTTCATTTCCTAAGTCATTGAATACTCCATAACTTTGAAGACTCAAATCATAGATGTTAAACAAGTGAGACTCATTGTTTTAGTATCTATGACAAGAAATTTACTTGTTTATGGGTTCTTAAAGTGCTTAATGGTTTGACGTAGTATGATCCTTAACCTCGGGGTTTCCAGTACTTTCTACATGATGTTTTTTCAAGATTTCCCTTATCAGGAGACTGTATTTGAGTTTCAGTATGGATAACACTTATGACCTATTAAGATTATTCAAGGTAAATGAGTTAAAATAGTATCGGACTAACACCAACTATTATCAAATATTTGTTCTACATTCAAAGAATATTTAAACATTAGCAGTTACTTTAAAATGTGGAAACTTTTCTCATTCATTATCTTTTCTATACTTAACAATATCTCAACAATCTTATAGTGAATTCTAACTTAGATAAATGTTATCTAGAAAAATGATAAAGATGTCTCTATTGCAACTTTTATGTGCTAATATTTGGTACAATCTTATTGGTTAAAATAAAACTCCCATAGCTATGACATATATATCAAAAAAGGTGTATGTAACAAAATATAAATTATCATCATCACCTCATAAGTCTCATAGGTTCGAGGGGCTCATACCACACCACGGGGCTTGAGCCTACCTTTTTCATAAATTATCATATAAATTTGCCAAGAACACCTGATGAAGGCAACTAACACTGTCGCAGGTGGAGCTGGATTTTGGTCTGGAAATATTTAGCTTATTAAATTTTTTGCGGCCATTGAGACAAAAGAAGAAGAACTTACCTAATTTTACATACATTTTCAAAAGAGTAATGAAGCGAAATAGATTAAATAGCAACAAAAAAAACCATTAGTCTTACACAAAAGACATAAATCATACATTTAGACTCATTAGCAGTCGAGTCATATGATTGCATTTATCCCTTAGTTGTTTTAAATGCAGCTCATGGTGCCTTGTCTGGCAAGTTCAAGTTGTAGTGTTACCAGTCATATCAACTTTTAAGTACTTATTTCGGTATCTATAAGAGTGTTTTTTTATTAAAAACAATGTTAAAGCACAGTTATTTTTGTTAAAAATAGAGAAAAAAGTCTATTTTAAATCTAAAAACTACTATTGGTATTAACATCAACTGTAATTAAAAAGGATAAACCTAACAAAAAAGATGTTTCTGTTTTACAAAATACCTACTTTTTTCAATAAAATAACTAATCCTGGTAAATTAAATATCCTGTAAACTATGATAAATTGACTGCAAACCTTATAATAATCCTGAAACATTTATTAAAAATGTCTACAATTCATTGCATGAGTCTCGTCAAAAAATGAATACCTACTTTATATGCATTCGCACAATATGGTAACACTAAATTTCATTACACTGTGACTCACTGACCACACTGACCCTAGTAAGGTGCTTCAGACGGCCGGTCAATTGTGCGATGGCAATTAATTTCAATGAGATTAAACTCTGAGCTATTTCTGAATGCACCTACCATGATAGCAGATACTTAACAATGTAACAGGAAACTGGAAATCATATTAATTGTTATCAGTTTGTAATTGTTCTTTAAATGTTACTATTTACTATTATTTTTTGTTGTATTGTTTCATACTATGTGAACATTTTACTGTACATTCTTATTCAGCATACTTGTTGGGCCTTGCAGTGTACTCTGCTCATATTGGTTGTAATGTTTAATAGTATTCCTCGATAAATAGGATAAAATATTTTTTCCACTTCAACCAATAGTAACTGAGATTACAATACATATTCAATCAGAAAATCTAACTCAGCTTTAAACCATTAAGAATTAAAATTTGTTTTAGGAAGGTCAAAATAAATGTTTGAAAAGTTCAAAATAATTCTACTTTTGGTGGTTGTAATTATTTTGTTTATTATGATGCAAGATGTTATTCTTTGTTCTAACACACTATTTATTGATTCTGTATCACAAATAGTAAACTGGCTGTCTAAAAATAAATTGATTTATCTTCTAACTGATAAATTAAAGATTCTATAGTAGTAAACAAATGTCTTGATTGTGTTCAGTGTAGCTATTGAAACTAGCTATGACTATTGAAATCTAATTTATTATGCGTAAAACCTGCGGAAATATAACATCCCTGTAGATTTTAATTGCTATTGTCTTCTTCATTAGAAAGTCCACGTAGTATATTACGCTTTTTTTTTCAAATCAGATGAGATTATCGCATTTAACCAGTTAAACAAAAATACTGACATAGATAAAGATAAGGAATGAGTAACTGAATTATGTCAATGGATAAATGTTAAGGTGGATCAGCTAGGCGAGCATGACTTCGAAAACGCGATAGATACAGCGATTTATTGACATCCAACTGTCAAAATTTGATAAAAATACCCGCCATATTGAATTTTACCACGTGATTAAGTTTATGACATTTGGTCATGCTCGCGAAATCGATATAGCTATTTATTTGTGTTATTTAGATTCAGACTGTCTGTGTTTCTGTCTGTTCAATCAATGTGTCTCTATCTCAACTCCATCTTGCTGTATTAGCAACATCTTATGTTGTTCTCCTTTTATCTCATTATCTGCCTCTCCGCTTATCAGTCTAGCTAGAGAGATAGTTTAATGCTTTAGAGACAGCCATTGAACCAGTATTTCCTGAGATTAGCGCGTTGAACCAAATAAACTCTTCGCCTTTTTAATATTATTAAAGAAAGATGTAGCACCTAGTAAAATAACAAATCGTACTTTGCGTCTTATAAATAAAAAATAATCATCATTCTGTGTCCGTCCATTGCTGGACATAGGCCTCTTCCAACCTCCCGCCAATGTGCTCTGTCATCGACACGTCGCAACCACTCAAAAATAATAAAAAATTTACAAATCTTGAACCAGACACCAGTCCAGAGATAATGAATATCAACGAGATCATTACTTCATTATTCAACAATAGATATAAGATATATTCAACGTTGTAACATGAAGTTACATAATGTGATTCAATGGGTTTAATGCGTGTTTGAGCGTGACAAACGTATTGCCATGATCGAGTGATCATGCATTGTCAGTTATAGAATTACGTATTTATTTAAAAACATTCAACTGATTTGAAATTGCTTGTGTTCATAAGAAATTTGCGCTTTTTATTTGTTTTTTTGCGAGATACTTCAATCTTAAATGATCAGGTGATGATAATTGACCCGTAAACTTAGAGCTCGTCAACTTACTGATTGATCTCGAATAGGTCTTAAATTAAAAAAATAGTCTCTTGTGTTCTGGAATTAGTATGGTTTAAACCACGCGACATTTAAAATCATGTTATACTACAACTATGAAGTAGTTAGTAGGCAAATCGAAATCAATTTGATGAAAATTTTATTAAAAGTTTATTTAAAATTCAAATTAGACGGTTATTGGTTTGATTTCATGATAACAGAGCAGTTGTAACACAGCAACACGAAACAAGTATTTTATTGCTTACAGTCTTCAATAAAAGTTAAATTACCTAGTATCTCTTACCTTTGAATCGTCAATAGTGTTCAGGTTCACCCCGTAGTAAATCATTATTGATCTATCCAGTTAGATTTCCTCCCCTTTCTCTTCACCCGTCTCGACCCATCGGGGTGTAGGCCTATTTAAATCTATTTCGTCCCACTCTTGTGCAACTTGAAGACTTTTTTCCCACCATCCACTTAATTTCATCGTCCTAAAGTCCTATCCCATCTTAGGTTTTCTGCGGACAACGCTTTTGATCCCATACTCGGTACTCCAACAATCGCCTGCTCCGCATTTGGCTCTTGACTTATTAGAAAGAAACCTAGTTAGGGGTCAGTTCCTATCAATGTGTCATGTCTTTGACGACGGTACAATTTGAAGCAGACAAATCGATTTGGCTATTATTTTGACTAACGTTTTGACAGCATTTCAATACACAATCTCAACATTGTTTTAATAAATACTATTGTATCGTATTGCAGATTGGCCGTAATGTATACCGCACAACTCCGAGCCCCACAAACACAATATTCGAATGCAGGGTACTATCAAGACATCACGCTACGCTGTATTACGACAAGGGACATTTTTATCTTGTGGTGAGTACAACACTTTTTTCATCATCATCATCATCATCTCTCTCTACAGCTCATGTACGTCCCCAACGAGGGGGCTCCAACCTGGTCAAATACGTATTGCTTGACATCACACACCATAACCATAACGTAAAATTTATTCGCATGTGTATTTTTGTTATGTGTAAGTTTCCTCATGATGTTTTCCTTCATCTTTATGAACTTCAGATAAACTTACACATTAATTCGAATATCGAACTATAGTGTTTCCATCGATATGCGTAGTAATTCTGAGTTTATAAAACCGCAGTAATAAGTTCACAATGGCTCATTTAATTAGTACTTAGAAGAGTAGGTCGGTTACCTAGCTGTAACATGAAGTAATGCTACACACAGGCATTGGTAACTATAAAATTATCTCAGGAAATGTGCAACACACAGAAAAAAATACTTACAGTAATGTATTTACTAGAAGTCTAATGTGTTTATTGCAACACCCCGGTTTAAAAATCTACCATATCCTATTTTTCATCTCGCAATGTTGTGGTCAAACTACGAGGTGTTTGTTGCATTATAATGTGTTAGAATTACGCATTAAATAATAGAATTACTTATTAAGAATTAAGTTCAGTAGTTAAATCGCACTTTAAGAATTTATTACATTTCTTTTTGCGTCTTTACATTTCAACGTGGTATTCGGATATATTGTTACGTAGATTGTATATTGAGTGTGCGTCACTATCCAGCCCTCTGGATGTCTTATTAGCTTATTGACATCAATCAGTCGCTTAGTTTCAATTTGTAAGAACAAGGACAAAAAATTATTTTATTAAATATAATAAAATGGTAAAGAACACGTTACGAAGACGCTTCTTTGGTCATTATTATTGAACAAAAGTCTATAATATGATAGGTAATTAACCTATGAGTATATAAAATAATAAAATTGAAACAAGTTCGCACCCAAAACGTGTTGCAACCGGTTCAATATTATGTTTTTTGTTGCACGGCACCTAAATGTTAACAGACACTAACGTTTTAACGTAACGCTATGTATACGTTGAAACGTTCACGTTACTCGTCCTACGTGTAAAATCATGAAAGAACCTTGGGCGTTCGAATGCGGAGGCCTAGTTACGTGTCGAGTGGACTGGTGTCGTTTCCCGCCCACTTCATTGTTTCTGTGCACGCCGAATGTCTTCATGCTAATTGCGTTCACCAATATGCGTCTCCGGTTGTTTCGACTGCTATCGTTTAATTTTATTCGAAGATTTTTTTAATATACTATCTGGTCTCCCGGGTTTTACTCACATAATTTATTCAGCAGCTTATTCTCGAGAATTTCGGGGTAAAAGTATCCTATATGTTAATCCAGCCAATAAACCATATGTGAATCAAATTCCGTTCAGCCGATTGAGCGTGAAGTAATAACAAACACACACACACTTTCGCCTTTATAATATTAGTGTGATAATTTATTTGTGCGGTCGTCCGTCTGTGAATTCAACAGGATGCAAAGTTAACTGATTATGGCAGCGATAGTCAAATTTTGTTTTGATTCTATTTGTTGGTTGCGCCGACATTGGTCGATATCATTTGTTTGAAAAGGTTGTTTGTAATAAGTGTAAATGACCTTCGCAAACTTCGCGTAAATACCGTTCTTACGCTAAAAGTATTTATTTAGAATAATACTCGTACTTAGATAAACCAGATTTATTTTAATAATATTGACTTTGTATAATAAAATATTCTTAGAACATTCATTTAAATATCGACATTTGAATTTTACTTACAACTCTCAAGTAGCTGCTTCTTCAATCAGTTAAAAGGTATTTTTAGCCTGTAAAAAGTACTATTAATAGTATCAAAAGTACGTATAAAGAAATGCTATGACATAAAATGTAGAAATGTCTAGTTTATAATTCATGTGGGTTAGGCCCGGTACACAAAACTGGTTTTGTAAGTTTCTATAATTAGTGTGATGTAAGGAGTACAAATGATCAATACCACTTGACGTATTCGTTTTCAACAATCAATATTGTTATTTACAATGTGGTATCGTATGATCTGTTTGTTGAATGCCACTGTCGTGTTTGTTTTAACCATGTGTGTACTCAAATACCAAGATTTATAAGCCCATAATTAATATTAAAATCGTCATCTTTTATTCTCGATTAGACGTCAAGGCGCGCACATAAATGGAACTAGTTTTATAGTCGTTAAAGGTTGTTCAGTTACTAAATAGGCTGATTGGTGAACGTTTAATTAATGAATTATGTTCAAGTTGAATTTTGCGAAATATAAAAAGAAAAGTGTAATTCTTTTTTATTGTGTGTTGCTGTGATTTTTGTGTGACAACCTTTTTATTTAAATTTAAAAATGTATGAGGAAAAATGTCGGTCATTGTATTTTAATATGACCATAAAAATATTTTATAATAGATTCTGTAGCGTCGTTCAATTGCTTGTTGCAATTTTTATTGATCCCGAAGGTTCAAGTGTAAAGGCCAATCAAGACTTCCATTCAGACACTTTAGTTCTCAACTACATGTTGTGTAATCAATCTATATTCTTTTACAATTTGGAACACCATTTTTCTAATAACTGTCTTCTTTGTCTACGTAACACTAGCGAACTTGACCTAAATCGCTAGATCCTTTCAGAGTTTCCCGGTACATACATATATATTATTTGTGAGGAGATATTAGTATAGTTATCAATACTTATACAACAAAATCTATATTTGTATTGTACAATTTTATAAATTCTTTCACGAGACGAGGCACACAAGTTATACTATATCTATCTTATTCTTTATTTACAATACATTATCATCCTAATAAATTTTGTTAAAGTTTGTCACGAAAAACCTCGCGTGTACAGGGATAGCGCGAGTGCCGCTGAACTTTTTAGTCTCGCGAGTGATCGGATCATGTGCTTTGATTGTCAACCTTCACTATAGTTCATTCATTTGGCCGTGAGACAAAATGTAAACAAAGAAATACTGGTTGTCAAACTTTTAGCTCTTTTAGGCGAAAAATATATTGTTTTTTTAGAGTTATAAATATGTAAATAAAATAAGACTAAGTAGGCATCTTTGATAAGTCGTCTATAAGTAATTTAGTTTAGTGTAAAAATCAATAAAAAGGTAATAAACAGGATGAGTTGAGTACAAGTAAAAACAATTCATGTAAGTACTTACCTGAATTGTTTTACTACAAAATAAATAAACAACTATTTATTGGTGATCCTCAGAAGAAGAAGAGCTCCAACATGGATTTTCCTTTTTTTCTATTACAAATCGGTAAACGGAGGCTCGTGAAGTCGTTATATACAATAAAATTTTTGTAGGGATACGAATCTTTGGCCAAGTCTCTTCTACGTATTTAAATATATTAATAACACCTTGGTGTATGTTTGGATCTTCGGCGAAGTAAAAGTGCAAGCGCTGTTTGTACCAGGTACACTTATTTTCATCAAATCAACGTTCAGATAACAGAAATTTAACGATAACTGAATATAAAACATAATACAATAATTACTTTAAACAAAGAATTATCAAAAATTTACAATATACTTTACTATATAATCGGGAAGAAAACACTCACGTCAACAAGTTGATCAAGAGTAAAAATGACGGGTACAATCCGGCTAAATACGAAAACTATTAATTTTACTTTCATTACTTACAATGATTGTTCAACTTCATTTAGTAGTATTAAAATGTATCCATAGTTTGAGATTCACAGCATTTTTAGGTTTTAGTAATGTCAATTATCATCGTCATTACTATTACTACCTTTGATGAAGAATTGGTTTCGCTGTGTTTGGTAGGTATCGCCGACGTAGTCAAATGCGGCAAAAAATACTACACGTACATACTCGGCGTATCCAAGCCAGTCACACTGCAAGCTGTCTGAGAGGCGTATGTTCCTAATGTTTTATTAAATTTTGAACATAATACGTAGTAAAATGTCAGTTTGCGTGGTGAAACTGTGTAAAAATAATACTTCAAGAAACAAATTTCGTGTAATCATCAAAAACAGTATACAACAAAGTAGCTTTCTATGTCCCTATGTCCTGATGGCCCTATGTATGTATGCTTAGAACTTTATAACTACGCAACGGATTTTGATGCGGTTTACTTTAATAGATAGAGTGATTCAGTGGGAAGGTCTTAGCATATTTTATCCCCATATTCTTACGGGAACGAGAACTACGCGGGTGAAACCGCAGGGCGCCGCTTGTCTATATATATAAAAATGAAACCCGTTTGCCGTTATCACGTCATAACTTGCGAACGGCTAGACCGATTTGGCTTTTTATTTTGTAGTTTTCTAAGACTCTGTAGAATGTTCTTACGCAAAAAAATAAGAAAATATCTCAGTTAGATTATAAAAAAATACATTTAATTTTGCATATTTTAAAAAACGCGCGTAACGTATGTCAATCATTTGATTCGGGCTGTTGTATATACTTCGACAAAAAATCTCCGAGACGCATTATCGGTATTTCATTAAATTTCCAGGTATTTTATGGCCAAAGTGTCTTATTCCCTACCAATTGCTCAAAGGTAGTGATTTCGAGTTTCCAATATTTCTACGCTGTTGCAAGCGCCATGATCACGGATGAACTGAACTGTTCATCCGTGATCATAATAGGTACTCGCTGGCAGTGTGAACATGCGAGTAACTATTAATAATATATGTATCTCATCAGGTATCGCGGTATCTAACCAATCTTTCATCTATGGTTACTAAATAGTACTTATAAAACAAAGTCGCTGTCGCTGTCTGTCCGTCCCTATGTATGCTTAAATCTTTAAAACTACGCAACGGATTTTGAAGCGGTTTTTTTAATAGAGTGATACCAGAGGAAAGTTTATATGTATAATACATGCATGTTATTGTAGAGAAACACCGATAAATCTAGGGGTTTCTAATGTGATGTCGTAAAAAACACATTTTTTGCGCTTACATTGCAAAAGTATTTAATCTAAAAGACATTTGCCTTTTACATGATTTGATTTCAATAAGTATCTTAGAAGATATCTTAGTTTTAAAATAACATTACAGCAAAATTATGATCAAGGCCACAGATTACTAAATAGTTACTACGACAAGGCGACCCGGCTAGTGCACGGCGGCACAGAATAACTATTTTTTCACCTTCTACATAAATGAAGTCGCGTGTTAAAATAATTATTACACGCGAACGAAGTTGAGGGCTAAAGCTATACTAGCTTTAGCCCTCAACTTCGTTATATATTCTATATTTCAAAGATTAATTAAATATCAAGTAGTCAGTAGGGAGTAGTCTATGTATTATTGATAAAATATGACATACAAAATAACCTTTTTCATGGTTTGTTTACATTTTGTCTCACGGCCAAATGAATGGATTATAGTGGAGTGATACCCTAAGAAGTAGAAGAATTGTGATAATTTAAATAGTGTTTTAGTACAACTTTGTGTGTAACATTTCAGGATAATCAAAGTAGCAATGGAACGTTCATCAACAGCAACAAGTGTTCAGTGTCGAAGCAGGAGCCGTACGAGGTGTTCTCCGGGGACGTGGTGCAGTTCGGTATACCCGTCGTCGAAAATGCTAGCAATTCGGAAAAGGTACAATAATTTAGTCAATATGAAGCACAGTAATTCCCAATATACTATTAGTCTTACCCTTTGACTTTCTGTCTGAAAAGAGAACCACAAAACAGCTAATGTCATTTTTACTCTTATTGATGTTATTGTCTCTATTTCTCCATGAAGATTGTCTATAAGAATAACTAAGTATCCAGAGCTAATTGTAGCAGTGATAATTTGATTGAGATTTATTGGATTTTGTGTCTTTTAATGTGTATATTTTCTTAGAAAATATGAGGGCATTTCTAGTTTTTTTTTGAAGTATTTCTCTTCAAAGTGCTAATGTCGCAAGTAAGAGAGATAGAGACAAATGATTCTATGTAGTAGTATATACTAATTATTCCAAACGTCTCTTTCCAGAACACGTTTCCGCCAGTGGTGGCTCTTCTGAAACTGTACCACCCGGACGGTCAGGAGGCGAAACTGTCTTTCAACCCGACTATGACGACGCCCTTGCACCTCAAGGAGCTATATCAGCTTAATAATTTTGTACAGGTATGTAATAAAAAAATATGTTTTTGTGATGTGTAGTGATATTGTCGACAATTATTACAAGTTACAGACCTTAAAAGTCCTTTAGTCGTCGTTTCAAAAGTAGTTAATACGTCGTCTCAAGAGTAGTGTTTAAAACTGTATTACAGCATGTATGTAACCTAACACAAAACCTAACACAAACTGGGGAGGTCTAATTACGTTTAGGTATAAGCTATATGACGTTTAAAAGTGCTTTTTTGTGGTGCAAGTTGATATGATTTTGAATTATAAATAAAAATTCCAAGCTATATTGTTTGCAACAAAACAAGATTATAATTCATCCCGTTTTGATACTAGATAAATGCAGGGCATAGCAAGTATTTCGGTATCAATTGATGGAAATAAACATTGAATGTAACTCATTGTATTTGTTTGTAATATGTAGTTAATCATATTGCACTGCGCTACCCGGTGGCCCCGTTTAACTAAACAGATGCGTTGAATTTATTTGTTTAGATATCAACTAGTTGTTGCATTTCTGATCTTATGCTAACAACATATTTGTGTTTGATTTCGCATTTAGTATGATTCATGTCGTTGAACTCAGTCAGTCAGTGGTCAGTTCTTAGTATGTTTAATTAACATCTGTCCCGATGTTTAGAGGTCGACAAGATAACTTGTTGTTAATTGAAATATGCACAAATGATGTAACCGTATTCTGTAGATATTGTTGTTTGTAATGTATCTGTAAATATAATTATGGTATGATAATATGTTCAAGTAATGTAAATAAATGTTTTTTGTTGATTTCGATTGTAAACTAACGACTTACTGAAAGGTTTACTTATGTTCATGCAATCTTCGGTAATCAACGTCATCACAATAATGAAGTGACATGGTGGGACTTTGAAGTGGTTTTTAATTTTATGAGCGTTTTCGTGATTCGTAGAGCACGTTAAACAGTCATTACGAGGGTGAAACTGCGGGGCGCTGCTAGTACCCTATAGTTTAAAATTTGGTCTATGATGTGCTCTCTTGAATTCACTTTTAGTACAACGTATGGTATGTGTTTACAGGAAGCAATCCAACGTGAGACATCACTAGAGAATCGCCTTCGCACGCTCCGCGAGTGCGTCGAGCGCACGCGCGCCGAGGCGCAGGCGTCGTGGGAGTTGTTCGTCGGCGAACAGCGACTGTTGATGCGCGTGCACACGCTCGAGACCATGCTCTCGGTCGGCAAGGTGCCCGACGCGCAGAACGTCGCGCAGCTACTCAATGATAAGAGGAACTATCAGGTAATGACTTGTAGAACTTGTATGTAGAAAATTTATATTGTCATATCATAATCAATGATAGACTCAACTTATCGGTGTTAATGACCTTGGAAATGTATGATAAATATGTTTTTCTTCAGTACATATTACAACAAATCTATAGAATCAAAGAGAATAAATATCAAAATCTTTTGTATATGCAGAACTACACGGCATTGGCTATGTTCTTATTGATTTGGCTTAGCGGTCATTTCGTTGTGTAATCATGCATGTATTGTTGTATAGGAGGTAGCCCAGGAGAGCCTGCGCGCGGCGCACGAGCAGCGCCTGGCGCTGGAGGACACGCTGGAGCGGCGCACGCGCGAGGCGGCCGCGCTCCACCAACACAACTGTGCGCTGCGGCTCGCCGCCAACAACGCGCTCGCCGAGCTACAGGTACACACACAGTTTCACATCGTGTGTATGAACACACATATACGAACACACTCACCTACACACGCTCGTACACACGCATACACATTTACACATACACATTCACGCATACACATTCACACATACACATTCACACATACACATTCACACATACACATTCACACATACACATTCACACATACACATTCACACATACACATTCACACATACACATTCACACATACACATTCACACATACACATTCACACATACACATTCACACATACACATTCACACATTCACACATACACATTCACACATACACATTCACACATACACATTCACACATACACATTCACACATACACATTCACACATACACATTCACACATACACACACACACACACACACACACACACACACACACTATTGCCAATATCTTTATTTGACGTGTTTATTACCGTTTACAGAAGCTGGCAGCGCGATGCGAGCGCAAAATGTGTGCGGCGCGACTCGCGATTGCGACGGCGGAGGAACGAGAACAAACCGTTAGGAACCAGTTGCCTCTTGCGGTATGCACAATATGGTTTATTTTAATAGAAGCTGTGTAGCCTATATCATTGGGGGATATTTTAGCAAAATAACAAAATTCGTTCTAGAAGTTTCAATAATGTTGTTATAATATTTCAAAATGGATTCCTATCAACTGTTTGTATTATCAGTGACCTTTAAAACACTATGACCATGTTAAATTGACGTTATATCAATACTTACAGTATCAAGTACAAAACGGCGAAGCTAAGATGCTGGTATTGAGCACGGATAGCAACAAGTTGCAAGAAGCGAAACGAGGCAGTAGTCTCGAAGACGCCATCAGGGCGCTACCCGATTATATCAAACTGCTGTTACCACAACATTTACTCAATAAGGTATGTTACGCCCAATATTCTTAATAATATTCAATCCTAAGGGACTAGACACATTTATTCAGCTCCATTCAGCGTTTGTCCATACAAAACAACGATTTTGTATGGAGACGATTCAGCTGAATGGATGCGTACGCGTCTCCATACAAAATCGTGTTTTTGTATGGACAAACGCTGGATGGATCTGAATAAATGTGTCTAGTCCCTAATGCATTCGATTGAAGTTGAAGATTGATTTCATTCACATTGTTTTACGTTAAACACATTTATGTTCTTTTTCATAAAATATATTGTTTAAAAATAACAAAATCACTCTATCATCTAGGTGCGTTTCCTAGTTACAGCTAGAAACTACAGATTAATCAGAATGAGATAAAAGTTTAGTGGATTTCATTTGGACACAAACATTTATCTCGCATGAGAAACTAATACATTGGTAGTCTGTCATGGTGACTACTCTACCAATGGTTGCCTACGTAATAAATTCTCTATACTTTTTGCAGGTTGGAATAAAAGCAATATCAGCTGAAGGCAAGTCCGCAAAAGAATTTGAATTGATATTGAAGAAAAGTAATGTTTATAACTCTGAAACTAAAGGTAACACATACTGCAATACTTTTATAAACTATTTTACTATTTAATAACTAAGTTATTTACAAATGATTATATTTATTTGTGCAGATTGTTTTACGGAAAAGGAGCAGAACGAGGAAGGTGTTAGTGCTAGCAGCGAAGAGAAAACTGGTGAACCAGACTCGACTACCGACGACGAGAAGCAATCGCGGCTCAATCACGGTAACACACACACACACACAAACACAAACACACAAACATTCTACTTTCAAACTCTACTCTTTTTCTGCTGAAGGTTGGCGCAGCAATGATCGTTTATTCCTATATAACTTCGCCCCGCCATTTTACCCGCGTAAATCACAATCCCGTGGAAATTTTGGAATAAAAAGTAACTCTGAGTTATAAGGAACAGCTGTACCAAATTTCATCTAAATCGGTACAGTAGTTTTTGTGTGAAGAGTGTTAGAATTAGCTGGACCCTGCGGTTTATCGGGTGTTAGTCACGAAATAATAATGTAGTCTTTTTTTCCCCTAACAAAATATGTAGAGCAGGACTTGAGTTGCCGGTGTTTAGGGCTGCAGACACAATAACCTCCTCATAATGTGTGCTGTGTTTGGACACGGCACACACGGAAACACCACTGCCTTTTGGATCTGCCCCTTGATGCAACCGTCGAAAGCCTCTTATTTGTTAATGTCTTTTATTAAAATTATTATTTCATTATTTACACAGATACAGTGAACGATATCGATTGCTCCGAGGGAGAGGTCCACGCGGACAACAACGCCAACTCTACGTACAGTGAATCAAGCAACAAGGAAGAATCATCTGTAAGTAATAGACAATAAGGTTGCTATTACAGAAGTAACATTTGTTTTTAGATCTTGGAAAACATTATTGTTTTCTTTTGGAGGAAGCATTCTTAAGGGAAAGATATTTTACTTGTTATAGCTGTGCCCAGCGGTTTTACCCGCGTAGTTCCCGATGATCCTGTGGGAATTTTGGGATAAAACATAGCTTATGTCCTTCCCCGGACCATAAGCCATCCCTAATTTCAATTCAATCGATTCGGTAGTTTAGCTGTGAAAAGGTAACAGACAGACAGAGTTACTTTCGCATGTAAGGTTTGTAGTATAGCTCTCTCCGTAATGAAACGTCGTAGTTGCATCCATTTTGCGTGAGGTGGGCGTCTAGTACCAGTTCAGTACCTCCAAGAAGCCGAGCGGTCCCCTCAGGTTACTGGTCACTTCCGGGAATGTGTTGGGCGACCCAAGATGTAGTCTGTATGTCACTAGCTGTTTACATTCAAGTAGCACTGCCTCGGTGTTTCTTAGGGAATATAATATGTTACATCTCATCTGTTTTAGGCATGTTATCTTTTGACGGTATTTGTTGCTAAGTGGCAAACTAAGTCCTGGAATGGAGTGCTATAGAGTTAGATACATTACTTTCAAAAGTTCCCTATTTGCGACGTTATCGGATGGCTGTAGTCGATATTTTCTGTTCTGTTTCCATTATGAAAATTATTCTTAGTGATTGTACAAATATTATAAGAAGCAGCTCAAGAGTTCGTGTTTGTACTAAAATAAAAATTAACCCATTTAATTGTAAAACTTTCTATATAAAAGACTAGCGGCGTCTCGCCGTTTCACACGCGTGGTTCCCGTTCCCGTGGGAATACGCGGATAAAACTCAGGGTGAATGTAGGTTTCTAAATTTAAATTAGGAATATAATTAATCTTTCTAATGGTGAAAGATTTTTTGAAATCGGCATAGTAGTTTTTGAGTTTATTTATTACAAAATACAAATCTTTCCTCTCTATAATAGTAGTGTAGATAATACATAAGTACAATTTTTTTATAAAAATCCTGATACCTACATTATAATAAGTATTGTTCTTATCTTGTGAACTGCCTTTTTTCAATTGTATTTTAGTAAGTACATAATATGTTTATCTTAGGTATTAGATTGATAATAAATAAAAAAAAGAATTATAATAATGCAAATTCTTTATATTTCACTAACATGAGTAGGGTTTGGTTGTAGAAGTTTTCATAGTCCTTCCTTTACCAAGGTCTATGGTTTCATTAATCCAGATTGTAATGTAGGGAATGCTAATATGGATAGCTTTGAAATTCAAGGTAAACACAAAGAAAAGGTAGTAGGAAGCTTGCACGATTCCGTCTGAGTGGGTACTACCGTATTGTCCGATATTCTGCTGCAAGCAGTAGTGTGTTAACATTACTGTGTTACAGTTTGAAGGGCAATGTAGTCAGTGAAATTACCGAGCACACGAGACACACCAACTGATGTCTCGGGGTGACGAGCGCAGTACAGTGTTGTATACTGTGTCTGTTATGGGTAGGCGTGTTGCTTACCATCAGGTAACCAACTCGCCAGTTTCGTTACTTGAGCGCAATACAAAAACAAATATTGATTTAAATTGCATATCTTCAAATTTTCCTTTAGCACAACCTATACTGTGCATTTATTACACGTGTAACATATACTAAAGTCCAGACAAAGCCAATTCAGGATGTGAGTCCATTAAAAGATTTACAAGTTATCATTATGTATGTTAATGACCAATTTCTTAGCAGTTTATGTCTTTGTTCTGGTCACTCACTTTAGCACTCGTATGTAGATAGGTACTTAATAAATAAAGGTCTCTTCACAATGCAAATATGTGCAATCTAGATTATTGCATTCATTTGTGCAACCTAATTAGTTGTTGACGCGTGATTATCATTTCCTGGAAATTATGTCATTGAAATTATTGTTTTCCGCTATACCTGGTTATAAGATACCATCTGAAATAGGCCAGCAGTTTTTGCATGATCAACAATAAAAAAAATCCATTCATTCAAACCATATCCTCACAAACTTTCATATTATTAAACATTATTAGGATACTTCTTTGAGTAATAGTATTTATTTATCAATCTTCTTCTTCAAACTAAATATAAATCAAGAAACTTTAAAGCAATATAAAGTGTCTATTGAGTGACTGTGTGTATAAATCTTTACTTTTACTTTAGTATGAGTCACGTCACGAGGGCGGACCAAGGGCGACGCCCCGCCCCACCCACTAACGATATCTTTGGTTCTTTCCCTCCCACCGATATCTCTGTCCTGCTTTATTTTTTGTTTTGTTTTTATTTCTTTGTTGTAATTTTTTTCGCTGTTAATCAATTGATGTTTTCTTTGTCAAAGTTCTACCACTTTCCATTCATTGTTGGTAGATTACTATACAATTTTAAATAAGTATATCATAATAACAATTAGAATAATGAAAACAAGGGGCATCATGGTACTTATATAATTTTATTCGAAAATCAGTCTGGTGTGGAGTACGCGAACATCCTGCGGGTGATGGCGGGCCTGAACGAGGAGATCAAGGTGCTCCGCGAGCGGCTGACGGCCGCCGCCGCCGAGAACGAGCAGCTGCGCACCGTGCGCGACGAGCTGCTCGCCGCGCAGCCCGACGTGCGCGACGAGCCGCTCCCCGAGCCCGAGGACGCCGCCACCTTCCGCACGCGCATCGCCGACCTGCAGGTCATTACAATATATTCATTATTTATATTAATTGTTATATCGCTATCCGTTTAATATAGAGTTTATCATTAGTACAATGAATTTTATGCTGGTGATTCACTGTTTCGACAATTTAGCATAAGCAGAATAGTCTTGTATAATTTAAGTCACTCTTGAATCGAAATCTTTATAGGCTCAACTCACGCGATCGACGGTCGCCGAGGAGGCGAACATAGCCGAGATCCAGCGGCTGGCGTCGAACGCGGCCGAGCTGCAGGCCGAACTGGCGTTCCGGCCGACGCGCGCCGACGTGGACGACCTGTCGGCCGTGATCGGCAAGCAGCGCGCCGACATCGACGACCTCACCGCCGTCGTGGAGACGCTGCGCGCCGACCTGCGCGCCAAGGAGCACCACCTCGAGCGGCTGCAGCGCGGCGGCGACGAGCGGCTCTGTCTCGACAAGGGCGTCGGCACCTCGCGCTCGCTCGAGGACCTGCGCCCGCCCCAACCCGACGAGCTCAGCCCCGACATCGGGAAGATCTCCGCCGACATCGACGAGATGTTCCGGCTCGAGGACGACGACGACGACGAGGAGGACGAGGAGGACACCGACTCGGCTGCCACCGAGATGGGGCGGTCGCAGGAGGAGGCGGCGGCGAGCGGCGCGGGCGCGGGCGGCGCGGGCGGCGCGGCGGGCGCGGGCGAGTACGTGCGGCTGGAGGAGGAGGCGCGCCTGCGCGAGACGCTCGCCAACGGGTCGCTGCACGCGCTGGAGGAGGAGCTCGTGCGCGCCAAGGAGCGCTGGGCCGAGGGCTGCGCCGAGCGCGCGCGGCTGGCGGCGCAGCTCGCGGCGCTGCAGCACAAGCCGCAGCTCGTGACGGCGGCGCGCGCGCTCGCGCTCGCCGTGCCGCTGCTGGCCGCGGCGCTCTACTACCTGCTGCTGCCCTACATCTCCTGATTGACGGCCACCTGGGACCCGCCCGGGTACGCCTAGCGCCCGCCGCCTCCCTCCACACCCACTAATGTTAACGCATTGTGAAGACTACTTTCGTATTTGGCCGGTTCGACGGTGACGCCGGGACCCGTCCGGGCCCTCCTCCCCGCTGTCCGTACCTTTTCCGATTCGAATATTTTATGCGCGCTTAGATTGTAATGCCGTCGCTGCGGCCGAAGGCTTCCGTTTATTTATGGCTAGACTAATTAATTTAGAATTGTAATGTATTGTATAATGATAATATAGAGGTTTGTTTGTTGCGCGCCTTCGACCCCGGCGACGCACCGTTCGGGAGGAGAGTCCGGCGGCGACCGCCTGTGACGTGTGGACGAGTGTCGTTCGGCCGAGTCGGTGTTAAAGTGCCATTTCCGTACGAGAGGCGTCGCGACGCCGCGCGATTATTGTACTGTTGTTATCGCATGACAATGTATATAACATTATGTATTGTTCTGTAAAAAGTGTCGGTATCGTTCGATAGCATAAATTGATTGTTGATATCTGCCATAATAAGTAACTGTATATTTTATATTTAAGGCCTAATGACTGTCCTAAATTATAATGAATTATTGTTATATCGAGGTTTATCTAAATTTCAGCCGAGCGATGTTCGACGAGTGATGACGACGGACCGGTATCCCTTGTTATAACTATTTAATGATAATTAATAGTGTGTTCATATAGAGCGAGGGGTCGCGTCGCGGGCTGCGTCTTGTCAACGAGATAACACATATCATTGACGGTCGGAGAGTGGGCATTTACTCACGCATACACTACTATGGAGAATGGATCATGTATTTCTGAATTGTTTGCATTTTTCTAGTCTTAGAATTGTCGTAGAATCTGTTTGTTCGACTTTTGATGATACACAACGTTTTTTAAACTTAATAGCTTAGTTACGTAATAGTGTAGTTGCCCTTCAGTTCTCTGGACGCATTTATAATTGTGCATCACACTTTTATACTTTTAGGCAATGATTGTTGTTGAGGTAATGGCAATCATTGTCTGTTGTGACGATGTGAGATTAGCACGGGCTGGTTTGTTGTTTGTAATCATTTATTATTTGAATTGGTGAAGTAAAAATAGTAGTTTGTGTTGTACTGTGAGTTATATTATGTTGGTTATGAATGGTGCGTGGTTGCAACAAGGCTCGTGGCCTCCTGCCGGCGGGTTTGTTCGCGGTGGACCCTCGCGATAGCTTTGCTCTGTGATGTCAAGGCCAATAGATAATTTTGTAACAAACTTGTGTAATTAACAACTAATTATATCTTTAGAACTATTATATCTTTACCACGTTGAAGTCTACTATCTATAAATATTTATTATTTTATTGTTGCACTGATTTTTGTTACGTTAAATGTTTTATTTTTTGTCTAAACCACCTTATTGTATATAGATTGTATCCTATATTCGTCCTTATGTTTAGTTTGATGTCGAAGACTTTTAAGTTTTATTCAGTAAAAATTAATATTGCATTCAATGTGGATGTACTGATAAATTTATTGGAAATAATATTGATTTGTTTAAAAACTGTTATTTTCTTTAACCTTACCCCGATTAGAAAGATGACGTAACTCATCGACTGTGTAAAATTATCTCATTAGTAATTTACAGCTCATGCAAATGTATAAAAGATACAAAAACACAAGATTTCCGAGGTTACATGACGCAGACGCAAGCGCAAAATAATAAGAATGACTAACGAAACGTAGTGAAATATCTACGTACGACATTAGTTGGTTATTTTTAACAAACATTTTATCACTGCAATACGTAATAATACTTATTTTAAAATTAGTTGATAAACAAAACAATTTCGTAGAACATTTTAGTGATTTTTATGATTCATTTGTCGTTGGGATTTACAGGTTACTAGGTATGCGACAACAAATCTGGTTGAACTTAGTCAAATGCTGCATCAATATACTGATATCCCATAGCAATTCATGGATAAAATGTATCTTATATCCTAGACAAACATGCTATTTCATGATGTTCAGTAGTTACATCTTACAAGTATAAAAACTCATATAAGATCAAGATACTTACAATGAATTTGTTGTTAATTATATCAATTTTTAGAATTTACATTTTTTGGTATGTAGTTATTTTGCTTGATTACTTTCTACCCAATCTCGCAGATACGACGATCAACTGACTGGTTACTAAAACTTACTATGGTAAAATTAAATAATAACACATAATTATGGTAAATTTAAAATATTTTAAAGTGCTGTTATAATACGGTAACAGTGTTTGAATATGCTAATCTTAGGAACTGTTCTAATCTAATCACAACTGATGTTTTTTAGAGTTGAATGCATCCATACCGGTTGCATAAACTCGCAAAATTTACTCCTAATATTGGTATCACGTCTTACCAATTTATATAGTTAAAATTATAGTACATAGAATTATGCAAATGGAATAGAAAGCAAGCACATGTAAGTACATTATAATTAATCCTTATTTCTAACAAATTATTACACTACAAACAGACAAATATTTATGTACAAACTCAACATAACAATATAATATTCATACAACTTAAATTATGTTAACATTTTCTTTTAGCTCAGTACAAAGAAATTATTTTCTTCGACTTTTCTTCTATTTATTTCTTTCACACGAGCGTAGCTGATGTTTTTCTTCATAGTTCTTCGTATTCCTTCTTCATGGTGTGTGTTCTTTAGTAGATACCACGTATAAGCGATACAAACGGACGAAGATCCCACCGACCATTGTATGTAGGCCGCACTGGGAAGTTCGTCCGGGCGTAGCACTTGATACTCTTTCTTCGTTCTTCATCTGATTCTATGAGGACTTCTGCTTTCTGTCTTCTTGAAGTGTAGTTCAAGTTCTTATAAGTACATAATTAAACGATAATTATGACTAATTATACCTAAGTACTTATATGCTATCTCTACAATTTACATAGTTTTAACATAGTCTATTAGGTAGCGTGTTCAGTTACATAATGTGATAGTTTTGAAAATATTGCTACAATCATAAAAGTACTTATGTGCTAATGTAACTTTTACTCTCGCTAGAGGCATGTCTTAACTACACGGAATTGCCAACAAATACTTAATTAAAAAACACATTAACTTATAATTAAATTATTGCTGTCCACGTGTTGTTAGATAACATCCCTATGTTTGAAATATAAATACTTGGAAGGAAAAGCGGCTACGAAAGAAAACTGCTTTGAAATGTTAATATAATTCACCTGTAAAAAGTGTGTGATGTAAATGTGTTGCGGGCGCGTTGTATTGAGTGCGGTGCGGTGCGCAGGCAGTCGGTGCCTTCCGTCGACCTTCGATCGGCGCGCGGCGCGGTGTGTGTGGCGAATGTCCGCGCGCGGAGGAGCTCGCGGCGCGGCGCCCGTCGTCGGCGGTGAACGAACTCACCTTGACAAATGCACCATTTGGCATTGTTCGCGGGAAAACCAGCGGCCTTGCGCGCGCGCCGCCACCACCGCCCGCGCCGGCCAATCGCGAGCCTTCGCGCCACAGCCTGCACATTGTTTTGGCGGGAAACCAGTCGAGACGCCGCCGCGCACCGCGTAGCGGCGCTGGCGTCGCGTCGCTCGGCAACACCGATTTCAGCGTGACGACCTTTCTACGTAGTCTTTTGAATGACATACGGGCGTGCGCCGCCGATAATAAACAATTTAACCAACTTGATAATTGCTTACCACTACCACGAAATAGTGAGAAATTGTTGTTTTATCGGAATATGGGTGGATTAGTCTTTAATAGTTACACGACAGTTTAAAATTTTATGATAAAACACATTTTTTTCTATCATATTTTAGTTTTCCATGAATCAGATAGATACTTGTTATTAACGTAAAATAATTAAGGCTTAGTACTAGATTATCTAATTAGTTTGTATGACATTATTTCTTTTTTACTTACAACAAATAGATAAGCCGCAAGCGTTAATGTAAGCGGTCTCGCATGAGCGATTCTCGAGGTATTCGACGGGTATAAGACTCCTAATAAGTCAGTAATTTCGTTTAATGACCCAACCCACTTCAACTACTAAAGATGCGGTTTGCTTTTCAACAAAAAACTTTGTTTTAATAATTCAAATAAACATCATAATTTAGATTAATCGAATATGAATTCTTACTCAATCGACTATTGAGCAATTTTACATAATTTCTAAGTAATTAATGTAAAAAATGCAACAACAGATAACCATAAATGACTCGTTTCATTTGTGTTAAAACGTGCGCATGACTCGGGTTCTGAATTTAATATAATTACGATCAAAATGGCGGAAGATGGGGCGAGTGACGTCAATGAGTCAATGTCGGACTGTTTCATCACACGGCAATAGATTATTTTAACAGAAATTCGATATGGAAGTATAATGCAATACACAATTAATGAATACAATACGTTCATAACATAGACAGGTACTTTTATTAAGTACTTAGGTATGTCAGAATAATAATTATAAATAGGTTGCTAAAAAATTAGAACAATAATCAAATTCATATCAGTAAGTGATCCCTATAACATACATTTATTTTTCGTAGCAACTGCTACATGACTACGCCGTAGCTATAGTATTCCTGTGCAATAATGGCAAAATAGTTCATAATACATATTTAGTTTGTAATAGACTAGATTATTTTGTAAAAGAATATCAAGTTATAACTTTTTCCTAAAGTAACGACAGATTTGTTTAGCTCTACCTTATCTTGGTTAGGTAAAACAATTTAAATACCTATGCAGTTGTTATATTATTTACAGACTTTATCTACTTAATTATATTCCAAAAATGTAACTTAGTAAGTATCCAAAAATATAGTGTTTATGTATACTGTAAAATTCGATAAAAAACTTTATCTAAATCTCGATTATTCTTATTTTAGCAGACCCATTAATCAAGTGCTCGGGTCGGACCCTGCCTAATACGGTAACTCTAATGCGGCTCCGATTCATATTATAAATAAGATTCGACCCCAATTAATGTAATCATTTGGTATATCGCAGATTATTTTATTCGCTTTTTGTGGTTTTAGTTTCAACATAAGTTATTATTAGTCTGTGTTTCTACACTGCCCTGAAAAATGCTTCTCGTAAAAATCAAGTTCACTGCAATCATTTTTCATAATCACCTATAAACGATTTCCTATACAACTTATACAGAATTTTCAACAATTATTATTAACTTTTGAAAAAATTACAAATGATTTCCTAATCAAAATAAATAAATATCAAATTGAAATTGCAAAATTGCATCTTGTATCATTATTTTTCAGTTATACAAGTCTCAAAATCGCAGTAGTTTGAAGTATAATGTATTGTAATGCTATAAGTACCTATATTTAAATAACCAATATTAAAACTGCACTGAAATAAATGCTGAAACCCGTACTTCAAATTACATGCTTTGTACATAATTGTTAGGTTCAAATTGCATTAAATTTTTATGCACTTTGTTTTCAAATTACAAATGAAGGCAGTGGCATAATTATTAAGTATTAAAGGTAGTTTTATTTATGACTTTAGGATATTATGTTGAACCAGGTCGACAGACAGACAGGTAGAGACATGTTTTATAAAAATACGAACGACCTCTACAACGAAAGCTGTAAGGCGAGTTCGCGGGAACCCAACTGGTAACCAATGACTCATTGGCACAACATCCTATAATATTTACTGTATTCAATACATTATTTAACCTAACCTTACTTTTATATTTATTTCCTACTATTTAATTTAATTGCGGAAAACATGATAAAACAGCATGTGGTTTAATATGTTTATGATAGATTTACTCAAAATATAAATTAAATAACAGATCGAAATGGCTTGATTCGATAATAGTGAGAAAATTAAACTTAATAAAAATATAATATCTCGCCATTTTATCATTTAGAGTGCGAATGTCTTCAGTGGAGTGCGCCAGCGCAGGACGTGAGTCAGGTGTCGTTAACCCGACCGATGCTTCGCGTCACCACAATACCTAGTCGGCGGCCATTACATTTTAGAGACTCAACACACGATATACTTTTTGCTTTGCACTTTAAATAGGTATATTATTTTGTATTTATAACTCCACGTTGAGATCTCGCTTAGTTCTGCGTCCAACTTGATCTTCACTCACGATTGAAACGCCAAAGTTATACCTACCAGACGTTATTCAGCGCTACATAAATTATGTTTTGAAACATTTCTTTGGCAATTTGCAATCATAATTAGCACATGTAAAACTAGCTTCATGTAGGAGAAACAATAAGCTCTCGAAATGAGTTCGGTACTAATTTCAAAGATGTTTCCCAGGAAGTCATTTAGATTCTGGGAAGCTACAATATTTACTGCGGTTTTCGAACCACTAAACATTTAGGTTAATACTTCCTTGTTTTTATTCCTAATTGAAAATGAATCATAGACAAAACTAAAGGAGTATTCACAAGAAAACTTTTGTGGTAATACTCGTAATAATATATTGTTGTAATTTATATATTCTAATAATTTAATATATTCATTGTTAAACCACATCACGTAAATTCGGTCTATAGGTTCCTAGAATTTGTTATTTTTAACCTTTATATGGCACGTCCTTCCGTCCATACGTTTTGTATTCTAAATTGTATCGTGCATTTGAATAATGATGATAAATAATGTAGCATTTCTTTTCGTTTGTTCGCCTTAATGAATGAGTCATTGTTAATAGACATTGGAGTAGGCAATCATGTATGGGTTATAGGTTTTCAATTGTATTAGAATTATTATTTTTGATGTTTTTTTATGAAAGAAAATGTTATGTTCATGTGAGAATACTGTTGAAGATTTTTTTTGTACTTTCTCTACCAACTCTACCTTTACTTATAACATGATCGCATTACATTTGGTAAATTAGCCTTTAGAATTTTTAATAGTTAATCCGCTTCAGTTTTGATTGGGTATTATATACCAGTACATTTTTTTTTTGGAATCACAGTAAGTATAAATATGTATAACCATTTGGGACATGATTATTGTATTTTTTTTGTTAAAGAAATTCAAACTAACAAAATAAGTACTTACACAATTTAGTGCTACCCACAATATTAGTTATGACTATTTTTAAACGTCAGAATATCAATTCATCGGTTGTTTGCTTATAATAATGTCACTCAGTCCACAATACGACACAACGAAACTAATAAGATTGTCTCACCCACACAGTCTGGGCCTTGTTTAACTCGTAACAAATATCTGGAACAAGATATAAATTGATTAATGTACATTTAATAATACCTTTTATCACTTTATTAATAGAGTCTAGTGGAGTGAAGCATAACATAACATTTTTTTCTTTCACTACATCATCTCATTATAGTAACTGCCCCCCTAGACAAGTGGCAAACGCTTCCAGTCTATTCCTTTTCTCCACAAACGAACGTCGTCTCTAGAACAGACTGATCTGACCCCTAAGTAAGTTCGAAACTAGTATCTAGGGTATCAGAAACTACGCACACTTAAAACAAAAGTAAAGTATCGTCTTGTATCCGACAGTAGAATAAAGAACTATCTCTTACTGATGATATTAGTGGAGTAAGGAGGAATAGGCGAATCACGCTTGCCCAAATGAGTGTTGGTAATGGATTAATGGCAAACCCACAGAAGAAGGAGTCACCTTAGGACATGGGCAAATCTGATTCATGTCTAGAGAATTGAATTATAACTAAAACTACATTAAAATTAGATAATTAATTAATTAAGTATCCACAATTCCACATCCAATTATTCTAGTCTAAAAAAGTTAATAGCAAACAAATTATAATTTTACTAATGAATAATTCTTATTTTCTTGGAAATGGTGGCGTAAACTGCACAAGGCATCGAAGTGTGAATTTAATCACACATACACAGCTAATACACGACTAATACATACATAACATTATGATGTCATCTTCTATGTATGAGTGCCTTGTCTTGTGTTGGCTACATTTAGTAATTATTATCTAATCTATGCTGATTTATGAGAAGGCATTTTTTCTACTTTCTAATCAATAAGCCGCTTTAAATAATGGATTGAAGGAAATTTGGAGCAAAAATTAATTATGTCGAGGTTGAGTTGATATTGATTTGTGTTTTTAGTAATATAGCAATATATATTTTAAAAAGACAAAAATTGTATGTAAGTATACTTTTATCGCCGGAACTACTAATCCGCCTTGAAAAAAATATTTTGTATTAGATAGACCAGGAGAAATTATACTACAATTAGTTAATAAAAAGACTTGAAAAAACGTTTTATTAGTTTTCAAACTATTGAACCGGGTTGTTTGTGACATGGAACAAAATAATTGTAACATTAATATAAGGTATTCCCGTATAAAACAGTATTCTTATTCCCATACCGAATTTAATTCAAATCGGTCCAGTAGTAGTTACGTGATGCTTGAACAGACAGATAAATACGGTATTTTCTAGTAATTACCTTTTAGTTCTGTTAAATTTTTCAATCTGTGTGAATGGAACTTTGTCATGGTTTTGAGTTTGGTTTCTTTTAATGTTTATTTGTTTCTTAAAAGATTACTAATATAATAAAGCTATAATTAAAATTTACATTACAACCAAGATATTTTCCCCAGCTAATTTAAACATAAACTTACATCCTCATAAACATAAATAGTTCTTATTTTACACCTTATCTCTAGATAACTATAGATAAATAAATAGATATCTATCTATGGGCCCCGGTTACTTGATCCCAATATAAATTTTGTCAAAGAAAACTATGAAAATAGAGTGACAAATTACATTGCGACTTTCGTGTTGATAAAAATAAAGACAATAGTACTGTATCGTTACATCAGAACAGCTGTTGGACCGGTTTCCTGCATTCCTTAGGGAACGCCGGCGGCCGTCAATGTTGCCACATAAAAACTACTAATTACCGCATACCACCTAAGCGCATGACCACAGAGATAGGACAAATTAACATGTCTCTTTATTGATCGATTTGTATTTGATCAATGGCAGTTGAGGAGATATTTAGATACGTTTTTTGTGTATTGGTATTGTAATGTTGTTTATTATAGAATTTAGATATAACATGATTTGAAAATGTAGTACTTAAATTAAATTTAAGCATTTTATTTTATTGGTTTGCGTTGAAGATATTTTAGATCAGAAGTGTTGGTAGAGTCACTAAGTGTTTTAATATATAACATGTAGCATCCGCTTTATAAAGTTTATCCTGACACCTACAATTAATTTCTTTCTACGTACTAAGCTACATACTTACACATAACAACATAAACTAACGCATCCAAAGTCTATGCATAATAACTAATAGTGCAATTAAAACCACATTTAAATGTTTAAATATAAAAAATAACCACGTGGTTCGTCAAGCCCTGACACATTCGAACACGTCTACATGGAGTTGAAGTAAATGATGATCATCTTTACCGAAGATTTCGAGCCCAAGTTATGTAGAGCAACAAAAGAACTTGTATTACTACTATATTAGGACTAGGGAGTCGACCTACCGGAGAGTAATGGAAAATATAGTGTTATTTTGGTATATTAGGGAAAATAAAAATATTAACCGATACATAGTCGTCCCCTGGAACCTAATAGCGTTTCTAAACAATGGTGATTTTATAGCATTAGGCATCACACCTCTATTTGCAGTGTCCATTACACTACAATGTAATAACGAGGTATATAATGATCAACATCAGTGGATGTTTGTATTTTCGTTCTGGCAACAAATAATTGCGGGTAGGTGTGATTTGGCGCCGACGATGCGTTCACAGAATTTAATTTGGTAACATACACACTCTATTATTGTCTCTAGTGCGATGTAACTGACTTGTTTACGATTTAATACCTTAGTTTATTATTGGGTAAGTGTTAATGTACTGTTTTCAACTCATTTTTGGTAGTTCATCTATAAATAATGTAACGAGCTTTGGGAATTCATTAAATGCTGAGGATATCACAAAATAGAACACAACCACTAAGAAATGACGTATCAGCCTGTTAGATGTCACCCATTGCAGAGCAAAGGCCCACACTGATGATATTAATTGAGTGAGGGGACATAACCACCTGGCTTGGCCAGAACGTGTCGGTGATCTCAAACCCGACCCACGATTGGAAAATAGCAAATGTGCTTTCACATCTGTAAAATCATCCATCTGAAATCCCTTCAGAAGGGCTGGATTTGGCTTGTGTTTGTGACTGTCAAGATAAAGTTTTTGTGAAAAAAAAAAAAATAGGTTTCCCCTATTGCATTATTGCATAGGCCCCGAGTTTCTTGCCGATTCTTCTCGGGTGATGTAATTCCGAATCGGTGGTAGATTCATTGACGTTCACAAGTGCCTCATTGGCCTTAACTATTTTTTACTTTGACTTTGAGGCACACCTACGGAGCCATTTTATGAAAACCTAGTTTTAAAGTACTATGTTACTATACCGTATCCTACACCTAGTTTTCTATATAATACAAAGATTTTTTACTTAAACATATACTCGTAGTCTAGCTTTATGCACGAAAAATGTAAAGAACATAATTTTTCCATTACAATACGTTTTTACTACATTTATTTGGGATTGACGTCACTTCAACGCGTTTCGGTTAAATAATTTCGTTACATAATACAATAATGTAAATGACTATGTCTTTTGTACTGTAAAGTAAGTTTAAAAGATAATAATACAGTAGAATTAAATATTTTAGAACTCCTTAAAAACATCACAGTCAATAAATATCATAAGGTAGAGAATAAACAATTAAATTTTTATTTCTCCTTTAGTATAAAAATATTAGATTAATTTTAGTCAAGTTATTTATTAATACGAATATTGTCAACCATCATTATTAGTCGATATTAGATATTAGAGTAGATGAACACCCTTAATGATCTTGTCATGTTGTAAGATGGTACATGATTGGGATGTAAAGGGATATTGATAGTACCAACAAGTGGAACATGTGTTTGTCAATCGTCAATCACTTTGTGGGAGATACATTTCTTGTTAACATCTATAATTAGGTACAATCTCGTCAAAATATCAACATACTCGTATGTTTTAAAATACACACATCAAAAGTGTCTAGGGATCAACATATATTTTTGCAATAACTTTTCTCCTGATTGATATTAATTAAAATTTTCTTTAAGGATTCATCAAATAAAGTGTTTTCGTTTGTCACAGTAACGATAAACCAAGTCACCTTTGCATTAATAAAGAAATTTGCCATTTTCCTAATAAAGGGATTTTTGTCATTTGAACCACTAACATTAAAGTTCGAAAAAAAGACTGAAATAACAGTTTTCTTTAAAATTTTATTGGGTAACTTAAACAATTAATAATCCGTGTTTCTACCGCGAACACTAACAACACAAGAACATCGGTTTGGCATACTCAAAATGAGTTCATCCAAATCACGCTGTGGAATGGCCGCCCATGTTCGTTGCAACAACAAAAAAAGGTCTTCTTGCGACTGGATACCCTCCATATTCGGCAGAGCTCTTCTCTGTAGCATATCCCATGCATGCTCAATCGGGTTCAAGTCTGGCGACTGAGCAGGCCAGGGCAGGACATTGATGTTAGCTGCGGCGAGAGTCTGTCTTACAACTCTTGCGGTGTGCGGTCGTGCATTATCATGCATTAACTGAAATAAGGGACCGATTTGCACTTGTAGAGGAACGATGACGTCTGATACAATCGTCTCAGCATAAATTTGAGCGTTGAGGTTGCCTCTGATCCAAATCAACTCAGTTCTTCCGCCGATCCAAATACCCGCCCATACCATGATGGTTCCACCACTATAAGGATGGACTTCCTGGCAGGATTTTAATCGCTGTTGGCGTCCAGGGGTTCTCCAGTGTCGTATACGTCTTGTATCCGGTCTCATACCAAAACGAGACTCATCAGAAAAGCACACGAAACGCCATTGTTCTTCTGCCCAATTTCTGTGTTCAAGAGCCCATTGATATCGAATCCTACGATTGTGCATTGCTATAGGTGGTACCCGTAGCGGTCTTCGGGAATGAAGGTTCACTTCATGCAAGCGGTTTCTGACTGTTTGGTCGCTAATTAAGTTCCCTGAAGAGTGATGAAGCCGCACGGCTAACATCATGGCGGTTATTGTTGGAGCTCTTCGAGTTAAGATTTGAATGTATCGGTCTTGTCTCCGTGTGGTGCAGCGATACCGTCCTCCATGGCGCTCAGCCACGGTACCAGTGCTTCGGTAACGTGTCCAAAGTCGACTGATAACACTCTGACTTGTATTCAGAGCTAAAGCCACAGTACGTTGCCGGGAACCAGCTTCTATCATTCCCACGGCTCTGAGCATTTCTTCCCTGCTTAAATGACGTCGCCGCTCCATAATAACGTTGGTTTTAATCAGTAGTAGGGAAACAGTAGCACTAATAATGTCTTCAATGCGTTGTATGTTTTTATAGGGAAAATATTGACAGCTGATTTTCATCTTTTACTCGAATTTGATTCACAGTTCCTGATTCAAATTATGAAATGCACCAAAAAGGATCCATATAAATTTATAAAATCATAAATTTATTACAAAGCCACATCTCAATCTCAAGAAATCCGCATAAAAATGCTTGATCCCTAGACACTTTTGATGTGTGTATATCTCATAGTATCTTTAACGTTTAGAAGAATACCGCGGATAGTAACATCAGTTGTGCTACTTACTCAATAACAGACTTTATCACAAGATAACACAATACAACAACTGGAAAAGATAATAATTACGCGATGACTTGATAATAGAGACGTGATTTAGAAAGTTGTTGGAAAATGGCCAATAATGTCCGGAAATCTTATGGGCGTAAAGGTGCGCATGGAACATTTTTCTACATTCCATTCTAAATATACCTGTGACGATGCTGACAGTCGTGTGATAGGCGTGACGTGCGCTTACGCAGCGGCTGCCCACGTCAGCGAGCGCGGACTGAATCACGCGCGCGGTCCGATCGCTTCCCGCGCACTTCCACGGTTCATACTCCGATATTTGGCTCTCATCTGATTGATATACATTTTTAACTTTACATCAACACTCAATAAACAAGTATCATAATTTTTAATGGATCATTCATCACGGTTCTATTATAAATAAATAGGGTGTGTTAGATTTTGCATCTGGACCAAATCGCATTATGATTGTGTTTATGAGCTGGTGAATGATTAAATGATGAGATGTATAGTGCCTTTCCTCATTGAGAATGTTAATTGCAATAGTTTATTATTATTGTCTGTCGTTTTGTGTCGCCTACATGATGGAAAGTACTTGATGCCTACAAGGCTACATAATATTGAGCTAGTTTTTCGTAAAATATTTTCTTTATTGAAATAGTACGCGTTCGATATTCCCAATTCGAAGATTGATTACGGCTCTGATATTTAGGTCAGTACATACATACCTAACAATATTTTTGACAGCATGTAAGTACCTTACATTATTTTAAGCGAACACATAGATCATTTCTAATTGCACAATTACCACTATATTTGCATTTATTTTCCATCATAATAATAACATTCAAACTAACTGTCCCATGGAATGCACAATTAATATACCACGTATAATGATCGCACAGATCTAACGCATCGGTTAGTAAGATAGACATTCATTTAAAATCAGTTTCATCTTTGTTTATTGCTGCCATAAAGTGTACTGGCGGTGGGCTGATGCAAGTTCTGTTGTCAAGGGGTGTATGTGTGTGTCTGGTCAAAGGCATCGGAACCGGCTAGCGGCTGTGACTCATTGTACCCGAGTCCCTTCGCGTAATCACAAACCATACAGGTCTGAATATCTTGGTATTTCGGAGTATGTTTTGCAGTGAACTTGTCTAATATGTTAAATGGGGACTGCACTTTCGAATTAAGGAATTTAGACTGATTTAAGGCCGGTATTTTAATAAAAATCTGTGAAATAAACTTTTCTAATACCTATATTTTTATGTCTAATACTGTGGATTTCACCAGGATTCCACTTTCGAATTAAGAAATTGGAAGATATACCGCTCATAGAGGATAATGATTTGGGATAGTGCCGAAACGAAGAAGATGCCAGATAAAAGATGCAAGAAAATTAAATGATATTCCATCTTTATTTGAACAGAAGGTGCTAGAATTAAAATGGTAATTAATTATATTCCCTTTTATTGACAAATGTTTTTAATGCGCATTAAATATTAAACTGTATCCATTTTTATTCAAAAGTAAAATTCGGTCTCTGTTATCGTTTCAAATCATCATTTGTTTCGCCCGCCAGAGCCCTGTTTGTAAATACGCGACTGCGACAGGTCTCAACTTGAAGCTCAGAGGTGATCAGCCTCTTTGCAGACCCAACGATAACCTTTGATCATTGGTATAGTTTATTTTGTTAATGTCTCGTCCTTGTAATTATTATTTCTGTTATGTTAAGACACTATCTTGATTTCAATTTATGAGTAACGAAGACGAAGTAATACTTGATTACATGTTTGATTGTAATTAACCGGGTTATTTATTTAGTGCCATATATGATTTATCAGTTTGAATAGTAGCAATGTCGTTAAGTTCAGGGCGTTTTGAGACGTTTAGAGCGCGGCCGGCGGGCAGCGGCGACGCGGGCGCAATCGCTCTTCTGACGTCATTTGTGATAGGTGGTTTATCGTACAGCCGATTGTTTCTGTGGAAAACTATCAGAACCGGCCCCTTCTGTACTTGTGATAAAGTCATAACCTACTTATCATGACCTTTTCGGTCGCCTCCATCGCACTCCATCTGATATAACGAGTGCAATTTTTCCGAATTATTTGTTCATAATTATCATAATTGCAATGTCATTTTGCCACATACATGTAATGCAGCTACTACGTCCTACTTAGAGCGTCAAATTTCGTCTACAATTTTATTTGCGGCCAAGCGTAAGCGTAAGCGTATAAGTAATTAAGTACATTTAAATTGATGAACAATCATGTTTAGTGGTATACTAATAATGAATCAATGGAATTATTCATGACGGAAGTGTAGATTACGTCAGAGGAAGCGTTTCTTTTAATGACCCCAGCAGGCGAGAAAGACACGTAAAAAGAGAAACGGAAATGCTCGTCCGTCTGTCAATGCGGCGACAATGTCGTGCTATTTGTGTTAAACGAGCGATTTATTTCAGTCGGTCTTGGCGTGAACGTCCGCAGAGGAATTTCGGCCGCGAGGAATCGGATTCCGTTAGCTTGCAGTGGCTGATGCCAGTGCAGTGCCACCGTGGTGTCGCGTCAACACGACCACCCCCCAAGCACGCCGCACAAATTTTCCGCAGAGCACATGCGTGCTCCCGAGGGTTCATATTTGTATGGTGTCTGATGCCGCAATAGAGATCCACCTCGTCTATCGCACTGCTGACACTAAGTACTCCTTCAATATATTTGCGACAATGCCACAATTCAAGCGCGCATAAGGAAAATTCGAGATGTGGTTGACTCATCACTCCGTTCACTGGCGCCGCGTCGGTCGCCCTCGCCTTCATCGGTGCCGCTACTGGCTCGCCCGGCAACAACACTTTCCATTTTATTGCACACCGAAAACTGAGGTGCTCAGGTTAATTAGACGTGATTTATTGCTTACCTTAGTAAGGGATTATATCCATAAGGTACAGAGTCATTTTGGGCACATGTTACGTGCCTAATGGTTGTCGGTGCTCACTCACAGCAATTTCCGATTGTATATCACACTAAACGTCAGGTAATAGGAGGTGGGTCGCGGCGCGGGTGGCGCGGCGCGGGCATCGCATTCGCACGCGCACTCCGTGGCGCAGACCTGCGCGGCGCGCGCTCACGGAACTGACTGCGTCGGCGCTCCATTTGGGTCACTGTCATACGGTGGTGGGTGGTGGGGGACACATGCTCGCCAGTTTGCCTCTGAAAAATTGGCGTCTCATGTTAATGTTTCATCGATGCGGGCGTTTTCCCTCCGAGATATGCACCAATCATTCGCGTTCACACCGTTCACTGTTTGCCGCCAAAATTTGGCAGCGCTCGGAGCCGATTGCAAACGCGCGGGTTTGCGACTTGTACACTTGGCTCACTTGCTACGACTGACTGACCGAATGGTGAATTTACCACTTGTTCCACCATTGATGGTCCAACACATATACCTTACCTAATATTCTCAGATTTGCATCGGTTCTGTTCTGTCTCTTTTTATTTTATTTTGACGTCATGCAAACTTGAATCAAAACAATACTGTGTCTTGTTTCAATACTGTGATTGAAGTTAGAATATTACTTGGTTCAAACATTTTATTAGGAATATCACATGTAATGTTTGTTCGTCTGTTCTAAGAATTTTGAATAACTGGGCGCTAATTAATGTTGTGTTATGAGTAAATATTTATCTGATTTTGTGCTTATATAAAATATTAATAAGTACCAATTTATAATAAAATGAAATATAACTTATTTCAAAGATATATTGTACTTATCTTCACAAGATGATGTTAAAACTCAGAGGTAGAGAATATGGTTTTCCAAACATTCGGAGTAGATTACTAATCCAATAACCAAGATCTTTTTATTTTATTTTTATGTATGTACTTATTATAAACCAATATTTTATTGATAAACCTTACTTACATACTCAACTATTCTAAAACAAAGTCGAATCTTTGATAGAGTTTTCGTAACAATAAAAATCTAAGATAGAGTTTTCCTAAGGACAAAATAAACTTGATAAATCCCTTTCTCAATCTTTTCTCCTAATGAATAAGAATCAAAATGTTTGTTTGATATTCATTCATGAATTCGGCGCCGTTGGGTCTACACGTTTTGGATATGAAAGGTCGGACAGTGGTCGGGTGAAAGTAGCCGACGGCAATCAATACGGATTGTGATTGAAGGGGCTTGTTAGGAGATTTGTATTATAAAAGCATAGGTTTTATGTATAAGTACATTAAAATATTAAGTATTTGGACAAATTATCTCCGCGATACAGGCCTAGCCTAGTGCGGAGATAGTCAACCATAACGTAGGTACTTCCATGTTAAAATGTGTACTGTATTTATACAAACTTGTACCACTCTTAAATAGCTTATACTATTATTTGTTAATAATTATTTATTGTGTTAATGCAGGAAATAAATACATTTTAATTTAATTTAATTTTAAAAATGAAATACTTTATTTTGAAAATATGTAACACAGAGAAAAGGTTAGGACGGAAGTCCTAAGGCACAGAATTAGGAATACTCTATGGTAAAATAGAATATTCCTAATTCTGTGTCCTAAGGTGACTCCCTGCACTGTGATATGTAACAATTATTTAACATTTTTAACTTATTAGCGCCATATCGGTGGCCGAGTTTTGGTCCTCAAAAATTTGAGTCGACACGCAAAGAAGAAGAAGAATTATAACTTAATCATAATATATCTTCTACTTTATTTTAGTAAATTTTTACATTAAGCTAAAAAGGTGAGGAGACAGTGTAAGAACATTGTATTCCCCAAAGCATATATTATAAGTAGATATCTTTTGTAAAATAAAATCATTTTTGTTGGCAAACATTACTGGTAATTGATTCAAACCATTGATTTATTATAGACTAGATCTGATCTATGTTTATAACCCATATATTTTTATATATTGGACAGAGAATTATGCATTGTTCCAAAGGATCAGCAAGAAATTCAATTCAAAGGTTATAAATTGTGTCGTTTTATGACACAAGCTGCTATGTGGTTTGGTGGGGTCCTGAATAGTTGTTGTTAATCTCAGTATTTTTTTTACTTTCACAGTAATACAAGGTTTAATTTTATTCATGTATTATGTTTATAATATTAAGTACATACTTACATAATAGTTGTATTTGTGCGTGTTTAAAATGGGTTCAAAAATGGGATAAAAGTGTTCAGTAAATCCAGACTTCAAGAGAGATTATCCTCTACAACCTCACTCTTTTTAACCGACATCAAAAAGGTTTTCAATTTGTAGGAATCTTTTTTAATTCCTGCTTCCTTTTAGGCATTCGTAAAGATTATTGATTATTATTATCAATAAACCGTATGAATTCTATCAAAACTAGTCCAGTCGTGGGTAAGTAATAGGTGCGACATGTGTCATCGCAATTCACCGGCTCGTCCGACCACATTCCTTTCTCTTGTCTACTCTCTGAATAGTTCGGGCTTGCATTCCGTGTACTGAGGTACTCACTCACTATACTAAAGTTTATTGAAGTATGGTAGAATCAATTTTGACTTTGACTTATCCTAATTCTAACTAATATTATAAATACGAAAGTAACTCTGTCTGTCTGTCTTTCTGTCTGTCTTCTGTCTGTCTGTCTGTTACCTTTTCACGGCTAAACTACTGAACCGATTGACTTGAAATTTGGTACAGGGGTAGCTTATGGTCCGGGAAAGAACATAGGATTTTTATGCCCGAAATTCCCAAGGTAACGGGAACTACGCGGGTGAAACCGCGGGGCGCTGCTAGTGTTGAATAAATAACATTATTGTTTTTCTTAAATTGGCCGTTGGTGGCAATAAAAAAATCTGGAAACATATGGGGAAGACCTTTGGTTTCACATAAAATACACAATATAAATAAACATAAAGAACAACATAATATAAATAAATAAAAAATGACAAACTATATTAGTTACTATAATGAGATGATGTAGTGAATGATTATGTTATGTTATGTTATGTTATGTTATGTTATATTCAACGAAATGAATACATAATAACAAAATAATTTAACTTTTTGAAGTATTTTGATGAAATTACATTATTTTTCTCCTAACATCAAATTATGTATATTGAACAAATTGATACATAATTAGAACATTACTTAATTTATTCCACAAGGTAAAATGTTATTTAATATTATTCATACCTGTATCTTTTATCAATATTATTATTTTAGTTTGATATTAGTTTAGTTTTTATAGTTATCATGGTTATTAACACTCAAATTATTATAATTATCGGGATATCAACAAATATTATACATGGTAAATATCCCGTTAATTATAATAATTTTAGTGATCTTAGTTTCTTTTAATTTTAGTTGTAGAAGAAAGTAGCTAATTGCATCTTATTGCAGAACAAAGGCCTACTAAACTCTTTCACTAATCCTAATCCTAACTATAATCCTAACTAATATTATAAATGCGAAAGTACCTCTGTCTATCTGTTACCTTTTCACGGCTAAACTACTGAACCGACTGACTTGAAATTTGGTACAGGGGTAGCTTATGGTCCGGGAAAGAACATAGAATACTTTTTATTCCGAAATTCCCACGGAAATGGGAACTACGCGGGTGAAACCGCGGGGCACTGCCAGTATAATAATGTAAGGAAAAGCACACAAACAAAAGAAAATATGTGTTTAATTTGTTTTGTATCTAGAATAGATAAGTATAAAAATTACACTGAATTAAATTGATAAAAGTATTATCAAATGACACTATTTCATTGTCCGATAAAACTTTCACACTAAGATAGTTTTAGTTTCGTATTTCACTTCGTTATCGTATGTATTAATTAATGATGTAATTCCTAATAAGTTCTATTAAATCATGGAATAGATGGTGGATACTAAGAATAATATAATGATATTTTTTTTTTAACGATAATATTTAGAATTTGATCAGGTAATGTTTTTAAACAAATTGAATACTTATATAAATTATAACATGTTTTTTAATATAGTATATTCTATTATCATAAATATACCTTTTGCACTGTGAAGTAGTCACGTGAATAAGCAATCACAGCACAGCAATGGGACCCACATTGTGGCTAAGTTTCAAAGGGTAAGATAAAAATATTATACTGTTTAAGATGTATGTGTTACCCCAGTAGCAAAGTGTCTCCTATGGTGATGTGAGTGGTACCAATAATAGGTGCTCGGTGAGCTGTAGATGTGCCGTTAGTAAAAACAATGTGGGTCTTGTAGTTTTTGCAGAAACATGAAAAATCACTTCCTGCTGGGGTAACGTTGTTCTAGCAGGAAAATTCTAAAGGAATGGTAGGAGAGATTTTTTTGCATGAGCAGGTAGCTTAGGCTCTACTACAAGCTCACACTACAGTATACAGTTTAAGTTATTTATTAAACAATTTATCCAAGAACCAACGTCGGTTAGTCATAAAAATAACTGGTCTGCTAACGGTATAACATGTAAGTTACGGAAATTAGTACATGTATTTCACTAACGAGAGCCACTTTCATAATTTCATAAAACATTGCCTACATGTTCGATAGCTATCTTCGCGATAAGTGGACTATGCAATTAAACTGATTATTGAAGTATTTGGAAAATGCCGAGACAATTATTTTTTGGTGATATTGAAGAAAGGCTGATAAATTAGTTTTTAAGGATTTTGATAATGTTTAATTTTGTTAAGGATTATTACTGTGAGAATGAGTTGTCTGGGTAAGCTTAGAGTGTGTAGATTTGAGAGAAATGGGTTGAGAATCCAATTGAATCCTATTATTTCAATATTTTATAATACTTGCTAGATTTGCATTTGTATGTGGGAAGTTTTCCACAGTTAGATGTTACTTCTGTGGGTCCTTTGTAGAAACTATAAAAAGGTATTAAAGGTTTTACTTTACTAGTAAGTAATTTAATTACAAAGTATTTAGCAATAAAGTCTTTATGAACCTTTCCATTTTCTTTAGCCTATCATAAGCAAACCTACAGGAGCCTAAGTCGACCAGAATGTAATTAAAATACATTTGAGTAGCATTATCACAGCTTTAATGTTTAAGATACCTGGTCACCTGGAAACACTTATTACTACAATAACTCAATTTCTGATAGCCTAGATACAAGTTTCAAAACTCAGTAACTATAATGAGATGATGTAGTGAATGATTATGTTATGTTATGTTATAACAATATTAGTCACAATTTAGACAAACAACTTACCAATTACATTTTATAACTCCATTACAACTTAATTAGTTATTTTCTAAAAAAATACTAATGTACGAGTACAATCACAAAAACAGTTAAATGTTAGTATCACGACTCCAATGAGATGTTATTGCCACTATTGCTATGTGTTGGATTATTCACTGTTTAAGCTACTTCTCGCGACCACGACCGGTTGAAACTTAGAGGTAAATAAAAATGTTTCTTTAACGATAAGTCCCGCGTAAAATAGTTATTTACTTACTTATTTTATTTATTTATTTAATAGGAGATCCAACATTTTTCTAAACAATATAAGTATTAATTAAGTATAGTGACAGAGAGCCAATAATAGGATCTCACGTATAATCTATACTAATATTATAAAGAGGAAAGATTTGTTTGTTTGTTTGTTTGTATGTAACGAATAGGCTCCGAAACTACTGAACCGATTTCAATAATTCTTTCACCATTAGAAAGCTACATTCAGCCTGAATAACATATTTTATCCCCGTATTCCCACGGGAACGGGAACCACGCGGGTGAAACCGCGGGGCACAGCTAGTATAGTTATAGAAATGATTATTCACTGTTTGGTGATATGACTCAAGATTGAAGTTTTGTTTGAAAAAAAAAGCGCGGCAAAATGAGTTGGGCGGAGCGCGGGGCGGGCGCGGGCGTAGCGCCCTTGGCAACGCCCCTCTGACTCAGCACCGGGCGCACACGCAGCCGAGGAAGGATATGCTGTCATACAGTAACCTTTATCTGTGTGGCCAGACCTTTATAACGTTTGTCGAATAAGAAGTCTTTATTCTAAGACTAAGGGCCTATTTCACCATCTTCAAGTACAGTTCCGAGTAGTCACACATGTTTTGTTTTTGTCACTTGATATACTTAAAGTAAGAAGACAAGACTAATTACTTGGTGAGTAACGTAACTTAAAGGTCGTGAAATAGGCCCTTATTCATACATTTTACTAGAGTTTTGTAATAAAAGGCAAACTTTAGTATTTTATCCTTATTTCAGAACCTTGGCAGTTCATATTCCTCTAAATTGAATGTAACATCTTCTCAGAATAATTAAGTCTTAGAAGTTTGATGACAAAGTGGCGTAGTTGATAGTGACCATGGCATAGTAACGGGTTCAATTTCCTCTCTAGACTGGCTGTTATTTAATCTTTTCTAAGTGTGCATTTACAAGTAATAATTATGAGTATGTTTATCCATTGGTTAAGTCTAAGCTTCGCATGTGATAAATGAATTTGTTCAGATATTTTTTCAATTTTACTTTATTCATTCTCATTATATTACAGTAGCGAGTGAAAACTTTGGTTTCTTCGATTCTATTTGTTTTTATCTGAAACATTTTCAGTATTAATTTTATTTTACTTAAGGTATGTATAAATAAATTATCTAATTTACTATTTATAAGCAGTCTATGTAAACGACAAAATTGTAAGAATAAATCTCGATAACACTCCAAACATAAAAACTATTTTAGCAAAGACTAACGAGTGTTATTTATGGCCTACCTGCTTAGAATAAGCTATGCATACGTTATACAATATAATATTATTCGTATACAGTTTCTGAGCGAATGATTAATCAGAAATCAACAATCTAGTTTGAAAGACATCCGCTATGGACAGCAGTATCGTGTCGAAATTTATGAATGACAAAAATTGCGATAATTTTTCTTTTTTAACATACATTGATAGTTTTGCATGCAGTATTTTGTTCTACGGGTTATTTTTAACCAGCAATGTATGTGTATATGGTGAAGGTTACGTATTTAAGTTAAATATTAGTACGCCTCATGTATTGGTACGTATGACGACAAAAACTTGTTACATTATTTTATTCTGATCTCATTCGTGAAATAATTGATGTTTTATCAAACAATGAATGTATTTTGTTAGGATATCAGTTAAGTAGATTGAATAAAGTTAGTTTTAAAAGCAATTAAGTGATTCAACCATTTTTTTATTTTATTTATTTTATTTTGCACTTATCTCTCCTTGGATATCTATTTGGACTAAATATTAAATTAATTGAAAATTATATATTTATTTAGAAAACAATACCGTAATACCTTTTCTCTAAACAAAATCAAACAAGCTTAGCAATAAACAAGAAAAGAATCACAACAAAAAATACATTTTTATTTAAAAAGCAAAAGTGAACGCGTCGATGTCTTTAACATAACACCATAAACGACGTAGGCGTCCGTAGCATTACTACGAAAACACCATAGAAATCATTCGCTACGATATCGCTACGAGTATCGATTACGTAAGAGAGAACTATTAGATAAAGTTTTATATAGATTTTGATTCAAAGTTAGAGGATTTAAGTATCAAAATATTAAGTGTATATGAGATATTTATTTAATTATTCATAGATAGGTAAAAACATGTTTTATAGATATGTATAAAATAGGTCATATTTAGTTAACATTATGGTCCATACCCATTACTTATTTGTCAAGTTATGCTTGTTGAGTTATGGAAATCCAATGAGCAATGTAAAGAGACGAGGTTATAATAATAGTTAACAGAGTTTATAAAAAGTGTTAACGAAAGCAATGAAATCTTTTTATAGAAATTGTATTTCTAAAATAAAGTTCATTTATGTTTTTCTTTTTGAAAGTAAATTTATTTTGTAATAATTATTACTATTATTTTAGCTCTTTTAAAATATGACAAGTTGATATAAAATAGTATTCATATAGGCAGATAAAATACACTTATTTTTGTATAAATTAATGAAAATGTATTTAAATAATAGACGTATTAACCTATAACCTATAATGAGTATATTATACACGTATGACGTAATTATATGCTATCATAATCCCGGTTGATGAGTCACTCGCCGGTCACTACTGGAATTGAGAAAGTTCAAATTATACACACAAGTTAATAATGCCATTATGCCTTACAAAACTTAGGTTTGTAATGGCATTATAAGTTTTGTTAACAATCCTACTAATATTAACAATGCGAAAGTTTGTATATTTGTGAGTTTGGATGTTTGTTACTCTTTCATGCAAAAACTACTGTAACGATTTGGATTAAATTTGGTACCTACAGACTAGGAATAGCACATAGGATACTTTTTAAATCGAAATTACCTCAGGATTTAGAGGTTAAAACCGGGGTACAGCGAGTAAGAATAATAATAATAAGAATAATTTATTAATAAAAGAAAATTAAAACTAAATACAGATTGTCGGTGGCTTACACACTAGGCTGAGCCTGTCTCGCGTAAGCCGGAGTGCACTTTACAGAATTTTCGTTAAATAGTAATATAAAAACAAAAACATTGAAAAATTTAAACATCAGAAAAACATTGAAACAAGTAAAAAATAAAAAGTGTGTGTAAGTATGAGTGTGGGGGAGATATGTGTGAGGGTGTGTGTGTGGGTGTGTGTGTGTGTGTGTGTGTGTGTGTGTGAGTGTGTGTGTGTTTGTGTGTGTGTGAATGTTTGAAAGTTTATAGAGATTAAGGTTACGATACAAATTTAATGATGTTTTCCGTCTCGAAGTAGTTAAGAGTGGCAAGGTATTTTATTATAATTTTTTTAGATTCTTTTACAGAACTTGATTTAAATTCACAAATCTTTAATAGTTTGTTGTATAAAAATGGTAGCTTGTATAGTTCAAATTTTTGGGCAAAGGTAGTATTGACTCGACAAAGTGGTGTTTTAAATACACGCTTCTGAAGTAGATTAGGGTATTCAGGGGAACGAAGAACAGACGAATGATGTTTGAGAACCGATTTCAAAATATACAGCTTACGAACATTAAGGATATTAGCTTCTTTGTAAAGTTGAGTGGTGGGATATCGACGCGGTTTCTTTAACATTACTTTTAGAACGGAGCGCTGTGCCCTTTCAATAATTAGCATATTCGTGACTCCAGCACCACCCCAGACAGAGATGCAATAATTTATAATTGATTCGCACAAAGAAGTGTACACAAGTTTTAGTGTGTTAACGTCAGCTGCGTTACGCAGTAGCCTCATTACATGAGTCATTCGCCTTGTTATTTTGGCTGTAAGAGCAATGTGTGGTTTAAAACTTAGTCTATTGTCAATCATGATGCCAAGGTATTTTATAGTATCTAAGGTTTGCAGAGCATCACAAGTGCAGTTGGAGGAGGAGGAGCAGATAGGTGTGTGAATTTTAAGCGAAGTTGTCCGAGTTGATTATAATTTATGTTTTGTTTTTGAAAACTTGTCATTTTATAGTTTATAAACAGTTATAGTTTTACTAGTGGTTGGCGCTATTGTATCGCTAATAGTATGCTTGTACTATGTAGTTGTTAGATCCCACTTCCTTAGCTCTATCTTCTAATATATCTTAGACGATGGAAGACAGTTAAATGGATTTTTATATAAGTTTTCGTACTAGTTTAGAAATAGATTTTACAAAAATCTAATTAAAAACTAGCATGCATCTAGCATGTGCTATAAGAGGGTAGTTAATAATAATGAAATATCTTTAATATATCAATCAATTATGGAATAATTTCTTAAATATAATAATTAATGTTCTTAAACATTGTCTATTTACGTAATTACTTACAAATTTGATAACAAATATATATTGCTATTTATTAATTTTTCATGGATCTACCTTCAAAAGTTTAGATGTGTTGATATGTCATTTAATTAGATATCCATTTCTTGAAATAGATAAATATAAACGCTGTATAATTCGTAAACAAGAATCTAATTAAGACGATCTCAAATCAATAAATAAAACTTGGATCTATTAACTCATTATCATAGTAATGTTTATTTTTTATGTTTATTGATGGCCAGTACTTATTTGGGGGTCCATATTGGCTCACCTAAAGTTCTTTACCCGAAAATGTTTTTCCTAACTATTTGTAGTCCGAATGATCATTCTTCCTAAAATTTTTCATCCTAAAGTTTTAATTCATACTATTTGTAGTGCTACCGACGATGCTCATAACACTCATTTTTCCGAAAATTTTAATTCATAACATCTTTAATGTAAATATATTTAAACTCCTACTGTTTTTTATCATAACGCTTTTATCCCCAAACATACTTACCATAATATTTTCACTCATGCTCAGAAAGAAACATTTACCAAGTGTAATAAAAAATATATGTGGGTAGAAGATGATATTTATAGTTTTAATAATATTATACGACTCGTTTACGGTTATGCTTATGGCCTGGGAGTTTACCATAACCATAACTAAAGGACCAATTCGGTTCTGGCACTTCGCCGGCCGCTGCCGCGGCACGCTCGCTACGCTCGCTCGGCTCGTGCGTTGGGGTCACAGTTCTAACATAACCTAAACCAATAATTAGGAATAGGACCGATTCGTTACTGGAACTTGACTGAATGATTGGAGCAGGACTCTGGTTTTGCTCGCTCGGCTCGTGCGTTATATGTTATACCTACATGTTATGTAAAAACAAAGTTACGAAAAATTAATGTATATAATATTGATTATAATAAATAAAAATAAATCTAAACAAAAAAGATAATATGACTTTGAATAATAGTATGAACGATGGTTATGTTGAGAAAATATAGGAAAACAAATGTTTCGGAATTAAAACATTAGTGACAAAGATTTTAGGAGTTGCGATTGTTAGGATAAAAAATGTTAGGAAGAAAATTTTCGGATTTCCAATTATCGGAGTTGAAATTTTAGGTGAACTTTGGCGCACCCCTTATTTGGCGTTTGTCACCAATCGTTAAGTACATAGGTATTTATTAGCGAAATAAATTCTCTACCAAGTCAAGTCTGTTAAATATTTTTATTTTTAGACATAAATAGGATTTTCAAAATCTTTTTAATATTAAAATAACTATAATTGTTTTTTTTATATTATATTACTTACCTATCCTGTTTTTGTTAACAGGAGAGATAAAAAATACTAGAACCCCAATACCTCATTGCATTGCTTACAAAAAATAACCAAAATATAATAAATATAAACTTCGCTAAGGCACCAATGTGCTGCTTTCCCGAGCACAAGTATTATAATTTTAATTGGTTTGAATCCATTTTGAATGTTATCTGTGAATTGTCAAAGGTACCGGTGGAGCGAGCGGGCGCAGGTGAACGACCGCCAAACCGCGCCAATCCGCCATCTTGGATTCGTCACGCCGCGCGAGCATTATGTCTATGGTCGGCGAAAAGTGGCCAGCATCGCTAACTACACTGCGATATTTATTTGACTTTTGTAGAAAATGTTGTTTGGTAATTATATTATGTGGAAACTGTCAAATTTTGATATTTTGATTTGTTTTTCAATAGATTATGAAGACCCTATGTTATGGGAAACCTACAGATAGTCTGGCTAATGGCTTTGCCATATTTAAAATAAAAAATAGATTTTGGAAAATTCTATACCACTTCTATGAAAAATATGAAAATACTCAGGAAAACCCAATGTAAAATAATTCTAATAGTTTCTATTAATTGGAAATCTTTCATGATATTCCTACATAGGTATTTACAAATGTAAATTCATCTAGAATTTGAATAAATAGGTATAAAACAGGTTGGTAACAGGTTACATTATGTTATGAGGTGAAACATCGAATACACAATGTGTCAGGGAATACCTACATCAATATTAATATGACTATTCATCACTAATTTAATAATAGTCCAACATTCGCAGATAAACTTAATAGAGCCCAAAATAATAGCTTTTCAAATAGGTAGGTATATAACTTAATTTTAGACAGCTGTCATTAAATTATTAAATGCTTAGTTAACCTAAAACTACGGTAGATTACGAGTATTTAAACATATGACCAACTTTCCCGTAATATAGAAGTTGTTCAAAATCGAAATAAATAATACTTATAAACTTTATTTTAATTACAGTGTGTTTATCACTATTTTGTTGCAACAACGTTACACTGATTGGCAAAACAGTGGCATAGCAACAGTCTCTTGTTTTGTCGTTTATCCACTGCGTTCTGTCTTGAGGTCGTCAAAAACAAAGCTATGACCCGCTCTTATTCAGCCACGCTAAACTAACTAGAAATAATGGTGAATGGTTTACACGGCCTTTGATTCATTTTGCCTTTAAACACCTTAAAATATATTCTTAAACTATAATCTAATGGCCTGCAACATCCCATAACATGTCAAAGATCTTTCTGAATAATGATATTAGTTTAAAGAGGAGAATAATATGTGTTAGTGATCGCAAATCTGAGCCATGTTTGAAAATAGAAAACGTGAGCTTGATCTAGGAATTAAACACGGAACCTTAGAGTTGGCAGGCGGAGCTTATGCCACTAAACTGATAATGTAATGTGAGCAAGACCTGATAATATAATGTGAGGATATACATTTTAAATATGCTGAAATAAGTAGGTAAGTAATAAACCTCATATCCACATTTTTAATAAATGAAACAACTTGTCGCGACATGATTTGTAATAAATGTTGAGATAGGCACAATTATGAACTTACTTAGGTAGGTTATCTATGTTTATTTTATACTGGTGTTCTTTATAAATATGTATCTTTATTCGTATTGATAACCTTGGTACACGATAAATTGTCTGGGTCATTTTAAACGTTTTTTTATTATGTTTAATTTATGCAGGTCGTTGTAAAATAATAGGAATGACGTTTACCGCTTATAAATTGTCGTTTGTACGGATGTAGAGGTTTTTTCTATAATAAAAGGTCTTTAGTATTTTTTTGTACTTTATAGGTATTATCGATTTTAAGGATAATGCTTATTCATAAATTTTGTTTGGTTTGGTAAGGCTAGCATATCTTTGGAACTATTGGTTTGATGAATTGTGTATCATAGCCTGTGTACCTATACAGGAAGGCTTTAATAACTCAGGCCTAATTTGGAAAATAACAAGCGTTGAGCGCTCGTCTAGGAATCGAACCCGGAATGACCGGCTTGGCAGGCAGGTGCACATATCACCAGACTACCAAGTAAATACACAACGTATGTACATATTTTCGCACAAAAGTCAGCTGTAGCCCGTTACAAATCAGCTAATCAGTCACTTTATCACCTTTATATAGCAACTGACCCCTAACTAGGTTCATTGCCTGTATTTAGGGTTTACAAACACAAGACAAATTCATACATACGCGATGACCAAGATGAATATGTATGTATTTATATAAATACTTATAAGTATTCATAAAAATCGTATATTTTAATACTAGAACATATCCTGAACCGAATATCAGATTAACAAATGTAATGGAAGACATATAGCAAATAGGTGACATTCTTGGTGCAAAGGAGAAACTAGCCAGACAGCATTCAGGGCGAGCCCTTAGTCGATGTCGAGGCCGGGTACCGTTGTACACGAACAGGGCTGTCACCTCATAATTATTATACATACTCATAGAAAGGTATTATAGATACTTAGGTAAAGCTTTTTCAAAAAGTTTGTTTAGTTAGCAAATCTTTTGAACGATTGGTTTCAATTGTAAGTGTTGCATAGCCGTAGCATAGACCTTTTTTGTAACCTGATTTTAGAGGACACGTTCCTTGAAAGTTGTAAGTCCAAATTTTTTTGTAACCCTTTTTTGGCATATTTTCTATGATTTTTACCTGATACTGTGAAAATTATAAAATACAAAGTATCTCTCTTTCCATCCCTGACAACATTTCTTAATAATTAGGTAGGTCATTAATAAAGACAAAAATCATGAGAGACACAAAAGCACAGATCATGGAGTCAGACATCCGACTTCTCTTCTCTATGCACAAAAGTTCATTATAGCATTTATCATAACAGTTTAGGACGGGGGGTTAGGCCGGTTGGATACACGCTTCAGCGTTGCGGTGTGAAGCTATTGGTGTCTACTGGCAAATCCAACCATCTAACGTCCACGTCGTACCCCCCGGGCAATGCTCTGTAGCCATACGGGCACCGCACTTAAACACTTACCCCGAGTCCTACAGAGTAGCCAATAGTGGTGGATGAACTAGCAGGCGTTGTAAGGGCCGCTTGCTCAACCAATAAATAGCACTTACCTGCGCCAGGACCTGCGCAGTTGATCGCCGTATGCAGGGATGACGGAGTCCTGGGGGGTTGAGCCGGAAGAGCGTCTGTTGTCGTTACGCTCCAAGGCAACACGCCCTCTTTGGTCTCGATTTCAGGCAAAACGGTACCTCCTCGAAGTAGCGAGCGGGGGGGAACGGTCCGGCGTCCCGTCAGAGGGCCGCTGCGAGGGGTGGGGGATGTCGGTGAAAGCCATGCTGAAGTGGCAAGGTGGGATGGAACAACTGGGGAACCCTGAACAAGTTCTCCAGCCACTCTCACTGCAGCCGCGGATGTCGCGCACGTAGCCGCTCCTCTGCTCCTATATCTACCTGGTAGTCCTAGCGTCCCTTTCGTCTTTTATACACGGAGGGCGCTCCCAACGTTGAGGGCTCCATGGCGGGTGGGAGGCTGGGTAGATGAAGTTTTTGTACTAATCAACCATGGATTTTCACAGGTTCGATAACGACAGTGTTAACACACCAAAACCAAGTGCGATGGCCGACAAACCGGAAATTGACACTACTAAACAAACACAAACCCAGATCGTACGTATGGATGAAGAGAAGGGGAAACCTGACTCGGAATCCGACGCACGATCACCATGTACCAGTCATTCCTTACAGGATGACACTGAACAGCGACGCATGGAAGTGCGTGAGCTTGAAACCTGGACGCTGGTGGCTCCGAAAAAGTCGACCAAACCGCCCCCCGAGGGGCGCGAGACTAAACCGAGAGCTCCAGCGCCCAATAAACAGGACAAACCCCTCACCCAGAAGGAAAGGAGAGGTCGTCAGAAGGTCCTACGCTCTCAAAGGGGGGCTGACAGACCAGCGTTGGGACTATCGAAGGTCCGGAAACCGTTCGGCAGGACGAGGAAAGGTGTCCCCGCCACCGGCGCAAGCCACGAACAGGCAGGGCACCCGATGATCGGAGCCCCGGACGGGGGGAAGACCCTCGATAGACCCACCGGGAAGTCCGGAAGTGTACCCAAGAGGGCTAGACTGGACGACACGATCTCTCCCAGGGGAAACCCGAAAAAGGCCAAGGTAGAGGGGTCAACAAACAGGCCAGGTGCGACGTACGCGGAGGCGACTGCATCGGCGGCGGAGTTGGTGTTGGCGGTCACCTTAGCGAACGGCGGGCATCTGAACGCGGAACAAGCAGAGCTAGTCGACGAGCTGGTAAGTGACGAGATGGTTGCCGCAGTCGACGAAGGCAAGAGGTGCCCTCAATACGTGGGCAAGCCCCTGCACTCGGACGGAGCCCTGAAGGTCTGGTGTCTAGACACCTTCTCGGCTGATTGGACACGCGAGGCCCTTGGCAGGCTGAAGCTACCAGACGGGCGTGGCCTGGAGGTGAAGCTCTTCTCAGAGCTAGAAAAGAAGATAAGATGCGCGCTTCACCTACCGGGCCACGTGAAGGACGTCCTGAAGATGGCCAAGCTCCTACTGGGACAAAACCCGTGGGCGGGGGTCTCTAAGTGGAGGATCCGGGCGGTCGACCTTCAGGAGAAGGACAAGTGCAAGAGCACCTTCGTCGTGATTGACGTGCCGGAGAAAGCCGCGAAGGCGATGGAGGAGAAGGGCCGGCGCCTCTTCTACAGGATGGGTACGGTATACGTGAGATTCCAGGGGCCCAAAGGCAGATTCCTGGACCACATTACCCAGACTGTGGGAGAGACGCCGGACCCGGCATCGGCTTCCCCGGCGCGTCCAAAAGGAACGGACGACACGGTCGAAGACACCGCGGAGCCAGGCACCAGCACTGGCAGGAACAGAGCCACCTCTGAGTGCGAGTCGGTAGGTTCGTCAACTGCCTTCGGGCTGACAGGCGACGACCTCCTTGACATCGGCCTCGAGGAACTGGACATCGGGCAGGGAGGAGCAAAACCATCTCAAGATGGCGCTCCCGATGTCTAACTGCCCCATCCTCCAGTGCAACCTTCACCACAGCATCACCGCGACGGCTCAACTCCGCAAGTGGATGAAGGTAACAAACAACGCCATCGTGCTAATCCAGGAGCCGTGGGTTAGAGGTGGCCTTATACAAGGTCTCTCCAATCTGGAGGGTAAGTTATTCTTTAGTAATGAACCTAATAACCGCACCTGTATTCTCGCCTCCCGCGATATACAGGCACATGTACTAACAGACTTCTGTTCCAGAGATCTCTGTGCTATAAAACTCGAAAATCAAGAAACGCATGTCGCGGGTCTGGTTTTTGCTTCAATCTACATGCCGGAGGCCGACGAGCCACCACCACATGACATGACAAGACTGATCTCGCACTGTGAGGCAGAGAAACTCGAACTAATAATCGGAACAGACTCCAATGCACATCACCAATTATGGGGAATGACAAACAACAACGCTAGAGGTAACAAACTCGTTGACTACTTGTTCACTACTAACCTTAACATTTTAAACAAGGGGTCCACACCAACTTTTGTGAACAAAAGAAGTAGGACAATCATCGACCTAACCCTAGCAACAAACAAGGCCGCCAACATGATCGCAGACTGGCATGTGTCTGACGAAGTCTCATGTTCGGACCACAGGTACATACGTTATAACATACAGGTGAGTATTGATCCAACCCCACCTATAAGGAACCCGCGGAAAACTGACAAAACTGCGTACAGATCCGCTCTCGAACATAGACTACAAGCACATGACGAGGTGGGTATCCCACCAAACAAACGTCAAATAGAACAACAGGTAACAGAGATAACGGCTGCTGTTATCCAGAGCTATCATGACTCTTGTCCACTCAACAGCGGACGCCAACCCAAGGAGGATGAATGGTGGGGCCCTCAACTTGAGAGGGCCCGACGCAAGGTAAGATCACTTTTTAACCATGCCTACAACACCAGGAAGGACTCTGACTGGGATAACTACAAAGAGGCCCAAGCCACATACAAACGACTAATACGGTACTGGAAACCAGCATCCTGGAGGAATTTCTGCTCCAGCATTGCCAATAATACACAGGCCAGTCGGGTCAGGAAAATCCTAGCCAAGGATAGTTCAAATAAGCTTGGCTACGTTAAAAGACCCGACGGCACACTAACAAACTCCACCACGGAAACAATGAGCATCCTACTTCAAACCCACTTTCCGGGCAGCACAATTATCGACTGCCATGTCTGGGAAGACGAGGCTCATACTGACCCGAGCGAGACCTGTTGGACCACCGCACGTACAGTAGCCGCACCTGACAAGGTAAGATGGGCCATAAACAGTTTCAAGTCTTTCAAATCCCCCGGCATGGACAACATCATACCTGCCCTTTTGAAATGGGGACTTGAGCAACTACTGAACCGCCTAACGGCCATCTTTCAAGCATGCCTTGCCTTCAAATACGTCCCTCTTGCCTGGAGGGAGGTTAAGGTGATTTTTATACCCAAACCCGGCAAAGGCGACTATACAGAAGCCAAAGCTTTCCGGCCCATTAGCCTAACATCCTTCCTACTCAAGGCCCTGGAAAGACTATGCGACCGACACTTAAGGGATGAAATTCTCCCTAAAAAACCACTGCATGCCCAACAGCATGCATACACAACTGGGAGATCAACGGACTCAGCTCTTCACTCAGTTGTAAGCAAAATCGAAGAATCGATAAGCACCAAAGGCTCATGCCTCGGGACCTTCATTGACATCGAAGGCGCCTTTGACAGAACTAACTTCAACAGTATAAACAGGACACTAAGTGAACACAACGTAAATCCTGCCATAACTGGATGGATAAGCAACATGCTCAAGCAAAGAATCATCAGATTCAATGACAGAGACACCACCAGTGCTCTGGTAGCTAGAGGATGTCCCCAAGGAGGAGTTCTCTCTCCCCTTCTATGGAACATGGTAGTCAATGGACTCATATCAAAACTAAATGAAAACAGATACTTCACTGTGGGGTATGCTGATGACATTACTATACTGGTAAGTGGCATTGTCACCAGCACCATCTGCGAACTAACTCAAAACGCCCTAAAGATAGTTGAAAGGTGGTGCAAAGAATATGAACTGAGCGTGAACCCAACTAAGACGGAACTAGTAATGTTCACTCACAAGAGGACTCTGGGTCCGCACAAACTACCAAATCTTTTTGGCACGGAACTCCGAACAGCCCAAACTGTCAAATATCTGGGAGTCACTCTTGACAGTAAGCTGAACTGGAACCAGCACCTAGACAATACCGTCAATAAAGCAACAATCACTTTCTGGCAATGCAAACGAATGATTGGTAAAACATGGGGTCTATCGCCCAAGATTACATCATGGCTTTACACCACCATCATTAGACCTATTGCGAGCTACGGAGCCATAGTATGGTGGCCGAAAGCGAAACAAACAACAGGCAAATCAAAACTACAAAAGGTACAAAGACTAGCTTGTCTTGCCATGACAGGGAGCATGAGAACCACTCCCACTGCAGCCTTGGAAGTTCTTTTAAACCTCCCACCATTACACCTTTTCATAATACAAGAAGCCGCAGCCACCGCGCAGAGGCTACGAATCAACCAATGCTGGACCAGCACCAGGGGGATACACACGACGATACTCAGCGAGACAATTGAGGTTTATCCACTGACAGTGGCGCCGAGTGACACTATCCCCAAACAATACATCTTTGATAAGAAATACAGGATAGCTCTCGACGAATACGTTACCCTGAAAACAATACACAAAGAACTGAGCATTTATACGGACGGTTCCAAAACAAACCAAGGGTCAGGAGCGGGTGTTTTCTCCGAGGATCTCAACATACATATCTCTGCCCCCCTTGGCAAACTCAGCACTATCTTCCAGGCGGAATGTGTCGGCATCATCCTAGCATCGCTGGCCATTTCTGCCAGGCAGATCACAAACACAGGTATACGTATATACACAGACAGTATGTCTGTCTTACAAGCCCTGAACAGCACCACCTATGGATCGGGACTGATCCTGGAATGCCATACACGACTAAATTCGGTAAGTGTAAAAAATTCAGTCACCCTACAGTGGATAAAGGGTCACAGCAACTCACGGGGCAACGACGCAGCGGACCAGCTGGCCAGGGAGGGATCGGGAATGTGTGTCTTTGGACCTGAACCCATACTTCCTCTCCCTGGGGACTACGGCAAAACCCTGCTGCGTAAACGCACCCGGGACATGCATGAACAAGAGTGGTATGTCAACCCAGACTGCAAACAGAGTAAGTTAGCATTACCCACTCTAAATCCAAAACTAACTAGGAAAGTACTAAAACTGTCCAGACCCACGTTGCGTACGCTAACGGCGGCAATCACGGGTCATGGTCATTTTAATAAACATCTGTATACCCTAGGTATTACAGATAGTCCACTGTGCAGAGCCTGCCTCGAAGTGGATGAAACAGCTAGGCACATGCTACTTGAGTGTGAGCAGCTAGCAACATACAGACGGCTGCACCTCGGGTCGCCCAGCACAATCCAGGAAGTCACCAGAAACCTGAGGGGACTGATCAGCTTCCTGGAAGAATTGAACTGGTACTAGACGCCCACCTCACGCAAAATGGACGCAACTGAGCCGTCTAATTGCGGAGAAGAGCCTGTCAACAAGTAACAAGTAACAAGTAACAGTTTAGGACCATAATGTACTTGTATCTATATTTATTAGTGATTCACCATGAGTTGTATTTGTCTTTTCTATACTTTTGTGACATCCATAACATCCACGATTCACATAATACCATTAAATTCAAGAAGGTTGGCACGATCTGTCCTATCGGTCTGGCTTTTTAATTCATTGGCATGCTGTGCTAGCTCGAGATATCGAGATTTTACTAGATTGTTTAGACTTTAGTGCTCGCCTTTATTCAAAACTAACTGTAAAGTGTTCAAGTAACTATTCTATGTAATAAGGTTCTATTCTATGTAATAAGGTTTTAACGTTCAACCAAATGGAATGTAGCTGATGTATACTTACAGTTTATTGATTAGCTAATTCGCGTACTTCTCTTTTATGGTACTTAAAGTAAATGGCTTTCTGTTTTATAGATTTTAATTAGTGTTAATAATAACCTTACTAAGCACAGCCTGATGGTGAAGGTGGGCAGTGTTGAGAACCGATTACCTGATGAGAAATATTCCTGTGAATTTAGGTTCAATACAGATTTTAGGGTAACACGTATAGGTATAGCAAGTTTATGCACTAGCTTTATGTCATATTTTTGCCCGCATTACCATCATCACCACTACATAGTATAAAACGAAGTCGCTTTCTCTGTCCCTATGTATGCTTAGATCTTTAAAACTACGCAACGGATTTTGATGCGGTTTGTTTTAATAGATAGAGTGATTCAGTGGGAAGGTTTTCGCATTTTTATCCCCATATTCCTACGGGAACGGGAACTACGCGGGTAAAACCGCGGGGCGCCGCTAGTTATAATATAAAACAGAGAAAAAAGGTAATACCCAGAGTTAATAGGTCTATAGGTTTAGCTTTTCATTACTATCTATCTATAGCTTTTCATTAATTAAATAACATTGTAAATCGACTCTTGTAGCATTTGAGTTTTTGCATTAAAACAAATATCTACACCAATCTTAAAAGATAGTTTAAATGAAAATTACTTTTAGAAGCGCCGTACAAAACATACTTACACGTCAATTCATCTGCGAGTATACTCAAAATTAATTCAATTCTAATAATTAGTTGCCACCAACTAAACAAGTTGTTACATGTTTATAAAAACCGTGGCCTGTTCATGGTGTTAATATTCAATAAGTGTCCGGCGGGTTCGTGTATCGTGTTCGTGATACTGTGGAAGGAACGACCTTGGGGAATGCCGCCGTCATACATTGTAACCAGAGCTCTACTCTGTATCTTTTACTCGTTTTCTAGTTGTTTATAGCCACTTTATTTATAGATTTGACGGTTCATCGACATTTTCTTTTATCTTATGTACATTGGTATAATTTATTAACAAATATAATAAACTAGTTGTGCCCCACGGTTTTACCCGCATGGTTCTCGATCCCGTCGGATTTTCGGATAAAACATATAGTCCTATGTCCTTACCCGGACTATGGTCCGGGTAAGCTATATAAAATTGGTTTGGTACCAATTTCAACCAATTTCAAGTCAATCGGTCCAGTAGTTCAAGCCGTCACGCGTGAAGCCGTGGGAAATAGGGATTCATTTTTATATACAAACTAGCGGCACCCCGCGGTTTCACCCGCGTAGTTCCCGTTCCCGTAGGAATATGGGGATAAAATTATGCTAAAAACCTTCCCACTGAATCACTCTATCTTTTAAAACAAACCGCATCAAAATCCGTTGCGTTGTTTTAAAGATCTAAGCATACATAGGGACATGAGGACACAGGGACAGAGAAAGCGAAATTTGATACAGATGTTCCTTATAACTAGGAATAACACATAGTATACTTTTTATCTCGAAATTCCCATGGGATTGGGATTCACGCGCGTAAAACCACGGGGCGCAACTAGTATTATTATAAAAAGACATTTAAAAAGTAATAATTTAAATTATTTATGTTTTATAGTAGACCATTGGTGAACTGCACTCTCGTGTTTCGTGATACTGTCATATTATAGTTTTTAATTGAAGCCGCCGTCGACGAATCGTATTTCAATTAAATCGCACTGTTAGGTTTTATACAAGCACTAATGTAAAACTAACTATAAACATACAAATGTTAACACATTTACCATGTTCACAATATATCAGTTTTGCGATATAAAATTGCTAAAGAAAAGAAATCAGAGATCGTATTTATTAAAATGTTAAGATTTGGATTGAATGTAGTTTTTCATACAAATCCTGTTAACTCGATTTTTCAATGGTTATTATTTTGTACCGCCTTGTGTCTTGTGTGTCAAAATAATAGAATCATTTAGCCCATAAATTCATTAAATCTTGAACAAAGAAACTATGTTTCAGTCTGTCCTAAAAATCTGTCTTATAAAATTACCATAGTTCGCACTGCGTCACAAAAAAGTTAATAAACTAATGTATAAAATGAAACAAAGATTGACAAGAGAAACTTATATCAGGAAGTCTGGCGTTATGATTCGATGACTTCATTAGACATTTTAAATATATCCTGCGAGAGTGACCTGCCGTTAATCCAGCCATGATGTGGTACTGACTCATCTCGGCGAAGCAAGACGAGTCTTTGTGTTACCGATGTTGATGAATCACGAACACAAAGTCACATCAGACTAACTACGCGACAAATATTATTACTTTCCATGACAAAACAAAGAGTTAACTAGAAATACCTGCACTTTAACGTTAAACCAATGAGGAAAATATAAATAAATTGATATTTGAGAAAAACATGAATTTAGTCATGTTTTGCGCTATTTTGAGATAAACACATTTTTTAATGAAAAATGTTGTGAAGTAAGAAGTGAAGTTAATACAGTAAAAACTAACTCGAAAGCATTGTTTTAAAAAATGTAATGCTTCCTATATATTTTCTTTTAAAACTGCATAAATATCACATAAAACATATCTGAGTAATGGACGTCTGTAGTTAAAACGAGAAGAATCATTAAAACCCAAGTTGTAGAGCGTCAACGGCCGGAGCGCTCACCGTGACCACTAAAATGTTATTTTTTAATTTCAATTAATTATTATTTTGATGCGAGTCCGCTAATTAGTTTGAACAATTCTTGTTCTTACAACAGACTGTAAAATATTTGTCCATAATTACTTACATTATATATGAAAATCATGTAGTGAATGTCAGTAATGTTACTGAGAAAAATATGTAGGTAGATAGCTTTATCGATATTGGTAACTTTTCTACTTATAAGAACGCTTTTTAAATATTTACAAGTACTTATTTATAAACGTTATAGAAGAGTGGACCGGTATTGTTATATTTGCTATAACTAATTAAATTAGAATTTCTGATTAACTTTAACATTTTAAATCTTATTTACGAGTTTGTGTCTAGTCTTCCTATCAATATTACCACGGACGGGTCTTAAAATACTTACTACAAATATTACTTATCGACCTATAAATTATAAACGACACCTAACTCCATTTTAATGGTGTGATGCAGTAAAATTCCCATTTGCTTTTCTTTTACCAACCTGTTTCGCCATTTTCATTAAACTTGTAGCTGTTACTAGCTCACGGCTAGCGAGCGATAGCTAAACCATTTTAGTTTCCGTACAAGGTTTTAATTAACTGAAGCGATACGAGACAGCTTACATTGAGATCAAAGCTAGCCGTGGTTAGACGATGGGGCAGACGGTCGCGAGGGAGGGGTGGGGGCAGTCTGATGAAGGGAAGGTGGGAGGGGGGAGTGAAGGCTGTGTTACGTCACTGCACAGATACTGCATCCGGGTTCGCGGCCGAAGCACGCGCCGCGCTGCCTTGTATTGTTATGCTGCGCTTGGGCAGGATTGGAAATTGTCTACAAGTATTACATAAAAAAGGCATTGCTTGATTTAAGATACCTACTAAAAAGTTTATTTAATCCTTAGTACTTAGACTTTGGTACATAATGCTATTTTGATAAGAGACCTAGGTATAACTAGAATTGTGCGATTAATTTTATTGTATAAGCAACTACGGAATAAGCGTGTAGAAATGGTGAGGGGCTACTCAAGCGACTTAGTTATAATCTAATGCGCCTTCTCTAGGGTTCTTACTTTTCTCAGTTAGATTGTAACATAATTTAGGTATCTCGCCAGCCCAATCCCATGGAAATCAATAAACATAAGTACATATTGGACATACTTCTATCCTACTAATATTATAAAGCCGAATGTTTGTATGTGTGGATGGATGTATGGATGTTTGTTCCTCTTTCACGCTAAAACTACTGAATGGATTTTAATGAAATTTGGTACAGATGTTCCTCATACATAGGAATAACACATAGGATACTTTTTATCCCAAAATTCCCACGGGATAAGGTTCCACGCGGGTAAAACCGCGGGGCACAGCTAGTAGGTAATATACCTAAGTTAAGTATATAGTAAATCTAGGTAGGCTCTTTCATACTCTCTTTGCTTCTACTTTCTTTTGTTATCATTTTCTATGATGAACCATAGAATAAGGATCACGATCATGATTCTCTCTGTAGATCAATTAAATTAATAAAATAAATGAAAGCACATGTGAGTCGCGTCATTGCATTTATCCGCACATACAAGAAGCATATTGCTTTTTGAATACATCTGTTGCGTTTTATTTGAACATGTGGTGACTTTGGAGTATGTTGGAGAGAGTGAATGTCACTGCATCATTACATTACGCTTACAATGTCAGTCAAACATCAAGAAATGTATGTTTAATATAGATGTACAGAAAGTCTTACAATATTTAAATGTGTGTAAGTACGTAAGTGGACAGTTTTCCGTAATTAGACCTATCGAAATTGGGTTCTCTGCTACAAATTTTTATGGGTTCTATTCTAACGATTCTGTCGATACTGTTAGTACGATAACTGAGTTCGTCGGCTGAATGGAATCAGTATACATTTTGATGCCAAAACAACTGAATAAGAATAGGTACGCTTAAAAAGAACATGGAGATACTCGTAGAACATTACTCGTAAACCCAAACAAACAAAATCAAGTAAATCTGCAAGACGCTGTTTTATAGACACAAAGCAGTCTTATATTCTGGGAAATAAGGTATCTAATTACTAAATTTATGTTATAAAGGTTAGTTACAAAAAAGGGTCTTTATAATATATTTATACCAATAGAAATCAGCGGTATCACATTAAACATGGGTGTTTAAATCCTAATATCGTATTCTGTATTCAAACAAGCTCTCATACATGCACAATACACGTATTCTATCTACTATGTTGTGATCGTGTGAGTGAGATCGGCTCGCTAGCAGCCCTGTTGCTAGGCTGTTGGTTGGCTGCCTTCGGTCGGAAATTGACTGGATTCTAGGTCAACTCCGACCATCGTTTTGTCTGCCAATGTGCCTATTATGGTATATGGTGCCTGTAACACACGTTTTCATAGTTCTTTGGAAACTAAGGGAGTTTAAGAATTAATGGAATGTTCACTAATTACCTTTAGTACTTTCAATCGTATGGCTAGTGTTTCATTCTATAGGCAGGAATCGTAGGGTGTTGTTCTACTCGTATTAGGGCCATTTAAACCAATATGCTAAAATTAATTAAACACACAACTCTGTGTCAGAGCATATATCAAAATAAAACACGTTGTGTTGCTATAAAGACTATGTTATGATAACTAACACCAAAATAAAATCCAAACAAGCTTTCACATGCGGATACATATAATTTGCAACATTCCATGTTTTATGTCCACCTCTGTATCATTGGCACCGGTCCAAGATCTCGGTGCATTTTTTGCTAAGCCGAGAACCGGTTACCGAAAGTTGCGCGGGCGCGGGCACAGGCGCGCGCGGGTGTAGCGGTACGGTGGCGGCGCGCGGCGGCTGTGAGGAGAGAGGCGCGGGATCGGTCCGTGGGAAGAGCGAGTTCCGGCTGTGCCACTTGCGCCACGCCTTTCACCGCCAATGACCAAGGTCGTCGCGCGGCCGCGGCACTTTCTTTTATATAACCGCTGCCGTTCGCTTGCGGAATGCGACATCCCAATTTATGGCGATGACGTCATACGAGGTGAATCACCGCTCGAACTTCGAACTGTACCATGCTTTTCTGGGACTCCCTCCCAAACCATTGAAGATCTGGTTTTTAATCCGATTGTGATGTCTTGCAGTGAAACCTAATTGGAACGATTATGTTACCTATGCGACGTGCGAATGCGAAATATTTACTTACTTGTATCTAGGTAGGTAGGTACTTGTACAGTTTACGTGATCTTAACTTATTGGACTTTTGAGGGATCAATTACTTTGATCCTACTCGTAATGACTTTGGATAATGTTAGTACGACAACCGAGATCGAGGGGTACCTACTTGTTTGTAGTTATATAACATAAGATCAGTCACATTGAAGCTTCTCAGTTGAATAAAAAAATGCAAAGTAGTATTAATGTAAGCAACTTTAGCAAGTCTAAATTAATGGGGTCTCTTTACTTAACTTTTGACCTTATAAAAGCTTAGGTAAGCACTTACTAATAAATTAGCAATGATAGGTCTGCCGGAGTTTATGTTCATTTGACCTTAGGTTTATAGTGATGACGACTCAAGTGGCAGAGAGGTCGCCATACCAGACTGGCAAACAAGGGATTACGGGTTCGATTCATGTGCGAGGTAAATATTTATGTGGTCCAAAACGAGTGTACTTAGTATCTGATCTGATACCCTAGATTAACTTAGATTTTTTTATGGGAATTGCTTAAATTCTATAAGACAGGTCCTTGATCCTTTGGGTCAGTTGCTATAAGTAAGATGATAGCGTGATTGAAAGACCTTAAGATAACTAATCACTTATATACTTATGTATGTGTTGGTGTATGGTTAGAATTTAGAATAGAAAGTGACAGGTACTAGGTATCTACATCCGGTATCCGGCATGGTATTATCCGGAACTGTACACTTATTGCGTGAGCAGTTGCGTCACCGGTTCTTAAAATTCACATGCGGTTTAGGTGTTTACACGTAGCTGCGTAGGTCAAATATTTGTATTCTAGTAATTTTGAACTCTATTGTCTCTATTTATTTAAAAAGTAAAAACCTTTACTTATTAACTTAAATACTTCTTAAATAAAAGTAAATAAGTAGATGGTTGTATCTCGAACTCGTACATATTTTTTTTAACATCAAACATTGTTTTAAAAAATTGCATCTGACACGTAACGTAACCCGGCCACACCCGGCAAAAATTGTAGCCTGCATACACCATTGCTTCGGTGTGCGGCATTGGTTTAGATAGAAAACAAACACCAATTAAATGAATAGAAAACACCTGTATAGACCTAGACGGTTTAAGAACACAAGTGATTCTCATAAGCGGGTATCTCCGTAACCTTCGGCATAGCTGGAAGGATCTATACTTTTATTAAATATATCATAAATATTGCATAAAATCCAATTAATTTCATTAACAGTACATATAATTACTAAATTTTAAATAAGAATTTATTCAACAAGAATTTACAAATAAATACTCCATCCATGGCATGAATTCTAGCAGTTTTTTTGACACTGACTGCCTCATAGCGCGGTTCAATTTGTCCAAATCATGACAGAAAAGTCAAAGGATTGTCATTGTCAATGTAAATAAAAGTCAAATCAAAAGTGTCAAAATGCATCACGCACGCATTCAGTGTGACCAGATTTAGTATTTTAATACTTTTTCAGTATATTTCATCGATTTTTCCGAACATCAGTATATTTTCAGGTATATTGCTGGCAGTCAGTATTTTTGGGTATATTTTGGTTGAAGTTATGGCAACACTGTAGTGAGTGATCGTCTTTGCGCCAATGTTTGCGGAATTCCCCGGACCGGAACGCGAACATTGGGACTTTCCCGGATATAGTTTATACTCATACATGTTATCTATGAGCAAAGATGAGTAAGTTACAGATATGACAAGAAAGACGGCCGTTGCCGGCGTTGTAGTATTGTAATACTACATATACAATTATCAATCAATACATAGTATTAATCAGACTTGCAGAATGTATGTTCGCCTTCAACTTTACTACTGCTGGACCGATTTTAATGCGGTTTGCACTATTCGATAGAGCGTAATTTCCAGATTGCATACATTCAAATTCTTTGTGTTTCATGAATATCAGTCTACCCGGACAAATTCGGGACGGACCGCTAGTTTATCTATAATTTTCAAAACAACGTCTAGTTTTTAAGTTTTCAGTTGCATGAATAGGTAGTAAAATGAATGAATAGGTAGTAAAGGTAGTTAAACTTAAAAGATACTTTATTACTAGTATCAAATCGTCTAATACGGTTCAAGTGAAATGATTGTCTCTTCTGCATTCAACTTATTCTTTGAGGACTTTCTTTCGATAATTCGGGAATTTCCCCAAAATAGGAGATGTTTTTGTCATCATATAAATAGAACGCGATTTTCGTTGTTTTTATTTACTTAGTTGCATTCATTCGGACAGCATGTCTAGTTTTCAGCAAAGTTATTTAGCGAAGTGGGAACAAATTCCGGAATTTTCTTCGTGGCTTTCACGTTACAAAGATGACGAGTTCACCGCATTTTGCAAAGCATGCAATGCGAAAATGCAAAGTAGATTAGCATCTATAAAACAGCATGCAAATACTGAAAAGCATAAATTGAACTTGATAAAATATAAAGGACAGTCAAAGGTAAGCATAATTCGCTTTACTTAACTAGTTCAAGGCGTTCGGATATATTTTAATTTAATTAAAGTTAATCATCCTAGTTTTGTTTCTCAAAACCAGTTAGGTAACAGCTATGAAATGCGGCGCTATTATAAAAAAAAACTAATCAAGTATTTTAAAATTTTCAGGTTGATACATTTTTCAAAAAGGCCCCACTGAAAGACGAAGTCAAGAAAGCTGAGCTGCGTTTATGCAGTTTTCTGTCGGAACACAACATCCCATTTAGAGCAATGGACCATCTTAGTGATGTTCTAGTGAAGTGTTTTACCGATTCCGATATTGCGAAAGAATTTTCCTGCAAGAGATCCAAAGCAGCCGCTATAACTTATAATGTTTTAGGACCCAATTTCGAAAAAGATATGATTGAAGACATACTTGGTACTGCATCTCCTTCAGGTAAACCAGTATATTCAATTATAATCGATGAGAGTACAGATGTTGCATCAGTCAAAGTATTGGCAATAGTAATTAAATACTTCTCTGAAACTAAATGTGTAATTTTTCAAGGCGACTATCCGTGCATTGATAGACTGTATGATGATGCATCTAGTATGTACTTGTCGATTTTGGGTTGCTTCATGAAAGCTAGTTACATCAAACGTACGGACAATGTATTTACGTTAGACCCAAAGTCTAATGTAAATTATTTGCCATTGAAAGATATGTACTTAGGTATTCAAGTAGGCCAAGAATTAATCAAACACAGGGAAAACATAAACATGAAAGAGCAAATTACTGAGTTTTTCAGAAGGTGCCAATCATTTTTAATTGAGTTGAGCATGCAATTGAAATCACGTTTGCCTTTTGAAAATCCAGTTTTTCGAGAACTGAAATTTCTTGACCCACACACTGCCGTGCATAAAGAATTTCGCAGTTTACGAAATGTGATAGAAACTTTCCCATGCGAAGTACAGCCAGAACAAATGCAGTTAATTGACGAAGAATATAGAACTCTAAAGTTTGATCGCGAAGTAAGTGATTTGTTACAATCTTCCAGCACTGGCTCACCCATCTCGTGTGAACAATTTTGGGTGAAAGTTGGGAAAATTTCTAACAGTGATGGCATGTTAAAATACAAAAATATAACTAGTTTTAGTAAATCTCTTCTATGTATACCGGTATCGAATGCTGCATGCGAGCGCATATTTTCACAGATAAATTTAATAAAAACGGACCAAAGAAACAGATTTATAAACAAAAATGTGTCAGCTATTTTAAAAACAAAGCAAGGTGTTAAGGATGACGGAGGTTGTGTAAATTTTAATCCTTCGAAAAGGATGTTAAAATATAACTCTAACATTTATTGTGAAAATGAATAAATAAAACGTGTTAAAAAAATCAGTATTTTTAATGGTATATCTGTCCTATGTAAGTCGGTATATTTCAGTATTTTTTTGAGGTGCCTCGGTATTTTCGTAAAATTTAATCTGGTCACACTGCACGCATTGATTGATTGAAATTGAATTGAAAGAAAAAACGCAACGGAATCGGAATCGTACGTTATTTATTTTCTCATATCGTTCGAAGTCATATTTTTCAGATAATTATTAAAGTACCCACTAAAACTGCGATTCTTCCCAATCAAATATCTAAATAATTGTTAACCAGCCAAACCAAAGCAAAGTCCTCCGTCATCCTTGAACTAAGGTAAAAATATGTTGTTGTCATTCATTGGGACAGTAAACAGTGAGAAATGACCTCATGGTGTTTGTTTGAGGCCATCGTTGGTTATTTTAAACATTATATTGGTTAAATGGTGAATAATTAAGTAACAAAGAATGCTGCCAACTACCGCTGTACGCAAGAAATTGAAAAGTCCTGGACAAGACGCCATTCCTAACCCTAAAACATCGATCACGTAAGTTTTTGGACATTTTAGCCTTGTTAAATGTTCCTTAAAGTCTATCAATGTTAATATCTATAGTTAAAACAGTTGTTTATGATAATTTCCTAACAAAATGAATCTTATTCAGGTGTTCAAATGTCCCAGAAGATCTTTTTGAACCCAACACTGCGAAAAAGCATTTCAACAAGTTTGGACGGGTTCAAAGGATTCGCCTCTTTCCAAAGAAATTGGCTTGTATAGTTGAGTATGACCTGCCAAGCTCTGCGGAGCGTGCAGTGCTCAATGCCGGGGCTTTTGATGGATTCATGTTTGATGTCACGCGTTACAAACCTAGAGTGTAAGTATAAGACATATAAACAGGAAAATATTGGGAAACTTCTCAAGATTATTTAAGGTAGAAATAGTGTTGAATTAATATGTACTGCCTACATTTGTTTTTAATCTACCGATACATACCAATTAGTTTAAGTACATTATGTAGTTTACTAAGTATTAAATTCAAATGCATTTTGTATAACTTATGAAATATAAACAACTATTAATAAAAGGTAAACAACTATTAGTAGAAGATTAACAGAAATACTGAATTACCCACAAATATCAGTTAATTAAGCTACATTAACTACGAACTAAATGAATCATAATTAAATATTTTGAATGCAGAAGAAAAAGGAGTAAGAAAGAAGATGATCCCGATTGGGTGCCGGACTCAGACGTGGAGGAAGAATTATCTGCAATGAGTGGAGCCCCAACCTACAGAATTTCAAGGCAAAAACGTAAGAAATTTATGAAAATCCTAAATAATAATATAAATGCGAAAGTAACTGTCTGTCTGTCTGTTACCTTTTCACGGCTAAACTACTGAACCGATTGACTTGAAATTTGGTATAGGGGTAGCTTATGGTCCGGGAAAGAACATAGACTACGTTTTATCCCGAAATTCCCACGGGATCGGGGACTACGCGGGTGAAACCGTGGGGCACAGCTAGACATCAATAAATAGTATTCTTATCTTGAAAATTTATAAGAGACCAGCTAAGAGTCTTAACATTACTTATACACCCTTATTTTGAAATTGCGATACCTTACCTCACAGCTAATGTAAACGACGGGTGACAATATAACAGTGAAGTTAGTTTTTTTCTTTTGCTTTTATTTAAAAAGTTATGATAAGTCAAAGATTTTCAAAATCCCGCCGAATTTTATTGTTATTCTACACCGAACGCTGCGATACACAGCTGAGCGCGGTCATCGACCCGAGCCGTCACAGAATACTTGATAGCTAGTGTGCCGTCTGGTAATACGACATTTATTTGGTATTTTTTAAAGATAAGTAATCGACTATCATTTTTGATATTTTTATTGGATATATGGATTCAGTTACTGCTACAGATATTCTGATTTTAATAAGTCCCATATTTTCAAAATAGGGGTGTATATGCTGTATTGTGTTTGTATTTATGTTGTTTCAAAAGCTAAATATAATGTTGTAATTAGTAGTTATGAATAATAACAAAAAAGAAACTAACTGCCAACTACACTTGTTAGTACAATTTTACTTGTTAAGTCTCCTAAAATTAATTAATACAAAAATATTTTTTTCCAGCAATGGACATAGAACCAGAGGCTTCAAAGTTGAAACAAGTCACACGGGTGATAAAACAGTCTCCAATTAAGAAAAAGTTTGCAGTGTCTAAGAAACCTATTTCGTGAGTGAAACTTTTTTATTTACTTGTTTAATAACAGTTTTTTGGAATGTCATTATAAAGTTCTCAATTATTTTTGTTTAGATTGCTATTATCATTACCTACTTGTTTATTATTAATCACATTTATTCATTGAACTGAAACTAGCAGAATGTAATAAATATTTAGGATCTTAACTTATTAGCTGTGCCTTGGTTTTTGCTGTATTCTCATAAAGATAATGTAGCACTTCATTAATGAAAGTTTTTTTAATCAGTCCATGTACAATTTTTTGAGTTTATGCATCACACACAGAAATAGTTTAGCAGTGTTGTATTGTGTTTATGCATTGACTCAATTTAATAATTGTATTTTTAAATGTGTGATTTATACATTCATATATTAAAAAAACTTATTAACTTAATTGTTTCCAATTTATTACAGAACTCCATCAACCATAAGCGGTATTGAATCTCCGTTGGTGGTTGCCACAACACAAACAACCATGAGCACCTTCGAAGCGGCTGCCGAGTTACACCAACTCCGGTCCAAGGTGGCTCTAACACCTGATGAACAGTGGAGGATTTTAGATGCGAGAGATAGGTACAATATCACTACATAGTACAAAACAAAGTTGTTGTCCGTTTCTGTCGTTCCCTATGTATGCTTAGATCTTTAAAATTACGCAACGGATTTTTATGCCGTTTTTTTCAGAGGAAGGTTTTTGGTGCAATTTTATTCCCTCATTCTTAGGGAAGCGGGAACTACGCGGGTAAACCGTGGGGCGCCGTAAAATATTTATACCTCATACTACTAAACTCTAAAATTTTGTTGCACAGTATTCAACTTATCATATTTTAATTGTAAGTTGTTAGTTTTCCACTATACCAATTATATTTCAGGCGTTTGTGCTTGCTGCGTGGTTATAACACTGTTAGACTTATAATTTTGTTTATATTTCAGAGTGCTAAGAGCGTGGGGCGGCGCAGGCGCCAGAGTGAAAGTTGGTGGTGCAACACTAGGAACTTGTCAAGATATGTGTCCTGAAAAAGAACTGTTGCATAGACAGGCTGAACATCAAGTAAATATAATAATCTATACTTAATAAATAAAATTGGAATGTATGTCCTTTTTGTTCCAGCTAATCTCTAAAATGGCTAGACCTATTTTGACGGAACTTTTTTTGCCAGGTAGCTAATGTAGTTAGGAGTAACATAGGATACTTTTTATCCCTAAATTCCCACGGAATGAGGTTCCGCACGGGTAAAACCGCGGGGCACAGCTAGTATTAAATAAATTCTGCCTAAAATATCTTCTACCTTTTATCCATCTACAATTATTTTTTTCTCTTCAGGTAATGACATTAGAAACACTGTTAGACTCCGACGGTCAACTAGATTCACGGAGGGCAGTAAAACAATACAGCAGAAGTTCAGCCGATCAGGAGATACCAATGTGCTACGAACTGCGTCCAGCACCTGTGCTAATGCGCACTTGTTCATACTTGTTGCACGAAATCGCTGATACTAGGAGATCGGTATGTAACATTATGTAGTAAATAACTTTGATACTTTAATAGTGTTTTTACTACAATATTTGTTATATTACAGGTTTCTTTGGCAGACTGGTTCCATTTCATGTGGGATCGTCTTCGAGGTATAAGAAAGGATATAACGCAACAGGCTATGTGTTGTGCAGGTATTTCATACATTTAAGACATAATTGCTGTGTTTTTTTGAGGTTGTATGTACTAATAAATATTATTGTTTCAGAATCAATTCGTCTCGTAGAAATGTGTGCTCGATTCCACGCCCACTGCGCTGCCCGGCTAGCAGATCTAGAGCACACTCAATTTGATCAAAAACTGAACACGGATAATATAACGAAATGTCTTCAAACCCTCAAACACATGTACACTGATGTAACAGCTGATCAAAAACCGCGGGAAGCCGAGTTCAGAGGATATATTGCTTTACTCAATCTTGGTGATGCTAATTTCTGGTGGGAAGTAAGTTCAACTATAAATTGTAAATAATAATCTTCAATATTACAACAAAGTAAATAAACTAAACACTGCGTTTTTTCTTCCAGATCAAGCAACTACCTGAGAATATACAAAAATCGGAACCAATAATGTTTGCTATTCAAGTCTTCAATGCTTTAGATAACAATAATTATGTGAGATTCTTCCGATTGGTAAAAGAGAAAGCAACTTATCTACAAGCGTGTATATTATTGAGATACTTTAATGATGTCCGTGCCAGAGCTTTAGCTAGAATTGTTAAAGCATACGCTCCAAGAGGAGGGTCTCGTTTCCCCGCCATGGAATTAATGAGCGCACTAGCCTTTGATACAGTGGAGAATATGAAGTCATTTATCAGTCATTACGGTTTAAGATTTGCCAAATCAGATGATTATGAACTAGCAGTAATTTTAGATAGAAATCAATTTATAGAAGATAGTGATCCATTTCCTATAGCAAGAGCAATTCAGTTGATAGAAACTAAACGTCAAACTTCTGTCGGACAAGTAATAGCTGGTGGGCCTATTCCTCATTCTGATTACAGAAGCCACTCTTTGCATATGAGTTTTACAAAAGATGGCCGACTTACAGAGCAAGCTCTTGTTGCTGAAGATCAGGGTTTTAATACTACTAATGATAGTAATAAAGATGTTAAAGCACTGAAAGCTGAAATTCAAAGATTAGCCCAAGGTGGAAGTGTCTATAGCAGTTCTCATAAAGAAGTAGAGCCGAAAGCACCAGTTTTTGTTAAACCAGATATCAGATCTTTTAGTCCGAAACCTAAAACCAGTCTTACTGCAGAAGCAGTCCAGCCGAGTGAAACTAAAGTATTTTCGTTTAAACCCGCAATAACAGTTGCACCTACTGAAATTATAGAAAATTCACCTGAAAAGGTATTTGCGGAAAAGAATGTCTTCTCCTTCTCTAAACCTCACGAAACTGACAGTATGAATGTTTTTAACAATATTAAAGACTCATCAGCGGGACAAACCAGAAATGTTTTTGATAACAAAGTAGTTGTTCAAGATGGTAAAAATATGTATGTGAAAAAACCGGAGGAAACTAAAGACCCATTTAAAAAATCACAAAATTATTTTAATAGTACTGAAAGAAAGGAAACATTCGTGAATAAATCGAATGCACCTCAATCAGTATTTGGACAAATAGACGTAAAACAAAATGATCTCCGATCCCGTCTATTTGGACAAACAGGAGCAATGCAACGCGAACCCAGAAGTCTATTTGGACAAACGGAAGTAAAGCAGGATGATTCTAAAAGTGTATTTGGACAAACAGATGCAAAGCATGGTGATTCTAAAAGTCTGTTTGGGCAAACAGAAGCAAAGCATGGTGATTCTAAAAGTCTATTTGGACAAACAGAAGTAAAGCACGGTGATGCTAAAAGTCTATTCGGGCAAACAGGAGCAATGCAAAGTGAACCCAAAAGTCTATTTGGACCAAAAGAAATAAAACATGGTGATTCTAAAAGTCTATTCGGGCAAACAGAAGCAAAACAAAGTGATGCCAAAAGTGTATTTGGGAAACCTGAGTCGAAACAAAGTGATCCTAGAAGTCTGTTTGCACCAAAAGATTCTAAACAAAGTGATCCTAAAAGTCTGTTTGGACAAACGGACGCTAAACAAAGTGATCCCAAAAGTTTGTTTGGAAAAACAGATCAGCAAAGTGGTCCTAAAAGTTTGTTTGCGCCAACAGAATCAAAACAAGCTAACCCTAAAAGTCTGTTTGGACAAATAGATGTAAAACAAAGTGAGCCCAGAAGTTTATTTGGAACTACAGAATCGAAACAAAGTGATCCTAAAAGTATATTTGGACAAACAGATTCGATGCCAAGTGATTCCAAAAGTTTATTTGGAACACAAAATAGTAATCAAAATCTATTTTCCGCCAACAAAGAAAATTCACTTTTTACCAAACCCGAGATATCTAAATTGGATAAAGGTAGTAACATATTTGCTAAACAAACTGCACAAGAAACAAAACCATCATCTAATATCTTTGGCACATTTAACAATACAACAGAACCTAAAAGTCTTTTTGCACCGCCAGAGAATGATCTTCAAAAGAAAACACCATCTATTTTCAATGCGAATGGAGATATTGCTGGCAGTAATTTATCGCCAGGAAGTTTATTTAAGAGTGCAGTCAACCCTCCAAATGGATCCGATTCGAAAGGCTATTTAATATTTCAAAGTAAAAACAAAGCTCAAACTGTGGCTGATAATATATTGAATTCAGTTAATGCAGCAAGCCAAAATAATGTATATGAGTTTGATAAAAAAGAGGATGATGAAGCACAAAGGCAAATGGAAGAAAAGATTAAAGAAGAACGGAGACTATTACAAGAACAAATAAGAAAGGAAGAAGAAATGAAGAGACAGAAACAAATACGGTTGCAAGAAGAAAAACGTAAGGAAGAAGCTCGGCGGAAACAAGAAGAACTACGTCTACAGGAAGAGAAGCGCAAGAAAGAGGAGGCAAGGAAACTGGAAGAGTTAAGGAAACAGGAAGAGTTACGGAAAAGATTAGAAGAAGAAAAGAAAGCTGAATTAAAAAGGAAAGCTGAAGAGGAAAGAAAATTCAAAGAAGCTGTGGACAAGGAATCCACGCAGCTGGTTGATGATTTAGTTGCAGAAATTGTGAACGAAACTAGTAAAGAGTTATTGAAATGTGAACACGAAGATTTCATGAAAGTTGTAGCTCTGGCCACTAACATTACAGAGGAAATAACTTATGAAATGTGCAATGAAATTTGTCATTCTGAAATGAAAGCGGAATTATATTTAACGAAGAAAATTATGAAAAAGTGGTTTTACATTTGGAGAAATAATTTCTTTAGAAACTTGAAACGGCGAAAAATGCTTGATGATACCCCAGTGTGGCTGACTGAACGAACTCCTGCAGAAGAAGCATTGTATCTAAGAAGAAGAGTTGAAGATGCTACAATTAAAAATATGCAAGCAATACATAGGGGATATAAATTTTCTGGTGAACTTAAGTTGTTGCCTGCTCCTGAACCATACAATATAATGGATATCATTAGGTCTCCACTACTAAAACGAATGAAACAAATATGCTATCCATATGATAAATGTTTCTTTTGGAAAGTCTCTATGATATCACCAGGAGAGGACAAATGGTTGTACAAGAAAATTAATGTACACAAATGGTTACTTGATGCATTTAGTGATAACAAAACACATGATGAGTCAAAGACTCTGATACATGTTAGTAAACAGTCATGGAATAATTTAATGGATTTCGCTATATCTGTAAGTCTCTTGAATAAAGATAAATTGATGAACGAATGTTCGGAAGCTATTGAAGGCACTAATGCGATGCTGTTCATTTCAACTGAAAATGATTCCAATCTCATTGATACTATTGAACAGACACTCAAACACAAATATTCCTATCAGAGAGTACCTGTCGCTGTTATAATCCCAAAAATAGAACACTCCAGCCAAGTAAAACTTCAAGAAATTCTAAATCAATATAACAATAGAATTATATCTGGTTTCAAAATATTTGTACTCGATTCAAAGGATGTGAACGAATTATTTAATACTTCCGTTAAAAGCGCATTGAAATGGCTGGCGAAAAAGTTTCCACCAACTCCACCTATTGAAATTGACTTCTTGAAGTCAATATGCCAGAGATATTTAGGCAATGAAATATGGTGTAGGTTTAGAACAGAAAGGGATAGTAGAATGTGTGATGTAATCAAAGATATCTATAAACTAATTGATTGCTACAATGCGGGAGTTGATAAATTGACAGAAATAATTACTAATGAAGATCTATTTAATCACCCCTCATTCCCACTGGAGTTCAGAATATTTTTGGATAGCTCATCACCATATCCTAAGCCATATGAATTTATTCCTAGCAATGTAAGAACCTCTGAAAACATCGCAACAATAAAAGATTACATGAAACAGTTAAAGTTGCCAGTTCCATCTACATCCTTTAATCCGATGAGTGTTGCTTGCATGCAGCAACAAATACGCACATATTGTAATCAAATAGGGTGGTTCGAGGACCCTGAAGAAGTAGTCTGTAAAGTAGTCGCTATCATACCAAACGAACTCTCCGACATAAACATGCCACGCGAAGACTTCACTAAATACTTCGCCCATTATGATCTCATAGATTTCCTAAATATAATTATTTACGAAAAAATAAATAGGTTGAATAATTTTAATAATCGGTTTGCCATATACGAAAAAACGGTATTACAGGAACATTGCACATTTAACTGGCTTTACGATCTGCAAGTTATATCGGAAATGAAACACAAGGCAATAGAATATGAAGATGAATTAGATTATTTCATAGAAGCGAAGCGTCGTAAGATAGCTATGGACTCGATAGAATACCTCATGTTAGAAGATAAAGATAGCACTATGGTCGAAGAAGATATTAAAACAACTGAATTTAACATTTCTAAGTATAATGATTGCTCAGAAGCTGTAAAACAGCTCGAGAAAGAATTGGATGAGGAAAAGAAGAAATCAATAGAATTTGAAAATATGTTAAGGGCTGCCTTAGCTGATGTATGATTACTTAAAATGAAATTTTGTTGATTATTTTTGTAATATCTTATTTTTATTAATGTAATAAAATTATTGATTAATTGTCCATGTGTTATTTCTTATCATAAGTTAATTACAAATTATTGAATTAGGGATGTCGAAAAAAATCTAAGAAGTCCGTCAGATAAATTTGTTAATTAATTTGATAAAACAAAAAAAAACTAATATTTTTTTGAAATCTTATCTGATGGACTAATTAGAAATTCATTATGTTTAACCAGTCGTCATCCCCATTATTTACAAAGTTCATTATATTTAATCTCATATCTTCTTGTTCTTGTGGTTCCACAACTTTCAAGCATTCATCCACAAACTCGGTGAATATTGGTTCTTTCATGTACTCCTGGATCAATCTATCTGGATAGGGTGATTTGTCTAGTAACTCCAATATATGTCTTACATGTGGGTTTTCTAAACATTTTTTTAATCCAACTGAGTTTTCTGAAACAAGAATAAAGACTTATGTACTAGGTATACTATTGCACGAATTCAAGATTTCATTAAGATTGTAAGAAATATTTTTGCTGAACTTAAGTTTGTTTGTTAGAATTTAACAAATAAAACTATCAAAATTGTATTTATATGATATTGTAATGTAAACAGTTCTACCTACAACATAACTAATACATTATGATCTATGTTGGGACCCAGGTTTTATTAAACTCCAACAAATAGTTTATAATAAAGCTATGATTCAAGGGAGATATTGTACTGGTGGTATTGAAAACAATAGGTTGAAGATCTTACCTAGCAGTTTAAGTTTCTCTAATGGAACAGTGTCCTCAGTTGGATATTCATATTCCTGTGTAGGTTCTTCAAGAGCATCTGTCTCTTTAGGCGGGCTCGGAGGCCGTGAGCACGGCGTTTGTTTGTGTGTCTTGTAACAGGCCACTGAACAACTGATAAATATCAAAATTTTAATTAATAACTATTAAAAGGTTGATAATAAAGTTTTATTTCCATTTGTTTACTTACTATGGCTGTAAACACGTTGGGCATTTGTATTTTGAAGATTCTCCACAAGTAATGCAAGACATTTTGTAATCCTATTATTAAATAATAGGATTACAACTCTGGCTCAGGCTCTGGTAACTAAACTTTTGTTTAAAGCTTTGATAAGTGACTTATCAAAGGTTAAAACTTAGATTTATATTTATGTACTGCATTTTTAGTTTTTAACCCAAAACCAAAGAGTATAATAATACAGGTCCCAAAACAAATTCCAATCAATACAAACAAAACCACAGTTTTTTGACGTTTTGGTTTTATGGCCGTGACGTGACAGTGACACTGATTGTTAGTGATAACAAATGTCATTCAATATAAAATCAATTTTGACAGTTAAATGTTGCCGCATTAATATTTGTACTAGTTGTGCTTCGCGGTTTTACCCGCGTAAATCCCAATCCCATAGGAAGTTGGTATAAAAAAATCATACATGTATGTTATACTGGTGAAAATAAACATTTGCACCAAATTTATCTTAATCGGTCGAATAGGTTTTACGAAAAGGAGTAACAAACATCCACTTACCTAACATAAAAACTTGCGTTCATAAGTATAGGCGTTTACTTATGAAAAAGTAGGATAGGGTATTTCGTTGAAAAGTATTGATAAAATTAAAACATTTAGGTAAGATTTTTGTACTTTATTCTTATATTTTTTTTACTTATTGGGTACTTAATATAAATTTAAATATTTACAAAATAAGTTTAATATAACTATGCAAAGCTTGCATGATATCTATGCTTAACTTAAATTTTTCTTAAATAACAATGATAATTTCATAAAATATTATTTTTTTAATGGGCTTTGCGTTACATTAATTTCTTTCGTTTCGTTTAAAGATCTTCGGTTGAAAATATTGATTTATGTGTACGTATACTAAATTATATGTAATACACTATTATGTCGAAGTGGCTTAGAGCTCCAGGAAATAAAATGACAAAATAAAAAATATATCATGTCTACTTACCTACTTATATTTTATGATTAAAATATGGCTTGCCCTTGTTATGGCGTGTAATAAGAGATAATGTGTACTATTAAGTTTCCACTTAACGTAAGTATTTATTAAGTTACCATTATATATTTTTTTCTAAAAGATATATTTTTAAATACTGTTAGCACCCTAATTAACAACACAACGACCATTGGACACTATTCTGTACAAAGTCAATGAAAAATAATGAAATATATTCAAATTCGAAAATCTGATAAGCAGCTTTGGTACTTGTAATAATTATAAACTTTACAATAGTGTACTTAGAATCGTTTTTCTAACTTATTATATCTAAAAAGTACTCTTCGTTATCCTATGTTTTTAATCTAAGTAATGAACTTTTTCTTAACAACTTATAATGTTTACTTTATATTAAGAAATGCACAAAACAATCAATAAGGTGCAGTCAGAATCAAAAGTAAAAAAACATATTTAGCTATAAAAAAGTCATAAAACAGTTTGTTTGTACTACTTTTGTTACTGACAGTTCCTACGAAATGAATAAGTAAGTATAAGATTATTATTTTCATAGATAGACACATAGTTAAATTGTTCCCGTTGTTATATAAGTACAAATAAGAACATACATACTTTAATTTTACTGACCTGGGTAAAAACAATTATTATAACAATTTTTACATTAAATACTGGGCAGTTATTATTTCTCTATTAAGGTGAATGCACACTTAACGCACGCTACTTATCTCGCACTACAAATAAAGTATCTGTAGCTGGAATTTAATTTTTTCCGCGTTATTAGTAAAATAGTTCGGTAAAAAATGTGAGGATTTCTTCGACGAATATTTTTTTGGAAGACTCGTTAGTTAATCTGCAAATCACCCACAAATGCGTGTCACCTATATTACAGAATCCTTGTTTTAAACAGGCATATGGTATGTACTACGTTATTTTAATGTGCATGTACTTAATTTTATTGAACACATCACTACAGCGTACCTTACTTGTAAATTTGTCTACTGGCAACATATTTTACAAGTGTGGGGTAGCAAAATATTTAGTGACAAAATGATCTACCTAACACAACTAGTACCTAGTTTTCCTTGGTTAATTAATAATCTAGTTTTAGTACCTATTCCTCGCCACCATGTACTATTTCCATCTTGGATATAGGCAAGTTATTTAAGCGTTAGCCTGATATAGTGCGTACGTGAACCCTTACTTAATCAAAGTCCGTAAGAGCCTACGAGATGATGTAGAACAAGTTCTTTTCAACTCAATGATGAAGGATGGCTAAATCCGAGTTAATGTAAATCAGACTAAAATGGCGCTACATCGTTTGTTCAGTTCTTTAAATTATAAGTCTTCGTGTACAGCAGGTTTGTTGTCGCTGACGTAGTACATCGGCGCGGGTGGCGCGGCGCCATTGTCAGCGGCCGCCAACGCTAAGTATCGCGCGCGCAGGTGATGTGCGCTCGCCTTAGGCTGACGAGAACGGGTGAATATACCTTTCTTGTTGCCACCTACTCGGGTTATTGCTGCAAAGAGTAATGGGAATGTTATGAAGTTAAAATGTTTCTGAAGTTAATGTTAAGTTAGTAACGGATTGCTAACTAAGTTTCTGTTAACCTCTTAATAAACTCTTTCTAAGTAATTGGAAACTATGCACACACCACGAACGCGCACCCACCTGATACAAATAAACACTGTGGATAAACGTTTGCAGAAGTGTTTTGCCATTTAACCAATTAGTTGTGAATAAATCTTAATATTATAAATAGGTAAGTACTTATGTGTCGTTACTAACTTTGTGCAGTCTTGAAGTCGGCGAAATTCCATATGAGTTCTCCAGCAAAAAAGCCGGCACGTCGGAGTCGGTCGAATGCCTTGAAGTGCTCCGAGAGTGTTGCCACTTGAAACTCCTCCGACCACACGTATTCGGGGAACTACAGACATAGGTAATATTTTAAAATACATATTCTAGTACTTGGGTAAGTATTAATAGTAAGTTCAATTTATTCTGCAATATTTACAACACGGCCATTCACTGCCTGCAAATTTTTCACGCTCTATTTGTGCCGGCTAATCTCTGTAACGGCTGGAACGATTTTGACAAGACTAACACTAACAATGGCAGATAGCTAATATTATAAGGAGTTACTTTTATCCCGATATTCGCGCGAAACCAGCCATTATGCAATAAATGACTTACCAAATGTAGTCCAGCGAGTGCATCAGCTCCATACTCCGACATGATCACAGGCTTGTTGTGTTTGCGGTGCCAGGCTGTCGCCTCATCCACGACATTACCCGTGATGGTGCTGAGAGCGCCCGTGTTGGCGTACCACGCGTTGTAGCGGTTGAAACATATCACGTCCAGGTGTTGACCCTTTAATAGACAATAGGATCGGTAAGTAACTTGAAAGAAATGATAATAATGGCATCCATATTTGCTAAATTGGTATCTTAAGATGCTTAAGTTGTTAGAAGCCCTTATGCCTAAACCATAATAATGTCATCGCTCGCCTCGAAAACAAGTTTATTGGTAGATAGAGTCACATATAGTACCTGCTGTACCTCCATATTATAAGTGACTCAAATATCTAATACGACGGTAAATGAAGTAAGTACGTTTACTTGACACGATACATTTTGCAATTCAACTGGTTAAGACTAGAGAAATCAGTACACTACGCATAACAACCAATTATAAATTTACGATCATACTCGTCAAACAAGGGAACTCTCAAATTAAAGGTAACACGATTAAGCAATCAAGTAGATTATGTAAAACCTTGGTTTTTATAAAAAATCGTCGCCTTTGGGTGTCAGTGTTGATATTATGTTGTTTTGTTACAAAATTATTGATGAAGGTTGATTTCATAATATAGGTAAGTACTTATACTTAGTTATTTAATTTATCTTGTTTATCAAAATATAAGTACTTATACATTTCATAAAGTGAATCTTCTAGTCTAGTGATCATCAAGACAACATGAATCACCCGAGCACCCTATTGCTAAGCTGATTGTACGTATGTTCAAATATCACTTCAAAACAGTCTTCGTCTGAGTTTAGATAATCACCCAAAAATATTTCCATAATCGGTTTATGGTCATGATAAATGAACAATAACTTACCGCTTTGTCATTGACAACCGATTGAGATATCGCTATGGTCACTGGTCTTGATAAGTCCATTGATTTTACGTGTCTAACGACCTCCCTGAAAATGTTATGATTGTTAGATCTGGGTCCATAAAGTCTTAGGCTTGTGGTCGGAACCTGTCACCCTATAGAAACGCCACTGACGAAAAGTTTAATTCAAATATACTTACGCAAAATATGCATCAGCAAGTTTGTTAGCCGATCTGGGTTCGTTGGAGATGGACCACATGATGACGCTGGGGTGGTTCTTGTCACGACGAATCAGCTCAGTCATCGACTGCTTGTGTTTAGTTAGCAGAGACTTCGTGAAGACGCTGTAAAGATTTCAATGATTGCAGGTTGGGCACCATTATATTAAATACCAAAAGTATTATAGATATGTATTTGATAAGAGAAAAATGGTTGATAGGTTATTTTTGAAAAAAAAAAAAATGCAGTGCTCTAAGTATTTAATGATCCACGGTTATACTTTTTGAGATTCCTTTTCGTATATAGAGATAATATCTTTAAAAAAGTACCGTTAATTGCACTTACTCAGTATCAACACTGGGACATTCATCAATGATCATAATTCCATGTTCATCTGCCATCTGATATATTTCCTCAGCGTAAGGATAGTGGGACGTTCTGAACGCGTTGGCCCCCACCCATTTGATCAAGTTGAAGTTCTTTACCCATAGCACTGGATCCCAACCTTTTCCTCTTAACTATAAAATGAAAAAAGATACTATTAATTTCAATTTACTTGCTCTATTGATTACCAAAACTAGAGTAAAAATCATCATAAAAATAATCATAGAGCTAGTTCATAACAGTCCCAGGTATCATTTGACCATACAATATCCAACATATCATAACAACATAACATATCTAATTATGTAAGTAGGTATATTGATTATAGAAAATGCTTTGAGAAAATGATAATAATACTATCTAAGATGCTTACGTCAGAGTCCTCGTGCATACCAAATCCTCTCAAATAGAGCGGCTTCTCGTTGATGTAAATGGTTGTATTGGACCAAGTGATTGTTCTAATACCGATTTTGAGGTTGTACGTGTCTATGACGTCACCGTATGGTCCAATGAGAGAGGCCTGGAAAACGAGAATTAAAATAATTAAACAGAAATTGCGTTTTTTATCAGCTTTTTCGATTTAACCGAAGACTTAGGCCATTATCAGATGGTATGATAACATAGGGTGTTTTTTTTTCAAAATGTACCGGTTCGATTACAGGCTTATTGACTTTTCGAAAATCTTATGATATAGCCTGAGTTTTTATAAAAACCTGCCTCTAGACTCCTTGAATTTTTTGCAATGCCTTAAACTTTAAGGTATGGCCGAATCCGAAACTTTAAGGCTTAAAGTTGCGGATTCTGCCACTAGAAAAAAATACCCATAATAAAAATACCCAATAATTATTAGCGTTTACGCTCCCAAACTGCGTTGAAATTTTTAATATCTAATACTAATAAGTTTTACCTTCATAGTATACAAGTATCCAGGCTGCGGATGCATCAGATAAGGCCACCAAAAGTTAGCGTTGCCGATCTCAATGAGACCAGCACATTCTTGTGAAGACGCTACCAAGTCTTCATTAGCATCAAATATTTGAACTAAACATTGCGCGTCATCGGTTTGTCCTTTGTATGTCACATTGTACACTACGAAACCTGGAATCAAACTGCTTGTTAATACGAGAACTAAAGTAAGGGTTTGTACATCTTACTATTTATAGGTAGGCTCTATTGTAACATGTCTCATAAGCTCTCAATACAAACTCGAAAAAGTGGCACTAAGTTAATAGTTAAGGGGTTCTCTAAGTTTTCAAATCATTAGAGTGAATATCCCGGCCCCTAAATTTGCGTGGCAACTATGAAATCGGTACTAAAAATATAGTTATAATGTTTAAAACTTTTTTTTTTGGTTAGATGAAATAGTCACCTATGCGAGGCACTAAATATTTCATTACTGGGATTAATAGGTACTCCAGAAAAAAAATTTAAACCTCGAAATCTTTCATCGCCGTGTCTGTCCACAACTCACCTTGATGTGTATTATACCTCCTTGATGAAAACCTATTGGTTGAATACATTGAAATCTAGTTTTATATGATACTTGGATAGTTAAGGTATTGTTACGGAATACACTTAATCAAATATTTAAACAATACAACGAATGGTTACTAGAAAAACATTTGTCCCAGAACTTCCTTTCATCGCCATGTCAAAAACATTTTTAAACATATTGTTCCAACTAAAGACTTGAGTCTCCTTCTCTGTGTGCTTAACGTTGCCCAATAGTACCGCCTCAGTGCTCGACGTGGAAGGACGTGTCCACGTGCCTGCGTTTTCAAGCTATAAATGTAAGTGTATCCCATTTTTGTTACAGGACATTTTTTCTTTCATCGCCGTGCATAGGTATACCTTCTATTGGAACAAGTTTATACTCTTGATTGAGCATTCGATAGAATGCCCATACTCTTCTGTTTATTTGTGAATTGTTTAGTTCTTAGGATACCTAATAGATTTTATGTAATTTTAAATTTTCAACTCGTTTCTCATCGCCATGCTTTCATTTCCGTGGTTTCCATAGCAAATATTTGCTATGGCAATGAAAAAAAAGACACGGCAATGAAAAAAATTTCATTGCCGTGTCTTTTAAAACAAATTACTTTCATCGCCGTGGCCAGGTCTTTCATTTCCGTGACTTATATTTTCATCGCCATGGTATGATTAGCAAGGAAAACATATTTACCTGTGATACAGTGTACCGAATATTGACAGTACAGTACTCGTCAAGTAATATCTCTGCAATACGACAAAAGACTTAAGTAAAGACTTATAAGTACAGTAAATAACTCATTTGTATTTACTGTACTCCTTCTAGCTCTTTTTCTTGATTCCTTAAGATCGTGTCCGTTCTGATGCACTGTAATTGAGTCGTGTACCAGCCGTTCCATTCCGCTCTGTCTTTGGCTCTTCTCAGAGCTGGTAATTGAGAGCCCTGTTATTGCCTTGATCAGGTTTGACCAACGGGTAGGTCGGGTAGGTCTACATTTCCCGCCACAACCAGCTTGTCCAGGCTGTATGACCGCTGTAGCTCCAAATGTGACCAAAGTAGGTCAGGACTGGTAGGTAAAATATCGTAGACAGTCTTGTTTTTACGTCAAATAGTTCTAGAATAGACTTATTCGTACGTCTCGCTGTTAACGGTATGTGTGGCATCCTTCTCCAGCACCACATCTCGAAAGCCTTAATCTTTTTTCGATCTACAGCGCGTGGATAGACCAGGACTCACAGCCGTATAGAAATATCGAGAATACCTGAGATCTAATAAGTCTCATCTTTGTTACGTTTGGAGACGTTCAGCCTAGGTATACAAACTTGCTCATGAATTCCAGGTCTGACATTTCTCCTGTGCGTGTGATCTGTTCAGCTCGGTCAGTGACCATAACCTTTGTCTTCGACTTGTTGACCCAAAGTCCTACTGTCTCGGTTTTGCGTTCTACTATGCTGAACATTTCAGCAAGTTCGTGCTCAGAGGATGCGACCAAAGTAGTGTCATCTGCATATCGAAGGTTGCTCATCTTGTTCCTGCCAACAGTAATGACTCCCTCCCACCCTTTTAAGGCTCTGCTACTCATATAGTTTCTATAGTTATCATGGTTATTAGCACTCAAATTATTATGATTATACAGCGTTGAAATATTTCGAGTTTCCGATATTTCAACGCTGTTGCAAGCGCCATGATCACGGATGAACTCTCCTACTTATATTTCGTATATCCTATAGTATTCGCCATAGATGTTAAATAGAAAAAGGAACTCTTTTTCAGCCTGCTCATCCGGGATGATATGCAACATAATCTTACTGGCATGCGACTGTCCGAAGGAAAAAGTTCGTGTGATCGACCTAGCCTCTCTTAAATATTGTTTCTCGGCCGTACTAGCACGCGGGATGGATATGTAATTCTCTACAATTGTGCAATCATTTCCATACTCATAGGTTCTGGGCTTTGGCAGATCATTGATATGCAACAGGAAAAGTGTTGCAATGAGTACTAACCCTTGGGGAACACCGGCATTAATCGCCATTTGATCGGACGAGCATCGATCGATCCTGCAAGAAGTCCGATATAAACCCACACAAACTAACAGGCAGACCGTATGATGAAAGCATGCTTATAAGGCACGTAATTTTGTGGACCCCTTCTTGAGCAGGGGGATCAAAAGCGATTCTTTCCAATCTTTAGGCCATATATCATAGGGGTTTTATGTTAATCTTATTAAGAAATTCGATCAATTATTATCATTCGATGTGGCGTAGATAACCCGTCTGGGGGAGTATGCCTCTCCTTCTCGGAGACAGGCGTGTATATATTGTATGTTAGGATAATATAATACTCATGTCAGTATATAAAAAAAATGTTTTATGTATGGATTTTCATTTCCGTGGTGATTCTTTCATTACCGTGGGACAGTTCTTTCATTGCCGTGGACGCTTGTTTCATTGCCGTGCCCGCATGTTTCATCGCCGTGGCATGAAATTTTTAAACTTGTGTTATTCGTTAGTTTTTTAAGTAATCAGCTTGATAATAAGCAAGAATACATACATAATCAAGAAGTATAATAAACGCTAATTATTTTTGAAAAAAACTTAAAAACAAAAAAATCCACGGAAATGAAGATTTTTGGGCACTTGTTGAAATTCACTCATTAACGAATACGTAATAAATCTAAAAGTATAGGTACATAAGTTGGAATGGAAAACTACTAATAATAATACCAAACGTTGACACAATAGCGTTAAAGTTTCAAATTATATCTAGGTAAATCTAAATAAACAGTTTGCGTACAAATCTAGATACTTGTCCAAATTATAATAATGACTAATCTAATAATGTTAATACCTGTAAGTCCTTGTATGTCAGTGTTGACAATGACATCATCGATGTAGACCTGCGGTGTGGTGTAAAGGAACACGGACCGGTGAATACCCGCGTAGTTGAAGAAGTCAAATGTGTACGATTGTTCTTGACGGACTTTGCCGTGTCTGTAATGTAATATCATCAAATTAACTTTAGCTAAAATTAACCTTAACTTCAATAAAATCATAAAATATATCTATCAAAGAAAAACAAAGATCTACTTAATAATGTATTCGTAATCTTAAAAATCACTCATTTTTACATGAACCAGAATATTTCAATTGCTCTACAAACTGTACATCATTCTTAAATTAGATTAAGTAAACAAAGTTCAGTAAGCAAATGTTGAAACGAGATGTACCGAAGATCTCATGCAAATGCATGAGTAATCGGTTCTAATCAGGATGTGGGTAATTAATTTATTTATTAAAGAGGTTTATGAACTTCTGTAGTCCAGCTTACTCGGTGTGTTTATTAAACAACATGGAAGTATTTTGAAACATATTTACAAAATGTTATATTTTTATTAACCAGCCATAGCACAAGTCTTGGGATCCATAAATTGGTAGAAAAAAAGTCGAAGTCACATGGACTTCGACTTATTTTTCACCTTCGTCTCCCATGGTAAGTGGGTTACCAAAAAATTTAAAAAATAGACGTTTTCATTCCGATCCAGGACCTACTTAATAAAATTTGCGCGTTTAACAAAACAAACACTTTTAGCTTGTATTATAGATAGACAATTTCTAAGGCTGGTGTAGGGTTTTGGATCGGAAAAAAATGTTCAATTTAAAATTTATTTATTTTGTTGCGATTAGTACCACAGAAGACGAAAAGTACTTATAGATTTGATAAATGTTGGTCGAAAATACTTACTCTAACACAACATCCTTGATATACCCCTGCGGTATGGTATCAGATAGTAAGGTATTGTCCACAGCAACTGTCAGCAGGTTACTGGAGTTATTGTAGAGAAGGAAGTCTGTGATCTCCACTTCGAAAGGAAGGTGTCCAATCTCGTGGTATGTTGCTGATTTACCGTTGACGTACTGTAACAGAAAATAACAATATTTTAGAGAATATTCGGTCATTAGCATTATGTGTGTCTAACAGTTTTGCTAGCGGAATTTGGGATAAAAAATGTGTTACTTGGTTCTTAGGTCGAATTTAGACTGACTATCTATTGTAGCATGGGGGGCATGGTACGCTGAAGACGGACACAAATGGAAGGGCATTGCTGAGGCTGCAACTAACTACCATGATTCATCATAGAATCACGATCACTCTGCCAAGACTGAACAACCAAGGAAAAGGAAAATTGTAGCATGTGCATAGGACCACAAGCCGGAGGTCTTGGGTGCATTTGCTAATTTTCAAACATGGGTCGTTTTAAAGACTATCTCATCAGCCTCGCCAGTCTAATCGCTCCTAGAGTGAAATATCAAAACTGCGCTACGTTAGTTGTATAATAATATCCCAGGATATTATTGGATAATGTATTAAAATGTACACAATAATGAAATCAACATAAGCATATACATTATACTGTATGTTTATGAACTGTATCCATTTATAAGGAGTGCCTTATAGTTGAATTGCTATGTAATTGCATGTTATAACACTGTTCAAGTATTAAATACACACTTAACACAATAATATTATGAAAACAATAATTAATTTTGTACGTTCCGTGAATAGATGTGTGATTTCATCGCCTCGATCATTATGGGTTAGACTATGGCTGCTTGTTTTAGGTTAATACGCTTTTAAAGTATGTGGATTTTCAATAGTCTTGTCAGATATATACTTATATCAACATATAATATATAATAAAGATAAACATTACCTTTGTATGTGCTTCAATATTAGGTCACAGAACAGTCATAGGTGATCATTACGCACGTTTACAGGATATCATAAAACAAAAAATATCGTTGTAATTCGTATCTTTCATACTAATATTGCAAATGTGAAAGATGTTAAGTAATTCAAATTTGGAACTCCGTATCGTAGCCTCCTTTTTTCTCGCTGTCAAAATGCATAGATTGCGCCAACGCACCGCTTCCATAACGCATCCGATAAAGCTAAACCAATATTTAGCTTTGGAAAGGTTAAAAAAGATTCGAAAATCATTGATTAATCTACTTCTGATACTGACTGTAGAATCTGTACATACATATTACATTGATGATCTCTCCGTATGTTTTATGATTATGACATAAATCACGTTTGGAGTAAATCGTGCAAAACATTTTTACAGCATCGCACCCACGCGAGGTTGATGCTCGTTTTATTAACCTGTATTATAAACAGAGGCAATCATTTGATTTCTTTTGTTTAAAAATACCTAAGTTTAATCTTAGGTATTTTTTAATTTTTTTTATATCCATAGTTTTTTATTTTCTTTTATTTTATTTCATTTGTCTTGTGTAATTATTGTCAATGTTGTGTACATTTGTTATTGGTAGTCATATAAGAACAAAACCACCTTTATAATACTTGATATCTGTATATTATATGCATTACTGTAAATGTACCTTTCTTAAATAAATAAATAAATAAAGTTTAATTTAGTATAAGATGGTCGAAAGAATTTGTGAGTTAGCTCAACATTGGACTCCTTAAATGATACGAAACTTTAAAACCACTAAAGTCCCTAGTCTGCCTTTTTCCTTGCTTGCTTCCTTGCTTTACATAACCAATTATGTAAAAAGTCAAAGTAAAAAACAGCGAATCTGACAAAATAAAGGGACAAAAATGATTGACCAAAATCATCTGTTCAGTTAACCAACGTATAGCTATGTGTGGCCGTTACTGAAGAATAAATCAATAAGTACAAGTTTGTATAAAAATATTATCAAAACTTAGTTAAATAGAATACTTACCTACTCACTAACCCGTTGCGAAATTTAAAAGCCAGCTATCAGACTCAACATACATATTTATTTGCTTTGTAAGCAAACAGAATGAAGTTCCTTGTAAATCGTAAGCAAATACTAATAATAAGATAAGTTTTAATTTGTAAACATTGTTATCTAACAGCATATTTCGTAACTTTAGAAGTTACATTACTTTAAATACACAACGAAGGCAGAGTTTTAATAAGTAAGTAAGTATCTGCTTTTATTATAGTAAGTAAGTAGATATATTTTGGACTTATTAATCGAAAAAGTATCTTAGCCGGTTTTCCTTGATGAAACAAAGCATTATTCTAAAGATGTTACGAAATGAGAATGTAAAGAAAGTCTTTACATTTATTCTCCGATCAACCGAAGCAGATATGTACGGATGGAAAGACGTCCAGCTTTGGACAGATGTATTTGAAAATATATTTCTATTAATATATCTCCGTTTACAATAACAACAACTTCCTTTTTATTTTATCGATAAAAAGATCCTAATATTATAAATGCGAAAGTAAGTCTGTCTGTCTGTCTGTTACCTTTTCAGGGCTAAACTACTGAACCGAGTGACTTGAAATTTTGTACAGGGGTAGCTTATGGTCCGGGAAGAACATAGGCTACGTTTTATCCTGAAATTCCCACGGGATCGGGAACTACGCGGGTGAAACCGCGGGTCACAGCTTATGTAATAAACTAGATACCTAAATGCCTGATATTTGTTTTTAAACCTGTTGACTGTTGCTTTTGATTTACTTGTTACATATTCTCTCTGTTGTGCAAAGGTCTACTACGAATCCCTTCCTTCTTTCGGAATATATATTTTTTGGCCCACTTTGCTAGTAGCAACCCTCATATTACTATTAAAGTAAGTAAATTAAACCATATGCATAAATTAGTTAAATACTAGTTGAGTAAATGGTGCCAAATGAAAGTGTTTTACAATGTACGAATGAATATTCATGAGGTTTGTCCCATTGAATCATTCTGCTCTGCGAGTGTGACCATAACAAACATAATTGTATGGTATTTTATACATTGGTTCCGTTCTGAGTTATTATTACGAATAATTTTAATACCTTTATCCCTAGATAGGTATATGTCGCGGTTTCATACCTATTGTAAGATTAGGTTTGAATATTTGAATTTATGTATGAATGAAGTATAATATTGATTTTATATAAGTAGGTACTTTTTATATTGTCTCTATCAATACTTTTAGTAAGAGGCCTTTATTTTTACTTTTCGGAGTTTATACTTAAATTCTAAAGGGATTAGGATTTGCGTGGATAAAACCTTGGGGAGTTGCATGTTTATACATAATTATGTTTTGGCGCTTGTTTTATTGGTATAACAGATACCAACAAAACAGGAAAAAGTTGTTCTAACCCACTAACATTGTACACAAACCCAATCACGTATGCGTTACCCGAGGAAGATTAATATCACCACATTATTGCACCTCCTGTCACATACTTTACACCACAAGTTATATTGGGCCTTACTTCTTTCACTGATGGCATCGATTTAAACATCTTTCGATCGTAAAATTATACGAGGGCATAATTTCAAACGGTACATGACGTCATTGTCCTGCGAATTGCATACATTCTGACACATGTGGGTTTACGGTGGTCATAACAATATACGATCGATCATGGCAGATTAAATCGAGGAATACTTTTAGCTTTTATTATTAAAAATAAAAATGTGCTCATTTGTATGTGTTAACATACTTTTAAAGCTGACTTTACAGTTACTGTAAATAAATACTAAAAGTATTACTTACTAGCAACGCCCTGCGGTTTCATCCGTGTAGTCCCCGTTCCCGTGTGAATACAGAGATAGAATATAGCCTATGTCACGCACTGATAAATGAACTTTCCATGAGTGAAAGAATTTATGAAATCGGTTCAGTAGATCCCGAGATTACCCTTTACAATTTAACAAACACACAAAATTTACTTCTTTATAATATTAGTATAGATAATCAGGCCGGTGTCGTAGCCCAGTCTTATAAGCCGATTGATTATAATTTCCAACCTATTCCAAATTTCCAAATATTAGACGGAAAACCTATTTAATTTAGTTGTTTTAGCAAATACTACTGAGCGTATTCATAGGCTAATACGAGTATTCATAGTATCGGTCAGTAAGTCACTGATGGATGATACAAGGAAAACTAAGAGGTAATCACCACGCTTGCCTAACGTGTTGGTGATCCCAAACCCGAGTCATGTTTAGAAAATAGCAAAGACAGCTATACCTAGAAATTGAACCCGGGACCACAGCCTTGGCATGCCACTCCCAAACAGGCGAGTGTTAATATTAATAAAACTTCTATACTTATTACTACAGTATTACTTATAGTATAATTTTGTGAGTATCGTGAATCGTGATCTCCGCACAGATTTACGTTTGGCCCGCAGGAAGTAGATTGAGTAATGATTGAGCGAGGTCAGTGATACTTGCCCTAGTCATACAATTGCTTAGTCTAGTCAATGATGTGACTATTCATGTTTCTACAATGATACAATTATTAATAAAATCACACAATGATACAATTATTATTAGGTATCTACTAAAATTGGTAGTAAAATATCCTAAGTATATCAACCAAGTTGAAATTATAACTCAGTTCTGGTTTCCTAGGAAAACGGTGCCGAGATATAGCGGCCGTAAGATTACGGATGCAAAAATACGGCCGTCTTTACGGTGCCACAAACGTATCCAGGAGAGAAATACCGCTATCCTAGGAAACAAAGCTTGAAAGACACACAATGTGTTCTAAAATTATGTCATCTGCCTCTTCCTTCATACATCTCACTCCTAATGCCTACTTCAAGACCCAATTATTCACATTAGCGACAACTGAACATCACACATAATTACATGTTTATCTCAGTTACAAGTAGACGTACAGTTAGTATCAAAAGTTGTTTTACACACGAGGGTATTTTATTTAGTGAATACTTTATTAATTTGTCCTACATGTGAGAAACCTTATATTAATTTTCTTCTTCCAGCGTTTTAGCGGCCATTACTAATTTAAGTAAAGTACTTATGTGTTTTTCCAAATACATTTGCTGTTGAGTAGTATATATTGTTTACGTAAATTAGAATACCTGTTTGAATGTGATTATCTTCTTTTCGTGCTGATTGTACTAAGTACATTATACGAGATCAACAGTTAGATTTGGTAGTGACAAATGAGTCCAAATGACTCAATTGCCTACGTTTTGAGTTCGTCCACAGTAAGTACAGGATTCTAGCTAATACTGGATAAATGCCCTTTCTTTAATCTGACTCCCTGTATCCTGATTTCATTGCATAAAATTTTTTTTATTATAATAATTACTGACTACTGACAAACATTGATTGTTTGATTGTAGACAACTAAAGAGTTAATTAAGCTGGCCTGTCGTATAATATAGTCATTGTAATAGGTATATCATTATTTATCAATATCACTATATCACTACATAGTATAAAACAAAGTCACTTTCTCTGGCCCTATGTCCCTATGTATGCGTAGATCTTTAAAACTACGCAACGGATTTTGATGCGGTTTGTTTTAATAGATAAAGTGATTCAGTGGGAAGGTTTTTAGCATAATTTTATCTCCATATTCGTACGGGAACGGGAACTATCCAGGTGAAACCGCGGGGCGCCGCTAGTTGGTTATAAAAAGAATACCTGTAGTATGTAATAGAGATACTTTTTAACTACAAGTCCCGAATTTCACATGTGACTTGAGATACCAAAACAAACAACAGTTACTTGGTGATCTATCTTAAGATGCAATCTCTGAATTTGTTATTTCGAACATTGAGACTGGTTTTTAGCAAATAAAACTATTATAACTTCGGAGACATTGAGAATTGTACCTATTTACAATACATGTTATTCACGTCACGTTAATAATAATAACCTCACAAGGATGTGTCCTAAAGATGATGTAACAAATTGTTTTCGTATGTAAATCGTGTGAACGAATTTTCCAAAATCGTATTTTTATAAAGAACTTAATTAATATAATGATAATTATTGTGTTTACACTGTACCAACTTGATAACTTGTATCCGGTAAGTAATTAGTTTTATTATAAAAGGTAATAAATTGAAAGATTAAATACGTTTTTAGCAAGAAATATTACTTAATTAAAACGTAGGTGATAATGACACCTTGGTTTACAGTATTCTACAGTATTACAATAAGATAAAAAGTAAGTGTTTCAAATTATTCTTGGCTATTTTCTGAGGATTTTATTCATTATGTTAATTTTACTTAATATTCATTATGAGATATACAGACTGTTAGACCAATGGCAGCTGCATTGTGTCCAAAAATTCCATTCTCATATTTATTGTCAAGCAAATCTTTTATATTCGATACAGTTACGGTGACGAAAAAAATACGTAAATATATAGAATAATATTACTTGAATCGGATTTAAAAGTCACTTAAGATCACTCGGGTCAAATGCCTCTTTCAAAGATATTCGTCAAAGAGGTGGAACAGGTGCCAAAACCACAATTACCTAATGCGTGTTGATGATTTCAAACCCCGAGCCATGTTAAATAAATAGCTCGACCCAGGAATCAAATCCAGTACTTACCTTTTTTTTCAGCCGGCTTGGCAGGCAGGTACAAATGCCATTAGACCACGATGTAAAAATAATTAATAAATATTATTTCTTCTACTGAATATAAAAAAAACTACGGTCTGCTCTGGTTTATTCTGGTCTACTCCAGTCTACTCTGGTCTACTATGTTCTTCTCCAGTCTACTTCTACAACATCTATCCTAAAAGAAACAAGATTATATTTAGTACTTACCACTTGTGCAGCATAATGCACGCTGCTAAACCTGAGCCACACTCGCTGATCTCCAGAAGACCACCAAGCTGGTGCATGGAACCGCCTATCGTACCACACTACACCCACGTGGTCTCTCGTCGCTGCATCTTCTACTATATCATTGTATGAGGCTGGTACTGGCATCGGAATTATAGGGCCGGTCTAGAAGAATAGAATGAATGTTAATTTTATACACAAGCTGAGTGCCGTTCCTGTAGGTAAATGATGGTAAATCATGGCTTATGATAAGAGTGTAATGTAGCTTTCCAACAGTGAAAGAATTTTTTAAATCGGTCTAGAAGTTTTGAGTCGATTAGATATTTATTGTATTATCTATATAAACATGTACCTATGTCTGTGACAATACAACAGCACCGTTTCATAGGTCTAAAACGAAATATGCAATTTCAAAGATATCATGATAATAATCTCATTTATTCATATCCGCTACAGTTTATCTTATTTTACTAACGTGTCTAATATAATGTGCAAATACTTGGACCCGGATCTGTATTCATTATATTTATATCGTTCAAATTAAGAAAAACAAAAAGAAAATATATTTTTTCGGTTCTTAGTAACAATATTAAAGTTTAGTACAAGCAATTATTTAAAGTACAATAATTGGTTTCTGTAATATTGATTGAAACATCAAGGAATTAGTAGTTAGTACTTGTAGCATTATTTATTTCCTAAAATTAATGAGGTACTTAGGTAATGCTTATGTACAATAGCGATGTCAATAAAATACGCGACAAATCGATTAAAAAGCTATGTAATGATTTATTGATTAAGTATATTTAGTTGATTTGTATTTAATATTTTATTATATTTTTAAGTTTTAAACGGATTCAATTCGCGGTTTATATTTGATTTTATGCATATTTGACTAACGTTTATACAACGTTTATAAATAAACTATAAGTAAACACATAATAATGTATAAACTGTGAATTTGATGCGTTAAACTAGTTTTAAACACATTTAAAATTAATTAACTAACTAGTTAATATTTTTAATTCAAGATGCAAACATAATATTGACACACAACACAAAGAAACCTTTTTCAAATCGTTTTGAAACCATTTCTCAGCGAAACTGGTTATATTCTCATATATTTTTGAAAGATCCCCTTTAGACCCGTATTCGCTTAGAGGATCTTCAATATACGAACTTTCGACGTCAACGAAGTCAAACTACAAATAAATAATATACTTTAGGTATATGAGATAAATAGACTACATAGGTAAAAACAGTTTTATTAAAGAATTCAGTGTGCATTTAAAAATAAAAATATCTGTTCATATAAATATCTTTTATGTTCTTTTTATAGCTTTTCACTAGCGTCACTGTGGATCACAACACAACACAATTTTATTTGGTTATCTGTGTATATGTTTCACAAATTAGTATTTTATCTACCAGGTGGCCATCTGCAGTTTGACCAACGATAGGTTGTTACTAAGGTGCAGTAATATATATCTATATCGTCCTCCTTGACGTGTCCGTCAACGGCGAGCCTCGGCTTAATGAGCTCGGTCGTGAGCTCTAATATATATCTAACAATGCAAGTGAATCTAACAATATATTTTATTGATTCTTTTTGAAATGTATCGATGTTTTTACCCCTAAACTGCAAAACCAATGTCTGTATACTATTTTACTAAGCAAAAGGCTCCATAATAATATATGTAATTTTTTTGGAGCTAAGTGGAATAACCCGTGTCCAACCAAATTAAAATACTGATAATTGATTTACAAGTCAGCTCTAGACTGTGTGGGCGAAGACAAATAGGTACTTGTCGTACACATTAACAATACATTGTTTTTGTCATGTAGGTGTAGTACACTGTCATATATCATATCACTTTGTATTCGCAAACTGGGTATCAAAACGAAACTGTTTCGAATCTCTGACCATAGCTACAGTCTTCCCACAGCCAAGGATCTATTACGTATTCAACGGCTGCAATTAATCCGGGCTAATAAAGAGTGAACAACGCAACGAATACAAAGCTTACCTTATCAAGATTCTGTTCATACCACCCGTTTCGGTATCCATATTCAGGGTCTGGAGGCGATACTCTGAAGTTCCAAACACCATCAAGTATTTTCAAGTCCCTTGTTTCGGTTGCTTTCGGGTATAACGCGGCGCCAGGGTTGAGGGTATACTTCTTCACGACTTGGTTGATGTCGTTAGCGTTTGGAGTGCCGGGTAGGAGCGCTGACACTGTTATCACCAGTGTAGCGGAGATAATGAGTTGGATGTGAGACAGCATTTTCTATGAATAATAAAGGGACATGTTATTTGTAAATTCCTGTATAAGAACATAACTTAGTTAATATATCTCACGTCTTCTTTAGTCTTTTAATATTAGGGCCTATTTCACCATCTTCAAGTAACGTTCCGAATAGTTACTCACATATTTTGTCTTTGTCACTTGATATAAAGTAAGAAAGAGACAAAACTAACTTTATTTGGTGAGTGACTTTACTTGAAGGTCGTGAAATAGGCCCTTAGTCTTTCTTTATTTCAGTTAGAATAATTGCACGCCTGATAACAACGAATGAGGTGTTCTATACTCTTGACCAAGCAATTATTAACAAAAGTTAAGGAATATAAGTCACCATCCATTACTCATTGTTTGTCTACTTAGTACAGTTACATTACAATCTAATTCCACGTTCGATAATGTGTATCTTTAATTCCCGATTCAGTTTAACACTTGCAATGTTAATGGTGTGTAAAAGTGAAACACTACATATTTAAGATGCGTGGTCAACTGCATCAGGTGTTCGTTGGTGCGTGACTTTATACTGAGTATTCGATAGACTGTGGCGATCCAACATTGAAAGTGCATACTGTTATCCTATAGATATCCTAATTGTATTATTGTGATACTGATGGCAGGAAGAACTTATTGCTAAAGTCATACTTAGTAAAAAAAAAAACTTAATCTTTTTTCTGACTTCGGCAAGAATTTAATTCTTTTGGTTTTATGTTTTATAAAAAATCATTGCTTAGAATTTTAAATGAAACTACAAAACGGATTTTTGTTCAGGTTTAAATTTTTATTAATATTTTCTGACGTCATGTACCTATGTTTTATATTTTATGTTGTGATGTCAAATCTCTAAAAAAAATGACGGGATATCGATTAACCCCTATCCAATGCCTCTGCTCTCTCTAGTAGTAGTTACGCGAAGGCTATAATTGAAAATACCAGTATTGCTATCAATCATATCTATATAAATAGGAAAACAATAAGGGTGTCGTGATATCTATCAAATAAACCACAAGTAGGTTACGGTGATCAAAGGTACTCTAGTAAAATTAATGAAAATATCGACACCTTGACCACGATTGTAAGAAATCATTATAACTAGTGCAATAACACCGCAAATAATAGTTATTTATGGTACAAGCGAGGCAAGTTGGTGATTACTTCCGAGGCGCTATTGAGGCCCGAGCCGTCAGGCGAGGGTCTGAAGATAGTAATCATCAATACACGCGTGTACCATACAACGTTTTTCAACACATTTGCGAAGAAATTATCATTTTTCGCTAATGAATAAACAGTTTTTCTATTCGCGCGCATCCAACACAACAATGGTGATCGGCCAAAGACTAAAAGAATTAAAAAAAAAATCGAATGAATGAATGAATGGAATCGACTATAGACCTACCAAAAGTAAGGAAACATAGTTGAAGTTTGTTTTTAAAATGTATTTTTGGTAAGTATCGAAACTTTTTTAAAATGAAAGCAATTTAAAAAAACAATTTATAACTCACTAGTGAATAAAACGTGTCATTATTCAACTGTTTTTGCACAAATAAGAGCCCCTTTATGATCAAGTGTGTTGCAAAATATATAACTTGAACATATTTTGTTTATATTTTACATTATTAAATAAAAGTGGCAAATTCTGTAAAAATATAATGTTGTTAAGTACTTTATTATGTAGTCGGTATGTTCATCCGTTTATTTTTTGTTTATTTTTGTAGATTTTAGGAGGTAGAGCCACATGAGTAGACCTGGTAGAGCTATGATTATCACAGCTCGAACTCGAGCTAGTTAAGCATCGGGATTAAATAGTAGCTAAACTTACTGTGATTCGCAACTATGAGGTCCAGAGCCCAGTGACCACACAAATATTTACCTTGCACAAGAATCGAACTCGCAACCTCTAGCAGTCCGGCATGGTAATTACTCTAGCACATAGGTACTCTACTCTCCCATTTAGCTCGTGTTACGATATGACAATTCATAAATATGTACATAAGTACACGTTATGTATGACAAACATCTGTATCAAATATCACAGTAGGTTAAATACATAATGTTTTTAGGAAATATAAACATCTAATATACAGTTACAATATAGTTATTTAAAATTCTAATTAACAATACAATTCATAAATCATTATTATATTTTACAAAGCTTTTATTAATATATTCACTTAAACAAAAGTAGTTTATTCCAACACAATATTCAAATGAAATATCATAGCAATTTATTAACAACTTGACAGATATGTTGAGATGGATGTTTGTTATTTTTTCACGCAAAAACTACTGCATCGATTTGGAAAAAAACATCACAAGATGCATTAGGATATTACGTGGAGTCCTTCTGGCTGGAAGCGTCCCACAACAACCACCGTGAGTCCTCCCGTACTCAGCTCCCGGTGGTATGCAGCTCTTTGTATTTTCTATTTTTATAGCGTTCAAAAAAAGGATATTACCTGGATAAAATCGCAAGCTAATAAAAAAAATACCACGAAAACTGAACCGAACGAAATAAGAGTAAGTAACTTGAGCATCATACTTAATATTTACGATAACAAATAAGTACGACAATAATAAATGATTGTTAAAATATGCATTGTTTTATAGACAGAGATAGTTTTAATTAATTATATTGACCTATATCTACGTGACTGTAAAAAATTGCACATAAGATATCTTACAATTGTTTAAACAAAGTGCAACATATTTTCAAATAATGAAAGTAATCAAACAATAAAGAAGTAAGTTCATAAATAAAAGAAAATAAATTACCGAAAGCATATTCACGTATTTCTTCAGAAAGGCTTCACCTATTTGTTTTAGTATGCGTAATAGCACAAATCATATAATAAGTACTAGTAAAATAGCCAAGAAAAGGTAAGAATAAAATAAATACATATTAGTAAATCTATGGAAAAATTGTGAGAAAAGCGTTTTTCTTATTGGGTGGTCTTATGGCTGCCTTAATATGACCAGTTGTTTTTAATAAAGTGTTTTTAAACACGTAAGAAACAGACAGAAATAAACATGAAAGAGAAGTTATATTTTTCACTTCTCATCACATCCCATTAAATGCTATGAATAGCAATGTTTTTTAAATAACATTAACATGATTTTGTTTATCTATTTTTCATTTCTCACCGTAGTACATTAATTGACTACCTGTGGTGAGTAAGACAAGCCCTTTGGTAATAAGTACTTAGTATTATTATGTGTCATGTCATGTTATAGCGAAGGGACGTTTATTTTTAGATAAGTTAATATTATTGTAGCAGGTGTTTAATGGTATTCAAATTATATGTATAAGTACTTACTTTATAATTTATAGTTACTTTTGAATCAACAAACAAGGGCCTAAGTCTGCAATTTGACATTATTGATCAGACAATATGTTGATATTAAGGCACCATAACGCGAGTGTCAGAAATTTGGTATTCTGCTAAAATTTATTCATATGGCTATGGTGTCTCAGTGGTCTTTGTTGCATATCAAAATTCAAATTTTTTTTTGTCTAATAAACGTCAGAATACTGTTTCTATGACAACCACCTAAGTTTTATGGAGCCATTGAGTCAGCGGAGTAGTTTTTACTAAGAGAATACCAAAATGACAACAAATGACAAAAACGGCCATAATGTTGATATTAAAATACATTTGAGTAGCATAATCACAGCTTAATAGTTTAGAGAATCGGGGCCCAGTTTCCCTCAGACTGTTCTCAACTTACTGTCGAAAATATGTATGATAGTAGTAATGTATGGATTGTTTGACGATTATTTTTGGAAAATGTGTTTTGTAATTTCCAGTAAGAACAAGTATTATTAGATACTCCAAAGAAGCAATGTATGTTTGTGTCTGGTGTGGGTTTACGTCAATATCAATAGTGCAATGATTGAGTATCGAACTCAAAACTGCTTGATCACCAAGCTTAGCCTTAGCATTGGGCCTTTGCCGAAAAAATAATTCTACATTAATAACATGGTAATTAATATAATTATTTAAGATATTATCTTAAAACATATTAAGACGAGACAATGAAGCAAAAAGTAAACAATGTTATTTTTTAGTAAAATTACTTATAGGAAGTTTTATGAATAAAATAATGATTTGTTATAATAATGTACTTAATTAATTTGCATTGTGTTGGTTTAATATTAGATGGTATCATGTTTATTAATAATACGTTATCATAATAAATAAATCAACAGTCGCAATAGCCAGTGAGTCTGCAAAAAAAGGGATTTCCCGGGCACATAATAACTTCATAAATTAGTAGGGGCCCTGTGGTCAATCCCGCGGGAATCTGGAGATAAACATCTGTACGAAAATTCACCTAAATCAGTTCAGTTTAGTTGAATCAGAAAGATGAACAACGCAAATAATAACGTTGCATATGAATCGAGATGCCACAATCCTTCGATTAGCAGTCAGGTAAACACTGAGTTTTGGACACAGAGCTAGTTACATCTACCGTTTTGGATCATCAGTTTAATTAAAACTATGTATATTTATGTTTCTAAGAAACAGTTTATACTAAAACTGTATATAAATAAACTATTACTAAAATAGCAGTCCGTATACAAACGTGCGGGTTAAAAACCCGTAATATATTACCAGAGTTCAATAAACTTAAACATTCATCTTGTGCAAATTAACAAAGGATCATTATTAGGTATACACAAATACAAGGAAACTTAATTAGCGGTATTGAATTTGGAAAGCAAAGGAGTATCGTCTCTTAAACAACTTGACGAAAACTAATAAAAAATGTCTTTGTGGCTTAACGACGTACTTAATCTTGGTTTATATTTACTCATAATATTCACAAAAAATAAAACAGTTATTCTTTAAAGCAAAGATAACTATAATATTAATGATTATTTAGTTTAAATTAATTATGTTGAATGTCTTAGTTTTTTTTTTTGTAAAACATTAGGAGAGTCATTTACAGGAGATATTATACAAAAAGAACTAGCAACGCCCCGGCTTCCCAATCCCGTAGGTTATTTGGGATAAACAGTATACTATGTCCATATACCTAGGAATTATAAAGAACATCACCATTTCACATAAATAAAAGTAGTGAAGAAGAACGTTATAACGAGTAATAAGTTAAAAAAAACCACAAACTATAGAATTAATAAAAGTGTTCACTTTAGCTAAAAAGGTGCATAACATAACTTATTTTCAAAATGTCAAAGTTATTTTGAGCGTAATATAATTATGAGTATATGTGGTCTAAAAGATGTCCAAGTTGCATTAATAATAGTAATATGGTAGATTACTTTTAACCATAAATGTAAGGTGATCGACCGAATAATTTGCCTTGCCATTGCCTTTACGGTTAGGTAATATTACAGAACCGCCTTGATTACTCGGTGCCCTCTGGTCAAACATTTGCACAAGGGCCACACCCAACTCAATTTTGCACAGAAAAATAAATCAAACTATGCGGGTATCTATAGTAATACACTGGGACCGTAGAGGTCAATATCGATGAATCCTTTTTGCTCTATTTCCATTTTTAAATGTCATAACGAATTTTGAAGTACTTATTCTTTTTTGTATTTTTTTTTTAAATATGTAAGTAACTCAAAATCTATGTAAAAACAATTAATGCTTTCTATTTTAAGTACTTGCTTAAGTTTAAGTTTTATAAACACTGTTACATAAGATTTTGTAAAGATTTTCGCTTGGATAGTCACAGTTCCGTATTGTTCGTGAAATGTTCTGTTAATTTAATTCAATAACTTGATTTAATGCTTGTTGTAATGTGTATCCTTAGTTTGTTGTATACTTCCTGGATGATGTACGATCCTATTAAAATTCCCAGTACTCGATTGCGCTAGTTCAATGGACGCATTGTGCATTCAGGAATGTTTTATCATAGATCTCTTTAATGTTACACTCGATTATGTTTCGCTTAGTTTAGCTATCATAGTGACTGAAAGACGGTATAGATACTCTTCCCATATTCCCTACTGTAGGATAGCTTATTCGACGCTCATATTTTTAAATGAGAGCGCAAAAATATAGATTGTACTTATAATATGGTTGGTAAAGTTTCGCGAGTTTGTGATCTAAAAATATGGATTGTATTTTTAATATAGGTAAACGCGAGTTTGTGATCTCAAACCAGGGCTCATCCATCATCTCTGGCTTAGCAGATACATTATAGCCAAGTCGTGCCCACATAAACATTATGCTATAAAACAATAATTAATTTCGAAAATTAATTTAAAAGAGGTTACTGGGTCAGAATCAATTACGGCCTGATTTTATTTTCTGTTGCTAAACCGTAATGTATTAATATGTTACTTGATGTGTTACTAATTATCTCTTAGTTTTGGTAAAATTACGTTTTTTATTATTTTTAACGCAATTGTTGTTGGTTCCGTATAATTATGAAATTTGAAGAGTACAAAACGAGGCTAGGCCTTGACCGCGGCTGTCATCTGTCTACGGACAAAAACAGAATAAATCATGGGAATAAATTGAATTTTGATTATTTAATATAGTTTAGAATTAATTCACCTAATAACTACATAAAAAGAGTATACAATTTTTATTTAGAAATGTCAAAGCTTAAAAAGGACGACTTATGCTATGTTCAATATAAAAAAACAAATAACTTTCAAACTAAAATAAAAAACAAAACTTTCACATTCATATTTCAAAGCTGTAGTCTATGACAATGTTCATGACGTACATAATTTGAAAAAAGAACTTAAAACTGGAAATAACTGTTGATCGTTTAATCATTCGTGTTAATTAGTACTACTAATAATTACGTAAACTAATTTGGTACGGTTCATGACGTAGAAAGTAACCGATTACAGTCAATCTCATGTCAAACTGGGTAATCGGATATAAAATTAATTAGTACCGTTTTGTAATAGATTTAACAAAGCGAATAACGGTTCACCTGTAGTTATTGTTACCGACAATCACGTAAATTAACTACGAAACGTGGTCACTGTTTCAAATGGGGTACGTTTTACATATTTAAAGACTTTACATGTTAAAGTCGTGTAATTAGTTACTTCTTTGTTAACAGCTGTTCTGAGTGCATTTTGTTGACCGGCTTAACTATCCCATTAAGGCAATGAGTTTAATTACTTGCCTAATGCGTACTTAATTTTGTAATGAGTATTAATATGTTTAAGAGAGCCAGTAATGTATGTGGTATATTCATTGTAACGTATATTGTAATTAGTGCGAGTGCTAATTTGTAATTACTGGGGTCTGCATTTCATTTTTCAAATCGTTAACTCACTCCAGTGAACTCACTAATGGATGGATAAGACATGGATTAAAACTAGTAATAGTAGTCTATGCATGATTGCTCCATACTTCCATATTATATTAGGCAGCCCTACAAAAACACCGGTATTTCATCCTTATACAGATTATAAATAGATAGTGAATGTTCAATGATATTACTTAATTGAATCTACTAAGTGATCACTTCATATAATTAATGTGTATTTGCCGTGTATTTTGGAAACATCTCTTTATGAGGATTTTTTATCTAAAACTTTCTTGGGAAAAACAGAATATCAAAAATTCGTTTTAAATAATTGATATTTGATAATTGATATATCAAACATTATCAACTTTATCATAAACATTATCTAACACATCGATATAAAAAGAAATAGTCAATTAATTTCACTACTTCTCGGTACAGTGTAAAGTTATAATCAAATACGGTTAATATGTACTTATTATTTAGATTACAAACTATGTGCCGTTTCTAAATCACTTCCGATACTGCGCCCGGCAACTTGCAACACGCTATTAGCTTCGAGAATGTCTCTTTTGTTTGTCCAACACGTAATATATCTACAAATTGTATCAGAATGTACAAAGTTTGTTCGCCTTTGTTCCTTTAGACCCTTAATTTAATTTAGTACTGCGGATAGTTGCTACTATTCGATATTTGTTGAATATTGGAAAACGTTTCGAATTTCCTGGCGATTGAGTGTCGTCTTTGGAATTTAACGATACAAAATATATAACAGTCGTGCATCGTTAAAGATAAGGTTTTAATGTTTTTGTTTGTATTGTATTTAAATTAGTTCAAATAAATATACCTATAAATTGATTATGGCTGTATGTTTTAAGCAAACGACCGTAAAATAAAGAAAAGATTACCATTTTTGGCCAAATTAGTGTTACAACCCATTTGTGCCACATATGTGCGTTTAGTAGGTCTATAAATAAACCGAAACACATTATTAAAATTTCCTTATCACGCACTTTTGACATTGCCGCATTTTTCGTTGCCACTTACCACTAAAAAGGCTGACCTTTGCATGTTGGGGAAGTAGACTGACCCAACCTATTCTAGAGCAAACATTTGTTCTTGTGTTATATATGTAGGTAGGTGAGTAGTACTATATGTGTCAGTAGTTTTTGTCTATACGAGTATAAGTATGTACTTATAGTGTTTGGTAGGACGGGAATAATGTACATTTAAAAAATATACAATACATAAGTAAGTACTTATATTTTTATTGTAATGTTGTTTTAGATGAAACTACAAGGTTTTAGAACTACGTTCGATAGGGTGGTTGGTTAGTAACTTAAAACCATATCATGACTACCTTGAGGGAAAACGACAAGTACGTGGATTATGAGGTACTTAACAAAAATGGAAAAAAGTACAAAACGCCTTCCGTTTTTGAAATCGGTAAAAAATACTTTTTGATTTGCCACCTACTTAATGCAACCGCTTTGCCCTAGAGCGTCTGCGTAATCAATAAGCCATTTTTAATCCATCTCACGATTAATTCACAAAGGTATCTTAAAATAATATATTACATATTAACAATGACGAACACACCTACAATTAATACACATATTTATTAGTGCAGGTGACTATGTAAGTTTACCGTTTAATTGTACAATTATGAGGTAACGACTTTGCCCGTATTTATGGTCTCTTGAGTGACGCCGTGCGGTTATATCGAACACGATCTTAATATCTTTGGTAATTATAATTTGCTAACGTTACAATGTTTAAACTATACTATTATTATAAGGCTGAAGAGTTTGTTTGGTAAAAGAGTTAATCTCAGGAACTACTGGATCGTCTTGAAAAATATTGGTGTTGGATAGCCCATTAATCAAGGAAGGCAGACTTTTTATCAATTTATTTTTATCTTATTATTATAAGATATTATGAAACCAACCCTCCCTTGTTTGAACGCGCAAATCTCCGGAACAACTACGAGTATAATAAACTTACTAAAAAGTTTGCTACAACTACATAAAATAGAAAATTGAAACTAATAAGCTTTAAAATAGCCATTTTCACACTATGTGTAAATTGCATACGAACATAGAAAGTCTTGCTTCCTAATGCCCTAATTCTGTGGAACATTTGTAATCAGTAGATGTTCTTATATTTCATAATCTTAATTTGTATTCCTGTGCCGAGTGTTATCGCACTGTGTTATGTGTTGTTTGCGGCTATGTCGGTCATATTAAACCGTTTTATGCACAGCCACATTGTTTCAAGCTTAGTTCAATATAATATTTCACCTTAACACTAGTGACCCTTCCTGGTGTTGTATGAGTTAATTGGAGGTACTTTTAACAAAAGGTTGAAAAAAGTTGATAAAAAAGTCTTATGTCTATGACGTATCGCGAAGAAGGTTGACTAACGAGTAAACATATGTAGGCGTAAGAACCTCCTAACTGGGTTTAATTTTAAAACAGAAAAGATCCATAAACCTCACTTAAACCCATAAAAGTACTAATTCAAATTAGGTTTAGTCATTTCGGAGCCTTTACGACACTTTTCATAGCACGAAATCTATAAATTCTATAAATATAATAAAAAAACATTGTATTCTTTAATCATCATATAGTTTTGCACATAATATATTGTTAAGGCACCTTTAAAGAAAAGTTGACATGCTCATTACTATGAAAATTGTCTGAACCAATTAGAGATTCAATCGATTTGGGAACCTTTAGCGCCCATCAAAGCGACCTTAGATAACCTGGTTACAGTAGCCATAGACGATTACAATTTTGAATTAGGTACATAAGTAGGTATTTATTACAAAACAAAAATATATATTTATTATTCACGGTAATTAGTTTCTATGGAAAAGACGGAATTTGAATCGATTAATTCATATCAATCTAATTTATGTATCTATTGCAATAGGTTGTTCTAAGGAAGACCGCTTTTCCGAACTAGGTTATTTTAACTAAAATTGTTATAATATTTTGTTTATTATTTCACGCCAATTGAATAGGATTTTGCGACAATTTCAAAATAAAATTTCAAGATTTACGAAAATAAGTGGACCGTGGGTAAAATACCTTAGACCTTCTTTTTATTGTCAACATACATCTGAACAGAAATGACCTCGTAATTCCGGTGGCCATTGACGAGTTAGTCGAACTGATCAGTTCAGACATAAAACTGTTGCGTCTATCCAAAAATGGTCGTCAGTCACCGCGTACCGGAGCGATTCCAGATTCTAGTGAAGAAATCTAGTTGGTCCAACTTTTGGAGTGACGTGCAGTTTTACGTCTGACAGTTCAACTGACTCGCCAATGACCACCTTAAGGTAGTCCAATCTAGTGACGGATGCTCTAATACTGAACCTTAATGTCTCTAAGATTTGAACTTTGCAGAAAACATATTGCTTTACCCTTCCCAACTTTCATGGCATTAATCAGTGTATCAAGATGAGGGTTTTTCTGTTAGGGTAAAAGCTAGGCTGGCTGTTATGGAAGCTAGTACGAGATTCAATTTAAATATTTAAATTATGATATTGTTAAATTTTTCAAGTGGTACAAGTGGTCACTATACTGGAATTACAAACATTGGGTTACGGATTAAATTCCCGACGTCAAAGTTAGTTGCTATAAAATGATAGTCATAATTTGTATGTAGTCGTGCAAGGGCAGTTCTTCCTCAGTAAGACCTCTTTAATTTTGGTCCTTTATTCTATTTTTTGGCTTGACTTTTGAGAGCTCTATACTGTCACAGTATAATAAAATAATGTGTATACTGTAGATGCTGTTACTATGTTGTTACTACGATAACCGAGACTGACGGCCAATCGTGCCCCTATAGAATGAATCGTCATAGGATGAGTGACCATTTTCTATTATTAAAAATTATTATATCAATCACAGCTATCGGTGTCCAAGTCACAGGGTAGACAATAAATGAATACTTTTATGTTTTATTTCACATAGTATTCGCACAGTATCTAGCTCATGGTCTGTGTATAATACATATTTCTTAATTTAAAATAGTAAAACTTAAAAGACAATAACTGCGCGCGGATCCCTGACAATATTGTCTTTCACGATATTGCCACATTTTGACATAAGTTTCTACAATTTTGTTATCATGTAGCAATAAATGTTTTTTATTTATTTAAGTGTTTAATGAAGCCTTTTATACAATTATTTTTATTTAGCAAAAATCTCATATGTTTATATTTTTTTAATAAATAAAGACTATATTATTACATGATTTTCCTAAAGCTGCTCTTAGATTTTCAGAACTCGAATAGGAACTAACGAAATAATTTTAAGTGAAATTACTACTCAATTAATTTGCCTTACTTTTATAAGTACTTATAGATAGGTAATTAGGTACCTAGGTATAAGATAATAATTTCATATTTTATTTGAGTTAAATATTCCGTACTACGGAATATTTTTTTGACAAAAAAGAGTAATTTATTAAAATGTTAATCAATTTTAATTTTTAATAAGTTGAATAAACTTTGTTGACATTAAAAAAGCTATAATCTATGATAATATTAACGTGTTTGTCTAGTGATTAAACGAGTTGTTAATTTATTAAAATTAGTTGAAATATTAAAAAAATAAGACACAAATGACAATTAATTGACTTAATTGTAAGTAAGTATATTTATTTAATGTAAGTACTTTAGATAAATTGTTAGATGCTACTTGTAAAAGTGGATATTAATTTAAATAGATAAACAATGAGTGCTTCGATAAGATCGTATTAAAACACATTTACCTATATACCTACTTTAAATCTGACATCTAATAAAACAAAAAAATCTAGAAAAAACAATAAACAAACGTTACCGGTCTTTATCTAAAAATTTAAATGTAGATTGCAGGTTGAAACAAAAATTCGTTTTGTTCTTTGAAAAAAGAATATTACCTAACATGTTTAGAAGTTTTTTTATCATATCATGTATCATTTCAATTGTCAGTATCACAAAGATTCTAATTAATAAATCATTCTCTACTCACGTTACTGTGCAACTTTCTTCTGTCGAACAATTTGTAATCGAATTGCAATATAATAGACTTTTCAATCACGATTTAATAACAATACTTTGATTATTAAAAACAAAATTAAACAAGAAAATAATTTTCATTCAACATTTTTTTCTTTAGTATTATTTTCGCGATCTTTTTGGCGGTAATTTCCAAATTTGGAGCGCGTTGTCCGCCTGACGCGTGCCGGTGGACTGACTGCAATGTGTTTATGTTGGTGCTCCGAGATCGAAACGTACCGGCATAAACCAACCGAATCAGAATAAACACTATTAATTTACACATTGAACACACAAAGGAACAACTCTACATGGTCATGTGTAATGGTATGTTATTTCACTTTCTCGCTCCATAATTGCAACGCTCCAGAAAGGAGAGATAATAAACAAAACAACAGATTATGTCAGTTTTATGCATGCTAATGGTAAAATAATATGCGTCAGCGTTCGCTTACCAGCTCGCAGAGATGCACCGTTTATAATGTATTTTTAGAAAATATCTGGGAAATGCAGTTAACGTTCGTTTTTATACTAGTGTTAATAGTTTTATCTGGAGAGGATGCATTCTTTGGCAGTGTATTGACAAGTGTTGACAAATACATTATTTTTAAAGAATTCTATGCAGGCCCATTTGTATTTCAGCTCCAGTTTATTTTTTTCACAATATGTTCAGTTATAAATATAACGCTTATTACGTGAAATCATAAGAGAGTGGATCCTAAGAAAATTTAACTTTATGGAAAAAACGCGAAAATTACCATTTAAGATGTAAAAAAAAAACTCATGGCAAAATCTGATGTTTATAGGACGTCCGAACGAAGGTCTTCGAGCTATAAATTGCCTAAATAAAAAACTATCTTTAAATTATTTAATTGCTCAAAATAAATAAAGATCATAAAGTCAGTTATTTAAATAAAAAAACGATGATTTTATTGCGACACAGTACGTTTCCACGCAAATAAAAGATATATTTATTTAATAATTGTTCGTCCGTTTGGATAATTCCATATGCCTGCCAGCAAGATTGTTTACTGGGCCTGAAACTGCATGTGTCTAAAGTTGTATTGGTTAAGAGATCCTCATCACGCATTGGAAGAATGGAGAATCATATCCTGCTCTCTGTACTTATCAGTAAAAGAAAATCTTCTGCAGTGGGATATCTCAGACCGCTTACTTTGATAATAATTAGGGCCTATTTTACGACCTTCAAGTAAAGTTACTCACCAAGTTAGTTCTGTCTCTTTCTTACTTTATGTCAAGTGACAAAGACAAAACATGTGAGAAGCTACTCGGAACGTTACTTGAAGATGGTGAAATAGGCCCTTACCCAAATAAAATATTTCTTAGTAGGGATAATTTTGGAGAATAAAACCAAAGAGGATAGATGAACTCGTCATAGCAGCTTTAGTTATTACGTCAACCTAGCTCATTAATATCTCATTAATGATTTATGACCAAACCTGTGGATAACAGGAGTATTGTAACTGTTTAATTCAAATTACCCGTATGAATGTACGAGCATTGTACGGTAGTGCAATTTCACAAAACGAGGAATTACACAATTGAATGTTTCAAACAGAATATAAGTAATTTGTATTTTAAAATGCTTACTTAATATGAATAATATAAGAACTTACTTTATTTTTAAGTAGATAGGTATAAATTTTAAAAAAATCTAGTCATATAATAAAAAAGTTTGGAAAATCCAAAAGTGCACGACTCATAATGCTCATTTAATTATCAAATATTGAAATTAAAAAAAAAAATACACTGAATTAATTAATCATTCGCATTCAGTGACCTACAAACGTCGATTAGAATTTAAAAAAAAAATTACTCAAATAATGGATTTTTTCACAAGTTAGAGTGTTTTCAGGTTTCACACATGACGGACAGGAAAATTTTTTGACCTATTTTGGTGTTTTTTCCAATTCTATTGCAGTAAATCAATTTTTTACAAGTATGGAATTAATCTCCATTAAATTATCTCGACAATAGTATGCAAAATATCTTGATTCCGTGAACTAACAAGGCTATAATAATAAAAATAGCCGCCGAAATGAGGCGAAAAAAAATTTTCGATCGTAAAGCACTCTCTGATGCTTCACATCATGAGTCGTGCAATAACATAATTCTAAAAAGTTGCTTCTGAAAAAGATTTTTTAATTCTTTAATTATATCTGTAGTCCGTCATATATCTGTATCATAAGACCTTCTTTTTATATTATAAGTGCTCCTTCAAACAGTGTCAGTTAAAGATTTCCAGATTTTTCTGGTGTTTAGTAGATAATATTATCGTAGTTTAGAATATAGAATGAATATTGACAAAATTGTTTCGGACTCGGACTACATTTTTCTGTTTAAGTATTTTCATAAGTGGAGTTCTTTTTTTTTATTTGCCATTGGTCTGATCATCGTAAAAATTTGAATTCTCATACTAAATCCTGGTCAATTATTTACCATTATAATAATCCAATGTCAGGTGACAATAGTGTGTACAATGAGCTAGGCTGGGCCCGAGAAGACCGTTAATACCTATAGTGGGCCCGTCTGGTACATACCCAGCGACCTTGTCACACATCTCATGTCATATCTCTTTGTGAATGATCATTACAAATTGATATTGGACTTACAAGGTGAAGGTTTAGTGACCGCGGAACGTAAATTCTTTATTTTCTTTGTCTATTGCTTCATTTATTGAACATCCTTGAAGTAACTTTAAAAAAAGAGATTTAATCTTAGGTACATGTCGGAGTCGCGTATAAAATTGAATTTATATCGTCTCGTCTTGATTATCGACAACTAGCTGCGCCCCGCGGTTTTACCCGCGTGAATCCCAATCCCATGGGAATTTTGGGATGAAAAGAATCCTATGTGTTGTTCCTAGTTATAATTTAATCTAAATCGATACAGTAGTTTTTGCGTGAAAAAGTAAAAAAACATCCAAACTTACAAACATACAAACTTTCGCATTTATAATATTAGTAGGATCTAAGTCCTTCATTTCGTGGCCTTCGCTGTTGGGGGCCTTGAAGTAGCTGTACCTACTATGTTTTTGGCAAAGTACCTAAGCACTAGGCAAATATATGTTTACATTGGTTAACACCCAATGGTTAATGTCAATTTTCTAGATTCAATACAAGGTTTTGTTTACAAAAATAATTCAACATTTACTAGGTACCTAGTTCTTTGCTGTTTTTTTACATAAAATAAACTTATGCCTACTTGTACTAGTATATTCGCTGTAATTTTACTCAAAAACTATTGAAATTGTAAAAGTAATAAGTACATACTTATGTCAGTAATTTAAGTAAGTATTTTTTTCCCGCTTTCGTCTTTTAGGCCACGTTATGATTTTGATATCAACACAAAGTAAAAGTATTTCCAAAATAAGTGAAGAAAACGTGAGAAATACGTCATCGTACTTATAGTCTAATCCGACAGACATGAATACGTGCGAAGCCCTTTGAATCGTCCACAAAAACTCTATTGTATGTCTGTGTCTCAATGAACTTATAGTTTTTGTGTACCATACATAGGTTATCCGACTGTTAACCTTACGATTAAATAAATTATTTTTCAACACACTTGCTCATAAAGGGGCTCTTATTTGTGCAAAAACAGTTGAATAATGACACGTTTTATTCACTAGTGAGTTATAGATTGTTTTGTTAAATTGCTTTGTTTTTTAAAAAGTTTCGACACCAAAAAAATGGTGTCCATATATTTTAAAAACAAACTTTAACTATGTTGCCTTACTTTTGGTAGGTCTATGGTCGATTCCATTCATTCATTCATTCGATTTTTTTTTAAATAAGTATATTCTTTTAGTCTTTGGCGATCACCATTGTTGTTTTGAATGCGCGCGAATAGAAAAACAGTTTATTTATTAGCGAAAAATTATAATTTCTTCGCAAATGTGTTGAAAAACGTTGTATGGTACACGCGAGTATTGATGATTACTATCCTCGGCTATCTTCAGACCCTCGCCTGACGGCTCAGGCCTCAATAGCGCCTCGGAAGTAATCACCAACTTACCTCGCTTGTACCATAAATAACTATTAAGATAGATCCACTATCTAGAATATCAATTTTATCGTGATTACTTTTATGTTTTCCGATTCCGTCTGCATTTTGCGATAAGTAGATGTACTTCTTTCCACCTATGTATGATTCTCTTAGTTACAAAGAACGTCTGTAAATATGAAAGAACTAAATCGGTTTACATATTAAACTTCCTAAAGTAGAATCTAATGAACTAATTAAGATAAAAAGGTAGAATACTTTTTAGCCCATTTCTACGAAATTGTGGTAAGTATAATTATAAATGCATGGTGTCATTTTAGTACCTACCTACCTAAGTAGAGAGATATAAGTACTTATCATATGTATGTATCCTTATACCTAATCTAAGTAATAGGTATTATAAGTATATAATAATCACGAATTATGAGAATACCACTTGTTCCTTACGCCGTACCTACTAAATATATATAATAAACATCGTACGAACTTCCTACGAACGATATTGTATTTCTATTATTTTCGGTGAATTTTTCCTCTGACCCCAAACCTCTCCCCTGGTGGTCCAATATTATCGGAACGTTAAGTATGTTTTTATGCACAAATTAAGTAACCCACTTGATAACCTTATCGCTAACTGAGAAACACATTTGGCAATAGTGGAATTTTCTAATGTAAGTAAGTATTCCGTTTTGCTATGTACCTGACCTAGATTATTGTACCTAGGTACTTAAGTACATACTCTCTTTTTATAGGTAGGTTAAGTACCTACCTATAAAAAAGAGAAATTGATCAAATACTATCATATTGAAACCGGGTAACAAGTTAATTAACTTGTTACCCGGTTTCAATATGATAGTATTTGATTTTTTATTCAACACATCATTGACTACATCAATTTTGTTTTGTACACTTTTATGTGAAATATGTACTTACACGCCTTAATAATGTGATGTAAAAATTTCGCAGTTGATGCATGAGCATCGGTGGTTCAGTGGTAGAATGCTCGCCTGCCACGCGGGCGGCCCGGGTTCGATTCCCGGCCGATGCATGACTCTTTTTGCAATTCTTTCTCACTATTCACAATCATTTAAAATATTCGAATCAATTTAAAAATGATTGACAGTTAACATTGTATTACTTTGCGTTTGGATATAATTTTCGTAAAAATACTAACCGAGTGAAAGTTAATTTTCAATCAAGTTATTAATGACAAGTTTTCCTCAATTATATCCAGGTCTTCTTTCAGTAAAAAATATTATGTATTAGGATATTTTACATCTCGTAACAAAAATATAAAAAAAAAATTAAGGTCAATTTATTATTGCCCTCATTTATAATCATCCTGCTAATATTTTAGGTAATATTGGAGCAATTATTATGAACAACAGAAAAAAAAGAATTGCCGAAACCAGGGATTGAACCAGGGACCTTTAGATCTTCAGTCTAACGCTCTCCCAACTGAGCTATTTCGGCTATATTCGTTGTGTTGAAAATAAGAATATTATTCCATTTTAATATTTTAAAATATAATTAAAATTTCAAATTTTAAGCAGAATGAATTCCATAAAAAAATATGGCTATTTTTCGCATACTTTGTAAAAATAAAAAATAGTTTTCTTAAAGTTGACGTTGCCAGCGACATCTGTAGTGTTGACGAAAACTAACTTTGAAACGCACGAACGTCAAAGTAGTACTGCTACTCGCCGGTAGGTGTCACTATACGTCACAAAATTAATTAATATTTTACTAAAGTTATTTTTTTTTTAACAAATAATAGGTACTTTTTTGTTGTTTTATATTTTTTATCGATATTAGGCATTTACTAATAAATTCTTCATACATAGATATTTAATAATTGTATGAATAATTTTCAGTTACCTTTCTTTAATTGAATTAGTTAAGAAACTTTTATTTTTTATCATCCAAAAACACAAAAACGCTTACAAGTAAAACAACAATATCCCTTAAATCTTTATGTGACCATAACGCACGCAACTCAGTGCTGTATCGTGACAATCAAATCCGATTTCGAGATCCAAAATTAAAGGACAATAGTACCGTGGGTGTGGATTACGGGATAATTGGATACACAGCCGGCTAACAAAGGGGATTTCAGGTATCAACGGTTTGATAAAAAAACCTACAGAAAAGGTACAAGTTAAAATGTACTGGAGAATGTACAGGAATGCAAACTCACGGGATTTAACTCGAATTTAACGTAGATTGGGATCAAAGCAATGTAACGGGATTACTGTTAACATTGTTTGCGGTTACAATGTTTCATTATACTTATTTTTATTTTATTTATTGAGACACTTTGACTACGTCTTTACGAAATATCTTATTATTTCCGTGTGAGGTATATTTATACTTACACGAAAGTATTTTGCATTTTTTACATTAGTTATAACTGCAGACATAGGAACCTCCTTATACAAGCCTCCTTACGCCTCCTTATGTTCAATGAGTGTCGTGGTGTCCATTACCACTACCCATAGAATAAGGATCACGACCAGGATTCTCTCTGGTCTCTGCCACTACCTGCCTTCATAAGTCCTATGTGTAAATGAAGAATTCTAGTTTTATCTTACCAATCAAACTAGACAGTGTTTAAGCAGCAGACAGTTCTATTCTAATTAAATTGGTTGTGGTAGATTTTTAACGTGTTATTGAACTTTGAAAGCCCATAAAATGTATTCGTACCGTTCCTTAGTTACATAATGAATAATGCAATGATAGTATTATCATTACAATAGATATAAAACACAGACGGACAATATGTCGGTCGTGAATCAACAATCAGTGACGCATATTGCAGTTATTTTATTTGATTGATGAAGAAAAAATATGATCAAATGGCTTTTGTATCCGGTCGCCTGTTTGTACTCGTTTAATCATTTTACAAACAATGTATCGATCATGATATGAGTATTAATACCTAATTATTTATTATTATAGTCATAACAAGTATATTTATACTTAAAAGTATAAATAAAATTGCAAAAAGATTGCGCCCAACGTGGGGCTCGAACCCACGACCCTGAGATTAAGAGTCTCATGCTCTACCGACTGAGCTAGCCGGGCTGTAAGAAAGGAGATGAAATTATAAACCAATTGTTTAGACATTATTTGATTAATCTCTTCATTGTATAATTATTTTAATTAATTAACACGACATCGAAGAATAATTAAATATTAATAAAAATTCTTGAATTAATAAATTCGTGAGTAACTAACTAATTAATGAATATAATTTGTTTACATATTTATGATCATTAAGTTTTATTTTATTTCATTTACTTCCTTTTTCGAGGTAAATAAATAAAATAAGCATGTTATTTTTTTATTTAGGTAATATATAACTTTGTAATGTGTTTGCACTTGATTGAAATAGCTTTCCCAAAACAATGTTAGCGCTGAGGCGTCCGACGTTTTTGGGGTGTACAATCAGAGAGAAAATAAAAAGTAAGTATGTACGTATTTTTTTTATTAAAAAACCGATATTAATATGTTTATTCTCAAAACGATTGTATGTTTGTCCTATATGCGTTTTTAAAACATTGATCTAATTGTGATGTTATTTATACTGATTTATTTAGGTGATACCGCGAGAATAAATTATAGTCTGCTACTAAGTCCATAACCTTTCTCGTTAGATTAAATCCCTAATTATAAATTCTGTTCCAAAAGTTTTTTGGTTAAACTCTTTTCATAATTTAAAATATGAAACCTGAGTGATTAGCCTGCCAGTCACTACTTGTTTTAAAACTTATAAAAAAAACTTATATAGGCTATAGGACTATACTCTATACTTATAATAACATATTTTTACGACCAATAAGATCAGATCAGAACGCGAGTGAAACCACGGGACATAGATAAGAATAATCCACTCACTGCTTATGTAGGTAATTCATCTGTTACAGATGTAGGTACAGGCCTCTGATATAATAGGATATTTCCAATACAAGTCTATTTAAATTATTATACCTAATTAAAATAATTCCTTTTAAATACCTATATTATTTATTTAAAGCCAAAGACTTATCTAACCGATTGTACTCGACAAATCAATATTCAGTCCGCACGCCCCAAAGGAAGTACCGTGTGCTGACAGTTAGGTTTTACTTATGAAACCGACGACCTAAACAGACCACACACACATATTGATCACTTCACTTTAACTTTTAAAACAATTCCTAGTATTTTGTGGAGGATAGGAATAAACCATTACGTGCCATTACTAGCTGGCAAATGTGGTTTTGTCTTTAGACTTTTAATTTTTTGGGGTGGGACACCCTTATTACTTTACTTATGGATGGAAAATAGTTAATAGTTCACAGAGTTACCTAATAGTTCATAGTTCACGGAGGTATATTATAACATTTATTTTGTAATTTTTCATTTTGTATTAGATGTGGAAATAAATGGTTTAAATGGTATATAATAGTTCACGACTTACTGTCGAATTAAATCAAATCTGTTTTTTTCGGAAGATTTTGGTTACAAACACTGTTATTTTTACAAAAAAAAAAATAGACAAAGCATTTGATTGTAACCACAACAGAATGGAAAACAAAACCTTGACAAAAATCTGTCAGTTTAATATTAGTTCAATGTGTAGTGTAAATCAAAGAAATCAATGACCGCAGGGTATTTAGCAATTCACATTCACTTAAGTAAAAAGCATATAAATGACGGTAAACAAATGCATTTATATTAATACAAGTATAAAGACCTTTAGCGTAATTTAACAACTGTTCTTGTGCACTAAGTATTAAGGATAAATATGAACAATATAAATACAGGAAAACGTCGAAGATCCGGGATATACTGTAAAAATGGTTAATAAAACAATTTGTTGACGATTTTTGCTTCGTTCATAAACACCAATTTAGAAGTACTTATGTAAGTATGTGACCTATATTCCTTCTATTTTTACTACATGGCTCGAGTTGACCACCAACAGTCTTTGAGAGAATCCTTTGGTCCTTTGGTCCAGGCGTGCAATGGGAAGTAGGATCGCTTGGAAAGCTGGATCGTTTGGTTGGGAAGTCGAATCACTTGGGTACTGGGGCCACTTGGGAAGTGGGATCGCTTGGGAAATTGGATCACTTGGGAAGTGGGATCGCTTGGGAAATGGGATCGCTTGGGAAGTGAAATCGCTCGCTTCTTCTCGGCTGAAGTAATCGGTGGTAGTAGAGTAGTAGACATTCGACATTCATAAGTGCTTTTGATATCTTTGATTTACATGAACACTACACATTGAAATAAAACACACACAACCACGACAAAAATCCGTTTAAGTGTTTTATTTCAATAAGTACTTCTGCTCCGCACCTGAATAAACGAATTTTGATTTGTGATTTTTTTTATTCAATTGATTGTTGCATTTATTTCCTTCCAACAACTTACATGTAGGTAATAATTAGAATAAATACATAAACCGTTATGTGTTTATTAATCATAATGCATTTGTTGGTTTAACCACTGAATCACATCGACGTCAATAATTTAGGGTGAAAATCCTTTGACCTCGTTGAAAGCGGTTTTTAAAGTGAATTTCGTCATGGAGGTAGTAATTCAAATTAGTTACATATGAAGCATATAACCTAAATAAGTATAACAAAAATATAATAATGTACGTATCACTTTTGAACATAATTGTGCGACGTGGTTTCACTCGATTAATAACTACTGGTCTAGTCCTAATGTTTGTAGCGTGATGTTGTAAAGTATATAGTCTTCTTCGATAAATGATCCATCTTTATTTAAAGCAGTTCCTGTAATTAGAAAATGTAGACGATATGTATGAATGAGCATGAGCTTAGTTTCTGATACTCGTGCTAACTAGATACAGGTAAAAACTTAGTTCAGGATATAAAGATAAAAGAGCTGTTTACCATAAATAAAAATATAGTTAAGAGAAATAATGTCTTTATTTATTTTCACTCAGATGCAACAAAAAGAAACGTACCAAGCAAAGCTATCACTAAATTATAAAAGTTTGTTTTTATTACTTTAAAGATTACGTTGATGCTTCTTTTCAATTAGCAATTTCAAAACAACTTATCGTCTGAACATCTGCCAAAAGTCTTTGTTACTCGGTACAACAACGAATGCATTCGATACCTGTAAAACGAATCAATTTATCAAATCAAAGACAATAAAAAGGGTTAATTTGGTTGTCGTTACGATTCTCGGTACGACAATATGTGAACGTATTGAACCGTTCACCCGCGCGTTTACGAGCGCTCTTGGACGGCTTTATGCGATCAAGAATGAACAAGCTACATCATTTTTAGTAGGGTTGATACACTGTTTCAATATAAGAATTAAATTCTAAACCGTGCCATAAGGCACGAGATTCTCTCTATAATACGTCCATGTTCTAAACTTTATGTTGTAAAGTTGTTTTATATATACATACTTATTAAGATTTTATTTGTTTATTTGATCCCCGTGACTAAGCATAGCAACCTGTTTGGGATTAGATCTCGGACTAGGCATACACAAAAAATGTACAAAGATAAATTATGGCGTTTGAGATGATTTGATATTTGTATTAGAATTGCTTTGCGGTTTCAATTTTTAATAAATTAACGCATTTTTATTTACATACAAACTTCCTTTTGAGTCATTATTTTATTAATGAGAACCGCATTGACATGTACTTAATTCAAAAAATATAAATATATAAAAAAATACTCGAAGGTGAGACTGCGCGAAGCGAATTTATTTTGCAAGAGATGCAGACACTTACTAAACAGAAGCGTTTTCACAGTGTGTGTAAAGTACCTACCTAAACTTTAAAGTGTATAGTAGTGAAGATATTTTTCTCCTTTTCGTAAGTAGATCGGTATAAACAGTCCAATCCATCCACGTTTCAGTGCTAACCACAGACTCCACAGAGTATGGCGCCGACGTGAATGCGGTTTAAAACATCAAGCTTTCTAAACATAAGTAAATAAAAACATTGACTGAAAGTGTTTTTAAAAGTTACTTCGGCGTTTTGTGTGTGAATAATTGAAATAGTTAATAGTATAAAAGGTTACAATGAATAAAATAGGAGATCAAGTATTACGTAAAAGGAATGTGTGATATTGTTGTGGATATTGTTAAATAAATACTTACTTTTATTAGGATTTAATTTTAAACCCTGCAGTGGAATCCTCATTTTTGTAACGAAATAAAAATACTGGACAACCACAACGAAGTTAGTGTAAAAGAAAACAGTAATCAATTTATTGAGAGACCAGAAACTCGAGGACCAAGGCCAATATTGTATGACAACTGACAACCCTGTTTAAAAAACATTTGTTGTAATTAATTTAGTAGATGCATTTCTTTGCCGGTAATATGAACACTGTTCATTCATTCAAAAACATCGTTTTATTCCATTTTAAACACGAGTCTTGATATGGCATCTTTATGTTCGACTTCTGCTTTGGTTTCATTGCATTGTATTATTTACTTTTATCCTTATCGTAATAATTTTAGTTTTAACAAAAAATAGAGATTTTACGTTAGTTATTCCATTCAATAATGTTGTGTAAAGGGACTCTAACGTTAGTAAAGATGAAGTAATCATAACATATATTATTATAATTTTGTAAATTCTTACTGTACTATTACAATCAGATAGCCCTTTGCCCTCCAAGTGGTTATTACCAGCCAATACCATACATATATTATGTTTATAAAAACCTACCTGTTACTACAAAGGTTTCCCCGTCTCACGGCACCAACTCCAAAAATAGTCTCAAATTTTAGAACGTTCAATACAAACAAAGGCTCGTAAGTGTAAATTATTTTCGGCATTTCCAGGTATGTGAAGTGCCACAGCGATCCGTCATTCGACCGCCGAACAAAAACATCACAACAAAACTCCACACATAACGAAATTAATAAAGTTTATATTAAATTCTCGGAACATTTTTTGTTTAAAAGATCCTAAACTTTATTAATATCTAGCTTCGCGTGTTAAGGTTTTGAATGGAATTCCGTTCATAGCTATTTAATTATGGGATACGGTGACGATTCCTTATTAATATTAAGCATTGATAATAGTGTTGCTGTCATATTGTGAAATGGAAATAAACCTGTCTTTGAATCATGCAATGAATCCCTCTAAAGTCTTCCCTCTAAAATAGGTAGGCAATCGGTTTTGAAAGGAATATTACGACGTGCATAAAGGATCCAAAATAGATCTAATGCCGCAAAAGAGTGTTACTTTCTATTATAGGACAATCAAAACTTATTTTTGTCAAACTGTTTAAATACATACTATTATTTAATTGACCCTCTTATTAATACCCGTTTCCTCTACACACCATGTGTTTCTTAAGAATGAACGGGAAAAAACTCTCAGGAAGTACGGAGTAAGGAATAATTAATTGGTAATAAGGTACCCTTTAGAAATTCAATACTCACTTGACAGACAATAAGGTTTATAGGATTTTAGATCTAAGTACGGACTTAATACACATGAATCACTACATAGTACCTGGTCTATAAAACAAAGTCGCTTTCTCTGTCCCTTTGTATGCTTAGATCTTTAAAACTACGCAACGGATTTCGATGCGGTTTGTTTTAATAGATCGAGTGATTCAGTGGGAAGGTTTTTAGAATAATTTTATACCCATATTTCTACGGGAACGGGAAATACGCGGGTGAAACCGCGGGGCGCTGCTAGTAAACTGTAAAATCTAAGTGAAGAGTAAGTTACATGCAAAACAGTGATACTAAAATAGAAAGAACACGCATGAGTCAGTAATCGTAACGACACATCACTTGTGTGATACTTACCCATATTAAACCAAAGATAATACGTTCGACCACTAATACATTCTGCAAAAATTATTTAGTGCAAGAACCTAACGGTAAATTTACAATAAACATGACTTACAATTTAACAGACGCCCGTAATGAGTCACTTTGTACATGTGTGCGTTATGTAAACATAGTAATTTTATTGTAAAACCAATGTGTCATGATGTGAGAGTTAAATGATGGATTGCTGGTCGAAAAATTGCATTTCACTTTCCAATTCAAAGGTTTTATGAATCACTATTATAATTACTACTGAGATCTTAGAACAAATGCCAATACTCAAAGCTATCATCAAGTGCTCAAAGCCATTGGTGTTGATTTTTCGATTACTTATATTTTGTTCAGTTTTGTTTTCATTCAGTGTTCAATTGATTACTCACTCATTACGTATATTTTCGCGAACCTCAATTAGTAGTGCACTTACCCTGGGAAATCCATTTTTTGGCTTATTTAGAACGTGTATGTATTTTGTACTAAATATTTTTTTTATAAGTCTATACCAGTTTTTATCAATTTTATGTCTTACTGAATAATTGAATATACCTAAGTTATTAAATAAAGTTCACTTATACTTACTTAATTAAAGTAAGCCAAAACTTTGAAATTACAGCGATAAATATAATAACTAATCACAAATAATATAATGATATAATATATAATAAATATTATAAACGCGAAAATAACTCTATCTGTCTGTTACCTTTTCACGGCTAAACTACTGAACCGATTGACTTGAAATTTGGTACAGGGGTAGCTTATGGTATGGGAACGGACATAGGCTATGTTTTATCCCGAAATTCCCACGGGATCGGGATCTACGCGAGTGAAACCGCGGGGCACAAATAAATGATTACGAAATAAATATAATAGGCAAAAAAATTAATAAAAATATAATTATGAATTTACGCAACTAATAATTGTTCGTTTATTTTTCCTACATGAACTTTTCCTGTATGAGAATTAGTTCACACCGTTGAGTAAGTATTAAAGAGTACCTACTACATATAAGTAAATTAATTAATTAACTACATTTTATGTTACGAGGAATCAATTGACGTGCAATACGCTCTAAGGTTAGTCATTAGTTGAGTTTGACCTACAGAACGGTACAAAACCGCAATAACCAATTTTGAACCAGATTCCCACTATATTTAAAGTTAAAAATGATTTAGCATTTTAGTTGCTATAAAGAAGTTCATATTATTCCTTCTTTTTATAATAACACAGGTGAATCAGTATTGTAACAGTTTTGTGTTTCTAAAGCGTAATTTTCTAAGAATTTGTACATTAATGTCCGGTCAGGTGGTTTCTAGGATGGTATTACTCAAAAAATATATTTATTAAAGTAGCAGGGTCCGGTAAATCCCAGTGTTCCCGATTTAGCGAGAACTTGGATATTCGAACTTCGATTTAGTTAGAACTTTGGTAAAAGTACTCTATTTGTTATTCTTGGTTAGGAATAGTACTGTACTCCTACTATCTTGCTAGTACTCTGATCTGATTGTCCTTTAACATGCTATATGCGTGTAATTGATTTCCATTGGAGAAACCTTTACCCAGAAATGGGAAGAACTTGGTTAAATAAAAAATCATTGAACTATAACATAACATAATGATTCACTACATCATCTCATTATAGCGACTGACCCCTAACTAATGTGTTGACTTCAAGCAAAATAATTGGTTTAATAGAGCCGTTTTATCATAATTTGATAAACAAACTTATCTCAATTAGACTTAATTTGTATTACAATTTAACTAAATAAAAGCAATACAAAATATCTTCTTAATCTCCACCAAATTGAATTATACTTACAAAATAGATATCTAGGTGTATAAAGGTGTAAGTACACCAATTAATTTAGCCATTAGAGTAAGCTCAAACAATTTATTTCTGATCCTCGTTGCCGTCTTGAGTAGTAAAAAGTACAATGAAAAGTTTAATGGCTTCCATTATCTTGAACCGTCTCGTGGTCTTTGACCGATTTTCTATTTTCATCGGATTGTTTGAAGCATGTCCGGATAGTTGTCCGATATTACTCTAGTTGTTATTCACAAACTATTTTATAATACGAAATACATATGGAATGAGACATTTTACAAAATTAGAAAATGTGTTTTCGAGTTGTAAAAGGAAAAGTTTAAAATGGGAAAAATTGCTTTTCCTGTTTTTAAAAACAAATCTAAATATTCTTGAACTATATTCAAAAAGATGTTTAAAAATAGTAAATTGATATTTCTTTTCTAGTTTTGAATAGAGTAAGTATTTGAAAATGGAAAACATCTTTTTCAAATTAGACAAGAGATGTTTTCTTTGAAGGGGGAGAATTTGAAATTAGAAGAGTCACTTTTCCAATTTAAAAAAGTGGATATCAATATAAAAAGGAAATAAATACACGCAAAATTCGTAATTGGTTGTAATTTAAAACAAGGCCCAGTTAGTAACGTAGTGCTCTAATTGTATGAATTGTAGATCGCTGCATTATCGCATCGCAGGATGTCGGTCCTCGGCGGGTCGATGTACTGACAAATGACTGTCATAATTTATCAATATATTTATTTATACGTAGCTCTACTTTGCGGTTTTACTTGCGAGAACTTATCGCAGTAAAATGTTTGGAAAATTCGGTATTGCGTAAAAAGGTTGTCTTATTTAATTTTTGTAGAGCTTATTAGCTTTGCGGGTATCTCAAGTAAAGTAAACTAGTTCACCATTTTATAGAGTCCGCCATATTGGATTTTAAATGTTACTTCGCTAATCATGCATTGTCGTTACAATTTTCTCTCATTCTGATGAGGCTATCTGATGACTCTAACAAACATACAAAATTCAAGTTAAATAAAGTCTTGTAAAAATCAATCAATTACGATTACGTATGAGATGGTTGGCATACGCAAGCCTGACATTAATCCCTGACAGCTGTTGTATTGCACGCTTACCATATGACATTTTCGTTTCCATTCAAATCAGGAACGAGTTAAAAATAAAAATATTTTTGAACGTGTTATTTATAAGTGCCTTATGTTGTAAGACACAATCATGTCTTTAGCCCATTGGGCCCTAGGCAGTAAGATAATGGGGCCCTTATAAGATAATACCTAACAAGGGTCTATTTTACTAGAACTGTAATATAGTACTTGGAGGACCCTGGATACTTGCCCAGAGTGCCCAGTTATAGATTATAAATGTATCTTTATTTACACGCAGGATACTTGAGGATACTCATTCCCATGCTTTCGGCAACCACCGCAGTATACAGCCAATAAAGTAGAAGCACATTATATTAAAAGCTCTTTTAAAAATATAGACACAAAATACACTTTAGATACTTAATAAAATATCAATCTTATACATAAGTAAAGTTTAGTTAGGTACAACTTCACAGTAATCCGTATAAATCTACCAATCGATATATGCAAATAATAATTTAAGTTTGTTGTTTTACGATATCAATAACATAACAATATAAGTGTTCGTAGGTCAAAGTCACGTCTCGGGCGGCGCCACTGACAATGTATTACAATTCTACATAACGCATCACGTACTGCTCCATAACAAGACGCGGGTTTATAATCGTGAATCGAACAACTTGCATCTTTGTTTATATATGCTCTGAACCAGGTGATAATTTAGTACAGTCAGCATCGAAAGTAGAGACTAATAATTCAATAATATTTTTAACCTTTCGAAAGGTTTTCCAAAAGCGATTTTTTTTTAATTATATTATTTTTAATGATCACAATAGCTTCACCATATTCTGAACCTGATGATGTAGCAGGCTATAATGGAGTAGGTTTGCACAGAAATAGCCTCAAGATTCAAAGATAGCAAGGCTATATGCTTCCGGGAAGACATACACAGGTGGATAGAGTTTACTTAGTCGTAGTAACTTTTTGGGATTGCGCGTAAGATAAGAAGCGTTTGGTTTCCACAGGTGTTGTTAAGAAAGTCATAAAAAGGTTTGAATAATTGAAAAGTCAATCCCTTGCTCTCTGTACAAATAGGAGGTCAATATTGTGAATGAGTAAATTTTAAAATGATAGAAATAAGATGCGTCAATAATTTTCTACTTCAGCAGCTGTTGGTGTTTGGTTTTATTAACTCCGATATTCATTTTCTCGTTTCTTCGTTCCAATTTCCATATAAATCTAGTTTTTTATCAAATTCGGCTGCATGATAATGGTCTCCTTTGAGATTTTTTGATTTGGTTTAACAAGACCAATTGCAAATTCACTATGTATATGTAAGTTAATCATAATATGTATTAACTATGATGTATTCGTTTTAAGTAAATGTTTTTTATAAGTATTTAAAGAGTATATGTACGAGTACTTATACCTATCAAAATGATAATTAGTCTTTCGTTTGTTCATAAAAATGAATTCTGAAATGAGTTGTGTAGGAGTAAAATTTGGCATAATAGAAATAGAGATGTAATTTATTATTTTACAAAGCTTCTTTTCGAAGATTGCTTATTTACTTAAAGACTGTTTTATTAGTTTCACGGTTAAAACTTTATCTATTATGATGTACCTACATAAATATATACATAAAAAAAAATCGTGTTATTTATACGGTATAGATAACACGTTTTTTTTTATTAAAAATGGTATAGACTATACCATTTTCAACTCAACGGCTGGACCGATTTAGGCAAAGTTTGGTACAGTGTCCTTATGGCCTTCCTTATGGCTAGGAGTAGCACATTAGGTTGTTTTATTCCCAAATTATCTTAAATAGGAATCACGTGGATGAAACGACGTCACACTTTAATAAAGGTCATAGAAAAAAGCAAAGGATATCACAACATCGCATACAGATATAAGTAATCAATAAAATATCTCCATACAAAGTAGTATTTGTCCTTAGACCATCCTAATTAGGAATCCATCCGTAAATGTATCGTACACTGAAACACCTACCTGTTTACCCTTACCGAGTGTGTGACTACCGCATTTGATTCCAAATAATTTGTTATCTTCCTTACACATTCTGACTTGGCACGTGGAAATGCAATGACAAAGACTTGACTTTACCTTTTATTAATAGAATTATCTACTGTTTTGATTGCAGCGTTTAGAGATCAGTGACTTGTTGTATAAAATTCCTATCCAAGTAAAAATAGAATTTGATTTTATGTTAAGTTTTATTGTAAACTTTTAATATATTGCACGCCCGTGACGGGTAAAAAATGTTGTCCAATTGATTTAAGTAATTTTAAGACCTACATGTACCAGCTTTTTTGAGCAATAAATTGTTCTTATTCTTATTCTTGATATTATGTGTGTGAAGTCGACCAACCGGCACTTTGCAAGCGATTGACTTAGGCCTATTCTCCCTAGTTCAGGGTAGTCTCGAGACCCTCGGTGTATGAGCTGATGAAGATATTATATGAAGACCACGCCCACCAAGTGGCAGAATGGTCAGAATGTTTGTTTTGCTCTGGGTGTGTTGACTAAATTAATGCACGTGACCGTAGATAACCACATAAGGCATACAGTTGTAGTTTTCGAAGAATATCTTCTACCTTTTAAGATTGTCATGTATAAAAAACTTTTATACGAAATCCCGGAGCATAGCTAGTGGTAAATTAATCTAATCATTAATCACCATAACAAACATTGATTGGCACACAATTCTTAGCGTAATGTATATTGATTTATTTATCTTTTATATCAACATCAAGATATCAAATATGAATGAATGGATATCAAAGGAAACTACAAATCCATATGATTAATTCATTTACAAGAAGTCAATATAGGTAATCGTAAATTTCGTAAACGCATCGAATTAGGTGATACTGGATGTGTTTCCTGTTGATTGTTTGTAATTTCCTGACATATTAGGCGTAAGTTATTCGGTAGTATTTTATTATAATTGAATTGAATTCTTAAATTATTAATATATTTGTATCGCAAACAAAAAAGATCCAATGTTTCTTATATGTTACCGTATACGATACACGACGTACCAATTTCGTTAATAAGTTGATAGAGACACAATCAGGCTGTGATCTATTTCAGACAATGGCGGAATGTTTACCAGAACAATGTGTAAATATTCAAAGCATCTCACGTCTAGAGCAGATGTTGTTTGAAAACCAATCTAGTCTCGAGTGTAGTTACTCCCAAGTCTAGACGCCGCTCCAGGGGACCCAACACACAGACTTATTTCGGTAAAATGGGGAAAGGTCAGACAGCCAACTTCAATTTTGGCAACTCTGATTTCACTCTCGTATAAAGGACAGGGACAAAAACCTCACGGAACCTTTGTCGGAATCGAATAGCACAGATTGAAGTATTTTCAAATAGGAATATTTGAAAAGCTCTTTGTTTGTATTTTGTTCCCTGCGGTATATCGTGCTAATTGTATGGATCGGAACATCGAATCGCTGACTAATGAGTTCCCCTCGAACACACGTACAAAGGGAGTACACAAAACTCGGCAGCTATCAAACAAAGGAGGCTACGCAAAAACCTAAAGAAATTTTAATCAAACAGAATTGCTCCTTGTACGCATTGTGCGTCGACAATAATAACCCACAAAGCTCCGTACTCGCTATACGTACCGACGTTATATGTATGCACAGAAGCACACATGGACCGGGGAGCTTGCACTAAAAGTTCATTTCAACCCCGCACTTTCATCGTGTGTTCCCTTTCACTGCAAACGAAACGAAAGAGACAAATACATGAGGACGGACGAAAATGATTATTAAGAACGTGTAGAGTCGGCCTAACGGGCCAAAACGTTCCGCTCACCAAAAAGTAAGTTCGTTCGTCAGTAGTTAACTCGCGCGTGGTCGCGGTGAACGCCTGCCAGCTCGCGCCGCCGCACACAAGGATTACTTACGAAACAATATCACTAAATGAATACACAACACAAACAGTGCGTTAATTATACCGTAACAAGTTCAATTGTTTGCATGTGCCATTCAGTTTTTGTGTTATACCATATTATAGTCGCATCAATTTGCTTTATTTGTAATTTGTAACAAAATTAGTCAACTTCAATTTAGAGTAAATTAGTTCGATGTATAAGGCAGTGTTATCAAGTCGGTAGTGCTTTCAGTGTCAGCTGTGCAAGCTTTTGGTGTCCCTTTCTGTTTTATGGAAAGGGAAAGGAAGGTCGTTTACTAGTAAAGCTGATTTAGTTTCATGATTTTCTTTGAATACACGTAAGTTTGTTTATTTTATTTTTGGCGTCTTCAGTTTATCGCGGTATGATTTATTTATGGATGAGTGTCGGACAGGACTAATTATGCTGCTCTCTCCAGTTATAAATAGTTCCTACTTAGACAAGTTACGGTTAACTTGCGTCTACTGCGATCGCCAAACCTTTGATTTAGAGCTTTTTCATCTTTGCCTTTCATGTTGTCTTTGTACCTAGTTATTGTTTGATTTTTATTATGACGTAGATATGTAGAATGATACATTATGTTTACTTCATTCTTGTTTATTACATATTATAAAAATAGATGTTTCTATTCCCATCTATCAATCAATTATCTCGAGCAAAAACTTTGGATTTCTATTTGTTTTCTAAATTGATGTTACCTGTAATGGATTCATGTCTTACTCAAAGTTTGTATAATTTGTTTATTACCCTATCTATCTTACTAACTACAGGTAGGCAGCCCTCATAATAAAGTAGAATCAAAAGGATTAATTTGATCATTGGAACCAGTAATCTTATGGGAGGGGAAGAAGCAATCACACATCACAAACATCAAAGATCTGAGAGTAAACATGTGTCCCAAGAATATCAATTGATTGAACACAATATCTAATTGGGAACACATTTGAAGTGATAATAATATTATGCGTATTTGGTAAACATATACTCTTATGTACCTTACAGTAAACCCAAAAATACCTGTCTCTGAATTAAAATAAGAAATTTTCATATAAACTTTTTTCCCTAATCAACTACTTAGGTAGGTACCTTAAGAGTTCTGAGTGCTCATACTTACCACATACTCATATTTAAGGAATCCCTATGCAGTTTTTCTCGGAACTAGTCTTTGTAGTCTAGTCTAGGTAGTCTGGGGTCAGCTTTGATTAACCTGTCAGTCAGTCAGGACAAGTAATTAATGTTTAAGTTATTAATGTTAAGAAGAAACTCAAGAAGCAATTCTCCATACAATCGTTTTCCCGTGTTTCCTTTTCCACATACCTAGGTAACAGTATTTTCTTTTTTTATCCATATTTTGTCATTTATTTCTAGCCATCGATAATCTCAATTTTTGCTCTAGAGACCTTTGAGTATATATGTATATGCTAGAGACATTATCCAGGGAAGAAACACGGGAATACAAATGTATGGAGAACTTCTAGAGTTTCCTCTTAAGACATAGATAGATATAATTATAACATACATAATGTTTTCTTGCTTAGACCAATGTCAAAGGTATTAAGTATATGATTAAACTTTGAAAGTAGATCCATTAGCTGTAATGTCACTAATCTAGTGGATTATTATCGGACATGACCAACTTAGCAGGCAAAGCTCATTACAAGACAGATTAAAACTACTTTCTTGAAGCAAACTTTTTGTTCAAGATATACGAGTACTACTACTGTAATAAGGGTACTGTAAGGTGTTTATTGAATACTAGTAATGCCCCGCGTAGTTCCCGTTCCCGTGGGAATACTGGGATAAAATAGCCTATGTCACGCACAGATAAATTAGCTTTTTATTAGTGAAAGAAGTTTTGAAATCGGTTCAGTTTCGGAGCCTATTTGTTACAAAAAAACAAATAATAAAAATTTTCCTCTTTATATAATACTAGTAGCTTCCCGCGGTTTCACCCGCGTAGTTCCCGTTCCCGTGGGATTACGGGGATAAAATATAGCCTATGTCACGCACTGATAAATTAGCTTTCCATTAGTGAAAGAATTTTTGAAATCGGTCCAGTAGTTTCGGAGCCTATTCATTACAAACAAACAAACAAACAAACAAACAAATCTTTCCTCTTTATAATATTAGTATAGACTAGCAGCGCCCCGCGGTTTCACTCGCATAGTTCCCATTCCCGTGGGAATACAGGGATAAACTATAGCCTATGTCACTCGCTGACAATATAGTTTCGCATTAGTGAAAGAATTTTTGAAATCGGTTCAGTAGATCCCGAGATTACCCCTTACAATTTAACAAACACACAATCTTTACTTCTTTATTATATTAGTATAGATAAGTGTAGACTATAGCAGCACCCCATACTTTCACCAGGTATTCCTATTGGGAATTAGGAAATACCTCCTTTGTTCTTTCCCTAGAAACATGTGTAATTGTGCAACTTTCACCTAAATCGGTCTATCTATAGGTACTAGTCGTTGACTCGTAATGAATTAATTATGTCATCAATGAATAATTACAACTATTATACTCATAAATAACATTTACCTGAAATAAATAAGTACCTTATAAGGCAGATTTGATTAATAATGACGTTTTAAATATTTCCAAATGCATCATCAATTACAATATATCTGCGTAAAGAATTTCATACATTGACACAAATTAATTTAGCACATTAACAAATAAAATAATTTTCCTTCACAAGTATAATAATAAGACTTCCTTGATAAATTTTATTGACGCTAAGAATACACGTTTGATTCGTTTTAAATCTTATTCCATGACTCTTATAATAAATTGTGTATTTGCAATGTGTCGCTCATTGTGGTACCATTTTAGAAAAAACGCAAATTACTGCCTCCAATGCAATAATAACCTATGAGTCTCAAATTCAATAGTTATACGAGTATGTATTTAAAGAAGGGTAAACTCTGGCAATAAAAAACTTGGTTGGGTAGTTGTTACTGTTCATATTTGATTCGGCCAATAGATAAAATTCTAGTCTATTGCCCAGTTTTCCTTATGAATGATCGCAGTAGAACAACGCAAAACACGCGACTTATACAAAAGTCTAATTAATTCCGGCTCTTATTCAATCAAAACAGTGTGTATTTAAAACATTATAAACAAAACTTTAGTTCTAGTACAAAAAGTACTCTGCGTTTAAATCGCGGAAAATCCATTTGTGTACAATAAAATGTTTACTCTCCGTTCTTTGGGTGTGAATTTACATACTTACATATAGGCACTACTTCTAAAATGCACCCATATTATGTTAATACTCGTATTGAAACAAACGAAAATAGAAAAAGTCAGTCCTTATCTATAAGGTTGTAGTATAAAGCCTATATTAATTAACACTTTTTACGATCAATTTGAAAAGGGAAACCATGCGGGTGTTCCAAAAAAAATTGTATCCGTATAATATTTATATAATAAGACCCCTATAATTAGTATATTCCCGTCCTTCAAAAAAGCACCCTAGAAAACCTCTTCTACGTAGATTGTCAACTTTATAATTGCATGATAGTTACAATCATGTCATAATAAGATTATCATCATCTTTATCAATATTAATAATAAACCCAACATCTAGACGTTTACGGATTTTCTTTGTGTCCTTTGTTATCATATCAGATTACTTATAGAAAAAATATTTCTTTTGTTGCAGAAATCGCTCGGATATCTTGTGCATACAAGAATATTATAAGTATAGAGCAAACAACACCGCCCACGTAGCGAGATAACGCCGCATCCCGTCCGCAGAGAAATTAATCTAGCACACGGTTACAGGAAATAAGCTGATAAACCTATACATATTGTAGTACTTCTGTAGAGGAGTCGCACCGGGCAGACACTCCAATAATATGCTGAGCTGACACCCGCACACTAACAAATACCAACATGCAGGAACCTCATCCCTCCACACACGACGAACGAGTGCCGGCCATGCCATCTGATGACCACCAAACATCACACACAGCTAACAGTACCACTAGTAACGACACAAGTCATAGTTACAACCATTCCAATCAGAAATTAGAAGAGATTCAAAAAATGACTGATTTAGATAAGTTTAGGATAAATAAAGAAAATTACTTGTATCAATACGAATACGACAGACGACGAACGACCGGCAGATGTGAATTGCATAAGAAAGAAGACTTTTACGGAAATGAATCGATTAACAGAAAGAGGGTTGAGAGTGACGTATACGGTGATGCAAGGCAAACCGCTGATTTGAAATTTAAATTCGTCCGGGATGGACGGGAGGAACCAATCGGGAGGACAATGGGTCGAGTACGCGCCATAGCCGTGGTTGGACTATTCTTTGCGATGTTGGCAACTTGCGCTGCGGCGCCTCTTCGAACGCGGAGACATAACGAGAGAAATACGGTAAGTCATTTTGTATATTATTCTTAATATTATGTATAACATATTTATAGCTAACATAAAATTGTAATTTTTATCATGAAGCGTGGGCGAACTAGACAGTGTCTTCCTTGCTCATAATATAATCCATAATTTAAATGTAGTAGGGACTCGCGTCTGTCTCATGCATACTAAATAGTTAAAAAGATATCCTGACGACTTGTAAACTTTTGTCTCGTCTGAACCTCGCCGGAAACTGGCTCCTTATTATCCTGCCATTCTGGCATTGTCTGGGTTATCTGAATCTGTCTTATTTACCAGACAATGTTCCTCTTTCATAACCGTTTTTTTCTCCGTGCCTTTCATAGAAAACAAAGTGCTGCGGTTTAATTGTTTGCATGGCTTTGTTCTTTTAAAAAGTCGCGTTCTTTTCCTGAATTGTCCATTTGCTGCGTGTTTGTAAGAATATATCCTACAATAGTAAATGTTATGCAAATAATTTATTTTCCTTTCGGTCGGTATTGTTCGGAGGCCGCAATCAAAGTGTGCCTTTACATTCCTGTTTGATTCGTCCCTTTAAGGGGCTCGTTTATCTGATGGATTAACGGCCATTTCGAGGCGTATTTTCACCGAGTGCAAGTAATATGGGGACAAAAAGCTGGCGTGTCGTATTAGATTACTGGCAGTGACAGACGTACGGACGGTTTCGGTGGAGATTAATGGGCTAAGTGACGAGTGGGAGTCGTTCTCTGCCTTCCTCGGCTATCCGGAAAGACATCCCGGTCCATTTATTTTGGACCCGGAACGTAACAAATCGTGAAAAATTCAGACTAATTTTCATTAGGTTGGAGAACTTACGAGTTAGAACATTGTATTTTATTAGGTGTACGTACATAGTGGTAGCGTTTTTTATAGATGTCAAAGAACTTAAAATAGTTAAGTAGTTGATATAAATAAATACATTTCATGACCACAAGATGCACACTATTATATGAATTACATACATTATGTGTGTTATTATATTAGTTAGACAAGTTCATAAGTTGGGTTAACTCACGAGTGAACCAGATTTAATTACAGTTTAAATACAGCGTGACCGGGATGGTTAGCGGCTTCCTGCGCAAACGCAGTAGGTCGGGCTTGGTACTCTTATGTAAGTGATAACTGGTTCAGTCAGTGTATTGCGATAGTGTTTAAACAGCGGAGCTTAATTCAAAAGTCAGATCGAGGTGATTTATTAGGCAAACACTCCGCTTGAAATTAGGCCGCGTTCACGTTCGTTTGATTACTGAATCGGAAAACCAAATTCTAAATAAAAAGCGTTTTTATCTCTTTTCGAAGCCAGATTTGTTTACCTATAAATATTTGTTCAATATTTACATAAACTCGTATATAATAGAATTGTTTCTAGTCTGTTAATCTCTTAAAGATGACCTATAAGTTGCGTCGCCCTTTGACCAATGTTCCATACAAATTTTTACGCTTAACTGAATAGAAATATGTAAGACTGTTAGTAATAATCATGAAACGAAACGAGACCTTTTGTGATTGATAAAGATAACACATAAACCGAAGTGTAAAAATTGAACCAAACTCGTTCATGTTAAGAATATTTTAAAGGTGATAAAGAAATAAGTAGGGTATTAAACTTACAAAGCTATTTTTAAATTGGAACATTAGGATATAAAAAAAAATACTTGATAGAAATAGAATAAGTACGTTCCTAATTAAAAAATTCGAAATTGGTTTTGCTGCCAATGACATCAAATTGAAGAAATCAGGAAAAGGCGCGGGGAAACTAAGCGAAATATTTTTGTCTGTGGACATGATTATACTGTTATTCGAATTAAGATATGTTTAAATTCAAATTGCGAACTAATTCCTTGTTGAGTACATTACATAAGCAGTTGTTATTTATCTACGAGTATTCGCAGCGGGAGATGGAATCTTACAAGGTGCAATCAAGACACATTTACGTGTCTATTCTGTTGTTTATTATTAGTGTGGGTGTTACTAGTTACGTATAAACTTGTTGGTGTTGCCATTGTAGAGAATGATTGTTGCCACATTTATGGAATTTAATGGGAGTTTAACGTTTAAGCTAAGCGTAACTGGATTTTATATATTTTTTTTAAACTATATTTTTACTCTCTATTTTGGCCAGCCGGAAAGTTAAAATTTAACAAGCGTAGACCTTATTCTTTAAATATGTTTTGTTTACCTAAAATTAGTAGGTCTGATATAAATAGACGTAGAAGTGTAAACAGGAACAAACTGCAGGTACAACAAAATTGAAGAGTGTGTTTGTATGTTTGTTTTGACGCTTTAAACTACTACCTGTTGGACTCGAAAAAAATATCTAACAGGAAACCACAGCCATATTATCCCTAAATACTATAAATATGTAGTTATTTATAGTATCGTTACTTTCTTTCAGAATTAAATGTAGTTACTACATTAACTTCTATATGAATTTATAATAGAAATAATAAAGGTATTTCTAATTACTAATAGTTCTTGGCTGTGTAAACTAAATCAGTACCGATTTTGTTAACCCCCGACGCAAAAAGACGGGTGTTATAAGTTTGACGTGTGTGTGTGTGTATCTGTCTGTCTGTGGCATCATAGCTCCCGAACGGATGAACCGATTCAATTTAGTTTTTTTTGTATTAAAGGGGACTTCCGTACGATTGTTCTTAGACATGTTTGATGAAAATCGGTTGACCCGATTAAAAGTTATGGGGGTTTGAAAGTAATTGTGTTGGGGGTTTTTAAATTTTTAATTTAATTGTTATTAATTAATCATATATTTTAAAATAAATAATATATCTATTACTAACGTTGTCGAAACTGGGAATCACGTAGGATAATAATCCATAGCGTATTACTTATACATAGGTAATACATATTTATACCTAATTACCTCTAGTTTTGCCATATCCCGCGTAATAAATGTCAAGGTAAAACAAATTAGTATATTATAGGTACATTGATGTAATTCTTTAAATATCCAGGTATAAAACTATTCAAATTTTGAGATGAATTGTAGCCTGTTTTCAGTTTTATTTTAATTCATACACTTTCGCATTTATAACATAACTTTGTCCCACAGTTTGAGCCCTTTTAATATTTGGTCTCGTAGAAATTTTAAAATAGAAAGAAAACTCGTTCATCCATCCGTGTGCGTAGTTTCTGATACCCTAGATACAAGTTTAGTTAGGGGTCAGTTTCTATAAGGGCGCGAACCCACCGCCACGCACACTACGCACGCTGCACACGGCTACGCGGCGCTGCCATAGAGATGATATTTCGATAGTGGCGGTGGGTTTGCGCCCTTATGAATGATTATGTTATGTTATCCCCTCAAAATATAAGTTTGTAAATATTAGTTAGTTTCAGTATTGGTAGTCAGCTGCTTTTAAAACAAAAGAAGTTATAAAAACATCATTACTCTTTATTTATAACCTAACAAATAAATATCATCTATTCGCACTTTCTCAAAAGATATTTAATATAGGAATTGATTTATGTGTATAATATTGTTTATACAGGGTGTCCGGGCATCGATGTCGGATACTTTAAGGGGGTAAAATATGGTATTTTTTATCGACAAATCATGATTCCAATTTTCTCTAGCTACCTCCATTACAAAATGCATTTTTGATGTGCATGCATTTTCAAATGATTTTTTCTGCATTTTTTTAATTTTTGTTAAAATTTGGCCCATTAACCTACGTTTTTCATCTTGTTTTTTGATAGTACAGAATATTTACTTAAAAAAGAATCATACATTTTATAGCCTTATGTATGATAGTTCTAAAGTTACGATGGTTTGAATATGAGCCTTAGCTAAGAAAATCGTATCATATTGCGAGCAGTGCTCGACATGCTCGCCCATGGGACTGCGTTGTTGGGATTATCTGACTTGGACTATTATTTAGTCCGTCTAAGTGAAGGTAATTGATCAAAAAATGCTACATTTTATTCCATATCTTTATCAAAAAATAACAAAAGAGGATGATAAAAACAAAAACAATTATGTGTTTTCGTATAATTTTTAGATTATTTGTCTTTTTCTTAAAAACTGACCCATAAAAACTGATCCGGGTCCAAGTATTTGCGCATTATATTAGACACGTTAGTAAAATAAGATAAAATGTAGCGGATATGAATAAATGAGATCATTATCATGATATCTTTGAAATTGCATATTTCGTTTTGCACCTATGAAACGGTGCTGTTGCATTGTCACAGACATACGTATTTATACAGGGTGTCCGGGCATCGATGTCGGATACTTTAAGGGGGTAAAATATGGTATTTTTTATCGACAAATCACGATTCCAATTTTCTCTAGCTACCTCCATTACAAAATGGCAGCCATTTTGTTTTTTTCAACTCGACGCACGGGTGCTTGTACTGATTTAGTCGTTGCTATCCATGTAAACGTCTTAGGAAGATGAAAGATGTCTCATTTGAAAGTTAATAATGTAGGGTATTATTGAATGTAAGATTTTATTCCATATCTTAATTATAAAATAACAAAAAATCATTACAAAAATAAAAATCAATATTTTTTTACAGATTTTTTCTGCATTTTTTTAATTTTTGTTAAAATTTGACCCATTAACCTACGTTTTTCATCTTGTTTTTTGATAGTACAGAATATTTACTTAAAAAAGAATCATACATTTTATAACCTTATGTGTGATAGTTCTAAAGTTACGATGGTTTGAATATGATCCTTAGCCAAGAAAATCGTCTCGTATTGCGAGGAGTGCTCGACGTGCTCGCCCATGGGACTGCGTTGTTGGGATTATCTGACTTGGACTATTATTTAGTCCGTCTAAGTGAAGGTAATTGATCAAAAAATGCTACATTTTATTCCATATCTTTATCAAAAAATAACAAAAGAGGATGATAAAAACAAAAACAATTATGTGTTTTCGTATAATTTTTAGATTATTTGTCTTTTTCTTAAAAACTGACCCATTAGGCTATTTTTTTTGTTATTTATTAATAGTACAGGATATTTACTTAAAAATAAGCCATGCATTTTATAGCCCTATGTATGATAGTTCAAAAGTTACGGAGGTTTGAATATGACCCTTAACTGTGAAAATCGCCTCGCATTCTAAGGATTACTCGTCCGTGGGACTGTATGGCTAAGGGTCATATTCAAACTGTCTAACCTTTTAAACTATCATAGATACCCTAAGTAAATATGCTGTACTATCAAAAACAAAGAAAAAAGTAGCTTAATGGTCATTTTTTAAGAAAAAGACAAATAATCTAATAATAATACGAAAACACATAATTGTTTTTGTTTTTATCATCCTCTTTTGTTATTTTTTGATAAAGATATGGAATAAAATGTAGCATTTTTTGATCAATTACCTTCACTTAGACGGACTAAATAATAGTCCAAGTCAGATAATCCCAACAATGCAGTCCCATGGGCGAGCACGTCGAGCACTCCTCGCAATACGAGACGATTTTCTTGGCTAAGGATCATATTCAAACCATCGTAACTTTAGAACTATCACACATAAGGTTATAAAATGTATGATTCTTTTTTAAGTAAATATTCTGTACTATCAAAAAACAAGATGAAAAACGTAGGTTAATGGGTCAAATTTTAACAAAAATTAAAAAAATGCAGAAAAAATCTGTAAAAAAATATTGATTTTTATTTTTGTAATGATTTTTTGTTATTTTATTATTAAGATATGGAATAAAATCTTACATTCAATAATACCCTACATTATTATCTTTCAAATGAGACATCTTTCATCTTCCTAAGACGTTTACATGGGTAGCAATGACTAAATCAGTACAAGCACCCGCGCGTCGAGTTGAAAAAAACAAAATGGCTGCCATTTTGTAATGGAGGTAGCTAGAGAAAATTGGAATCGTGATTTGTCGATCAAAAATACCATATTTTACCCCCTTAAAGTATCCGACATCGATGCCCGGACACCCTGTATATTTTAGTTTGTTGGCTGCGTCACGTAGATACTGCGAGTATACAACATAAATACATAACACGTATTGCAGAAAGATGATAAAGAATTCTCGTAGGTATTGTATCAGGAGAATTTTGTTTAAAATGGTATTTTATGTACTAAGTTAGTCTGAACCCATTTTTTATTTTAAGCAGAAATCAATACCCCTATAGAATAAACCACTGATTATTATTATAATTCAGTCTAGAAATATGGACAAATTGGATTAAAAATACAAAAAGATTGCGCCCAACGTGGGGCTCGAACTCACGACCCTGAGATTAAGAGTCTCATGCTCTACCGACTGAGCTAGCCGGGCTTATTCCTGTGGGACAAATTTTGTATCCCTATCATAGTCGTTTTTACAGTATCTAATTTAGTAAACGATATTTATTTAGTACATAAATTCGATTGACATTAATGAACTGAGAACTACTCGTTCGATATATTATAATTAATTATTTAAAGTATTCAATTGCCGCGCCGGAAAAAAAAACAGTAAAGGATAATTTAAGAAAATGCACGGGACATTTTATCGTACATGCGAAGCCGGATAGAGTCACTAGTATAGTATAAACATGTAACATTATTTTCTCATCAATCAATTGACAACTTTCATCATCATTGAGAGTAATTTGACAAAAAACAGTTCTAATTTGTCCAGCTAATGAAAAATTATGAGTCATGATCACATCGAATTATAACTGCGTTGGAGGCCATTGCTATTGACCTAGATATTGTAAAGCTATCTGCAGTCACTCTTCAACACTTCTTACAAGTTTAGTACATACGGTACAATCAGTGTCGAAAGTCGATTATAACAATGTAAATTTTTCAACACTAGTTTGTACATACGAGTATTTGGTATTTCGACTTTTAAATTTCAAAACATACTTTATATTATACGCTACACGACTTTTGAAAAATCATATGTTTTTATAAACTTTTGACGCTAACTGTACATCGAATTGAATTCACAATGTCAGATTAACGCCATTTAAATTTGGTTAAATAGGTTATCGTTCTATTAATAGGCACATTACAGTACGCTAATTATTATTTTGTCCAACAATATGTGCGTGCCGCAGCTTTGCCTACGTTCTCGTATGAAAATCTGGATTAAATATAACCCCTGCCACTCACTGATAATATGAGATTTTACTTACTAGTGAAAAAATACTTAAATCAATCTAGTCTTGGTAGAGACTATTCAATTTCAAATTTAATTTATTGCTCTCTGACACTTATAAGTATTTGAACATGAATTCTGCAGTTTTATTTACATAATCTAATATGTACTTATATTTATTGCGTTGTATACAACATGCGAATACCATAATAGTATAGATAAAATGTTATCATATTATTTAAGTTAATATACCTACCACGAAGTTTTATCATAACAATGTAAAAACATTTTATGAATTTCCTACATCATAATCCGATACTTTCGCGAGATACACTTCTAAAATGTTAAAATTTCTAATAAAAAAATATTTCATTTTTCATTTTCCCCGCTAAAAGGGCAAAGTACATACTTAAAATTAAAAATGTACCGCTTCCGTTCCCTGTGGAATACTGAAATAAACTGGATGTACGAACATAATACCGGTACTTATGTTTCCTTTTGAACATGTATGACCTAAAATACTTCAGCACTTTTAGCATTAGTCAACTTAGATTGTAGACGTTGATAACACACATGTTTTACCACGTTTTACCAAGAAATTTGGTAATTATTTGTACGCTAATACGTATAATTCATATCTTTTGTTTTATAAAATTTATGTGTCACGAAGTTTATACCGGTCAATGGAGGAATATGTTTCTTTATTCTGGGTTTTCCGTCGCATGCTATATTACAATGTATTTGTAAACATATACATCTATTACGTAGTACTGAAATGATAAGCTTTAAAATTAATTAAATACTACTTTATATAAATTGTACCTAAATCATCAGTACAAAAAGAGAGTTTGAAAAGTTATTAATACATATTTGTATATATTTATCACATTAAAAAAAACAATAGATAAATTTATTTATAGACGCTATACAAGGAAAGCAGACGTATGTACCTATTTACCCGCTATTTATTAGCGTTTGCCAGACGTAGACAATCAGGCAACTGATTTAAAAAACATTGTCTGCTAGTGCACGAATATTGTTTTGTATATTATTTTATAAGCAGGAAAGTATGTTCACAATACTGTTAAACAATAAATGTAAGGAACTGCGTGCTAGGTCAGTTTTAAGTATTATTCATGTAAGTTATTATATATTATGACTCTCCAATATACATACAAAGATCTAAATTAGATTGAAGGTAATTAAGTACACTTTTTCAAAGGATAATGGCCTGTCTAACAGGCGGGAAAAATTATTTGTAAGTACTGACTTAAACTTTTTAATATCGATTTATTATATAAATAAATCGCTGTTCGTAAGCCTTGCATACGGTTTAACTTTTTCAATTTTTAAGCGCTAACATATAGACGTGTTTAAAAAATAGGGACAATCCAAAGGTTATTGAAGTCTTGCGAGTAAAATAACCACAGTTTTAATAAGGAAGTTTTAGCTGCTAATTTTTATATACGCATGGCCATACTGAGTTGCAACCGTGGCTTCTGCATTTAGTCTCTGGCCCACCGGAAATCGTGTCTCGGGGGATAATTATAGACTGCAGACAGTGACGGACATACAACATACATACAATTTACATACTTGAAAGAAAGAGATAGATGTATTTTCAGGAATTCAGTAGCGTAATTACATGTTTACACAACTTGTTAATGATAATTAGGTTACATGAGATAATGGTTCGGTTGCTTTGATAATGTTATTTCGAATAGTTTAATGTATGATTTTGACAGCTGGTTTTTTGTAAGCAAATTTAGACCTTCTATTATCATTATTAGTCTATTTTGATTTGAGTGCAAATTTAAGTGTCTTGAATTTTTAAGAAAGTATCAAATAAATAAAAAACGTAAAGCATCTTATTGAATTAGTGTTTTTAGAATAAAACACGTTTTAAAAGTGAAACTAATTTTTTTAAGTGCTTTTTGTTTTAAAAAGTGCTAAATGTTCAAAATAGAAATTTAATATTCACGGAGTGTCTTCAAATATTAAACAATCAAAATTGTAATACTGATTCAGATAAACTCGACGTCAAGACCTTAATAATTTGGATAATTAGTATTCTTTGTTCGTTCGCTATCGATTCTCAGGTGAACTGCGCCGGGGACTATGTTCCGGTGACTCACCTTATATCCGTTCAAACTGAAAATCTGTACAAATTTAAACTCTATCACGTTCATATAAGAGCTACTAAATTTAAATACAAAGCCACGGCTTTCCGCTTCGCTCAGCTTTCCTATTGTTATTTTAATTTTAGAACACTCTTTTAATTTTATTAGCGTTGCTGACGTTTCGTTGACACTTTAATAGTGACATAGTGACTGTTTAGTCAATCTGTGACTTGACCCATATAAACAAAAACGTAAGAGATTTTATTGACACACGCTGTATTGAAGTTGATTTATTACAAACAGGTAGAGTTTTGATGACTAACGGGGGTCACTGTTTTACCGTTTGGAGCACTGGACTTATAAAGAAAGGAAAATTTTATTACGTGTATGTAATCCTTGTGAGCTCTCATAAAATATATATTTGGGATTTAGGAAGTATTTAAGGGGCGTGTTGGTATTTTTGGACGTACTTACGTTGTATGCGTTTGTGTATTTTATTTATGGGTTGTGTTAAGACTGGCTAAGTGGCTAGCTATGCCCCGCAATAACTTGTGTATTTCGGGATAAAAAGTATCTATTTAATATAATGTATTTCTGGTTATATAAACATAAAAGTTTTAATCCATAAAGAGGAGAAAGGAATTTGTTATCTTATTGTTAGATACTTTTCTTTTACATCGGTAGCTTATATTTAATTTAAGGATGAATTATTTTAGGTCCATTCATCTATATTTTATTTCTCTTTAACCTCTAGTACCTACTCAGTTTAAAAGGAAAACTACCCACCTAAGATCTAGAACAATAAATACATAGCCATTAGTCATAATTACATAGAATACTTGAGTTTACATAAAGTAATATTAAGTATATTAAGTCTGTTATTAAAGATTCTACATAAATTTACTTTTACACGAACTTTAAACCTACTACCAATTAGTTTAACTAATAAACTCAAAACAAAGTTTATTAAACATTTTACACAAATGTTATTATTTAAAAACTTGTATTACCTTTTGGAATAGTTTATATTTTATTAAAATATGTAAAATAACATTTCCAACCCACCTTCATAATTTATACGCTGAAATTATAATATGTTTGCGTTTTATTTGGTTAATAGCTAATTTATACTATAATATAAATATGGCAGATATATTTTAAAAACTTATTGCAAACATTTTGTTTTATTAAAGTAAATAAGAGATCCATTTATATTTTTATTTTCTTCATGTATGTCTAGCAGGGCAATCGTCTGAAATAAGCCATAAACAAATAAAAATAATATAGTAACTTAATTTCTTACATTTAAAAAAGTAAAACAATTGTCGCTGGTGGCACTCTATTCGCATATTTTGCATTATTTAATCACAATGCTTGTTTTATAGTCCATTTACCTATACATGGTCAGGTTATTAATTATTATAATAATTTATTTATAACATGGTTTCAAAGAATAAGGAGTCGTTTGATCGCTTTGTTTATTTATCCTTTCCGCATTCCTGAGTACTTTTTTGTTTTGCTACATGTTTTGCTAGGTAAGTATTTAAAGGAATCTAATTTTATACTCAAGCATGTTATAAATCTTTATCACATATTTTCTGCAAAATCTTAGTACCGTGTTTATTGGGTTGCCTTTTTAGATACAACTGAAATAGATTTGCCGGAATGTAAGTATTTTACGTGGGAAACCTAACAACAGATCAAGACTTAGAGATATCACTATTACCAGCTCACAATAGAAGAAATATTGTGCTTTTAAAATTGGAAATTGTAATTACAGTTTTCGTCATTTCTTTCATTATTACGTGTAGTTTATACAGTAACAATAATATGTTTTTCAACACACTTGCTCATAAAGGGGCTCTTATTTGTGCAAAAACAGTTGAATAATGACACGCTTGATTCACTAGTGAGTCATAGATTTTTTTTTAAATTGATTAGTTTTAAAAAAGTTTCGATACCAAAAAATTTTTTTTAATAAGTATATTCTTTTAGTCTTTGGCCGATCACCATTGTTGTGTTGGATGCGCGCGAATAGAAAAACTGTTTATTTATTAGCGAAAAGTGATAATTTCTTCGCAAATGTGTTGAAAAACGTTGTATGGTACACGCGAGTATTGATGATTACTAACCTCGGCTATCTTCTGACCCTCGCCTGACGGCTCGGGCCTCAATAGCGCCTCGGAAGTAATCACCAACTTACCTCGCTTGTACCATAAATAACTATTATCTTGTGACGCTATTCTGTTAAATTCAACGTTCAACGTCGTTCGTAACTCTAATATTAAAGTCTGTCATATTCAAGTAGAAATTATGTTCTATACAATTTCAAATATAATGAAGTTGATTACAACCTTCTGTTTTAATAAGACTTTAATCAATCTCATTTTAAAACCGCATGAATGTTAAATGTATTAATAATTTCGGAATTAAGTTAATTAATGTTTGATTTAACACTCCATTAGATATTATTTTACTTTTAACATATTAATTTAATCGCTATTAAAAAGTAGTTTTTTCGCTCGCGACTTTGCCCACATAAAACCTATTTGGATACAATTCTGAATTGGTTGAATTTTATTTTCTGAAAATACAAATTTTCTTAGCTCTATCTTTAAAAACTGCAGATTTTCATTCAAACTTTCATAATTTTCCCTTGTTATGGTATAACAAAATCGTTGGTATACTATTTTTTATTTTGTAGCTTTAATAGTTTATACTCTACGTTGATGAATCAGTCAGTCATAGCAAGTAACTAATATGTATGTATGGATGAAACATAAATTTTAATAATTAAAAAGCTATTCGTATGCTAATCTAAACTTTTTATTTAAATATTAAAATTGGAACTAATGATTCTTTTGTTTTTATTGAATAAACCCTTGATTAGTAATTTGTAGAGAGGTCGTTTTTAAATGAATTTTAATAAAACTAATTAGTTTATAATATTATTCAATGAAGTTGTCTGCTTCAAAAAAGGTTACACGAATTTGCTTTTAATAATTAACTAGCTTATCCACAGTTGCCTCCATTTCAACCCGCTAGGGGTTGATTTTAACAAACTTCTTTGTGATGTATAAAAAAGCTATCTGACACAGCTTTATTTAATCTTAATCATGAATAAATGACAGCGCCATTCACTCTCAAGTTTTTATTTAATGAACCTAAATATTAATCTGAGTTTTAAAAATTGAGTCTACTACTAAATATTTTTGGTTAAAGTTTTGAGGGCTCGACTGTCGATGATGTTATAATACAAAATTGTCATCCTGAACTATCCAACGCAAGAAAAACGCTTATTAAGTAAGTATTTTAATTTTTATTTTCATTGAAAAGTTAAGGTTATCAAAATACTACTAAAATTATCTACAAGCATTTCTTTTCAAAGTTGACACGTTGTTGCTACGATCAAACAAACAGCTTCAATGTTTATAAATCGTTGTGAAAGTGCTAAAAGGATCAACACCATTCGTTAAATCGTGATTCACGATTGTATAATACCCTTTGCTAAACACTAAGATACCGCTGTTCGCTTCCTCTATGCAATGTACAGTCACAGTAGAAAAAAACTTTGTCATTTGTCAAATTTATTCATGTAAGCCGTAATCTCTTACGTACATTTTACTTAGCTTTAACTAAACACTAAGCGAAATAACTAAGCGTATAAGTTATACTAAGTATGACAACTAGGTCCAAAATAGTGAACTACGTCTAGCGACGTAATATGGCATACGCTATCGGTGAAAAAGATTGTCACTCATATCGAGCAAACGAATATAGAGCTTAAAGTAACTAATCTTTTCTTACCACGACTGTACCATCGCCCTATAGACTTGGTGAGGAATTGACGTGACTAGAAACTTATGTTAACTTCTGTTGCATAATTTATTAATGTGTGAAGTGTAGTTTAATATGTACAATTTAATTATTTGTTCCATTATTTTTAGCATAGTTTAATACAATTAATGCAAAGTATGTTTGGCTTGTCGTCAATATTGCCATTTTGAAGACTAGCTTCTACTGATATTAATATTACTGCTATCGTAAGCAACAATATTTTGTTGCTTACGATAGCAGTAGACTGTGAAGTTTGGTATGTACGAATCTTAGTTTTCATTCACGAAATTTGAATGACATCCAAAAAGGTGTCTTAACTCACAAAAAAGCTACTTTTAAAGAAGAAAAGAAACGATTTGTCTACAAATCCCTCAAAATCTTCTGTCACTAAACATACAATAAAACACGCTACCTTACTTCAATATACATGAACTACCAGTCACATCCTGTACTCGATAAGAATACCTTTAAATACTGTTGTTTAATCTATGACTTTACTTAGTGAAGTAATCTTTTCATTATGTTATCGGCGTAATGATTAAGCACTTAAAAACTTTTACATCGTTTTATTTATACATTTATTTCTGACGCTTTTCTAGTCTACATACGCATTTACTACATTAGTCTATAACGCTATGTATAGTAAAGACTCTACGTTATTATTATTATGTAAAGTCTAAAATAAATATATTATATAGTATTTTTAAATAATAATGTCCTATAATCTACCTCATATAAACGTAAGTGTCGAAACTCAATGAACCATTGACATAATAATTTTGTTTGGACAACGGCACGGTTATTCAAATTATCATACGAGTAGGTCGTATTCTTAACACAATCTAGTTATAGACTCTTTTATTAACACTTCTATAATGGCGTAGCAAAATCACATCGCCTATACCTTATATTTTTAATGAGCGTCCGAGCTCTACGTGGTTCAAAAATAGAAAAATATTTTTTCCCCGAAATGAGAATGAGCTAAATTAAGTCTTGTATTAACTTTCATTGATATAATTAAAGTCGTTTTGGAGAGCAAAATTAATAAAATAATTGAATTTAATTTTTTTTCTCCTACTGTACCAAATCCTACACACCTAACGAGCGCAATATTGTACAATAAGGATCAGGAATTCGCTTCATGATTAATATTACAGAACAGTTAGATACAAAGTTCACTTCAAATGTTTATGGAGTCATTGTCCAGCCTTGATACGTCACCGGTCCCTCTTAATATTCATGTTATTATGAATTATGAATGCAACTCAATATTGCACTGGAATATAAATTTGTAACCAGACGGAGGGCGAGTTAGGGCGGCGCGGCGCCGCGGCGCACGCGTTCAATATACGATGTAGGGATGAGGATATAGTCGCAGGAAGATCTATTAGTTAAAATATACTTTCTTTATGTAGTCTTTGTGTAAATTGAAATAGATAAATGCTACTTTGCTATGCTTTAAAATCTAATAGACGTATACGTTATTCTCGCAATATTTCGAAATTTCGATGGATTTAGTAAAATACAGATTTTTTTAGAAATTCGAACTTGTTGCGAATTACGCGCTACGTAGTCTAAGCAAGTATAAGCAAAATAAGTGAATAAAAACATTAATTTTATTAATATTTTAGCTAAAAACTTATACATATTGATTGTTTTTAGAACAATTTCAGCATCAAAAACCATATAGAGTTGCTATTTCCGATGCATAGCCCGCTTTCAATTGGCCGCCGTATTCCGTCTATGCCAAGTTTAGCACAAGGGGGCTACCTGCGCATGCGTTGAACTATAAATGTACCGGCGACTTTCACTAAGGGCGTGACCCGACAACAGCTGATGCGCTGTCGAAATACTGCACCATATTGTGTTCAAATTAAAATATTAATCCTCTTAATACCTCCAATATGAAATTTATCACGTTCCAATATTAAAACCAGCTTTACAACATAGACTACCATTTATTTTTTATATTAATAACTTGACATCTCATACATAGACATTTTATATTTAATCTCTCACTCCCCTTAAGCCGTGCCTAAGTAGAGTTATGCTTGTAAGAGCTTTATAATGAACAATATGAACATTTGAATCTAGTATCTTGAATATTATAAAGTTTTAGGTCTACCCCAAGAGACAAAACTTGTTTGATTTGCACAAAATCTAAGAAATTATTCAACTGACTAAACTATTTGACCGGGCTAAGAACTCTATTTATATTCAATAACTTTCTGCAGAGCTTTTTATATCATAAACTATTAAAGGACTTTAATAGTAAAAGAGCATGCGTGATATCGCTATGCTATATATCATGGGCACAATCAAATTGCGGTATCACATAAAAAATAAAATATAAATTTTCTTGAAAGTCTTAAAGGAAACCCAGCGTTATCGTCCCATAGAAAACCATTAATTTTCATTGAACAAGAGTTTTATGGCGGTAGTTTGTAGAGCATATCGGTAGAACTGTATTTGTAAAGGTCGAACCCTATGCCCTTATACTTGTATAAATAGATAGGCGCCTTTGGGGTTGTAAAAACGTTCAAGAGACGCCCCATCGTTGGTAATATATCAAGATATGGGATTCCGAACGCTCTTTTGTAGATACAAACGGTATTTTTAATTATCTATTGTATTATCGGAATTACAAGTGTGCTGTAATCTAAGCTTGTAGTTTTAGTATACCTGTGAGTCACTTATCTTGTAGTTTGAAAGTTATATTCATTCTCTATTGTTTATATTTTGGTAAGATTTTTCAAACTGGTTTTCTCAATTGAGAATTTTGATAATCTTGTCTTCAATCTCGTAATTCTAAAACTGATGTTCTCGTTGCGTTTCAACAGTTGAATTAACATATTCATTTAATTTTCACTTAAGTATGGATTGTTATTGAAGGATTAGAAGCTTACCGTTTATTTCAAGATGCAAGGTTACAGGGATCATTGAACTACACGTCGTGATTATTATTTCATGCAATTTGTACTGCATTTTAATTTATTTCGCTATATATTTATTAGAAATAAAACTACTTACAACTTCTTCGAAAATGCAATTGAAAATAAAACGTAGTACAACATAAAAGTATTGGTCGTAAATAAATGTGAAGCAAAATGAAAAGATGTTTAATAAAATACTTTATTAATATTTAGAATCATGCGCCGTTTTATGGATCATAACCTGCCTACGTGTACTTCAACTATTATGGTTCCTGTTTTACGTTTAAAATATTGCACGTTGATTAAGTTTTTAAGCAGTTGATGGGATACTGCGAAGGATAGAGACAGTTACAAATGCGTGGGGGAGACGTTTATCCAGCAATGGGATGAAATATGTTGACAAATGAAATCTTAACTAAATACTTCAGCCTCGGTGCTTGTGCTCGCAAAGTTAAACATGAGTAAATATCGATTCTAAGATTTGTAAAACATGAAAATCATGTAACCGCATCATCAACCTCTTGTAACTTTCACCATTCCATTCACATTGATTTCCCTTCAATGTGCTTTACAGTTATTGTTTGTGAATTATCGGCACCTACTCTACCATTAAATAAGTAATAATATTTATGGGGTGGGTGTACACAGTGCATCAATATTATTCAATGGAAGTCGGCACAATACGATGGAGGGAAGCGCAATCGATTGCCGGGGTCAACGACACGGGAACTGACCTTTGTAGACTCAGCTGATCGCACAATATGTCATTACGATGCACTAATATTTAAATTAAAAACAAAACAAAAAAAAAACAAAAGCTTTGTTTCAAATAAAGAACAACAAATAAAGAATTTCCAAGATAAGGTGGATTCCACATAATCTTGAACAAAAACGTGAAACTATGTTCTGAACAAATTCTTGAAACAAAAAAGCAGCAACAAAACGGTCCGATTTATTTACGTGCTCGTTTGTAGGCAAACGCCTTCAGGGAATAATTCTGTGCAAGTCACTGCAACACTTTTCTTTTTTATAAGACGTTTTCGCTGTTGGACTCTCGGTTTTACAATATTGTGTTGTAAAGCTGGGTATTCATAGGGGGATTTAAGTTTCGCATGTCGCAAGACGAGATACAAATACAATGAGAATATATGTGTTTTTGTTACAATATTTTGTAGGATAACACGATGTCATTTTTAGCCCCAATGCGACTAGTTGTGTGCCAGCTGTGAGGTCTTATCGGTGTCGTGTTGATACGGGTATCTCCGGAACCTTTGAACCAATTCTGAATCGATTTTCGGTGAATTTATTGTTGATTACTTTTTTATGTAATGATTTATCAGTTACGTCTACATTACAAAGGCGAAAGTTTTTATAAACATGTTTTGATGTTGTTACGCTTTCACACTACAAAAATAACTTCTACTTAAACTGGGATTCTTGTTAGTTTTTTTTATAAGTCTTACAATTTGCCTGATGTCTGCTGTACCTGAACAATCTAACAGACAATTACAACCTAAAAAAATGTTTAGAGATAATATACGTATATGTATACAATTGCTTACAATAATGGTTGACCCACTAATCTCAGAGTCATAGACACAATCTGACACAAACTGAGATCGTTAGGTACACGCACGAGATAACCCAACAGTATTGTCACAGTGTATTGAGACTGACAGTGAGGAAAACACTCAGACGACGAGAGCTAAAGGTCTGGGCAGACAGCCGGCGGGACGCGACGCTAGCTTTGACTTTGACAGTTAACGTCAAACGGCTCTGTGTTTTGTTTAGTACTTTCTAGCTAGTACAGTCAGTGTCAGATAAAAGGTACCCGCCCTTGGTAATGCTCATTTGGCATTGGCAACTAAGGGAGGTACCATTTATCTGACGCTGAAGGGACAGGCAGCGACGCGACTTTGAGGAATTGAAACGTACGCAATTCCTCAAAGTCCCGTCGCACCGCGCTCGCTGTCTGACCAAACCTAAAAAGGGAAAAGAATCAGTACATTGACTCGTACCCAGTGATGCAGATAACATGCTATTACACAGTTCTTTTGTTGACAGGATGTTGAAGAGATGTACACGACAAAAATTGCGAGGGTTAATGATAGTCTCTTGTCCACGAAATTACATATTATTTGCGGTCGATCATTGGGAACATTACTTTGTTTGCGCTTTTACTTTTATTTCATCAGTTGATTTTAGGATTGTTTGTTTAACTTATATTTTCTATGTATGCATTCTTATAAAAGTTTAAAATACTGTTGTTTATCAGGTATCCTAGTATGTAACAAGCTTTACCATACTAGGGCAAAATCTCTGTTCAGCAAGAAAAACATAAGTTACACTTAAAAAGCAAAGAACGTTCAGAATTTCCATTAGAACAGTTTCAGCAATTTATTATCATTCTCGTAAATATTTAAATTAATAATACATAACAACAAAGGAAATAATAATATATTAACACATATATACACGATAAATGTTTGCAATTATTCAGTTAATCAGTGCCAACTAATTATACTTTATCAGCACGATTAAAAATAAAAATAAAGTATTATGCAATTGAATTATAATTACACATTATACGTAAACGTTATGTAAACATTACTGTAATTATTATTTACAACAAGTATATAATGAATTAATGAATATGAATACTTAAAAAATCATCGGGTGGTGACTTGTAAGGTTACATACCATACAGGGTCACTGTCTGCAATGTCGCAGTTTACGAGTTCGATTCCCGCTAAAATATTTGATTTGTATGGATAAAAAAGTCGTAAGTAATTACAAAAAAGTATATATAAGTATGTTTATCCCTTGTCTAGTATACAAGCTTTCCTTAGTTTGAAACTGGATGACGATGCGTGATACGATATGTGTCCGGACACTTATTTATTGTCATGAGCTACTGCATTGAACCTTTGAGATGCCAGTTTTATGAGTTCGATAAAATACTTGTCAGTCCTCGAGTACCAATGATTCAACTTATCACATTGTAAAGCTCTTACATAAAATATGTAGGTCGTTGAAAGTTCACGAGCTTTTTGCCTCACTGCAAATATTGTCGGCGTTACGAGTACGACATCCGTAACATTTAATATGGTTTCATAAAATATAAAGATAAAGAGTTCAATAAATATGAAACTGTTTCCGTAGTATCGGTGTGATGTTTTTATGCAAAAATAGTAGCTGTGTCTCGCGGTTTAAAGTCACAATTTCCATGTAAGTACCTGTTTTTGCCGATCTCGTGGGGATTTTGGGATAAAACTCTACGTGTTATTTCTAGTTTTAAGGATCAGTCCGCAATTTAATCTCTATCGATCATCATTCAATAGTTTTTAGAGAATTATTAACCTACTTTTATCGAAACTTTTTTTCCTTTCGTTAGTTAAATCTTTCACTTTCTTTGAAATCATCAAACACTTTTTCTATAGCATTGTAAGCTGTAGTTCATGTCTTAAGTTACAGTTAATTCTAGATTACAATATTTTAATTGTTTATTATACGAAAAAAATACGAATCGTAATTTTTCTGTCACTTAGTATATTTTATTTCTGTATTTTTAACCTGATAAAATGGCAAATTATTTAAGTTGAATTTATTTCCTTTTCTGGGCTAAAAGTATCCAATTGGCCTAGACGGATAAATACTTATTATTATGTAGGTAACACACACATACGTAGAACATCGTAAGATACATTACTGGACATAATGAGAAGTTTTTAAGCTTCTGTTAAAATGTTTATTATATCATGTGTACATCAGATGTTACATAATATTTAAGATACAATGAAACTCAGTTCTTGTACTTTTAAAGTAAGTTACTTATAATATTATTATTTAAAAAAAAATTGCTTGAATTTGCTTTTTTTGCATTATCGAAATATGCACATTATAATATGTATAGTTCGTTTATTGAGACAGGCTTTGAGCTATAATAAGAAAAAAATAGATAATTCGCGAGGAAAACCTGGTCATATGTAATGGAAAATACATATCAAAATCGAAGATTTAAAAACTGTCATTTATGTACTTACATATTTCATTCCTCATAAGCTTATAATATAACACCAACTCTATAGTTACCTTTATGTTAAACATCTAAGTACAGTCGCGTGCAATGATAAGTATACACGGGCAGATTTTCAAATAAATGTCCACACTGAAAATTTCAGAAACAAGTAGCCACTTAGCAATTCATAATAATATAACCACCCGATTTTCTCACAATAATGTATACATTTTTGCCAAAAATATGGATACAGAGCGTTTTCAGATATTTGTATACACTACCACATGCAAAAATATGTATCCATTACGAATACCAGTAATATGTAAGCGATATTATTTTACAAAAATGTAACCAATACTATTTCATTATAATGTATACAATGATGCCTGTGATTTTTTCTTAAATATGTATACACTTTAAAATCTGTAGCAGTTTTCACTATTTTGACAAATGGGTATTCATTTCAATATCATGTATACAATGTAATTTTCCAATTAATGTAAACATTCTTTTTGTTTTAAAATATTGTTATGAAGGCAGCCAGGAGGCGGTGCGGCCGCGGCGGCGAGCGGTGGGGCGTGGTCATTTTTATTATTTTATGTTTTTCCTATCTACCCTCAACTTGTTGCAGTGAAAACATCAATGCAGCATTGAATGTAGGATATAATTATCATTTGTAGTTTATGTATTGTTGTTTTTGTAAAGCTTTTATTAACATGCTTTGTATGTAAGTGTGTATTCGGGTGGGAACTTTGAACTCAATTTTGAAGTAGATATCTTCAACTAATCAGTTAATCAAGCTGAAAAGCTTAATCAAGCTGAAATTTTGTATACATGTTTAGTTTGGATTACAATGCTCGATATAGTGTGTGACGTCATTATAAATCCAATATGGCGGACCATCCAACATGGCGGAGTAGTTATTTTTGATGCACTTCTACAATATGGGCTTCTACGATCTGTAAATTAGTAGATCTTTGGATCAATCGATCAGTAGATCAATCGATCAGTGACTCAATCGATCTGTAAATCAGTAGATCTGTGGATCAGGATCAATAGAAAAGTAGATCAATCGATCAGTGGATCAATCGATCAGTGGATCACTGGATCAGTAGATAACTGGTTCAGCTGACCAGAAGATCAGTGGATCAGATTTCTATACTTAATTTATTTTTAAGACTTCGCTGGCTAGGATTCTCTGTCTGTTCATCACGTTAAACGCATCGACTTACTCTCAACAAGCCTTTTCATTTGATACCCATATTGTAGAAGTGCATCAAAAATAACTACTTCGCCATGTTGGATGGTCCGCCATATTGGATTTATAATGACGTCACACACTATATCGAGCATTGTAATCCAAACTAAACATGTATACAAAATTTCAGCTTGATTAAGCTTTTCAGCTTGATTAACTGATTAGTTGAAGATATCTACTTCAAAATGGAGTTCAAAGTTCCCACCCGAATACACACTTACATACAAAGCATGTTAAATAAAAGCTTTACAAAAACAACAATACACAAACTACAAATGATAATTATATCCTACATTCAATGCTGCATTGATGTTTTCACTGCAACAAGTTGAGGGTAGATAGGAAAAACATAAAATAATAAAAATGACCACGCCCCACCGCTCGCCGCCGCGGCCGCACCGCCTCCTGGCTGCCTTCATAACAATATTTTAAAACAAAAAGAATGTTTACATTAATTGGAAAATTACATTGTATACATGATATTGAAATGAATACCCATTTGTCAAAATAGTGAAAACTGCTACAGATTTTAAAGTGTATACATATTTAAGAAAAAATCACAGGCATCATTGTATACATTATAATGAAATAGTATTGGTTACATTTTTGTAAAATAATATCGCTTACATATTACTGGTATTCGTAATGGATACATATTTTTGCATGTGGTAGTGTATACAAATATCTGAAAACGCTCTGTATCCATATTTTTGGCAAAAATGTATACATTATTGTGAGAAAATCGGGTGGTTATATTATTATGAATTGCTAAGTGGCTACTTGTTTCTGAAATTTTCAGTGTGGACATTTATTTGAAAATCTGCCCGTGTATACTTATCATTGCACGTGACTGTACATATAAAGCCAACAAAGTCTTGTTTAATATATTCGTGTAGTTGTTAGCGCAGGACCGTAATTTGCAACACATTAGCGGACACACCCCGTCCACAACACAACATGGTTGTTTTGACATCAACAGCAATCAATCAAATGCAAGATTGACAAACATCGCTGGACAAATCAATGTGGACGAAGTATGGACGAAGTTTTCTTACGATAGGTGAACGACTTCTTTATTAACATGACATTAACGTCCGTCGATAAAACAATCTCTATAATAACGATGTGAATAAATAATCATTTTGTTTAATGAAAAATTAAGATTGTTTGACTCTTTTGTTTTTGGTTGGGTTGTTATTTATATTTTTATGGAACACGATGAAAATATTTGCACGTATTTACAACAATTGAATTTTATTTTGCAGTAAGAGTGATTCTTATTACAACTAACTGTGCATAGCGGTTGTAATACCTGTATGAAAATTTCTATGACTCTAGGGGATAATAATGTAGCTTTCTATTAGTGATTTCATTTTAAGAATCAAGCCAATAGTCTCGAAGATAAGTGAATAAAAGCCCGTTGGAACTGTCTGGGATTTTTATGTTAACTTACTGGTGGTCAAAGGCGTCTCAAACAAATAGGTATATCCAACTGTCCTTATTCCTCGTAGCCTGCAACTGCTTTCGTAGATAGAGAATGCGATAAAATTATTCGATTTTGTTTAATTTAAAGAAATTTTCGTCCCACCAATACTCTGCCGAACCTTAAAGCCGATTTTAGCAGAAGGTTCCTTTCATACCTTATAGAGTAATAAGATGTAGAAATGTATTAAGATTTTGAATGAAGGAGTCAAGGCAAACAACACTTACATACTATGTTTATTTAAACGGCATTGTATTCTGCACAAAGCTGTAACTGCAAGCATAAAGCTTACTTTCAGGTGAGCGTTTCGTCTGGTAACAATAAAAACAAAGTTAAATTAGAATTTAAATCGAAATAAATCTACTTTCGCTGTAAATTCAAAAATAAAACATTTCGAATAATAAATTCATTCAAAATAATCAAATTTACATGACAAGTAGCATATTGTGTTATCTTCAATCAACAAACACGTTTAGAACATCGAACATTCGAAACGTTTAGTAGTAAATCAATGTAATTGTAAATAAATCACATGAAGGAATACAAAATAATAAATCAAACATTGTATAAAGGTCAACCCTTTTATGTGTATTGATAAAAGAAATATATTGTCACCCAATATACTTACTTATGTCCTTAATATATCATTTACTTAATGATAATGATTGAGGCATAAACAGGCATTCATTATTATAAAACAAAATATGTACACTATCTGTTCCCACACAGTTTTAACTGTTATAGTCTACTAGCTGCGCCCCGCAGTTTTAACCGAGTGAATCCAAAGCCCATGGGAATTTCGGGTTAAAAGTATCCTATGTGTTATTCCTAGTTAGAAGGAACAACTTTACCAAATTTTATCTAAATCGATACAGTAGTTTTTGCGTGAAAAAGTAAGAAACAAACATCCAAACTCACAAACATACAAACTTTCGCATTTATATATTAGTAGGATGATAGAGGGATAACGTCTTCTACATAGCTTTAACCTATTTACATTTAGGTTCAAAATCTAAATAAATAGATACAAATATTAATTATAATATGTATTAGTAGGATGATAGAGGGATAACGTCTTCTACATAGCTTTAACCTATTTACATTTATAAGTTGAAAATCTAAATAAATACATACAAATATCGTTACTAATTGGCTGAATAATCTCAAAATCTCGGAAACTATATAAAGCGAAAACTTTAAAGGACCGAGTAGCTTTCTTATAAGGCTTGTTGAGTAAGGATTTTACCTCTTATGGTAGAGTATACTGTACGTACGTTTGGGTCAGGCCAAAAGTCATGGAATAAGTTATCTTAAATGTACAGTCTCGTAATGAAAAGGTTCGTCAATTTTCAAATTGATTCGTTTAATATGTCGCGAAAACATATTACCTTTTGAAACTATGTTACAGAATAGACTCGGGTTAGGGAAAATAATGTTCTACTGCTCGATAATAAAGTACAAAATTATTCAGATCAGTGTTGTTTGACAGGATAAATATCTTGTCAACAAGATTTTTGATAAACTAAAACCTTCTTGTTGGTTCAACCTGCCATAATTATTTCTGTTAAAACTATTGTCAATCGGTCAATGTCATCATTGCAAAATATCAAAGAGGTTTTTATAGGTCGCAGCAAAACCTTATTCGATAGCAAACGTCATTCTATTTATTTAAATGTTAGCATCTCTGTTTCTTACATTTGTATGTTGGCATAATTGTTTCTTGCAGTACTAATGCAAGTGAAAACCAACTCTAAGGTGACGAACCTTTTCATTCCGTGACTGTACTTTAAACATGGGTTTTCTAAAGATAATATTATCAAAATGTAACCTATACGAGCGATATTAGCCTATATTAGCGAATGTCAATGTGATGCCTAGATATAAACATTACAGTGGGATCTTACACTACTGACTTACATTATTGAGACTTTTCTATTTTGGTAAATACTTATAAGTCTTTTTATATTATACAAGGGAACAAATTTAATTAAATAAAGTAAAACTATCGTCACTGAATGTCGTTAAATTAAAATGGATTAAAGTTAAATAGAAAACAGTTATTTGTTCACCTATTTCACTAAAACTACCTCAGTATTTAATTTAGGTTCTATTTAAAGCGGTATTGTGGTTTACACGGGTGCGCCAAAGTTCACCTAAAATTTCAACTCCGATAATTGGAAATCCGAAAATTTTCTTCCTAACATTTTTTATCCTAACAATCGCAACTCCTAAAATCTTTGTCACTAATGTTTTAATTCCGAAACATTTGTTTTCCTATATTTTCTCAACATAACCATCGTTCATACTATTATTCAAAGTCATATCTTTTTTGTTTAGATTTATTTTTATTTATTATAATCAATATTATATACATAAATTTTTCGTAACTTTGTTTTTACATAACATGTAGGTACATATAACATATAACGCACGAGCCGAGCGAGCAAAACCAGAGTCCTGCTCCAATCATTCAGTCAAGTTCCAGTAACGAATCGGTCCTATTCCTAATTATTGGTTTAGGTTATGTTAGAACTGTGACCCCAACGCACGAGCACTTCGCGGCAGCGGCCGGCGAAGTGCCAGAACCGAATTGGTCCTTTAGTTATGGTTATGGTAAACTCCCAGGCCATAAGCATAACCGTAAACGAGTCGTATAATAATCATTAAAACTATAAATATCATCTTCTACCCACATATATTTTTTATTACACTTGGTAAATGTTTCTTTCTGAGCATGAGTGAAAATATTATGGTAAGTAAGTTTAGGGATAAAAGCGTTATGATAAAAAACGGTAGGAGTTTAAATATATTTACATTAAAGATTGAAATAAAACACTTAAACGGATTTTTGTCGTGGTTATATTTTCTTTTACGTTTAAGTGTTTTATTTCAATGTGTAGTGTTCGTGTAAATCAAAGATATCAATATACATTAAAGATGTTATGAATTAAAATTTTCGGAAAAATGAGTGTTATGAGCATCGTCGGTAGCACTACAAATAGTATGAATTAAAACTTTAGGATGAAAAATTTTAGGAAGAATGATCATTCGGACTACAAATAGTTAGGAAAAACATTTTCGGGTAAAGAACTTTAGGTGAGCCAATATGGACCCGGTTTACACGCCCAGGCTGTCTTGTATTTGAATTAATATGAAGGCAATTAATTTCTTCTCTCGCTTATCTCGTCAAAACCTCAGGATTAATTTAGTTCAGGTTAATTTTAATAATGAGAACGATTAATGAAACTAATGTTATTTTATAAAATGTAATCAATTAATGCAATTAATATTAATTTATTGTTAGACGATTTTTTCTTTATTTAATTACTTTACTTAGGAATCTGGCTGGAAAGTTTATAAAGCCTACAAAATTTAATTTGACAGGTAGGTTAATAGGGAGGCTTTTAGATATCTAATCTACTTTGTTTAAAGTCTATTCTAAAACTCCCAGTTATTATGGAATTTACCTTCAGAGGGTATCTACCCCGTGGTTCTACCCGCTTAATTCCTGGCATCTGTAGCTATGCTATTCCGCCTCAAATATGAGCGGTCTTTAGAACCGAATATTAAAGGTCTAGAGTTTGATTCGATCCCCAAGTGACTGAAGTATTTGTGCAAAGAAAATCGTTTATTCTCAGAAACTTTTGAACATTTTGACTTTTAAGTATATGCGTAAAATATGTATGTATATCCTATGCGAACTAAATGTGACTTCTTTGTTAATAATGATAATTATAGGTGTTTAGTACTGATCGTGCCTTGATTAACTAAAACGCTCGGGAACTTTATTATTCCTAGACTTGAATGTGCAGCTCGTAAATAAGAAGTTAAAGTACCTAAGCCATATACGACTCCTAAATTTAAACACTGTGTAAATTCATTATTTAGATAAGATTATTCGAAAGTAAAACGCAAGTAAAATAACTATATTTTCAGCTTTAATTTGTAATACTTAAAATGTATTTGTCTGAACGCGGTTCAGTGCCCTTTGTAACTGTTTTCTCTATTCTTTGATGTTTATTGAACTAAGTATGAGAGAATTGAAAAGTATTTTTCATAAAAATAGAATCCCTTGTTTTAACTAAATCGAAAGAACTACGTCATAAGTCATACTTTTAACGGACTTGTGTGGCTCTGTATGACGTCTTTGGTTGCTAAAAGGCTTTAGTTTGAGAGCCTTCCGGAACACACTTATGTTATATTATGACGTAGTTTTCTGCGGTAGCTATTATTACCGAAGTGTATTTAAATTCTTTCAATTTCTTTTATTTTTTTCATGAGTCTTTGTTGTCGTACTAAAACAATCGACAATTATTACGAACTACAAGAGCCCTTAAAAGTTTAACAAAAATAATTCAAAATGTAGAATGACACACAGTACTTTCACCTTCAAATCGATTTAGCTTCGAGTGTATTACATTAAATTATACATTCGATTGAAATCTATCTAGTTAGTTAAAACAGACATATCACTCCCAATAGACCCTAACAGACTTATTGAAATACAACTTTGATAAAAATACATATTTTCTTTTAAAGGCTTTACTATATTCACAAAATTGGTAAATTAAATATTCAATTTCAAAGAAACTGAGGCAAAGTAAATTATATTCTAATATTTTATCTTTAAAGAATTATATTGGATTGAGTGGTGAAAGTTACATATGCGTCCCGATAAAGTAGTAAAACACACAATGTTTTATAAATAAATAAACGTTTGGAAGGATCTTTATGAAGTTCTCGTACTATCGATTCTCGATCTTACTGTTTATGAATACCTATGTATTTCATAAGTTTTTACACGGAAAAAAGTTGGAGGGGTTTTATAAATTTGTCTCGTGTGTTTCCATTCGTAACCGATTTAAACAATGTTTTATTAGAAGATTACTTAGCTATAATTCAAGAAGAATTTTACTTAAAGCGTGGTTGACATTTTAATTTTGGTAACTCAAACTTCAAAATCGTGACACCTTGTAACCACAAGTCTTTAGACACTTTAAAATTAATTTCAGTATAATCTACACCACAGGTGATATTGAATTATTAACCTTTATATCATTGCTTTAGAGTTGAATTCTGAATTGTGGTTTAGTTATCCCACGTCAAATGTGTAGGCTTGTCTAAGACGTTGGTGTCGCAACTTTGGTCTGAATTTCATTTGATATTAATTTACATACTAAGGTTTATAGGAGTTCATTTAATATTTATTTGTATCATATCTTCAATCCAGCTTTAATTTGATATATTTAAGTACCTAACACATTATTTTTTTAGTTAAATGTTAAACGAAACTAAATATTAGTGGGAGACAGAGGAACAGAGGTCAAGAAACCAAACGTGATTCTTTTTTCTAAAAATATGCTATTTCACCATTAAATAAACTAGCAAATTTCTTTTATTAAATAAATATTATTGTACTATTCGTATAAAACTGTACACTTTTACGGTTAATGTTAAAATATAATAACTATCTTTATTATAAGTCATTAAGAGTCTGGCTAGAGACATGTTACGACAAAATTAATTAGTTCACTTTGTACAGACACGCATATAAAATTCTTGGAACCTAACCAAACCAATTTAATTAAAAGGAAACAATACAATATGTTTGTGTACATTTGAGGTTTTACATATTATCATATTTTTACTATGAAAATAGAATATTTATTTTGATTTTCGTGGTAGTACCAGCCAATTAAACTGAAAGCCATGAGTTTGACACGAGGTAGAGCAAAGCTTGTTTGCTTTTTTGCATGCATGTTTACTCCTATTCTTCACCTATTCTCACTGTCTTAATATTATAATCAGAGAGAGACGACCTTCGGTCTTATGTGAGATCCAACAAGCTGATATATTCCAATAAAATAATTTTTTTTAAAAACCCCCAACACAATTACTTTCAAGCCCCCATAACTTTTAAACGGGTCAACCGATTTTCACCAAACATGTCTAAGAACTCGCACGTAAGTCCCCTTTAATACAAAAAATTTAAACTAAATTGAAATCGGTCATCCGTTCGGGAGCTATTATGCCACAGACAGACAGATACACACACACACAGACACACAGACACGTCAAACTTATAACACCCCTCTTTTAGCGTCGGGGGTTAATAAATAATCAAAGAGAGACCTTTGTTCTTCGGTGGTGATCCTACAAACTAATATAACACTACTGCAATACGTCACGAATGTAAAATTAAATTATATCCTTACTTACTCTTACCTTACTCTTCATTCCATCTATTCCATTGTTACTCTATGAAAATCTTGATTATGCGTCACAGTTGCATACAGTCGTAAAGTTTAAACACCGATGGTAGTGGCATGCAGATTTATACACGGACAATGATTCCGAACACGTGCGTTTTACTACTCACTCCTGGCGCCTGCTGGCTGATGGCTGTGATCTGTGACAGTTAAAGCTTTTAATAAATATTTATATTAAACCGGCCAAGTGCGAGTCGGACTGCGAGAGGTTCCGTATTTATACCTGTACAACATTAAAACTAACGCCCGAACAAAATCACGTTTGTTTTATGGGAGCCCCAAGTGAAACAGAAATAACATATGTGAAATCTGTATTAAAAGTTAAAAGTTAATTATTAAAAGTTAAAATTTTACAAGAAAAATACGATGACAAGAGGTAGATTAGCAATTCAAAATATAAATAAACAATAAATTGTGACTTCCATGTAATTGAAACCACAGGATATGACCTATCACATCCATTGAGAAGCTTTTCTGAACTTGCCATCAGAGACAACTTGTAATATAAACCTTAAGTTCAACGGGATAGAATTCACATTTATATATCAAAAACCATGTGTAGAGTATCAATGACCTTAGTATTCATTATGAGTTTTAATTCAATGGTCCGACTGTAGGATTAGTCTATAGTAAATAATTTTGATAAGGGATTACACAAGTAATTATCATTGCCCAATGATAATTACTTGTTTTATCTTAGATGTCGTAATGAATGAAATCCTATCTAATGCTACTATAATATTTGTAGTACGTTGTCAGTTGCATTAGAATAAAATTGATCTCTTACGGTGAAGGAAAACATCGTGAGGAAACCTGCACACACCTAGGAAGAAATTCTAAGGTTGTGTGTGAAGTCGACCAACCCGCACTTGGCCAGCGTAGTTGACTAAGGCCTAATCACCCTAATTCAGGGTATGCTCGTGCCCCTCGGTGGGGACATTATATGAGCTGATGATGATGATGATGATACTTAGTTTAAAGAGTTTTATGCAAACGATAGATTATCGCAAAATTCGAACGATCTATGGATTGACGGAGTTAACCCGCGCTGTAAAACTATACGTAAATGTGACTGGTAACTTTCTTTGCTTCAATATAGAAATGCACCCGCCAATTATTTGGGAAGCCTTCCAATACCCGAGGGGTGCTTGCGATTGCATGTCTAAGTAACGAACCACTAAATATTACGTCAATCGACCGTCTTTCACGATAAACACAATCCTTTACGACTTTCCATTAAAACTACTATAGTAGCAAAATGTACTTCAAAAATATACCTTGTAAAAAGTGTGCATAATACTTTTATGTTTATGCAAAAGCTTTTAGAAAGAGGTAATAGTCTCCAGGGTATGAAAGTAAAACATTTTAAAATACGGCTGAATATTCCATATTGTACTTTGTCTTAAAACTAATTTCGAATAGACTAAACTTAAAATTTACCCGCAACTTAAATGTCTGAGGAATGAACAAATGAGAAAACGTACTTCAGCACGTACCAAGTACTTCATTCACTCCCGTCTTCATAATAAAAATAGAAACAAAAACATCTTAATTGTTTTCTTTTTCGTTTAACGTCTGACACGTTAATTTATCTGGCTCGGTGGATATTTACATGTTAGTCTGGATTACTGAACATCCCTTTTCGGAAAATATTAACAGAAATATTGGTACTACATATATTAAAAATAGAGTAGTCTAGAAATTACTTTGAAGAGATATTGTATCCAAGGTGAAAGCAGCACTCTTAGCTGTGTCATTTATTTATTAACTTTATTCGGGAGGCTTACAGCTATTTTTACAAAAATGTTTTATAATTTAGATAACAAACAATAACAAGCCACCACAGCTATAAACAGAGCAATAATGATATTTATATTTTTAAAAGAAACTAACGATATTAGAGATTTCAATTACTTTATACGAGTTATGCGATAGTACCCACTTTGTCTGTTGTGGCCGAAACTTGTCCAAGGATTCGGCTAAAATCGTTAAGTTCGCACAACTCGTAAAAACAGCTAAAATGTTATTTACACTGTATTTTCGTAGCCACCGTAGTCGAAATTTAAAAAGTTTTAGTCAAACGGTAAGGTCAGATCAAGTCATCGGCAGCATTAATAACAATAACATTATCGACAAAACGATTGCTCTCAAACGCATCCGATGTTTCAGGTTCAAGGAACTTTTTATAGTCTAAATGTATCCATCAATCGTTGCATTACAAATTTTACTGCTCACTAAAACGCATGTTGACTTTACAATTCATAAAATGACGTATTATTTACTAGGCAATAAGAATTTATAAAGACAATGTACTTATATTATGCTATAGAAAACGTCATCATTAAAACTTGTTTAATGATTTTATTCTAATTAATAATATTAATTCTATTGGTGAAGATTCCTCAACGATCTAGTGGCATGTGCAAAGGTTAAAAGACAAAGACAAATTTCTAAATCATGGTAGGTATCTGATAACGACAAACTTTACCATAATACTGACTAACTTTATCAGAAATTCCTTTTTTATTCAAAGAATATCTCGCTCAAGTAACGCCACTTTCTCTAAACCGAAACAAGGTCTAAACATTTGCTATAAATCGTAATCAGTTCAACTGTCACCATTACTGGAATAAAAGAAAGTTGGTAAAAGAATCGTACAAAAGGATAATCTCAGTATTTATCAGGGTCCTTATTTATGTCCCTACTACGTTTTAAGGAGACACCACTAGATCTTATCGAAAGTAAAACAATATGTTTTGTTTGAATTTCTTTACTCAATTGAGCTTTTTATTCGACGCTCTGTAACAGTATATGTATTAGTCGTTTTCCGCGACTTAGCTCGCATTATTTACGTTCGTGTGTATGTATATTCTGTATTTATATAGAGCTACTAAAATCTATTTAACGAAAACAAAATATAAAGGATTTTCTAACAAACTTTTACACCTATTTCACGACTTAAGATTCAATTTTCCTTTCTCGGTTCTTACTGTTTATCAGTTTGGCAGTGCCAATAGGTTAAGGTTTTCTAAGTATAATTTCTTTTGGGTTAAATAAATAAAAAAAAAAACGTAATCTAAAAGAACCAACATGCATTTTGCGTCGTGGGTTTTCCTTTCATAACACATGTATGGTATTTTCTTTGTGCTACTATTACTCATTCTATTTGGTAAATATAATAAGCAAGAACTATTTGTCCTATGAAAGCAGTTTTAAAGAAAATTAATCATATTTTCTACGGAGGATATACTTCGACAAAATGGCTATTATCACAAAATAGGATAAAACAAAGTCACTTTCTCTGTCCCTATGTATGCTTAGATCTTTAAAACTACGCAACGGATTTGGATGCGGTTTGTTTTAATAGATAGAGTGATTCAGTGGGAAGGTTTTTAACATAATATCCCCATATTCCTACGGGAACGGGAACTACGCGGGTGAAACCGCGGGGCGCCGCTAGTATATAATAAATGTGAATATTATTTTTCATTTTAATCACGTTATTGACAGTTTCTAATGATTCAAATCTCCGTCTAGATAAAACACTTGATTATACCATCTTGTTAGAACAAGCTACTGGATAAGGCACTGCGCTTTATTTCTTCGTAATAATTAAGAGCATTTGACTCACGCGGCATTCAGCCAATCGTGGTAAAATTGTCTAGTCTCTTTGTTACCAACCTCTGAATTATATCTATATACACACATCAAAAGTGTCTAGGGATCAAGCATTTTTATGCGGATTTCTTGAGATTGAGATGTGGCTTTGTAATAAATTTATGATTTTATAAATTTATATGGATCCTTTTTGGTGCATTTCATAATTTGAATCAGGAACTGTGAATCAAATTCGAGTAAAAGATGAAAATCAGCTGTCAATATTTTCCCTATAAAAACATACAACGCATTGAAGACATTATTAGTGCTACTGTTTCCCTACTACTGATTAAAACCAACGTTATTATGGAGCGGCGACGTCATTTAAGCAGGGAAGAAATGCTCAGAGCCGTGGGAATGATAGAAGCTGGTTCCCGGCAACGTACTGTGGCTTTAGCTCTGAATACAAGTCAGAGTGTTATCAGTCGACTTTGGACACGTTACCGAAGCACTGGTACCGTGGCTGAGCGCCATGGAGGACGGTATCGCTGCACCACACGGAGACAAGACCGGTACATTCAAATCTTAACTCGAAGAGCTCCAACAATAACCGCCATGATGTTAGCCGTGCGGCTTCATCACTCTTCAGGGAACTTAATTAGCGACCAAACAGTCAGAAACCGCTTGCATGAAGTGAACCTTCATTCCCGAAGACCGCTACGGGTACCACCTATAGCAATGCACAATCGTAGGATTCGATATCAATGGGCTCTTGAACACAGAAATTGGGCAGAAGAACAATGGCGTTTCGTGTGCTTTTCTGATGAGTCTCGTTTTGGTATGAGACCGGATACAAGACGTATACGACACTGGAGAACCCCTGGACGCCAACAGCGATTAAAATCCTGCCAGGAAGTCCATCCTTATAGTGGTGGAACCATCATGGTATGGGCGGGTATTTGGATCGGCGGAAGAACTTGATTTGGATCAGAGGCAACCTCAACGCTCAAATTTATGCTGAGACGATTGTATCAGACGTCATCGTTCCTCTACAAGTGCAAATCGGTCCCTTATTTCAGTTAATGCATGATAATGCACGACCGCACACCGCAAGAGTTGTAAGACAGACTCTCGCCGCAGCTAACATCAATGTCCTGCCCTGGCCTGCTCAGTCGCCAGACTTGAACCCGATTGAGCATGCATGGGATATGCTACAGAGAAGAGCTCTGCCGAATATGGAGGGTATCCAGTCGCAAGAAGACCTTTTTTTGTTGTTGCAACGAACATGGGCGGCCATTCCACAGCGTGATTTGGATGAACTCATTTTGAGTATGCCAAACCGATGTTCTTGTGTTGTTAGTGTTCGCGGTAGAAACACGGATTATTAATTGTTTAAGTTACCCAATAAAATTTTAAAGAAAACTGTTATTTCAGTCTTTTTTTCGAACTTTAATGTTAGTGGTTCAAATGTCAAAAATCCCTTTATTAGGAAAATGGCAAATTTCTTTATTAATGCAAAGGTGACTTGGTTTATCGTTACTGTGACAAACGAAAACACTTTATTTGATGAATCCTTAAAGAAAATTTTAATTAATATCAATCAGGAGAAAAGTTATTGCAAAAATATATGTTGATCCCTAGACACTTTTGATGTGTGTATATAAAAGAAAGTCGTGTTAGTTACGCCACTTATAACTCAAGAACGGCTGGACCGATTTGGCTGAAAATTGGTGGAGAGGTAGTTATGAACCAGGAAAAGGACATAGGATACTTTTTATCCCGAAATTCCCACGGGAACGGGAACGGGAACCACGCGAGAGAAACCGCGGGGCACAGCTAGTTTTGAGATAATTTACTTGTTCATATTATACCTAAATATTTTAATGTAGTTAAGTAAAAGGTATAAAACAAAATAAGTATTTTTAACTTATTATACTCTATTACGGTTTAAATTTTGGCTCTAAAGCTCAAGTAAAATTTCAATGTTTATATTTCTAAGGTTTTATTTATCGATATTTAGAAAAACGAAAATCAATTTTAAAATACAGAGGAATAATATTTAAAAAATACAAAGACTTTGTATAGTTTTTATTAAAAGTAACTTTTTATATCTCAGTTGAGATTCAGTGATGCCAATTCACAAATAAAAAACTCTTAAATTATTCAGAAACAAAATTAATAAGCTCGATAAATATTTCAATATCAGGACGAAAGTGGTACGGGCAATTCGTTGTGCATTTTTCATATCCACGGTTGACGGTGCAGACGCAACAATGCCGACATAAAACTTTTCAAATGAATTATGTCCGCGATAAATAACGGTAAGTGACCGTTTGCGGGATCCCACTGACATATTCGCCGACGATTGTTACGTGGAAACAAAATTTATTCACATTTCCCTATATGAAAGTCCATACGTGTTGGTTAAAGAGTAAGCTTTGCGTATTTGACAAACATATGAAGAATTTTTTTTTAAATATTTTCAAACCGTTTCATGATTATGAGCTATTTTAGTTGGATGTATGACCTAAACATTTTTTTCCAAAATTCTTTTATTTGCAGGTTAAATTAATTATTTCTTATAAGTTTTTTATAAAAACGAAATAAATGAAACTTACTAACTGACTCGGTGTAAGCCCAAGATGTAAACAACCCGGTTAATTATTTAATAATTTAGTCCAAATCATATTAATAATAATTTATGCTAATAAACACAGCATTTCCCGATAGTTTCCCATCTTATCATTCAAATCCGATCGTACCTTATTTCAACTTGCATTAATTAAACGCATCATAGTGTCAATTACACTTGAAACTGTCAATTAACTAGAACCGTTTCTCTTGAGAATTAACATGGCGGTACATTTCCTTTTTGTATTGATATTATTATTTATGTTATTCTGTCTATATTATTGATTAAGGATAACCAACACGCAAGCTACTGTGGTGATTATTCATAAGGCCTAATCGCCTAATGAAAAGTACTAATTTTAAATGAAAGTATTAATCAGAACAAGCTCTTAAATGTATTTTATAGATTTTCCTTAGATTTTAAATTGTCCCCATATTGCAACATTGCAACTTTCAAAAATAATTGGTCTGCCATCTTTGGAAGTCCGCCATATTAAATGTTTAATGACATCTCATAATTGTGTGTAAACAGACTCGATTGCTTATTTCATTTTAAAATACGGTTGCGAGACTTAATTTGTTAACAAGACAAGTTAAATAATAGCTCGTAAATTCCTTGATAAGACAAGACATAATTTTACATTTAAAATACTTTTACAAATCCACAAGATATTAAAGTCCTTCAGACATCAGAAAACTAATAAATATTCCCACAAAACGTAAACAGTTTGTAAACGTTAAGTGTTATTTACAAAGATATACGGCCCTTTAATGTTGTCACATGTATCAGGAGGATATAAATAACTATAGTATGTCAAAATAAAACATTTCATTTAGGCGGATTTCGGGCCCAAATCTGCGTAACGAATTCACAAGCACGCGTCATAACTTCGTACTGAATTAATTAATTAAGTACTGTTTGAAAGGAGATTTTGTCACCCCCATTGTATCTCTAAATTAACGTAAAGTTAAACAGACTTTTGTTTGATAATAGTTGTTTGTAAATCGAGTTTAACATTCACTTAATTTTATGTATTTCTGACTCTTTTGTTTATAGATTTGGGAATTAACGGGCTTAACTGTAGCTTGATAGAACCCCTATGAAAATAACCGATGTTTAGTATTTGTATTTTTAATATTCATGGCTACAGTAACATGTTTATTATAACTGCTAAAGCAGCACGCACAAAGGTTACTGATATATTTTTTGCCCGCCTACCGCTACGTAGAAAATATAAGTGTTAACTTTATTTATCTTTATTTTTTATTCCGTGAGAGGACCATAGATAGATGTAGTTTTTAATCGTCTTCTTATCGTCGTTTTCGTATCACATACGGTTGTTACTCCAGATATACGTTAGAAAGTCTGTATTCTCAACTAGTAACAAATTTAATTACCTCCTCCTTCCAATCTTTTGACGTATTACGACTTTACATCAAGAACTTTGTTATTTGTGTACATTAACGAGAGTTTAACGTCAAGATTTGTTTTTGAATGAAGATGTGTAAAAGGCTCCAGGAGAAACATGCTTGAGATGTGAGAACATTTGTTCATTTTACGATAAAATAAGCATTTACAAATGTTCAAAGCTAATGTTACAATTGAAACAATAATTGAAGATACATACATTTTCATACATATTTGTTGTTTTTATTAAAAATCATACCTAAATACCAAAATGATATAAAAAATCCGCTGCAGTTTTACAGGAAACTACAGATTTTTTCCTTTTATTATCTCTTTAATTCTTTGTAAAGGAAATATTTTTTTAACAGTTTGTTTTGTTTACCGGAAACTAATTTTAAACGTTCTTAAATTAGGTATTATTTGTTATGCTACGAGTGTTCTGTAAAAATACCAAGTTATTTTTATGAAATCCAAGTAAATTCATCAAAGTGAAAATAGATTGTCCGGTTCCCACTTGTATCCGATTTTAGGGTTGTCATTAAAAAAAATCATTACAAAATTATGTAATTGTGTTTATTTTTTTTATTAAAAAGTATCAATGTCTCGTATATTGATAAGTATCATGGAAGTTGGTACATACTCTGTAAATTGAAATCCAATGTACTTAACATTTTTTTTTAAAAGCAAAGACAAACAAAACCTAGCTTTGATTCTGAAATGCGATCTTAATAATCACTTTCTACTGCATTTTTTTCCATTCTTGTCCATTAATTTTCACGTAAAAAGTAATACAAAAACGCAACAAACTTATTTAATTTCATACACTCTGAAAACATACTGAAAACATATTAGCAGGATGAAAAATATGAAATTAAAGGCAGTCTAAGCCACAAGCAACAAGACAAATGATAATAATATTGATACCATAATGATACAACCCTGTGAACACGGGATGGCGAATACGGCAGGCGCCGGGATGACGCTGTGAATCATCGTCCTCGTTACAAACACGCCCACACCGCCACAATCACACTCCAATATCGACCTTAAATTAATACACATAAGGCTTAACAAATTGTCACTCTGTATAATTATTTATCCCGATTGTTGAGTACACCGTGCCTGTATCGTTTGTCCACGACTCTACAAGTTATGTTGGTTCAGCGAGAAGTAGTTAATATTGTATTAGTTTTCTGATAATGACTGGATTGTATCATATTTTTAGATAGAATGATTCAAGAAGAAATCTTAATGCAAAGCAAAAAATCGTCCCTGAGGTAACCCTCTCCCTGAGACGGATTTTTCCTTTGCTGCTCTCTCAACGAGGAACAAAATTTGATTGACAGGGCGGCGCGGCGTATTATCTGTACTAACGTGTTGAAAATTTCAAACCCAAATCACATTTTAAAAATATTAATCAACGCTTGATCAAGGAAACAAACCCGGACCCGTGCCACTAGACCGTGTCAATTAAATTAATCCTCTAATGAAGCGTTACCATAAAACTTACATTCATCATTCAAACATAATTTTATATCCCACTAACAAAACACAAAATGACCCACAGAAACTGTTCCATTAAAACTGCAATAAAACAGTAATAAACATATTAAACTCTACATCACTGAATACAATATTTTTATGATATGTGATTCATATAGTTTTGACAACTCCAACGGAGACCCATCTCATGCCACATGTGCTATTATTTAACCAACATTTTTCTACCAAAATAACCTTTACAACAATAGGAATAATGGCTTTTATTGTTTGAAGTGTAAATAAATGATAATGTTTGTTTTTATGAGTGTTTACACGGTTAGTTCGTTACAACCTGTCACAATAGGCGTTAAGGAAAACGACAGGGTGGTTACTGTTGTTAGTGGATCAAGTGTCACCTACAAGTTGACAGTGTTCCCTTCAATCATATAATATAAATCTTCTGTATTATTCTTTAATCTTTTTTTAACTTACCGTCTGTTCTTTTGTTGGTACATAAGCATACAAGATCATACTAATCATAGTAAAAACAAATAATTAATTGCATTTCAGAAATGTCTAACGTAGCTTCCGTTATTCCTTACAAACAATTTCAATGTTTTCTTCCTTTCTTACAAACTCTTTAAGCATTGCACTCTCATTACAAGTACATTTTCGACGCGATTTGAATACAATTAAATCATACATAATAATGTTTTGGTACCGTTTTTTACCTGAAATTAAACTGCATATTCATTATGTCATGGGTACCAAACACCGGGGCTATATGCATTCAATGCACAACACATCGCTTGGTAGTTGATTGCACACAATGCCAGTGAACCGAGTTACCCCGAATTGGCAGTCTGCAACAAGAATTAATCACGTTTATAACGAAGGCACATTATATCCAAGGACGTCAGTCAATTTATCAAAACAAAGTCCACTGTTTAAGTGAACTCCTCAATTGACAGGATGAACTGCATTTAACAACTAGATTGTTCAACTAGGATATTGATAACATCTAAATTACTTTAACTGTTATGTGACATACATGAAGTCTAGCTTCTTCAGCGATCAAAGACATACATAACACAGTTGAGATATAATACATATAGATGAGATATTTTTTACAAAATAACTCAAAGAAAATATTAACACTGTGACTGGACATGCTCTAGTGCTACCGTGCTTGCCTAATATTATGCGATCTCAACCAACCAATGTTCACTAAAAACTGAAATTATAAAACATTTCAATATACCTATGATACTATAATAATAACAATAAATAATTTCCCTTAAACCAATAATTAATCGTCACACAACACCAACTATTCCTTTAAAATTCTATATTCCACAAAACCTTACCTGTCTCTATATCGACCGCATTATGAAAATTAATAAGACTAATCTATTATAATAAAGGTTCATTGTCTAAAAAAATAAAAATATAAAAGAAACTTCCATTCTCGTAAACAGTTCCTAAAAATATTAATCCTGTTTGCGTAGCTTAGTTACATAGACCTACATTTGTCATTAAACAACTGAATGAAGTTGAGTCATCAACGCCGAAGATAAAGGCACTAAACTCAGACAACAGATCGTAAAATCTAGATCAAAATAAATGTAGACATTAAACTTAAATCTAGGAACAGATTAACCTTCTTCACGCAGACGTTTTGGTCTAAACCTCTTGTTTTATATTGCTTTAAACCACAGCAGGGAATAGTTTGAACGTCCGAAAGTAACCTCACATTAGCAGACTATTGGAAAATTAGTTGCAGACATTAACTCTGTTCATCCACTTAGGAAAGGATACCGGGAAAGTTTGAAACTTATCTTCCACTTTATTGGCCGTAAAACATAACAATTTGTGTAATTGTTCTTTGTTTTGTACAGCTCTAAGTTTTTTAATCGGTTTAAGAGCTTCTGTTATTAACTTTTTTAATTAAAAATATGTTTTTTAAATGAAAACTCTAATGCGACTGAAATATAAATACTTACTTATATGTATTGAATAGTGTTAACACCTTTTTAACGATTTAACTTGTTTTCATTTTCCTAATAATAAAAAGTCCAATCGCACCTAGTCCAATATTAATACAAAGCTCATCACACTATCGAACAAATCGCAAATTAAACCAAATTCAATAGTAACATTCCTGATTTTGACGACCTTGCAATAATAATTGAAGTTTGCTGACCTCCATCCATCCATATGATCGGCGGACGGTCATTGACTCAACAGTTTGTAAACGAATTTCGTACGTTACGAGACATCGACCTAATTCCCAGTTCTTACACTCTTACACTCTTTGATCTTGTAACAACCGAACCGTTTACATGATGCGATGACAAATGCAATTTATTTTCTTAGAAATTTTGTTTTATTTCATGTTTATTTATCGTCATACTCACGTTTATCTCAAAAATAACACGACAATGTTTGTCTTACACAAAAATTCGCCGTTAATTTCCTTAATTCGTTTGCTGGAATCCAGGTGTTCTTAATTATAATTTTCTCTTGATGTTTATTGTAATATAATAGTTGTTTTACTGTGAATGTTATTATTATTAAACTGTGCGGTTAGTCACGATTGTTTAAACACAAAAGGTGGAATTGAGTTGAGAAACAAGTAACCACTTAATGCTCTTAGGACTGAACAAGATTTGTAATAATGGTCGCAAAACGTTACATAATTATTTGTTATTTGAAATGGAATAACTTGTGTTGAATAGTTTGAAACATGTTTAACAATATGCACTTTCATTTTGATTGATTTGTCCCTTTGTGTGACTCAGAACGTCGTTTTAAACTTTAGTTTAATAGTGGTTATTATTTAATGCCTACATTTAAGACATGCTATGTTTACAACGTCGCGTGCTAAGTCCAGTGAAATATTACGTTGTCTACATTACAGGTTGTTTTAAATTGTCATACGACATATAATGTGCTTACTTATTTAAGTCTTCAAAGGATATTGGGCAAAACGTCCCAAGTGTTGTAGCACTTCGTGTGATACATCATTCGATAGGTATCGTTAAGAGGAACAAATAATTCTACGGGAGTGAAGCCGAATTCCCCGGCAGACAAAAGTTACAGCCATTTAAAAATATATATATGGCTACTTTATGCAAGGGGTTCCAAGTGCTGTAGCACTTAGTGTGGTACATAATTCGATAGGTATCATTAAGAGGAACAAATGACTCTACGGGAGTGAAGCCGAATTCCCCGGCAGAAAAAAGTTACAGCCATTTAAAAAAAAAAATATGGCTACTTTATGCAAGGGGTTCCAAGTGCTGTAGCACTTAGTGTGGTACATCATTCGATAGGTATCATTAAGAGGAACAAATGACTCTCCGGGAGTGAAGCCGAATTCCCCGGCAGAAAAAAGTTATAGCCATTTAAAAAAAATATATATGGCTACTTTATGCAAGGGGTTCCAAGTGCTGTAGCACTTAGTGTGGTACATCATTCGATAGGTATCGTTAAGAGGAACAAATGACTCTACGGGAGTGAAGCCGAATTTCCCGGCAAAAAAAAGTTACAGCCATTTAAAAAAATGTATAGTATGGCTACTTTATGCAAGGAGCTAGCTCTTTGGCTAAGCTACTAAACTTATTTAAACACGATATTTAGCTATTTCTTATAAATTATGATGAGGTAACGGTAAAGGTATAGGTACATAATATAAGAAATAAAATAAAAATAATTTGTAAGATTTTGTGCGTTTTAATCACTATCATATCATTCTAAATCATTTTGAAGCTCCACTTTCCAACTTCCCAAGAACTTTGTCTGTTTTTTCAGTAATGGACTCCTTGAATCAGTTTAACGTAACACAACCGAGCATAGCTCATTTTTGTTCCCCCAAAGGCCATTTACACGGACTCCTTGAATCAGTTTAACGTAACACAACCGAGCATAGCTCATTTTTGTTCCCCTAAAGGCCATTTACACGGACTCCTTGAATCAGTTTAACGTAACACAACCGAGCATAGCTCATTTCTTTTATCCGGAAGGCTATGGTTAATGTACTCCTTGAATCAGTTTAACGTAACACAACCGATCATAGCTCATTTTTGTTCCCCCAAAGGCCATTTACACGGACTCCTTGAATCAGTTTAACGTAACACAACCGAGTATAGCTCATTTCTTTTATCCGGAAGGCTATGGTTAATGTACTCCTTGAATCAGTTTAACGTAACACAACCGAGCATAGCTCATTTTCGTTCCCCCAAAGGCCATTTACACGGACTCCTTGAATCAGTTTAACGTAACACAACCGAGCATAGCTCATTTCTTTTATCCGGAAGGCTATGGTTAATGTACTCCTTGAATCAGTTTAACGTAACACAACCGAGTTTTTTTTTAAATGGCTGTAACTTTTTTCTGCCGGGGAATTCGGCTTCACTCCCGTAGAGTCATTTGTTCCTCTTAACGATACCTATCGAATGATGTACCACACTAAGTGCTACAGCACTTGGAACCCCTTGCATAAAGTAGCCATATATATTTTTTTAAATGGCTATAACTTTTTTCTGCCGGGGAATTCGGCTTCACTCCCGTAGAGTCATTTGTTCCTCTTAACGATACCTATCGAATGATGTACCACACTAAGTGCTACAGCACTTGGAACCCCTTGCATAAAGTAGCCATATATATTTTTTTAAATGGCTGTAACTTTTTTCTGCCGGGGAATTCGGCTTCACTCCCGTAGAGTCATTTGTTCCTCTTAACGATACCTATCGAATGATGTACCACACTAAGTGCTACAGCACTTGGAACCCCTTGCATAAAGTAGCCATATTTTTTTTTTTAAATGGTTGTAACTTTTTTCTGCCGGGGAATTCGGCTTCACTTCCGTAGAGTCATTTGTTCCTCTTAACGATACCTATCGAATGATGTACCACACTAAGTGCTACAGCACTTGGAACCCCTTGCATAAAGTAGCCATATATATTTTTTAAATGGCTGTAACTTTTTTCTGCCGGGGAATTCGGCTTCACTCCCGTAGAGTCATTTGTTCCTCTTAACGATACCTATCGAATGATATATCACACGAAGTGCTACAGCACTTGGGACACACTCCATACAAATCTGCCCATTGTCCTTTTACGACGTCGTACTTAGACATGCTTATGTATTGAAATATTACTTAGGACGTTCTTTTATGTGTACTAATAAAACTGCCGTAGAAAACAATAAAATTTAAATGTGCATCGGTTGCATGAAAACTATTTAAATAATATCCCCATTAAGTACTCAAATATCTAATCATTTATAGTACTTTTAATGCACGTATGTACTCTTGGCGGTTTTATTATTTTTCCTACTTCGAAGGGTTTATAAAGCCGTAAGTCCCGGTTGTCGTACTAACTTCATCAGTAGTCGTTGTTAATTAGGCTCCACAAATGGCTACTACTAGCCATTAAAATATTGATATTGATATCATTGAAATATTGCGAAGAAAAATTGAAATAATCAAAATTAGAATGGTTTAATTGTGCAAAATTGGCCACTCGTATACAATGCAATGCAATACTAGTACCTAGTATTTTCCAATAATATTTCCCCGTTATTTTCATTCATATAGGTCAAGTAGTTTCCCTGTTTCATAATAAGTAATAGGTATAATTTGTTTGCTGTCCTAATACTAATCAATCGTGAAGTTACTAAACTCTTTGTCAATATATATTTTTAGTATAGAACCAACTTTAATAAATATTTTTGTATTATTTTTCCGTTTATTAACGTTCAAAATCCTGCCATGAATTAATAACATTACTTACCCTACGGGCACTTCAATATTTTCTATTTTTCTGGTCAACTTTTAGTAAATATTGTTCAGAAGGAGGGTGCAGCCGCCGTCGATAGTTATAACGATGTTATTGAACCCAACAAATATTTTCTACGTGTATTTTTTACTGCCAAACTGGAACACGGCACGTCTATGGTGGCTCGAGGGTAGACTAGTATTTTCCGGAGACAATACCATTCCATAAATGTACCGTGGAATGGTGGTCATGTAAAAACATGAGGACGCCAGGACGTTCCCTCGGCTACCGGTGCCGTATTTGGAATCGAACCCGGTATGGCCTGTTCTAATCCCGTCCTTCGTGACTGACTCGTTAATCTTTTCTTAGTATTCAATACGTTTTTATACTTGATTGTAAGTTACAAACAGTTTTTTTAAAGTAACTTTTTTATATTTTTTCTTAACCTTTGTGTGGTGTTAAAAGGTTAACTTTCCATCTATCTCTGTCCAGAGCTTTTACTTTCCAATTGTTATTGAATCTTTTACGATTCGACCTTTATTTTTCTTTTAATTATACACCCCTAATTTGAAATTACAGTACTTATTAATATCGGTAGCAGTAACTGAATCCATATATCCAATAAAAATATCAAAAATGATAGTCGATCACTCCTATTTATACTCGTATTACTTATATGTAATTAATTAAATGCCACTTGTAACCAAAAGCAACATTCTTCTAAATTAACTAAAAACAAAAGAAAAACCCATAAGCACAACTAGTATTTACAGTAAAGAGAGTAATTGTAAAACTTAAACGTTCGGTTAACTGATGTCTCCGTATACATTTTAATTAAACATAAAACTCCGTAATAAACCAAAAAGGTTACTTACAAGACTATAAAAAGTATCGTAGTACGCCAATAAGGTGGGCTTAGTAAACTTTATGACGTAGGAAGTAACTCTTTGGTAACCAATAACCAAACGCGCCTTTCTGCCCCCAGCTATTTGATGAATAACATTTCTATTTATTTCTAAGAAGGTTTTGTGTTTATTAAACAAATAATTTGGTTTGGTGTATTAACGTAATGAAAAGGTTAGAAATGTTTCGAGTTTATGCCGATTCAGGGAATTTTGGCTTAGTATTTCGGGTTAATGTTAATTAACTGAGCGAAATTACTAACCCTTATTTAGATTTCTTTGGCTCTGTAAACAGACATACAAACGTCTAAACCTGTATCTACTCGCTAGATGAATTGACATGTATTTTTGTTTTTGCTGAATAAAACCAAAAGTAGGATCTGTATTTTTTATTGCTATTCAGAATTTCATATTATTGCATAGGTATAGTTCCATAAGATATTTTTTATCGTTATTTTTCGACGGAAACAAGGTTAAAACGTCAGCAATTTACTTAGTAAGAGTAGGAAGTATAATTAATTAACTAATTTATAAAATAATTACAAATAAAATATTTCTTTTGTACCTAAAATACACATAAAATGCAAAATTATGTTATAACATCTAACACAAACTCATAAAAATACCAATTAATAACTCCCCACATTCGATACGAGTTTATCAGTTTGTGAACATTAAGTTATCTAATTAATTAAACTCTAAATTCAATTTCAAATAGCCATTATGTGTGATTTAGTGGCATATTTATCTTAATTTTGCAAACTTTTGTTATAATTGGTTGCGCTCGTTATTCGTAGATCGTTATTTGTAGACAAAAGATGTCTACTTATTAATTAGTAGTCCTAACTTACAAATGCGAAAGAGATTAGTTTGCTACGTAATGATGTTCTAGCTAATCAACTGATCATCATAAAATCAATATGTTTGAAGTTGGTTGTAAAGTTATCGTGAAAAAATCAAATTTCGTACAGACAATTTTGGGACAAATTATCTTATGTTTTTATGAGCGGTGCTTGTTGTACAATCCTACTAATATTATAAAGGCGAAAGTTTGTATGTATGGATGTTTGTTACTCTTTCACGCAAAAACTACTGAATGGATTTTAATGAAACTTTACAATAATCTTGCTTATACATCAGAATAACACATAGGATACTTTTTATCCCAAAATTCCCACGGGAACGGGAACTACGCGGGTGAAGCCGCGGGGCGCTGCTAGTAAAATATGTATCTATCTATCCATCTACTATGTACTAGTCCATTGTCATGCAGCAAAATATTAAAAAAATAATAACAACGAGGTACTCCACTCAGAAAAAGTAACAAAGAGTTCATGATACTGCAAACATTTTGTACTTGTAAAATATAAAATTTGATAAAACCCATTTCATATTTTGTGGTACAGAAATTTCGCAGAATAACTCCCTCGTATTCCATCACACAAATGCTTTTGAACATTTTATGCGTTGAATATTTAATAATACATATCAAAATATTATTAAGTTTTAACAAAATCCCCGATATAAGAGGCACTGTCAACTTGCCAGACACCTAAAGTGTTGCGAGGTCTCCTTTGGGGCAAAAAGTCTTAATAAAAACCTGGACTACATTTCTAGAACATTCCATATTACGTTCGCTAACAGTTTATAGTGTCAGACATTATTTATTCAATACATTATTTAACTTGAGCTGATCTTCAGAATAGGATAACCTTTGACCTAAAAGTCACTTTCATACACAAATTATTCCGATCTATTCATCAAAATTTTAGTAATATTTAATAAAAAATCTGTATTAATTTTAGTAATTCTATTTCCTTAAATTTATATGTATTGAATAAAATATATGGGCTGACCAGACCGGGAAAGTCTCATAGAGTCGGTGTAAAGTAGAAGCTAGAGAGTTCCGGAATCCAATCGAATCCCCTTTCCTTCTTTCCTTCAACATTTCCTTCTAATATCCTGTTATCACTTAGAGGCCGACAAAGCACTCGTGACCCTTCTCAGAGCTCAGAAGAATTACAAGCGCCATAGACCACAGACCACACATTCAAACTTTTTATGATTTTCCAAAAGTGAAATATGAGTTTGCTGTATTTCTATCACAAGAATTAATCCGAAAATTTAGTTTTATTTCAAAAATGTCGACTGTTTGTAATACTCTTGTAGACATTTAGTAGTTTTGTAGACATATGGTATAACCTACAAAAGTCGATAGAAAAGATACAAACGAGAGAAAAAATCAATAATTAATTAAGCATTTTCATAAACAATTCTACAATGTTTACTTATCTCAAAATCCCGCATGTTTTCTCACGAGTGTGGACTATAAAGGCATACTTTATACTTGTGTATGCATAAAATATGTAAGTATTCAAGAGAAATACCAATCTTGTCACAGCCCGTCACGAATGCTTTAAAGGAATTACTTTCTATACAATGTAACAACGGTACTTGAAGTTTGTTTAATTTTAATACAGAGAGTTTAGAGAATTTTCATGTAAAAATATAATTTCAAAACAAGAAAAGTTTTTGGCCTATAAATAATTACCTAAATTCATTTATCGAGATCGGGATGAAAAGTCAATATAAAAACATGATGACTTCCAATATTATACCGTAAATTGCAATCTTTTATATTAAATTTTCTCTACCAAACTTTCACACTAACATCACAACTGAATTTACAACAAAAAATATAATAATAAAACTTAAAACAAATGCAATGTGACTTTAAAACTCGTATATTATATTTAAAGACTTAGGTACTCTAGAATTCTATTAGTTGGAAATGGAATTAAGAATCCAATATTCATTTGGAGCGTTGAGATTTTTCAAATGATATTTTATTTTTAATTGGTATTCTAGAATGATTTATTATTCAAATGTTAATTTGCTAATGTTGCCGCTCATGGCGCGTTGTCTGGTTAAACTAATATGCGAGTCGATAACACTTGTTGTGAATCCAACGTTAATATAACTTAAGTGCCTTGGGAATGTAATATAAGAGCTGGCATTGAGAATTTAAAGCTACATAAAACATCAAGTTAAGTATTTTACTTTTAACTTAAAACTCGTATCATCGTATGTGTATCGATTCTCTTTTTTTATTTGGACGTCCGAAACTCTATAAGGAGGTTGTGAATTACAGAGGTTTTATTAGAAACGCTTCCTCTTTGCCGTCACTCGTCTTTTGTTTTTTATTAATTCGAAATTTGAATATTAACGAAGATGTTTCACACCGACTGGGCGTCTTTTATTTCTACTAGTTCATTGAGAGTTGACCGATTACGTCGATGTAAGTACATATTTTTAAATCAAAGGGATGAGACTGTGTTATATACCGTAACGGCAACGGCAAGACGGTTTATAAACACATGCTACCTTATTTGCGTTGCATTTTCAGTCTGGTTTAGAACTAAACCAGGTTTTACAATCAATTTTGAATACTGTCAAAGTGACAGACTTGACTGATAAGGTGTCAAATGCTTACCAGGTTTTGTTAAACCAAACTAAAAATGCAACGCAAATAAGGCAGATGTTGTCCCGGTTATGCACGCATTACTTTTTTGTTCGATTACAGCATATTTGTCGCTTTCACGACGCTTTTAAATTTCGATTTTTCACATCATCCCGACAACCACATATCTTTTACACCCTAATGTTTTGATCGTTTTTCGAACATTTTTTTACATAATATGCGTACATTAAATCAAATTAGTTTCAAGCCCCGACCGGCGTCAGACCAACTTAAGATGCTTGTCATTCATCGTCAGTTCTGTGTAAATGTGATTGTAATCTGAGTCCATACAGTAGTCTTGTATCATAAATAACTGAGAAATGTACACGGGTACTCGTTTTATTGTAAAAGTATCGATTTTAATTGAATTTCTTTTAATTCTTTTATTTAAGGAGGTTTTTTTACCTTTAAAAGGTTTTACAAGTTAACATCTTTCTGATAAAGAGCAACATGATTTATATTGCTGTTCATTTCGCCACAGGAATAGAAGAAAAATAGAAAACTTCTTACAAGCTAACAATGGTTATTAGTTTTCTCAAAGAATAACATTATTTATACTGTTTAGAACTAAATCATAATAGAAAAATAATTTCACTTGTATTTTCTTGAAAATGAAATAAGTTGTAGTACTGTTTCTTTTTCACATTTTCTTTCGAAATTTATTCAATTGTAAAACAAAACATTCAACACAAAGTGCTCTTTTGATAAACTGTTTAATAAATTAACATTTATACGACTTTTTAAAAAGGCTTTATAAATATGTTTTATCTAGTTTTATATTCTCCTACTTCTGTAATGGAACGGTGCCAAGGGTCAACTCGAGATATAACGAGGCAAGTTTTGAATTATTTTGTACAGTTTCTGCTTTATTACGTAAGGATAAATAAGGTTACTAGTTGTTACTTTTCTTAATCATATATATTTGGTTATCCTATGTCTTAAAGTTATCTAGCTTAGTTACGGGTCTGTTACTATAATGAGATGATGTAGTGAATGATTATGTTATGTTATGTTTATGTTATCTTCCAAGTGGACATGGTAATTTCGCGCATATAGGATATGCATTCTGATGTACCCGGCAAAATTCTGGAGTCTCTTATGTGACATAGGATTAGTATATCCAAATTTTGCCCGAATTTGATGGCAATGGCATAACTATAATGTGTACATTTCACCCAAACCATCCAACTGTTTGAACGTGATAAACAAACATACAAAGTTTCGCCTTTCTAATACATATTAGTGTAATAATATAATAACTAATACGTATTGATATCCCAGAGGTAATCTCCAACGTACGTACGTTCAAACAGACTGTCTCATAGTGCTAATGAATGATTTCATCCAATTTCACGTGTCACCTGCCTAATGCTAATACTGCCTATTCGAATACATTCCCAGTTGTACTCACTTACATAATATTATGAGTTTTGAACCTATGATTAGTTTGTGATATAGTGTTTAGTAGTTTAGTAGTGGTGTGATGTTTAAAGTATGTTTGTACTTAAATAAATGGTTATAGAAGTTCTTTACTTGGATCAAATAGTAGGTAGGTATAAAATGTTGTAAATATATGAACTCATATAAATTAACATCGAAAAACTTCAATCAATCAAAAAATATTGAGTATTTTTTTATTATTTTTTGTAGTTTTTGATACCTCAAATATTTATGTTAAAAATCTACTTCCAAAACTAAAAGCTGTATAAAAATGTTTCAAACATTTAGGTTCTTAAAACTCCTCGTTTGACTAATACATTTTGTTTTGCGTTTTAAATGTTACGATGGGGGAGTAAAAAGTCTCCCCTCGTGACAACACAGACAAGTTTTAATTGTGTTGTGAACTATAGTGTAGTGTGTAGGTAGTATAGTAATCATGGAACAGTACTTTGATGTTTTGTACTTAAAACTTATAAAAGGATATCCCGTATAATAATTTTTTTTACTTAGTAAATAGTCATATTTTGTTACATTTAAGAAGTCTCAGTTAAACCGTCCAAGCCCAGCAATTTGAAAACCAAATAATGAAGGTGCATACAAAAAAATCAGTTCGCCATCTTTAAGAACCCGCCATATTGGATTAAGAATGACGTAACTTACGTCATATGTCATTTAAATGGTTTTAAAGAAAACTTTTTTCATTGCCTTTTATACTTACATACCGATATACTTGTTATTTAAGTGATAGTGTAAAAAAGGTTTGTATTTTTTTATTATAATTTATCTACCATTGTTTTTTAAAAAAAACACCCATCATTTTGATGAATTTAATATGAAGATACAATAAAACTTCTACAAAACAAATAATCTAAGATTTCCTTAAAAAATAAAAATAACAAAACTGTCGCGATTATTACGTTCATAAGTACTTATTTATGAGGTATAATATAAACTCCCTTTCCACACAACATTGTCGCTATAAATAATATCAATGCATAATTTCGATAGTGGTACAAGGAACAGCTTTTAACTAAAATAACATTGGAACTCCCACGTAATAAACCATAACTCATATAGTAGACAGATGTTCACCTAACTGACGAACGATGGATCAATTTGACCTATTAATCATAGGTTGTAAACTATGAATAGTTTATCACATTAACTTGTTTAGATCCTACTAATATTATAAATGCAAAAGTTTGTTTGTGAGTTTGAATGTTTGTTACTCTTTCACGCAAAAACTACTGTATCGATTTAGATTTTTGGTACAGGTTTTCCTTATATCTAGGAATAACACATAGGATACTTTTTATCCCGAAATCCCCATGGGATTGGGATTCACGCGGGTAAAACTGTGGGGCGCAGCTAGTAGTTTTATAAAGTATTAAGACACTAAATGTGGTCTTGGAACAATTTAATATTAATATTTCAATCGACAAAATGTTACGTATTTTTATGAAAAAATTACATGTATTATGTATAATTATTGTCCCTAGCATGTATGTATTGTCCTTAGGGTTAGACTTATTTAATTAGTCGATTTAAGGGTGTATTCACAAACAATACTTATTTGATTCACAACGAGTATTTTCGAAAAAAAAATTCAATTCAATTTTAAAACACACTTTAAAAGTACCGTTAAATCAAGCTGAAACATCACTCTAAAGTACAAATATTAAAATATAATAGTCATAGAATGTTACCAGTGCCAAGTGAAGGAAGTGCCCACTTAGCTTAACACTAATTTCATTAGAGATGTGTTCAAATCAAGTCAAGGTTCGTGTTTATGTAAGTACTTATGTACTGAGAAACGATGACATGTCTGTTTGTTTAGTTACTTACTTATTTGCTTAATATATCTACAGCTCTACTACTATTATAAAGATATAAATGTCATTACTTGTAAGTAGAAGGCTTTTCTTTGAAATTGATGTAATGATGCTTTAAACAGTTTCTTAAGGAAAAAAAACCCTAATTAAATGCACGAAAAACACCTTAAAGCAACGTCAGAAAGCTAATACGAGTAAAACCGATGAAATTCAAATTTCAATGTTTTAAACGGCATTAAGATGAAATATGAAAATTGATAAGAAAAAATTACGAATTTTGTTTCATCACTCTAAAATTTAACCAATTGCATCTAACGATACGTAAATAATGAATATGGTTGTCCCATTAATTATAATTATCATTTAAATTAACGATGTGTGTTGTCAATCATCGGTGCATTACATACAGTTAATGTGCAGTGGGACCCCTCAGTTGATTGGTTTTCGATGACAACTGACAGATGGCGGTTATAATGACGTTCTTTTAATGTAAAGTTGTATAAAATTACTTGTTATAACTGCGAGACCTATATTGTGTTGTTAAATAAATTATAAAAACATCAATATTCAAATTAAGTACTTACCAAGATTGATTTAATTTCATTCCTGTAGTACCGGGCGTGTAATGAATGTTATTTATACCAACACAGGAATAAGCAAAATAACCCAAAAATATAAGTAAGAACTTAAGACTGACTTAGCACCAATAACCATTAGTTATTAAGGAATCGCGAAATCCATAATTTAGTGAAACATCAACCTTTGACCCTAAACACGAGCATAATGAGAGCGACACTATCCATAAATTAACAAGAGGGCTTGGAATCACAATAGTTTAAAAGGTAGATAACACTATAAATCCAAAGAAACTAGAACTCAGGTTAATGACGGGGATTGCTAATTAATTACGGAGGATGGGTGTAGTCACGCGACGTCATTTGTGATTCTGAGTCGGCACTTACACCGCCCTACATCGCCACAGGATCTCATTTAGACCGGCCGTAATGGCCACAGATCACACCGATTAGATCAACACGCTAACAAACTAAATAATCAAGAAAAACTATCTTCAATCTTAACTGTCTTTTACTGTTTAATTGCCTTATTTAAGTAGTTGTAGACTTTGGAATCTATACAATTTGATATGAACAAAAAGGCATAGTCACACATATTGCACAGATTTTTAATTTGTCTTGACTATAAATTAAAAACGCAATGACGCATCACCAATATTTTCTGATCAAAATCCGAGATAACAATTTCGCAGTCGAACCAACCTCAAATAAAACATCTAAAGACAAAACGATCGGTAATAAATTTCAATGAAATGGCCATCTATTAACAACGACTCGATTCCTATCGCTCCAGGGAAAATATTAACCTAATTTTTTGTGAATATTTCCCATTTTATTATGGTAACATTATTTTATGAACGGGAAATTGGAAAATGCTGTAAATTTCACGACTGTCTGAGCCTTTATAAACCTAGTGGCTCTTAGTTAACAAATAAAAAAGCTAACGTCGAGTTGCTAGACCAATGACACACCCCCTGCAAAGCTCGCTTTTTTTCTTTTTTATTTCATGCATTTTGAACATAAATTCAACAATTTTAATTAAATATTTTTTCAAATTTCGTTTTCGTTGTTTAATTTTTCCATTTTATTTGCTTAAATTTTTTACTAATGTATCTATTGTATTATATTAAAATTGTGACCTTATGTTGTTAACAAAGAGAACTAAATAGGTTGTTGTCCTCACTCCGCTAACTTACTACTTACATTTTGTGTGACACCTTTTACATTACTTACTTGATACTTATCAGAACGTTAGTGTATACAAACATTAATAACCTTCTATAGGTATGTGTTGAATGGACTGAAGGACATTTTTATAAATAATATGAGTTATTGTAAAAGCAATTTTCTTATTGAAATTTGATAAGCTTTATAAAAATAGGTATATCTGTTTTAAATAAAAATAATATTCTCTTTCTGTCTGAGTTTATTTTAAATTAAATAGTTTTATTAAATAAATATTAAAATTAAATGAATTTTAAAATTAAAACAATGACAGTCAATTAGTATCAACCTAATTGTTAATCAAAAACAAAATTAGGGGTCCTTTTCAAACACGAAAATAAACAGTTTCACGGTAGCTGGCTGGAGATAAGTTAACTTGAATAATAGAAGGAGGATTGCTTAACAAAGTGTTCATTGTTAGCCGTAAAGTTTGGGGCATCTCGGCTAAAACAAACTTAGCTTTAGCTTCGAGGTAAACAAAGGGATTTTATTATACTCCTCAGCTTATTGCGGTTTCCTTCTCGAGGTCTGTCGAGTGTGAAAGCGCATTTACCTATACATCACTTGGTCGCGTTCAAAGTATAATTTTAATATGCATTATGCATTAAAATTAGCGTTTTAATATGCATTGATAATGTTTATGTATAAAACTGGTAGTACATATTGAACTTACATGGAAGGCAAAATGAAATCAATATTTAATAATGACGGAACTAATGGGAAAATACGTGCTACTTATTATTAACTTACATACACAAAGGCCCCTAATTTCCCAAAAAATATTATAATTGATATTCTCGTCATATAATTTAGTAAATTGAAAACTTAATTAAAATAATTACTACGTTTGTCCCGTCAAATGATTAATATTGATATATCTTTATTTTCAGAGAAATTACTTAGAAACGTTTGGTTATTTGAAGAAAGGCCGACCCGAAGTGGGAAACCTTCTGATGGGAGACGAAGCTCAAGACTACGAAGATAATTTTAGGATCGCCATCAAAACGTTACAGGTACATAACATAACATTTATTTAATGTGTCTGAAAATGTTCTTTACGTACTTTCTGAAGTGAATAGTATGAATAAGCACTCAATCAATATTGCAATTTTGGCACTAAGAAAGTTATAATAAGTACTTATATATCGTATATTTCCCTGAAAAATACACAAGATCTAGTGCGAACTAAATTGCAGGGCAGAGCTAGTTTTGAATAAAACAATCACGTAGTTAGAAATATAGTTTAATTTATTACAATAGTTCTCGAAACTACACAAACAAGTAAAAAAAAATATTCAAAGAATACAAATAGGTTTTTTGGGACACATAATAAGCCGTGTATGTGTTTGTAGTAACTATGTACTTTTTATGTTTGTACATTACTTATTTATTGTTATATAGTAGACAGGTCTTGAAATTAATAATTTAAGTGTAGACTGTTGGTTTCGTGCCGCTCGACGCTCGCTGACATGACCCCTCATCATAAACAAAAGATTTTACGACTATACTTTTTATAACCATGCGTTTTTGTGCAGGAATTTGGTGGTATACCAGTTACTGGTGAAATTGACGAAGATACGATACAACTAATGAAACAGAAACGATGCGGTCGACCGGACAGAGAAGATGACGAAGAAAGTGGACACAGAAGAAAACGATTTGCAATCGATGGCAGGAGGTGGAAACACACCAACTTAACATGGAGGTAGGTAATATTGTAAAATTAATTAATTAAACAATAATAAAATTCAAGGTGTTTCGGTTTAACGCCATCTAGTGACGAGTAGCTAAACTAAAATTAGCGCCATCTAGTGTGGAAATATGACAACTTTACATTTCATAGTTCTTCTACTCATCACTAGATGGCGGTAATATAGTGCATTTTTTACTCACTAGATGGCAGTATAAGGTTCAAATAAAATATTCTATTAACTTTCATTATTAACCGACTTCCAAAAAAACAGGAGGAGGTTCTCTATTCGACGTGTATATTTTTTATTTTTTTTTTGTGTGTTTGTTACGCGATTTCTTTGTAATCATGAATGGAGCATTTGAAAATTCTTGTTACTTTTTGAGATTATAATGATCTTTTTTAAACTTTTGGAATTAATATTTTATACTTTATATTAAATGATCAATCAATATATTTAAATTAACTACTCTACTTCTTAGCCGGTATAGTTTTTATTTGAAAATAGTATGTATCTATCTACTATCTACCTTTTTACTATGATTTTCATTTTCAAAATTCTAAAGCTCTTTTATAAAATTGTTATTATTTTACTAAATCAATACCAATAAAAATCTAGTTCATTGTTAACTTAATAACCCCGGATTGTGTGTTTGCCTTTATTTAAAATAAGCAACAAGTTGTTTACAATGTAAATTGTTTTTCGCAACATCGCCAATATCGGTGCGGTGTTAACAAAGATTTTCATGGTGTGGGGGGTTGGGAGGGTGCGATGGGGCCGTTACGGGCGAAATGCGTTTTATGTTACTGTTCCAACTGTAGTATTTGCTTTAAGACCACATAAAATTGATGACAAATAATAGTTAAATCACAGTCTCCATAAAAGTTACGACACTTTCCGCGTGGCTTAATTAAAAGAATATGTCTATTTGACGCCTTCGGAACGATTGGTTCGTACATTTGGAAAGCAGTTTAGTGCCTAAATAACAATCTTATTTCACAAGCGGTGCTCAAAGATTTTCCGCGTAATTGTTCATTTCGATATTGGATAGCACAAATGCAGATCACGTGCATAATTTCATTCAGCACTAAAAACTAACAGGCGAAACCCTATTTATATATGTATTAGATACTTAATTATTTAATTAAATCATCGACTCTTTTTCATTCTTCTCGTAAACAGAAAACAGATTAGAAAAACAGAAATAGAAAACAGATTGATGAAAGATTCACAAAATATTGGAAACAGCTTTGAAAAAGTATTTGAGGTGTCGTCTCACAGTCGGCTTCTCATTTTACAAGACAAATACTCGTTCTTAGAGAACGCGTCACCATCAATTCACACAACAAGAAATACAGTCATGTAGTTTTAGTTCCAGAGAAATTTTATTAATCTTGGGATATCTTGTCCATTTTTCGGTCCAGATTAATCTCAGTGAAGAGCCCATATTCGAGATCTCGGTAGATCTCGTTCTCGAGATTTTCATATCCGAATTTCTACCACCAAAATTAGTCATTTCAAAGTTGATTTAACGAATGATGACCAAATGATAATGATTATACTATTAGATGATTCAGTTGTTAATAGAACACATACAGGTACATATGTAACTACGTAAAACGTAGGTACGTTTTACCTCAGAACGAACACCCTCGAAGTTACTGCAATAATGTAATATTACTTAGGTAAGAGCTATTGTTGGTTCAAAAAATCGATACTTGTACACAGAGACAGTTATATAAAATGGTAGTGTGCATGTCTATCGGTACGTATGAGGTTGTAGCCTGCGGAGTTTATTCAACTTGATATCCCTGGAGTGGCGCGACTCGCCGATGTCTATTTAAAGTGAAACAACCGTGAGCGCGGATAATTTGAAAAGTTCACAATCACCTGCACTGAGCGCGGTTTCAGCACAATTTCCTGGCGAATTAATGGTCTGTCAATATTGTAGCCAGTTACAGCCTGTTGTGCAAACAACCTATAAAAGTGGCAGCGCCATCTCGCGGCCGGTTTACGAGAGCGCGGCGCCGGTCTCCACTACCCCCTTATACTCTCTAATGAAAACTACCTTAGATTGCCTAATACAAGGTACTTTGGAGGGTTGGTTTAGATTAGCTATGGTAAGCTTTAGGAGTACCTCTCGATAAGACTAGCTAACAAATTTTTGGATATCCATTAATTCGTGTTCCCATTTTATGTGCTTTCATGTACTTACCCATACTAAATAAGCATTTCGATGTCGAATGTCAAATTATTTCAATTTATGTGTATCATTTCCATGTACCAGCTATAGAACAGAATAAAATTTGGGATACCTTCAATGTTGAATAAAGTATCTACAAAAGGTTTTACTTAAATATACTTACTATGCCCCGCAGATCCACCCGCATACCTAAATACATCGGTAACGATTCAAGTTTTTATAATGTGTCTAAGTTTAGGCAAAAAAAATGTATAATTCTTCCAGTGATTTTAGGTTGAAGTGGTACCTAATAATAAACTAACAAATTTTCACTTAAATACAAAACATTAGTTTCACCTAAGTATGTATATCTATATGTAAAGACATTACTCGTAGTAAGCAGGTAGATACATGAGTAGCCCCTTTTAAATTAATATGTCAGATAAACGAGACCGCATTAAAATACTTGTTGAACATTGTAAAATAAAGCGTAAACAAACATTTACATGTTTTAGACACCCGATAGCGATAGTTATTACATGGAAATAACTGTATTGTTTTCACAAATCGCAATGTGGATGACAGCTTGCGACGGGTACATTTCGCCACCCGCCGCGCGGGGCGCTGTCATCGCCACTCAGCGCAACACTACAGACATTGTTGTTTTAAATAATGTTATGTTAGAAAAAGCAATTTAATTTGTTTAAAAATATTTTACGTTATTTTATGAGTTGCAAATTATAATTCAGTCTAAGTTAACAGTTGGTAGCTGATATTTGCCAAATAAGAATTAGACAGTATAATTTAGATTTTCCCGAGCGTTTTTCTTCCACATATCATTTCAAAAGCACAAAGCTACAAATGTTCTTTGGGTTATTCATAATTTTTCAACCACCTTTTAAACAAACAATAATATAACATCTATTTAGTTATAAATAATATTCTTTTAACTTTTATACAAATTATTTTCCGTTCAACTCAAGCAAATATGTACAACTCGAAGTATGAAACTTCACACACTCACAACTCAGCTGTGGTTACTATAAAAATAAATGAAACAGGTTAATATTAAATGAAATAATAATGAGACATATGACGAGCTATTCTTAATTGTAGACTCGGTTAGAGCCACCCCCGCCCCCCGCCCTCCGCACCCCCTAGCCACCCCCTTCAGCTAACTGGGTCGACATTTCAATATTGAAGGCATTTCACAATTTCTATTGCTCTTTATAGCGACTATACGATGTAATAAAGAGCTTATTATGCTTTATATTAAACGTACTAAACCTACAGGGAATCTGCGGATCATTTTATTAATAATAATGTTTGTTACACTTTGTGTGTTACACTAAACTGATTTTAATTGACAATGCAAATTATGTAATAAACAATAATTTAGTTTGCAACAAACTAATTAATTTATGTTAGCAATTTAAATTAAACCTTAATCAAAAATAAAACAACAAAAAGGTTTGACACTCTGTACCCCTGGTGGGACTCGAACCCACAATCCCCGGCTTAGGAGGCCGATGCCTTATCCATTAGGCCACAGGGGCTTGCAGATGGGAGTTAAAATATGTGATTGCCTCACTTATATTTAGGGGTTGTAATAATAATAAAATCTCAGAACTCGTTTTCTGAACAATACTACGAACTACGAGTATTATAAATGTATACGTTGCTTTATGTAATATTTTTTCTTAAAATCACATTTGGCTTTGCTATATTTTATGTAGAACAATAATTACCTACCTTTATTCATTTTTCATCCCTAAATTCTCCGGAATCGGTGAAAACAGCCATATACGGAATCTTGAGTAAGTCTTGCATAAATTTTATGTTTTGTAATTTGAGAGGCATTACCGTAACACAGTTTCTAACTAGCTGGGGAGGTAGTCGCGATAATTACATCTAGTAAGGGCCTATTTCACCATCTTCAAGTAAAGTTCCGAGTACTTACTCACAAGTTTTGTCTTTGTCACTTGATATAGAGTAAGAAAGAGACAAATCAAACTTTACTTGGTGAGTACTTGAAGTTCGTGAAATAGGTACTTACTTATATTATTATTGTAGGAAATGATTTTTAATAAACTAGCGGTGCCCCGCGGTTTCACCCGCGTAGTTCCCGTTCCCGTAGGAATATTGGGATAAAATTATACTCAAAACCTTCCCACTGAATCATTCTGTCTATTTAAACAAACCGCATCAAAATCCGTTGCGTAGTTTGAAAGATCTAAGCATACATAGGGACAGAGAAAGCGACTTTGTTTTATACTATGTAGTGATGATTTGATTAGATTTTTTTTCAAAAAGTCTTGCATACATTTTGCAGTCTTGCATTTTACTCCATAGCAGTATGTTCGTACACATAATTGTACGACTGCAGAGTAACGTTAGATAGGTTCCCTAGTACCGAGCAACTGTTGTACCTGTACAAACAAACAAACAGAATCTCAGTTAACAAAACCTATCCACTCACTCGCCAGAATAGGTTAGCACTGTTGTATTTTTACTAGATAGTGGAACAAACTTGACTGTATGTTTATTTTGTGTAAAAGTAATAGTAATCTCTGTGAAATTAATTCAAAAAGACATTTGTAAGACAATAGTAAATAATAACGGGTCCGTAATGTACATAATTATGTTACTTTTTTAACCCATGGCCTTTGACAAACAACAAAAAAAATCTTATTTGTGAGACAAACTAAAACCAATTTTACTTATATTTATTTTTACATTAAGTGATAAAATATTATTAAAAATAATAGTACAATATTCAAACAAGGAACAAACAATACAAACAACAGCAAAAAGTATCGCCCGAACAGGGACTTGAACCCTGGACCCTTGGATTAAAAGTCCAATGCTCTACCGACTGAGCTATCCGGGCTTCTGATAATGAGGTTGAAATTACGCAATATAAACATAGATACAATATTCTGTTTATAGACATTGTTATTTTTTTTTGTTCATTTTTATCACATAACACTAACTTCAGCCTTACAATTCCTTATGAGTGCGGAAGCCGTCCGCGAGGTGGAAATCTATAATCTGTTTTTTTTTTAACTAGTTATAGGTATGTAGGTACTAATTTAGTTTCAACCGCATAGGTACATTCAGCCAAGTGCAATTCGATTGCTTGGGATTGTAAGGTTAAGCTACGCCGATGGGTAGCCGTTTCTATAAAATATATCATAGATAAGTTTTTTATCATAATCGAAATCGCTCATGATTGTGACTTAATCGTTAATTTGGTAGTATACCAGAATATCAATGCAACTTTTTCTTAATTTGTTGTTTGGTAATAACAATTGGTTTGTAACATAATAATATGAAACACCAAATAACCATGTAGGCGCTAAACGCCGACGGTCTGGCGCTCAATGACGTCACCATGTTAATTATTTTGTATCATTTTTTTGTATTGATTTAATAGACATTCCGAATTCGAATATACATATTTGTTGAAATAAAAGGCATTCCAAATTCAAATACGAGTACTTAAGTATACTCGTATTTGTTGAAAAAAATATAGGCATTCCAAATTCAAATAGTTTTCAGTTTTCGTTTTCTTTTAACTTTTCTTATCTTGACGCTTGTTTGTTTTTCTTCTTTATAATAATTCATGTTCTTTGCATTTATCATTTAAATAAGTACACTATTTTAATAAATCATTAAAATAAAGACATACTTAACGTTGACGTTACATGACATGCCAGTAAAATATAACATTTGACTACCATTTAGTTAGATGAAACACAAATTTATTTCGATCTATATCGGCCTGATAATTGGCCAGTATTTTTCCATTCCTCCGTTCCTTACGCAAACACATCATACCTACACAATAATATGTAATAAGTCCTGTTGACGTCACACTTAAGTAATTATATTTAATACTATCGAAAATAAAGGAGTGAATCAACAGAACGCCTTAGTTTGATGTGGTGTCGAAGTACTGGAGTAAACATTGATTATATTGAGGGAAGGTAGTAGGTAGTATGTGTGTGACGTCACTGCTGTCTTCTACCTACAATCAGCTTTTCGTAGAAGCCGAAGGGTTCGAGTTACCAGACCTGTAACGAAGTGATTAACTTTGTTAGAGAGAGCGCAAATGAAATTTTCTTTTTCCTTGCTATTTTTCACTGGTGCAGATATCTTAGACTGCGTTGCTGTTTTTTGTTCGCATGTGAAATGTTGGGTCGTGTACAAGAAGATACTACGTGTACTTATACTCTGGAATTAGATAATATAGCTAAGCTGTAGGTAGACAAATAAAATGGAGAGTTATTTTCTTTCTTGTCTATGATTAAAAGGAAATATTCAAGTTTTGTAAAAAAAATATTGTATTTTTGTTTTTAAAATATATTTCAAGAGTTAAGCTCGTGTTTCCTATCGTACAAATATAGTATAATGAATTGAATATCTACATTATGTAAGTATCCCACATTCAATCGTCAATTTAAATAAGTACTTACTTACTTACCTACTGCAATTTGTTTGACATTTAGACGTGTATTTCTACTCATATCTAGACTACCCTAAATACAAGTGACATAAATCCATAAACTCTTACAAGTTTAAAGTCACTAATCTAATTTTGAATAAACTTTCGGAACAATATACATAGTTACAAGTAAGTATAGCCGGATGTAACTTACAAATATGAAAATATTTCATTTAAATCGGTTTGTTATAACAGGAACTACTTAGATTACAGTAGAGAGTGCACCCTTATTCATATTTTATTGTCGCTATTTCTATTTCGATATCCATGCGGACAAAGAAACTAGCTGGAGTACTGTTGCAGTTATTTCTAGTTCATATAAGTACGACATGTCAAAATATCTAATGCAGTTCAGGTAAAAATAACTTTAAAAGTGATGCATGTGCAGTTAATGACTATTAAAACTAATAGGTAGTAAATATTAATAAAGCCGGGTGTAGTGGATGGTGGCAGGCTGAGCGAGCACTCGGCGTAAAGTCACTCAAGTCTGGGGCGACCTCTCGGTGACTCGTAAATCGCTTAACGGAAAACAATCCGGACTTCTGGCAAGTATCTGAAATTCCAATTAAGGGAAGGCTCTAGAGCGGTTCGCAGGTCGACTGCACGCAGGCGATCACTCACTTGCACTTTTAATTAATTTATTTATCGAGTTGGCGAATCGACGGCGCAACTCGGGGCGACGCCCCGCCCCGCGCCCTCTTATAAAACGGGCTGTGGAGCGGCGACGTCCGTCAGTCCCGCCAGGCGCGGCCGGGGCGTAAGCCCCACAGCCGCCCTCCGCGCACACACCACGAGGGTTACATTTTTAAAGTTAATGTAAGAAGGGTAGAGTAGAGTCGAGGGGGTGCGTAGGGCTGGTAGGGCGCGAGGAGCCGAGCAGTCGCCGCGCTGACCTTGAGGTGAGTGTATGCACGCGCCGGCAGTCGATACCCGCCGCACGCCGCACGCTGCCCGCCCACACCACACACTACAGCTGTTCCGCTTCATAACCTGTATCTGCATCACAACCTCCTATACACGCTTCATTTTTATTTATTTTTTGCGTATATTTTGTTTTTAATCCTTGGCTTCGCAATAAAATTATATTTTGCTATAAACTTTAAATCCTGAAACTTCTCTAGAACTTCCTTATTCTTCCTATACTTTATTATTTCATCATATGATTTGCTTTAATTTTGTTTATCGAACACGTTATGTACTTAAAGTTTCATTTCGCTTTCATCAATTCTATTTTTGTCCAAACAATTTATTTTCCTAGCTTTAAGTATATTTTTACGTAAAATAAAACTTTATTTCACTACTACGGACGTTACCGTATATTTTTACGAAAAAAAAAATAACATCAACAAAATGTAACGAACTACTCGTCAGTTTTGAAAATCATATCCGTTCATTCCGTAATGTAGTCAACTGTGAAAAATTTTTTTCACGCCCGTCGATGCGGCACTCAACTACGATAACATTCATAATCCGTAGCGAGCCCATGGGGCTTCCACCAATTGAGTTACGTTCGAAAAATCGGAAAATCGGCTTCCTCATAAATCGGGCGCGCGCTCCAAACGTACAGCGAGTAGCTAGGTGCCGCTGGCGCGCCCGCCGCCGCCGCCGCCGCCCGCTCCGCTGCCGCACTTGGTCGGTGGCCAAGTATACACGCTCAGTAATTACTGTCTCAGGAGCGGGTCTTAATTTGCTTAATTTACCCCGAACCCGCTCCTGCGAGCTAAATCGTACGGTTTAATGGGATATTTGAATGATGCGCATTGTTTTAAAACGCCTTATGTCTGCTCAGAACGATTTCTTATTCCTGCTATTTATGCGGTGATTAACATAACAGTGCCTATCTCATCGCGAACTTGTTTATGGGTCTCTCTGATCAGAATAATAATGAAGGAAAACGCGAAAATAAATTTCTTAGATAATAATCTATACAATTTATTGAGATTATGGCTGTAGAACTGAATTCCAACTTTTAAAATGGGAATTCATTTGGTTAATAAATATTACATTTAATGGACGAGACAAATTAAAAGATATAGAGTTATTGTTTTAGAATTCATATGAAATGTGAGGAGTCGTTTCGTGTGGCTCGCAATAAAAGCCCGCGGTCAGTGTGTAGTCAACCGCGATGCTCCGTATTTGGAGCATGAATTTTAGATAGTACAGCCAAGGATAATAAAGAAATATTCATAATGTAACATAAGCATTGTATCAAACTCCAGTTAATCCGAACATCGACAATATTGCTCACTCTCAGTCAGTATTCCGACGCCAGTTTCCTCTAAGTAACGTCTAGACCGTTATAAAAATCCAAACCACGCTCTAGCATTTCTCTTTATTATCTAAGGTTAAAGGAACAAAATGTCTTTGATATTTTGCACAAAATTGCAAAAGAGCTATAGAAAATGTTCCGCGGGTATCTATAAAGTGTCCCCTATTTAACCTTCCCTTGCCTTTTCGATATCTTTGGGATCGGGAGTAACGTATTAAGGTATGATGAAGGAATTGGAAAAATCATTTTGCTTTTAAGTTACAAAATGATATTATTGAGCCTTTAATAATTTTAGCATTTTTAAAACGTATTTTTTAAAATATGGTTAAGGGCAACAGTAAAAGCATAAGATTATCCGTTTCTTTTTCTGAAAAATTTATAAAGAACAAAAAAAATAAGTGGCACTCGGAAATTCAAGAAAATGTGCCCAAAAATAACAGTAGGCAAGATATTCCTCGCTGCAAGCACACTTACATAAAGATAAATCTACCAGTAGTAAAAGATATACTCGTATCTACGCATAATACAGCCTTTGAAGAAATTCAACTTTGCCTCGCAAAATGTGGCTATATTTGAATTACACGTCGAGGAAAAGTTAGGGAAACGTCGGTACACCGTGCAACGACTCTTGCTCTCGTTACGAATATTATGATTTATATTCCCAGCTTCCCGACGGCGAATAACGGTAAACAAGGATGATTTGACACCATTTAGCGGGCATTTTTTCACAAAGAAATTTCAGCTTAACGCCACTGTGAGACTTTTGGGTCTCTCGCAAATAATTTAATAGGCGTGCTCTTGCGTATTGTCATTGTAATGAAATTGAGATAAGGAAAGAAAGCAGCCGGCACAATTAAAGGTGGAGGTTTCGTTTCTCCCTTAATGTTCTACATAATTGCCGCTATGATGCTGAATTAGTAAGCCATTTCGGAATTATCTTAAACGAATATTACATTCGGGAATTACCGTAAACATTATATACCTTTTTATTGTGTTCTTCATTACTCCGCCATTAATTTATTATTGCGAGATTTATATTATTACATTCGACGAAAATAATATCACTAATAAAAACTGAAATACCTATATGAAGTATCAGAATCCTAGACTCCTTGAATGGCGATACAGAACTTTAGCTTAATGAATAAAAAAATAATGGAAAGAAACAATAAATAAAAGAATACATACTTAGATACTGTTTTTCTTTTCAATAATTAAAATTTTCACTCAACTTTTCAATTCGTTGAGGTTGCTCTGCGTAAAGGTTTCATTGAGCTTAAATCAAAAAAATCTTAATCCAAATGAAATCATACATTAACTAACTATTATACAATAATTTCTTCTCGTCTGGATCCTTTCGATTCATACATAATGAGATTATTTTATTTAAACTTGAATTTTGAGGGTACCCGTAACGACTGTCGAAAGTAATACTAATCTCATAGACAGTAATTTAGTATGACAACCGATACTTAACTCGAAAATAAAGAATAAAATAAAACATATCACTATATTATTTGTACCCTTATATTATTAGCAATACCCTACGATAAGTTCCGTTTCTAAATTCAATATATGAATTTTCACTACGACATTCAAATATCCTAAACCTTGTGAAACAATCGATTCAATTTATTTTTCGGAACAAAAGGCCAAATGCAAATGTAGGAGAATTCTTTCGGCGATTCGTAGGAAAATGTTTCTGGTACCGACTCAATCAAAAATGTTTACCGGCGGACTGAGCTAGTTCAATATTTAGCCCCTACCTTTAACTCTCATTACCTATTCACGTCGCTGCCGTGGGCGTTCCTAAATACTATCGAGTTTTACGTTCGCTGAATGCAGTAAACGTGACATTTACTCGTAAGTGGGGATCATGGTTTCTACTTCACATTATTGTTTCACTTAATGCGGGCAACACTATTTTATAGTTCGACGCGATTGGCTCCCTAGTTTAAATTAAAAGACGGTTTTATGTGCTGAAATATGATTTTTATTAATAATCAATAAAACAATTGATTATAATGGCAAGTTGATTAATTGCTAGATATATTTGAACATCCGTCCCTGGAAATAACATAGGTCTCCATTATTTCTGTTAAACTATCGTCAAAGGAATGAAATAACAAAAACTTGATTAAAATATTTTACATAAAAATAGAATGGCTTGTGGTACAGGCTCGGAGTACATTGAAACAGTCCAGTTCGCTCACAAATCCTTTGTTTTCGCTCCAAAAAGAGCACTGAAACCACTTCTATTTTGCAGCTTCCAGTCAGGTAGCTGTCGAATCACAAAACGACGTACACACTATGTGCACATGCCCATTCCAAAGCACATTTTTTAATACCACATGAAAATTATTTTAAATGTTCAGCATCATGATGAACCAAAAATATATAATACCGTAGGAAGCACACATAAAAGACCCAATTAGAGTTATCATTGCGAAGGACTACCCACTTAAATAAAATGTTAAAATAGTAATCAAAAACATTTAAAACAATCTTGTTATGAATGAGAGTGAGGGTGCATAAATGAGAACTAGTCCGCCATCTTTTGGTATCCACCATATTTAATTTAGAATGACGTCACTTGACGACCATGCATTGTCATTCCAACTATCTAATCAAACGTGTACTAAATTCTAACACAACCAGTTGGATATAACTTTTTAGAAAGATTTGACCCGAAAAAACATAGCAAATTTATAAAAGCTTGTTTAATACACTACAATAACTATTCGCGATCAGCAATATGAACTAAATAAATTTATTTGAGCGTGAGCATTTCTTACAATTCAGCAACTCGCCGTTGAACAATGCAGCGTAGCAGTTTCAATTAGTACTCGTATTAAAATAAAATAAAATAAATGGTCGTGTAAACAAGAGCGTTCATTAGGATACCTTTATATCAATAAATCCAGACGAATGACTCCTTGCTAATTGCGAGTGCACAATGAAGTGCAGAATCAGATGCAGCTGAATGGGAGACTCAATGCAAAATGCAAATTCGCCGTTCTCGCTAACAACGGAACGTAAAAATGTTTACGTAAAACGCTTGACCGCTTTTAATTGTTCTATTTAAACTGTGAGAGCGGGTGTTAACGCTAAAACGGTCGGTTTGCGGATCAAATTACATTTATTTTCATCCCTTATCCTGATAATTAAAAACACATTTTCATCGGTACAATTTTAACGTTATTTGTTTGATGAAACGCCATTGTAGTCTGCCGTTGGCAGGTGGCGTCGAGAGGACATGGGGGTAAAACTAATAAGTGTTCCTCGATATACACTCTACAAACATATCTTCGTATACAAATTTAAATAAAAGCGGATGTTTCTTTTTCCGGAAATACGTTCCACAAATTCATTTTATGTTGTAAATTTTAATGCATCTTCCAACACTTCAGTTGGTCAAAGAATACTATCCAGTTATTCTGAGTAGTGCCGGTTGTCGCGAGTCGAGCCGGCGCCGACTTATTATGCAACCTCATTGTAACATAGTCGGATCTCCTCTCAACACCACTCAGAATCACACATAATACAGTACATTCTACAGAAAATATGTTCTTTCATTGTTATTATTCCGGAAAATATAGCGCTCGAACGAACGAATACAAATACGAAACTCAATTGATAAATAATTAATTTAGTTTCGTATTTTAACACGCTTATACCAAGGAGTAATGTTTGTAAACGTTCTGTAAATTGTATATTACCTTTACGTGTGAAGTTGACGTTACACAGTACTGTCGATAATTAATATCTGCGTTGATTGTGGAACTCAACAGTTGGACGGCCTCGTGTAATTATTTTATTTACATTTGCCGCGTTCGAATCATATGTATAAAGTATAAAGTTACTTTTAAATCAATTTTAAAGAGGCTCACTTGAAATTTAAAATTCTCGTATATCCGGCGGCACAACGTACGTTTCCCGATGTGTCTAGTCAGCAGTCGATGCATTCCGCCTCACGACATCGGGAAAGAGCATGTTTCGGGACATTTTGAACGCCATTTTTATTTCATCATAATTCCGTTTTCAATTTCTAGCGTCACTGTCGGTGGCGACAAGATTGCTGCGTAAAACTCGCGTAAACATCGAAGCGGTTGTGATCGGTTACTCTCAACTGTAACCGGTTTATACTGGTTCAGAGTGTAAAGAGATAAGCTTCTTTTATATGTGTAATCATTTCATGTTACGACGGACTTTGACGTCCGTGAGTATTAAAATGAAATCCGCCGCTATTACCGAATCTCTATTATTTTCAAAAAATGTCTATTCACATGGTATAGGTACTAAAACCATTAAATCATGGTAAGACTTCGATTATTATGATCCTATAAACTGATGTTTCCTAAAATTAGTGTTATGAGCCCATTAAAATCGAGTATACATAAGTTTATGGTAACAGTTACGAGCTATAAGCGGCAGATTGCTTTTTTCACATCATAGCCTAAATTTGATCAACGCCAGTATTTACTTTTTACAACCGGTGCTTACTTTTTCGTTTCCCTATTTTCATCATGGTTATGCCGCGCGACGCCCATGAATTGGCGCAGTGTGATTACAAATTTAAGCCGTCGCAGCTAATATGAATGACAACGGGTCGACCTACTCGACATTCATTTCCCTCGGCGCACCTCTCTTATAATAACTTACACGGCAACTTCGCCTTAAGGTACGAATATGTGCCTTTCTACATACACTCGAAGGGTAACCTCTGAGGCCAGCGCCTGTTTCTCACTTATATAACGCCCTGTCTATATGAAAAGTTAAAAAAGTATAATCAAAATCCCAAAGCTATTTCGGAATCTCGACATAATGTCGGTAATAATGTAGTTTCCATGTTCATTTTGTTGTTGCGCTTGTGAATGGAGTCGAATTACACGCAGGCAACAATTTTCGCCAGTTCAATTGGCAAGCTGCTAACAAATTTATACATCTGATGAAGGTGCAGACTTTGGCGCCCTATAATCCAGATTCGACCCTTGAATGGGAGTGAACGAGCGGGTGGCCGAGGTTTTAGAGTGGCTCTTCAATCAGCCCTTCGTTGCGGGCGCGCGTCGCGGGTGTAGCGTGCGGCGGGCAGTGGGCGGGGGGGGGGGCGGGGGGGGCGCTTCCAGGGCACGAGGACCTTTGAGCTACAGGCTCTTTGACACGAGCCACTGGCGCACTCTTCAAGTAATGATTCATTCTACTGATGACTGACGCGGCTAATGCGCCAGTTTCCCCCCTCCGATGTTGGCTTAAGGATTAACCATTCGTTTGTTAAAAATTAGATCGTAGACACTTTTATCTCTTTTTGAACTTGACAAATAGGCTCCGGTGAGTGTGATGAGTGAAGTGTGCTAAACATTTGTCAACTTATTAAAAGCAGATGATGTTAGCCAAAAAATGTTGCGTAACATATTAAAATGGTAAACCCACGATAAAATTCAATTTCATTTTCAATAAAGTTTACTGGAAAAAGTCAGCCAGCTTACTGAACATGTTATATATATCGCCTACATGATACTTGGGTATAAATACGAATATGTGTGTGTATAAAGGCGCATGCACGGGTGGGCGATGACAAAATATCCATTGTTACCAGATTACACCAATACAGGAAGACAATGGCGATCCTCCCGCGATAATACGTTGCATAGTTTAAATCCCAAAATCAATATTCCAATATAATTTAATCCGCCATCGTTTTAAACAAACGAATTGTTTTTTTTATTTTATTTTACAACGTGTCCTTTATACTGCTTTGTTATAAAACATCACTCAAATTACAATGTATTTAGAAACTTATTTTCTGTAGGGGAAAGAATACGAAATATTACAGAAACATATACAAACAGGTTTTTACTTTTTATTACTAATACTCAATTAAGAAATTTTATAAGCTGTTGATATTCAATAATAATGAAATAAAAGTAATACATTTATATAACAATTTTACATTTTTTAACAAAGAATTTATAGATACTTTTTACAACAACCTTGTCTCCAATTATCCGAGTGTTTTCTTCAGGGATACTTTAACAAACTCCCTGGTAGGTAATAATTGTTTTAATCTACAAAAAATCCAATTAAAAGTTTTTTATCTCTTTTGGAACCGACTCTGCAGTGACAATGACCCACGCGGATTATGACAACTGTATATTTCATTTCATTTCTGCCTACATGGTGTTTCAAATGTTGGCGTTAATCACGAAATTAAACGTTATACAAGTAGTCTGAGATTAATTAGTAATATTGCTTACTTGGAGTTCATTCTCGGAAATAATTATAAGGTAAATTTGAATCCACATTATTGGATTTAACAGCTAACATGCACAGTAAAATATCTAAATATGTTTCACAAAAACATCTACGCGGTAAACCAAATTCCGGTACAATGTAACACATGTGATTTGATTCAAAATTGTTAACAAGATCTTCGAATCATATCTACATAATCCCTTAAATATAAAAACAACCATTTGGTTATAAAAGAATATAGTCAGAGGAGTAACATAACACTTGTTTATATTTTTCAATAGTTATTTCCCTATAAGGTTATACGCCGCCCTCTCGCAATAGAATATAATGTATTCAATGGATATGAGCGGGCGCAGACTAGTCGTTATCATGTCAAAGAAACTATCGTATTACCGGACTCAAAAGACTGTGGTTTGTTTGATGTCCCACTCAATAAACAGTAATTCTATCTTGTTTACTAAAAATTATTGAGTCAACGCCAAATCCGGATTATCCTGTCGTAGGCGTTATTTCGCGGATATATTCTTTTTTTGATTTTGTTTCGTGTTGATCGTTACACCTACGACTGTAATGAAATTAACTACGGCTTTTGGATCCAGATATTATACTACAAATCTCTGTGGATCTAACTCAAAATTCTTTTTGTTCAAAATTATAATTGTTCCCCCTTGGAATTTTAAGAACCGTAGATATTGTAACATTAAAATAACTTTAGAAAAGACAAAAACAACGCCCCGCACCGCAACGCTAATGGAATTGGAAAAAACGTATAAAAATCAGATAGGTTTCGAATCCGCAACCTCGTTAAAGCAAGCTATTCATCATCATCATTAACCTTACTTGTCCCCACTTTTGGGACACAATCTAACCCTCGTTCTGAGGGTGAACTAATTTGAGGGTAACCAACACCCAGATCAAACACGTAATCAAAAATACAAGACGTATTATGGTAATATAAACATACATGACATGAAAAGTTTCAATAAAATATAATCAGTTACTCCGAAAAAAACAGATTCGTCCTGAATACTAAGCGAGTGTCTTAATGTAAAGAGTATTCATGTAAGCATTACTTTGTTCCATTACAAAATGTTATGCGTTTGGTGCCGTATATCAAAGCATGAAATAACATTTTCTTAATACATCTGAAATGACTTCTGAGTTTATGTAAATCGTAATACACGTCTAGAATATTTCGGTTCGGTACGAATACGAACGGTGTTGATGCAAAACCATCTTTTTACGCATTCACAGAGTGTCCCATTAACGGCCAGTCTGCTTTAAATATCTTTAAAAAGGAAAATAATGTACCTTTTCCAGTTATTTTTATGATTTAATGAACAACTCTTAAGGGAATTTTAATACGGATTTTATTTATAATATTGCTAAAATTTATTTTTGTACTTTTGCTTCAGAACACGTACAGTTCTATTACAATTTTATAGATTTCATTCTTGTAGCACTGAGCTGATTCTTTTTCTTTATTTGAAATGAAATGACCCAGAAATAATAATCTGACGTCTAAATTCTGCATACGGTTCAATCATTTCACAAAAGAAAGTACGAGTAAAATCGTATTTTTTTCTTATATGTTAGTTAGGTATCGTAGGGACAAACACTAAAACAATGAGATGATGATAGAACGTGCATTTAATACGAAGCTCAGCTAATTACTAGTGTACAACGGGACGCGCGGGCGCCTCGAACCTATAATGTAAACATATATAGCAACGATAAAACTAGCTTAATATCTACGTACTTATACATATACCTAGGCACATATTCACAACATCGTATATAACAACACCTTCCCTCGAAGTTGTGAACTACTTAATACTATTTTACATCCATAATACCCAAATTACGCACACATTCATAATGTTTCGACGCACACAATCCTTTCGTCAACATATCAGCAGGCATTCTTTCTGTACGTAAGTATTTAAGTGTAATAACATTTTTTTTCGCACATATCTCGAATAAAATGGTGCCTAACATCAATATGTTTAGTACGCGAATGGTAACTTCTATTTTGAGTTAATTTTATCGCGCTCTGACTATCGTTGAACATTGTTATATTGTCACATTTCATACCTATATTATTTAATATATCACGCAAATATATGGCCTCCTTAGTTGCTTCGGCCAGTGCCATATATTCGGCTTCAGTACTAGAAAGTGCAATAGTACGTTGTTTGCGAGCCTCCCAACTTATTGGAGCTCCAGCTAATATAAATGCGAACCCTGAATAAGATTTTCTATCTATCATATTTGTACCCCAGTCCGCATCTACCACGCCAAATAACGGTAAACCAGTACTTTCATACACTAAACTATACCCGATCGTACCTTTTAAGTACCTTAATACCCTTTTGGCTGCTTTCCAATGTTCAACGTTATAATTAGTATTGAATTGACTTAAAAAATTAACGGCGTACGCTATATCCGGTCTTGTAGATACCGCTAAAAACATTAAAGCACCTATCAAACTCTGATAAGGATATTGACGCATAGCTTTCTCATCAATAAATTCTGGCTTCACCAGTTTAATATTCGCATCAATCGGTGTAGTTGTAGATTTACAATCAATCATCCCAAACCGTTCTAATATCTTTTCGACATAAATTTTCTGATTGAGATAAACCCTACCTTCATCATCCCGAGAAAAATTAATACCTAAACAATTACTGATTTTTCCTAAATCTTTCATTTCGAATGTATTTGATAATTGTTGTTTAACCTTACGCAACCAAATACAATCATTTGTAGCCAATATTATGTCATCAACATATATTGCAATCAACATTATACTATTATCATTTTCTGAAATAAATACACATGAATCTTGTGGTACAGAATAAAAACCAATACTTTTTAACTTTCTTACCAACTCCTTATGCCACTGCACACCAGATTGACGCAAACCATATAAAGCTCTTTTTAGAACACAACACACATTCTCACTTTCACTCAAACATTTGTGCCAACGTTTAGCTGTTTCTAACATTTTACAGTCTATAACAAATGTCTTATTAGAACCCACTTTTTGATTAGTAATTATTTTTTGCAATACTTCTTTTAATTGATCTGGTACTTCCATATATACTTCTTCATCTAGTTTCCCATTCAAATATGCAGTAACGACATCCATTTGATGTATCTCTAGACCAAGTTCTGCCGATATAGCGGCTATCATTCTAATTGAGGTTGACCTCACTACAGGCGAGTATGATTCAAAATAATCTTCTCCTTTTAGTTGAGCATATCCTTTTGCAACCAATCTTACTTTTTTATGTTCTTCACCGTTGTTAGTTTTCGTAGTAAATACAAAACGATTTCCAATCACTTTTCGGTTATGAGGTCTTGGCATTATTTCCCAGGTACCATTCTTAATTTGTGCCATGAGTTCATCTTCTATAGCTTTTTTCCAAGCTTCGACACTATCTGACTTCTGTGCCTCATACCAATTAACCGGTTCGATTGTTGCAATACCTGCAGTGTATTCTTCATCACTGTCATTTGCTCTTTCTTCTTCACTTTCTGAAGTTTCTATTTCACGATATACTGGTCTATACTCCATATATTGTTTCCTGATAGGTCTATCAATTTTTTGCCTTTCTTTGCTCCTTTTAGGGGGTTCCATTATATCATCCCATGACATATTAGCATTTCTTTTCTGTATTATTGTTGATCTCTTAAAAATATTATCCTTCCCTTCATTCACATTTAATGGTTCTCTTAAGTTATATTTATCTATATCATTATTCTTCTTAGGTACATTTAATTCAACGATAACTTCTTCAGTATCTATATTTTCTTCCTCATCGAGTATTTCTTTGTACTCATGTCTAAATGCAGTTTCATTCATGAATTTAACATCTCTGCTTATGATTATCTTTTTGTTTCTTGGATTATGGATTCGGTAAGCTTTAGATTGTGTATCGTAACCCATAAAAATTCCCAATTCAGAACTTGAATCAAATTTTCCTCTATTTGTACCTTTTTCTTTATAATAAACTTTAGAACCAAATGCTTGCATATAATACACCGTCGGTTTTTTACCTTTCCATACAACAAAAGGTATTCCACCTTTTAACCCAGCTGTTGGACATCTATTTCGTATGTAGTTCGCCGTATTAATCGCTTCAGCCCAAAATGCTGGCGGGCTGCCTGCTTGACGCATCATACATCTTGCCATCTCTATTAATGTCCTATTCTTCCTTTCAGCTATTCCGTTCTGTTGAGGTGTATGGGGTACTGTTAATCTCCTTGTTATTCCATTCTTTTTCAGATATTCGTCAAACTCTTTGTTAACGTACTCCCTTCCATTATCAGATTGTATACTTTTAATTCTATTTCCAGTAAAGTTTTCCACTTCAGCCTTATATTCTTTGAATATATTAAACACTTCATGTTTGTTTCTAATAAAGTATACTTGACACCACCTCGATTTATCGTCAATAAAAGTGACAAAGTATCTTTTGCCTCCAAATGATTCCACACGCATCGGACTACATACATCCGAATGTACTATTTGTAATAATTCTGTCGTGCGATCATCTGTCCCTTTAGGGAAAGGTTTACTTGTTTGTTTCTCCCGTATACATATCTCACATTCTGTCAATTTTTCATTAACATTTATTTTCATTCCATATACTAAATCATTTTTAACCATAGCTTTCAAATCATGCTCATTTAAATGGCCCAACCTTTCATGCCATACATCAATATTCTTTCTTGGTACTTCAGCGTTCTTCACACTATTATTTGACAAGCGAACATGTTAAAGGTTTCCAATGCGATCTGCCCTCATATGAATTTTCTTATTATTGTCAACTACAATAGCTCCATTTTTCATAAAATGAACTTCATATCCATGGTCCGTTATTTTAGCAACAGATAGTAAATTAGTTCGCAAATCAGATACATAAAATACCTTCTCCAAATTAACTTGGCGCTCTTCGCTGCCTGTATCAACTGAAATGCTTACTTGACCTGCCCCAGTAATCCGAGTGCTCTCATTATTAGCTAAGTTTAACTCGCTATTCACCTGGGTAAATGATGTCATTATCTGTTTTTCATTGCACATATGTCCCGTGCAACCACTATCAATGCACCACACTGGACCATTATTTTGGTTACTCAGCATCGCGTCTTCCGTGATACTTAACATGGTCGAATAACTGCTGGCTTGTTTCTCTTCAGGATTATTTTTATTCTTTTCTAATTTAGTTTTACATTCTTTTGCAAAATGCCCCTGACGTCCACAACGAAAACATTTTCTGAATTTTTGGTTCTGATTCTTATTGTTTTCTTTCTTATAAGGTTTTTTCTTCATATACATCGCGCCATGCATATCAGTCTCCTTCGATTTCCGGCCCTCATAGTCTTCAATAATTTTAACTTTGAGTATATCAGTCGACGGTAAGTCGTCACGTGATTCCATTGCCGTTCGAAACATAGAAAAAGATTCTGGCAAACTGTATAGCAATAATATCGCAAGTAGTTCATCAATAACTACCAAGCCGATTTCTTTAAGTTTTTTAACGGCATCAAAAAAATCTGCGATGTGTTTACGAAGGTCATCATCTTCCTGCATACGAGTTAATACAAGTCTCTTTAACAACGACGCTTTCCGCGCAGGCCCACTTGACTCGTACATACTTTTGAGTTTGTCCCATATCGCTTTTGAAGTGTCCAAACCATCCAATGCTATTAACTCACTCGAACTCACGGCCAATAAAATATCTGACTCAGCTTTTCCATCCATTTTTGTCCATTCGGCGTATTTAACGGCATCGGAACGCAATGGTCGGGGTATATCACCGGTAACATATTCCCATAAGTCATTTTTCTTCAAAATGGCACGCATATGTATCTTCCAAGTATCATAATTATCGCCCGAAAGCTGATCGATCTTAATAGAAGCCGCCATCACTTAGCTTTTTCAACTAGTGAAACGTAAACAAGTCCGAATTCCAAGCGTCAGCGCGTCACATAAGTTCGCACACTCACTACACTATTAACTATCACAAATAGTTTCCTATATGTTTATAACACTTTTATTTTGCATGATTAAGTTATTTAGTTCACTATTTACGCGATTATATCTGGGCCCATAACCTGTTAGTTAGGTATCGTAGGGACAAACACTAAAACAATGAGATGATGATAGAACGTGCATTTAATACGAAGCTCAGCTAATTACTAGTGTACAACGGGACGCGCGGGCGCCTCGAACCTATAATGTAAACATATATAGCAACGATAAAACTAGCTTAATATCTACGTACTTATACATATACCTAGGCACATATTCACAACATCGTATATAACAACATTATATTATTAAGAATGTCTCAACTGTTAGGACAGACATCAAATAAAATCATAAATGAATTCGATGTAATTTTTGTCAACTTAGCTATGGACCTTCGTTGTTATAATCTAATTCAAATATTTTAATCCAAACGGGAATACATTTCGGTAATAACTTTGTTTATTAATGAAAAATCTTGACATCTTCACAAATGTAATTAAAACATCATGAATATACATAAATTGTATTGTAAATAAAGCTCTTAATTAACATGAGCGGTCAAAGTATTAATTTCACCATTAATTTTGAGTAATTGCGGCGCGTTAAAATTTAGCCAGATATTAAACCTTAAATTATATTTATGTTTTATGTATTCGCAGAACACGATATACATATAACATCTACGTCCGGCTTTAATTGCTATCAACCCGTGAAGTATGATCTACGATCATTAAAAAGAATTGGATGCTGTAACGTTTTAATCTTAATTTAACAAAGTTTCCTCTGAAAGGAAAATTATCTAATTTTATTTATTATTTGTTTTCAGGTACGTACATAAACTTATTTAGACAAGTTAGCTCGAGATATCATCGAAAGGTAAGTACTACTAGAATATAATCAGCCAATACGGCAAAGACAAGATATTTATCTTTATTATAGACGGGAATTGTAATTAAAACGAGACATGCAAAGTAAGGTTTGATCATGAATGAATCATGCCTTTAATGGAATTAATTTTCTTTAATTCTCCATTCGGTATAATGAACAAGTCAGTATTTCAAAGTCAAACAATTACGGACCTCTCTGGAGCCTTTCCGATATTTATTAGGTGCTATCAGTCTGACATTCATTAGATTGTTTGGTCCACAATGAGTCGATTGAAGTAACTACAGCGGGCAGTTGTGATCGTCCGATTGCCGGTAGAGCGAGTGGGCGAGCGGGCGCGTGAGGCGGGCGCGGGCACGGGGGCGGACCGGTCTGGGTCCGGGTGGCCGGAAGCGGTGCGTCCGGTACGCGGACAGATCCGGATTTTCTTACAATCGGACACGCCCGCAGAATACCACCGAAAATACTTTATAAAGATCCTTTTCGCACTATTGATAGATTGTAACAGGATGTTTCATATCGATTCGAACCCTACCGTCGGACATGATATATATTCAGCTGGTTGTGCTTTTGATAGGGTTTACATCTAGTTTTATTATCAAACTTTAGATTGTTATATTCAAAAATTAATTTAAAATTTGTTTTACTAACTTTTTAAAGCCCTCATTCAGGATAGGTTCTCAGGAGGACATATATGAGCTCATGATGAAACTTTTTAGCATTGAAAGATAAATGCAATAATTTAATAACACATCCTTATTACACCTGCCATGTTTGATAAATTATCCAAAGTCGAAGGAGAAAGCCATTAATCAAAGTAACATTTAATAACGGAAAAAATGTGTAATACCCGCGAAGTGAACACAAGTTCAGTAAGATACTTACAAAGTTTAGAAGCACTAAGAGCGCGGTAAGAAGCGTCAATGCGTTAATCCCGTTTCCGATAACGGAAACGTTCCTCTCTGTCGGTGGATTCGAATATAATATAAATAAGAATCACGTATGTAATAAGGCGGCGTGGAGAGCATTCCTCACACGTCCGGAGGCTTCCAGGGCTTAGTCGAACTTGGGCCATTACCCCTCGTCCGCGCGGAGATTTCACTCCAAACGCCCGATGCTATTTTCAACGTCTGTGAAATTTTAAGTTTGTACAAGTTTTTCGAATATAAATTCATATTAGCGATTTGTTCACAAGTGTTTGTACTTAAAACTTATGTTTTGTGTTAAAAATAAATTGTAACTAGTAAATATTTTTACAATTTCAAAATCTTTACTATTTTGTTATAAAGAAGCAGACTTTTGGTTTGAAAGCGATAATCTCAAGAACTACTCATACGATTAGGCTATATCACACCGCAACGCGGTCAAAACCACGGGTCATAGCTAATTTACATATACATACTTACTTGTGTAATAACATAAGTATCATAACACGATTATTGGCATATGTATGTAAGTATATCAAACACATTTCGGTCATGCTAATTAATGAACAGGAAAATCCCAAACGACCCGTTTCTAATGTAAAAAATGGTCATCAACAAAAAACGAACATCCGAATCAAATTCACAAGACTTTTGTAGAGTTTAATAGAGAGAGATATTCAGTGAACCGTGTAATACTTAGCCAAATGTGAAACGATATGAAGCCGTGGATACGGTGTCGGTGTCCGCTCGTTCCGCAGGGCGCCGCCGGCCGCCGGCCGTGGGCCTTCGCTTTGTACCGAACACTCTGACCCAATTAGATTGTTTAATTAGAACGAACGCAAACGGCACAAAACATAAGCGTATTTTCCTTTTGTTTTGCCATATATTCATGTCATACGCTGAGGCAACACAGGCAATTTACAAAGTGCATAGCTACTCATTTACGTCTCACGAATGAGTTATTTCACAATTAAACGCGGTTATAATTGCTGTTTACAATGTTCATTAGTACATTTGTAAAGTAACGGTAGTAAAAACGTGGAACTACTATGTAGCAGTAAGTAGTATGAGTATTCGAGTAAAGTAATTCCGCAATACAAATAAACTATTTGTGACGTGACAGTTAATTTTGGTTGGTATAAAAGTTTTTATGATCGTGGAGTACACAGCAATCAGTGCGGCCGTATGGCACGTGCGCGGTTCGTACACAGTTTATGTAAATCGCGTGTACCAGAACAATCTCAATTGGAGGTATTTATGCGACGATATTGGAACACTGCGCCGCACCCGCGCGCCCGCACACAGCCTATAAGTTAATACACGACGAGCACAGATTGCATCTTACTAACATTAGGGTACATGACGCCCGTATCGCCGCTCTTAATTAATAAATATGTGTTCTATCAAACTATTAAAATAACAATTGTTAAAGATGATGATGATATATCTTAGTCATTTTCTATATATTTTTTAAATTATTAATAATTATACCGTACCTGTATCGTTAAACTCGATTTTAATAAACTTACACGAAGAAAAATCTAACATATTTTCTATTATCGTCTATCAAAATTCAATTCTAATTTTGTTTGTGGTAAATAATGAACCATAAAAGTAATAAATAGCCGGTTAATTTATAGAACAGATTGAAGTTTGTAAAACACTAAATCATGTTCTTTTAAATTGTTAACAAAGAAAATACTTAAAAGGAGAATATATAGATACAACAAAAAGCTCGCTTATGAAAAATTAGAAGTCATTTTTATAGCTGAGTTACTACTCTTCGCTGACTAACACTAAAGCGATTAAAAAGTTAAAAGTAAATTATGAGCCACCATGTTTTATTTCGCTTGCAGAAATATTATTTCGTAGATGTCCTGCCCAACGAAGCGTTGCAATCGCCGTACAAACTCGGTTACACCACTACGGGAAAGGGCGAAATATGTTACATGGCGTAATATATCACATGTTAGTTTATTACGAACCATAAATTTTTCATTATAATAATATTTTATTTAGCATCGTCCGTAGCTACGCTGTGCTACGACACGTAGACGCACTACGCTACGTGCTTTCTACGTTCAAGAGAAGCCTTAGATATGTTTTTATTAATTCCGTAATATAATTGATATTTTTATATTTTATAAGACACCTCAGATAGCTATATACATATTTATTTAAGTATATCAATTTCTAAATAAATCGCAAAATAAAAGGTAACATCAAAACATACAAACACTTAGTTGAAATAAGTGAGTAGACAAGGAAATATCAAAGCAGTAGTTCGGGTGAAGTTATAGTGCAATAATTTGGAGTTTATTTGCGATATGCATTAACAAGTTAATTATTCAATGGCCGGACGAACTTTGTACTGGGAGTGAGGGCGCACGTACGAGTATAAGCGGACCGCTGATATTGCCGGTCGCTTACTACCCTTCATTTTGTTAATACGGTACCCACGAAACGATATTAACGTTTTACTCAATCAAAAACTTATTTTATAAGTACACGTACGTTTACGTTCATTTTACCTTTTATCTATACTATAATATTATAAAGAGGAAAGATTTGTTTGTTTGTTTGTTTGTAATGAATAGGCTCCGAAACTACTGGACCGATTTCAAAAATTCTTTCACTAATGGAAAGCTAATTTATCATTGCGTGACATAGGCTATATTTTATCCCCGTAATCCCACGGGAACGGGAACTACGCGGGTGAAACCGCGGGGAGCTACTAGTAAAAAATATGGTAAAATAGTTGATTTTTATATAAAATTACTTGTATGCAAGAATTGAATTCTTTGTAAAAAAATATCCTTGTCACATTCTATTAAATATGCAATTAAACTAAATAAATTAAATGTCAGGCAACGGATAATTTATTTAGTTATTTATTACATCAACCGTACATATGACGAGAAAAATCTTATTCACCTTTAGCTACTATATAAAAACATGAAACGTAGCAAATCTTAATGGACCCAAGTATAAATATCTTGTTATTTTTACGTTAAGATTAGTTCTGCGGGAAAAATATGTCTCAATTAAGAATTCTGAAACTCTAGACGCCATTAACACAGCGATGGATATTTGTGAAAGTCAAACTGATATAACGGCAAACTTTTCTAGAAATATTCACTGTCAAAGCGCTATTATGTTACTTAATGGATACAAAACTATCCACTCTGACACATCAAGACAAAGCAGATTTACTTTAATATACATTTTCACTCATCAGTGTGATAAAAATACATTTAAAACCAAAATAATTTCTTGGTATTTTTGTAAAACATTATCAATTTTCTCCTCTTAACTTCATCAACATTTGTCAGCAAAGTTGAAAACATTGCGCAACATAAAGCTCACGCCTGAAACTGAAGTTGTAACTTTTTAAGTCCGTAAAACCGTTATGAATATTTATGACACCAATAACTAAGCAGTAATGTAATAGTTAACATTTGCCAACTTAGCGCATACATTATTAACAGCAGTAAATATAGACACATCACCGAGGCTCGCCCACTTTTGCTAAAATAGTATTTCAGTTAAAATTAGGAGCATGTTGTAACACAAATTCAAAGACATTTGGAGCGGCGTGCGGGCCCATAATGTCGTCGGCGGGTTTCACACCCAACTCTGTCGACAGTAAGATAATAATTTATTCACATGTAAACTCGTCCTCTTTCACAACTTAGATTGGACTTAAACGAGTACCGAGCGAGCGACGCCGCGTATTATACTTAATGAAGTTAAACATGTCCCAAACAGGGAACTTCGAGACTACACTCTACCCGCGCTACCAAATTACAATGTCGCACTAAAATTATTGTTTAGGCCTCCTGTGACTACACTTCATTTAATATTCCACATTTACATGGAAAAACATTACTGTACTCGTTTACATAATTACTTTAATTAAATTTTAAATTAACATGACACGAGTAAAATGTAAAACAACACAATTTTTGTTGTCATTTATCATCATCAAAAACTGGTGTATGTAGTATAAGTAAATTGATAGTTTTAACGGTTAGTTTAATAGTGTGCAGCCGCGTCAGTGTAACTACATTTGAAGTTAGTTGGCCAGCTAAAAGGCCATTAGGAGACGGCTCTTATGAATTATTTGTAGCAAGGCGAGCGGGCTGCGTGTGGGAGCCACGCGACTGCCTAATCGAGTAAATTATTGTACAAGCGATACCACCACGGAATCGCTTCTGAAACCCGGCTCCCGTCCAACGCATAACTTTATTACCGTACTAACGTTTGTGCCCGGCTCCGTTTGCATTAAACTGATAACTAAATTACGTCAAATGTAGCTCCATTACAAACTATTGTTGGACAAATAATAAAAGTCAAATGCAAGACTTATCTAGCCAGATAGCCAGACATTTACGGTGGTGGGCTGTAAATATTACAATAAAACCTATAATTTAAAAATATTTTAGCCAGCGTTTTTGAGCTTAGTTGTTAGTAAAAAACGCTTAATGAACAAAGTATGTAGTTTATGTGTTTTGACGAGTACAATAACAATGTCGCAGTAATTAAAGATTTAAAGAACAGGGCGTCGCAGCGCGCCTGCGGCCGACAGCTCGCCGAGGCACATCCACGCTGTTTACCTCACACACAAACAATACCACCTTTATATTACACAAAACCGACATAACACTCATTCCAAAACTAACGTGGCCTCATAAAAAATAACGATCCTAAAAAGTATTAAAAGTCACACCGTTTAAACTTTGAACCACTAAAACGCAGGATAAAAGCTACTGTTCAGTAACATTACGAGAATACTACTTATTATGATTTAAAAGTTTATTCTTTCCGACCAAACACAATCCGATTTTATTGCGTGTACGATTGTGTTAATATGGTAAAATAATACGAGCAGAACATTGTGTAACAGTGGGCAATAATCTAGGTTTTATTGTGAGTATAGGTTAAGCTTTATATTATGTGCTTTATATTTAAGTAAACTATTTAGTAATATATGATTAATCATCAGCCGTAAATTGATTAATACGATACAGTTATTGATGCTAATTTGGTTATAATATAATTTATACTGATAATTTCCGTAACAAGTTTCGTAGCCATATGTAGACACATGGGCTCTCTCACAGATCTAACAATAGTAAACAAAGAATATGTATGTGATGTCATGTCTAACGACCCTGTTGTAAAGGACTATTAAATATAAATAAAAGAACAAGTTTTAATAGATACCCATAAAATAGAACCTTTTATTATTAGAAGTGTAGTATTAGTTTTAAAAAATACACCACTAACAATCGCTTATGGTTGACTGACGTCAATACACCAAAATTCTACTTTTTTTTAAATAATTTATGAGCTTAATCTTGGCTTTGTACTATAAAATTATATTAAAATACTTAGCGTTCATATTTTCGAGGTTGGTACTAGATACTACAAATTATAAAAAGATATTTTTGTACCATTATTTCTGTCAGCATATTTTGGTATTTGAAAAATACTACAATTCGAATCAAAAAGATCCAATTGACAAATGATATCTTCACATACATAATGTTTCCGAAGAAACGACTCAATAAAGTCCCAAAATTTACTACGTAACCTGTTTATTGGGAGTTCACAGTTTGTTATACGAGTATAGGGCTGATACACGCGAAACCTTTCTTGAGGTGAGTCGACTAAACAAAGTTCACGTGTCTTGCGGAGGCGAGGCGAGGCGAGCCGTGTGGCTCCGTGTGCAGTAACTGGGACACCCGTCGTCATCCCACTTTTCTATTTCCAACGTGCTTCAAACAATGATATTGTGGACGAAGTCTCTCTGCACTTACGTTGTTAAAATTGCATCAGTCGCGTTAAAACTGGAAGACTTCAACTTTGTTTTCATTCCTTTTTGTTTCACTTAAATGGAGTGGCCTCTCATATTTTACGACGGGGAAAATAAATCATTTTAATGTTGAGAATTCCCTTTTATTAAGCGCAAATTAAAATTACTCCGAGTATTCAGACAAACGTGAATAATTTACTGTATAGTGTTTGAGAACAGAAAATTTATTCGCCTCGTTAACACACATCTCTCGTAATGAAATAAATCTAAAAATGACGACATGACACACCCTTCCGAAACGAGTGAACCGTGAATTTCATAAAAGTTCCTTGTCAAAGGTTTATAATTGAAGGCAAATCAGGCGGGGTCCATAAGGAGGTGTTTTGTTTACTAACATGTAAAATATTTTAAGGTAAAGTGTTCGTTGGCACCCAGCGAAGTGTGACTAACATAACGCGCACATCTTCAGCCCTGAACGACTTAACAACACTTTCATTTGTGTTCCACAACTCTCGGCTATTTGCTTAATAAACGCTCGTTAGATTACAGACTGTTCTGATAGTTTCCGTAAGAATAACTTTGTACTTTTGTTCAACTTTTAAACACTCGCATAGCTTTGGGAGATGTTATATGTAGGTTTTATTCTTATGATATTCTAGGCGTGTTATTAGTGGATATCTAAATAATTCATAAACATTAAAATTCCGACAATTTTTTACTTACATGAAAGAGTACAATATGAACAGACTTGAAACACGAAAGTTAAGCCACAAGAGACTAGAAAATGTTCTATTTCCTAGTGATAAGAGCACTAACCGTCGAATTCGGGTTGTCGTGTACAATGTGTACATACAAAGAAACAAGATGAGTTGTATTAAGGCAGCAGAGACGGGAGACGGCACGCATCCGGCACACAAGTACCGGCGAACGGAAACCGGCTCACCGCGACAATCACGCCAACACGCCATCTTGCTGTGTTCCCTGCGAACCTTTGCCATTTCACCTCTAATGGACTTTCGAGACGACACTGAACAGGATCTCTGAGCATTATTAAACATCTGAAAGCCACGAACAAAAGCCTTTGTGGATGTATCACTTTTTCATTCTCTTTCACGATTGATATTAATAGAAATTCAGACAGAAAAAAAGGTTGTGTGTAATCAACGGAAAATCGGTTTGTTGTTCGGCAGAATACCATTAAAACGGATATTGGATACTAAAGTGCGTTACACACAATGTTCTAAGCCAATTAGTTGGTCATTTTTGCTGTGGCGCGGTCGTGTTCAGGGGAACCAGCCTAAGCTGGAATAAGCCGGTTATGCCCGGTTCGAATCTAATTAAAGGGCACCGTTTCCGTCCAAAATGCTGACAGTTGCCATTTGACGCTTTTTTGCCTTACATAGCCGCTTCAATAGTCCGGTTAATTGGTTTGTTTTCGAACGTTATTCAGAGGCTTTGTTACATTGAATCATAAACAAAGTAAAACTCAAAGCGAAAAAAGTAAAAGCAGTAAGGGTGAATAATTCGATCAAGTAATGCAGCAACCGCAGTCGCTCAAAATGAGTACAATTGTTTTGTTTTCCCTGAGTCAATTTATTCGTTGTTTAGAATAATGAAACGAGAGTATTTGTGGAGAAATCCATTTTGTAACAATTTGAGATGGAGCCGCTTAATGTGTTACAATTTTTCGTCTTTATACGAAATAATTTGCAAAAATCTCTCATACATTAATGTTAAATATAATACTTACCTTATAATACTTACTTTATATTAAGGGTAAACTAAAAAGTAATAAAATGAATGATAAAACGTTGATATAGATGGCAGTAATCTACTTATCCTAAGACATCATAAAAGTATGTTCGACTCTACGTACGCCATTAAGTAAAAGAGTTCCGTGAGCTGTAATTTAGTAGAAAGCATTGAAATATTCGTGTATAATCTGAATAACATGCCGATATGAACAACGGGGGAATACGGAGGTACGTTAGGGTGTATTTTATCCGATATTAAACGTTTAGGGTACAGCCAACGGAATATTTTACGAATTACGCAACGGTTTTTATAATATTCAATAAGATAATAAATGAAAGTGCCTTGTTAACTTAAACAACATTTATTGTTTTAGACGTTTTCTATTTAAAAGCATCTTTAGGGTTGAAAATTATAGTAACTTTATGTAACTAGTCGAGATGTTTTTGTTTCATTTCTATAACTTCGCTGATTATACTCGGAGAAATTATTCATCTGCATTTACTTTGTTTTGAATTCATTCTGGTTGTTGTATATCTTGTAATAATTTGTAATTTGAAAATAAAATATAACAGATGCTTCTGTTATATTTTATTTTCAAATTCAAATTCTGGCATCTTAAGATTGTAAGTGACTTCTTACTCAGTATATTACCTGTACCTATCTAGAGTATCAGATACTACGCAAATAAATAAAATGACTTCATTATTGTGATGTGTATTAGACATTGTTCTCAATCAGCTCGTAACCGCAATACACAAGTAAGTACTCGTATCAATAACATTTTTATGAGAAACTGAACCTCAATTTGTCCTGGACCTTTATAATGTAATTTTTTGCTTCTTACCATTTTTTTCTGTCCAAAAGTTAGAGCTTTATTGAAATATTGGATATCAAGTACGGTAGAGTTGTTTTTATTATTCAAAAGTTTGCCGAATTTTCTCTTCGGTCACCCCACTATGTATAAAAGACACATTGAGTTTATTTTGATTTTGCCGAGAGAAAATTGGTTTTTCATAAAAGAAAAAGGGTAATATTGGTAAACTCGAAGAAATTTTGGTTACACTCACCGTAATAAGCTTGTGAAACAAAAAATATATAGGGCGTTAGCTCCATAAGTGATCGAATTAATTTGCGGTTGGTACAGCCATCGTCCTGGTGATAAAGGTCAATAATCTAAAAATAAATATGATCCTGTTTATGTGAGATAAGATATCAGATGTTGAATGTATCCCGAGTGAGCTGATTTGTAACTGGAGTAAGTGCTCATATCGCGGGAACGCACGCATGCGGTATGCTCAACCACGCAATATGATATCCGCAACTAGAACCTATCGATATCTTTTCCCATCGACAATTTGCATAAAATATCACGTTGGATAATCAGTTTATGAGGCTATATGCCTTGAGGTTTTACCTGCACTAATACCGATGTCGTGAAATTTTGGCGATAATGAATTCCCCTCTCAAAGGTTCCATGGTTCCAAGGTTCCGTAAAATTGCGTGCCAAATTTCGTCAAAATTTCATCATTAAAAAACACCAAACATATACTTACATACTACCCACAAAGCTTTTACTTTGTAATATAAATATGGTTATATAATATTGCAAAAAAAGCTTTATGTTTATATGTAATTGCAATTTTCCTTCAGATGTGAGTATGGGTATAATTTAATTTTACTATCACCTTTTAAGCGATAGTCAAATGTTTCGAACTAGTTTGCAACTAAATATACATACTTATACATAATGAACATAGTTATTAAATATGCATACAAAGCTAAAGATAAATCGACAGAATAGTCTGCGAGACAAAATATTAACATTGATCGAAGTATCGCCGGCGAGACAAATTTCACGGCATGCTTCGAAGTAAACCATATTGGTGAAAAATTTTCTTACTTTTATTGGTGGGCAGGCTGACACTCGATCGCTTACGGGCGGCGGGCGGCGGGCGCGCTGTCACTTCGCCGCGAGACTTGATTTATGCGACCGATGTGGCGGCTGCCGTCACTCGCCGACCGATATCGAACCGGCGGGTATCACCGCGATGTGCGCCCAACATATAACATGAAAATTACTCAACTTATTTCTACCGATATCTCAATCCGGTGAACCGTAATCTTTTGATGGAACAGGAAAAATAACTCGAATATCACACTATACGGACAAAAGAAACAAATCTGTAAACAACAAATAACGAAAAAAAGAAATTCATTACGTGACAGTTCGTTACAATTCGGTTTTCAAAGAGCTTCCTGTAAGATAGGAGACAAGAATGGCTTGTTCATAATGACAATATGAAGTAGTCGGCTACCTAGAGGCGACACCTCAGCGCGGTCGGGTATTGCCGCCGCTAAGTAGGTCGAATAATGTGGCAGGCTCGCCAGAAGTGCACTCGGGACCCTCCGACCGCCTCGAGAGCTCTCCAAGACGATCCTCTATACTAAAATCGCTTGATTTGACATGATTTTTAAATGCCGATACGGAAGTACAGTTCAACATTTGTTACTTAGTTTACGCGTTAATATATATTACACGTTATACATCACAAGTTATGTATTAGGTTTTGAACAAGATAATTGGGGACTTTATAGTAATATAATTTGAAGGCATCGTTCAATATTATTTCATTCATTCAATAAAACAAACAAAATGCAGAATATCTTATCAAATGATTGGTTAGTAAGATCCCTGAGTATTCTGTCCTGATCATCTCGTACGAGGGTCCAGGGGGCGTGGGGTGTCACTCCGCGACCGACCGGTTCGACGTGCGCATCGCTCACACGCTCTGACGGACACACTGAATTGAGAAATTGAAACGCGCACCTAATCACAAAAACTAAGGGTGTTGCTCTCCTAGATTGCTTGTGATATCTAATTATATATACCTACCTTACATCACTACTAAACGTGTACAAGATTTTAACTTAATGGCATTTTGCGATGCCACGTATCTACGTAAAGCTCGCACCCTCTTGAATTTAATTGACACCCGCCTCTACAGAACGTCATGCGGTAAGAATGTTAAAATAATTTTCAACATTTTCGGTGGTACTCTCAATTTTACAGACACGAGTTGCCAAAAGTATTTAGAGAGCTTGATAAATTGGCCCCCAAATCGATTTATGGCAAAGTCGCTTTTAAGCGAAATGAAAAATTCGTAAAATCTGGCGGAATCTCATAATAGCATTTTCATCAATCAATACAATTAATTTCGTAGCTGACAGGGAACGGCGTCTATTATTTTCGAATCAATGCATATTTTTGTGCGATACTTTATAGTTCTCAGTGAAAAACATAGCTGTAACTTTACAGAAATATGGAGGCTTTCGTCTTTTTCATTGTTCAGCAAATAAGCCTAGTGGGTGGACAAAGGCGGCGTGTCGTGAGGAGGTCGTAAGGGCCCGCTTCCGCCGCGCCAGCACTCTCAGCCCGCGAGCTAGAGCCACCTCGAGCCTCGAGCTCGAGACTCGAGCCGCCTCGAGTGCCTACAGCGCCGAGTGCTGACGAAGCTCACCGAATACCTTACATTATTACGTGCGCCCGCCATGCACCCGCGCCGCGCTCTCTACCAAATTCAACATTATGCGCTTGCATTGCCAAAATACTCATTTACAAAGCTCAAACGTATCTACACCTGAGATGTAAACGCTACTGGTACTTTATTAGATAAAGTGTAATATTGCTTCAAAAGAATAAGTGATTATAGTGGTAGAAAAACTCCAAAATCTAATGAATTTTGCAATTCTCGTATTGCAGAGGAAATTTAATATTCAATTTTAAGTGAATAAGTCTGGTAGCTCGACAATCTGGACGAACAAAAAGTTCCATTCAACGTTTGTAATTAGACTCCGCAAAGTCGAGAACAGTCTCGACGACTTAATGTGTGTACTAGGTATTAAAACAATTCTACCAGATATTATGAAAGATCAATGAGGAAATGTTGAGTATTTAAGGACATAGAGCTCATTTTTAAACTCTATTTAATAAATCAAACGGTTTTCACCATATAATGAGTGTACGTCATTTCTATCTTGAATCTATATCAAAGTAACTACACTTGCGTACTTTCTCTTATACTTGTCTGTACTTAGTAATTGATTAAGCTCTAAGTTGTGAGAACTGGGTGTAACTCAATAACATTTTACATTCAGAATTCTCGGAAAGCGTATAAATGCGAAGAAATGTGATTATCACAATTAACATGGGACAACACCAACGTAGATAGGTATAACTTTTTCCTTTGTATTTTTCATCCGTCTACGAAGTACTTACGATTACAATTATTCCATTCGGTTGGAGAGATATCTTTAAAACAATAATGACAATAAAATTAGCGATTAAGTTAAATTAGATTACGCCTCGGAATACCCAAACTAAAGTTAATAAGAAATAAAAATTACGAGAAAAGATAACTAAATCCGTTGGATGACATCTCATTTACCGAAATTGAATTGAAACTGTTTCAACGAGACAAATAAAAGTGATTAACCGATGTATTTTATTAGGTTTTTAAGGATAGTCAGCGTGCAGTTAATTTGGCTTGTCTGTCTCTGTAAAATGTAGGTAATCGTAGTGTAGGGAGAAGGGCACCATAGCCAGTGGCCCCTGCGTCACGCTGGGCTTGGCGGGAGTCCGCGCGCGACACGGCCGCTAATGGAGGGGCCACGGCGCCCCGCCGCCGCCCATTACATACACTGCTCTTATCCAACTAAAGCTAACACTTTCTTAATAACGACCGACTTAGTCTTTCCTCTATTACACTTCACGATACAATTTTACGAAGGATTTCCTGGTCTTCTGGAGCGGATGAAACTCGACGTTTCTATAACTCTTAATCCAAGCTTTAATCTATCAAGTTTAGCCGTTAGGATCGGAAGTTTCCCACTTCCCTTGGCTTCTATTGTTTATTTAATTTCTTCTGGTGTCTGATTTAATTGATTAAACTTTGACTTTTATCTAAATTCATAATAACTTTAATATTTTGTTAATCGGGGTGGGATAGGTATTATGACTTGGTTTTGTTTAATTGCTTTTTCATAACGATTTAACGATGAGGTTATTGAATATTATTATGTTTTACTTAGACACCAAGTATCACGGTTTGCCCGCAACTTGATGCAGAAGTTTTCAGTTCGACGTGTCGACTAACAGCAGTAACAAATGTTCACCATTGCCCGCTAACGCTAACACAATATTATATCATACAATTTTGCACCCTACGACCGTCACAATAGAGATTCGAGCAAAATACAACGTGCAGTTATTTAATTCTTTGACGACAATGTTTCACAGCCACTTAAAACTTTTGAGTGAATAACAAATCTCCTCTGAAAAGTGTATTCTGCAGAGTTATACGGTAACAATTGTTGGGCCGAAGACAGAAAAGACCTTTTAAAAGTTAATAGCTTATAATCATTTTAAAGAGTTGTATGTAATAAGAAAAAAGTAAAGTTAGATTTGTTTTCAATGTGTTTCTGTATAAGCTATTACTTAAACCATTTTAGTTTCGCAAAATACGTTATTAGGGAAGCCACATAATCCTAAAACAAGGATAAACTTGAGTAAACCATTACATAGGGGAAATGTGTCGAAGTTGTAACACGACAAAAACCTTGTGTGATTGATGTTTCTTCCGAGCTTGTGCCCTTGTGAAGTTGTGATATTACGACAATATGGATATTGAGGGTACATTATCGGTTTTGAAAATATATCGCGACCGAAATAATTGGATTTTATATTTGACTTATATTTTATACTCAAATCGAACATTTTAGCTTTTATAGACAATATTTTAGCTCTTACGTTATACAGTAAATGTATTAACTGCGACCTCTAGAAATTTCGGATAAAAAATCTAAAGTGAAAATCTAATAAATCTTTCCTTCTTAGAGTTACTTAATCATTTAGCTATAATCAATCCTGGCAATTAATAAACGAACAAGAACCAAAAAGTACATCGTAATTAAACTACAACAAGTAATGTAATCAAATGCATTCTAGAAGATAAAACCCAATGTGTTGATCAAACTAATCACTGTAGAAAGTAATACAAGAAGCAGAGAATTTATTTAATTACTAGCACAGCAGTTGACAAATCCATTTAGTGTGGAAGCCGGCATTATCTTTTGTTGTCTGCGTCTGAGTCCAATCAATTACAGCAGTCTTCAGTGGGAGTTGATTACTGTTCCACCACTCGGTCTCGGTCTCGTGCCACACCTACCGACAAATGCAACCAACTACACACTGCGCTCTCCGCCTTGCAGTCAGTATGCTAATCGAACTAGCGACAATGTTACAAAGAGACCGCCTCTTTTCATCTTCCAAATATCAGTTATTCATGTTCCTGTCTTCAAAATTAATTCGCATGCGGATATCTGTCTCCTTGTCACAGTTCATAAAATAAACTTTCATTGAAAAGGCGCCAAAAGATCCCTTATCTCGGTTACAGCCGCTTTGAATAACGATCCAAAGTGTAACCCCATCGCAGCGGTTCTTTGATGTCCTTTAATTATAAAAGTTTTTCTCGTAAAAGAGAACCTTTTACAACTCTCACCAGAAACACTCCACGCGACCAGTTATGGAACAAGAAGCACTTTACGATCCCATCAAAATAATATATTGTTTTTTGAAAACCACTTCAAAAGTTTTTGCGAAACGCAAATTAATTAGACGTTTGTTCTGTATTTAAAAATATCCGCGAAACCCTACAAAATCACTAATTTAAAATGTTGTTTGTAATTGAACTGGCTTTCTATATTGTATAAACAGACGAAGCTTAAAATAATCTTTCCGAAAACCAATGTAATAGAAACAGCAAGAAAACAACGAAATGGAAATTGATGTTGTTGATACTGTTTTACATTCCCATCGTCTCCGGCATCACGTCTCGTCGAGCTGCGTAAAGTTCATTTGTCACTTGTCTAACATTTTACCATAAATTCTCGAACGACACTTTCCACAGAACTTGTCGCAAGTATGCCAAAAATGGGAACGAGTACTCGGGAGTACAAAACGAACAGTTTATGGTTGGTAGCCGCTTAATAATGACGCTCCGTGACGCTTAATAATTAGCTGCTCACTCAGATATTAAGGCAGCTTCATTCACTTTATCGCTTTTTCCAAAGTTTTTATGATTAATTTCTATACTACGAAAATGTACTTTGCTATTTCATTATACCTATGTTTTTAACTGCCGCTTTAATGCCCGATTTAAAGTGACAGAAATAAATTGGTAGTATTTTATTCTGTTTATATTTTCGATATAAATAAAAGACGGAAGAGGTATAATTTTGTGACCAATAGCTAAATAGGGCGCGGTGGGGCGAGAAGGTATCGATCAGTGGCTAAAACAAGCCTTGACCGACGTCTGCCTACCGAATGCCTAGCTCACACTATATAAAGCCTGCATAACCTGCGACCGAACGAACAATGACCCACTAAAACAATTCTCTGACGTGTTGATTGAAACCTGAAATAGCTCCTTGTTTTATGGAATTGAATTGAAAAGGGCAGAAACAAAACTCTATTAGAGCTCGAACGGCCCAGTATTGATTAACTTACCACTACTTTGTTATTCTGAATTGCATAGGAGTTTTCAAATAGATTGACCTATCGCGCCATGTTCACGTTTTAAAGTTATATTTTATTTTATATAAATAAATAAAAGCTTGCGTGATATTGCATGAATTGTTTACGATCCCATAAAAATTTCCACGGCTAAGGCTGTGGAAAATTTTATGCCCTTTTAGATGTTACGAGTACAATAATACCACCGCGTTTTTCTTTAATGAGATTGTTTAAATGCTATTTATATTTGAAAGAAGTTGGAAAACATCAAGTAATATGAGCGTTCAGTGGTAAAAATAACAAGTCTCATAAATAAAGCTCGTACTTTCTCGTATTACTAATCGATCGTTAGGGATTTGTTTTACTTGGGAACTGAATCTCCCTCATTATTGTCTAACGTGATGAATCACCCTAGATAAACGTTTCGACGCAAACTAAATCAAACAACTGAACGAAAGCATCGGTATTAATGCTTTTATTCAAGATGAATACTATTTATTTTGCATTTTGCTTCAGTTAAGTTTACTTTATTCGCTTGTCATGTTTTTTAACGTTTTTAGCGAGCGTTTTTTATGAAAAAAGCAAATCATTCAAATCAAAAATATCTTTAGCATGTAATGGACAACAAGAGTATCAGTACTAACGAGAATTGCGTATTTATAGTTTCACTGACATGGACGGTTTAAGTTTATTTTACTTTAATGAGCCGTCGGCCACATTACCATTTGGATTGCGACCATTTTCTTACCGCTTTACCGCTGTCATGAATGTCCCTATGCACTTAGGTCGTCCATTAAGGCGATGCAACGTTCGCTGACGGAACGCGATCGTAAAACCTTTATAACATCCTTCCAGCACTTGTAAAACGTTTTGAGAGTCCTCGCCGTTTTATGTGACCTCGCATTAGCCAGTTCCATCTCGAATTTTTTGCTGTCGCTCAAACATCACAGCGCTAAGTATACAAGTTTGTACATAAAGACGTCTGCACGCTCCACGCTACATTGAGACCACTTGCTTTAAATTAAAGAATTTAACTTCACGTTTCGTTAACCCCGCTGAAGATAGTTGTAGTATAGTAGTTAAGCTGTGGACAATTTGTCAAGATCTAGACGAAACCGTAGCGTCCTAAAGTTTGATTTATTATTAAAATAGCAATATACTATTGCAAAATGTGATTTTACTTACACAATATTGCAGTGGTGTTAACTCATTACAGTTGGTGTTTGTTTGGAATCGAACGTATTGAGCTCGGTAACCGCTAAGGGGCAAACGGTCGCAGGCATCGCGCCAACACGTCATAACTCTACACTCGACACATCCGCGGAAGGCCCGCCAGTTTTATGGGGATTTAATACAATGCAACTAATAAAATATTGTTTTGTGGTTGAACGAGTGGTTATTAGCCGAGGTCGTGATTCGCTAGCCGGCTCGAAGATAAGTTTAATCAGAGCGCCGTTAAGTTTTACAGCTTCGCCGGGTGCATACGGTTTATGGCGGGTTGGGGCGACATTGTCAACAGATCTTGCGACGCTCTTTACGGCTGCTGAAACGTTGCTTTAACGGTTTTATAGTTTTCGTCGTTTCGTCGCGCTGGCGGTCACGGCGCCCTTAATAGCTAAAGCTAAGTACCCGCTCGAGGCTTCTTTGCCCTCAAAAATATCTGTTTTTCTTTCATGCAAGCAGAGATTTCCATCTTTACGATATAAAACTTTTACTTTTTCGTTTTATGTTTCACCGCTGAATACGACCGACCGAAGCTTTCAAGATTCAGAGACGACAAACGAAATAGCTTTATTATTGACCAATTCAATAACCATTGTCATTGTCGAAAAACGTCGCAAACAATTTAACGAGATTGCTTCGGTAACGATCGACATCATATTTTTCGCTTCTAGTGAAGTTTATTAATAACATGATTGTAATAAATACGTAAAAAAGTAATTTAACTTCAAATAACTAGTTCAATGAAGGCATTACGTGTGACCAATAGATTTCTTCGAACCGGCTAATCTAGTGGCGACGTACTTTACGGGGTAAGCAAGCGTCATTGTAAGGATTCTCTACGTAATTCCATCGGCAAGTATTAGTTTCATGTGAACAACTAAACTGTAAGTCTTCTTTAATTAAACTGTTGCAGTGGGCAAAGCGCGAGGCGCGAATGTCGGCGACATCTCTCAAATGCACCGACACGTCCGCTCCAACCCTCACGTTATTAATTTCTCGACTAATTAATTAATAACATGTTAACATTTCACCATTAATCAGTCCGGTTACGCTGCACCCCGTCTACTGCACAAACGAACGGTTCTCAGAAAACCTCCGCAATACGTAGGTACTCGTTCCAGGGAAATTGTTGAAGCTTCAGCAATACAAATTGATTTAATTTATTTGATTTGTGCACTTCATTACCAGTTGCTTTACATGGTTGCGTACCAACAGCTCCGCTCGTTTGAATGGCTTCGTCTGAACGCAGATTTATTTAATCAACTTTTTCATTAGTTGCTACAATTTACTATACACATACTACATACCTACCTACATAATACTATGAAACTCACTTACAATACAACTCAATTCTGATATCAATACTTTTAAGTAGATAAAAGATGAAAGTGAACATGAAATGAAAAATCGTACGTACAAAGTTCTTATGAAGAACAAGATGAATATCAGATAAAAGATGCGAGACGCTCATCTCCACTTGACTTAATAAAGGATACGTTATGAAGATAACAGATGAGTGAACAAATAAAAGGGCGTATTGGGTGATAGAGTCACGTAGGTAGTTATGACGTTTGACACCGAGCAACAAGTAGAGGCAGGCGCCAGGCTGGCGGCGGCGGCGGAGGAATTTCAATCTGGTCGTGATGAGCTGAGCTGAGGCGCAAATTACACGAGCGCTCCTCTTTTATTGCCTCTACTCCCAACTCTGGACGGCATTCCCGCATGATCCACACTTTGTGTGGAAGCGTGCATTTGATGCCTACCGTCTGCATACATTGACGAAATATATATCTGCATATTTCATTATACGCACTCAACGAAAATTTCACAAAGGAAATTACAAAAAACTTTTATTATTAACAACTAATGGAACTAGAGCAAGTTAATAACGAAAATATGATTGTTATTTCACGCTCATTGTGATTATATTAATAGAACAAAAGAACCACTACTAATTTTCTTGGATATAAAAGAAATAGTGAGGTAAAAGGCAGTAAAAAGTCAATACTGTTTAGTTGAAGCGTAAATAGTGAACTGGGTGGCGCTATGGCGTCGTCGAGCAACAAGTAGGGCGACATGTCGGCGCCTGTCCTCATACGACACAATTAGCGATTGCTCTTGGAGCGTTCCAATTCGACCACTTTATTGGACACATTGACACATCCATAAAGTTAACGCGCCTCCCGCAACAACCTTCGTCAACCTACTAGTGACGTAATCACCATGTATTGCTACACGTGCGCTACATGCTACGCCGTAGTACATTGGAAATCCCTTACAGAAGCGGTAACTTTTAAAAAGTAAATTACTGTCATTGTATTATAATATTAAATTCTTAAGGTTCATTGCTTTCAACCCCCAAACGGTCTTCCCCACGAGCCGCTTACGTTACGCCTAAATAGACAAATCCAGTGGAATTTAAAATCCCACGTAAATCCACTTCATTCCTCAAAGAATTAAATTATGTTACCTTACAAAGCGGGTAGATAAGTACAGAGATATCAGATAAGCTAAAAAGTAGCTACTTTATAAAGTACTCTCTACACGAACGATATACAAATGGTTCATTCAATTTATTCAGTACTCTCATTTCATTTTTTTCGTTGGGGCCATTCTTTGTTTATTTTATTATTTCGAGTATGACAGTAATTTTGAGTGACTGTCATGCATAAATCTCTGGTTTAATATTTTGTTTATGAGTATCATTATACTGTCGTTTATTGTATCGCTTATAAAGCGACGTATGGTGAGTGTGAGTGTTGTGTGATCATGTACTCGTATCGAGTGCAGTGTGACACGGTGAGTGAGGAACGCGAGCGGTTGGTAACAGCGCCGGCGGAGGTAGTGCGCGCCGCTCTCGACCGCGCGGTATTGACGGTATCGCCCAAACATATAAAGGGCTGCAGGGGAGCGCCGTAATGGCACTCCACTTCCGCTTTATTAAATTTCTTCGCAAATACACTTTTATTGTCGACGACCGACGATCTTTGTAAAGGACATCGTTGTCTTCGCCCGACGTTTGTATCGTATGCAAATAGTGGAACAAATGGGGTCCATCCTTACTACGTTTTATGATTTTTATGAACGCTCAGACGGAAAACTCGTATAAAACACAATGCAGAGGACGCTTTCAACAAAAATATTCACGTCAACTCCGCCTCGCTGCAGTCAAAAATATTTTTCAGTTCGTAGGTATGAATAGCTGATGAGGTTCATTAAGTTTTGTTTAAATGAATTCCTTTAATGTATATTTTTACGTTTGTAGTTATACTATTACCATGCGTGTACTTATATATAATCATAGGCCTGTTATATACTTATATATAACATCTTAGTATATTAAGTTTTAAGGTTTCTTTCAATTAATTATAAGTACATATTTATTAGTTCTAAACTGATTGATTTCCTTGGACTCACGTTCCTTTTGATTTCGACAGATTCTATGAAATTGAATAGTTCACCCGTAGTGGAAACCTTACAAATGTAATTATAAATGATATTGACTTTTTTCATCGAATCAATTACCGGATACCCTATAAAAGTCTTGTTATCGCGCGTTATTTTACGGTTTCCTAATGAAGTGGTCGCTAAATTAAGGGAGTGCGCGCAAGTCTATGGCAACTTACTATACCTACCTCTATAGAGTACTGCACCCAGTCGGCACTTGCGAGGGTTTGATGAAAACACGGCGCATACCTTCTACTTGTATACATAAGTGCATGTACTAAACCCAACGTCTTACCAATCTATAATCACTTTTCGCGCGATTTCCTCCGATAGCGCGAGCGTAAACTTGTTAGGGCTGCCAGCAAAAAGGACAAGTCATTTTGTACCGCTAACGCTAAATATTTTTATTCTTTGTATTTTTAAAATGGTCTAGAAGGTATTTGTTAAAGTTTTTATAGAAAGCATTTTCTTTTCATCGTAGGTATAGCCTTATATTTTATTAAATATAAAATAACAAATAATGCATAAAACTTTGATTAAAGTATAACTACATATATAATTTGTGTAGTTTTTCTTGAATGTTAAGTAAGTTTGTCTAAGTTTATACATTATATCATTTTCCACATCTAGACAGTCGTGATTAAATATAATTTGCCATTACGACTTAGTAACTTGAATAGAGTAAACAATATAAATGAGTATAATACTGCATTGTCTCGAGGACAGCCCAGCCGATCGTCGGCAGCACTCAGCCGCTAGAAGTTCGTCTCGAACAAATTGCCTTCATGTCCCGCCATATTGAGTTTACATCCTTTGCTCACTTTCGCTTCAACTTACTGAACTCACTATTCTGTTTGAAAGATTTTCAAGTAATTTTAATGATACTGCACACGTGCTTAGAACAATAATATAATCAATACACTAGACCTAAATTTTTCATTAGGCTTTCTAGGTAAGGGTGTGGGGAGTGAAATGTCATTTTACTCGGTTCTGTAGGGAAAGTGAGGGTGGTCTGGGGAGAGGGGTGCGCGCGGGCGGCGGGGGGCGGGGGGGAGGTGGTGGAACAATGGCCACCATGACATTTAGCATGGAAGCGATTGTCACGGCCCGTTAGAGCCGCGAACCACCGGGCGTACTGCCGCCTGCCGCACTCCTCTACCTCTTGAAATGTACACAGATCTTGCCGACTAGCCCTTCTGAAGAAAGCGATACAATACACAGTTCTTTTGGAACAAAATGCCAACAATTCGGCAGAGTTCGTTAAATATTTGAAGCAAAACAATTTCATTACACCCGAACAAATTCGACGAGTATTACAGTACTCATAAGCAATAACATAAGGATGTGAGCGAAAACATAAACTGTTTAAATATTTTAGACACATTTCCGTGCAAAAAGCAAAGCGGAAAAGTTTATTGGAAGAATAAATTGGGACTAAGAAGCAGGGCGCGCTTGCTCGAGTTTCTCGAGGGTGGGAAAAAACAAATTGTTGGTAGATGGTAAGTAATGCCAGGGACGTGCCGCAACGAGTCGAATTACTTCATTTTGGGTCGGTCGTCTGCAGGTGTAGCCGCTGCCGCCCGCCTGCTCCTCGCCGGCTGCGACGCGCCGCGCCCGCGCGCCCGCCGACCCGGCTCACACTCGCAATCAAATTAAAAATTTAATTGCCGAAATATAAGCATTTATACCGGGATTTTACGTTTACTCCGCAAATATAAAATGTTTTCGCCACCGAGTGATACTTTGCCTCGAAATTGTTTACAAAAATAGACACGAATTCGTTTCGTATTACATTTTTTTACATGAATTTGGATATATCGGAAAATAAATTCAACAAATAGTTTTGGCACACTTTGCTGAGTAGTGGAAACTGAAACTCCCGAGCTCACCTGCTGCCAAACACCTGTGTTGCCGTGATCACGTAACTCGCTGAAGCATGGAGACAACAAATAAGATCAAATAAATCTTAATAATTGTATTTTTACTACACCTTTATGAAATAAAAACCGATTTACATAAATCATCCTTACAGTATTGAAATCGAAGTATGAATAAACAAAATTGTTTCTGTCATATCCAAACAAGTTTTGGATCTTGTCGGTTTTGTCATTTTATTTTCTTTTTGTTCAAAAACACAACTTGGAGAGCAATAACGCTGGTACCTGTGTTTTTATGGATGGACTCGGGCCAAATTATAACTAGGAATCCGAAAGTGAACGTTTCTGTACTTACACCTATTACCTTGATATTGGCATGATTCCAACATCAATGGAATAAAATAAACTTAAGTGTACATACATAACGAATACTGACATTATATGGGTGTACACCATTAATAACAAATTGTTATGTAACATGGTTTCTTTTGAAGTTGTACGGTAACCAGTTTGAGTACATAACTCTAATCAATATTATAATGCTGCATGGCGATCGATAGAAGGAAATATTTAACAGGACATTAGTTCATTGTTTATTCCTATTGCTATACCAATGTAATGATGAAGTATATGAAAATTAAAAGAGCTTTAAATGGCGTTTTGAGGTATATAAGCCATAAATACCTCCTTATGTACAAGTGTTAAATAAAGCTATTAATGTGTTTTATGACGGCCCCCAGCACTACACGAGGGTGGCTGTTACGTAGGTATTTTTATTTTATGCGGTGACACTCTGAACCCGAATAGGGAAATTGGATTGATACTTTTTAGGGTTTTTTTGGACATCAACCGCAGTTTTTATTTCCCTGGCAATATTGCGCGTCTTTATATTTTACATTTTATGGTATTGCCAGTTATTATATTTATATGGATGACAATTTAATGGCACCGTAAAAGTGTTTCAATGAATATTGGTTTCACTAGTTAATCAAATTAAAAATATAGGACATAGGAGTTTATTGCTGAAATAACATTATTTTATATCAAATCACAAATTGAAACCTTTCAAATTAAAACACTACATAAAATAGAGTTAAGTAGGTATATTACAATAGATATTAAAATAGCCTCTAGAATCGCCCTACAGGTAGGCAATAAAAACAATGGTAAAGTGCAGTTATCGCGGCTAGATTGCAGCTTGCGAGTGTGGGATAAAACTAAGTATTTGAAAGTTTGACATGATCTCCGCGCCCCGGGTATTGTAGTTCAGCCGGTGTTCGCCGGCAGTCCCGCAGTCCGCACACTACGCCCGTCTGGAACCGCCCCAGGCCACTACACAACTTCTTTCCCATTCCATCTTTCATTGTGCTTTTATGTTTCCCGAACTGATGTTCCCGTCTCGAAATTTTCAATACTTCACACTTCATGTAGAGTAGTTCTTCTTTTTTAAACATTCTCCAAAAGTATGTGTCCACAATGTAGTTTTTTTATTTGTTTGATTACTGTGAAATTCGTTATGTCAAAAGTATTTTTTTCGTAAATATCTAGGATGAAGCTGTATACAGGGTGAAAATAATTCATGCATATGTAAGTGACGCGCTTACAAAAAATAAAATATCGAGTGCTTTGTGCTGCTGACGCAGCTGTCACTCCAAAAGTCAATTTTGTCAAAATGGCGATGTGTTCTGACAAAGTTTTTCTCACCAGCGATCCAAACGACCAAAAGGAAATAAAACAAACAAGTGTCATCATCGTCAACTCTTGAGACATCACTCCAATGTACCGGTGGTTGACTATTGTCTGCGGCACAATGCTTTGGAAACTCTACCAATATTCGCTTTATTTATCACCACATTCCAACTCCCTTTTAAAAGTATTATTTTCCTTCATTTGTTTTCCTTTACTCTTTAGTGAGAAAGTAATTTTACCAAAAAATCTATGATCATTTTTTACTCTTTAACACGATAAAATGGTATAACAATAAATAAAGAATGCAATATAGAAAGTTATAAATGTGAAACTCAACAGTGCAGAGTTTTAATAAGTTAACATAATAAAGTTTAAATCTAGGAGCACTCTTTATAAAATGAGAAAGAAATGTTGGTTTGATAAATGATGCGCTAGTTCAATGAATCTCCATCAGCGCTTCGGGCGCTGCAATTTGAAAAAGGAATTACAGTTATCTGCTTCTTGTGCTTTTTATTACCTTTTCAGATGACACAAGTCTGTGCATTGTAAAGAAAATGCATTTTATTCTGTCTGCATTGTGGCCACGGTGCTCCTTGAAAATGAAACTCATACTACAATTTGACGTATTCAATTCGGTAGTTTTAAAACATTGTTTACTTAACTTAGACAGTTACCGTCTTACCATAAATCGATGTCTAAACACTCTCTAGACCACTCTTCAGTCAAACACGATTTTGGCATGTTAGACCGTGTTTGAATTTTTCTTACCACAAATCGTTGTCTTGCTCTTGTCTTGAGAAAAATGGTTTTACTCATAGAATAAGGATCACGATACTGTTTCTCTCTGGTTTTAATAAAATACGTATGGCAATACATAAACGCGTTACGTTATATGCAGGACAAGTTGAATACAACATAAACAAATGTATCTCAAAAGTTGATAATAATTATTGAATTAAGTTATTAATTGATATAGTTTATTTTTAAAAGAATTATTGTCTATAAATATAATTGTTGATTGAAGAAACAGTGAACTAATTACTTGATATTTTCATTCTCAAAGATCGTTTAATCCGTAAAGGAACGTTTTTTGAATTGACTGTTGATCGACGTTGTCTGACTGACTTATGTCATGTGTGACTATTTATTTAATCGACGTTGTGTTTAATTTTATATTTTCGTACAATTTTAAATAGTTAAAACTTGCAGAGTAGCAATTAATGGATTTGTACCGTTGCGTTGCGTTTGTACCGAAAACATGAGCAGTCGTGTCGTGCCGCAACAACTGCCTGAATGTTCGGCAGAATAATCATTTTGTCACTACTATCAACAAAGGCGAGTTACGTGAGCTACCCAACAAGCCTCATCTGGTGGGTACTATTGAGGTTAAGAGCGTAGCTGCACCGAAGAAACAGCGAACAGCAGTCAGTGCAGCAGAGAAAGGCGACGTGGATGGCTTCAAAAATCTAGTAATAGGGCGGACTTTTTTCTGGTGCCCAGGAGCGGCATTGAGTTTAAATCCGGCCCTGAGCCTACCTGCACCGTATCGTTTACTTCAAGTACCTACGAAGTACACGGACATGTTCCTCATATATTTGAATGATTTTATATGTGCGCGTGGTTTGAGAGGCCTTACCTTACCGTAACACAGTTTGTAACTAGCACGGGAGGTAGGGTCTCGAGAGGGGTCTCTCTTAGAATATAATGTACTTATTGTCTAATTAAATAAATTGAATTCAATGACACAATGCAGTTCTTTCATTAGAATATAATTATATTAATACGTTTAGAATAGTTTTTTTACATCTTTTCATATTCTCGCCGTTTTGGAGTTTGTGCACTAGCGCCATCAAGCGGCACCTTGTAGTAACAATATAGCAAAGAGGTTGAATAACAAACTAAAGAGGTCATAATATCATAATCGATATAAAATCACGTTGACGTTTCAAATCAGCTGATACAAATTCAGGCGGCCATTTTATAAATAGCTTTAAACAAGGGCATCAGTGTTTTTAGGTAAACTGTCATTTCAAACACTGCCTAAACCAATTTTAGAGTTAGACATCGATTTGTGGTACAATTTTTTGTAAAAATCATTTTAAACTATGTTTCAAATTTAGACTTCGTTTTGTGGTAAGACCGTTATAATCTATCAATAATAGGTTTGAAAGTTTTTCGTGAGTTTTTAGTTTGTATGCAGAAAGTGTCACTCACGTACTAACAACGTTATTGTAGTCGAACTTTGAACCCAGAGATGATAAATGTGCTTTGGTGGAGCGAACGGCCACGGTCGGTTGCATGTCGCTTATCAACTGCCATGCACTGCCCGTCAATTTATTTAAACGTATACATATTAACAGTAGACACATACCGTCTTACCATAAATCGATGTTTAAACACTCTCTAGACCACTCTTCAGTCAAACACGATTTTGGCATGTTAGACCGTGTTTGAATTTTTCTTACCACAAATCGTTGTCTTGCTCTTGTCTTGAGAAAAATGGTTTTACTCATAGAATAAGGATCACGATACTGTTTCTCTCTGGTTTTAATAAAATACGTATGGCAATACATAAACGCGTTACGTTATATGCAGGACAAGTTGAGTACAACATAAACAAATGTATCTCAAAAGTTGATAATAATAATTGAATTAAGTTATTAATTGATATAATTTATTTTTAAAAGTATTATTGTCTATAAATATAATTGTTGATTGAAGAAACAGTAAACTAATTACTTGATGTTTTCATCCTCAAAGATCGTTTAATCCGTAAACGAAACGTTTTTTGAATTGACTTTTGATCGACGTTGTCTGACTGACTCATGTCATGTGTGACTATTATTTATTCGATCGACGTTGTGTTTAATTTTATATTTTCATACAATTTTAAATACTTAAAACACGGATACGTAGAAGAGTTGCAATTAATGGATTTGTACCGTTGCGTTGCGTTTGTACCGAAAACACGAGCAGTAGTGTCGTGCCGCAACAACTGCCTCAATGTTCGGCAGAATAATCGTTTTGTCTATCTACTATCAACAAAGGCGAGTTACGAAGTTAGCTGCACCGAAGAAACAGCGAGCAGCAGTCAGTGCAGTGGAGAAAGGCGACGTGGATGGCTTCATCCTGGTGGAGAGGAAACGTCGACCGTATCCGTCCCGTAACCGACGTGGTATCGCCCCTGCTACAGCAACAGAGGTCACCTTACGTGTTGTGGAGCCTACCTGCACCGTATCGTTTACTTCAAGTAGCTACGAAGTACACGGACATGTTCCTCATATATTTGAATGATTTTATATGTGCGCGTGGTTTGAGAGGCCTTACCTTACCGTAACACAGTTTGTAACTAGCACGGGAGGTAGGGTCTCGAGAGGGGCTCTCTTAGAATATAATGTACTTATTGTCTAATTAAATAAATTGAATTCAATGACACAATACAGTTCTTTCATTAGAATATAATTACATTAATACGTTTCGAATAGTTTTTTTACATCTTTTCATATTCTCGCCGTTTTGGAGTTTGTGCACTAGCGCCATCAAGCGGCACCTTGTAGTAACAATATAGCAAAGAGGTTTAATAACAAACTAAAGAGGTCATAATATCATAATCGATATAAAATCACGTTGACGTTTCAAATCAGCTGATACAAATTCAGGCGGCCATTTTAGAAATAGCTTTAAACAAGGGCATCAGAGTTTTTAGGTAGACTGTCATTCCAAACACTGCCTAAACCAATTTTAGAGGTAGACATCGATTTGTGGTACAATTTTTTGTAAAAATCATTTTAAACTATGTTTCAAATTTAGACTTCGTTTTGTGGTAAGACCGATAACCTTTTGAAATGAATTAAATTACTTTTTAATACTCGTATAGTTTATTGAATAATTTTCAGACTTTAAAGATATAATGAATCTGTGTATTGTCCTTTGAATATGCGCAATCTTTTAATTACTAATTAAGTATACGAGTAAAAGAGAAAAGATTTTTGTTTATAATTTATGAACTCAAATACTACTGAATCTATAATGCAATTCATATTTTTACTGTTTGATATTATAAAGCAATACTTAAACAAAATTGGTTAGATTAAAACATTTGCATGAGTAAATTAGGCGGGCGCGATCCGAGGACCGCAGGCTGTGTATCAACAGTAAATTGCACAAATTGAAAGCGTTGCTTGTTTTATTGATACAAAATAGCAGGTATCGTGTCGATGGTAGATGGTCGGATGTGCGGCGTTGTGCGGCACATGAACGGTTCGCACGCGTGTTTGCTGTCGCTGTTGACCGTCCGAGGCACAGGCGCAAACAGGCCCGCCCTCCGACATCTGCTCGTAACGATATTGCTCACGCACGATATTCGCGACCCATGTTTGCTCAACAACAGTTTTAGTGTTTATGTTATGTACCTATCTTGGACACTCAACGACACACGCCGATCAACACACCTACCTACCTAACATTCCAACTCTATCGCTCGCCTTTGTAAGTTTTGTGATCCAAACGAAAACACGCGAATGCAACTGAAAACATTATTAGGATTTATCCAGATTTCAAAGTTGACATAAAATTTGAACGCTTCATACGGTTGAAAATCAAATAAAGAGAGCCAGCTGTGCAGTTGCAAAGTGCTCCAGTACACGCTCGTCTTCGTCACAGACGTAATATCATCCAATTCCACACGACGACAACAAATGATACAAAAAATGCTACCGCTGCTGACTGCGACAAACTTTAATAGAAATAATATCCGGCGAATCTGATGCAATCTTCGAGTGTCTAGTTGTCTACAATTTAACCTCAAGGACGGTATCAAATATTTGTAGAGATTTGGCTATAGCGGTTACAAGTTTAACGTGAGGGTGGGGTTGTCTATATTTGGCGGAGAGAGTGTTGATCCACGCAATAAAGGTTGTATTGCAGCGCAAATATTGAGTTCTGAGAGCGCGTACTGACCCCGACTTATTTCGTCGCACCTAAACCCTGATATGGGCCCTTCTCCGCCAACTCAATTGTATTGCGGCGACACATACTACGTATACTTACTCCACATTTTTTTTCTTATTTCGTTAAAATTACTAAGAGTAAACTAGGTCTATGAATGAAATATAATTTAGAAAGATATAATATGTAGTCTTATTTTGTTTACTCTAAAAAACTAAACTAGGCAATAGGCATGTATGGACATAATTTAATCCCCAATCCACGCGAGAGAGCACGCACGGATCTGGATAAAATTTAGCGAATGGAACGATTTTAACACGATCGTAAATATCAATTCGTTAGTTTAGTTATGAATTAAATGATACTAATTGTTATTCGTCTCAAAACTCTGGAATACCTTCAGGATGTGTTTATTATTTCGCTTGTTGACTTCACAAGTAAATTCATATTGGAAATCATTTCGCAATGTTCTAATACATAAATATTCGTATATGTATTTTGTTTAGTTTTAATCGAACTCATAAAATATCTACAAACGTTACGGTTTATATCGGAATCAGTTACACAAATACATCAACACTATTTCCAATGAATATCATTTGAAAATTAAACGGATAAATCGTTCGATTGAAATGTAAATAGGTACGAACGAGCTGCGTTATGGAATTAATATTTTGATTGGATTAATCTATTAGTACAATATCGGACTGCACAATAGCACCACTCGCGGTCGCGCTGTGTGCCTACTGCCTCTCCTATATCAATATTGTCATGTTAACACTACTACCAATAATTTACCTCATTTATTTATTCACCATTAATTAAGCATCGAAACGAAATTCTCGACACGAACATTTTAAAGTGCCAGTAACATATAAAAATCATATTGGAATTCTTAACGCGAATTGGATACGATATTTTGTAAGATTTATGAGGTAATACGATCATGAATCTGAAATCTGGGTTTATAAGGAGTTTACATGTTTACAGTTATTACAAAGTAATAGATAGGTAATACCATTACTAGTTAATGTTGCGGAGACGCTTTAAACTGGGGAATGTGCGTGACACGGTGTTTTATGTTAATAGTAGGAGACGGAGTAGAGGATATCTGGACATCCACTGGCCAGAGTTAATTTCGTTTTTATAACACCACAAACCCGAATGATCTGTTTACTAGCGGTTCAGTAATAAAAAAGGGGCCGTGGTGGCCATTATGAGGTGAGTAGTCGAGTCACCCAGCGTCGCCCCCTATCGGGTTGCAAGTGAAACGGATCGTGGGGGGCGGTGACAGATAACGACCAATATGGCCGGTGGTAATGCCAGACGATCATATTATGATCCACCTCTCACCGATTATTTAATTTCACAATCTTCATCCTGGTTAATCACGTTCCACATAAATCGGTTTACAAATTTTCAATGAAACACCTTTTTCTTCGAAGAAGGAATACTCCTGAAATTGCTTTGTTAATATACCTTACACTTGTCTGCATATTCAAAGAACTATACATAAAGGTATCATGAACACTCTCTATAGGAACACAATTTTCGTTGAAGAGTATCCTTCACTTTCTCAAGCTTGATTTTTAACAACCTATGGTTAAAAAGTCAAAGGGGGCTGAAAGTTAACGACTTTCGGAACTAGAAATAAGAGAGTCACTTAAAAACCATCTTGTTATTTAACGAAAAACATATACATATATACTATGAAACCCTATATTTATGACGGCGAAACTTTTTCAGTTACGTCATAAGGAGTGCTACACCCAATTATTATTTTTAATTGCCCTATACTGGGAGGTGGATAACCACAAATTTTCTTTTTTTTAATATTACTAAAAACTTACTTTTCTTAATTATTTACCTAGACCTACTAATGACGACGAATAAAATGAAAGTGAAAATGTACTTATAAGTGCCCGCCGTAATTTGAAAACTACTTACTTAAAATACTTTATCCAATAAATAATTGGTAATATTAAAAGAAAATTTTGTTTGAATCAAAATAGCTGCAGTAGTTAAAATACGTCACTCCGTTAACAGATATTATCTGTCCCTGTCTTTCATCATATCGACGCTCTCATCATCCATCATATTCGGACATGTTTTTCGACCCGCATTTATTGACTATCGAATCGGACGATCACATTCATTATTGTGATTACAGTACGTCCCATTTACGTAGAATGTGTCTGTTTTTACAAACGTTTACATTCATAAATAAATAAATAATAGATAGATTAAACTGACATTCAATCCAATTATTTTGTATGTAAAGCTTTTAGTGACAAAACTACTTTATTACCTGAAACCATAAACTTAATAACACACAAAAATGGCAAGAATATTCGAAATAAAATAGCTCAACATTGCATGGTAATATTCGGATTGACTTAATTTTTGGGTAAAATCTGATATGTAGGTAGATGTACCTAATCCACTTAATCCACAGGGAGTGGATCTGAGTCCGTGCATGCCAACGGGTCGCGTTTTGCCACGATGTCGGTGACACATCCATTATACTGACATTTTCCCGCCCTTTTTCCTGTCACTTTTGACAGGTTTGAAAGCGACTCCTCCTCACCAATGTTTTTCGCGCGAGCTTCGGCCGATCCACCTACGTATTATCTGATAATATATTGAACCATAAATACTCCTAAACATTTTATACTTGAATAACCCCATGAAATTATTGCTTGTTTTTACACAATTGTATTTTTATTGTTATAATAATAACTGAGACAGAGTAACTCTTAAGAGGATCACCTATTTTATAGATATTCATCATATTGTGGATGTTGTGATTGTTTGACTGAAACCTAGAATGGATTCCGTTTTAATTTGAGGTCGAAATAGTAGATGAAGTTCTTTCGATAATTTGTTAACACTGTTCGTGTGTAAAGTAAAATTGATGAAAGAAATTTTTATATGTAAGTGAAAACTTTATTAAGAAGCAACAACAATTTATCAGGCTTAGTGACTTGATTAATTACTTAATCAACGCCATCTATTGGTTCTTGCATGTCTCTACCCCGGCAATCAGTCACAGAGTGTCGGTAGGTGTGGACGTCTCACATGCTACTGCAGTTATTTATAGAGGCAATCTTCTCAATTCTGTCGTGAAAAAAAAACATCGACACCTGTGTAACGGCGCCTCACGATTTATTACTTTTATTGGGTCCGGATTTACGCTGACGTAAACACCGGTCATTCTGTACAGCCTATCCGTGGATCGCCGTGCGTACTACGTTATTGAAATTTTATACGTTTTCAATCGTTCCGTCTTATATCTAGATCAACTTTCATAGTACGGATTTTATGTTGAGTACTTACTTAATTCAGAAATGTTTTCTTTTTTACAGGTAATTATGAATACAAATAGAGTTCCAGTAGGTAAGTTTAGTTAAGTGCTTATTAAGGGCTTTATAGGTAGCATCAAAGGTACTATCTGGTGTAGTAGGCGTATGTAAAATATAAATGAGTATGAGCGGGGGATATGCAGCTCGCCGTCGGCGTCGGAAGGGTGTCGGCTTGCAGAATGAAATTCCCGCGGAAATTAATTTCCAAATGCGAATAGCGCTGCGTTTTGCGGAGACGAGCGGCGCCAATGAACTGTCCGTAATAAATGTCATTAGAGCACGTGACGTCACTCGGGGAACATGGCCGCCGACTCTCCGCATCCAATTATGTCTCAAAACTGCCGGACATAAATTTCAATAACACAATTTGTCACAATTTGCGGTATCGCCCGGAAATTCGGACCGCTTTTTGTTTTTTGACTGCGGTTGGTTATAAAGCCCCTAAATTCCTTTCCAGTATGGAACGAGGGCGGTTTCGGAAACCATCGGATTAGGAGATTGCAATTGTTTATGTTAACCCCTGTAATGTGTTTACTCTCATATGTTCTCAAAACAAGTACGCTGTTCAACAATATGACGGTAAAAAAGGTGTGAAAAAGAAAAAAATACTTATGTCTGAACATTATTTAGTGGACTTGGGGCCATTATCCTAACAAAAATGTGTTTAATCGGATAAGATATAAAAAGAAAAGGAGTTAGATTTGTGTGGTAACACAACTGTAGCCCTCTACCGCTATGACTGATGAAGCTGTCAATCTTGCTACCGTGATAAAGCAATTCGGTGCGAAAAACCACAGATAACATTTGAACAAAAAGAAATAGAATACAGCCGACTTAAATTTTATTCGTATTTTTTTAGCAATTTTATCTTAAAAACAAAACTACTGGTCCAATTTTGATGAAATTTTTAAGGGGCCAATCAGAATCAAATATATTCTCTCAAATAAAAGAACGGGTAATAAATTATGGATTTGTGATCATAAACAAAAAAAATAATATCGAACTATTTTCTCCTTGGAAATGTTTAAAACAAATTCTTATACTTACATAGGTACAAGATTACACTCGTCCTTATAGTTAAAACAGTGTGTCGTAAAGGACACGGAGAGAGTGTATAAATGATGTAAACGACACAAACTGTTAGAGGCAGCCCGCGGCTCTACGCCTACGAGCTGAAATCACGAACAAGAATTAATCGTCAATGAAAATATCCGACGAACCGTGAAATTACAATTTAAGCGTTTGCCTGTTTATATGGTGTAGCCGTAAAGCATACACAGATAATATACCTACTACAGGTGTACTCGTACACTTGTTTTATCGATACTAAATACTTTTAAATAGAACGCAAAAAATAACTAGAATTTTATTATAAGTTTTGATTCTCTAATTCTTTAAGAATACAGTAAAATAAAATGGCTAACCAATTTTTTCAGAGCTCACTGCTAAACTTCTCAAAAGTCTAAGAGCTTAAGATTTTTTATGGAAATACATAAAACCCAAAGTTTTTGATACATTATAATATTTATGGAATATTAACTGATTTTTATAGAAACAACGCGGTTAACACCGTAGGACGTTATGTCGTGTATGAATCATACACTACTAATATCTAATACGTTTAGCACATATATGTTCTCCATTATGGGATTAGATTATAACATTAGAGCCGTTGCGGTGTCCTAGCGGTAACCACTTAAATAGAAAGGTCGTTAAACTGATAATAAATAATTAAATGAAATGAATCTGAATAGAGGCGCACCATGTTGTGTACCGCGCTCGGTTATCGACCACTTGGACGGATATGAAGCCATTCGGTACTACTTATATTAATGAAGCCCTATTTAGCCTTTAGTCGATATCGGCTCATTACCAAGTACACTGAGCCAACTTTGAAACATACCCACCTCTATGTATAAACAACTTCGGTTGCTAATGCATATAACAAACAATAAGGAAATTATATAAAGTTGTTCGGCCACAGGTGTACATAACAGTTCTCTAACTTCACAACTTTAGGCCCGTTTTTATACCAAAACCAAATGTTATACCGTTGATAATAAAAACATAAAAAGAGCAACGGAGGAGATAAGGGCTACCCTATAATAAGCTTACATATTTATAATATTACGCTTTCATATGAAAAAAGCCTTAATATGACGTTTTTAAACCAAAAACGTCTTTACTTATTTTGTAAATCACATAAAAGTTAAATAAAGATCAATCAGTTATTCAGACTATGATTTCAAAACGTTACGCCAGTGCCAGTGCGTTAAAAGTTAGGGATTTAAATTAATCATATTTAAATAATTAATGGGTGATCTGTTTTGGTTGTGTCTGCGGATATTTCATAATAGTTATCTGGTGGTTATAATGAGGTCCGTTAATTGATTTGTATGATAGTATTATCAGTGTCCGCCCCCCTGGCGAAGCACATGTCGGTGGGCAGGCGGCAGGCGGCAGGCGGCGGCGCGCGGCGCTCCCGGCCGCCGAGTGTGGCTCGCTCGCCACCACACTACACTCGGACTCCACACGCCGCGCTCGTCTCACGCGACTCATACAAACATCTACATTCCATCAATTGTTTGAGTTCGTTTCGTAGCGTTACCACGCACCGTTTTATTACCCAACGTCTTTTATTCTCGTTTTTATTTTGCCTCTAATGCAATTGCACTCAAGCAACACGAACTGTAATATTTTACTTATTTTCTTGGGTTTTTATTGGTTTTGTGCGTAAGTGAAAATGGTGGCTGTTTATGAAATGGTGAGTTTCATAATTTTTTGTTTTATAAAAAATTTTTTTTGTTTTCTAATCTGAAAAGTATATTTTACATTCAATCATTTTTAGATCATACACTCCCAAATCATTTTTCGTTTGCCCTAATTCCTGTCATACCATCTTAACACATAAACTATCGCCAAGTTAGCAATAAAAGCCGGCACCGTTGACAAAGATATTGTATAGCACTCAGGACATATCCATCTAGTGCCGCGCCTTTCTCACTCAAGCGCATTGTCAAGCAATCAACAATAAACATTTATTCCATTACACCATTTACGATTGCCACAGTATGTGTCCAATAAAAATAGTAGACATCTATTTATTGAGTACATTACAGGCAGCGGCAACGCAATGAGAACCACATTTTATTTGATCGAGTTTAGGCGTGGCCATTATTTTGTACTTCAGAAAATAACGACCGTGGTTTTGTATTGTTTCGATAAAGCATAAAACCGAGAGTGGTCATTTAACCTGAATATTGGGAGTTCATATTGACCCAATTAGATCGAATATTCTCGGAAACAGCATTCTTTTAAAATAAAATACATTCTTAAATTGTCATGTATTTGGGCAATACTGGATGGCTCACTCGGGACAATATATTTGGCATGCGTATTGAAACCGCAGCCTCAAACCGCACTGGTATTATTTACCTACAAACGGCATGTCGTTAAGATCTCGATGTTATTACAATAATAACGACAATACATGTTTACTGGGAAATAACCATCAAGGAACACATTGTTCTGATTACTTTATCATCTGAACGTATCTTTGAATGAACATACGTTAAAGCTTAAATTTTATTTATATTAACTAAACCATATATGATTGATTTATTTAAGCTTTTTATACCGCGGTCTTGTACACATTATTCGTTCAAAATGTAGTCACGAACATTAAAAATATTTCCAGCGATTAAATTTGTAAGAAATATTCATAATTGTTGAACAGGCTTTACGGACCTAATGTTTTATTGTTGGCATACTTTTGACGTCAAATATTTTTCTACAAAATGTTATATTTGTTAGTAGAGCTCATTATCCGGTCGGTAATAGCTGTACGCATTATGTTACCATAAAGATAACGCACACATCCAACGAGTATCGATTGAACAGCTTCCCTTTAGTAGATAACAACTGATAAGATACTTTATCTCGTCTCGGATCCCACCCCATGTCACTTTCAACCCGACATAAAAATAGTAACCACAAAATGTAGGGGCGCGTTCAAATTTACATTTAGATTTGTTAAAATAATTAAAGCCTATAGATAGACACGTACGTATACATCTCAACATGATTGTTTAGGTAACGAACAGTTGGTGTAATCAAATGCATTAGATGTGTCAAGTCCAATTTCTTGTCCAATTAATGTTTGAACAGCGAGCGGTAAATAGTAACATTGAATTCGAAACACGTCCTAATGAACCGATAGTCAAGTAGATAAGTGAATAATTAGTATGTCGTGTGTAACAATATTATCAGCATCTTTTCTCGGTAAACATTTGTAATTCTGTACGTGCAGCAATCGGTTTAGAACAATACCGAGTTCCACCGACTTATTTTATAGACCATTTCATAGTCTTTCAATGGGTATAGCTAGACCAAGAAACGTGGCGGTATTGTTTTATAAACAAACGCCTTTGTGTTACTATGCTTTTACTCATAACTTGATTTATTTCGATCATATGTATATGATACATATACGTTATACATATGAAGTAGTTTCCTATTTGTTTTCAAAGCAATCTAAAAACGTAAATCGTAATTGAACAAGCCACAAACACTGATAAACATTACGCGAGTCTATAAGAATGTCTTGATCAATTAAGGACAGTCATGCGAAAGGGCAAACTCTCTAATTATCTGTAGTGGTTTCCTCAAAACTACGCTCTCCATTAGGAAAGTTAGAGTCCGTGACTGTCCGCCGCCGCGAGCTCCTTGCCAGCCCATATTAAAACGTTATCTGATATTAGTCATCTACAAGGAAAAATAGAACAAAGAACATAACTTTGTAAACTTTTACTAAGGTTAGTTAACAACCTATTAGTCATCCATAGTTAATCAGGCTTGAAACCTGACAAGCAACAAAATAACCTGACAGTATAATATTATAAAACCGCACGATAGAGATCAATAAATTATTATTTTAACGTAGGCGGGAGATCGTAAGCACTTAGTGGTAAAGCAGAAAACCGTTGAAATAAGGTGAGGTGAGGTAGTTGGCGGTGTAGTGGGAACACGATCCTGGCACAAATTGATTGAGAGCGACATTTGATATAAAATTGTGTTGTGATTGATGCGACCCCGCCTCGACGCAGCTCCGCTAAGTGCTCTGTCGTGGTGTCGCTATACATACTCACCTAGATTCACGCATTATATATGAGGAACATCAGATACATTACAACAACACTTGCCTCCTACATACACATATCACGATTTCATCGTAGGGGGATATAAATTACCCGAAAATGTATTCTTTTATTGAAAGTTACGTATTGACTTGTAAGATCTCATTGTTGAGTAAATGCTTCTCTTTCACTGATAATATTATATGGAATAGTTTCTTATAACGCCATTTATAGTAACGCAAATAAAACTAACGTATGAAGAATGTTAAAAGGCATTTGGTGAAAATTATTTTGCGAGATTTTTCGACAAAAAGAAATATTCAACCAATTGCGTCGCCGATACGCCTAATTTGCTTCACAAAAGCTTTTAAAGTTTTTATCTGAATATTTGACACCGAAATTCTTTATTCAAAATGCGATTCCACATATTCACAAGCCATTCATATTACCTGACAAGATAGTAGCAAACGCACGTGCTTCTAAAGACTTTAAAATTATTAAACCTTTTTTAAAGATACTAGCGGCCCACTCTGGTTTTCCCGTGAATTTTCCAAAATTTCTTTCTAACAAACCCAGTCTTGATAATTTGGTGTAATCGTTCTGAATTCTTCGCGTACATTACGGTGATTCCTTTTTATTTATATTTATTATTTTAATTTCCTTAAATTGTAAATTCTATGTAGGTTAGTTTGATGGGGTCCATCCATCACAGTGTGGGCTCATAACATCGTCGGCCGTGCAGATGCCCGCGTGCGACATAACGGATGTGATATGGTATAACACCGCCCGGTGCCACACTGGGCTTACTCGGAGATTGCCAGTATTCATTTAAATCACATTGCGGTGCTTACAAAGTAATAGTAAAATAATTTTTATATTACTTACTACCCACAGATATTTACTGATTTAATTTATAAACCGGTTTTCAAATACTTTTTAAAAATATTCGTGTGAAGTGTTAAAAATAATGTGTAAAAGACCTTATTTAAAGGGCTCAACACCAATATATTGATGGGTGTTCGTTGGAGCAGGCGGGTGTAGATGCCGTGGGCATTAAGCAAACTTCCTCACAAACTCATCCTTTAAGTGCCACGCCCTGGCATCGGGTGAACGATGACGTGATTCGAAAGCGATATATCGCCGTGCAGGGTAATATTGTGTCGCGGGACCAACTGATAGCTCCGGCCCTTAGCAAAAAATAAGGTCGCCCGTTTACACGAGAGCAAAGGCTTTAAGTGACAGATACTAGATAAATGTTACGACGCGATAGATAAGGGTGAAACGCATAAAGGCGTACACAAAATGTCGTATAAAACTCGAGTATAGAACTTAATACGCGAAGTATTGAACATTGACGGAGAACGGCATGAATGTAATTATTGCCGGTATCGGGGAAGTAACTTTGTGAATTCAGGGACGGTCCCTATTTCATTATGCAAGAGTGTAGCGGACAGGCGACGGTCGGGCGAAACTTAGATTGAAGGCGACGACGCGAGCGCGTGCTTAAACTGTATCCCAGTTCACTTAGACGAAGATTTACGGCAACTTTACACTGTTCCCAACTGCCTCCCGCTATGACATAGTGTGGCTTATCGGTGCCAACCGGAATACACATACACTAATATTATAACAATACAATATTTGTTGTATAAAACAATAGGAAACGGAAAACCTTATCATATCTAAATAAAAACAGACATCCTGTGTGTGTCGTCGAAAGCTCGTCGTAGGCGGCTTCCGTCGGCGCGTGCGGCTGGGTGCTGCCCGGCGACATCCTATACGATATGCACCGGGTGTCGATACTCACCGCACCGCAAGGTGTCGCCTTACCAACCTTTCGCCTCGGATTACCTCGCGCCCACCACAGACCCTTCAACCTCGTTACATTCAATACCGTCATAACGCAGATTGATCTAGAATCCTTACCGAACATGTGAAAACATACAAAGCCGCATTGACAACATTAAGCTCACTTTAGTAACATTCAAAACAACCCGTACAGTAATAAACAGTTAAAAACAAACAGGGAAACCTCACAATTGCTTTAATTACCGCCTCCGTTACCAAATCACGAGAAAATTCACGCCCTCAGCCCTCCACATCACAATGAGGGAATGGAAGAAGCCTGTTAAAAAGCAAATTAAATTAATTGTGATGTAAACGAGGGTAGGCAGGGACCATTCGCACTGTAAATAATAATAGATGGCGTTGCTTTCGAACCGCACCCCTTTTACCATACCATTTTATTTGGCGTATTAAACGATAGTTGGTACGGCACTGTCTGAAGCGAATCAACTAATTGATTAATATTTTAGGAATTCCGAGAATCGTCGGTTTATGCGTAAGAAATAGTTTCGGCCATTATAAATATGCATGCGTTGTAGAGTTACGATAAATTAATATGTAGGCATGTAATTAATAACGGATTGCGGTCAAGAGTCGAAGGTGAAAGCTATAAGCGTGTTTATTGTGAAAACATAGCAGCAATACCTCTGGTCGGTGCCGAAATAGTCTGAGTAACTAGTCGGTCGGTTTACAAGCCGAGCTTTACACCGGGCTATTTCGGGCGCTCCATCAAACAGGCCCCGATAACTCTCTTATAGATTTATGCAAAGATTTGATCCTAATTCGAATAACGACTTTCGATTTGTAAACCGATACCGACGTATTTTTACCTCAAAGCCAGTAAATTGATATAGATTGTTGAACTTAATTCAGTATTCAATGGAAATGTATAAATAAAACTTAGTAATAAGTATTGTAGTACGTGTTTAATGTAAGACTACTTTTATGTATTAAATTACTTTACTGAAACCTGAATGTAAAATTAATATTTAATACTTTGAATTTGAAAATTGTACAATTTATTTAAATATGTTTATACTTGTATAATAAAGTACATGTATATTTAGAATTCTATTGTTAATATAATACAAGAGAGAAGATAGAAAACAGTGAAGAAACCAGAGAACCCGTGAAGAATCTCAATTCCGGTGACTCACTCAACCTGGGTGTGATGTGTGCATTCGTGCTCGGCCCATCACAACCTCCTTGAGTGAGCGACCGGGAGAGAGACATACATCGCACACCAACAAAATGAAGAATTCATCGAATTTTGTTTATTAGTTTAAAAATAAGTATATTTATATTAGTTTAAGAAATATATTTTAATTAAACCAAATATTACAAACATACAAAATATTCTGGGGTCCCTCTCTGCAGCTCTTTTGAAAGTCTATATTTTCAAATATTACATATTATCAGTTTTAGCTAATTCTGTTTGAAGCTTTTTATTGATTTAATTGTACTATGTTTTGTGTTGAAAGTTCATAAATAGAGATAAAATAGGTATATTATTTAACCGATAATAACATTATTGTTTTTTGTTTTACATAAACACGTGATATAAAACTACTTTAAACAGGCTAAATTCATCATTTTCTTTCTATTTCATTTTTATTTCTAACCGACTGTGGTCACGAAAGACTAAGGTTGAAGACCTATACAAGAATATAATCCGTATAAAGTAGTTTTATTTTACAGTATTTTATTATTATTTTTACATTATAAAAGTATAGATTTATTATTTTGATATTTTTGTATAAAAACGTGTGGCCGTCACGGGGCGGCGAAAATAGCAACATGAACATACAGAAAACAGGTGCGCATCCAATGCGTGATTTATACGTTATTGGCTGCCGATTCTGTGGTTTACGACATCACGCACACGAAATCATACACAACACACAACCGGTATTTGTCAAATCATTCATAACGCTTCAATTGTACATTATATCAAATAAAAAATGGTAATGTATTTATATGAGGATGTCAATGTGAGTGCATGTTATTGGTTCTGCGTTCACGTTAAAGTGAGTTAGCAAACATCGCTACCCGAGACCACACTCGGTCTCCGTCAAGTAAATGCTTTTATCCTCCGCTCTGTCCCACATCGTACGGTTATTGTAGTTCACAAATCGTCCTCGTCCCGACTGAAATAACGACGCCCCGAATTGTGCTCTTCCCTAAAATTCTATAATAAAATGAAGGCTAACACCAGTATATTTTCTATCTACTAAGCTTAATGTCGGTTCAAATTGCTACTAAGTCAGTAACCTAAGGTCCCGGGTCTGATTACGATTACCCGATCTCGACCCGGTTTTAACGCGAAGATTCTCACAGCATAAAAATAATAACGAGAACGCTCACAATATTTTTTCCGAGCGAGAAAACTTTGTAATCAGACTCGGATGTTTTTAATTAAACAAGAATACTTTGTTCGTGTAAGTGTATTTATGAAATGAGTTTATAATAATAATGATCGTATTGTCAATGAGTGCGATGACAGTGCGTGCAGGTGTCACCTATTATCTGAGTTACACCTGACTGCATTAATATGCGTCGACTGCAGAGTATGCAACTGATTAAGCATGCGATGTTTCATACTTAGACGACGATTGTGTAGGTTTACACTTGTCTGATTGCATACACGTGTCTCGTCTCCGTTATGATATACATACATACGGCGAATAGAATTTATTATGATTCAAAGGATTCCACTTAATATTGTACAATTAAGTGTATATCTTCGTCAACCAAAAGTAGTAATATAATTAACATAATATAAAACATGTTTGTTTATAATACACCAAACTAATTAAGATAACGATAACTATTTCATTAATGACAATATTTATAAATATTATATTTAAATATTCTGGTATGTACTTACTTGATTATATTTTATTTATATTGTATTAATGGTAATCGCCTGTCATACTTTCTGATTAGATATTACGTAATACATGTAAACATTGTTGTATTCTTGTGTTTGAGTAGTATCTTGTACATGTTATGATGTAAATCGTGTATCTTCGAACGTAGAAGCGGTGTCTTAACATCAGCACATAACGCACCGAAGCTTATCCGTAGACGTTGGCAACTCTAGCATTCGTAGCGGTTGCCAACAGTGCTACGCGGCTAAGCCGATATCAACTGTCGTAGTACGCCGTAGCAGTGTACGCATCAATAATTATGAATCCCTCTTTAGTGTATTAAGAGTTACCTAATAGCTTTAAGAATACCTACTAATGTAGTTCACGCGTGGGTGGCTCGGTAGTCGGTACCCCTCAAAGTATACGTTCACTTACTTCGGTATAATAAAGTTAATTTACTTTGTTTGTGTCGAAATAGTTGTAGGTCTTCTTACAAACTTCAACCAAAGAACATAAAGTTTCGTAAATCATTATGATTAATATTTCACTTTCAGCTTTCTATTTCAGTAAACAATAGTACGTTTGAAATAAAATGAAATATCGAATTTTGTTAGTAACATTTTGGAGTATTAGAAAATGTGATTATAAAAATATTTTGTGTAAAATACAAACACGCCACAAAACTATTATTGCCATACCAAAATTTCGCGCACTAAACACAAATGTTGCCACGAGATTGTCCTAACGACTGAAAAAAGTTAACAAGATACCAAACTGTTATCGCTCGGAGAACGTTGTCTTTTCTAATCTGGCAACAATATCTGTGCATAGGTGATAATAATAAAAGTTAATATAAAAACATAAGGGTTATACCGCGACAGAAACATTAAAACCGAGCGGTATAATTGTTAGGGCGGCACCACACGAGCCGGTAATTTGGCACCGGCGACACTGCCTCCTATTGCAACACCAATTTCATACAGACAACTTGCAACTCGAATTGCTTTTATTACGTACGGCGACATCACATCTGCAACTTTGTTACGCTCGTTACTTAATTTGCGTATTGATTTATTTACTTTTTGATAGTGATGGTGATAACACATATCACTGTAATCAAGACAAAAGGCACAAAAGTACCAACATATACTTGGTAGTCATTAACTAGGAAGAACGAAGTTCCTAGCGTTGATTCATCGAACCATATTCGGGTTTAAAACTAGATCATTGTCTCAGCTGTGAGGCTGACAACGGCACATTTAGCAAATAAAAAGTATTTACTCTAACATCGCTATTTTGGAATCATTACGTATCATTACACTCCATAGTCTTAATAATAAGATGAAGAAAAAGAAAATAATACAAGATCTGTTGGTTTCACAGCGTGGATATCAGTAGGTATATTGTAAATTCAAAGCAGTGAAACTGGATTGTAATATAACTTCACCGAAATACAATACTTGGTTCGGTCTTAATATGAAGAATAGTTATGATACGAATAGATTATTCGAATAATAATGTGAGAGTGAAGTGCGAGTAGAGTCGCACGTGACTTCAAACAATAATTTGTTGTTAACCAAAGTTAGAAGCGAGTGCGACTCCAGAGGCAGTGGCCAGTAATTAATCAACTTGTTTAGTCGCGATTGAGGGTTATCACTGGCCGGCGCAAGGTGCCACTAATTGTTAAACTTTGCCGACGTTCGCTCCGCATTTATTTCAAAACCCAATTATTATTCACTACACGAGAGTTACAATGTCATTTCACTCCATAACAAGACAACTTCAATGCATTTTACGAGTACACATTCATGGCTGTGATTTAAAAAGCTCGCGCCGGTATTAAAAAGAAGACGCTCGAATACCGCGTGGATTTAAGACCAAACGCGTTGCTTATACAAGATAAAACAATTTCACTTTGTAGATTAAATAAAAAGGCCCCTGAAGTCACTCATGGCGTGAAAAACGAGAATCGAGTGCAATTTTAGGGACGGAGCGGAGCAAACCCTCGAGGAAAATTTAAGGTGTTTGGTTTAGAGCGAACATCTGCATACGGGTGAGTTGTTTACCGAGTTCTGTCTCAAAACAATTTATTTGAAAGGTGTCGCAGAGCAATCCACTCAGCGATCACCGTCCATACGAATATCCGAGCTAAAATAACCTGAGAATAAATCACTCCGAGGAAATAACCCGGTCGACCCATTTACCTAACTGGACACGTCTTAAGGCAACATCGCCGGCAATACCTCCGCCCGCGGCAGCCACTCACTTTGACGATATTGTGAAAGGTTTCTGATAGATGTTCTCAACATCGAACTCGCACATTATATTCTAATTGCCAAATCTTCGCGACTGTAATAATACTGTGACAGGCTGTTAAAGTAACCGACCAACTAGAGATGAAATTTTAATACTATTAAACTTTTGTTCCTCAACTTTTATTACATAATTCAATGACTGTTTCTAAATGTTTTTACCGCAATGACATATTTTTTATTATCTTCCTTCTATTATACAATATTATAAGTCTTAATGGAAATAACTGTTACATTTTTAATTCAGATTACAACACCGTAACCGAGAAAAAATCATGGCGAGATTTTACCAAAAAAATGTAAAATATACTTTACGCTAAAACCTTCATACAGAATGTTTAAATTTGATAACCGCAAGTGTTACATCGCCTAAAAGCTATAAAAATGTGGAAGACGTGATAAGGTTTATAAGAGAACGTAATTTATGTTGTCATCAAAAAATAAGCATTTTATTTTTAACATATGCATTTTGCGTTATCACGTTTATTATTATAATGTATGTCCTCAACTTTATCGTCTTTTAAAATGTACGTACATTTATACAATGCTACGATTGATTGATTTTTCGATCATATCATGTTAATTACAAACACAGTATTCAATAGATAATAAAAAAAAACACATTTTATTAATGGACGTTAAAAATATATCATTTTCAATGAATACATAATTATAGTAATTGGAAATATTGAATCAGGAGTAATTCAAAGCTTTTATACTTATTATTTCGGAGATTTCGACGAAACGTCTCTGAAATACACTTAATTATTTTACAAAGATGGTATCTGAATGAAGTAAGTGCGCCGAGAGAAGGGAGCCAGTATTCCGGAATCGGCCGACAATTGCCATCTTATCGCCCGAGCTTCACAGTTTACATTCATATTTTATTCGTTATTTATAACCCTCGAATATCTTTAAATAATAAATATCAAAATCAAAGCAACATTACACGAAATCGATAACTTTTATTTGGAGTTAAATTATTTGAACACGTAATCACGTAACCGTGTCGAAGGTTCGGGGACAAAAATGTAATCGCGAGAAGCCCTACTCAAATCGTATTACGAACATATACGATATCGGTATGAACATTTAGCATTATTTACAAAACACTTCAAAGGTATTCGTAGAAAAGTGAAATTGAGCAACGGCGAACGATACGTTGTAAATTAATGTTCAGTTGTATTAGAGTAATTAAGTGTTGTGTATAGGGTGGCAAATAGATTATCCTGTCATATCGGTACATGGGTGCAGTCTCAATCTCGTTATCGATGGGTGGCGGCGCTGCGACGCCGGCGCCGGCTGAAATAGAAAACGGCTGGTGATTAATTGGCAATTACTCCAACTGGCGAGTAATTCCCGTGCCCACTTGTCGCCCGCCGCGCCGCGCCGGCCGCGACGCGACGCGACACCACACGCGTGCACGAGCATATTATTTTTCATCCAACAAACAAATCGATTGTTCATTTTTATTAAATACTTTCATCATACATACTAAGTATACAATACTGTAGCTACGCAAGTATAATACTTGAACATTTTCACTGAGGAAAATATGTTCACGGTTTCATACACCCACACGACCCACAACATTATGTTTTCATTAACAACTAAATATCGAAGCCTACTCACTCAAAGTGTAGGTTGAAATAAACGTTATCATAACACAACATTAATGTAGCATAATTCTGTGTTGAGTATAGTATTACTCCCTGATGCAAATTGTAATTTGCTATGATATAATTCAATATTTAGCGAGATGTAATTGAATATTTTTCCAATTTGTCGCGCGTAATGGGGCAAGATTGAGTTGAGGGTCCCCCACGGGCCAGGCGAGCGGAGCGGGCGCGGGCGCGGGCGCGGCGCCTGCCGAGGGCGGGATGAGTCGGGTCACCCACAACACAGAGTGTTGCTTCCTCTTCACGCGTCATCACACTCTTTCGATTCGACTACGTTTTATCTCACTCTTATTACAACTCTTTATTAAGTCTTGTTTCATTTCCCGATGAACATTGAGTTTCGAACTGTGAACCGTGTTTTTTTCTTGATATTTTACTGTTTTGTATAAGGAACATTATTACTTATTATAATACTGTAATAGTAGATGTTTGATATGTCTTCTGATATCGTAAACAAAGAACTTAAAGAGTCCTTGCAAATTGAGAGCGTCTATAAGAAGGCCACATTTTACTTGCTTGTCATGTTTCCTCGTGAATATGGCGGGATTACGACCAATCGTATCACATTCTACATATATGCCGTACTACACAAATATAGTTATGGCATACATATGATAATCATATAGGTATTCTCGTCACGCACTGTTTCGAGTCAACGATAGGGCTCGTCTTTCATCACCCGATTTCCCTTTGAATAGGTTTATGATATATCTTAGTAATAATACTCAATACATGTTATTATACTACACTTATGATTAATTTGTTTCCCCATTTATAGCTTACATTTGATAAGAGCCAAGTCACATTTATAGTACTGAAACTGGAATATATACCTCAAAAACTGTAAATTGGTAGATACCATAAAATATCGACTCTTTGAACTAAGTGTATATTTGTAAATTCAATCCCCAATCTTATCTAAAATTATACCAAATTCGGTTATATTGGTGTTATTGCATTTTGACGTAGTAACGCTGGAGATGCCGGGTAACGTCACGTCGGATCATTCCAGTGGCGATTGCCATTGGCATACTAATACACTCTGCAAGCGATTCCGTGTAATTCTAGTCGGTATTCCACCGCACAACGTCCTACACCGCCCGCGCCGTTCCATCCACCCACCATCTTGAATACGTTACTGTACCAATAATAAATAGGTATTCTGCACATCATCACCGCCGGGATACATCTTATCTATAATGTACTATATTCCCGAGATACTTGAGATATAATACAAGACCGCAACTAAAATAGGAGCGCATTGCTCTTTTCATAACGATATGCCGCGCTGGTGTTTGATGACAGCTCGATTATTTCATATTTTATCTCAAAACTGTTTCTTCCTTACCCGGAACAGCTTTGGATCGTAAACCTCTACGACATATGATTCAGCACTAGTAATTCGTCTCAGCCCCGGGCGAAACAAACTGGGCTTATCGCATAACATAAATTGGCAACACGTCGTTAAGGCGACCCGCACCCTGCGAGCCGCGGCTTTATCAGCACTCTCTCGTAAACCAACTCCGTCTGTTATTGCAGGCCGAGTGCGACATTTTCCGAGACTTTTTTCATATCGCAAAACTGGCGGGCGATCATAACGCAAACCAACGTCCGGAACGTTGCTTGCCGTCGAACCGCGTAAACGATTTGGATAGTACCGATAAATATGTCCATTTGGCAGTGCACGCTCGCTTCGAGCTCGTATCACGTAAAAAGCGCGCCTTGAGCGCTGGTGTAATTAGAGGCCAATCGTAAAACGAAAGGGTTGGTGCGCCGGAACGTCCCATCCGATAATGAGTATGACTGGCGCGGCTCCAGCCGCTCGCGCTCTCGCGCCTCATATTAGGTGCTCCTCCGCGCTGCCTCTCTCCTACCACTTTTACACGTTTACGAGTTGTTTAGTTTTCAGTAGCGAGCGCAAGCGTTTGCGCTGCCAAATTGTAGTTCGCGGCTCACCACGCGCGACCGCTCCCTAAATATCGTCAACGCTACGTGTTAATGAGACGATACGTTTTAGGATCGTTTGGCATGGCACTGAATCGCACTCAATGCGCTAAAGTGTCTAAAACTTTATAATAATTGTAAACAACGTCCCGTATTTTCATGTTGTATGTCGTGTAGCAGATAGTACCTACTCCATTTAAAATCATTTATAACAAAGGTAAAAAATGCAATTCCAATAAGCCCTTTATGTACACGAACAAGTATTACTTATTTTGTATAAAAATCTGTCAGTATCCGCTTACAATAACAAGCAAAGTTTCATTCCCGACTATATCAATTTGGTTCAGTGGCTCTTAATTAACATTTTCTTTTCTTTTCTTTCCAGGTGAGTGAGGGAGCGAATACAAAACCGGGCAGGCTTTGTGCGACGCCCGCGACTACTGCCGTTCGCTTTCAAACAAAAAAATATATTACACCGCTTTCAATTCGAACACACAAGAGAAAAAAATATGATCTGCACTTTTGTTAACGCAAATGAGTTTCGCTTTGATGTGGGACTTAATTTAAATAACTTCTTTGAGTATCATTTAAACATTTACTGGGGAACCGGGTGAGTAATTACGTGACAATGGGGCCGGCCGCGTAATAGATAAAACATACCCATTGTTTTGAACGCGTCCGACACCTTCACACATTAAATAAATTCGATATTCAAACGTACTTTCTACTCATACTCGTACGAACACGAAATAAGATTTTGTTTCTTACCGTTTTGACTAGATTCAATTGTTTCATCTAGTATCTCTAGAAAGGCTAGGAATTGCAACAAAAATGATTTAACGCTTACCAACTCGCCGGAACCGTTCCAGGAGTCTGGGAAATGTTGCTCATGAAAAATATTATAATAAATTTCGTTTCCTTTATTTCATTGAGTTGCATACTTTTCCATTGGACACATAATGTGTGTTTTATGCATTCGACATTTATTATTTTAACAGATATACTCATAAAATCTTATGGATATACAATTTAAAACGTTGTTTTATATCTGCATAATATACGAGCTCTTAAAAGTTAAATATCATTCGTTTGATATAAATAAAGAGATATTTTTGCTACCAAAGTTATTTAACAAAGATATGCATAATAAAGTTCGCTGAATGTTATGTAGAGTGAAGTAAGTGCAGTAATCCGCATGTAACATCTCCTCATCTTCGGACTACGACCTTCGAACTGTAAGCTGTTGAACCCCTGTTCACTCACCTCGCGGTCATCGACGTTTCAACTGAAATTATATACTGCTCATTTTATGCAACGGGACGACGACCTCATCCCGAGTTACATAATAATACGAGTTTATTAAACCAAACAAAGAAAACAGTATTAGATACATTGACGTAACAATAGAGCACTGTTGTATTACAAGTGTTGTTTTCTTGAAAGTTGTAATTTTTGATTAATTTTATTACTATGTGACCACAGTTGATATAAATCTATGGACTTCTCGGTTTATGGTAGCGACCTGGTTGACTTACTGGCATGGTTCATAGCTATGGTAGCTGTAGGTGGTTAGACAAAAGGTGCTAGCGCGGGCATGGACCTCACTCGGGAGTCGGCCACCGCCCTCCTGGGTCCTTGCTCCCCCACTACTGCCACTCTAGGTACACTATTTGTACGCTCTATTTGAGATAATACACTTTTACGTAAGAGATCTTACAGCACTCTCGGAAATAAAAGCAGGATTAACAATGAAATGATATCAAACATTTGGAAATAGAATAACTTTAACGGATTTTTATCGCGGTTTAAATAAAGTTTCAAAGAAGTACTTTGATTTAAGTACTTCTTTGAAACTTACTTTTTCGAAATCGAACTACATTTTCTTCTATTTGTTATTAATTGTTCAATAAATTTAAAAAGTGTTAGTTATTGTTGAATTATAAAATTGAATATGAAATAATAACAATAAATAATAAGGACAGTGAACTCCGGGTTCTCGCCCGAGGAGCACTTCATCTTCCACTTCCTTCACTGTATGGAAACTATTTTCATATTATTTTCTCGGTGCTCCATCATTAAGAAACATTATTTTCGCACTTGAGTCGAAGAAATCGTTCAGTGAACTGTTTTGATATTCAAATACATTCATAACAACAATACAAATACTTTGCATTAGAGCGTTTAGTAGGTACTTTATATTTATCGAATTGTAGTTTGTATTTCGTTTGTTTTAATGGGAGGCTTATGGTTTATGTGGTAATAGTACATAGTATACCATACATAAATTACCCAAAATTGTTGTGGGGATTATGTTATCTTGAAGCAGTCAATTATTAACATTCGATTAAACATATGGTTTGATTTATTCAGTACATAGTGTAAGGCAACAGCCTGCCTCCAAGCCGGAAGTTATAAATTTGCTTAAACTTGTTTGAGTTGCGAATTCCCACGATGTTTGTCCGGACGTGCGGGTCCATTTAGGCCTAAACCAACCACCAACTTCTCAGTAAGCACTGATAACTAATGATTTTAAGATAAAATTTGAGACAAATATTATAATAATTTGATAAAGTTAATCCCAGGTAAATATTGGTTACCACATCAATCTCTACATTCGAGATAAACGCCTCTTACGTAATTACTCGACGTTTAATATACAATATAAAATCTTTTTGTGCATACCTGGAACCTGATAGAGCTCTTTACGTTATTGTAGTACGTAAAGTGAAATTAATTGTTAAATACCTGTCAACAGTGTCTATGTGAATGAAATTGATTCAGTAACGTAATTATTGGAAAATGATCAAGTTTGTTCGGAGAGACTGAGGCGCACAGCGCGACAACGCTTACAAACGCTTCATTACGAGGGATTTTAAATAACAATATCCATCTCTACCTGTATTAATTAATAGTGGTACTTACATCATCATCATCATCAGCTCATTACATTGTCCCCACCGAGGGGCACGAGCCTACCCTGAATTAGGGTGATTAGATACTTACATACAGGCTTTTAAAATAATCACTAATTACGGTTACACAGCGAAAAAACCTTAATATACTAGCCCATTACGTACATAAATTACTGTATAATATTTTATTTGAGTGAAAACGTTTAGCTCCGCCCGTATACATACTAAACCCTGGATTACGTTTGTACCTTCTTTCATTGGGATGTAATAAAAATCAGCTTAAAATACCTATCTACGAACCATCACGGGTCGTAGCTTTGGGATAAATAATGTACCTATCTACCTTTTGAAATATGAAATCCTAGACCGACCGCGGCGAAATTTATCATCTGTTTACGAGATTTGAATAAACCTGCTATGAATTTAAAGACAAATAAAATGGCAATCGATTCTCACTTAAAAATGAATGATGTTAATGAAAGATTTTTAACACATATTTTTTAAAACATATTTTAACATCATTATTTTTAACTAATTTCTATCATAGAGCCTACGTCCAAAAAAGTCTTAACTTTCAAAAATTAGAGATATAATTTGAAGAATAAGTAGAATATAATGAAACATTAATGCGTGAAGTTGAGCAGTGGGCGAGGTGCGCCGAACGGGCGGCGGCGGCGCGGGCGGGCGACGGCTGCTCTCAGTTCATTTTAAATGTATCAAGAGTTCACTCCAACTAGTTGCAGCTTCGAAGCGTCTGAAAACAATCCCAACTGCGTTAATCACTTATTTACGTCCGGGGTCCACTGCCGCCGGAGTATTTCTAATGAACGTCGAGAATTCTGGGGAATCCTAATGAACCGTGGGAATTTCGATTCTAATGAAGCGGACAGAGTTTGAACTTTGGAAGGGACAGACTTTTCGCCGGTGGTTCGGTCTTAAATCGAATTGCGCAGTTTGTTTGAGCATTGTTGTGGTGCATCGGGAGCGGCGAGGGAAGTAATCCCACTCGGTTCCGCCGGATATATCTTTCCCGAGACGAAGATCCTGCAACTACTTAATCGCGATGTCATTTCCGCAATCGGATGATAACACGCGTTGTGAATACTAAATAGGTACCTATACCTATGATATTCAATAAGTATGTTTTGTTTACAGAACAAATACTTTTATAAGCTATTATGCAATATATTACTAGTACAACATGACGGGTATAGTCCAGCTTTAGAAATTGGAACTGCTGGAAGTACCTATCCAAGAACTTGAACAATGCGTTTATTTTCTCAATAACAAAGATGATTGATATTTATTTTCTATTTTTAGATTTAAACTACGTGTAAGCATAGGGTAGAAATCATTTAGGCGCAATAGTCACAAAAATAAGTACCTAAGGCACCTCCCAACACTAAACTTTAAACCCAAACATGTCAATTTCCATTCTCATTAAAAATTGTAATTTAAAATCCACTGGATGCATTAAGCTAATTAACGAATAAATGGTCATTTCGAAAGAGTTATTTTACTCCACGTCTAACCTTTAACAGTGCAACTTCAATTGGCACTTTAAGAATTCAAAACAAAGCTTTTAGTAGCACTGAGGTCACAAAGTTCGTGTCTACTGTAAAAATAACATTCAAAGTTTTTCTAAACAAAGTTAAAGTCTAAAGAAAGAAAGTTAAGTAAAGTATCGGCCTGAACGATCCTAGTTCTACTGCAGAGAAAAGGTTTTCTCTCACTGATAATGTTAGTATAGGAATGAATGTTATCACCACTTTTCCTAAGTGCATTTATATAAATAAAAAATCATATAATGCCTAATGGATAGTTGACGTATTCTACTAGTCTTTAGATCTAAAAATTCATAAAGAGCAAACGTTTACACGTCATGTTTAAGTTAGTGCTCCCCAAACTGTTAAAGACTAGATTACTATCTGAACTCGAGACGTGATATCCAAGATTAGCGTCGTCTGCTCCGTCCCAATAAGCTGCATATCTAAGTTTTATGAACCGTTCGAAGAAGTAGATATAAGTGTATGGTTTGAATACATTCGAGGAGACGCTGATGCCCCCTAATCTCCCGACGTGCCGGGAAGCTCGCGCGAATATTCATAAGCGAGCGTTTGCAGCCATCCCACCGGTTATCGGCCGGAACGAAACCACATCTCACCACCTTGAATTATCTATATTGATACGGTAAATTACCAAATTTGTTTTAAATATTCATTTTGAGGGCATGTTTTAGATATTCATGAATCTGACCAACAAAGAAACTAAAAATATAATGGTAATAAACCGAGAATTAATATATTAATTTTACTGTGTGTCTATCCGTATGTATGGGAAACTAATGTAATAAACTGTTATTAAGGCAACGAAACGTTTCATTAGTTGTTTATATAGCGTTCAAGATGGTATTGTGACTTACGAGCACGTATCACATATGGCTGCCAAATAGCAAATTATCGGGATGGTTTGGCAATATAAAGCGGTTACGTCGCGTTCATGAGCTCCAAGATAGGTATTATTACATTTTATATCATGAATAACAAGGACGATGGAACTAACAATTTTACCAAAAGAGTATCGCACACAAAATGTTTTACGACAACCATTTATCATAAATGTCTCGTAGAAAATATACGAAACATAAATTAATTAAAAATAGTCCTAACATCACTCGTAAACAATTTTCATCTTAAACTTTTTACTATCCAATATCAGGATGAATTCAGAAAAATAGTAGTTTTATAGTTAAAATTAGGGTCGTAACTGAATACGGGTAAGTTGTGTGGTATTGCAGCGGACTCGTCTGGAGTTTCCAATTATATCCTCTTTCAGTTTAGCCAACTCATATAAAAGTTCTACCAACACGTGTCTTTAACTGGGTCTTAGCTGCGGCATTATGACACTAAAACCTAAAGCTCAGTTCTATATGGCAGTCGAGTGCAATCGATAGCGGTCATTAACTCTGAATAGGTACTTCAGTATTAAACAGTCATTCCAAACCTTTTAAAGAATACCAGTCAAACAATGCCGGCAAATCGAAGCTACATTACGGTCATTATCGGTTTCCTATAGCTTCTAATTTATATGAAGCTTTGTCATTTTTATATTAAACTTGAATTAGTAGATATTGATAAAATTTACTTCTATCATATTAACATTCTTTTTAATAGGGATCAGGTTACGCCTCTCCTATTAAGTACTAATGAAAACTCTCATCGTCATAAGCATCATTTCAAATCAACATAGTTTCCACAGTAAATAAAAACTTAATTTTAATAATAGTAACATTTTTTTAAATATCGCTATGAATTTACGCGTGCTGGTAGCAGTGTGCAATAATACCCTAATATGCCATTACTGCCTTAACATCGTTACTCTCGAGTTAATTTTCCCTCCAGCGCAACGTTTCACCGAACGGCCACATTCACTAATTTCTCATAAATTGGCTATCATCCACGAATCTCAAATCTAAACGTTCGTAAATTAGTATTCGTAATGTAAATTCAAATCGTTTAAATAAGTGGTATGAACAATTTATTAGTGATAGACTCGTCAGTCGCTTATTGCATTCTGAAAGGAATATCTTGAGGTAAGCGTGAAACCACGTTATAACCGCACATAAACATGTAAACGTCTCACACAATGGAGTTAGAACTGCATCTATAGAGATACGGTAAAGCTTCGTCTAGAAATCCTCTCAAATCCCCGAGGAGCGTCAATGCCTTCTCCACAATAGCGCACGTGAGAGCCGACGGCCGACAGCCGACATTCAAAGGAGCTATTATTAAAGGAGCTCACCGATAAAGGTCAATTAGGCTACGACGTCAAATCGACCTAACATTGCCAGCCATCTGTCCGTTATTGGTCACTAATTATTGTTCAACTCTACCATTCATATCGAATTGATACAACACAACAAAAGAATCATTTGGAGGACATATTGATAACATTATAAGAGTCGAAATAAAGCAAATATTTTGCTTTACATAGAGATTAAAGTCGCTTTAAATCTTTATATACGTCGGAGAAGTGAGTAAGCAGTCGCTATTGAAATCCCCAGTGAGCATCAATGCCTATTGCGATGTCGCTTATCTGCAATGTACGGCGTGAGAGTGGAAGGCGTCGCGACACCGCGCACCGGCAGCGGACGCGCCGAGGGGAAGGAAATTCAAAGGAGTGCATTACCGACCTAGCTGCAGTCGACTGGCGAACAATTACAGCAATCATGATACCGATTAATGTCACTGAGCAACGCGCTTTATAACCCTGCCTATTGATGGCCTATACAATTCAATCCAAACCTACCTACTAAAATATCATTTTTCATTTTCTAAAACACACAAAACGATTTTAAAAGAGTTGAATTATTTATCGTTTTTTTTATTATTATTTTGATTGAGAATGATGCGGGTATATTGGTCGCTCATCAGGGCTGGTTTCGTATTTAATTGCCCATTTACATCAATGTAACCGATGAAGTCCCTTACTTCGTTTGATACATTATGGTGTATGATGACTCTTATAGATTACTAGTAGCTCCCCGCGGTTTCATCCGCGTAGTTCCCGTTCCCGTGGGATTACGGGGATAAAATATAGCCTATGTCACGCACTGATAAATTAGCTTTCCATTAGTGAAAGAATTTTTGAAATCGGTCTAGTAGTTTCGGAGCCTATTCATTTCAAACAAACAAATCTTTCCACTTTATAATATTAGTATAGATAAAGTTATAAAACGGGTTTGAGAATATCTTAATCTTTTTCTCTACCATTTTTATGGGTTTAAGATCACCTAGTATTTATGATCATACTTACTTTACTCTAATATAAAAAGCTATCTGCTTTTACGTCTACCATAATCGATTGTAAATAGACGTAAATGAGACAGTTTATTAGTGTTTGTCTTTAAATAATCTTATTGCACTTACTTCATTAACTATAATTTCAACTACAAGAAATTAACATTTCAAATCAATTAAGTAAATATAATTACGAAAATTGTACATCAAGTTCCAAATCTTAAAACGCGCTACTAAGTAATAAACCATAACTTGAGCAACATCGCACGGACGAATTACTTTAATAGCTCGCTGACAGATTATTTCAGAAAATTAAATTTTAGCTCGTCGGACACAGACCATAAAGTTCGTGCTTACAAATCTGTTTGTTATGACATCGTTACGAGATTACGTCCGTTTCGTTGTGAAGACGTCGCCATGTCGTCATGATATCGCATGTTTTATTATTTGGAGCTATAAACGCACTACCCGCTACCCGCTCCCGCCCTACGCTCTGCTAAATTATACAGATACATTTTAATGCGAGTACCTATCGAACGCGCCTCGTGACACTTTATGACCAATAAATATAACAATGACAGTTATTTATAGAGAATATTCATGGACCCATGCGGGTGTCAATCTCAATTCGATGGATTCGATAAATATTTTGTATTTGACCTATGCCACGGTTTTGTGGCTTCCGAATCCGACTTATACATATGTACGTGTAATGGAGAGCCGTGTGATATGAACAAAAGTAGTGTAGTGGTAGCGATAGGATTGTGGGAGATGAAAGTAATTCCAGGTAAGGCGAAAACAGAAACGTGTCACGTGTTCACGTGTCCGGCGCGGGCGGCACGTGGCGGCGGCGGCCGCCCCGTGCCCGCTCGGCCCCGGCTTCTGTTTACTCGCATTAACTCCTTCAAACCGATACGCAACGTGCCACCAACTCCTCAAAAACCACTAGAAACTTGTTAAACAACTCACGTGTATCATTCAAAAGTTTATTGTGAAATCAACCTTGTTTTGCTCGTAAAAATACTTATACTTTTTTGGCTTCACTTGTTAAAACTTTTCAATTACAGTTCTCGTAATTATTTTTTTAATTAACCCAATTTATAAGACTTCATTTTCAAATGTTTTTAATAAAACTTTCCCATTATTTTTGCATTGTGTATGTTTCCTTTTATGCTACTTAAACAATAGAAAACGAAAAACGAAACGAAACCTTAAACATTCGTAGCCTGCTACGCAACACTCGTAGTACCTACCGAAGGGGAAGCAATCGGATCAATATTATAATTATGAGACAATCAGTTCAACAGAGTGGAAAGATACCGGACATATGATTGGCACAGCTGCAATTGATAGGTATTGTTAAACACACGAATGGACGTCAACAACAATGTGGACATAACCAAATATTCATCACGCAACCACAATTGTATTGGGAAGTAATCGGGGTACACGCGTAGGGTAGATACTTCCATTTTTTAAAGTATATATATTAGGGAGTTACTATTACTATAGTAATTTATTCTTTTCCATCTATCAAATGATTCATATGGAATGGTTTCATCGTATTACGAGTCCATTGAATAGGAAATGCGGTAGCGAGTTTCATTCAAGGCTTGCAATTAACTAGTCGGTTGATATAGTGCGTGCAACGTGCACTCGCGGCAGTGCATGTTAATATGGCAATAATAAATTTGGAGCGGTTTTCATTCGCCCGGGCGGCGCGCGGCGCGGCATGTAGACTGTCCTGGGGCACACCCACAAAAAGTCTCAATGATATATTTTGCACATATCATTTTATTAGCGTGGTCGGCGGCGACTACCTAGAGACATGCACACGTCAGGCAATTTCTAAATGAAAATTGCGGCTCCGAAACATACGTAAGTCCTGTTAGCCTTGCATATTTCCCCTGTGTCCCCTAATAATTTTATTAAAATAATTGTTAACAGCGCGGTCGTTGCCAGTGTCCGCGTTGGTTAGTTTTAATTACCCGCGGAAGCGATATTTTATCCAACAAAATGTGTCGCACAGATATGAACAAAATGTGACCACAACACTGGCAAGCCTGTTTGTTCATCGATACTTAAATATCGGATAATGCCTCTCTGGTATAGTAATAACATTATTTCACTTAAGTACATTACTTTATTTATATACGGATGTATCTGTTTAAATAAAACTTTTACTGAAAATATTATGATGGTTCCGGCACTTCTTTCTTACGATCCTATGTAGGTATTACTAATGCTAACTACTCATATTAAAACCACTAAAAAGAATACCCATGTATAAGTACTCAATTGGTTCAGTATTTTTTGCGTGAAAGTGAAATCCATCCAACATATACATCCATAAATATTCTAAACAATAGCGTTCATAATATTAGTAAGATAGGATAGGATTAAGCTTTCACCACATCAATATGTATACATATGTACTTAACTGAAGCATTCGTATTGTATATCTGTTTAATCCAGTATCATGCAACAAAGTAAGTAGTTCTCTAATTAAAACCCCCGCGTACATCTAATGAGGTCACTATGTTGTTATAATGACAACGCATAAATCCCGTGTAATGAACGCAGCTACCGTTAAATGAAACAGACTCCCTCAAATTGTCCACAATGCGATTATTCCATTACACGAAAGCTGGCTGACCGCAGGACATACAAATACGTAATGAACGTTAAAACATGTCGGTACCTAAACTATGTACCTACGCTTAGATACTAGTACTTAGAGAAAGACAATCACACGGGGCACATTCTCGTCAAGTATTCAACTGCCACTTAGAGCAGGAACTGGGTTCGAGCACTAATCCACAAACAGTCTCCCTGTTTAGGCCTTTGAACTGGCGCATGCATATGCATCTCTAAACAAATCCCACTTTAAGGAGAACTATTTGGAAACTAATTGTGTTTGTTTGATTTCTTACTTTTCTTGAGGGTTGTAAGAACTATTAAGTTATTTACTAAAATATTCTTAATTTATTTAAATACCTACTAAGTTCATATGTTTGTTCGCAGTTTATCTCAAGACCGGATGCCGTCTCAGTTGGACCCCTACATGACCCGCAGCGTGCTGGCACATGCACTCGACATCTGGGCACAAGCATCCAAATTCACCTTCAAGGAGATCAACTCAAATCAAGCTGACATCGTTGTATCTTTTGCTAGGTAATTATGTGTAAATATGTATTGCAATTAATAGGTAAAGATTTGAATTTACCAAACCTAATTTAAGGAATAGAGTTCTTAACACGTTCACTGTCCACTGAGCCACATATGGTTCAGGAAACGTGCACTTGAAAAGCACTAATACGTTCCTGAGCCATATGTGCGTCAGGAGACATATACAACTTCTAAAGCGAATAATTCCACTGGACGTGCTGGAACTTTACTGTTTCTGCATTGGACGTACTGGTACGATCATAAAGTAAAGAAAAACGCCGGGACGTACGAAAAAATATTTTTATTTTTCTAAGAAATTACAAATTATTTCTGAACTATGTCTTATTGTGTTTGTTTTGGAAACAGCATAAACAAAACGATTTTTTGCATTGCAAACACTCAGTATCCACTCGTTTTACTCGTTTTGCAGCAATTTGCCAGTTTGTACCTTCTTTTCGCAAGTCTTCGTAGCATCCATGGCATCGTTTTCGGACAATTTTATTGTCCTCTTTCCGCGGAATTTTAGTTAGAAAGTGCTGACTGGCGATCGAGCTAGTAGACGGTCTTGGACTATTAGTCAATGTATTAGCACTCGCATCGGATGCATTGTTCAATTGCAAGAACTCTCTAATAATTTCTTGCTGCGTCTGTAGTACGGTTTTACGTAATTTTCTGTTAGTAGTTGAATGTAGTTTCTGGTACAAAAGCGTAGCGTTTGTTACTGATGCACAAATCAAAACATCTAAAGCGATCTTTTTGTACCATGCCAGAGACTTTCTTTTAGGGTCATAATAACTTGAAAGCTGATCAGATACATCTATGCCCTTCTTTCGCTCGTTGTAATAGAGCACGGCTTTCGGCTTCAATTTTGGTTGATATCCCGAAGACATTTGCATACTAGCGTCATGGCATGTTGAAATCATTGCAACGTCGCGTTTGTCTCTCCATTTCATCACTGTTATATTGTCCTTCTGACGAGCAACTACTTCACCTTTTTTAGGGCCCATTTTTTTCGATCTTATTGCCCATGGAAGTTCTTTTCTATTTACCCGTAGAGTGCCGCATAAGTCTGTCTTACGCTGCTGTAAATATTTTGCTAATCCTACGGTATTGTAATAGTTGTCACACACAATTATCCGTCCAGCTTCTAGAAGACCATCACATAACTGAACTACGACACTCCCTGGCTTATCCAAATCAGCAATCTCGGGGTCGCGACCTACGTAAATATCATAGTTCCAGACAAAACCCTCTTCTGTGCAGAGTTTATAGATTTTCAAGCCGTATTTGTGAGCTTTTGATGGGTTGTATTGACGGAAAGATATCCTCCCTCTAAACGGCATCATCGACTCGTCAATGACGATACATTCATCAGGTGTTAGTAAGCTCTTCCAGTTGTTGATAACAAGGTCCAAAAGTGGTTTTATTTTGTACAGACGTTCGTTTCGATCCCTCGGAGCTTCATTATCAGTAAAGTGCCAGCAACGTAATATTGATGAGAAGCGATTATACGACATGTTTACGTTGTGAAATATTGGATGGTAGTAAATCGCGTCTAGTTTCCAATATGATTCAAACGTCGGAAATTTCACAATACCCATCAACATGTACAAGGCAATAAATTTCATCATTTCTTCGCGTGTAACGTCTGTCCACCGAGTCATGCGGCTATGAACTGAGATGTTGACGTTCTGTTTCAGTTGAGAAGCGTACAGGTTTGTTTCAGTGACCATAAGATCTAACACTTCATTGGTCAATATACGTCGATAAATGGATACAACAGATTGTTCGCCTTGAATATGAAGTGTTGGGCTGCTGTTATAAGGTTGACGTGATAGTGGTAGTATTTCCTGACTCCAGCCATTTTCTCTATCTATATTATTTATTTCTTGCGGAGTAAGCCGCATAATCTCACCAGCAGTCCGCCTTCTGCTAGTTTCTGGCCGAGGTGAATTTATGACGATATCAGATGAATTATCAGCTGGCGAGTCTCTACCAAAGTTCTCGGTTACAATGTTTGTACGGGAAATCTCACCTGGATCAAAATCAGGATCATTGACATCGTCATCAGCAAAAATACTCGGTTCTTGATCCGAAATATCAGAATCTGGCTCGTTATGTACATCGCTATTACCGCTGTTCGAATCCGTGTCATCATCACTCAATTCAAAGTCACTTTCTTCCAGTACACGTCGCAATTCCTCAGTTGATAATCTGCGTGGCATTTTCAACAAAAATATCTCATACGATATTATAACCTTCAAACAATTTTTGTATTTGAAACGATTTCATGAACAGAATTCAAAAATATGTCAGTGACGTAAAATAATTGACACTGACAGGTCTATGGAAGTAGATTATCTATGGAATATTATGTTCAAAGTTCGTAAATGTCGTGAAAATACATAAATAATAATAATAAAGTATTTACACATACAAATACTTTTGAAAATCTAAAAAAAGTTCCCTGAACCACATGTGTTTCATGAACGTGCAGAAGCAAAAATGTCTCCCTACGCTCATGAACCGTATGTGTTTCAGGTAAGTAAAGCCTACATCAGTTTAAAAAAAATATATATTTATATTACTAGGGCTACCCTATGACTATAAAAAAACAAATAATTAAGAAAATCCTATTGGACTTGTCGGTCAATTTTGCATTTTGGTACTGGGACAGGGAACGTGTTAAAGCACTGTCAAAAATACAACACAGGTACCAAACTGGCGATATCAATAGTTTTAATTACAAATCAATTTCAGTTAGTTTATTGTAATTGAACCGACTGATTGTCATCTTCAATCTTATATCTACTTATATCTTGTTCCAGCATTGTTTTTGCAATGTTACAAATCGTATACAACAAGTATGTAGGTAAATGTTTATATTGTGCTTTAATATATTTACCCACGTCCACTAGTAACATATACGGGTGTGAAACCGACGAAGACCCAAGAACTGAAGATAGTGGATCTCTCTGTTATCGTTACAAATAAAACTCTTTGGGCTTTTACATTCTCCAGTGCCTAAGCTATAAATAACATAAAACTTATATTTAACTTTTAGAATACAACTTACATTTAAATAATACAAGTGTATAAATGAGTTAGATGACATTGTTTTGGAGTCATTACTTTCTTGTTATTCGTTTTCTTTCTGACAAAGTTTTGTCACCTGTAATATTATTCCTTCAAACAGAGAACAACAAAGACTAATAAAAGTTAAAATTGGACCGCATTGATACCTATTCCGAGGTAGGGGGCTCCGGTCCCGATCACGATTCACTTTCGTTCAAAGAACGTGACACGACGCCAAATCTACTTTGCTACTTATCTAATAACGTACACTACCTGAAACAAAATACGATACCTGTTTAATCTCCAATGAAACTGTATTGAATTCACAAGCTTCACTGAGACATGTAAGTTTAAATTAAGGAGGAAATTAATGTTTTATCGAGCTAATGTTACAAATTTACCGCTGCGGCGCGGCGCCTTGGCCCCTGCACTTGACACTACTATAAGTAGTTAGGTATTCATCGCACGTGAGCCATTCCTTGGATCTTTGTTTCTTAATTTAAAAATAATGTAGTACACGTGCACGTGTTAAAGCTAAATTATTATTGTCCAGTCGCTGATCGAATCGGGAAATACTATAAGACATTACTAGTAAGTTAGAAAATTGTCTGGTAATAATTATTTTTTTTGTCCTAAAAAGCTTTTTCTAACTATACATTTTCTATTGTACAATATTTAATATTGTCAAGACACACATGAGATTACAGTAAGCTGACGCGGAGGCAATAGTAAAACTGTATCCTGACAAATGACGCGCAGAGTTCCCTACAGGAGTCGCATATCGAATGAGACAAGGGCGAAGTTTCACTTATTAGATAACCGTGTACGATATATGAGAAAGTAGCATCGACAAAAACCTCAAGTGTGGACATATTGCGGCCACCATATTGCGTGGACACTGCAAACTTGCACCAACTTCTTGTCTGCATAAAATTCAGTTTTTTGAAGTGCGACAGAATGCAAGAGGAACACCCGTGTAGGAAAAGTTGAGTTCGCTTCTGGTCACGTCTCAAGTATACTTTTATTTTGGATGGCCATCCACTTTTGTTGAGGTTTGAAAATCTGGCCACATTGTAGCTTTATAAAACTTAATAAATAATATGTGCTTATGAAGACATATTTACTAAAGCAGTGAGTAGAAAAGAAACAGGTTTATTTTATTAACAATATCTATTTATAATTATTGCCAGTAAATAGTTTTAAAATAAAATAGGTACACAACAGCCATGTTTAGCAATCCCATCATTCACTTTTATCATCTCTCAAAGTGTAGATATCTTATACATAACAATAACTATGTTTGTATAGCCAGGTATAGGTGAGGTATGGAAACTGACAGGGATGAAGTGATCGCAAACGCAGTGCTCCGACATAAAATGCGTCTCCGAGATTTATTACCCTCATAAATTGTAATATCACTCGGGAAATAAACTATACGTATTACGATTTAACTGCTTTCTCGCACTGAGAGAATACCGTCACTATCCAACTCGATGTTATGAACTTTCAAATAAATAAGTTTTGACTTAGAACTTATCTATCTTCATAAGTAAGTGAAATACTTATAGAACTTTAGCATGTTATGAATATAATGGTAAATGTTTTCCAAAGCTTATTTTTTATTGAAAGAAAAACATTGCTTGTAACTTGATTATAACTTATTAAATTAATTAATATGTCGACCATAAGCATAATTGAATCATAAAGCTAGTACTTATAGGTAAGAGATACTTAAGTAGGGCTAATGGTGAATACTGATGTCTAATTGAATTAGAAGTAGCTTATTAGCTGAACGACTAGATACGTATCTATAGGTGGGACATGTGTGCGCACTCACTCTGATGTTGAAAATTGAGCTTATGCGCTATAAACATAGAGTGCAAACAATATTTTCCTTAATCGCACCCCACCCGTATCGGATAATGGCGGAACTTTCGCATGGAAACTCAATAAAGCAACGGTCAGCTAATATCGCGTGAAATATGCATGGGCGAGGTGCTTTCGTTGTTTTGTCGGTGCGAAAAATGATTAGGTGGGTTGAAGCCGAGCGAGGCCCGCGGGACCCAAGTTTGATTGCTCCGCAGACTGCGGCCACTCCATCTGCTGTTGTTCACCGCAAATGAATGTCTCTATATTATACTGTACTACTGTCGCCGTGCCATTAAACATCGCAATCTAACTAACATAACTTTGCTAACATAGTCGCATTATTCTGGAAGACCCCTACATTCCTCACTACACGATGCCAGCAATTATATAGATACGGTATACATACCTACAGGTATATTGTTGTGTACACAGGTACCTACAGGTACTTCAACACCACTTATTGAATGGCATAAAATGTATGTACCAAATTGCAAATTATACTTAAACTTAATTTGAACCAAGATGCAGTAATCAATGAAATGATGTTGTTTCAGATGGTATCATGACGATGCGTTCCCGTTTGACGGTCGCGGGTCCATCCTCGCCCACGCCTTCTTCCCGGGCACGGGCAAAGGAGGAGACGCGCACTTCGACGACGATGAACTCTGGTTGCTGCAGCCTATCAACGATAATGAAGAAGGTAAACTTATTAATCTATAGGTATTTGAAAGAAATAATGTCTCTTACTTTAACTTTTATTTCATAGTCTGTCAGCAATTAGCTGCAACTCTATACAAAGTGAACTGAACAACAGATTTAATGGTGAACTTCTAACTTCAACAGACGTATTCATTAGATACCAATTAGATACACACATAGTAATAGTGAATATCTTTTTATTACAACCTAATCTGTATTCCTGGGTAGAGCAAGAACACAAAGCAAACATCTAATCTTAAGCAAACTGGATATTTTATATTATGATATAACTAGTGTACTAAGTAGGTAGTATACACGATAAAAGCTAACAGCAACATTCTAAAGTGAGCATGTAGCGGTTTCAATGTTTAGAGATGCTAAGTTTAGTTAGAGCGTTGTGAACTGAAAAAGCTTAAAGCACCAACAAACTATACCTATTACATAACTATAATACCATACGTGCAAAGCCCTACCAAATCTATATCTTTGATTGTTTTATTATTAGAGATTTGTTTCTATTTTGTAAATAATCAATAAATTCAAAATACTTATACTGGACCGATTCACAAAATTCTTCCACTAATTGAAAGCTTTATATTAACGTCAACACATACACATAAAATAATTTGTATAGTTTTATGCCCGAAATTTCCCATTAAATTGATTAAACAATGCACAGAGAGTATAGTTAGATGCAAATATAGAAAGGGAGTGTCAGATAGGAGGCGACCGCACGAGAACACAGTTTGCGATTACAGTGGCCGTTCCGGCCGCTACGCATAATTTACACGTGCAGCTACGAGTATCTGTGTACCACGCTCCTATAATGTAAATCCATTCGCCTTTGGCAGAACTACGAGTTTATTAAAGATCATTTATTATGAAATCGTCTAGGTACTCTTACAAGTTTTTGATGCCAGCAGAGTCTATTAATCATAGGATTCATAGGTGATCGATCACTATCGTAAATCAGTTTCAGCATAATTATTTTGCTTTTCAAAGAATAAATATACTAATTTTAGTGTTTAAATATTCCAGGTACTTCCCTATTTGCAGTAGCAGCGCACGAGTTTGGTCACTCGTTAGGTCTGAGCCACAGTTCTGTAAAGGGAGCTCTTATGTTTCCGTGGTATCAAGGAATAAAACAAAACTTTGTTCTGCCCCAAGATGACAGAAACGGAATACAACAAATGTATGGTGAGTACTTACTGATAAACATAGGTGCTCCGTCAAATCAAAGCATTTGGTAAAATTTAACACGAAAAAGGGAATTCTAAATGAAATATTAATTACAATAATGGTATTTTATTGCAGGTCCTAAAGAAAACAACCGATGGGCTCAAATTCCCCACTACAACCCAACCAGGGCTCCTCCCACCACCACCACTCCTACGACAACTACATCCACCACCACCCGGTGGACAATTCCCCGCTACCACAACGACAAATATCCCAGCTACCGTCCAGTCTACACTCCCTCAAACCCACGCGAGCCCTCTCGAAACCGTACTTATTACCCTCAAAAACCTTATTACCCCTATCCTCCGAGCTACCCAGAGTATCCCAACCGTCACAACCCACAAGGACATTACCCCACTGTCGACCACAGTGGCAGAACCAATAAACATCCGCGACCTACCACTACCAGTACTACCACTTCTACGACCACCCCAGCCCCTACCTACCGACCACGAGTCCCTACTACTCGCCCCGATATTTATCCCACGGAACCCAAAAGACCCAAGAACCCGAAGAAAACGACGCACAGACCTAATCCTGCGCGCCCATACGATATGCCTAATGAATGCGACATGAACTACGATGCTATATCTCTCATTCGTAACGAACTGTACATATTTAAGGGCAAGGTAAGACCAATATCTGAAAAATATCTTAATTACTTATAACATATCTTAAAAGAATAGTATATTAATATTTTGACATTTGTTACAGTATCATTGGAGAATTGGAGTTACCGGCAGATATAAAAACTATCCCATTAAAATCACGCGAACATGGACTGCGCTTCCAGCGAATCTCACACACGTTGACGCTGTGTACGAGCGGCAAGACCAAAAAATAGTTATTTTCATCGGTAAGTCGAAAACTAAAATTAAGTTATTTATTATAACAGTATGAAAGACCGTATTCTTAAAAATCATTTTTACCTTTACAGGAAAACTAGTATATTTATTTAAATTAGATAAATTAGTCTATGGCTATCCGAAACCAATCAGTTCTCTTGGCTTGCCTGAACACCTAGAAAAAGTTGACGCAGCTATGGTTTGGGGATATAACAGCAAGACGTACTTCTACAGTGGCAGTATGTACTGGAAGTAAGTATGAACAGAGATAGCTACTCACTCATAGCTATGTATGTACTTCGGCCAAAAACAAATTGGCCACACTTAACAAAGTTCATATTTTATAGAGTCCCTATTACAACAGTGCACTTACTTTCCATTCTTCTACAGGTTCGATGAAGACGAAGGCCGTGTTGAGCCGGACTATCCTCGCAATATGGCAATGTGGAAGGGAGTCGGCTACAACATTGACAGTGTCTTCCAATGGAGAGATGGTAAACATTTTACTATATTAAAACAAATTGCTTCAATTACTGTAACCAAATGAAAAGTTAGAACAATATCTAATTTATCCGTTTTAAGTGATTATATAAGCAATAAATTACTTACTTGGTTTCGCAAGAGGAACATTATTTATTAATTTATACTTACCTTATTTTCAGGTAAAACCTACTTCTTCAAAGGAAAAGGTTTTTGGAAATTCAACGACCTACAGATGAGAGTGGAACATGAGATGCAATTGCCGTCTGCCCAATTCTGGATGGCGTGTCCCATGGTCACTCCCGGCACCCGGTCCCCGTACAGAGCCCTCTCGCCTCAGGCCCCGGGGTCCACACTACGCTCCCTCAGTCACGCCACAACACTCTCCCTAAACTCCATACTCCTATACTTATCATCTACCATTCTACTACTAAGATATTACTTCAAATACGTCTAATATGTTTAGTCAGTGATAATAATAAATAGTTTCTAATTGTAAATAACGTTTACGATATTTTTCTACTTGAACTGATATAGGTACGTTTAATTCTTATTTTAATTAATAATCATATATTTGTAGATACTTGAATTAAAATCAGTGACATCGGGAACATATCTATAGCTCTGATTAAGTATCTATAGATAGAGTTGATGTATCTAATTAGGTAATTACTTTTTTATCTATTATTATGAATAGAAAGCGCAAACTAGCACTGCCTGAATGAGTATTTATAAATAACATAGTTTAAGTACAATAATTGTAAGATAAGGCAAGGAGTACCTTTTATAAAATATAGTTTAGAGTAGATATACTTTGAGCAGATAATGTGCCAGTTCGGATTTATTAACCAAGAAGCAAAAAAAAATAACATTTAAGTAACATAAATACTTGTACAAAATATATTGTTCCCGAAACGATATCCGATACTAACAGCATCTAACAGGAAATATACAAACTAAAAGGGAGTCTATTCACATTGTAATAGAAGTGTTATTCTGATAAATTAAGTGGTCCCGAACTGGCACTAAATATCTGATTTTGATATAGGTACTTTTGTTAATGTAGGTATGTATTTGTACATTTTGATCTCAATACGATCGAGTGTTTGGTTTGTTACGACATGTAAGGTATAAAACACCACTGAATTAGCTTCTGTACAGTTTGTGTCTTTGATGTCAGTATTAAATTAATAAATGTAATTATATTTATGAAAAACTCATTATATTGAAATAGTACACTCACAAGGAATATGATATCTACAGAGTACATAATAACACAGCTTTATAAAATGATATAAATGTAACTAAATATATATATTATAGTACCACGAGAATGCCTTAATAAATATATAATAATCATTAATATTATCCTATTAATCATTATAAAAATTCTGTAAATAAAATTAATTATATTGGTAATTTATTATTTGTGTTACTTTGTTATTATATTTAAGCAAAAAAAATAACTTTTGATGCTGGTTAAAAGAGGTACACATTAATTAAATTATAAGATAAGTATATAACAAAGAAATTAATTAAGAAGTATATTGATTATGTGATTAATATAGTGGATGCCATTACTTTTATATTAAACATATTTTATATACTAGTTAACTAATGGTCTTATGTGTACTATGAGGAAAGCTATAAATTGTCTGATGCAATATAAGCTTCTATAGTCATATTGCCAATTTGGAATATACTTTGTAGAATGTGAAATGGTGCTTATATAGTTAGTTATTGTACAGAATAAATTTATCGTTCAATATTTTGTAAGTGCAATTGTGTTCTTGGGATTTAATGTAATATTTATCTTTATATTTACTTATTGATTATGCTATACTTCTTACTGTCTCCTGAAACTTTTTATACTTACTTAAAATAATGTTATAAAAGACTCAGCATTTGCAGTCTAGGTAGAATTTATAATTAAAAATATTTTATTATTCTTGTGCAATCAGCAGTGAAATATATAATCAATATTACATAATAATAAATTATAATTTAATTTTACTTTATAATAAGACTAATTAATGAAAATACTTTTAAGAATAATAGTCATAGCTTATAAAGTGACTTAAAATATATAACTACCTTTATTTTAAATTACCTCCCAAGTCATTCATGATGTAGAGTAATTTAGATGAAAATCAGTAGCATTTTTACTCTTTTTGTGGTCACAAATCATTTAATGATAACTGTGATATTTTATTTTATAAAAACAAACCATTTATAAATTGGAAGTAAAGTTTCTTTTTTAAATATTCTCTAAAATTATTGCTCCTAAATAACTTTTTGAAAACCTATTATATGTCTAACAAGTATGAAATAAAAGTTTTTTAAAGATTTTCATTGTTTGATTTTACCAATCCTTTCAGGATTTTAGTGAAAAAGATTACAAATAAGTAAAGACCAAATGAACAATAATATTAAAAAAAAAAGTATAAAGTTCATAATTTAGGTAGGTAAGTGTTTATTATGTCTATGTTATTCCTTCCTGCTTACATGATAGAATGAGATTCTCGTAAGATTATCTCTTCTCTTATGAGAAGAGATAATCTGAACTGAAATCTGATCTGATGAACTCATTCTTTTTTCTGTGTATGTAGACACATATAAAGGTATAAATAATGAATTATAGACAAGAGAAACCTCTGAAATAGAATCAGCGATAGTAATTCTCTAAAATTCCTACTTTGTAATAGTGAAACTTTAATTAAACTATTATGTTAAACGTAACAGCGAAACACAAATATAGATAAGTACTTCAAAAAGTAGTGACATATTTCTTCTATCAACAATAATTTAATATAAAATACACAACCTATTTATTTTTAGATAATTAATAACATTTTTTTAGAGTGGATATTGATTGAATTGAACATCAGCTGTTTGCACTTTGCAATGAAGATGAATATGAAGCCGACTGAATGACACTGACACAACTGACAATGACAATAGAAAGGAAGGAAAGGGAGACGTCACGTCTGTCAAACAAATGTCGAAATAAGGGCTGAATTAGACAATGTCTCTTTATCAGTTTTTGATCAGTTTCATATCAAACCCTTTAAATCACTGCGTGACAAATAGCAGCTGATTGATTTGCATGTATTAATTCCCTTTGGTATTTTTAATAAGCATTCTAAAACATATTTGAGGTGCAATTTGACTGGTTGTCCGTAAAAACAATAAGTATAAGGCGTATAGGGCATACGCCTATATATATATAGTACTTGAATTAAACACGGTTAACTGTGATAATGAGTATGTATTGCAAATAATGTATAATATAAAAACTAGCGAACAATCAACAATTACTTGTACTTAGCGGAGATACAGAGACGAAGTGGCGGTCTTTTACTTCCGTTCCGGAAATCCCAGTGTTGCCACAGACAACACAAAAGTGAGTTACTACAACCACAGATAATGTATAAGTGGCTAGTCGCCACACCACACCCCCACGGAGAAAGAAAAGGTAATATTAAAAAAAAACTTATAAATCTAGTATTTCCCTAAATTTAACTTGTCTACCAGCTCTGGTAGTGACAGCGGCAGGAAGCGGTGGATCGGGTGTGAATGACTGTGGTGGATTAGGTGTGAATTTTTGTGGTGGATTGGGTGTGAATGATTGTGGTGGGTTGGATGTGAATGATTGTGGTGATGGATTTGTGTATGAATGAGATGTTGATGGTGTATTGTTAGAAGAGTCGGTTTCTATGTACGCCGGTTTTACTCGATCAATGCTGACTACTACTTCCTTCCCATTAATATCGAGGGAGAGGGTTTTGTCCCTTCTGTGTAGCACCTTGTATGGACCGGTGTACGGTTGTTGCAGAGCTCGCCTAACAGTGTCATCACGTAAAAATACATGAGTGGCAGATGACAGCTCTTTGAAAATAAATGTGGAAGGTTTGCTGTGATGAGATGCTGGTACAGGACGAAGATTTGCTAGACTTTGCCTCAAATGACCAACAAAATCTGAGGTGTCTAGATGATTGTCGGTGGGGACGAAGAACTCGCCAGGGAGACGAATCGGTTCTCCGTAGACGAGTTCGGCCACTGACGTCTTCAGGTCTTCCTTTACCGCAGTCCGCATGCCCAGTAAAACCATAGGCAGGACCTTCGCCCAGGTCTCCCTGTGGCACATTAGTGCCGCTTTTAGTTGTCGGTGCATGCGTTCCACCATGCCATTGGCACAAGGATGGTAGCTCGTTGTTCGAACCCGCTTAGTGGCACACAGCTGCATGAGCCGTTCGAACAGCACGGATTCGAATTGTCGACCTTGGTCAGTGGTTACTATGTTTGGCACCCCAAAGCGAGATATCCAACCGCTAAAGAATGTTTCGGCGACCTCTTCGGCAGTAATTGAGGACATTGGCCAGGCTTCTGGCCAGCGTGTGTACCTGTCTACAGCCGTTAAACAGTATGAGAAACCATTTGAGTATGGAAGAGGGCCTATGATGTCAATGTGTATGTGGCGGAATCTACTCGAAGGATTGGCGAAAGGTGTTAGAGGTGCAGATACGTGTCTGGTTACTTTACTGCGTTGGCACTCCACACAAGATTGTGCCCATGTCCGACAGTCTTTATTAATTTTAGGCCAGACGTATCTCTCAGTCACCAAGCGTACTGTTGCTCGCACACCAGGATGACTGAGGTTATGAAGGCGATCGAAAGCTGCGCGGCGAAATTGAGGAGTAAGGTACGGTCGCGGTCGACCTTTTGACGTATCGCAAACTACTTTTAGGTCGGTCCCGGGAATTTCGATTTTTTTTAATTTCATAGAGGAAGACACAGCTAGTTCTCTGAGCTCCGAGTCATTCTCTTGGGATGCTGCGAGGGACTCGTAGTCTTCCTCTAGTGACAAAGCTTCGACCCGGGACATGGCGTCTGCGACCACGTTCTCTTCGCCCTTGACATACGTGATATCGGTCGTGTATTGACTAATGAAAGTGAGGTGGTTGAGTTGAACGGGTGGAAGTTTGTCACGTTTTTGAGTAAATGCGTATGTCAGTGGCTTGTGGTCGCTGTATATGGTGAAGTGCTGAACTTCTAAGATGTGACGAAAGTGCTGTACACTTTCGTACACAGCTAGAAGTTCACGATAATAGGTGGGCCACTCTATTTGTTTGTCAGTCAATTTCTTGCTAAAATATGCTAATGGTTTCCAGTCGGTGCCAATTCGTTGTTGGAGGCAAGCTCCTATATGCAGACTGGATGCGTCAGTGAATAAACCCAGAGGAGCGTTAGAATCGGGATGAGACAGGGTTGTGGCCGTTGTGAGACTCTCCTTGCAGTTATGGAAACACTCTTCCAATTCAGGTGTCCATGGGAATGGTTTAGCACCCTTGCTGTTGGTTGCAGCAACTGCAGCTATTAAGGGAGCTTGAAACAGAGCGGCTTTGGGTACAAATCTACGGTAATAATTGATCATGCCTAGAAATCGGCGGACACCTTGAACCGTTTTTGGGAGTGGAAATTCCACGAGCGCACGAATTCTTTCTTTCGGAGGATATGTGCCTTCTGCATTGATGCGATATCCTAGAAAGGTGACTTCTGAAGCTCCAAAAAGGCATTTTGCTGGGTTGATAACTACTCCATAGGCATGAAGACGCTGGAATAGGAGTCGAAGGTGCTGCGCGTGCTGGGTAGGGTCCTGTGAAAATACCAGGATATCGTCAACATAGGCGAAACAAAAGTCTAGCCCGCGCACTACTTCGTCGATGAACCTCTGGAAAGTCTGTCCAGCGTTACGAAGGCCGAATGTCATGTAGGGGAACTCATAGAGACCGAATGGTGTTATTATAGCCGTTTTGCAAATATCATCTGGATTGACTGGAATTTGTTGGTAGGCTTTAACCAGATCAAGTGTGCTGAATATGGAGCATCCAGATAGGTTATGACTGAAATCCCCCACATGACGAACAGGATACCGGTCTGGGATAGTCCGTGCGTTTAGAGCGCGGTAATCGCCGCAAGGCCGAAATGTTGTATCTTTTTTAGGAGCGAGGTGAAGCGGTGAAGCCCATGAACTGCTGGAAGGTCTTGCTGTACCAGCGCGGACCATTTCTTCAAACTCCTTCTTCGCTATTTGAAGTTTCTGAGGAGCAAGCCTGCGAGGTCGTGCTGTAACAGGTGGTCCATCAATAGTTTTGATGAAATGCACCGTTGTGTGCTTGGGTTCTTTAGGGGCTCCAGGAGGTCGCGTTATGCTGGGAAACTCGGCTAAGATTTTGGCAAATGAGGGATCAATGGTGGTTTCCATGAGCTTGATGCTGGGCTGGTCGATAGAAGAAAACTGCGTGGGAGTAGACAATCCTGTTTTGTCATCCCGTAACCTGCCATAAGCACAATCTGGAAGTAGCTGATAATATGCTAAAAAATCTGAGCCAATTATAGGAATACCAACATCTGCGATTATAAATTTCCAGTTGTAATCGCGGCGTAAACCTAAATTTAATCTTAACTCTACTATGCCAAATGTTTTTATTTTGGTACCATTTGCGGCGAGTACTTCATAAGGAAGCGGATCCTTGAAGCCTTGGCAGTGTTGCCTTGGAAGGCAAGAGAGATCGGATCCGGTGTCAATTAAAAATCGACGATTCGAATAACGATCAGTAACAAAGAGGCGGCGACTTGTGAGTGAGCAGTCGGCAGTCGCCATTACCGACTGCTGTTGGTGTTTTCCGGTTTACCGGAAGTTGAAGGTTTGGACCATGTACATGGTTGAATGCATTTTTTGGCTTTGTCAGCAAACGTGTCATGATACCAGCATATATTTTTGTCGCGAGACCGAGAACGACTGCGGTTTTGGGCTGATTGTGTGCCCTTTGATTTGTTAGTCACAGCTAAACCCGCCACCATTTGGGTGAGCTCTTCAACTTTGACCTGTAAACTTTTTAAATGTTCACCAGTGTCGACCGGTGGTGCTTCCTGAGCAAGATGGATGTGGCGAACTGGATGAGGGCTGATGTCTATTAACTTGTCAGCCAAATCACCCAGTTCTTGCAAGGTTGATTGTTGTGCTACCAAAATGCCCTGTATGTGTTGTGGTAGCCGGCTCATCCAAATAGTTTTTAAAAGTTGTTCTGGAAATGATTTTCCAGCTAAGTTGTGAAGGTGACGAAGAAAGGAAGATGGTTTTCTGTCCCCAATTTCTTCGCTTTCAAAGAGATGGCGCACCTTTTGTTCATAGGACATGGAGAAACGAGAAATTAGAGTGTCTTTTAAAACTGTGTAAGGCTGGTCTTTGGGGGGCTGAGTTATGATATCCTCGACCTCAACTGCGGATTTAGTGTCCAGTTGGCTGATTGCATGGTAAAATTTTGTCAATTCTTGTGTGATGTTGTTAATGTGAAACTGTGCCTCTAAGCTCGCAAACCACAGCCCGGGCCGGTCAGCCCAGAAAGGTGGAACGCGAATTGCTACCCTGCTAACTGCCATGTGTTCACTACCATTGCTGTTTTCGGGGTCAAAGAAAGTGTCTTGCCCTTGATGAGCCATTGTAAAATTAAAAATTAAAAAAAAAAATAGTCCTGATGCAAATTTAAATTATTTGTGGGTGTGCAGTGGGCAAGTTACAGAATCTTAATATTTATCAATAATAATTATATACAGCTTTTGAAATTAATTAGACACTGTTTTAACAATTTAAATAAAATTATGAGAAGAATAAACAAATTAAAATATTAATGTTGTACACATAAATTACCAAAAACACATATAAGCAGTAAAATATAAACAAAAATCAAACACACAGTATGCCGACAAAACAAAACAAATAAGATGCAATAAAATGTCCAAAATTGCATGCAAGGCAGTAATGTTGAAAGTATTATTTAAGTAAACAAAAATCAATACAAATATTTACAGGCAAATTTGTTACACATGTTAAAAAAAATATATATGAAAACTTATTAGTATGAACATAAGTTATGCCGTTGAATAATAATGTAAATTGAGAAAAGTTTTAGTGAAAACAAGTCAGATTTCAGCTTTAACATGCAATTATATTATGTAGATTGTATAAGTTATTATTTAGAAATTACAAATATTTAGTTTAGTGAATAGTTTAGTTTTTCCACAAGCACCCTATTATTGTTCAATAAAAATAAATGTTTATAATCACTTACTGCAAATGTCCATGCATATTACCGGTAACTCGTAGAAGCTGTTGTTTTGACGTTAACAACAAACGTCAGTACGTCAAGCTTGCCGCGCAAATTAGTTCCTTGAAAAAGCGTGCAAGAAAAAATGGCGCTGGGGATGCATGCACAGGCACAACAATGAAAATTTTGAATTTTTGTTTGAATTAAGTTTTTTTATGGTTTGGTTGGTGAATGCTATGAACGATGCACTTTTTAAACACTATATTTACACTTTTTTGGCACTTTTACACACACACACTGAGAATCTTTGTTAGCTTGTTTGAAATTGTGGGCCGGGATGTAGTTAGGTAGAAGAATTCTTGTTGGCGAAATCGAAGCAGGGTAGATTCGTTACCGTAGCCTGTGACTTGTGCCTCTGAATCCTTGTTACCGATGATGCTAGGGCCCTGACTTCGTTCTGTTTCCGGCTGTTGTAGTTTGCGTGTTTGTTTACTTGACGGGGTCACCAATAAGGCGTATAGGGCATACGCCTATATATATATAGTACTTGAATTAAACACGGTTAACTGTGATAATGAGTATGTATTGCAAATAATGTATAATATAAAAACTAGCGAACAATCAACAATTACTTGTACTTAGCGGAGATACAGAGACGAAGTGGCGGTCTTTTACTTCCGTTCCGGAAATCCCAGTGTTGCCACAGACAACACAAAAGTGAGTTACTACAACCACAGATAATGTATAAGTGGCTAGTCGCCACAAGTATAAGTCTATACTTAGGTACTTACCTACCTACTTAAAATAAAAATGTCTCCATTACATTGCACTTTTTTAATGAAATTACCGATTTGCCCCTGGGTATTCCTAATCAACATCAATTCATCTTTAGTGAAGTTCAGTACTTCATAAATTTCAATAATAACGTATTACCTAAAAGTACCATAAAATCTATAGCTTCGTGACTGATAAGCATTATCTCAGAGATGATCTAGTAATATCTGTAGAGTGGGCTGGCAGCTATGGCTGGCAGATTCAAGAACTGTTTACCATTTTTATCTGTACATAAGTAACTTGATTCTATACTTACAAAGTTTCCTTAAGTACATAATATTTCTTGGTTTATAAATTAGACAAAATTGGTTGCGCAGTGTCAACTAAGTAAACGGATTCAGTAAATATCTGAGGTAAAATTGAATATTGCAAAAAAACTCTCAAACTTGTTTTTATTTTTATCTGGGTTCATTTCAAAATAATCTTCTGTAGAATGTTTGTTGTTAATATTCATGATGCTCTGAGAGAGCGGATAATGAAATCAAGAAACCCTCTTTTCAAAAAGTGTATTATTTGTCTACGTTTAGAATACTTTTATGCCAAGGTAGATAGGTACTTATACTACAACTAGGTAGGTAGGTACTAGTAAATACTTGCAATAAACCTTAGCTTATCTATCAGTAGGTAACTATAAAAAGCTGTGTAAGTAATATTACTTATATACTTACCGTTTGGAAGTGATAAGAACCACAATATAAACGCCCTCAGATAACGTCAACCATTACTACAGTGCAGTAATATTTTTCACTGGAATTTATACCTATTTACTCATAATCATCTGCTTTCGTTATAAATTCAGAACAACGAAATTAGTAAATTAGTAAGTAGTACTTACCTAAAAGTTATGAATCGTACTACATAAATAACGGATTACATTGGCGGTTTTAATTTTTTATTTACAGTTGTATTGTGATTTTTTATTTATCGTAATAGGTACTTTATAAAAAATGCCCCACGGATTCCGCGTCCCTGATAAAGATAAAGGGAACATCTGTCCCAAATATCACTTAACTGCTCTTGAATTTTATAAAGGGGTATAAAACCCGACATACCTAAGTAAGTACTTACCTAGTTTTATTTCAATGTGTTAATAGCGCCATGAAGCCAATCATAATAGTTCACGGTGGAGCTGGGGATATTCCTCTAAGTAGAGTTCAAGGGAAGCTAGATGGAGTAAAGCTAGCAGTCAAAGAAGGGTACCAAAAGCTAACACAAGGTGGCTCGGCTTTGGATGCCGTAGAAGCTGCAGTAATGTCAATGGAAAAAGATGATAATTTTAATGCTGGTAAGTAAGAAGTAAAAATAGCACAAGTGCTTTTGTAGGTACTTTTTTCTAGTAAATTATAATATAATTTAAGTTTTCTAAATTTTAGGCTACGGTTCCGTGTTAAATTTAAATGGAGAAGTAGAAATGGAAGCGAGCATAATGTGTGGTAAAAATCTTGATGTAGGCGCAGTCACTTTGGTCAAAGAATTTCTCCATCCGATAAGCATAGCTCGAAAAGTTCTTACAGATTCTCCACACTCACTCCTAGGAGCTAATGGAGCAAAGCTGTTTGCTTTAGATAAGGTAATAGATAATGTTGACTTTTATTATAATTGCGCACATAAATTATTTCTTCTTTTGCATTCATCTGCCAACTAGTAATTAAATTATTACAGGGATTTGTACCAGTACCGCCAGAATCCTTAATAAGCGAACACGCAAGAAATGCTCTTCAGAGTTTCAAAAAGCATGGTGAGTTTGGCAGAACAGAAATCGGGGAACCAGATGAAGTATGTATCGAGGATTCGGTTATATATTTATAATATGAATAACTTAAATTATGTAAATCTCTTGTTGAATTCCAAGGTTGGAGTAGGGACTGTAGGTGCGGTAGCAGTAGATGCTGATGGACACGTCGCGGTCGCCACAAGCACGGGTGGTATGAGTGGTAAGGCAGTGGGTCGCATCGGGGATACACCTCAAATTGGAAGTGGGACATATGCAGACGATAACATTGGCGGGGTATCCACTACAGGTAAGCACTTGTAAGTAAAAAACTATAACTTAACTAAGTTACTGCCTGTGGTAAGCAATGACGCCTAAACTAAGCGATTTACATGTTTGGAGAAATTTCGTATTTATCTCGTCGGTTTTATCTCGAATTTACCGCGGGATAGGTATCAGGTTAGTGTAAAATTTGCAAAATAAAATTCTACTATAATCGTATTTTTATCGTCATTGTTTTTCAGGTCATGGAGAATCAATACTTAAGTACTGTCTTGCTCACAGTATAATAAAACTAATGGAAAACGGACAAGGTGCTGACTCAGCAACGAAAACATCCGTAGAGGGTAATGCATGTCTTTTGCTATTAAAAAAGATTCATAATATACCTAAGTAATATTATACATTTACTATAAATGATAATTGACAGGGATGACATCGCGTTTAAAAAATACAGCGGGTGCTATAACTTTATCAAAAAATGGCGATGTGGGTGTACACTTTAGTTCAAAAAGGATGGCATGGGCATGCATAAAGGATGACAAACTTACGTATGGGATTGAACGAAATGAAGTTAAAGAACAGTAAATTATTCTTTTTTCATCATCAGAAGATCAAGATTTTAAAATATACTTTTTAAATTTTATCAATAATCTGTGAACTTTCACTTTTAAAATGAAACATCCTAATGTACTTTACTTACCTATTTTCTATCTCTTTATGCAATAAAATCTTTAAAAAAATTGAGTTCATGCATTCAACATTTTAAAATAGATATTCTCAGAATAATGCTTGATGCTACGAATATTGACGAGCTATTAATAGTGACTAGCTACGAATAGTGTCGGACGCTACAGCGAAATGCTACGAATAGCCAAATGCTACGTATGGTGTCTGGTGCTACGAATAGTGAAATGTTACGAATAGTCCCGATGCTATGTATAGCGAAATGCTACGAATAGTGCCTGATGCATCGAATAGCTAAATACCACGAATAGTGATTGATGCTACGAATAGTACAGGATGCAACGGGCAGGGCCTTATGCTATGAATAGTGCCCCATGCTACGATTCGTTATGTGTTACGAATACTGCATGGTGCTACGAATAGCGATATGCAATGAATAGTGCTTGACGCTACGAATATCATAATGCTACGAATAGTACTGGTGTTACAAATATCAAAATGAATGAAAAGTAAAAGCTAACTACATGATGCCTCAAAATAGTAGTCGGTTTATGTCGACAAGACAGATAAAATTTTAAAATGTGTACTTTTATAACAAAATCTATAATTTTTAGGGATTAATAATAATAAGATTGAGATAGTTTACACAAGATTAAATATGTCAAAGGGCTTCTGTGTGTTTGCTTTGGCCCCATACTAGCCTTCCAAAAGACCGGGACTCCTTAATAGTCCCGTGAATGGAAAAGATTGAGATTGATAGACATAGATTACCAAATAACTGTTTTTTTAAGATATAAGTCATCATCATACATATTACAGAAACCTATAACTCCTACAGAGTTAAAATTTGACATAGTTATTTCAATTCATGACAAGATAAAAAAAATATTGATATATTGAAATAATATTGTTTAAGTTAAAAATGAAGAGGGTTGTATATGAGTCGGGCAAAAACAAAGTAAAGTTGTGCTTTTAGCTACCTAGTTTTATTATGAGGCTGTATCAGCCGACAGCTTCTATTTTTGTTCTGTAAAGTTACAGAATTAAAGGTAAATGTGTAAATGGATTAATAATAGTGGAAACATCTAAAAGTAATCAGTTAATATAACTAATCCTACAAACTAAATCTAAACCTACTATAAACTAGTAGAACTTTAGTAGAACTACATTCAAATAGTAACAATAAAACACAGATATTTCTATCAAATATTATTTAATTTGAATATCAAACCTATTTATTTTCATTTTTTAACTATATTATTTAACAACGTAATTATCAACATACTATCATACCATTGCAAATATAACACTTCTTGTATATGACTTCAATCACACTTAAAAATGCTTTTGCAATGTCCACTTCGATATAATAATAACTTTCAGTACCTTTTGGTTTAATCATTCTGAACTCTTTTCTTTGGACACTTCGTTATCTTGGAAACCTAATTTGGACCAGCTCTCTTTTGCCATTAAATTGTGATCCATTCTACACGCTAAATAATCTTTTGCTTCACCTCTACACATGGAATTATCATTGTTATTAGTGATTAAACACTTCATGTACTTCGTCATTGTTTTGTTACATATCCCATCATGATCCAGGGGAAAACTGCCTTTTTCTGGCGGTGTGGGAATAAACTGTTTTTGGCCAAATGTCATTGCAGTCGACATTGTTAATAAAATATATGATTTATTTTAAACTTCAAACTTTCTTTAAATTATTTGTAAGAACGCAAGATTTAATTTAGTCTCAAATGTTTTAATTCAAATAAAAATATTTTTCCTCGGACTTGGGAATCGGCTGATTGAAGCCGAATGACTGACAGCTGACATTACTGACAGTGACAGCAGGAAGAATAGGTGTTATATCTGTCAAACAAATGTCACTTATGGGTCTGTTCGGGCCGACCAGTTCTTTGGAATACTTCCTATTCCAAGTCTTAATTTCTGTTGCAATTTTGTTTTTTCTAAATTCTGACAGTTAAACATAAGACTAATGACAGCAAGAAAACAAATCCCAGCCGACACTGTCTAAACTCAACTGACCTGCGATGCGATTTTGAATACTACCAACAGCAGGGCGATTTTGAATACTCGGAACACATCCAATTGTCTAAAGAGATACCTTTTTGGTAAATGTCAATTCGATTCAATATGTCAATGTCAAGAATACTATACTGTAACTGTCAAATACACGTGTTTTTGTTTTCTTTCTGTTGTCATGTCAATCAAAAACGGAGAGGAATATTTTTTTATTGACGAATTGTAATATTTTTATTTTCAATGTCCCGGTTAATTATTAAGAACTTACCAAACAAGGTACATGTTTTTCTATACCAACTGCAAATATTCTTATCCAAACACCTAAAATATTTACAAAAATTAGCTCAAATGCTTTAAAAACAACATTGTTTTCAGGTTACAGCAGACCATCTCCGAAACCTATTTGGTCAGAAAGGAGAAGTTACCGATGTGCAGTTGAAATATACTAAAGATGGTAAATTTAGAAACTTCGGTTTTGTCGGTTATCGGACCGAAGAACAAGCGACAGCGGCCATCGAGTACTTCGACGGTACATGTATACAGTCTATGAAAATACAAGTACAACCATGTGCTAACTTGGGGGACGAAACAAAACCCCGCGCTTGGAGCAAATACGCACCCGACAGTACAGCATACAAAAAATTACACAAAGATGAATTACAGGAAAAAGCAGACCTTGAGAAGAAAGAGAAGAAAAAACAGAAAAATAAAAACAAAATTCAGGAATTACTGAAAAAGGTAAAGCTTATTTTACTTTGATGTAATTATAATTAATAAATTAACATGAACATAGGTTCTATCTAGTTTCCTATGGATCCTGTCTCTCAATTTGTAGTCAAATATTAAAGTAATTTGCTGTATAATGCAATTTTTCATTAATCTTCATTTTACAAATTTTCTATTTCAGCATAAAGACGACCCATTGTTTGCAGAGTTTATTGAAGCTCATGTCAATGATAAAACAGCGTGGATCAAGGAAGCTTTCATGAAAGCAGCCAATAGTGACGATGACAGCGGCTTGGAGGAAGAAAATGATGATTGTATGGAGAAACAAATTAATACAGATATAAAAAGTAAAATTGATGAAACCAGCATTAAAAGTAAAGAGCCCAAAACAAAAGATATAACTGACCTTAAAAATAAAGAAGAAAAAAATTCTGAGAAGAAAAAAGAAAAAAATGCTAATAAACAAATAAGTGATTTGGAGGTAATTCTACTTATTTTAATTATTATTTCACTTTTGATTTACTTTATTTAAAAAAGCTAAAAATTTAACTGTAGTTTTCTTGCTGTAGCTCTCATATAAGTAGATAATTTTCTTTGCCATCAATTGTATTATTCCACTAATGATTTTTTAATATATTTGAACAAGAATTAAAACATGAAGATTGATGAATACACAGCTCACAATCCCATAGGACACACCCCTTAGGGTCAAACTTTAAGGCTAGAATCTTAAAATTTTGCTCACCTCACACTAAAGAAGTATATCTCAAAATTTTACCTCCAAGGCAGGGGGTGAAATAAAATTTAATGTTGTTAAGAAAACTACTTTGAGTTAGCTTACCATACTTATACATACATAGATATAAGATTATGTTTTTTTTTCTATATTTCAGTACATGAAACTGTTAATGAAGAAGGTTGGTGATCCATCAGAGCAGGTCACAGAAGAAACAGATAAACCAGAAGAAGAATCCAAGCCTAAAAAAGTCAGAAATAGACAACTGTTACATGTGAAGGTAAGTCCTAAAATGCTACATTCTACTCATTATCATCATCATCGCCCATTACCATCCACTGCTGAATATAAGCCTTCCCCATGCCGCACCACCACACTCGGTCCTCAGCTCTGCGCATCCAGCCGCTACCCGCCACCTTCTTCAGAACATCATCTCTTCACATTCTACTATCAAAAAATAAATGTTATGTATTACAACACAGACCCAATATGTACTAATACTAATGTCTAAGAAGTGTGCATGAAGATGTTTGTTTGTCTTGGTCTGGATGATTTCCTATCTATTGTGTTTGTTATATGGTGTCAAGTAGTTTCTTAGTAATGTTTATCCATTCACCATTGTCCAGTTTTCATAGGTCAACCTATGCTTAGTTTGGGACTAGGGATGATTTTTTATGTGTTGTGATACATATTATTAAGTTTGACTGTTATCAGCATTTGCACCATTAAATTACTACTACAATTAATATACATATTTACTTCCAGATAACAGGATTACCGTACAAATGTAAAAAGAAAGACATAAAAGAGTTTTTCAGACCTCTAGTGCCATATTCTATCAGACTTCCGCTCGGCAAAGTAAAGAAGTTAGCAGGATTCTGTTATGTTGGCTTCAGAACAGAAAAGGAATTGAAGAAAGCATTGAATAAGGATAAATTATTTTTAGGTAAATATGTGAAATTAAAAAAAAAATATTTATTAAAAACAATTGTTATATGTATTATATAAACAAAGGTTCTTGCAAATAAATGGAGAGATTTTGATTATGTTAGAATTTAATTAATTGAATAGATTGTACTAGTAAGAAAATAACATCTGTACTTTTATAATAAAAATATATTGTTTATTAATAGGAAACCATCGAGTCCATGTTCATAAATATGAAGACAAAGCAAGTCAAGCTCAAGAGGAGGAAGAAAATATGAATGTGAAACGACAAGAGGTAAGGTCGTGGCTCCATGTCTACGGTGCGTGTCCACCATGACGTCATGACCGGTGGCAACAGTAATTCCAAAATAACAGTTTTTCTCTTGACATGGACCGCGAAAGACGCATTCTGCTCTTATTGCTTACATCATTTACAGTATGTATAGTTGTATACTAAACAAAATTAACTTATTATAAAATTGTTTCAGCAATCAAATAATGAAGAAAGCATTGGTGAAAGTGGTAGTATATTTGTAAGAAATCTACCTTATGTTGTGTCGGAGGAAGAAGTGACTGCTTTATTTGAAAAGTATGGTAAGTAAGACAATCTATTAAAACCCTTATTAAATTCGAAGTAAGGAATAAATTGAAGACTTGGTTAGGATTACTTTATTAACTAGTACATATGCCAGGTGCATAGTTCTGCATACCTTTTCTGTCTAACCATCTTATTTGTCATGTTTGTTCCATATACTAATATCATCTGGGATTTTTAATGCTAAAATTATTATGAAATTTCCCAGGACCAATAGCTGACGTCAATATGCCAATAGATACAATTCTAAGACAACCAAAAGGATTCGCAACAGTGATATTCATGATGCCAGAACATGCCGTGAAAGCGTTCACGGAGTTGGACGGTACAGTATTCTGTGGGAGAATGCTTCACCTACTACCCGCGAAAACGGAAAAACTTGAAGATGAGAGTGGAGATGGTTTGTATTTTAATTATTATTTGTTTAAATATTGTTTTATAATACTTTTTCGTATTAGCCCGCAGTCTACCTGTAAATCTCAATCCAGTGGGAATTTTAAAGATGGTGTATGTGCCATTTCTCATTGTAAGGAACATACAGATTCCACCAAAATCGGTCCAGTAGTTTACGCAGAAAACTATGATTTCACGCCTAGACTATAAAAAGAGATCTAATAGAATACTCATGTGCTTAATTTTTTATATGGGAAAATTGAAGCTAACTTTACAAGTTGCTAGTCATGTACAGTTTAGATTATATTATAATAACATAAATCATTTTTCCAGAGGGACTATCATTCAAAGAGAAGAAGGCAAAGAAGTTGAAAGCACAAGCAAAGTCCTCTCACAATTGGAACGTGTTGTTTCTGGGAGCGAACGCAGTCGCGGACGTAGTCGCCTCTAACTACAACACGACTAAGGAAAAATTACTTGAAGATAGCAACACAAGTGAGTCAATATTTGGATGATAACAATCTACTTACTAACTATCAAAGAATGTACTGATTATGTTTTAATATTTATCTATTTTTGTTTAACAAATTCTTTAGTATCACTAATTTGCTAATGATAGTGATATGATTTGAGTGACTGTTCCAATTTTCTTATCTATGATCGTAATCATAATTCTTGGAGTTTATTGCTTTAGATAAAAAGTTATTAGTTAATATTGTGTTTAATAAATTACTAATATAAAGGAATTATTATTAATTACTTACTATTTTTCAATCAATTGAAGAAAATGTACATTCATTTATAAACTTCTTATTAATTCACAGACACCAGTGCTGCTGTCAGATTAGCTCTCGGTGAGACACAGTTGGTAGCAGAAACGAAATCATTTCTTGAAACCAATGGAGTTTATTTAGACGCTTTCAACAAGGTGAGACATACGAAACATTTTTACCTGTAGGAAATTAAATTATACGCATGAATTAAAAATAATTATTTTCCAATTTACAGCCATCAAAAAAACGGTCAAAAACATGTATCCTAGTGAAAAACTTGCCCGCAAATACAGATAAAGATGAAATTCGTTCGCTTTTCGAGAAGCATGGCATGTTAGCAAGATGTATAATGCCTAAACACGGCATCACTGCGTTAGTCGACTTCGTTGAACCATTCGAAGCTAAGAAAGCGTTTAACAAACTAGCCTACTCACAATTCAAACACGTGCCTTTGTATTTAGAGTGGGCCCCTGAGAATGTGTTTGTAAAATCTATTGATAAACCTGAATCTAAGAACAGTGAGACCACCGAGACTAATGAAACAGCTGAAAGTAATGAACAAGTTAAATCGGATAAAACGGCTCCACTAGAAGGAAAGAAACAACATAAAGAAAAGAAAGAACATAAAACAGAAGATGCTAATGAAGGAAGTAAACAAGAGGATGAAGTAATGGAAGATACCAGTGATGTAGAGGACCCAGAAAATGATACAACTCTATTTGTTAAAAATCTTAATTTCAAAACTACTGAAGATGTATTGAAATCTGTAAGTTATTTTACTTGTTCCTACTAATATTATAAATGCTTAGTTGCTCTATGTCTTGTTACGCTTTTAGCCTAAAGCACTGAACCGATTTGGAACAGCGGTAATCTAAGAGCATGGGACGCATATCTTATTTTCTCGCGGGATATGAATCAGCGCGAGTATAACCGCTGGGCGCTGCTAGGTTTATAAGTAAAAATAATTGTTATTCTTACTAACATTAAAATAACATTTTAGCATTTCTCCAAATGTGGAAAAATTTACAACGCAACAATAGCTAAAAAGAAAGATCCAAAGAATCCGGGTCAATTGCTCTCAATGGGTTACGGTTTCATACAATATGTACGAAAGGAGAGCGCTAACGAGGCGCTCAAGTCGCTACAAGGCACGACGTTGGACGGAAAAACATTAGAACTAAAGAGATCTGATAAAGGGAACATGTAAGTGTGATAAAATTAAAAACTATCACTTTTTACAATTAAATAAACATCTAATTATTATCGTTATTTCTTATCAGAAGTCAAGAAGTACGAACATCAAAGAAGAACGCTAAAGATACCGCACAAAATGGCACTAAAATTTTAGTACGAAATGTTCCATTCCAAGCCAACAGAAATGAACTTCACGAAATATTCAGGTAATTATATAATACTAGCTGTGCCCCGCGGTTTCACCCGCGTGGTTCCCGTTCCCGTGGGAATACGGGGATAAAATATACACCCTTATTTTGAAATTGCGATACCTTATCTCACAGCTAATGTAAACGACGGGTGACAATATAATAGTGAAGTTAGTTTTTTTCTTTTGCTTTTATTTAAAAAGTTACGATAAGTCAAAGATTTTCAAAATCCCGCAGAATTTTATTGTTATTCTACACCGAACGCTGCGATACACAGCTGAGCGCGGTCATCGACCCGAGCCCTCACAGAATACTTGATAGCTAGTGTGCCGTCTGGTAATACGGCATTTATTTTTTATTTTTTAAAGATAAGTAATCGACTATCATTTTTGATACTTTTATTGGATATATGGATTCAGTTACTGCTACAGATATTCTGATTTTAATAAGTCCCATATTTTCAAAATAGGGGTGTATATTCAGGGTGAATGTAGCTTTCTAATGGTGAAAAAATTATTGAAATCGGTTCAGTAGTTTCGGAGCCTATTCGTTACAAACAAACAAACAAATCTTTCCTCTTTATAATATTAGTATAGATAACCGATAACGCTATACTGAATTAATCGTAATTTCAAACGATATCGCCGTCCATGTTCGTTATAATTGTATAATTTTATCTACAAACATTCTAAAAATAACTTTATTTACAGAGCTTTTGGTGAGATCAAAACGTTGCGATTACCTAAAAAATTATCACCCGGCAGTGACCAACATAGAGGTTTTGCTTTCGTAGATTACTACACTAAAACCGACGCCAAGGTAAAGTAATAATACTTAAGTTCAATTAATATAACCTTGTAAAAATTAATTTCAATCAAAAGTTTAATAACTTGATATATTTTTTAGACTGCATTCAATGCGTTATGTCAATCTACCCATCTTTACGGACGAAGATTGGTACTGGAATGGGCAGACCAGATGGATGAGAATGAAGACATCAGTCTACTAAGGAAAAGAACAGCCGAAAGTTTCAACGCCAAAAGAACAGGCGGAAAGAAATCTAGAAAGGGTGCTATTGATGCTGAACAATTCGTCGGAGATGATGTTGTATAAGTTATAAATATATGTATAGGTATATAAATAAAACCAATTAAAACTTTTATTTAAAATTTTATTTGCATGCCAATTGATCACATTATTAAGACGGATGGCATGGTATAGATCTATACGCAATGTTATATCTAATAAATTATAATACAGAGTAATTGATATTATTTGTATTGCTATCTTTATCTTTGTGCAAGATTATAACAATTAACACCATATTAAAAATGGCTGCCTTAACTGCATTTAGTATTGCAGATAATTGAGGCATGTGTTAAATATAGTGGACAGGTTAGGCACAAATCACATCTAGGACTTCATTTTCCTGTTCCATATTAATTGAGGACATTTATATAAAATAAAAGGGATAAGTATATTTATCGTAATTGATTGAATTACGATAAATTATATCTATGAAACACCATTTGGAAATATTTAGAAACTAAGCGATTTATTTAAGTATTATAATGTTAAACAATACATATAGTAATTAACTACAAGTACAATGTAGCCAAACTTATCAGGGTGTTGAATCAGGAAAACGAGGTCACACTATATACCACTGGCAGTTATTATTTCCACATTACATATTCTCAGTTCATATTACTTTTAAACCCTCAGTCAACTATACCTAGCTTTACTGCTGCACATATACAAAACATTTCAACTTCCTCCATAGTATTAGATTTAGCATTCATGAAGCTTACATGTGTCTTAACAATTTCAACTATATAATAAATTATTTTTAAGAAAACTAAATTACTTATTAATGATAACTTTATTACAATAAATATTAGGAAATTAATTGTGGTGAAGAGTCTGTGTAAGATCAAAGTACTTAAATATTTACATTAGGAAATCACAATTTTGAAATGCCATACTAAAGAAAGGATATTTTTAAAGGCAGCGCAGCTGAGAAAATTTAATTATTTGATAAAGATTGTATGTATTTTATTACACCTAAAGTTAGATAATTTTAAGAGAGCCAATATTGGCTTTACATAAAATTTAATTATACAATATAATCTCACATTACTTCACATCCATCATTTCTTGTAAGATTGATTACAAAATTCAAAAACAATAGAGAACACAATAAAACCTTTACTTTAAATAACAATAATGGGAATGCTTGTAATAGTAAACATTAATACATTCCTGTTTCCATTTATATTACACAATTCATTAAAATAATACCTATTCAATGTGTGTCATATCTCAAATCAAGTGAAAATAACATGTATACTATAACAAAACATTCACAATGACAGTCTATCATGGCTTGTTTTAAATCCTTAGCATGAACATAATTACTTCAATCAATCTTCACTGTAGAATAGATTTTTCTGACAAACAAGCTAGTACCCAGGTATCCAACAGTACCACAAATAATACCCAAAGCTAAACTGAACAAAGCCATGTATCCGAAATAGAATGTAGTTTGGAATAGACCATACATTTTAGTTTTAAACAAGAAGTAATAGAAAGAATATAAATAAACATAAATGGCTGTGCTACCGGCAGATAAGAAACTGGTCCACTGCCAGCGATAGTCCTCAGCATTCAATAAGAAATAAGTACAAACAATAGTGACACATACCGTCACAATCATAAGGATCACAAACACAAGTAACATGAACCCATAAACATAGTAAATCTTGTATGCCCAGAATGATGTGAATATAAAATACATTTCAATAAAGATTGAGCCAAAGGGTAAAATTCCTCCAACAATTATAATTATGAATGGTTCCATAAACCATTTCTTTTCGGGAATAGGTCTAGGAACAGCATTGATACGACACGGATAATCTGGCTGACCAGCTAAGTTCCTGCCGAGAACAGTGCCAACTAATGTGAGTGGTAAAATGACAAAAGTACAGATAGACATTACAGCCACCATACTGCCGAATGGGATAGCTCTAGATGCATGATAGTACATAGCAATGAAGTTTATGAAAAATGCTGTCCCACAAACCAAAACTGGCAGGAAGAAAGCTGAGAGAAGCATTTGTTTGATCCACAATTTACCACCCATTCTAGCATACAGAGATCCACCAAAGTAACCATTTACAGGTGATGTTGCAGCATAAATAAATATTGCTGTGGAGAGCAGAGAACCTCTCTCAGTGTAAAGTTCACCAAAGATAGTGAATATTATAACAGCTAATGTGACTACAGTCAGCTGGTAGCCCGACCCAATGAGAGCTGAAAACAAAGCAAGATGTGGGACAGGTCTGAACACGTCTCCATGCACCTGCTTCCACCCATACTCATCACCCAAGTCCTTTTCCAGGTCATCAAGATCATCATCTTTAGAATATCTAGCATAATCCTTACGTAATGTTCTCATGAGAATCATAGAAACTAAACCAACCAAAAATATCACCATCATAAAACTGTTAAAAATTGAGAACCAGTGAATTCTGTGCTGGAAAAAATTGGGGTCCAAATATTTGTCAAATCTGTCTTCATAGTTAATGTTGCGATTCTTCCAGTTAACTTCATAAGTAAACGGGATCTTGGCGTCGGGAGTAAGCTTCTCTTTATTCTCTGTAGTGAGGTTCACTTCGACTATTCTGTTACCATTGTACCCAATGTCGAATTTCTTGTGAGTCCAAATATAATAATGATCTCCGTCAATTTCGCCGACTGTACCCCAAATCGGCAGGTCATCTATGTACATTTGGTACCAGTAGTGGTTCTTGACTGCATAAATCAGAGCTTTGAGGGATTGGTCATTGAGCTCTATAGCACAAAATTGTTGCGCCGGTACATTATCTTTAAAAGTTATGTCAAGACCACTAAATTCGAGTTCAACTCCTTGCAAAGCTTCTGATAGGGTTTCATGGTAGTGCCCTATCGTTACTTTGGTGCCAACACAAAAAGGTAATGAAAAATATGCATACGTTTCTTGTCGATTGTGGTAGGGGCCAACAGTGTTCATCCAAAGCACCACCTGTTCTCCATCTTTGTACATATGAGTATGCTCATCACAATTTACTAAAGTCCACAACAAAAGAAAAATATAGAACTTCATTACTGCGTTTTAAAATCTAGGTTTAAAAAGGAAATAAACTTTAAAATAAACATACACGTATGTAGAGTGGAATGCCGAAGTCGGACATTTACAAAATATTGCCAGTAAATAATAATAAAAAATGTGTTTGTACACAATCGGCTCGTCATAGACCGTCAGTCATCCTTCAGTTTTTGGCTTAAAGTGCTCAAAGCACGGCATATTTCCAGGCAATAATTGTCTCTGTCAATCAAGAATTATTGTCAACGTCAAACTTAACATGCATGTTTGGACTTTTGGAGGTTATTTTCATCTATTTTGATAACATTAAAAGTTGTGTTTTCCCTTGTAATTATTTAAAACTTAAGTTAAAGAGTAGCAATAAATAATTTACTATGGAGATAGATATACCGAGTTGTATTCAAGCTAAGCTCAAGTCAGATACTGGCGAAGAAACTGGAGGAACTCTTGATTTACCCATTAATGTTACAAAAGATCAACTTCAATTAATTTGCAATGCTCTTCTGCAAGAGGTATTTTAATTATTTGTTAGAATTAATCCAATTATAAAGTAATAAGAAGTATATAGATACTTAATTTCTTTTTGCAGGAAGACAAACCATTCATATTTTTTGTGAAAGATGTTGAGATTACAAATACACTGAAAGATTCTCTTGATATCAAAAGTTTAAATTCAGAAGAAGTTGTAGAAATCATATACCAACAGCAAGCTTTATTTAGAGTTAGACCAGTTACAAGATGTACAAGGTAAAGTTGTTACAAATATTGTGCAGAATAACAACATAATTCCATTCTGATATATATTAACAAAAAATATAGTTCAATACCAGGTCATGCGGAGGCAGTTATATCAACAAGTTTTAGTCCTTCTGGCAAAAGACTAGCGAGTGGTTCTGGAGACACCACTGTTAGATTTTGGGACCTACACACACAAACACCTCAACATGTATGTAAAGGTACTATACCATAAAGTTATAAAAAGCTTACAAAATTGGCAGGTTTTCTTAATTTATTTTTCCATAGATATCAGGCCATAGATACTCTTTATTGCTCATATGTCTTAAAGACTCCAAAGCATTTTGTTTATTAAAAATATCTTATTTATATTAGGTCACACAAATTGGGTGCTATGTATCAGTTGGTCACCAGACGGGACAAAGTTGGCATCAGCATGCAAAACAGGAAGGGTGATGTTATGGGACCCTATAACAGGGAATCAGATTGGAAAGACCATGATAGGTCATAAACAATGGGTTACTGCATTAGCTTGGGAACCTTATCATAAGTGAGTATAAATTTACTCTCAGCATAGTGTCTTATAACAAAAAAAAATATTTTGTTTATGTAAGAAAAAAAACAACTGACTGTCATTTTCAAATTAGGAACCCAGACTGTAGAAAACTAGCGAGCTCATCAAAAGATGGAGATGTACGAATATGGGACACTGTAACATGCCTCACAGTACTTAGTCTGACTGGTCATTCTAAAGCTGTAACATCAGTGAAATGGGGTGGAAATGGACTCATATACACATCTTCACAAGACAGGACAATAAAGGTATATTAGATTTTAATTTTATAGTGATTCACACAATTATATTTTTTAAATAATAAGAATATTTTGTCAACCTTAATTTATTTTTTATAAACAATAATAATTTTATTTAAATTCTCAAATGACTCTAGGTGTGGCGAGCTGACGATGGAGTGCTATGCAGAACATTAGAAGGACATGCCCACTGGGTGAATACTTTAGCACTGAGTACAGACTACGTACTAAGGACTGGTCCATTCCATCCTGTCACAGACCAGAAAGGACAAGGGGTTGATGATAGTAAGTTTTGTTAATATTACTAGCAAATCTTGGCCTATTGCCCTTGCCTCCATTTCCTCCCTATTTATGATTTTTGGCTATTTATTTTTTATAAGATATTTTTTGCTTTGACTGTCTTCTTCATACTTACTGAATTATTAATATTATATTTCCTTTAATTTCTAGAAAATGTACTCCAAAAAAGAGCTTTGGATAGATACGAAGCAGTATGTTCACAAGGTACAGAGAGACTTGTATCAGGATCGGATGACTTCACATTATTCTTGTGGCTCCCTGAAAAGGAGAAAAGGCCCATGGCGCGGATGACTGGACATCAACAACTCATTAATGATGTTAAATTTTCACCAGATACAAGGTTTACAACAAATTTATATAGAAGAACATTATTTATATATATAAATTTTGAATATATTTTTCAAAATACATATCTAAGTGTGAAAGAGGAAAAAAAAGAAAAGAATAAAGAGCCTCGTATCTATCTATGTAAATGTATCAACCACTAAATTAATACCATAAAAAATTATAAGAAAAATAGATACATATTTGGTATTGTATTCATCTTATTTCAAAAATTATAAACATTTTATTTTTACAGAATAATAGCATCAGCTTCGTTTGATAAATCAGTGAAATTATGGGAAGCATCAACAGGGAAATTTATAACAACTCTCCGTGGTCATGTCCAAGCTGTCTACATGGTGGCATGGTCGGCTGATTCGCGATTGTTATTAAGTTCAAGTGCTGATTCAACATTAAAAGGTGACTTTATTTATTTTGCTTATTTTAGTGGAGATAATTTAAATTAAGTATGATAATAACTTGTGTAGTTTCTGATACCCTAGATACAAGCTTTGAGCTTAGTTAGGGGTCAGTTACTATAATGAGATGATATAGTGAATGATTATGTTATAACTAGAAAATACTAGTCAACTGAGTATAATAATAACTATTTCATGAGTATTTTTACAGTATGGAATATGAAAACAAAGAAACTAGAGCTTGACCTACCAGGTCATGCTGATGAAGTATTTGCAGTAGATTGGTCACCAGATGGAGCCTATGTTGCATCAGGGGGAAAAGATAAAGTATTGAAATTGTAAGTTCATTACAACTACTATAATTACACTTCTTGACTGTTAAAAAATTTAATAGTTTATAAAATTAATTTGTTTTGTTATTTCCAGATGGCAGCATTGACATAGTATAGAAATGAAAACTACTTTTATAATGATGTATAATGTATTCAGCAGAAACAATGTAACAACTTACAATGCCATTAAATCAGTTTGAAATGTTAATAGTGTTATTTAATTTTTATGCTCTTCTTCACATTTGCCTTGATACCAGATGCTTCACCGGCGTATCTTGTGACCTCAGTGCGAGGTTCACGAACAGCTCCCTTCCTCCTTATCTTTGCTTTTCTGTACTTAAGCTTGTGTTTAACTCGAGGATTTCTCTGTTCCTTTTTCCTATGAGGTGTAAGTCCTTTGTTCTTAGCAATTTGATAAGTGATTTCACGTTTGTCAACAATATCATCATCACCACCAATCTCCTCAGAGGTAGCCAAATTCTTGTTTTCTTCAATATCTCCCTCATTTGCTGAAATTTCATCATTATCAGAGAATCCACTTTCCTCAGACTCCTCATTACTCTTCTGTGAAACATCTTTGTCATTTAGGAAGTAGTCATTGCCAGCATAGTTCTCCTCACTGTCTGAAACTCCAGTGTCTTCTCCATCATCCTTCTCCAAAGCATCAATGAGTTTGAGTTTCTTAGAGGTAGGTTCAGATGATTTACTCGACTTTCTCTTTCTAGCTTCTTTCTCCTCCTTAAGTTTAGTAACATGTAGTTTCAAGTTATTCTTAACTGCATCCAGTATATTGTCAATCTGTGGTTTAATTACTTCCTGGTAAATAGGCTCCATTTTATTTAACATCTGTCTGTACTGATACAATCTTTTGATCACAGGATGATTCTGTATGTTAATCCTTTGACTTTTGAGTAGTATATAAAAACTTATATTAGTGCAATAATTTAATATAAGATTATAATTAGTTTTGACAAATTTGGAAGCTGGGCATTTGGGAACTTTACCATCTTTGACTAGTTCCAGTAATGGATGTAAGTCATCTTTGGCAACTGTTAGCTTTGTTTTAAAATCATCAATGAGGCCTGCAAATTCTGGACTTTCCTTTTCAAATAATTGTAATTTCTGTCTTTTTGACATCTGACTTAGATCACTTTTTATAATAGAATCCTTATCTTCAATTTCTGAGATTTGTTTGGAAAAGAAGTCGAGTGTAAAGTCTTCGTCTCCAAGTTGTTCCAGTAATCTTTTCTGTATGTTTTTGGCCTCTTCTTCTTCCATAAGTGCTGCCTGTTCATCATTGCCGAATCCACCATAGTCTTCGTCAACATAATCTGTTGCATAGAACATCTTTTTGTTCTTTCCCCATGCTTTAGAATCTGGTAAATCGTCATCTGATTTTTCTTGTCCTTCAACATCACTGTCTGCCATGTCATCGTTTTTCTTAGCATCCGAGTCTTCATCTGATTCTGAGAATGCATACATTTCCTCATCACTTTCAGACTCATGTTTCCTTTTGCGTACTTTGTCCAACAATTGTTTCTCTTCTTCTGAGAATTCTTCCTCAGAATCAGAGGGCTCATAATTGCCCTTCATGTCGAATTTTGTATTTAACCTGAAAGGAAATATTATTTGGTTAAAATAAAGGTCTGCATACTGAAAGTAAGTACCATGACTAGGGTCATCAGTAAAAATCATGGATGAATTTATGTTTACGTGGACACAATTCGTACTACTCTACTCATTCTATATTGCAATGAAATCTCTTGACAATAGAACTTTGACAGCCATTGAGGAAATGATCACCATCCATGGTACTTATTAATAATAACGAAACCTAAGACATAAAATAAGAGTACATACCTTATTTTATCCGCCATTTCGTCCAAATTAATTAATAACTTTATCAATTAAATAATAAGAAGTTACAGAAACATTATAAGGTTAGGGAAATCCGATTGTAGTGATTCGTTGAACACATGAACATCTAAAATTTACGATAAAGCTAAGCACTAAGCGTAATACGTTGAGTTTGACACAAAATACTTTATTTATAACTGAAATAAAGCTAAAATAATGAAATCAACGTTGGAAATGTTGGAATTGGATTTAATTCGACATCCACCAACATAACCTACAAAAAGATATGTCATGCTTGACAGAATGACAGATCAGCCAGACAGACAGAATTGATATGACATGTTTCTGTTCTGCCCTGTTCGGCCGAACAAAGACTTCAGTAATATTATGTTATCAGTTATATGGTCTTGCTCTTGACTTTCTGAGCGCGCTGCAGTAGATTTTGGTCTGAACACGCGTCTTACTATAACTGTTATTTCTTATTTTGGTAAACGGTGAAAATTTAAATCTGAAAGTCAGACCATCTAACAGCTAACTCAGAGCTTACTTCGGCCGAACACATACCATCGCAGGTTTCTGTCAGTATGGTGCGATAACGTCAATAATTCCATCTGTCAACTGTCGGTCGTCTGGAAATTGTATTTTTAGGTTAAGTTGTTGTTGTAGCAATTTTTAACTCAGTTTTTTTATATTTTAATCGGTATTTTTGATTTTTGTATGTTTTTACTATTTATTTTGCAATTGAATCAATAACTTAAGTACATAAATATGTCATCTGCGGTAACGACAGTGTTATTAATTTATTTAATTTACCTATGCGATATAACTTTAACAAAAAATAAGAAATTTCTGCCACCGGACCTCGATAAATATCAAAAACTAAATGATTGTAGTCGCTGTAAAATGTTGACTGACTCTGTTAATCACTGGCTTCAAAAAACATCCCGTGGTAAATTCGAAGGAGGCGATACTGCCTGGGAAGAAGCAAAGTTGAAATCTTATGCTAGAAGTGAAATACGTTTAGTTGAAGTACAGGAAGGTTTATGCTCCGAGCTAAGTGCTCGTAAAGATGATTGTTATATGTTAGCAGAAGAGGCGGAGCAAGCATTAGAGAAATGGTGGTTTCATGAAGACCCTAATACAGTAGACTTGCACACATGGTTATGTATAGAAACTCTAAAACACTGCTGCCCTATGAATCATTTTGGGGAGTTCTGCTCGCCTTGTCCTATGAATCAAGATAGGAAGATTTGCAGTGGACATGGAAAATGTGATGGAGATGGAACTCGAATGGGTAATGGCTCATGTGTTTGTGAACAAGGCTTCACAGGGGAGCTTTGTCGGGAATGTTCTGAAAACTATTATTCATCCGATGACTCCTGTAGCAAGTGTCATAAGTCTTGTGACGGTTGCAATAGTGAGGGACCAGCGAGTTGCCACAAGTGTAACTATGGATGGAAGTCAGTATCTGGTGTGTGTACTGACATTAATGAATGTGAATCTGAGTCTATTTGTAAACCCAATCAGTACTGTGTCAATAGAGAGGGGTCGTACCGGTGTAAAACTTGTGACAATACATGTGCTACGTGTGAAAGAGCAGGGGCATGTACAACATGTGCTCCGGACTACATCATGTGGAGTGACATGTGCATTACAGACAAACAAAAATCAGACTTATTATCAAGCACAATTAAAAGACTCGGGTTATACCTCGGTTTATTTGTTATAGCTGGTTTTATATTCCGTTTTAATACACTACTAGCTTCACTGATTGTATTAGTTATAGCAATTTACATATATTTCTCAGAGAAATATTTGAGTATAAACACAATTAATGTTATGTATAATTTATTAAATCTAAAACATTTTAATTTATAGGAAAGTTAGCTTTTGCTAAATAATATTTTACAAATTATTTGAATAGATAAATAATAATCAAAACTTTAGCTTTTTTTTAAATATAGTTGTCTTTTCTATAATTGTATGTCATTGTTCCACATTTTAATTTATTGAATAATAATAGTAAGATTTTTAAATCAATTTTTTACTCTATCTTTTATTTAAGGTCCAAGCATTTTATAAGCTACCTATCCTTTACTCCACGTTCGTAACTGATCTTTGATAACCAGGTACGAACAAGGATTATTTTTCTTGTTTGATAACCAGTTACGAAAACGGAATTTATTTGTCGTTTTCGTAACCATGGTTCATAACCAGCTACGAAAATGGATTTTTTTTTCTCAGTTCATAACCGGTTATTAATTAGGAATATATTTTTTCACTTTCGTAATCAAGTACGAAAATAAGTACTTATAAGAATAAATATCGAAACAGGAAACGAGGAAATATTATGAAATACCTATTTCATAATACAAACACATTCATAAGCTCAGGAAATATATTTATTTTTAATAAAATAACAACAACAATGCTATGCTGGGCAGGCAAAAAATAAAACATAACGCTTTCCAAGCAGTGCCCAATATAATATTTCGTTCTAGGTCCTCTATTGCGGAATTTATTTTTTTATCAATTTTTTAATAATGCCGGGACTTGATACTTTAACTGCGTATTCGGATTTTTGAGACAAACTGGGAAAGTTGGCAAAAATCACGCAGACCGCTATAAGTATGTATTATAAAGGCAAGCGATTATTAAAAAATCCGGGTTATGAACTTGATTACGAAAGTGGAAAAATATATTCCTAATTAATAACCGGTTATGAACTGAGAAAAAAAAATCCATTTTCGTAGCTGGTTATGAACCATGGTTACGAAAACGACAAATAAATTCCGTTTTCGTAACTGGTTATCAAACAAGAAAAATAATCCTTGTTCGTACCTGGTTATCAAAGATCAGTTACGAACGTGGAGTAAAGGCTACCTATGTCCCTTATGTACAGTCTTCCTCAACAATAGCCTACTTGTTTCCAGACAGTCCCATTACTAACTAATAATGGGGCAGTTCTAATAGCAGAAAGTGAAATTATTGAAAAATTAATTACCAAAACCTTTAGTAATTTATGTTTTACTTAGGGCCAAAAATAAATAAAAATTCCCAAAAAAGGTGTATTAAAAATACATTTATTGCAAAGTTACACAACTAATTTTAGTGTCATTTATATACATTAAATTAAAATTAAATACATGGTTAGGAGACATTATAACAAAATAGTGTAAAATACTTACAATACAGCAATACTAAAACACATCAAATATTGTATAATATGACTGAATTTGTTCTGAAATTAAAAGGTAACCTGCATACAGCTTCATAATATTATCTGGGGGCACGGCAGTGCCCCCCGCCAAGTCGAGCGCGAAGCAAACACTGCCGTACCATCCTTTACAGGAACCCTTTCGCCGCATTTTCAGACCCCTATTTAACAACCTCTGGATAAGCCCAGAACGCTGAAATTTTCGTCATCCAGTAAGCTATACAATCACATACTTAAAATAAAATTTCAAGTCTGTAGGTCATTTAGTTCCCAAGTTAAGCGAAAGCAAAGTTTCGCATTTTAGACACTCACTCACTCACTCACTCACTCACTCACTCACTCACTCACTCACTCATGATCATCAAAATAGAACTAGTACTTCCCATGAACCTAGAGAGCTGAAATTTGGTACAGAGTTAGGGTTTAATGGCCACATAAAGGGAAAACTATAAAAACTAGGATAATCGAACGGGAACGGGAATTATACGGGAATGGGAACGGGAATTGTAACTCAAGAACGGCTGATCTGATTTGGCTGAAAATTAGTGGGGAGGTAGCTTAAAACCAGGAAAAGGACATAGGATACTTTTAATCCCGAAATTCCCACGGGATTGGGAACGGGAATTAAAAAATCAAGAACGCCTGAATTGATTTGGCTGAAAATTGGTGGGGAGGTAGCTTAAAACCAGGAAAAGGACATAGGATACTTTTAATCCCGAAATTCCCACGGGATTGGAAACGGGAATTTAAAAATCAAGAACGCCTGAATTGATTTGGCTGAAAATTGGTGGGGAGGTAGCTTAGAACCAGGAGAAGCACATAGAATACTTTTAATCCCGAAATTCCCACGGGAATGGGAACGGGAATTTAAAAATCAAGAACGCCTGAATTGATTTGGCTGAAAATTGGTGGGGAGGTAGCTTAAAACCAGGAAAAGGACATAGGATACTTTTAATCCCGAAATTCCCACGGGATTGGGAACGAGAATTTAAAAATCAAGAACGGCTGAATTTATTTAGCTGAAAATTGGTGGGGAGGTAGCTTAGAACCAGGACAAGAACATAGAATACTTTAATCCCGAAAATCCCACGGGAATGGGAACGGGTATTTATTACTCAAGAACGGCTGAACTGATTTGGCTGAAAATTGGTGGGGAGATAGCTTAGAACCAGGAGAAGCACATAGAATACTTTTAATCCCGAAATTCCCACGGGATTGGGAACGGGAATTTATTACTCAAGAACGGCTGAATTGATTTGGCTGAAAATTGGTAGGGAGGTAGCTTTGAACTAGGAGAAGCACATAGAATACTTTTAATCCCGAAATTCCCACGGGAATGGGAACGGGAATTTATTACTCAAGAACGGCTGAACTGATTTGGCTGAAAATTGGTGGGGAGGTAGCTTAGAACCAGGAGAAGCACATGGAATACTTTTGATCCCGAAATTTCCACGGGAATGGGAACGGGAATTATAATTCTAAAACAGCTGAACTGATTTGGCTGACAATTTGTGGGGAGGTAGCTTAAAACTATTTATGTATAGATACTTTTTATCCCGAAATTCCCACTGAAACGCGAACGGGAACTACGCGGGTGAAACCGCGGGGCGCTTAATAATATAATACTACTCCTAAAAATAAGTGTGTCAAATAAGAAAATCTAATAAAATAAATCAATATAAACAAGTTTTAACAAAAAGAAATGAAATCCCACCAAAAACATTCTGTAAAAAAACTAGCCAAGTCTCGATGGAGCTGCATGTTTAACTCTAAAAAGTAATGAAATCTAGACAGACTCGTGCCAAGTCTAAGGTTCCTTACTGCGATTTCTTTATTATTATAGTTAATGTTGTGTGACTTGGCCGTTGAAGGGTACACATGTATGTACACAAGGGTACAAAACTAGGTGCTCCATGACGCTATTGTACCAATCTTAAAAAATCCAGAACCTATCCATTGACGATAGAAAATTTGCTTAATTATAGCCACTTGAAAAATGTTGATTCAATATCCAGTCAATTGTAGGCTTGATAAAGCTGCGTATTTTAATAATGTTATAACATTACGTGTAAACAAAATTGACATGTACCCACTACTAACCTTTTAAACAATGTTCAACGGCCAAGTCACACAACATTAACTATAATAATAAAGAAATCGCAGTAAGGAACCTTAGACTTGGCACGAGTCTGTCTAGATTTCATTACTTTTTAGAGTTAAACATGCAGCTCCATCGAGACTTGGCTAGTTTTTTTACAGAATGTTTTTGGTGGGATTAACATTGACATCTAATTATATGGAATTAGAGTTTTTGTGACAAAAATATTAATTTCATTGTACTTGGCATATGTATACAACTTATATGAATTAACAATTTTTTTAGGAATTTATTTGAAAAATTGGATGTTCCAAAGATGTTTTGTATTATAGATGCACACCAATAACATGGCTCTCAAAAACATTGTAAATACTAGTTACCTTAGCGCGTAAAAAGGGAAAAATAAATGCTACCATATGGAATACCTATTGAGAGAGAGATGATGTACATCTTTAAACAGGTCATCATTATTACAAAGTGCAAATGTTTTAAGTACTGCCAAGATTAAATTAAATATATAAAACATTAGTGTACTTATTTTCTATGTGACCCAAAGTCTATATAATTATATGTCAATCATTATATACCCCAGATAAACCATATAAAAAAATAATCTGATTTTTGTTATGAAAATGTAGTAAAAGTATAAGAATAAAATTGGCAACATTTATTTTGGCAACAGCAAGCTTTTTTTACAATACATTTCAAAATCACTTACTTAAAACAACTACTTCTGTACTTAAAAAAATATTTTGATATAAAAAGTTAATAATTTTGAGTGATAATAGAAAAGAAGTATGTCCACAGATAGCTGAAGTATAGAAACCTGTCTTTGGTGAAGATTTATTATTAAGGTGCAAATAGATGTAGCTTAAACATAAAACGGGTATGTACTTATTTCTAAGTTCCAAATATATTAGTCAACAAAATATAACACAAAATAAATGAAATAGTGTCTATTTTTTTTTAATTTTTGGTAAAAAGAAATATTTAAGTACTAACATTACATTGATTAACCTATTTGTGAAGAGTAACACCTATATCTGATGTCAAGTACTTATAAAACAGTACCAGTTCTACAACAGCAGAACACTAACTACCCTATGTATGTATGGTAAGGACCACAGAACAATTACGATATTAAACTAATGAAAAAAATGTTATCAAGAACCTAACCTCCCTTATTTAAATTGAATTGACCATATTATAATATTTTTATAGAGAGTGGATTAGTAATCACTACATAGTATAAAACAAAGTTGCTTTCTCTGCCCCTATGTCCCTATGTATGCTTAGATCTTTAAAACTACGCAACGGATTTTGATGTGGTTTGTTTTAATAGACAGAGTGATTCAGTGGGAAGGTTTTTAGCACAATATTATCCCCATATTAATACGGGAACGGGAACTACGCGGGTGAAACCGCGGGGCGCCGCTAGTAACTAATAAAGAACAGACAAAATATTGAAAAATAAACATAGTTCGGAATAAATACTCTTAATGTTCTGTGGTAAAGTGCGATTTTATATAAAATGATAAAGCTACGACATAATACACACGACTAGCATACGAAATGCTACCACATGGACGTTCGATCGTATTACACGTCCAGGGTCCAATTACAATGTATCACAACAGTATAATACATCACAATTAATTCCACAATGTTCGCAAGTACCAAAAATACTACAATATAATGATTATTTACATACATTGTAAATGTACGCGTGAAACAATACCGGAATATTGTTCAATTTCATGTTTGATTTCATATAAGTATCTATAAATAATACAACATAACACACCATAATACAACCAAAATTCATTTGAATTTCATTTTAATTTGAACTAGTAAAATACTTGTTCAGAATATAATATTAAAATCAGTCTGCTCCAAAGTTACGCTAATTGTATTTACCGTATCATTATCAAATTTCGGTCCCTTTTATAATACTCATGTTATCAATCATACTGGTATTTTGTTCAGTTATGTTTTAGTTAGCTGGAAAAAATAAATAGTGGTCATTCAACCATTACAAGCGAATTCGTTTTCAAATAATGAATAACAAATATTTTTTAGCTTCAGTACTGTTGCAATTAAAACACTGTTTTACAACAACACTTTTATGTAAACCTTTATCTTAAGAAATGCCACCATTATAAAAAAGCGCAGTTATTCATTTTATTATTATGATGAAACTAACGAAAACAAAAATGTTTGGCATAATCCTTTCGTACGATTTTCGTTATAAACATCAAGTTATGTGGCACAATCTTAAAGCTATTTCAAAAAGTCTGCTATTTTATAAAATTTAAAATAAAATGCTGCTATAAATTTCGTTACATAATAATTTAATTAAGCTATTCTGCCTACAATCAGTCTGTTTTATAAATGGAATGTTTTCATTTGAACCGGTCGATTTAATAAAGTCACATTGACTCCCGACGGATAGCTGATGATGTTTGGAATAATCATAATGCGGGTAATGAATGAATATAGAATGCTCGTGGACTAGGCGCGCCAAATCTCTCATCTATAACTTAGGACATCATCGGACGCTCTGCATTTCAAAAACATATAATATAGACAATATCGATGCAATAAAAACACATTAAAAATCGATGTAACTCCTGCCTACTCCTACCTTCTTATACCATTTAAAAGCTGAAGAATTACTGCGGTGTCAGGGCGCCTAGTGTAGTGACGTATGTATGGAGTATGTGTGTGCGGGCGCGGGTGTCTAGTCGCGCAGCGCGGGCGCGGGCGCGCGGTGGTGCGAGGAGAGCTGCGCGGCGAGCTGGCGGTGCTGCAGCAGGCAGTAGAGGATGCCGGCCTGCGCCATGGCGTCCACCGTGCCCGCCGCCAGCAGGTCCGTGCGCACCTTGGAGCCCGCCGTCGCCGAGCTCGGCCGCAGAAGCGTCGGACCAAACACTGTCGCCAGGTTGTGCAGGGACATTTTGTTCTCGCCTTCGTGTTGATTCACTCTGAAATCATTGTGAAACGTTCGATCGATTGTTGCAACGAAAACCTATATATAAACGTAAAGTATTCACTTCGGTAGGGCGCAAGGTCAGCGGCGGTTTGTCGGCAAGAGCACACATTATACGTGACAACGCGACCGAACCGAAGTTCGGTTCGATAGTCGACGAAGATCGGGGGCAAGGTGCAGCGGGAGGCAATCATGCCCGCGACTGCGCACTGCGAGTTGTTGCGGAACTGAATTTCTGCTGCGTTCAGCGTTTATTGTGCGTCTTATCGACTGAATAAGTCAAATCAGTCGTGGAACTTTCGTTCACGTAAGTTACGCATAATGTAAAATACGTATTGTTTTTGTGCCAACGATTAAAAATCAACAAAGAAAAATAATACTTACTTAACGAAATGATTTAACAAGAAATCAATACAGTTCTTGTTGAGATCGGGTAGTTGCGCGTAACATTTCAATAGGGCGTGGCGTCTCGTGTGGGCCGGTCCCGAATCCACGGATGTTCCCGCCCCCTGTCGGAGTAATGACACAATTAATGATTTAAATATTCGAATATTTGGTATTTTATTAGGTACGTAATTATAAACTAATGTAGTACCTGTGTAGAGCCCCAAGCCCTCAGAAGCTCCGGATACAAAGCATCAGTAAATAACGCCTCAGGAAGTTCTCTTAAATACAATTTGAGAACGCCAGTCACGGAATGAATGTCCACCTCTTTCAAAAGTTGTTCCGCTTCATAAGCGTCTGAAAGCAATGAATATGTTAAGAAACAGTATGACCGGATAAAGATACAATTTATAAATAAGCTCATTGTTGGACAGTTGGAATTACTCGTAGTATTATTATACTCACTCGTTTCAAAACTTTTCTTAAGACGGTTGAGGTCCGAGGCACTCCCCGAGACGCGGTACACGCCCACCTCGTGTATGCCCCGACGTTCGACCTCACGAACGCACGCGCTTATTATGAACGGAATGTTGCGTTTTTCTCGTCTGTAGGACAATATACAACCTTTAATACACATAATGGTTACATAGTAAAAAGCAATTAAAAGTATTTATATCGAAGTTCGGTTACGTTATGACCGAAACCGAAGGTCAAGGAAAAGTTAATGCTTTTAGATCTTCGGTTTTCTTAGACATTCAGTTCAAGATTATGAAATTCTGTTCGACGACGAGTCTGTGTGTGTGTTTGTGTGTACTAACTTGGCGACGTGCGTGATCTTGGCGCCGAAGAGCGCGCCGGGCTTGGCGCTGGGCACGCGGCGCGCCGAGCGCTCGGGCGGCAACACGCGCAGGCGCAGCGGGAGCGAGCCGCCGCCCAGCGCCACCGACCGCACCACGCCGCCGCCGCCCGCCGCCTCGCACGCCCACTCGCGGGACAACTGTCAGAACCACAACGGTTAGTAACAGGCCATCACGATTCGCACGCCATACGCTTCTATCGGTCCGGCGAGATATCTCACCTTTATCGTGCACTTCCCTCTGAGCACCGGCCGCGCCGCGTCTTCGTACAGGAGCAGGCGAAGGTTCTGCGACCCTTCCAGGTCGAGGGTGAAGCTCTCGTTCCAGCGCGGCTGGGCGCTCCGGCACACCAGTTTGGACTTCGCCTTGCGGAAGTAGTGCCCGTACGAATCTACCTCTACCACTATGTAATAATCTGTAAATGAAAGAGATTTATTATAAACATATTCTAGTTTGGTGTATTTCCAGCGAGTACTGCCTGCGAGTGTTACCGGCGGCGGTGTCGAGCGGCGCGGTCATGCCGCCGACGTGCAGCTGCAGGTCGCCGAGCAGCAGCGAGTCGTCGCGGCCGCTGCGCAGCAGGTACGAGCCCATGTCCGTCTGCAGGTAGCTGCGGCACGCCGTCACCCACGCTTGCAGCTCCAGCATCGAGATGCACCCCGAGCCCGCCGGCGGCGCCGACGACGCCTGCACACACCACGAGTTAATACGCGCACTTCAAGCTCCTCAATCGAATCTATGAAATATTTTTTTTTCTAATAATTTAAAGAAGTATCTGAAAGAGTACCTACCTGTAAAGCGTGTATGGAGTCGATCCACTGCGTCCGTTCGTACTCGGAGCTGAGGAAGAATATGTGTTGTCTCTGCAGCGAGGTGGCGCCGGGCGGGCGCGCGCCCACCTTGAACATGAGGTTGGGCGACGCGAGCACGAGCTGCCCTTCTAGCTCCGCCAGCTTCTTGCGTTGTTTTTCAGCTGCGCCGCGGCCGCCTAGACGCATTTTCTATGGAAACAATATTTAGATTATATTTACTGCACACTTTTACCGGAATACCGAAGCAAGGTAATCAATGAACATTTATAAGTAGGTAGGTAAGTAGTGGCGTACCTTGTCGTCGCTGGCGGCGCGCTCGTCGGCGAGGATCTGGTCGCGCACGGTGGAGGCCTGCGACTTGAGCGCCACGATGTTGGCGGGCGACGCCTCGCGCGCGTCCGCGCCGCTCTCCTCCTCCACCACCACGATGTCGGGCAGCGGGATGAACCACTTCAGCTCGAACGTGAACTTGTCGCGGCCCGACGCCTGCACGCACACACACACCATATATACCGTTCATATTATAAGCGCAGGGGCTCTACGACTCGAGCGTTATCAGACGATTTTAGTATCGATAAGATTTTAAAAATGTGTTAGACATTGAATCTATGTTATCCATCGAAGAGCAGATATTTTTGTTATTCGTTAATTGATATTATTGCAATACCAAGTAGTTATATTGCGACATTACTAAACAAAGCAATTCGATTTCCACACGAGCTAAATAGTAGTGTAGTTCCTGATATTCGTATCAATGACATAAAAAATTACAACCATTTATGATAAAGGTCACTTGCTATAAAAAGATGGTAAAGTGAATGATTATGATGAGCTAGTATGGTAAATACTATTCATATAATCGTTATCTAAACTCACCTTATATTTAGCACAAGCTATGACATCGTTGAATAGAAACAAATGTCTTAATTTCCTGTGACCATCCGAAAGTTCTACTATGAAGGAATTCTTGACGAGTCTTCGTTGTGCACGATCAGCGTTCTAAAAATAAAAACACTCATTATGTAGATGTTCATCATTAATAGAGAAATTGTTTCAAAATAACGAAATTATAAATATTACATTATATGTATGACGACCTCGATGGCAGAGTGGTTACCATGCCGGACTGCCATCTGTAAGGTTGCGGGTTCGATTCCCGTGCGGGGTGAATATTTGTGTGAACCACAAATGTTGGTCTCGGTCTGGGTGTGTGTGTGAATGAGTGTGTGCGTAGTTTCTGATACCCTAGATTCAAGCTCCATGCTTAGTTAGGGGTCAGTTACTATAATGAGATGATGTAGTGAATGATTATGTAGCTATACTTACAGGGAACATAGATTTTGTTTGTATAATGTTAAATTCATCTAAGAAATGTTGCGTCATATTGAGGGCGTCAGTTAACATCGCGTGATCGGGGTGGCTGGCTGGCGTGTACTTTATTAAGTCCTGAAATACATAAAGAACAACAGGTATGTAACAAATTATTAACCCAGCTGAGGGGAACATTTTGAATGGATATATATTTTAAGTTTTTTTTCTTTAGTCGGTGGGTCTCGTGTGCTCAATAATTTTACTGACTACATTGCCCTATAACCTGGGACACGGTAATGTTTTATTGGTAGCAGAATATCTGACAATGCGGTAGTACCCACTCAGACGGAACCGTGCAAGATTCCTACTAGCTGGCTGTTAATTTCAAGAGATCCTTACATGTAAAACAAGTGCATTCTTCTGTACTCTCGCCACAGGTTTGTGCAGTAGATCATCAAGCGACATCGGCTGTCCATTGCACAATATCTCTTTAGTCAAATTGGAGAAAGTTTGCGAACTGTTGCATCGACGCCGCACAGCGTCTGTCGCGCGCCCGTAGTTATGTAGAAATGCACCATATATGTTTATATTTTCTGCCTGTAAAAAAACAAAATGTTTTATTAATTTGACTGCCTAAATGGCACAGTTGTTATAAAGCAGGACTGTGAAAGAACGTTGCTGGTAATCGAGTCATATGCAAGATGAATAATTTAGGATGTTTGCTAGTAGTTTGGCTGTTATCCTTAGTAATATTAGAAATATGAAAGTAACTCTGTCTGTCTGTTACCTTTTCACGGCTAAACTAATGAACCGATTGACTAAATATTTGGTACAGGGGTAGGGTAGGTCCGAGAAAAGACATAGACTTAGTTTAATCTCGAAACCGCAGGTAAAACCGCGGGGCGCTGCTAGTAACTTATAAATACGTTCGAAGTACTTACCATTTTCTTGAAATGTATTCCAACTGAGAGAGGCTCTTCCCAACTAGCGACCGCTGCCTTCAGTCCCTCCAGGAAGCTCTTGTGTAGTTCGTGGAGCTCGGATATTTTGTAGAATATCGTATTGAACTCTTCCTCCGTTATCACCGGCTGGGACGTCGACAGCGTCGCTTTAATGGCATTCATATACTGGAAGTTAATAATAAACAAATATTATAACATTGAGTAACATTATATAAATACTGGAGTATACAGTTACATATGGCCTAAACAAGGAAAACAAAGTAACCTAATATAAATAAAAATAGTAGAGCGCAGCTCGGGTAAAAATATATGTCAAATTCGTTGTCAGCATCGTTCGAGTTTATTCATTTTAACAAAATACATATTAAAAGTATTGTTATAAATAAATAAATATATAATAACTTTCTTACTTTCTCCATGACGTAAAGGCATTCGACATAAACAGTTTCGCTCTCGATGATGCTCGTGATAATACAACGATGCATGGTCAGTCGTTCGGCCTCTGCATTATTGCTGTTCGCGATATCCTGAAGTAAACAAATTAAAATCATGAAAAATACATTCAACATTTTCCTTCATCTTAGACTTGAACCTAGGAAATAACAAGAAAGAAGACTAGGACTAGACTTTTTCACCTAAGTGTGTGAAACAAAACATTCTAAATTTTTTAATCATTTTCAGTATCACTCAGTTTTATTGTAACACAAATTCTTTCACTCATTTATCATTACATACAACGACTACTTTCTACCCTTAACAACTGCCGATGATGTTAGTACGACAAAGCTTAAAAAAGGACTTGTTTCATTAAATATAGGTTATTAATATCAAAATTAGTTGAACGAGGAATTCAAACAATTTATATTGTTAGTATACAGGGTGTCCCTAAAAAAAATAAAAAATTACTTAAAATACGGTTTTCTAATAAAGTAGTATAACGATAACATTCGTTACACAATAGAATGTGTTGTTAAAATAGTAGCTACAAACATGTTCTTTTTTACAATTTCTAAGGTAATTTGTAAACATTAATAAGAAAACAAAGTACGAAGGTAAAACATAACTTGAGATATTAACTCATTCCGGTTGTGGACCATAATCTGGTGAACCATGACGTTAGTTTCGTATTTAATTGGAATACTTCTCTGCCATTTTGTACATTCGTTGGACTCCGACAGTAAGTAACACCTAAAATCTATATAAAAATGACATGGTATTAAACAGGTAAACTACATGGCACAGTTAGTATAATAAATAACGCATATCCCTACTTATATTATACATGAAAGTAACCCTGTTTGTCTGTCTATTACGTCTAAACCACTGAATTGATTTTGATTATTTTTGGATAAATTAGATGTTGAGAAAGAACATAGGCTTTCTTTTATCCCAGATATCTCGTGGGATAAGATTCTGCGCGGGTAAAACCGCGAGCAATGTGTTGTATTTTATTTGACTCCTAATACATTCATTTCATAGGCATCGAATCTTTCAATGGAATCGAAGTGAGCCCGTTCTACGACGCAATCATATTCAGCGACATTGCAGACATTATAAACGAATTTGAAGCGAATGTAAGTAGCAGAATCATACATGCTTATTTAAATATTGTTTTTGAAATGTGTTATAACTGAAGAAGTATTGTGCTTGTTTTTAGAATATACAAATTTCATCACTCGCCAAGAATGAAAGCGACAGTGACGAAGACATTGATAGTTTACTGTCGGAATATCAACGTTATTTAGAGAAAGCACATAAACAAACGAAAGATTTTATTGAAAAAAGTAGACTTAAAAATAAAGTACCACTTGTGCGGCACGAAAGGTATTTTAAACCGAGCTTTATAAACAATGATGGCAAATATAATGATATGTACTATAAATCTGGATTTTACAATCCTGAAAAGAGTCCAATCAAGTATACTCAAACTTATAATCCGTTAGATTTATTCCTTCCTTTCAACCCTAAAGGAAAACATATTTTAACAAGAAAAGATGATCAGCAAACATTTCCTAATATAGAAAACTTTGATTTAAATACATTTAAAAAAGTTGTGTTAACTGAGGAAAAACAAGTACCAGATTTTCAAAAGCATCTTCCAAAACCTGGGTGCTTCTGCAAGACAAATCATTGGCCGTGTTCGTGTGGTTGTAAGCAATGTTTCATGCCAATGAGCTCATTGAATCAAAATGACGCTACATTTAGGATATTCAATGAAGATCGGAACACAGATGCTAATGATATTCCTTCCTTTAAAGCGCTCCAAAGACAAAACGTTATAGGCAATAAACCGTCATTTCCTGATGATGTTCTTAATATAAGAATTAAAGTTGATGTGCAGTTACCAAATTTACTAGACCGAAAATTGACACAAAATGGTAACTATGCAAGAATAGATTCCGACAAAACGAATTCCAATGAATATTTATCAAGTATCAAAATGCCCACACCTTATTATAATTTTCCTATACCGATGAATATGTTTGGTTATAAGAGAAATAGTATCGAATCGGCTCCATTACACAAAATAACAATTCATAAGAAGAAAAAGCCCAAGATGAACAACGGTAACAAGAAGCATAGGAAGAAAGTAATAACATTCCACAATATTAAGATTGAGCCACAACAGTTATTTGAAGCGCATTTTGGTAAAATTAATATGAGTAGTGATACCAAAAATGAAAAAAATTACAATAATATTTTTAATTTTACGACAAGTTTAAAAGCAAGCAACTCTTTCGTTACGGACAACAAATACTCAACAGAAAAAAATACAGACACAACGAACATAAACGAGACTCAGACTGAAGATAATGTATTTTTACTTGTTAACATATCCCACAACATTTTAAATATGACCGATGAAAATTCAAAAATAGGCAATAGCGCAGAAGTAGAATATTCAAATACAATTTTAAACACGACAACTGATAAATCGGTACATTCTCTAAGGAAACGTGAAATTGCATCCATAACAAAACACGTTTCACTAATCACTACAGAAAAACCTTATAAGACAAAACTCACCGATAAAAAAGATTTGGTAAAAATTACAACAGAAAAGAATGTTCTTAAAAAAAATGATAAAAACATATTAAGTGACACAGAACTACTTTATTGGCCAAAAACAAACAATAGTGTAAATTATCTAGTTACAAAGAATATAACTACAATAATTTTAGAAAATGAACATAAAAGGAGCAAAATTAATTTGACCAACGAAGTAAACCGTAAGAACCACACAAGTGTTTTGGAAAAGGTAATATTTGGCGATGTTGATTGGAATGATGTGAGTACGGTAGCACCGGCGTTCATATCCTTTGTAGGTAAATATTTAGAAGGGGTTTTGACATTTTGTTCTGAGACTGATTGTCATTCCATGAAATGTGAGAAAAAGAATTGTCTGTATAGAGTCTGTAATCCTAATGACCGAATAAATAATAAAGGACATTGCACTGGATCTAATAATACAGGTAAATACTTTATTCTCTATAATCAATAAGACATATACATTCGTTCATACAAACAAATAAAAATAAAAAAAATTATGTAAAACTAAAATAAAACTGTCTATTTTAAAAAGTATATTTTCCAGTTTGGGTCCTTAACATTCATCATTAACATTTTTTTTTGTTTTTAGAAAGCGTCACTTCCATGGAATCGATAATGGATTTACCATCAAACGTTGCCTTTGAACTTGTAGACATATTACAAGAAAGAATGTCCGGTAAATTATATGGCAAAGTAACAATTTGTATAAACGCAAAATGTATCACATTAACCGCATCCAAAAAGCTATTCTTTAAAGTTAAATGCGCAATGAAGGAATTAAACCACAAAGGTCATTGTGTTGGTCTTTCAAAAACTTCATAATAAAGTAAGATGTTTACAAAATAATAAATGTATGTTTTAAGATTTGATTGTTTAGAAATCCCTCCGGCAATACATCGATAAGGCTGTGTTACTTCAGACTTTATAACCAATTCTTGCACAACATGCAAGTATAATCATGATGTTTAAAACGTTAACAATATTTCTTGTTTTATTTAAACAAACAAACCTGATTGACAATGATTTCCACTATAATCTTGTACAACTGTTGAGAGTAAGTTAATACATATTATTTTTTATGACCTTACATAATATTTATTTTGTTCTTATATTGATGTTTCCATAGCTGTTGACAAGAGCCGTACGTATATATTTCGGGACTTAAAAATCTAAACTTTTTTTACGCTCTTATTACCTGTCGAACATAGGAACTTTCTTTATTTAATCCTTTTCAATGTCTATCTAGTGAATATAAATAAGACATTTAACATTACATTACATTCTTTCTTATTTACGTAACCAGCAAGGCAGCGACAAACAATTGTATGTTTCACCATGGACTAAATTCGAAACGCATCACCCACAAATATTAAATTTTAAACCAAACGGCGAAGTAGAACGAGTTAAATTATCATTAATGCAGATTGTGAATTACATTAATTTGCGGCCATTACATGCTAAACAAGTTAACGGAACGGAAGGAAGCAAATTGAAGTTTGCAACAGTTCTAAAGAACATGCGTAAACATATTATGGAAAAAATGAATAAAAAATTACAAACCTCAAGTAAAATTATGGTATATTGTGATAAAGGTCGGACTGTATGCCGATTTTTAGTATGCGATCAATCAAAGAAGTTGTGTATATTATGCGAAGTTGTACTAGATTCTACAGACTGCTCTGAACATGATATTACTTGGTTATTGAAGGGACAACGGATATTATAAGATTGACGAAATAAAAAAACGTTACTTACCCTTGATTTCTTTGATTTACACAAATACTACTACACATTGAAATAAAACTACCTACTTCAACGGATTTTTGACGTGGTTATAATTTTGTTTTACATTATTTGACGTTTCGGATTATTTACTTTTTATAATACGGTGCTGACAGTATCTAGCGGACTTGCAGTTGTTGGACGCGCTTTTGGTTTTAATTTGTTGATGATAGGATCCCAAGCAAGTGGTAGATTTAAAAAACTATAGGTCCATTATTTACTCGGGCAAAACTCTTTCGTATAAAACAAAATTCAGGCACATGCTTATTTATTCATTCTTTCATCGTGTCTGGTTCACATATCATAATACTTATATATAAAAATGGATTTATTGAATATTATATACTTAGTCAGAAAAATAATAATCTCTGTTGTCAATACCATACCTTATTATATTAGATAGATGTCTGTAAGTTATTTATAAACGCATCAAACCAACCAATGCCGATGAGTAATCTATTTCTTTTGTTGAGTTAAAATTCCTTTCAATGTTAGTAAAATTAAAAGGTCCCCGGATACTCGTTTGTTTCTCATTAAGTAAACATTCCTGTGACTCTCTTATCTCCACAAAGATAGGAAGATATTTAGTCGAGAATGTTGAGACAGGTATATAAGGGTAAGACCCAACTATTCAAACATTTATTATCGTTAGAACTTCCACGTACCACCATAAAACGCTATGAATCGTACAAGTTTCGTGTTTATTTTCTCATTGTGTTTCTTACAATGCTTGGGCAAACCAACGGCGGTACAGAGTGAGTACACTTCAAATATATTTTATGCATTATTATTATAAAAAAGGTTATTAAATGAGGTACTAACATCGCTTGCAGATGACATAACTGAGGGGCGCGGTGTCGGTTCCACTTTATGGAGTTGGCTAACATATCCATTCTCGTGGTGGAGTTCGGAACCTGAGTTGTCTCCCGTCACTGAACATCTTATCGGACCGACCGTGCCTTTAGACACGGTAGAAATCGGAAGACATAACGTAACAATATGGTGTAACGATCAAACTTGTACTACACAGAAATGCGATAAATTCCTGTGTAGAAATATAACGTGCAATATTTACGATACTGACATGATGGGTGAATGTCGAGAGTACAACACGATATCGACTCGGGAGGAGCGGGTGCCTCCACCTACGGAGCCGATACCTAAGCCTCACAACACTCTGAAACCCGACGACACTCCTGTATACGCATCCACCGCTCCAACACCTTCTACGACTGATTTGCACAAAGAAGTTACACCAGTAGAGGAACATCCGTTGGAATTGGAAATGGTTTTGTCATCAACCGTTAAGGAGGACAAAGATCCTGTGCATATACAAATAAATCCGGAAAAGAAGGTATTTACTGAGTATATTATTATACTTGCTTTATTTTAACAGTACTAATGTTACAGCTTTATGTATTTAAGTGTTATAAATTGAACTAGAAATAAGTAGAGCCCTCAAACGTAAAAATATATCGCAGCACGTAGAAAGGGCCCAAATTAGAGGGGTCTAATTATAGAAAAATTGCCCACATACGAAAACTACTATTCTTAAATAAGTCAATTTTTTAAAAGAGTAAAATAATATTGTAAAGTCTATGGACACAGATAAACTAATGTTGTATTTATTTTTTCAGGTATAACGCCTTCCGACCCAGTATCAAGTGTAACATTTTTAGAACAAATGGATATAATAATATCAGACCATATAACCTCAATATTGGAAAATTACGCTACGGAACTCATGAACAAATTCATCAAAAATACAGGAATGAAGTCTTTCTGTGTAAAAGGCATCTGTTATTACAGCATATGTGAGGAAGAAAATTGTAATACTATCTTCTGTAAACACCAGTTACTTAGTAATGTAGATATATGTTCTAAAACTAGGAGTTATGTCCCTAATTACAACATGAATTTACAAGACAATAAAATTCCACCTATAACATATGAACATAGACCTCAAGAGCACAATCAAGAAGATAATAATATAAATATTCAAGACTTGATACATTTGAATAGACTATTAAATAAATAAAAGTGTAAGTTTCATTTGTAATGTAAATAGTTTACAAGTCTCATACAAATAACAGGCACCACAAAACTTTCTTATCTCACTTAAGATAACAAGCCACGATACGTAGTTTGAAATCTTTAAATTAAGAATTGATATTTTATTTGGTTTATACTCGTATCTACACAGCCATCCTAAATATAACATATATGGATTTACTAGCGGCGCCCTGCGGTTTCACCCGCGTAGTTCCCGTTCCCGGAGGAATATGGGGATAAAATTATGCTAAATATCTAAATGTACCTATTAAAACAAACCCCATTATAATCCGTCGCGTAGTTTTAAAAATCTAAGCATACATAGAGGGACATAGGGACAGAGAAAGCGACTTTGTTTTACACTATGTAGTGATGGTGAAACTTCTAGAAAAAAAAACAATGTTTCAGTTGTTATATCTACTAACAATATTTCGACAGTCGTTACGGGTATCGTTGAAAGTTAGTAGATATAAGCACGCGTCCGCGCCGGTTAGCTCTGCTCATACCATCATACAGAACAACACGCGATGTGGCATCTTATCTCAAAATTTGAACGGAATTGTTTGGGTTTTAATTGCAAGGTTCAGTTAATTCATTATGAAAACTTAGACTACATAAAGGTAAAAACGAGTGTACCATAGGGTTGTATTTTAAGTTGATCTTTATCAAATGAAGCATTGTATTATTTAGTTAATTTAGGATTAGAAAACCTTTAGAACATTAAGTTTATCCTAGCCCTATCAAGCAATATAGTCGATTAGGTAAAAATATATCCGTTTAAATAAGGATGCTAGCAGCGCTCCGCGATTTCTTCTGCATAAAATATAGCATTCACAAATAATGTGGCTTTTAATGGTAAAAGAATTTGTAAATCAGTTCTACAGACCTGGATCTACTAATCTGTAATCTCTGCACATTATCCGCTACAACCTCACAAACTTTGCCTTTTTTATATTAATATAGTGTAGACTATACCTGATTGTGTAGTTTCCTAATGAGCGGCGGCGTGGCGCTGGCCTCCGTGTCGGAGGAGATGGTCCGCAGCAGCAGCGGCGTGTCGCTCGAGTCCGCCAGCTCGCCGCCCGCCTCGCTCGCCTCCGCGCCCTCGCCCGCGTGTCTAGACATACGACAAGGGGGTTAGGCACGACACACTTCTTCTTCTTCGCGTGTCGACTCATATTTTTGAGGACCAAAACTCGGCCACCGATATAGCGCTATCAACGCCTTGCGTGTGCAGGTGTAGGGACACGCACGGCAAGTTATTGGCCGTTGAGTCGTGGTGAGTTTCGTCTCGACTCAACGACACACTAAATGCAGGTCAAATAATGTGCCTTGGCACTCTTAGTTCGGTACACAGCAATGAGACGAATAGACATACAATCAATCTTTTAAGGTAATTCGTTTATTAAAATCCTGTCAGATCCTGGAGGGCATAGTTATTAGCGATAAGGTATTTCATGAAAACATATAGACAAATTGAAAACTTGTTCAGGTATCATTTAGCATGTGCTGCCGAGAAAGGTATGCGCTCGAAATAACGAAATGATATCTCATCACCCCTGTGATACGGGGGTGATACAATTCCAGGATAGGATGTAAACAATGTATACTAACTGTAAGAAGTAGTGTATGTTGACGTAGTTGGGCGCGGTGGCGCAGAGCGGCGAGTCGGGCGGGCGCGGCGCGCTCGGCACGGCGCCGCCGCCCGCCTCCTCCGCGCTCGGCGCCGCGCCGCCTGCACTCACACACACACACACACAACACATTAAGATGCTATTCACCTTGAGGCTTACTGAGCCTGAACTATTGACGGCTTCAGATACCAGTTGCGGTCGACATTTGTCAAATAACATTAAAAAATATAGGATGGACAAATTGTCATATTAAAAACCAACAGCCGAACCGGTATTTACCGTGTAAACTTAGTTTAGAAATTTGATATTATAGTAATCAGCATATCAACATACCTGCTTGAATATAAACATATTCGCCGTCGTTGATATCGGCTGGCACTTGATCGTAGTAAGGTTCATCTTCCGAGGTGGGTACGCCAGCGGGTATGCTTTCGAGTGATATCGGCGCTGATTTATCAGCTTCAGTGCTTTCGCCCAAGTCCGGTGTAGTAGAAATAGCCTCTTCATCTATTGACCGCGGAGTGGCTGCACCGCCCGATCGTTTCCTCTCGGACGATAGGGAGTTTATTGACTCATAACTCTTTACCTGTATGGAAAAAGAGTATAAGTTGTTATTGGTTCGGAAAGCGTAATTGTTATTCAGAAACTCATGGTGGAGTAGTAAGAAAAAGGTCGTCAGGATAAATCCTTATAATATTTATTTTACTAGGCTTTGTCTCTTATACAAAGATGTTAACAATAATATTATTGAATTCGCAAGTAGTACATAACATACCCTTTCACTAATTGACGGAGTCGAAGCCCGACTGACGATGGACTCTCGCGAGTCAGCCTTCCTTATTCTGCGGCCCAGAGATGACGGGGGACTGTCTTCCGGTAGACCAGTTTCCGGTAGCGACGCACCGCGCTTACTGAACACTTTCGGTGGAGGTCTACAAGTAAAGAAAGTATCATTAACATTATTGTAGATTTTAATTGAAAACGTAAAGAATACATTTTATTATTTGAATCTCTGAAAGTCAAATTTTAAGTTTAGCATTTAATAAAAATTAATCCAACCAACATCAAGAACCAAACTTACTTAGGTGGTACTTTCTTTTTAGCTGCAACTACAGGATCTACGGGGCTGGTCTCGGACGACTGCGGGGACTCCTCCGCCTTCTTGGCGGCATTCTCCGCCAACTTCAGACCATTCACTTCGATGACTGTTACAAAATCACCAGTTTGTGACGTTGGACGGTTTTTAGCTTGTATTGGACTCGATTCCTCTAAAGCTATAGGTAAAAATAATTTATATAAACTTTTCTTGTTGCGTGGATTCTAGCAATCAAATAATATGTAAACTACGAGTTTTATTGGAAGGGGATTAAGTATATAAAGTAATTGATAGGTCTTAGGATTATTATATCATTATCAAATTTTATTGAAATCTGTTCAGGGCACTTAATTCACACTACCTACTGGAATTTCGAAACTACGCTAGTGCCTCCCACATTAGCGTTTTATGAGCGTTAGCATACTGTCGGTGGTCCAGTACCAAATACAAACGATCACCGGCTCTCGCGTTGACCTCCCACGTACTTCTGTCTAGTGAATAGGGCTGTATAGTGTATGGCAGGGTTAAGCAGGGCGAGTCAAGGCAAATGCGTTAGCACTGAACATGTTGACAAATAAATTCAAATAATCCAACATTAACCGCCTTCTTTCACTATATAAAATAATCAAGAGCCACCTACATATTTACAAACCACACAAACAATCTTAAATATATTGTTGCGTGTGTCGTAATTTTATTGCAATTCTTTGTTTCCTATTTATGTATATTGATGATTTGATTACTTTCACGTTACATTATATTTGAATAGAAAATGTACATGTTTCTAATGCAAATAGGTATTTTGAATTCATGTTTATTTAGTTATAAGGCTTGCATATCATCAAGAGAGATGTAAACCAGGATCAAGCCAAGTATAAAAAGTATTGTTTTATAAACCACTAGCAGTGCTCCACGGTTTCACCCGCGTAATTCCCGTTCCCGTGTGAATACAGGGATAAAATATAGCCTATGTCACGCACTGATAAATTAGCTTTCCGTGAGTGAGAGAATTTTTTAAATCGGTTCAGTAGACCCTGAGATTACTCCTTACAATTTAACAAACACACAAACTTTACTTCTTTATAATATTAGTATAGATAAACTAAATCATTTCATTACACACTAAGCAAAAAAAATACTACTAAAAAGAACTTACCATTAACATCTTGACTATTATCACTCCTCTGGACTATTTCACTGTTGCACCTCCGTCGCGCCTCCGCTGCCAAGTTGGAAGACAACTCGTTTATACACTGATTGACCGAACTTCTCTCTGCTATGTGAACTGGTTTCGCACGGAGCTGCACCGGCTCGCAATCGAATGGTTCAGTCGGCGATTCATCGCTTTTACTTGAAGTACTCTCGCTATTCTTCGTTGTATCATCGGCTGTGGGACCCTGAAACATTGCATTGCAAGACATTAAGAAACTTGAAACATCGGAACATTACCTATGTCTACAGTAATTTATTAATTCTTGGGACCCTATGTTCGTAGGTAATATTTCCTACAGCCATACTTTTAATCTGGTTATCGGATTGCGCCAGTAAGTACGCTAATAGGGGAATGATGACAGGAGATAGTGTGGCTGTAGCTGTCTGCGTCTGCTGGAATCATGCGGCTCTACGGGATCGAGATAATTGAACATGATTGTACTTAGTAAATGCAATTGCGTCCTGTATAAATAACTCTTATTTATAGTCTTTGAAGTGCTCAAAGTCCAGTTTTAACTGTGGGTTTTTGATCTACGCGGTTAAGCAACGGTTGGCACCATCATAATAGTGATGGGTGGCCGTGACTAAAATTGCTTTGGTCGGGTACAAATACAGAAAGTATTTTGCAAAAATAAATAAAATAGCAAAAGGATATTAAAAACTCCTATTATGACATCATTATGTTTTTATACCTAACCCTGAATAACCTTGCTTTCAATCACCTTTTCACACCAATTATAAAATAATTGACCTATTAAAAGAAGTGTGCCAGTTAATACCAGCAGGATGTTAGTTTTTACACAAATGTGCCAATTTACATAATTACTACGCACTAATTACTTGAAATGGTATGAAGTTACACTTCAGTGTTAATGGATGATACCTAATTAATTACTTATTAATATTTTTGTGTGAAACTATGTTTATGTTGAAAGCTATTTAAGAATTATTTTACTAGTTTAATTGATTGTTTTTTTTTAACTTATAGGTATAGCTTAAATCTGTCTGATTGTCACTCTTCATAAAATACTGAATTTCCGCCAGATTAAACTAAAAACAAATCCCAATTAGACACATGAGTAAAAGTTTAAACAGACAAGAAAAAGAAGACAAAAAGTATAAGTTAGTTCGAGAGTTCATAGATAAATCTCTTCCTTTTAAAGTATTAATATAAGAAGTTAAAATATAAATATTTAAAATAAGATGTTGATGCAAGAGTATTATTAACAATGAAAAATAAAATTTAATATATTTAAGACACTAATATAGTATTTCTAATAATAAGTTGAGTCATGCAACCTTACAGAATCCTAACAGGGGCTGATAAGACAATGAGTATGTAATGAATATATTTAACATAACAGAGCCCGGCAAAATTATAACAATTTAAATTCAGAATGAATAAGTTTCTAATTATGTATTCCAATTTAGAATACAATTTTATACTGAGCTATGATATAATTATGTAACTATGGTCGGTGGTTTCTCTTAAAGTAGGCCTGAGTCATTTGTGGTGGTGATGTTTTAAATAAATTCTTAGAACATTATAATTATGTATAACTTCTTAAGACTTTAATGGAGTATTATTGGAGATATAGGTATTATTCTGAGGCTAATTGAAGAATTATTTTATTGGTATTGTTGTATTGGTTCTAAATTAGTTTAATATCTGTGTCAAATGCCACAAGTGCAACAATGTCTGTTAGCAAAATATATGTTGTTTTGGAAGTGATTTTTACTGTAACAGAATAAATGACTAGACTTAATAAACCTATAGGAACTCTTTCCTTGAAATTTTTTTTTCATGGCTTCAGTTTCAGATTAGCATCAAATTAATATCACCTTTTGTAACTATTATACTTGTGTATTTTTCTTTGTACAGTAAATTGTAACATTTTAACAAAAGGAAAAAGAACTAACTAAAGAATATAAATGAGATCAGTTCATAATTACAAATGATGCCAGTAATCGGAACTAAGATGCAAATTGTACAGTTAACTTTACGCTTCAAAAGTCAATAAACAGAGAAATTGGTATAAATTAACTATAAAATTTATAAATATGGATATAGTTTACAGTTATAACTGTTATGAATAATGCATCCTTGATGAGCATGTGTTAGCATAAAATATATAGGAAGAATGACATGACATAATGAAAATGTTTACATAACAACATTACATATTGGTGCCATAACACAATTGACACTAATACATGTCATTGGTTTCAAATAATATATAAAACACCACTCAATTCAGCTAATTGTGAGATAAAAATGATATCAAGTGTTTTATTAGATAATACATAACTGATAACTATAATCTAAAAATGATAACAAAAAGTATAGCCAATTAAGTATTTTGAGCTATACTAAGGATATGCTAAAATTGAGATTTGAACAGACACAATAATAGTAGGTACCTACCTGATTAGTCATACAATAGGTTTGCTTGCCTTTACATTATATTTTATCGACTTACCTGTATCGGTACGTTCTCTGGAACTACATTATTCTCTTCAACTTCGTCCCCGTCCGCGTCAGAGGGCGGAGCCCCCCGATGACACTGGGATGCAGCTTTATGTTTTTCAACATCAGATAGTAAAGTTTCCAAATACTCTACATAAAATTCTTCCTTCTCCAATTCTTCTCTGAGAATAGCAACTTTTTGTTTGTGTTTAGCTAAATTGGCCCTGACATCCTCTTCCCAAGCGGCTGGGAGAGTACTCTCTGGAAATCGTTGCACCCAGACACGTTGAAAATCACCGAAGACACTCATCTCTCACAAAACGATTTCATGTCAAAAATATTTTCGATATTTAAACTATCTACAGATCAAATGTAGTACAAATATTTTATTTTATGTAAAATGTATCACAGAACTCTCAACAAATTCACTGCCTGTCATTGCACTTTTATTTTTATATTTTTTTTATACATTAGCTGTCAGGTATTTTGCTTTATCTATGGTTTTTAGGCTAGATCTACATCATCAAACTGAAAAATTATGAATAAAATGACGTATTTTATCTGTGGATTATCAGCAAAGTTGAGGGACCGTCTTGTTGTTTAGCTGTCAGCCGTCGCCAACTGTCATGTCTGTCATGTGTTTTTTAGCAGATCAGATGTCAAATGTTTACCATTAAAAAATAAATTGTAGAAAATCTAAAAATATTGTATAAAAACTACAATTTAAAATGGATAAGCATTACATTAAAAATTCTATAGAAGCACTAAAATCATCTTCATCGAGTCGTGTTCAAGAAACACTTTTGAAAATAAGGAGTAAAATTATTGTTGATGACAAAGGTATCAAACTATTCAGAGAATGCAATGGGTTTGATCATCTTATTCCACATCTAAGGAAACCAAATGAACGAATTCTTGATCTAACTTTGAGTATTTTGGGTAATTGTTGCTTAGAAGAACAAAGCAGCATAGCGGTAAGAAAGTTTTCTATAATAGTCAAATGGCTCATGTCATAATATAGGTAAAACAAAGTAAACAAATCAAATTTCAGGTGGGGAAGTTAAATGTGTTTGGCCCTTTGATATCTGTACTTAAAACAGTCTGCCGCGACAGTATTGTGGGCAGGGCTTGCAGAGTTATTGGGAATTTAGCTCAAAAGAGTGATAATGCTGAAAGTTTGCATAACCATGGAGCAGTCACTGCCTTGGTATCTCTCATTGAAAACAGAGACAAAAACACTTCTTACCCGACCCTAACAATGGCAATACGAGCTATCAGGTCAGTACAAATAATGAGTTAATAATATTCAACTAATTCAGAAAACTCATTGTTTTCATTTAAAATTAAGATCGTTGTACAATCTGTAATAGTATTGTTTATTTTCTCAAATTTGTTTTTTCTTCTTATTAACTCATATATTAATATTTTTTATTTGTTTATTTATAACTTTATTGTTATAACTTCACATTTATTTTTTTATTTATCTAGCTTTTATAATATTGAGTTAATTTAAAAATTATGTATAACTTTATTGAATCTATATTTCCGTTAATTGTACATAGAAAATATATTCTTAGCACCTTTCTTGATATTTAGCACATACAATTTACTTTATTTTTTAAAACAATACTGTTTTTCTAATAAAAAATAATCCTGATAATTTAATTAATTAAAGATTTACATTTTCTTCTAATATTCCGACACTCAGGCAATTATGGATGGTAACAGAGAAAAGGGAAGAGATGCTAAGTTTAAATTCTGTAAGGTGTATAGCAATACTTTTGACTGCAGAATGTGAAACGGCAGGTATAATAAAATGTACAAATGTGTCTAATGATGATCCGAGCGATAAAACAATAAGGAAGAGTCAAGAGGAACTCATTAGTGGCATACTAAAATGTCTTGGATATTTCACCACATACTCTACAGCACAATGTGCAGAACAGGTACTGATACTTTTTTATTGCTCTTTCACATACACACACACAATTCATTGCATATTTTATTTTAAAAATAGGAGTTAAGTTGATCTCACTTATTCAAACTGAGATAGTAAACAGTGATATACAAAGTTTTCATTACAATAATAACTGAAGACAATTTACATAATTTTAGCACTGATTTTCTGTACTTTCTTAAAAGTGATTCTTAAAACATTACTTACATAATAATTTATTTTTCAGATTCAAGGTGATGGGAGAGGATTCCAATGTCTAGTTGCCCTTACAAAAACATTTGAACCTTTAGCGTTGAAATGTTTAGTGAACCTGTGTTACCTGTCGCCGTGTCGCCCGATGCTGGGCATGGCTGGGTTTGTTGAATGTCTTGTGGGAATACTGCAGAAAGCTACAGGTATAAATTATTAATAATTATTACATAGACAACAAATCCCTTTTAAGAAGGATACCCTGTTTCATGATCTGGAATTCATGGTTCTGTTTCCTACTACTTTTGTGATTACATACTTGTTGTTTTTAATGTTTTGTATCTACTATCTAGTGTATTCATATTAGGTTTCTTGTAGTTTTGAAGCCTTAACATTAACAACAACCAAACACAAGTCAAATCTTATTGTGTTACCACATTTATCAACGGGTCAAAAAAGCCTTTATGTCTAAGCAATAAGGGTGCTACTAATACCATTCGCATCGGCGCCTCTCGAACAACTCTACGCGATACCGGCCGACAGTGAACACCCTAATTTCGTAGACATTAAGGCGTTTTTAACCGGTTTAAGCCGATTCCGCTTTGATAAATGTGGGAGAACCCTTAGTCGAGAATTTTTTAAACACAGCTAAATTAAAAACATGTTTATTTCAGACCTGACGTGGTGGCCAAAAGGAGCGGCGCGTGCGCTCTCCCAGCTGAGCGGGGAGTCCGTCAACAGGTCGCGGCTCCGTCACTGTGGGGGACTCCCACTTCTTGTTACTGCCGCTAAAGTAGACATGCACGCCCTGCAAGCTCTGCTACAGTATCTATTTGATGATACGTGTAAGTATTTCAAGATATGATTGACATTATAATATGTATCTTTAAAATTGTCTCAATACAGGCTGTGCCTAGTGAAGTCATTATTTTTACTAAACACTTACCAAATAACTAATTTATATACAATTTCAGCGTTCCAAATTTTAGTCAACGAAGGTCTTATTAATCTACTGACAGAAGATCTAATAAACCACTTAACAACTATGGATTACGAGCATAATTATACGGATTTAAGCTTCAAAAATAAAGATATTACCGACACATCCATTTGCGAGGAAGACACTTCAACAAATACTCATAATTCATGTCTTGAAACAACAAATAACTCAGAACGAAAGGAGTCTCTATTTGTGAGGCGTAAAGGTCCATTATCGAATGGTGATGACGACGAATTAAAGGTTGTGATAGAAAGGGACAACATGTTAGTCGGTTTCATTGACGCAGTCGATAGTGACGCTTCTGACGATAGCAATAATGACGAAAATCTGTCGTCCCGTCGGAGGTGTTTGAAAAGGGCGCGGTCGAAAAGTCCTAATACTGTTAAAAAGGTTGGTACTTATACAATTATAATTGAAACTATTTCAATTTACATTAAAAGATTTATTGTTGTTTGCAGAAAAATCAAGTGAAGAATAAAGATTGGTCGGCGGGTGTGTATTGGGAACCGAAAAGTCCCGAATGGCCGTCTACGTCATCGCCCAGTCTGAGAAGTCCCGACCACGTTCCCCTATCACCTTATTCCGACGGGAATCAGTCCGGGTTTAGTCCAGAGTATAAGTATTCAAGTAAACGAGGCAAATGGGATTGGAGTCCGGAGTCTGGGGTCGGCTCGGGATGTTCGTCGTCTCCGTACTGGACCGAGTATCAGTGGAGTCCTAGCAGTTCGACTAGTCCGACGTCGCCGTTGAGTGTTAATGAAGGTATTTTTATGATTTTTTTATACTGTTTACATTCTGTATTATAATTGCAACCATTTATTTTCAAAGCCAAGTCATCCATAAAATACTCCAAGTACATTTTATCATCAATAAATTAATAAATTATTGACAGGTCCTCGATAAATGGGCAATCGAAAAACAATTCAAATTGAACTAGTAGTTCCTGAAACTACAGCATTTAACCAAACAACTAAACTTTTCAACTTTGGTAGAAGCATTTAGGAGGATTATTATTATTGCACTTGTTTCCACAGATTCGTCGGACTCTGAGATGTCAGGGCGGTACTCGCCGGTGTGCAGCGAGCACGAGGCGGAGCCCGCGGCGGGCAGTACGCGGGAGCTGGACGCGGCGCAGGCCGCGCTCGACGAGCTCGCCGTGGACGACGGCGGCGCCCAGGATGAGGGGCTCGTGGATGACGACTTGGGAGGTAGGTGGTGGGGGGGTTGGAAGACAGTATTTTTGGAGGGAGGCACTAATGTAACCGTAGTAAAGAATAAGATCTGGTAGATCGCCTGATTTTATTGTAACAAAATGATTATAAAATAAATTGATTCTGATCCTGAATTAGCTTAGCTCGCGGTGTGCAACTCGGCATCATGACACCAAACTAAACCATTTATAAAATTTAAATTGATCAAAGGATGTACATTTTTCCTTAAAATCTTTGTGAATCGACCATAAAATAGAAATTTTACGAGCTTACTAACATTTATAATTATAATTGTTTCCAGATGAATCATTCAAAATGGATCACAGCAAATCTTCAAGGATTGCTTGTGTACTGATATTACTATACCGAGTGTCATACGGCGCGTTAAAATACTGTCGTAACTACGACATTTTAAAACAGGAGACCATTTCTAACAATATGCTCAAATTATTTACTGGCCAAGAGTGTTTGAACGCGTTGTTGGACTATGTGCAGAGATGCAAGAAACCGACGGGAAGAGCTGCCCGCATCTTAGTCAGGTTATTGAGGTAAGGGAACATTCATGTGATAGTCAAACTCAAAATATGAAATTTTATTAGCATACATATTTGCTATTTTACACGTATTGTGCAAGTGCTATTCCTACTACATAATATATATATATATATATATAGGATTCCGACCGTTTTCGGCCACGGCGACTACTTCACCTCCAGCTACGACTGTCTGTCGTGTGCCCTCATGTGGCTTATGTAGCCAATCTTCTTGGCGAAGACCCTGGAACATACTGGGCATGAGAGCGCACCATGAACATAGTTGTAATTGATAGCCGCAGGTGGTCGGGCTTTCAATTCGTCGCGCTTACGATCGAGGTCAGCGCGACGTTTGTTTTCAAATTCGTAGACTTTGGTTTTGACCCGAGATCTCCATTCGGGTCTATCCGCAGCCTGAGTTTCCATTAACGTCGGCTCCATGTCACACTTTTTGAAGTGTCGCTTGAGCACGTCTTTGTACCTGAGGAGTTGTCCGCCATGCTTACGCTTGCCCTCCTCAAGTTCTGAGTAGAAGATGCGCTTAGCAACACTCTGTTCCGCCATACGCGAAACGTGTCCACACCACCGCAGCTGTCGTCGCATCAGGTAGGCTTCCATTCCACACACATTTGCTCTACGCAACACCTCAGTGTTCCGCACGTGGTCTGACCATCGGATATTTAAAATTTTCCTCAAGCATCTGTGGTGGAATTGGTCTAGCATTCGGATATGACGGCGGTATAAAGTCCACGTTTCGGCGGAGTATAGGATGTTAGGAAGTACTACTGACATGTATACCGCGATCTTTGTAGCCAACTTAAGGTCATGTGAGCCGAAGACCTTTGACTTTAACTTTCCAAATGCCGCAGCAGCAGCTGAGATTCTGCTGTTAACTTCAGCATCAAGGTCGCACTTAGATGTAAGCGTGCTGCCTAAGTAGCGGAACTTGTCAACCTGCTTCAGTTCCTCTTCACCGAGCTTGATGGATAGTTGCTCATGGCCATAAATGTCTAGAGACATTACCTCCGTCTTTTTGACACTTATCTTCAGGCCAAATTTAGAGCAAGTCAAGTGAAAACTGGATATTAACTGCTGCAGTGCAGACTACCTGTGGATTCGGTCACGAAACATAAGTCATCAGCATACATAATCTCAGTGATCATAGCATGTGAGACCTTTGTTCGAGCCCTAAATCTGGCTAAATTAAAAACATTTCCATCCGTACGAAACCGGAGGCGGACACCACCAGGAGCGGTTTGTAAGGTCTCTTGGACTACGACTGCAAAATACAACGCGAACAATGTGGGTGCTAGAACACACCCCTGTTTCACACCACAGGTAACGGGAAAGAAACTGGATTGTTCATTGTCGACTGCGACACAACATTCCATGTCGTCATGCAGGAGTCTTAGAAGTCTTACAAACTTCTTCGTGCAACCAATCTTCTCAAGTACCACCCAGAGAGCTTCACGAGGCACGCTGTCAAAGGCCTTCTCTAGGTCGACAAAACAAAGATACATATGCCGGCCTTGTTCTCTACTCTTCTCCTGCAACTGACGCAAGGCAAATATAGCGTCACAGGTGCCTCGGTTGGGACGGAAGCCAAATTGTGTTTCAGGTAGAATATTCTCTGAGAGTTTCATGAGTCGGTTTAGTAAAATCCGGGCAAAGATTTTTCCTGGGACTGATAGAAGCGAAATACCACGGTAGGAATTACAATCAGAACGGTCGCCTTTATTTAGTATTAATGTTATTTATTATTAACCTTTATTATTATTAACCTTTTTTTTTCGTAGATAGGTCTGTTGACATCGACTACGTAAAATCCCTGCCTCAACTCCCCACTGCAATTGAGTTGGATGATCCGTTGCAGCAGACTGAAGTCGATGCAGCTATAATGCAACAGCAAAATAAACGTGCGACCGGCATAGACTCTATACCAGGCGAGCTGATCAAATACGGCGGGAAGGAATTGCATTCGGCTTTAGGGGACCTTTTTGACCGCATGTGGAAGGAAGAACAAGTCCCACACCCTTTTATGGTTTCGCGTATCAGGGCTTTATACTACATAATATATCAATAGTGAGAAAGAGGCTTTTCGCACTGTCATCTTACCTATCTCTTCAGTTTGTTACAAATGTTATTATGTACTTCAAATAACTGTAAAAACGTGGTAGAAAAGCGGGTCCTTTAATAAATACTAGCTGTGCCCCGCGGTTTCACCCGCGTAGTACCCGTTCCCATGCTCCCCAATTATTCAATTTTTTCTCACCTTTTAAATGTTACCTATAGTCTGTTCATTTGGCGGTGAGACAAAATGTAAACAAAGAAATACTGGTTGTCAAACTTTTAGCTCATTTAGGCGAAAAATATATAGTTTTTTTAGAGTTATAAATATGAAAGTAAAATAAGACATAGTAGGCATCTTTGATAAGTCGTCTATTAATTTAGTTTAGTGTAGAAATCAATAAAAAGGTAATAAACAGGATGAGTTGAGTACAAGTAAAAACAATTCATGTTAGCACCTGAATTGTTTTACTACAAAATAAATAAACAACTATTTATTGGTGATCCTCAGAAGAAGAGCTCCAACATGGATTTTCCTTTTTTTCTTTTAGAAATCGGTAAACGGAGGCTCGTGAAGTCGTTATATACAATAGAATTTTTGTAGGGATACGAATCTTTGGCCAAGTCTCTTCTACATATTTAAATAAGTATATTAATAACACCTTGGTGTATGTTTGGATCTTCGGCGAAGTAAAAGTGCAAGCGCTGTTTGAACCAGGTTCACTTATTTTCATCAAATCAACGTTCAGATAACAGAAATTTAACGATAACTGAATATAAAACATAATACAATAATTACTTTAAACAAAGAATTATCAAAAATTTACAATATACTTTACTATATAATCGGGAAGAAAACACTCACGTCAACAAGTTGATCAAGAGTAAAAATGACGGGTACAATCCGGCTAAATACGAAAACTATTAATTTTACTTTCATTACTTACAATGACTGTTCAACTTCATTTAGTAGTGTTAAAATGTATACATAGTTTGAGATTCACAGCATTTTTAGGTTTTAGTAATGTCAATTATCATCGTCATTACTATTACTACCTTAGATGATGAATTGGTTTCGCTGTGTTTGGTAGGTATCGCCGACGTAGTCAAATGCGGCAACAAATACTACACACCCGGCGTATCCTAGCCAGTCACACTGCAAGCTGTCTGTGAGGCGTATGTTCCTAATGTTTTATTAAATTTTGAACATAATACGTAGTAAAATGTCAGTTTGCGTGGTGAAACTGTGTAAAAATAATTCAAGAAACAAATTTCGTGTAATCATCAAAAACAGTATACAACAAAGTAGCTTTCTATGTCCCTATGTCCTGATGTCCCTATGTATGCTTAGATCTTTATAACTACGCAACGGATTTTGATGCGGTTTATTTTAATAGATAGAGTGATTCAGTGGGAAGGTCTTTAGCATATTTTATCCCCATATTCTTACGGGAACGAGAACTACGCGGGTGAAACCGTAGGGCGCCGCTAGTCTATATATATAAAAATGAAACCCGTTTGCCGTTATCACGTCATAACTTGCGAAAGGCTAGACCGATTTGGCTTTTTCTTTTGTAGTTTTCTAAGACTCTGTAGAATGTTCTTCCGCAAAAAAATTAAGAAAATATCTCAGTTAGATTATAAAAAATACATTTAATTTTGCATATTTTAAAAAACGCGCGTAACGTATGTCAATCATTTGATTCGGGCTGTTGTATATACTTTGACAAAAAATCTCCGAGACGCATTATCAGTATTTCATTAAATTTCCAGGTATTTTATGGCCAAAGTGTCTTATTCCCTACCAATTGCTCAAAGGTAGTGATTGAACAGTTCAGTTCATCCGTGATCATGGCGCTTGCAACAGCGTAGAAATATTGGAAACTGGATCCAATATTTCTACGCTGTTGCAAGCGCCATGATCACGGATGAACTGAACTGTTCATCCGTGATCATAATAGTTACTCGCTGGCAGTGTGAACATGCGAGTAACTATTAATAATATATGTATCTCATCAGGTATCGCGGTATCTAACCAATCTTTCATCTATGGTTACTAAATAGTACTTATAAAACAAAGTCGCTGTCGCTGTCTGTCCGTCCCTATGTATGCTTAAATCTTTAAAACTACGCAACGGATTTTGAAGCGATTTTTTTAATAGAGTGATACCAGAGGAAAGTTTATATGTATAATACATGCATGATATTGTAGAGAAACACCGATAAATCTAGGGGTTTCTAATGTGATGTCGTAAAAAACACATTTTTTGCGCTTACATTGCAAAAGTATTTAATCTAAAAGACATTTGCCTTTTACATGATTTGATTTCAATAAGTATCTTAGAAGATATCTTAGTTTTAAAATAACATTACAGCAAAATTATGATCAAGGCCACAGATTACTAAATAGTTACTATGACAAGGCGACCCGGCTAGTGCACGGCGGCACAGAATAACTATTTTTTCACCTTCTACATAAATGAAGTCGCGTGTTAAAATAATTATTACACGCGAACGAAGTTGAGGGCTAATGCTAGTATGTTATATATTCTATATTTCAAAGATTAATTAAATATCAAGTAGTCAGTAGGGAGTACTCTATGTATTATTGATAAAACATGACATACAAAATAACCTTTTTCATGGTTTGTTTACATTTTGTCTCACCGCAAAATGAATGCACTATAGACCTTCACCAACATATCAAGACCAAGATAAGATAAATCCGTTCAGCCGTTCTGGAGTTTTAGCGAGACTAACGAACAGCAATTGATTTTTATATATATAGATTATCTGTCTATAAAGAAGACCCTCAACCCGAGTCCAGAACCAATTAATTATACCTAATTTTTGTTTATTTTCAGTAACGCATTATGCTTGGTGAATGTACTGAAACACAAATTACCTCTACGACTACACAATATGTCGGTCACGTCGAAACATCCTGTATCTAGTTGTCCACAATGTAAAGACGTAAGTACATACTGTTCCTAATTATACATACTAGTAATGATTGGGGTAACTACACTTGCGGGTGATTTTTAGAAAATCGCTTTTAAGGATTATTTTAAAAAGCAAAGGCTTATTTTAAAACATTTTATTGAAATCGTAAAAGCCGTTTTTAATAAATACTCGAAATATATTATACAAGTATGGCTTGCTTCTTTATTAGCAAGCAGTGGCGAGGGGTCCATACAAGACGATTCCTACCGTCTTCCCTTTTGAAAACAGACCAACTTACACTACTAAACTCTAAATTATCTAACACTCATACTTCAACTATACGTTAACGACACCTACTTACTTATAATCACATAAAATATCTGTTTTTAATAAATCAAATTTAAAATAATAATTCACGAAAAAAATACATAGCGTAATATTCATCGCATAAGAAACGATCTAACTACCTCATACTGAAACAAAATCATAATAATCATTAAATACTACAAGTTACGGTTCAAAATCGCTTGGAAGCACCTAGCGCTATACAAAGTTACAATACACCTACATCGTATAAGAAACGATCTAACTACCTCATACTGAAACAAAATCATTATAATCATTAAATACTAGGAGTTACGGTTCAAAATCGCTTGGAAATAAAACGTTTTCCCTTGCAGGTCTAGCGCCATACAAAAGCGTATTCACAACTACATACAATGAACCGTTCCGATACAAAATTCACGCACACATTGAAACATATTCGCACTAATTCACGCCCAAAAATAAGACGCTCGGCCACCGTCTTGCTACTAGATACTATTAATTATTCTGTGCCAGCCAAGGATCAGACCAGAGAAAGAGAGAGAAAGGCTGTTGACGTTTTGCAAAGCGTATTCGCGTATGTCAAGTGTCATGCCATTTAAGTTTTCGCGCGTTGTAACAGTTTGTTTTTGTTTTGTTGATTTTTACGATTTTACATGATAATATGTATTATTTACGCGACTTATTGTTTTATGTAGTATTTGTAGAATTATTATTACGTAAACCTCTATTGTAAATTTGATATAATTAGTGAGTTAAATACCTAAATTCGAAATTATTGGTTTTCGTGTTGTGAAGTGTGAAAGTTAAAATAAAACAAAACAAAAGTTTATTGCATATTGAGCAACTGTTGCTTAATGGATAATCTGCTAGGTGAGAATAATTTATTTAGTAAATTGGACTTAAAATACTACTTGAAAGTAGGGTGATTTCTTGATAAGTAATAATATAATCTTTTTAGATTGATTTCAACTAAAGGTTATCAAACGACCTGTATGAAAGTATACTCGTATTGTTTTTAAAACTGCACAGTTTTTTAAAATTGAATATGTTAGTCTATTGAAATAGGTTCCACTTGTACAACTGAACTTTTATACCAAATTGCATGCATAATTATGATGATTGCAACATATGTTTTGTTGCATTTTTTAGTTTAAATTTAAATTACATCATAACTATTACACACATAAAAATATGAATGAATTAAATGTAGTGAAATATAATTTATTTAAATAATAAAATAACTTAAGAGGCAGAATTAAAACTAATAAAGGAAACATATTTCTTTGCACCTCCAGTGCCACCCATAAGTAGAAGTTAGTTAAATTAGTTATTAATAGTTAGTTCTGTTATATAAAGGAGGCAGCAACTTCAGAAAGTATACAAATTACCTAATTGTATAATTTTATGAGATCTGTCTCCGGTTAAATTTTTTAAATCTCTTTTTTATATTTAAATGATAACGGGGTATATAGCATAAAGTGTTTTGTTTCCTGTGTTTGTTATTTTAGATTCAAAAGTATATAAATCCGTTAGAATTTGTGTGTTTATCTTTATGTAAGCAAACAAATAACAATACAGCTGAACCAATTTTGATGGGCTTTTTACATAGCAAATGGTCAATATAATAAACAGTAACTTTTATGTTAAAATTAACATAGATCAGCAAGAAATGTATTTCTTGAGTCGCGGAAAAAAGTTTGTCATCAGTCTTATCCAAAATTATGTAGGCGTCGTTTTTTTTTTTTTTTGGATCGTCTTCCCTTTCGGAAAATTTCACCCCTCGCCACTGTTAGCAAGCACATTTAAATAAGGCATATAATATATTGTTTATTAACAAAAACTTACTATGTATATTAACAGGTGAAAAGGCTGAGTGTTAAACTACTAAACCAACTGACAATACTCGCCGAGTCAAGTTACGGTATCGGTGAAATTAGTTACCAACTGATTAGAGGGACGCCCAACATGAAGGAAACACTGTCGCATACTCTGCCGTATATTGTGAAGTAAGTTCATTTTACACTTTTATTTAGTTTCACCTGACCCGCTGTCTGTAAACAAATCTTGCAAGCCATATTTCGACCACTTCTGATTATCCGATTGAGCTGTTTGGCATACTTATATGTAAGTCCCATGACAATGCAATAAAAGCCAAAAAAAATAATAAATTTAAATTAAGAATACGAGATAGTAGTGTGAATAAAAAAAAAATATTTTAAATAAGCGTGGGGTGCATGGTGTCAATAGTTATAAATACACTTCTCATCAAAAAAAAATCGAAACACTTCCGTTTTTATGGTTTCTGTCCTAATTTAACACAAAAGAGTTTTAATTCCATTAAAAAAATCACATGATTATATAGCTGCCAGTTAGGCCATACAGTGATAAGCGAAAATTCGAAATTCAAAATTGAATTTCATTTGTTTTTCCTGTAAATGAAATGATTCACTGTTTTGATACAAATGTGTGTTTAAGTTGGAGTACATTTTACCTTTGAAAACTAAACATTAGCGCTTATCTTTAAACTTTTTGTTCTTTATTTGTTTACTGTGACTTTGGGACGCCTAAAAAGTGTGTTTTTTCTAAAACATATGGATACTTCGCCCGCACAAGCCGCCCAAGTGGTGGCATTGCTGGATTCTGGACTTAGTCAGCGTGTTGTGGCTGAAAGATTGGATCTAAGCCTTTTTTTGTTGTCCCGGGGGAAATTCGTTGACGCATCCCCGTGCCGAAGCAGCGGGGTATGTGGGACTACCCCTCCACCAAGATGGAGCGGTGGAGGTCCTACCTAATCTAAATCAAAATATGAAACCTATGAAAATTTAATTTGAATTTAGAACATTAACATTAGAATTTTAAAACCTCATATTATTCACTATTAAACGACATTTGACTTGACATGATTATTTCTAAATATACACATTTTTCTGATAATCCCTAGAAAACATAAACTTGCAAGGTGTTTCGATTTTTTTGAGAAGTGTATTTTATTGACAGATATGTTAAAAAGCACCCCACGCTTTTTTTTTTAATTATTTTCTATTTTTTAGTTTGGTTTTCTATAAAAAGTGTGTTTTTTAGTTTTTTTAAACTATTACATATTTATTTTCAACTTTTGAGTTTTCTACTTTCTAGAAGTGCCCCGCGGTTTCAACTGCGTCGTTCTCTTTCCCGTGGGCATAAATAGCCTACTAACAGCGCCCTGCAGTTTTAGCCACGTGAATCCGTAGCTCGTAGTATCAAACAATCTCGGCACAATTCACCATCGTGTGTTAAAAAATTAAGTAACAACGCCATCTATTGTTGTTAACTTTTTGTAGTCTCAAACCGTACATTGTCTCAAACAGTACGATAACAACGCCATCTATTGAGATGGCGTTGTTAGTCGCAACAACATACGATTATTTATACACAATCCCGTAGGAATTTCGGGAATATTTTTATCAAATTAGTGTATTGTCATCGGTCCTCGATAAATCTACAAAGTTTGAACGAAATCTGGCCGTTTAAAGTGTGTCAAAACCGCGCCCAAAGAAGTCGGTTACAAACATACAGGTGAACCTAATAAAAAGCGTGTAAAAAAAGCTTGTTTTCTAAATGGTTTTCTTTTTTTATTCTCGTTTAGTACTGTTTTAATGGTTTAAGTTGAAGAATGCACTTTCACTTTCAGTGACTTAAGAATCTAAAGTATTTCTTAAACCTAACTAACACACAATATAAATAAAAAGTAGTTACACTTTTGCACCAAATTATTTAAAACAAAATTTTAAATTAAAACTACAGTAACAAAGGTGCTGAGGACAGATTCATTGTACGGTAGTGGGATTGTTACACCCCACATCACTGGTTTTCAGTCTGCCCCTTCCTCAAAGTAACTTTCAAACCAACTATTTTACATATTAATATTTAGATTACTCATATTATGAACAAAATACTATTTAATTTTACTTTAGTTGACACAACTATAATTTTGGTTTTTGTCTACCACGTCGTCCACTTGAAAATTCACCCTTTCTACATCCCCTTATTTATTTCTTAAAACCACACATAGATGGCGTGGAACATTAATAAATTAAAACACGCAAGCATTATTTTACAGGCAGGAATAAGAACCTACAGAATGAAATTATTGTCGAAACTAAGAAGATGCTATAAGAAGAAAGAAGAAATTCCTTCTATATTTTTGAATGATAATATCTTGATATCGTCTCATAAACTGTTTGTAATGCAATGAATCCCAAGTTAGGGTGCCATTCCACTAGGGCTATGCTATGCTACGTTGTTGTCCAAGTAGCACACAAGACAGTATAAGTGAGAAAATGGATCTTACGAGTTTTTTCACTCATTGAGACGTAACGTCTAGTCTGTGTGAATTGTGCAATATGCGAAGTTGTTTTGGGTATCATTGCAACGTATCTAAAGTTTATTTTGTTCACAGAGGTGAAAAAGTACTGAAGAAATTCTTCATCGACTACGACGCGCTCAGTCTACTCGTCTCAATCATCACAGAGTCCCCGAGCGACTTCCACTATTACGTCACCGCTCTGGGAAAACTCGCCACCAATATCCGAATTAAAGATCCGAAGGTTTTAGAGAACAGATTCTCGGACAAAGTATGCATCAGTTACGATCCCATACTCGACAATTTAACTGATGAAGAGATCGTCACGTTTGAATTAGACGACTTATCAACCATAAAGGCGAATAAGGTATTTCTCTGTCAGAACTCAGAAGTGTTCAGTGCTATGCTCATGGGATCTTTCAAGGAATCCATAGAAGAATGTGTGAGACTCAAAAATGTGACTAAACCCGCTCTGGAATACCTTCTCACGCTGCTGCATTGCGGATTGAACAATCCTAAAAGTGACGTACAAGTATTCCCCATAGCAGAGAAACTGGAGACTAATTTAGAGGTTTTGTTGTTAGCAGACAGATTTCTGTTCGAAAAACTAAAAGGACTTATAAGTAGCGCCATCTTGCAATTTTTATTAACGCCAGAAACGGCAGATAAGATTTATGTATGGTCCCTGAGCGAAGGAATGGGATTCTTGTGCGTTGAGTCTGTTGCGTATTTGTTGACGGGCAAAATGTGTGAAACGGAAAGGACGAGATCTTTTAAAAGCATTCTTAACTTGGAATATAAAGAACAATGGTTAGATGATATAAAAACTATTATAGCAAGGCATTTAGAGCAGCCAATGTAGGTATTTACATATTATAAATGAATTATACTGTGATCTCATGATTTGTCAGTGAATGAATGAATTAGGTCGAATAACCTGATGAGTGAGGCAGTGAATGTGTTATCAATTACGTCATATAGCCGATGATGTCTATGGTACAGCATGAGCTGATGTGGGTGAGCTGCTTTATGAAATATAGGAATTGTTGAATAAAAAACATTGACTAAGTATATACAAAACTAAATGTAATTAATATAATTTAATGAAATAATAGATTGTTTAATGTAACACATTTTATGATGACGACAATTGTTTACTTTGTTACCTATACTAAGGATAAGCTCAAGTTCTATTATTACCACCATGAATTAATATAACCATTCGAAATGTATTCTTAAAAAATAAAATACTTTTATATCTATTGAAACTAAAGTTTATAAAATAAAAGTTTATGTTCTTAAAGTAAAACCTATTTTTATTTCCTTGTCTGGCACCAAAACTTGTGAAGTTATTGGTTTCACTTGATTGCCAGTCTGATTTTCCAAGTCGAAGTTATTGAGAATCTGTAACATAAAAGAAAAAAAATAAGGTTCTAGTATCACTGATGCAATCTATTTATTTATTAACTTTGCCCAGCAGAGTGGGATGAAATAGGTCGAAGAAAAGTATGAGCTAACATTCTACATAGTTATTAATTATTTATTACTCATACTTGTTTATGTTTAACTATGGAACCACGAACTACCTCTCTCTCAAACTATTACATTTTGCAACATAATTCTTGCATTTAAAAATACTTTTGAAATATGATTTTGATAAGATTTTCATTAGAATTTTATTTTTTACAGTAACACTGACTTAGAATTATTAATTTACCTGATAAATCACTTCAGACATTTGTATCATGGCAATCTTTTTACCGATACAAGATCGGGCACCAAGTGCAAATGGTAATGAAGCAGACGGGACATGGTTCTTCAATTCCTGTTTTCTTTCATCTTTTCTGTCCCAACGATATGGTAAAAACTCATCGGCTTTACTAAAATTGTTCTCATCTCTACCTGATGTGTAAATGGAGGCAATTATTGGAGTCTGCAATTTGAATAATACAAAATAGATCATTGTTTGATACATTTAATTCTTTGGTAATATTTTTTGTAGTGTATTTCTGAATTCATTTCTAATGTGTTCATAGGGGTATTCCAGTTCACTTGGTGCTTCAGGAATTTTTAATTTTCTTCTGAGAGATGGTGACAGGAGCACTAGGTTTTGTGCCAGTCCTATACCACTGGAGGTCACCCAGTAGAGGCACATACAAGATGGAACATTGGCTGCAACAGGTATCATAGCTATAGAAAATACTCTAAACACATTTAAGAACACATTGTATGCTTTGGATGGCTTCCTCAGTTTTGATACCCTTTGAATTTCAATGATAGATAGATTGGTTAATCCAAATGTGACTGGTAGTATCCATGAGAGATCAGGCTCTGTCAAGTTGGGAATCCATCCAATCCCACCGGTTGATAATTCCATGAATGTCACCAATGAGGTTGCATCCCCTCCGGTCATGTACACTAGATTCCTCAAAGCAAATGACATACAGACCCACACAGGTATCTGAACCCATATAACTAAACTAGCTTTAAAAGGATGACAGTTATCTCTCTCTATTAGTTTCACCCATTGTTTCTTGAGAGATCTCTTGAAGAGAACCATTGCTTGTTTGTCCGTTAATTTGAACGACTGTTTCGCTATCGCAGTTTCCCTTTTCAATTCATTTGCCAAGTCTTTTAGTTCTAAACTGATATTTTCTACCTTAGCTAGTATCAAACTTGAGTAAATAGTAAGTGGAAGTGTCATCGCTGATCTTACTATTATTGTAGAAGTTACAACAGTTGCCCACCAGGGTAGACCTGTTAGGTCATGGTAATACAATAATCCATCTTGCATAAAATGAACCGGATGACTATTGCAAATACTGGTGTAGATACCTTCTTGCCATTTCGCAAAACTTTCAAAAGACAAATTTCTATTAATTTCCAGGAAATCTAGTCTTTGATTACAATTGAAAACTGTTTTAGTTTTATATTTGTTTTCTCGATCAATATTTAATGCACTAAATCTTCGCACGAGCGGTAGTTTGGATATTGTTCGCAAATAGGGTAACCTAGATATACTAGAGCAATACATGTTTGTACTTAAAAGACTGTCTTCATTTAAATATCTTCAGAAACACATAAGTGCCTCTAATTTATGTATCGGTATCACAATTTCATTCAGAAATCAGAGTAATTAATAAAAAAATACTTTGTTGGTTGGAGTACCATTATCAGCTGATTTGTAGTACTTGGACACTGGACAGGAAATTCAATTCATGACAGATATCGACAGTGACAGTGACTTACTTGAAGTCGGTGACTGCAGAAAAAGATTGAATACTGGGCCATACTTTTAGGCCATTAAAAGTTTTTTTTCATTACTGCCAGTATGAAAAGGAAACTTCCAAAATAGTAGTTTTCGAAGTTAAGCTGCCAGACTACTTGTGTTTTTAATGTACAGCAACGGGTTCGATACCCGATAGGGTAAATAAAACATTTATGTAACGACCAATGTTTTCTACCGGGTCACGGATTTTTTAGTGAAAATATATCCATAAAAGTGTCTGTAAATTAAAAATTAATAGAACTTACTCCAGCATCAATCAAATATTTATCCATTTTGCTTTGTTTTGGTAATATCCTTGTAAGAAATGGGGCCACTGGGTATAGTCTCATAGACTCTTTGATCACGTAATTGACGTAAACTTGATCTTTTGTTCTTATTTCATCCACAATTTGTTGACGTTGAGAAAGTTCATACAACATCCACAAAGTTGTGTACGCCGTCTAAAATAAAAAATACATAAAATAAATGTCATAATAAGATACTATTATTCTATATTTTTATGGGTACCGTATCTCCTGCTGCTATAATAAAGTCTGCTACTATTTTAGTGATCGTCGCATCACTAACATTGTCATCACAAAGTTTTCTTATCAATCCTTTATTTTCCTTTCTTGTTAATAATAATTCAGTTACTAGTTTTTGAGCTGCAAAAATTATAAAAAAAAAACAGTAAAAGTGTTCTAATTACCATATTAATCACAGAAGAAAGAAATAAGGATAATGTTTTTTTTTTCTGATTCGTGTTATTAATAATGTCCATTCAATTCAAAAAGGAATAAAAACTTTCATACTAGGGTTGTTGGCTTAAAGTTAACCATATGAAATATTATAAATGATCTCGTGTTTGTTTTATTTTTACGAAAAACAACATAAAGAGTCAGAGAAAAAAATCATATTACACACAAATTAACAATAAATAAGAAATCTTATAGAACTTACCGAGATTAATCGAACTATGAACACATTCTTCAAAATCATTCCATATTTTTAAATTTAATCGTTGGCACCATTCCACGGGTAGCCCATACAGCTTTGTTGTTGTTTGGAATATTTTTTTTACTGAGTCAGAAAACGTGACCAATAACATATCAAAATACTTTGATTGTTTTAGTGTACTATTACTTCCCAAGAGAATGGAAATAATTACTGAAATAAAGTGGAAATATTATTTTGTAGTAATTACAGTAATTTAAATATTTCAATTACTTATAAGAAGAAATACAAGACTAGCAAATAAAAAAATCCAAGAGAGTGTGAATAACTTGTAAAATGATGATCAATTAGGTATAAACAATCTAAAGGTTGAACTTACCGTCAGTTGAGAGTCTATACAATTCATCTTCCAAATTTGGCAATAGGGGTTGAGAAGTTTTTTCAGAAGTTTTCCAATTTTCAATAAAATTGGAAACTGTTTCCTGTATTGGCAACTCTATCCAATTATCTGTACTTTCTTTTAACAAATGTTTGTTCATGATTTGTCTATTCACGAGCCATTCGGTGCCATTCATAAAAAACAGTCCCCTTTTGCAACCATGAATTTTTTCATACAATACCCATGGATCAGGTAAAATATGTGTGGGATATTTTCCTTCTAAATTCAAAAAAAGTGACTTCATCACGTCAGGGTTGCTAATAAAAACAAGTTTTGTAGGGCCTCCTAATTTTTCGTAAAATATTGAACCTAATTGTTTATGCCTGTCATCAATAAATTGGTGAAGTCTGTAAAAAGATAAATAATATAACATGATGATGAAATATAAAATACAGTTAAGTACTTAATTTAATTGAGTTACGTAACAATAATAAATACCATAATATATTTTAACACAATGTTCATTATTTACCTGATTCCGCTTCCAGCCATTAATAAATCTAGCTTTGTACCAATCAAAGGTAATCCTTTAGGATGTGGCATATCCATTATCGAAAGTGAACTATTTAAAACTATCGTTGTTGCACTTCTTTTACCTAACATAAAGCCTTTTCTCGTTATTTTCCATGTTTGATTCATTTTCAGTTTTTGTAACATTATGTTTACCTTAAAATAAAAAATAGTGCATTATTTTAAATACTTACTAAGGTAACTATATTTTATTTGCTATGTTACTATACCCAACGAAGTTACTGCATAATCAATAATGGTAAAACAAAGTCATTACAATGTACCAGTTCAATTTAAATTCTTAAGTAATAAATACAAATGTAGGTAAGTATAAATATGCATTAGTTGTATTAATCGCAAAGTAAACAAATGCAATCTTAATATAAACAAAGGTTTCACTTACAAAAGACGTGTAAGATGATCCGAACCCCTCGGCAGTTATGTTACTACTAATTTGAAATACTTACTTACGTCCTGTTTTTTGTGCGAGAGTCCATAATCCCGTATCTTTTGAATTATTTATATGTATCTCATGGAAGCATAATTTTGTATGATAAACAGATTTTCAATCTGAATTTGCAAAGTTTTTGACCATGCGTTAGTTTTAATTTTAATAGGTATTAACTACATACTAGCTCTTCCCGTGACTTTTCCGGTTTTATGCACGGTATATAATTGATATAGCATATAGTTTTCATTATTCAAAGGAATATCTAAAGCAAGAAAAAATCTTTTCTAGGGACAAGCGCGTTCAATAAATAAACAAATAACGGATTTTTTACTGCAGTTTTTAAGTTTCTATGAAAAGTAAAATAAAATAATAAGTATTTATCCTAACCTTAAATAAATTCATTTAAATTATTAACGATAGCTGGGATATGAACCCGAGACTGTTCTGATCCGTAGTGTTTTGAGGAAAAACCCTTATGCCCTTGTCCATCCATAAATTCGAGAGTAAAGCGCAGACATTATTTGTATTTTTATTGCATGAGAGGAAATAACTAGTGCATTATAGTATAAAAAGTCTGAATTATACTATACAACTTTTTTTTATTAATATAAGTTATTAATTATATATTTATATAACATTAATTTGAAAAATGGTAATATTTTTTGGTAGAAATTTTAATCAGAGTACATGTCACACAAATGCTAGGTGACTTGTCAAAAATTCGTGAAAACTGTAATTCATTGCGGTATAGAATAAAATCTGAATATAAATTTTATTGAAGTTTCATTTTAATAATATAAACAAAATGACTATAAAAAACAAGCCAGACGAGCCGAAAAAGGAAAAAGTTGAGCCGGTAGCAGCGCCTAATGATGATTTAGTATGTATTCTACTGTAATTGTTTAACTATTCTTTGTGATATGATTAAACATAGTTGGAAATGTTGATATATTATTTCATTTACAGTCAGAAGAAGATAAACGCTTGCAAGAAGAGCTCAATATGCTCGTCGAAAAACTTATTGTGAGTCATTTCGTCATTCATTTTGTTTTAAATGAGAAGTAACTTGAACTAACCAATAAAAACAATTTTAGGGAAACGATGTCGAGCTGTACTTTCCTGCTTTACAAATGCTCAGCAATCTTATAAGGACATCAACAACGTCGATGACTTCAGTACCAAAACCTCTAAAGTTTTTGCGAGAACATTATCCAGCCCTCAAACAAGTGTATGAGAAGATTACAGACCCCAAAACTAAGAAATTTTGTGCTGATGTAGTGTCTGTCTTGGCTATGGGAGTAAGTGGGTCACTGGTGAGTAAAACTTATCTAATTATTTATGATATTTATATCTACAGAATATTACAAATGATCACAGATGTAACTAATAATATTTCATACATTTTTAGGATTCTGCTGAAAAGAGAGAATGTCTTAAATATTGTCTATTGGGGACTATGTCTAATGTCGGCGATTGGGGCCATGAATATGTCAGGTACTATTATACAGGGTGTGTCGTAAATAGTGGTCCACCGTTTAGGATTCGATAAACCAGATAATTTACTATAACAAATTCCATTTTAGAACCATTTTTAGCCGAGGGTTCCGTAAATATTAATTTTTAGTTATTTATTTACGAAATTTCTACCTCTTGTAACAAATTTGGTTGTAGTTTTATTAAAAACCATTATATTTTCATTTTGATTACTGTTAATTACTGCCGAATACAAGAGCTATCGCTTATTAACATGTTATTTAATGTAGATTTAGATCTTCTGCAAAAAAAAATGATTGTACTCTAATTTTAACGTATTTTTTTAACATATCATGCTAATTCAAAAGCGATTTATGTAAAAAAAATGTACTACACTGTCAGTGCCCATTAATTTAATAATATGCCTATTTAATACCAATTTCAAAAAGGTATCATAATACCAGATCCCTATAAAAAACAGAAAGATATCTAATTTTAATTGAAGAAAGTAAGATTTTCATTAAAATGCATTTTAAAATTTAGTTGCTATAAAACTTACGATTTTTGTAAAAAAAAAATCTTTACTATCAGTGCCTACTTATTTAATAATATTCCTACTTAATACCGATTCTAAAAGGTTTTACTATCCCATCAATAAAACAGGTAATGAAATTTTAGTTAAAAACGACTATAAAAGACAACTTTTTACTATTTTTGCAAAGTGATCTAGACCTAACTTGTAAATTACAACAAGGCATTGAAAAAAAACAAGTCATACATCATCATACATCATTTATTGTTATTCTTTAACATTTACATTACACCAAGTGCTCGAAATGTCCCCCATTTGCAGCTATGCATGCTCTGCAACGTCGAATAAACGACCGTTTAAGTCGCCGAGCAAACCCACTCTCGTTTATTTTTCTAGCTGCTGTGTGTATGCTAGTCCTCAAGTGATCAATGGACGTTATTTCTTCTTTGTACACATGTTCTTTCAGGCAACCCCAGTAAAAAAAATCCAGGGGATTTAAGTCTGGCGAGCGCGGTGGCCATAGTATTGGACCTAAGCGTCCTATCCACCTATTTGGATACGCTGTGTGTAGGTGCTCTCGTACTCTAACAGCATAGTGAGCGGGACAGCCATCGTTCTGGAGCCACATATCTTCTTGGACTTCAGGAGCGACGTTTTGAAGAAGCATTGGCAAGTCAGTCCGCAAAAAACTTAAATATCTGTCTGCATTTAAAGTTTCTGGCAGCTCGTGTGGACCGATTATCTGTCCGTTAATAATTCCGGTCCAAAGGTTTATTTTAACTTGATACTGTGATCTATCTTGTCTTATGAGATGTGGGTTTTCTCGCTGCCAGCTATGCAGATTATGGAGATTTAAATATCCATCTTTTTTGCATGATGATTCGTCGCTCCATAATATTTTATTAAAAAAATGCGGGTCTTCTCTTATTCTGCGTAATATTTCTCTACAAAATCGTACTCTGAATGCGTAATCTCTAGGTAGTAATGACTGTACCCTTTGATAGTGGTATGGGTACATATCATTTCTTTTAAGTACGCGATGTACCGATTTAAAAGGTATGCCAGTTCTGCGACTTAAGACACGCACCGATGTTGAAGGATCTTCAGCAACTAAATTCATTACCGCTTCATCGTTGTGTGCTCGCGGTCTTCCTTCACTTGCACCGCCTACTCCTGTGCCAGGTATCCTCCCCTCGGTGTACGCGTTATGCACTCTCCCAAAGACGCGATGATCAGGATGTCTTCGATTGGGATATCTCTCCCGGTAAAGACGAGCTGCTTCTCTAGCGACACCTCTGCATTCCCCGTAAATAAAATGCATGTCGGCATATTCACGCGGTGTGTACCGAGACATTTTTATCACTGTACAGGTAGTCCAAAACGTTGAGCAAGCCACAAGTTACTATTACACGTAGCCAAAGATCACCAAAACAACAAATCCAATCATTAGGCAAATTAAACAGAGTCCGGGGTCAGGCATACAAAAACAACGAAAGTAAACACACAAAACGCATACGACGCACGGGTGACGAGATCGTACTAAGCTAAATCGTTTCAATATTTATTTCAACGTTACGAGCGAAAGGAATAGCTTACATTAACCATGTCCTTTCCTTATCACTCGTATTGTGCGATTCTCGATTGGCGAGAGCTCCAACCCGTGGCTCCAACAGATCTATTGTTAACAACATGTCACAGGTAAAAAAAGGGTCGGGCCTTTTTTTACCTGAATTTATTTGTTAGTGCGCTCTTAAAACCAGTTTTGTCACACTCAAATAATATTTCAAAGTTTTATTACCATATTATCAGTTTTGTTGTAAAATTAATGCAACAAAATGTTTAAATTAATTTTAATGAAAATCTTACTTTCTTCAATAAAAATTCGATATCTTTCTGTTTTTTATAGGGATCTGGTATTATGATACCATTTTGAAATTGGTATTAAATAGGCATATTATTAAATTAATGGGCACTGACAGTGTAGTACATTTTTTTTACATAAATCGCTTTTGAATTAGCATGATATGTTAAAAAAATCCGTTAAAATTAGAGTACAATCATTTTTTTTTGCAGAAGATCTAAATCTACATTAAATAACATGTTAATAAGCGATAGCTCTTGTATTCGGCAGTAATTAACAGTAATCAAAATAAAAATATAATGGTTTTTGATAAAACTACAACCAAATTTGTTACAAGAGGTAGAAATTTCGTAAATAAATAACTAAAAATTAATATTTACGGAACCCTCGGCTAAAAATGGTTCTAAAATGGAATTTGTTATAGTAAATTATCTGGTTTATCGAATCCTAAACGGTGGACCACTATTTACGACACACCCTGTATATTTTAAACAGTAATATAGCTTTTAAAAATAGGCTTTATTTTATTATTACTAATCTTATATTAATTTAAATTTGTAGACAACTAGAAGGTGAAATAGCTGAAGAGTGGAACATTGAGAACATGGAAATGTTGCTGCCTCTGGTGCGTGATGTTGTGGCCTTTGACATGAAGCATTCAGCTGAAATTCAGGCGTGTGACTTGCTCATGGAGATAGACAGACTGGACCTGTTAACTCAGCATATGGACCAGAGCAACTACCCGAGAGTCTGCTTATATCTTATTGGGTTTGTACCAATTGTTTTATACCTTATAATGACTCAGAATAAAGCAATATACAAAATAATTGCATTGAAAAAACAAAACTTTTGTAGGTTTTGCTACTAACCAATTTAACTCTTTGAATTAATTATAATACTTTTTTCCGAGAGGATTTGCTCTAGGATGTTACAGTATTTTGTCTATATGTATTTAAAATATAGTTTTCTGACCTGCATTATGTATTTGACCACACAATTACAAACAACAAAAAAATATTTTATTAGAAAATAGTTAAATATTCTAAAATGATGTGCTAAAAAAATATTTAAACAGATGATTTATTATATATAACCCACCTTCCCAGATGTGCCAGTTATGTTGTGGAGCCGGAATCCACTCAGATTTTACAAGGAGTTCTTGACACATACCTGAGATTCAATGAATACCCTCGTGCGCTTCTTGTTGCTATGCAGCTGCATGACAAGCCCAAGTGTGAGGAGGTCTTCAATGCTTGTACTGATCCGTAAGTTGATACATTGTAATAAAATTAATTAATATTTAGAATGATGTACACACAGAGATATTCAGGGTTGGATTAAAAACATGATAAACAACTTTTTATGTAAATATTAAACAAATAAAAAAACCAATACCCTACTGCCATTCAACATTGACTTTCTGTGTTGTGCTTATAAAGAAAAACTTACTATGTACACTATATAAATTTTTTGAATAATTTATTTCTCAGATTGACCAAAAAGCAACTGTGTTACATGTTGGCACGTCAATATGTCCCACTAGATTTCGAAGATGAAGATCAGAAAACAATCCTTCTGAATGCCCACATCAATGACCACTTCCTCAGTTTGGCCAGAGAGGTAAATACAAATCATTGTTGTATTTTATATTTATGTAATTAAATGTGTTTATTTATTAGAACTTTAGTGAAATTTCAATTACCTTGTAACTAGTTACAGGAACGATTTAAACTTCTCCTAAGAACTACTGTTACTAGCCCACAATAAGAGTTTAATAACATATATCAAATGACAAATGCGTCATTTTAACAAAATTATTTGTTCTTGTAGTTGGATATAATGGAACCTAAAACCCCTGAAGAAGTTTACAAGACCTGGTTAGAGTCTGCCGGTTCAGCACTCCGCCCCTCCCTCCTCACGGAGCACCCCGTGGACTCTGCTCGTCAAAACTTATCGGCTACGTTTGTCAACGCATTCGTTAACGCCGGATTTGGACGCGACAAACTGGTCACCACGGAGGATGGAAACAAATGGATGTACAAGAACAAAGATCATGGTATGAATAGTCTTAATGTTCGTTTACATTTACGTAACAAATGTCTGGTATTATATTGGCGGCGCGGCCGCTGGAGAGAGCGGTTCCCTCGCTGCCTTATTAAACTCATGAGAACTCGCGGTGCGGCCGCTGTAATAGCCGCTGCGTCGCCTACTATAATAATGGCCTTACATTATAACATGTGCCACATACACAATTGCACATGTCGTTACTGAGTATGATGTGTGTTGTGGGTGTGCAGGCATGCTGTCGGCGGCGGCGTCGCTGGGCATGATCCACCTGTGGGACGTGGACGGCGGGCTGACGCCCATCGACAAGTACCTGTACACGGCGGACGAGCACATCAAGGCGGGCGCGCTGCTGGCGCTCGGCCTCGTCAACTGCGGCGTGCGCAACGAGTGCGACCCCGCGCTCGCGCTGCTCTCCGACTACGTCATGCACCCCAGCTCCAACCTGCGCATCGGCAGTGTGCTAGGTAACGTACTATGTCAATTAACCAAATGCGGCGACAGTGGATGTGTGGATATTCCGCCGGGGAAACAACGAAACGGTTTACCATATGGGAAAGGGTCTGGTCTGGTCTGATATTTCTATCCGTACTTCCGACGATACTAACAACATAGACATTCATTATGGATAATCAGTTCAGAGTCTTCAATAGTCTGTTGAAGAAATTACGCAGTACACTCGAAAGGCCCCAATTTATATTTACTTTGTTAGACCTATTTAATTACACATACATTTTTGTTGCAGGTCTTGGCATTGCGTACGCGGGCACTCAGCGCGAGGACGTGTTGTCTCACCTGCTCCCCGTACTGACTGATCCCGCCGCCTCGCCTGAAATATGTGCGCTTGCGGCCATCTCGTGCGGTCTAATCGCTGTTGGATCCTGCAACGGTGATGTTAGTATGAACTTATAGTATAAAATTGTCTGTGATTGGAAAGTATCGTTGAGTATATTCTAAGGTTGTGTGAACTTGACCAACCCGCATGGTTGACTAAGGCCTGATTGCTCTAATTCAGAGAAGGCTCGAACCTCTCGGGAGGGGTATGAGCTGATCATTGGAAGATTAATTGTTTTTTTCATTTGTCACATACAGGTAACCTGCGCACTCATTCAGTTCCTGATTGACGACAACAAAGAATTGCATTCCTCAACATACGCTAGATTTGTCTATTTGGGTCTCGGTCTCTGCTTCCTAGGTAAGTACATAATGCCACAACAGCAACAGTCAACTCTCATTTGTTTTGCATTTGATTTTAGTCAGCCTATGTGGCTGAGACTAGTCTATGTTTTCGTATAAAATACAGGTAAATAGATACATTAGAATTGTTTTGGTTAGTCTGTAATATTATAAAGAGGAAAGACTTGATTGTTTGTTTGTATTGAATAGACTCCGAAACTACAGTAAATCACTGTTGAAAATCTACACTATCCCCAGATGACAAAGGCTATATTTTTATGCAAGTTTGATCTCGAATAATCTTATGTTTGTAGGATGCAAAGAGCGAACAGAAGCGACGATGGCCGCTCTGGAAGTGCTGCCAGAGCCGCAGCAGTCGTTGTGTCAGACGACGCTGTCAATGTGCGCGTACGCAGGCACCGGTGACGTGCTTGTAGTACAACAGATGTTGCACATCTGCTCCAAGCATTATGAAACTGATGTAAGTATTACTGATGTATTTAACTTTGACTTGTATGTTTCATAATTCAAAGTTTTTTGCTAGTACATAAGTACTTACTCCTTCTGCTGGTTCCCAAAGATTTCATTATTAATTTTAAACCAATTGTTAATCTTTTTAGAGGCTTATCTACTAATTATTTATCACCTGCATCAGCCCGTATTATTCAAATGATCATCATTAAACTTATGTTAAAAAGCTGACGAGTTTCAAGGGTACAGAATGGATGGAGGAAACATATCCTTGAAAACACAGGATTAGCAGAAGGTATACAATATAATAAATGATGTCATGAATTCCTTTTTCAGAATGAACAATCGTCGACCGAAGACACAGCGTTCAAGAAGCCTGATGCCAAGAAGGATGCTAAGGAAACCACATCCAGTTCCGCTGCTGCTGCAGGGAGCTCCAAGGACGACAAGAATAAGAGTAAGTTTATGAATGACTTGCTTTCCTAATAAAACTATTATTTATTTTTTTATCTGGTTTGGCTAATTTGTGTGTTCTGTTTGGCTAAATTAGACATGAAGGCAAAAGTTTCCATGTACAATTTTACTCTCATTGCTATCTTTGGAGTTAACTATTAAATAAACATAACTAACCTATATAACATTGTAGGCAAATCGAAGGACAGCAAGAGTAAGGAGAAGGAGAAAGAGAAGGACGCGAACAAGGAGCTGTCGTCGGTGCAGGCGGTGGCCACGCTCGGCGTCGCCGTCATCGCGCTCGCAGAGGAGACTGGCGCGGAGATGTGCACCAGGATATTTGGACAACTGGTCAGTATTATGTACTAATATTTGTTTAAAAAAATGATACTAAAAACCCGTTAAATTAGTTTTAATTCAAGTTTGTAATTCAGTTCCTATTCAAATAAATCTTCAATTCCTGGCTTAGAAAATTGATTAAAAAATATAGTAACTCCGTGTTGGGTTTAAAAGTCAGAAATAGCTTTATTTTTTCCCACTTGAATGTTTGACCGTTATTAAGCATGTATTATTGTGTGTATAGGGTCGTTACGGCGAGCCGGCGGTGCGGCGCGCGGTGCCGCTGGCCATCGCGCTGTGCTCCATCTCCAACCCGCAGCTCTCCGTCATCGACGTGCTCAACAAGTACTCGCACGACTCCGACAACGACGTCGCCTACAACGCCATCTTCGCCATGGGACTCGTCGGCGCCGGCACCAACAATGCTAGGTAAACTCCAATAATAATTTGTGTAATATCTATCTTAAATCTGCCTTATTAGTGTTGAAAGTCTTTCTGGTTCATCGCTAAACCAAACTGTATAAACCTGTTTTGAGCACAGTTCATTGAATTAATATAAAGCCAGCCTTGAAGAGGGCGTCCAAATCACGCACTGTTTAAGCGCGCCGTCAACAGCGCGCTGCACAGCGGCGTGACTATAAAACCGTTAACTTATCTTTACTAAGTTCAATTCCAATAGTAAAATCGACTCTTATAAGGCTGAATTTGTAATGTAAAAATGTTATTGAATGGGTCGTGGTCGTTTGCAGACTGGCGACGATGCTGCGCGCGCTGGCGCTGTACCACGGCAAGTCGCCGGTGCACCTGTTCATGGTGCGGCTGGCGCAGGGCCTGTGCCACTGCGGCAAGGGCACGGTGACGCTGTGCCCCGCGCACGCCGACCGCCGCCTCGTCTCGCAGCCCGCGCTCGCCGGCCTGCTCGTCGTGCTCACCGCCTTCCTCGACTGCAAGAACAGTCAGTATTATACTTACTCTTCTATGTCAAAATTAGTACAGATGTTCCTTTTTGTTTTCTGCCGTCCGTGCGGGGTGAATATTTGTGTAAACCATAAATGTTTGGCTCGGTCTGGATGTGTATGTAAATGAGTATGTGCGTAGTTCCTGATACCCTAGATACAACTTAGTTAGGGGTCAGTTACTACAATGAGATGTTGTAGTGAATGATTATGATTATGTTATAACTAGGCATCACACACTTCACCAAGATATAAAGGTACCATTTAAAGTCTCTCTAAAATGTAAATTTATATTCCAGTTATCCTCGGCAAATCTCACTACCTACTGTACGTGCTGGCGACTGCTATGCAACCCCGTTGGCTCGTCACTCTCGATGAGAACCTGCAACCCCTGAACGTGAGCGTGCGCGTCGGACAGGTAAATATTTACCACTACATTAGTCAAATGGGTTTTGAAGATTGTCCTGGAACAATTGACTAATACACTAAATTAATGTTGCAGGCCGTAGACGTGATCGGTAAGGCTGGTACTCCGAAGACGATCGCGGGCTCGCACACGCACACCACGCCGGTGCTGCTGTCGTTCGGCGAGCGCGCCGAGCTCGCCACCGACGAGTACATCCCGCTCTCGCCCGTCATGGAGGGATTCGTCATCCTCAAGAAGAACGAGGACAGCGTCATGGCGCCCGTTCAGTAGTCTCATACTATCCTAGGATTATATTATAATTAACTTTTAACAACTATGTATTGTGAGTTTCTAATAAATAGTATTTACGTCTCTATACTGTTTTTTTTTGTAAATATAAAGTTAATGTTAGGTGAATGCCCTAATTCAAAAACCTAATGATAACTTTATCCTAAATATCTCCAAAAATTTGAATTATTATGAAAATAAAGTTTCCGTATCAGGGCTTCAACATAAATACATTGCTGACTCAAACAAAGCTCTCATAAGACGTTTACAGAAAACACTATCCAAGCTTGCATAGGCTTAAATAAGATTTGAATATAGAAAAATAGGAAAATTAAAAAAAAAATACAGTTAGTAGTAAATAGTACGAAAAGAGTACATATATTAATCATAGTATTATCTCCATACCCTCCTATTTTTGTCTTCCTTGAAAAAACGCATTTTTGATTCTGATTCTACCCACAAATTATTTTTACTAACTGCTAGCTATCATATCGAACACAATCGTAATTTATAATTTAAATCTACTAAAATGAATGTATTTTACATCAACATTATTTTTATTACAACATTTTTGGCTACAGTTCTTTTAATAATTGGGTGAGTAAACTAAATAAATTTTTTATTAACTTGATAAGTTCATTGTACTAGAATCATGGAGATACAATGTTAACTTTACCCCAGAGCAGGCCTGTAATATTTGATATTGTCAATCTTTTTCTCAATTTTGTTAAACAATAGTGTTTTTACCCTACTATGCTATAGTGAAGCAATAGAAAGGTATTTTATAAAATAAAAAAAGACTTCAATGAATTTATTAAATTAATAATACTTTGTGATTCCAGTATCGCTATAATTCACTGTGTAAGACGTCGTAAGAGAAGTAATCCCTACATCTTAGCAGAAGATATGTCAAGACCATTGTACTACAGTGAGGAGACTCTCATGATGTCACTTCCTCCAGTGCCGATACCTCAATACTACATACATAAGTATTATATTAATGATGATAATGATAATTTCGTCTATGTGTGAAAATAATTGTTAATGAAATTAATTACTTACATACATTGGATTTCAATCTAGCAGGATTCTAGATTACTTTCAAATGTGATTTTTTATAATAAATTCATTTTGCATCAGTAATTTGTTTTCATTAGTTCACATCCTATAAGCTTGTGGGTAGTGTAAATAAAAATAAGAGGTAAAAAGTTTTTCGGAAATTTGCTCTTAAGGCTGTTTCAATTTAGGCAGCCATACAACACTAAACCCCTAAATTGAAAGAGCCCTTAGTTTAGGGTTACAATATTTGTATGTAAAATAATACTAAAATTGTTTTGTAATCTTAACTTTAATCAGTAATATTTAAATAAAATATGGTGTTTTAAGGTATGTACTTGAAATTCAATAACAACCATTTGTAAGCCACATTGTAATGCCTTCTCAGAACATAGATTAGATAGAGCCTAACATAGTTAAGTCCTACTACTTTTTTAAATAAATAAAAACTATTCTAGTCCTTATTTTCTTCACTAGTAGTTTGTTCTGTGTCATTGGATGCTGTTTTGTTATCTTCATCCTCACTATCTTCCTCATTGCTAGAATCGTCAGATTGTGAAGTTACACTTGACGTCTTGCTATCAGGTTTTTGTCTTTTAAGTTTAGCATTCTTTTTCTTTTTTAATCTCTTGGCTCTCTTTTTAGCTGTTTTTGCTTCAGCTTCTCGCTTGTTTTGTTCAATTTTCCTGTGATACTCTTCATCCAGTTTTTCCTAAAAGTAAAATATAACATTTAGAGGCCAATGATGTCTAATATCTTGTTTTAAAAAAATCTTATATACTTATAGGTTGGGTTTTTGTGATATCTATGTACTTGATCACAAAGTTAAGATACATTTTATGCCAAAGGGTACATAGAATACTCGCTGATGGGTATACATTATGTAAATAGAAAATCTGAATTACCTTTTCACTTTTTTCTTGTATAAACTTTTGCCTAGCGTATTCTTTTCGTCGTAAATGGCGATATACGTGGAACTCTCCGGAGCCAGCACCAGCACTTGATCCCATCACATTTCGAACGAAGTCAGGAGGAGGAGGTAAGTTTTTATCCCTTGGTCTCTCTGGTAAAAGTATTGGTTTGTCCTAGAAAATACAATCATCCAATATATTACAGAATTATTTAAAACCAGCCGAGAGATTTCAAAAGAACATTTTGATACTTACAGGATTTTTCATAAGCTTTTCCAGTTTAAGTCTTTGCAAGTCCGTCGCATTTTTTATTTTAATCAATTTCTTTTCTTCGTTCTTGGCATCAGAATCAGTCATTTTACTTAAAAAAATTAAAAACAAACAAAGTTGTGTGCATTTATTTGGCTGTTTTCAAGAAATTTATTCGTGTCGTGCTATCAGTTCAGTTAGCAGCTGGAGCTGTCTGTCAGCGTCATTGACATATAACATGGACGGGGCATACCTACGAAAAAAACGTGTATACCTATACTTCACTGAGAGCGAAAAATGGCGGCTAATAGTGCAGTCCCTATCGATATGTCTGAAAAATAACATCGATAATAGATTGTAAGTATGTTTTCTTACTTTGATTAATTTTAAGTTTTATAAATAGGTCTTACTGTAAAAGAACATTATAGATAGTTTGTAAAATATAGCTTGATCATTGTGACATACAGAGTGGCCCAAATAGAACGCTCAGTAAGGGGAAGTATAAAACTATAAGATATACAAAGATTTGTTTTTAGGATCCATGTCCTCGATTTTAGTAAAAAAAAAGTGCATTCATAGATTTAGAAAAAAAAACTATTACTCTCTTTGAGAATCGAACCCGGAAATTTTTAAAAATTTAATGTTCATTATTTTAAACTAGAAATGGATTGTGTACATCTTTAGCAGTAAGTAAATGTTACTAAGAAACATCATATCTAAATTCATTAAAATGCATTGTTTTTAAATGAAATAGTTTGGTACAAAACTCGCCAAGACATCATTAAAGTTCCTTCCCAGTTAATATCCCATTTCAACACAAATTCACCATTTCAAGATACAAAATGCAATAGTTTGTATATACGGCCGTTCGTTCTAGTTACAAATAATTAAAAATATTTTTTTCAAAACTTCCGGGTTCGATTCCTTTAGTGAGTTATAGTATTTTTCTAAATCTTTGAATGCAATTTTCATTTTAACTAAAATGGATGACATGGTTCCTAAGAACAAATCTTTGTATCTCTTATAGTTTTATACTTCCCCCCACTGACTGTTTTATTTGGGCCACCCTATATATCAAACTTTTATTCATTATACTCTAGTTGCCGGGATATAAAAATGACGATAGAAATTATCGACGTTTCGTACTATAATCGATACTGATGTAACATTTAATTGGGTTTTATTTAATTACAAACGTTAGGCATTCAATTAAACGAATATTTCAATATGAATACAGATATTCTCAAGAGCAAACCTCAAATCCATGGTTTCTTATGGTATACTACATGAGAATCTGAAAATTGGACTTTATATACTTACTCACTATTATTTAAGATCATATATGCACAAAATGTAAATAAAGTTTATGAAATAAAAATAAACACCAAAATTAAAACGTACTTGAATAAGTGTTTAAATAACGTTTTATTTAAAATATCGATAGTTTATAGTCTGTGGTCACGATGTTTCATTGCCCATCACTAAGTAAGTTGTAAATCCTTTTGTTATAGCTAGAAAATAATATGGCGAATATGGCCACGAGTAGGTATTTCAATGAGACTAAGAATGACAGATGGCTATTATAGTAACTGTCAGAAATACTGTTGTCCTTTTTCCCTTACGCAAAATTATGAACGTTAAAAAGAGACGGCTATATTTTTATAACTTTGGCGTCGATAAGCCTCATACTTCTATAACTATTTTTTCTATAGTCAAACATGCGATGTCCATGTTATATGTCAATGGTCAGCGTCAGCGATGATGAACTGTTTGCGACTAATGACAATGACAGAACTTACCTGAGAGTCCTAAGACTGAAAAAAATATGTTCAGTCACGGCCAGATTTTGTGGTTGAACGTGTAAATCCGCCCTAATTTTTTATCTGTTTCACCTTGCCAAAGTTGTGAAGGTCATTGGCTGCTTGACGTCTGCGTTCGCTACCGCACTGCAATTTTTACTCACCGAAAAAATTGCATAAATCTGGAAAATTATCATATTTGAATTATAATTACAAGAAATTTTCTTACAAAACTCAGGTTTGCAAAACGATTGTATATTTTTATTATAAACCATAAGTATCCGGGCTCAATCAAAGTAACTTCAAGGAAATAGCATTTACTTTTGCATTTATTGATTTATAATTTTTTTTTTTTTAGGATTTGAGATGTTTTGTTTTTATTCTGAACTTGTTATAAATATAATTTTATAAAAATTTCGCACAAATGTGTACGCCCCGTAATTGACTCACAACCTACACTTGACCTTTTCGATACAGATGCCGGTTTTTATTGATATTCCTTTTTATAAGTATCTTTGAAACTAATATTCTGATTGTTTAATCTGTTTTTACAGAATGCCTATCAAGTCGATTAAAGCTCGCCAAATATTCGACTCCCGTGGCAACCCCACAGTGGAAGTTGACTTGGTATGTATATTTTATTTCTTTCGAAAACCGCTCGGCTATGTCACATACCTACTTACTATTGTATATCTTTTATTATGTGATATTTTTAGGTAACAGAACTTGGTCTTTACCGCGCCGCTGTCCCTTCAGGAGCATCTACTGGTGTCCACGAGGCTCTTGAGCTGAGGGACAATGTCAAGGGTGAATACCACGGAAAGGGAGTCCTTACTGCCATCAAGAACATCAATGACATCATTGCTCCTGAACTGATCAAAGCTAACCTTGAGGTTACACAGCAGAAGGAGGCAAGTATTTTTAATTACATAATTAACTACATAAATTGTTAGAATTATGAAATTAAATAACGAAATATTTTAACAGATTGACCAATTCATGCTCAACTTGGATGGCACAGAAAACAAGTCCAAACTTGGTGCCAATGCTATCCTCGGTGTGTCCCTGGCTGTTGCTAAAGCCGGAGCCGCTAAGAAGGGAGTCCCTCTGTACAAGCACTTGGCTGACTTGGCAGGAAACAGCAACATTGTCCTGCCAGTACCTGCCTTCAATGTAATTAACGGAGGATCTCATGCTGGCAACAAACTCGCCATGCAAGAATTCATGATCCTTCCTACTGGTAAATGGTTTTAAATATTTTATTAACAAAATAATTTGATATAGTATTATATATAGTTTGATTACTAACAAAAATTTGTGAATCAGGTGCATCAACCTTCAGTGAAGCTATGCGCATGGGCTCTGAAGTGTACCACCACCTCAAGAAAATCATCAAGGAGAAGTTTGGTCTGGACTCTACAGCTGTTGGTGACGAGGGTGGTTTCGCCCCCAACATCTTGAACAACAAGGATGCCTTGTTCCTTATTCAAGATGCTATTCAGCAAGCAGGCTACACTGGCAAGGTGATTACTATATCAAAGTCATTATGACGAATTGTATTTATATATAGATAAAAATGTTTATATTAAACTTTACACAAGTTAATTTATCAGTAATTTGAAGAACTAACTTTACAGATATCAGTAATAATTGTTAATAAAAATAATGGCATCATTTATCTTTGGCAAATAATGGAGTCATTTTCTGTTTCTGTCAAAACTAAAACTTTAGCTATGGAATATACTAATACTTAATTGTTCTCAACTTCAGATTGAAATTGGAATGGACGTAGCTGCTTCTGAATTCTTCAAAAATGGAACCTACGATCTTGACTTCAAGAACCCCAAGTCCAACCCGGCTGACTACCTCCCATCGGACAAGTTGGCTGACTTGTACTTGGAGTTCATCAAGGACTTCCCCATGGTCTCCATTGAGGACCCCTTCGACCAGGACGACTGGGCTGCCTGGTCCAACCTCACCTCACGCACACCTATCCAGATTGTCGGAGACGATTTGACTGTATGTTTATATGATACGACTTTGCTACACAACAACTTACAAATTATGAATTCTTTAAATAAAATTAACTTATATTTCGTACTTGTCAGGTCACAAACCCGAAGCGTATCACAACTGCCGTTGAGAAGAAGGCCTGCAACTGCTTGTTGTTGAAAGTGAACCAGATCGGTAGCGTGACCGAGTCTATTGACGCCCACTTGCTTGCTAAGCAGAACGGATGGGGAACCATGGTCTCCCACAGGTAAGAAAAAACACCATAGTAACCTATTTTATGAAAAACTACACTTCTTTAAAAAAAAATTCGTTTGAATATGATTTATATTTCTCAGATCTGGTGAGACTGAAGACACATTCATTGCTGACTTAGTAGTCGGTCTGTCGACCGGTCAAATCAAGACCGGCGCGCCTTGCCGCTCGGAGCGTCTCGCCAAATACAACCAAATCCTTCGCATTGAGGAGGAACTCGGCGCCGCCGCTAAATACGCCGGCAAGAACTTCCGCCGCCCGGTTTAAACGAAGAGATTATACTATGAAATCCAATGTTCAATATACACCTAGTGTATCTCAAAAGATCCGTGTTCATGATAGCATTTCCGCGTCCACAGCGGGCTATATTAAATAATGTTATTGGTAGTGTTACAGCACATTAAAATATTTATAATATGCTTCGTTATTCGTAAAGACCTGTAGTGTACATGTGTTGAACGTATGATATTTAATTTATTTAACGATAAGGATATATTTAGATCAACATTGTGTTATGTGAATAAATATTGTAAAATCAGCATTTTGTTTCAATTCCTATATTGTTTAACTAAACATATTTTACTTTAACCAAAAAGTTTTTAATGTGTAAAGCACTAAATATATAACTATATATCCATACTGTAGGCAGGAAGAATTATATTCAAGTGTGAAGAGTGCTCTTAAAATATGACCTCTGCTAGCCAATGGTATTGCTTATATTAATGGTTTGGCTTATGTAAATAAATATTAAAAACCGTAAATATTTTAAAACAGTTTTATAATATTACGAGCCGTTTTACCCGCGTGGAACCTTCTCCAGTGGGAATTTTGGGATAAAAATAAAGTGTTATTCCTAGGTATGAGGAACATCTGTACCAAATTTCATTAAATCCATTCAGTAGTTTTTGCGTGAAAGAGGAACAAACATTCGGCTTTATAATATTAGTAGGACTTACTAACAGCTCCTCGCGGTTTTACTCACGTAAATACCAACCGACCCCGTGGAAATTTTGGGGTACAAGTGTGGCTACGTTTTGTTCATAGTGGGTGGTAATAAAGATTATGTGCCAAATGTCATATAAAACCAGGTGCAGTTAGTATTTTAGGTAATAGTAGGATAGACTGGACCTGCCCCGCAACCCGCAATTTTCTTTACTAATTGCCCCGCTTCTAGTGGTCAAAGCGTAAAATAGCTTTATTTCGATTTTATCAAAAGTGTTTTAATTCGAACCAGTAAAAATCATGAGATCGCTCCAATCAAAAAAAGATTAGGCTATTCTTAAATATTCTACCCTCCAATTTTATTTTAATTGTGTTAGTACGAAGACTAGACACGATATCACGATTACGTGTGTACACTCGCTAACCGCGTGAAATAGCGTCATCATTATACTAAACCGGATAGTTCGAGCATGTACGAGCCCGTGGAGTGCACGTTTATCGCGTGTCTTACCTACAGTGAACATTGATAGAGAAATTGTGTTCAATAAAAGTATGAAAGTAAACAATTGTAAATGTCTCATTAGTATAATATTTATCGCCGCTACTGACGGTCTGAGTTCAGTCTGCTGTTTGCCTTCATAGTGACGGTCATTGCCTAGTAATAACAAGATAAATAAATAAGTACATAAACATATAAAATATGGCTCAATCGAAACCTGATCTCCGTGTAGTGACGTATATGTGTCCTACACATCCAGTTGGATTATACGAATTGATTATTGAGGTGTTAGAGGATGTTTTAGACTGCCATGCCAGCCTGCAATATGAGAGTAGAGCCCCTGGACCGTTGCCGGGCCGACCCGATCCATTTACAAATGATAGAGTTGACTTGGGTAAGTTATATTTTATAGACTTTTGTGTTATCACCAGCCAGCATCGGAGCGACGTTTGAAGTGTTTGGTTCGTTAATGTTAGAACAACGGATGAATGCAATTTACTCCTAATCATATTGTATAGTAGGTAGGCAGACAGGAGGGTCTCATGGAAGCGGGCTACCTATTCTATAATTTATTACGTACTATCGTACGCATAGTTCGATTACAGTTTTTGTCGTGCACCTATGTGCGGATATTAATATGTTTATTTCGTGTGTGAACCTTTATCTGGTAGCTAGTACCTATTTAGTATAGCTAGGTAGACCTGTGTACGCGATTGTCGCAACCGTGTGTAATCCAAATAATATACCTACTTAAAATTTATCAGTCCTTCGCCACGGATAGACAATATTAGTCAATGCGCAATACTGTAAATATATCGTTGAGTTGTAAGATTATTAATTTCATTTAAAGCTAAACGCTTGAGCTGCGTGATAACCAGAATTGAACCACTGCAGGTGAGGGTAGTCAAGTAAATCAATCTGTCTGTTCGTAGATTTATCACAAGAATTAGAGAATATCATAGACAAAGAACAATATTAATAGGTACCTAGATAATGTTAGCAAATATAAATTATTATTTAACCTACTTATCTCATTTATTAGTGTCTACTAATTTATTGTTAGTTAAAGTTTACCTTAGAGCGCTTCTCTACATCTATCATCCATGTTTGATGTACTCGTATCTATAATTGTAATTTATAATTGTATTTATTTACAGCCTTCATGACTGCTGCGGCCTATATGAAAATCCGCAACAAGAAAAATGAGTTCGTGCAATTGCTGCCGGTGACTCCAATATTCGCTCACCAAATGAACGTTGAAAACAAACCGGGATACTTCTCGGATATTATTATACACAGCGATAAGAAGTAACTAATTAAGTTCTTTTATTAAAAATACATAAGTATAATAATTATAATTGGTCATATCAACCTAATTTGATAATAAAACATACTACATTAACGAATGTTAGTTTCGTGTACAGTAGGGCAGAATCAAAGTAAATAGAAAATGATAAAAATGTTATCAATAATGTCATTGACTCTGATAACAATGAAGACTATTATATTATTCCACAATTAGCTTCCAGAGAAGTAATGTTTTATCAAAGTTTTCTCGTAACATAGCCGCGTATTTATTATATTGCAGAGCGCATAACGTGAATACTTTATTGGATCTGCGAGGGTGTACATTCGCATATAGCGATGAAGAGTCTCTCAGTGGAAGTAAAATAGTGTTGAAAACTTTGAAAGAAAAGGGTGAAAATGCATCGTTTTTTGGATCTCTACTAAGTGAGTACTTATATTAAAGGCATTACCTAGGTCCTATGTCCGTTAGATCGCGCCATCGAGATTGTTTATGATTTATATGTTCCTGTCTGAAGTTCTCCAAACAGTTATAAAGAAAATCTAGGTAACAGGCGAAATACGCCGGAAGGCTCGTAAGCAAATTTTTTTTAATAAAAAAATATAAGTGATTTATTAATATTTCAGAGTCAGGCTCGCATTTAGCATCAGCCCAAATGGTATTGTCGAAGCAAGCTGAATGGGCTGCAGTTGATTCAACCACACTCTTGTATTCTAAAAAGTTCATGTATGACGGTGGTAAGGACATCATCACATTGGAGACTTTAGGGAGACTTCCGCCGTATCCTATTGTGGTCAACTCACGATTATCAGGTACCTATGTTACTTAGACTTTAAAGCAAATTAACTTACACAGACTTATTTCTTTAGAAATTGAGTCCTATAAAAATAAGTGATAATCTGAATTGACATTTCTATTAATGTTTACAGAAAAACTAAAAGAAGGTATAATAAATGCATTACTGAACTTGCACAAAAGGCCCGAGTGGAAGAGTAAATTTGCCAAATTTGGAGTAATAAAATTCGATACCAACAGCGATGTCGTGTATGATGGGCCGGCTGCACAGATGTGGGCCATCCAAAACGAAAAACTCAACGTACGATATTATTAGACTGCTGCTAGTAATCTCACTTATTTATATACTCTACATTCTTTATATAGATTATACTCCTAAATAAAAATATACAAATAAATAGCAGTAAACTTACTGTAATAATATCTTAAGTTTATTTTGTACCTTTTACATTTTATATAAGAATTTACTAGTGTTGTCATTTTTTTATAATGGATTTTTGTAATACAATATTTAAAGATATCGCTTCCTTTTTATTGTTTGAGTGTACGAGAATCCCTTTTGGTATTTTGAGGACGCCTAACATCTTAGGTTGTGACCCTTTTTGTTTTTCTTTTGTTGGTTCTTGCTGAAATTTGAATAGAATTATTTTACCAATTAACACCTAAAACTATGATGATATTTAAAATAACTTATAAATATGCTAAAAAATACTATTACAGTCCAATATAATAACCAGCTGTGTCCCATGGTTTTGCCCATGTTTGAATCTTATGGAAACTGTGGGATAAGAGTACCCTTTACATCAATTAATCATCAATAGTTAACTCATTTTCTGTGCATCTCATTTCATTCCAATTCTGTTTTAACTCATTTGTATGAATGAGTTACAAACATTGAACTCTATTTAGATATACAACACACAGAACAATAAACTTTAAACATAACATTTTATTCTTTTAAAAATTTCCAATAAATATTTCAATTTCCAACAGTGGTCATAGCCAATGTCAATTTTTATTATAATGAGCAAAAGATATCACTCAAATGAATATTTCTCTAAGTATCATGGAACCTTCCATGATTTTTAAATATTAAGCAAAGCAACATAATGCATTCAAATAAGTACATAATATATTATGTAATTGTATTTTTATTGCTATCAATACTGCATTATTGCAATACAAAATGCAACTTATCAACATCAACAATAAATAAACTGAAGAAGAAGGTAAACTAATTATAACTAATAACTACATTATATCAAATAAATTAGATCAAACTAGTTTTAGAAACTGAAGCTACACTATTAATTTGAAGGACTAAACAATTCCTCCTCCGTTGATGTGGTCAATTTCTTCGTCTGACAGTGGTTGTCTCCTGTATCGCGCGGGCAGGTCTATGTCAGGTATCGCTGGGCCTGTGCTCATGGCCGCTGCCGGTTGGGCAGCTGCGGCTGCTGCAGGTGCAGCCTACAAATATTTCAGCAGTTATGAATATTGATATATTTACATAGAACAATGCTATGCTTCTCAAGTCCAGACTACTTACTTTGGCAGCACCTACTGGGCATGACCCAAGAGTAGTTGAAGCAGGTGGTCCTCCGGGACGGCTAGCGCCCGCTTTGCTACGGAATTTTATTACTGGAACGCGACAAAGAAACATAGAAACACGGACCATTATTGAAAGTTATATAATACAGAAAATTGTTTGTTTGAGTTATTTGTTAACGTTTGGGATTTTGTTCTTTTTATTGAAATTGAAAAAATAAATCTGGATTGATTGAAAAAAATATGTGCAGAATCAAATCAGAATGTCAAGTCAATCAAAGTCAGCTGTCATGTCAGGTTTGAAAATTGAGATGTCAAAATGAAAAGCTCGTGGCACGGTGAACCCCTGATTATTTTAGCTACGATAACGGCGCAACGCAAACTCTTGAAAATTCATCAAGCATGACGAGATTCTCTCGCAAACCCTTTGTCGCGAGACAGAAGACCGATTGCGATCGGGGAACCCACGCCGATAATGTGGAGCCGCCCTTATTTAATTAGTCTGTGGGATAGGTAAAATAAATGAGTGACTGATGACACTTTTTTTGTCAAACGTCAAGTCAAGTCAAGCCATTGACATATAACATGGACGGGGCATACCTACGAAAAAAACGTGTATACCTATACTTCACTGAGAGCGAAAAATGGCGGCTAATAGTGCAGTCCCTATCGATATGTCTGAAAAATAACATCGATAATAGATTGTAAGTATGTTTTCTTACTTTGATTAATTTTAAGTTTTATAAATAGGTCTTACTGTAAAAGAACATTATAGATAGTTTGTAAAATATAGCTTGATCATTGTGACATACAGAGTGGCCCAAATAGAACGCTCAGTAAGGGGAAGTATAAAACTATAAGATATACAAAGATTTGTTTTTAGGATCCATGTCCTCGATTTTAGTAAAAAAAAAGTGCATTCATAGATTTAGAAAAAAAAACTATTACTCTCTTTGAGAATCGAACCCGGAAATTTTTAAAAATTTAATGTTCATTATTTTAAACTAGAAATGGATTGTGTACATCTTTAGCAGTAAGTAAATGTTACTAAGAAACATCATATCTAAATTCATTAAAATGCATTGTTTTTAAATGAAATAGTTTGGTACAAAACTCGCCAAGACATCATTAAAGTTCCTTCCCAGTTAATATCCCATTTCAACACAAATTCACCATTTCAAGATACAAAATGCAATAGTTTGTATATACGGCCGTTCGTTCTAGTTACAAATAATTAAAAATATTTTTTTCAAAACTTCCGGGTTCGATTCCTTTAGTGAGTTATAGTATTTTTCTAAATCTTTGAATGCAATTTTCATTTTAACTAAAATGGATGACATGGTTCCTAAGAACAAATCTTTGTATCTCTTATAGTTTTATACTTCCCCCCACTGACTGTTTTATTTGGGCCACCCTATATATCAAACTTTTATTCATTATACTCTAGTTGCCGGGATATAAAAATGACGATAGAAATTATCGACGTTTCGTACTATAATCGATACTGATGTAACATTTAATTGGGTTTTATTTAATTACAAACGTTAGGCATTCAATTAAACGAATATTTCAATATGAATACAGATATTCTCAAGAGCAAACCTCAAATCCATGGTTTCTTATGGTATACTACATGAGAATCTGAAAATTGGACTTTATATACTTACTCACTATTATTTAAGATCATATATGCACAAAATGTAAATAAAGTTTATGAAATAAAAATAAACACCAAAATTAAAACGTACTTGAATAAGTGTTTAAATAACGTTTTATTTAAAATATCGATAGTTTATAGTCTGTGGTCACGATGTTTCATTGCCCATCACTAAGTAAGTTGTAAATCCTTTTGTTATAGCTAGAAAATAATATGGCGAATATGGCCACGAGTAGGTATTTCAATGAGACTAAGAATGACAGATGGCTATTATAGTAACTGTCAGAAATACTGTTGTCCTTTTTCCCTTACGCAAAATTATGAACGTTAAAAAGAGACGGCTATATTTTTATAACTTTGGCGTCGATAAGCCTCATACTTCTATAACTATTTTTTCTAACCCCTCGTTTATACTATGCTGCAGTGAGCAGGAAAGTGACGAGGAAAGTGGGCAGTGGCATAGTGTAAAGGGGTCACTCGTGCTGCTACTCGTCATGCCGCTGCTCCTGCCCGACGCTCCCGCGAGTGTCGGTTTTTCGTGCGGAAGTCAAAGGAGGGAGAGCGAGAGAGAACATATACGCTATTTCACTCAGTCCTCACGTACCAAGTGACATACAAGTGACGGCACCGGCATGACGAGTAGCAGCACGAGTGACCCCTTTACACTATGCCACTGCCCACTTTCCTCGCCACTTTCCTGCTCACTGCAGCATAGTGTAGATAGCGTACTGCCGCGGAAGTATTTTGGGAAATATTTGCGGCAGCGCGAGTAGCAGGAGCAGGAGCATAGTCTAAACGAGGGGTATAGTCAAACATGCGATGTCCATGTTATATGTCAATGAGTCAAGCGTTTGTTTGTTTGTTGATTTGACTGAAGAAAGAAATTGGTAAAAAGTTATTTTTGAATGTTTTGGGAAGGTTAAATAATTTAAAAACAGTAATAAATTCGCACTGAATTTTCATTTTCAGAATTCTGTGTTGCTCAGGGCCTAAAATTCAAAATACGAGTAGTAGGTATCCACCGATAAGCATTAACAAATCCAAGATAACCTAAAAAAAAAAAATGGGAAAAGACGATGTATCTAAGAAACGCCGAAAATTAAATACTAGTACTTCAAGTGAGAATGCTAAACAGACACCAGTTGATGTTTACAAGGTAAATCTTATTTATATATTATATTATAAAAGTAAAAAATTTATGTGTGTCTGTCGGTGACTCTTATAAGGTATCTCGGATTGTATTGTACATATAGTACTTATCTAATACTTTAATAAACTGACAAGTTACTATAAAAGCTTATTATTTATGTATTACTTGCTTTGCTACAGAGTGTCAACTAATTAATTCAATAATAAGCTAAGTGTAAATATATTATCTGCTTTAGACATAGCCTATTTATTTAATTTATGCTATTGCTATGTCTAAACCAAAGAAGTAGTACCTGTGATTAGTCTGCCTCTTTTCTTCTAAATTTGTATATGATATGCCTAACTTGTTTATCATGTGCATTGACAATCATACATATATTTCAATGAAACAAATGTATTAATAAATTTATAATAATAAGTCAATATTATTGACAGAGAGTTGTAGAATTTGAAGAGACAGAAGCACAAAATCGACTGGCAGAAAAAGATGCTGCGATTTTCAAGAGAATTTGCCATGATATTAGACAACTTTTCTCTGACATTGCAGAGCTAAAGTGTAAAGATACGGAAGAGGTAATATTTAAAGCATCAATCGGTATTACATAATATTTTTTAAATTTATAACAAAAGTTCATTATATTCATTGTTTATAGGCTAAAGAAAAAATAAATGCCAAAAGGATAGAAGCTTCTCTGAATATAGTTGCATTGAAAAAATTGAATCGCTTGGAAAAAGTACGTACAAGGACTGGCAGAGATGCTTTGCACAAGGAGAAGCAAAGAGTTGACTCCACACACCTGCTACTGCAAAACTTACTTTATGAAGCAGACCATTTGAATAAAGAAGTAACAAAATGTCTTCAGTTCAAATCTCAAGATGAGGAGATAGAACTAGTGCCACTTGAAGATTTCTACAAGAATGCTCCTTCTGATATTTCTCGCCGTGTATGTTATTTAACTAACCTATTTAATAATACTTTTGTTTTTGGTTATGCATTATATAATATATATTTTTGTAAATCCAGGAAGTCACGAAGACAGATGAACATCAACTTCAGTTGGCAAGATTGGAGTGGGAATTACACCAGCGCCGTGAACTTGCTGGATCATGTAATGAGCTCATTGCCTCAAAGGAACGCGTAGCTGCTGCTATAGCTGCAGCCAGGTCCAGACTTGATGCTTTATCACCACATTTGAGTGAAGTGCTCAAAGCTACAAAACCTCTTCAGGAATGCCTCGCTCTACGCCTCGATGACAAGAGAGATGAAACTAGAGCTGCATCACTACTACCTCCACCATTATTTCTACTTTATGCTAATACTAGCGCATACTCAGATGCTTTAGGAGTTAAAACTGTGTCAGTTGGTAAGTTAGTCTTGCATTTCAATGGCAGATAATATTATAAATTCAATATAACTATCTAATCTAATGTATGGAACTAACAACTAATATGTTCTACAGGAATATCTGGTGATGAAGATGAGGCTCGAAGATTGGAACAGAGCAACAATATTGACAATGATTTGGTAGTCTCCAATGACTCTGATTCTGATCAAGACATCAATGATGAAGATCATAGGGAGAAGAAAAAACGTCATCATAGGACTGCAAAGATATCAAAGGAAGAGAAAGCAGAAGCTAAGAAAAAGGAAGTATTGAGGAAATATCCTCTCAGTGTGGAAGTATCAGTGAAGGTTAATGATGGCACGGCACTGAATTTAATATTCTCCTACCTGATACATTTGAAGATAATAGTTGTGAAGTTCACTGTGACCTTGCCCAAACCAGTCACAGGAGTATCTGCTGCTGATGCATTGAATGGACATTGTATATTGAATGAACTGTACCCTGGAGACACCGGCAATGATTCCCCTCATCCAGCCACCACATTTCTGTTGAAAACTGCTGGTATTACTGAAGATTTCTCTCACTTTGTCTCAGAAGTTGGAAGACCTTATATCTGGGCACAGAGAATGTGTGGTTTAGATTTTATGGTCACTGCCTTGGATGAAAAGAAGATAAAAACTATAGTACCATGTCCTTCACTGAGTGTGACTACAGTGGAAAACTTTATTTTGACTCTAAAGAAAAGATTGAAATCAAGGGTTCAACTGATGAAAGAGTTGCATGATTTGGAATCTGGAAAGATCTTGCCTTCGAAACAAGAAACTAATTTCCCTATAAGATTGTCAGGGTCATTAACACAGTGGCAATCGATAGGTTGGCAAGAGTACAGTCAGTCACCTTCAACTGCATTTTTAATTAACGAAGGCCTTGTCGATTCTAATGACATGTTGTACAGGGCCATCATTACAAGGCAATCTGCCAAGCTGGTCGCATTGGTCGTAATACGAAGTGATTATCCGAAGAAAGCGCCAATATTCTCTCTCACCCTCCACTGGAATGGAACTCACAATGCCAGTTTAAATGATGACATTCGTGACATAGAGCGGGTCATAAACACGGACTGGTGCTCAGACGAGCCGCACACTCTTTCAGATCAAATCACCAAGTTACTGACATGTCTGGACATACTACTGGAGACGACGGGATCGTCCGAATTCCCACCAGACAAGGTCATCTTCAGTCACGTGCGCGGACGGAACAGAGCTAAACCCTACAAGTTACTGAAACAAGGATCTGGTGTGTTTTTACAGTATTAACGTAATGATACAGATGCAATACATGCACTGATAAATGTGTTAACTTGCGTTTTTGTTCTAATTTACGATTAAATAAGAAATAAACAATGATAATCCAGTGTCATTATTTTTTAGGTAATGTTATTATTTAATAAAAACCTAAAATGTCTCACTGCTTTGCAAAGCCTCCTCTTCCTCCATTTCAATCCAAATACTCAGTAACAAAGGCCTCTTCTATATTAGTGGCCGAATATAAAAAGAAGTAACAAATATTTTCAATAAATTAATTGCACAAAAATATACTAATAAAAAATATTTTGAGTCAAGTCTTATAAATATTTGTGTTTGTTGTTGAATAATGAATATCATACACATATTTTGTTGTGATGTTAAAATAAGTATTTATTTAAACGAATCAAAATAATATTATAATACAACAGTCTTTCTTTAATCTTATTCCAGTATAGCATTCAATATTATTTCAAAGAGGAGATACACGTATCATGATATCAATTTCGGCAAATTAAAGATATTAAAAATAAAATTACACAAATGTTCCAACATTCTATCTTAATTTTCGAGAAAATAGTTTATATTTAATAGCTTAAACCTAAAAATGCCATATTGTTATTGGTCGACAATGAGATCTCTATAGCATTGTTTCACTTCGATAAAACACTTTATAATTTCCTTTTATTTATAATAATACACTACAAACGTTAATTAGTATATTACGATACTTATTCAGAAAATGTTCTACAGTGACTACCCTAGATTTTTTTAGTATTTTTGATTATTTATTCGTCTAGTACATACTGAAAAATAAAAGGGATATATTTATACTTTGATATATAATACATTTATTATTTTACACTGATGGACTTCCGATCAGGGTTCAAGTGCTTACACTATACCAAAATTTCAAAGTTTACGAAAAACAATCAACTAGTCACAAAATAAATCAGAACACACATCTAACAAGCTCAATTTTTTTTTCTTTATTTAAGCGTTTAATAAAATCCGCAAAGACAGTGAATAAAGGTACATATATCTAAACTACTATGAAACTCTGCAATGCACTGAATTTTAAAAATAATCACCACTTCAATCTCTGGTAATCTTCACTATGAGTCGTTCTAAATTGTATACATACAATGATTTAATACACTTACATACTTATACTTTTCACTTTTTCTTGTTTATAATTGTTTTTCAAGTCTTTTTTTTAAAACAAAATAAAATCACTTTTTCATATTGCGTCAAGTGTGCTTACGTCTACTCTTATTGTATTATGAGATCCCGGCTTCTAGTTTCACGTCCATTATTTTACGTGGCCCTTTGATGCAGTTGAGCCGCCTTTGTACTGCATCTCGATCTGTTGAACATCACGAATTAATATAGACATTCCATATTGCATTACTAAACTAAATATATGTTAAGTGGTAAACGTGAGTGTGGTCCTTACATTTGGAGAGAGTGGTTCGATGCTGCGGGTGCAGCGGGTGGCGCTGTACGAGCGAGTGCAGCAACACCTGCGCCGACATGTAGCGCCGCTCGCACTCCTTCATGTCGCCGAACAACTCCTCGATAGCCGCCATCTGGCACTGCACACAATTACATACATTAGTTAATATCATTATAAAACTGTCTTAGGATTGTTAAATGCGGTAGCTCAACTTACCAATTCGATGGCGTGTTCATATAGAATTTTATCACAGACTGCAGGAGTGACTCCCGCTTCGTGAAGCCTTTTCGACTCGTTCACGATCCATTTGTACTTTCCATTCATCAGGGAAACAACTGAAACAGAGAAATGAAACTTATTTTTACGAGGAATTCGATGGATTATTTTTATCGCCCCAATATTTATTTTCCACTAGTATAGTGAGTTCAAATAGAGATGGTGTGGATCGTTACCGTTGCGCACTTGCGGCGTGGGCTGCAGCGTGCGCGTGCGGTAGTGCGCGGCGGCCAGGCGCAGGCCCGCCGCCAGCGCCTGCATCGCCTGCACCAGCAGGCCCAGCCGCACGCTCTCCGAACACCGCTCTGCAACCGAACACACATGATTATTACTATTATTACAAAACCCTTCACATTTTTAATCAAATTCCATTAGGAAAGTGAGCGCATACCGTCGGAAGCGTCCATGAGCGCGGCGATGGGCGCCCCGCACGACACCGCCAGGTCGGAGAGCAGCTCCGCGAGCATCAGGACGAAGTTTAGCTGCGAGAACACTTTGCTGTGTTCCTCCTGAAATATAACGACAGTTATTAGGCTCCATTCAGTGGAATGTGGAGTTTAGAATGTAGGTTGATGTGTGTGTGTGTGTGTGTGCGTACCGCGAGGATGGTCTCCTCCTGCAGGTTGGGGATGTAGACGGGCGGGTCGGCGGGCGCGTGCAGCTTGATGCCGCGCAGCAGCGCGTCGGGCAGCGTGGCGGCGCGCTTCGGCGAGCTCGCGCCCGCGCCGCTCGCCTTCAGCGCCAGCGCCGCCGGCGGGGACGAGCCTGACGACAACGACTCATAGTTAATATTGTGGTAGACACGAGCACAGAGTTGCAGTTTAGTTTTGGTTACATGCTGCTCCTCGGTTGCTGCGTCGCATGTTTTGGCGACGTTTAGCAGTGCGAGGTAATAGTAGTCGTATGAGGTAAATGTTGTAAACTAGTAAAACTGATACTGTAACTACGGTATATCGTACCTGATCTGCGCAGCGGGCTGGCGTTAGTGGGCGAGACCTGCCACAGCGAGGGCGGCGGGGAGCTGCCCGAGTTGCTGCTGCGGCGCCGCGTCGACGGCGGGGTCATGGTGAACGGGACCTGGTGGGTCACATACAATGTTCAAGTCATGAAACACGAATATAGTTGGCTATTTAAACTATCTCATGTATGCTTCTATACGGATTAGATTCATCATTAAGTGGAAATATACTTCAATCGTCATTATTTCTTGCATTGCTTATAAATCCATTCTGTATATGAATATACCTACTCTATGTCATGAACTGTGAGATATCATTAGTTATTTCATTCTGACAGTTAATTACATTTTATAACGTTTACATAATGTACAGTCCAGTAAGTATAACTTAATGATATGTTACGTAACGATCGATATAAACAGTTCTCGGTATAAATAATGATACCTAGATAGTTTGAATAATGAACGTTTTAAAGAAAAATAAGGACTTTAAATATTAATTATGAATATTAATTACTACTTTCCTTTCTTATTTTTAAATGATAAATTATAATAGAAAAACTTAATAGCGCTTTTTGGTCTCACTAGTAACCAGAAAGAAAAACAAATCAGTTAAATCATTTTCGAGATTTTATAAGGCTTACGCGCAGCAATTCTTCTCATTCATAATTTTGAGGACCAGAACTCAGCCATGCTCATTCAATGTAGCAATTGATTTTCATATTTAGATATTAATAACAATACAATGTATATTGTCTGACCGTGGGCGGCGAGAGCGACCCGATGTTGGTGGCGTTGCGCGTGTAGTTGGAGCGCAGCACGTCGATGGGCTGCGACCGCGGCACGTTGTTGTTCGACGCCACCGCCAGCGGGTTCTGACATATACATAACAACAATTTATTTACCTTGCTAGGAGAATTCATTATTCAGGATATTTTAACAAATAATATATTTTTTTTTCATAGCAGTTCGTCAATTACGAAGTAATTTTTTTTCAGCATACATTTGCATCTCCACCTCAGTTGAAGAAAATCTTGAATGCTTAATTCGTACACCACTACAACATAAGTTAAATTAATTTAAAATTAGCATATAAAAATGTAGTTACCCTATGCGTAGTAGTAGGTTGTTGTTGTTGTTCGACCGCGTGCCGCTGGTGCGTGTTGTTGGCGTTGTGTGCGTTGTGCGCGTTGTCGTGTTCGTGCGCGTTGGCGTTGGCGAGCGGCAGGGAGCGCGGGCGCGGCGCGTGCTCGCCCGACGACGAGCACTCGGCCGAGCCGCTCTCCGTCGCCTCCACCAGCACGAACTCATCCTCGCCCGCCCACGTCGTGTCTGACGACGAGGCTGCACACGTACACACAAAAATACACATACAATACATTGTATAAAAACTTCGTAACTCAATAAAAATGAACCTAAATCAATATGCAACCTTCAGAACGACAGCACTGTCACTACATAGTATAAAACAAAGTCGCTTTTTCTGTACCTTAGATCATTAAAACTACGCAACGGATTTTGATAAGGTTTAAATAGATAGAGTGATTCAGTGGGAAGGTTTTTAGCATAATTTTATCCCCATATTCCTACAGGAACAGGAACTACGCGGGTGAAACCGCAGGGCGCTGCTAGTATACAATAATACACATACAATACATTGTATAAAAACTTTGTAAGTAAATAAAAATGAATCACTTAAATCAATATGCAACCTGAAATGACAGCACTAAATTCAATAAAATACTGTTGTTGTATTTATTACTAGCATCGCCCCACGTAAAATTCCTATCCCATGGGAAAATACTACATTGTAACCTTCAACAATAACCTGTATATTACTGAAAATTGCATTAAAATCAGTTGAGTAGTTCTATAAGAACAGACAACGGAAGCCACTTTATTGTTATACTATGTTGAGATTGATAGTCAAAACAATGCTTGTGTGAAAGAAAATCCACGGGAATACTAGACCCGTGTGAAGCCGAGGCGGGCCACTAGTGTCTTATTAAAATGTAGTCTGGTTCGTAAGGGTATCGCACTAAAAACTATTGTATTTGCTAACTTATCAATATATTTTAAAATTCCTGTAACATTGTTGATAATAACAATGAAAAAATATATAATAATTTAATTATGACAAAATATATTCATGTCTCCGAAGGTTAAAAGGTGTAAATATAACAATGTATAATATTTAATTTAAACCGATCTGTGTCCCAATTAGTTCGTCCTACTATCCTATTGACCTCGTATCGATGCAGCGACGATTTCTTAGACTATCATATACTTTATGATTTATATGTGAAATATAAACACCTTATAAGGAATATATAGCTTTATTAATTGTTGAGAAACACGTTTTCCTAGACAAGTTAACTTTCATATTGGCTTCGAGATGTAGGTTGTGATGTGACTAACGGATGCATAAAGCTTTACATGTAAGTATTTAGTTGTAGGTATATCTTTAGTGTGAGTAAGAACACTCAACCTCCGTATAACGAAAACATATTTTTTATGAACACTATTAATAGAAAAGATTATGTCGTAATTTGATTGAATATATTCATAACTACTGGAACAATTTTTAATTTCTATCCTCAGTAAAATATTGTATTATAACTGAGTATGGGCTATCATTAATCATTAATTTCCTGGAGTGTTAAGCGGATATTACTCAATATTTTTAACCGTAATAAATTAAGAATAATACAAGATACACGTAAGGTTCCAATTGTATGCAATCGATGACTTTATCGTGTTTATCATTAGATACTAACATAAAGCTGATAACGTTAAATTAACAGTAATAGTATCTTGTGCCAACATCATTAGGCTACTTGTAATTACGTTATTTACTCCCAAAACTTGTTTATATAACGATGTGATGGACACGTTAATAGAATAGAATATTCTAGACACACTCTATTTCTGGATATGGCAACAATCAACTGTAGGTTAGATATAGTAAATACAGCTGGATATTAGTTATGATCTCATAATACTTATCTATAACTTGTTTTCAATTTAAAATTCCATTCGTTAAAAATATGTTACTTTATATTCTGTTTATAATAAATATTAATGTATTCTATGTAGTTTACATAAATATGTTCCAATTTAAGTGACATTTGCATTGATAAAGTTTATTGAATTATTGTGTTCACATCAAATCAACGAGGTTATCGTCGACTAACCTATCCTTAGGGAGTTGCTATCGGCAACCAAGCGGTGAATAGCAATTAATTATCGCAATTTCCGACATTTTTATTATTTCAAGTACCTATCAATGTAATAAACTTAGAGGAGACCTCGGCTCATTATCATAATGTTGGTAGCAGTTTTTTGATAACATGTATGAATGGTAGAATGACTGCTCACAAGTCACACGAGTTACGTTTGTGATACAAAGGAGATCGCGATTTGTGATTGCGATATTACTTAGATAAATCAATGATTTGGATAATTTTGATTTTGATAATGAATAATGTATCTCAGTAGGCATGTTTTAGTAACGACTTAAGGAAGCACATCTTACATTCAATGTTTATTATTTATTTGTTTCTTTTGGTTGTATTTTCATTTGGTCTTAATTTAAAAAATGATCTGTTGTCTTACCGGAGGATGTCGGCTGGGGTTTCTTGAGGGAGTGCGAGGGCTGCGGCACGGGTTGTAGCGGCGGCGGCGCCGGCATCAGCTGCGGCGCCAGCGACACGCGCGACCGCATCCCCGACACGCCCGGCCCTGCGCACGCCACACGTCACCAGGTCGCCCAACACACCGCCACACATCACATACTCATGCAACAAGCCTTAGTCCAGCCTAAACTGAGGCGCACGCAGAGCAGACCATACGACACCAAACAAAGCCATCGAAGACTATATTACGTAGTTTTGTAATTGCTGTACTTCCTCATTAAGATGTTATCTACTCCGAACTAGTTGTTCAGTTCATAAATTATGTTCGAAATCTGCGTCATGTGGTCTACTCTGCGTGTCGACATACGCCGAGCTTAATGCGTGACGTTAAATCGACAACAAGCGATGATTATATCGCGATCGACTAGTCCTTGAAATTTTTGAACGATGCTAATGGCGAGTTAGCGGTCGAATGTCACCAGTAGTTCTTCATACGACTCTCGTTTAGTTTTAACTGATGTATGCGCATACATGTTTACGTAATGAAGCCGTGATGGTTGAGTTACTTCGATATGTATATAATAAGGTCGATAAGGACGGACCAGTGACGATTCGACGGTTATGAGGACGAGTGACAGAATGTGATCCACCCCACCCCATGCACAATCAAAGCGTAGTATGTATTAATAAAATGTGGCAGTACCCTGACTCTCCCACGACTCGTCGTTGTAACAGTTTGTATCGGGCCGACCTTCGAGATCGCTCTCCAATATATCGGGTAGGTCCGAATCCAAACCTAAACAATGTTCACACACGTCACTGCACTGCTATTGAAATATGATACGTTTCAGTGTGTCATTTATCAACGTGTAAGTAGATTGTTCAAAAATTCATGGACTAAGAAGTAATGACGTCATGATTGGTGGAGATGTTATGAGAACTACATGTACATACATGATATTATAAATACTTAGTGAAAGAATTGTCTGCTATCACTAAGACATCAGCTAAAATGTACCCATGTGCTAAGTAAGTAACTACGTTTGATTACACCTATACAACATTTACTTAATTAAAATATGTTATTTATAGCTACTGAATTAATGACATTATGATTGGTGTACGAAATGAATGTGTTTAGTTACAAGTAGCGTTAGACATAAATGTAGAGTGTGGTGTCGTTATTATAGATTCTGTTGGAGTGTGAGGAGCAAACAAAAGATTTACGCAATATTGTATTATTGCAGGTTTTGTAACAAGTTGGACAATAAGTTTGTGTCAAACGATTAGTCACCCTATAGATTAGAATTTTAAGTTCAAATTAACATAAAATAGTGTACGTTTAGCCTTTGTGGATGAAACAATACAATGTTACTTCAAATACGTTTTGAATCAATACAATTAATACAACATACAGTCATAATTAGGTCAAGTTTTAAAGGTTGGCAATAAAATAAAATAGTGATTATAATACTGCTAATATAAAATATACAAATAAATACTAAAATTAAGGTAGATAGCCTTCGAACGCTAGTTTACTGGTTCGAGCTGGTTCATGAGAATATTTTACGAATAATATTAACATTATAAATATCTGAATATAGACCAGGCGAACTTTTAATTGTATGTACTTATTCAAAGGTGACTGCATATGTGAGGCATATTAATGTAAATTATTATTTAATATTTAATTTATGAATTTTAAATTAATTTATGATATTTTTTATCTTGGGATTATTATGTAAGTGCGTTGGTGTGTGAGTGTATAATGGTAAACACTTACTTGTGATGGAGGTGGTACGGGGCCGTTGAAGAAACGGATGATTGAAGAACACTTCGAATGGCATCCGTTCCCGCGGGTTCCGCCGCAACAGGCCGATCAAAAGGCTGCATAGCTCTGGACTTGTGCCAGGAGGCATTCTGGAATGTTCCATACAATGATAACAAATTCAATCATTCATAGATTTACCAAGAACTTTAAACCAAGACTTCTCATATCTTAATTCTTACGATTGACTTTGTAGTTTTTATTATATCTGACGAGACATCAGTATTGTATTTGTATACTTTTTTGATGACTCTAGCTACTTAACTACCAGTAACGCTTGTTGATGGATATTAGTTAGCAGATACAACCGCAGTCAGGACTGACGGTGTAACGTGCCCTGTTTATATCAAACTATAACAAACAAAAAACCGGTGAGTGTGTGCCGAATCGAATCAAAGCACGCACAATAGGGTTTCCTACCGTGTTCAACGGACGATAAGCAATCTGATTACTCTGAGAGACGGACCGACCGACACGGATGAGGTACGGAACCACATAAATAAGAACTTTATCAATCAATACTCGCATATAATTATAAATAGTACCATACACAAAGGAGAAAAAGATCATCGACCTCCATACACATAAGAACACGAATGATTCAAATAAAAAGCTTGTTTAACAGTTTATAAACTAACAAAAAATATTAGTTACTAAGTACACGGACGCATAAGAGGGTCGACGTACATACTAATAACTTTTATAAATTTTCCATGTTATGTAGGCATATGTTGTATGATTGTTTGTACTTAGATATAAAACCACAGCCGTAACATGTTAAAGATGCCATTAGCGTGATAGCCTTTATTGCCAGCTTAGATACAAGGAAGTAAGTATAACAAAAAATAGTATAGCGTTCAACAAAAACTGCGCACATACTGGTTCAAGTTGAATAATAGTTATATTTGAAACTCGAGTGTCACTACGTTCAATATTCAACGATAAAAAACTAATTATAATACAGTAGATAATCAAGTTTTTGCAAACTGAGAATGAACAATCGCGCTTTTAATATTATATGTTAATGTAACTACCGAATTTTAATAAGTTTAACTAGGTATTATGGACTCAGTGTTCAAATAAATGTGTTTAAGTTCCACGGATCGATACATTTGTATGCCTTTGCATTAATCGATACGCCTTAACCTTGACAATGTAAAAATAATCGTCAGAACCATGATTTTACTCACTTTGGTTGCAAATCTACACTGTTTTCATAAAAAGCTTTGAGTTCATGCGGCGTTGTCGCTTGGAAAGGAGCTTTTCCAGTGAGACACTGATATACTATTGTACCGAGACTCCAGAGATCTGCTTTGGCGTCATATTTCATAGACATTATCACTTCAGGTGCCTGAAACAAGTTTTAGTCATTTACACATCATATATCATGTCATGACGCATATAAAATTGTAGGAAGCACGCGAAAAACACACGTAAGCAAACTTATCACAAACGTACGTCATATACATAAGTATATCGTATGTGCATTTACTCAATTTATTCAATATTTCCTAGCTATGTTAATTACTAGTAAAATTATACTATTTTATTATGCATCATTATCTAGATCACTTACCATATACATCGGAGATCCGCAGAGCGTAACAGCCATGTTACCTTCTTCCAGGAACCTTGCGAAACCAAAGTCCGCTGCAAAACATTAAAAATTATTCATTCATTCATAATTCGCAATTAAATTATACTAATAATACTATACTGTTAATTAAAGTGCACACTTTCTAGCTGAAATTAGACGCACTTGAATTAGAGAACGTGCTGACATTGCTAATTAAGAACAATTGCTGTGTGGTTTTTAGATTTGTTAGGACAGTATCATTTAGTTGATACTTATGTTTTAGTAAAACGTGACGTTAATTATTAAACAATGAAACATTTACATTTAATCTTGGTATTATTAAATGCAGTATGCAGATGTTTGCTATCCGCAGGCTGAAATAACTTTAACAATTTCGGTGTATTTATTTACAACTCAGAAATATTATGAACCAATGTTCTTACCAATTTTGAGTGTGATGTCTGAGGCGTGGGGCGTGCGCGGCGGGACGACGTCGTGCGTGAGCAGTATGTTCTGCGGCTTGAGATCCCTGTGCACGATGCCCTTGGCGTGGATCGCATGCATAGCATCCGCCAGCTGCCTCAGGAACAAACGGATCGTGCTCTCGCTCAACAGGCGATTCGCTTGCAAGTAATCCGCCAGGTCGCCACCGTTGCAATACTGCACAATACATATTTATATGTAATACATATTTAATTGACTTTACAGTAAGACCGCTTACGTAACAAAATCTCAAATCAACTCCTAAAAAAATGTATCGATAACTATCTATTAAATGTACATATACGAGTATGTATGTCTATATTAGATAAATGATTTGTATCATTTCCAGAAAAAAAAATATGATTCAAAATGTTATGTATCATTTACTTGTTTATCGCAAAGTAGTCGTTTAACGTCCTGAAACTTTTTGTGTCAATGTTTTATATCTAAATATTTATGTTTGTGTACAAACAGTACATGTTGGCAACTGGTTTTATAGCTGAAACGTAATTGAGTCTACGTACAATATGTACCTCTGTACATTTCGGTTAAACGCTGAAAGTCATTGGGTGATGTTGTGCAGTCGTAGTCGCAATTGATTGATAAAAAGTAGATTACAATACAAATTTTAGATAGGTAATTGTATAGTTTTAAAAATATATAAAACGTCCAATATTTTCTCATTTATGCAGTATATCGTTATCGGACTTGATTCGCGATAAGCTATGCCATGCCGTTGGTAATCTTATCATTGAGTGATAAATAGTTATAAGTGTCAGTGAGTTATGTGAAGTACGGTACGTCGGTCCTTGTGCCGTTGCAGGTAACAGCTTCTCAACTCGGGTGGCACAACTACTAAGTGTAGACTGATCTGAACATGGCTTCCAAATACCTGTGTCTCCTTTTTATAGCAGTTCTCATCGCGTAAGTAATATGTGTTTTGTAAAACCTTATCTAGATCTAGAAGTATAGTGTATCCTGTGCTTACACAACTAGGACTGTATCTTCTTATTTGTTATGGTACATGTATATTAAGGCAGTCAGTACTCGTACATAAAATATGGATACTAATCACGTCAAGAATTTTGTGAAACCTTGTTAACGATAAGATTGTTCTATGGAATATTTTTAGTTTGAATGGTATCCGTTTAATTATTAATAATCTGAAATATTGCATTTCGTGTTTAAAATAATACGTTTCAAACTCAAAACGAATAATAAACAAAAAAGGAACATTTAAATGATATAAAATCATTTAAATACTTATAAACTGTCACGCCCTTTACATGTTAAGTACTTGGTATTATCGCAAAATTTTATCTTTTCATATTTATACCAATTTTGCGTCACCTTGCTTATGATAAAGCTATTACCGCCTTACCAACCTACAAAATATGATCAAAGAAGTCACATGTATTCAAATTAATTTCAGGAGAATCTCTGCACAAAGCGAGGACGAGTTACATATTCCCGTCGAGAATGACAATCAATTTCCACCTGAAAATGACGTAGAATCTGACGGAAGCCTAATCGAAGGAAGTGGATTAGGCGCAATAGAAGACCCATTGGAACCAACCACTAAGTCAAACGTGCCTTTAATAGAGGAGACCCAACAATTACCGACAGAAATTATCGAGAATAAGACAACTAAAGACGAGAACTTATGTCCTGCATCATGCGTGTGTCACTTTGAATATAACGACAAAGTCGTCGATTGTTCTGGTTACGGGTTGACCGAATTCCCTTCGCCTATTGACCCCACGACTACAACTCTAAATATTCAAAACAATAAATTAACTGAAATCCCAAAAGAAATTGCGGAATTAAAACAGTTGAAAAATTTAAACGTTGCCAACAACTCTATTAAGGATTTAGCTGCTGGGGTAAGCATTTTTACTTTTGTCAATTGCAAAACGTAATCGTTAAGTTAGCTTATCACAATCAAGGTATCGAGGAAAATGAGGAAAAAAAGTAGAGAGAACGTCTTCTGCATCATATTATATAAGTAAACGATAAAAATAATTATCAGTATTTGATATTATACTTATGAATTTACTTTGACGACTTCTTTTTTGTGTATTTCAGTCAATAATACCTAATTTATAAATATTTTTCAGTCACTTTCGGTGATTCATGTTGTTTACTACTAATCAGAAGCAATGATTTAAAGCCATGAACTAAATGTTTTTCTGAGATTGGTTTACTAAACTTAAACATAACAAAATACATATTATTACTTTCAGTCTATAAGTGAACTGCCCGAGTTGGCGGTTTTAAAGCTGGGAAACAACAAACTTGTTGACTATCCACAAGATTTAAAGAACAGTTTTGGTTTAACGAAACTAGAAGAACTTGATTTGGGAGGCAACGACATGAGAACTGTGAGTTTATTACCAAGTTATAAATATCTAGTTATACCTACTTCAATAAATAAACAGATTTATATAATTCATATTTTAATTTATAATTTCAGGTTCTATCACCAGAAACATTCACCAGTTTTACTGCTCTGAAACGCTTGACATTGCCTTCATCGACTACAGCACTAGTAGATCATCTGTGCGCGTCTTTAAAAGAAACTTTAGAAACTATTTGTACAGAAACATGCGATGCTCAAACGTATGAATGTCCAGATGCACCACAAACTGTTGAGGAAGATTTACTTGCCGCGGTATTACCTGGAGCAATTGCATTCATGGAAAGTACCAGTGTAGAGTCGGACAACCATGATGATGAAGTTAATGAATCAAATTCTGATAAAATAGAGACTACACCAGCTGCTGAGGACACTTCGGAAATCAATGAAACTACATCTGAAAAAGCAACCGATGTTGAATTTTCTTTGCGGGCAGCCGTAAGTAAAGCCGCAGAAGAAGAAACTAAATCTAACTCTATAGTTGAGGCTAAAAGCCAAGATTCAAATAATGAAAAATCTGATGTAGCTGTTGGAGCAACTACAGTTGATACTAAAACAGGCGGAGTCGACAAAAGCATTATTGGTCTGATAATAGCAGGTATGGTGGTTATTGTCGCTGGTATAACGATTAAAAAGAACTGGAGTTCAATTAAAAACAAATTTAGCTCATCTCCAAGGCCTGCAAATAACCGCAATAATGGAACAACGAATGGTACAACACCCGAAGAAGTACCACTACAAGACAAATCTCCAGTTTAAACTGTTTTCATGTACGCGATTTGTTATTATTTGTAGATATGATAGTGTGCTGTTGAGTGAATGGTTTTGATCTGATTGTACAGCAAAATTATTTATTAAAAAAATAAATTATTATCAGTGCTTGGGCTTGCAATAATACAAAAAAAATAATTACTGGAGAGCTTTTATTAAGACTACCAATTTTTTTCTTAAACTTTTTGTGTGATAAAAGATCATAACTAGATTGTAAGTTGTTATTATCGTCGAGGTTAGCAATAATCTTTCAATTAATTTTATACCGAAAACATACGTAATTGATAACGTAGTGCCCTAGAAGTAAGGCAAGTATGTACTTAATTATTAAATAAATGAATATTTTTAAGTAAATCGTTTTTATTCAATATCCACTGACTTGCGACTAAGTTTAGCCATAAATAAAGGTAATTAATGTTTTTACTTCAGTAACAAATACCAATAAATTATGGCAAGGTTAAAGAAAGACAAAGAATAGGTGGAATGTGCACCTGTAACAGCAGGTGCCAGGAGGTTCCGTTTAGCTGTTTGACTCCTATCTATCATACGTATATGAAGACCTTGAGGTACATAGGATACGATATAATAATACAGATGCACACAACAACAGGTTGCAGTACACATTTCATCTGTGTCAGCAAGCTGTACTTGCCGGGCCCGTTAACTCACAGAACGATTATTTCGCGATAACGCAGTTCTTATATCAACATTGTCACAGAATAAGGTAACTACCGTTTAATACTTTGACTTCTCCGAGTTGACATTTTTATAAGATAACAGTTTTAAGATAAATAATTGAGTTCTCAATTATTTCTTCGTCTTAAGAGACTTATAATATGGCACTTTAACTAGGTTTCTTAAAATGTAGGACAATGTTTAAGACTAACATTTTCCCAAAAATCCCCATACCATTTAGATCTGTACTACGACTACTGTCTACGAGTAGAAACACTGCAATAGGTCGGTTAAGTATAAATTGTACCACCATCATAAAAACTTAGTCATCTTTTTGAATAAACAGTTCCTCGGCCGATTGCGAATATCAACGACAGTAGGTGCTTAACTTCTTTGATAAATAATAATGTTTCAAAGATAATTTTATTATAGTTTACAAAATATTTACCTATAATTTAGACTACTATAATTAGTGCTATGAGTATATACTTACTCATTTATAAATGTGAAAGTACCTAATCGTTTGTTGGTCTGGTAACCTTTTACTATCCTATCGCTTAAAACAATTATTGTAATGAAATTTGTAATTCCTTGACAGGGGAAGGAGATTTTCCATACCTAATAAACACCAACGCAAATACCAAAGACCCCAAAGCTAGTATAGAAATATAAGAGGTACAAACGACGTCTGCGCCAAACAAAGAAGCAAGTAAATGGCGTTAGTTCATCTGTCTATATTAGTCAAACTCAAGAGCATGACGTTTAGATTAACATTGAACAAGGAAAGGAATTACGTACTATAATACAAAACTAACATTATAAAACAAACAATAAAAGATAATATTACGTGCATTACAATGGATTAAACTAGAGTACACTTGTACATAATTAAAATTACAATTGTAGCCAAAATTACATAGGTTTACATAGTAATTTATAATGTTGTAATTTCTTTCTATGAACAAACAACATTTTTTTTTCATAAGCGAATGAATAGAAAGCTGTTTCCGCCGAAACACTTTCCAGTCAACATGGAACTATAACTGCTGCGGCCGGGAGAAACCATCTGACGCAATCATGCACGCCGATTCGTCTAAGCAGTGATAGTCATATAACGACATGGCTTTATGACGTGCATGCTATATATTGTTCATTAACACGAACAACTAACAGAGCAAGAAAATTTACGGTAACTAAGGTAAGTAATTTGAATAATATAAAACGTAACATTGTATGTGAGTTAAGTAGGTTACAATAACAGGCAGGCCTAACGCTTCGCAGTTCGCTTGTTAAAACAAGCCTGCTATACAATGCTTTGTTGGAACCTTAAACCTGGCAAGCTTTACGTTCCAGTAATAATGATTATGTTTTTCAGTACTCACGCATGTCCCATAATTGCCTTATGTCATCATCACCTATCACGTCCCTTGTAAAATAAACTTGTATCAAGTTATAGGAAACATTATATGATTCACCTTAATATCTGCCACTTGCGCAGAAGAATAACAACCTGTTACAGCTAACAAATGTTTATACATTATATGGGTGGTGTTTAGTTTTTGTTATTCGTAGTTTATTTATATCACTACGCATTTCATTTTATTGTAAACAATATTTGTTCAATAATATTTATTCAGGTAATTTCACTTCTGCGTTTTATCTCGAACTTTATCATCGACTCTTCAATTTGCGTCGTTGTTTATAAACAAAAATATAAATAGGACCGCAAGAATCTGCGTACGTATGTCCTCATAAAATAGTTCAGCAATGCCACTAATCTACATTTACTCAATTGTAATGGAAACAGATAAATGGAAACAGTTCTCGACAGAGCTCTCTATAAATAAAACATCCGAAAATGTTAACGTTGCCAATTAGTGAAGTCATGATCCATGGGCAGACATAGTGACCATCCGAATAGATCGCGCGACTTACGAAGAGAAAAACCGTGCCAATGAACTTGTATTTGGCTTGTACTCTACATGACGGCAACAGCTTTGTTTTTTACTGGTACACAACTGCTCAATAAAACAGCCTTTGTGGATATACAGAATAAGGCATCAAATGGCGTGATAGGTAGCAACAGCTACGTAATTTTCGCTTTAGAGTGACCGTCCACTTGACTTCACTGCCCTTGAAACACAATTTTATATTAATACAAATCAAACAATAATCGATTTGGTAACAACCAAGAGTATAACCCATATACCTCATCTGACCTTTTGACTTGGGTTTTATTTGATCTCTATTAAAGATAAACCACTATTTTATAAAGTTCAATGTATGTATATGGAGACAATAGAAAGTGCGTTCAAGTTATTGTGTAATGTGTATGACACTGGAGCTAACAAAAAATCTTCGGAGTTGAGTACAAAAGACCTTGTGTAAATTTTAAAATATAATAAAGTTTTCTAATACATAGTAGAGCTAGAGATAATCAAGTGAATCAGTGATGCATATTTATGAAGTCATAGAGTATGTAGTTAGTTCATATAGTTATGTTTACAGTCATTTTAGTCTTGCAGTATGACAATTATTTTATACTTGTTGAAGTAAATGAACTGCGAACTTATTTGTTGTTATGGTCACTTTCGTTGGCGATGTCGCATATTACGCTTAATTATATTCTGCGCAATTGATTTAGCAGACACGCTTATCAATATTATGGAATAAATAAATAAACATGATTCCACGTGGTAGACAAGTAGTTGTAATGCAATGAGCAATGAATGACATTGAACCGACGACACGTGTTGTGAACCACCAATAGACATCGTGGCTCCTTTTGTTACACACAATGTTGTAATATGCTCATAAATAAGAAAGTTGGCATCCCCCCTTAAGAAAAGTTTAAGTTAATATTCGTTTAAACAGCCTAAACCGTTGTAAATTCATAATTTTAAACTTCTTCTTGTTATGTATGCAAAACGATTTGGATAGTTCTTTTCTTATTTGTAAGACTATATTTTCAGGTTTGTCGCATTTTTATTAATATTTTGTCTTGATGACGGGATCCAAGGGGATATTATATTATTTCTAAAATTGCTCATGGATTCTGAAAGTAGTTGATAATTTTAAAAATGTAAGTAAGTACATATAAAACAGTCAAAGATATGGAAACAGTTTAAAAAACCCTTGGTACAATGAATGACCCTAACTCGGTCTCTACTCGTATCGCATCTTAGATTAATTAAAATATGCGTTAGCGAGTCGATGTTCCAAAGATTTTAGAAAATAGAGCGTTCAAATTGACAAAATAAATGATTATTTGTAAAACTAAGTCAAAAGGTAATTAAGATAGTTTAAAATAATTAGAGTACAATGATTGTGAGATAAAGGGGTTAGTAGGACATGAAGTGCGGACCCGTGGCACCACCGGTATCGGCAGCGCGGCAATCGGTTCGAAGTTCCGAGATAAGAATGTACATTGTCAGTTTGGTTATCGTTTCTAATCATATGCTTTTATCCCCTTGACATAATATGGTACTAAATACGCAATATTGTCCAAATGATCTAGGTATTTCAAGATAAGCTTGCCGTTGAAGAATTATTTTAGGTGGGCGACGAATTTAGGTAATCTGCTCTACATATACATTCAATATACATACAGAGAGATGACGAAATAAGGCACGCTTCGGATGCGTGCTCGTATAGGTACATTACGTATGTTAGATATCTACACGTGGTGACCTTGTCTCAAATCCACACTGGCTGAATGGACACAAGGAAGGCAACGCGGAAACCCAAACCAATTTATAAATATACTTCTTAAATATCAATCAATATAAATGAAGACGATTAAGGGAAAAGACCCAATTATCGTCAGGTTTTGCACTTGGCCAACTTTGCAGCTATACCACGTTGTAGTATATTAAGTTACAACTATCAAATTTTGGGACAAGATAACTGATTTATCACTTTTATCGGTAAATATATTTTTAACACTGATTAAAAATAATTAAGTAATGATATTTTAGAAATTATCTAAAAACACCCATTTGTACCAGTATCCGTCAGATTTGTCCTAGCTATCGTCAAAATGTCCTAGAGTTCGTCAATTTTCGGTGCTAATTTGAACTCTACGCCAATGAATTTAAAGTAGTAATTTTCAATCATATTTCTTGTGATGCAGTAACTCAACTAAAGGTAATGCCTGTTGAATGAAAATTAAAATTTAAAACTGCAGGCAAATCTCAACTAATTTTGTTAAAACTACATTTTGGTACATAAAGTTACACACGGAGCCAAAACTGGACAGTCACAGTGAGGTTAGTTCTCCAATTTAAAGTCGCTCAGCAAGCTATGGAGAGAGCTATGCTTGGACTTTATTTGAAAGATCGTATTCGGAATGAAGTAATCCGACAGATAAACAAAGTGACCGACATAGCTCCAAGAATTAGCTCGCTGAAGTGGCAGTGGGCTTGCCACATCTGCAGAAGAACCGACAACCGTTGGGGTAAACGAGTTCTTGAGTGGAGATTGCGTCTAGGCAAGCGTTGTGTAGGGTAGGACGCCCATCAGCCAGGTGGGGTGATGTCATCCGCAAAGTTGCTGGCAGCGGATGGATGACATTAGCTGAGCTCAATGGTCAAGCCTGGGCTAACCTATGTTCAGCAGTGGACGAGAGCAGGTTGATGATGACATAAAATTGTCACACACCTACCTATCTATATTTATTTTAAAAATCTGTGTAATGTAAGAATTATATACATTGCGTAGAACATTCAACACCATATAGTCGTTTTTTGCCCTTTTATCTCAAATATTATTACTCGTAGATCCTGGAGACAGAGTAAATCTCTGAAATACCTACAGTGTCTTCAAAGTGTTTGCAGACGGGTTAGCTGACGATTCTGAAGAAACTATGAGAAAATACAACGAACGCCAATCCTCAGAGGTACGGAATTACGGAAGTAAGGTCTACTGATATAGTTATGTCTGACTTACGAGTAATATACTTGAGATGAAAGGCTGGTAATACACAGAAAGGCTGGTCCACCAACTAAAAGTCGCTCAGAGAGCTACGAGAGGGCTATGCTCGGAGTTTCTCTGAAAGATCGCATTCGCAATGAAGTGATCAGACAGAGAACCAAAGTCACCGACATAGCTCAAAGAATTAGCTCTCTGAAGTGGCAGTGGGCTGGCCACATCTGTAGGACAACCGATGGCCGTTGGAGCAGACGAGTTCTCGAGTAGAGACCGCGGTTCGGCAAACGTCGTAGTAGGACGTCCTGTGGCTAGGTGGAGCGATGATCTGCGCAGGGTAGCCGGGAGAGAGTGGATGCGACGTGCTGCCGACAGGGCACATTGGCGCGAGTTGGGAGAGGCCTATGTCCAGCAGTGGACTAATACAGGCTGTTGATGTTGATGATGATATTTGAGATGAAAGGGCCAAAAACGACTTTACGACTTTACTGGTTGTACGCGTTTGACTTATACACAGATTTTTTAATAATTAAATGTGAAATTATATGAAAGTACCTACCAAATTTATATTTTTTACAAAATCAGTTGAGATATCCTGCACCTGCAGTTTTTCTTTCTCCTTTAGTTTCTGTCAAAATATTTATTTTTATTTATCAGGCATTGCCAACTTTGTTGTGTTTCTGCATCACAAGAAATATGATTGAAAATTACTACTTTAAATCTATTGTCATAGAGTTCAAATTAGCACCGAAAATTGACGAGCTCTAGGACACTTTGGCGATGACTAGGACAAATCTGACGGATACTGGTACATTTGGGTATTAGAATGTACTAATAGCTGACACACTCGAAATTAAATATAAATATGAATAAATAGCACGATTTAATGGATAATATAGAAAGATAATTAATTTTACTATTATAAAAAAATAATCACACATACAAAAGGCCGCCCAATCTTGCAAAATGTAACATCGAACGTAGTGAGCTAGACTACAGATTCAGTGGTTAAATCTCACAAAATTCACGAAATCTCGAATTTTAAATTTCCATCGCTCATTTCTCCAAAACAATTGCAGTTATTAACACATACTGCTACTGTCATGATAGCAAAGATTACCATAAAGATGCTGTAATTCAAATTTTATATGAATATATTGGTTGAATCAAAATATGAATATTTTTCTATAATCTGACGAGTACTGGGACACTGTCGACATTACGTGCCTTTCCCTTATATGATGAACAAGATCAAAATATTCAATGAGAATGTATATATTTGATAACCTCATGTTCGTATCTTGAAAGTAGTACGTAAGATTTTTAAAACACATATGTCTTGGATATTTTCCTTGATAACGAGTACTCATTCATATTAATAGTATAATTTATATTAAGTTGATTTAAATTAAAGAAATAAATTGAATAATAATATCTGTTCATACAATTTAATCAGTGTTAACACAAGAAAAAAATAATTACTGAACTGATTCGAGATAACATTATTCAAAGCGAACAAGCGCGGTTTTTTGTCCATAAAGTTAGACCATGGCCATAGTGTGAACAAATTAATTTACTTTAATTCAAATGTAAAATTTAAGTACACGCAAATTGCGCATTATCGTAAGTTAATTGTGGCTGAAATACCTAACAGGAACTAGATCAGTATTGTCCGTAACCCAGTGGCCTTGCCCTTAATCCAGCATACGATAATATAACGACATCTACATAGTACACACATTTACGGCTAATTTGATTGATTTATGCATTATTGATGACACTGCTATTGTTCATTTCAATTTAATTTCAAATTAACAAACCTTTGTCATTAAAGTACTCTTCTGGTTTATAGATTAAGGAAACAGAATTAATGTTTTATAATTAATTAATGTTATTATAGATCATTACCGTCCTTTGTAGTCACGTAAAAACACAAAAAGACAGGAAGAGTTTTTAAACTTATTGGGAATCTTTTTTCACGTGTTTCAAAAATATAAGTACTTGATATCTACGACTATAACCGTAATCTTTGTATTTTTAACAAGAAGTGTATGAAATGTGTACATGTTTGCATTGTTCAATTTAACATTTTATGAAAAAGAGAGCGTAATTGTGTATGACTGATTTATTTTCACGGTTTTACGACTAAATAGTCTCTAAGGTGTATAGTTTCATTAAATTTATATTATAATTCATATCCAATGTACTTTTGGCCTTAGCAGTAATCACGTGTAGTCGATTATAGCAGTTGCAACACCCCAGACACGGCTGCAGCTAGCTCTAACCAGTAATCATGAAAGGGGAATAATTTCCGACTCAATTTGATTGCAATATCAACCAAGATAATTGGTAACTAGCTAGCTTAAGTTTGCTAAACATTTTTAAATGCTACGCTTCACTTCAAAATATTTAACTAGAAAAGAATTCAATAATTATATCTAATATATAAAATCTTCTATTGAAAATTATCCTGCTTATTAGTATTTCTTAACTTACCTCCATGACGACATAGACATAGGCAGGGCTGTCCATGCAATCGTGCATTGCAACGAGGTTCGTATGGTGAAGTGCTGTCAGCTCCCTGAGTATCTTGATTTCTTTGACGAGGATCTCTGAAGCTTTCTGAATCCCTTTCTTAGTGACGACTTTGACGGCAACAGCTTGTGATGGGTTCTGTGAATTATTAGTCACTTTTAATAAATGGGCAATTTTACAAATAAGGAAAGCTGTAATAATTGGTTATTAATTATTATGTAGGTAGACCTTAATTCATAGTACCTAATACGCAACAATATGATGAAATAACATAAGTGTTTAGACCATATAATGGGAAAAAACATTTGAGAACAAATATAGAATCTGGTAACTCCATCCATAGGTACTCTCGTTTTGAATGAAACTGGCATTTTGTACTCATGACTAAAATCAAATTCGCTAGAAGGCTAAAGTCCGTGAAGAATGTGTTAGTATTGAGGTCTATATTTAGGCGGGCGGCTGCGCATTACAGTTTGATTTGCTTTTATCCAGAAGAAGCTCAAAACCAAACGCGCGGCGCTTGCGTCGATCTAACATTAGACCGCCCTACATGCTGCAGGTTCATTCGTGGTGCGATTAAACTGTTGAGTTGACCCAATTTCATCACAACTGCCGTACGAGACCACTTTATGGCAGATACAAGAGATTAGTTCAATATTAAATAAATTGCTAAATTGATAGACTAACAATAGGTATGAAAATGAAAACAATTACTATGGTCTGTTTACTACCAACTTCGATTATAAATATCATAGCATAGAATAATAGTAAGTATGTAATAACATGTAATCTTATGAAATGTAGATTGGCCATTAAGAAAAGTGAGAGTTGAACTCGTACACTTATTGAATTCTACCAATGTGTCAGGTAGAACAAGAAACCGCAAAATTAATCAATATCTTTTAAAATCAATACGAAACTTTCTCTTTTCTATTAAGTATAAACTTGTATTATTATAAAAGGAAATAGGTAAAGATTATAATATATTAGTAGATGGAATATAAACACTAAGCACCTGCTTCCGATTAAACCGCGGTTTCTATTGATAATAATCAATTATTGGACAGCGTGGTCACGGCCGCTAATTACTCTTGCTAGTTAGTTGTTAGTTAGTACCCATCTGCTCTTCTCGTATGTTAATGTTCTCGGTCATAAAATTGCATAATAAAATGTTTATTATAATAACGCGACTTACTTTGTTTACTATATTCATTTGTATTGTTTTCCCCTTTTACGCATTATTTCATTTCTTCTCAAATAATAAATCCCAAATGTTATTAGAAAACTTTGAAAATATTTTTTGTAATAATAAACAATACCTAGTCTAGTTCAGAGTTATACTAGTAATGCTAGAACAGAATTGAATAACAAAAATATTATTTCGATTCCAAAAGGCACACCCACGGTTGAGCGCTGCAATTGCCAACAACATTACGACGCGCCCAACCTAAAAGGCCAAACGATCTTTATTATTACATGTGTGAAGTACGTAATTCATACGATCTATCTATACATTATAGATCTAGGAATAGGATTGTACGTTCGTCAGCGTGGCACGTGTCGAGTGCCCTTGGGCGCAGCGCATAGTGCGTGTCGTATTGTGCTGAGGTATTTTCTCGTCTAGGGAGTACGGACAAAGCGACGTAATCCAACGCCTACACCCTCCGACGTAACTAGCCACCATAACTTGAACAGGACAAGAGTCCTATTTACGTGAATAGGGGCAACACACATCTAACAATGTTTATGTCATACAACATTATGATGGATGGGTAACTTTTAAGACTAGACATGACGCGCGATCTTTCTTGTTCAAATTTTCATTTTCAGTAACATGGTAAAATATGATTATTTAAATTCTATATTTAGCTATTTAGAGGAACTAGAATAAAGAAACTAATTGCCTAAATTTCTTGACTCCTCCCCGTCACATAATCTTGTATTAGCTGACTTCTAGGTAATGGGTACTACTACCCTCAAAATGCTTATTTACCAAATAACTGGTGTACTTTACAAGTTTTCTAAAATTTGAATAAAATTCTCCTAATAGAAAATGTTGCAGATTTGATTCCCATGTTAGTGAACTTTATGTGTGATTCACAAATAGAATAGTTTATCTTGTCTTTGTGTGTATGAATGAGTGTGTAGTTTTTGATGCCTTAGTAAAAGGTCATAAACCTATTTAGGGGTAACTGACTCCTAAATACCTGCTTTATGAATATGATAGATTAACTGATTATTTATTGTATAAATTATAATTAATGGTGTAATTCTTCAACTATACTTAAATATTATATTATGATTAATTTAATATTTAGTTGCCGCAGGCACATCATATTCTATGGTGTTTTATGAGTAAACTAATTTTTAATCTATATTAATTTCAAGATTCTTCCCACATGATCTTTTTAACGAAAAGGCTTGAATGAAACAATATTATGATATTGTATGCAAAATAAAATAAAATTTTAAATAGCAAGAACTGTAAAAACTTAAAGAGTAACAATTGTAAAAAGTATTGTGTAAAAAGAATATAAAGCTTACATCATCACTTAAATATTCACAGCTGTTAACAAATTATTGCCAAAAATTTAAATTGGTCTGTTAGCATTTTAGTTTGTACATATCGCGGGCTTCAAACCAAAGGGGCGTATACGCAAAAATCCAAAAAAAAATTTATTACGTCAATGTATTCTAATTATATCGACACATCTACTGACTTTATTTCATAATTATCGGTTAAATATTTTTTAAGATAATAAACAAAATAATATTAGACGTATGTCTCTGAGTAAAATATTTTTCCGAACCAGAAAGGCGTACTAAAGATGAATCACGAATCGTTTGTGTTTATTTTCATTTTTTCTTTTTATTATTGTTTAACTTTTATGTTGAACTTAAAAAAAATATTTGAGAATATTATTTGTTTTATTTTCACCTTCACAAACGTGAAATTGATATACTTACGTCTGTATTGGAATAATGTTATTTTCCTATTTTTGACAAGCCAAATGGACGTATAATGAACGAAAATGGTGGTGAAATAGAGGACTTTTTTAAATAATAAATGACTGTAATAAAATATTTCTCATCATTTATATAAACTTCATTTGGTTTTTTTTATTTTGCGTTACAAATAAAAAAATTGTTTTATACGTCCATTCCTTGAAAGCATTTTCTTGGAAAAAATAACAATCAGTTTATCTAATACTGTCGAACCATATAGACGTAAGCGCGATATTATGGGTAATAAATTATATTTTTCAATAAATAAGCCTTTCACATAATAAAGAACGTAAATTTATGAAACACGTAAAAAAATTCAAAAATGTAGGTACATTACAAAAAAAGTTATTAAGTTTTTTGGCTCTCCTGAAAAGTGAGGGTTTTGCTTGTACGCCCCTTTGGTTTGAAGCCCGCGATATCAACAAATGTTATATTGATACTCCATCTATATCTCAACTCTATTTGTTTCCAAAGATATTAATTGTGATATTATTTTATAGGTCAACATTCTGTGGGGGATAGCAGATAATAGAAATGAAATACATCTCGGTTTGCATTGTAAGATTGTTATTTATAAATGTGTTTGTTACTTCCATAAATATAATTCTTGAATCTTCTTTATTATTTATATTCTCATAAATATTTTGATAGTAAAGAATAAAAATAATGTTCATATTGCACATAATTAACTGGACAATAATGGAATAAACTGATCCGTAACTTGAACTTTATGAGATTTTGATGTTGACAAACATTTTATATTATTGATAAATAGTAATAATTTACGACAATGTACTCACATTGTAAGAAATGGACAATAATTATGTGTTTTATATTATTCTAAGTAGGTACTTATATATCATAAACACATAAAAAGTGCTAAAATAAATTAATATTCCTAGGTGTTTTGTAATAAAAAAAATATTTATGTTCTTCTATTGAACTCAAGATATTTTTATCACCTATTTCATGAGGCAGGTATATAATATTTATGTTAACAAGTAAAATAGGTGTGATATTTTGAATTTAGTTAGCAGTGATGATTAAAAATGATATGCATTTTTTTAATGTTATTGTAAAATTTTACATAAGATACCATATAGTAAGTAGAAAAATAAATATCATAGTGTTAAATAAACTAAATTTAAAAACCTTTATTCATTATTAAAATGTATGACAAATATAAGCTCAATGGGATACAAAACGACAACAAAATAACATAATAATAAAAATAAACACTCATGATGAAGGTAGTAATTTTTAGGTTATTGACAACAGCTGATTCTATATAAAATACTGTTACTGTAAAAAAGTAAACGAATTGCGTCATAGGTCATTGCTTTTAATTCTAATTTAGTCTAAACAAATGCTGAATGAAGATACACAATGAAACTGAACTCTGGGTTAACTACGAATTAATTTCGTGATGCTGGTGACACCTAGGTTTACCCACTTCTACCCACGGAAGTTTATTTTAACTACGTAGATAACGGCCCGAGTCACGAACCAAATATTTGATAATATTCATTCACAAATAATGAAAAAGTATCTCTAAATAACAGTAAAAACAAATCATGAGATGGTAACATTGTAGCGGATTTCAGAAAGTCCTACCTTTCTCTTCCTTCCTTTGTACACCATAGCGAAGGCTCCATGACCTATTATATCTTGTTTAGTGAATTCATATTCACCCACTTGAACTACTTCCATTTTTACAAGTTTGCCTTTAACCACAGACATTTTTACAGTTTGTATTTATTTACAGTCTCACACACAACAAAGATCAATAATATTTATAGAAATATGGATTTTGGAACTTGACTGAACGCTACATTATGAACACATCTAGCCGTTAATCACTTCCTAATTTCAACGAATAATGTCTATTTCTAAACTCTACAATTGCACGATAATCTTAATTTTGTCTGTTCAACAAAACTGAACAAAACAACACACAATGAACGCAAAATGAATAGAGTGATTTTATTTTGTTTGATTTTTGATGGATTTTTGCGAAGCAGATGATAGGGTTGCAAGTTAAAATATTAAATAAATACTATAAACTACCATACCACAAAATCTACCATAGATTTTTTGTTTAAATTAAGGTCTGTTTACACTAAACTTTATTTATCCGCAAGCTTAGTATTTCGCTAAAATGTCTACAACTCCCTACAGCTAAACTTCACGTACGGTTAACCGGGACCCCGAATTCTTTAGCTATCCGAAAAAAGAGAGATGACCTCGTTTTTCTAATGATTGCTTAGCCTCTAAGGGCTACGAAGTTTTTGTATAGAGGCTGGAAAAATCTTCGTAGCTTATACAAGACTATGTGACCCGTGATACATCGCCCTAGGTGTAATATTTCCTTTTCACAGAAATGGAAAACAGGTAAATTTTCAAATGTTACCAGTGTTGTCTATTAAAATCTACTATTATGGTTGGTAGTGACCACCAGTGACAGTAAGAAAACAGCTATTCTGCTGCCATCTAGTGTAGAATTTCTGCTTCACGAATCACGAAAAAAATGTACTATGCATTTCTTTCAGTTTTTCCCTTAATAACAAACTTTCTAGATACATTGCATCCCTTCACATAGAACTGTGATAGAATCTGGCTGCCATAACACTTTTTTATTGAAGCATTGTGACCTTGATTATAGTATATGGATGGAGTATAAATATACTATTGCTATTATTAGAAGATAGATCAGACTTATAACATTGATTTCAATATTAAAACAAACAAAAATATGAATTTGTAAATTTTATTCTGTTCTCAGGTGATAAATTAAGTAAATAAAGTTCGAAGATATTGCCCTAGGTCTCATGTTTCGTATGTTATACCTATATCATATAGTTTTTATTCCACATAGACATAAAGCATTATCATTACAAATCATTATTTTACAATTTAATTACTCATTGTGACTATCTTTTCTGATCACCCAGATCTTCAATGCTATCTTCATCAATCTGGAAAATAAAAAACGTTAACTTCACTTGTTTTGTTACATACAAATATACTTAGATGAGTTCCACCTCTACAATGTATACAAGTAGGTAACATTTTACAGTTGGTGAATAAAATAATGTCAATTAGTAAGATTTATTATAATTAATACTAATTTGTATACACAAATGAACTTAGTAGGTACTTTATCAGTTATTGACAATTTGTACAACTATACTTTTTAATAATATCATATAGGATGTTATGTTTACCTCTGGCCATTTTTCGGGAATGATATCAAAGAGGTCATCCTTGACATCTCCTTGGATGACAATCTCGTCATCTCCAGTTACAGACGATCCACAAGCAAATTTAGTTCCAAAAAACTTGGCTGCAACTTTCAAGTCAATATCTGAAAATAAATTTATTTTATTTTATTTGGGTGGCTTACAGCTATCCTTAGAAATTAAAAAATAACATAACTTAGCAAATGTTTAACAAAAAAACACATATATTGGATATTGCTGAAAATTATTCTTGATTTACATACAACACTATTACCAATATCAAGAAATAAAATTTTAAGTATGGTGTATTTTTAGATGTTAAGCATTGTGTTTTCTATTATAGGTACCTAGTTGAGCAATTGAGTAATATACAAAAACATTGTAAGTACTTTATGTAACATACCAAAAGTGCTAAGACCAGATACTACAGTGACAGATTTCTTCTTGCCTCGAGGAGCCCTAGATACTTGCACCAGTTTTGGTACATCCTCTTTTTTCTTAGACTTCAGCATGCCTTTACCTCCCCTCTTTTGACGCTTCTTTTCCTCTTCACATCCTGCATTTTCTTCTTCATCTAAAATAAAATAGGAATATTAGTAAAGTTATAACAGTGTAACTCAATTAAATCTTTCTCGAGTGTAGGTTAAAGCTATTTTAAATATAATGTATGAGTCGTCCATTGTTGGAACTTACCTATTTTCACCTTTTCAAACTCGGTGGGTAAATTCTTCTCTAGCCATTGCTTACATTTATCATATTCAGGATAATATTCACAGTATTCGATTGGCATAGAACAATTGCCGCAATATTGAACTTTTACTGGATAAGTTACACCATTGCGGGGACCGACAGACAGATCTCTATCAGCCATTTTTTAAAGAAAGAAAGAGGAAGACTAAACTGATACACCAAATTGCATGCTCTAAATACTTATTAATATATTATTAATAAGTTAAATCTACTGAAATGTTATTCAATCGAGGTTATAAAAATTTACTTCAAAATTATTGTTTTAGCGATTTTTCAATTTGAACATGAAATTGTCAGAACAGACAGCCAGAAGTCAGAATTGAATTGACAGCATTTGATTGACGTTAAATTGACAGCAAGTGAAGAAAATTTTACTTGGCACTAATTTCTGTCAATGTCAACAGTATTTTGATAAGTTGTCAGTGTCAAAAATAAGTTATCGTAGCCATGAAGTTGTAGGTTTAGAATATAACTGCATTGGTTATTCAATAAACCGGTGATACCCGAAAAAACCGGCCAACTTCCGCGATTTTACCGACCAATCTCCATCGTTTATGTTGTCTTACGTCTACTTTGACACTGGCAGAATTGCAAGACAGCAGCAGCCAAAAAACTAAAAAAATTGAATTGAAGTTGTAGGTAAAAATGGAGGCCACACTTGGAACAACAGCTTGAGTAAAATACCTACGTCTCTGTGGGCCGATCTCTCTTTTTAGTGTGGAGTTTGCAGCATGAAGTTGTAGGTAAAAATGGAGTCCACACTTTATATATAGGTTATGCTTCAAGTAGGTATTCGAAGTGTGGACTCCATTTTTACCTATAACTTCATGATCGTAGCGAAATGCTATATTTATATCTATGGTTTTTTATTTTTCAACACACTTGCTCATAAAGGGGCTTTTATTTGTGCAAAAACAGTTAAATAATGACACGTTTTATTCACTAGTGAGTTATAGATTGTTTTTTTAAATTGCTATATATTAAAAAAGTTTCGATACTAAAAAAAATGTGTCCATACATTTTAAAAACAAACTTCAACTATGTTTCCTTACTTTTGGTAGGTCTATGGTCGATCCATTCATTCATTCATTCGTTTTTTTTTTAATAAGTATATTCTTTTAGTCTTTGGCAGATCACCATTGTTGTGTTGAATGCGCGCGAATAGAAAAACTGTTTATTTATTAGCGAAAAACGATAATTTCTTCGCAAATGTGTTGAAAAACGTTGTATGGTACACGCGTGTATTGATGATTCATTCCTCGGCTATCAATAACGCCTCGGGAGTAATCACCAACTTACCTCGCTTGTACCATAAATAACTATTATGTTATACAGGGTGGCCCGTGGCCGGCCCCTAGATCAGTTAGTGGGGAGAAGTCTGAAACTTTAAGACATTTTTAAAGATCCGTTCCCAGGCAGGAACCATATCATCTTAGTAAAAACAAAAACTACATTCATAAGTAGGTAAGTACTCATAGAGTTAAGAAAAACGGGAATCGAACCCAGATTTTTTGAAAAATAAAACTATTGTTCAGATCCTGTCTTACACTAGCTAGTGTCAACATTGCGATAGGGATTCAATTATTTTATACTCGTATCGATTTCGCCGAATCCCTCGACTTATAGTTTCAGCCACATAATGTGGCCTTTATTATGAGTCTCCTGATAAAGGCCACATTATGTGGTGGTAATGGGCTCGCGACAACGTCTCGACTCGACCTGCCCCGGTTTCGTTTTGTAACGCCAAACGCGCTCATGCCCACTAATTTGATATTATCTATAATCTACCTATATATACCTTATTCGAAAATAAGTAACTACTTATACTTATTTCATATTTCATCATAAATTGACACCCCATATCTTGTGAATGACTGAACGATTTTAATGAAACATGACTAATAATCTTAGATAAAGAGAGAATCCTAGTCGTGATCCTTATTCTATGCTAATAATTAATATACAGTGAAACCTGGTTAAGTGAGACTCCAAGGGACCTGCAATGTCGTTGCACTTATAGAGGTATTTCACTTACCCAGTGTTTCAGATATCCAGGTATAAATTAATATCTGTCTCATTTACAGAGGGTTCCATTGATAGAAGTGATATACGATAAGTGATAAAGTGGGTAGGATTAGAATGAGTAAACAAACAAAACGATATTATCTCAGTTACAAAGGTTTATACGTATAAAATTCACTCGCTGTCTTAGTTATAGAGGTAACTATGATGATAAATCGAAATAATAAATCCCAGATATATAGGTTACCTTATCCCACTATTTTTCAATTGGGCCGATTTTTCAATCGTCAGATTTAACTGAGGTAATTTAGTGCCAAAGTGTTGGGACTTTAGCATGAGTTCCAGTTATGGAGGTTTTTCACTTATCCAGGTCCCACTTAACCAAGTTTCACTGTATTAGGCATGTTTCATTAAAATCGATCATATATGTAAAATAAAAAAAATAAAAAAAATCGGGATCGACGTTAGAAGTTACACACGCAGATATCAGATAGCCAAACTTCGATCATTTATCCCATACCTACTTAGTTTTTGCGTCAGAAAAAAACGTAAAGAAAGAAACCTCTCATTATTTTAATTACTTAGTTTTATTAATTAAAAAATTATAAACAAATTCATCGGGTAAACTTTGGTATTAAAGCGTGGAAAACAATATTTTCATAACTTTGGTAAGTATTTATTTTATTTGATAAGGTTTGAACTAACAAACATAAAATTAACTCATTTTATTAATAGAAACAATGAAAGTAGGTAAGTATAACTATAAAATATTTTTAAGTAGTACTTAAGTAAGTATATCCGTCAATTATCGTTTTTTTATGTTAAAACTTAGGGTGCCTACTTATTAATATTTTCTTTGGTTATATATGAATTAAGTTTTATAAAAATAATTGGATATTTAAAAAATAATTATTAATTTAATAAATACGTCAGTATTAATAAGAGTAGGTAGATTAAACTAACAACAAAACATATTTAAAATATTTAAGTAAGTAAGATACTTACTTATAAGTATAACTTACTTCTTTCATGAATTTTCATAGTAAGTTAAAGATTTAATTGTCTCTACTACATAGGTATAAATATTAAACTTTAAACAAATATTGTTCTATTCTTAAGTTACTATAACATGAATTATGTTTAAGTAATTAAACTTGAAAACCGATCATTTCGGGTTTTTTTTTTCTTTTTTCATTTCGGCCTTAATTTTTAATACATGTTATACCTAATTATTATTCTTGACGTTAAGGCGCAAGTTGGACTGTTCTGTGTAGACGTCCATCAGTTGGGTCTTCCCATGTCTTGCTGTACGTGTTCTGATGTCCGTCACGAAAACATTACATAATAAATCTTTTTATTACAGTTTTATGGCCAATTACTTCGCCCCTGTGACGCTATGTCCGCAGTCTGTGCAACGCTTACACATTATTTTTGATCTACTTACATACTGGGACGAACGGAAATAATTGATGATAGTTTGGTGGTAAACTAATTGAAGTCAGCTTACGTTGTTTTACATTAACATTACATACATATCTATCTTTAACAATTATTTATTGCTGTCGAAAATAGCGACACGAAGATTCACTTACTTATGTAGACATACAAATCACTGTTGATTTGTATATTAGATAGGTACAAGTTACAACCCTATTATAAGTTACAAACTTTAATAATCTCCGTATCAAAATTCTAAATTCATCCAAATATTCTAAAGAGGTTTTTTTTTGTATTGGTGTCGTAGGTAGGCAGGTATGTACCTAATGGTTTTTATTTAAAAGTAGTTATTATTTTTATGATAAATAAAACGTGGTTTTCTAAAATTATTTGTTTCGAAAAAGGAAGTCAAAATTTTATACGTCAATAATACTGTCGTGCTTTTTATCGGAAGCCTTTAATTTTTCTTGCATCTGAGTGAGCATATCCTGCATGCGTCGAATCTGAAAGTAAACAAAAAGTTATTTGATGTCGTAATATAAATACGTGAAAAGTATTAAGTACTTAAGTAAGTATATTAGCAACACAAAAATTTACCTCCTCATCTTTTTGTAAAAGTAATCTGTCTGTGTCAGTTATAACTACTGTCTCGTTGTTATTGCCCATCGAATCCCTTTTAAGTTTCCTAAAAAAGTTATAAGAACGAAAATTATAATTTTGTTCAGAAGCAAAAGGCAGTTTTATTTCAGAGTTAGCATTGCATTACATACCCTCTTTCCCTCATCGCGTGTTGTGATATTTGCGAAATACATTGCGCTCTGAAGTTTTCATAATGAACATCTTGTGTGACGTCCTTTAAATCCTGCATGTGCGTCGATATCAACATTGTCCTCAGTTTCGTAAAGTCAGAATGTCGTGGGTTTTCAACTGTTATACAAGATAAAGATTTAGTGAATACTTATTTCATTTCTATCGTCAATGGGTAGCGGTTCTGGCGACAGATTGGTGCAATAGTGTCATGGAGCACCTAGTTTTGTACCCTTGTGTACATGTGTACCCTTCAACGGCCAAGTCACACAACATTAACTATAATAATAAAGAAATCGCAGTAAGGAACCTTAGACTTGGTACGAGTTTGTCTAGATTTCATTACTTTTTAGAGATAAACAAGCAGCTCCATCGAGACTTGGCTAGTTTTTTACAGAATGTTTTTGGTGCGATTTCATTTATTTTTGTTGAAACGTGTTTATATTGTTTTTTTTATCAGATTTTCTTATTTGACACATTTTTTTCTTTTTAGGAGTAGTATTTTATTACTAAGCGCCCCGCAATTTCACCCGCGTAGTTCCTGTTCGCGTTTCCGTGGGAATTTCGGGATAAAAAGTATCCTATGTGCTTCTCCTGATTCTAAGCTACCTCCCCACCAATTTTCAGCCAAATCAATTCAGCCGTTCTTGAGCTATAAATTCCCGTTCCCAATCCCGTGGGAATTTCGGGATTAAAAGTATTCTATGTTCTTCTCAAGGTTTTAAGCTACCTCCCCACCAATTTTCAGCCAAATCAGTTGAGCCGTTCTTGAGTTATAAATTCCCGTTCCCAATCCCGTGGGAATTTCGAGATTAAAGGTATCCTACGTCCTTTTCCTGGTTCTAAGCTACCACCTCACCAATTTTCAGCCAAATCAGTTGAGCCGTTCTTGAGTTATAAATTCCCGTTCCCAATCCCGTGGGAATTTCGGGATTAAAGGTATCCTACGTCCTTTTCCTGGTTCTAAGCTACCACCCCACCAATTTTCAGCCAAATCAATTCAGCCGTTCTTGATTTTTAAATTCCCGTTCCCAATCCCGTGGGAATTTCGGGATTAAAGTTATTCTTTGTCCTTTTCCTGGTTCTAAGCTACCTCCCCACCAATTTCCAGCCAAATCAGTTCAGCCGTTGTTGAGTTACAATTCCCGTTCCCGTTCCTGTATAATTCCCGTTCCTAGTTTATTATCCTACCTACGATTATCCTAGTTTTTATAGTTTTCCCTTTATGTGGCCATTAAACCCTAACTCTGTACCAAATTTCAGCTCTCAAGGTTTATGGGAAGTACTAGTTCTATTTTGATGATCATGAGTGAGTGAGTGAGTGAGTGAGTGTCTTAAATACGAAACTTTGCATTCGCTTAACTTCGGAACTAAATGACCTACAGATTTGAAATTTTATTTTAAGTATGTGATTGTATAGCTTACTGGATGACGAAAATTTCAGTGCTCTGGGTTTATCCAGAGGTTCTCAAATAGGGGCCTGAAAATGCGGCGAAAGGGTTCCTGTAAAGGATGGTACGGCAGTGTTTGCTTCGCGCTCGACTTGGCGGGGGGCACTGCCGTGCCCCCAGATTCGTCAGTACAGGATAAAAACGCAAATACCTAAGTATTCGTTTTCCGCAATTAGACCTCTCCAATTTTGGTCCTTTTGATGCTATATTTTATAATACTGATAATACATAATATAATTAACTTAGAGGATAATTAATTATCAGGCCGATACTTTATCTGGGCATAGGTTGAATGAAACATTTTCAATGGTTTACCATTGGTTGGGTTAAAAATGCGTATGTTTAAAATGCAAACGGACCCCGTTTGGAATAAACCCTTTGCATTTTAACCTCCGTTGAACCAAGTGAAGGTCTGTAAGATGATAAGGTCCCACTGCAGGGCAAAAGCCTATCCTATACTGATATTATTAGTGCAGTGAGGAGGAAAACCAACCAATAGTTCTTTTTACTGTATATTTATAAAGTTTTGTTTACCATCAACAATGCCCCAGGGATACTGCCGCCCTCGAACTCTTTTCCCGCCAACTTCGAGTACAGTATCAGCGGCGACCACAGCGAAAGGTGCCGCTGCTTTTAACTCTCTGTCTTGTTGTTTGAACTCTTCATCTTCATCACTATCACATTCAGGAAATTGGTAGACCTGGTCAACAGCATAAATAAACATGTGACAAAATGCAAGCACATCAGGCACAACACTACGAGAATAATAGATTTGGTAGATACATACAGAAGGACAGACTGAGGGAAGTCAGTAAAATAGAAGTTACCTGTATTTGATGTTCCTCCAAATCATTTAGTATTCGAGTCTTCAACCGTTTGATTTCGATAGCCGTCAGAGAATCAGCCTTTGCTATTACTACTACTATGTTCACTTTGCGGTGCAATCGCCTCATCATCTCCAAATCCACTTGGCGTAGGCTATAAAATTAAAAATGATATTGCGTCATTATAACTATATTTTTTGATAGACTTTACCTATGCCTTAGGTCTAGCCCATGGCTATGGCTACTAGAATGAAAACCGAATTTATTGATCTTATACGACGACTGCTAAACAAAGGATGGCTAGGTCACGGTGAGTGTATGAATGTATACGTAAGTAGTTTCTAATACCCCAACTAACATAAATTTAACTCGTAATAAACATGGTAGTTAGGGGTCAGTTGCTATGATTGTGTCAATTGTGGACGATAGTGTGATTGATTATATCTATCAATTGTTCAAATTAGTAAAGCCGTTTTCGAGATATTGCGAGACCGACCGTACGAACTCTACTGAAACACCAACCTATCTAATAACATATTAGATGACTACATCTAATAACCAATTTTGAATTTGAATAGTACTTTTTTAGATGAAGACCTTTTACCTGACGATTCTGATAGATAGATAGTGGATGGATGCCTACCACCCTTCATGTTGCTACACGATAAACATATCGACAGTGACACCTGACCAGCTATTTATCATTTCGTAACTATTAAGAACTCCTGCCAATAAATATACTATTATCAATTTTAACAATAACACCATTGAAGCACGTATTATTATTTTTTGTAGTAACAATAAACACTAAAAAAACAATTAGCGCATAACGTTAGGACTCTATCGTTATTCGAATCATAAATCGGTGCAAACGAATTTTCTATTGCATGTGAAAATTGATGCTATTTTTTTTTTATTTATTTATTTATTTAACATTTAAAGAATAATTTACATAAGGATGGTAGTTAGCACTTCCTAAAAACCACTGAGGTTTGTAGCGGACGCTAAAGTTTACGTCTATCTACATGATAATATATATTTAAACATCAGTCGTCTATTTCTTAATTTATATAAAGTAAAAACAAAAAAGTAATGAAAACAAATAAAAGATCTACACTAATAATTATAATAACGTGCAGCTCAAACCGTACCTTCTGAGCACTCGAGTGTTCCCAAGAGATAAGATTTGAGCTTCATCTTAATATTATTAGGTTTAACATTATTTTTGACATCTGTGGGTAGGCTATTAATGAGTCGAGGAACCAGGTAAGCGGTGGTGCGTTCTCCGTACGTGTTATTCGTACTTGCCCGACTAGGCTCACACAATAGATTCTGAGCGGCCGATCGTGTATATACAGCGTGTTGTTGTATCTTACGAAATTTAACATTAAAAAAGTTTTGTTTGAGCAAAGTAAGTTTGAATTGTAATTGAACAGGAAGAATTTTACAATAATTGAAGAGACCATTATCATCAGAATAAAACTTTTGTTTTATTTTTGGAGAGACGATTGTTCTTAATATTTTTCTTTGAAGATTAGAAATATGGTTAATATAAGTGGTATAAGTACGACCATAGCTACTTAACCCATATTGGATGTACGATTCCGCTAGAGAATTGTACAACATCATTTTAATTTTGAATGGTATCTGATTATTAAGGATAACAATATTTGCAAAAAATTGTCTGAGTTTGTCACATACGTGTTCTATGTGTTTGCCCCAGTTCAAATCACTGTCTATAATTAATCCAAGGTAAGTATAAGTATTGACAATTTCAATTTCTGGACATTTACACCGGTTTCGATAAGGTTTATGTAAACAATTATGATTATGTGCAATTACATTTTTGAATGCACGAATACTTAGGTAAGGAGATTTTATATGTAACAATTTAGTTTTATTTGCATTTATCACTAAGCCGGAATCATGGCACCACTTCATGAGATTATCAAAGTCCGCTTGTATACACTCAGCAGCTTTTAGCGGGTCCCTGTCAGCAGCTACCAGACAGGTATATATATTATATATATTTCGATTGTCTGTCTTCATGACTGCACACAATACTGAAATTACTGAACGTAACTCTTATGCAAGTGAGTACATTTGACATAACAATAGTAAAATCAAGTTATTTGAGTAAAATTAGAAGAATTGCAAGGTACCTGTGAGCCCAAGGTGGAACAAAATAGAGACAACAATGGACTCTATTGTCTTGCATGTGTCTTCTGTTCAAACCGCTCTCATCCGTAAAATACTGCCGGAACTGTTCGTCTATGTACGCAGAACAAACTCTCCAAGAGTCTTCGCAGTTAATGGCATCCCCAAAACCGGGCGTGTCCACTATCGTCAATCGTAACTTGACTCCCCGCTCTTCGATTTCCATTGTTTTCTTTTCAATGGTTGTAGTTTTTTCTATTCTATCTAAAATTACATTGTAGGTTATCACGTTTGTTTACTTCTATGTTTACTTAACTAAATTATTGCCTACACTTTTAATGAGATAACGCATGATAAAAAGGTCACCTAATTGAGTTGAGATAAGTACTAAAGTAACCATGTATTACATTACTAGGTTTCTGTCGGATTGGAGTTACTGTCGGTTACGTTACTTTTTGGAATGAAAAGCTTGACCAAAGATGTAATTTGATCCTACCTATTTACTAACAACATTATACATGGCTTTACCTTGAACATCAGGAATTTTCCTATTTTTGTAAAGGTCTCCTAAAAATAAACTATTGATTAATGTAGATTTTCCGAGACCTGATTCTCCAACCACCATTAAGGTGAAGTCGAAGCCACGTTTGACCGATTTCCGATGGACTTGTTCTGGTAGTGTTGCAAATCCGATGTAGTCACGTTCACCACGGTCTCTTTCTGGAAAATATATTGAAAACTATAGAATTAATGGTTACAATTACTAAAATTTATTGTGCAACAGATAAACAGTTGAAATTGAATACATTTTACGGTTGTTTCACATTAACATATTCCGTTTTTGTTTTTAATTTAGATGAAATAACACCATTGCCAATAAAACTACCGACGTCAATGTTAACTTCAATCAAAATAGGCACATCCATTTCCTGTACTTATTCGTTAACCGTTGCACAGCATTAAGTAATGAGCAGACAGAGAATATACTTGAATAAAATAGTACTTAGATACCAATTAAAATTATTTTCCGCCATTGGAGGTGATACGCTTCGATGCTCGTCTTTCAATCAATGCACCTTTTGAATGTTTTGATCATTAACTCATACGAAACTCTAAAGAAATGTACGTGAGCAGAATAATAGAGCTGTTTACAGTGTAGGATATAGAGGTACACGCGACAAGACGAATATGACAGAAGAAGTTAGTAAGTATATCTTTTGTTAGGTGTAGTGTATTAAGTTAAGGAAGTAGGGCATTGCATTGAATGCATCAGAGTGGAACACGAGTGGACAGGTTCCCTTGGCGCTCGACATCCAGGGACACACAATGCGGCATGTTAAGTTACAATGAGGACATCTAGCGGATGTGTCATACGTGATCATCACTTGACACTAATCAACTCACTCACTTTTAATCGTGATAGTTTTTATTTTAGAAAAGTAGGCCTGTTTATTTTAAAACAAGTAATAAGAATGTTATTATTTACTCTTGAAGGTATTTTGTTATCCAATGCACATCACGTCAGTTGACAGACAAACAGTTTCAGCCAAAAGGATTTCCTTTACAACTGATTCCGTATCCGTATCAGCACAAATATTTACCTTCTAAATCTACGTCTGATCCGTCTAAATTTTGGTATCTCGAACTGTTTGTCAATGAATGGGTGCGTAGTTTCTTATACTCTATATAGATATAAAAAAAGTTAGTTAGTCCTCTTACTGTGAACTAGCTTAACATGACAGGTTCTTCTTGAAGTACTTACTGAGAAACTTACTTAAGTAGAGTTTAAAAAATTGTAACAAGAAAAGACCTACAATGAAATATGCAATGGTGTTCCCACGAGAACTTTTATCTTTTTACACATAAGTAAGTATAGTACTTAACAACTTTCCCAAGATTATCGCGCAAATACCTAGTTCTTTTTTAGGATTATTGGAAATAGATTTAGCAATGATTTCCATTTTTTTCTTTTTATGGTATGTTAATGTTAGTAGCATCTCGCCTATTTTACCACTTTGTTATTAGATTAAGCTTGTTTTATAAATATTATTAAGTAAGTAAGTATTACTTTCTAAGAATGACTGAAAAGAATTAGTTTTAGTAAGTTCGCCATAATATTGAGATTGTATTCAACTTACGAATTTTAATGACCGTTGTAAACGGAGAAATGTTCTTGCTGATATCATCTTCGTCTTCATTTTTGCCGATAATAACATCCATATTGTTTTTATCCTCTAGGTTGATATCGAAAATAGCAAAAGAATTACGTTTTTCCATTACTGCTCCAATTAAAATTGGTAACTTTATCAAGAATGTTTGTTATTTTTATATTAATTTTGTTTGAAGTAGACCGTGTTGCGATTGTTTGCCAACATAGTATTGCAAAAACGCGCGTTGTCCAGCGGAAGGTGGCGATTAACCCGCTGCGTACGAGTGAGAACCCTGGCGGAGGTTCTGATAAGAGCGCACACGTTCGCACCGCACGCGTGCGCCTTTACCGACTGGTGGCTCGAGGACTGTCCATGTCCACTGCCCTATAGATCGGTATTACTACATTACGTCACCTAAATAGATGCTCAAATAAAATTTGACTCAATTAAGATAATAAGCCCAGATGCAGGTAGTTTCAATTACGTAATATAGTAACATCAATTAATTTTAACTGTAGCAAATGCTCCTATGAGTCGGTAAATTTTATATTTTAGTTCAATGACTGCTATCCTAGAAAATAAGCTACATAAGTACCTACTTATTCTTTCTAAATAAATATAGCTTCCTTACAATGTTTCTATAAGGTCACCAGTGTAGGGAACGCCCTACATTCAATGGGAATTTATTCTCCCTCATATAAAAATAGTGTCAAAGATATTAAAATTAATGAGTACTTACTTACTTAAAGTTTTTAAAATAAGGAAGGAGTTAAGAACCGATTGTGTTTTTTTATACTTATTTCATGTTTAATCCGATAATATGTATAGTAAGCATGTATTACACACGTACAAAAGTGATCGTTGCCTGTACCGTGATAATTTTGACGATGCTCTGCTACTCGTATGAGTGAAACGATTTTCAGTCTATTTTCTTGTTCGACCACAGTAATATCTTGGACCCACTGTTGGGAGGGTTTTAGGTATGCGTCATAGCGGAGATCTGCTTTTCGAAACCATTTTTACGTTCATAAATTATCATTTGATTCATCATCTTAAATTGTTTTAAACAACATATCAATGACAACATTATCGTAGCATTTTGACGTGATGTTATTGATTTCGAATCTGTATTGTTTGTTTATAATAATAATAAACAGTAAAGCAATTGCATTATTATTTTGATAACAATGGTTACCGCTATTGATGCTTTAGTCGTATTATAAAATACTTAATTGTCGAATAAAACGTTATTCAACCCACAAATATCCAAATCCGTTTCCTTCAAGTCAAAGAAGTTCAATATCGGCCCAGCCCCAGCACTCACTTAGGCTCCTTCATTTTACCAAGTCTATTAAGTTTTAACAAGAAAAGACTTGACTAGCATTAGTAGTGCGTGAGAATGATTATGCATTTTTTTAAAAGCTAAGTACTTACATAATATTTACTTACATGAAGAATATACATATAAGTAAGTGTCGTTTCAAAGACATTATTCTTTTTGAGTATTTATCCAGATGAAAAGTAAAATGCAACCAACTTACCTGTTGTCATGTTCCTTTGTTGTAAGTCGAAATCCCAAAGATTGAAGGAAAAGCGCAAATGCTTTGCTATTGTTTCTTGTTAGATAAGTAATATTTATCTTTTTTGTATTTTTAAAAACATATTTTCCAACAGCGAATTTACGACTTTTATTAATTAACTAAACCGATCGATCGATTATAACCTTCATATACATATTATTAATACTATATAATTTATATTTTTCTAAGAATTACAATACTAAACGAACCTAATTTTCACTAAATTATCACTGCAGTATTCAAAATGGGCAGGTACCGACTTCCACTACACTACAAACATCTAAAGAGCAAAGAAAATGTTGCGCGCGCTCACTTAAAATAATATCACGATACTAATCCTAAAATACAATGTATAATTAATCAAAAATAGTAGAAAAATCGAAGAAAATAAAATCACATTATTTGTGCGCCGTCCTGTGCGTGTCGAGTTATGTAATGCGAGGGTCCCGGGCAAGCTCGCGCCCTCGCGCTTACCCTCCCTGCGCGCCTCCTTCTGACCTTGCGCGGACCTGCGCGAGAAAACTGCATGCGCTCACTTTACATTATGCTCTCGGCAAAAGGTTCAAAATAGCAGGGAAAGCTCGGCGGCGGGCGCGGCCCGACTGCGATCAATACTGCGCGGCCGAAACGCGCCTGTGCCAACAGACCTCCTCACCCTATATCTAGCCGAATGTTTTTCAATTTGTCGTGCCCCAGATGCATACAGTAACAGAACGTCCCACTAACATTCAAGGACAAAACTTCTATTATCACCCAAAAAGAAGTTTTTTAGCACAATAGCCTAACTTTTCATTGCAATGGATTACGTTGTTCATACATTCATCAAAAATATTTCATTTATTTCCACGTAGTACTTACATGCATACATGTATAGTATTAGATAGAAGTAGAGTAGGCAACACAATCTGATTGAAAATCTGATTGGAAAAATCACAATGAAATTAATTAAGTACTTAAGTAAGTACTTAATTTAATTGAAAAATCTTTAAAAAAGTATTCTTAAATTATTAACAACTTATTTCAATTCAAAGGTTTAGTAAAAAGGTTTTAGTATAAAACCTGCTAATCGACATAAATAAGGAGCGAGCTTTTCCATATGAGTCAAGGAGAAAACTTGACCTTGGTTGCGACCATAAGGAAATAATTTAATATTCAGTACAAGGTGTGCCCAGAGCGGGTTAGTTAAAAGCAATTGTTTCTTTTTATTCAAAGAAAAAGAAACAGAAAAACTGATTGTCAACTTAAATTTATTCTTAAATGCTTTTGGAAAACGGAAAGATGGAAAAACGGAAACACGAAAAAATATTTAGACGGAAAAATGGCATAATATAATTGGAGAAAACAAACAAAGACATAAATGAAAAAACGGAAATACATGGAAATCGAATAATGGAAAACGGAAAGGATTGCATTTCGTCGTTTTATTTTTCCGGATTTACATCGGAAAAATAAAACGACGAAATGCAGGAAAATAAAAGAAAATCGGAAAATACGTAGTAAAAAACCGAAATTAAAAAACAGGAAAACATAAGAGACGAAAATGGAAAAATGAAAAATCGGAAAGCCATGAAAATGGGAAAAATGGTAAAATGGAAAACCAGTAAAAACGGGAACACGGTATACAGGAAAGTCGGTAAACCTGGAAATGGAAATACGTGAAAACATTCTTGATTCGAACTTGGCAATTTGGGAGTTAACTTAGCAACTTGAGAATTGAACTTGGCAACTTGATAATAGAACTTGAGAATTGAACTTGGCAACTTGGGATTTGAACGTGGAATATTGGGAATTGGGCTTAGAACTTAGAAGTAGAACTTGAGATTTTGAACTTGACAACTTGGGATTTGAACTTGGCAACTTGGGATTTTAAATTGGCAAGTTGGGATGTGAACTTGACACCTTGAGAGTTAAACTTGGGCATTGAACATGGCAACTTCAGAATAGAACTTGGCAACATGAGAATTGAACTTGGCAACTTGGGAATCGAGCTTGGCAACTTGGTATTCGAACTTGGCAACTTGGGATTAGAACTTGGAAATTTGGGTGTTGAACTTGGCAACTTGAGAATTGAACTTGGCAACTTAATTATAGAACTTGGCAATTTGGGAAAAAGAACTTGGCAACATGAGATTTGAACTTGGCAACTTAGGGTTGAACTTGGCAACTTGGGATTAGATCTTGGCAATTTGAGTGTTGAACTTGGCAACTTGAGAATTGAACTTGGCTATTTGGGAAAAGAACTTGGCAACTTGGGAGTAGATCTTGAGAAATGAACTTGGCAACTTGATATTCGAACTTGGCAACTTGGGATTGAACTTGGCAACTTTAAAAATGAACTTGGCAATTTGGAAATTGAACTTGGGGTTGAATTTGGCAACTTGGGAATAAAACTTGCCTTTGAGAAACAAGGCAACTTGCTTTTTTTATTAATGTTTTCTATTGTTAGTGTTTTTATTTCAAATCTATTTTGGGGTCTTTTTTTGTGTAAGCCTCGGAGCTGTAGACCTGGACAAAATAAGTAGAAACGAATTTAGACATCGTAGAGATCTGCATAATTATGTTGTACACTGACCAGAAGGGGTGCGCCAAAGTTCACCTAAAATTTCAACTCCGATAATTGGAAATCCGAAAATTTTCTTCCTAACATTTTTTATCCTAACAATCGCAACTCCTAAAATCTTTGTCACTAATGTTTTAATTCCGAAACATTCAACTGCATAAAGTCAGTAGCAATAAACATCTTTTACACTTTTATTTGTTTTTCTATATTTTCTCAACATAACCATCGTTCATACTATTATTCAAAGTCATATTTTTTTGTTTAGATTTATTTTTATTTATTATAATCAATATTATATACATAAATTTTTCGTAACTTTGTTTTTTCATAACATGTAGGTATAACATATAACGCACGAGCCGAGCGAGCAAAACCAGAGTCCTGCTCCAATCATTCAGTCAAGTTCCAGTAACGAATCGGTCCTATTCCTAATTATTGGTTTAGGTTATGTTAGAACTGTGACCCCAACGCACGAGCCGAGCGAGCGTAGCGAGCGTGCCGCGACAGCGGCCGGCGAAGTGCCAGAACCGAATTGGTCCTTTAGTTATGGTTATGGTAAACTCCCAGGCCATAAGCATAACCGTAAACGAGTCGTATAATAATCATTAAAACTATAAATATCATCTTCTACCCGTTTATATTTTTTATTACACTTGGTAAATGTTTGTTTCTGAGCATGAGTGAAAATATTATGGTAAGTATGTTTAGGGATAAAAGCGTTATGATAAAAAACAGTAGGAGTTTAAATATATTTACATTAATGATGTTAGTAATTAAAATTTTCGGACACATCAGTGTTATGAGCATCGTCGGTAGCACTACAAATAGTATGAATTAAAACTTTAGGATGAAAATTTTTAGGAAGAATGATCATTCGGACTACAAATAGTTAGGAAAAACATTTTCGGGTAAAGAACTTTAGGTGAGCCAATATGGACCCGACCAGAAGATATCTCAGACCAAAAATAGCCAAAATACCTCTACCCAACACCATGGTAAATAAAGCAAAATCAGCCATTAACTCCTAATTTAATACTTCCTGTGTGTTGGCTTTGGCTCCATTCTAGCCTTCCAAAAGACCGGGACTCTAATATAGTCCCGTGAGTCGGAAACTGACATACAATAAACCACAAAATTGTTTCATTTTACGGAAAAACACAGTTTTTTTTCAGTTACAACAGTCAAATCTGTAGGAGACACATTTGACAGTTTTAAATAAAATAAAAAAGATGGTTTTATATGCCGCGGGCGTAAGGCAGTGTTAAAAAACTTACGAGCCCCCACAAAGTCCAGCTAGCTAACTTTCCAATAAAACTATATAAGTATTTTATTTGAAATTGAATCTAGAACTTCACGCTTCGCAGCTCCGACAACGACCGCTAGACCAATGGCCTTTACGCAGTGACGGATTAGGACTTCATGATGCCCTAAGCAATCCAAGCCTTTGGGCCCCCAGGGCTGGAATTTGAGGACGAAAAAAAAGGTCGGCTAGGGGGCAAGCATAGCTACGGCCCTGGGGCCCCCTATCCTTATGTCAACTAAGAAGTTTTCTTGGTGCCCTTTCTGGTGTGCCCCCCCCCCCCCCTCCAGACGTGGTGCCCTAGGCAATTGCTTATTTTGATTAAGGGTTAACCCGGGACTGCTTTTACGTTAGTTGAAAAAAAAAATCATTTAAGTAATAAATACATATAAATAACTACACATGGGCATTGGGCATGGGTACCTGAGTAGATATATGCGTATAATAAATCATAACTAAGTAAATATTTAGAAAGTATTTATGGTAGTAGAGTGTTATGGCTATTCTACAAACAAATGATAATTACCGCCTACAACTAGGACATTATGGAATCAGTTCATTTACTTTTCTGTATTGTAAAAGATAAAAATTCCGAAAAAAAAACCGAGACTCTCCAATGATTATTAGGAAAGAGTAAAGTGTTGCCAGCATTTAATCAAATTTTCAATTTGATAATGGTTGGAATATTTCACTTAGTTCACTCTATCATTTCATTATAAGTATGTTTTTAGAAACTGATCCCTAAGTTTTTTACGTTTGTAAGAGTATCAGAAATTACGCACACACACCCAGACCGTGATAAAAATTTTGGGTTCACACAAATATTCACCCCGCACGGGAATTAAATCGAACCCGGGATCTTACAGATGGCAGTACGGCATGGTGATCTAGTAATGACGTAAATAATTACGTTATTATAATCAACGATCAAAGCATAACACTCCGCCAAATTACGTAAGTACTCCAAAGGATGAAGCGTAGGTGGGTCGCCAATGAGAATCCTGTCCACTTTTGTATGCATTCATGCATGCAGGCGTTAATCTTATAGGGTAAAACTACCGGTTATCGGCCCCTTAAGCGACTTTTCAACTTCAGCGTTGATTTTTATACTAATTGGATAAACCAAAATCTTTCAAACAAATCATTAAGTAATGCTACAATATTCTAGTTTCAGAAAACCTAAAGCATATATACGTATCTTTAACACATAATTTACAAATAAATATTAATCATGAAATGAGCGAAAACACCGGTTATCGGCCCCTAAGACCTGCTATCGACCAGCAATGTACCGGTTATCGGCCGCCTACATTCACTATAGGAAAATGACTCTTATAGTAGAGACATAAGGTTGATAGTCCAATGAAAATAAAACAATTGATGCGTTAAGTATACACATACAAAAAAGGATTTTGGTTGCTATTATATTTTGATAAACGTTTTGTAAAATATAGAAAATCAAATATATTATACCGGGAATCCAAAGGGAAATCCCGGTGGCTATGTGGGACTCCCCCAGCCAGAAGGGTGAGGTATATCCACTAAACCCGCGACTCCCGACTGCGTTACACATTACGGTGTCGGTAAGATTCCGCGGGATTTCTACCACGACACCCCAATGCCGGACGCGTACTAAAAGCGGCGCCCCCCTCCTGAAAACAACATCCTCGGAAGCAAGGACGTCCCCCAAACCGGTAGCGACAACGAGCGTCCCCCATGCGTTCACCTTTTGTACCAGGGCTTGAGAGAATTGGATCGATTGATCTTCACGCATATCCCAGCCCCCCCTCTTGATCCCCCACATTAACAGGCACATCGAACTATGCCCGAAATGCGGGGGACGGTCCGGAGCCTGGGGACCCTGGACGGGGTCTGGTGGACGCGCAGTATTGCATAACCTAAATAAAAGCTAATTACTGGCTAGTTACCAACTCGTGACTGATAAATATGTTATATTTTAGCCATTATGTTCATAGGTCGATAACAGGTATAGCTATACCCTATACCCGGCCGTCATAAATTCAGTATTTCTGAAGGTCATAACTTTGTAAATACAAAGTATTTTGGCGGCCGGAATCTAGTTGTAAGACCACAAAATTATAGTTGTACATGCATGTAAATAGACCTACTTCAGTAAACCTAAGGTTTCTTAAATAAAATCAAAGAAAAAGATCGTAAATAAAACCGGTTTGCGACCTCCCGGCCGATAAGGGGTTTTTGAAGAAATTCGTCGACCTGTATGCCGGCCTCCAAAAATCTCAAAATTGATGACAAGTTGATGAGTTTTAGTATTTGAATATGAAATTTAAACATTTTATAAACACACAGCCCAAAGTTTTCAGCAATTGAACAATAGTAACACATTAAAACTTAGCTTTGAATATCAATCTACTTGCTATGATTTTTGCTAAATTTTACGCAAATCCTCACATCAAAATTTTAAATTACGATTGGGGGCTCAATTTTCCTCTTTCAGGAATATGCCGTTTGCTAATAAATAGGTGAAGTTTGCAGGAATCAAAAGACACTAAGTTAGAAAAGATAAGATTAATATAATTTTAATTATTTAACAAAAAGTGCCAGGTGGCCGATAACGGGTAGTGGCCGGCTAACAGGTAGTTTTACCCTAGCGTTCATTTACAAAATCGTAAATGAATAATTATTCCAACTGAATGGTTATTTACATACGTATAAAAAGTTCATACATTATAAGTACTTACCTAATATGTATACATATGGTTGTACTCTTGAGTAGACAACTACCTGGCAAATAGGCAAATTGGCTACTGGTACATCTCTCTAATATATTTCACTAACTTGTGGATAATAATTCAAGTAACATCTACATACTTAACTCTGATATTTGAGAATGATACCTAAGAGCAACACGCGTGGGCGAAATGTCAAGTATGCCCAACTGAACCATAATTTTTAGGCGATACTTTTCTCTCGGGTCATAAGTTAACCAATCAAATAATAAATTTGGTGTCTGTTTTGCCAACGCTTTTTTGAGACATTATAGCGACTTATATTTAGAAATACAAAAAGAAGTGAATCCAAACACATCGCCATCCAGTCCAGTCCCAAACAAAGGAAGGCTTGTACAATGGATACTAGACAAACAATTGATAAATATACTTACCAATACTACCTAGTATATAAATACATATCTACATATGTTCAAATGTTCATACACACAAATGTTTTTCTTGAGCGGAAATCGAACTTTCGGCAGAGCTGGGAGGCAGTACCTACTAAGTACTTACATCAGTCAGTCATCAACAAAATCTTGAACTTCAGCCCGCAAATTAGCTTACATTTTGGTAATTATTTGCAGAGAAGCGAATGCTAAAGTCCAAAATCTGCGAACTAATTATATACTTAACAGTTTATTCTCTAAGAGGTATCAATATAAGTATTTACACATACTTAATACCTATGATTTGAAATCTAAAATAAAAAAACCTATATAAATAAGTACTTGCTTATGTCATATTCCCCTCAGGGTTATGAAGGTCAGACAAATATGTACTGATATTCCGCCAAAATCTGATCAAGCTAAAAACATTCCCCAATTAAATATTATGTAAAAAAGCCTCTAAGTATAAAGATAAAAGTAATACAATACAATAAGTACATGCATATATCATGAATTTATAATTTGTAGGTCTCTTAAAAAATAACTCGCAATAACTTAGTAAGAAATTGTAATTAAAACACTAATCTAGCTAAGCTACAAGATTAAGGAAGGCGTTGGCTCAATTGACCAGGAAAACCAACTTGTAATAATATGTAGGAGAATTATTAAGTTTCACTTGTTTTCTCGCAAGTGCAAGTATTAAATATCAAGGAGTCACGAAAGAAATTATATCCACAAGTAAAAGTGTTAATAGACACCATGCGAATTGCGAGCTCACTTAACCGACAATCATTACACAAGATTCTAGAAAAAATATTTATATTCACAGATAGGTATTAAGTAGACTTTAAAATGGATATATTAGGGCTGAAACTATACAAGAGAGTAAGCTTAGAAATCAAAGGTCATTATAGAAATGTGAACCTTAACGCGGTCGGTATAAAGTGTGTAATGGGCTTGTGTTGTGGAGAGAAAGCACATTCCGGTTGTGCGGGTGGTTGGATGACGCAGATGACGGTGTGACAAGCTCCAGCCCGCCTCGTCTGCCAGTCGGCCGACACAAGTCCGCTCGCCTGCAAGGACTTACTACACGCTTTGAAACTTTTTGATTATTACGATTTTCGTAACTAACTACAATTTATTTGATTGCATAGTGGAAACTGTTTAGTTTAAATGTTACCTAAAAATTGTGAATGAGTTTCGTAGAGAAGACATCATAATGTTTATAAAGGTAAGAAATTAATAAAACTATATACTTACATGTTTACTTACTTAATTTTATAATTAAGAATATAAACTTGGAAAATTAATATCGCAGATTGGTCTAATTTTATGCAAACGGGGTTATCATTAGAAATTCTATCTGCATAGTCATTAATTATAATCTCTGTGAGTACCTCTACAGCACATTAACTTTTACTTATGATATTCTTCTTTGACTTTCTTCTCCGAATTATCCTAAAAGTAGTTCAATGTTAAAAAAAATATTTTTCAAAATTAACTTATAGGTAACTGTAGTAAGGACTAAACAGTAATCATAAAATAATTAATCTAATTTATAACTAAATTTTCACTAAAATATGTATTACTTACTTATGTTAAGAAAATTAAATAAGAATTATAAGTAATCAAGAACCAAACCATTTCTCTAGTAGATACAGATTTTCCGAGCTCTACTTTGTTTAGTCTTTGTACTTTAATTCATTAAGAGTTGTCAACCAAGGGCAACTGCCAAAAAATAAATAATTAAAAATCAATTATTATTCTTATCAAGGCATCTCACACGACATACTTATTCAAATCGCAATTGTTTTCAACTTTCACAGAACACATAGAATAAAAAAGTGTGCCGCATTGTTTGTTGATGAATGAATGATGCGGTGCTGCGATTTCACTAACTATTTATATCTACGTAGAATTATTAAAAAAAACTAGTTAATTATACCAGACACTTGGTAATCTCGGTTGAAGATAAGCATTTAGGCTTTATAATGGCGGTCCTAAAAGGATTAATGTATTGGTACTTAAATACCAACAACCAACACACTCGTAAATTAAGTTACACATGCCGTTACAGTAAATTATCATTTATCAGTCTACATTTTGTATTATAATATTACCTATCACGTTACATTAAAATGCAATTCAATAATGTTTTATGTGAATGGTTAGAAGTTATCTTATTAAGTAAAAAACTCTTGCAAGACGAATTATAAAGCAATAACAAGTTTATTATAAGGAAAAATATATTTCCAACAATAATTGTATGCGTCACGCAGTGACTTATTTACGATTAAGTATTGTTAAGAAAAACCGAACCAAAAATGTTTATTTTACAACGAAAGTTTCATGTTTAGCGGGACATAAACAATAGGGTCAATGTGTCGATGCCAAAAGCGGAAGGAGAGCTGAGACAACCGCTAACCGTTATAAGTAGCTATTACTAAACGACATATTATAAAATTAATTTTAATACTAATTAAATATATACCAGCAAACAATGTAAATCACATAAATCTCCAAATTATAACCAAAACCTTGATATTCTCGTTTATGTAAATAAGTACTTATTTTGTGTTTTATATTGCTTTGTAAGTGCGCCGGAAAGTAATATTTTATGCATTACCTTAATATTATAGCAAACACTTAATGATAGAGGCTGGTTTTACCAACGGTGGTAGTTAGTATTTCCTGATCTTTGCCATCCGGTTAGTTAGAAATATAGCCCTAAGTGTTTTCCTAGATTTATATCATAGGATAACTTTAACTTCGCTTATGTTTAATCATGCGAGTGGGACAATAAAAATAGCCATTTTTTCTAAAATATTGTGACCTACTTAACATTTTGAGAAAATTTCACTACTAACATTCCACGTGGGAAAGCTAACGTTCAAAATTCAAATTATAATTGATTTATTTTGCATTAATTAAAAGTTCCTAAGTACTTATTTCAAATCCAGTTTGGGGTATTCTAAGTACCCACGGATGTGGTGAGACGACACTGTCGACAGTGGTTATTATTTAATGACAGTAATATACACCACTAGCTAAGAGACATTCTTGTTAAACCTGTAAAGCCATAGTTTGTTATTTGAAGAAGGTCGGTCCACTGACCCAGTGACCTTCAGCACGCGACCGGTTGCGTGCGCGCAACTAGAGCGGACTCTAAAATATACACTTATATCATTAAAAAGAAAGCGTTCCAATGTTAATGTCTGAGGTTAAATGCAATTATTCATTGTGATATTTCACATATTCTTTAATTAAAATAAAATATTTATGTTATCGGTCTTCTACGTAGGTATACACCTATTAAATTTAGTATGTGGTGATGGTGAACCTAGCTATTTCCCCACTGCATTCGCATACCTAAGTATAGCATAGTAGGTAAATGAAATGTTAAGTACCTAACTTATAATTATAAACCTAAGTAACTTATAAATAATATTGTAATCGAGAAAGTAAATACTTATAATTTTCTTTTTAGATGAGCAAGATAACATCAGCGAGCCTGGCAGGTTTCCTGTTTCTATCTTTGTTGGCTGCAACTCATTCGCAGTCTTTTCCCGACCCGACCAACGCTGGTGGTATATCAGGTACTTAACAAAATAAATAGAATAATTCAGTAAGTACTTAAATAATATTTTAAATATAACGAGAAGTGCCAAGTCTTTTCGTAAGTCCCCAAGCAAGCCTGCGTATCCATGAATAAAAGCCTAGAGACTAAAGGACTAGACAAATTTATTTAGCTCCATTCAGCGTTTGTCCATACAAAGCAACGATTTTGTATGGGGACGATTCAGCTGAATGGATGGCGTACGCGTCTCCATACAAAATCGTTGATTTGTATGGACAAACGCTGAATGGAGCTGAATAATGTGTCTAGTCCCTAATACGGCAATCAATATTTTAAAAATTAATAACCGTCTGAAATACTTAAAAAAAAATTACTTTTCACTTAAAACTACAAGTTTGATACAATACGACCATTGTCAAACAAAGCATTGTGCATTTCTTTCTTTCTTCAAAGATAAATTAAAGGCAATATTTTATTTTCAATACTAGAAGTATCAACGAACTTGGGCGAGGTGGAGTCCCGTGAGAATGGTCCCGACCTGGAGTTCCGTTACCACGATCATGAGGAGCTGACGAGGTATCTGCGAGGCGTGTCCGCACGGTACCCGGCCCTCACCGCCCTCTACTCCATTGGAAAGTCCGTACAAGGTATATAGTTATACACTAACTATGTATTTAGTAGTACTAAGACTCGGTTAGAACTGATTCAATTATCATTATAAACAGGGAACGTATAAAATACTAGTTAGGTATACTTAAGTTATACTTATAGTTTAAATTGTTATTTGATAACTTAGTAAATGTAAGAATTTATTTCGTTTAAGGAGATCTTGTTGTTAGGTTCCTACTTGGAAAAGTTAAAACCTGTTGTTTGATGTAAAGATTCTTCAAAAAGGCACTCTATCTTTACAAACGCTAATATAAGTACAAAAAGAAAACTAAGTTCTACATATTTTTAAAGGACAAAACTTGCCTATCCTAATTTCAGTTTAGTCAGAATCTTTGATACTAGAATCGCAATCTTAAGGTAATATCAAATGCAAGAAACCTTGGCATGGATAAACTTGGCTAGTAAACACTGTTTCGCTTGGTGTTTGAATTTCAAGTGCTATTTAGATATGTACTAATACAGGTTATGTGTAGGAGTGCTTATCAGTGAATCAAGATTTCCTGATATAAGTATGATCAAGCAACTTTGGAAAATTTAGCACAAATAAGTAGGTAATATTCAACACAAGGTCAACCTGTTTTTAATTATTAACTAACATATTGAAAAAAGTACATGGGTAGGTACTTTAGAAGATTAAAAAGATAGCAAGTTATGTAAATATTGTAATCAGGTCGCGATCTATGGGTGATGGTGGTATCAGCGTCTCCGTACGAACATATGATCGGCAAGCCCGATGTCAAGTACGTGGCCAACATCCATGGAAATGAAGCAGTCGGTCGGGAACTCCTCTTACATCTTATTCAGGTAAATATTATAGTATATAGTTATCGAACAATCTATATATATAAAAATCAATAGCTGTTCGTTAGTCTCGCTAAAACTGAAGAACGGCTGAATGGATTTATCTTATCTTGGTCTTGAAATGTTCGTGGAGGTCTAGGGAAGGTTTAAAAGGTGAGATCGAATAATTGCCGGGAACACGGGAACGGGAAACCGCGGGACACAGCTAGTTTGAAACAAAAAATATTGATTAAGTACACTTTAAATTGGAAAATGTAAGTATTCAAGAAAATCCCAATGGTGGTCCATTTTGGCTCTTTTACCCTTTCATTACAACATAATGTACTTACCTAACTAATAATTGTTGTTATTTACAGTACCTAGTGACATCGTATGACACGGACGCGTACATAAAATGGTTGTTGGACAACACGAGAATCCATTTAATGCCATCCATGAACCCTGACGGTTTCGCAATCTCCAATGAAGGACAATGTGACACAATACATGGACGGTAATGATTTATTTAGCTTTTACATTGCTACATTGTGCCTGTATTTACACTATAGGTACTTGCATTAAATGTATTACAAAACTTTTATAAATACTTATGAAATACTTCTGTAGGGTTGTCGTCTATCAAATGTAATTCCAAGTAGGAAATTATGCGAAAGTTTGGATGGATGTTTTTGGTACAGGTTGGTATTTATGATAAGATAAGATGGATGATGTTTGGTACAGATGTTCCTAACAACTAGGAATAACACAAATGATAAGTACTCTTTATCCGATAATCTTGAGATTTACGCGGGTCTAACGGTAGGGCACAGCTAGTGGTGGGCACATATTGTTGTTATCTGTTAAGTCCTAAAAATGACCATTATATTCATCAGCCACAACGCCCGCCGTTACGATCTGAACCGCAACTTCCCCGACTACTTCAAAACCAACACGAAACAACCCCAGCCCGAGACTGAGGCTGTCAAAGAGTGGATCAGTAAGATCCAGTTCGTGCTCTCAGGGTCTCTGCACGGTGGGGCGCTCGTCGCTTCATATCCATTTGATAACACTCCAAGTGCTAGTAAGTATTTATGATTTTCATTTGTATAGAACTTGTTGCAAAATTATAATTTCTTACAATGTTCTTTTTCAATAAAAAAAGATTAGAGTATAAAGCTTTTGGTACGAACCCCCCAAAAGCACTTTATATTACATACTTACTAAGTTAAGTCCATAACACTTTTAATTTCACGCAAAATCAGGAATATGCCGATCATCAGTATCTTGTTCGGGTAACGTATTATTTGATATTACAGAAACGCTTTCTTATTCACTTGCTTTTAAAATGCCATAATTAATAGTATGTTTGTGTTACATATCCCCTAAACGCAGTGTTTCAAAGCTACGCGCACACGCCGTCCATAGCCCCTGACGATGACGTGTTCCGTCACCTCTCGTTGGTCTACTCCAAGAATCACGCCAAGATGGCGCGCGGGGTCTCCTGCAAGTCTGGCTCCCCGAGGTTTGAAAATGGAATCACCAATGGCGCTGCCTGGTACCCGCTTACCGGTAACTTTACAACCTTATCTAAATAAATTTAACTCGGTCTAGTGTGAATAATTTTTTTTTAACTCATTAAATTTATTCAAAATCAGGTGGAATGCAAGATTACAATTACTTATGGCATGGATGTATGGAAATCACGTTGGAGATTTCATGCTGCAAATACCCTCCAGCACATGAGCTTCCCAAATACTGGCAGGATAACAAACAGGTTAGTTAACATTAAATAAACGACATAAGTGTCGTCTTTATCTATAGGTAAATCTTTCATCTAGTAAAGCATGCATAGTTTATGCGAATTTTCTAGAGTAGGTAAGTGACAACGTAGGTAGGTAATCAGGATATTAATAAGGGATTTCTTCTTCTGAACATTTATCACTGTTCTGATATAAGTAATTGTTAATCTACATAAGTAGACATAAGTACATGTAGATAAATAAAAAGATAACATATATTAAATAATAATTATAATTAAGTAAGTACATTTTAGATTTTAGTTACGTTTAAATAGCATAATAAACAAGGAAACCAAGAGCATCACAACTGATGGGGTAATAGACGTGCCGGCGTTCCATGGTTCGCTGGAGGAATAGATACCGATAACTCCACAGGCGACTCTAGCGCCTGCATTTCCAGTCGTTAGGGACGTCTCATGGCCTCCTAATCCGAGATCGTCAGCTTGCTCATGAAGCACCAATGTACGTCCCAAGATGTCGTATCGTCCTCGTAGAGCGATCAAGTTATCAACAAAATCGAGGTTCGCGACTGCATTTTCGTTGCCCACAAACACTACATTACCGAGATCTCCGATGTGTCGCACTTCATGATCTCTGCCCCCGTGATTGTTCCCTTCCGGATTAAAGTGTGCTCCAGATGCATCGCAAGTGATTGTGTTTCCCAACTCGTGAACATGGAACCCGTACTCGCCCGCTGCCAGACCGGTTATCGAACCTTTCACGCGGACTCCTTCCTCGGTCTCAGTAAAGTATACAGTTCCATTAATGAGGTCGTTGTTGAGATGAGCGACTGCAATTCTTTCACAGTTAAAACCACTTATCAGGAATGCAAATATTACAGTAACCACAAACATAGTAGATTTTAATTAGAGCGGTTTAGCAAAATACGAGTCTCTCACTAAACACAAACGTACTTGATGTGATACACGTCAATAAGCTTGAGAATATTTAGGAGTACTAATAAATTTGGAGACTATTCGTGTAGACAATAAAAGCAGATTTATAATGAATTGTTTTCGATGCTATCTTATACCGACAATACAATAAGTACCAGTGTTTTTATCTGATAAGAGATATATGTATTGTAATGGCGCAATCATATCGTATTAAATGGTTACTTTTCATCAGCTATTTCATCGAATATTGACGATCTAATTTCTAATACTAAGCTCATGAGCTATTAAAATATCGATTAGAATCCTTAATTGCCGCAGTTTCCAAAACCTATTACCTAATGACCATACATCTAAGTTCAATACAAATAAACAAAATTACAGCGTCGCTTACAAACAAACAAATACCTATTACATATATCAAAGTAAGTACTTATACAAGTAAGAATAACACATTTTTTTTATGTAATCTTAGCTCCCAATCCGCTTCATTAATTTTGACGGCACTTTTACTACGGTCAGCTGATTGAAGGATTCGCATAAGTACTTAGTGTTTTTGACCTGCAAGTTCGTTGGTATTAGCAAAAATGGAAATAACGCAAATATAACCGCAAGAATATAGGCCGATTATGACTCAAAATACCCTGCTCTACTTCACTTATAAGTGAGCACTTAATTTAAATAAAACATGTACTCGTAGTACTTCTGAATATGGCGCTTGCAGTAAATAAGTACACGACCGTTTGCAACAAAGATTATGTTTGCGGTAAATTAAAATAATCTACTTACTTAGGTATTATTAAAAACTGATAACATAACCGCTTTGAAACAAAGAAAAAGAATAAGAAGAAATAGAATGACGAAAACATTATCATTTTTTTAACTTCTTTCGACATTGGGCTACTCACTATAGTGGGTGACTATTAGCCCGCAGTTTTGCGCAGGTGAATAGAATAGAAACTAAAGTGTGCATTAAAACCTATTTAAATCTCTTATTCTATTGTTTATTTCTTTACAGTCGTTGATAAAATACTTGGCGGAAGTGCACCGTGGAGCGCACGGGTTCGTCACCGATGAAAATGGTAACCCTGTGGAGCGAGCCTCCATCAAGGTGAAGGGCCGTGACGTCACATACCACACCACCAAGTACGGAGAGTTCTGGAGGATCCTACTGCCCGGCTCGTACCGGATCGATGTAAGTACTCATGATCAACCGACCGTAACCCAGAGACTATGAATGTGATGTTAATCGATACTAAAGCTCAAAAAATACTAATTAGTTCAAATTAAAAAAATAGTGCCCCAATTAAAGACCTCGCCCAATGGAACGTGCGACTGCATCGCTACTAAATGCATCGTATTCAGGTGGGCGAGGACCCACAGCTAGCGACTGCATCGCGACTATATCGATGCAAATACGCAACAGTATCGCAATAGCATTGCTACTAAAAGTTGCAAGTGGGCGAGGGGCCTTATTGACGAAAGTTATTGGCTATAAAACATTAAGCTACTACCAATAAGAACGGAGCTAACGCGAGTTAAACCGCGGTCCATAGCTATAAAATATAACGAGATACACATTATGATGTTGCATAGGGTATATAACGTTGTTTTATATCTTTTAATTTGACAGGTTTCTGCCGAGGGCTATATACCACAAGAGGTTGAATTTATCGTAATCGACAACCATCCAACTTTATTAAACATCACTTTACATTCTGCCAAAGTAAGTAATGTTTCTTTTACCCTATAAAATAGTTTATAGATAGGTGTGAATACTGGTACCTACTTGACTTGTTATTGGTTGTAAATATGTAAATACCTACATTTCTTTGAGTATCTTTCCTATAGGTCCCTATTAGAGATTAATAATGGCTTTCGGACCCGTTTTAATCCTAAATCCCAACTGCCTTATTAGCGTCAAGTTCTCTCTAACTCTGGTTTAACACTAAAGCGAACTGTACGAACAGATTTAAAAATGTATACAAATCCAATCTTATTTAAGTTTTAGAATCACTTGATCTAACTAAAATGCTAATATCGATAACTTCTAAATAATTAAGACTAGCCTTAATATTTTGTTAAACTAGGTTTAAACTCTTAACGCTAATAAGGCAGGATACGTTTATTGGTAATGGTAGTAGTACCTATATACTGTATATATTTGGTGTGGTAACGATATTCCAATTATGTGGATATAGGGGTACGTGCCCAGTCGGAAGTCTACATCGCGGAAGCCTCGGCCGATCACCACCACGACCCTACCCGTTGACACACAAGGAACTATCGTATTCCCAGAAGACTGAATTCATGTCTTACATTAACTTGCCAATATAAAAAGCGAATGTAACGGTAATTGTTAACAATTTAGCAAAATATTTGAGAATTGTAGCTTATTTTAGCTTATCACATAGATAATAATAGAATATTCACATTGTACGACTTGTAATCTATAAAATGTTGAGTGATAATTGCTTTTAACGCTTTTATCTGTATCGGACGAGTTAGCGTTAGTGAATATTAGCAAACAGCCTATCATTTGGAATTGGTAATAATAAGTTAGTACGTACAAATTGTAAGTATTGATTGAATCAACCTGCGTACCTGTTACCAACGTAAGTACAAATTATGAAAATTATAATATTGCATACATGTAAGTAGCATATCTATCTATAATCATAATATTTAACAAAAATACCTGTTATACATATACTTACTGTACAGTAGTGTGGATAAAAAGTTATACTTATAGGTACGATATAAAATCTACTTTCGAATATTAAGGCCACGCCCACGATAAAAAGCTGGTTATTTATAACTTATAAGTTCTACAATTACTTTATATTTAACAAAATATGTATATTAGTTAGCTATAAATATGAATTAAATGTGTTTAACACTGCTGTAAATATGTTGCCTAATTTTAACCGCTGTTTACGTCATCGATCTACGGGAAATAATAAAAGGTTAGTTCCTCTTTACATAGTACTCATCCAATCCATTCAGACATTGTTTTCTAGATTAGCTTGTTAAGTTAATTAGTGCATGCAAATAAACTGTTTTATTGTTCAAGTAAGTATAAAGCTTGGAATACGGAAGAATACTATTATGGTGATTTCTGCTTGAAGACATTTGATATTGTCATTTTAATAAATTTAATCAAAAGCATTCGAATTTCAAACACAGGTTACGACTGAAACGTATCTTTATTAACAAACGAGGCGTAACAACGGTATAGTTAATCCACCTTTCGTATCGTTCAAATATGCGACTAATGTTAGAAAAAGAGAGAAAACGTGGGTTATCCATATATCGATATTATTTCACGTGTGTTAATATGAGGGTTTGTGATTATGATATGAGACATATATGTAATCCATTGGCAATCACTTGTAAATAACTTTAAATATAAGTACTTAGTTGTAAACATAAACATGTACGTATCTAACCAATAACAGTACTTGCATGAATAAGCAAACACTAATTGCATGATTCTTCAATTGATAGAGTTAATCTAACTTCTCACAATCATCATTATGTAATAGTAACTTATAATTATCATTATTATATGTACCTACCATTTAATAACAGTGTGTTGATAAGTGAATAAAAGATGTATCATTAAGTGCCACAAACTAATCTAACCCAGTGGTGGAGTGTCGGTATAACAGCATTTTTGGGCAGTATAAAAAATAATCAGAAAAATGTAGAACCTCTTCCTTTTTTTGAAGTTGGTTAAAAATGAATACAAATGACATTGACAGTATTAGTTCCAATATTGACCGCCGGATCAGAGATGTGCCACTATAGTATCACAATCTTTTCTGTGCCGGCAGCGGCCAAAATTGGAAGCTGCTATTGTCATTATGATTTCAATGTTAATTGGATACATTTTCACTAAACTGACTACCAAAAGATGTAATTACAGCGACGCTATCACCGGCACAGAAAAGATTGTGGCTCTATATATCATTTTGTGTGAACGTATTGACGAGTAAATGATATAAATAATTGTAATATTGTTATGTTTGCAGCGTATCGACGGTCAATTCTACAGACCAGTGCCCCCGCCCCCCAGACTGCCACCTGCGCCTCCACAGCAGACTGGATTCATTGCCTCCATCACAAACTCCTTCAATAGTCTTATGTCAAACTTCTTTGGTTAAAATCTACCTGTTTTTACTTTATTGACTGAACAATTATTTTTAGTTTTTTATACGCTAATTAATAAGTGAATTAAGGATCTAGCGATAGCGGGAAATACCATGGAGTAAATTACCAAGTGAGTGTGGGTGTCAGTATACCAAGTATGAGGTCCCATTGTGTGTATTGTCTATGGACAAATCGCAAACAGTCCTTTTACTTTTACAAAATTATTGCAAGGGATTTAAAATCATAGTTTTTTTTTTAACTTTCCTTAAAATTGCTAATTTTAACACACACTTCCTTTCATTCATAAAGTAAGTATTAATCCCACCAGATCCGTTTGATTAAATAAAAAGAAGTTTTAGTTTGTTAGCTTTCAAATTATATCTGGGGGCACGGCAGTGCCCCCCGCCAAGTCGAGCGCGAAGCAAACACTGCCGTACCATCCTTTACAGGAACCCTTTCGCCGCATTTTCAGGCCCCTATTTGACAACCTCTGGATAAGCCCAGAACGCTGAAATTTTCGTCATCCAGTAAGCTATACAATCACATACTTAAAATAAAATTTCAAGTCTGTAGGTCATTTAGTTCCGAAGTTAAGCGAATGCAAAGTTTCGTATTTATGACAGACACTCACTCACTCACTCACTCACTCACTCACTCACTCATGATCATCAAAATAGAACTAGTACTTCCCATAAACCTAGAGAGCTGAAATTTGGTACAGAGTTAGGGTTTGATGCCCACATAAAGGGAAAACTATAAAAACTAGGATAATCGAACGGGAACGGGAATTATACAGGAACGGGAACGGGAATTGTAACTCAAGAACGGCTGAACTGATTTGGCTGGAAATTGGTGGGGAGGTAGCTTAGAACCAGGAAAAGGACATAGGATACTTTTAATCCCGAAATTCCCACGGGATTGGGAACGGGAATTTAAAAATCAAGAACGGCTGAATTGATTTGGCTGAAAATTGGTGGGGTGGTAGCTTAGAACCAGGAAAAGGACGTAGGATACCTTTAATCCCGAAAGTCCCACGGGATCGGGAACGGGAATGTATTACTCAAGAACGGATCAACTGATTTGGCTGAAAATTGGTAGGGTGGTAGCTTAGAACCAGGAAAAGGATGTAGGATACCTTTAATCCCGAAATTCCCACGGGATTGGGAACGGGAATTTATAACTCAAGAACGGCTCTACTGATTTAGCTGAAAATTGGTGGGGTGGTAGCTTAGAACCAGAAAAAGGACATAAGATACCTTCGATCCCGAAATTCCTACGGGATTGGGAACGGGAATTTAAAAATCAAGAACGGCTCCATTGATTTGGGTGAAAATTGGTGGGGAGGTAGCTTAAAACCTTGAGAAGAAAATAGAATACTTCTATCCCGAAATTCCCACGGGATTGGGAACGGGAATTTATAGCTCAAGAACGGCTGAATTGATTTGGCTGAAAATTGGTGGGGAGAAACCTTAGAACCAGGAGAAGCACATAGGATACTTTTTATCCTGAAATTCCCACGAAAACGCGAACGGGAACTACGCGGGTGAAACTGCGGGGCGCTTAGTAATAAAATACTACTCCTAAAAAGTAAAAAATGTGTCAAATAAGAAAATCTAATAAAAAAAAAACAATATAAACACGAATCAACAAAAATAAATGAAATCCCACCAAAAACATTCTGTAAAAAACTAGCCAAGTCTCGATGGAGCTGCTTGTTTATCTCTAAAAAGTAATGAAATCTAGACAAAGTCGTGCCAAGTGTAAGGTTCCTTACTGCGATTTCTTTATTATTATAGTTAATGTTGTGTGACTTGGCCGTTGAACATTGTTTAAAACGTTAGTAGTGGGTACAAGTCAATTTTGTTTACACGTAATGTTGTAACATTATTAAAATACGCAGCTTTATCAAGCCTATAATTGACTGGATATTGAATCAACGTTTTTCAAGTGGCAATTTTCTATCGTCAAGCGGTTCTGGCGACAGATTGGTGCAATAGTGTCATGGAGCACCTAGTTTTGTACCCTTGTGTACAGTTGTGTACTATGGATACACTGTACACAGTGTATCCTTCAACGGCCAAGTCACACAACATTAACTATAATAATAAAGAAATCGCAGTAAGGAACCTTACACTTGGCACGACTTTGTCTAGATTTCATTACTTTTTAGAGATAAACAAGCAGCTCCATCGAGACTTGGCTAGTTTTTTACAGAATGTTTTTGGTGGGATCAAGTTGTCTGTAACATGTCTACTTAATTTAATTATCTTAGCAATTATGTAGTACTTATCAGTTATAAAGACTGCAAAAAGAGTACATTTCGGTTTAATAAAGTTGTCATAAGTTAACTATAAGTATTTGTAAATATGCTTTATTAGTAATAAAGGTATAATTTAATATATTTTCATTGTTTTATTACATTTCTGTTAACATATAAGTAAACCTATTACACCCCTGTCTTTCCAACGCAAGTTGGAGATTAAAAAGAAAGTGTATGACACATTAACTGTAGTAAAAATACCAAATATTACGAAAATTATCATAGTTTATTGATTAATTAACTTAGAAAGACATTAAAAAAAAAACAAATGATCTCACGATTTAATTTCGTCGATGTTCACTTGGTCTCTGGCTATTTGAAACGCAGCGATCAATGAAGCCAATTCTATTTTTTCGCTACACCCGCTTGCGAGCCGCGCTTCGCAGTCCGCCATATTGATCAGCAACGAAATCAGCACTTCCGGTGGGAGTTTCACTAAACAAATATATATAAAATAACATTTAGTAACAGGGATTTTACTATTTATAAATATTTATTTCTTAAAGACTATTTATAAAATGTTGGTGTGAAAAGGAACCTGCCTATTCATGGGAACATTCTATCTCTTTGCTAAACATTAAATTGAGTTCAAGGTTTTAACATTCAAAGGCATATTATTTATGGGAAACGTTCTATAGTTTGTATGAAAATGGTAAAAATTGCTTCATAAGGAGAAAGCTCATGACTTCCTAAGTCAACAGAATAATACTTACTTCTTTGTATCATTGTATGAACTTCGGTCAATATATCGCCGAGCGCTAGACCTTTAGCAATTTTAACATCTTGAATATCTGAATTGTATAATGTTAAGGAAATCATAGTAACAGCTAAATACCAGAAAATTATATCTACTACGAGTATATAAAAATAAGTCGGGTTTTCCTTCCTGACGCTATAACTTGAGAACGGCTAGACCGATTTGGATAATTTTTTCTTTTGTAGTTTTCTAATACTCTGTAGAAGGTTCTTATGAAAAAAAAAATCTGGAAAATCAACGGGAAAATTGGACCCCTGCGAAACCGGGGCGGGCCGCTAGTATTTTAAAAATAAAAAATAAAAATAGAACTGCTTAAGTGAATATGTGTAGTGTCTAAATCTACATAGTTACCTACTAATAATATAAAGCGCTTGATAGTTTGGTTGGAGATGCGCGAACGACGAACGACACATAGGAACCATCAGCTTGAATCGAAAAAATATTTCAGTTTCGGATAGCCAATTTAGATACCGTAACAGCCCGTCACGTAACGACCAATAGGAGCGGAGCTACTTTGTGTTAAACCGCAGGTGTAAATATTTATTTATTTAAATAAATAAAAGGATACTTTTAAAACAAGTAGCAAAATCATTCTCATTCATCAACCAATTGAGTATATTATTGACGTCGGATCGCAGCGGGTGTCCGACACAGGTGTAGACGTTGTCCTCTGTGACGTCACGGTAGGCCATCCAGGTGCTCTGCAGTGTGTTCAGGACTTTACGCATGTCGCCCCCAGAAAGAGTTAGTAACGCTTTAAGTCCGTCTTCTGACATTTTTACTCTGGAAAAGTTTTATAAATAGGTTGGTATAAAAGAAATTGATGCTTAAAATTAGTTATAGCATCTAAATGATAGATATCTCTCATTTTTACCATGGAAAAGTTTTATAGAAATGTTGTTACAACATGGAATTAGGAATATAATTACGTATACGTGACAGAACATCGGATAACTAAACACTAATCCTGCTATTAATGAACGGGGCAAAACAACTTTCTCTCTTTCATTTACGCAATCACACATGTATAAAAGAGAGGAAACGTAATTTATCAAAGAAATTAATTTACCCTTCAGCATCAGCAATTTCCTGTAACCTGGGAACTATTTGTGATTGTTGTAGCGGCGCGAAGCGGAACCGAGTGCATCGCGACTGCAGCGCCGGAATGATCTTGCCCAGATAGTTACATATTATACAAAATCTAACATTCTCTGTATATTTTTCTATAACTGAAATTAAAACGTCACATACACATTAGTCAAGGCATATCACCCAACATTATTTTTAATCAGTATTTAAGGTACTTCCTCATTAGTGGGTTACGTCGCGTGTCGTCGCAGCGCCGAAAACAACTCTCATCCTCAGCCCATGCCATTAAAAATAATATTAAAAATGACGCAACACAACGTACTAATGAGGCCCTTACGAATATTTCAAAAACTTCATACATCACTTTCCATCCGTTTTACATACAAATTAAATTCAGGGAAAATAAAAACAACAAAGATATATAAAAATATAATTTATTAATTATCCATTATTGTACAGTGCAGACTTTGGAAGAGGCTTTTCTCAATGCTTTTCTGTTCATGATGAGCGACTGTGTCGGTTCACAGTGCAGCGGTAGAGGGCTGTGCGTGAGTCTATTCATCTCGAGTTCCTTCGATAAAGGTGATTTGCCGTTGGTCGCATTATGTGCATAATGAACTTTGAAACCGAGAATACGTGCTACCACATTGGTGAAAGCTATGTTGACCTGGAACAGAAAAAAATGCTAAATATAAAGATTTTTTTTGTACGGGGCGAGACGTTGAAGCATCTTCCTATTAGAACGCGACTACGCGATCATCGCGCGACTAAGAGATTCGACCACAGTGATTTCAATGAAAAAATTTAGTTTGAAAAATTTATTACGCGAATGTCGATTAGGACACCTATTCCATATCTGTATCTTTGATCGCAGATTCGTATCACTGAAAATCACGCGAACGTGCGATGATAGCATAGTCTAGTCGGCTATTAGGACGATGCCTGACGCTATCACATCTCACTACTCCTGATGAATGACATCGTATGTGGCTGAATCTAGTCGAGGGATTCAACGAAAAGCGTAAAAAATATTAAAGTTACTAAAGAAGTGACTAAATTACACACCATCTCTCCTGTTCTAGCAGACCCTTTGAATGTTTCCAATAAGTATTCAGATGCAAACTTCTGTACACTGGACAGTCTCACTGCCCGCTGGTGCTCCAAATCTGATTTGTTACCGAACAGCGCCATCAAAGGTTTCTTCGACTCAAACTCAACTATACTTTTAATTTTCGTCAACCATTCTCTCAATTTTTCGAAACTTTGTAAATTCGTTAAGTCATAAACTAACAAAATAGCCTGAAAATAAATATATCTGAGCAATTATCAAACTGGAAAAGTACTTCTTTTTTAATATAGAACATTATGAAACAGAATGAGAAAAATGAAAATTACAAAATTGAATATTTTACTTCCCTCAAAAAATGAAACACATACAAAACCTCAAGTTAAATTACCTAAACAAGGTATATAAAAAGTCTTACATCAGATGCATATAAATAATTTCCAAGCATGTGACTGTTCAATGCGTTCCCGGATACATCACACAGCTGGAGCGGGATTGCTGGCTGGAGTCCTATACACTGACCGGCTAACACCTCCGCGCCTTGCGTGCTTCCATTGGATACCGCGTTACCACCGATGTAACGGGAGCAGAGACTACTCTGGAATTTATAGTAACTAATGAAATATATGCTGGATGTTTGGAAAAGATATTTGCCCAGTAGTGGTTCAAATGAAATATACAGACAATCATCAGTTCATAAAAGAAAAAATATAAGTTATGAAAATAAAATAAAAACGAAGTTCTTCAGTTTTAGGTATAAAAGATGTCTTCAAAAAGTACTTACCTTCCCAGTACTAGGTTCACCAACAACAGTAATTTTAACAGGTTTCCTCTGAATTTCATCATCATCACTATCTGACATTTTATTTATAAACATAATGTTTTTAAAAACAGATTAACAGTTACCCCCACATTATTGTCAGACTTTTGAAATCACAGTTTGCGATAAATTAAAATCATTTCAATATTGTGTTCAAAGAAAATATTCAAGTCATGAGTAACTATGTGCTAACACTAAACTAATGATTAATTTCACTAATGCAGGTGTAGATTTGTTGTGATACAAATATCCATGACAACAGAAACAGTTTAGTTTAAAGAAACTTATACCCGAGGCAGTGAAATTAATTAGGATTGTTATCTTTAATCAATATTTTTTCAGTGACCTTGAATATATTATAATGCTTCAAAGAAACTGGCTATGAAATTATTTTTTATACCATCTGCTTGCTAAATAAACAGGTAGTAGTTTTGTATGTATTTTTTTTAATTGACTGTTATCCTTATGGACAGTTTTGTAACCTTATAAATGAAAAGTAGTAGCAGTTTCAGATAAAATACATGTAATGTAGGCATCAAAATGTTTTTTCAGAAGTATTAAGTAAAAAACATTTGGTGTTGTTTCAGTGCAATATACTTGTAGGTAGATATTTTATTTATAAATTTAAAAGATTTACCCCAAAAATAGGTGTTTACCCAAAAATAATTACTAATAAAAATAGTACTTTGTAAATATAATGTAAAAGGTGATAGTCATACATCACAGTAACTTACTTCTTCGAAGTGCGTTTTGTGCATCATTGGTCATTGCATCAGCTTCATCTAATATTATCAGTTTTGGTCCAGCTTTGAAGATAGTCCGAGTGGATGCAAAACTTAGAATTTGACCGCGGACAATGCCAATACCTCTGTCATCTGATGCATTTAATTCTAACACCTGTAATAAATCATATCATCACTGAAACCGCGAAGAAGCGAAGTAACCAGCTTTTTAAAGTACATAAATGTAATGTAAACATACCATTGAGTTAAATTGTTGTGGAGTATACATCTTCCTGGCACAAGCCAATATAGTCGATGTCTTTCCTGTTCCCGGAGGGCCATAAAATAAAAGATGTGGCAATTGGTTTTCTGTCATAAACTGGTTAACTGAAATGTAAACATAACCTCGTAAGCTTCATGTTGAGTGAAAATAATTACTTATTTGTATCTAGTGAAATAAAATATTTACTGGTTTTGACAATATCGTCATGAGATACCAAGTCTTCTAATTTCGAAGGTCTGTACTTTTCAACCCTAAAATAAAACAAAAGTTAGTGACGATCACAAATTCACAAGTATTACTTCAGGGAATGTTACTTTAAATCGTACCATGGCAAATTCTTACTAGTTTCCCCAACCGTCATTTTAATATTAATTGATGGTTAATTACTCGACGTAACGTAATTATTACATAGAAAATACAATGATTCTATGAAGAAGATATGAAGGAAGGAAAACAAATAATTCAATTCAATTGTTGATTTTATGGCGGAAAACGGAAAACAAATAAACCAAACCAACCACAGACAGACTAACAGAATAAATAATGTCAATGTCAGCTCAGCTGTATTGTAAAACAGATATTACAAATTTTTGGTACGTTTACACAGGTAAGTTAACAAGACTGAAAAACCACTCGGCAAATAAAAATAATATTTTTATAATCTCACATTCAAATGGTGTGACAATAAATAACATAGGTATCGTATCGTATCGTATAGGTATGTGATTTAAAAAAATATGTTTACGATCGTGCTATAAATTATAATAAAACAAAGTAAGCAAAAACGTAGCTTTTGTTGCCAAGCATTGAAGAAAGTACAAATGTAGAGGCCCCTTAGCTCAGATAAAAAAACTCATTCTATTACATATATATAATTTATACTCAGTTGCTTGCTCATTCATTCAGCTTGTGGATGCTTGCTGGATGTCGCTTGATCACTGAAAATACAAATCTTTAATTGTTTAATTATCACAGAAATTTGTAAATATGAACCTTTCAGGTATTTAGATTATAATCGTAACGTTCAGTACACGGTGCTTACGCATGCCTGTTATCATTACAGCGTATTCCATCTATCGCTTACACCTTACATCATGTATTCAAATGTTTATTAAGCGGTATCACTAAATGTTTTCATAGATCCATCTGGCGACGACGATTCTAGCAGCGATGAGAGTTCAGTTCCTGCAAAGCGACCTCGTTCCGATACATTTGGAGCTTCATCTACAACCTCACATGGATCTAGTAAAAGTAAGTTTATTAAGTCTAACCTATTACCCTAAAATTCATCATCATCACCTGCCACTTATACATTATTCATTGAATCGGCTAATGAGCAAAATGTAATTAATTAACTGTATGCATTTGGCACAAATTAAATGTTATTTTTAAAACTGCTTGTCCATAGTACAAGAATCAGATGATGAAGCTAACGACTTGCAGACCAATGACAACTACAAATCACACTTTCAAAAACCTGCTAAAGTACATAGCAACCTGACGGAAAGAAGCTCCGATGACAACAATTTAAGATTGAGCAGAAGTAGTTTGAGTGAAAACTGCTCTTCACCTAATGATGCATATGATGACTATCGACCCGGTTTTGATGACCATGATGGAGAAAACGGTGAAACATCTCTACGGTCTAGCTCTCAGGATGCCACTGATTCATTTTATAACAAAAATTCGGATGAAAAAGGCTTTGAAGATGCCTACAATGCTGAATATTCTGAAAAGTCCAAACGCATGATGAGCAATATGGGTTTCAAGCCTGGAAAAGGTTTGGGTAAGTTTGAACATGGAAGGACGGTGCCTGTTGAGGCTTCAGCTCAAACAGGACGGAGAGGGTTTGGTTTGAAACCTTCCACTGTTGGTGAAATACCCAAAGATTTCAAATGGACCCCCGATGAAGCTAAACCTGAATCTAAGGAAGAAGTTGTAAGTTTCATATTTTCATTACTTTGATCAAATTTTTTTCCTATTGACAAGAAAAACATCAATAATGTAGTTTCTGTAAAATGTATTGTAGAATATTCTGTTACTTACATATCAACAGAATATATTCTGTGATTTTTGTATAAATTATTGATAGAATATTGACTTAAATAAATTGAATACAGATATCACATAAAAACTAGGAATAGCATAAGATTGTTATGCATCAATATTCGCAGATGTGGTTGCCACCAGCACCTGAAGAGCCTCCTTTGGGTGACGTCCTGGATGAATGGTTAGTAAAAGGACCTAAGAAACTTACAGTTGATGATGAAACCAACTTTGTTGATCCAAATATATTGAAAGGTGTTTTGGATGCTAAGGTAAATAATATCTATCAGAGAACTTAATATGAGTTTTTTAACAATTTTAGAACTTATTTAAAATAAGTTATCTTGTAGTTTATGTTATATTATAATAATATTCATTTTACAGACCATTTTCGACAGTCTCGATGATGAAGACTTGCGTCGCGCAAGATTCCGCAGTAACCCATATGAAACAATCGGAGCTGTTATGTTTCTCAACCGCGCTGCCGTTAAAATGGCTAACATAGACGCCATTTTCGATTTCATGTTTACCCATCCAAAGAAACCAACTGGTGAAGATGCTGTAGACAAGAACGAAATATTATATTTTGCTGATGTATGTGCTGGTCCGGGAGGATTCTCAGAATATGTTCTTTATAGAAGAGGATGGAGGGCCAAAGGTATTATGGTAATCCATTATTCAAGAGAAACAGTTATAAATTGCATTTGTAGTATTCTCAAAATTATCTCTACAAGGCGAAAACAGCTGAAATTTATTTTGCTCCTTATTTAATAAAAGTTTAAGTTAATGCTAGAGGTAGAGTTAGTTAATAAGAATAACTCATTACTTAATTTATTTATAAATTAAAACAAAAATTACAGGTTTTGGCTTTACATTAAAGGGCTCTAAAGATTTTAAGTTATCGGACTTCTATGCTGGCAGCCCTGAAACTTTCAACCCATATTACGGCATTAAGGATGACGGTAACATATTTGATCCAGCAAACTTAATATCACTAAAAGACCATGTCCTCAAACAAACTGAAGATAAAGGAGTCCATTTTTTGATGGGCGATGGAGTAAGTAATACCCGATATTATGTTTGGTAATAAAGCCAGATTAATTAAAACATCCACTCAATGATATATGAAGGGATTAGTAAAATCAAGGATAAACATAAATACATGGTTTATAAATGATGTTTATTTAATTAAATTGGGATACATATAAGAGTTATGATTCATAGGATTATTTTAAAATATATTTTCATAAACTTGCAGGGTTTCTCTGTAGAAGGTCAAGAAAATTTACAAGAAGTTCTCTCCAAACAGTTATACTTGTGCCAGTGCCTCGCTGCATTGATGTTGGTTCGGACTGGCGGGAATTTCGTCGTCAAACTGTTTGACGTGTTTACACCATTCAGTGTAGGATTAATATACATTATGTATAGATGTTTTGACAAAGGTGAGATTGAAATCTTATATTAAATGAATGAGTTATATTAAATTAGAATGTTAACAGATAAATTAATAAGAAGTCTTATGTTTCAGTTTGTATACATAAACCAGTGACTTCGAGACCAGCTAATTCTGAAAGATACCTTATTTGTTTATGGAAGAGGTTAGGCACAGAACCAGTGGAAAAGCATCTTTTTTCTGTAAACTCAATTCTTTGGAAAGGTCTAGATAGTGAAGATGTACTAGAATTAGTACCCATGAGAGTAATACAAGAGGATACAGCATTCTTTGAGTACATATACAAAAGTAACTGTCTGTATGTACAAAATATTTTTATATACTTTTAAATATCTCTTTAGTTTATATAATGTATTGTACAAATTATAATATTTACAGACTCGGTGAAAGACAGATAAAGCATTTACTTAAGATCGCAGCATTTAGTAAAAATAAAAGTTTAAGGGAATCAAGCCAAGCTGAAATGAAGCAACAATGTTTATTATTGTGGAAAGTTAGTTACCATTTGAAATAAGAACTATGACTAAGGATTTATGTTACTAGATACTAATTGAATAATGTTTTATAGTTACCAGATCAAGTGAGAACACAGCCGGAAAGACTCAGTCCAGATGAAACATTACTGAAAATATTTTCCCTTATGAAGAGACCTCCATTAGAATCTCAAAGTGCACATACATTTAAGTCTATTCTAAACAAATCCCCTGACTATTTGGAGAATCCCAGTGATTTGAATAAATTCAGAAATATTTATGATTGGCACTTAATGTTCTCTGGTAGTGGGAAAAATAGTCTGGATATCAGGATATTTATAGGCAAGTTGTTTTCTTAACACCTTTAGTGCTAATATGCTTAATGTAAATTACAATTATTATGTTTAAAATAATGACTTTAACTAAGAAAATATTGTCTTTGCAGGCTGTGGTGGTAAGCAAGTGTTCCAATTACAGTCGAATGGCTGGAAAAGTTTGGTGGATTTCCAATTGACTCTACCTGCTAGAACACTTATTTATGGTGAAGTAAGTAATTTTTGCGTATATCAACAAGATTTGATGATATTATATGTATCTTAAAGTAAGCTGTTTCATAAAACACCTGTTTAATTTTTCAGATTGTAAAAGAATACAAAGGAGAGGGTAATAATCAAATATACAGCAGATCTTTGCACATAATAGATGGTATGATGTTGGGTGGTGTTGATATATCTAACTATGCTCTTAGTGAAAGGTAATAAAATTATACCTAGGTATTTAGGTAACTTTAAAAGTATTATTTAAAGTGTATCAAAAAGCTAATGTATGTAATCTTTCAGAATAAATCAATGTAACTTATTTTGCTCCGCTCTCGACAAATCATTCGATGGTGTATCACTACCAATTAGGTGCAAAAGAATATTCAGTATGGAGCAATTCAGTACAGCTTGCAACAATCTCGAATATCGAGCTATGAAACGAATCAAAAGAGCAGTCACCATCAATTCACCAGATAGAATCAACAGAAATCAAATGTTTTATGTTGTGGAATCAATTATATTCTTAAAAGAAATTAAAGGTTTGTGAATGATATTTAATTCAGATTTATACAAATTGTGTGCATAGTTTCTATTACCCTAGCTAGATACAAGCTTCGAGCTTAGTCAGGGGTCAGTTATGTTATTTATTTTTGGTGGCGTGAGATCTGTTGTTAGTAGACTAAAGTTGGTGACGTGTGGACCCGCTATAAAGCTCGCAATTTGTTGAATATGCTTTCGATAATTTTTACAAAATATAGAGAACATGTCAGATAAATCGACCTATTAGATTAGTTAATCATTAACTTATCATTAAATTTTTCTTATTGCAGAACCTTGGTCTGCCCAAATTTCTAAATCAAGCGGTTTCAAATACTACTTCAGTATCGGTAAAGACAAGAAACCTAGAAGTGAATATTATATACCTGATGAAGCCAAATTGGATATGATTAGCGGTTTCAACTCCCGTATAATATGGCCCTGGGGGCCGGCGGCTAGTGCCGTGTTAGATGGAACCGCTAACGGTTGTGTGACAAGAAATGACATGGAAGAATACATTGGTCACAATGTTAAAAGATAATACATATTAAATGATTTACAATTTAAATCACAATGAATTAAAATATTTTGTCTACATGTTTTGTATTATTTACGCAGATGTCCGGCTTGACCCTCGTATCTAAATAAATTTATATTCAGTATCGGGATGAACTACATCTCAATTTACATTGCCACGCCACGAAATTAAATAAGGATGGTACCAGGCGCTTGCACACTGTAGATATAGACGTACTGCCGAAAATACCGATGGCCACAATTACGACCGTTGCGCGGCGCGTGCAGCGGGGAGTTTCTGTTTATGGAGAGGCGGCGCGAATGCTGCCTGCTGGAGTGTTTATAGAGAAGAGTTTTACACGTATGCGTTATACGTGTAAAACGCTTCTCTATAAACACTCTCATACAATGCCATATATTTGAATTTACTGCGGGACGTGCCGCCCAACACGCCCCGCGTGTCCGTAGTCTCATCTCAATTACCTGCCACGGGCGCGCACACGGCCCACAGCTACGCGGCGCCCCGCCATACCAAGAGAAAGAAATATTTAGTTCCATGTACCATACAGATGAAATTTTAACTGTATGGCAGCGCTGCGTGGCGGTGGAAACGCGCCCTGACCCGCACGCGGGGTACTCAGACAAATTCCTTTCGTTTACCTTTCGCCGCTCTTTCGGTGTGAGTTGAGCCTTATGCCTAGGGACTTCGTTAACGTATATTCACGTCGAAGTATTCTCTTTGGCTTCAACTACTATGCCGCAGCACTTAAGAGTAGTAATCCGTGGCTAGGTGAGCGTAATCGCGTCTCTCCAGTGCGTGTTATTAGCTTTTAGGTAGCAGACGTTAATTAAATTGTAATATATATGTATACACGTAGTGAATTTCTAATTGGTAGAAAAAATCCGAAACCGGATTTGGATATACCAACTGTATTGTATTGTAACACACTATAATAGCTCAGAATCAGAACAGAAATGCGGCCACCGCGGCATAGGTACATATAAATTGTGCATATTTACATAAGTACATGCATTGTGAGGAAATATCGACTCAAAACTAAGGACAGGAAAAGTTTATTAAATCTAAATCTAATTCTTACAACTACAAAATAAAATAAATCATGTACATCAGTAATTCAATAACTATTTATTTCAACACAAATTTAGAAAACATAAAATTCATGTCATGTGAACTTGAACTAGGCTGAACCGTTTTGGTTTTACTTGTTACTTGTGGTATAAAACTTGAACACTGTAATGTGTTCGATTCATTATGTTACACTTAGAAGTAGTCCGTCATAAAGTGTCTTTAGCACTAAACACACACAGGTTTACTTAATTTCTTTGACGTATGCGTCGAGTTCAGCGTCAAGTTCTTCTGCCGTAGGGACCGGGCGTTTGCCGCGCGGGGCTCCGCCGCGCCCGCGACGCCCTGCTCCGCCGCGACCAGCACCACCACTGTTCTGATTTCTGTTCATGCCTGTACCAACACAATAAGATATTATAGGTAAAAATTAAAACCTTGCAATAACATTCACAATCAAAACATTAAATAATGTTTAGAGAATTTCTACATCACTAATGAACATTACTATTTGTGGACTCTGGTCAGCTTGCATATTTTCCAGTTTTGGGAAAACCTGGGGCTATTTTAGGATGAAAGAATTCATCCTGAATGCTATAGTTAGTAGTTTCGGATAAGTGATCTACTCTGTTAAGAAAAATGTATTCAAACCTCTGTTTGAGTTTCTCCTCATAGGTCCTGCACCGCCACCTCCACCTCCGATGCGCCCAACTCTTTCTTCCGTCCGTAGAGTACTTATTTCTGATGTTGCTAGCTGAATGTTCATGGCGCGTCCATCCAATGGAACTCCGTTGTACTGTTTCATTGCTTTTAAAGCATCAGCTCTTCTTTCAAACACCACATCTGCTGTACCTGTCAACAATTAAAATTAAATGTAGAACATTTTTTTTTTATTTACACAACAAACACAAGTTCAATGATGTGCCTGACTTACCTAATGACCTGCCTGATCTATCATAGTGCACTGCAGCACTCTTTAACATGCCAAATTCTGAAAATAACTCTTGAATATCAGAGTCAGAGACTCCAAAATCAAGGTTGGATACAAGCAGTTTGGTAGGTCCAGTAGTGAGAGCTCCGCTTCGTTGGATCTTCCTTTCTCCAATGTCACTGAACATGTCATGTTTCCAAGTGCCGTTAACATCTCCCTGAAATAGGTCGTCCTTCATAGAGCCTGCCAATAGGCCACTCTATACGGCATTTAATGTTACACCCAGTGCAATGAGGTAGCATTTTGCACGATAGCATATTGATATTACATTTTTCACATTATTTAATGTTTTGAGATACATTTTAGAAATTAACATGAACAAGGTTACAGATAAATAACATTATTATGTTACAATAATTGAACAATGAATACAATGTTGAAAGTTATTGTTCTTTTCTATTACAACACTGTTCACATCACTAGCACAACAGGATGGAGTAACATTATCGGGGATTTAAATCCACGATTTCTATCATGCAGGCCCTCGCAGTTGGCAGACGGCGTCGATCGTATGAACGACGCCATCACGGCACCATCGATCGCAGCCTCAGGATACAGACTAGTAAATAGACTTGTTCCAACAACTCAGGATACCACCAACGATACAGTTGTCATGATCATATTCCATGGAAATACTCGTCAGTTTCTATGACGACAAGCGCGTAGTGGTAGGTACTTCTAACATTATTGTATGGCCAAATACGAGATTTAGGTTAACGAAAACCAAAATAAGATATAGCAGTTCACAAACTGCACAAAAATGGTTGCAACAAAAACTAGGTAGATACATAGTTTTCTATCATAACAACTTGGGAGCGCTCGTAGATTTCATAACACAAAATGATGATGCGTCATTCCATCACGTTAGCCCGCCATTTGCAATTTTATGCTATCATATTTTATTGGATTTACCCTGGTATAACTATTCGACTTGGATACACCGCCACGATTTCTGCCTCGTAGTACGCCGCCTGACCGACCATTGCGAAATCCAGCACCTCCTCCCCTTGCTGGTCTTCTATTATTATCAAATTTACGACCAGCTCCACCACCTCCACGGCCTTTTTTACCAGCCTTTATTATGTCGTCTAAAGCCATTTCAATTTTGTCAACCATATTTAAATCTTTAATAGTTCACCACGTGTGACTAATTAGTAATATTATTTTATTTGATACGTCTCACCAAAAACCAACCAACAACACACAAAACAAATACCCAAATGAATGAACGAACGATCGATCGAATTGATTGCTCCCCTCCCGACCGGACTCCGGTCTCCGGTCACCGGAGTTCCGATTCCGAGTGAGTAGGGACGTGACAAGATAATCGTTCTGAGAAAAAAAGATAAATAATCGATTTATGCTATCACAGTCAATGGGTATTGTTATTTTTTTTTTAATATTGTAATTGAAAAACCATTTCGAGCAAAACCATCCACAACATTACTGCTTCCAGACACGAAACCGGATATGAGGGTGGAGGAACGAGCTATTGCCTTCTTATATCCCATGATTAAGATCGTGAACCATTGAATTAAAAGTTAAAACTAGATGGCAGAAGTTATGCTATGCTAGCTTGACTTTGTGGGTGTTTTGTAGTGGTTGCATGTGCCGCACCCTTGAGTAGCGTTACGCAATGGGAGCTGCAAATCGCTGCAGTGTCTAAATATATTGCGAGAATTTTAATTAAAATAAAATAAAAGCGTGGATTCTTGCTAGTTTCTAATATTTTTATTTCTTTGCAACACTGTAAGTAAGGATGTCTTCCAAATAAAACAAAAACATTCATATCCCAAAACGATTATAAACAGAAAAATCGATTTTCAGTTACTCGACGCCACATCCTTAAGAACGAACAAATACAATTGAATGAACGAACCGGTTCAAACAGACAGGAAACGGAAAAATAGCTAAAGGAAGTGACATCAAACGTTCTAATGTTGCCCCAAATAACATTATTATAAACTCTGAGAAATTAATTATACTTTGCTCATTAGATAAAGGTTTTCTATTAATACGTTGTCGGGTTACCAATACCCTCTACCGTATCTTGGAAAGTTCCCGCGATGTGTGGTTTTAAGTGACTTTAAATCGGAAGGTTACGAAAGCGTAAAAATCTTGACTTCGATCGTTAGAGTTACACAAAGAGTAGGGAAGGCATACGGCTGCCTGTAAGCGGAAACGTCCAATGGTTAGAAAGAAAGAGAAGATCGCGGTACCATAGAATTGTACAAACATAATATGAGAATAACCGCGATCATCTCTCTCTTTCTAACCGAGGGACAACTAGAGACCTAGCTCCCCTGCTCTATGCTTTTTTTTTTTTTTTTTATAGTGTGGCACTTAGCTATGTCTGTGTGCCAATTTCAGGTAATAAAAGGTAGGGAAATATTTTTAACGGAAAATATCGGAGAGGAAAAGGAATTTTGTAAGGTTCAGGAAAGGATGTATTATATATTATTTTTAAGAAAAATAGATAGAATACTTATATATAAATAAACATACAATAACTAAATCTTTATATCATTTTTTAACATAAATGCAGATATCAAGTTATAATATTCAATGGGATTCATTACTAAACAAGAAACACAAGTAGGAAGAGAAACATTTTGGGAAACAAGAGAACGGAGAAAGGATGAACGATCATGACGGGAACAGGAGAAGAATATGTGATCCAAAGAGCCAACATCATCTCCACATTCGCAAAGGTTACTATCCACAATATGCAACTTAGCAAGGTGAGAAGGAGTACAAACGTGACCAAGCCGCATGCGAATTATCATGCTTGTAATTAGTTTAGAGCCTTTTATTTTAAAAAACCATGGTTTGACTGGGACTGAGGGCTGAATTGAGGCATAAACCTTGCCCTTTACTTGAGAGCTCTCACTCCAAAGAAGTTCCCAGGAGTGTCGAAGATAATCTTTAGGGAGGCTGACAAGATCATGGCAGAAATTTTTATAAGGGAATGTGTCACCATTCTGCACCGCTTGTTTGGCTAGTTGATCAGCTTTTTCGTTTCCTTGGATTCCAGAGTGACTTGGAATCCAAGCAAAGTGTACCGTGTAGTTTCTCTGTATACATTTGTGCAACTGTTTTCTTATGTCAAATACAATGGGGTAGAAGGGTTTCATTTTGAATGTAAACTTTTCAATGGTTTGTAACGCACTTCTAGAGTCACATAATATGAGGACATTTTTAAGTTTAGTAATTAAAACGTACTCTAATGCTTTGAGCAGACCAAAGCATTCACCAGTGAAAACTGATGTTTCAGGAGGAAGTTTTACCATCTGAATGACTTTATACTGAGAATGAAATATACCAACTCCCACACAGCTAGACCGGGTCTTTGATGAGTCCGTAAAGATATAATGAAAGTCTATCCAATTTTCGTCAACGGCAGCGTTAAATTTTATGTCAGCTCCTACATCACTTTTTTCTATCCCTAAATTATAATGCACTACAGGGGAGATAAGTAGGGGTTCAAATGTATTGCACTCAAATAAAGGAAGAGTAGGTGACCTATGTGTACTCGCTGGTATAGAATTAAACTTCCTGAAACTTTTAACTAAACACGGAATATCTTTGTGTCGCCAATAGGATGAAGTTTGAATAAAATAATCAAGTTTTATTAATTTTGAATGAAGCAAATGGTTAGAAAACTGCATCGATTTAAATAAAAATCGGTCAGATAGATATTGCCTTCTCAGGTGTAATGGAGGGTCACCTACTTCCACCTGTAAGGCATTTAACGGACTTGATTTCATGGCTCCAGAAATGATTCGGAGAGCTTTCGACTGTATGCTATCTAACTTTTCAAGACCCTTTCTGTTACCATCTTCAAGGAGGAATGTTCCGTAATCAAGTATGCTTCGGATTATTGCATTATAAAACAGTTTTAAACTAAAAGGGTGTGCCCCCCACCATACTCCAGAAAGACACCGCATCGCATTCAGTTGACGTTCGCATTTTTCAACTACAAAGTCAAAATGTTGTTTGCCAGAAAGTGTTTTATCTAAAATCAATCCTAGAAATTTAACATGATTTTTCACAGGAAGGTTTATGCTATTATAAGTAACTGTTGGAGAAGGAAAATTACGTTTTCTTGTAAAAACTACTACAGTACTTTTTTCTATTGAAAGACTTAACCCGTTATTTTGTAACCATTGCTGTAAAAGACTTAGGGAGGCGGTCAAAGCATCACATGCATCTGATATGTTATTGTGAGTAGTATAGATTAAAAGGTCATCAGCGTATTGTAAAACATCAGCAGATTTTTGTAGAGATGATTCTAGATCATAAGAATAAATGTTATAAAGCAAAGGTGACAATACTGACCCCTGTGGAAGGCCTTTGAACACTGTTCTTGTTATTTTCTTGTCACCGCAAAAGAGAGAAATAAATCTAACTGATAACAGATTTATGATAAACCGTATAATCAAGGTAGGGACGTTTAAATTAATTAGTTTGCGTTTAAGGACAGATATAAGAACATTATCATACGCACCTGTTATATCTAGAAAAGCGCCAACAACCGACTCGTTTTTTGAGAAAGCTATACGAAGGTCAGTGGTAAATACACTTAAACTGTCAGTTGTGCTTTTTCCTTTACGGAACCCGAACTGACTGCCTGCTAGTAATTGCTTGTTTTCTATATACCATTCTAAACGATTTCTAACTAGGTGTTCTGCAATTTTAGTAAGAACTGAAGATAGTGCAATAGGCCGGTATGATGATATATCATTTGAATTTTTATTTGGTTTGAGGATTGGTAAGATTTCTTGGGAACGCCAGGATTCTGGAATATTTCCAGAAACTAAAATGGAATTAATTATTTGTAGATAATATGATATTGTACTATCACTACAATGTGATAAGAACGAATATGGAATACCGTCTTCTCCTGGGGCAGAGTCTTTTAAGCATGTTAATACCCCTTTCAATTCGAGCAACGAAAAGGGAGAATTCAAAGATGAATGATTATCAATATTTAAAGGAATAGAGTTGGGGTAGATTTGATCATACTCTGGAGCTGATGCTGGAGCTAATTTGTCAAGAAAACTGTTACTAAGAGATGGAGGTAATTGTGTGAAGGAAGGTGTATCACTAAAGGCTTTTCTAAATCTCTTAATACTGCGCCAAACTTCTGACGGGCATGTGTTGGGTGATAAAGACATACAGAATGACCTCCACCCCTGAAGTTTCTTATCTCTCAGAAAAATCCGTGTATCTTTAATAATATCTCTAAGGTCGTCCAAATTTTTATCTGACATGTCCTCAGCATATTTTTTTTCAGCTTCCTTTCGCTTCCTAACTGCATCAGCACACGAAGAGTCCCACCATGGGGGCATAGGAATTTTATCGGAAGGAATCTTTTTAAGAGGGAAAACTTGATCTGCTACTTCTACTAGGCACATCGCTAAAGCTTTTGAGCAATCACTTTCTCCACCCTGAGTAATTTGTGGGAGCTCAGCAACTTTAGCATCAACAAGTGTTTTAAATTTAATCCAGTCTGCGTTTTCGATTCTATACTTTAATCTAGGAAGTCTTTTCGGTATTGTAATTGATTTTACTGAGGAAGTAATTACTAAAGGAAAGTGGTCACTTCCAAAGGTAGAAGAGTAACGGGACCAAGATAAGGATGAAGCCAATCCAGGGGAGCATATGGATAAATCCACAGCACTAGCACTTTCACCTGCATTAGTTCTACGAGTAGGTTCGCCATTATTTATAATACATAGATTATGATCGTCTATAATTTCTAATAGACGGATCCCCTCTCGTTTTGTCTCACCACTTCCCCAACACTGATGGTGACAGTTAAAATCGCCCATTACTAAAAATGGCCTACGAAGGGATGACAACATGTTGCTAAGTTCTTGTAGGGCATTGTTATTAGCAGTAGGAATGTAAGTGGAAACGTAAGTAATATTATCAACAATTATCCCAACAATATCAATATCGGAACATGAAAGGAGAGAAACACGGGAAAATGGGGTATTATTTTTTATCAATATGGCCACACCGCCATATCCGTCAGCTCTGTCATTGCGAATACAAACATAACCGGGGATAGCAAATAATTGATTATTTTTAATCCAAGTTTCAGATAATGCCACAATCTTTGGTTTAAATTTATTTAATAAGTAGATTAAGTCAGTTTTTTTAGGAATTACTGATCGGCAGTTCCATTGAATTATTGTGTCCATCTTTTTGGTTTTTATGTAATAATAAACTACTTATTTGCTCTACGTGGTACGGTTCAAAAGATGTATTTTTATTTAGTAACATTTTGATAAGGTTTATAATAACATCAACAACCTGCTCATTCTCGTTCTGTTTCATTTTCATTTCGGAATGTTCTTTGGATAAAGCACACCCATTTGCCAACGATGGAGGTTGAAACTCCCTAAGAAGGGCGTTATGAGCTGCTCTGTCATAACCTTGTGCTGACTTGGGAGGAGCACGGGGTTTAAGAAAGACTGTCTTTTTATATGATGAAGTTGTGGGTACAGGTTGTGAGCTGAAGTATGAATTATTATTGGTGTGAGTATCATGAGATGTAACAGAAGTGAGAACATTAGCATAGGATTTTGAAATGGCTGGGTGCATTTTGCTCGCTTCCGCATATGAAACACAGGAATGAGCCATAGTGTGTTTAATGTTTTTTTGCCTCTGAAACTCAGGACAAGTCTTATCTGTAGCGTAATGAAATCCAGAACAATTAACACAAGATGCAGAATCCTCTTCCAGTAAACAAGTTTCACCTGAGTGATTTTGACCACATTTAAAACATCTCGGGACAGCTGCTCTGCATTGATTTTTGGTGTGGCCAAAACGGCAACAACGGAAACATTGTATAGTGGGATATATATAAGTTTCTACTGATAGTGCATTATAACACATATAAATTCTTTTCGGTAGAGTTTGGCCATCAAACGTTATAACTACTGTTTGGGAGGGTTTCCAGGTATAGGATCCATTAACTTGAACTTTGTAATTAAGACGTCTAACTTTCAATATTTTGCTTATGGGAGTTGATATACTTTCAGTAATTTCTTCCTCACTCCATTCAGATGGGATACCCCGGACCAAACCCATACGTGTGACATTAAAAGTGGGTAGAAATGCTTTAAATTTATTCAGAGACAATAATTCACTATTGATAAATACGTTAGCAGCCACAGGTTTTGTAAAAGCTACAACACACTTATTCCTACCAATTCTCTTGACACTGCCGGGAACAATATTCATAAATTTGTTATTTTTAAGGAAATTTCCAAACGCAATAGGGTGAAGAATTGTGCCACTGTTTTCAGTACTGGTAATACGCTGAACATGAACTATGTAAGGCCCTGTATCGGAGGCCTGGTACTCCTTCCTACCTACACTAACTGGTTGGGAAGTTTGATCTGACTGTAATGTATGACAAACAGAAATTTCAGAGGGTTGGGAATGTGGAACTGGTGTATCATTATTTATTAAAGAGTCAGATTTAATTTTATAACGCCTTTTACGTGAGGCCCTGACTTTACCTGAGGCAGATGCATCAGTTTCCCTTCCACTTGCTGTGGCTATAGACCCATCAGTGTCCATACCACTCATGTCTAAATTAGATGTTGATATGGTAACATAATTACCTACAGGGGGACTTAAGCCAGGGCCTAAATCCCCCACATCTGCTATAGGCGGGTCGTTCATACGACCCTCAAATAGACTTCAACTATGCTACGAATATTTACAAAAACTTACCTAAAATCAGGAAAAATTTACACAAATATAATATAAGATACACTACAAAGAAAATATATTTACATAGGAGCCTCAACTGAACCAATTATCTACTTAAAATTAAATTATGAAAAATTGCCAAGAAAAAATACACCCGGTCAAACCGAAATTTCCCGCGCTTTTTTCTGCTCTATGCTTCGATCAAGACCTATTTCATTGACACTGACATGACTATAACAAAATATTAACTAAATCAATTGACAGGTGACAGACGACGACAGTACGACAGTGCAGCATTTAAAAAAAAAATTTGAATCAGACGAAAAGTTTTTCATTTTTAAAACTTTGGATCATAATACGCATGTAATACATTATTAAATATTTAAAATATAATTATTTTGGTGAGCGAATAATTGAAGGTTACGATATCGTACTGAAAGTAATTAAATTCTGTTGATGAATATTTTGACGAAAAATTTTTCATCGAATAGTGTGTTATTCTCATCCAAGGCTGAATAACAACATTTTGTGCTTAAATAATGGCCTTAAATAAATATATGCATACACGAAATATCTATAAAAAGCCTCCGGACTTTGAAAAATTGTCTAAAACGTATAGTGACTTTTCAAAAATAGCTAAAACTGTAAGTATTCGCGCCATGGACAAACAAAATGTTTCCATAATTACCTGTTTAAAGTTATATTATTATTTCAGGATGTTACGGGTAAAATTACTATAAACTTTAAGGATCCGTTATCTTTAAGAGTCTTAACAAAATGTTTACTGAAATCAGATTTTAATTTGGATGTTGAAATCCCTGAGAATAGATTAGTTCCAACGTTGCCTCTTCGACTAAACTATATTTTATGGATTGAAGATTTAATGACTGCTATTCAAAGGCATAAGGATGTTTGCGGCATTGATATCGGTATGATTTTGTTACTAGTATTTTCTTATATCTGTATGAGAATAAATCTCTATAAGTTATAATAGTTTCAGTTTATTTACATTTCTATAGGCACAGGAGCATGTGCTGTATATCCACTGCTGGCTGCAGTCAAGAATATGTGGCAAATGTTAGGCACAGAAGTAGATCCTGTTAGCCTACAATGTGCACAGGACAATATTAATAGAAATAATCTGCAGAATCTATTAACAGGTTTGTAAACACATCCAATAATACTAAAGATAATATTGAACTTTAAAAGTGTGAAATCGAGTTTTTTTTATACTTTCATATCATATTCTTTATTGTACTCACAAGTTGAAATTACAATTGAATCTTATAAAATGTACAAAGGCAAGCTTAACTCAGTAAGTGAGTTTTCACTTCATACTAAATCATTCTGTAAATCAGTAGGCAGAAAGACTTAGATTTTGTGCTTAATGATATGAAAAAAGTAGAAATGTTGAGAGGTAAAACTGTAAGGCACAGCTATTAATTAACTTTCAATTATTAATTTCCAGTTGTAAAAGGTGATGAAAAGATATTGATACAAAACCTATTTGATGAAAACAAAGACAAAACATATGACTTCTGTATGTGTAATCCACCATTCTACAGCAATCTTCAAGAGTTGTGTGATTCTCGTAGCCCAGCAAGGTCAGCCATTTATTATCTGTATAAAATAATAATATATACATATCCCATGTAAAATATTTAAAATGCCTGCATCATATGTTTTTTAAATTAATGAAAAAAAAAATTTGTTTTCAGACTTCCACCAAAAAATGCATTCACAGGAACTCCTCAAGAGCTCATAACTGAAGGGGGTGAATTAGAATTCTGTAGAAAACTAATAAAAGAAAGTGAAAGTTGCAAAAATAATGTTTTGTAAGTTTTATCAAAATCCACTTTAATTTCTTCAAATATTAGTCCTTGTTTTGATTGTTGTTTGTATTTGTATCTATTTCAGAATTTTCACAACAATGGTTGGTCATAAATATACATTGGCAGAACTATTGCAAGATCTAAAATCAAGTAATATCAAACATACTCACACGGAATTCTGTCAAGGAAGGGTCACTAGATGGGGCTTAGCATGGACTTATCAAGACTATGACTTATACACCCTTGGTAAGATTATCTAATTAGCTTATAAGCTCTGTTCCACTTAAAATGTTACATAGATATTATAGCCTTTGAAACTAAAGCAAAATGTTCTGACTCATGGTGATTAATTATAGATATTTATAATCATTAAAATTATGTCTTTTTATTTATATAATATTGTTAATAACTAAGTATTTGCCTTATCATGTGTTATCAAAGTAGTCATTCAAATGTCTAATATTATTCTATTAATTTGCAGTACCACCCAGAGAAAAACCGCGTAAGAAGAGTACCCCAATCACATATCAACTGCCACAATTACCAAATTCTGCCTACAACATAGATACAGCTTACAACAAAATTAAAGCAATGTTACAAAGTTTAAATATTGCACAGAAGATTATAAATAAAAGAGGAAATGTTATTATATTAGACATACAAGCCAAGTCAAATACTTGGTCAAATCAAAGGCGTAAAAAGAGGCAAATGAAAAGGATAGAAATAGAAAGTAAAAAAATAAAACGAGAAGGAGAAACAGATGAACCAGTGAATACTGAAAATATACCTACAAATGATAAAGATCCTAACTGCAGTATAACGTCGGAATCTAGTGAAGATTGTGATACAACAAATAAATCTCCTTCAAAATTAGAAGCCTCTGATGATACACAACCATTAGTACATGCATTTCTAAAAGTTTGTGATAAGAAAGAAATTTTCTTAGAAATGGAATTTATCAATGGTACTGGTGGCAAAGAAAGTTTACATCAAATTGTTCAGTACATTAAAAATAATTGGAAATGATAATGTCTTTATTTTTTTATCGCTAGATTAAAATTTTATATAATTAAATAATTACTATATATAATACTAGCTGTGCCCAGCGGTTTCACCCGCGTATTAACTGACCGGTGACTAGGGCCACTGGCTTGGCCTTTGACGTCAGTTAATTTGGCGTCAGTTAATTTGAAGTCAGTTAATTTAACGTCAGTTAAATTGGCGTCAGTTAATTTGGCGTCAGTTAATACGACGTTAGTAAATTTGACGTTAGTAAATTTGACGTCAGTTAATACGACGTCAGTAAATTTGACATCAGTTGATTTGGCGTCGGTAAATTTGACGTCAGTTAATTTGACGTCAGTTAATACGACGTTAGTAAATTTGACGTTTGTAAATATGACGTCAGTTAATTTGACGTCAGTTCAAATGACGTTAGTTAATACGACGTTAGTAAATTTGACGTCAGTTAATTTGACGTCAGTTCATGTGACGTTAGTCAGTAAATTTGACGTCTGTAAATTTCACGTCAGTTAAACTGACGTCATCAGTTCATGTGACGTCAGTTAATTTGATTTCATTCAGTGAATTTGGCCTTGGCCTGTCTTTGGCCGTCAGTAAATTTGACGTCAGTTAATACGACGTCAGTAAATTTGACATCAGTTGATTTGGCGTCAGTAAATTTGACGTGTGTAAATTTGACGTGAGTTAAATTGACGTCAGTTAATTTGACGTCAGTTAATTTGACGTCAGTGAATTTGACGTCAGTTAGTTTGTCGTCAGTTAATATGACGTCAGTTAATTAGACAGTAAATTTGACGTCAGTTTGACGTCAGTTAATTTGACGTCAGTTAATACGACGTTAGTAAATTTAACGTCAGTTAATTTGACGTCAGTTAATACGACGTTAGTAAATTTGACGTCAGTTAATTTGACGTCAGTTCAAATGACGTTAGTTAATACGACGTTAGTAAATTTGACGTCAGTTAATTTGACGTCAGTTCATGTGACGTTAGTAAATTTGACGTCAGATAATTTGACGTCAGTTAATTTGACGTCAGTTAATACGACGTTAGTAAATTTGACGTCAGTTAATTTGACGTCAGTTCATGTGACGTCTGTTAATTTGACGTCAGTCAGTGAATTTGGCCTTGGCCTGTCTTTGGCCGTCAGTAAATTTGACGTCAGTCAATACGACGTCAGTAAATTTGACATCAGTTGATTTGGATTTGTAAATTTGACATCAGTTGATTTAACGTCAGTAAATTTGACGTCTGTAAATTTCACGTCAGTTAATTTGACGTCAGTTCATGTGACGTCAGTTAATTTGACGTCAGTCAGTGAATTTGGCCTTGGCCTGTCTTTGGCCGTCAGTAAATTTGACGTCAGTTAATACGACATCAGTTGATTTGGCGTCAGTTCATGTGACGTCAGTTAACTTGCCGTCAGTAAATTTGACGTCAGTAAATTTGACGTCAGTTAATTTGACGTCAGTTAATACGACGTTAGTAAATTTGACGTCAGTTAATTTGACGTCAGTTCATGTGACGTCTGTTAATTTGACGTCAGTCAGTGAATTTGGCCTTGGCCTGTCTTTGGCCGTCAGTAAATTTGACGTCAGTTAATACGACGTCAGTAAATTTGACATCAGTTGATTTGGATTTGTAAATTTGACATCAGTTGATTTGACGTCAGTAAATTTGACGTCTGTAAATTTCACGTCAGTTAATTTGACGTCAGTTCATGTGACGTCAGTTAATTTGACGTCAGTCAGTGAATTTGGCCTTGGCCTGTCTTTGGCCGTCAGTAAATTTGACGTCAGTTAATACGACATCAGTTGATTTGGCGTCAGTTCATGTGACGTCAGTTAACTTGCCGTCAGTAAATTTGACGTCAGTTAATTTGACGTCAGTGAATTTGACGTCAGTTAGTTTGTCGTCAGTTAATATGACGTCAGTTAATTAGACAGTAAATTTGACGTCAGTTTGACGTCAGTTAATTTGACGTCAGTTAATACGACGTTAGTAAATTTAACGTCAGTTAATTTGACGTCAGTTAATACGACGTTAGTAAATTTGACGTTAGTAAATTTGACGTCAGTTAATTTGACGTCAGTTCAAATGACGTTAGTTAATACGACGTTAGTAAATTTGACGTCAGTTAATTTGACGTCAGTTCATGTGACGTTAGTAAATTTGACGTCAGATAATTTGACGTCAGTTAATTTGACGTCAGTTAATACGACGTTAGTAAATTTGACGTCAGTTAATTTGACGTCAGTTCATGTGACGTCTGTTAATTTGACGTCAGTCAGTGAATTTGGCCTTGGCCTGTCTTTGGCCGTCAGTAAATTTGACGTCAGTTAATACGACGTCAGTAAATTTGACATCAGTTGATTTGGATTTGTAAATTTGACATCAGTTGATTTGACGTCTGTAAATTTGACGTCTGTAAATTTCACGTCAGTTAATTTGACGTCAGTTCATGTGACGTCAGTTAATTTGACGTCAGTCAGTGAATTTGGCCTTGGCCTGTCTTTGGCCGTCAGTAAATTTGACGTCAGTTAATACGACATCAGTTGATTTGGCGTCAGTTCATGTGACGTCAGTTAACTTGCCGTCAGTAAATTTGACATCAGTTAATTTGACGTCAGTCAGTGAATTTGGCCTTGGCCTGTCTTTGGCCGTCAGTAAATTTGACGTCAGTAAATTTGACGTCAGTTAATACGACGTTAGTAAATTTGACGTCAGTTAATTTGACGTCAGTTCATGTGACGTCTGTTAATTTGGCGTCAGTTAATTTGACGTCAGTTAATTTGACGTCAGTTAATTTAAAGTCTGTTAATTTGGCGTCAGTTAATTTGGCGTCAGTTGATACGACGTCAGTAAATTTGACGTCAGTAAATTTGATGTCAATTAATTTGACGTCAGTAAATATGACTTCAGTAAATTTGACGTCAGTAAATATGACTTCAGTAAATTTGACGTCAGTTAATTTGACGTCAGTTAATTTGGCGTCAGTTAATTTGACGTCAGTAAAATTGACGTCAGTAAATTTGGCGTCAGTAAATTTGACGTCAGTTAATTTGACGTCAGTAAATATGACGTCAGTTAATTTGACGTCAGTTAATGATTCGTAGCATGTGATCGATTCGTAGCAACTGATCGATTCGTAGCATCTGATCGATTCGTAGCAAGTGATCGATTCATAGCCTCTAATCGATTCGTAGCAAGTGATCTATTCGTAGCAAGTGATCGATTCTTAGCAACTGATCGAATCGTAGCAACTGATCGATTCGTAGCATGTGATCGATTCGTGGCATGTGATCGATTCGTAGCAAGTGATCGATTCGTAGCAATCGATCGATTTGTAGCATCTGATCGATTTGTAGCCACTGATCGATTCGTAGCAAGTGATCGATTCGTAGCATCTGATCGATTCGTACCAAGTGATCGATTCGTAGCAACTGATCGATTCGTAGCCATTGATCGATTCGTAGCATGTGATCGATTCGTAGCAACTGATCGATTCGTAGCATCTGATCAATTCGTAGCAAGTGATCGATTAGTAGCCTCTAATCGATTCGTAGCAAGTGATCGATTCGTAGCCTCTAATCGATTCGTAGCAAGTGATCGATTCGTTGCAAATGATCGATTCGTAGCAACTGATCGATTTGTAGCCACTGATCTTTTCGTAGCAAATGATCGATTCGTAGCCACTGATATATTCGTAGCAAATGATCGATTCGTAGCAACTGATCGATTTGTAGCCACTGATCTTTTCGTAGCAAATGATCGATTCGTAGCCACTGATCTATTGGTACAAATGATCGATTCGTAGCCACTGATTGATTCGTAGTAACTGATCGATTCGTAGCCATTGATCGATGCGTAGCATGTGATCGATATGTAGCCATTGATCGATTCGTAGCCACTGATCTATTCGTAGTAAATGATCGATTCGTAGCAAGTGATCGATTCGTAGCATCTGATCGATTCGTAGCAAGTGATCTATTCGTAGCATGTGATTAATTCGTAGCAACTGATCGATTCGTAGCATGTGATCGATTCGTAGCAAGTGATCGATTCGTAGCCACTGATCTATTCGTAGCCACTGATCTATTCGTAGCAAATGATCGATACGTAGCATCTGATCGATTCGTAGCAACTGATCGATTCGTAGCCTTTATTTCGGCCTCTGGCAACACTAGCGTTAACAGCTGATTTCTGTGTCCCGCTAATTTTAATTTTAATTTGTGTAAATATTGTCTAATTTATAGCCCATTTCCAATATAATCGCTTAATATAGTGATTAGTATTAAGTGTTCATAATATTTTTTAAGTTTAATGTATTATTTTTGGTGATTTGTGAGAGTTTGTTAAAGTGCAAGTGACAGGTAGTTTTCGAAATTATTATTTGAATATTATAATTGTAATTCATCAAGTAAGTACTTATTTAAATAACTTGTGTCTTAAATACAAGTATTTTAATTATTTATAAGTAATCTGAGACATATTAATTGTGTTATTTGATTGAATAAACGTTAATTTTACCGGTAAACAAACTACCCGTTACTTTGTTACATTTGAGTTTTGTGGGACAAATCCTTCGTATTTAATTCCTTTTTTATAATTTTACTTGTGTTTTGATAAAAATGATGACCCGTAAAGCTCTGTCTCGCCAGGAGGAGTCTAAACTTCAACTGGTTTTTCAGGAATTAAAGATTTCTAAGGATTTGTGTTCACAACTAAACAATGAGAGAGAGGATAATGAAAGGGAACTCTTACAAATATTAGATAATAACAGTAGATTGAAATGTGAAATGACTTTACATCTACAATTAAATTCAGTTGTTGAGGAGCGGGACACTCTCCAAAATATAGTTAGTAAGTTTGACCGGTGTAGTGATGAGTACGAGCAGGCGTTGAGGAGGATTGTGACTCTGGAGCAGGAGCTTCGGGAGGCCCACCTACACGTCTCCGAGCTAGAAGAGGCCGCTCACAAAGTCACCGCACAACATAATGTTAGTTTATTTAATGAGTTAGTGGAGAGTGCCCCGCAGTTGGTTTCTGCTGCAGTAGACACTCCAATAGTAACTATTGACCTAACTAGAGATAGTACTTTAATTAATTCACAGATTCCATTAGGTTTGGCACACAGCAGCAGGAACAAACTTAAAAAGTATGTAAAAATTAATAAATACATTAGGAAAACACAAAAATTAATTAAAAATTATAAATTATTTCCTAGCATTTCAAAATGTATTAAAGATAAATACATAGTAATGGATAATTTACATGTATGTACCTTGCAATTAGAAAATAGTAGATTACAGTATGAGGCTGACACACAAGAATTAAATTTGGAAATTAAACATTTAGAAGATTCATTGCAGTCACTTAATAATAAATATGAATTATCACAGAAAGAGATAAGGGAGTACTCGCAGGCCTTAGATGACTTAATTAAAACTTCACAATATAATTCTGAGCGCTTTGAGTCACTAGTGAACAATCACTTATGTAATTGTAAATGCGCAGGTCATCCTCGGTCGGTGAGTGGACCCTCTTCCTCTGAGACCTTGTGTGACAGCTTACTCACTGGTCCTCAGCAGTCATTAGGCCCAAGTAGTGCACATGAAACGGTAATGTTCAGTGATGGTATTGGAAGGAATATGGGCTCAATATTAAATTACCATCTGGGACGTTCCGTTATTAACAATTGTTTTCCTTCATCATGTTTCGAGGATATCATGGTGAAAATATTAAATTATAATTTTAAGGAATGTAGGAACTTAATTATTTATATTGGAAATAGAGGAAATGTAGGCAAAAAAGATTTAATTAAGTTTTGTGACACATTATTAAGTTTAGATTTAAGTAACATTATTATGTTTACATTTCCCTATTGTAAAACTTTGCCAGAGGTAGAAAATAATAATAGACATAAGCTAAATAATATATTACACACCGTTAGTAATTATAATAAAAATATTAATTTAATTGACTCTAACAGTTTTGTTAGTAATATATATTCTAATTTGACTGTAGGTAAATATTACCTAACTAGTAAATTCAAAAGACAGGTAGCTGGTTCGCTATCATATTTTTTTAATATTTCAGCCAAGAATTTGGCTACTTCCCCTGCTTCTATTGAGCAGTTTTCTGACATACCCTATAATGACATCAATAATTGTATTAATAATAATGTTGACATTTCTTTTTCTAATCAACTGACATGTTCACCTAATTATTTAAATTAGATATAGAGACAATAGAGATAGCCTCTTGCAATAATTCACTTAATAATTCATTAATTAATTTTGCAAATAAATTAAATATAAATTTTTCTAAACAATGCCCTAAGAAATCTAGTAATAAGTCAAATGTATTATCTATCAACCTGGTACATCAGAATATATATTGTATGACAGAGGGCAAGCAGTTAGAGCTGGAATTATTTATGAACTCGGAGAATATTAATATTATGTGTATTACTGAACATTGGTTAAAGGGGCACCAGCTCATGTTTAATTTCAGCAATCACCGGGTTGGTAGCTCATTCTGCAGGGTGAATACAATACATGGGGGGTCGTTAATTTTGTTAAATAAAAAACTTAAATTTAAGGAACGGAAAGATATTGTATCCCTCTCTGTAGAATGTATAATAGAACTTGCTTGTGTACAATTAGAGCAATTCATCGTAGTATGTGTATACAAACCTCCTTCTGGCGACTTCAAAATTTTTTCAGAAATAATGGATGATGTTTTATGTAAACTCAGTTGCTCGGATAGAAAGTTATTTGTTTGTGGTGATTTTAATATTAATTTATTAGACCGTACACCAATGTCTTTTCGGATTCTAAATTTGTTCAAATCCCATGATTTAATTAATTTATTTATGGAGCCTACTAGAATATGTGCTACTACAGCTACCTGTTTGGATAATATTTATAGTGATGTTGTACCAAGTTACAAAAGTATTATTAATAAGCTAGATTCTGACCACTCGGGTCAATTAATAAGATTTGAAGTACAAAAAAGACAGGTGATTAAAAGAAATATAAGCTATGTACCAGTAACAACTAGTCGCTTGGAATGTATGAGAGTTAATTTAATTAATACATTACCTTTTTTGGACTATGATGCAAGTCCCAATTACTTATATAATTCTTTTTTTCAGTCATTTTATAGTCAGTTTAACTCAATATTTACTTCCAAGGTGATTACTGTTACTGATAGGCTAGTTTTTAGCGAATGGGCAACAGTAGGTATTCATAAAAGTAGGCAGAGATTGTATGAGTTGTACAGTGAAAGACAGTTCAATATTAGTGAAGAGTTTAAGGAATATGTAAAGTTATATTCAAAGTTATTTAAGAATGTTTGCAAATTAGCTCGATCATTGTTTATTAGTTCCAAGATTAAAAATAGTAATGATAAGATTAAAGCCACTTGGAACATTATAAATGCAGAGACAGGCAGAACTAAATTTAGAGATACAGATTTTAAGCTATGTATTAACGGTACTATTATTAAGTCGGATCTAGATGTGGCGAATGAGTTTGAAAGATTTTTTGCTACCATGCCAGTCTCTTTAACAAACACTTTAGGCTCTTCAACTTCCATCGCAGAGTCGTTACTTAGAGATAGTGTTCCTGAATGTACCGAACAGTTCCATTTTAGCCACGCGAATAAATTAGATATTATTAAAGTTTTTAAATCATTAAATATAAAAAAAACAGCTGATCTATGGGGCGTTTCTGTTAGTATTATAAATTCATTTATTGACATTATTGCACCTGATCTAGTCATAGTATTTAATAGATGTGTTGACTGTGGAGTGTTTCCTGACTTGATGAAATGTAGTAAAATCACTCCTCTATTTAAATCGGGTAGTACATCAGACCCCACTAATTTTAGACCGATTTCTGTACTACCCACGTTTAGTAAAATATTTGAGAAACTTATGCTTAATCAGCTTTTATCATATTTCAATAAGAATAAATTATTGCACGGTAAGCAATTCGGTTTCACTCGTGGTCGCTCCACTACTGACGCGGGAGTTAAATTATTAGATAACATTTTCGATGCCTGGGAAGAGTCACGTGATGCTTATGGAGTATTTTGTGACTTATCCAAGGCATTTGATTGTGTACAGCATAAAACGCTTGTCAGGAAACTACACCACTATGGTATAAGAGGCGTCGCCTTGGATCTTCTCACTTCTTATCTAAGTGATAGGATCCAAAGAGTTGACGTCAATGGGAAACGATCTGGTGGATCAGCTGTAGCGATGGGAGTGCCGCAAGGCTCTATATTGGGGCCATTTCTGTTCCTCGTCTACATTAATGACTTACCTTATCTTGTAGGGGACAACCACGAGATAGTATTATTTGCAGATGATACATCTCTAGTGTTTAAGGTTTAATAGACAGCAAGCAGTGATTGACGATGTAAATAGTGCTCTCTCAACAATAGTTAACTGGTTTAGTGCCAATAATTTGTTATTGAATAGTAATAAAACTAAATGTATTCGATTCGCCACAAAAAATGTTAAACAGGTAAAAACCAGTGTACTAATCAATAATGAGGAATTAGAAATGGTCAATGAAGCTGTCTTTCTAGGTATAACGTTAGATGCTAAGTTACAATGGGGTCCACATATAGAAAAGTTAGCGGGCAGACTGAGCTCTGCTGCATTTGCTGTAAAAAAAATTCGTCAGCTGACCGACGTTGACACCGCGCGATTAGTTTACTTTAGTTATTTTCACAGTATCATGTCGTATGGAATACTGTTGTGGGGTAATGCCGCGGATATAGATTCTATCTTTGTCTTGCAGAAACGAGCTGTTCGCGCTATCTATAAGATGGGCCCCAGGGAGTCACTAAGAAATAAATTTAAAGAAATTAAAATAATGACCGTACATTCGCAATATATCTATGAAAATCTTTTGTATGTTCACAAAAATTATGTAAATTTTAAGAAAAATAGTGATCTCCACAATCTCAACCTTAGGAATAAAGATAAACTCTCTGTGCTCACTACTAGGCTCCATAAAATTTCTAACTCTTATAAAGGTCACTGTATACGCTTCTACAATAAACTTCCAAACGAAATAGTTAATTTGTCTATTGGTAAATTTAAAAATGTAGTGAAACGTAATTTGTGCGAAAAAGCTTATTACACTATAGTAGATTATTTAAATGATAAAATCGTTTGGAAATGAATTGCTCTTTTTATATCTCTTATTATTTTCGTTATGTACACATATTTTTATTTTGTGAATACAATCACAATAAAAAAGACAACCCCACTGAGTTTCTTGTTAGTTCTTCTCAGTAGTGGGCGCGTAGTGAACTAACAATCAAAACAATCAAATCAATTTAATTTAAGTTTTGACGATTATAAGTGATTGTATCAATCCTTGATAATAAAGATAATTTGAATTTTGAATTTTTTTGAATTTATCGATTCATAGCATGTGATCTATTCGTAGTAAATGATCGATTCCTAGCATCTGATCGATTCGTAGCAAGTGATCGATTCGTAGCCACTGATCTATTCGTAGTTAATGATCGATTCGTAGCATGTGATCGATTCGTAGCAAGTGATCGATTCGTTGCATCTGATCGATTTGTAGCAAGTGATCGATTCGTAGCAACTGATCGATTCGTAGCAAGTGATCTATTCGTAGCAAATGATCGATTCGTAGCAACTGATCGATTCGTAGCAAGTGATCGATTCGTAGCAAATGATCGATTCGTAGCCACTGATCTTTTCGCAGTAAATGATCGATTCGTAGCATGTGATCGATTCGTAGGAAGTGATCGATTCGTAGCATCTGATCGATTCGTAGCAAGTGATCGATTCGTAGCCTCTAATCGATTCGTAGCAAGTGATCGATTCGTAGCAACTGATCGATTCGTAGCAAGTGATCGATTCGTAGCCACTGATCTTTTCGTAGCAAATGATCGATTCGTAGCCACTGATCTTTTCGCAGTAAATGATCGATTCGTAGCATGTGATCGATTCGTAGGAAGTGATCGATTCGTAGCATCTGATCGATTCGTAGCCACTGATCTTTTCGCAGTAAATGATCGATTCGTAGCATGTGATCGATTCGTAGGAAGTGATCGATTCGTAGCATCTGATCGATTCGTAGCAAGTGATCGATTCGTAGCCTCTAATCGATTCGTAGCAAGTGATCTATTCGTAGCAACTGATCGATACGTAGCAACTGATCGATTCTTAGCAACTGATCGATTCGTAGCAACTAATCGATTCGTAGCATGTGATCGATTCGTAGCAAGTGATCGATTCGTAGCAACCGATCGATTCGTAGCATCTGATCGATTCGTAGCCACTGATCGATTCGTAGCAAATGATCGATTCGTAGCATCTGATCGATTCGTAGCAAATGATCGATTCGTAGCATGTGATCGATTCGTAGCAAGTGATCGATTCGTTGCATCTGATCGATTCGTAGCAAGTGATCGATTCGTAGTAAACGATCGATTTGTAGCATCTGATCGATTCGTAGCAAGTGATCGATTCGTAGCAACTGATCGATTCGTAGCAAGTGATCGATTCGTAGCAAATGATTGATTCGTAGCCACTGATCTTTTCAAAGTCAAAGTCAAAGTCAAAGTCAAAAATTCTTTATTCAGTTAAGACCTCAATGAGTCACTTATGAACGTCAGAATTGATTCTACCACCGATTCGGAATTACATCAGCCGAGAAGAATCGGCAAGAAACTCGGGCTGGTTTTTTTTTTTAAATAAAATTAAATACAAATGTTACTTATAACTAATGTCAACAATAAAAAACATGTCAAAAGGTATATAAAAAAAAATATCTATAAATATAGAAGTAAAAGTTTTCGTAGCAAATGATCGATTCGTAGCCACTGATCTTTTCGCAGTAAATGATCGATTCGTAGCATGTGATCGATTCGTAGGAAGTGATCGATTCGTAGCATCTGATCGATTCGTAGTAAGTGATCGATTCGTAGCCTCTAATCGATTCGTAGCAAGTGATCTATTCGTAGCAAAGCAACTGATCGATACGTAGCAACTGATCGATTCTTAGCAACTGATCGATTCGTAGCAACCGATCGATTCGTAGCATCTGATCGATTCGTAGCCACTGATCTATTCGTAGCAAATGATCGATTCGTAGCATCTGATCGATTCGTAGCCACTGATCTATTCGTAGCAAATGATCTATTCGTAGCTAATGATCGATTCGTAGCAACTGATCGATTCGTAGCTACTGATCGATTCGTAGCCATTGATCGATTCGTATCATGTCATCGATTCGTAGCAAGTGATCGATTCGTAGCAACTGATCGATTCGTAGCATCTTATCGATTCGTAGCAAGTGATCGATTCGTAGCAAGTGATCGATTCGTAGCCTCTAATCGATTCGTAGCAAGTGATCTATTCATAGCAAGTGATTGATTCGTAGCATGTGATCGATTCGTAGCAACTGATCGATTCGTAGCATCTGATCGATTCGTAGCAAGTGATCAATTCATAGCCTCTAATCGATTCGTAGCAAGTGATCGATTCGTAGGCCAAGGCCAAAGGCCAAGGCCAAAGGCCAAAGGCCAAGGCCAAAGGCGTCAAATTAACTGACGTCAAATTTACAGACGTCAAATTGACTGTTAATATATTATAACTGACGTCAAATTAACTGACGTCATATTAACTGACGTCAAAAATTAACTGACAAGATTCGAGGCAAGAGGCAGTGCGGATAAAGGTCTTATCCCCGTCCCTTATGAATAAAAGGAATTTAAAAAAAAAGCACGAAAGCGAATCGTTCCACGTTTTTCATCTTCATGGGTTTCGCGCCGTGAATATCCGCGATAAGGCCAATCAGTTTGTTATCAAACGCCATTATTATAAAGCTGTCAACCAAACAAACGAACGTCATTCATCGTTGTTTTGGCGGCGGTTGTCGCAAGCGTTGCGTTTGGCCGGTTGAATTTCGAAGAACTCTTGAATAAGTTTTATTTATGTGCAGTTGTGCTTGTGCTTATTAATCGGAGGATAATTCAAGATACACGAAGTAGCTGCCGTTAATCGTCTGTGTACGTCTTTCCCAAGTAGACGCTACAATTCCTTTTTCCGTTGGGTCTGTTGTCTTCACCGCTGATAAACAACGATTTCGTCGATTGAGAAGCCACAAGGTGCTTCTGTGTCAAACTTAATTAAAAAAGGTAAACTTAAACAATTAATGAGTTAATTCGAGTATTTATGGGATAAAGTTTAGTCACCTACACCACATTTAAGTGTAAAAAGCTGCGTGCCCGTATATATCCCGTAATATATTTTTATCTTTATTTCAGGCACAGATCTAACAAAATAAATATGAGTGTGGATTATAAAAGAACTTGGAGTGATCAATTAGAAGATGATGATGTAGATGGTTAGTTAATATTAAATATTGCTTTATGTTTTAAACAGTTTAAACCATCCATTTCATTTATAGGCTATTTAATACTGCTTGTATTAGATTGAATAACTTTCCCAAGTTTCTAATACATATTACCACTACAGGTCAAGAAGCGGATGAAGACTGTTTGAACAATAGCAAGAGATCTAAACCAAATTCAGATGCCACTAAACAAAGGTTTTTATTCTTAACATACTAGATACTAAGCTTTTTGCTTAAATAACGACATTAAATAAATAAGACCATTATATCAATTGAGTTCAAATTTGGTACAGAAGTTCCTCAAGGCTATAGAAGATCATGTGTAAATGTTATTGTGCCTGTTCTAAACATAAACGATACTGATATTGTTTATTAAATTATGTATATTGATATTTTCAGAGCACCTCGTAAACCATTAGAACTTGAAACAGACACATCTGTATTGCAGAGACGTCAAAAACAAATAGATTATGGAAAAAATACATTTGGATATCAAAACTATGAGAAACAAGTACCCAAGTAAGATTTTAATAATATAATATGTATAGTTACTTGACTTCTATCACCAAGCATCTTTATTTACTTCAATAAAACTAAATATTGATCAATGAATGAGTCACAACAAAATTTTACTTACTTTGTATTTTATTTTAGAGACCAAAGGACTAAAGATCACCCAAAAACTCCGGATAAGTATACCAAATACAGTCGGAGGTCATGGGACACACTGATTAAGATGTGGAGAAAAGAACTGCACAAATACGATACACAGGATGGTGAAGAAAAGGATGAATCATCTTGTTCAGAGTCTGAAAGTGTATGACTTGATTGTGACTGTACAAAATGTAATATTTAGTATGTAGTTGCTTATTTGTAACTATTTTATCATTAGAGATATATTTTAAATGTAAGTAGTAACAAGTATTGTAACAGTTTTTTGTAAACCAATATGCCTTATAGTATATAAGAGATTACCAAGCATATTATGAACATACAGTTGGAAGTAGCACAATTTATTAATTTGATACACTATAATATTTGAAAGTGATTCAATAAAAAACAACTGACAACTTTATTGTTTGATTTCTTTATTTTCGTCTTTCAAATATAAGTTCGCATCTTAAATCTAAGTTATGTTAGTATAAATTGACCCTTAGTTTGATGGCAATTCAATTTTATTGAGGATATCTCGAGCTTTATTTACAACTGGAGTATTCTTGTTTTCTATGGCGAAATTTTGTAGTGTTTCCATATATTCCTCAATATTGGCTTCTGTTGGACCACCAGATGCTCCTAAGTAAAAAAAATATGCATAAATATTTTGCAAAATTATATGACAGATATGTTTGTATGGGTAATCTGTGGATCTAATGAACTGATTTTAAAAATTCTGCCACATTATTTGTGAGTGTCATGGACTATTTTATCTCTATACTTTAATGGAACTGACTATGCGTGTGAAACCATGGGGAGCAGTTAGTAAATCACATTTACCTGGCAATGCAACAGACTGTAAAGCTTGTACAAGCACACTAACAAGTGCCCTTCTATGTGTCATCAATGAAGCGGTTCTCTCAGCGGCCGCGGCGGTCTCCGCGCGCAGTTTAGCAGTAGCACCGCTCACTTCCTCAGCATGTCGTTGGAGTATTGCATTCTACAAACATATTCAAAAACTAGTACCAAAATATATTACAGAACTGGTCCTAACAAGTCATGGTTTTTTCGAGCAGATAATGGAACCTTTACAGGAATATACACACATATTGAGAAATTCTACAAACAATAGTATTTTACAGGCTATTCGATGAGAGCTTCATACGTGGCATTTTTCCAGCTCTGCCACCCTACCACTGCCTGGATGCAATGCATGGATCAATGGCAAGTGATTCATCACAAATAATGGCCTCCAAGGGGAGAATGAAAATCGGTGTAAAATGTGGACATGTATTAGCAAATCCCCAAAAGAATAATCATAATCCAAATTAAAAAATACCTGTTGTTCATAGTCTGAGTTAGCTTTTCTGAGCTGCCTCAACTCTGATTCTCTCAATTTGTTGTGTTGCAGAAACTGATCAGTAAATATGGGTATCTCTGAATCGCCTGCTATGTCTTCACCCTGTAAAACATTACATTATTACACATTAAAAAAAATATCACATTTAGCTTTAGATTTATTTGCCATTTCATTACAAATAATCTATCAATTTTAACTAATATTATGAAGAGGAAAGATTTGTTTGTTGGTCATAATTTATTCATATTCTCACTGAAACGGGAATATGTGGGTGAAACCACTTTCCATTAGCAATTGGTAATAATTGCCCAATATATTTTTTTTGTTATTAAGATAATATAAAATAATTACTGATGCAGGAGTGATGCATGGTCTAGGTCTTGGTGGTGTCTGTTGGCGAGGCGCCACAGGCGCTGCATTTGTGGTTGTATTGTTGGCTACTGGCAGTTCTGGAGCTTTCTCAGCTGTAATAATAAAATACAGTATTTAACATTTTGTCTATCTTTCTCAGGATATTTTTTATTTAGTGTCCTTTGTTTTTTTTTCATTCTATGTTTAATATTTACTTTTTTATTTTAATTTTAAGACTGTTTTAAGGTAGTAGTATGTTCAAACCTGGAGCAATGTTTGAGGAATCCGGAACATTGTTGTGCTTTACTTTCTTTGCTGTAGTGGCATCTTTATGTTCCATCTGCTGCCTTCTAAACTCTTTGTATGCATCAGTTTTCTTGTATTCTGCCCATTCTTTAATATATCTGTAATTTAATGATTTTTCATTAATTTTTTATGTAATCTTTTATGTTAAGTACCTACTAATACTGAGTATATTTTTTTTTATAAAGGTATAAAATGGCTAAATCAGGAAATGAAAAATAGGGAAATTTCTGTGTTCAAGGAAACTTAAATGTACTACTACAGTAGAATCCGTTTATTATGACTCCGCCTATATTGACCAACCGGTTATTATGACGAATTGCACTACGAAGTTTGGTTTTCATATAAAATTCTTTATAAAAGTCGGATATAATGACTTCCCTTACAGTGACATGTCGCTTATTATGACCCATTTTTAATAAATTATGTTCAGTTATAATGACCGACATGATTATTTTCACCTTCTCGGTAATGTTCGTTGATACACAATAGGATTAGAGACTGTTACAATACAATGAAAAAACAAAAGCAGACAAAAATTACAGATTACTTACAGTAAAAAATACACTTGTATATGTTATTATAATAATGTGCTGATAACATGCAATTTTGATTTTGATTTAATATGTACGTATACATATGTAATTACTTTGTTTCTATATTAAAATACTTAAGTACATACATATTTACTTAAAAAAGGTTTTTCATTTCACATAACGCTTTGTATGACGTCCGCTTATTATGACGTATTTGTCAATTCCTTTCGATGTCATTATAAACGGACTCTATTTTCTATTAGTAACACATACCTCTCCTTATCTTGATCAGCAGCATCTAAATATTGTTGTTTCTCCTCAGCTGGTAGTTTGCTCCACTCACTTGCTAACTGGCGAGTCACTTCTGCAAATCCGAGAACTGGCTGAGCAGCACGCAGTTGATCGCGACGTTCATTTAAAAACCTAACATATCCTAAAAAATAAGCCATTAATTTCATAAACCGCCAAATAATAAGTAAAAATAATTCATAATTATATATTGCGTACCAGTGAGAGGTTGTCTAGGAGCAGTTACATCTCGTAAGGCCTTAGGCTTTCGTTTCTTAGGTTTACGAGTTAGGGGTTTCTGAGTTTCTTTACTTGGTGTTGGTTGTGGGTTTTGAGGAGGTACAGCTGCCACCGGTTCGGGTATAGGAACAGCCGGTGGGGGTGAAGCCACATCCATAACAAGCTTTGGCTCGTCATCGTTTTCAGCGAGATTTGAAGACGAATCCATTACAGATAAATTATTAATCGGAGCTGGTTCATTATCCATGTTTTGTAAATCAATATTCTTTCTTGCAGATGATCAACAATAAAACTTAAGTTTTGACTAAAGTAAGTAGATCCGTACGTGATTTTGCTTCACTGATGGACTAGCTAATTCAGGTCTGGGTATGTTAATTATTTTTATTAAACTTTGCTGGAATAAATTGTAGAAATACGAATTTCGTCAATAGTTATAAGAGAACCGAAAACAAGTAAGCATAAGCAAAGCAAAGGCAAGGCACTGGCCTGGCTCTAGCTTGACTGACAGTGACATTGACATAATCACATGTCATGGTAGACAGTTGACAGACCAAAAATTTAACTGACATCTATCTAACAAACAAAATGTCAAATAGAAATACAAAAAAAATAGGTTGAACGTCGATCTGTCTGGCTGAAGCTGCTGCTGAATGTATTGGAATACTTGTTTTAAATTAAAATATTTTTGCTGATAATCTATTTATTAATTACTTCTTTAAATTGTAATGCTCACTCACAACAGTGTGCGATAATATGTAGAGCATTAATTTTTAAGTTTCATTGTTAAATAACATAACTAAACAGCATGGTAAGAAATTGTTTACATGAGATAGTGAGGGTTTCATTTTACCAGAAAAAAATATAAAATAATAATCTTTCCACAGGTTGACATCGAAATAAATGAGGCTCTTGCCTCATTAGAAGTATTGATGTCAGAATTTTTTGCACCAAATACTAATAATTATAGAAAGAGGGAAATTGAAAGTATGCTTGAGAATTTTTCACACCGCAGAGACTCATGGAAGCATTGCTTGTTATTTCTCCAGAAGTCACACAATCAATATGTATTAATGTTTACACTTACAACCTTAGAGGTAAATATTTACTACTAACAAAATTTTATTTGTAAGAACCATTAATGAGGTACTACATAGTTAATTGATGTTGGTGTAATCAAGTATGAGAGTTCTATGAACCCTGAAGAAATCTATACTTACTATTATACCCAATTCCTATCCCAAATGATAAAAACGTAAATGATGTTAGTACTTTATAAAAAAAAAAACTAAATAAGTATTTTTAATCATAATAACATTACAATTGTTATTTATTACATATTTTTATATAATGTTTATTAAGACACACTCTAGCTGTAAAGATTACCTTATATTTAATTATAACTTCTATTTTAAACATTTGGCGTTCATAAGCACTTCTTTGAGGCCCAAACTGACTGTATTTGAATTTTCAGAATATAATCAATAGGCAATGGATAAGTTTATCAGATAATGAAAAAACAGAGATCAGACTGAGTCTATGGAATGAATTGATGGCTAAACATGAAGTAATGGTTTACTTTATTAGGAACAAGCTTGCGGCTCTCATGGTCTCCATTGCTCGTTATGACTGGCCACATTTGTATACAGACTTTTTTGATAATATTGTGGAGGTAACAGTTATTTTTTACTATTTTATCACTTTCACTTTTTGCAGTATTCTGCTACTGGAGCGAAAATTACTATTAATAGTGAAAGTAGAAAAACTACTGGATCCACTAGTTAATGAGTGGAATTGGTTGGTGGATTGAAGTGAAATTTGTAGATGTTCCTTTTTAATGATATTAAATAATAATGAAATTGTGTGGCTAAACCGTGGTGTGATAATACTTCGTCCTGATATTTTTAAACATCTGATCTGATACTTATAACTCTAAAACAAGAAAATTCAAATTGTAGTTTACCTTTTTATACTTTGGTATGTTAGTTATCTAATAAAGACCAAATTATGATGTAAATATCATAAATATTTTAGTTAATCAAATGTGACGGTCGTCGATGCCTGCTAGGGCTCATACTAGCCCAAGCTGCTAGTGAGGAGCTCGGCGCCGCGCGGGACACTGGCGTCCTACTGCCGTCGGCGCGTCGCATACAACTTGAAAGGTTCATGCTGAAAGGCATGCCTCATATGCTCTCTGCTTTAAGTAGTAAGTTATATTTTAATCAACTAGTTAAAAGATGTATGTTCTTGTTTCCTAATTAGTATTATAATGATCTACTTATACTTACTGTGACATGGTAACAAATAATTATAAACTTTTACAAACTTTTATAGGTATTTTAGAGAAAAACGCTCAAAAAGAGGGACAATCGAACCCGCCGCCATCACCAACAAATGGCGCGCCACATACATCCGCTCTCCCAGACTTATTGGCAAATGCTCATGATATACACACAGCTGATAAGTAAGTGTTTTATCATAAAAACCTGTAGAAATACATCAAGAAAGGAATAATAAAAAAATATTTTCTTTCCAGGGCTTTAAATAACGAAATTATAGTGAAATGTTTGAGTACTCTACAACATCTATTCTCCTGGTTGCCGCTGTCGTCACATGTGCCTCCCGCTCTAGTCACAACGGTTTTCTATTGGGGCAGTATTGCTACTCAAACACAGGTAAGTTTCATCAGAATTAACTATTATTTCAGAATATGCATCAGTAGACAAAAGTTTGTTGGTGGTTATGTTTTAAAAATCAATTTAATAGGCAAATTCTTAAAATTAAGAACAGTACTTTCGGCAGTGTAACTGGTGTAACTCCCCCCACCTGCTTCTGTTCATCTTGTAGGGTAGGGTCTCCGCGCCTGTTAGCTTTGTTCACACTTACTTTCATAACAAATACACGACGCGGAGGTCTGCCTCCTGTTCATCCTCCTTCTTAACGCAGCAAACATCCTTATTGATGATTTTTCCTATATTCGATCTACTTTTACGTGATATTTTTCGGGAAGATGAATTTTTTTAGTGACTGGCTTTCCAGAGCCAATTTTCTTTAAAATTACGGGTCTATTTCACCATCTTCAAGTAACGTTACTCACCAAGTAAAGTTTTGTCTCTTTCTTACTTTATATCAAGTGACAAAGACAAAACATGTGAGTAATTACTCGGAAAGTTACTTGAAGATGGTGAAATAAGCCCTAAGTCTATTAAAATTAGATGAGTAGTAAAGAACAGTCCGGTATTCGTCAGAGCTCGGAGGCGGCGCTGGCGGGTCTGGGCGGGGTGTGCGAGGTGCTGTACCGGCGGTACGCGCCGCCGTCGTCGGCCGCGACGGCGCTGCGCCTGCACCACTGCGCGCTGCGCCTGCTCCGCCATCTCACGCTGCACCACCATCTGCTCGCGCTCACGCCGCACGAGTATGTACACATTATGATCTATCTGTGTACATTAATATACGTGATTATAGCGTTGTATTATTGTTTTTTGATCCTCTCTCTGTGTGTTTGCGTATGTGTGTGTGTGTGTGTGTGTGTGTGTGTTTGTGTGTGTGCGTGCGTGCGTGCGTGCGTGCGTGCGTGCGAGGATGTAGTGAATGATTATTATGTTAATTCAAGTACATTAATCGTCACAAACTATCACAGTAGTTAGACCTAAAAATTAAACAAAAACTGATGAAAATGTATTGTTATTGTTCCAGTTATCTCAACAAATTATCTGAGTTCCTGAAGTTATTTGTGTCATTGCACTTTAAGAGGTTGGAAGCAGAACCTGAGTTTGATGCCATTGAATTCCTGTCGTATCTATTCCAATATACATTCCAGGTAATTATCATTAATTTATTTACTATAAAATGTATATTATTAAATAACTGTATAACTTTTTTCTTCTTTAGGTCCCTACATGTGCTATTTTTATGAATTGCTTAGATATATGGATACAATTTATTGATATTCTAAAGCCTGAAGATACAGTCAAGTAAGTATTTATTTAATATTTTTAAGTATTTTTATTTAAATACAAAGATTAATAATTATTTTTGTTGTAGATATTGGGAGGCGCTACAAGCCCTAGTAAACGGTATACTTAACAAAATACAGTTCCAACACAACAAGGCTCAGTTGCAACATCTTGATAACGACGTGTGTGATGACGATGTATGTAGGATACTATTTAATTATATTTTATAATAAGTGTAAACTATGGTCTTAATTGCTGATATTTCTGGTGATAACTAAAAAAACCTGTAGAAGATGCGTAGATTCTTTGCATGATGTTCCTCATTGAAATAAAATAATGAATTAATTTAGGTAACCAATTTTCATTGGTATTAAACTTATTTAAATGAACTTTTAAAACTGAAATTACACGATTTTTTTCAGGGTGAAACTGAGTGGCAAACCTTCCTAAAGCATTGTATAGAATGCATAGCCCGAGTCGCCGATCTCGCTCCGTTGGACGTCTTCACTTGTGTGGTGAGTCATCGTGTTTTAAGCGCCGACTGTAACAAACCCAGTCTTATTTAAGTTTTGGGATTATTTGGGCTACTCTAGTTCTGAAACGTTCTAATATCTATAAGTCATGATTAGAGACCGATCAAACCGATTTTGTTTTACAAGGTTTAAAGCCCTATGTTACGCCCTAAGTCTGATCGCTAATAACACAGTAACATAGTCCTCGGTTCAATATAAGGTGGAGATGTAGTGTCAAAGAACATGAATGAGTACAAAGTCGTCATGGATCGAGTGAAGTGGATAAATAAGATCTGGGAGTGGGATACATAGTCGGGAAGAGAGAGAACTAATAACTTAGTATATATACGATGTCCCCCCGTGTGTCCCCCCGTGTGCAGGTGGAGCGGTGGCAGGGCCTGGCGGGCGTGTGGGCGCGCGTGGCGGCGCGCGCGGCGGCCGAGCGCGAGGCCGAGCGCGTGCTGGCCGCGCTGCGCGACCTCGCCGCGCTCACCACGCTGCTCGGCCGCCTCGCGCCGCCGCTCCTCGCCGGTAACGCATTCTATTCTACAAAACTGTGACACCAATTCATAGCCGATACGGCGTAACGCAAGAAAAGTATACTTTTAGGTTGCACGGTCACAGTGCTGCCGACATTGTAGTCAATTTATTGCATTATCTTCCTAACGGTTTAAAACTTATTCAGCCCCAGTAACGACTTGGGGTTGGAAATATCGTTCTCTGGCACACAAACAACAGATGAATAGTTGCTCGCTCGCGTGTTTTCAAGCGAGCGTTCGTACTTTTCCTTGTATTACACTACACACAGCATGTCATGGGCGGCACCCCATTGGAATCCCCCCTCATTTGTACCTCACTGTGCAGGCGGCGGCGGGTGCTCGGCGGGCGCGGCGCTGGTGGAGCGCACGTGCGGCTCGCTGGCGGGCGCCGCGCTCACGCGCCCGCACCGCGCGCTGCACGCGCCGCTCGACGCCGCGCACGTCCGGGTGTACGTGATATACAACAGCTATTAATACGAATATTATCTATTACTTGTTTGCATGCTCTCAAACTATTGGACCGCGATTTAAGTGGAACTGTTCCTCATAGATAAGAAAAAGACATAAGATACAATTCATCCCAAAACGCTGCTAATATACAGGGTTATTGGTTAAGTCGACCTATTCCCGTCAAGGGCGTGTAGTTTACATCGTTTCTGACTGATTTCACCATGAAACACCCTACCCTAAACCTAACCGTTTAAGAGATATTTCAATTTATTTGTTTTTATAAAAATCACCGGATCTTCGGCTATAAGCTTGGATATTTTCAAATGCGCATGTCTTATTATTACTATTACTTGATTTTTACGTTTATAATAAGGTGCTTTGTGACCCCAATAGCCAATATTGTACCTACAATAAATAAATAAGTAGTTGTAAACGATTAAAACTTTTAAAAAATAATAACAATCGGAAAGTTTATTTTTCTTTCAAGGATATCTAGAAAAAAAGATATGGCACCTGTTTGGCAGATATGCCTAAAAATATCTACGTTTCATCGGCTATCCAACGAGCTATAACAACCTAGGGTTTTATCGAAATTTTGTACAAAACATGTAGTTTTATAGGCTACCGGGGAGGTTAAATAAAACAATAGGTCAGCATACAGAACAAGTTACTAAACTTATTAAACTTTTAAGTACTACACACACCATTTTTGGGTCTAAATTTCATGTTCGACATGTCGGCCCCTGCATTGCACACATCTTCGCATTATTTTACGAAGACCAGTTTTCACTACACCAGTAGTTAATTTTGTTCTTATTTCATTGGCCGCATTAATGATTCTGTCTCTCAGTACTTCAATTGATGAAATTGGGTTGGGCTCACTGTACACGAGACTCTTTATGTACCCCCACGCATAAAAATCCATGAGGGTTAAGTCCAGACTTCTGGCTGACCAGGATATGGGCCCACTTCGTCCAATCGATTTGCCTGAATGTGTGGATGGGCATTATTTCCAATCATTCAATTGGGCCTTACTTTCTCCCCGACAATTTAAATGGGAAAAACTATGAAAATTTCCTGCGAGAAGACTTAAATGACCTATTTGATGATTTGCCACTCAATCTTATTTAAGACATGTGGTTTCAGCATGATGGCTGCCCTGCCCATTTCAGGAGAAGTTTTAACCAAACAAAGGGATTGGACGAAGTGGGCCTATACCCTAGCCAGCTAGAAGTCCGGACTTAACCCCCATGGATTTTTATGCGTGGGGGTACATAAAGAGTCTCATGTACAGTGAGCCCAACCCAATTTCATCAATTGAAGTACTGAGAGACAGAATCATTAATGCGGCCAATGAAATAAGAACAAAATTACTACTGGTGTAGTGAAAACTGGTCTTCGCAAAATAATGCGAAGATATGTGCAATGCAGGGGCCGACATGTCGAACAGGAAATTTAGACTCAAAAGGGTGTGTGTAGTACTTAAAAGTTTAGTAACTTGTTCTGTATGCTGACCTATTGTTTTATTTAACCTCCCCGGTAACCTATAAAACTACATGTTTTGTACAAAATTTCGATAAAACCCTAGGTTGTTATAGCTCGTTGGATAGCCGATGAAACGTAGATATTTTTAGGCATATCTGCCAAACAGGTGCCATATCTTTTTTTCTAGATATCCTTGAAAGAAAAATAAACTTTCCGATTGTTATTATTTTTTAAAAGTTTTAATCGTCTACAACTACTTATTTATTTATTTTAGGTACAATATTGGTTATTGGGGTCACAAAGCACTTTATTATAAACGTAAAAATCAAGTAATAGTAATAATAAGACATGCGCATTTGAAAATATCCAAGCTTATAGCCGAAGATCCGGTGATTTTTATAAAAATAAATAAATTGAAATATCTCTTAAACGGTTAGGTTTAGGGTAGGGTGTTTCATGGTGAAATCAGTCGGAAACAATGTAAACTACACGCCCTTGACGGGAATAGGTCGACTTAACCAATAACCCTGTATAAAATAACAACACGACAAAAAGTATAAAACCAGTAATTTGAACATGTCAGTCACGCGGAGATGTTCGCGTGTATGGGCGCGTGGTGCTGCTACGCGAGCGAGTGCGGCGTGCCCGTGCACACCATGGAGGGGCTCTTCTCCTCCGCCGTGCCGTTCCTGCTGCCGCACGATATACCTGTGAGATGTTTTTTTTAACCAAGCTGCGCATCGAAGCAGCAAAATGTTTCAAGCAATTTGACTTTTACTCATTTACGTATAAGTAGCGGCACGAAACTCTAGCGCTGACCGTTATTGCGCAGAAGTCAAAAATAAGGTATCACAGGGGGGCTAGAGGAACGAGGGGAGTGTGTGCGTAGCGCCGGTTGGCTAGTCTGCCGCACTCCGTCCCCCGCCACGATAGTACACTCCGCGGACATCTGAATGAACAGTCGCGTTCTAAAGTATATTATTATTGCCGTTCATGGATAGTTTTTTTTAAGTTTAAGTTTGTTTGATATTTTTGTTTTTTTATTTGTGTATTTTTAGTAGATGGTCAATACTATACAACTTAATATTAAAGTTTAAGTTAACTTTAATATTAAGTAGGTAATTATTAATGTTAGCGCGCGCAACAGTTCCTAATATCATCCACATGTCGTGCATGATAGACTTACTATTTATTTAAATAAAATATGTTGTTAAAAATATTTGTTTAAGTAGTTATAGTAATTGTAATTGAGTCAATCGTAATTGTATTTTGTTCGCTACTGTACACATGCGCAGCTATCCCCTCTACGTTTCGCTCAGCGCTAAACTTACGTGCCGCTACCTATACTACATGTTTACGGAGAAGCAAATATGCGTACCATGTAGGTAGGTCAATGAAAGGGAGCAATAATAGTTGCCTGAAACATTTTTTTTTGCCTCGGTGTACGGTTCGTATTACAATTTTAGGAGTTTACTTAATGTACTATCAATTATTATATCGTTTCCATTCCCCAGGAGCCGCCACTACTGTGTCACGCCGCGGCGCATCTTCTGCTTAGTCTATCGAAGAACGTGAAGTTCGCGACCAACCCTGTCTCTCTAGTCGGAGACCTGTACGGCCACGCGCAGAGATCACTGCATTATTTGGAGCCGAAGGTCCGTTGACAGTTGAACGATAAAGAATAAGAATGCGTTTCCACTGACGCGGATTAGAGCTGAGCGGATCGTGAGTCCAATCACAGTGATCGAAATCTCTGAGCGATTTCTCTCGGAGACCGCATAACACCGCGTCAGTGGGAATGCACCCTTATGAAACAATGTACATGTATGTTTTGGGAAGTGACGACAAAGGTAACATTGTTTGTATTGTGTGTTTGTGTGTTTGTGTGTGTGCAGACGGCGATGGTGGTGCGCGAGGCGCTGGTGCAGGTGTCGGTGTGCGCGGGCGCGGGCGGCGGCGGCGAGGCGCGCGCGCTGCTGGCGGCGTGGGCCGGCGCCGTGCCCGCCGCGCCGCGCGCCGCGCTGCCGCCGCTCACCGCGCTGCTGCTCGCCTTCGCACACGCGCCCACGCACGCCAAAAAGGTAGGATAATACTTGTAGTGGGACTCTGAACAAAGTAATAGCGTGAGAGCTTCTGGCCAATCTGAGCATATGCCCAAGGCACCGCGATTAATAGAGGACCCTCTATTCTTGTCAAATCTACTTAGGTCGTTGTTTGTAGTGGGCCTATAAGCCTCCAATAAACTATAACGCACGCCAAAAGCATTTCACAGCTTTGTTTTCTTATGTAAAATTGTTGTTTATGAATACCAAAAAAACATGTAGCATTGTGAAACCAAATTTCACCGGCACTTAAAGAATTGTTCATCGTCGAGTAACGCATACATACCACTCCCCCAGGTGATAGCGGAGGGCGTGTCGGGGGGCGCGGCGGCGGCGCTGCGGCTGCTGGGCGAGCAGGCGGGCACCCCCGCCGAGGCCGACATCACCGACTTCTTCCTCGCGCTCTTCACCGCGCTACTGCCGCAACTCGGGGACTTCGCCTACACCGCTATCGACGTCTTCCTCGATGTGGCACAAAGGTATCGTATAACACGAAAACTACGCAACGCATTTTGATACGGTTTTTTAATAGATAGAGTGATTCAAAAGGAAGGTTTTAGCCTAATTTTATCCCTGCATTCTCAAGGGAGCGGGAACCATTCGGAGGAAACAGCGGGACGCTGCTAGTACCTGATATTTGTTTTAAATGAAATATAATGTAAAGGTTTTAAGTGCCATTCATTTTGGTATTGAAATACCTGGAACTCCGCTTCCTTGACTAATTAGTAACCATTGATTGTGTTGTAGAGGCGGCACGGAGAGCGGGCTGGAGCGGCTGGTGGAGTGCGTGCGGCTGGGCGTGGAGGCGGGCGGCGGCGGCGTGCGCGTGCGGCCCGTGCTGGCGCTGCTCCACCACCACGTGCTGCCGCGCCCCGCGCCCGGCCTCGCGCGCGCCGCGCACCGCCTGCTCGCCAGGTACACGCACACACACCACTCGCCCACTCGCCCAGCATACCTCTACTCGCTTTCTCCTGGAGTCGATTTCCCAATGTTTTGGGTCGTGATCGACTCATGAGACCCTATTATCGTTGCGTCCTTCCATTTTGATTCTTAACAAAATTTACATCACCTCCTATCAAAAAATCTTACATCTAACGAACAAACCATATTATACGGACTATATATATTAATAATTTAATTGCAGTGTTCTAATCCACCGATGGCGTTACTTCTTCCCTAACAAATGTACTGAGGAGGAGACGGCGCGGCGCACGGACGAGCTGCGCGCGGCGCTGGCGGCGCTCGGCCGGGCGCTCTTACAGCCTGACATCGACCTGCTGCGGCTCAATATCGAGACGTTGGACGCGCTCAATACTAAGTGCAAACTGTATCACAAGGTAAATAGACGAAATGTATGCTAATATGTGTTTTTTTTTTAAATAAAATCTAGCTGTGCCATTAGGTATTAAGAAACTCATGCAGAATTTTTATTAGAATTACAGTTCACTTTCGGCAAAAAAAAAATTTACTTAAAGCAAGCATTAGTAATATCGCTGATAGCAGAAAGTTCAGTCAAAAAATTGGTGCCTCATATAGAATTTTACTCAAATCTCTTATTTTGATAGAGAATAAGTGTATTGAATGGTTGCAGGTGTTATTTCGAAACGAGTTCCTGGGCGAGTTCCTGACGGTGCTGCTGGGTGGGCTGCTGGAGGGCGGGTGGCGGGCGCTGGCGCGCGAGGAGGTGACGGCGGCGGTGCACGGCATGGCGGCCGTCGACTTCACGGCGTTCCGGCTCGCCTTCCTGCCGCACTTCCTGCGACAGCTGCCCGGACTCGCGCCCGAACACGTCCACCAACTCGCGCAGTTCCCGCCCGACACAGTAAGTACAGATAAATACTATCAGCCTTATGGACCAAGAGCCCGCGAGTGCCTGACCTTCGTTATTTTATAAAAGCTGAAAGTTTGTCTATGTGTGTCCCTAGTACAGGTAAGAATGATCCCCACCCATGAAGCTGAGGCAGCGGTGGCTTTGGCAGATAACAGGTAACAAAGGTGTATGAAATTCCATCTCAATTTCGTCATAGTATAAAACTCTATTTTTTTATATTTGATGCATAATAATATCAAAACTCACGTTGCTCAATGCCGGACAGCTAGTATGGTTCCAACCCTCTGCCGGACACCCTTAAACTATTATGGATGGTGCCAGAAAATGTTTGGACTCTGGTACCCCTTCCAATAGCTATGTGTAATATGTCGTTGGATAGCCATAGTTGAGCTGAACAAAAGTTACTAAGGATTCAGTGTCCAAATCTTAGTCCTAACAGAGTTATGCAGTACCAAACATATCAATTTATCATAATATCATCCAAGTATACCGGGTGTTTGGTAGAGGGTTGACCAAACGTGATGGGCATGTTCCTGGGCCTATTATTATATTGCTCATCACTTTGAATGCGTCTGGCAAGATGATGGAAGCGTCGAAACTGTCCGGCAATTATGGAAACATAGATTAATAGGCCCCCTAAAAATTATATATAAAATTTAGGTTTTATAAAATGACGTAAGTATAATTATAAATTATAATAGTTTAAGGGTGTCCGGCAGAGGGTTGGAACCATACTAGCCGTCCGGCATTGAGCAACGTGAGTTTTGATATCATTATGCATCAAATGTCAAAAAATAGAGTTTTATACTATGACGAAATTGAGATGGAATTTCATACACCTTTGTTACCTGTTATCTGCTAAAGCCACCGCTGCCTCAGCTTCATGTGTGGGGATCATTCTTACCTGTACTAGGGACACACGTAGACAAACTTTCAGCTGTTATAAAATAACGAAGGTCAGGCACTCGCGGGCTCTTACTCCATTAGTTGCGTTGCATTTTTAGAATGGTTAAGTAAGTGACACCTTGTCAGTAAAATCTCTCAATTTGACAGTATTCAAATTTTAACGATTTTAAAACCTTACTCCTGCATTACTCTTGATATGAAATTACTTATGAATTATTCTTTGATTCATAGCTTGACTAAAATTTTTCAGGATTTACCAACATTTTCTCAGAACATACATCGATTAATGAACGACGTGAACTGCTACCGTGCTTACAATTCGTTAAGCGGCGAAACCATGTCATCTTAGCGCTACGCCCATATAAGCACGCTATATGACTCGCTAACATTGTGATACATCTGTGAAGATTGATTTCATATAAAAGTGAATACTAAATGAGAATGTGTTGATTGGATTTCTAGATAATAAGACATCAGCAATAATTGTACTTTTAGGAAATAAAGAGTAGTATATAAAGAGTTTATTCTATTCATAAATACATTATGTAAAGTATTTAGTTATCGTTTGTTTTAAAATTGTAATATAGTTTAATATCCAGCTTCTTCTTTTCGCAGAATATTCCTAATTGGTAATGCTTTATATCCTTAAAACATATATGTACTTACTTTATCATGGCAAACAACGATTTTTAATTTTAAGTGTAAATAAGATGTGCAAAGTACTATTTAGTGCCGTTTTGTAGGCATTTCAATGTTTATTATAGTGATTACATAAGATTCTTATAACATTATCAGGGGACCAGCTTGTGTAGTTGTGACGATCTGTTTCATAAATAATTAAAGTACTCCGAGTTATTATAAGAGATACATAAGCTAACACTAAAATATAAGTTAGTTCATATTACATGTTATTTGTCATGACTAATACATATAACTTAATCATTAATTTGTGTTATATAATGCGTTATATTTTATATATTATAAGGTATATAAGCAATAATTATGTATGGTGTGTGGTGAGATATTTATCAAGTTAATTATGTAGACTACATATTTGTTATACAAAATATAGGAGTAGTGTAAAATTATCATGTCACTGCCATGAACGCTTTTGTATGATAAAGAAAACATCTAAATATATTACTTTGGCCCTTCAGTACAACCTGGTTGGGGTGAAGTATTCTGCATTTCTTATGTAAATAGACTCCATGTTATGTTTGCAAAATTTTTGTGTGTTTTAAGTATTACTGAAATTTTAATACACTCCAAATGCTTTTTTAAACATTATTATAAAAGACATTGAGTTCCTGTAATGCTTAGATGCATTTAAATTTTTTTTTTTGGAAATAATGGATGTATGTTCCTTTAAGTTTATAAATTTTAATTTTGCATTTATCTTTGTTTTATGATGCATGTGATTATGGAGTTCAAAATGTTTGAAATCAATGTATAATTTAGACAACAAAATCACAAATAAACAGTAAAATCAATTGCACTACATTATATATTTATAAATTAATATGTATATTAGGATTCTATTAAAACATGTTTGACAATCATAATATTAAATTAGTTGTTAGTTATAGTGTAGAAGGTACATCAATACTTGTACTGTTTATATTTGAATAATAAATACTTTTTAAAAATATAAATCTTTATTTTTAAACTGATTCCTTTTTTAAGTGCATGTTATATGTTTGTTTGACTATGTCTTTGTGGCTAGCGTAAAGATTCAATTCTGATGTAATATCCACCCATCTCACTCCTACAGCGTCATCTCCTGCATGTAGGTTGAGGTTCCCAACTATGCTCCCATCAGAATCATGGAAGTTGTAAGCGGCACTCTCCATCCATGCATTGTCAGTGTTTCGTGGATCATCTATGTATCCTTTGTATACTTCTTGGCCCCCACTGAAGAACTCTTTGAACCTCTCTTCCCATTCTTCTTTTGCTTCTGAAATTTTAATATTTTACTCCTCATAACATCAAAGCCTAGACACAAGTTGATCTAACAGTCAAACAAATACTTTAAAAATTCTTGAGATTTCATAAAGATGTGTATTTGTAAAATATTTTTACCTTTACTCATAATCATTGAATTGATAGCTTCTTCTTGAAACTCTCTGACTGCAGTAGCAGTCACCTTTTCACCTGGGTCTACCATTCCTCCAGGCAATGCCCATTCTCCTGTATCTCCTCGCTTGATTGCTACAAACTGAAGGATTGGTCTAAATTAATTTTTAGTATAATCTATAAATTTATCATTTTACTTATTAGATTGCTGTGTTTACCTACTTTTGGGCATCATCAGATAAAACATTTCCAGAAGAATCTCTCTTCCATCTAGTAACTACCGGGTCGGCAGCATGGTTTGGTCCCCATCTCCCTAACACCCCTCGACCGATAATGCCTGTTCGTCCAATAGGGTTGAGAGGCCAACCAGTTTCAATATTGTATTCACCCATGTAGCTGACTCTGTTGACTTTGCCATCTAAACTGTTCCATTTCGGTTTGAAATTGGAATCACCTGAAAGGAATAGATTAAATCAGAATAAGTAATTTATAAATGTAACCAAGAATACATAATATAAGTGGAAGCTGCGATTTAGTTCCAAAGTTAATACAAGTAGAAGAACTATGCCAAATTTTGATATTATCTGTAAGAGCCCTTATTAGCTCTGCAGTGAGATATTTGTAAAAATGCACTATATTTCTACAAAATAGTTACCTTTATCAGGGTCCGCCCAAGGTTTGCCGTGTACCCCTTGTGAAGTGTAATTGTTCGGTTTGTAACCCTCATACTTGACTGACCAGCTAACTTTATCGTCAGGTACTGGAAACCTTTCTACATCAGACCGCGGGTATCGCCCACCACGGCATTTGATATGAGTAATCATTGCTACTGCTGGTCTAATCATTACACCAAAATCTCGGACTAAAGTTGATTCGAGCGTTACAAGATAAACACATAGGATAAGAAGAATGAATCTAGTTATTTTGGAGTAAACTACTAAATCAAGTACTCGATAAATCTTCATAAAACTAGAAAAATAACAGTTTTGTTTACAATTTTACTCGCGGTCGGTTGTCATGTCATTATTAGCATTACAGCTGGCAGGGCTGGCCGTCAATCATGATATTGTTGACAGTGACTTTGAATCGGGAGACCATCGCAGCCAAAGAACTAAAAATTGAATTGACATTTATTCGTTTTGACAGTATTTGTCTTCACTTGCTTTTATTTTTTAATTTAATGGCAATAATAACAAAATAAAAGGGCAATTCAAATTCAATGCAAAACAAAATGTTTCATAAACTTATTTTATTAATAAAATTAAATAAACTTCTGTTTAATACAGGTAGGTATAAAAATAAGTTATCATGAATGAGGTAAGTATTAAAAGTAGTTTATATCTTATTGTTATAAAATGAGAAAACCTATCAGTTACAGGTATGGCATCAACATTAAAAATAATAACTTAAATAAATGTGATGTGGTGAATTATCTTCTACGTCGTGTAGTTTTCTTCACAGCCGGCTTTTTAAACACATCACCGTCATCTTTCTGGCGATCTTCATCATCTGAAATGTTAATTTTCCATATAAAAACCATCGCCAACTTATATTTTTAAGGACTTCTATTTTTAAAACATTACCTGAATCATCTGATCCATTAGATGTAACTTTGGTAGATCTTGAAGCAGCTTTTCTATTAGATTTTCTAACTGACTGTGGTGGTGAATCATCCGTGTTGGGAGGTTCATTCTATAACAATATTTTATTTTAATTAATACCTTCCTTCGAACTCAGATTATGAAAAATACTTGTATAAGTACTGGCAACAATTTTACAACACAAAGTAATTTACAATAAATTATAGTTTAAAAAAACTAAAAAACACGCTTTTTATAGAAAACCGAACTAAAAAATAGGAAATAAATTTTAATGAATTTAAATTAAGAAAATAAGTGTTAAAAATTTCAATGAATATAAATTAATAATAGTGTGAATAAAAAAAATAATATTTTATTTTAAAAAAAGCGTGGGGTGCATGGTGTCAATAGTTATAAATATTTTATTGACAGATATGAGTAGAGTGATTATCATTTCGATAATATTTTAAAAAGCACCCCACGCTTTTTTTTAAATAAAATTTTTTTTTTTATTCACACTATTATTAATTTATATTCATTGAAATTTTTAACACTATTTTCTTAATTTAAATTCATTAAAATTTATTTTCTATTTTTTAGTTCGGTTTTCTATAAAAAGCGTGTTTTTTAAGTTTTTTTAAACTATAATTTATTTTCTACTTTTTAGTTTGGATTAATTATAATTTAAAAAAATTGAATAATTTTATCAAATTAGTGTATTGTCATCGGTCCTCAATAAACCTACAAAGTTTGAACGAAATCTGGCCGTTTAAAGTGGGTCAAAATAGCGCCCAAAGAAGTCGGTTACAAACAAACATACAAACATACAGGTGAAGCTAATAAAAAGCGTGTAAAAACAAAACGAAACTAAAATATTTTTTTCAACACACTTGCTCATAAAGGGACTCTTATTTGTGCAAAAACAGTTGAATAATGACACGCTTGATTCACTACTGAGTCATAGATTTTTTTTTAAATAGTTTAGTTTTAAAAAAGTTTCGATACCAAAAAAATCGTTTCCATACATTTTAAAAACAAACTTCAACTATGTTGCCTTACTTTTGGTAGGTCTATGGTCGATTCCATTCATTCATTCATTCGATTTTTTTTTAATAAGTATATTCTTTTAGTCTTGGCTGATCACCATTGTTGTGTTGGATGCGCGCGAATAGAAAAACTGTTTATTTATTAGCGAAAAGTTATAATTTCTTCGCAAATGTGTTGAAAAACGTTGTATGGTACACGCGTGTATTGATGATTACTATCCTCGGCTATCTTCAGACCCTCGCCTGACGGCTCGGGCCTCAATAGCGCCTCGGAAGTAATCACCAACTTACCTCGCTTGTACCATAAATAACTATAATGCTTAGCTATTGAAGATGCTTAAAATACTTATGTCTCCAAAAAACAGGCTACAGTTTGTAAATGTATGGTAACAAACCTCATCTGGACTAGAAGATGACCGTCGTTTATTTCTTCGTTGCGCCGGCCTACGGCGGGGCGTAGCTCGCGGTGCCGCGGCGGGACACGGCGCCCGCGACCCAGAATCTCCACCCTCCTCGCTATTTCTACCCTCATTTTCTTCACCTTCTTTTACAGCAAAACATTCTTCTATCTTATCTCCCAGTTCGGTTACTAAAGTCTAAAATAAATAAAGGTTAAAATGTGAGTATGTGTAAATAAGTTATCATTATCATATTTGGTCGTAATTTTAAAAAAGAATACCTTTATTTCATTCTTAGCCATTTTCGAAGTGTTATTCATAAGTGTTGTAAATGACTCCATAACGCCATTGCACTGCAGTTTATCTTTATAACAGTCTAGATTCTCTATCAGTTTCCTCAGTGACCTCTCATTGTATGTGAACAGTGAGAGGCAGAACGCCAGATCTCGCCATTGTCTTTCTTCTGTAGACAGTTTGAATCTATGACATAGTTTTTCTACTAAAGCTTCCATTTGCCTGTCTTTTTGTATTAGTGATGTTATGAACCTGAAATTTTTTAGAACGATGATTAGTAATTATGTTTTCATAAATTCTTATTAATATACACACATCAAAAGTGTCTAGGGATCAACATATATTTTTGCAATAACTTTTCTCCTGATTGATATTAATTAAAATTTTCTTTAAGGATTCATCAAATAAAGTGTTTTCGTTTGTCACAGTAACGATAAACCAAGTCACCTTTGCATTAATAAAGAAATTTGCCATTTTCCTAATAAAGGGATTTTTGACATTTGAACCACTAACATTAAAGTTCGAAAAAAGACTGAAATAACAGTTTTCTTTAAAATTTTATTGGGTAACTTAAACAATTAATAATCCGTGTTTCTACCGCGAACACTAACAACACAAGAACATCGGTTTGGCATACTCAAAATGAGTTCATCCAAATCACGCTGTGGAATGGCCGCCCATGTTCGTTGCAACAACAAAAAAAGGTCTTCTTGCGACTGGATACCCTCCATATTCGGCAGAGCTCTTCTCTGTAGCATATCCCATGCATGCTCAATCGGGTTCAAGTCTGGCGACTGAGCAGGCCAGGGCAGGACATTGATGTTAGCTGCGGCGAGAGTCTGTCTTACAACTCTTGCGGTGTGCGGTCGTGCATTATCATGCATTAACTGAAATAAGGGACCGATTTGCACTTGTAGAGGAACGATGACGTCTGATACAATCGTCTCAGCATAAATTTGAGCGTTGAGGTTGCCTCTGATCCAAATCAACTCAGTTCTTCCGCCGATCCAAATACCCGCCCATACCATGATGGTTCCACCACTATAAGGATGGACTTCCTGGCAGGATTTTAATCGCTGTTGGCGTCCAGGGGTTCTCCAGTGTCGTATACGTCTTGTATCCGGTCTCATACCAAAACGAGACTCATCAGAAAAGCACACGAAACGCCATTGTTCTTCTGCCCAATTTCTGTGTTCAAGAGCCCATTGATATCGAATCCTACGATTGTGCATTGCTATAGGTGGTACCCGTAGCGGTCTTCGGGAATGAAGGTTCACTTCATGCAAGCGGTTTCTGACTGTTTGGTCGCTAATTAAGTTCCCTGAAGAGTGATGAAGCCGCACGGCTAACATCATGGCGGTTATTGTTGGAGCTCTTCGAGTTAAGATTTGAATGTATCGGTCTTGTCTCCGTGTGGTGCAGCGATACCGTCCTCCATGGCGCTCAGCCACGGTACCAGTGCTTCGGTAACGTGTCCAAAGTCGACTGATAACACTCTGACTTGTATTCAGAGCTAAAGCCACAGTACGTTGCCGGGAACCAGCTTCTATCATTCCCACGGCTCTGAGCATTTCTTCCCTGCTTAAATGACGTCGCCGCTCCATAATAACGTTGGTTTTAATCAGTAGTAGGGAAACAGTAGCACTAATAATGTCTTCAATGCGTTGTATGTTTTTATAGGGAAAATATTGACAGCTGATTTTCATCTTTTACTCGAATTTGATTCACAGTTCCTGATTCAAATTATGAAATGCACCAAAAAGGATCCATATAAATTTATAAAATCATAAATTTATTACAAAGCCACATCTCAATCTCAAGAAATCCGCATAAAAATGCTTGATCCCTAGACACTTTTGATGTGTGTATTTTCATCTTATTAATATATTATATCTTTTAAATCTTACTTCATAATAGTACGATACTGCTCTTCAGGTACGTTTAACTCCGGGTCGCTAAGTCTCGATATTATATCAGGCATGACGTTATACAAAGCGTTTCCTTTCTGTGACAACTGTTTGAAGAATAGTTTCGTCATAGAAGCGATGCCAGCATCGGCGTCCGCGCAGCATAACGCCATGTCAGCGATTTGACCTTTAACGCGAACCATCTCGTGAAGCACAAGGAATGATAACATTTTAACAGCGCATTGACGTATTTCTAGTTCTTCATCGGAGAGTCTGCAAGCAATTATAATCATTAGTTAAGAGTTCCGTAAAAAATTAGAATATATCGTAATTGTTATTAATACAAAATTAAAGTACATGCATACTCACATGTGATAGATATGATGAGTCCACGGTTGCGTTAGATTAGGAAAACGTAGCGTCAAATCTGCGAACGCAATCGTGAGATTCGTGCGGACCGACACGTTTTTAGATCGCTTCAGAACGGTTACCATCAGTTGAAGGCCGTCTTCGCATATCGAGCTCGATACCAGCATGAACCTGTAATGATTATATTTTAACGTCATTTACAAGATAAATAAAACGACAAACATAGGCGAAGAAAATAAATTTAAAAAAAAAGCTTTTTTAACATTTGTACGCCAGAGAAGTGTATCGGTTCTTATACAAAGCATACAAGGAACTATCGATAAATCTTCTCTACGCGGGCTGTATCATACAGCCCATGTGATGAAGGTGCCGCGTTATCATTCTGATACAGCCTGTATCAGAATGATAACCACTATTTTAGGTGTGTGTGTGTGTGACCTGGTGTATGCGAGCGCGGCGGCGGCATGCAGCGCGGGCGGCGCGGCGGTGAGCAGCGCGCGCAGCAGCGGCGTGTAGCGGGCCAGCGCGGCGGCGCCGCACACGATGTCGCGCTCGCACACGCCGCGCACGTACTCCGCGTCCGCGTCGTCCGCCACCGCGCCCTCCAGCCCCGCCTCCTCCTCCGTCAGCGTCGTGTTCACCTGCACACCGCGCACGGCACACATGTTACATCATATCATCGGTTTGGATGGATGGAAGGCCTTTATTCAGCAGTAGACTTTAAGTTACGGATGACGCGAATGAATAAATTCAGTTTGGTTCTCAAACAAACACTTATGAACCTCAAAAAGCTTGCCATATTATTAAAAGGATAAAAAGTAGGGTGAGGGCACTTTTCTTCATTACTCGAATGTATCATGTAAATACAACACATAAATAGTACGATATAGACGAAAATTGGTATTTTCTGGACTATTGATATGGTTAAATTAGAAAAACGTTCATACCGAAGGTCCCTTGTTGGAGGTGACGCTGGCGGAGCGCTGCGCGCGCGAGGAGGCGCTGGCGTTGCTGACGTTCATTAGCGTCTGCCGCCGGAGGTCGTCCACGCGCCCGCGCCGCGCGGGCGTTGCGAACGCACCCGCCTTCTTCTTACGTTTCTCCTCCAATTTGCGATCCTCTCGAACCTATCAACGATTATCATAATATTGAAATATTTTTTAGATTACAAAAATCTGACAGAGAATTGAAATGGTATTCTTACTTGATTTCTTCTGCGCAGTTCGCTGTAAACACAAATATCGAGATATATCAGTTGCTGTAAAGCTATGTGCCCGAGTACGAACACGAATCGAGTTAACAGCTCGGCCGGCAAGTCGATTTCTTCTTCGCTGTCATTGTCTTTGACCACTTTCTCCTCCATTTTCTTGTACATATCGGCGAGAATCTTTCCGATTAAAATTTCCGGGGTGTCGCATATAGCGTAAATCATATCTATGCAGTTGGCGGCAAAAGAACAGAACTTGTCGAGTGTGAGGAACGTGTCCATTAAACTGTCATGTACTGCTGTAAATATGGAATGATCGGCGGGATATCTTTGGTTCTTCTTCGCGAGTTGTAACAACAGTTCCGCGCTCAGTTTCCTTGTCATGTAGTCGGCGGTGAGGCCGTGCGATTGTATGACTTCCAAGTTGGCGAGGACCACTGAAGGTTTGGCTTTGGCGATCATCACTATTACCGACAGAGCCGCATAACTTTCCATATCAGTGGTTCCGTCAATTTTCTTTAGGAATATTTCCCAGAATACCTGAAATGTTTTGAAGAATTATTATTTTTATACTCATAAACTACACTCGCACAGAAAGTTAAATATGAACTAAATTAATTTAATATATACCTGTATGATAGAAGGTGTGATATCTCCCTTGCCTACCCACTTATTCACAAGATGTTCTAGTGCCAGTGCACTCCCGCGGTCGATGTGTAACATCAGCGAGACCAGCTTCTTGGCGATAGTGTAGGCGCGCGCCCGCTCCGCCTTGTTGTCGCACTCGAGGTACATCTCACGGTACGCCCTCTCTACTGCTTCTCTTTTATCCTAATTAATGTTACTTTGACTTATAAATGCATGGACATAACAATTAGGATATAGACTATACAGGTAAACCACAAAACCATAAACTTATATTTAATGAGTAAAACGATAGATACAGCAAGAGGTGCAGTGAAATTAACTTTGGAAAGAAAAAATCATTTTGCTAATAAAGCTTGTGTGATTTTATCGTTTAAACAATAGTAACTTAATAGTTGATTATATTAATAATTTAGTAATCTGAATCACATTACTTCTGAACAAATCTAAAGACGGAAAATAGTGATACTTACTTGATCAGGTGACCAAACTAGTAGGAGCATATTAGCGACACCCATCTGAGCAGACTCTATATTGAAGTGATGCGCTGTCGTGAAGAAATCTATCGCTTCACTCACATCACCCGCTTGCTTCGACATTAGCAACGAGTTTATAACCGGCATTGCCTCGGAAATCATTCGGCAGAAATGTACAGACTCTTCAAGGAAAGCCACAATACTTTCTTTTTCTTCTAAGCGTTTGTAGAGGGCTAACTCATTTTCACACTGCTGTGTGAGCGTTTCAGTCTCTGATCTTTCTGGTATTATGTATATGTTACGAAGTAACCCAACGAAATAGTCAATCTGTAAAGTTGTTTATTTGTCAAAACCTTTCGCAATACAGGATTATTTTTTTTTGATAAAGTAAACTAGTATTTAAAGTACTAACAGTGTTACGGTTTTACCCGTGTGTTATCTAAACACGTGGAAAATTTAGGAATAAATGTAGCGTATAACCTTTCTAAAGCTCAAGTTTATCTCTATAAAATTAGTTCAGTGCTTTAAGCGCGAAAGCGTCACTTTCGCATTAAACAGTCCAATGCAAGAAGGAGGGAAATCGTCAATAGTAAATTGAATAACCAAATACCTGATCACTTTTCTCCATATCACATCTCAAGAGTTTCGCATCGGGATACTGTCTCTCTGTATGTTTCACGACGAGGTACGCTTTGTGGTAATTTTTCTCCTTCATATGTTTTCTGATTGCGTCATAAAGGTTGTCTAATGATGCTTGGGATAACTCTGGTTCATCTTGAGTCATAATATCGAGGTTTTTCTTAATCATGCTAATAACATCTTTCTCAATTTTCTCCCATTTTTTAACGAGTCCCGGATCGGGTCCAGGATTCAATTTCTTTTGGAGATCGTTTAATATCTTCTGTTCGGATTCTAATTGCTCTTCTAATACGTCCAGTTTCAGTTGAGCTGAGAAAGGGTTGCATTCTAAAAATACCTTTGGAAAAGAAAACATATTTTTCACTTGCGAGTTATTTTTTTTAAACTTAGATATTTTTCACAATTATTTGTTTTTAATCCTGTTTTTTTTTTGTATTCGATTATTGGATAAATTGCCGATTGCCACTTACATCACATATTAAGCTATATTGCATTGTATTACTAATGTAATGTTAGTACACTGGGTCACAAAAACACAGTGGTCTAAAATAAACTACATTCTTATATAAATTGAATAAGGATTAAGAATAAGACGAAGACAAACAATAAAAGTTGGCTTAATAAAAATTACCTTAACAAGTTGTATAGCAGCTTTCCGTACTAACGCCGCCTTGTCCCGGAGCCTCCCGATGGCGCGCTCGAGCACGACGCGCTGTCTGTTCACCGGCACGCAGTTCTCACGTTGGAGCCGGCACCAGAATTGTAGGACCTAGGTAGGTGGAGGTATTATTATACACATCGTTATCAGCTGGGATAAACTATAATCATTTTAATTCATAGTATGAACTTTTTATTTGGTACTTGTTAAATTTATCGTTTTACACTAGGGCTTGGCAAAGTTATATAATTTTTCCTGGTAATAAAGACATTTATACCGAATTTTGTTCATTGGCAACATTCACTTCAAAATTTGAAAACAGAAATATACAATGTAAATATATTAGTATTCTTTACATGGTTATACAATATAAGAATATTATGCAAGCTATACCTTATGCCTAACATAAGCAGACAGGTCGTGTATATGTTCGTGCAGATCGTCGAGGAAGTCGTCTCTGAGCGCGCGCTGTTCGTCCGCCAGCCCTTCGCCATTGAGCTCCACACACAGCGCTTCGCACATCATGCCCAATACGCTGATACGGAGCGTGTACGACTGGTGGAAGGATAATGTTAGATACGATTGAATAATGTATAAAACACCTTATTCCCCTTTATACATACTCATAAAAAATATACACCCTACCCTATTAACCTACAACTACACCATGTTACTACAGGGTGTATTTTTAAAGTGAGACCAAATTCAAGACTGTGAATGCCTGGGATGCCGAATGGAGTCATGAGGCCGATTTTCAAATAAACTAAAACTTTATAATTTAGTTTTAAACTCTCCAGAAGTAAGACATGTCCTGGGAAAAAGGTATCATTGACAACTCCAATAAAACTTTCTCAAGTTTGATATAAAGTCTCTATGTTACTTCTAGGATAGGTCTATCAATTCACATGGCAGTGTTGCTATTTAAATATTATAAACATGAATATTACATTACCTCATCACATTCCAAATACGGCTGTAGCGTAGTGATGGCTGTAGTCATCTCTTTGGGCAGTTCTTTGGTAAGTTCTAGAAGGAATGCTCCGCAGTTCCTTGCTGCTCCTTGTTCTGTAGTCGCAGCTGGATTCTCCTCCTCAGATGTTGCTAGGGCTTCTGCTATTTCACGAACCTAGCAGAACAAATAACTCTCAATAGTAAGTAAATCAAGTACTTGCCGAATTATAGTGGTCTTAAGGAGAGTAAATACTATATGAAGTTATTAGGAGATTAAGAATCGCTGTGTCGCCTTCTAGCTTGTGAAGGTCTTATGGCAATTGCTCCAAGGAAAATACTGACATTCTGCCTAATCTGGTTAAGGTACTCCAAATAAATATGGGGCAAAGTTTTGGAGTATGAAAGAGATGAGGAGAGAAAGTATTCTTACCATTTGTGGGCCAAATGTGTTGAGACCAAACTCTTTTGTCAGTTGTACTACACCAGCACATATTGGTGATACAGCATGTTCTATAATTTGAAGTATCTGTAAGCGCAAAACGTGTATAATTTTACTAAACATTTTTAATTGTTAAATTATAAATATACATATTAATTATCTTAAATAATCCATTATTATTAATAAATATTACTAAATAAATGCCTTACCTGAACTAATTTAATGATACAGGATGTTCCATGGTTGTACTTTTTTATTAGAACTCCTAACACTTGGAATACTGTCTCTCTGACAGACTTATTTTTAATTATTTGCTGCTCCAATGCTTTGTAACATGGTTCTGATACCATTCTAAAACAAATTTTATAAAATTAACAGTAATAAAAAGTATTGAAACAATAGACATACATCAAGGTTCACAGATTATGATACTTCTATTTAAATACTTTTTTGTGCATCTAGTTGTAAAGTTAATGTAAATATAAGTAAGTATGTATTCAAATTGTACCTTGTTTTAGAAAGTATTTACTTACATTTTTACGTAATAAAAAAAATTACTACACTTACGTAACAAAGTTATCTTCAGCCAGAGGTGGGTCCCAGAGTCTGTACAGTGGCTGTTGTAGCACCAGGTACAGAGTGATGAGAGCTGCTTGTTTGTCAGCTTCAGTCCAACCACATAACTCATCCTCCTCTGTGGCTTTCTTACCCTTCTTGCCTAAAGTTAGCTTGGTGGAATTCTGAAGAAAAAGCAAATAAATCACTACATAGTATAAAACAAAGTCGCTTTCTCTGTCCCTATGTATGCTTAGATCTTTAAAACTATGCAACGGATTTTAATGCGCTTTTCAGTAATAGATCGAGTAATTCAAGAGGAAACTTTTAATTTTGTCCCCACATTCCCACGGGATCGGGAACTACGCGGGTAAAAGCGCACAGCACAGCTAGTTATTAATAACAGGAAATTAAATTTGGTAGAGTGGTTATAATGTTGAACTCAAATAGCAAATTGGTCATCATGTCTAACTTATAGAACAGAGTGGTTATAATGTTGAACTCAATTAGCAGTTAGGTAATCATGGCCAACTCAAATAGCAGAGTGGTCATAATGACAAACTCAAATAACAGGGGTGGTCATCATATCCAACTCAAATAGTAGAGTGGTCATAGTGTTGAAATCAAAGAGCAGAGTGGTCATAATGACAAACTCAAATAGCAGACTGGCCATAATGATAAACTAAAATAGCAAATTGGTCTTCATGTCTAACTGAAATAGCAGAGTAGTTGTTATGTAATACTCAAATAGCAGAGTTGTCATTATGTACATTATTTTGATCACTTCACACCCAGGACTTGAACTGCAAAATCCTTAAAAGTTGTGTGAATACCACTTTGCTATTCAAGTAACTATTAATAAGTGTTTAAGAGACTTTAATTTCTTACTTCAGCAGCCAGCTTTATATCCTTCGTCTTCATTATTTGTGTAAACAGGTACATAGTCATTTTAACAATGTTCAAATTTTTATTTCGGACATCAACATTTATTTCTTGGTCTTGAAATATTGTATCTAGGTGATTGCAAAGGTTTTTCGCAGTCCTTACTATATGGTCAAAACCTAAAACATATATGATGAATTATAAAACTTGGTTATTTCTTGAGTCCACTCTGAACTTTGTTTTACTATTTAAAATCAAGTTATTTATTTTATATGTTTGGCGTCTCTTTCTATGTTCCATCCGTTACTCGTTACATCTATTATATTGATATATTGAAAAAATCATACCTTTATTGATGACAGCCCACTCAAGTTTACTACCGTGGACTAAAATGGAAAAATATGTATCAAAGTGTTCTATAATATATTCGACACCATCGGAATTGTAAGCTCGGGCAGCATCTGTAAAGATTAATGCAAATATAAGTATATTATTTAATATGAATAGCTATTTGCTACTTTAATTACGTTATAAAGGATAAAAAAGGATACGAAGGAGTCTTGTTTCAATTTAAGTATTTGTTTTCTATCATTTTGTGTGTAGTTTATCTTACTTTATTGCTAAACAAAGTATCTGATAAAACATATAAGTTTATCATCTCTGTTTATAAACTACGCATATATTTATTTACCTTGTAATTTTGCTAAAAGCAAACGGGGTTGTACTACATCTTCTACATGATACTGTCCAGCATGAGCCTCCAACAACTCATCCTTTTTCAGTGGTATACCAAATTCAAAGTGGCTCATTGTGACTACAACTACACAGAACCCATTAATTTTATAAGACGTCGTACAATTTAAATAGTTTTTCGTGCTTTACTGATATTTTAATTCAATATTCGCGGTCGCCTCCCGCTCGTAAGTAAACAAATAAAACTTTCAACCGTCGTCGTCAGTATTTTATTTTCAAAATTTTAAAATTGACACCTTAACTTTGTTGCCAATGTCACTCAAGTTCATCAATCCACAGACAATTTTTTTGAAAATGTATTTAATTTGAGTAATGGCAATTTACGACATGAATTTTATATTTTTTCGTAGTGGCTATATTTTTGACACGTTGCTTACATGTCATCTGACGTTTAGCTTTCGCTAGCCAGCGCGATTGCCAGATGACCGCAACTGTACACTTTATTTAGAATTTGTGAAAGTAATTCTTAGTGAATTTTGCAAAACAGTTCATTTTAAATAACTTTTAAGTTTGAACTTCTGTTAGTAATCATGTCGGGAAAAGGAAACAAAGCATTCACTAAAGAAGAAGAGCTGCTTCTTCAAGATTTCAGCAGAAATGTCTCTACCAAGTCTTCAGCTCTGTTTTATGGGAATGCCTTTATTGTATCTGCAATTCCTATTTGTAAGTATCTTGTTTCGTTCTCTAACATTATGTATTCATTCATGTATGAATGGTTTCTATTCATTAAATTGCCAAATTTTTGATTTAATGAGGATTGTATTTTTAGGGCTGTTCTGGCGGGTCCACGCTCTAGAAGTGAGTACCTCCCTGGCCTGGTTTGTTTTCGTGACGGCGGCGAGCACTTGGCTGCTGGCACTTGCCTACCGGAACACCAAGTTCCAGTTGAAGCACCGTGTAGCCGTACGTCGGGAGGACGCTGTCGCGCGGGAGATGACCCGCAAACTCGCCGATGACAAGAAAATGAGCAGAAAGGAAAAGGATGAGCGGTATGTTGAACTAGTTGATGTTAGGCTTATATTGATAGTGTTATTGGTGACAGATTGAGGTTTATAAATCTACCCCAAACTGCCCTATTTACTGTCCTTAATATTGTGTTGATATACTGTTAATAATCAACCATAGTTACTCAACACTTGGCCACTAAAAGTCAAACACCAAACTATTCTGAAACTCCTTTTATTTTTATGTATGGAAAGGGAAGGAGGCTTTTGCCCAGGATAAGTGCACTAAAGTCTGTTTATCAATTAAGAAATATATTTTTATTCAAACTTTTTGTGTATATCTCCTGCACTAAATAAATACATATTTATATTATTGTTTTATATGAAGGCCTTGGCATAAAGTGATTTTTCTAATATGTTATGATTTTACTGTTTCAGCATCTTGTGGAAGAAAAACGAAGTAGCTGACTACGAAGCTACAACATACTCCATCTTCTACAACAATGCTCTGTTCCTGACTATTGTCATTCTGAGCAGCTTCTACATTCTGCGGTCCTTCTCGCCTGCAGTGTATCCTTTTATAAATAACTAGCAGCGCCCCGCGGCTTCACCCGCGTAGTTCCCGTTCCCGTGGGAATTTTGGGATAAAAAGTATCCTATGTGTTATTCTGATGTATAAGCAAGATTATTGTAAAGTTTCATTAAAATCCATTCAGTAGTTTTTGCGTGAAAGAGTAACAAACATCCATACATACAAACTTTCGCCTTTATAATATTAGTAGGATCTACCAAACAAACAAACATTTAAAACTACTGATAGGAAAGCAATTAAGATTATGCAAGTCTGACATACATACACACCCAACAAACACATACCTACACAATTACATGAAAACTTGATATTCATGCAAGTGTAATATGATACAAAAGTTAAAAAGAATTTAATATGTATTTCAAATGTTGTAAAAATGCTACATAATTTGAAATGATTCTGTTTAAACATACAATAAAACAGAATAATAAATTGCAGAAACAAACAAAAATTCCTACATGTGAAATATTTCAGTAACATACATAAGAAATATGAAATATTTTCTAAGAATCACACTACCATATTACGTTAATTGGATGGCATGAAACAATTTTGATGGTGCCAACAATAAAGAAAATATGTAACTGTTGTTTCCAAATATTTTCCTTAATTAATGTTTGTACAGTAACTACATTCTCTCGCTGACGGCTGCATCGGGTCTTCTGGCGCTACTCTCGACCGGTACTAAGTAAGGAAATATTTATTAAAGGTTGCCAGTAAAAATAATCATCCTACAATACACACACAAGAACAAACTTAAAAGTGATCAGTGTCAATTTATCTAACGGCAACCATGTTGTGTTTGGGCGCATGTTTGAATGGAGTAATTTATAGGATAATTTTATAATAATTTAAATAAAACAATAAAAAACCAGTCTTCACATTTATTTATTTACATTTATCGTAGAATCCTTATCTAATCACTATTTTATATAAATATAGTTCATATCATGCTATATGTAAAGTAATGAGTAGTGAAAAGGTACTACTTTCTGTTTACTAGTTTTATTACTACTTATGCTTCTAGCTGCTCTTCAAAACTTAGGGTGGGTCAAGTATTATATAAATCACTGACTGCATTTGTGATATAACAAAATCGTGTATGCGTAATGCGTCAATCGTCATAATTACACTGCGGGCTAGTTTTCACTATTTCTGTTTACATTCATTGTTGTTTTTTTCTGTTTACAATGTTAGATTATCCGTAAATTCGTTTCAATAATTGGTGGTGTGTCGTATACTTGGAAATTAATTGACTAGAAAGTCGTATTAGTAGCAAACTGAATTATTAGTTTTAATTCGATATCATTGAACTTTTTCTAATTGACGAGTTTCAATTCAATTGAAGTGGTTAACTTGATATTATACGGCAACACACAAATCTGTGCACGACATGTAGTTGATCGTCACCGAAATGTTTGAGAATGTTGTGTGTGTGTGGTCGTCGACCGTCGTCCGGTCCGCGTGTGGTGCGTGCCTCGCGACGCGGCGCGCGGGCGGCGACCGACCGTCAGTGTAGTGCTGTCAAAAGCCAGTGTTCTCGGAGGAACGTTGGTTTGTCAGGGCTCAGTACATCATGCCGGCGTGTAGTGGCTCCGTGCGCTGGAAGTACACGTTGGGGTTGCTGCTGAACGTTGGCTCCACGCTCGTATACACGTTGCCCTCCTCAGGTCGCATCACTACGCCTGTACACACAAACGAATAATTAGCAAACGATTTTTTGGGATTTTATTCACCGAAACATTTCTCTAGTTTGAGGTATGGGAATAATCTTGTATTTTTATAATTAAAGGAGTAGTACCTAAGATTGTTTATGTTTACAAGTTGTTGAGCATTCGATCATACTATGATGAAACTAATATGTGTCACTTTAAGTAGGTAATTAGTTAATACTATTTTTAACATAACATAATAAGTAATCATAATCATTCACTACATCATCTCATTATAGGTACTAACTGACCCTTAACTAAGTTCGAAACTTGTATCTAGGCTAGGGTATGAGAAACTATACACACACTCATTCTTGTGGTTCACATAAATATTCACCCCACACGGGAATCGAACCCGCAACCTTACAGATGGCAGTCCGGCATGGTGACCACTCTGCCATCGAGGTCGTTGTTATATTTTATTACTTACTCATACCTATTAAGTATTTATTATTACATGTAATTGTAGTACTTAGGTATTTAGTGCATCGTGATTAGAAGCCGCTGGCGTGTTATTGAATTATAATTACCTGGTGGTAGTAAGTAAGGATATGGGGGATAGTTGTAGTGATAATGGAATGGGGAGTGCAGTGGGTAGTGCGGTGGAGAGTACATAACGCGTGAGTGCAGGTGCGGCGAGCTCGCGAACATTGCTCCGTACGGATCTGCGAACAGAACTTCGGTCAGGTCGCCCGTGCGTGGAAGCGCTACACTCACATTTAGCGCATTTTAGATACTTAACTAACCGGCTGGCTGAGCTGGCGGTTCCTTGCGGTCCAATGGAGGCGGTGCCGCCGGCGCGGCAGCCGTCGCGGACACCATACCGTATTTCACCGGTTTGAAGTGGAAGAATGAGGGTGAGTAGCCGGATCCGCCCGCTCCCAGTGAACTCAAACCCTCGTCTCGATCTGCGTCCCAACGTCCTTCGCGACCCAGTGCCGCTAGCCGGCGACCCTTTGGCGCGAACATAAGAGCAAACACCACAGCGCACGTGGCTAGTAAGCCAGCGGCTACACATACGTCGCGGTGCCGCTCTGGCGCACCTAGAGCCGCAGCCACCCAGCAAACCCACACTGCAGCGGTCGCACCGCTTGCGCCCGCTATGTGTGTTGCCTCCCTGTAATTGTCTCTGATACCCCGTGACCGTAAAGCTACTCCACACACGACGGTGATTAGAAATGCCGCGTAGCAAAGTGACAAAAGCAAATCGGAGAGTGCGTCCTCACAACGTTCTCCACTAGTTGCAACACGAGGAGGTGATCCTCCGAGCCACTGAGCCCCTATTGCCACTTGTATCATAACGGCAAAAAATAATAATAGTCCTTGATATGCCGCCGGTAAATACACACCACCGTTTAAACTTAATAAGAATACGCACTTTACTAGAAGTGACGCAAAAACAATCACATAAGCGACACCTGTTCCAAATCTTACGGCACCACAAGAGAACGTCGTTGGTGTTGTTGCATATAATGCGGCAGTCGCAGCACATGTAAAAAGTCCGAATAGGAGCGTTTGCCCGAGAAGAAGGTGGCGATGACTTGGCGCTTTTCGACTCGCACCCCATACTACGAACACTTCAAACCCACCGAGGGTGATCATGCTAGCGCAAGCCAAAGCCAGTATGGGCACTGCCCAAGGCTCTGCTCTGAGAGCGCCAATTTCTTTTAACACCTTAGATTTCAACACAATGGTAGTGTTTGACGGTCGATGGGCAGGTATTTTAGTCGTCGGCCGAGTCGGCTGTGGTGAAGGCGATGTTAATTTTTGGGGAATCATAAAAAACTCTGTGCTCATCTCCAAGCGATGAGCTTCTGTCCTCGCCGGCCGACGAGGTGGCGGCTCTGTCTCCGGCTTTTCCTCTTGTGCATTCGTTTGTTTCTCATCGTCATCCGCATATTCCTGTTCATATGTGTCATCGTAGTCGTTTTCAGTGTAATGTTGTGCAGTGGCTGAGTTGCGTGGTGCGTAGGCGGCGGGCACGCGCGGTTCCAGGCGGTCCCCGAAGCGCACCGCGCCCGCGCCCGCGCCTGCTAGCGCAGCCAGCGCAGCGCACGCCACCAACGCGCGCACCGCCACACCCATGAGGGCACGCGCCCTCAACTGCACAACCCTCGCGCCGCACTCATGGGTACCTGCACCTCACTCTGAAAACAAAACATGTTACTACTGTTACATTGTTTGCAATAATGTTTATTCTAATCTAATTAGGTAAGCTTACTGAGGTAGGAACGTAGCCTAACCTAAGCATGAAAAAGGTGGACTGACCGCTTAAATCCCGATGTTTCGACACAGTCGTAATCAAACAAAGAATCTCCAGTCAAACCGGTTCGACAGTCGCCTCACCTCTAGGATCCCTAACTTAACCGTCGCTGTATTTATTTTTATTTCGAGGAAAACGTCTAGAACCTTCGCGTGGCCGCTGCCGTTGTCCAGTGCTGCTAGGTCTTAACAACGACCCGTCAATATAGACACCAAGTCTTGAATAACTATGTGTTTGCTTATGATTAAATATTTTGGTCTGATATCAAAGCAACTAATAACCAACAGTTAGAGTTAGCATAATGTTATATTCGTATGTCTACTATATATTACTAACTCATACTAAGCACCTAATTAGAATTTACGTTATTCATGCAGTTTTGTAGAGTAGATATCAGTATAAAGTCAAGGTGACTACACTGTTTTTGAAACGTTATTTATACTTGTAAATTAATTATGAAACTTACTTCTTATAATATTTAAGTAAGTACTTACTTAGAAATAGCCTAATATTTTTTGTGCTATAAAAATAACATGACGTTAATTTAAAGTTCAATAATATTCAATCTTTTTCTAAAAAATATCTATGTGGGTTTGCTATAAAAGACGAACCTAGGTCTAACTAGAACAAAAATACCGAAACTGGCAGATTCATAATTGACATAAACACCTACCATGTACGAGTATTATTAATACATAGAGTTATAAATAAACATGTTTTCTGCTACAAAGTCTAGGCTGATATAATGTTTTGTATCTGCATCAGACGAACGGATATGCGGGCGCGGCTGTACCTAGTTAATTATGCAATAAAAAGAATGCCTTTCTGACCGAGACCGTCGTCGGTACGAGACTTAACGTTCGACATATCGATGGTTGCAAGGTCAACGAACTTATTATTCGCCATCCCCGGGGTTAGCAACAGACACTCCTGTCTGCAGTCAACTACAGGCTGGCCACATCCATACTTAAATTTTATAAGCCTCATAATACGTCTAAGGTATAGGTAAAGGCGCATGCAAGTAAAACAGGTTAAGTAATATACCATCAAGTAATAATTGATAAATATATAGTTATAAGTACTTAGTTGTTTTTATTTACTTACACCTAAGTAGGTATACTTACTTAGTTTTAGTTTGTATGCATAATTATTAGGTACTTACCTATATAAGTAGGTAGGTAAGTACTTACTTAATTACTTTTAATTCATAAAATAGGGTAACTTATTTACTCAATTTATCTACTTACTTAATTTAAAAATATCATATTTTTCAACACACTTGCTCATAAAGGGGCTCTTATTTATGCAAAAACAGTTGAATAATGACTCGTTTTATTTACTAGTGAGTTATAGATTGTTTTTTTAAATTGCTTTGTTTTTAAAAAAGTTTCGACACCAAAAAAATGGTGTCCATACAATTTAAAAACAAACTTCAACTACTTATGTTGCCTTACTTTTGGTAGGTCTATGGTCGATTCCATTCATTCATACATTCGTTTTTTTTTTTAATAAGTATATTATTTTAGTCTTTGGCGATCACCATTGTTGTGTTGGATGCGCGCGAATAGAAAAACTGTTTATTTATTAACGAAAAATGATAATTTCTTCGCAAATGTGTTGAAAAACGTTGTATGGTACACGCGAGTATTGATGATTACTATCCTCGGCTATCTTCAGACCCTCGCCTGACGGCTCGGGTCTCAATAGCGCCTCGGAAGTAATCACCAACTTACCTCGCTTGTACCATAAATAACTATTCTGCCGTCGTAATTTTAAATGCAGTACTCGCAAAATGGCGGTTTCGAGATAAACGCGGTAAAAGGTATTTTTACAAACTTTACGTCATGTGCAGACAAATGTTTTTGATTTATTATTATTATAGTATAAAAAACTAAAACAAATCATTACATTAAATAATTAAGCGAAAAATATATTTAATTTTCATATAAATGTTGAATACTGCCCTTTAACTATGTATTACTAGGTAGTCATTCAATTGTATTTTAAAGCAAAATGCAGTATAAGTGCTTATTACTGCATTATATCTTAGGAATTGTTATATACTGCGTGTTGTACTAGCATTCGAACATATTAATTTGGGGAGATTGTAGGTATAGTGAAGTGAGTAATAAATAACAATTAGTGTTTTATGTCTAAAATGTAGTTTATTAAATAAACTAATTTAAGTAGTAGTTAAAATACCTTCAGGAACATTTATTTACGAGTAAGTTTTATAAAAGACATAACAAAAATCAAAATCAAAGTTAAATCAAAATTGCTTTCGCACAAAATACAAAAAAAAATGCTATGAAAATTTTAAAATAAAAAAACTTAAAAAAAACTTGGCACTTTAGCAGTCATTTTAGTTAAATCAAATCAATTAATCCCTGGATTCATATCTATGTGCATGGGCCTCAATTTCCTTATACGGAAGTAGGCATTATGATCTTGTCTGCATTTCAGTTGTATTTGTGCCGACATTTTATTCAGATCCTTGACTTCCGCTCCGGTTGCTTTCATTGTCCGCCGTTTCTCGACAAGCTGGAAAGTACCATCAGTCATCCAGTACTGCTTTTTGTGTGGTTTGGTCGAAGGTGCGGATTCTGAGACAGCTGTAGTAATAAGCCTCTTTGCCCGATCCCATAGTGCATCAGATGTTTCGTTGACTAGATCTGCTTCAGTCCATTGTGACCAATTATGCTCAATAGTTGAACGGAATTTCTCAGCATCCTTCACTTCTAACTTTTTTGGCTTTTTGGTGGATCTAGCCGCTGTCAGCTTGAGTTTAATTTTAGAGATCAACAGTTGGTGATCTGACCCGCAATTAGCTCCAGGCAATGTGTGAGCATTTGTTACCGACGATCGCCATCGCGACCGAACCATGATGTAATCAATCTGATTGCGGGTATTCCCATCAGGCGATACCCAAGTGTACAGTCTTCGAGGGTGATGTTCGAAGAGGCTATTTGCAATCACCAGGTCGTTTTCTGAAGCAAATTGTATTACGCGTTCACCTCGATCATTCCGTTTCCCAAGTCCAAATTTTCCCGCGCATTTGGCTAGCTGATGAGCATTTTCTCCGATCTTAGCGTTTAGGTCACCCATGAGGACTAATAACTCTCTGTTCGATATTTTCGCTATGACAGTTCCTAACTCGGAGTAAAATCTCTCAATAACCTCATCACTGGCGGCAGAGGTTGGAGCATATACCTGGATTAGGTTAAGATTCATCGGTGAAGCCTTTATCTTGATGCTGATAATCCGGTCACCTACAGGCTCATACCCCATCACGCAGTTTCTGTGCTGTAAAGGTATTGCGAAGCTGATGCTGTCGTTGCCAGAGAAGTAGATGACGTGGTGGTCTGTTAATAAATGACCGCTTCCTCTCCAGTAGGTCTCGCTAAGTCCACAGATGTTTACACCGACTCTGACTAACTCTAGTTCCAATACGGTAAGTTTCCCGGGTTGGTTTAAGCCGCGCACATTCCATGTCCCTATCATTTGGTGTCGTCGTAGCTTGAATGGTGTTCCCAGTAGCAGAATTTCCTTGGGGGGAATTCCTGGAATGCTACCCCTCCAAGGCCGGTTATTTATAATTTCACACCGCACGCCCCGGACGCAGCACGGCGCCGGTTGCTAATCGGCTCGCATGGCGATCGTGACTCAATTTCTTGTGCTTCCATGTGACTTTCTTGGGAATGTAGTCGCAGTGGTTTCCCATTGCCTTCTGCGCCAGACGTTTTAGGAATTATTTAGATCCCAAGGTCGCTGCAGCCTCTTCTGCTCAGTTGCCCGAGCAGGTGAGTGGTTATCCCGCCACAGCTCGGTCGTCATCGCCTCGTCAGTTATCCAGCAGGGAGCACCACGATAGCTGAAAGCCGTCGTACCTGAACGTTCGTTTCCAAACGTCCGGGTCGTGCAGGTGAGGTTGACAGTTGGGGCTGACTAGATGTTATTGTCATTCTCCCCCTTACTCTTAATAAGCATAACATGCCTAAATAGCAATTATTAAACGGGAATATTATATTCCTATATTATAATTTTAGTAAACTAGGTATTTGTAAAAAGTGCAGTACATACGTGCGTTTGAAACACGCTCCGCACACAGAAACGCGTCAGTGATACAACGCTAAAATGCAGTATTGTTCTTTACTGCGTTTAAATTTTGAAACTACAATATTATTATTAAAAATTGCTAAATAAAACACAGTTAAGTGTACAAATACTGCATTTAAGCCTAGTAAGCAATTAATACTGCGTTTTAAACTTGTATAAAAGACACAAATACTGTGTTTTATTCTTGTGTTCGGATATTGCTGCGTTTATACTTGTAAGTCACATGAAATTGATCCATATGCTGCATTTGTCGTTATCGTTTTAGGAAGAACCAATTTTTTTTTAATTATTATTTTCACCCCAACAGGTAGATACGAGTCTTGTGGTATCATTTTTGTAAAAAAAACAAATTCGATAAAATGTCGATTACTGCATTTAATATTAGCACGGCAGTATTATATACGAGTACGTATACACTGGGTATAATATAAAGAAACCTTTTTCTTCTCTTAGAATATTATAAAATCCTACAAGAACTCTGATTTATTTATTCAATAGGTACCTATTTAAAAAAAAGCTACTCTTCGTTTCAATTATCCACTTCCAATATCTAAACTGCATTTAAATTTGTCTAGTTGTAGTATTACTCGTAACTACAACTCTAATTATTTTGATAACTACTTATCTACTCTCAATCTTTAAATAAATTCGTACTTATAAGAACTTAAATCATAACTTAAATATACTCGTAAGTCGTATCTATGTAGTTAATATTATGCACTGTTTCCGTAATCCGTAAAAGGTAGCCTCTAATTCAGCGGAGAGATTACGTAGACAGCACCTCGGAACAAGATCGTGACTATAAACTTATTATCCGTATCAAAGTATACTCGCCAGAACGTATTGTAGGCAGATTTGGTGCGAACTAACGGTCGTGTGGATTGCGCCGAGTACTCGAAGCAATCCGACAATCGTACAACCAAATGATCTCTACAACGGGATCTGGTAATGTTATCTTAAATCACATTCAAATCTTCGCGTTCACGGATACCATCAGCCCACTGCGCTCGCCGCCCCGCGACCCGATGTGGCTATTTACCGCAAATGTTCAATCTTATGATTGCGTATGTCTGAAATATTGACTAAGTAGTTATAGTTAGTATGTACTTATGTAACATCAAGTTATTACGACTACTATAGACTTAAATAATAACTATAGACATAATATGGTATAACTAATATATAAGTATTTAAAATAAACTTGTACAAATACTTAGTTACAGTTACAATAAGTGAATGATGAAGTCTTTGTAGGTACTTAGATTACCTAAGTTCAAAAGTATGATGTCTTATTGTGACGCCTTATTACCTACCTATAAACAAACTATTTCTTGCTTAATGTAATTTTTCGCAAGAGAATTGAAATTAAATTATATTTTGTGTTTACCCAAAGAAGTTCACAAACGTGATCCGAATTAGGAATACCATTTTCCTATAGCTTACATTCAAGTACCTTCCCAGTCAGTCAGCCAATTTATTTGTACATAAAAGGTGCACAAAATCGTGGGCTATCTTGAGGTAAAGCGAGGCTATCTAAAGAAGGTCTCGTGAATAAATAGTTAAAGTGCCAGTACTTTAAGATATATTGTACTCACGCCGGGGAGGTGACGTTAATACAAGTTGAACAACGTACAATGCAACAACCGCTAATACGATACAAATATTCCAAAGATGTAGCTAGTTAAATCTGAAGTACTTTATCTAATTGTTACATTTTCGGCTATGTTTTATTGGTGACACTCGAGAATGGAAAGTCAAAGTTTTTCCTTACGAGGTGCGTGGCGGTGGTGTATGTGAGAACAATAAGACTAGGGAAACAGAGCGTTGTTCGTGTGCGATAGCGCGTTGTAAAAGTAACAGCGCGAATACTCCGAGTGAAACTCACCTGAACTGATTGTGTCGAGGCTTGGCTTCCACCCACCAACATACATTCTTCTTCATTACCAACAATTATTCAATTGATATTTCACGTCATAACAATTTGATATACATTACTGAATTAGCAAAACGAGTTACTGCAATGGGCGCTATGCATCTAATTTGCCACGAGTTTGTATGCGCTTGATGAATAGAGTTCTATGCATTGGAAAATCGTGGTAGATAAATATTCAAAGATTGCGACATATTCTATTGGTTTATAAGTCACGCTAATGTAACGTAGACAGAAATTGCATTGAATTTAATATTGGAGTTATATTGGTGGTAGAAGTAGTAGGTAGAGCTCTAATGTAGAGTTTGGAAAATGGAGTCACATAAAGTTTTAAAATTTTAAACCATATTAAGTTAATTAACATTCAATGTTGTTATACGTAGTAATAAGTTTATTGCAAAGTATTAGTTTAAACGTTCTAAGTTAAACTATTCAACTTACGAATTAAGTAGGTACCCAATTAAGTAAAATCACGATCGCAATCAAATGTTTTTATTAACAAAATTGCATTTAATTGTCACGCCAATAAATAACTTACTTTTTGATATAATACGGGGAAATGATACTTTACAAATTAATTAGTTCCTAATAAATGCTACCTTCCTTGTATGCTGATATGTATCTAATGCTAAGGTATTATTAAAGTGAATGTATGGGTTGGCAGGTGATCCCTAGAAATGTATGTGCATTGTGCATGTTAAGAGATCTAGTTTATAATATGTATCATAGGCACACTTTTGATTAAGTTTAATGTGCTTACCCATTTATTTAGGTAAGTACTTAAGTTTATTACGTAAACCTGTGCATATAGGTACTTAGGTAAGTGTTTTTTGACAGGTAGATATTACATTACTCAAACTACGCTTCTATCTAAACTACGGAGATGATGTCAGTTCCGTGTTCCAAACTAACATAATTATTAAGAAATTCCTTATCGCGATTTACGCGGGACACAACTAGTAGAATTATACAAAAGAAAAAGTAATCCTACTTACTTGTTATACTGTATTTATTTATATGTATTACGCTTTATGTAAGTAAGTACATATAAAAGTTGTAATGAAAAATATTGTTATAAGTAAGTATTATGGATTGCGTGCATTGTTCAGTCGGTGATTATCCGCAACGCGCTTACTTTAACGTCTATTACTAATACTCATTGCAATGCGTGTCTAATAATATCTATCTGTACACCTCTATGTTTTTACCGATCGTTTTAAACTTTCTGTTTTGTTATGACTTTAGCACATACAAGTAATTCTAGGTAATTGATTACATTTTATGTTATGGCTTCCCATCCAAAAATAAATACTGGGTGGTTTTGGCACATACTTATAGATAATCATTGGCGAATATGATAATACTTAATTGATACTTAGATGCATTTGGAAAATTGCATTGTAACTACTAAAAATATTCACAGCACGCCTAAACCGGAGAAGTCAGGTGGCAGAAAACAAGAGTACCCTCCCTGAGACCCTCAAGAAAGAGCGATAGGTAACTCCGTTTACCATGTGGTATATTGATTCACCCCAAAAATGATTGAATATAACAACACATAAAATAATGATTATTTTTGTTATATTTCTATGGCGTCATTATTTCACTATTTAAAATAAGTAACCCATGACAATTATTTGAATCGACTATTATATAAGATTTCAGAATGCGCCCATTCAACTGTTAGATAGACTATAGTACTGTACGTAGGGTTAGTCTCAAAATACAATAAGTAAATACCATAAAAGGTCTATTGAAGGTCTTGTAGTTAGTAAATTAAGATGATTTATTTGAACCTTCGCTTTGTCATTAACTGCCAATAGAAACTTCAATTCTTAGCTTGCTAGCAGTGCTTTTTCCGCAGGAGATAAAGACCGGCGTGTCATAAATATTGTGATTTATCTTTATAGCTATCGCTCTAAAGTGGTCTGTGGTTATTTACCGATTTAAAGTTTTACTACGTTATATGAATTCTGTCTGGGCATAAATTCGATCATTTTGAACATTTCCTCAATATAATCTACTACTTATGGGTACTTAAACACTAGATGCGTGTGGGTTAGGTTAGGTTGCAACTTGCTGCGTGTCTTTTTATTTGATCCATTGAAAAGTTACATTTGGGGTTGCGTTTCTTAGAGGACGCAATTTTATTTTTTTGATGTGTAAGGGGGGTAAGTGTAAAGCTAAAATCAAGTTTGTGGGGTCGCCACCCTTGTCCCACGGCCGCCATCTTGAAAATAGGGGTTGAAACGGTTTTTACGATATATCTCTTAAACTATTTATCTGATAAAAATTTTTTTTTAACGTTTTTTGTTGCAAATTAAATTCTCTATAACTTTGGTCCAGTAATTTATAAATAAAAAAGTTATAAGTGAAAATGTTCAGAAATTCGAGAAAAAAAATATATTTTTCGATATAACTTTTTTTTATCATTTTACGAAAAAACGATATCAGACCATTTTTGCAGATCGTTTTTTCGACAACTTTTATATGCAACATTTTTTCATTAAGTCAATAGCTAAGGTTTTACAGCGCTCCGAAGTGAGTACTATTTTTCAGTACTCTTAACTATACATATTTTATACGTGGGTACTAATAATGTGTCATCAGTTTTTTTTTTTTTTATTTTGTTATTATAATTCTTTTAATTAGTAATTTTGCAATGTTATTATTAATTAATTATTGACTCTTTTCCTCACCACCCACGAGGTAGAGTCTGGAGGCAATGTCACAATGACATTTGTTACGAGGATACCGCTGCAGCACACTCAGGCACGGTAGAAAGAGTGGGAGATACTAGTTCCTCTCCCTTCCCCTCGATCTTACGCTTTTTCGATCAGCATCACGTGACCCTGACGCGAGTTTGAAAGTTTTTACCCATACAAAAAAAAGTGCTCAGCGCCGCTAAAGAAGTTTTCACTTCAAAAAAAGAATAGTACAGTAAGAGAGGTTAGAAATAATGATAATAATAATAGCAGCTTTTCTTTTGTTCCCTAATGGTCGCTTGGGTATTTTCTACCTGGACAGCATTCTCGGTAATTTTTTTCTCGAATTTCTGTACATTTTCACTTGTAACTTTTTTATTTATAGTTTTACGACAAAAAATTACTGGACAAAAGTTATAGAGAATTTAATTTGCAACAAAAAACGTTAAAAAAATTTTTATCAGATAAATAGTTTAAGAGATATATCGTAAAAACCGTTTCAACCCCTATTTTCAAGATGGCGGCCGTGGGACAAGGGTGGCGACCCCACAAACTTGATTTTAGCTTTACACTTACCCCCCCTACACGTCAAAAAAATAAAATTGCGTCCTCTAAGAAACGCAAGGTAAGGCCTAAAAAATGTAACATTTCAATGGATCAATTGGTTAGTTTTTAGTACAAGACTAGAAATATTTCAAATTACATACTTACTTATAATATGTAGCTTTAGCTGTGTTTATTTCGTAGTAAAATAGCCATAATACAAGAGAAGCTCTTGGATTTGAAATAGAACCATAACTGTTTAATAGTAGACTATTTGCATTGAATTTCAATGAATATTTAATTTAAGTAATTTCATATACTTATGCTTGCGGTTTTATTTATCTACTTATTTAAGTATTAGTAATTATTTTTTACTTGAGTACGTACATATCGCATTCAACCCGAGATTGACACTACCTGTGCACCGCGATTAACAAGAGTAGGGTCCGCTCTGTGTAAGGTCATGATAGCGTGATGTTATGTTTAAAATTAGGCAGTTCAATTGTTGCTGCACCTGCTGATGACCTTTTTTCGATGTCAGCCTTTTTGACGCCTCCTAGAGTGACAGTCTTAGTAGTCTTAATTTGAGTGTAATCTGGACGTTGTTCCTCGCAGGATTAATGCCATAATACGCAATGATGATAACTGTGATAATGATGTCGGGGGCGCCAGATATGTACCTAATACCTAGTAACGGAAATTTCTGGTTTTATTTATCTGCCGTCCTTTCAGCCCACTTGCGCCCTTTTGTATCCTAACGCGCCTCTAGGCCGCGCCTTTTTTGACTTAGGGATAATACGCCTCTGGTTAGCCTATGGCCTTCCTCGATAAATGGGCTTGATAAAATCTAACACTGAAAGTTTTTTTCTCATTGGACGAGTAGTTGGGTATATTTGAACCAAGGTTCATATCGAACGTCGAACGTATCGAAATGAAATTTTGTATTGACTGTAAGGTTCTGGTTTGTATGTAATAAGTTCTGGTTTATTGACTGTAAAACTAAACTATAATCTGGTATCTCTGATCTAATGAAGAAGCCAGGAAGTATAGATACATAGTTCAACTCTAAAATGATTGTCAACCCCATGGTGGTTGGCTTGGGCTATTATGATAGGTCCTTCCATAAATAGAACTCTACATAGATTTACAGTTTGATAAATCTAAATAAGTATATTATACTTAACTCAAAGGTCTGACTGACATAGGGGTTAGTCCCATTTTACTCCACCAAAAAGTCCCAAGTTACTCCAAACAAAAATATTCTTTTTTAAAAATGTCAAAATAAGTTTCATTTTACTCCAAACTGTCAAACACTTTTGTTTATCAATATTTGGAACTGCCATACTTTCAGTTTCACTTTACTCCACGCGTAATGTCACTTATGGATGAGATACAGTCAGACGCAAAAATCAAAAAGAAAAATAATACAAAGTTATAGATTTCCCATAGGCCGTGTTATTATTAAATGTAAACACATATTTATCTAATATAGAAATATTAAATCAGAGGATATATTTTCTGTATTTATTTTAAAATCAAGATGACTATTCAAGATGTCATTTCTTTCCTTTTGAGTGACACTGTAACTCAATAACATGCTATGTTCAAGTTAAATAACACCTTGCGGTAGATTCATTGTTCATAAAACAGTATTATGTGGACAAAAGTACCAGGCAAACATGGGTTATTAGGAGTTTTACCTACAAATAGTCCTACTGCTGGTGAGGGTGGTACAGCCAAACAAAAAAGAAACGAAATTGCTCTGTTCAAATAAACATTATGTAAAAGAAATTTTATAATAACCAATTTTAATTACCAGGAGAACAGAAATGTAGAAGAGGTCTTTACAATAAACTTTATTAAATTGATTCACAAAAGTAAATATTGGAGAATTTATTATTAGAAGTACCAGGAGAGCATATTCGCGCAAATTCTTACGAAAACCAAACACTCCAAATAGGTAATATGTTTCATGGGCGGGACTGTACTTTAGAAGTAAGAAATTCTTATTAAATTATATCTGGGTGCCGAAATGGGAACTAATCGCACTTAAATTTCCCATTTCGACATCTTCCTGGAATTTGGAATAAACCGCATAAAATGTTTTGTTAACTTTTCTATCCGACTGTACTTCTCTTTTTGGAGTATCTTGGGACATAAAAATAAAATCAATAAAATTATTCAAGTATCGATTGGAGTAAAGTGGGATATGAAAAATAATATATTATTTTTAATATTATTCTCTGGAGCAAACTGGGACTGCATGTATGCATTTTTTCATTTTCGATTTCAAAGGAATGGAGTAAAATGGGACTAACCCGACATAGTGATCTATCAACGCACAGCCAAAAACGCTGGACGGATCGGGCTGAAATTTGGCATGCAGGTACCTAGATGTTATGACGTTAGGCATCCGCTAAGAAAGGATTCCCACGGGATTGTAATATACGCGGGTGAAACCGCGGGGCACAGCTAGTATTATTATAAAACGAATTAATTTAAATTAGTAATCCACACATGAACTTTAAGTTAAGTAATATAACAATGTGAAAGACCAAGTAAGTGTAGAGTACATATTTGAATTGTAACCGTCGAGTGGGTATCGCTTACCGTATCCAGAAAAAGAAGTTCGTTGATCCTCTGACAAGGTGAGTAACAGGTTCGTACAGATAGCAATTCTTTAAGTCTGGAGTGTTAAGCGACGCGACGGATAAAACTCCAGCCGGCATCAACGATTTAAATCATGAATTTTATTTTTAAGACAAATTTTAAAACACAATTACGCTAATAACAATTCCGGTATTTTTTCATAGTCACTTTTAACTTCGCGAATATCGATGTCTATACGTGCGAGTCACACGGGGTCTAAGAACTAACTGAGCGAATTTCTGGACGTCCGTGATGCGTGACGCGTGCGCGTGTTTTGATGCGCGGCGCGGGCGCATCTTGAGAGCCGCACATGAGAGCCAGTATACTGTGTATATATGTATGTACCAGAGTCAGACTTGTTTACGGTACATATATATGGTTACGCTATTTTTACACTTAGTAAACTTAACAATTTAATAACACTTAGACACTATTTCATAACGTTCTTTCAAAGAAGAATGAAGAATGTTTTAAATATTTACTCAAATTACGAATAAGGAATTGCTTTGCTTACACGAAAATAAGTTATTCAATCGAATCGAACAACTTATTTTTACAGTTAATACCAAAGATTTTAAAAACATGTACTTATTTACCTAAGTTTGTACATAGATACCTACTCAAATATTTTGAACTGCCTGACTCAAACACATATAACACTCCTTGTGTGTCCATAGTTTCTTATACCTTAAGTAGATGCAGTAAGTACTTAGAAAATGTATTGTGTAGAGTCATGATAGAGCCATCTTCAGATAGAGTTGTAGTGTTATGTTTTACTGTATTGTAGCATCTAATCTAATACTATTAGCCCCCAATAATGAATGTAAGTACTTATACATACTTATACTATTCACTTTGGTCAAGTGGTTCGTTTGGCGACGGACTTTTTCATGCGAGTTGACATACGATAGGCGACTCTACCTGTATAATATAAGAACAACGGGGCGCAGTTATGAGTTAATACATTAGCCGTTACCTATAGATAGGTACATACATTGATATACTATACACCCCTATTTTGATAATATGGGACTTATTAAAATCAGAATATCTGTAGCAGTAACTGAATCCATATATCCAATAAAAATATCAAAAATGATAGTCGATTACTTATCTTTAAAAAATACCAAATAAATGTCGTATTACCAGACGACACACTAGCTATCAAGTTTTCTGTGACGGCTCGGGTCGATGACCGCGCTCAGCTGTGTATCGCAGCGTTCGGTGTATTTTAACAATAAAATTCGGCGGGATTTTGAAAATCTTTGACTTATCATAACTTTTTAAATAAAACCAAAAGAAAAAAACTAACTTCACTATTATATTGTCACCCGTCGTTTACATTAGCTGTGAGATAAGGTATCGCAATTTCAAAATAAGGGTGTATATGGTATGGTACATAATACAGGGTGTCCCGTAAGTAGTGGACCAACGGGATGTGGGGGGTAGGGGAAACCATTATCTACCAAAATCACCAAAATTTATTGTCCTAGGCCTCCTAGTTTTGAAGTTATAACGTTTTTTAGTAAGTAGGTGAAATTATCGTACCATGTGCACATTTTTCTTAATTCTACAAAATCTATTACTTATTATGATGTTATTTTTAATCAAGGAGGTTAAGAATACATAGGTTTTTCTAATTTAAATCATATTTTAGTGTAATTATCATTAATATTAAAATTAATCAACAAAACAAGTGCAATTGTTAAATTTAAAAAAACTTTAAGTGGTATTTGAGCTGAGCTGGTTAAAAAAAAATGTATGGAACTTTATTTTTAAAACATCTACATTTCATAAGGATTACAAAAAAGTATAACATTGTGGTTTCAAATGAGTAGTTTTTTATTTTAACTAATAACAAAGTAAAAGAAAATTTTTGAGACAAAACAAAAATTCATTGCTAATTATGAAAAATCGTTTATTACTCAATTTATTTTTACATTAAAGGCTCTAAATGCTTTTCTTTAGCTCTTGGGCATAACAACATCTTCGTATAAAGTTTTTTTGTAAACTTTTTTGGGCTCTTTGATGATTTTTTATCAATTCAGAAACATGGTTGAATTTTTGTCATAACTCTCGTTTATCATGAATATTTGTCTCATTAACTGCTTCTTTGAGGTAACCCCATAGAAAATAATCCAAAGGATTCAAGTCGGGAGATCATGCTGGCTATGAAATAGTACCTTCGCGTCCAATCCATCGATTTGGGAACTTCTCATTCCACAATTCAGTCACTTACCGTGAATAGTGGGGAGGTGCACCGTCGTTCTACAACCACATTCTCTCCCGCGCATTTTCAGGCCTTATGAATAACGAACATCTTCGAATAAAGTTAAGAAGTACGCGAGAGAATATGGTTCCGCGCAGTTTCAGGCCTTATGCATAACCAACATTTTCGTTAAATTAAAGTTAAGAAGTACGTACGAATGTGGTTGCAGTACGACGGTGCACCTCCCCACTATTCACGGTAAGTGACTGAATTTTGGAATGAGAAGTTCCCAAATCGATGGATTGGACGCGAAGGTACTATTTCATGGCCAGCATGATCTCCCGACTTGAATCCTTTGGATTATTTTCTATGGGGTTACCTCAAAGAAGCAGTTAATGAGACAAATATTCATAATAAACGAGAGTTATGACAAAAATTCAACCATGTTTCTGAATTGATAAAAAATCATCAAAGAGCCCAAAAAAGTTTACAAAAAACTTTATACGAAGATGTTGTTATGCACAAGAGCTAAAGAAAAGCATTTAGAGCCTTTAATGTAAAAATAAATTAAGTAATAAACGAATTTCCATAATAAGCAATGAATTTTTGTTTTGTCTCAAAAATTTCCTTTTACTAAACTACTCATTTGAAACCACAATGTTATACTTTTTTGTAATCCTTATGAAATGTAGATGTTTTTAAAATAAAGTTCCACAAGGCTACCATACATTTTTTTTACACCAGCTCAGCTCAAATACCACTTAAAGTTTTTTGAAATTTAACAATTGCACTTGTTTTGTTGATTAATTTTAATATTAATGATAATTACACTAAAATATGATTTAAATTAGAAAAACCTATGTATTCTTAACCTCCTTGATAAAAAATAACATCAAAATAAGTAATAGATTTTGTAGAATTAAGAAAAATGTGCACATAGTACGATAATTTCACCTACTTACTAAAAAACGTTATAACTTCAAAACTATGAGGCCTAGGACAATAAATTTTGGTGATTCTGGTAGGTAACGGTTTCCCCTATCCGCCACATCCCGTTGGTCCACTACTTACGGGACACCCTGTATACAAAAACAATAATCTATATCTATATCATTATATAAAAGGCTTTGTCCTGAATGACTGATGGATCAACGCACAGCCTAAACCGCTGATCGTAGAGACCTGAAACTTGGAGGGTGTGTTATTTGTATTACGTAGGCGTCCGATAAGAAGGGATTTTTGAAAATTCCTCCTCTAAAGGGGTGAAAAGGGGTTGCAAAGTTTGTATGGGACAACGTGATTCCTCGGTCTCAAAAAGATTAATTAAATATGTGATACTCATTTTTCTTAAAATCATCACCTAACATGATTAAAAAGGGGTAAAAAGTTTTTTTTGGGGTTGATTTGCGTCGAAATTGGTATCATCTTTGACATGTGTTTCAATTTGTAATTTGACAGACAAATGTCAAAATGGCGGACTAAAATAAATTGACGGAAAATGAGGCAGCGTATCAAAATTATAAGTAAATAAAAAAATACCGTACATATTTTTACTTATTAATAGATATTTATCAATATTCTTCACCCCGTATTATAAATCTAGACATTAATTTAAATAACTAAGTATTTCAAATATCAAATCTGTAGGTGAAGTAGTTTTTTTATAAAATGTACCACCAAATTGTTGAGTTACAAGGGCTTCGCTTTGCTCGCCCTAATTACTTTGATAGATATTTTAAGGATATTTTACTCATAATTTGATTTCTGCTTATCATATCTTCAGACATTTTCGATCTAAAATATTAATATACGAAAATTATTATTCATGTGCGATTTATCGATTTTAGCTTTATGATATGAAAATAGTTCAAGTCGAGCAGGGTTTTTTTTATAACTAAATCACCCACTTCTTAAAGATACATAGATTCGCTAAATTACAATCCCAGTGTTAACTTGGCAGTTTAGTTTTTCGCAGAATCTAAACAAAGAAACATTTTCCAATATAGTAGAACGCCGATTAACCGAATCGCCAATTTTATTCGAATCGGTCATAAGTTACTATGTATTGTACCTCTATTAGTTGATGTGATTTATTATATTTTGTATTTTCGTTAAGGCCCGCTGGGATTTCAACTAAAATAGAAATAAATAAAATAAAATAACTTACTCTGATCGAGATGTTTAAGTGAGCTATAGATATTGTAGAACTGTGTTTGTTAAAATTATTATAGTTTATTCTATGTGTGACATCGTTTTTAGAGTTCCGTTCCCAAAGGGTAAAAACGGAACCATATTACTGAGACTTCGCTGTCCGACCGTCCGTCTGTCACCAGACTATCTCAAGAACCATGGACATTGGACGTATGATATGAGGGTGTATGATGTGTGGGTGAAAGCTAAAGCTACACTTGAAATTTTCACAGATGATGTATTTCTATTCTATTGCCGCTATAGGAAAAAATACATAAAATATAATAAATATTTAAGCGGGGCTTCACAATACAACAAACGTGTTTTTTTGACATTTTTGGTGGAACCCTTCGTGCGCGAGTCCAGCTATGTGCAGTCTATGTGCGATAATCCGAATTTTCGATTATCCGAATGGACCCCGGTCCCAATTAATTCAGATAATCAGCGTTCTACTGAATATGTATTGTGTAATGAAACGCCGACTCTTCCGAAGAAAAGATGAAAAAATAGGATGGAAGTGGTAGTGGGGTAGAAGGGGTAGTGGCGTGGAAGTGGAGTGGAAATGAGAGTGGTGTGGATGCGGGATAGGCGTTGAAGTGGTAGAGATGTGGAAATGGGATTAGTGTGGATGTAGGACGGTGTAATGTAGACCGTCGGTGGCGTAATTTAAGGCCTTTGACTTTCGATCGGAAGGTGCCTGGTTGGAACCCCACTACGTACCAATTTGTTTTAAATCATCATAACCAGTTCATTGGTCTCCCTACCGAGGGTACAAGACCAGAAATAAGTAATGATGAGTGATGTGGAAGTGGGAGCGGTGTGAAAGATGTATTAGTGTGGAAGGGGAGTGGAGTGGAAGAGGTAGTGGCGTGGAATTGATATTAGGGGGCCAGTTTCAGCTACCTAAGGAGGGGCTAGGGCCTGTCCTGAATCATATCTAATAGGGGTATTTTAATTATGTAGTGCACATAAAATATGAAAGTTTACCTAATTTATATGTCACTAGCGGCGCCTCGCGGTTTCACCCGCGTAGTTCCCGTTCCCGTAGGAATATGGGGGTAAAGTTATGCTAAAAACCTTCCCACTGAATCACTCTATCTATTAAAACAAACCGCATCAAAATCCGTTGCGTAGATTTAAAGATCTAAGCATACATAGGGACAGAGAAAGCGATTTTGTTTTATACTACATATGTAGTGATAACGAATAATATAGGCGTGTTTATTGTTTAATTTTAATCTCGACTGCCAGACCCACATATTGATTAAAGTTATTTTATTACATCGATATATAGCGTTAGCCCAAAATAACTATTCTTCGCGTACGAAGTCGCGGGGCAGAAGCTAGTAATATATAATTTATTACTATAATGTAATAGAATGACTGGTAAGTATAACTAACTACTAAACCATGAATAGAGTATAAAGGAACTTCTTAGTTCTATTGGTACCTAGATAATGAATAGGGTGGCGTTATAATGACATTGTATTAACCTGTAGGGAGTCTCGCGTGATCCTTCCTATACTTAGTAAGTACGGAGAAATGGTATAAATGCGTAAGATGGGTGCGAAGGTACATTCTAATAAGTAACCGACTATAGCAGTACTCAGTTAAATGTAATGATTAAGTACTAAGTAATAACAAGGTAACCTAAGGTACGTAAGTTGTATTTTCTAGTGTATTGGGTAAAATAAGCTAAAGCTTTAGGACCGGAACATTAGGATAAAATTACGTATAATAACTAGACGATAAAAGTATTCGATTGTTTTATTAATAACAAAAAGAAAATAGTTCTGCGATACTCCCGAATCCTTTCCTAACGTTAATAACTACCTATCTGCGTGCTTTTCAGTGGTTTGAGTCGCGTGTCAGGCGGTGTAACGGTTGTCTTTTGTACAACTAATAAAAATATCACAAGTGGCACAAGAATACCTGGATTGGATAGTGCTTTCGTAGGCATCTAATCGACTCTTAATCTTACTCTAATCTGCTCGAACCACGAGGCTTGGTTTCAGGGTATTATCCTTTATCCAAAACATCTTTTCCGGAACTTTTCTTTTCGTCAAAGCGCAAAACGTGCTTATGTACAATTCGATGATATCATGAAATCAAAGCTTTCGTTATTTTGTTCATATTATCCTTCGTTAACTATTAAGTTAGGTAAGTACGTACTTAATAAAAGGTAAATTTTACCTGTTACCAGCTTTCCCGTTCTGCTTCGTTGAATGAGCAAGCAATTTCTTTATATGCACTTATTGTGCGCTTCACTAACTTATCAAATCACAACTTTTATTTTTGTACGCCTACCTACTTATTAAGTAAGTAAAATGTTTCAAGTACAAACTTGACTACTATGTCGTGCTTCATTTTCCGTTTTCACTACACAATTATTAAGTACTTAAGTACGTTATACGTACCTACCTATGCATGCAAAGGTGAAAGGCCTTTGTATACATTCCTGAACATTGTAAAATTGTTAAATTCATTACCAAATTAACGTTTTGACCACATTATTCTATTTCCCAAATAAATATTGTCTACATATATCCATATGTATCTAAAAATATGCTTATGGCAACCATAAAAATGGCTTACCTGAGGAGTACTAATGTAATTAGGTATACATAGGAGTTGTTGCTACTTGTTACCGATGATGGGGAAAATTAACCACTTTCAGTAGACACCTATAAATAAAAAGTAGGTTACCCCATTTCGTTGAAGCATAACATTGGAAAACGGAAAACACATTATGATTTCAATCATATGAACACTACGAAAATGAATGTAAACATGCCATTAAATGAATACTATAGATGCGCTTCATTTAGTTTTATCATAAAGAGATATAGTGAAATTCTCCTTAATATAAGTAGGTAGGTCCTAGCCTAATTATGGCATGGTTTAGATTCGAACCGATATATAAACTTACCTACTGTTAAATTCCTCTGTAGGGGCTGTAGACAATATGCTATATTTTCGTCTTGTGTGTAAATTTTCATAGTTCTGTAACACATATTTTCCTATTTATTTCTGTGTTTTTATTAATTCATCTGATGAAACATGTAAAAAAAACTTGCGCTAAGTACCTACTTGTTACTGTTTGGCCATCAGCTAAATACCAATCTAAAATATTTCTATCAGGTTCAAAGACCTCTAGCTTAAGTTATGTTGACTTTTACAGGCTTCGCTACGGTTTTAATCTATTTACTCAACATAATCAACAGGTATATCTATGTACCTACTTATACTTACATACATTGATGTTCGTACATTACATGTATAGGTACGTATGAATATGATTTATGAATCTAATGGGCAAATGATTTACGAGTACTCAATACAAATTCTACGAACCTTCATAATTGTTAGTTTTTCCCTATTCCATCAACTTATGCCTTTCCTACGGGATCAAAATAAAGTAATGTGGGTATAAAAAGCTATTCATTTTCATAGCTCATAGGTATTATTTTTATTAAATAAAACCAACTGAGTGCGTCTGTAGTCTATTTTAGAAACATCACAACATATCGTTCTCTTTGATGTGTTATATTAGTAAACAAATAAAGTAAGTAGGTACCTACTTACATAAACTGAAAAAACACTAGTAAAGTATGTAACTTATTAGATAAATATTCTTGAGAAATATATATTAAGTATAGCAGGTTACATATTAATTAACTATCATTCATTTATAAAACAATCATTCAAAACATCGCGCAAAAGCTCTTTCTAAAACAATTTGTTAACGCAATAACTTTTTGCTATCGGCACAAAAAGAACCTGCTTTATAGTGTTTAATTAAAGTAGTAGGTATTATTTCTAGATTCTTTTATGGGTAAGTACTATTTAAACAATAATATCGAACTTGTCAGATCAAGACAAAGCAGTGTAATAATTAATTTATACTACCAATAAGAATATAACAATTATTTACAATAATATAAAACATTACTTAAGTATTTTATTTCCGCCATAGTTAATACAAAACATCAATTCAGCCTTTCATTTGTAAAACCACACCACTCCACCAGATAAGTAACCAGAAATGAATTTATGCATAAGTTTTTGCTTAATTACTTATTTGGAATTACCTACTAAGTATAGTCTTTTTCTGTTACTAAATCAACTATTGATTAACTTTAACACAGATTTCTGGCACACATCCCGGTGATAAATCGTGGTAGGATGCACAATCTAATAATTTTTCATCCTTCTCATTATTTTCTAAACTAAATTCGCCTGTAACATTCGTATCCCTCTTAATGCTCGGGTTGAACTAATCTCATTATCGATTAGCATACTCGACCCAAGTCCATCCCGTCTCCAACCTTCTCAGTCCAGACTTACGTCTTTTTGAGTCCAGTCTTACTCAAACCTTTTCAAATCCTCGAATAGAATTACATTTGAACTTTATTAAGCGCCTTAATTGTGTTATTTAGTTGTTTTATACTTTGGGATTCTGTTGCGGACGGTCCTCGTCGTCGCTGTGTTCCTCCTGTAGCAGCAGACTGTCGGGCGGACCTCGGGGAGGCGCTCGAGCGCTGTTCGATTTCCGCGGACCTCCGCGACTGAACATACGGGACAATTGCGCGAATTTTTTCCGAGACACTAAAACATAAAAAAATACAATAAGTAAGTTCACTTAAGTTTAGTAACCTTATGTTTATTTACAGAAAAAATGCCACTTTATAAGACACATCTACGAGTTTGCGGTCTAATAATTTTGAACAGTGAGAGGGTCAAATAAAAGTGCTAACGATTCGTAAAATATAGGTGTGTTGTGTGGTGAATAAGTAATGAACTTAGTTATGTAAGTTATTAAATTTTGTACTGATGTGTCTTACATTTCCCCATATTTTTAAGTCGTTCCTTGAAAGCAGCTTCGTCGTCGTGACCTTTGAGTTTGTTCCCTTGTTCACTATCTAAAGCAGCCATGAACTCTTGGTTCCACCGCAACTCTGCCATGAACTCTTCATTTTGCAGCAATGTTGCGATGCGGTCGTCATCCATCTCTAGACTTAAATCTATCCGCGCGTCGGTTCCCGGCGGTATACGAAGGAACATCGGAGGTAAAGGGCCAAGCATTCGAGGCACCCATTTTCTTCTAATTGCTAAAGGGATTGAGTCATCCTCGGTGTCTCTGCAAGAATGTTTCCTTGTTACAAGGTACCACGGGTCATAAAATACGTAATACCAAGACTTGGTATTTTATTTTTTACTGTGGGAATTACGCAGTCCTAGATAACATAAGTACGTAACTCTATAGATTACCTAGATCACCGAGTGTCTAAGTACCTACCTTTGTATTCAAAATAATATAAAGATTTATTAACGTTGCCTTAAATAGCTTAATTATCTTGAGTAAGTAAGTAAGTACTTATTTATCAAAATACTAGAGGAGAGAGTGACGACTGCCGAACCACGTAGGTACCTACGTAATATTGTTAAGTAAGTACATGAGCAAATAATTATTCAGTTCTTATTTTGCACGTTTGGTAATGTACATACTTATATTACACTGTATAAAACATGTAAACATGTTCGTAGGTTTAAATACGTTATAGTGTGTTAATTATTGCCATGTTACTAATAAGTAGCATCTAAAATCTTTGTAACTGTGTGTACTTATGTACCTACCTATACTCTATTTGTTGAGGTAGGTCGGCGAACTAATTCCTACAATATAGTTAAGTAAAGTTAACTTTAAGTAGTGTAGGTGGCTTTTTTTTAAATTGTGTTTTTATAAAAATAAGTACTTATTAAACTTACACGAGTGCCGTAGTATCATTATCATCTCCGTCGGCGGTGACTTTCGATGCGGTTCTGCGGTCTTTGCGGCGAGATGGAGTGCTGTTCTCTACTCGTTCCATTTCGAGCCGGAGTCGTTCATTCTGGTTATCAGTACTCATAGCTAACAGCTGATCGATGGTCGCATCTACGGCCCCCTGGTTTGCTCGCAACACGGCTTCTATAACGTCGTCATCCATGTCCGGAAACATTGTTTTAAAGTCTGTCATCGCCTGTGTGAATTCTAGCTGCATCGTGGACGCCATCATTCCTTAGGCGACGGCCACTAGCGGCATGGAAGTGGATAGATACGTCACGATCGAGAGATCGTTGCCGGTAAAACAGCTGAAGCGTGGCGCAGAACTACCGCAGTGTGGGCGAGGACCGATGTAGTCGTGCGAGCACAGCCCATCCTAGCGGCGCACTGGACGCCGGTTCCCGTTTGTTTTCACACCACTAATTAGTACTTCACTTAACTCGTACTTGTGATTCCACATAACACGATGCACCGGCTGACACCATGATGTGCAATTTTCACTTTCGTAATTTTCAGGTACAGATAGCGCAAGCGCGCGGCCGAGGGCGAAGAGGGGAGGTGAAGTCGATATAAATAGAGATTTCCCGTCGTGCGGCGCGCCCCGCAACCCCACACTATTGTCGAGGGTCCTCACTTGCTGGACAAATACAAGTGCGCATGTGCAATCCCTTGTTGTTGATTATGTAACCATTGTGTTACTACGATGTCAATGTGACCTTTGGATGCTGCAGTGATGCACTTCGTTATTGTAGAAATCCTGTTAGGAACCATCATTGGTACGATCGATGTCAGGAAATGGTAGTTATACCCAAAATAAAATATTTGTTATCTTTCATAAGTGTTCATATTATGTATTTACAACATATAGAAATCATTACGAGATTTCTGAAGACGTAATTTACTTTTAAAAAAATCACGTGACAAGAAGAGCTATGTCTAGTCTAATGTACTCGTAGAGTTCTGACTGACTATGTAAGTTCATCTGTAAGAACATTTTAAATTTATTGGACGGACCGAGACAGACTTAGTGATAGGACTATGAAACTTTTAAAAGGAGTGTTATGAATGTCCCCAAGAATATTCAAACAAAGATTTTGTCATAAAATAAGTTATAGAACATTCTGTTTCACTATCTAGATTCTAGATAACTTAGGTATGTATTTAAATAGATGTAAGGTTTATAAATATACTGTACTTACTCCGGTACTTCTTTTTGTTATTTAACTTTATTGAACGCGTTTGCATATTATGTAATGTATGAATATGTAGCTACCACATTGAGCGAAAATGAAATACTTTTAGAAAGTATACCTACATTTAAATACGAATCACGTCTATTTAGTGGTTTAGCGGAAAGTTTTGTTATTTAACCTTAGTATTATAATAACTAATTACTATCATTGTAGTTTTAACTGGACCAATAGGGTGCTCTTGCATAGTTAGTAGGTACTTAATTAATTTAAACAGTTAATTCTCTTACTAATTACTTATTACAAATTCAGTTTCATGTGTTTTTGGTATTTTTCGATTAAATATGATGAACGATAAGGAATAGGATTAAAGGAGAACGAGAATTAAAGAACATTTACAGTAGACGATAAAATGTAATTAAAAAATAAACACTTCAACAGCCGTGTATTATACATTAAATTATATTAACTCGAATTAAGTTAATTAGTAATCATTCAAAATAAATTCGATCACCAAAAATTGACAAAAATAATAATAAATTAATTACACCTTCAGTTCTGTATATCATTTGATGTCGTTTCATACTCAACAACATAAAAATAAAGGAGAATGTCTACCAAACATCAATACATTAGACAAAATAAATAATCTGTAAGTGATTTATATTAGTTTATTTTTGAACACGTCAAGACAATACTGTGAATCCATTTTTCAGGTACAACAAGAAAATTTTAGAGATAGAATTTTTAAATAAAGAATCATATCACTGGATATCTTTAAATTTTGGTTTGCGATGTTACACTCAAATGTATGATCATGTTAGATCAGTGTTCTGGCTAAAATAGTCAGGGAGTTTATTTGGCTCATTAGCGGCACAGAAAAAATTCTTTCCCTAAAATAATTAATGGCACAACATTAAGTAAAGATTATGAAGCAGTATTCGAAACATAAATAAGTGTTGCACATTATTTAAGTCACTATTTCAAGGGCAATTTATAACTAAAATGTACAAACAGCAGACAATACGAGATTTGGTGTTTTGTTGCCATATACAACACAAATGTAACTAATTCTACAAAAAGTAAACTAACTTTAAAACACACACACACTAATAGGAATGAACAGAGAAGTACATAGTAAGTAGATCATGTGTAATCCTGGAATACCAACTGAACGCGACGAGGATAGCAAATAATAGATACACGACGGAAATTCGTGATATGCCATTTTTATTAGTGTCTACCGACTAAATTGGTTTTAAATATAATTTAGAATATTATATGTTCTAATTACACGAAGTGCGGACGGCTTACATATATATATTCTTTTATATAAAAATTATACGATCGTATTTTGGATGTGAGGTGGTCCACAGCCATTAAATATATTATTTTGACTTCTGGTCTCATGTTACTACATATTTTAAACAGATTATAGTTTAATACTTTATATTACAACAAACAGTTAATCATCTGACCGTCCGCGTACGCACATCGACAACACGTCTCTAGTGAAGCAATACATTTAGAAGAAAATTCGATTTAGATATCGATTAATTCATTAATTTATTTAATTATCAACACTTTATATTCACTGCAGCCTTCAGTGTTCTGCAGTTTTATTGTTAAATTATACATTTATATATGAATATTGTCAAATTAATTAATTAAACAGTTTAACCTATGAACAGGTAAATTGTATTTTGATAGTAGTAATTACTTCAGTAATAGTGTTTGAGAGATCCACTATATATCTGGTATATAGTGATGCAGTGAGATAATATCCTCGAAGCAGTCAGAGGTGATTGAGCGAGATTCAGACGCGCGCCGGGGCCCCTTGTTGCGGGAGGACCACGATGGTCTCGCTGGGCACCGGGGCGGCCGGCTGCTCCCCGGGGGGGGAGGTCGGCTGGAACAATACACACTTATTAATCCACCTACATAGTTAAATATCGATCATTACAGTACTACTAGCAACTTCCAGTGTTCTGCTATACTGCTTATGTGTGTGTTATACTCACAATGGGTGGCACGGGGTCGGCGGCGGCCATGAGCGTGGCGGCGCGGTAGGAGGGCGGCGGGGACTGCTTCACGGCTTCGTCATAATCAGGCAGCAGGCTCGAGTAGTCGGGCGCCGGCGCCGCGTACGCCGGCGCGGCGCCGCCCGCGGTCACGATGCCCTCGCTCGAGATCACGAACGGCGTCAGGCTGTGCATGGTGGCCGCGCGCCACGTGCAGTACTTGTAGCAGCGCCACACGATGTTGATGCAGTAGCCCTGTCACACAGACACGCGCGGTATAGCCTTCTCTACCTCAAATAACAAATGCACCTTCGAACACATATGTATGCATAGTTACCTTGAGTAGCACGGCCACTAAGAAAGCGGAGAGCACGACGAGCGCGAGGGCGGGCGCCGGCAGCTGTTTCAGTTCATTGCTCCACGGGACGCGGTTGGTGTCGGCCACCAGGCGGTGGATCGAGCGCAAGTAGCACAAATATCCTGTTGCTGTCAGCCTGTTACACAAGTTACCGAAACATACATAAATAAAGTTTTAATTATGTATTTTTTTTATTTATTTGGTTGGTTGGATCTGTCAATATAATAATTAAATGCATATCTACACTTTGCAATTATAATTTACATAATTATGAAAACATAAGTGAAAGCTATATGATGAAACAACTTACACTGTAATAGCAAAGTCAAATATTTGTAGACAGAAGAACGGCAGCAGATGTGCAGGTTTCCCACGGGCAGCTCCATATATCAGCATGAGAGTGACGGCCAAGGTACACACTGTAACCAGTGTACCCACATCCATATCATCTAATACACACATGGACAATCTGTTACTATTTTATTCACGGAAGAAATATAAAACATTTAATTTTAATACCAACAATTTCCAATGTTCTAATTTATTTATTTATTGCACAATCAATAACAGATTGTTATGCATGAAATTAGGTTTTTTATGATTATGATGATATAAAAAATTAGTCATACATGAAGTATTTACTTATATAAATACATGCTAAGTGTTTCAGTATTTTGTTAAAATTATGAATGTGTTTAAAGTATTACTTTCAGTATAACTGATAAAACATTACTTTATTGATAAGACATGTTTTATAGTGTGACTTTTGTAAATAATTACAGTCACAAATATAATTCAATAATGTTATCATGGCTATAAAAGTGTTATGTACAGTTAACACATATATGTGATAAAATTGAGTGTTAAAAAAGTATGATATTATGCTACTTGATATTTTAAAATTCCTGCTAGAAATAATCAAGCTTACGGTATATCAGTGAGTGGTCTCGAGGCTGTGGGTTGTGTTGTGGGTAAGAGCTCGGCGGAGGCTCCATGCTGGACAGGGCTGTAGACATTGGGCTGTTCAACTTGGTCATGTCACTCAGGCTGTGCTTGGGCAGAGAGTCCCGCTCCAACTCTTCCATCAGACGAGGGTCTCGCACAATGGCTGCTAAAAACACTAGAGCAACTAAGTGCAGCATCTGTTAAAAAAAATATAATTTATGATAAAAGAAATAAATACGAAAATAAAGATCTGTTTTAGTTTCAAAATACCTAAATATAAGATACACTATAAAATTTTATTCTAAGGGCCTATTTCACCAAGTAATGTTCCGAGTACTCACAAGTTTTGTTTTTGTCACTTGATATAAAATAACAGAGAGACAACCCTTACTTTACTTGAAGGTTGTGAAATAGGCCCTAAATCTAATTTCATTCTAAATCTCTTTTAACTAGTCATGGATTAATTACAGAGTCAAATCTAGTAGCCTCTCTAGCCTTGTGATGGAATTTTGTAATTGGTTAGTCTGATATACAAAAAAGGACATAAGGCACTCTCAGGGAGGTGTGCCTACACTTATTAAATGGCACTTTGGTATAATCAAACTCCACACAGGCAAATAACTATTATAATTAATTTTGTTACAAAAAAATCATTACCTATTAGGTACTATGTAAATATTTACAAACCATTTTATTAATTAATAAATCTTTCACATGATGAAATAGGTCAAATAGGTCATGACCTACTTTTACTCTCACAATAATTAAGAATCAAAATAAATATCTTTTAATTAAATTATATTATTTAAAATACCTATAACATTGAGAGACTTGTATTATATACATAAATTAATGTAACATAAATTATCAAGTAATTAAGGACACCAGAGACATATATTATTTTTTCTTACAACTTTCAATTATCACTGAATTCAACCTAAAAGAAGCAACAACATGTTCCATTCAACATGTGAAAGTCGATAAAAATAAATTATCTATACATTTGTTCACTGTTTAGAGAAACTGACTAAAAGTACGTACCAGATGCCATGTCCCGATGAGTATGGTGCCAGTTCGCACATGAAGACAGAAGCAGCAACGCCATTCACTGCCCCGCTCACTCCCCAACTTGGGGCGAAATCGCATCATTTTGAATCTGCAAAGACAACATTTACATCAAAGATTCATTTTATTATTCAAGATACTATTGAGTTATGGTTTATATTACAAATACAAGTGATTTTGTTTCATTTTAAAACGAAAATGATACTGTATATTCCAAGAATGTACTGTGATTCGCAGAAACGAGAATCACTCGAGTAAAACCGAGAGGCACTGCTACTACCAAGTATTGATTTTTACCATGAATAATTTTATTGTTAATAAATATGATGACACTAAATGCTCTGTTATCTTGATGTATAATTCACGACTTAATGTGTTCTATTGGTTATCTATCGTAATGTAAAACACAAAATAAGGAAAAGTACAAGTTACGTTTAAAAAAACCCAGCAAATCATAAGTATTTACCCAAGGACAAGTCGATGGTTCGTAACAATAATATTTATTTAATCAAAACCTAGAAGACCAAATAATTCTGAAGCACGTCTCAGATTACATTGGAATTGCAGCGAGAAATAATCTTTCTGTTTTGCTTTGAATTGAAATGAGAATAGTAGAGCTAGCAACTTATAGGTAGGTTCCTACGCAATAAGCACTTAAGTAGGTACGTAACTTATTTTCAAAATATAATTACATTTTGTAATAGCCTACCTTTGTTAATGTATATTTTCATAGAATGTTCATCAATTGTTGAGTTTTATATCCACAGAAATTCTAACAGTATTTTAAAAATTTCTAATTTCACTTCAACAAATACACTTCGACGATTTGTGTCAGTCAGTCACTCGATCTTGCGATCAATTGTCATGTCGCGGGCTTCAAACCAAAGGGGCGTATACGCAAAAATCCAAAAAATTTTTTATTACGTCAATGTATTCTAATTATATCGACACATCTACTGACTTTATTTCATAATTATCGGTTAAATATTTTTTAAGATAATAAACAAAATAATATTAGACGTATGTCTCTGAGTAAAATATTTTTCCGAACCAGAAAGGCGTACTAAAGACGAATCACGAATCGTTTGTGTTTATTTTCATTTTTTCTTTTTATTATTGTTTAACTTTTATGTTGAACTTAAAAAAAATATTTGAGAATATTATTTGTTTTATTTTCACCTTCACAAACGTGAAATTGATATACTTACGTCTGTATTGGAATAATGTTATTTTCCTATTTTTGACAAGCCATATGGACGTATAATGAACGAAAATGGTGGTGAAATAGAGGACTTTTTTAAATAATAAATGACTGTAATAAAATATTTCTCATCATTTATATAAACTTCATTTGGTTTTTTTTATTTTGCGTTACAAATAAAAAAAATGTTTTATACGTCCATTCCTTGAAAGCATTTTCTTGGAAAAAATAACAATCAGTTTATCTAATACTGTCGAACCATATAGACGTAAGCGCGATATTATGGGTAACAAATTATATTTTTCAATAAATAAGCCTTTCACATAATAAAGAACGTAAATTTATGAAACACGTAAAAAAATTCAAAAATGTAGGTACATTACAAAAAAAGTTATTAAGTTTTTTGGCTCTCCTGAAAAGTGAGGGTTTTGCTTGTACGCCCCTTTGGTTTGAAGCCCGCGATGTCAAATCAAATCAAACGAACGAACGAGTTCGATCGAACGTCAAATCAAAACGTCAACAAACAAACAAGATGATAAGGTTAAGGCTGGCTCCACACGTTGGCCCCAACGCTACTCGTCCAAAGTGTGGATCTAGAATATGGCATTGGTCCCAACGTTGGGGCGGGCGTTGGTGGTTGGCTGGCTCGTGTCGGTTTCATCAAAGGTATCTGCGCCAACGTTGGCGCTTTCGCACTATCCAGTAATATGGGACACAACTCGAAAGGATCATAAAAATAAAAAAAATATTAGCTGATGCATGGCGCACAACTCAACAGAATATGGGAATGTAAAAGCGCTCAAAAAAAGCAGTTTCGATTTCTGTATCGGGCATCTTCACATTGGCCCTGACGGGACAGAACTAACTGCTGTGTCAACGCCTCACCCAACTCGAACGTTGGGGCCAACGTGTGGAGCCAGCCTAAGGCGGCTCCTTGTACGCAAAGGCGCTGCCATGGCGCTGCCTAAAATGTGCCCATCCCATCTCATTCATGGGTAAGGGACTAGACACATTTGTTCAACTCCATTGTATGGACAAACGCTGAATGGATTTAGTTGAATAAATGTGTAGATGTGTAGTAAGCATTCTTAGGTGATATAAACGTGGAAGGCTGACAATATTAATTAATAAGATTTATGTTAATGTGCCTCCAGACTTTTTTTATTTACAAATTACAATCATTAAATTTATTTACTTAAGTATATCTATTTGAAATGGAGATTATTTTAAATTCCATAGCATATATTCTGATTAACAATGTTTTAAAAAGCACAGTATCTTGTGATACCTACCTACGTGTAACTACATGCTATTTTCAGCATTCGCTGAACACATTTTATAGTTCCCACCCTATGATACTCTCTACTTCTTTGCTCCATCCATACAATACAAATACATAAAAGTGTTGCACGAACGTTCGTTCACGCCTAGGCCTAGGACGTTTTCGAAGATGACGGAGAATGTGGAGACAAGAGATGAGACTAAAAATTTAACCATTAAAGGCCTATTGGACGTCAATGTCTTGCCTGACAGCCAAGATAGTTGACTGATAGATGACTGATCTGTCTCGACTGTCATTGTCAGATCAATCACACAACCAACCAAACAAACAATTCTTTTTTTCATTTCAATGAAGATTTTGTTGTTGTGTTGTGGTTTCGAGCTGTGGTGTCAGGTAAGGTCATTTCTTATTATTGTGAATGTTGTATATTTTTTGGAAACTTATCCCATTGTAATTTACAGTTATAATATAATGGATAAAATACCAGACCAGATTGGATACTTGGTTCTCACAGAGGACGGCGCTGTCCTTGAGTCTGGTGGCGAGTTGGAAAACGACGAACGTGTCGCTACGATAATAACTGATCTCATCACCTTATCTAACAAGTAAGCAAAATTTTGTATAAGCTACAGTTTTTTTTATTTTGGTTGGTAAATAGGTTCCTTCTTTTCACAAGCTACGTTAAAAATGTCAAAGAATGAAATGGTAATTTAAGTATCGCGGTTTGGCTGTAAATGATAGTTATTTTGCGTGGTATTCAACTATATTGGCACATGTAATTATCTAATAATAGATATTTTTTTCAGAGTCGACCCTTTGGCATTTGGTCCAAATGAACAATTCAAGAAAATCTCCATAACATATGATGATCATTGGTTTGCTATATGTCTATCCAATAAGAAAATATATGTTGTAAAAAGAAGCTTACCCACATCAGGACTCGAGGGGAATATTGTTAATGTATGAATAATCAGAATTGTAACAAAATGGGGCGTAATCTGTTGATGAGTAGTCTTGAAAATGCGTCATTTAATATTATTTTTCAAATTTTATTCAGGTGTGTAACATTTATAATCAATGCCTGGGTTATCAGGAATGTTGGACATGAAGTTCTTGGTATTATGAATGTGAGGCTACTTCTACTCGAGAGTACAATTTTATTTTTGAGTAGAGAACCATTTAATAGGGCATGCTTAGGGCAAAAAGATGAGTTTACGTGGAACCATCTGATGAATCAAATCTGGCTCTCTGTACCATTAAGCTGTATATTATCAATAGTGTTTGTATACATTTGGCTGCATGTTTTACCTTCTAGTAGCCCTGAACATGCATTTCAATACACATTTGGTTGTTGGAGTGTTGCATTTTCATGTGTTTTAGAATTGTGCTCTGCTAATATGGTCCTCATAGCGCAACTGTTTTGTTTCATCAAGATAAAGGTAGCTCTAGACACATTGCACATATTTGTGAGGACCATTATCTTTGTCTCTATCATTGTCTATGATAGGTCTCTAGCACTTGTTGCATTTTCCGTAGCACAAGTAGGGAGCATAGGAACAATAGTCCTAGCATATTATATTTTCTTCTATTGGTATATTAAAAACAAGCCATTGTATGCTAAAGGAGCTCTCAAAAGTAAGATTTTCCCTGATATAGTTTTGAAGAAGTTGTATGACAATATGGATGATTTCAATTTTACCTCTATCAAAGATTTCTTTCCTAAGTATTTGGGTTCAATAAATTCCACATTTAACAAAAAACTGAGTACACTCACAGTTAGTTTTGCTAAACAAGGTGTAGTGAAACAGCTCTTGACTGAGGGTGAAAAATATGTAATGTCCGCCAGTCCTGTTATGACTTTCAAACAGCAAGCAACATATGATGTAGTAAACAATCTTGGTAGTTTAGCGGCTAGATTTGTATTCAGACCGATTGAAGACAGCAGTTATTTCTATTTTACTCAGATGGTAAACAGAGATCTGCCTCTATACAAACAGGACCAAAACAAAATAAAAGAATCATGTACTGTATTATCTCAAGTCTGCAAAACTGTTAGTTCTATAGGATTAATAGTATTAGTATTTGGCCAAAGCTATGCTCGTACTTTGCTTTTACTTTATGGTGGACAAGCATTTGTGGAAAATGGTCTGTCTGTGCAATTACTAAGGAGTCACTGCTTGGCTATAGTATTACTAGCCATAAACGGAGTCACAGAATGTTACACATTTGCTACAATGACTAGTGCACAACTTAACAGTTACAATTATCTAATGGTATTCTTTTCAATAAGTTTCCTAGTGTTATCATATGTGTTGACATATGTATTTGGACCTGTTGGTTTTATTATATCAAATTGTATTAATATGACTGCACGAATATTACATAGTATACATTTTATAAATGATAAATATAAGAACACTGAATATAAACCTTTGGAAGGTCTTCTTGTTGGAAAAATGTTTTTGGCAACATTGTTTGTGGCTGGCTGTGTTTGTAAACTGTCTGAGAATAAGTTATCAAGTGAGTCTATAATCCTACATATAGTAATAGGTGCAATGTGTCTGCTGTGTGTCCTTCTGGCATGGTGTTACGAAAATAGAGAACTTGTTAGTATCATGTACAGGAAAATTAGAAATAAAAACGATAAAGTATCAGAGGACTAACATTCATTCATCATTAAACTTATGTAAGTTTTAAATAAGGACTAAGAAAAGTGTTAAAGTGTATGTGTGTGTTAATTAATTAATAAAATTTATGAAAACGTTAATTATTTGTTTACTTTATGTTTAACACTTATAAACAAGTTGTAATATTTATAATACATGTAACATAATTATATTATAATACATAATAAGTTATATTATATTATATTTATAATGGATAGAAGAATATTCCTTTCATTTGAGCTTCAGATATCCGCTTGACTTCATCTGTAAAAAACATTGAATGTAATAAAATATTTTGTCATAATCTATATATTTTATTGTATTAGAGACAACCTTACCTGAGATTTCTTTTAAATTTGCATTTTTTTCTTGAATTATTACATAGAACTCTCTGTCGTTTGATGTTTTCCCTGTAATCCAGTATTCATCTGGAGTTTTTATTATGATTTCACCATAGTCGCCGAGACTAAAATGTAAAGGAAAACTTATAACAATAACCTGCATGTTTATCATTGAAATATAAAGTTCAGAGTATGAATTCACTTACCATTTTTTATCTTGATGCATTTCCGCAATAATACTAAGAACTTCTGGCTTTATTGCTGTTGATGGCAGAAGCTTATTTATTGTGGGCTGAAATAAAAGAATATTTATCCATTAAACTATAACTCAACTCTGTATATTTTCATAGTCATTGCAAAGGGTACTTACAGAAGTCTTTACAGCCAAGTTGAGTCTGTTGAAGTAAACAAACTTATGTTCAGAATTAGCGAGTTGTGCATTTTGCAATGCATGTAAAGTACATTGTTCACTTATTGATGAAGCTATTGTTGACAATTGAGGTCCTATAAATGCATCAAGTGACTTGAGTTCTTCTAGTTCTAACTTTGTTTTGGCTGAAATAAAAGTAAATATATTATTAATTTATATAACACCTATTTATACAATTTGAGATAGGTCTAAGTAAACTAGTTTTAGAAATGTATATTAGAGGTGGTCATAGGGTCGGTCCCCCTCCGTCCAAGGGCGCTTTGCCACTATAATAATTACGAGAGAGAAGAAGAAAGAATGAAGAATTATATCTCTCTCAGTAATTTCTACAAGATATGTACTCATAAGTGGACTGATCCCACTATTAGATTTCTTAACATATCAATATCCAAGTTTACAAACTCACATAACATAAAGAACCAAAACTCACAATCAACTATGAAGCAAACAGTTGCACTCAATGTCCTATAAATAATTAGATAATATTCCTTCATCTCAGTTTGATCTTCCAGTGTTAGATGTACTTTTACTAGTTTATCGAGATCTTCAGCTGTTCTGACCCCTTCAGGACAGATGTACCTTCCATGGCGTTGGGCACTGGCTACAGCTCCCCCTTGTATCTCCTTCTCAACTTCTTTAGGGATTAATGTCTGTACCAGGTACTGGTATAGTGTGATCATGTCGTCATTTGATAGGGCATTCCTGGTTTAAAATGATTTAGTTATTCATTGCTTTAAGTAGGTGAAGCCTTCATTTATGTCATTATTATATCCTATTATGGTTTTGTATCAGTCCTAAGCACCAATCTTCAAGAAATTACAGGTTTTCATTCAAACTGATCATCATAAAGGTTGGATTCCAAGAAATCTTTCTCTAAATAAATAGGTAGGTTCTTTATAGCGATTAGTTAAGACTGTTTAGAGCTCACCAAGATGGAAATGAAATACTTTAGACTCAGTAGTTTGATAAGCTATGCACTAGTATGAAAAAAATGACAGTTGTGTATAGAATAAGAATATATTTTTTAATTTGGAGTGCTATATTTGAAAATAGAAACTAATTTACTCACCAGATAAGTTGTTCATTGTAGATAAATGATATACACTTAAATTCAGGGTAGTTTACTTCCAGAATATCAATGAAACATAGCACTGAGAAGAATGTGTTTGTGTCCAGTGGCAAGTAAACAACACCTTGGATTATATTTGATATGTCATTTGTTATGGCTTTAGATGTGATGTACTGGAAAGAAAAATAGTTTATATCACACATCTTTGTAGAAATCACTAATATTATTAGGTGAGCATGGTTATATCTATTCTTCTTTAATACTTAGTGTTATCCTACAGGAAGATGCTACAGTTGATAGGTACATAATTGTTGGAAAAAAGACTTTATCTTGAATCTCACCAAGTATTTATGTACTTACTACAAAATATACAATTTAAAAATCTTATTTGATTCATTTACTTTACAAGTTAAATTTAATAAATAATTTAAATCCATACTTACAGGTTTAAAGAATTGTTCACAAGTCGTATATATTTGGTCAGTTGCAATATCTTTGAACGGGCCTCGGAACATGTGGAACATCCTGTATGCTCCCTGTAGCAACTCATACATTAACGATGGATGTATCTAGAAATGAAGATATTAAATTAATTATATCTCCTAATAACATGTAGCTGGTGGGACACTGTGAAGGATAGGGATGGTTGGAAATGTTTGGAGGAGACCTTTGCCCAGCAGTGGGACACTATAGGTGGACAAAAAAAAATAACATGCGTAAATTTGTCACAATTTAATGAATTTTAATTTTAAACTAATATTATAATGAATTTGTGAATAATAAGGAATAACTTACAATATCCTGGTTTTGACTGTCTCCAATAGAATTTATAGCTTTTGTTGCATATGGTATCCTCACTACCTAGAATGTAAATATGAAACATTACCTAATGAACTGACTTATATAGAAAATAGTAGCTCCCCACGGTTTCACCCGCGTAGTTCCCGTTCCCGTGGGATTACGGGGATAAAATATAGCGTATGTCACACACTGATAAATTAGCTTTCCATTAGTGAAAGAATTTTTGAAATCGGTCCAGTAGTTTCGGAGCATATTCATTACAAACAAACAAACAAATCTTTCCTCTTTATAATATTAGTATAGATAACATTTCATTTGTCATTAACACGGGTAGAAATATTTTTAAACTTATAGTCATAGTAATGTGAGCAAAATCATCTGTCTTACCAAAACCATCCAATATCCCTTTTCTGGTTGATAGAATATGTATCTCTTTGTCTGTGTCTGCAATGCCTCGCATGGCTCAGATGAGAATGTGCTGAAAATAAATTAAGTAATGTGATTTTGATAAGACAACAATCAATAATTCTTTAAGAAATCTTATGATAGCAATTATAGTAAGTATGTGAATATTCTTGTAATTTTTTTGAGGCAATGATGAAGTTCTCTACTGGGTATATTTTCTAATAAAGATTATATCTCTAGGACTTGCATGGTACTGTTAAATTGGCAGCGGTTAATTAAACGGTAAACGCAGTACATAAGGATAGGATTTAAGTTACTTACGTCATGAACTTTACAACAGCTTCGCACAAGCCAACCTGCATTTTACGAGCATCAGATGCAACATCACTTGGATAATAGAACAATATTCTTTGTAATTCCTGAAAAGAATCAAGTCTTTAAAGTAGATTACGGTATGCAGAATAAACTATTAAGTTTTTTGTAGTGAAATTAACACTTACTTCGCCTTCTCTTGGGCCCAAGGCAGAATTAAATATGAAAAATGCATTAATTTTATTTTTTAAATCCAACATTTTAAGGAAAGTAAACTTTTAAACTTGTGTTTATAAATTTAATTTAATTTATTTTGTTTTGTTGTGTTGATAAACCTGAAAATCCTGAGATTTTAGAACTTGTGTCAAGTGTCAATCTGTCAATGTCAAGTAGTGTCATGTTATATGCCATGTCATCTGTCAAAATTAGGGCGGCTCAGGTACGTCAGTGTCAGCCATACCGATACGATACCAACCATAGAATAAGGATCACGACCAAGATTCTCTCTAAGATACGAACTGATATAGACATAACCGAACATAACATAACATACTTAACATAAATCACTCACTACATCATCTCATTATAGTAACTGACCCCTAACTAAGCTTGGAGCTTGTATCTAGCTAGGGTATCAGAAACTACGCACACACTCATTCACACACACACCCAGACCGAGACAAACATTTGTGGTTCACACAAATATTCACCCCGCACGGGAATCGAACCCGCAACCTTACGGATGGCAGTCCGGCACGGTGACCACTCTGCCATCGAGGTCGTCAAGACGAAGCAAGCACGGTCCAATTTCGGATAAGACTTCGACTAAGATATTGTACAAGCTTAGGATACAAGCAACAAGATGTTCTGATCCATTATTTCTCTCTTTATTTCATAAATCTTTATCCCCATTTATACAAAATCTAAAAACCTTTTATGTATTTCCTATGCAGTTAAATGCATTTTCACTGCGTTAAAAGAAAAAGGACAATCTTGCTGAAAGAACGAACAAAAATTACCGTTTTTGGTAACCATAGGTACTTATAGGTAGTTGCTTAGTAACTGCTGTTTATTTTAAAAATTGTTTATTTTGGGATTGTGTATATTTTCAGACATTTAATTGAATAGCATTTATTTTAATAAAAACGTATTGTTCTTAACATATTACAACCATGGCGATAAGAAATCCGAGATTACCACTTTTACCCGGATATGGGAGCAATCCTTTGGTAATTTATTCTATTTTTAATAATTCTGTACCTACCTTATTTTCCAATTTCCACATGATTTCCACTGATAAGTACTTTTGTTTTCTTTAGATAGGGAAAAAGAGCTTTGGCGTGCGTCCTGTATTTGCGAGTATTGACAAAGTAAACATGTTAGTCGACAAGGCTGAAGAAGGCAATCGTGTTCCATCCTTGTACTGCCGAAAGCAAGCTCCGGATCTACCGACATGGATTATGTACGACAAACATGTAAGATTGTGCATTTTTTCATCTTATCTCTGTCTTTGAATTCTCCTCCTACTCTGCCCGAATGCTACGGTACTGTAGGGCACATAACATAATCATTCACTACTTACATCATCTCATTATACACACATCAAAAGTGTCTAGGGATCAACATATATTTTTGCAATAACTTTTCTCCTGATTGATATTAATTAAAATTTTCTTTAAGGATTCATCAAATAAAGTGTTTTCGTTTGTCACAGTAACGATAAACCAAGTCACCTTTGCATTAATAAAGAAATTTGCCATTTTCCTAATAAAGGGATTTTTGACATTTGAACCACTAACATTAAAGTTCGAAAAAAAGACTGAAATAACAGTTTTCTTTAAAATTTTATTGGGTAACTTAAACAATTAATAATCCGTGTTTCTACCGCGAACACTAACAACACAAGAACATCGGTTTGGCATACTCAAAATGAGTTCATCCAAATCACGCTGTGGAATGGCCGCCCATGTTCGTTGCAACAACAAAAAAAGGTCTTCTTGCGACTGGATACCCTCCATATTCGGCAGAGCTCTTCTCTGTAGCATATCCCATGCATGCTCAATCGGGTTCAAGTCTGGCGACTGAGCAGGCCAGGGCAGGACATTGATGTTAGCTGCGGCGAGAGTCTGTCTTACAACTCTTGCGGTGTGCGGTCGTGCATTATCATGCATTAACTGAAATAAGGGACCGATTTGCACTTGTAGAGGAACGATGACGTCTGATACAATCGTCTCAGCATAAATTTGAGCGTTGAGGTTGCCTCTGATCCAAATCAACTCAGTTCTTCCGCCGATCCAAATACCCGCCCATACCATGATGGTTCCACCACTATAAGGATGGACTTCCTGGCAGGATTTTAATCGCTGTTGGCGTCCAGGGGTTCTCCAGTGTCGTATACGTCTTGTATCCGGTCTCATACCAAAACGAGACTCATCAGAAAAGCACACGAAACGCCATTGTTCTTCTGCCCAATTTCTGTGTTCAAGAGCCCATTGATATCGAATCCTACGATTGTGCATTGCTATAGGTGGTACCCGTAGCGGTCTTCGGGAATGAAGGTTCACTTCATGCAAGCGGTTTCTGACTGTTTGGTCGCTAATTAAGTTCCCTGAAGAGTGATGAAGCCGCACGGCTAACATCATGGCGGTTATTGTTGGAGCTCTTCGAGTTAAGATTTGAATGTATCGGTCTTGTCTCCGTGTGGTGCAGCGATACCGTCCTCCATGGCGCTCAGCCACGGTACCAGTGCTTCGGTAACGTGTCCAAAGTCGACTGATAACACTCTGACTTGTATTCAGAGCTAAAGCCACAGTACGTTGCCGGGAACCAGCTTCTATCATTCCCACGGCTCTGAGCATTTCTTCCCTGCTTAAATGACGTCGCCGCTCCATAATAACGTTGGTTTTAATCAGTAGTAGGGAAACAGTAGCACTAATAATGTCTTCAATGCGTTGTATGTTTTTATAGGGAAAATATTGACAGCTGATTTTCATCTTTTACTCGAATTTGATTCACAGTTCCTGATTCAAATTATGAAATGCACCAAAAAGGATCCATATAAATTTATAAAATCATAAATTTATTACAAAGCCACATCTCAATCTCAAGAAATCCGCATAAAAATGCTTGATCCCTAGACACTTTTGATGTGTGTAGTAACTGACCCCTAAGTACAGGGCTGTAGCTAGAGTCGAAAGTCGACAGGGCAGCATTGATTACAGGGAGGGTGAAAAAAAAGTCATTAGCTATTTTCGCTAAATATTCAATGGCTATTCGTAGACAAAAAAATGAAGACCTATTAAATCCTCAATGATGAAGAACAAAACGGTTGTAGGGCATTGTGGATTTCAAGGTAGGGCATTGTCCCACAATGCCCAATGCACGATGCCTACGGCCCTGCCTTACTAAGTTGGAAACTTGTATCTAGAAACTACGCATACACTCATTCACATAGGCACCCAGACCGAGATAAACATTTAGTGGTCCACACAAATATTCACCCTGCACAGGAATCGAACCTGCAACCTTACGGATGGCAGCCCGGCTTGGCGGCATGGTGACCACTCTGCCATCTAGGTCGTCTAATACCAAGCTACTGAATTTTTCCAGATTCTAAGATTCCAAGCTTTCTTCCAACAATCATTACACGAAGTACGTAATTCTGCTAGTATTCTTCGTAAAGTCGATATATTCTTCTTCCTGGAAGATGGTACCATAAAGGTAATGGAACCGAGGACTGAGAATAGCGGCTTGTCTCAAGGTATTCTTTGTTTTAAGCTTACATATTTATCCACCTGGTGAAATAGCTATGTTAACTTATGTTAATGATGATCGAATGATCTAGGTACCCTCATCAGTCGTCAAAGGATCCGGCTTCCGTTCAGCTACGACATGTATTACGATGTTCTCGATTTGAATATTGGCAGAGAAGTCACCTTCTTTGGAAAAGTGTTTAAGGTGAGTATCGGAATGATGTCATTTTTTAAGTAGGTCCTCTAGGTAACCTCCTTACCTTACTACCTATACCTAAGTTTATTAATTTATGGTTTGCCATAATTCAAATTTAACGAAGAAAATTATGTCGTTTTCATCAACTTTAAAAGCAAAAGTTCTCTTTTGTATGTCTAATCAACTAACTGATTTTTAATTATCAGATCGTGAACTGCGACAACTTTACCCGAGTGTTTCTCAATCGGCTCGGCATCAACGTGCCCGATTCTATCAACTGGCCGGACGCTTTGGAGGTGAGAATACATTTTTGAACTGTTTAGTACCTGCTGAACTTATTATTATGTGCAAATATTCACGCATTCTCGATCGCCATATGTGGGACTTCCCTTTAAAAGATGGCGGGACCCCAATAAAACAAGGTGTTCACTGTTCATCACCAGAAAGTTCTTACGCTTAATTTTTATTTGGACGAGTTACCTAATGAGTTTTTTGATATTTCAGAGATCAATTGATACAAGTAAACCTCCAAAACATCGTCCGTTCAGACAGTTTTTAGATTTTGATAGACAAGTACTGAGGTAAGTATGCTTACTTAATATACCTACATCTAGATTTGGTAACCATGTGTCTAAGGATATAAAATAGACTTTATTTTTGTTTATTAAAACAGGTTCCACGGATACTGGGATGATCGTGATTCTGAATTCGGTATATTGCATTACCTAGAGATTCACTACTTCTTAGCTGACGACACTATAGAAATAAAAGAGACAATGCCTGCTAACTCAGGAACAGAAGGAGGACCGATGTTTCTTAAAAGAATGAGACTACCACGGGTCAGTTTGTATTAAAGTTAATTTTTAAATTACGTATTTATGGTCAATGCTACTCGAGCCCCTTGGTAGGGACATGATATTTGAGCTGACAATGATGATGCCAATGCTTTGGTCTGGTCGCGGGTCGGGCGTCGTCAATATTAGTGAACAAATTAGTTGGTCGCGATTATCATCATCATCGTCATCGTACTACCTACGTATTACAGATTTTATATGTTGTATAGTTAGTTACGTATACTATATTTTACTACAATTCCTTCAATCGGATTTATTTGTAATTGTATTTTTAGAAAATTCCAGCATCAGTTGAAATGACAGGGGGTCCGAAAGTCCCATCCTATAGTCCTGCTGATTTGAGTATTGGCGCAGTGCTCAATGTGTACGGACGAAAAGTTGTTCTTACAGATTGCGATCCGTACACTAAAGAATACTACAGAGTCACTTATGGAATGGGTGGGTTTCTTTTACTAAAATACCTAATTGAATAGTTCTAAAGTAATAACAGAAGTGCTATATATTTCTCCCTTTAATTTTATAGTAAAGTCATAAACAATGCATCTTCTAACACGGACAAAAAACCTTCGAAATGCAAATATCGGCTGCAATTGCAGTGGTCTATTGGTCATGTAACCCAAACGTGTTAATAATATTGTACTTATAAAAATAAAGTGTGAAACATACTGTAATATAAAACAAACTGATTTTACTATTGTGTACAGATGTATTTACACCCTTATCACCACCAGAGGATGAAGGATCGGAGTGTGTAAGTGTGAGTGTAGCGGACCGGGAACTGCCTCCGTGGAACGGTCTCGGATCGTATGACGATTCCGCTGAGAACTGTCGAACAGTTGAACCGAAAGCACCTCATCGTGATTTCATGAAGTTTATTAATAAAGATAGGTCCGTAATATAAATATTTTATAAGATAAAGTTTATGGTAAGCATATTATCTCAGTTTTTGGTAAATTAATAGCTTTCCTTCATTTTTAGAGTCGGATTTGATTCCCATGTATTGCGATTTGCTGCTCGGTTAATCAACGACAATCCCGAACATAAACGTCGATATTTCATCGTGAAATACTTCTTGTGTGATGATACGATTGGCATTTTTGAGTTGGGAGAACGTAATTCAGGATTTCCGGTAATCTATAATATAAAAATGAATCGCAAAATGTGTTGGTAAGCGCATAACTCAACAACGCCTGCACCAATTTGGCCAATTCTTTTTTTATTGTGTTTGTTATTGTCAGGAGATGGTTCTTATGTAAAAAATTTTGGAAAATCAACGGGAAAATTGGTCCCGTGCGAAGCCGGGGCAGGCCGCTAGTGTAAAATGTTTATATTTGTTATAAGTATTACCTACTCATGTATGGCATAAAATAAAAATGTTATATTATCTAGGGTGGCAAATTTTTCCGCCGTGATAAAATGTATTTGCCTGATGTGGATTTCTTCGTGCCCAAAGAGCCTCCAGCGTATACGGATAAGGATATGTGGATTGGCAACGAACTGGTCATCAGGAAACACAGGTTCAGACTCATTGCAGCTGATGAATATGCTCTACGATACATGGAGTTACATTCCGACGAGGTATTTTAATGATGCCTTTTTTAAGTCTAAATATTATTTGGCCAGGTTATTTCATATATACGGGGTTTGAGTCAATTCTCGGTTTGACTTTTTTATTTTATTAATATAATACGAGTAGAAAGTCTTTGCCAAGAGTCTCGCCCTTTTAGTAAACTTGATTTTTATTCGATTCTGTTTCTATTTTAGTATCCCATGGCTAACATAGCGTTGATAATGGACAAGATTCGGCGCACACTGGCTTCCCAAGAGAATGGGTACAAGAATTTTGTGGCAAAATATATGGAAGCTGTTCTACCAAATCATAAGGAACTCATGTCTGTGAACTGTTTTAAGTAAGTGGTACAACAGATGGGTAGACAAAGTAAGAGTCGGACTAATATTATCGTTGAATTATAATATTGTTTGCAGACAAGCACTCAAGGAAATAATGTGTGAAAAAATGACGGAACATGAGTTCATAACTATTATCAGATACTTTAGAGGTGATCCCGGCGTAGAAAAGAAACCAAGGAGAGATATGATTCGGCAAGTGATTCATTATCTTTTAATCAGTGAGAATTGATAGAGTGAAATAATCACAATGTGGGCATTGTGGGACTGTCTCTAGGTCTTCTTACCTTCTGACTTGGCAATGTATGGCATATTAATTTTAATCTACGATATTTCTTTAAACGAAACGAAACCAATTGATTTCCATTGTTCTTTGTCAGATGGAAAAATATCCAGAAAAAATCTAGTTTATTTCATTATCTTCAGATATAATACGATATCTTTATTAAAACATCAAAATGTTATTGGAAAAATGATTGAGGTGATGCTGATGACACAGGTCCCTGGTATTCTCCGAGCTGACGCGCGGCCTGTGGGACGACCGCACGCGCCTGCGCGAGGGTATCTTGCACGCTGATGACGTGGGCGCGGGCGTGCTCTCAGTGCAGAGGACACGCCAGCTCCTCCGCGCTCACCGCCTGCCCATCAACCCTGATCTGTTGGACTGCATGCTGCAAGTGTGAGTTGAGGAGTATTTCCACGAGGCTGTGTGAGCCAATCCGTTTGGCCAGTCCCGAAATGATTGGACAGTTGTTAGAAGACAAACCATCAAACTCTATAAAGTCTAATCGCCCTAATTCAGGAAAGGCTAGAGCCCCTCGGTGGGACATGATGAATCCATTAAAGTAGTGGACTGTCATCATTTTTACGATGCAAGACGTCTCGGCATGTGGTCTGGCTGCCAAGCCTGGGTTTGATTCCTGGGTCGAGCTATGCATGTTTACTATGATCCAAACAAAGCTTGGGATACAGATCACCAACTTGCATTCGGCAAGGGTGGTGTACTGCACTAATATAAGTTAGAGATATTTTTAGAGCCAGTAGCCCAGTTTATAAGTAATTTTTATTATTGTAGCTTCGTTAATGATATATTTGTTCACAGTTTGGATAAAGATGAAAACTGTAATATTCGATGCGATGATTTGTTGGGATTCTTGGACTTTCAAACCCGGCCTGTGTTTAATCTTTCTGAAGCAGATTACCAGAAGGTTATTCGTCATGCACCACCGGTGAAGGATACTGAGGTATGTCTTACGTGATCTTATAAAGATATAATCCTCCTAGGGTCCTAGTACTACGCGAATATCTTTGCGATTCTGTAGTAATTGCTTTTCAGTAGTTTTAGTTGAGCATAGCATTGCATTAGCAGCACAATCATGTAGCTAAAAGTATAGTGAGAGAGATTTTATTTTTTTCCATAATTTCGAGAGCAAAAGCAAGTCAGGCAAACTAGAGACTGTTATTATTATAGAATGTTCTACACATTTTAAATTAACTTATTGTTTTAGTGTAAAATATGGGCCGATGTCGACACTTGGATTACAGAGGGCTACGTCAACTGGAATGCCTTCCTCTGCCAGTTGAATCTAGATCATCTAGTCAAGGATCAAAATTAAACTACCTAAGGTAACAAAATGAAGTTTTCTTTGTCCGTCCGTTAGATAATATGAAAGAAAGTACAAAAAGATAAGTGTTTCATAGTTTTAATAATCTACCACACCACACGGGCAAAGAAATAAAAATCATCCTTATTGTTACAAAACTTACACATATCGCGAAAGGAAGGATTTTTAAATTACAGTGTATAATAAGCGTTTAATTTATTATAGAATATAAATCTTTTTGGTAAAATAAAAACATCATTGAAATTAAAATTTGTATTTTTATTTTTAAATCACAATAAATACAAATAGGACACATTCTTTCAATCACTATTATCACTTTTATTTCTGATTCGTATTTTATATCACGGAAAATTAAAATTATGTAGAGTACACTGAAAATCATTTATTTATTTTGCTTTTGTTATAATCAATCATAAGAAACATTCAAATCTCTAAAACATTACAAAATAAATAGCTTAAAAAATAAAACGTAGAACTAAATGACTCCACCTAGTAATATATTAAAATACTTTTCAAATTAAATACCAAATTGAAGCGTCATTTTTTTTATTAATTACGTAGTCACTTGTCTGATGTCATTTCCTAAAACTTTTTATCTGTCTAATTAGTTGAGAGCATTAATAAACAAAACTGAAATAATTTGTACAGAAAATAACTATCTATTGCTTTAGCATTCGTCGAAATCTACGAGTAAGTATATTTAATTTGTATACAATTAAACTTGAATAACAGATCTTTGTTGCATTATTAAAAAAGTCAAACCGATTTTAAAGTTTCTAAAAAAACCTATCCAATCATTGTTGTTATTTAGTATGTCAGTTTTTCAAAATCTTGTCAATCCAAACGTTATACCTACTCGTACAATGAAATAGCTCTCGTGAGTAATTTACTCAGTAATAATAATGAAATCCAAGTCATTAAAATTTCCCATAGTAAGTCAATATTATATTTTTAAACATAAAATGGCACAAAGTATTCACTTGTTGTGTCTTTGTGGATATTCTCATAATAATTTCCTTACGTAAAAGTGCAATTCTATTTATATAAGTTATTCATAAGTTACTATTTTCACTGGACACACGGTATTATTAAGTTATAATTTATATTCCTATCTAAATCTTAACATTACAATGTACATTATTTACAATTTTATGAAAATTTACCAGTAATGTTTATAATTAATACGTATAACATTTAAGTAAGAATTCCTAGATGAAACTTTAAGAGATCAGTAACACAGATTCATTCCTTGTTCAGAATCACCACATATCTTTAACTCGTTCTGCCGCTGGTATCTGAGGACGGAACCTGTAATAAAGTTCAAACATTTTGTTATTTGATATACATACGCAACTGTAAAAAAAAACAGGTGTAACTAAAAAAACATGTTTGTAACTAAAACTTATTAAAAATTTGAAGAGCTAGCGGGGTCACTCCTTAGGCCAACATTTATTATTAATTAATTAATTAATGCTTCACAAAGCATGGCACGTTCGGCATTTTCATACAAGTGGTATAATAGAGTAACTAAAGATTACCTGTGTGGTGGTATAGAAGAAGGTGGACTCGATGCTAGAGGCGACATTTTAATACCGGAACTGTTGCCATTTATACTAGAGCCTAAGCTTGATGCAGAGTCCACTCTGAAAACACATAATTAACATTTTATTCACATCTAATCACAAGTAGAAGACTGGATCCTCTCGAAATACCATACATCATCATCAGCTCATGTAAGTCCCCATCGAGGGGCTCGGGCCTACCCTGAATGGGGGTGATCAGGCCTTAGTTAATCACATTGGCCAAGTGCGGGTGGTCAACTTATACACAACCTTAGAACTACTTCGCAGGTGTGTTTCCCAGAAATCTTTATAACGATTTGGGTGTGAATGAATGAGTTAAATACCCAAGAGTAAGTAACCCAGTTAGGGTTCAGTTCATCTGTAAATTATAGAGTAGGTACTTGAATATTACGTTGTTTAAAAATTGGTACGTACCTGTCTATTTGTCTCCTAAAGAGTGGATATCTCCACGGCGAGTTAGGTTTCCTCTGTTCGTGTTGATATGCGGGGTTGTCTCTGCCCCGGTCTCCGTTTTCATTGACAACGGACATCGATACGTGTCCGTCTGTTTCACGGGTTTTTGATGATAATCTCCTGTAAAATATTTGAATATTTAACTAAATTCGATATATAAACGGTAAAATTTCTAGATTTGTCTCCAGAATGTCTCAATACTTAGGTCTTCAAAAGGTATTTGAAATCGGTTTAGTAGTTTTGTCACGAAAAGATAATAGACAGACTGGCTTTGCTCGAAATAAATTTTATGGAAAATGCGTTTTTCCGAATGGACAATTAAGAAGCAAAACTATATACAAAATTATACAAATATGTAGTGTTAATAATAGATGTTGTTCACCTAAGTATTCTAGTTGGCAGCGACGCCTGGTTCTGTGGGCGTGCCCGCTGCCGGCTGTCAACTATCAACACGTGTCTGTCGTACGGCGTGTCGTAATCCACTTCGAGCACGGTAGAGAAACGGTGTGGCCATATTAGGTCCAACATCGCTATTAGTAGACCGATTACCACACATATGCACCCTGAAATCAAATAAATATCTATTAAATACTCGCTTTTAAGACAAGCTTTTAATTTTTTCTCGTTAAATCCTATTTTATCTGTGTCATGTGAGTGTATAAAGAAAAAGTAGTCCGCCATCTTAAGGAGTTCGCCATATTAGGTTCAAAATAAAGTCAATCAGCTGACCATGCATTGTCATCCAAATTAATCGTTTCAAAATGTCTGCTCCTTTAATCGAGGGCAATTTATTTGTATTGTAGGAATTGTCCCGTTACCCGCACATTCATATTTATTTAAGGACGACCAGTGAAAATTACATTAAAACTTCATATGTGCAAGTTAATTAAAAGCTTGTTAAACAATTTTGCTATAATTACCAAAGTAAATAACACAATCAAATATCATAATTAATATTACCTGCAATTAAATCAAGCCAGAAACACCATCCTAACGAGAAGAACAACATGGCACCGTCGAGTCTGACCACGAGTGGTGTTTGTGGTAATGATGCCCAGTAACCCCCCGCTGCGGCGCACAATGTTATACCGACTGTGGTCATGGCGTACGCTCCGTAACGCGGCACTACTACTAGTAGCAGGTTCATTAGTAGCCATAGAGCAAGGGCTGCCCTGGAAATTATAATGGTTAAGATTAATCTTGGGTTCAACCTTTTCGAAAAGTGGAATAACTTTATAGCGGCTGTTTCTGTTGAAACACAAAATGCTGATCCTACTTGAAGTTATCAGTGCAAATGATGGTCATACTTTGTGCAAAATCACATGTTTTTATGACCATGTTTTACGAGTATCTCTGTAACCCTGGCCTGAAACCATGAATAATCTATATCGTACTCGTAAACCTTGAATAATAATTGTTTGTTAAAACTTAAAGGGTAGATTAGATATCGGTTTGAAAATGGAATATTTAATGTAATTGTGCGCATATGACGCATACCATAGTAACGTAGAGGTGGTGTAACCAGCAGCTCGGTACTTAGCTCCCCAGTCGAATCCCTCGTGCTGAACAGCGAAGTGTTCCGCGACCGATAGAACCGGATAAGGCAAGCCCCGGATCAACCCAGCCCGATACCACTCCTGTATGGCACCGGCTTCTTCCCAATGAAATTGCTCATTGTAATCCACACCGGGGTCTCCGATACTAGTATTACCCCACGACAGCGCTGAAAGTTAAAGTTATTCAACAACAATTTCAATTTAGTGTACGTAAATTTCATTCGTTATCAATATCATTTACAAATAAGCCACAAAACAAGAAACGGTTGCCTTTTGCGTTGGTAATAATTTAGAGATTATTTTCGAGTTTCGCTTGAATATTTATAGTGTAAAGTTATGGTGTAATCCATGATAAGCCCAGCAAACATTTGCATTACTAGGTACCGTTTAACGTTGTAGAATGAGAGCTCACCAGTGAGCGTTACATTGACGTGGCCGAGGCCTACGTGCACCGCTAGCCAGCAGTCGATGCGCTCGGGAGAGAAGGCGCGGTAGGCGGCGCGGGCGATGCGGGCTCCCGCCACGTGCCATGACGAGCCTTGCTTACATACTGACAACAACAAACACAACAATATTAATAATCAATATTTATGTACTGGGTATCAATAACTACTCTTAATAATTTGATGGATGAAGTTTTCGTTCAGCAGATGACGATAAAATCGCGGCTGAGGATGATAATGATGGTGACTTATACGTCAATCGTTTCCCTTTGAACTTGGTTACAAAAACTGTGTCTATTTATACGATTGAGAATAAAACTTCAGATTTCTTATTTTAACCGTGAATTCGTATTAGCATTCATTATTAACGTTACATTAATTTAGTTCATGCATGATATTAAAATTGGCGGTGCATCGCGAAAAAACGCGTGTGTCTGTGATAGATTTGCAGACGGTGCATCTATCATTTGTACCGTAAATACCCAGTCAAGTAGAATCGAGATTAAATTATGAAAACTTATGCAATTTATATACTACAATTAAATGTCCAGAAACTGGTGAAAATTGGAAAATAAGATTACATTGTTTTAAAGTTATTAATTTGATAAAACTGTTACCAATCTGCCTTTGAATACAACTATTGTTTCATAAAATACTCATAATTTTAATTACCTGAATAATGTCTAGGTTATCTGTGTTTCTGTTAGTTAACTTACCACCGTGTAATTAGGTGTCCGTCAACTTTTTCACACCGAATAAGAATAAATAATTACTTCGCGAAATTGTTTCCAAGGCTTCATCGTAATGACTGACAGGTCATTATCGGACGCGGAACGTTTATTTTAATAATGTATTTACTTACAAGAATACCTCGTGAATATAATGAAGTTATTAAAATAATCACTTACCTAATATGACTGTGCCGACGAACAGACTTAGTGTGACTATTGTAAAAGTAGAAAATCTCTGTAACAATAAAATACTATGATGAATGCAAGCTACTGAGTAATTTATTTTTAGTGTTAATTACAAATATCTATTAAACTGCTACCTTCTATATTTATGATGAATATATTGCAACATTTATGTGGAGGCAGGTTAAGGGCATGTTAATGGCAATAATCGTCTACAACACTTTCGTTCAGTTCAGACTCAAATAAGGTAATTTTTCAATTTGTACTTTGTACGTTGTGTTGAGATCATCCATAAACATACTGTCGGTAATTGAATCCAAACCACAAATAATCAAGTAATATGGTTTGGTACGAGACTTTGATTGAGTTATTATAAGCATTACGGATTACGTGACTGATGGTGAATTTTTTGTATCGAAAAGTTTTGTTAACAATGTTTCGAATAGCACGCGAACGAAGCTGGCTTAGTGAAAGATTTTTTTGTTGAACGCTAAGGGCCCAGAGAGACGAACTGCAATCCAACTGCAAATTGCAGTGCAGATGCAGTTGACACAGCTCAATAGACTGTCAAATGCATTCATATCATACTGAACCTGAACTGGAGTTTGAGGTTGGACTGCTGGCCGTCTGTCTAGTACTAAGACTAAAATATAGTTAATTTAATGCCAAAGTTGAACGTACCTCTTTTCTTATACCGGGAAATATGGCGAGGAAGGCGATGTATAGCGTGACCGCGGCGACGACCAGCGCGAGCGCAGGCACGTCAGCGGCCACCGCAGTCCGGTTGTGGTACGCATAAAGGGTTGGACCGCCTTCCTCGCGGAACGCGTCGAACCACCCCTTCATCGCTCGCCCAGCCTGCAAATACACAATCGTAATAAGTTTACGTGAAATGTATAAGGAAGAAGACAAAGAGGTTGACCTAGAATAAGTTACGTGAGTCAGATAAAGGATAGAGTCGGTGTCGTGTCGTCTAAAGAGGTGAATGAGGGTGCTATGGATAGGGGCAGATGGAGGAGGTTGCACCTGTTACACTGACAAGAGCACCGCTTTTAAATTGATGAATGTATGAATAAGTTTACATAAGATACAGATATGATATGATACACCCTAATTCAGGGTGGGGATGTTTTTTTTTTGGGGGGAATTCATTGGGGATATACTCGTAATATGAGCTCATGATGTCGATAACTGATATTTTACAGAACACAGAGCACGGAACGTCAGCGTAACGTAAGGGCGTGGGCGGCCCCGGAGGGCGATCGTTTGGTTCATTGTCATAACTGCCTTTCATAACTAGCTACGAAAAAGGAATTTTACTCTCTGATCCTAGCTGTGTGATAAAGAAGCTCAGTTGGATTGTTTGGTTGAACACACAAAACTATTATTACTATTATATTATTATTATTTGGCGAAGGCGAGACTAAATTAAGTATATTATACTTATTTATTATCATGCTACTTACTACTCAAAGCAGACTTGACGCAAGTGAAACCACACTAATAATTTTAACATTTGCATAACAAAAATCAAACTATTGTAAAGTACTTTATTAAATCTTTGCAACACATCTTTAATATACTATTTTCAATCATTATTTTCAATTCAATACAAAATGTCAGCAATTTAGTTATTTCATTATGCTTTGGCATTCGAATTTGGTTTGCCATTGGTGGAAATTAATATCATTTTCATTTAATTGGATAAGTCAAATGACCTAAACTGTTTTCTTTTAAAGTAAGGATATACTCGTAGTACTGTGGCATAGAATAGGGATACATTACATAAACATAAGTAACTTCGTAGTTCTCAAGCGATAATTAAAACACCAACCGTTCTTGACACAAATAATCACAGCAATGAATTTATGAGATGTTCGTCATAATTGATCATTTATGTATTAAACTAAGATAATATTCTTATTGGTTTACGTGTATAATATATAGTTTAATGTTTTTAAATTAAATTAATTAAATTAAAATAAATAGCCCATTATCAATTTGAAAAACTGGTTCGTTTTTCGTTTAAGGCTACATAATTTGTTTATGACGAGACGTAGAAACGGTATGTACAAGTTTAAATGGTTCCGTTAGCTCTAAGTACAATTTATACAATGGTTTGGTATTGTTAACTGGTATTTGACATAGATAACAGGAATAGAACGTTTGGTATTTACCACGGAGTATTTACGGTAGGTGCGCGGTAGGACTGGCTGGTTTATTGGAGGCGGAATGCGTAACTTGCGAAATTATTAGTTGTCTTGTTACCTTCGGGAAACGGATGTGCAAGATAACGCTGCGGTTTGTGGTGCACTCAACGTTACACCTCAACCGGCAATTAAATAGTGCTAGGAGATTGTCTAGTTTACGCAATTACAACTCATTGAGTGTGAAATTGAAGTTAATTCAGTTAAACCAACCTCTTCGAGGATTTCCTTTGATGAATAGGATTACGAGTGTAGCAACCACGGAGACAATGGTTGAATTATTTAATTTATTTTATTATACAATTGAAATTTATATGCAGAACAATTGTTTTATCATTTTATTTAATCGCTTGCATAAATAAATGTGTTACAGGAAAGACTAACCAGTTAAACATTTTCCTTAGATTAGCTTGACTTAAAAATTGGTGAAGGGATTTATCAAGATGACCATATAAGTAAGTTAAGTATGCCTTTCTTTTTCGAATAACATCATATTCAAACTTCACATTTGATCTCTAATACGAGAGAAAATGCGGGAAACTGTTAAAATATTGACGTAATATTTAATTACAGGTATAAATTAATAGATGATGACTTGGCGGATTGACCTCGAGTTAAAATACAATTATTATAAAGGTCTTGACATTATTACATTAAGAGAGGGCGTGACGGAATCGTTTCCGTACGAACATAATATTGCAGTAACTCAATCATCTGTTAGTTAGCTATGTGTAGTAAAGTAACAGACCGGAAGAATTATACAACTAAGTATACGAGGTTACTGCTTCGTTAGTGGTGTGCTTACTGGTAAAGTAACCTTCAATGAGGCAAACGACTTGCTATCAATCCATATTTTGTAATTACATCATTTGGCATTACGAGTGAGCTTATTTTTTGTTTATTTTCGAACAAAATATGAAGTATTTTTATCTTCATTTTGGGCTTGAGATTTATGTGTTAATGTGTGTATGAAAATCATATACCTAAGTATGCTTTAGATAAATAGTATAAAGTGAAGGATGCAAAAAACATTAATGTAATTAAGTACATACATACTTAAAATATGAAATAGGGTTGTTTACAAGTTTCTAAGCTTTTTCTCGCGGTTTCATGTTAAATAACAATATCAAACCACGGAAATAACACTATAATGTGTTGCGGTTAATTTGATTATGCACTAAGTACTGTCGGCTATTTGTATGATAAACAAGGACGTATTATAAAATGCGGTTATGTAGCACAAGTTTAACTGCATTCTATTGGAGTGTGTTTAGTTATAAATAATAGAAATAAATAATTAATCAATCTGTGTAAAACTGATATACATTTACTTTTCAAATTGTTTGTGAAGTCTTTTTCGATAATTAACAAAATTGAATGTCCCTTCTAAATCTAAACTTAATATTGGCAAATAGAGGTGAGTAGGTACTTAGTTTATTACCTACTAGGTATATGTTTGAACGCTAATTTCAGCAACTACTAATCCAATCCTAATCCTTACTAATATTATAAATGTAATATAATGCGAAAGTAACTCTATCTGTCTGTCTGTTACCTTTCACGGCTAAACTACTGAACCGATTGACTTGAAATTTGGTACAGGGGTAGCTTATGTTTTATCCTGAAATTCTCACTCACGGGATCGGGAATTACGCGGGTGACACCGCGGGGCACAGCTACTCGTAGTATGAAATATATTTACGATTGCTTTAGATAGATTTTATGATGCAGACAATTTTGCCTATATAGGTAAGTATCACTCTCATGATAAATACATAGACAAAATAGGCTGCAGCCTATAAATTACTGCAACTCCTATTCCAACAACCAAGAAATAAATGAAAAGCCCCGCTTTTTAATGTATTTTCCATAAAGTTTACACGTAGTTCTTTTGATATTTTTTTGTGAACGTGTTGTTATTGAATGTGACTTTCTTTTTTATTTGTTTGTATTAGATGTCTGTGATAGATTTCTATATAACATATACATTAAATAATATATAATATTTGGTTTCAGCATAGTCGGAAGTTTTCGTTCGGTCATTGAGCCCGTTGTGAGGTCATTCGATCGCGACCTTGAGCACTCACACTGGTGATAGCAAGGGCGCCTCTAGTTTAAAAGTTAAGTACGTACTTCACGTGTTAGCTTGGAAGTAATTTGACAAGACAGGGAATGTAACTACAGTTTAAAAATATATTTAAACTAAGGCGGGAAGTATAACTACAATTTAAAGAATATGTTCTTATATTGGAAAAGAACTTTAGCAATAGGTTAGTTGGAGAAAGTTAATGCGTTATGAATAACATTTCTAGTTTTTCTGAAAATTACCGCAATTGGTATTGAGTGGTACAATCAACAATTTCTATAATCTAGGATTAAAGGTAATCATACTGTTTTAAACAAAGTCGCATCCCTATGTATTTATGTAGTTCTAACTTAGCAATGAATTTTAATACAGTTTTTCAGCCTAGTACCTAGTGTTATCCAAGAGGAAGGATTATATACAATGTACAATAAAATTATACGTGGATGAAGACTCAAAATACAGCTAAGTAGTATATTATAAATGCGAATGCAACAAGGGAGAGATCACAACAACATCGATATTCTTTTGCATAGGGTAAAACTACCGGTTATCGGCCCCTTAAGCGACTTTTCAACTTCAGCGTTGATCTTTATACTAATTGGATAAACCAAAAACTTTCAAACAAATCATTATGTAATGCTACAATATTCTAGTTTCAGAAAACCTAGAGCATATATACGTATCTTTAACACATAATTTACAAATAAATATTAATCATGAAATGACCGAAAACACCGGTTATCGGCCCCTAAGACCAGCTATCGACCAGCAATGTACCGGTTATCGGCCGTCTACATTCACTATAGGAAAATGACTCATATAGTAGAGACATAAGGTTGATAGTCGAATGAAAATAAAACGATTGATGCGCTAAGTACAAACCATACAAAAAGGATTTTGGTTGCTGTTATATTTTGGTAAACGTTTTGTGAAATATAGAAAATCAAATATATTATACCGGGAATCCAAGGGAAGATCCCGGTGGCTATGTGGGACTCACCCAGCCAGAAGGGCGAGGCATATCCACTAAAACCCCAGCGACTTCCGACACATTATAAGTTGTCGCCTACGACATGGTAGAAATAAGGGTCCCGCGGGATTTCTACCACGACACCCCAATGCCGGGCCCCCTCTAAAAGTGGCGCCCCCATCCTGAAAAGAACATCCTCGGAAACAAGGACGTCCCCACAAACCGGTACCGACAGCGAGCGTCCTCCCATGCTTTCACCTTTTGTACCAGGGCTTGAGAGAATTGGGTCGATTGCTCTTCCCGCATCTCCTAGCCCCCTCCTGATCCCCAACATTAACGGGCACACCCAACTATGCCTGAAATGCGAGTGACAATGGGACGGTCCGGAGCCCCGGGAACCCGGGCCGTCTAGTCGATTCGACGCGCAGTATAGCATAACCTTAATAAAAGCTAATTACTGGTTAGTTACAAACTCGTATGGCTGATAAAAATGTTATATTTTAGCCATAATGTTCATAGGTCGATAACTGGTATAGATATACCCTATACCCGGCCGTCATAAATTCAGTATTTCTGAAGGTCATAACTTTGTAAATACAAAGTATTTTGGCGGCCGGAATCTAGTTGTAAGACCACAAAAATATAGTAGTTCATACATGTAAATAGACCTACTTCAGTAAACCTATAGTTTCTTCAATAAAATCGAAGAAAAACATCGTAAATAAAACTGGTTTGCGACCTCCCGGCCGATAAGGGGTTTTTGAAGAAATTCGTCGACCTGTGTGCCGGCCTCCAAAAATCTCAAAATTGATGAAACCTTGATGAGTTTTAGTAATTGAATATGAAATTTAAACATTTTATAAACACACAGCCCAAAATTTTCAGCAATTGAACTATAGTAACACATTCAAACTTAGCTTTGAAAATAAATCTACTTGCTATGTTTTTTGCTAAATTTTACGCAACTCCTCACATCAAAATTTTAAATTGCGATTGTAGGCTCAATTTTCCACTTTCAAGAATATGCCGTTAGCTTATAAATAAGTGAAGTTTGCAGGAATCGAAAGATACTAAGTTAGAAAAGATAAGATTAATATATTTTTAATTATTTAACAAAAAGTGCCAGGTGGCCGATAACGGGTAGTGGCCGGCTAACAGGTAGTTTTACCCTATCAACATTTTTGGACAAACAACTTTAAAGGCCTACGTCTACGTGTACAATTTATTCACATATTTAAAACTTATTATTTTTAAACTGTTTCAAATATAGGTATAGCACAGATTATAAGGTAAATAAAATTGATGCTTTTAATTATTATAGAGCTATGCTAATATTTTATAGTTTGGCACTCTAATTTGAACGGTATACAATGTAAATATTATGTGCATAATATTATATTTTATTAGCTGTAGTCACTCTTGAATAATATAAGTTCTTGAATACTATTCGCTGTTTCACTTTCACTTGAAAGTGAAATAAGTGACGAATCGCTACGACATTCATTTGATACCGCTACTTATAGTCAACTGTATTCACGTAAAAATATTTACGAGTGAATAATAAAAACACTTGAATAATAAAGTTTGTTTTTTATGTACATTCGGAAGGTAAACCTTATTATAATCTTGATTTAAAACGAAACTAAGCAGCCGCCATCATTTTCCGCTAACAACACAGAAGTCACATTCACATAGCAGTATGTGACGGTATGTGACTAAAGGCTCTTCCAGGAAAATGACGATGCTTTTGTCGAGTTACCAAGTGTGGTCTGGTCATGGACCTTCTGTCATGGCCGTTCGAAGTCGAGGGCGACAGGATACCTTGTTCCGAACCGATGATTGAGGTGACTCAGCCTTGTTCATGATGTTAACGACTCCAAACTACCCACATCACGTTCAGAATATGATATCAACAAATGACGACAACTATTCGTAGATTTATTGTCTTCATTTTACGCTTATTTTCCTCTTTATCAATGTACACATGCGTAACCGGTAGTTATTTGTCTAATATTAGTCAGTAACTTCGTAATTTATTGATAGTATTATCGGACTGAAATACAAAATAACTTATTGTACAGAAATAGAAATAAATAAATACGTAGTGCAAGCAGAACAGTCCCATATTGACTATATTCGTCATCAATTTATATAGGAAACATCACGTCTCTAATAATGAATTTACTTGTTGTTTTTATTTTTATCAATGGTTAGTAATCCATTATAATATATGCTAAATTATTATATATGATTTAATTTCTATTTCCTATTTAATTTATTTAAACTTAATTCTTAATACTTTCGGTAATTCCTCCGCTGTGTATACTTACTTACATTACGAAATTAACCGGTTATTCATTTTAATTTCTAATTTTATCAGTTATGTACGTTGATAGTAGTATTAGTGACCGACATTTTTTTTAAACTTGTTGTACCCCGCGATTTCATCTATGTTGATATAATATCCTACAGCCTTCCTTAATAACGAGCTTTCCTACTACGTTTCCTAGTACAAAAAAATACATAATTTCAAATCAGATTAGTATCGAGAAACGAATAAACCTAGCATCGTTACAATAATAGTATACATATACACTTAGAAATCAACATCAGATAAAAGTTATTAACTTAGAACATACAGTTTGATCCAATTTCGTAGCCATATTTTGGCTATCCATAATTATGTACGATAAAAACATGAAGATAAATGTAGTTACATTTAAATAGACATACATATTCATAGTTCTTTTAACACGCTGTTAATAAAAAAACCCATTAAAATTTCCATCAAAATTTATTAGTTGCCCTAGTATTATGACGTGAAGCGGTTCAGGCGTCTCGTTACATAACCGAGCGTTATACATAGATGGCAGACCTGACCCACCTGCTTGGAACTTGACCTTGCCAATGACGCTTTTAAATATATTATAAACTATTCTAACCTATTAGTTAAATTATGTTTAATGTTTTGAACAAAACATTAGTCGTAACGTGTAGTTGGCAGCATCCATTATTGCGGTAAATCTGTGAACCTTGAAACAACGTTTGCACTACTTGATAGTGCAAATACTGACACATTTTACTAATACTGTTTACTGAATGCCTACACGTCTTCATTAGTGTATTTCAAATTGGTTTACCTATGATTTGCGCAATAATATACATTCAGATAGATGATTTTCGATTAACTTGACATCAAAATAGAGCTTCAGTGTGGTAAAATGTCACCTTATATGAGCCTGGAGAGTCATTAATCAAATGGCTCATAATACAGTATGATGGATTAGTTCGCGGGACAGATATGGACCATCGCGAGTAATATTTCAAGTGATTACCGACAGTTCGACATTAGCTTGCGCATGCATCGACCGCTCGACAAGTTTGCATTGAGTGCACGAGCTCAACCTTCTCAAATGACAAGCACTGTATAAAAACAACAGACAGCTGGTATTCGAGCCAAGGTCCGGTAATGAGATATGTTGGTTTGATAATCTAAGAGAATTAAGACAATTCCGTCGGTATAAACAGATAAAGTCACACTTGTTTTTGTCGTTTCGCTGCAAGTGTTTTATAGAGCTTTTATCTTGTTCGTATCCTACTTATGTTTCTTTTATATGGATTTACAAATCTATAGATGTGAATTTTCCAAATACCTCAAATATTTAATTGGAAGACACGAATCTCGATTGTGTTCACTTAGAGGTTACAGATACCATGACGTGATAAAGTAACCCGGCTTGCTTCTCGGTCTAAAACAATAATAACTATTACAACATGCAGACGTAGTTCTACACAATTAACGTGGGAAACAAAATTATCTATCTCTTTTGCTTATCTAACTCAAATCCTACGGAATGTAATTTTATTATTTCATTTCATTTTCGGATTATGTCAGTTTGTTTTTGTAAGAACAAAAGTAAAATGTCTCATTAGAATCGCTGTCTCTTAGGCTACGTTTTAATGCTTACTGAATCTGATTTTACATGACTTTCGTGAGCTCGGCAGCTTTTATCAACACATCTATATCCAACGCAGCATTATAAAGGCCTGTGGGTTGCGAAAGCTTCGAGGGAGTAAATATAGGATAAGATTATCATGCAAGCACACTCAAAACTCATCCATGGGCTTATAATTGGACAATTTTCTTTGATTTCTCTGTACTGTAACAGTAAAAAGTGTAAAATTTAGTTCTCGGTCTCAAGTTGTTGATAGTTAATAATATTCTAACGAACAAAAAACCTAAATACACAATGTATGTATAACATGAGATCACGATGATATAAAGGTATAATAAACCCATTATATCGTATGGCGTCTGTGAATTAAAGTGATTGATCAATTTCATCAGTCACACCGAGATCCGCCTGTCTGGCGGGGACCATTAGCTCGACGATTTTAATTAATAAACTCCATTATCCGTGGCTTAGCTTGAGTTTAATTCAATTACAACATTAGACATTATGAGTAGGTAGATACTATAGGTATCATTTAATACAAAACTCATTGTGAGCACGCGCTAGAACCTCCACATCGAATGTCATTCACTAAGGAACTGGTTTGTTACTAACAACCTCTATCAATTAAGATATTGTGACGTTTGCAATAAGTATCTTACTTATTGCTTTGTTTTAACTAAGTCAGTGACCTCATTTTTTGCATAGTTACCTACATATATTACTGTTTTAATGTAGTTCATTAGGTAAGTTATGCCTGTACCCTAGTTTCGTATCACAATATAAATTTTTGACAACTTATGAATCAACTTCGTATTTTAAATTTCAACCCTTACTATATGAGGTTACTTGAAATCAAATAAGAGATTTCTGCGGTCTTTCCAAATAAGTTGATGTACAGTTGTTACATACAGACAGTCATAACGTTTTCGGAAATTCCCAATCATTATGCTATACATAAAATATACCTGATTTCGTTATTGGACAGTGAACAGCACTTAAGTCACATTTACATAATAATTATGTACTTAGAGAATGAGTCGCGTAATTGTGTACAGTAAGTATATAATCATAAAGTTATTTCTTCATCTGCCTATTAGAAAATTTCCTTTGAAACCTGTTTAGCGTTAAGAAAATATGTATTAAGACGTTTACTTTCTTTTTAAAGTAATACTTAACAATACACTTTGTGATGTACAACTAATTGATGTTTTGCTGGTGAAAGCCTTGTTTGAATAACAATTCATTGTTGTAGCGAAGTAATCGTCCGTAGAACTTTAAAAATAACTTTTCTAACACATCAGGTGTTCAATATTCATTAACACCATCAAGTTTTTATAACAATTTAAGATTACATCACGTTCATGATTGATTTAATTGGTTATCTTAAAAAATGTTAGTTGATTAAAACGTGCTTAAACTATTTGCAGTGAACATAAAAACATAACATCGCTCCGATGATCGCATTCAAAGAAATTTTATGATGTAAAATGATGACTCATTATAATTACTTTTTACATTCCTATGGCGTAATTAGGTAAGTAGGTATATTAAATTTTCTGTTATTTCCAAATTTCCTATGATTAATTTTGAAATTTCGGAAACTAATAAAGCTGCAAACTTTATATTTGTTGTATGTACCTATCCCTGAACTTAATTTTTCCGTAGTAGTGTATTATATAATAAAAGATAAGACAAGCCTTACCAAATAAAATAGTAAAGCGGAACAATTATACAATTTCCTTATAAAAAAGCTTTCTAAGACAAATTGCTAAATTCAAATAAGGTACTTTTGTCAATCAAGTTTAGTCACATAGAAATTTTGGTAATTATTTTTATTATAACGGTATGTTTTCTTGAAATGACAATGTTAATTTGGTCTACACAAAAATGTGTTAATTATTTAAGTCGGTGATTATGTATTTATTAAGCTCACAAAGAACTAAGTATTTGCTTTTTGTACGACGTGTTCTTATGTGGATTTCTTATAAAAATAGATAACTTATCTTAAAATAGTGTCTAAGGATGACTTAGTGCTATGCCTGAGGAGGTCATAGACAAACGAAAAACAAAAACAAACAGGCCTTACATATTAAATTATTCTACTTTTTAAAATGTATGTTCGCGTTTATCAAAGAAATCAATATGAGTAAGTATAGAAGTATTCAAAGTAATAAATGCTTGACTCACTCTCTTTTGGGGCTCCCTCAATGATTTACTTCCAATATGCTTTCTTTATTCCTTATCTTTAAAAACTATTCGTTAACACATACTATATTACTATATAAGTACATATATATTCGGTACCTAGTAAGAATTTATTATTCATTTGGTCAATTAAGTGATATAATGTTATTTACATTCTTGAATTTAATTAATTTTGCATGGCCAAATCATTACCTTCCTTGTCTACAATATTTGATATTTGTTTTTTAGGAAAAAATATTATCGTATTTTATTAAAAAATAAACTGAATGGTGATTTATAGATATGTATTATCACTACATAGTATAAAACAAAGTCGCTTTTTCTGTTCCTATGTCCCTATGTACGCTTAGATCTTTAAAACTATGCTATGGACTTTGATGCGGTTTGTTTTAATATTAGATAGAGTGATTCAGTGGGAAGGTTTTTAGCATAATTTTATCCCCATATTCCCACGGGGACGGGAACTACGCGGGGCGCTGCTAGTTATAATATACGAGTAAGTTTATTACAAACAAAGTGAAACCAAACCGTTTCATCTCACGCGTGGTTGTGGTTGTCAATAGTAAGGAGCCGGATTCTCTAAAGGTCAGATGTACGATATCCTGTTTGCATTCTATATAATTCAAGTGTTTAATTTAATCCAACGATTAGCGTTTACAAACTTAACTTCATCGAGTTTATAAACGTTCATTTTCCAATTATTATGAATAGTATGAATACAAGATTGCACGTATAATTTTATAAGTAGATAAGATTAAATGATTCCTTTAAACAAATGCTACTCAGAGCTTTAGAAAAGAGAATATTATTCATGATTCATAATAATTTTGTTTGTTTATTTGACACGGTTGTTACATAACTATTGCATGGTCATTACAACATTTTTAAGCGCTCAAATTAGAACAAATATCTTTTCATGGATATCTTACACCTATTTGTATAGACATCCATCATACGTACTCGTAATCACAGATCTCAACTCAAAATTAACTTTTAACGTTGAAATCACAAATGATGGCTTATACAAAAGTTCAGAATAATTTCAAAGTACTTATAGAAACAAACTTGTACTTATAATTGTTTTTGATTCGAGTATCCTAATAAGTTAATGACAAGGAAATGATTTTCCCGGTTAAATTAGGGGGTACAATTTGTTGTATAGTAGTAGTACACAAAACAAACTTACTTTTTACACCACTCGTAGCAGAAGTATGTCCTAATATGGCACAAGGAGTTTTGGCACCAAACATCACAATATACACAATCCGTATACTAATGTTTTGGTTCACTTCATAATTTCACTGGGAGCGAGGCGTTCGACTGGGGGCGTACGTGACAGAGGATATACCGCGATACGCGTATCGTGTAATTCGTTTGTAATGTGACAAATATCGGTCGTGTTGAATCGTTAAAGGCTCGGGCCAGACTGAGAACTTTATTATTATATAGTGAGAAGGAGCGCGGTTGAAGTCAAGGTTCCGACGCGGTCGCGGCACGTACCGAGTTTATCTGCCGCACCGCACACCGCCTGCTCGCAATGCCTCTGTACTCAAATCTTATCGCCTTGTATCTAAGTTAAAATCAATCTACCCTTTTTTCTTTATAATTGATTGACATGTATAATAAGTAGATGCACTGACTTAAGACTATTCTCGTGGTAGGTAATCCCGCGTTATAGCTCTGCACACTCGAGATTAAAGATAAGTACATACGCTTCACTCACCAATCAACTCTAAACATTTTCTACCCACATTAATAATGATCGTATTATATATCTAATTAAATTTAAGATTCTCTCAAAACATTCTATTTAACTTTATAAACATAGTGATCAATGGTTTTATATCCGTGAGCTAGTGCGCGTGCGCCAGTCGCGAGCACACGCGCTGTCATTGTAATCTGGATTGCAACGTGACGATACGAGTGTATCATTCCAAAATATATTCACTAAGTAATTCAACATAAAATATTTTTAATACTTAAATTAGTAAAAAGACGTTGATCATGTTTTTCTTAAATAAACCTGTGATGAGACGAGATTATTATACACAATATTGACACTTGAAACACTGCAGTGTTGCTGGAAAAACTCTTTAAAAAAAATCGCGCGTTTTTCACGAAAACTAGATAGTCTAAAATCACCATTTCAGTTTAAATTTTTCTTCGGTATCTACTTAAATGTAGTGAGGAATTGAAAAACAAATTATACTTTCCACATATGTATAACATTTTACCTACAATTGTAATACGTGACAATTGTTTCAGTGTAATTTCCTTAGATTGTTCTCTTTAAGTTATTTAGATACTCGGACACAATTTGGGAGTTAAGAGAAATTCTTAAGTGGCAGTTTGTAGTCATTTTACAGTTTAAATTAAACTACAGTACAATTAAAAGTCTGTCACTACTTATAATCGCTACAAATAGCTAGAAAGCCCAATATATATTTTGAATTTGTTTTAAAATGGCAATGTGCTCTTGTCCTTATGGAAATTATGAAGAGTTATTTAACATTTGGTTTATTAAAGTTCATGTTTGTAATAATAATTGTAGCTATGTTATTTTTGATAAATACATATTTAGAAGCTTTTGCGTATGTAGGAGTCGACTTTTTATTTATATATTTACATGTATATAAGCAAGATTTTTATTATTGTCTGTTTAATTAACGGCTTTAATATCAATCCTGAAGTCTCTGACTTGACTTTTAATATTTAACTATTATGATTGATATGATTATTTAACTAAGTACATTAACCAATGTTTGTAACATATTTATATAACAAGATTGTATTAAGATAAAACAGTGGACCACGTTGATCATGTCGGAAATAGAATATTATCGACCGGTTGACCTTTCTACTCGGTATCTAATAGTGAGCGTTTATAGAAGTACATATATACAAGTAAATAAGAAACACAGCTTCCTGCTTTATACTAAGGTCAGCAAATATTTCCTTGCATTATTTTGAATCTATTAATTTTTGTAGCAACATTGTTAACATTGAAACAAAGAAAGAAATAATATGATAATTACAAATAATGCCTTATCTATTTGTTTATGACTGGGTACATAACTGAGTGGTTATTACTATTTTTCAGAATGTCACGATTTGTTTCCATTATCTGACATCATAATGTTTGTCATCATCGTATCACAAGTTCCTATTAATGACACACTCTGATGCGTGATGATGTATGTGCTCTATTGTAATAAAGAGTGATGAGCTTATTCCTATTAACTGAGCCCCGTAGTTTTTATTCACGTTGATAAGAGTCGAGTATCCGTATCAATTCTTTGCGTGGTATATTTACTTAACATTATGATGATTATTCATATATTTATGATGATTTATTTATTAATAATTTGATGAATAATTAACTACGTAATCATCACTAATATTATGTTATATATTTATAAAAAATATATGATATTTTTAAAAGAAAGTGTATTTTTATATTTTAGTTTATAATGAATAAATTCAACAGCTAGACCGACTCACAAAATTCGCTATTGAAAAACTACATTGTCATAGAGTAACGTAGGGATGGAAAGACGGAAGAGCTAGTTCTCATTTAAATATAGGAAGATGATGATTAATTGGCATTTCCGTGATCGAAACGACTATTTAATCGGAAGAATAACAGTTTGACTTGTCCGCAACTTCTGCTTAGTAATATATTCTCTCAATGCGATCTCAATGCAGTTACGTAGCAAAAATGATCGGTAAAAGATAATAAGCTTTGATTGGGTGATCTGCATGTCTCGGGGTTTGCAGTTCTTTACAATAGCGCTCTTTGATTAAAGATATCTCAATACCCTCAATAATGTGTTAGCAAACAAATGACATCGGTGTCGCCATGCTCTTGCAGAATCTCAAAGAATAGTAAAATGTCAACGTAACGTTTTGAATACAATATGAGTGTGCAACATGCTGTTCAATTTGTTGTCTGTTCATTTTGATAACTGTTCAATATTGTATTGTATTATCTATGCGTGCCATCTGTTGTTAGGTACACTAAAAATTAACGTGATATTATAAGCTGGAAGATTCGTTTAAAAATCCATATTAATTTATTAACATAAATGAATAAGTCTTTGGTCTACGTTGTATATTGTTTTTTATCAATTCACTGTTGGACTACTGAACTGTTTTGATAAAATTTGGACAGGAAAGGATAAATGCCATTTAAAGAAATCATAAAACACGCGGGCACGAAGATTATTGCAATTGAATATCGAGTTCTCGTTGCAGTTTGACAAAATTGTGTACCTACTAAGTTTCAATACATTTGTGAACATTCTATCAGTAGTAACTAAAACATTTATAAATAAAAAATAATACACTTAAAAACAGTAATAAATCTTGTTATACATATTACAAGTTCGTATGTTGTAATGTAAAGTTTATTTTCCTAAAGTGAACAATAAAACCTAATTATAATGAATATCTTAATCTACATCACAAAGGTTACTCGTACCGTACGTATGTACGTATGTTAGAAATAGTTACCAAATTGTCGTTTGATTTTATCCACACTTCATCAAGGTTGCTCTTTTAAAAATATACTCGAGTATGTACATATGTAGTGTGTATACATACATAAGTATGTATCTCTTTTAAAAACTTTTGATTCTGTCCGGGTCTCTGTTTATATTGTTGATCTTAGATCTAGATATAACAATTGTAGCAGTAAAAAATTATACCAACAGACTATTGACTTGAAAAATCATTAGGGGGAACATTTCTTTAAATTACTTTTTTGGTAAAAATAAATATATTTATAAATTAGTGTAGTAAGAATGTATAACAAGCAATAAAATGACTCAATAGAATACAATTTAATATATCTATGCTATAAACAGGATGTGCTCCAAAAACATATCATTATTTAAACGATTATAAAGATTTAAAGAAAAGTCTATATTAGCAAATGATCAATTACTAACATCTAATATGATATTATGTTATTGCCCAACGTTTTGTAATAGGCAGTTCGTTTTTGTCTACGAATTCCTTATAGAGTAGAAGAAGGCAGAGATTAGAAAATGTTGGCATGTTTTATTAATTATCTTGGTCTAGAGCGTTTTTTTTTTGGGGTTTACTGCTCACTATAATCGTAGTGAAATAAAAAAAAGTTTCTTCTTTTTTTAGTGCGTATTCATTCCTGAAGATTAACTGAAGTAACATTAGAAAACTTTAAATCTGAATCCAATAGATCAGTTTTAAACTAATAGGGTGGCGACAACAATAAAACAAATTTACAAACAGCACTTGTTCTTTTTTGTCGGTGACTGTACCACTGTGATTGTTTATCGACGTTATAATTTCAAGGGTGCCCAAAAAGGAAGGTGCCGAGATGGGACTAAACCAATAAAACTACAATTACTTTGACAAGCTAAAGGATAACTACGAGAATAAGCAATTAAAACAATGGAAAACAGTTAAAACAGAGTTGAGAAAATAAAACTGAATATTGAAGATAAAAGAAAGAAAATTTAATTGACTTCACCGAGTGTTTCGTCTTTGCCTGTTCAAATAAATCACCCCTTGATGTAATACTTTGGTAATTCCCATACAATAATTTTATACCCACAGATATATGTTCTATTCGTACAATATGCATTAAAAGGAGATAATAGAGACACGAGATTGTCCATAAGACGCCTACACCGACACGTGAAGATTCATGTGGCCTGCCATGTGCTACGTGGACATACGTTCAATAATTATTTTATAAAATATGTACATAAACGGAAACTCATTGAATTAATAACTAGTGGGCTATTTTTATATAGCATAATACGAGTGCATTTTTTAGAGTTAATTGCAACAATAAATCATTTATGTTTTATTTATTTTTAGTCAGTTAATAAAATAATACATATTTTAGTGTTGTGAATATAACATTGTCCATCTGTAAGTACATATCTACATAATATCTGTAATATTATGTAATAAGTACGAAGATTACATCGCGATTTGTTAAAATTGTTGTAAAATTACTATATTTAATGGTAATGGCATCCTAGAGTATTTGTTGCCTTGAAGCTAGAATAGTTGGTGGCAAAGCGGCCTCAGTGTGACCTCATCTAGTCATCACAATGAACAGGAAAACAATACACTTCCTTGCACTAGAAACATTTGTCTAGCGGCAACCACACTCTTATAATTTGTATCATAACAAAGATAAAGGCTACCAACAATTACTCCACATATAGGAAGTGAACTGCTTCATTTTGTAATAAAAAATGTAAATTCGACTTATTTATAATAATTAATATACGATGTTTATGTTGTACGCGGCCTGATTCCCGATCACAAAGTTTTATGGCATACATTTTGAAGTTAATGAATCCGGTATAAAAGTCGGGTTTTTGAGTTCGAATAGAATTCGAATCAGTCAATATTCAGAGTCACGATCGATGACATCACTCGTGATCGACGCAAACAAAAGGTTTCCCCACCAATTATTGGCTGATTTACGTTTTTTATTTACTAACTTATAGAATGTAAAAACAGGTAGCAAATATGTTTAGTTCCGGGAAGTTAGATTAGGATTAAAATACAATTAGTCACAGGTATATTGTCAATTATTTATCGATAACCTTTAAAAAGGTGGAGGTTACTAATCGGATGTATTTTTGTGTTACGTGATATCCCCTCCAAAACAAAATCGATTTTAATTACATTATTAAGATTGTCATCAAGTAGAGCCAGTTTTACTGCATTTTATCAATGAGCTGTCTTTTTGCTTTAAATAAATTAAGTTAACATTGATATGTAATATCTTGTTTAAAATTGAATAAATCTTGTTGTTTTATTTAAATTAGCGTAATACGAATGCTAAGAAGTTTCATTATTTGTTCAGTTTTTTTTGTTAATGTATTTTTAACCTAAACTTTTTGCTTTTATATTTTACTAGCAGCTCCCCGCGGTTTCACCCGCGTGGTTCCCGTTCCCGTGGGAATACGGGGATAAAATATAGCCTATGTTATTCAGGGTGAATGTAGCTTTCTAATGGTGAAAGAATTATTGAAATCGGTTCAGTAGTTTCGGAGCCTATTCGTTACAAACAAACAAACAAACAAATATTTCCTCTTTATAATATTAGTATAGATTTAAAGTCAAGTTGATTACTTGCGTTGTTATTTACTTAAAGTAACGATGACTTAGGTATATTTAAAAGATTTTTTCGTAGCTTTTCAAATAGTTATAAATATTCAGCTATATTCGTATACACATACGTTCAGTAAATTTTTGCTTTAAAGGATTTTCATTTACAAAATAGGAGGTAAATAGACAAGACATATATCCGCTTAGGAATTAAATCCTCATTAAATCCAATGATGGTGATGGTCAAAATGTCAGTAGTCTGTAAACAACTGGTCTGAGAACTGGTTACGCAGTTTGTCCGCATATTTTCCATCAAAAAGCTGTTTTAATACCCCTCTGTGGTCAACTACAGGCCGTCGCCGCAGCGTTGATGACATTTTGCGAAATGTTGTTCCACCAACGAGTAAATGTTTATTTAATTTGAAGATTCAGTGTTAAAATAATAATCAAATATTTTGTTTACTTATACTTGACGAGTTAATACTGCGATAATGATAAATTAATCAAGTGATTTAAATCTGGTGTTGAAGAATAGAAAAGGGAGAGTAAAATAGGGAAAATCTGAAAATGCCCTGAAAATCGCACTGTATTTTTGCGAGTGTCGTAAGCGAAAATCCAACCTAAGTAGCTAATGTCAAAATGAAACATTATCTTGGAAATAGGATTTGCTGGGAACCTAGAGACCCTTAGCGCTAAGATATATACCCAATAAGAAAAATAATACTTAATATAAAGCATTTACTACATCATCTCATTATAGTAACTGCCCTAAGTAAGTAAAAATATAAAGTTTCACATAATGAAGGAATTTGCTAACTTAATAAAAAAGAAGTTAATTTTGAAATTCTTTTGTCAAACAACCGTATATGGCTCTAAGTTATAAACTTACTAAACTACCAGTGACAATACTGAGAGCCAAAATTATTTCGTATATGTAAAGGTAGTTACATTATAACTCGAGGCCATAATAACTCGTATGCGTGACTACGGGTGACGAACGCGCTTCCGCCGCTGACCTTTACCAAACAGGTACCAACAGAATCGTATCCTCAAAGATCTTTAAAATGCAACTAGCGTCTCGTATTAAGCGAGTTAAAACTTCTAGAAACAATCAAGTTTAATTAAGAGAGAAATAGAAACTATAAAGTTTAATCAAACGGTAATTGGCTAAGTGTATGTCGGGCCACGCGCAGTGGGTTCCGTAATTAATAATAATTAAAGAGAAAAGAAACTATTCTATTTATACCGTAACCAAGTTTGAAACAACGAGGGTTTTGTAATAGGACTACGGAATCCTAGAAACAGCATCCGGTGTAAATATTTACATAAAAGTTTTCTTATGTTATCCTACTTTTGAAAGAGATACAATGACTCGACTAGACCGAGAGGACTATCTTGCATAACATTAAAGTACGCACGTATTCGAATAATGAGTAAAGGTGGCCATCGACGAGTCAGTTTAACTGTCATAAAACTGTGGCGTCGCTCCAAAGTCTTGGGCCAGCTAGATTTCCCCACTGGAATCTGGAATCGCTAAGGTGATTTTAATTAAACGTTAAAATTGGCTAAGTTCGTGTCGAATGGCGCGTAGTGTAGGGTTCCGTTATTAATTCATCTAACTAACATTCAAGATTATGTATTTTGTGGGAAAATTGTTACCTACACAATGTGTCTGTATGCTGTAGATCAGTTAAACTAACTCGTTAATGGCCACCTTAATGGCGACGACGCACGTTGCAATAAATTGTCGAAGGCGACGTGAGTCAAACCGCGTGAGTGTGGCGACAACGATGTACGATGACGCTTTCTTCGTGAAATACCGCATACTATAACATTACATAAGCAAAGTGCGCCCACAGTACTCGTAATGTAGTTGCTTTGTGTACGAATTATGGTCTTTTCCATACTGTCTTTATTCTTTTAACTCTTACGTTTGTGTTAATTAACTTTTAAGGGCCTATTTTACCATCTTCAAGTAACCTTCCGAGTAGCTAGAGTAGAGTCTAGTAGAGTAGAGTCATTTAATATAATAGAATTTAATAGACAAAACTCACTTTACTTGGTTAGTAATATTACTTGAAGATCGTGAAATATTCCCTAAATCTCTTAAATTCTAATTAAAATTGATCAGGTTGGGCCTCAAAGAAACAAACACTTGGAGTTTAAAAAAACGATAGTCGTTAAATGTTACAATAAACTTTACAGCAAAGATGTGCCTTTTCCGTAAACATTTCGTGACTCTACCAAACGATTCTGAAATAACATGGGCCTAGAAGAATCTCTGGGTTTTATTCTCTGTTTTAATAAATTAGTCTCGCACAAAGACCTTTGTTATGAGTATTATTAATAACACCTACTTACTCCCACTTGTTTATTAAGAATGCTAAATTGCAGAGACGATTTATACTAAGTAACTTCAGCAATTACTACGTTGCTCGATTAGTTGAAAAAAATGTGCAGTAGAGCGTGAAACTACTATTTATTTGTGAATACATACATTACCGAACAATTAACTAGGATACTCGTTAGTCACAACATCTGATTTATAACTCGTTGTACATTCATTATAGTAAGTATACTCTATCTATAATCTTATCACGTTACCTATTTTCATCATTCACCATAAACAATAGGTGCTAGGTTTAACGAACACACACATAACGCGGTTACGTTACTGGTCAAAACAAATATTACCCCATTGAGATAATTATATCTTGAGTATAGAATATTCCATTGTTCGCGTATGGATGCCCGCGCATGCTGATGGATGCTAATGTCAGTAAACAGCTCGATTATTATCGTGATGACTTCCTGCGATAGAGTTGTTGAAGCGCAAACGGTCACCCGGGTGAGGAGGCCGTGACACGTCCCGCACGGGACCGGTCTCGCGTCACCGACACCACCTCTCATTAACTCTTATATAAGTGAGTAAACTCAACCAAGTGGCACAAACTAGCATGGACAAGGGCTTTTTGACACAGACAAATTGTTTCTTCACTAATTTCTCAACACTACTTAATCTTGAGATGTGTGATTATAAATTTGTATATATCTGACGAAAATCTTCAGGTGCAACAGTAATAAATATTTTTAAATACAATACCACACTAAATGTCATTGAGTAGGCCATTGCGTTCCGGTTCATGCGATCAAAACGGTCATGACTGATGTGATTTTCGTGCAAATTGTAATTGTTGTTCGTATGTGGGTTTTCTTTATGTTTTGTTTATTTTTTTGTGTAAGAGATGTTTTATTACCAAAAAATATAGTAATGAGATATTGATTTGTCCGACAAAAAGAATAATAAGTGTGTTGTTGTAATTAGAGAAGTCATTATTGTTGCGGTTTTGATCACGAAATGCAATACGAAAATAAAACAAAAGAGCGTCAACAAAGTGCGACCTTGTCCCCGCACCCGCAGCCCGGGCTCGGGCGGCGGCTGGTGGCGGCGGACTCACCAGCCTACGTTATTGTTGAGCAACCTTAAGTAGAAAGTGCTCTTTCTTGAAACGTTATTCAAAAAAGGACTTTATTAAATTGTTACCAAAATTAAAAACCGTATGACACTTTGTTGTAAAAAAGGTCAACAATGATTCTGAGTCAGAGAAGTTTCCCTGACATTAAACTTCCGTCTCTCGTTGGTTACGATACCTGTCTTGTAATATTCACATAACTCTTCGATGGAATTTCAATCATGCTCGTAAACGAATGTTGGTCCACCTTGTCCCAGATATATTTTTATTTAATTCTATATTAGTATGCCTAAAACGTGTACCTAGAACATTTTAGAAGGAATATTCATGAAAACTTGAGTGCAAATGTTTTTGCATTATTTATAAATAGTGTTATATAATAACGTTTTAGAATAATTATTAGTTATTCATCTACTACACAAAAAGTTTATTAATAAATCTCTGTTCTATAGAATATATTTGTCTAACTTAATCATACAATGTGTAATAGAGTGAATTGCATTTTGGTTGTGTGACATGTAAATGGTAGAGAGTTGTGGTGTCGTGTGCTGGGAGAGGTCGGTGTCAGGGCTCCGATGTCTCGTACATCTATTGACACTTTCACCTCACCCGTACATTACCGGCATTTACGTCATCGCATCTACATTACAATTATATCATAACGAAATCAGCTGGTGGTTATGTGGCACACTGACACACTGCTGATGCTGTTTCAACCGAAATCTCACTTTTTGTTGTTTATTCATTGTATTTCTTCTATTATTTCGCTCGTTATCGGTCATTAAATATAGTTGTTAAGGCAATAGAAAAGCTATTTGCATTGCAATTGCTATTGGCTCTTACGTGGTCTACCGTGTATTTGGAAATGTAGAATTGACTGACACTAATTTCCATTTACATAAAAAAGATATTACATATTGCAAGTAAATATTTATTATTCTCTAGTTAGATGTGTCTGCGCCATACTGTCTATGAATATTCAAATATCTCAATAGTGCTCGTAAATAGTTATGTGTAACGTATTGGTGAAATTCTTTTGTTGTAAAACTAATAGGTTTGCGGTTTATTGAAGCGGGTTGCATTCTCTCCTATTTGTTACGGGATCCAAGTATGTTCGTATGGAGTTTCTCGTGTGTTGTGTAAGCCGAAAGTCATTTATCATAATATAGGTTTGAAAACAATAGAGTTTCGTAACCTTATTTGAAATATGTGAACAATATGTAAATATTGCGATTCACTGAATATCAACCATAGAGGTTCATGTGACTCGGTTTATTATGTATTAATGTTATTTTGTAATTTGTACGCAAATGGTATATCCTTTATTTTATTATTATAATAAAAGCAATAAATATTAATTGGAATAATGTATTTTGCTTACCGGTTTTCAGTATAGGATATCTTGTACTTTTCTCTTTTCATTTCCACGCGTTGAATAGATAGATATCGGAGGAACGCGTTTCACTATAGTTCATTTCACAACGACATGTGCTAGAGTTTTCGATGCAGGTCCATTACATAAACACAAACTTATTAACGTATACACAAATTCACGGAATACTTTAGTCTCATGACGTCACCATCGCTCGGCCTGCAACAAAGATACACAGACGAATTAGTAACGCATTACCAGCCTATTACTTTCAATGATGTGTGGGATTTAAATAACAGAGAGAGCGTATAAAAACAGTTATTTACAATAGTGTCATCTGATTCGTCAAAAAGAGATTGGTTCCGGGAATCGTGATAATGGAATTTGAATTCATTGTACGTTAATGGATGATGACTTCCTGCTGACATTCTACTTAATAGTTTATTTTTAAATGCTAGTTAGTTTAATTCGTAACCAAATTTAATAAAACAATTACAACTGTTTTGAAATCCAAAAAGAACGACCTAAAGTAAGTTTCCACTACAAAGTTAAAGGCTGAAGTTCAGGGTCTTCACGTTACAAAAAGTTCTTGAAACCGGAGGCATAAATTTATTTGTTAAAAGGTACTTCAATGGATACTCCATGAATGAGACAATTGATTTGTGTACAATAAATATTGACTATAATTGGTTTTAAATTATTGACCATCAGATTTGTTGAAGAGGTCTCTAATTACATATTGTTGACGATATTAACTTTATTGTTGAAGAAGTCGTGTGTTCGCTGTCCGTTTGGAACCTTTAATCGTAATTTAATGGCTGGTCTATTCTGTAATGGAATGTAGTCATGTACAAAACATTGTTCAGGATCGTTAACGTTCTATTGCCTTGCATTTTACGTACAATCTAATGTTGCATAATATACACATATAGGGGTTGTATAATTCACTGCTTACCTAAATGTATATTTTTGTCAAATTTATTTATTTGTATGCCATAATTAGTGCTGTTTTAAATAGAACATCTGTGTGCTCTCCCATGTTGTTGGCGAAACCTGCAGTTATAATGTTGAAGGTTCTTAATGAACTATCGATGATGATTGTAGAACCACCGAAACCAAAGTGCCGAAACACGGGAACGCTCATAAAATCAAATGCCACTTCTAAATATTAGTCTTTGATAAGTGTTTACGAAATTATGTCATCTAAACAATCTTTTAGTCGAAATACATATAAAATACCAGTCAATCATGTTATTGCCAAAGTATCAATAGTTTAAAGTCGAGCTGTTTCATAGATTATTCTAGATCACGAGCAGCAAAACATCGTGGTGGCGTCAATCGAGAGTGGATCGTGAGAAACGTTTGTCTCCGCGTGCCACCCGCCCTCAGATCGGAGATAATGGCGTCAATATACGATACGAGTATACCTTTTACTTTAATGATAACTTTTCCCTATTAAATAAAATGAAACATATTGATCAAATCATCAGTAAGTGTATGTACCTATAATACATTTAAGGTATATTACTAACGTTCATCTTATTTGGCAGAAATGAGGTACTATAGAGGTAGTCCCTCATTTTTAGAGAAACCCTTCGAAAGAATTTACGTGTTTCAAGTCCATATTATCAAATTGGTACATAAAAACTGACGGAGATATGTTTTAACTAGAAATAAATGTCCTAATAAGTGGAAATTGCCGCTTACTCGGTATCAGTTGGTTCATTCGCCATTTCATAATACATATGTTGTACACTCGATGTTAGTTAGGCATGTTTTAAAATAAGTAATTACAGTTTTGTAAAAATACTTTAATGTCTCAATGTTGAAATTGAAATGAAGAAGTGTGTATTAGCGTGTGTTTAACATTTAATTTCATGTAATTAATCCTTAATCCTAATTACAATCTGTTCGTATTAAATTTTATTTGGTGATTGCAACACGATCGGCCTTCGTGTTCGAGTCGGAGGCAGGACCAGCGGCGCACTTGTGCCTCTCGATTCAAACGTATAATTACTCATTACTCTAATGGATCTCCGATCGCGGCCGCTCTGTACTCTTTGTCACGAAATAAACGTGCGCCACTTCTCAGTAATGTGTTGCATTTGTGTCATTACGTGAATAATAAATAATTATTCCACTTAATATCCTTTTTATTCTTCAATATAACGGCCGTGATCGATAAGACATTAAAATTAAAGTTGCAATTTTAAAATAGTATGGAACGGATTGTTTTGGATAAATAAGTTTAAGGTTACAATACTCTAAATTTGTATGCGATCTTTAAACGAAGCTTAAGCTTAAGTAAACATGTCATGACATTATTCTATAATGGCAAAGTTGCGACACAAACGAGTAGTTTAGTCTGGCACTATTTTAGTAACTACATTTATATATGTCGAAGTTAAGCCGTATTTTGGTAAGAAGACTCGATCTAGAAGGACGATGGCATTAACACATATTTAAAGTAAATACGAGGAAAATCAGAATGCAAATATGACGATCGCTTCTTAGTTTACGCATGAAGTTTGCGCAATAGTCGTTCAGGCATCGATCACACACGTCCTTGCCCGAAATTCCTATACTATCGTTACCCTACACACAGTTTTACTTAGACTTTGTTGCTGCAAAACTAAATAAACTGACCTCGGTTTGTGTCACGTTAATATTTTACGATTGCTTTTAAATGCGTAAAGGTAAAACGCAAATGTCACATGACTCCAGTAAAAAAAATCATACAACACTATATTTATGTTAAATATTCATAAATATTCACGAAAAAATCGGAAATATGTTTAAATCAGTGCATGTTTCGCTATTTAATGTTCAATGATTTCGTGTGTGAATCATCAAAAGCATTCGCAGGTTGCTCGTGAAGTTGAATTTTCACATACTTGGTTCTTAGCGCAATGTTTACAATTGATTTTCGTCATGATACGCAAATTAAATTCAGTGGTTATAGACGAGGTTATTTTATAAAACCATAGTTATAATAACTTCGCGTGAGAAATCATATCATATTGTGTACGCGTGTTGGGATTTGTGGGAGTTTTGCTACGCGACCGAAATCGGTACACAAAGCCGAGTTTTACGTCATTTTCTATTGTTAAATATAAAATCAATTGATTAGACGTCACTGATCGGCATGATAACGTTAGCTGTCTTGATCACAATCGATTCAAAAGGGATTCTGATTGATTTTTTGTTGGAATGCTGTCACAAGTGTGTTTTGTAATCGATAATGGCTTTTTACATAAATTATAGTTACTAGTCAATATATTAACCAAGTAAAGAACAAGATGCCACTGCCCGTTGAACTAAAGCTTGTGGTCAAATGTCAAGAGCGTTGCCGCACCTGAATAGTTTTGTAATTTAAGGACCTACTTAACTATAAATATTCGATAATATCGAATGTAAATAATAATTATTTAAAGTAACTTAACAAGTGCGCAATAATATCTATTGAATATTAATTGGATACAAGAATTTATTTTGAAAAGGAACATTAGCTTGTTCAAAACACTAATGAGGCGATTCAAATGTTCTAATGAATGCAATTACTACCATATGATAGAACAGATACATATTTGCATTGTAGAGTAGAATACAGAATCATCGTTCTACATATTATGATAATTGTTATCTATTTATATCTATTTTTATTTTTAAGTTTGGACCGTGGCGATGATTATTTCTACTGTTTCTCACTGCACAAATATCATCAGCTAGCGAGAGAGACCTTTGCCAATGTCTGGTTAAAGTATTTGGTCTTAAAATCATCTTACAGCCATTTTAAGTAATTTATTTTAAGAACAAAACATAGTCATTTTGTATGTTAACATCAAAATAAGTACCTAACTGAACAGTTACAACATGTATTTTTGTGTAACGTTTGACCGCACAGTGACTGATGTCTAATCTTTGTGGATTGTTATTAGCCGTTCCCTTGGGGTGTGTTGGGTAATGTTATATTAATACCCTTATGTAAGAACTCTTGATTAATTCTATTCTTAATAGTCATGAGAACTGACCTCAGATAAAGTAATTAGGCTAAACACGCAATGTAATAGCGAGAGAAGAATTTAGTTTGACTGAATTTGAAACGTTCAGGTTGTCGATGTGGGAATTGGACGGAAATAATTGTATTATTAATGGTTTTATTAGTATTATGTTTTATGTATGTATGAAACTAATTAGCGTCGTAGATTTTATTGGATAAGAAACTTATATAGTACTAGCTGCGCCCCGCGGTTTCACACGCGTAGTTCCCATGGGAATGTCGGGATGAAAAATAGATGTTGGTTCTCAGACCTACTGAATATGGTCACAAAATTTCATGAGAATCGGTCAAGCTGTTTCGGAGGAGTATGGCAACGAAAACTGTGACACGAGAATTTTATATATTAGATGTACCTATGTAGTATGGAATGTATCAGTCTAAAAGATCTGACTCTAACTCATGATATAATTACAGTTTAAAGTCTGAAGTGTCCTTGGCAAAGGCCTCACGTCAGTCTCTCGACTCTACTAAAGAAAATATTTTAAAATATCGAGACTGTATTGTAAAATCAATGAAATATATTGTTTTTGAAATAATGTTTTCATAATTTGAGGTAAATGCCGTATTTAACATTTACGAGGGTGGCCATTTAGTGTAGTGATACAAAATGGTACTAAAATGGTTGATGTTGCGTACAGTCAATATTAAACCAATTTCAACAGAAACCCAAGTTTGCTTACAAAACATTCCTTCGACACAGAATGACCTACGAGTGGTTTTGTTGGTTTTTGTAATATTATGAAATTCTATTAAATCATATTAGTTTCAGCTGCGGTCGCTTTGGCCCTCATTAACCGAAACGGTCGATTCAGAATCATTCACAACTGCAATAATTTTAAAATTGGTGGTAGATTTACAAAGTGTTTTCGGAATGAAAGCTGTAAAATTTGTTATTCTATTTACTTATAGCTATTTGTTTTGTAATTAGTTTTAAAACTTATTTTGTATAAGAAAATGTTGATAAATGCTTCTTGTTTTAGAGGTGTAAATTGAAAATACTGGTCTTGAATGTTATCTATCATTATAAGATGTTTAACAATTTTATGAGTACAGGAATATTATGATAGAACTACAGTTCACTATAGTATGTTACTATGTTTAGTATCATTTGAGATATCGTAAATCAAAACCTAAAGTGCCATTTATGTATAAAGTGAAAATGATTTTATTACTATCCGGATATTTAAATGACCTGAGTTATGCGTAGTAGATTGACATGATGTTTGCTAAATTGCTCTACGTAGAGGTAGAGCAGGTGGAAGTTGTTCTTACATAAATATTCATATATTTTTATATAATTAAAATTTCGTTAATAGACAAAAACAGTTGATTTTTATCGGTAACAAATTATAAATAACGGAAACGTTTTAATTTCAACGAATATTAAAATAATAAAAATAAAAAAGTTATTTTTGTTCGGCTCCAAAAGGAGTTTAAAACCTAAATAAATTTCATCGGTACCTGGACAATAATTGTAAAAATTCAAACCAAACTCGCCGTAAATTGTTTTAATTGAGGACAAGGATATCGAGCTGGGGCCGTGTCGTGCGAACAGAGCACTCGCGAATAACAACCCCGATTTGATCTGTAGTGCTCGGTACTCACCCGCTGTTGGGCAGTTTGGGCGCGCCGCCCTTCGCACTCGACCACGTGACGTCACCCGGACATCCGCCACATGTACTCCGGTAATATATTAGTTCAACACATCACTACCACTAGGATAATTTGTCGCAGTTGCGAAACTTCGGAGGTCGCCGGCAGAGCGCGCCGCCGCCGCGCGATCACTGAAAACTAAGCCGCGTTCACTCTCGCGCCACCACGCCGTAGCACCGCCTGCGTCTGCGCTTGCATTCGACCGAATGAAAGCGAGTTAGAAAGGGATAGACGGACATTTCATTCTCTTTATCATAAAGCGAAAAATGGCAGCTTTCCTATCGATGACGATGTCGGTCGATAGTTCAATGAGCAAGTTTGCAGTTTGTCGCCTAAACAGGCTTTGAGGTGATTTGCCTTGATTATTAATTTGAATATTAGAAATGTAATGCTTTAACTTTGATAGAAGTATGTAATATGCATAATATTTATAATAGCAGTAATTAGAATTTCGTACATACGCCAAGTAAACTAAAATTAACCTTAATTGACCTACATTTTCTGCGATTTAGAGGTAAAACGATGAGTGAGAAATAGCAATTTGAATATAAGCAATAATTTGGATACCGACTTCCTTATAGGTGAGCGCATAATGAGGAAATGCTCGCGAGGATGATTGGTGTTGCAAACACGCGCCCGACCGGAACACAACAACGTGTTTGTTTTATATATAATCGTTAAACGGTATCATTATAATATCTCCAATTTAAAGGTATGATACACAATAGGAATATTTTAAAAAGGAAAAGCGTTTTCCTTTGGCAATTTTGAAAAGTTTGGTAGAGATCTTATTCCATTTCAGATTTCTAGGTGGTTGTTAGATGTGGCAGATGTAGCTTATTTTTTTTTAACAAATTCATATTTTGGTCCAATTATTATTACAATACTGTGAAAATCTTAAAAATAGAAGTCTAAATTTTCTTTTACATCCACCAAAAACTAAGTATTTCCATGTAGGTAACTGTTCTTTAAAAATAAACCTAATATTACATATGTTTTTATTATTTAACACGACACAATATTTCTTCTGACAAAGGTCACACACATTCGACCCGTGTTCACCGATATTCATAAAATGTTTATTTTATGTAAATACATAAATCTCGTTATATAATCTCGGGCCAAGGAAACAGAGCGTTCTATACGTGGATATGGTTCGTTGATTCGTTTGTTAGTATAATAAAATTGGCTGACTAATTCACAATTACCCGTACAATGTTTCAACAAGTCGACTGACAAGATAATTGGAAGCGAACGAGTAACAGGAGTGAGATATTAGTGTCTGTTCAACTGCATCTGTGGGTGTATTCGTTTAAACTGTTAATATCCTACTACTATATTATAATTGTAGAAGTTTATAAATGAGTATGGTAAAGATTTTAAAGGCTAAATGGATATTGGATAAAACTTTGAATCCAGATTAATTACTTACTTTTTTAATGTTGGGAAAATTCGTTATGGGACTCTCCCCTCATCAAAACTAGATGTATTTTTGCGGAAAATCATGGACTAGGATATTTACTAAAACCGTAGGATGAAGAAAATAATAGTACACATAAACAGAGTTTTTTTCATAAGAAAACTATGAAAATACACGGGCAAAATTGGACTGTATACATTCGGGGCGGATTACCAATTGAGAATTTTTTTTTGTTTTCAAAAGAAGTTTTTAATTAGCATGTAGATGTTAATTAGTTAAACCTTTTTCGTCGCAATATAACACTTATTTTAGACACTACAGTTCTAGTGAGGGGCTACCTCGGTGGCATTCAGTTATCCAGAGTGTAGAATACTTCAAAAAAAAAACAATAAATTAGTTATAATTATAAAAAAAATACCTAACTGTAAGTACAGTTATTAATACCCTGGACTGGAGCCCGTGTATAAAATATTAATTTATTATGTTAGTCTGTACTTAATAATGTTCATAAGACACACATTATTAAATAAGACAAACAAAACTTATTATAATACATTATATAAAGGTTATAGGTCAAGTATGTGATTGTTCACACAGAGCCTTGTGTTTGATTAGTTTTATTATAAGCTTTTGTGGCGCCTGTAGGCTGTGAAAGTGACTCGCTATACATTTGAACTTAATTACACGCAACGAAACATTACATTAGACGTCCTTCTTACTGATTACTTGTTGTTATAAGAACTAACATTAATTATGACTGGACTTGTATTGTTCGTTGTTCAGTTGGTATATTAATCAACCATTTAACTTGTATACCTAGTGCGTTGTTATGGCAAAAGTGTTTGAGGACATAGGTGCCTACTCGTATTTGGTCGTTTTTTGAACCATATTTTCAATTAATGTAGTGACTACTTTGTGTATCACATCACATCATCAGCCTGTGTTCGTCCACTGCTGGACATAGGCCTCTCCCAACTCGCGCCAATGTGCCCTTTGTGTATCGTTTTAGTATTTTCATGAAATAAATACATATTTCTACTACATCTCCCTTCTTCCTTCTCCTAAATAAAAAGGTCAACGTACCTGTGAATCCTCTGAGTTACAGGTGTACTTGTTACACACAATCAGTCAATCAGTTGACACTACTTGACCCCTCTACTCATTTGCATCTTATGTCATACAAAATAGCACTCCTCTGTAAAGTTAATGTATTATTATTATCGCAGTTTTAATTGTTGTGTATCGGTCTGTAAGATCCATTGCAGGGTAAAGGACTTTCTCAAAGTAATGATACAGGATCATGGTACTTTTAGATATATGTACGTAGTAAAAAAGTAATGAATTTTAAAGTTCTAATAATAAAGTTTATATAGCTCAAATAACATTGATTTTATCTAATAATAAAGTTTTGTTTTAATCATTATTAACTTAAAAAACGTATTATTATTGCGTTTAATTCGCACAAACAAGCGAAAGGAAGTAAAGGAATAGTTAAGTTATAGTTACCTCGCGAGCCGGATCTAATTTATAGCCAGAACAGTTTATATTGTGTTGCAATATAGAACGATTTGTACCAAAATGCCACCAATCGGTGCATTATGATAGCCAATAAAATGTAGCCTTAATTACGACATCTCTAGGGTGTTATTTAGTACTTTATAATACCAGTCAGGTTTAATACTGTTTGAGATTGATAGGTACTAACAATTTGAGTTACTATTGTATAGCGTTATGGGTGTTTTAGTAGATTAGATGATGGCTTGTGATGGTGTGACGGAAACGGTAGGATGGTAATATGTGATGATAACTTTATGACAACAATCAACATCCTGAAAACATGATAACTAGTGAATTGATGTTTTTTATTGAATCTGTTAGACAACTGTTAAAATAATTCTTAATTTAGTTCGATAACTCGTGATGATTTATTAAGAAGAGACATAATGACCACAAAAAGTTGTGTTAAATTTGTCTACTTTTTTGTGTTTAGCATCTATTTTTGGTATCTAAGGTCGTTGCCTGCAATCAATTTAATTTTATATGTCTGCTCTTGAGTATCCATTAGTTTGATAAGAATTTTAAAATGAGTATTTGATTCGCATGTCTGAGATCCTTTTTTAACGCCACCTGCCTCATTCTTTAATTTCTCCAAGAACCTGAAGTTATGAGTTACATACAGTATATTCAAATGTATTTTTATTAAAAACACCACATTAATTATACGTGTAAACGACAGAATAAATTGACTACAAACCTGTATCACTACATAGGCAAAAACATTTCTTATTATCGAATATTTGCATAAGTAATTTATAATGTTTGATATTTGAATGTGTAATACGGTTTACCGTCCGGAGCGCTCGTGTGTCACGAAGACCACAAGGCTAGAAACCTTTTACTTTGAATTAAGAGCGAGGAGGCTCAATTTGCCGACCATAAATAATCCAAGTACGAGTTTTAAGGTCTGACTATAATAACAGTGGCCGCTACCGCACACGATATTTAATTGAAATTGAAATAAAACTACTTTAATGTGTAGTGTTCGTGTAAATAAAAAAAAAAAAACAATATTTAATTGAAATTTATTTAAACTTCGATCAACTTAAATGTTTTTTTTTATATCTATATATACTTAATGTAAGTGATTTTCAAAGTAGTATATCTTATGTCTTTCTAATAACACTAAAACAAAGTCAAGGATAAGATATATATAGATAAGGATAGTCTCTTAATTCTTGGCCAAGTTCGAAACAAATTAGTTAAATTAGTTTTTGATTTTTAAGTGAAGTTAATATCTTAATAGAGGATTAAGCTTATAGTCTAGCTAGGTCACAATAATATACAGTCTTAATGTTTATTGCGATTTGCGATAACTCTTGAAAAAGCTTATTCATGCTTCAGCAAACCACACATAAAGATTTATTTGTGGCATATATAATTTAGGTCGTAGTGATGCTACAAATGATATAATTAATATAATCAGTTTTAAATATGATACACAAGACTTGTTGTGTGCACTATCAAACTGTATTTTAGTTAAATATCACGGAAAATCTTCTCGTATAGTATTCAATGAGAATGAAAAATGGTACGAATAAAAAAGAACCCAAATGTTATAAAATACATTTATTTATTTACATTTCAATATTATTTATTTACAATAACTAGAAAATACATCGCAATAAATATTATTAATATATTTTTAAATTACATTCAATGAGTATCTAAAAAATGATAATCTAAAATTATAATCATGTTTTGTACATTAAAATGCTATGATAAATTTTGTACTAATATTTTTACAAATTAATGAAGAATGATTGTTATCGTGTGGGAAAATGAATGTAACAATAAATAAGTTTGTTAGGTAACTGCACATCGTGGTATCGGCGCCGGCGCCGGCGAGCGGCGTGACGCGTGACGCGTGGTGACGCAAACATCTCTCTGATATGCATATTTACAGTTGAAACGAAAGTCTACTTAGATTTCTTTTCAAATTCAAATTTTACTTTTCAAATTCGTTAATCCAATGTTTGTTTACATTTACTTTTCAAACTGATTAATGTTTAGTTTTTGTTCTATTTCAATCCTTGTAAGCAACCTATTACTAATTACTTGTTTTTTTTATTAAGTTCAAGAAGACTTGTGTTTACATTCATAGTTTTTTTATTAATTAAACTGACTTCTTTTAAATTAAGAGGAGGTTATTATTATTTTGATATACTCGTAATATGTTATTAACATAGGAGGAAAGAATGTATTTTACAATGAATATTGAATTCCTCCTCTTAGAAGTCTAGTATTCTTACTCTTGTCCCAACAAAATTATGTTTACAAAGATGTGAAAATGTATTATTTTTATCCGAAGTTCTCGAAGTGGTGAATGAAGTACGGAAGCCGGCGGGTTCTGTTGACTTGTTCACACGCTGACATCACCGACTTGGTCAGAGGTCTCGGACCACATGAGAACACGCCAATTTTTGATACCTTTTGACAAAGAAAATAAATAAAATTAAATATTTTGGTTCTCCTTATAAAAGACATCAACGCGTGCAGCATGCGTTTAAGTCTTTTTCTTGTATTAAGTTTATATTGATGGATATACTTACATAACTATGTTTCTTTTGCACAAATTTAAGGAATGAAGACATGTCTGGTCTTCCGAAGTGATTGACCGCCTTCAATCCGGTGAACATTGATGTACGCGATAATCGCTGGAAGTGGTTTTCGCAGATGTACTGAAAAAGAAAATTAATTGTTCATCTAACCTTAAAAAAATAAAAAATATATCTTTTTCATACTAAAGTATCGATTCCTTTTTTGACTATTAATTCTTATCCCGTTCGAGTTTCGGGGCATAAATAAGTGATGAATTTAATCTGAATACGTTACCACAATTTTTGCTTTACCAAACATCGTTTCTGCCACACGTAACATAATTAAAAAAAAAACATAATTACCAGCATAGTAGTCCTAAGATCGAACTTGTGGAAGAACTGCGTGATGAAGATGTGTATCTCGAGCACGTTGGTGACGTCCTTGCGCTCCACGTCACGCAGCACGTCGATGAACCACTCGAAGTGCTTGTGGGACGGACATATCCACAGGAAATATACCTGGGATAGGGGATAAAATTTATAAACTATTGTAAGACAAAAATACAAAATTACTAGTTAAAGAAAGAGCTAAAATGTCCTATTTTAATAGCCAATTAACTAGCGTTAAAATAACAATTAACATTTGTCAAGGTATGCATTTATTTTAAAAAGGCGACTATTTTGAGTGTCACTTCGTTCAAAGTTAGATCTTGCTGTGAGAGCCCCTTTCTCACTGACAATATTAGTGCAATCAGAAGAAAAACAAGATATGTATGGAAAATTTAGGAATACGTCTTTACTTTGCTTAACTTGACTCAATAATAATATCATGTCTTACCTTCTTACAAGCGACCCCCGAGTACCTATTGGTGGAGGTCCCGAACACCAGATCATTGAGTATGGAGGCGTAGGGCGTCACCCCGATACCGCCGCCCACCATCACCGCCACCTCGAACTTGTACCAGTCCTGGTTACCGCCGCCGAACGGGCCTTGGATCCTGTTATAAGTAATTAAATTAAAAAAAAACAACGAATAAAAATTCAATCAAAATCGGTTCATTCCTTTGGAAGCTACAATGCTAGAGACAAACACACCACACAGAAATATCATCGGGGGTTTTTGCATCGGGGGCTAACATGAAACTTAATATTTGATAATGATAGCTTCTTTTACAAGTATTTCACAAGGAGATGTTATTTAAGCAGCAATAGCTCAATGAGTAATGTAAGGCTGCCTGGCGATCGAGCGAGAGGTCGTGAGTTCGATTACCACCCGTTGCAATATTGACGTGAAAGCGTCGACGAAAAAGTAATTTGTTTGAAAATATTTCATAACCAATCTCATTAGCAGCTATTTGACTGAAACTATGTGTAGTTTAAAATCAATGGCGATAGCATTAAACATACCTAATTAATTTTAATCTCTCACGAAATTTACAATCATGACTTTACACTTATGAAAGTACCTACATTAAGTTTTAATGACATATGAATAGAATATTAATTGCAGAATTAAGTAGAAATGTACTTCGTTTATATTAAACACGAAGTGATTTATTAGTTGTGGCAGTAATAGTGTTAATTAGGTAAGAAAGTTAACTCGTGATCTCCGTCACTGTATGGGAAAAAATACGAACACGCTCATTACGATACTCATTGTATAACGTTCATTAGCTTCATTATGATGATTTTTAATGACGACGATTTTATTTTATTGAAATATTCATTATGTTTATAAATATAAATATATAGACAACGAGATATTTTTTGAGTTATTGCTGTAAAAACTATATCAGATGAATTGTGTTTGTGTAGATGTAAGTTCTAATATCCTCAAAAACTATACTTATATAGAATTTATAATAGAGTAGTTACTCTCAACATGCAATGTATAGTAAAAAGATACAGGTTGGTGGCCTTTTTTAAGTATATAGAAAACCTATATCATTAATTAAGAAATGCATAGAGAACCAACATATCATACATTGATTTTTAGAATTCTACATTCCTAACAAGAACAAAATTATAGTTTCCCCATGACCATCCGTATGTTAATAAGTAAGTAGTATATTTCTTTATGTTTTGTGTGAATACATTTTGCGTAACGACACATATCTCCGGTAATTATACGATCACGACAACACGTCAAAGCGGACTAAATGCATTATCGTGACGGATTACCAATTTATGAATGATAATTCGCTGTGTCCATGACACGCCTGTTATGTAAATATGTAAATAACATTTATTTGTAATTATGTGAGGACATGACTTTCGTGTAGAGAAACATATTTAACCAGTAATCCAATGTTTATGGTAGGCATTAGACCGAGTGTGGTGTTAGGTCAATGTCACTTCAATAATGGGACGTTTACTTCATTCTTTAACATTAATATAAGTATTAGGTACATACATCTTTGTTTTGTAAGGTCAATGTGAGCCTTGGTAGCGGTTTTGTTGTTGGTTATTTACACTGCTTCTGCTTATTCCCTTGGATTTGAAGTGTTTAATCTAAGTTCTAAAACTATTTGTGTCTCAAATACCATCATAATGCTTTGTAAGTATAGAATTGAAAATCAAAACAAAAAACCTGTCGCATATCTTCAGCAAGATTTAGACTATTTTTGAAATAGTCAAGAAAAATAATTGTTTCTTAATAAAATCATATTAACAAATTTTGATCAACGAGTATATTTTTTTTTTATTGTTACCTGATTTTCGGTTGATCTTCAGGGTTATAGTTGCACGGGTCGAAGTAGTTCCTGAGTTTCCACGTCCACGGTCCTTGTGCCTTAATGTGGCACGATAGGAAGTTCTCGTGAGGCGCTGACGTCAGAGTGAACGAGTGGAACTCCTCCTTCTTAAACGCGGTACAGGAGAGACGAACCCATTGACCTGGAGGTTAAGTAATAGTTAATTTTACATTCTTCATACTATCACGTACGCACATACGTATCACGTCGGGGTCACCAGTTATGGGGAGAGGGAGTATCCCCATTTGAAAGGGAGGATCCTCCGACCAGACGGGTGTTATGTCTGGTGGGCAGCTGCCCGACGGTTGTAGTCGGGCTCTCGTATACATAGTTAATTGCGCTGTAAACTTCGCTTGCGCGATTCAGGACTCTTCAGTTATTTTCACATAGATGTCGATAGATGGCGCTGTTAGTAAGTAGTTCCTATGTGGTTGTGTAGATGTCGCCACAATACGTAACGTAAGTGTTACACTATTTCGACTAAAATTTATTTTTTATGAAACATTTATTTTTTCCAACCAAGAAACAGAGATAGCATACTGACACCTCAGTATGCTCTCTGTTTCCTCTCTCTCTGTGTTCCCCGGTACCACCGACGTTTCGAAAGCGGGGTCTATTCTAATGTTCTAGTTTCTATGCGCTATTTTATGTTGAAACCAGGCACGGTATAATAACATTGGTTCGCCTCATTCTGCCTTATTATAAATAATTTCATTTCATTTCAAAATTGATTGTAAAACCTGGTTTAGTGCTAAACCAGACTAAAAATGCAACGCAAATAAGGCAGTTTCTCTCTGGGATTAAATGCCTTAAATTAAATTAAACTTACCTGATAAATACTTGAGATTGGGTGGTCTGTAGAACTTTATTTTGATAACATCTGAAGGCAGCATTTCGGTTTCCAACACATCCAGCGCCAAGTACTCGGTTCGCAGCGATACAACCTGATAAGGAAAGTATTCATTAAAATATAGATTATATCAATTTTAAATTGCATTATTGACTGTGAGTACCTACATTTGGTTTGTAAAGTTACTTGATTTGAATCAACTCGAATTTAACTGGGAAAAGTATTGCTGTAATACAAAGAAAAATGGAAGTGGAAATTTTACAAAAATAGGGATTGGAAAATGTTAAATATATTATTTTATTTTCATATAAAAAATGTAATTTTACCACAAAAACTAAGGATATACTTACAACAATAAGTTATACCTATTACATTCCACACCACATGTAAGTCTATAATTACCCAAATAATTTATATTACCTTATCAAGCGTATAAATAATGGCTGGTCCAATAAAGAATATCCAGAATCGTGGCGCGCCAGTGAGCCGTGCTAACCCGTGCACGAGACACAGCGCGTAGAGCAGCACGTGCAGCGAGTGCGCGCGCCAGAACCACGGGTACGCGCGAGCACGGACCGTGCCGTGCGCGAACACGAACATTATGCACATTATCACGAATAAGGCGACGCCGCTTACACCTGGTCAAGAAGGAAATATTTAGTGTAAAGCTCAGGGGATAGCAGTGGTCGTATGCCACTACAAAAGTTACTTTTTTTAAAGAATGATCTTATTTTGTGTCAGAAGCCTTCAATATATTTTGTATTTGGTCATTTTAACTTTATTAGGTTGCGAATGTACCAATTTTAGTCGGAAGATATTTTAAAACTATTAATTATTTCAAAAGTAAAATAATGCTGTTGTATGGCAGCGCCCGCGTAGCCGTGGGCCGTGTGCGTAGCGTGCGTGGCGATGGAATGGCACTCTTTTACTACGAGTAAAATCGGTATCTATCTATGTTTCGTTTAAAAATAAAAACCCATTTCTTATACGTACCAGTAACAGTCTGGAAGACCCAGTAAGTGATGCCAGGTCTGAAATCGGACGTAAAGTGAACCTCCTTGGTGAGACATCGCAGGTTCTCCACCGGCTGCGTGGACACGTGGTAGAAGTTCACCAGGTGTCCCGCCGTGTGGAGGAGGGAGAAAAATAACGCAGTGCATGCGACTATCTTATGGAACTGTATGCTTGAGTCTAACGGTATGTATTGCTGGATGCTAAATTCCTGTGCAAAATAGTTTAAATTAAATTTAAGGCATGTTGAAAATCGATGTGTTAATCGAAACAACTCTTTGAACTTCGAAATGGCTGGATGAAGTAGCTTAACTAGATGATACTTTATCTCAAATTTTAAAAGGAACTGTCAGTATTGAATAAAATGTATTTAAGGGTATGCTATGACAATTCAATTTATCGCGTTTATAACATTTTAAAATATCCAGATTAATCTTTTTAAACGGCATAAAGATTATTTGTGTTAAGAGATTATGTACGAGTATAATTAATGTTGTCCAACACATACAATACTCACTTTCAATTTTGTAAGTAAATTCCTAGACATTGTCAGAAGCAACAGACTGTAGCAGAAGGACAAACTAGCTGCAGATCCTCTAGTTATCGCTATACCGACTCCCATAATATGTCTCAGGTCCAAATGCTCCGACATGAACGAGTAGTGAGCAAATCTCTCAACAAACAGACCAATAGTCACCACGTAGAACACGAATAGGTAGAATATATTCTGTCTATTCTCTTCGAGGAATGTTGTCAAGTAATCCCATTTTAGAAGGAACCAGTGTCTGGAAAGAAGATACTACAGTCAATAAAATTTAAGGCCTTGCAAAAGTCGTCTATAAAGAATAGTCTAGTCTAAGTCTATAAATATAAAGGTACATTATTACATCTATCTAATATTTAATTTATGCAAAAAATAACGAAATTGTGATGTAAACATTCGAATTAAGAACCTCCTTTTGTTTAATGAACTCGGTTAAAAGCTTGCCTTTAGGTGTTCTTTTGAGGTTTGAATGGGCACAAATAATACGATGACAGGTATTGTTGGTGTTAAATATGCGTTAAATGTTTAATTTATAAAGGTTAGAATTTTGGATTAATTTAATAAGGTAAGTTATGTTTACAGTACGTACATATATTACCTACATCTAACTGAAGAACATTGTTAGAAGTTTTGTACGTACCTAGATTGTTCCATAGACGGTTCTAGTTGGAAGCTGGTCATCCTCGCGACATTCGTAGAAGTATCCAAGAAGTTCTGTTTCGCCCCCTTGCAGTCGAGTCCAATTGCCACAAACTCTCCCTTGTATTCCTTCATCATAACCTTGAAATCTGAGTATGTGAGGTGATCTTTATGTTGGAGACCCGCATCCTGAAATATGACGTATTTATTTAATACTTTGTGACTTTTGTTCTTCTTGATGTTCGAATGAGATTGAATCGTTAAAATATGAATTCGTTTGTGCAAAAACAAATTATTGAATGTTAAGGTCATCAATTTTGTTTCTTGAGTTTTTTTTTATGTCATGGTGACATTATTTTAAATCCAAAATGGCGGACACTATAAGATGGCGGTCTATCAACTTTATATATTTCCATGTTATTAGTATTGATAAAGAGTAGTATTTTTATTCTTACCTCAAAAATATGATTCATTTAGTTTTTTAATTAAAATATTTGAGGTCAATACTTACCGAAAACATGCCATCTATAAGCTCAGTGACGTGCTCGTCTCTCAATGAAGTGGTTCTCGCGATCTCAACGAGCGAGCGCAGCATCTCACTCAGCTCACCCTTGTCGATCACACCGTTCCGATCATTGTCACACATGTCGAATATTATACGCAGTTTGTCGTCAGTTGCTCCACGGGAAAATAGCACTACTGTGTCTAGGAACTCCTGATGGTGGTACAAAATAGATATTATTGACCGAACGGGAAACTTACTAAGGAATTAGAGCAAGAAATATGAAAATAGACCGTAAAAGCAACAAAAATAACTGTATTATAAATCAATGAACAACGAGATAAAACTCGTAAAAAGACGTTTAAATAGTATAAATACCTGAAAAGATATCCTTCCATCGCTGTCTTTATCCACAATATTGAACATCTTCTTGACGAACACTGCGTCGGCCTTCATTCCCAAAGCACTGGCGAATTCCCCTTTTGATAATGATGTTCTCATTACTATTGACTGGAATAAAATAGACTTAATTAAGTTAAAATACAGAAGAGGTAACAAAATCTTTTCGTCTTTGTTCACATTTCCATCTACTTCCAATCTAATTGGATACTATAAAGCGGATTAACATAGTTAATTTAGATACTCTTTTTGTAAAAACATACACACTTAGAATTGATAGCGAATACCAAGACAAACATGTCTGTTGCACTCAAATGTTTACCTTAAGCGTGAGTCGATCCCGTAACCTTCGACAGTAATAGGCAGTCACTACCATCTACAACATTCGGTCGTAAAATATTAAACGTTCCCTCACTTACCTCAGGGTCAGCATCTTCCGATCTCCGTCTCTTCTCTCCGGGAGCTAATCCAAACGTAATAGCGTAAGCTTCCCTAAAGAAATGCTCCAATTTACGCTGCCGACGCTCTCTTGTTTCTGCTGTTGCTAGAATTTGTTCTCGGTGACCCTAGAAAGAAATGAGATTTAAGAGTTGGAGGGTTTTGGGCTCCGGAGTATTTGACGATTATATGTGATTGTGTAAATTCTGAGTAATAAAGATTTATTATTTTATATTAGAGAATTCTGATTGTTCTTCTGATTTTTATTTTATTTATAGTTTAAGCCACTACTACGTGTGTGAATTCACATACCTGTGTCAAATTAAGTGCTTTCTTATGCTGTGCGAGGAATGTATCCAACTTGTGTAGGAACTTGCGTCTGGAAGCCACTGAGTCCATCTCCAGTACGAGATCGTGTTCTCGAGGGGCGCGGATTAACACCAGAGGGCGTTTGTTGGTGCGGCCTTCCTGAGAACATTGCAATTACCGGTGATGGGGTTAATAGGAAACATGAAATGGGAATTCTATTAATATTATAAATGCGAAAGTTTGGGTGAAAGGATGGATGTTTGTTAATCTTTCAAAGAAGAAACCGAATTAGATGAAAGGTACAGATGCTCCTCAAAACTAGAAATAACATATGGCAGTTTTACCCGTTTGAATCCCAATCTTTGTGTAATTTTTGGCCATAGAGAACTTCCCCATCGAATTTCAGTATTTTCAAAGTGAAACAGTAACAAACATCTATCCATCCATACTAACTTTCACGTTCACAAAATTTGTAAAATAACAAAACACTAAGATGATTATATTGATTATTGTTTCGAAGACTGTAATACCTCGTAACCCACCTGACTCTCGAGTACAGTGAGTTGGTCGATCCTCTCCAGAGACAGCGTCCTCAGCTTGTCCCCCTTCCTGTCAGTGACGTGCAGCGCCGGCTCCGGGCCCATGCGTAGCTTCACTAGGCGCTTGTAGGATGCGTGCACCCACTCGCGGCAGACCATCTTGTCTACTGATCCTAAAATATATTACATAAATAAATTAATCATTTTGTATTGGTTTTAAAGTGCATTGTAATTTATTATAATACAAAAACGTTGGTATATTTGAATACAAAAAGACTTTTTTCTGACTACTGTGATGGATGGTCAAATATAACATTCGTTTTCTACTACTATTTCTAATTTTCATACAGTTGTTTTCCCATACCTATCACGTGCGTCGCACAAATATGTAAGTATCTCTAGTATACCAAATATGCAAAGACGTGCGTCGTCAATGTAATACGTAGTAAGTGGATGTGATAGAAAAACAATATTTAAATGTCAAACCTTTGTATTGTGAATTTTTGAGATGTTCCTGTTGAATCTTAAGCCGTCTTCTGCGGCTGTTTTGTAATTTCACAACACCGTACGCTGCACCCGCGCACAATATTGGCACAAAGCCGAGAATCAGGCATGTGTATATGTATGCAAATTCGTTGCCCTGAAATGTGAAAAGTGAACAAGTGAAATGTTTCTTATAATATTTTAAAATTGTGTTAGCGTACTAACTGACCCTGCAGACGTTGATTTGCTGAATATATTTTTTAGAAGGGCCACTCTTATATTCTTTATTTCTTGAGGGTATAAGAGATATATATATATATAAGATAATTTACGATTTTCATGAAAATTGGTCGAGCTGGTTTCAGCTAGTTTGATTACAAACACTGTGACATGAAAATTGTATAACATTTACTTAATTCAATTTTAATTTATTTTAATAATAAAGTTTACCTCAAAATAATCGTATCCCTTCAAGTACTTGCAGGGCGGTAGTTTGGAGGCGTTCAGCTGGTACGGCTGGGGGCACGGGTCGCCATCTTGCCAGTGGAACACGTCCCTTTGGATATCGTTGGGACCCACTGCGGTGCTGTTCACTATGATATCCCATATTCTAATGCGCCGTAGTTCGTCTATCTCTTCTGGTGTAAATATTCTGAGAGAAAAGGGAACGAAATATTTTTTTAATATTGTTTTGGGATTTGGTTATATAATGAGTGCAAAAGAATTGAATTGACTTTTAATTTTTGGCAACATCGTTGTGTGTCATCGATTAATATTTTTGAACCAGAAATCAGGCAACTTATACAAAATTGGTTACTTGCAAAATATTATCTTCTACTTACCCATTTTGTTCATTTTCAAACCAAAATCGATCCGCATCTCTTATCCTTGTAAATTGATCTAAAATTATTTCTCTAAACAGTTCTCCGGGATGACCAGTCGATTCTAACATACCACCTAAAAAGAGATATAAAAATGTAGTGCCTCATTTCATGGGAATGATGCAGTTATTTTTCTATAATAATCGTCGATTCACATAAAACACTGAGATACCGTCTAGTTAAACTCAAAACCAACCTTAATTCGAAATAGATAATGTTCAAGAGAAGAAGAAGATATGTTCTTACCAATATAAACATCAATATTATCAAGTCGCCCATCATAGATCTGAATCAATTTCTGTAACAGGTCGGGATTCTTCTCAAAAAGATCCGGATTAATTTCATTGAACGTCTTAATTTTCGGTAATCCGAAATATTCTCTGTAACAACCAAAAGTATACCAAGTATAAAATGGATAAAAAGAAAGTCTTTCTATACAAAAAATATGAAAAAATAAAGGTTCCACATTACCTAGCAGTGTTATAATCAGGTAATCCGTTATCTCTTCCCCTCATGATGTTGAGAGCACCAAGATCCCTTCTAGAAAACTCCATCGGTCCAAACAAATTATCCCGAACGTCTGAACACAGGAGGGCGTCTTCTCTTTCAGATAGTTGAGACGCCATTCCCATGAGCACTTCTTCTATTGGCACTTGTGATACTACATCCTGTAATTTTTTTAAGCGATTAATAGGAGATTTAGCAGTTGTATTAATTCCTATTGCATTTAATTCTTTTTTTTTATGGCTTTTAATAGTGATATTGTGGTTTTTATAGCCTAACTTGAGAACGTCCGAACAAAAATAGATACTTAATTCATATTTCGTTGCATTTTCGTTACATTCAAGATAATGATTGCGTTAAAGAAAAACATTAAAATACTACGAGAAAATTTTATCTATGCGAAGCCGTGTTCGTGTCGCACGTAAAATAAACGGAAAAAAATTACTTATTCGAAACCGAGGCAGGTTTCTATCAAAACATAAAGTATACTCACATTACCATCCCACCACGTCTGACAAAGCCTGATAGCGTCATGGCCGCCGGGTGCTCTCCCGTACCTACAATTCCTGTCCCTCAGGAGTATCGCCGGCGGGACCAGTGTGTGACCGAATCGGAAAGCGGCTGTAGCGAACACGTGCGTCACTCCTGGAGCCACCTCAGCTTTGTACCCTTGGTAAGGAGGAACAGGCACGCCAAGGAACGCCGGTACGTATTCGTAGAGTATTATGTTCTGAAAGTAACAGGTATTTTTAATAGGAGAAATAGTGTAGGTCAAATTTACCATCAGGTAAATTCAGATAAGGTTGATCAGAACTACAGAATTTGATTTCATTTAATCAGGTCAGGGTCAGTACGAAAACGACGAAAAAATATGTGTAATTAAAAATTGTCCTAGAAAATATGCCAATAGTCCAGAATTTGTATACGTACCATTAAGATCAATAATCCTCTATTTAATTTTTATTTACGACTAAATATCGTCAACGCAAACAAAAAACAATATATCATTAATCTACCTGTAAATTAGCAACAACAATTCTCCTGGCTCTCTGGAACAGCTGTTCGTCGCTCCAGTCCGGGTGCTGGCGGTGGACGCGCGCCGCGACCACGTTGTGCCAGCGGAGGAGCAGGATACCGAACGTTACCATCGCTGGGTTCTGGTTCGAACGAGGGTCTCCTAGTACTGGGGAATTAATTTGCTAGAATTAATAAAAAAAACATTGGTAAGGTCTGTATTTTTAAAGAGGATGCCTTGGCCGGAATATTTGGACAGGGGTATGCAGTTCAATACATTTTCCAACGAAAAAGCAAGTGGTAGTAGCACCTGTTACACCGACAGAAAAGCATTGCACTACTCTTGAATTAGAATAAAATATTATACTGGTAGGTATTCGTGTCATACATAGATTTGATGACATGATCATTGATCAGTAGGTATTTTCATGTTATGATTACAAATAAAATTCCCAAAATTATTTTAATAAGAAAAACTTATAGCAAAATTCATCATAGTTGACTTGATCTTACTAAGAAAAGGTATACGTTTTTTTCCTATAAAATTTTCTCACGATTGGTAGTTGGCAAACAACTCGAATAAACAATCGATTAGCTTGATATGTTTGTTCTAAGCACCTCCATTTACGTATAACTATAATACGTTTATATTAAACATATAAGTTAGTATACATAACACATTTGTTTAGTTTAAATCAATCATATGTATAAGGATATTTAATTTTGACATTTATTTTATTATGTGAGTTTTGGCCATTGATAATTAGTAAACTTTGAATTTTTTTTTAGATTTTTTAAGCTAAGCGTTTGTCACTTCCACTTAAATATACATGTATCTACGAGTAATAGGTTATGATAGCAAAAGTTTGAAAGTGTGTTCAGGCTGTAACGTATTGCACTCAGAATATTTACCATCAGACTAAATCTACTAAGATTTCTAAGACCAATATGGTTATTGGTTCTGGTGAACCAATCCTATTAAAGTTTTTTTTGTCCCACTGCTGGGCAAAGGTCTCCCCCAAATCCCTCCATCTGTCCCTGTCCCTAGCCAGCTCTTATCAATCTATGTCGAACCTTTCAAGGCTCTGCCTCCAACGTCAATGTCGGGGTTTAATATAGTTATTATCTAATATATAAAATTCTCGTGTCACAGTTTTCGTTGCCATACTCCTCCGAAACGGCTTGACCGATTCTCATGAAATTTTGTGAGCATATTCAGTAGGTCTGAGAATCGGCCAAAATCTATTTTTCATCCCGAAATTCCCATGGGAACGGGAACTACGCGTGTGAAACCGCGGGGCACAGCTAGTAATCTATATTTTCATAATACTTACAAAACAGTCTTTCAGGACTCAACATGCGCATGTAGTGAGGGACCGGGTTATTGAACAACGGCACTCGCTTCGTGTTGCGTAAGGGCATTCCTCCTTCACTCGCTAAACTTCCATTCTGCAACGTTATAATTTAACTTAATCTCTATTTGTATAAATTATTGATAGATTTGCTTTTAAGTTTGAAACAATGGTTTTTACATATGTTTTCATTTGTTGTTGTTGGTTTATATAACCGACGATACGAGTATAAAATTGTTTTTTTTTTTAAGTATATATAATTATCATAATATCTCTTTTAGTATATTATCCACTTGGTTAAAGAGTGAATGAGTTTTGAGCTTTTGAATGAGATTAAGTATGTAATATTATCCAAAGATTTACATTTAATGATTTGATTTGATTCTACAAGATATGTTATTTATGTACATATGTACGAGTCAAAAGAATTTTATACAACTCTCAGGAAAAGATGAGAATAAAAGAGATAAAAAGTTTAGCAACAGATTCGATGTTAAAGATAGAATAGTAAAAAGAGAGAAAAATTGTGGTATGTATATAAATGTGATGTTTAATATGTATATTTGTGAAAGTACGTAAGGAGGCAGGCGTGGCTGCGGGTGGCACCTGAAATGACCTCATTGCATTCACCCACGCCTCGCTCGTGCTGTACACGAAGCTACCGTCGATCCACGACGTCATCTGGTTTATCTGAAATTAAATATTATTGTTCAGAAAACTTCCTAATATTATAAATGCGAAAGTAACTCTGTCTGTTTGTAACCTTCTCACGGCCAAACTACTAAACCGATTGACTTGATATTTGGTACAGAGGGATAGCTTATGGTTCGGGAAAGAACATAGGCTATGTTTTATCCCGAAATTCTCGCGGGATCGGGAATTACGCCGGTGAAACGGCGGGGCACAGCTAGTAATATAATATTTTAATTAAGATCGTGCGGAATATGCATGGAGTTCCGAGAAAGAAACTCCGAAAAAAATGTCGTGATAGAAATCTTTAAAAATGAGTGAAGTTGACTTGGAGACTCCACTTTTCATTGCGGATTTAAGACTGTTAAACAGGAAATTACAGTATATTTTTAAAACATTTCCTTCATAACAAGGAAACTATCACAATTAACGTTTACTCGTAAAACTGTAAACAGTGGCCCTAGCACGAATATTTGCGAGTAAGTATTCGAATCGGAGTTCGGTAGCAAAATGTATGGAGATCCAGACAGCGCCCCTATCGTGCGTAAATTGAACCAATTTTGGAAGCACGAAAGAATGACATCTACGGCGTTACGGTAAACGTATCGCCTCCGTATCGAGCCCCATACAAAATACTTGAAAATGCGAGCACGAACGCTGATTTGACGTACGGTACGTAAATTTACGTAGGCTGGCTAACGAATTTGTCGAATCTTTTGTCACTTAGAAATTGTCGGTGAAAAATGTTTCGTAACATATTAAATCTTATTTTTTTCAGTTAAAATAAACTTTAATTATATTATTGAAAGGTTTTATGTATGGAGGGAAGAGGTAGTTTTATAGTATCGTAGAAGTCAAAAGTCAAAATCATTTATTCTAACATTTATAGCCGAAAGTTATTGGAACATTAAATTGCCTAAAAATAGAAAGACCGCCATCCTTCGAACGTAGTTCTTTAAATTATTACCTTGCCGCAAGTTTACTTGAAAGCGAGGAAAGTGAACTAAGAGAAACTATGTGAGTACCTTCATCAAATCTTATTTATTTTCTTAAAGAAATATTAGGAGCACCCCGCAGTTTTACTGAGTAGTTCCCTACCGTATCTTATACGGGGATAAAATTATACCATGAAACTTCCTCTTGAACCACTGTAGATATCTATTAAAGGAAACGACTGTGTTGTATTCTGTGTAGTGATATCTAAATATTACTTAGGTATATTAATCTATTTGTTTTATATTATTACTTATAGAGAAATCACGCGCAGAGCTAACCTAAGAAGAACATTTGATCCCACAAACATAAATAACTCCTAATTTAAAAATAGATACCGCTGAAACTTGAGGCTTTTAGATATCTATGTGAGCAGCTGAGTTTATAAAATGACTATACTATATCATATACTTATTCCAATACTTTCAGGTTATTCTGGTTATCTACAACGACCCTGGTTAATAACACCAATTCTGGATACCTACTGCTGAGGGAACTCTAGCGTATAAATATACACTTCATGGAAAAAATAGGGTGACAATTGAAGAAAGTTTAGGAAGTCTAAAAAATCGATGGCATTGTTTGTGTAAAGTTTGCACACTCCATTATACACCGGAAAAATGTCCAAATAAAATTTTAACAGCTTGCTCTGTGTTGCACAATTTAACCATCAATTTTAATGTCCCTGAACCTGACCCAGAGCCTAAAAACCTAAACATGCCAGTATCATTCCCTGAACATATTTTGCAAGAGAATGGTAGTGGCGATGACTTAACTAGGGGAAGGGTGCTAAGAAAGGTGTTAGTAGATAGAATTAATAGACTTCATACATAATTTTAATTCTTTTATTAATATTAAACAATAATTTTACATTCAAACAAAGTTGTCTTATTTACCTTTTTGGTACAACATACTAGGTAGTATAAATAAAAAGTCTTTTAAATTAAATAATTGTAATGGATAACATATTTATTTGGATAAGAATTAATATCATCTTTACAAAAATACCTTCAGAAATAACACTTTATTTAAGAACATTTTTGGATGGGCTAGTGTAATAAAATACAAATGTAACTTATAACTAATTTTCAATGTCTTTAATGGAGGGTGCTGCCATTCGTCCTCCACATGAGCAACTGGTGGAGATGGAGGAGAAACCACAGTTGGTTGGCTGCTAGTGCCTGGGATATGCCATTCTGTAAAAATAATTTCAATTTAATCTAAAAAAATATTTATATATTTAACAAATGCCAAATTATTAGTTATGTCAGGTATATTTGTGTTACATTATTACAGCTCAACGAAATATAATATAAAAGAATAGCTTTGTTTGTTTTTAAGCTGGATATTGTCATACTTAAGTCATAATGGGATATAAACACACAGCATTTGAACCAAATTATTAAGATTCATACCTGTTTCATAAGTTTATGAAGAGACTACTTCAACTGGCTCCTCAAGTTCAGCTTGAGCAACTTCTGAAACATCATCCTGGAAATTAATATTAGTAAATTACTAGATAGCTAATCTTGTGAAAAAAAAAATAGGGTGAGCGTAGTAAACATCGTTAATAATATTGTTTTGTAGTTGATATAAAAATGGGTTTTTATTTTATATGCTGCAGGCAAAAAGTAGTCATAAAAAAATCTTGCAAGCCCCCACAGTCATGCATTTAGTAATTTAAACATAATACTTATAGCTTTTATACTTACGTTTCCGTAAATTCCACCCCCATAATATTGTAAATGCTTGTCCTCATTTTAAAATCAATATACATAATAAAATTACTAAAACACGGAAAACAATAATAAATATAATTATGTATCTTTCACTCAGTCAGGTTATTGCTTTGTTTGACTTTGACATATTTTTGACTATGTCATGTAGAGTTGTTCGAAAACCATAAAATATTTTTGTTAATTAAAAAAATATAATATTTATTTTGTCGAAGTTATTGAAACATTATAATCTCCCATTTCTTTTCCAAATAATTTCGTCATTCTGTCTTAATTTCTAGCATTATTTTCCAAGAAATGAACTATTTAGTGAAAAGTAAAAAAATATTTACTTTTTGTTTTAGTTTTTGAACGCATAAGTAATAAAATATGCACACATGGGGCCGGGCCTTTAGTTTACGTTAGGATGACGTCACTAATGTAATCGTAGCGAGCTTACGTTAGTAATGAGAGGATGCTTTGTGCTACCTACTATCGAGGTTGTCTGGTAAGCTCGATACGTGTACGTTACGATTACCAGACTGATTCGTGCTTGCCCTACTTGCCTGCTTGCTAGGGCAAGCACGAATCAGTCTGGTAATCGTAACGTACACGTATCGAGCTTACCAGACAACCTCGATAGTAGGTAGCACAAAGCATCCTCTCATTACTAACGTAAGCTCGCTACGATTACATTAGTGACGTCATCCTAACGTAAACTAAAGGCCCGGCCCCATGTGTGCATATTTTATTACTTATGCGTTCAAAAACTAAAACAAAAAGTAAATATTTTTTTACTTTTCACTAAATAGTTCATTTCTTGGAAAATAATGCTAGAAATTAAGACAGAATGACGAAATTATTTGGAAAAGAAATGGGAGATTATAATGTTTCAATAACTTCGACAAAATAAATATTATATTTTTTTAATTAACAAAAATATTTTATGGTTTTCGAACAACTCTACATGACATAGTCAAAAATATGTCAAAGTCAAACAAAGCAATAACCTGACTGAGTGAAAGATACATAATTATATTTATTATTGTTTTCCGTGTTTTAGTAATTTTATTATGTATATTGATTTTAAAATGAGGACAAGCATTTACAATATTATGGGGGTGGAATTTACGGAAACGTAAGTATAAAAGCTATAAGTATTATGTTTAAATTACTAAATGCATGACTGTGGGGGCTTGCAAGATTTTTTTATGACTACTTTTTGCCTGCAGCATATAAAATAAAAACCCATTTTTATATCAACTACAAAACAATATTATTAACGATGTTTACTACGCTCACCCTATTTTTTTTTTCACAAGATTAGCTATCTAGTAATTTACTAATATTAATTTCCAGGATGATGTTTCAGAAGTTGCTCAAGCTGAACTTGAGGAGCCAGTTGAAGTAGTCTCTTCATAAACTTATGAAACAGGTATGAATCTTAATAATTTGGTTCAAATGCTGTGTGTTTATATCCCATTATGACTTAAGTATGACAATATCCAGCTTAAAAACAAACAAAGCTATTCTTTTATATTATATTTCGTTGAGCTGTAATAATGTAACACAAATATACCTGACATAACTAATAATTTGGCATTTGTTAAATATATAAATATTTTTTTAGATTAAATTGAAATTATTTTTACAGAATGGCATATCCCAGGCACTAGCAGCCAACCAACTGTGGTTTCTCCTCCATCTCCACCAGTTGCTCATGTGGAGGACGAATGGCAGCACCCTCCATTAAAGACATTGAAAATTAGTTATAAGTTACATTTGTATTTTATTACACTAGCCCATCCAAAAATGTTCTTAAATAAAGTGTTATTTCTGAAGGTATTTTTGTAAAGATGACCCACCAAAAACATTCTGTAAAAAACTAGCCAAGTCTCGATGGAGCTTCTTGTTTATATCTAAAAAGAAATGAAATCTAGACAAACTCGTGCCAAGTGTAAGGTTCCTTACTGCGATTTCTTTATTATTATAGTTAATGTTGTGTGACCTGGCCGTTGAAGGGTACACATGTATACAAAGGTACAAAACTAGGTGCTCCATGACACCATTGCACCAATCTGTCGCCAGAACCGCTACCCATTGACGATAGAAAATTACCATTTGAAAAACGTTGATTCAATATCCAGTCAATTGTAGGCTTGATGAAGCTGCGTATTTTAATAATGTAATAACATTACGTGTAAACAAAATTGACTTGTACCCACTACTAACGTTTTAAACAAGGTTCAACGGCCAAGTCACACAACATTAACTATAATAATAAAGAAATCGCAGTAAGGAACCTTAGACTTGGCACGAGTTTGTCTAGATTTCATTTCTTTTTAGATATAAACAAGAAGCTCCATCGAGACTTGGCTAGTTTTTTACAGAATGTTTTTGGTGGGATTTCATTTATTTTTGTTGAAACGTGTTTATATTGATTTATTTTATTAGATTTTCTTATTTGACACATTTTTTTTCTTTTTAGGAGTAGTAATTTATTATTAAACGCCCCGCGGTTTCAACCGCGTAGTTCCCGTTCGCGTTTCCGTGGGAATTTCGGGATGAAAAGTATTCTATGTGCTTCTCCTGGTTCTAAGCTACCTCTCCACCAATTTTCAGCCAAATCAATTCAGCCATTCTTGAGTTATAAATTCCCGTTCCCAATCCCGTGGGAATTTCGGGATTAAAAGTATTCTATGTTCTTTTCCTGGTTTTAAGCTACCTCTTCACCAATTTTCAGCCAAATCAGTTCAGTCGTTCTTGAGTTATAAATTCCCGTTCTCATTCCCGTAGGAATTTCGGGATTAAAAGTATTCTGTGTTCTTCTAATAGTTATAAGCTACCTCCCCACCAATTTTCAGCCAAATCAGTTCAGTCATTCTTGAGTTATAAATTCCCGTTCCCATTCCCGTGGGAATTTCGGGATTAAAAGTATTCTATGTTCTTCTAATAGTTATAAGCTACCTCCCCACCAATTTTCAGCCAAATCAATTCAGCCGTTCTTGATTTTAAAATTCCCGATCCCAATCCCGTGGGAATTTCGGGATCAAAGGTATCCTATGTCCTTTTCCTGGTTCTAAGCTACGTCCTCACCAATTTTCAGCCAAATCAGTTCAGCCGTTATTGAGTTACAATTCCCACTCCCGTTCCCGTATAGTTCCCGTTCCCGTTCGATTATCCTAGTTTTTATAGTTTTCCCTTTATGTGGCCATTAAACCCTAACTCTGTACCAAATTTCAGCTCTCTAGGTTTATGGGAAGTACTAGTTCTATTTTGATGATCATGAGTGAGTGAGTGAGTGAGTGAGTGAGTGAGTGAGTGTCTGTCATAAATACGAAACTTTGCATTCGCTTAACTTCGGAACTAAATGACCTACAGACTTGAAATTTTATTTTAAGTATGTGATTGTATAGCTTACTGGATGACCAAAATTTCAGCGTTCTGGGCTTATCCAGAGGTTCTCAAATAGGGGCCTGAAAATGCGGCGAAAGGGTTCCTGTAAAGGATGGTACGGCAGTGTTTGCTTCGCGCTCGACTTGGCGGGGGGCACTGCCGTGCCCCCAGATATTAATTCTTATCCAAATAAATATGTTATCCATTACAATTATTTAATTTAAAAGACTTTTTATTTATACTACCTAGTATGTTGTACCAAAAAGGTAAATAAGACAACTTTGTTTGAATGTAAAATTATTGTTTAATATTAATAAAAGAATTAAAATTATGTATGAAGTCTATTAATTCTATCTACTAACACCTTTCTTAGCACCCTTCCCCTAGTTAAGTCATCGCCACTACCATTCTCTTGCAAAATATGTTCAGGGAATGATACTGGCATGTTTAGGTTTTTAGGCTCTGGGTCAGGTTCAGGGACATTAAAATTGATGGTTAAATTGTGCAACACAGAGCAAGCTGTTAAAATTTTATTTGGACATTTTTCCGGTGTATAATGGAGTGTGCAAACTTTACACAAACAATGCCATCGATTTTTTAGACTTCCTAAACTTTCTTCAATTGTCACCCTATTTTTTCCATGAAGTGTATATTTATACGCTAGAGTTCCCTCAGCAGTAGGTATCCAGAATTGGTGTTATTAACCAGGGTCGTTGTAGATAACCAGAATAACCTGAAAGTATTGGAATAAGTATATGATATAGTATAGTCATTTTATAAACTCAGCTGCTCACATAGATATCTAAAAGCCTCAAGTTTCAGCGGTATCTATTTTTAAATTAGGAGTTATTTATGTTTGTGGGATCAAATGTTCTTCTTAGGTTAGCTCTGCGCGTGATTTCTCTATAAGTAATAATATAAAACAAATAGATTAATATACCTAAGTAATATTTAGATATCACTACACAGAATACAACACAGTCGTTTCCTTTAATAGATATCTACAGTGGTTCAAGAGGAAGTTTCATGGTATAATTTTATCCCCGTATAAGATACGGTAGGGAACTACTCAGTAAAACTGCGGGGTGCTCCTAATATTTCTTTAAGAAAATAAATAAGATTTGATGAAGGTACTCACATAGTTTCTCTTAGTTCACTTTCCTCGCTTTCAAGTAAACTTGCGGCAAGGTAATAATTTAAAGAACTACGTTCGAAGGATGGCGGTCTTTCTATTTTTAGGCAATTTAATGTTCCAATAACTTTCGGCTATAAATGTTAGAATAAATGATTTTGACTTTTGACTTCTACGATACTATAAAACTACCTCTTCCCTCCATACATAAAACCTTTCAATAATATAATTAAAGTTTATTTTAACTGAAAAAAATAAGATTTAATATGTTACGAAACATTTTTCACCGACAATTTCTAAGTGACAAAAGATTCGACAAATTCGTTAGCCAGCCTACGTAAATTTACGTACCGTACGTCAAATCAGCGTTCGTGCTCGCATTTTCAAGTATTTTGTATGGGGCTCGATACGGAGGCGATACGTTTACCGTAACGCCGTAGATGTCATTCTTTCGTGCTTCCAAAATTGGTTCAATTTACGCACGATAGGGGCGCTGTCTGGATCTCCATACATTTTGCTACCGAACTCCGATTCGAATACTTACTCGCAAATATTCGTGCTAGGGCCACTGATTATGCACCTTAGATACGAGTAATAATGATTGGGGTAAAAATATCACAAAAAACATTCGTTTCCCTTTCCTGTTAGGTACCTAATTATAATAAAAACAAAATAAAGTCTCCTAAAACATCTTAAAAATCTGTTAACTTGTATGTAAAAATCTAAACTATAATAATTTATGGCACCCATAAATTTTACAAAAAGTATATTGAGGTTATAACAAAATATCGTAGAAAACTTGTTTGAAAAACGAAATAGCTCACAAATCACTTCGATTTAAAAGATTAAGACAATCATGGCGAGATATTTATTATAACTTAATTGGCCGGTCGGTGTTCTGGTATGGATGAATAGGGTATATTAAAATTCGATCGATTTCATTGCAATTATAGTTCGTTTAACATTCCAATAAGTCGCTGCAGTTCAATTTATAGCGAGGTTCGATCAAAGGAACATTATTTATTAGAACGTTACTACATGTGATGGTAAATCTGGGTTACGGACCTACTATTAAATTTTATTACCTAGAATTCGACCTTCGGATCACAGCCTGTCGTTTGTATAGTCAATCGTAATTAAAGGATGTACTTTAACGAAATTGTTTGTAATTTCAAATTGTTAAAAGTAGGAGATACCTTTTTCTTCTTTTTTTATTGTTTTAATACCGACCACGACTGCATTATATTATTGGTGTGAGTGGGGCACTTAAAATACTTAGGCCAATGTCAAGCCGGTTGTTTTTAAATAAACAAATAACTTATCTTAAAAATATTTAGTTATTACAAATTCAAACTCAAAATGTTAGAAAAACGTAAATTTCTTAGTTATTAACAAAACCTATTCATGCATACAATTTTTAGCATATTTTTCTTTTCCTCATAGTTTTTTTACTATCTACATATTATAGTACCCTGCATAACATAGCATAGCACCGTGTTCCACCCCATTCCCAAAGCACAATAAGGAATTAATTTATGTGTAGCAATAACATGTAATAAATTGTTGTTTAATAATAAACTGACGTCATACCTGTTCCCTAGGACTGTTAGGACTTTGTCCCGTAGTTCTATCATACGCTGCTCGTAGAAAGGGCATGTATTTGGTCCCCTCGCAGTCTGGATCGTACATGTGATCGCACTTGTCCACCGGTATCCGATGGTGTTCTATGGGACAACCCGACTCGGACGCCATCACTATTTCACCGGTTACTACTTGACCTGGAAGTGATTTGTAAGGTAAGTAAAAGAAACAATAGTAACTGTTTTGAATCGACCGCTGGAGCAGCGTAAGTTCGTAAAATTGGACAGAAAAAGGTGTCCTGTGCTACTACTGGTGATGAAAACGAATCTTTCTTTTCCGAACCTTTATCCCATGTCTATTTGGGGTCGGTTTTCAGTTTAACAAGATTTGGCGGAATGACAGTATTTTACGTGAAGCGACTGCCTTCAGACCTTCACAACCCAGAGGGCTATACGAAATTTTTTGGTTACACCAAATGTTAGACTTTTTTTGGTGATGAAAACGAATACTCTTTCTAATTATTTAAGATTCAATGATAGTTATTTTAAGTTGAGTTGCAATACTAATACGGGCTTCCCATCTAAAAAGGTGAACATGCGTGTGAAAAACCCGTCAGCGAAATAAGATCCAGGTGACTATAAGGCATCACGGATCTTTTTCTTACAACCATTCATGACATACATGCTATTCAGACATTTTATATACAAAGGTACTGGAACTAGAAAAATAATGCTTTAAGAAATCATACCAAAGAAAGCAAGTAGCGCAGTTCTATTAGCAAGTGAAGGTAATCCATCTTGTCCGCGCATGAAGAGTTTGGAGAGCGTCCTGGCGCCCGGCCGGTCCGCGCCCGCCATCATGTACACGCCATCGGCGTACGAGGCTGGGGTCTTACGAGTGAGTCGACTGCCTGGAGACAAGAAGAAAACATTAGTAACGTAGATACTTAGTTGGAGACGGTTGAAGTCTGTTTAGAGAAAAACGACGAGGAAAAAAGGATGACGAAAATATGTTCATGATAGTACAAACTAGTATCTTTAAATTCACGTATTTTGGAAACGACCCCTATAATTTGTATCAAATTATGTTAGTTGGTAATTTTATCCATATAGGGGAGAGTCTTTCCTGGGAAACACCACAAACAGACCACCAGGAACTCATTAAAAACAAATACTTATTTACTCCAAAGATAAATGTACTTAAATACTTATAGCAATAAGTACATAAACTTCGAATATATTATGTTGAAATTATCTAAAGATTACACTAATACGTAGCATATTTTCAAACGTATTTACCATAATAAGGTGTGTAATGTAGTTTACATCTATAAAATATTCCGTGTAACGGATACCTGCACAAAAACTGAGTCGTTTTCCTTCACATGATATGTTCAATCAATCAATTAACCTCATGTTTTATTCAACACTAGTTTGTAAAGATTCACTGGATTTAATCCTGTATTTGAGGAATGCCCGTAAAAGGTAATACGCTCACTACGAGTTAGCGAGTTAAAGAAAAGTGAACGTTCACTTTTACTACTACTGGACTTACAATACGGATTGGTATAGTAAATCTCTCTATATCACTCTTATTTCGGGTATCATTTAGGTAAAATAAATGATCGGGAGAACTGATTTCCCCCATGTACAAAATTGATAAAAGTGATGAATAATAAAAATTATAAAACATTAGTAATAGAGCATATTACACACCTTTTAAAGTAACTATGATGTACATATTTAAAGTATCATAACCGATATGTCCCAAAAACAGTCAACGTTTTACTTATGATATTATTGTGTAATAGTTTAAAAAATAGTTTACGCAACAACAATAATAATTTATGTCATTTAAGCTTATTATAATAATTAAATTTCGTTGAAGTAACGATTATAAAAGTACTAATGTGCATAATAAGCAATGTTTCATTTAATTTACATTAAGTGAAAATGACACATATGTTTTTTTACTTCGTACCGCGTGTGTGGAACTTTATTTTGACCTAATATGATTGACATCATGATTAATATCAATGATTTATCATAGACACGTTGACAGTTAACAATTGCACAAGATTTATAGTTTAACTTCTAAAAGAACTCTCGTTTATTGATATGCAATTAATTATTATATAAACCCAAGTACTTGGAAATATAGAAATGAAATAGTTCACAAGAATTGAGCGTACAAAAATTAAAATTTTTGACAACATAAACAGTCATTAAGGGTAGTTAGCATCCCTCTTACTTGAGTCCAATCCCGGATTAACCCTTAATCGAATTAAGCAGTTGCCTAGGGCACCACGTCTTGCACCAGAAAACACCAGAAAGGGCACCAGAAAACTTCTTAGTTGGCATAAGGATAAGGGCCCCAGGGCATTAGCTATGCTTGAAATGCCAAATGCCCTACCTTGAATATAGCGAGGACCTTTTTTTTGTCCTCAAATTCCAGCCCTGGGGGCCCCAAAGGCTTGGGATTGCTTAGGGCATCATGAAGTCTTAATCCATCACTGCTTGAGTCTCTCCAAAAATAGCGCAACACGCACAAATGACACCAATTTGTGAGATCTAATTGCTGCAAAACATGCCACTTACGAACAAAACAGCAAATTAACAATTTGTAAGATCTAATTGCTGCAAAACATGCCACTTACGAACAAAACAGCAAATGAATATCATTTAAATATTTGTCTTAATTATCAATAGTATCTTAATAATTACAGCCGAGTACCTGCTGCTATTTGTATTATTAAAATTAAGGATATCGCTAAGATTCAATTTCAATTAAAATTGTAATGAGCAGTTGAACTTTAATTTTTATACATTTTTTGCTTTATTATATTTAATTATCTAGAGTTTATTGATGTAATTAGACCGAATACATATTACAAATTTAGTATGTACATATAATATAGACTGTAATTAATATATACTGTAATTAAGGTTATGTCTCTTCATGTCATATATTTTAAGTTTATTTCATGAGTACCTATACCTTTTGTTCTACCAAAATCTCAAAGCTAATCTCTCGCGTTCTAAATCGTCGTCTTTCATTAGACTTTGTATTGTATCGTGATTGATACTTGAATTATGGTGTTTGTGAGAATAAATTACTGTGGATCGTGATGACGTAGTGGCGCAATAATCTTCGCATGAGCCACGAATTAGGGACGAGGAGAATCAATAACCACAGGTCTCGTCTACGTCATTAATTATTGTTATTATCACTCGATTATCGTATCATCGATTTTCATCTTAATAAATCAAATTGTTATTCAAATTAATCATTATCTTTAATGAGATACAAATTGTAAGTATGACTTTAACATTGTGAAATGATTCGGTCTCTGTAATATTACTTAGGAGTGGCTGCGAGTTAAATGAAGACTTGAGTAGTAAGCCTGTTTTAAACCCCCGTAGTTGAAAGTAAAAGTAGTAGGGGTGTAAAGTATAACATGTGTGTTTATGTGTATGTGTGCCCGCCTATAACATCGTAACTTTCAAACATATAAACATTTATTGCTTTGTCTTTTTGTATTTGAAAGATATCCAAAGGTTCTTAACTGTGTTTAAGAAGAAGTTTCCTCTCGATTGTCCATCGATCGATCTCGATGCTCCTGGATCGTAAATTATCGTTAAAAACTGACTAGTATAAAAATTGGTAGTGTTTATTTTTATTCTTAAAATGTTTTATAGATATGCAATCTAAATACCCAAACATAGATGACGTTTCCGCAACGTTATACTCATCTAGGCCCATGATCCAAAGCAATATCTATAACAAATCTAAGTACACATAAATCAATAACATTAATATTTGAAATCAATAATATTGAATATATTTGTGATCTAACACGATATGTGCCCTGACAGCCCGGAACCCAAACAAGGCTTATTGCAACACGATATGGTGCGGAGCGTAACTACAACTACCGTAACTACTAACTACAGATAGCGGATTATCAAACTACTTGTCAGCTGTCAGTTTTGAAGTACTGATAATACGAGTACTAACCGATTCGTTAGCAATTGATTTATTGGTATTGATAAATAAATATTTATTAATTGATGAAGCAAACTTATTTTATTTTCCAGTTGCTGCGGGCTACAATTTTTACCGTTTTGTCTTAAAGAAACCGGGGTGAAACGTCTAATATTATAAGTTCGATATCAATCCAGTACCTGCCTAACTAAATGGAATAACTATAACAAATAATACATATTAGATTTGCATTTGAGATTTGCGCGTTCAACAGCGAAACAAACTTTGCTTTTACATAATATGGACTAACGAATAAAAATTAAAGAAACAGATTTATATTTTTTGAGATTAGAGCGTTAAACAGACACACATACTTTATCTCAATAATATCAGCCTGCCTAGCATGACTGTGCGTGATAAATGATATAGACACCACGAAATAATATCGATTTTGCGAGCATGACTAAATTAATATGGCGTGGTACGATTTGATAAAATTAAATATGGCGGCTATATTTATTATATTTTGACAGTTGGATGTCAATAAATAGCTATATCGATTTCGCGAGCATGAACAAATGTCATAAAATTAATCATGTGGTAAAAATCAATATGGCGGGCATTTTTATCAAATTTTGACAGTTGGATGTCAATAAATCGCTGTATCTATCGCGTTTTCGAAGTCATGCTAGCCTAGCAGTATAGGTATCATATAACAATTTACTTTTTATGTCACATCAACGCTCCAAACACTAACTAGGAATTGTTTGTTAGCCGCAACTTGTTATTTGGTGGTTAATTGGAAACAATACCTTGTGTGGTCTAAACACGATCAGTTTATATGGTCCTAGACCATTTTACGGAGCTCAATGTAATTGTGAATTGTGAGTGGGAATTACATTAAACGTTTTTGTTCGTACCAACAAATGGAGCAGAATCTTATATGGTATCTCTTTTCTTAGTAAATAACAATTACAACACATTACAATCATTTTACTCAATATTTATTGCCCTTTTACGTATTTTGAGTAGTTAACTGTCTTGTTAAATGAGTTCAATTATATGAATTAACTGACCAACTTATTAATTGTAATTATTGTCCTATATAATGTGTAATACTGTAAATTATATACTGTTATACTTTACAAAATATCTATTTTATAATAAAAAATATAAGAAAATTAAGCTGATTGGTCTTTTATACAGTTGATTTGTCAATAATTAATTTTGTCAGTTAAATATTTCAATATAATCTGATGAAATTTAAAAAACAGATTACATCATACAAAAGATATCAACGCGTTCATTCATACTTTGTGGAACACCCTTTTGAGATGAATGAATAATTAAGTGATTATAACTGAAGATTAAGATAAATTACTTTCTAATATATGACAACTGTTAGATATTTAAAATTTCATTCGTGCGTAAACTCCCGATGTGTCATTCGATAAGGTTTTTATAGATTCGTTTCGTTTCTACAGTGTAAAGAATAATTACATATGGCTTCTATTATTTATATTTGTTGTTTGTAATCTAAACACTTAATAATGGATATTTATATAATCATTTATATGGGACGGAAGATTTTTGCTTGTCATTTACGTTTAGATAGATTTATTTCTTACTAGCAGCGCCCCGCGGTTTCACCCGCGTAAATATAATATAGCCTACGACACTCCGGGATAATGTGGCTTTCCAATAGTGAAAGAATTTTTTAAATTGGACCAGTAGTTTCTAAACCTATTCGTTACAAACAAACAATCAAATCTTTCCTCTTTTTTATATATTAGTTTAGACTATGTCAATATCCTTAGTAAGAGGCCTTTCACTGGTGGATTATTACAGGCCAATATTTCCATAAACAAAAAAGTATCTCAAATAAAAAGTTGTCACTTACCAACGGAGCCCCAATCAGGATACGCTCTGTTATTGAACCAGCCATCATATCGCTGTTTTTCATAATACACTTCTGTGGGCAAAGAAATTATTCTATTATGAAATTTGAAATTTTTATGAAAAGGTCAACAATAATTCAATAAACTGCTGCATCTATGTTTGTGAAATACATAAGTATACTAACTAGCTTTGCCAGCGTTACCTACATAATTCTTGCTTCTCTTGATGTATTAGTTTAGAGTGAAAAGTCTCTGCTTCTCTGTTGCTTTTTATTGCTTAAGGAGTTATAAAGTGAAAGTGTAACAAACTCACTTTTGCTAATACACTTTGTTAATTTTAATCCTTAGCTATAAAATAAATTTTCTTATCTAATATTTTTAGTCAAAACATTCCATTAAGACTACGCTGACATTCGTTGACGAAGCTTAGTCAGAAGGCTAATCATACCCACATAAAAATAATAAATAATACAAGTTGTGTAAGTGTTCGTTGCGCAATAAATAGTAAAGAATTTTGATTAGTTTACATAGCTAATTAGCGCTTATCAGAAATGTAAATATTCACGTCGCGTCGTCGGCGAGTGGCAGAGCAATGTCGGGACCAGTCACTCATGTTTTTATGACCATTTCCACTTCCATATACACCTGGCACAGAACCTTATTGACGACTTGCATTGCAAATAAAGACCTCATTACCGGTAGAAAAGTTAAATAAAATCAAATATTTACTGCACAGCAATTAATTTAAATTTTAAATTGTGCTCATTTAAATTATATCAGCCAGTGATGTAAAAAATACATAGATGGGTTTTGTATGCATTTTGCGCTCTGAAACTATGCTTAATTGGCACACAATTGATACACTTGTCTATTTCTCTCTCGACTTGACGTCTTTCTTCCATCATCTATGGTTACATATTATGTTATTTAACACGTATATATTGTTTAACATATTATAACACATAGTTTAGATGTACTTTAAAGTGTGTTGTATCATCGTCAAAATCTTATTCTGTTATGACTATTATAGACATTTATTTCGCTAAAATAATCTATACTTCTATACTAATATTATTAAGAAGTAAATTTTGTGTGTTTGTTAAATTGTAAGGGGTAATCTCAGGATCAACTGAATCGATTTCAAAAATTCTTTCACTCATGGAAAGCTAATTTATCAGTGCGTGACATAGGCTATTGTATCCCTGTATTCACTCGGGAACGGGAACTACGCGGGTGAAACCACGGGGCGCTGCTAGTATTAAATATACCTCTAGTCTTTTTTTGTTAATGAAACGAAATTATACTCTGAATGTACAAATAACCCTGCATGTCACATTTAAAATGTAAAGAAAAAAGATGTTTACATAATGATGCTCTATAACCTTATGTAAAGATCGATATTTATGTACAAAATAGTTACAAAAAAGGAACATATTATATACTACTTATGTATAAACAGCAGATAAATTCAATATCTATATTTGGTTAAATGAAATAACTTAAATTAATTCAATATAACATGTCTATGATAAATTTATTGTTTAAATTTAGTACACGTGCGTAAAATATATTTCGTTCTAAGCTAAATTGATAAAGCACGATACGAAGCGTTTTTACAAGTTTCGCAATGTTGACGTTTGAAAATATAGTTATTTGTTTGTTTACAATGCAATTTATCAAACAAAGAGTTGCCAATTAATTCATATTTGTTATATATTCATAAAATATATATGTCCCTTCGGCTAAATGGCGTTTCGTTCATGTGGCACTTCGATCATTTGGCGTCGATCAAATGGCTTTCGCTTAAATGGCTTTCGATCTCGTGTCTTAAACCCTATTTTAGGTTTGGCATGCATTGAAAACAATGCATTCAAAATATGTATCTCAAACAATATAAAAATCTTATGTCGTAACGCTTAGCCCAAAAAATATCGCACATAAAGCCCAAATTAGAGAATACTCATTGCGAAAATCAATGCACGGCTTCATCCCACTCTATTACCTATGATATGATGGTATAATGCTGATTTTTATTGCACCTACACATGAGTATTTAAGTGCACTATTATAATTCTATAAAAAATATTTTAAATTATGTATATTAAAACGGATACTGTGTGTTGGTGGGACACCTGCGCGAGCGCAATCCCGCTGCATGTATGTTTCATGAGCAATTAAAGTGCGAGCAATCGAATGGAACTATTATGACATGCCGCGCGGAATACCGCGCATAGTGCTATGTTTTATGGAAGCTTTTTTATTTAATAGTTAAGGGCAAAAGTTATTGTAGACTATGATATATTTTTCTATAATATAATAAAGTTTTCAGTTTTCTGTCTGAAGTTGTTTTTAGGTTCTGTTGTTACACAGTAATTTTTGATAAGAGTAGTGTTATTTAACGGGAGCAAAAATATTTTTTCCCTGCTTTTTAAGTTTCTTAGACTTAAGCTTTTTATATTATTTTGTTTTGAATAAATTACAAATAAATATAATTATGTAATGCTTGCAATCAATCATACCTTTTACTTTAGTGAAAGGTAAAATTTGCACTCGTTGAATAACACGAGATGTTTATGTTAACAATATTATATTTTTAACAATATCATAGAAACCGTAGTTTACACTCGGTAGATCACACGCCTAGTGATACGTCACATTGCCCAACAGTGATGGCAAAGGTTAAAGTTGGCAAATACATACAATAAATATTAAGATTAATTTAGAATATTTGACTAAAAAAGAAATAATCGTGTAGCCCTACACTCTAATAAAAAAGAGAACTCTAAGAGAAAAGCATCAACTTTCAGTAAATAATAACTTAATAAGTACATATTATGAGTAATGATAACTTGTATACAACAAAACAGTACAAAAGAGAATTCGTTTAATATAATTGAGAACAGACAAGCTCACAATCGATTCACAATCAGATTAGGAAAGGTCAGACGGAAAAGAAAGGCAGATGTTGGATGCTGTTAGCTGTCAGTAATAGTTACAACAATCATTGTCAGAAATTTATTCATACAAGATATTTAAATAGTCGTAGGTACAAGATATTTAAAGTAGGCGAAGTTAGAAGCAATGTTAACTCTATAGGTACACTGGTTTGACAGTCGTGGCCGCCTTGATTTCGTAATTTGTATTAAGAATGCGATGTCACTGTCAGATGTAGATAATGTCGTACATGTTGAAAGCTTAGAGAGAGTGCTCTTAAGTCACTGAAGCAGTCAGGTGCGAGTCCGGTACGTGGTGACAACGTTTTATTAAAATTAATTATGTTAGAGCCGGTATTTTGATCATTGATACGGGCCAATAATGTATGTCTACATTAAATAGCATTTGATGGTGTAAGTTATTTAAACATGATGTTTAATTAAAAAAAAAAAACAAATACTTGTCCTGAAAACACTTTCCCAACGACAATACTTACAAATTAAATATTTAAGAATATAGGCTATCTCGTAAATACATAAGTAAGATCAGATATTTCTTCTAAAATCTCAGTTTCATTGTGTTCAAATAACCTACTGCTGCCCACACTAGAAACTGCTTTTCAAACTTTCCCAGAATAGACAACGTTATATTTTCGACGTGTGTCAAACGGTAGTTATTGCTTACATTATAAATTATGTATTATGATTGTTTTATAAATTATTATTTATTAATTTATAACTTTATAATTTATAAAGGTTCGTGACTACACGCTGTGCAGTATGTGTTTTAAGGTTAGTAAGACAATAAATAATGTTCGAAGTGTAGCAAGGATTGTCAACAAGTTATAATAACTGGGTTAACCGATACAGAGACATGAAAATATTATTTTTTACTCACAAAATGTGCAATACAAATAACTCCATTTCAAATCTAGGTAAGTTAAGAAAGTGAACTTCTAATAGCTAAACTGAAAGTATAACATTCCTACAAAGGATATCAGTAGATACTTTCAAAACTATAATTAGAAGTAATAAATTTAACTGTCATACATATGTGTAGATCTAATCAGAAACTACTTAACAATGCAATCGATCCAGATAAGATCTCTGATAACAAATAAGAATGTGTGGTATGAAACATACGAGTAACATAAGTATGGTTTTAAAAATAATTACAGCTCAAGTATTTGAAGCACTTTGTGCATACATTTAGTGCAAAGCGGATCTGACTCAGTCCAATTATGTAGGCCACATATCACTTTTCCAAACAAAAAATAAGTTGATTAGAAAAATTTAATTTGCTATTTTTTTTATAAAATACAAATTGTTTAGACAAATAACTAGCTATTAACTTTTTTGTTGAGGTCGTTAGTGATAAAATAAAGAACTTAGCACGAAATGATGTCGGAACTTCTTTGTAACAAAAACAGATCCTGTATCATCAGCTCAAATAATAGTATTTTTTGTGCAAATAAATACTTTTTTGAAAGAATGAGATCATGACGCGTGTTTGTAATATTTAACGTGCCTTTTAGCTAATTGCCTTTGAGTATCATTAACTTTTTATATTAATAATTAGTTGGAGTTATTCAAGGGGTTATTAGTATCAATTGATCTTTGAAAGGTGATGTTGCTATGAGAATAGTAGTATTTTTTATAAACTCTGCAATCTATATAGTTAATAAAATAATTACTATGATTACATCTAGTTTCGTTTGAAATAATTTATACAGGAATGTAATAATTAAATTTATATAAAAACAACCAAAGAATGCAGTCGATCACACACATGACTGCCTCATGGGCATCGTCATGGACAGATTAATTAATGTCACGGCCGCGGAGTAAGGAAATGACCTACTTACTGTACGCGTATCATTAGGAAAATGTTACTTTCACTTCTTTAAAGATTACTAAAATAGTATTTAAATAAATATATTGAGTTAATTCCTTTTTCAAATAAGAATTTACGGTTCAAAAATAAAAATGTTAAAATATTCGTACTAATTAAGCTCTTCTTCATGTCAATACACTTAAGTTGCTTGATCTCGAAGTCTATTATTAATATTAATTTGTAAAATACTTTTTTATTTATTTTTGTGTTTTATGTTTCTACGTTGACTTTAATATATTAGTATTCCTTTAAAAAATAGCATTAATAATCGTTAGCTATTCTAAAATTTCTTAGAAATCTTTTTTAAGTTCGTTAAATAAAATCAACTTGTATGAGATCATTAATTAATTTCAACAACTCCATCCAATATTATTTCTATTCATCCAAACACAATTCAAAATCAAATTACAAATAAAAATATGTAATAACAATTTGTTTCTGCTTCTGATTAATGTTGCAATTTATATGCATCATTAATTTGAGTGGTGTAATGATAATAATGATTGTACGGTTACATTCTTTATGGAGTGAAGTGTATTATATTGAAGCATCGGGAGGTGAATCTAAGTGAGCTGGGTCTACACCGGACGATCTACCGCGATACGATCGCGCGAGACAGCAACGCGATCCAAAGATGCGCGTAGTGTGGACGACGTGGATCGCACGCGGCCCATACATACGATCCTGCAACCTTTGGATCGCGCTCCTGCCGCGCGCGATCAGAGCTCGGTAGATCGCCCGGTGTGGATGCAGCTATTGTTACGTTATACAGCGGCCTTCAGCTTTCACTATCGCGACATAATTTGCCGACTCGACGAAGAACGTTCGACTTGCGAACGCTCGCATTCTCTGTGCGTGTCACCGACCACGAATTCACATCGTTACATACCTTTCTTTGTTTGTCTGTCTTTCTGCACGTGTACTAATGGATTAACAGGATTTTATTTTAATTGTGTTTTTAAACCATGTCAAAAAATGGATGATCGGAATTTGATGCAATTTCTTTTATGTCTTTTGGTACAAATATTTTAATGTATTGTATATATGATTTTTACATATTATTTACTTCAGTATAAATATTCCACTTCTTTGTCCTCTGACGGTAAATACAAAGACGTCTTGTGAATTCTCATGATATAAGCGATGCAGTAGTTACTTACTTTTAAAGTGTAATTGCATATTTCTTAGAACATTAATGATCCAGTGATATTGTTTGATTGACAGTAAAAATGAAACTACGATGAAATTTCTAAGAACGTTAACCTAGCAAGATTAATGATTGCGTTACGTAATTTGATTCAGTTAACTGAATAATATTATACATTGTATTGCAAAATTATGGACTAACAAACATCTAAACATTAATACAATTTTTATAATATTAGTGAGACTATAATAATATAACATTACCCACGGTAATTCTCTATACAAAAATAAACTTTTGAATTATAATAATTATATTTATTTTTATAATCGAATCCGATTGCTTACTGTCCTGGACCAGGATCACAGGAGTCATCCAGTTCCTTCCAACTACCCCTTCATAATATCTATTACATTTATTATACCTTGGTGTTTCACTTTCGTGCAATCTTTACAGGAAGTAGTAAGTAAGGTACGTCTCATAAATCCTTGGTCCAAATGACATTTAAATGTCAAAAATTGTCCCGGATCAATAACAATGTTTAGGAAATAATTACGATAAGATTAACAATGACAGAAGTTGATTTAGTTCCTTTGATTTATTAACTAATGACATTTAGTAACTTCCAAATTAACTTTATTACTTATAGAAACAGGTTTGAACGGATTTTTCTTAGATTAAATACTTACATTCTAAGACAAATAATTTCTTTCATGTATATTTATTTATTCCTCTATGTCAAAGTAAATGGAAAATCAACTTAAAAAGTAGCCTTGAAAAGAGTAGCATTATCACAGCTTAATAGTTTAGAGAATCAGGGCCCAGTACTCTAAGTCACCCGAGGCATTTTGGAATTAAAAAGATTTGAATTATACATTCCGAGACTTGAGCAATATTTCATAGTTCAATACACAAAGCTTTTTACCTGTAACAGTTTTTCAAAAGACATTGCTGCTACTACTTCGTGCTACAACCATAAAATTAATTATTATTTGACATTTTATCACGAACTCAGATGTTAATGTAGTATAATTTAGGATTTGACGAATGTGCAAAATCAATTTGCTAACGGAAGTAATTTAAATTGCGGAAATTAATGAGAAGTACTATTTAAAATTGAACTTTGAGTGACTCAGCATATAATCATTGTATTAGGAACTTTATTATACGATTGCATTAATAAAAATAGAAATACAATTCTTCATTTCATTATATCAATGGCATAAATAAGTATGTATCTTAACATGAGAAGGGGATAAAACTTAAAATAGAGACCTTGCGGTAGATCCCAGCATTAGAAAAAAAAATGTTAATATATTCAGAGACAAATAAAATTAAATCAATTTAGGTGCCTTACTAGATTTTATTGACCTTAGCAGTAAACAATGCCTGCAAATATTATTATTTGCAAACCCGTAGATATTTATGTTTACCATAATTATATTAGTTAATCGATGTGATTTTAGCATAAATTAAATTACTTATACATAAATTAGATCACTTAATAAAAATAATAATGAATGATTGAATTTGTACATAGATAGTTTTAATAGACAAAACGTCCTTGAGTTACCGGATACGGAAACGCATTGAATATCAAGGCCTCGGAGAAATTAATCGTAGGTATTTCAAGATTACTCACGCGCCTTACATGTCAAGATGTTAACACTTTGAGTACATTATATGTATCGTTAATTAAGAACAATTAAATGTAAGATTCTTACTGGTATTAATGAGTTATTCCCGTCTGATCGCGAGATCATATCCTACCTATGATATGTGATTGATGATATGTAAGTTCCCAATTGATCGCAAATGAAGTCGTGATTATTTATCCCTAGCAGCTCTCTTTGGAAATTTCATAAAGGACCCTTTAGGAAAAATCATTAAAAAAATATAAGAAATCGAACATGATGTCTTATTTATTACAATTAATAGATATATTGATGCAAATGTCAATATTATTTGATTCTATCAAGTAATAAAATGTTGTCCTAAGCTTCTATTTATAGATATATCAATTGATGACTTCCCAAACAGATACAAGAAGTGCATATAAAGAACGAGTTATCAACATTTAAATAGACTCGTGACTGAGCCGCGTTCGATACAATAATACCCTCAGATAATATCCATAGCAACTGATCCACATCCTTGATACGAAGTGTACACACGTGAGGTAAACGTTGTGGATAAAATCATTGATTAATCAAGAAACTAGCTGTGCTCTGCAGCTGTCATCCGCGTTAATTCCGATGCCGTTGGAATTTCGGGATTAAAATTAGCTTAAGTTAATCATTATAACATTAGTTATATACGTTTGACAAACTCTCAAAATTCGTACAGCCGTTTTAGATTGACCGGACCTAATATCGGACAGACACAGAATTTATTTGTAACTAAATATCCTATATCCTTTCACATGCATTTAGTGAAAAGCTGTTTTGAAACGACAAACAGACCTTTCAATTTTATTTATTTGTATGTATAAAATTCAGTATTATGTAGATGATTGTACGAAGCACACATCCGCCTGAGTATCCTAGCAGAGATCGTGTTGACACGTCGCAATGTGTAGGCTGTAGATTGATGTTCTCAAACAGATCCGCGTTGTATTTCGATGTAATTCCCATGATTGGTACTTTACGAGTCTGTGAGGACTATTAACTGTAATTACTGGAGATTTTGTCCGACATTAACAATACTCGTAAACCAGATCCGTGTCTTATTTTAAAAAAGGATAAAGATTAAGCTGTGAAGTTAATTTGTGGGAATATTTTAACACTATTTATTGCTATATACGGTTTCGCTTTTTATTATTTACTAGCTGTGCCCCGCGGTTTCACCCGCGTAGTTCCCTATGCCGTGGGAATTTCGGGATAAAACATAGCTTCATAGCATCCTTATGGCCAGAGGTATATCCACCCCTGTGCCAAATTTGAAGTAAGGATTACATAAACTTTTCATGAGTAACATAACTTTACCTCTGTTTGTTTGAATGCCCTAATCTTAGGAACTACTAATTCAATTTGAAAATATAATTTTATATTGACATTGTTCAATGCGAATATACTGCTTTTCCAAAAAACCATCTTCCCTTCACTTAAATCAAAATATAATGAGATGATGTAGTGAATGATTATATTATGTTATGATATGTTTTAATCCTTACCAGAGTCGCAGAAACATGTCACTGCGCAGGAGACTATGAGCAGAGCCCACCGCACGTCCGCTAACATTTTGAACACGGACCTGTAACAATATGAACAATCATCGATTATTCACACGTCATGCACCAATCAACCTTGGTGTACCTTCATGGAACAAAAAAGTGTTTTGTTTTTATTTGTTTTGTTTAATGGTAGGAAAGAAACGACTAACAAACACGTCACCTAAAATATTTAATGCTTTTACACAGATTTGATTTGCGTTTAAAATCTAATATACTCGTATAAAATTCTCATGTCACAGTTTTCGTTGCCATACTCCTCCGAAACGGCTTGACCGATTCTCATGAAATTTTGTGAGCATATTCAGTAGATCTGAGAATCGGCCAACATCTATTTTTCATCCCGAAATTCCTACGGGAACGGGAACTACGCGTGTGAAACCGCGGGGCACAGATAGTAACTTATAAAAAAATCAAAGTTCTGCACAAATCATATTAATCGAAAAAAGTTTTAAATTAAATATATTTTTATATATTTACTTCTCTATTAAGTATACACTACAACAATTTACTACATATGCAAGACGTTAACCTGGTTTTTACCTATATTACGGGTTATTTAACGTGAAAAACATAAAATATTGCGCATGTAACCGTGCTACACAACTTATTAAGCCTTCATACATACATGATTATGTTTCCTATGTCTGCCGCATTAGGTTTTTAATGACGTTAATAAGGGAAGGACGGTGGAAAGATTGAACGACGAGATGTCTGGCCTACATTAGTATACAGACTTGTGCAATACCATCTACCGTAGCATAGTTCCTCAGTTTTATTATTCTGCAGAACACAATTGATTGTAATGAGTTTTTATTTCTTTTGACTTGATAATTTTATTCTACTTATCTTCTTTTAGGAGACATGAAATTGTAATTATTTGCATACTAATTTAAGTCTTTCTAACTAATCAGAAGTAACATATTTTTTAATGTTGTACAAGAATCTCCGTAAAAATTAATAAAGAAGTATTTAGTTGTTACACTAAACAAGATTATAAAAAAAAAAATCTTCATCCTAACTAATATTATAAATCCGAAAGTAACTCTGTCTGTTTGTCTGTTACCTTTTCACGGCTCTACTGAACCGATTTACTTGAAATATGGTACAGGGGTAGCTTATGGTCCGGGAAAGGACATAGGCTATGTTTTATCCTGAAATTCCCAGGGGATCGGGAACTACGCTGGTGAAATCGCGGGACACAGCTTACTAGCTGCTTATAAAATTCAATTTTGCTTAGTTATTATGCAAAACCAATTTCTTGAATAATCCATTTGAGAACTGATTGCGAAAGTGATTGAAAACAAAACAACAATTAATATGCACAATATAAAAAGTATAAAGCATGTTTGGGTCAAGACAGATTATAATTAATTATTTTTGTTTATCAATGAAAGGGTCATAATATAAACTATTTCAAGGCGATCGAAGGGCGCAACAACCTTTAACATGTTATTAACGAAATTTGATTTATTACATCTACATACAATTAACACGTGTTTTGTTTATAGTTAATCGTTATTGCGTATTATATTTGATTACCATTTAATTGTGTTCAACAAATATATTGTTATACGTACTTAGAACTAATTGCTGACTGGTTAAATCTTTATTTTAGTTATTCCAACTAAAAAGTTGTCTATTGTTGCATAATTTTCAGGTCTTAATCGCGTATAATATAATTGTTATTTACCTCGACGTTTCGGGGGTCAGTCTTCTCGTGACCACGATCGGTGTAACCCGGTCGAATTATGTTATACCCGATTAAGACCTGTAAATTATGCAACAATGGATTCCGATCGCGAAAGTTTAAAAAGTGTAAAAAGTTGTCTATTCGTATATTATATCTATTGAAATGTTTCAGCTGCCGGGCATGCTTACAAACATTACTTCGAGTTCAGTCACCAAGTTATACTACCTAAATAAATAAATACTTACCAAACCCAAATTCTTGATATCGGAATAATCACAAAATCCTAAGAACTAATAAAACTTAACTTTGGCAGTTTCGTCAAGTAGTGTAGTGGAGTGTAGGTTCTTAGAGAAAAACTAAATTCTACACGTAAATAAAAACATAGAGGACTTGGAATTATCTTCTTTATTATGTGCCTTATTTCGTAATTATATAAATGAAGTAGTTATTTAAACTAATAACTAGAATTATTATGAAATATATAAAGTATGTTAACTTTGAATACTTATCTAACAAAACAGGTGTTACCCACACATAACATTGTTTTAACACATAATGTTCTCTGTGACATTGTATCTTTGTTATGTACTACTATGATAAATTATCCACTTTAAGGCAACGAGCTTTGTAACGTACTGTTGATCACTTTGCACGACAAAAGCTCTATTAGATATATCTCTTTCACTGATGATAAACCTGTACAGTACGTGGAAGAAGCGTAATCACCTCACTTTTCTGCGTCGTAATGTTATAATCTGAGCCATATTTACAAAATAGCGATTACGCATAGCTCGACCCATAAATTAAACCCAAAACATCAAGTTTGGCAGGTATTGGTGCACTTGCACTGCACCAAAACACTGTAGTATGAATGATAATCTAAGACAATTTTTAATGAAACTAAGATGATAATAAAACAATAAATTATATAATTGAACCTCCTTTTTACGATAGACCGATAACCGTTTGAATTATTAAAAACAAAATAATGGTTGGTTATGTATAATTGCGGTTGTGTAATCGCGAGAATTTGACCCATTTGCCCACAAGGCCGGCTTACCAAACTGCCTTCGGATGCATTGTGTGCGCACTACACCACTATCTTCCACATCTGTAGCAAACGTTGCTCATGCTTACACTGAATTAATGGCTGAATTAAAGGCTTTATTCAAATTTATTGCTTCCTTTAGCAGTTTTTTAACCTACATTTAAGTAGTGCAATTGGAATTGTAGTCAAATACCTGACAAACAAAGAAACAGGATTGTTTTTTTGTTTAAATGAACTAAAAGATGTGAACACATTATCTATTCAGGTTTAGTGTTTTAACAAAGGTTTTTTTGGGTTCGTCACGTTTTGACATTGCTTAGGTTAGTAGTACGTATTGTACACTGTACTCTACAGTATACTACTCGTAGTACTTAGTCAACTCAAGAAACAGCCGCTAAATTGTCTTTCTATTCTGTTTCTTTGTGAAAATATCTTGTGCGCGTCAAGACAATACCGTACAGATGATTGAAAATGTAATACATTCAGCCCGAAACGCATGTAAGTTAAGTTTCAGTAGAAATTAAGGAACAACTATCAAAAACAATTGATATTTATTTCCAAATTCCTATGGCATTGGGAATTACGCGGGTAAAACCTTCATAGCTACTAGTACGTATAAAATAACGAAATCTTCTATCTCTAAAGATATACGATAAGTTAAAAAGGTGGCGGATTATAGTACTGTTGCAGTGGACATTCAAATCCCGAAAAAGGTTACCGTTTGTCTTTGTGAAATTGTATAATTTATTCTAGATACAAGTTTCGAACTTAGTTAGCGGTCAGTTACTATAATGAGATGATGTAGTGAAGGCATACATATGTATTATTGTTATAGATTTGGCCATTTTAGACTAACAACGAAGTCTTACAAATGTTATTAGATACTTAAATGTTTAAAGTTCTAAGTACTGTAGATACTTCGAGTATGTAGGTAGGTTATGGTATATGACAAGTACTTAGATTAGATTCTAAATTTTAATGATTTGGTTAGGTACATAAAATATATTTAATAGTATCAAATACCTTACTAATGAGAAGAACTGCGAAAACTAGTTATTATCAATCAAATCAATTTAACGTTCAACTTTAAAGTTTTTAATGAACAAATAACTTACCAAATGTGGTTTATGATTAGGAGTTTACGAATTTAAAAATAGAATGATTTACGCACCTATGAACATACATTAAAACATTGACTTGCTAAAGTTTTTAGCCGCACTTTTCTGAAGGGCAGGATGAAATGTTACTTCCGTAATCCAATGCTAATTCTAAAGTTCTTTCTATAACCTTTATGTAAATCAATACATATAAAATGAGCACATTGTTAATTAATATTGAAAAAATGTATGTGTAAGTCTTTAAAAGAGGAAGAAAAGCCAAACCGAAATCTGAATAAGAAAGAGTCTCTGCCCTGCCTAAGAATATTCCGGGCTGAAACTTTTTTGTTTACCAAGCGTAAGGAAGTAATCAGTGTTTACTATGACTAAGTAGTTGTTCTTTTTACATAGGTTATCTCTTAGATTCACCTTTAGATTCGTCAGCAAATTAATTTAATGCGTCATTTTAAGGAAAATCCGTCACGGCCCGTTAAGATCTCGTGATTGTACATTATGTATGACATAACTGTATTATGCATTATATTGTTTATGGAGTAACGACGTCCGCCTTACAACGCGTTTATTGTAATAGGTCATTGACAGGAAGTCAACTTTTATGTATTTCACTTATTATTAATTTAATAACTTTAAATGTCACGGAAACTAAAAAAATATAACCAAGATAACTACTCAGTCCTTTCTCTGAATAGTAATTGGAACTAAAATATGTAATGGTTGAAGTGATGTATGTTATTATGCGGATTCTCGTAGATTACTTTAGAGAAGAAGTAATTTTTGAATATTTGTTTAGTTGCCGAATTAATTTTGTAGCAACCTAAAGAAGAAGGGCTTATACATAGTGACTGATCTTGACCGATGTAATAACGCAGACTCCCAGTTTGGGTCCTTTGTACATCCTGAGCTATTTTTCGTTGTACTGCTCTTACCCGTTACGACTGTCGAAGGTGCTAACACGACAGGGACCAACGGCCACACGTGCCTTCGATTTTGCAATTCAGTTTGAAAAAGACGCTTTAAGTTGTTTTTATATTATATTAAAGACGCGATGTAACCGGTCACAAAGCGGGCCTTTAACGAAAAGATAAAGTGGTAAGTGAAAATGATTCACGCAGATTACCATTTTCCTCGATAAGTATGCTCCAAGTGTTGTCACGATTTGTCGGTACCCGAAGTGTCACTACAAATTTGGATTTACTCGAGTGAAGTCATGGGTTAAGTATTCGAGTCTTGACTGTCGATAACATCACGTAATAACTAAGTATGCCAATAAGTACTCAACATCCTTATAATAATAAATACTTAAAACGGTGACTACCAAAATAGATGTGGTAATAAAACCAGCTACTAACGTTTGATGATAAAAATCTTGTCTTTAGACTAATTAATATAATAGCAATTTATTTTGATTAAATGTTCAAAAAGAGCCCTAACTCTAAAGCAATCTTATTTTTGAGAAGAATCAGCTGATCAAAGCCGGTCGAACCTAGACCGGTCCATAGTTAACTGTCAATCTAATGTAAGTAACTGTTATGTTTGCCAAAAGTAGGTGAGTGTGTTATACGGTATGGAGGTAGGCAAGTAGTTTCTCAGCTCGACTATTGTTTTATTTTTTGCAACATCCACCAGTTTCACATCGGCAAACGCTGACGATAAACATTTATTTAGATTTGCAAATCTAACAAAACAAGGACAATGACCAGTGCTGATCGTCCAGTAGCCAAGCAATATGCGATCGCGTCCTTGCATTCACTAGAATAGAAGACATAGTTTGCGCCCACATTATAGCGTAATGTCATCGTTTGACATCTTTTGGAAAACTATTAGAAAGGTGATATAATAAGATGGACAAATGTACTCACCGCTAATTGCGATCAAACATCACTCCCAAATGATACGAAACGGTGGAACACGAGAACCATTTAGTGGTGGTATATTTGAAAACACGATTAGTAGCACGTTAGTGTTTACAGAGCGAAAGCGGTCGATATTGTATTGCGGAAGTGTGGGTTGTGTATGGGTCGGAGACGGTCGACTCGCGCGCCGCGACGTGTGCGACTCGCGATGATCGTTTCACCAGGCGAGGTGTCGCGAGGAGAAAGTCTCCGGCGAGCGGCCGCGGCCGTGGTGCGCACGCTTCGGTTGGCCGGCTCTCGAAGGGGGGGACGTGACGTATCTCGCAAAACCAACAGCCACCTGAGGCCTGAGCATCACACAGTATTGCTTCACACCCACACTACTCATCCACCTAAGGATCCTTTACTATACTTAATCAATTATTCATGGAATTTAAAAACTTTACGGCACTAGTAAACAGTTTTGTGTGAACTTTTAATGCGTGAAACGAATCTGGTTAAATTGATTTAAATGTTTTGAACATTATTTTTAATTTAAACAATAATATTTTACACATCAACTAAACATTTACCGCTTCTAAGCTAAGCACTGAAGTGACGAGGACAATCCCATGGAATGCCGTCAGCTATTTATACGTAAAAATTAAACCAATATTCTTACTAGTTATGTAATTGTATGTAACCTCAAACCATAGAATATGTGCTTTCGTTTTTGCATAGAAATATAATAATCTAGTACCAACATATTGCAAAAACAAACTACTAATCTTTCTGTTTGTTAAATAAGTAATTAGCTTTATACAAATTAAAAGCGTTTCACAGTTCATGTCTATTGTTTTTTTTCATGTGAACTTGATTACTTTCAATGAATAGGAATGAGAGAGGGCAGTCGTCGAGTCGTAATTTAACCAATTAGCAGTTGTTCCCACGCCATGCGCCATACAACATCACCGAACATCCCTCGAGACGAGCCAGAGGAAATAACAATGTCAGTACGGTCACAGAATAAATACTCGTAGTAGATAATAGTAATATTTGTGTTTATATTACTTTCAATATCTCTGAGTTCTTTTATCCCACATTTCATTAGTTAAATAGTCGTTTAAGTTATTCATAAGTATGTATTTTTTCACTGATATACGTTGCATCATGTGAAATGAGTAAGTATCATAGTTATTCGTAAGCTTATTCTTCAAAAAAGTAAGAATGGGCTTAACCAATTATTCTAAATCCTATATTTTCATTTTTAATTTTGAAGCTTACTTTTTTTAGTAAAAACGTTATTAGGGAAAACCCAAAGATAATGGTAATGGGTAGGTACTACGTGACTAAAACTACAGAACGTAGCGATTACTAGATAAAATTGTACATCCTTATACCTAGCTATTTATTTCACAGAAATTATATATAGCAAATTAACAAAATCGCAATCTAATCCCAAACTACGCAAAGCATGTATAGTACAAGCTTTGCTTTGTTTTTTATAATAATTAAATACATATAAACAAATCTGGTCTGATTTCTGGCAATGATTAGTGACAAATCATCACGGCAATTAAACATATTTATTGCGTTAGTTGGCTTGAACAAACAGGGACAAAGCACGAGGGAGCAGGCCGCGTTTTACATCCTTGATGACAACTTATCCATTCGCCAACGCAGGGACGTACTGCATATTATTTAAGTAAAATATATGATGATAATATTTGTCTTCGTCTTGTCTCGTAAGTTTAAAACAATTCTTGTGTATATTTTTCTTTTATTTTTTTATACTTAACGATTTTCTAACGATTTTGTACGTGAGAAGCTCAACAAACGAGCAGAAGCTTTTTAAAGAAAATTATTTTCGTATTAAATGATACTACCACAAAATATAATATACTTACGCGTATTTCTAGCACTAAACTATGTTGGAATTCTACTTAGTTTATGTAGCAAACCATAGCTTAATAAAATAACATAGTTTGTTGAGTACATCCCTGATACATTCTGAGCCATCTGTTTATACAATTATCGGTTAAGAGCCGAGTCAGTGGCGCGCGCTGTTCTTCCTAAATGACTCCTTCATCAACTATATCCAATGGGATACTTATTAGTGTCCCGGCGAACTTCCTTCAAATAGTACGCATTTCACGAACATACGGCTACAACACTGGCCGTTAATAAACAGTTCTTTATTTGAAAATTGAAGATTAACTTTTTAAAATTTTGTAATATCGTACATTTACAACACTTACATTAACAAAAAGTTCCTTTTTTGAAAACTTCATGATTTAATACTTTTCTAAATATAGTTCTTTTTAATAATGGAAAATTTTATAAGCTACCAACAATGTGGTGATGAAAATTGGGATAGACAGATACTGTCATTGCAGTATCAACATGGAGTTGAAGTGGTTCCAACGGTGAAGCAGAGGTGCCAGGCAAATGCTCGCGAGCGGGACCGGACACAAAAGTTAGTATCTATACTTGATTAACTTACTAAATATTATACTGATTAGTGTGCCTCTCAGTTTCCTGGGTAAAGAAATTGTAAAAAAAATATCTCAATCTGACAAGCAGTTTCTAATTCCTATATCTCTCACACATGATATTCCTAGGAATTGTGTAAAACGTAGTATGTATTGAACCTTCAAATGATAAAATCGAAGGGAAATAGAATAATTCCCTGAAATAAAATATAGCTATAAAGATTTGTGGGCTTCCATAAACGCCTATATTACATCTTTAAACTTTTTATCAATGTTTTAGGACAGGCGTTAGAGCCGTTTTCCAGAAGATGATAAATAAGTCTGTTCTTCGGATATATGATACCTAAAAATACCTATTATCAAATAGGATTGTTATCAAAATACCGTTTGTTCCCAAGCAGCGTGAACACCGCGTTCAACACCCTCCGCCTGCTGATACCCACGGAACCGCCGGACAGGAAGCTGAGCAAGATCGAGATCCTCAGGCTCGCGGGCAGCTACATCACACATCTCGATAATCAGCTTTATACAGGTATAAACATAAACATAATCATTCACTACATCATCTCATTATAGTAACTGACCCCTAACTAAGCTCGAAGCTTGTATCTAGGGTATCACAAACTAAGCACTCACTCATTCACACACACACCCAGACCGAGACAAACATTTGAGGTTCACACAAAAATATTCACCCCGCGCGGGAATCGAAGTATGTAATTTTGTCTATAAAGAGAACAAGCTACTCCTTAGGAAAACAAGCTATAGGTCCTAAAGTTGTAAAATGAGAGCTCAACAAGAAGTCCAGGGTGAATTTCATAGGGAACTAAATAAGAGCTTTGAATTATTCTAACTAGGTATTCTTATAGCAGTTATCAATTTTCTGCATATAAACTTATATAATTAGCCCTAATATGTTTACGATTAGAATTATGTAGAACGCAATATTTGTATACTATCCACTTTTGTTATTTTCTCATGCTTCGCTTACAAACTTGCCGTTTACAGTACTACAGATTTTTATTATAATAAAGACCTAAAAAGTTTACAAATTAAAAAACTCTCCTTTGTATTTATATTGCTTGTATGACTTATCATAATATCTTAATATTAAAATATGATTTTAATTTCAGGAGACATGCAACAACCTTGCCTGCAGAAATCGGATATTGATAAACCAAATAGTACGCTTTGCACTTTCTGCTGGTCAGCCGTGAAAAAAGAGGTAAAAATACAAAGAAATAAGAATAATTACTAAATTATAATAGATAACTTGAAGGAATCTACAGATTATATTATATCTATACTAATATTATAAAGAAGTAAAGTTTGTGTGTTTGTTAAATTGTAAAGGATAATCTCATGATCTACTGAACAGATTTCAAAAATTCTTTCACTAATGGGTAGCTATATTGTCAGCGAGTGACATAGGCTATAGTTTATCCCTGCATTCCCACGGGAATGGGAACTACGCGAATGAAACCGTGGGGCGGTTTAAAAATATATATATAATATTTACAAAAGAAAATCACAAAGAGAGATGAAAGTAAAAGCTATCTAAAGCTTTTTTCTAATTGTTACTTTATTCGTTTTCGAGATAACAACACGAAATATATTTTTACTTATGCTTAAATGTTTTATTTCAGAAAACATTAGCAAAATCACTTTCAAGTTACTACAGAGAACAATGAAGTTACTATTGAATATAGAATCCTATATCCTAGTCGTTGATAGCCATTAATCTGGTTTCTTCCCAGTTGGTACACTCATTGCTATGTCAAATTATTCACCCTTTTTTTAAGGTAGAAACGGACTGTCGAGGAAAAAAGTTAAATACCAAAATTTAGTGCTAATAAGATTTATTTTTAACCCCCGACGCAAAAAGCTGGTTGTTATAAGTTTGACGTATCTGTGTGTGTGTGTGTGTGTGTGTGTGTATCTGTCTGGCTGTGGCATCATAGCTCCCGAAAGGATGAATCGATTTCAATTTAGTTTATTTTGTATTAAAGGGGACTTACGTGCGAGTGTTCTTAGACATGTTTGATGAAAATCGGTTGACCCGTTTAAAAGTCATGGGGGTTGGAAGTAATTGTGTTGGGGTTTTTTTTTTAAATACTCGTATAAATAATAATTATAAAATCAATATTATGTATCAGTCTTATACCATTCAGTAAGCAATAAGTTTTTCCAAACATTCTCCAATATTTATTTCACCTTGTTCATAAGCTCTCACAATTTTACGAATTTTTTCGTCTCTCACCATAGATTGAAGTCTCCTTTTCATTGGTTTACCAGAATCTAATTGTCGACAGTTGACAAGTTGATTAGTTAACAAGTTGACAAGTCAACAAGTTGACAAGTTGACTAGGTGTCTAGTTGACAAGTTGACAAGTCGACAAGTCGACAATTGACAAGTGGACAAGTTGACAGTTGACAGTTAAAAATTGACAAGTTGACAAGATGAAAAGTTAACAATTTGACAAGTATACAATTTGTCAAGTTGACATTTGTCAAGGTGACACTTGTCAAGTTGTCACTTGTCAAGTTGATACTTGTCAAGATAACACTTGTCAAGTTGACACTTGTCAAGTTGACACTTGTCAAGTTGACACTTGTCAAGTTGACACTTGTCAAGTTGACACTTGTCAAGTTGACACTTGTCAACTTGCCAACTTGCCAACTTGTCAACTTGCCAACATGTTAACTTGTCGACTTGTCAACTTGTGGACTTGTCGACATGGCAACTTGTCGACATGTCAACATGCCGAATTGGTGACTCGTCGACTTGTAAATATTTCATATTGGCACTTATCTGTTCACCGGAGCTCTCGATACCCATGCTCGCTCATTGGCTTGTAGCTGTCAGGCAACACAGCAAGCATCAACGTTACCAACCACTCATTATCTACTCTAAATTAATCATAATAATTTGAGTGCTAATATCCATGATAACTATATCTACTCTAAAGTTGATATTTCTTAGCTTATGGGCGGACGTCATGATCTTGTCTACATACGCGCATACGTCTGCGTAAGTTGCTTTTGCCACGCCCGGTTTCATATCACATTAACGGTTTACTTCCAGACACCACTATGTAGGGTGAAAAAGTTGTACTCCTTAATTTTATTAACTTCGACTTAGCTTGGACATCGTTTGTCATTGATTTTGGTCTCCATTTTTTCTCTCTCGTTTCTTTTCGCTCTTTCAATTGTTTTACATTTTCCATCTCTTTCTTCTCATTTCATCTCTTTCCAAATCTATACCACACGTTTTCTTTTACTGTTTGATTTTCTTGTGCATGAGGTTTATTTATTCCTCGGCAGTACTTTTCTATAATTTTACTGTTAAAATTTGAACCTTATGGAAGCAGTGTACAAACTGGAAGTTAAACTATGGAAAATTGAATGATCAAAATTGTGTACGAACTGGCAGTAGAAGTGTACCAACTGGCAATAAGCCATTAATCTCAGAAATATTATTTATAAGTTTAATTAATAAATATATCTAATTGAAAGTACTCATGATTACTAATGCAATTAAACTACTAGTTTAAGTTACTAAAACACAATTATTTAGTTTACGAGAAACTTACCATGTATGTTGTGTTATGACCATGGGCTTGCAATAGCATCCTTATAATATGTATTCATATTATGTAGTCCCATTTGTGCTACTTATATGAACTAAATGTAAATTAATTTTTAAATTACTAAATATAAAGTGCCTAATGGAAAGAAGAAAAGTTTTAGAACTTATCATTTCGTTAACGTGACGAGTCTCATAGGATACTATTTAAGTGTTTAATATAAATAAAAATAATACAAAAAATAAAATGGCACAATTTTATTTCATCTAAATGTACTATTAAGTAGGAAGATATAAATTATACGACAATGATCACAACCAGTGTCAGTAAGGTGGTAGAGAATTGAGTACTTAAAGTAAGTAGTTTGTATAAAACGGTTTGTAAAGTGTATTCAAACATTGGCAGTGTTGTGCAGACAAGTTTATTTTTCACACTTAAATATAAAAATGTAAAACAAATCTCTAAAGTAGTTAAAAGATACAAATCTACAATATTATGTACAATTTTTATAATAGGAAGTTTTATTCTTATAATTATTTCACTAGTTAAGTAAGTACCCACCCTAGAATTTAAGCACATCAAAAATACCTCAGCATTTTCATAATCTTACATTAATCATATCGACAGAAAACAAAATACAAAATTCAACAACATTATTTATTGTGACCAACATTACCTCAATTTGCGGACAACATCTTACATCAAAATATTACTAAATAATATTATATTTGTGACTAGTAAAAAAATCTAGTCAAATTAAGTAGACACTTAACTACTCATAAATAAGGCAAGTACGTATTTACAGAAACATACCTATATATAAACAATTTTAAACATTCACATAATCACTTTGCAATTACAAAACAATATATTATTACTTTATCCAGGAATCGTGCTAAACCTCAATAAAACATAACACCACTTTAACATCACATGCACACACAGTTTCCTCTAAGAAGACATCACAGTCAATGATATTAATTGCTAAGTCACTACTCGTTTCGTCACATTAACTCAACATCTATGTACAGTTTTATAAATCTGTCCCTTGCTTGCTATAGCCATTCACAATGTATTGTGGTGGCTATCGAATACTAGTGTCACGACCTATGAACGGACTAGACTCGTGGTTGTTCTTCTCCAAGTTACCAGAGAGCGTAGGGTCGGGTCGACTTCTCTTGAAGAAGCCGAGTTTCCATAGCGCCAGTATGAGCAATACTAGAACTATGAGACCTATGATCACTGACAAGATGATCACCCACAAAGGTACTTCTGTTGGTTCGCTTATCTTCAAGTCTGGGTATGCAACCGTTTCCACCTGTAAGTAATGTGTATATTTTGAAACAATCTCGGAAATTTCGTCCAGTGTTGTCAGATCTGGATAGCCAGAACAAGTTTGAGTAAGTACTTTAAATATATCAACAAGGTAATCAATGATTAGTTAAGTATAGTAAAAATCTTACTCACCGTGACTGTATCATCATGTTCCTTGCTCTGATGAATGTTGTGGTGCTCAGGAAGGTATATATAAGCAGTAGAAGCAATGTTCACGTGACTGACACGAGGATAGTCTTCAACTAAAGTGGAATTCCAAAGGCGGGCCTTTACTGTGATGGTTGTTGCTTGAGCGCGCGCCAGTCGGTAAATGATGCATTGGAATTTTATACATTTTGCAGTCTTTTTCTGACAGTTCTGAAATTTCAAGAATAATGAGTTACTTTCGTTGTCTAGTTGCATATGCATCACTTGACTTGCCTGTCAAGCCACTAGGCAAATATTAATGCTGCTCCTATTCTTCTTCAATACACTTATTTCAGTGAAAAAGAATCAACTTACCATATTAACAACATGTTTTCTTTGACCATCTTTATCCGTATAAGCCTCTGCTTTGACAATATCATTCTCCCTTTTCCTTCTTACTTTGTTTTCAAACGCACTGGAATATTCTACTACTCTCTTTGTATCATTATTTTGCTTTTGATTAGAAGTGACACTTATTTTTCCTGAGGTCATGAAGGGATCCATTTCTAGGTTCTCTAGATAAGGTTCAGGGGCACCCGGGCGATTTGATAGATTCAGCGGGTTGATTTCTCTTTCAGTGATGAAGCATTCTCCGTTACTTTGATCTAAAAGAAAGAAAATGGTTATGAAGTTATATTTCATTATAAAGTGTGTACTTTTTTAGGCTCGCATTGACTATAACCGCCAAAGTGTGTCTAAGCGAAGATACTAAGATACCCTAAGATACAGCGTGCTCTCCTAAAGATTAAATACCCAAAACTCATATGCATTGTACGCGTTTATTGCCAGATTATGCGATAGAATATTGATTTTTATCTTACCAGCTTCACCGTCAACAGTGGGCACATCCTCAGGATACAACAACCATTTCCCCTGTGGACTGTCAGCGGCTACTTGATGAGGCCACATTATCACAACTTGGACGGAAGACACGCGCCATGGTCCCTCGTTAAATACCTGGAACATTTTAAGGTCATTGATTAATGGAAATGTTATTTATATTGGCTTATTTGTACTTATAAAAAAAATAAAGTACTTAGTATAATGAAAATCAAGTTAAAATTCACTCAGGCTATTATTCAGATGCCGATCCCATTTCAATATGGGAAAACAATCTTGGGAAATGAGAGAAATAAAACGATCCAATAACTGTACCTGATAAGTATGCACGATCCGTGTTCCAATATCGTCGAAGTAAGTCATCGCCGATTCACCCTTCATTTCTCCACCGTAAAATACTTGTTCAGGTCTTGCAGCTCTGGAATTATGAAATAAAAATTGTCTTAGAAGATTTGTTTCTTCCGTTACAACTATACCTAATGCTATTATTGTGTGACCATACCCTTTAATAAGTAATTCAGCGTTCTTAATAACTCTTGCTTCAACTTGGACCGGTATTTTCCCTGGATGCAGTTCCTTAGAAGTAGAGTTAGCCCACACAGTAAAGACTACTGACGGTTCGTTGTCTTCTAAAGCTCTGGCATCGAATCTCATAGTGATAGGAGGAGTGCCCTCGGGCTGCTTCTTGAAGGGGTTCTCGAGCATGCACGCTACTGTAGTCTTATTGACACTTGTACAAATAACGTTCTTGTCCTGAAATGTCAAAAAATTAAAGTAACAAATGAATTGTAGTGATTAATTTTAAAAATACTTCACAATGGTACTATAGAACAGAACGTAAATATAACCTTTTTAAAGCTTCTTTACTAATGTGAGTAGTCTACTAAAGAACTACTTAGAAAAACATTTTAATATTAATTTAAATTAGAAAAGCAGTCTTTAGACATAATCACTTACGCTTATATTAGCAGCGATGTAATGCAAACTGGAGTGATGATGCAGAAACAGTTGCCCTTCGTAAGCAGACTCGCCGTAGTTGTCAACAGATACAGACACTCGTATCTCCTCTTCTTGACCCAAAGTCAGCGCATAAGCTTTTCCATCTTCAGCTATAAAAGATGAATAAATTAACGTGTGGCTTATTATATCAAATCCTTGTTTTGGAAGGCATGTTATGTCTGTCGTACAAATATTATCGATAGTTGTTACAGACCTCAAAAGTTCAATAATTGGTCAAAAATATTGCAACAAGCTCATTAAATAGAAATTAATTTTCAATAAGCAATACAAGAATTAGCAAACAAATTAATAATACAACTTACTCTTTGGAAGTTGCAGAACAGGATCCACTACAAGATCACTGACACAGACCCCATCAGTTCCACAATCGTTGAGGAAGTTAGCAGTAAACATAGTGGTTGCAGTGGCGTTCAGTACAGGGTAGTCATCTACCTTCGGCAGGTCTCCGGAGGTTGAGTAGAGTGGTTGAGCATGCACCAATTGGTAGGTTAATTGGAACTGAAAACATAAATTGTATGCTTTATGATATTTAACGAATGAAAGACCTTTTTGGAATTAATGTTTTATTCTCTTGATATATTGTAATACTCTTGTTTACTCTTTGCTTCATCTAGAGATAATATTTTGAATTTTCAATAAACTTTTTAGAAAGACAAAGTAATTCCGCTTACCTTTATCGGAGTCTGAATATCTCTAGTATTGTTTTTAAGGTAAACGATATGTTCTCTGCAATCTTCCACGTCTTTTCCCAGTCTTATAGTTTTATTGACAATATTACTTTTGTCGATATCAAAGAACACTCTAGAGTATTTTCTTCCTCCTGGGAATGTTTCTGCTTCTATCACGTAGTTAAGCATGTGTATGTTCGTTTGTGTGGACTTCACTAATGACTCAATGATACAACAAGCTTGGAAGTTGAAACAGGTATAATTCGCTCCAGGATCTTTTTCGCATCCTTGTATCGTAGGGTCAATGTTCAAAATAGTTTTCGATGGTCGAATCGATGTTTTGATGTCGATTATGGGACGGGTTCGGATAAGTGCAACGCTGCTCTGTAATTATAATAACAAAGATTATGGTAAAGAAATAGAGAACCATATAGAGATAGATGGATTATGGTTTACTTAGTTTAGTTAAGTTTACTTACATTTTCGTAAGCGCCAACCAACAAGTCAGGATATCCATTCAAATCCAGATCAACACCTCCTGACAATGCATATCCGAATGTCCTCAAAGTTATCGGAAGGGATTCTGCCATAATCACTTGATTTGGCTTCACGTTCAGTCCATTCTTTCTATCTCCCATATAAATATAAACGACACCATTTCCTTCATATGGACTGCCAATAGCAATGTCTTGGCATCCATCTTTGTTCAAATCACCAGCATTTGCGATGGCTATACCAAATTGCGATTCAGGTTTGCCAGTCAATTTAACGTTGTAGTTTTCGGATAAGTTCTGATTTTGGTTGATATATAAATAGACTGCTCCTCCTGCGTCGCGAGAGAAATAGAAAGGAGCGCCAACAAGAAGGTCTGGTAAGCTGGAACAATCAAATAGAAAAATCATATATCTCACAATAGTAAGTACCTAACTTTTTTTAAAGGAGCTGCTATTAAAATATGACAGGCCATAATGCGGACGAATATGATCTCCAAAGAAATAAATCCTTCATTAATGTTTTTAAAAAGAATGATTCAAATCTTACCCATCCCCATTAACATCTGCAGCAGCAATCTCATAACCAAAACTGGAACCAAACTGCTCTCCTTTCAGTATCAAGGTGACGTTCAGAATGTACAAGTCGAATCTACTCCAGTCATCATTAGCTCGCTTGCTGAATATCACGACCTGGCCTGTGCCGCGGGCTCTTGGTGCACCCGCTGCGTATGACGGTTTTGTGCCACCAAAAAATGTGGCTCCGATAACTGACATACCTGAAATTATATTAAATTAAAAATCAGAATATTATTTAATTAATTGGCAATGGCATGCGCAGCGTAGGACGCAGCTCCTAAACTAAGCGAACAGGTGGTCTAATAGGAATCGCGGAGAATCAGTAGTTGAAGGCAGAGCTCTTGCGTCTGCTCCCTGTACAAGTAAATGGAAGAGGCCTATCTGATCCAGCAGTAGACTTCTTGTGGCTGAGAATAGTATACTCTGAAACTTTGATTATCATTTACAATATTTATTATAAAACGCATCTCTTACCTAGATAACTGTACTTCTCCACAGGACTGGACTTGTCTTCAACCGGTCCCATGTACACCACATTGTCACGCTCCAGCATTTCATCTCTTAAATCTTGGGCAAAGATCGTTCCCCTCCAGGTGTAAGGACCAGGACTTCCGAGTATGAGAGTATCGTCTTCTAAGAACGAACTGCTGGTGCCGACCTGGCAGAAACCATACTCTTCGTGTTCTCTGAAACATTATAACGACAATGAAAGTTAGAGATAAATACTTGTACTTTTTATGTGTCGCGGAATTAAAAAGTAAAAGGTTCAATGAAATAAAATACATTGTGGTGTTCTTGGTATTACAAATGTCCATTGGGCGACTGTTTCCACTTTCCATTATGTACAACGTCTGGTCGCCTGACTTCGTAATTAATGAATAAATACTTTTTTGTTTTGTCAAAACTTAAACAATCATGCGTTGTAATTTTCCTAATATTTATTTACAGTAAACCCTTAGATCAACCAGTGAGATAAGTATATTTACCGTGTATGCGGTCTTCCCCTACAAGGTTCCAAAACGTCGACGAGCTCGAGATTATTGCTGAAAGTGTAACACAGCCCTTGACCAAGCTGCAACTCACCAGCTTTGCGGATATACCTGAAATAAAAAGATATTTAAAGTAATTAATAAACGTTGAAATAAATCAGTCTTTCATCACACATCAATGATGTTGAGGCTTAAAATATGGAGAGTGCTTTTAGTTTAATTTTATGAGTTAACCTAAATAGGTAAAATAAACTTTTTAAATCAAGTTTAATTAAATTTAAAGTGTAGTGTCACACCTGTGCGCGCAGACAACAGCCTTCTTCTCAGGACCTTGACTTCTGACCGACACTCCCAGCCACTGGCCTTCTTTAATCTCATCGGAGTATGGCCCCGACAGGTGGTTCGAATCTAAACCTACATTAAACCAAATTTATTAAATAAAATGATTAAAATTTCAGTATATTGTAATTGTAAAGCAACCAAAAAAATTCAAATATTAATTCAACAAAAAATCTTGTTATCATACAAAAAATAATTTACAAGTGCACACAAAAATTGTTTTTATAACCAATGTTATTCAAAACGCAACCCAAATATAAATGATGTATTAAATAAATCTTTAATTTTGGTAAAAAACAATACTTTAACAGCAAAATATAAATATTTTAACTTAAAATCGCTTCGTTGATTGTAAAAATCAAACCCAAATACAAAATAATATTGGTGAATTGGCGTAATCTCGGCAAATGCAAAGCATTGCAACCAGGCGTGAATAATATATGCGTCTTAACAGCTAATATAAACATAGTTCCTTGCATGTGCATCAATTTATATTCATTTTCAAAATAAAATACAACGTGCGCGTGATATAATCTAGGTAACATAAACAGCATTTCTCGTAGCATGCATCCCAGTAATGTATTCTAATTGCTATAACAAAATAGTAAAGGTGACAAGTTTAGACGTTTTACTCCACTGAACCTGAAAGACAAACATTATGTGAAGTGACGGCACAAACTGTGATCGCTACTGTGTTGTGGTCTCGGGGTTAATGAACGTTATCGAAAACTACATAATGTTAATTTTGAGCTGATACTGTAGGAATTATCGATACGGCCGATCTGTTAATAAAGTACCAGAAGGACACCACCGTTATATTTGTGTGAGTATGGCCTATCGTGGTAGTGTTATTCGGCCCAGCGTTATTCTGATAGTCAATAATTAAATTATTGTTTAAAAATCCAGATATACGAAAGTTTTAGTCAGTATTTTAATAGTATAAAAGATTTCGATCTGATAAAATTAAAGTTAATCGTTTTATTTATAACCAGTCACCTTTAGTTACGTGTTATTTGTAGTTTCGCGAGTTTTTTATAGTTCTATTTTTTTATTATATAAAATTAATTTATAATTTAAAAGCTCTACATCTACTGTAATATACATCTTCATTTTGAACTAGTTTGTATATTTCTTTAGATATTTGTATGCTAAATACTAATTAGATTTATTACATAGTTTCTTTTAGGATAAGAATAAAAAAGTTAAAATAAAAGTGCTCCGCTATAGTGCTTCGCGCAAGCTTGTGATGTTTGATTTTGCAAGCTGTTAGTGCTTTATGTACATTCGTATCATTTGTTATACATTTTCGTTCGATTAAATATCAGATTCTTGTATTTACTAATATATACAATTGAACAACGAAAATGTATTCCAAAAATAAATTAAATAAAAGTGTATAAGTAAGTAATGGTCGCAAAATAAAATGTTCAAACCATATCGTTGGTTAGTTATGCTCATGCGTTGTAATGTTGATTCGGCTGTAACTTGCTAAATATATAATTGCAATTAGTATAGTCAAAATTAACCACTGATTAGTCGGATATTAGTCGAAGAGCATATGATTAAATAAAGGAGGTTGAGACCACAGCTCACTTACTCGGGTCTATCCTGCCGTACTTCGCTGTTTGGGGCACCACCGACAAAAGACAACAGTTTAGTTAACAATTACTAACAAATTATAAAACAATTGCATTGATTTCTCCCTTTTAACTAAAATATATAACAATATTTTTAAAACACAACTACTAAACAACAAAATTTTGACACAAAAACACAATTTACTCGTAATAACATTTCAGTGCCTTGTGCATTAGTTGTTTTCTACTAATATCTAAATTCCAGTGAATTCTTCTACCACACTTTTTTCTAATAATACTTTTTGTATGTACACTAAAACAATACAAATGTGTTCAAATCTTTAACATAACTATTAATTTACGTGTAGACATATAGTATCCTTATACAAATTTACGCTCAATCTGAAAGAATTGTAATGAAACATTCCATGAACGTGATTTTTCCATGAATAGACGTGAAAGCTTAACAATTCCTTTTTCAAATGCACAAACAATGTTTCTCGAATGTTCTTAGCTAATATTTTAAGGGTGTTATGACGTAATGATCTTACTTCGTCTCCCGTCTGTGATGATTTGTTCGCAGTCGTCGACTGCAGTGCTGAGACCACATTTCCAAAGGGCGCCTGATCTGGTGGTGTTTGGCTGGAGATTTTTACCCAGAGGAGCTCCAACTAATAACCTGTAACAAGAATTATTATAAGTTAAGAAGATTAAAGTGTCTTGCTTATTTGTTAAAACTAACAGTGACACGCGTTTTATCCGCATAAATCCCAATCCCATATAAATTTTAAGATAAAATGAATCCTACGTTTTATTCCTTGTAAGTTGTAATGTAGGGAATATCTGCACCAAAATTCACCTGAATCGATCAACACCAACAAAAAGATTAATTTTGGTCCAAAGAGAACAACCATCATGGTGCTTATTCTCTTACGTGTATGCATCATATTAACACACACGACAGCAAACACAAAGATAAAATTAAATTACTATAATTACGGTATTCAGTAGGAATTTGTACGTCACTACGATGCACATGTATGATTACTTTCATTACGTCATTATAGGGATCATTTGGATGGCAAGGCAACAGACCGGGACTCATGCGGTGTACCGCCTCATGTAGCCCTCGGTTATTATTTACAGAGGGCACTGATTACGGTAAAACATGGATGAGAGATAACGACGAACGTCACACAAATGTTATACAATTTTACACAACCTCTTCAAGGTTTTGCTATGCTCAGCTTAAGTACGGAGTCATGTTTTCATGTTTACCGTTACTAGAAGACTAGAACAGTCACATTTTGCGTATTATCTAAATATATTTAGTCCTGTTTCTAAACCATTGCAGTTATGACGCAAACACACCAAATATTATTAGTATCAGTAGAACTACTTAATGAGAGAGACTTTAGAAATTAACGTACTAAGTCAATCTTTAGTGTAAAATAGTCTTGTTGTTGACTTTTTTGTTCAAATCTCCCCTAAATAATTAAGAGTAATTTACCATTTTGTTTGAAACCCTAATTAATCTGCATCATCATGTAATTACCGTGTATTTGCATCGCGACGCACGTGGAGCCCACATTGTCCCCGATATGGATTGTTAACATCAAAACACAATAGCGTAATGCATTTTAATTATGCTTTCATTCACAAATTTCCTATGTGCCCACATCGCTTAATTGACATTTATATGTTTATGCCCCATAATTTCATCTCTATAGTGTCTATTATTATTTTTATTACAGACTATTGTAGTTTTAAAGGTTTTAACAAAGTTGTGAAGTGATCAATCATGTTGCAGCGAATCGATTAAAGTTACGAACATCGTTCTATCATTCGATAGCAAATAACCGATATCGATATTCAATTTACAATTGGTTACGGGTACCGGCCCTATGATTGTGCCTCTACTCGTTTTGCCCCTATGCATTTAAATCAACATAAATCATTTCTATACAACTACTATTCGTTTTCATTTGACCGCAACAAACGCGCCGCCAGTATTAAGAGGTCAAATAACTTAAAGTGGTAAAAAGGCGTAATACAAAGGAGTCATCTTTAAAGAAATCAACTTGTCAGTATGTTATAATCGAGTTAAATAATGACCCTCAAAATAACTCTGGTTGGTTACAAACCTTATGAATAATCAAATCAAATTAAACAGTTTTAAAACATCATTCATTTTAGCTACTTGTGACTCGAATTAGCAGTATCTACTGATTGTATTAATGTATTATTACGCCCACACGGGTAAAGGTTAACAAACTGTGAGCATAACAAAATTAAAGCGTCATTGTTTTGCCGGTTGCGACATTACCATTTACCATATCTAAACATTTTGTTGGCACGGTGTCCCGAGAAAGCCGTCCTAAATAAAAGTTTAACAAATGTCCCCGGCCCCGCCTGTCTCCTCACTGTGCCGCTCTGTGACTTATCCATGTAGAACAGTTTATGTTCCGTGCACTTCCAGGACTAGTTTTACAAAGATAACAAAACAGGAAACCCTTTAGCGCCAACATTTATGTTCGCAAGATACGAATCATGGCTTTATTTTATTGTTTTATAGTAGAATATTTTTGTACTGAAATCTGGGCTTGTGGGCAGTGCTTGATAGATAATAGATTTCCACAAATACACTTCTCCTATTTCTCATTTCTGCGTAAGTACTTACTGCGACAGTTTTGGTTTAACCAACTGTCTAGACTTTTGAGGGCTCTAAATAGTCATAACAACCATCAAAGATGTTAATATGACCACCACGACCGACTGCTTAACGTTCCTTCCATCAAATGAAATAATGTTAAGATATTTTAATATCCTATAATTCATCCATTTTACTGCAAACTCAATCGGTTAGGCCCTCGTAACGAGTCAAGACTACAAAAGGTTAGTTAGTAGTGAATGGTCGAAGTAACGGCTGCGTGGCGCCCTGCGCTTGCGCCCACATATTGCGGCTATCGATCGAGCCCTCATTGGATCTACTTGCGCCTACGCTCACCATTGCACCACACTTAATTTAACTAATGCCTTGTTTATACCCTTTTATATGAATTACATCATATCTGATTAAATATTAATTATATCTACGATGTGTAAATTTACACAGAAAGGCTAATAGAAAACCTCCATTACCGGCTAAATGCAAACACGGTACAAAAGGCCGCTCCTTACGTGCGTCTCTAGTGTCGCCCCGTATCCTTGGGCGCGCCCGTAACCGCCGGCGATAAATTCCCATCAGAACCATATCTATCCTTGACATCGGCCGATAGTGCCACCATTATTGCACAAACCATTTAGATAGCTATTACAGTATAAATGCATTTCGTGGGTGGCCATCAATCTTACAATCGTGCCTTTACGGCCTCTTGTCTCCTAAAGAATGTCATAATGTTTACTTTGAATACCGACTACGTTACGGCACGTGAAATATCTTGTTATTTATTTGTCTTTGTGTTTTCGTAATAAATTGTGCATAACATGCTTAGATACGATTAGAAAACGTAAACTCCGATTGTGACGTAAGTGATTATTTATTTAAATTCATAGAATAGTTTGTGTTTTTTATTATTTACTCCAACAAAGTTTCAATCAAAGCGATCAAAAGTTAAAGCAATAAAATAAAAATTAACTTGTTCAATCATTAATGTAACGATAAAGTGAATAATATAATTAAACGACTACAATCATTGCATTTAACAAACATAGTTGCTGCGATAACAATGAACTATTATTGGAACTATTCGATTAAAACAATTGAGAAGATCAAAGAGCGACGCCCGTCGAGACGAGTGAAGATGGAGATAGTAGTCAATGGAATACTTACACGTTTTGTACATACACAATCACATACATTCACGTAAAGGATAAACCGATACTAGCTTGTTTTTGTGAATGACAAACGCATTGAATGAACAAAAACCACTTATTAACGAAACCCAAAAACTCGAAACCTAATCACGTCCGTAAACATGTTTAGAATTAGGAAGAGATCCATTACTGTTCAGTTTTTCTGTTTTGGTCAATTACAACGCTCTCTCTGCTTCTGGTTTCAAGTATAATTAAAGTACTTTTTTAAACGTTTAAATTATTACCATATTATTTTTTTTGAAAGTTACATCCGCTTCAAAATAAGGTTGTATTGACAGCTTAAGAAATATAACTTGTTGTTTGTATTATTTAATTTTATCTTCGTGCAAGTTGTCAAAGATAATTCATGTTATGGTTCGAGTTACCCTCAGGTGGTCCATCGCAAACAGTCGCTGAGAATGTCGGCGCAAACATTACTCCATTGTCATAACACACTCGTAACTCTAAATGCACTTATGATAATGGAAAATTTATATTAAATGCTTTGTAAGACATTAATTTCTCTGTGAGCTACTGATAATACTACAACTTGTTTAATTAATGCATTATTTATGCATTATGTTTTGGCGTTTCCATTTCAAAACTGAGTACCTTTTTATTATTTCTTGCTACGTCATTTAATGATGATGCAAAAGGGATAACGAATATACAATATACAGCATACAAGTTTACTGGAATTCCATTAAGAAGAATATGAAGACAGGATAATGTCAAGTATTTAAATGAAGAGCGACAAAATAAGGTCGCAATTTTATGAATGCATTTCGCAAAAGGGTTGGCACGCGTAACGTCGTGTGTGGCTCAAATTGTATGGAAATAAGGCACAAGTGTATACAGATTTGTTCAACAAAACAGTTCACTTAATACAAATTGTTCACAATCATTATGAGAATGAACAAAACGTGTACATGCCCTTAAACATTCACTTTGATGTTCATATCAGTCGATATTTTTTACACCACCCTCGTTAGTGGACTAGGGTAGTTTTTCTCTGTCATTTCCACCCTAAAATGTAAGCAACTTATATAAAATTATTTGTAGCAAAATGTTCCTGCATGACATTGAAAATATTAGTAATTATAATAATCAAATGCACCTACAAAGATAAATTCAAACAATATACAGCTATAAGTAGAGCATAGTAGAGTTTAAAATGAAATATTTCTCTGAATACCTGCAGGCTAAGAATCCATTATACATCATCTTCGGTGACATTTAGAATTTATTGTCTGTGTCTAAATGATGAAAGAGCTGAGTGATTCTGGTGAAATCACAATCTACGAACGAAGAATTTGTTTTGTGTCCATCCTTCGAATACTCTGAAGAAAAGTTAAAAAGAAATCGCGATTCGCAAGTTTATTAGCAACATTGTACCGGATTTTAATTAAGAAAAATGTCTGCAAAGAACTTTATTTTTATGTTGTCAATGTAACTTTATTTTTATGTCGTTAATTGGTAACTTCATTATGTTTTTGCTGGGTTGTGTATCAGGCGTCATGATCGCTCATTAGCGCGTCGGTACACCATAGTTTATCTGTCGTGACTTGTTCCATGTCCCTCTTCCCTCCTTGTATGTTGTTATTCATTACAACCAATGTTTTGTACACGAACTATAGCCGTGTTGATTGCAACATAGAAAGCTTCATACATTTTATTACCTTTGTTAAAGTATCACGATGTTTTCATAAAGTTACACCAAGTTGTTAACACGTTAATTTTATGTGTAACAGTCATGTTGTTTTAAGAATACTTATTGTGTGTATTGTAAACGTGATAGTATTATTAACGAGTGCTTTAAGCTCCGAAAACGAAGCTAATAACATAGATTTATACATTTTATGAAAAATTCTGTTGTCAATTGATCGTAAATGATTGAAACCAATCCGTATCTATAAAGAACATCAAGTCTGAACACATTTATCTATAATGGTACCTTTACAGAATGAGGGACATTTAATTTAAATAAAATGGAGATGTTAATGTGGGTAAAGTTACGTTTGAAGTAAGGAACAAGTTGTCGAGTCCCATATCGGGGTATCTACACGTTCTAACTGCGGAGCCGATTGATCACCTCCATTCGAACTCAATTTATAGATCTGTTACAAGAGTAAATATATAATTTATTTAAACAGTAATTTGAATTGGGAAGGTAATATGTGTTTATAATATTTAATGTTTAAAATTTTACGTTCGGCTTTACGAGTTTTGGCCTTTGACTTTGTAGATTTTAGGGATTAGTCTCGGTTTATTTAATGTTCGTAACGATTCTATTCAAAATTGTATGAGTAGAATATGTATTTTCTGTGTTATGTATTTAGTTGAGTTGTTGATATTGAAGTTGGATATGGATTTTAACCTGAGATTTTTTTGACTAAGAAGAACGCCAATCACTTGAGAATAGCTCGAGCGATTAAGATTTAATTCCGTATAGATGAAATTTTTCGGGAAATTGTAAGGTAAATCTGTCGTATTTACGCTATCAATTGCGATATCAAGTCATATCGCTAGTAATGCATAAAATAAATATAAAAATAGTGGTATGGAATTTAATTCCCAAGCCATAAGATGCAATATTTATTGACTGTGTGCAATTCCAAAGCAGGTCGACGATGATATTAAACGCATGAATGGCACATGAACGCAATAAACTATTCGAATTGAATACCTACATTCTACGTGTTTTCAGAATTCAATAGAGTCGGTACATGGACGTTTATTGAGCTTTAACTTTTGATGGCGGCTTCTTTAGGATAATTCTCATCAGAGAATACCTACATGCATACTAATTCCTAGTTGAACTATTTCGTCAGTAAAACCTGTTAACTATATTTAGGTGAACACTCAAATGAATTTATTGTCTGACGGGTCTGAATTGAAAATTGTTTTAATTTACTTATTAGCAATACTTTGTCAATACAAAATCCTAAGGCATTTTTCCGCCATTTTCGTACTCGCGTGCAGATAAATAGGTAAGTACATTAAAAAAGAAATGTTAATAACATAATGAACATATTTTTTGCACTTTTTACAACTCAATTTGTTAATGCAGTGCAGACCAAGCTTTTGTACATAAGTACATACAAATGTGTACATACAGTCGTCAGACTTTCACACGCAACCGTCGGCCGCTGCTAATTCCCGTTCACCGTTTTATTATTTGGACAAACATTTTAGTGCATACTTCAACACTTGTAAAATCAATCAACAAGAGACTTAAGTTTTCTTAGAAAATTCTCGTGAGAAATACGTCTTCTATTATGTAACTTTAAGTAATCCGGAAGTCCAATAATAAGGGCGTTTTGTGAAAACTTTTCAAAACAATAATGATCAAGGACTCGTTGATGTTCATATGAATAATTTACCCAAAGGGCCTATTTCACCATCTTCAAGTAAAGTTCCAAGGAGCTGCTTACAAGTTTTGTCTTTGTCACTTGATATAAAGTAAGAAAGAGGCAAAACCAACTTTACTTGGTGAGTAACTTTACTTGAAGGTCGTGAAATAGGCCCTAAGACTAATAAGGCATTTGTTCTATATCCAGCCAACCAGGCCTGCTTTCAAGTATTAAGTCTTTTAATATTAAGCTGTGGATATGCACATACAGTACTCGGCGAAACTATAAGGATTCCTTATAGGCAACTAACCCTAAAAGTGACTTACATACTTCTTGGAAAAACAGTAAAAATACAAATTCTGAAAAGTGATACACATGGAGATAGGTGACGTTGTTCAACAGTGGAATGGTAGTAATACGAGTATTTTATTTTAACGTAAAACGGAAATCTACTTATTAATGAAGGAGGCAGAGAATTACAAAATTCTAATACAAAGTTGCGTTAATAGACTTAAAATATTTAATAGAAGTCTCATGAAATAGTAATAAAATCTTAAGCAAATAAATATTAGTAGAAAAACGTTAAGTAATTAATTGAGAGTTAATTGAAAAGTCTCGCTACCGAATAACGCTATCAGATTTATCGGACATTATAATCAGTTATACATCATAACAGCAACAAACTTTCGCTCATTAGTTGTTGATGTTTCTATCTAAAGATAAAAATAAGAACCTGAATCGAGTCAGAGTAACAAACCAGCGAAAGAGAGTCAGCTTCGGTATTTTGCAGATTATCTTTGAAACCTGTTCTCTGGATGCAGTGTCGGATTAAGGTGCCATAATAAAGAGAATGTTCATGTCTTGTCTGATAATTCTTGTTTGATTACCATAAAATACTGCTCCGTACGTATATTTTACGTTTATTTTATAAAATAGGTCACTACATGTCTCTACATGAAAAGCAAAGAAAGGAATTTGAAAAAACGTAAACTTGTATAGTAAAAGTTGTTCAATGTATCTTCGCGTACTTATAACTACTACCACAACGTTTTGCGTGTTGAATTGCAATTGTCAGGTAAAATTTTTAGGAAGAAAATTTTAGAACATCCGCGGAAATCATTCATTTTCATTTTCCTTGTGAAACTGAAGCTTGTCGCTAGTAAAGGATATACCTATATAGGTATCAAAGTTAAGCAAATTAGACATCCTTTTACGTACGACTCTAGTAGGTACTAATTATGAAGAACAACTTTATAGTACTAGAAAACAAAAATTGCCTAATTTATGTAGTACCTACAGGTACTGGTTTATAGATAGTAGTATTACTAACAAGACTCCTTCTCTCCTTTTCCATTTTTAAAATGAATAACGAAATAATCGTATTTATTAAAATTTCTGCAGCCATATAATCCGTCACTGTTTCAAGTGAATAAATAATAACCGATGGTGTGCATTAGTCAGCCCGGTGTGTGGGTGACGCCAACCGAGCTGGCCCTTCCACTAATCACTCGGAATAATCAACTGGAACTCTAACAAACTAAGAACTTATGAAGTAATTTACGTGAAAATAATTATTGACATATTGCTTGCCATATTTTAGTATAGTTATTGGTAAATGATATTTAACTATTACGGAGTGGCAATCACAATTTACAAATGAATAAATGAAACAGCTAATTTATGAGCAAATATATATAACATAGCATTTTAAGGCATTTAAATTGTATTTGCTCTGTATGTAATTTGCTTCGTCTCAAATAATTGATTTAAAATTGTGGTAAACAAAACTTTTGTTTAGAAAGACGAAGCAAATTACATTTTAAAATCAAAAAACAATAGGTATAAGCAAACGTTAGTAGGACATTTAGTATCAACATTAAATAGTCGCAAATAAAATTTAATTAAGTAACTACATATTTACACAGTTGGTGCAAACACTATCTCTATACCTATGTGCAAATGTAAAATTCAAATTCAAAATTCAAATTATCTTTATTATCAAGGATTGATACAATCACTTATAATCGTCAAAACTTAAACTAAATTGATTTGATTGTTAGTTCACTACGCGCCCACTACTGAGAAGAACTAACAAGAAACTCAGTGGGGTTGTCTTTTTTATTGTGATTGTATTCACAAAATAAAATTATGTGTACATAATGAAAATAATAAGAGATGTAAATAGAGCAATTCATTTCCAAACGATTTTATCATTTAAATAATCTACTATAGTGTAATAAGCATTTTCGCACAAATTACGTTTCACTACATTTTTAAATTTACCAATAGACAAATTAACTATTTCGTTTGGAAGTTTATTGTAGAAGCGTATACAGTGACCTTTATAAGAGTTAGAAATTTTATGGAGCCTAGTAGTGAGCACAGAGAGTTTATCTTTATTCCTAAGGTTGAGATTGTGGAGATCACTATTTTTCTTAAAATTTACATAATTTTTGTGAACATACAAAAGATTTTCATAGATATATTGCGAATGTACGGTCATTATTTTAATTTCTTTAAATTTATTTCTTAGTGACTCCCTGGGGCCCATCTTATAGATAGCGCGAACAGCTCGTTTCTGCAAGACAAAGATAGAATCTATATCCGCGGCATTACCCCACAACAGTATTCCATACGACATGATACTGTGAAAATAACTAAAGTAAACTAATCGCGCGGTGTCAACGTCGGTCAGCTGACGAATTTTTTTTACAGCAAATGCAGCAGAGCTCAGTCTGCCCGCTAACTTTTCTATATGTGGACCCCATTGTAACTTAGCATCTAACGTTATACCTAGAAAGACAGCTTCATTGACCATTTCTAATTCCTCATTATTGATTAGTACACTGGTTTTTACCTGTTTAACATTTTTTGTGGCGAATCGAATACATTTAGTTTTATTACTATTCAATAACAAATTATTGGCACTAAACCAGTTAACTATTGTTGAGAGAGCACTATTTACATCGTCAATCACTGCTTGCCGTCTATTAACCTTAAACACTAGAGATGTATCATCTGCAAATAATACTATCTCGTGGTTGTCCCCTACAAGATAAGGTAAGTCATTAATGTAGACGAGGAACAGAAATGGCCCCAATATAGAGCCTTGCGGCACTCCCATCGCTACAGCTGATCCACCAGATCGTTTCCCATTGACGTCAACTCTTTGGATCCTATCACTTAGATAAGAAGTGAGAAGATCCAAGGCGACGCCTCTTATACCATAGTGGTGTAGTTTCCTGACAAGCGTTTTATGCTGTACACAATCAAATGCCTTGGATAAGTCACAAAATACTCCATAAGCATCACGTGACTCTTCCCAGGCATCAAAAATGTTATCTAATAATTTAACTCCCGCGTCAGTAGTGGAGCGACCACGAGTGAAACCGAATTGCTTACCGTGCAATAATTTATTCTTATTGAAATATGATAAAAGCTGATTAAGCATAAGTTTCTCAAATATTTTACTAAACGTGGGTAGTACAGAAATCGGTCTAAAATTAGTGGGGTCTGATGTACTACCCGATTTAAATAGAGGAGTGATTTTACTACATTTCATCAAGTCAGGAAACACTCCACAGTCAACACATCTATTAAATACTATGACTAGATCAGGTGCAATAATGTCAATAAATGAATTTATAATACTAACAGAAACGCCCCATAGATCAGCTGTTTTTTTTATATTTAATGATTTAAAAACTTTAATAATATCTAATTTATTCGCGTGGCTAAAATGGAACTGTTCGGTACATTCAGGAACATTATCTCTAAGTAACGACTCTGCGATGGAAGTTGAAGAGCCTAAAGTGTTTGTTAAAGAGACTGGCATGGTAGCAAAAAATCTTTCAAACTCATTCGCCACATCTAGATCCGACTTAATAACAGTACCGTTAATACATAGCTTAAAATCTGTATCTCTAAATTTAGTTCTGCCTGTCTCTGCATTTATAATGTTCCAAGTGGCTTTAATCTTATCATTACTATTTTTAATCTTGGAACTAATAAACAATGATCGAGCTAATTTGCAAACATTCTTAAATAACTTTGAATATGACTTTACATATTCCTTAAACTCTTCACTAATATTGAACTGTCTTTCACTGTACAACTCATACAATCTCTGCCTACTTTTATGAATACCTACTGTTGCCCATTCGCTAAAAACTGGCCTATCACTAACAGTAATCACCTTGGAAGTAAATATTGAGTTGAACTGACTATAAAATGACTGAAAAAAAGAATTATATAAATAATTGGGACTTGCATCATAGTCCAAAAAAGGTAATTTATTAATTAAATTAACTCTCATACATTCCAAGCGACTAGTTGTTACTGGTACATAACTTATATTTCTTTTAATCACCTGTCTTTTTTGTACTTCAAATCTTATTAATTGACCCGAGTGGTCAGAATCTAGTTTATTAATAATACTTTTGTAACTTGGTACAATATCACTATAAATATTATCCAAACAGGTAGCTGTAGTAGCACATATTCTAGTAGGCTCCATAAATAAATTAATTAAATCATGGGATTTGAACAAATTTAGAATCCGAAAAGACATTTGTGTACGGTCTAATAAATTAATATTAAAATCACCACAAACAAATAACTTTCTATCTGAGCAACTGAGTTTACATAAAACATCATCCATTATTTCTGAAAAAATTTTGAAGTCGCCAGAAGGAGGTTTGTATACACATACTACGATGAATTGCTCTAATTGTACACAAGCAAGTTCTATTATACATTCTACAGAGAGGGATACAATATCTTTCCGTTCCTTAAATTTTAGTTTTTTATTTAACAAAATTAACGACCCCCCATGTATTGTATTCACCCTGCAGAATGAGCTACCAACCCGGTGATTGCTGAAATTAAACATGAGCTGGTGCCCCTTTAACCAATGTTCAGTAATACACATAATATTAATATTCTCCGAGTTCATAAATAATTCCAGCTCTAACTGCTTGCCCTCTGTCATACAATATATATTCTGATGTACCAGGTTGATAGATAATACATTTGACTTATTACTAGATTTCTTAGGGCATTGTTTAGAAAAATTAATATTCAATTTATTTGCAAAATTAATTAATGAATTATTAAGTGAATTATTGCAAGAGGCTATCTCTATTGTCTCTATATCTAATTTAAATAATTAGGTGAACATGTCAGTTGATTGGAAAAAGAAATGTCAACATTATTATTAATACAATTATTGATGTCATTATAGGGGATGTCAGAAAACTGCTCAATAGAAGCAGGGGAAGTAGCCAAATTCTTGGCTGAAATATAAAAAAAATATGATAGCGAACCAGCTACCTGTCTTTTGAATTTATTAGTTAGGTAATATTTACCTACAGTCAAATTAGAGTATGTATTACTAACAAAACTGTTAGAGTCAATCAAATTAATAGTTTTATTATAATTACTAATGGTGTGTAATATATTATTTAGCTTATATCTAGTATTATTTTCTACCTCTGGCAAAGTTTTACAATAGGGAAATGTAAACATAATAATGTTACTTAAATCTAAACTTATTAATGTGTCACAAAACTTAATTAAATCTTTTTTGCCTACATTTCCTCTATTTCCAATATAAATAATTAAGTTCCTACATTCCTTAAAATTATAATTTAATATTTTCACTATGATATCCTCAAAACATGATGAAGGAAAACAATTGTTAATAACGGAACGTCCCAAATGGTAATTTAGTATTGAGCCCATATTCCTTCCAATACCATCACTGAACATTACTGTTTCATGTGCACTACTTGGGCCTAATGACTGCTGAGGACCAGTGAGTAAGCTGTCACACAAGGTCTCAGAGGAAGAGGGTCCACTCACCGACCGAGGATGACCTGCGCATTTACAATTACATAAGTGATTGTTAACTAGTGACTCAAAGCGCTCAGAGTTATATTGTGAAGTTTTAATTAAGTCATCTAAGGCCTGCGAGTACTCCCTGATCTCTTTCTGTGATAATTCATATTTATTATTAAGTGACTGCAAAGAATCTTCCAAATGTTTAATTTCCAAATTTAATTCTTGTGTGTCAGCCTCATACTGTAATCTACTATTTTCTAATTGCAAGGTACATACATGTAAATTATCCATTACTATGTATTTATCTTTAATACATTTTGAAATACTAGGAAATAATTTATAATTTTTAATTAATTTTTGTGTTTTCCTAATGTATTTATTAATTTTTACATACTTTTTAAGTTTGTTCCTGCTGCTGTGTGCCAAACCTAATGGAATCTGTGAATTAATTAAAGTGTTATCACTAGTTAGGTCAATAGTTACTATTGGAGTGTCTACTGCAGCAGAAACCAACTGCGGGGCACTCTCCACTAACTCATTAAATAAACTAACATTATGTTGTGCGGTGACTTTGTGAGCGGCCTCTTCTAGCTCGGAGACGTGTAGGTGGGCCTCCCGAAGCTCCTGCTCCAGAGTCACAATCCTCCTCAACGCCTGCTCGTACTCATCACTACACCGGTCAAACTTACTAACTATATTTTGGAGAGTGTCCCGCTCCTCAACAACTGAATTTAATTGTAAATGTAAAGTCATTTCACATTTCAATCTACTGTTATTATCTAATATTTGTAAGAGTTCCCTTTCATTATCCTCTCTCTCACTGTTTAGTTGTGAACACAGATCCTTAGAAATCTTTAATTCCTGCAAAACCAGTTGAAGTTTAGACTCCTCCTGGCGAGACAGAGCTTTACGGGTCATCATTTTTATTAAAACTCAAGTAAAATTATAAAAAAGCAATTAAATACCAAGGATTTGTCCCACTAAACTCAAATGTAACAAAGTAACGGGTAGTTTGTTTACCGGTAAAATTAACGTTTAATCAATCAAATAACACAATGAATATGTCTCAGATTACTTATAAATAATTAAAATACTTGTATTTAAGACACAAGTTATTTAAATCAGTACTTACTTGATGAATTACAATTATAATATTCAAATAATAATTTCGAAAACTACCTGTCACTTGCACTTTAACAAACTCTTACAAATCACCAAAAATAATACATTAAACTTAAAAATTATTATGAACACTTAATACTAGTCACTATATTAAGCGATTATATTGGAAATGGGCTATAAATTAGACAATATTTACACAAATTAAAATTAAAATTAGCGGGACACAGAAATCAGCTGTTAACGCTAGTGTTGCCAGAGGCCGAAAAAAAAAAGTAAGATATCTTATTTAACACATTTAAATGAATTTGTCTTCACTTCAGAACTGCTGCACCTGTTTCGCTAACTTTTTTATAGAATAAGATTTGTGTGATAGATTTTTTTGAGGAAATTGCCCTCATGTCAAGCAAACTTTTCCAAAATGTGAAGCTAAGACGGGTTTTAAAACGTCCTATTTGAAATGTTTTCTAAGTTAACAATAACATGTTATGAAAGACTAAAACCCATAAATACGAATTAAATTTAACTCTCTATTACTTTAGTTCATAATGTTTTGTTTTGTAAGAAGAACATTAAAACAAAATAATGGGAAGCAAGATTTGAAAGGTAAATCCGTAGGCGTAACGTTAGTACTGCCCGCATTGTGTGGGATACCGTGTCAATAAACATTATGGTAACTTAAATATATAGGTTTATGTTACAGGTGAAATTTATAAAATTAATCCACAATCAAACAAAAATAAAATTTAGTTTATAATACAATAACGCTATAAATTAACCACGACATTTTTATTAATAATATGATTTTCTATTTTTATTGTTATATCTTAATACCATTTTATGTTAGGTTTTGATACATAAAATATAATAACAATATATAAATAAAATTATCTGATTTAAGCACCCGAATTTCCTCGAAGATTTAGATACGTGCGATAGGGACACCTACATATTTTACCAAGTTAAATAATTAATTCTTAGTTATCGTTACAATTAACTACAATACGAAACAACAACTTTCTTATCCCATTTAATAATTTTCTCAAAACAATAAAACTATAGTCGATAAGCATGAATACAAATCGAGAAAGTTGCCCAGAGCAATAGATGTTATTAATTATAGATTCGGACAATTTAATTTTGGGTCACTAAGCTTAATGAATAATGTTGTTTAGATTTATTTGTACCTACAACGATTTATTTGTACATGTTTTTCTTTGAATTTGAGTAGTTTACTTCATCAATATAAGATAGGATTTATCTTTATATTCCACTACGAAACTGACCGAATTCGGGCAGCAAGGGTGCAATTTTCCCGTAGATTTTTCAAACAGTACATAAAAATATATCCAATTTGGTGCAATCGTACGAAAGCTTGTACAATGTACAGTCACGGAATGAAAAGGTTCGTCACCTTAGAGTTGGTTTTCACTTGCACTAGTATTGCAAGAAACAATAATGCCAACATAAAAGTGTAACAAACAGTGATGCTAACACTTTGCTAACATTTAAATAAATACAATGACGTTTGTCATCGAATAAGGTTTTGCTTCATTTTTCTATCCCTTTTTTAAACACTGTCTTGTGCGCGCGGCATATAAAAACCTCTTTGATATTTTGCAATGATGACATCGACCGATTGAAAATAGTTTTAACAGAAATAATAATGGCAGATTGAACCAACAAGAAGGTTTTAGTTTATCAAAAATCTTGTTGACAATATATTTATCCTGTCAAACAACACTTATCTGAATAATTTTGAACTTTACTATCGAGCAGTAGAACATTATTTTCCCTAACCCTAGTCTATTCTGTACCATAGTTTCAAAAGATAATATGTTTTCGCGACACATTATACGAATCAATTTGAAAATTGACGAACCTTTTCGTTCCGAGACTGTACATACGTTAAAGTGATTCATTTTTATTTATACAGAAAATATTATTGAACGCAATATGGAAAAGCAAACAGACTTCTACAGCAATAAAAATATTGCTATCATAAATCCAAGGCGTGGTGTCTAGTCGGCGACAAAGATTACATTACGTGTGATACCTTGACCTCCATCAATCAGTCAAACGTTAAACTCTAGAGTAAGCAAACTGTTCAAGTGGTTATAGTAGGGGAGCCGTAGAACATGGACCTTTGCCGATCTGATAACCAGATGAAACTTACTTTTTATACAGATTTAACAATAGATAAATACGATTACTGTAGCTTGCCTGCCAAAATCCGGTCCAGTTTTTTTTTTTAATTCTACACCTTTAGAGTCTTTGTTACCAGCGGATTTTGTTTCTAACCGACAGTTCAAAATATGAGGTAAATACCAAGGTACACTTGCAGACTAATTTCTTGACCACACTACCTGGCATCAGATCATCTGGTTATCGATCGGTATAGGTCTATGTTCTACGGCTCTTAGACCATTTGAAGGTAGAAGGGACGGTCGGTGCGGTCACTGAGACGTGTCTGGTATGTGCCCGCGCCCTCACAACTTCACCCAATATTTGCTCAGGCCAGGACTTTCTCACGAGCCACTTCACTCGGCCATCAGTAGGTGTTTATTACACACTGTTTGTTGTTACTATTACTAGAAAAATATAGATACTAATGTCTAGTCTTATAAAACTTGACTGAAACAAAGATGAAAATACAATGGATAAAAATATCATTTTATTAACTGCACTTCAGAATTAAGAACATCTATTTATAAAAAGTTTAAATATTTTGTTTAAAAACTCCAACTGGAAAGAAATAATTCTTGTACCCATGAGTTACAATACAACCCCTAACATGTGAGGACGAAAATACCATGTTCCTTTAAATCCATAACGTCATCTTTCTGCGTCAAATTTAAATTTAGAACAGCAATGTTGGGAACGAACGATTCGGGTCAGCGTTGCTTGCACATAACCTGAGGCTGCACTAAAATAAACTCTTGAACGAACGTCTTGCGCGCGTTCAATAAATCAACTGCATTGAATAATTTAATTTTATTTGGTGAGCTACCATACTCAATTTATTAAAATGATCGAGCAAGAAATATCATCCCATTAATGGTTAAGTGGACGTTAACTGACGAGAAGGAAATAATTTTAATTTGTGTTTTAATTAACTCGTGCCTGGTATTTATATAGTAGTATCCTAACAATAAAAAAAAGTTGGTCAAGAGCAAAGCTAAACTTAGAAACTGTCCATTAGTTTAGGAATTTCTTGATTCGGCCTTGGTCTGGCAACATTGTCAGTCACAGGAAGCGCCAATTGAGTGAACGGCGTCACGCGGATCCATCGTTCAATGGTCTGGGAACATGTGAACTAGGCCACTGGGGCATGTCGATGACCTCTCCCTCCACAGACAAGGAGAGGACGTCATATTGACAGATAAATCTGTAGATTGACTATCTAATCTGTGGGTCCTCCATAAGAGGTTTCTAATAGGTAAGTGAAGTTCTATTTAGAACTCTATTCTTAAGTTCAACTTCGTATCAATTTTAATGCCTTAAGATGAAAATCTTCTATACATGAAGACTCATGACATCATCTCAATTAAAGTTTTAAACTTCGTTTAATAGACATTAAACGAAGTTTAAAACTTTAATTGAGACAAACATACCTAACAAACTAACAATTAAGTTCCTACATCATAAATCATTAATATGATATGATGAAACTGCCAATTAGCTGACGTCTTGTGCGCTCCGACTTCTATAAGATGACACCATATAAGGAGACCCCTTATCGGGTGAAATTTAAACTGATTGGCCGCAGACGTGACTGAACAATACTTCTTCAGAAAATCAAAGGAAACGCAGAAGTTCTTCCCTAATTGGGTCCTAAAATGGGCAGTCGCTATCGCAGTATTGTCAAGAGACGCGTTCGTTCTTGAATTCCAAACATAGAAATATTCGGATAAAATAGATATATCTGGGTACTTGTAGGTACCAGAAACATTATACAATAAAGTAATTTATATTTAAGCATCAAAAATATTAAAACCATAACAATCCTCATGCACAAAATTCGTCAAACTTTTTGTATTAGCCAACTGCCTCTGGAACTAATAACATTTTTGTTTTCGTGAAAGACGCATCAATCACTCGCTGTTAGGGCCGGCAGAAGCGGTTGTCGGTTACCGAAATCTACCGCAAAGCGTGTTCGTCACGTCTCCTGCTTACCATAACAATGGCAGGTACAATATTTCACCGAGCTTAGGTACTTACACCACAGACATCGACAGTTCCATCCTCTTTAATTTATGGAAATGACCGCGAACAAAAACATAACAAAGGTGTCTCGAACTCGATATTAAGTAGATAGGTGTATTTCGTGTTCCATGTCCCCCATTGTCAGCCCATTGTTCGACTCGCATTGTAATCGTAAATATCATCCCTTGACCCGATAGTACTGTTCTACAATCAATATACTTTTATGTTCCAAGCTATTAAAGATTTAACGACCACAAAAAAAACGTGACCACATTCTAACGCAACGTTCATCTTTGATGGAAAAAGAAATAATAAAACGATAAGAATTTGCACTTTCTTGACCATAACCGAAGTTAATTGAATTTATTTTCGAACGTAATCTGATTAACTTAAGGAGTACATAAACAATAGTTTAATGATTTCTATTTAAAAGCAGAATTTGCTTATCCAAGTTTGAGACCTTGTTAGGTAGCACCCGAGTAATGTTAAAAGCCGAGCTTTGCTTTGTCGCTCGATAATGCTACCACGGCACCATGCTAATTGGACACGATTTATTGGTCTGCGCACACGCATCTCGGAGCCCTGTTTCAGTCGTTAATTAACAGCGCGGTTAAGTCGCGAAAAGAAACGTACAGCACTTACAAAATGTATTGTACAGTTAATAGTTATTTAATGTGAAAAATATTTACCGCTTTCTGTTTGTTACGAAATACAATCGCCCACGTCCGAATTTCGAGTAGTAAGTAGTAACTATCGAAAAATAGAAAGTAATAAATAACTGAAGGGCCGCTTTCCCGATCTTATCTAGGTTAACGCGATCGGGAAACTACTTCGCTCAATGGGAGTTGGTGTTTGTTGCAGATTGAGATACCGACAGCTTTGATCGCAGAAAACTTTCAATCGGAAACATTTATGGAAAAATAAATGTCTAATTCTCTTCTTTCTTACAGTTCAGCTGCCGTGCTAAGATATATAAGGAACGAATATAGTATAATACTTATAAATAAATCACATGAATTGTACCAAAGGTCAAAAGTATAAACCCTACTTTGTAAAACATTAAATTACTATTCTTATCAGTCTAGTTTAGAAATACAGATACAATAAGCGATCATAGTAAGTTTTATGGCGCTCGTGATACACACAAACAATCAGATTGTTGTATATCGTTATCATCTATAATATGTCAACCAAGATCCACGACGTGATACTCTAAGATACTTTTATTGTAAGATTTGCATACAATCGCTGCACTCCACGAAGTTACTTCTCAGAAATGGGACAAAGCGGACCATCAATCATTTTATGATTATAAATTTCATACATAAAATTGATGTTAACATCAATAATTCATGTTTGCAAATTCTAAAAGCCAATTCAGAACGTGATTTGACTTTACAACCAACTATAGCGCTTTTCATTTGTTGTTTCCGCTGTCGTTAATTTAAAATGTCCTACTTACTTAATGAAATGGAAAAGTATAATTCCACCAGCCGGATAAATAGATAGTTCTCCGAAATATTAGCTCTATTATCTTTTTAACAGTGTAAATTATTCAGTTTCTTTGGAGTGATTTAAAAACACCTCAACTAACAAACGAGGGATTATTTTTGTATCGATTTTTGTCCTGCAGTAAAAACATTTTACTGTTGCCTTATCGTTGTAAATACCATCTTGATATTTAGGTAGGGACAGTGCCAGTAAATGTCACGGAATAATTTATGAAACACTTATATCAATAGGTGTTCTTTTATCAAGGAACATATTGTTTTCTTTTAACATGCACCTATTAATGATGAAATGGAGCAATCATTGAAATGAAAATACAGATGGCAGAGTACGCAAAACCATAGCAGATCCATTTGTATTATTTACACTCCACTGACACTAAGTTTATTTTTTACTCTCATAAACATCAGTAACTGATATGACGCACTTCGTCGTTCTCAGTAAAAGTTATTTATCATTACTTTGTAATTATTACAATCTGTTAAAGCACATCCACTTCATTAAGAAATAACATTACACTTTGAAACACATTATTTATAAGTACTTGTATCTTAGCCATTAACTTTACGATATAGATAGAGAAATAAATCGGTTCAGTAATAAAGCATAAACTAAGTAAAATAATGTAAGTGTTGTATTTTTCTATTTGATAAATGTTGAAACGTTCGTTTTTTACAAATGTCTTACCGTTAGATAACCATTGATGGACAAGTGGAAACAAAAGCTTGTTGAAGGTCATTGAATAATTACTTAAGATATCAATGAGATTTTAGTGTAATCAGTATTATTAGACTTGCTTTTAAATTGTTTGATTACGCTTCTTGACAGGCGTATAAATATTTGTTGAAAAGCATTCGTCACCTTCGTAATAAGTAGTACACTGCGTTGGACATTTGAACGATATTATTATATCTATGTCGATAGTATAAATTGTATCGAGGCTTGGGCAATACTGGGTAACCTCTAACCTTTTGATACACTTTCCTACGCCTACCAACTACCAGCCTCCAAGAATATGCACCAGATTACGACGTACGTGCATCTGTTCCACAGATGTTAATCGCAGCCTCATTCTCTTTATGGACGCATTAAATACCGCTGACGGCAACCTTTGTTTTGATGTAGTATAAATATCAAATTATTACTCCCATCACTTTATATATACCGGTGAATACGTTATAAAAATTCGTGTCAGTTCCGCGTTAAAATATTTGAATTACGACTCTACCTATTTCGTACGCAATGATGCAACGTATGACTTGCATAGTTTCACGGGTTATTTTAAACGTGCGTTTAAACAGAACGAATCGGGTATGTTTATTAAATCCCCCGATTAATCAATCGCACTCGGCCGCGTGTTGGGTATCCTAAGTTTCAATTAAAATGGAACAAAACAAATAAAGTTAAGTGCGTTGAGTTTTTTAATAATGAATCACGATGTGAGAAAAGGGGCAATTACTCTCATTATGGTGCCTACATGTGAGTCACAGTGAGGAAACCGTACATCACATGGGGCACAGAGTTAGGGAGGGTCTCGACACCCGCTCCGTGTCGATGTGATTAACAACTTAGAATGGTAACAAATTCCAGATCTATTGTCATATCGCTATTAATTAAAGATAATAAGATTAGACAAGAAAGCTTATACTCTTATTTCTTCTTCTTTCAAAACTTTATCCCTTTAGAAATTGGGGTCGGTATTCTCTGATACCTTTACCTACTTATTCTCAAAAGTTACTTAAGATAATGAACTGAACTAATGGACCTGAATCTAGCGTTGCATGTTTTCAAATTTTCAAACATGGCTCAGGTTCGATATCAACCGACACGCATTAGGTGAGGGTGGCGTTGACGTCAAATTGTTTTTCACTGTTTCTACTAATATCATCTGAGAGCTACGCTATAGCTCTACAGTGGGATCTCATAGGTCAACACATCACTATTCATTATACTTTTTACTATAAAACCACATTTCACTCCTCTATCAGTTAATTCGTCTGAATAGATGAATATGAATAGCAGTGAACAGGCAAACACACGGCTCTAATCACTACATTACACAATGGTTTTGTTTATTTCGTCCCATAGACACGGAAACCGTAGTCCGATACCAAGTGGGTGGTCGCTTGCTGTCATACATATTACACGTAATCCTAGGAAACAGTCAATAAGCCTGCCATAATAATTTCTAAGAGCAGCTTCTTAATATTATTTCCACACGACAAGTTTTTAGATTAACATTTTATTTTAGTAATGCTTGAGGAATAAGAATTAAGAAGATTTTATTCATAAAAATAATTATACTCGTAATTAGTTTTTATTTAGAAATTTTACTGTCTCGGAAGATTTGTTAGAAGTTTTTGGGGATTATAAATTCATTAATGAAGTCTTTTTCGAATCTATACGAAAATCTTCATCACTTTGAAACCGAAATGTAAAATATGCATTGCTTTTAACGATAGCCGTTCTCAATAAACAGTCTACCTAATGCAAAGAGTATTTTTCAATTCGGAACATCATTATTATCAGTGGCCTTTACATCTGTAGCAGATGATTATAGCAGTGTGTGGTGATATTGAGAAATTCGGATAGGATTCTACTAAAATTAGTGTACATTTTAAAAGCCACAGAACAAATTAAAAAGAGCTATTAACCAATTTAAGAGTAACAAACTTGACCGGAAACACTTGAACTTCTGGTAGCTGAACTATTTCAATTCTCCACTCGAGATTAAAGTAACACCTTAAATAGTTTTAATCTTCGAAGTTGCCACTTGAAAGTTAAAGTGACCGCATTCAGGCTCCCGGTGGTTAGATAAAGTTAACATAAAAGGGATCAACGTCCGTGTGGTTCGAATTTTAAAAAAGTGTTCGGAGGACCTTCGAATGTTTTTGACGAAGGGGATTGTATAATTTCAAGTACCTATTGTGGTACAAAATATGACAACTAGATGTTAGAAACTTTAGTAGAAAAACATAAAAAAACACAAATTAACTACGATAATATTGTTATGAATTACAAATATTTATTGTGCCCGCGTTTTACCTGTGATTTACTATCCTATCCTATTTTGCTCACAAGCTTTCACATAATGAATGATATTAGATAATTGACACAAAACATTTCTTGTTTTCTAGCTCGTACAAATACTTAAACTGACTTCCTAATTCCTATATTTAGCCCCTTGTATCTCCTATCTACATAATAACGTACTTAGTTTGTTTCTTACAACATAAAATTACAGGTGATCAGCACCAAAAGTGACGTAAAGTAAATTTCACGATTCATTTCAGATGTTACTATCACTTAAATATAGGTATTTGTTGAGATTTTATCCAATACTGTTACTTTGTAAGAGCTAAATAGGTACCCAACGAAGGCTTCAAATAATATAATAGGTATTAGTCTTAATAACATATTCGTATACCTTGTTGTAATAACAGATGGCAGTCATTATTTTTCTTAACAGTGCAATAAAAATGCAAATTAAGGTTGTTTTGATTGTGTTTGTTGTGACTTGAGAGTATATCGTAAACGGTTCCGTTAGTTGAAATATAAAATTTTACTTGTTGATCTAAGGTAAACTAACCAGTTTACTGGTACATATTTAGTATGGCAAAACTGCAGTTGCAGTTATCCCTGTGGCCGCGGTGGCAGCGGTCTGGTTTAACGAGAAGTCATAAACAGCGCCGGCCACATTTATGGGTTCGTTCTCACAGCGATCCGGTATCACGACACTTTTCTGAACAATATAAATATGAATTTACATTGTAAACAACTAATAACTAAGTATGCGAATTTTTTAATCACAATAAGTAAATACCGTTTTCTCAAAACTATTCCAGGCTTCATAATATGTACAAATATGTTCTAACTTCAGGTGAATTCCTGATGATATTGTATTGTATGATAGAACAGAAGCCCTCAAAGACCTGTGTTATCTGCAGACTGCTTTCGATCTGCACGATTAAGCAAAATAAGAACAATGAAAATGTTTGTTTCCTTTCTACATGCAAAAAGACTAATTGAGGAAAACTGCTCGCTTACTAGCGCAAAACAAGATACAATATTGCATGACATCTGAACTCGTAAATACCCAGTCAGCAAAAAATCTAAAATACGTACCTATTTAAGTGGATTCTATTCTAAGGTACATCCATTGTACTGGATCAGCAATATCATCTGATATTAGAGTAATGTCACATTGTTCGCAGCGGGCGACGCATCTCATCTACATATCCTATTACGTTTGTTATTAGCCGACTAACAAAGAAATATGGCGCCCATGATACAGCATCGTACGATCTGATCTATCATTTAATCATCAATAATAATAAATGAAAGCTTGTCTCATTCTATGACCATAAGCATGGTAATGATTCTTAGCAATTTTAATGATATTCTGATCAACAAGGTACGAAATAGATACTATTGAATCATTGTGTTTCGATGTTTTTTGCAGACATTGGAATAACTTTTGAAATTGGAAGATAGGTTTTATGGATAACTATTTTACAAATCCCTACAACTCGTAAACTATCTATTCGATCTGATTGCGTATTCATAGATTGCCAGAATCATCTCAAATCCAGAGTTTATCGACTTCCTATAGCTTTTCCGGGACTTGTACGATATAAATGTTTATTAAATAAATAACATGATGAAATCAAGTGCGCACAAAACAAATTTTCTTTACAAAACCTACGAGAAAATTATAGTTTAGTATAATACGAATAAAAAAGAAATAAACAATAAGATTAACTTGAAACAATTAAGAACACAGATACATTAATTAGAATAAATAATGGTGACAATATTAGAATCAGGTGTGGTGCCTGATTTACAAACTACGAGTATGTTGTAACATTTACACCCGAAAGAAGTGTGACAACGAGTCGAACAACAAGATAAATATGTAGAAAACTTCGCCTACACACATTCCCTTCGTAACAACTACAGGTTACCTTTGACACGTTCGTTAACAGTTAAATCTGGACACTTACCTGTGAACAAATAAAAAAATACTTAGATTATGTGTTAGAGGTAACATTAAACATGACATTCATTGTTTAGAGACTTTAGAGTATTCTTAAGTGTGTATGAAAGTGTGGTTAATATGTGTTAAGTGTATAAAGAAAACAACGTTTTAATAATATTCTAAGTAGAGTCGGTTTAGTAGTTTAGCCGTGAAAAGGTAACAGACAGACACACAGACAGAGTTACTTTCGCATTTATAATATTAGTAAGGATTTATGGAACATAGTAAATACTAGGTAAAAAATTCTAGGTAAAAAATGTAGTAAATATTCCACGAAAACCTTTCATGTGTTCTAAAATACCTATTAAACTACGTGCTAACCAAATACGTTTTCATTTCACTGAACTACTTTACATTAAGCAAGGTTGCATTCGTTAGATATCAATAAACAACTTATTGGTTGGTAATTTACTAACAATACTAATTGCATTGTAAAATTATTAATTGCATTTATGAATGATGAAAACCAATATTGTTAAAATAAATAGTTTTGAAACTTGCGAACTGAATTCATAGTTCTCCATCCCACTAAAATATTTTTTTCGATTCGGACCAGTAACATATTGAAGAACATTTTAGACTCTTCAAACAAATAATAGTTTTACTGAAATGTTATTTATATACTTACATTGATATTACACAATTAAAATAATTAATACAAGACGTGGGTGAAAAAAGTATAAAAGCCCTTCAAATTGAACTTAAGTGTTTACCGCTTATCACAAAACTATTAATTATAGTCAAATAACCAACGCCTACGAGTCCCGTATAACCCACAAATGTAATTATAATAATTGATTTAAATTTAATAATAACCGCGTTACAAGATCGTATCTGAGATTCAATCTTGTGTGTAAACAGCGTAATTGTACCAATCACGTCGACACACCATTCATTATTATAAATAATATATGGACCACTAAGAAATCTCACTCGACTTTAATTACTACGATTTAAGAATCATATTCCAATAGTTGCTCTTTAAATACCCATTTTAATATAAGTTCAAGTATGACCAGAGGATCGTACACAGAAATCCTTACGATAATAATCTTAATTCACTTATTATACTAATTTCTGTAATGCATACCTCGTTATAATCGTACCGATCATAATAATAAGATACACAGAAGATAATTTCCTTTTTTGTAGCAATAAAGTTGAGTTAAGTTACTTTAAGACAGCCGCGGCTATACCTTTATGAAAATTATTATTGGAATAACTTACATTACAGATAACTGAGCCACTTATGTAATGTAAAATACATTTATAAATTATATTTTGAAAGTTATAAAGTTTTAAATTTATTGACCTCGATGTTCCGATATTATTAAGAAGTATACAGTTAGCGGAATAGTAATAAAACTTTTAAATATATACATGTACTTATAAATTGGGCTCCTAACAGATACAAAGCAGATACAAGGTATCGAATTACGGTAGCTCATTAAATAGTTGCCCTCAAAACCCAGTCTTGTCCATACATCCGTTGTCGGATTACAGTTTTTTATTCGAACACCCATAGCTTTATGTTATGAACTGCATAATACGGAAGGCGGGATGAAAGACGGCTTTTACGAGTCCCACAGTGTACGGTTACGGCCAACACTCAAAGGACTACTACTTTGTTATGTTCAAAGTAGATTAAATGGTTTACTATTAGGTAAGTTACCCAATAGAACCGTATTATAAGTACTACGAACCACATAAACTACGAATTACTGTACAGGTAAGCTTTCATAAAAATAGAACATAGAATAGTAAAAATACAGAGTAAACAAGCTCTGCTAAATGTATTTGTAAATAGTGCAAGAGATTGCAAGAGTTTCCCGAAACTAATTCTCGTACTATTAAATATTTATAGACTCTACAGATTCACCTGATATCAAATGAAGCAACTTCAAATGTTGACGTCATCAGGGCAACGAACTTCAGACGCCTGTAAAACTTCGGCAAAATTCGCAGTCAAAACAAACACAAAAGAAGAAGTTATTTGCAATAAAACCAACCGCACTACTAACGCTCCAAGGTTTAAAATTGGGGAGAATTTTAAGAGATACGAACGAGTTTTCCTCTTACTACAGATTCACTCGAGAGTTCATTGTTTACTACAACTTGGCAAGTTTATCTGGATTTTGTTGACTGCTATTGTATCCGGATAGATGTTTGTAATGTACTCATTCATCTTTTAGATATATCACTCATTCTCTGCTTCGTCATTAGCTGTCAGTCCGATTCCGATTATAACCGCGTCACGGAGTACTCTCTTTTAAAACGTACATTAATTTTAAAAACACGTGTGTTTTAAATAAATGACTTTGATATGTATTTCGTGAGTGCGAGAGGCAGTCATTCGTAACACCTCAAACCGTAATTGAGTAATTTGTCATGATTCGCAGAACGAGTCGGGGCTTGTCAGTGTTCATGTAGCTTTACAGTTACATATTTCATGCTCATTGTAATCGGAGATCGACAATGTTTAACGAATATTTTTAAAGTCATGCTTAAAATATAAACAGAATCTTTCTTAAATTTTGTTCAATCGATCTTAAATTTCGAGCTAAAGGTATAATATGAGGAAGGCATTAATTATCTGATAAGCAGACGGTTTGCAACATTACATGCAAAATGTAGATATATAATCGTGTTTGTGGGTAATTGTGACCACACAAGTGGTATAATTCTGTTTGGGCGGACCCGCATACCGCCTCAAGGTCCCGCCTAACCGCGCCCAAAATTCCAGGTGGACTAACATAACAGTATTTTAAAATCATTCAAGAACTTTTTTTTCCTTACTAACATATTCGTCATTGCTGTCATCACTACAAGCCTTAGGTTCTAGGTTCTCGTTACGAAATGTAAATTATAATTATAGATAAGTAGTTCATTAGTAGTCACAAACAATACAGCTTTATCTTATTAGTACCTATATCATGATGTATATTACCCATGTTTGCGGTATATTAGACCACCCAACATCATAATTTCACAGCTATTTGAAAAGCTGCCTCCTGCATGTATTGTAATGCGTTCGAACGGTTGCGTTCGCGCAAAGCACTCACTCCATTTCGCGGATCGCTGCCCTCAGTAATTGCTTTGTGGATTTTACAATTCCATACGCCCTTCGTACACCTATTGGAAATTGAGGGCCATTTATAACCTGTCGATTTGATGCGTCAACGGTGCATAATTTTGACAGTAATGATGGACGAACGGATGTCACGAAACTTTTAGGATCCTCTACTCGACAGTGATTCATGGTTGATCTAACATTTTCGATTCCTGTGATGACATCACTAGTTGTTTTTATAAAATGGTCAATTAATTACTATGTAAAGAAAAGATAAAATCTCAAAACAAAATATGTTTACGGCCATAAAATTAGTCATACGTACAATAATAAAATCTTAAATATATTTTTGTTGTATGTCATTACGGCTATCTTAAATCAGTATTACACCAAATAGTTGTTCAGACCACATGTATTAATTATCATCAGATTGTAAGTGGGCGTATGTGAGAATGTTCACTTTCATATGTGTGGGACCCAAACATAATTTAATTACACAGTATTGTATTGTCCCAACATAGACAATAGCTTATGAACTGAAGCAGTAACGTCTTGTGTTACGAGTTGATCCACCTGTGTCTATACTACGCAAACTTACACAAATATTCTTTGAAGTTCATCTTATGTATCAACTTTCTTTGAAGTTCATCTTAGTACCAATACTTTAATGAGGATTTCCCTCTTATTGGCTGAGTCTATATTATTATGTCACGAAGTTATTATTATTAAGTTATTATGCCCAAAAGTTACTTGTAGTTCCTAAAGGAGGATGGATGGAGAATAAACGTTTTGATTGAATATACATATTTAGAAGTAATATTATTATTCTTTGAACCAATATTTAGTCATATTCTATTTTGAATTCGTATCACTCGAGCTCGTATAACATTCATTCCATTTAAAATTTTACACTCGTCTACCGAGAAATCTAATAAAAGTTCAATGGTCTTTATCCTAGCGATGATCTACAACACATGCTGATTGACGCTAATCTAACTGTTTTTATTACCGACAAATGACTAATCCGACATATGCTATTAGAAAACATAAAAATATGAGTCGTCTTTCAAGCTTTTTTTAAAACAAGTTGTGCTCCGCTGATATAGCCGTGATATAATCATGTCGAAGTACTAAAAACATTCTTAAATCATTTCGGTTTGAGCGTTACAAAGTCATTTATGAATATCAATGCTTATTATCTATTTTTTTAATTAAAAATATAACAAATTAGTAACTCCATGTCTTATAAGACTCTAATCTCAAAAAGTGTCAAAACATAGGTCCATGTAGCGGGCAGTTTTTGACAACTAGACCTGTGCATTTTGGGTCTATTGTGCGTGTTTAGGAATAGGTATTAACTTATCAACATAAGTAAGTAATTATGTAAACAGCATCTATTATTAGCAACAAGTAGTTTACATACACCCTCGTAAACATATACAATCGCAATGTTGAAATGGATTACATGCGAATTCTGGTCATTTAATGGGTTTAACAAAAGAGATTATAAATCAGAACACTCCCGTGTATTCGGTAGTTGCGTGTTTGTGTAGCCGAGCCTCGGTCGCGCCTACTTGCAGATATCACCTTACTACAACACAAAGGGTCCTGAAAGTACTTGTTTGCAATGTCATTACTTTGGACTATTTTTGCGTGGTAATGTGAAGGATAGCTGTTTTCAAATTTATTTTTTTCTGTGCTAATATACCTTTCTTTATCTTCTACATTATTTCAAAGTCATTTATAAGTGAAATAAACTCTAGATGAAAAAAAGCATTTGTTACTTTTTTAATGAATTCCATGTTCTGAAATAAACGGCCGGCGGGAAAGGTTAAGAAAAATACTGTAAAAAGGTAATAAAGTAAGGAATTCAAGTTTCAATTACACAGGCAAACGTCTTTCACCTTAAACGACCACAGCACAGTGTTCACAGTTCATTGCGATTCTTCAAGTTTCCGACTTACAGACACTAAAATACATTTAAATATGGCGTTTGTCTTCAAACAGACGAAAAACTCATTACTTTCTTAATTTAGAATACCGAAGTTAATTGTAAATGAAATTAAAAACGCTATTTATTACCAGTTCAGCAATAAAAATAACTATAAAATAATGCAAGCGGTTTATTTTATGAAAGAAATCCAATTTGGAGCCATCAAGAGCGCGTTGAATATCAATAAAATTGGAAAAATAAGTATACCTTAGATTAGGAATTGGGAACAGGGTTAAAGTAGCTTAGCTACCTATCTAATAAATTAAATTCGTGTAACACGGAGATAATAACATACTTAATCTACAATACCTGTTAGTGTTAGTCACACGTTAACCTTTTTAATTAATGTTGTTAGTGACATTACCACAGCTCTAATTAAAATTACCCACTGACCCGAATAGCACTCAATTAATAATTCTCGCACTTCCCAACATTTAATAATCGCATTCCCATTAAAAAGGGATAATAAAAAGGTAAACAACATAATAAAGTAACTACATCCTGTAATGTTACCCACGTGGGATAACTGGGGTAAAATGTTTACCTTCTATGCGGTCAGATAAGATGAATATGTTCTATTCATTGTCCTGCCCTTGAGCTGTAACTAATCTACCCGGTCAAAAACATTTCGAACTTCTATATACGAGTAGTCCAGAAGAAAAAAAAAGAAAAATACAGGTGGTTTGATTTTGTCAACATTTTTTTTTTACATTTTCTAGGGTAAAAAAAAATATAAGTATTGTTTGTTGATTAATTACAAAATTATTCAAAATGTGGCTAAAAATTTTTTTTCAGGTACTGTCCTAGGTTCCTTTCCTAAATGAGGTGTATTTTTGGCAACCTTTACTGATTTATTCATATCCATTATTTTATTCAAATATTTTATATTTACAGTGCGAAGTGTGCTAACTTCATCGTCTACAAGTAATTTGCTTGGAGAAATTAACTATCCACGATTCATAGGTGAAAGTGTATATCGACACAGTTACCAACGCGATCGTTGATGATTTGTAATCGGCACTGTCCTATTTATAGGACGGACATTTTTTTTTTATAACGTAGGCTCTACGGGGTGGCTCGAGGAACAGAAAGGTATAATAAAACGCAAAAAAAAAAGATTATGTTGCTGAAAAATCTGTTTGCTATAATTGGGATGCATCATTAAAAACAATGGACATTCAATTTCGATATAATTTGAATGAAACTGCATAATCTTAACTTTCATTAGCAATTTACATAACATTCTACACAGCTATGTAATTTCGTGAACCATTAAAATGATTAATGAACAGAAACTGTCGAGTCAAGGTGCATTGCATCGCATTACAAAAGCAATAGACAAAAGAGTATAAAACAATATACGATAGTAATCAAACCGTAAATTGAAATGAACACAATTGAAATTATTGACGCCCAAACGCTTGTATTCAAATTATAAACATTACTCTAAATAATTTAAAAAGTAAGAGATAATATAATAATGTAAAAAAATGGCTAAATTTATATTTTTACACAACATTATAATCCTTTATCTTACGATAGGTACATAAACTTTTCAGATGAATCACTCTGTCTACTGATGAAAACCGCATTTCAATCAACTTATAACCTTGTCAATCTGTTGACTTGCTCTACACAAAACAACTACATAGAGATTTAAATACGAGTAAATATACAAGTATATACAAAAGCACAGAATAAAAACCCTTAGCACGTACAAAAAGGGCATTACCTTTCAACAAATGTTCGACAATTAGCGACCAAGGAAAGCTGGAAATGTTTGCGAGTATCTTTTAGCATGTTAAAGATAGCCTAGTACAGAAAGAACCTTATTCATAGTGAGATCTCGTTCAGACGCTGAGTGAGTCAACTGGGAATGTTTACTCACTTACTATAAATACTGTACATTAGATAGCATGTATGTAAATACGTCTGCTTCGGCGAACAATATGTCTGAGCGGTCTTGTCTGAGACTAATTCACCATAATGTTGCGAGCTGAATAAACGCATCAACATAAATTCTTAAAGACATTTGTTTATTGTTAATTTATTGATGCGTGCGTGTTTATATTTAGTGCATCTTATAAAATCAGATATCTGATTCATTGATTAATGAAAACTTATACACTTATGATGACGTATGCGTACAAACAATAGGTAATACCTCAACTTACTCTACCCCGACTTTCTTGAATTATCGCCCACCTATCATTTAGTTTGGGATACTACGAGTAAATAATAATAAACTAGCGTACAGTTATATTTGAACTTATTATTTAATATGATATCGAGTAAATATTATATACAAATACAAATATTGATAAAAATGACGTTGTGGATGAACTGACAAGTTATATGAATGAACTTAACATTAATAAATACAAGTTTCTCGTGTTGTCTTAGATAATGGGCAGGGCCGCTTTCCTCGGTATCTAGGCCATAGCAACAAACGTCCGCAGTGACTCTGTATTAATCTGTGACTAAGTGAAATTAAACACGGGAGTGACGCGCGGAAATGCATAGCGAAGTTGATATCCGAGATTAGGGATGTCACTTACTATATATAATAAACAAAGCAGCAAAAAATCCATTAATAAAAACATCTTCTAATAATTTGTTATGACATAAATATAAAAAAAAATCAATAAAAAACAGAAAAAAAAACTCAATGTACATTCCAGAACTTTTCCTTTTGAAGTTTTGAAGTTTAATGTAGCGTCAAAGATGCTTCTAAAAGAAGCATCTTTGACGCACATTTAATATTATTATAGTAGATATGTGCGTGCCCTAACACGATTTGTGTATATTTACAATGTAGATGACATATCGGTAACTTAATAAGCCATACCCACGAGAACGCCTCGCCGATAACAATTGTTTGCCTTCCGTATTAAGCGATACGTAGATCTGAGGAATTCATTATGTTTACGTCTAATATTACATTATAACGGCACAAATATAATATTATTATTCCAGTACATAATATAAGTTTCGTGATATTGTACAGGTTTATTTAAAGCTATTTAAAGTGAGGCTAAAGGTTGTAGAATATAACCCACATTATAATATATGCGATAAAGCATTTGTTTGTTTGTTTTTCTTTGCGTAGTCATGAGTCTCTATCAAGAAACTTACGATGTCAGGCATAGAGTAGAGGATATAACACAATTTATTCCAAATACTAAACAACTTTTATTAAAAAGGGAATCACGAATTTAATTCTCTTAAAATTTTGAAATAAACTATGTTTGTAGAACATTTAATACACCGTAAGGCGCGATGGAGCGCCTTACGTTTATAAATCTCTAACATTTATTTATGCCTGAGCAAAAATATCATGCATTATAAATAAACATACTCATATGCACTCAAAAGTTGTGCAACACATTGATAATTTATTCTCAACAACGTGCATAAACAAACTGTCGAATGGGTCAAGAAAAACGTTACACAGCTACTTTATGTTGCGAAACTTCGTGTACTTCGGGATACAACCGACAGGCTCGATACATCCTGTATTTAATGTAACTGGTTATTACTTGAGGGTTCACCGTGATGGCTGAACTGGCTGGATAAGCTAAAAGGATATTTGGCGTTAAATTGTTTCATTCCTTATGAGTAGTATAGTGACAGCCTGTAAAATCTCAGTGCAGAGAAAATGCCTCTCCCTTCCTAATAATATTAGCATAGGGAGGAGTAATAACCTTAGATATACTAATTAAGGAAGTGGTTTGAAAACACACACTTTCAAAATAAAACATACATAAGAACCTAATTTATCTGTTTTAGTAATACTCATTTACATCACGATTTTCTCACAGTTATTTATATACAAAGTTATCTTTTGGTCCTGTATCTTAATTAAAACTAGTAAGTCCAGTTTCGGTAGCAGGACGTACGGAGCTTTGAATGTGCGATTATCGCATCACTCGCTGTTAGCCATATTCTGAGAATTAATCTCATACGGGAAATACCCGCTTAGTAAGTGCCCTCATAATGCTGATAACGATATGCAAATAAATTGATAATCTAATGGATTAAACCTAAGTAAGTGCATCAAGTTCCTAGAAGAGAATTAACTGGTATTAAAATTCATTTTAGCTAAGATGTTCATGATTTTTGCTCATGAACATAAGTCATGGAAAATCACTGCGAAATTTAAACATTGATAAATGGATAAAATTCACAGTTTCATTTTTTATTTTATATTCTTTCGTATTCTGTATACCCTCAATCAAAATAACTATTTAGATGCAGTGTTTTCATGTTGGTATTTAAAAGTCAGTTCGAAATCAAAAACCAACTTAATGATATTCATCAATAAACATCATGATATCTTTACTTAAACATTAATAAATGCAGTGTCTAAGTAATAAATAAATATTTGTATAACTAAAATGATTTGTGCACGGTCCAGTGGCATTGTGGCACGCGCCCGGACCGCCACGTGTTCCATAAAACGATCGTCGATGCATGAAGTGGGCTGTACAGACGCACACCACCCGGCTTGCGTTTGCGCACGCTGCGTGCGGATGTCCGTCAATTTATTCCATTAGAAGTTAGGCTTTTTGAAATTAGAAGTATTTATTATTGGAATGAGATTGTTTGTTTGAACGCGATCTCAGGAAGTTTTAATCCGATTAGAAAAAAATAGTTTTAATTTTAATTTAAAATTAAAAAACTTTTTTAAAATAGTTAAATTTTGCAGTACAGCCCCATTAATGAGGAAGGCTATATTTGACACAGTTGAAACTGTGGGGCATGAAAGAATGAACTTGAAACATGAATTTGATTATGTGTGTTATATTATTATGAGAAACACCGATATTAATACTCTACACTTACGACTAACTAGTAGACTCTTGGTAACATTAATTTCCTTATTTAATGAACTGAATTACTTACATATGTTTAAATGACTTCTGAAAACTAGTGAGTAATACAAATTAATTTAACTTCCATGAGACAACAGCACCAATTTAACCATGACTAACCGAAACTAGAATAACAATTGAAGACTTGCCATCGACAACCATCCAAAACTTCGGGAAATGAATTTATTCGAAATTGGAATGAAACCAGAATCAATTGGTATCGATAAGTTTCTTTTTTTGACTAACCGAAACTAGAATAACAATTGAAGACTTCACCATCCAAAACTTCGGGAAATGAATTCATCCGAAGTTGGAATGAAACCAGAATCAATTGATATTGATAAGTTTTTTCCCTCTCCTTTCACTCGTATGCCATAAAATAAGTGACGCGTAAGCAGATCTCGTTAAATTAACAGATAATGAAGAGATCACGTCTCCGAAGTTTGTCCGCCTCAATAGGGTCGAGAGAAAGTAACGGAATACTCTACGAGTCTGCGCTGTGACCAATTGAAACACGATAATTCGGTACCCAGTCCATTACACTAATGGGATATTTTTTTTTGTCCAGAATCAACGTCGGCGGCATTGTCCGTTTCTGTACACAATCTATATTTAATCTATCAGTTCTTTATAGTTTCCTGCTTCCGTTTTACCGTTTAGAACGTTGTTTGGTATTTCAATTATTTTTTTAACGTGTAAGGTCAAATTGTAAAGCATATTTCGTTTTATTTTGCGAAAGTCCTTGATTGCAGACATTTATAGCTAGAGCGAAAGTTTTGTGACTAGGCACGGTATAAAAATAAAGAACAATGTAAATGAAAGATAAAACAAAGACTTTTAGCTCTAACTCTCTTAACTTATTCATATAATTAATTAATTCAATTCATAATACAACTAATACGGAAATTACATTGCGCTCCAAATAACCTCTGGAACTTTTTGTGAAGTAACGCAATTCAGAGTAAATTGAATATAACAATAATAAATTATTGTCGGACTGACAATAGTCAAGGTCTTGCTCCATACAAATCTTGATTCGTGGATTTATTGTGTGACTCGAGCTCCGTACTGTAGGTACGATCTCAGAAATGTTGAAGAGCGTGATTCAAATGACAATAAAATCCGTAATTCGATACAACACCTCAGATAAAATGTGGAATAGTGATTCGAGAATTTCTCATATTGACACGCACTTATCGGTTACATAAATAAATCTAACGAGAGATAAGTCTGTCAACGTGTTTACTCAACTAATTCTTCTTCCTTTCCGGCGCCAGACAGCTGCGAGCTGAATTGTGTGTCATGCAATAACACGTTCATGTGTTTTTATTTGAAAGATTATTATTTTACGTATACTAAGTAATTGTTATTCTTATTATGCAGTAACTTTGTTGAGCTTACGCCTATGTCTTCGCAATGCGATACCAATCAGACTAAGCAGTAGCAGCCTTTAGTAGCCAAAGGATGCACCAGACTACAAAAGGTTGCTAATTTTAAGAGAATTTAGAATGCTAAATGATTTAAAATAATTAAGTTTCGCAAAAAAATATTATTCTATTGTTTCCATATATTAAAACTTCTAGAACTAAAATATTATACGTGTTATTTATCCAATTAAAATAGGAATGGTCCGCTCAATGACCTGTCGAGGGCCAGGTGTTGGAATTGCTTACAAATGTGAACAAAGCCCTACTCTGTTCAGTCACGAACAAAAAAGAACAAACGTTGGTCTGTGTCGACTCTCTGCTCTTGATCTCGGTACCTTTGTGAGGGATCTTGGAAAACAGAATAAAGGTTCGGTTTCCTTCAATTTGTATATGACAATATGTATTTGTACTACTTTAAAGTTTACTTTTAAATAAAGGATTTACATAGGTACATCGGCCTAAATTGCTAAGAAAATCTGCTTTATTTAGTCAATACTAACCCGCATATTAATAAAGAAGAAACATTGTTTTTAAGTTTCAAGAACTTCATTCTTTACACACGAATAGAATGTAATATAAAACCATGTAAATCTTCATAAAAAAACCTATGTAATCATAAAAAAACCTCGTAGAATACATATAAACAACTGAAACCTCACTAAGGTTATTCTTAACATAAATCAGTTAAGAAGTTGTACGTTAACGTATTGTTGTATTCACTTTATAAATTCAATTTGTCCAGCGCGTAATCTCAATAAATTATTATAATCCATGAATATGTAAATACCTGTTGCACGTGGGCTGAATTCAAGGATAAATACTATTGATATTAGTGTCCTGAGCCTTGGTTGTTGCCACTTACCTAAAACAAAGGAATAGTTATCATTAGTATAACTATTACTAGAATATTGTGGAGAATTAAATTAAGTAAGTATATTTATTGAAAATGTTAATATGTAAATATTATTACGCTGGCAAATTATTTTTGAACGAGAAAAAAGGGAATTACCACTTCTTAAAAAATGTCATAATGTGCCTACATATTCGGTATATGCAGTTTGTGTACCAAGAAATATTGTAAACAAAAGCGTTCTATATAAATCGTATCACACAGAAATGCATTTAAAGTTAATGTATTCTTTTGAAATTCAATGGCTCCGTCAATTTTCATTATCCATTTCACGAAGAGGGGTACAAACGAAACTAATTAAACACTCACTAACTGTCACTGTTGGAAAGGCAATTTATATGAAGTGACCACCCCGAGTACCTATTGTATTCCACTTGATGCCAGTCACAGGCAGACGTGACTTGGGAACGCACAATCTAGGGATACATTGTCCATTCTGATTTAATACCCGCTTTGTTCCCCTTTACGGTATTGTTTACGAAACACAACTCCCATCTCTCCTAATTACTACAACTCTGTCTTAATTTACTAAACGATAGGTATTATTAATTGACGATTGTTGAGGAATTTATTAAGTCTTTGTATAAGTTATCGGACGTAGCCATATGATCAAAGTAAAGAGCGTGAACATAAAAAGGCTCGTCCCCAAATAAATCGCCTTATCTAAATGATGCTCATAAAAGGGCTACCATTTGATAGCCACTAAATAACTTTATTAAGAAGCTTTTATACTAATTAAACATGTTTAAGCGGCGCACATCTCTATTTGGAGATTGTTTGATTGTATTGTAGTTTCACAGAAATAGTCATTAGCCGTAACTGAAGTAAATTAGAGGGGCATTGACTGTCCGCGAGGGGAACAATGAAATCACGTTAAACCCAGCCGTGAGATCAGAAATAACGTGAACTGACGGTTAAAAAAACAATGCCTCCTTTCGAATAGGAATGTGCTTCGTTATGCTGCCCCAAAAGGATTGAACATTCCGTGAACATGGAAATTATGTTCTTAACATTTGTTAAGACTTTACACTCGATAATTGACGGTTTTTGTACTTTTTGATCAAGTCATATTATATGAAAAGCGTATTTTATAAACATGCTTTTAGGTAATAATTAAAGGAAATATTGTCATCTAAGAAATACTCTGAGAAAAACAATATTATACAGAAAACTTAAAAAATATATCAAGAAAACTGAACATATGTTTTCTGAATTTCACGTTTAGCATTAACTTCCATGCCTTCCAATTCTAGTAATTCGACCAATTTAGCACTAAAAATTAAACAAACTTAAAGTCCTGATCCTTATTAAGGAAATACTCTGAGGAAAATTTAATTGTTATTATAATTATTATTGAAATCGAAAAAAATATAAAGTTAGAATTTGTAAAAATCACACTCAAGAAAATCGTAATTTACGTTGATAAATGATGCTCAAAACGTTATTAAAATTACCTCATATAATAAAAGAACATTTTCTACAACGATTATACTAAAAAAAAATCTCTAAATCAATTTGTCTTTTTTTCTATAAATATTTTAAAATCATCATAAAACTACTATAAAATCGGACGCACGAAACAATTCAAATCAGTCTGCCGCGAGGCTTTTTAGAGAGAGGACGTATCGCTTGTACTCAGCGTTTCACCTTTCGCGGCGCGTACGAATTTTATGCAAGTAACTCATTAACACATTTTGATACTTGGTACGTATTTTTTTTTGTTATATTATTTGTTGTTTTTTTTTAAATATTAACATTGATGATTGTAAATATTTCAGACAGAATGGGTAGAAAAACAAAATTATTTTTAAACAAAAAAAGGAAAGGATGTAATTTAGAAAGTCTGGCTTTAGCAAGAGCTAAAAGGTTGGTACCGAAAATTTATATTATACTCATACGTAACAAATATTTTTCAATATTCTTCTTAATCTTGTAACTAATAATTATCATATCATTAATTATCTTAATTTTTAAGTTTTTACAATATATATTATTATTATCCTACTAGTTCTACTTATACAACGTGGAGATGAAAATACAATAAAAAATTAAAACACTAATAATATTAGTCCATATAATATGTAGGAGTAACTTATTAGTCCTACATATATGGACTAATATTATAAGTGTTTTAATTTTTTATTGTATGCGTGTAATTTTTTTAAAATATTTTTAAAAAATCTAACATAATAGCACGAAAATTATAACAAATCAGAACACCATTTGCAAATATCAGTTCACTAAACTGTATCATAATATAGTCCTGAAACAAAAGCGGTAACGGCGCGCGTGTGCTGAAATATTGTACCTATGTTTGTAATACGACGTGAATGGAGATTAGGTACCTAGGTCCTTTGTCGCTTTGTCGGCGCGCGGGCGGCGGCGCGGGCGCCCCGATTCGGCCGCGCGGCCGGGCGGCAACGTACCTACTCCGAGAAGCCGTGTAATGTAACGAGGCATTATAGATAATTTTAATTAATGACTACCTTGTATGCAGTTTTATGCATTTTCACCGCGTTAAAAAATAGATAAGGTCAACCGGGGCTGTTGCGTACCATTTTTCAATCACTCTAAATTAACATCATACGTATTATGAGCAAAATTATGACACTATGCACTTTTTTAAACTGTAGTCCATACTATGGCTTTTTTGTATAAAGTACCAAGGATGTTTTTTTGCCGGAGTTTTAAAAATATATTAAATTCACTGTTTCTTTTTAATTGTCTTTTTTGACGCATTTACCCCGTTTTGGGGTAAATGTATCTTTCTTAAATAAATACTTTATTAATACCATTATATATATTTTACCATACCATTTTGTAGAAGTGACTAGAGAAATTTGGAATCGTGATTTGTCGATAAAAAATGCATCATATTTTACCCTCCTAAAGTATTCGACATCGACGTCCGGACACTCTGTATACAATAATGAAATACCGAAACGAAACGTATAATGTAAATTATATCTAATCATATCTTACGCAACGATTTTTTTACATAAGTATGTATTTTATACTTTAGACTTGATTTTATTTATACTCATACTTTTGTCAATCACTTTTACACAATTTATAATTTCCAATGGATCAAAACCGTTCGGCCGGAGTATTCAGAGCGAGCGCGCCGTCACCACATAGACAGTGTGCATGCGGACACGCGTGCGCGTCTGTGTGAGTGAAAATTTGAGTTGTCGCGCGCCAGATCACGGCTCTTAACTATTCGTAGAGTTCCGAGAATAATCAGTTCTAGTTAATTTATTTAATCGGGGATTATTCCACCTTAGTCCACGCTAGTCGTAGTTTTACGTACCAATGTTAATAAAACAGTATTATAATTACATGACGTTGTAAAAGCGACAGTAAAGTTCGATCGGTTGCGCATTAGTGCGCGCAACATCAAAGATCTTCGTAAAGCCACGGCGCGGCGCAAGTTATAAAAATTATATCCAACTATTAACGTTGCACATAAACCGAATGAGCCTTGTTGACATTAGAAACTTGGGCGATGTATTAATTAAAGTATACATTAAATTGGTTTTATTATTCAACAACAAGTATTTATAAGTTTAACAGAATGGGTGTCGTGGAGTTATCATTGCAAAAACAGCGTGGGATGATCGTGCATCTCCAAACTACCAATTTGAACCGTTTTGGAGCAAATTTGTGATTCATTCCCGTGCAGCTGCTGTCGTAGATTTTTAGGAAAAACACTTTCTCAGAGGATATTTAGACAGAAATTATCTGGTCTAATTTCTTCTCTTGTTAAATAAGATGAGATGGATAATGAAAGAGAGTGCAATAAGAGTGAATGCAGAATTTGCGGCTAATATGTATGAATGGAGGAACGCTACATGCTGCCAATTATACATAACGTGAAAAAGCAGCGAAAAGAATTGTCATGAAATCGTATCATCTTTTGCACTGTTTTCTGTGACAAAAGTAAATTATTTTCCTAATTAATAACTAATACTAACAAACACAAGTTAAGTGATGCGACGTTGCATACACATGTAAGCACACAGCTGTTGTTATACACACATCAAAAGTGTCTAGGGATCAACATATATTTTTGCAATAACTTTTCTCCTGATTGATATTAATTAAAATTTTCTTTAAGGATTCATCAAATAAAGTGTTTTCGTTTGTCACAGTAACGATAAACCAAGTCACCTTTGCATTAATAAAGAAATTTGCCATTTTCCAGCCAGGATTTTTGACATTTGAACCACTAACATTAAAGTTCGAAAAAAAGACTGAAATAACAGTTTTCTTTAAAATTTTATTGGGTAACTTAAACAATTAATAATCCGTGTTTCTACCGCGAACACTAACAACACAAGAACATCGGTTTGGCATACTCAAAATGAGTTCATCCAAATCACGCTGTGGAATGGCCGCCCATGTTCGTTGCAACAACAAAAAAAGGTCTTCTTGCGACTGGATACCCTCCATATTCGGCAGAGCTCTTCTCTGTAGCATATCCCATGCATGCTCAATCGGGTTCAAGTCTGGCGACTGAGCAGGCCAGGGCAGGACATTGATGTTAGCTGCGGCGAGAGTCTGTCTTACAACTCTTGCGGTGTGCGGTCGTGCATTATCATGCATTAACTGAAATAAGGGACCGATTTGCACTTGTAGAGGAACGATGACGTCTGATACAATCGTCTCAGCATAAATTTGAGCGTTGAGGTTGCCTCTGATCCAAATCAACTCAGTTCTTCCGCCGATCCAAATACCCGCCCATACCATGATGGTTCCACCACTATAAGGATGGACTTCCTGGCAGGATTTTAATCGCTGTTGGCGTCCAGGGGTTCTCCAGTGTCGTATACGTCTTGTATCCGGTCTCATACCAAAACGAGACTCATCAGAAAAGCACACGAAACGCCATTGTTCTTCTGCCCAATTTCTGTGTTCAAGAGCCCATTGATATCGAATCCTACGATTGTGCATTGCTATAGGTGGTACCCGTAGCGGTCTTCGGGAATGAAGGTTCACTTCATGCAAGCGGTTTCTGACTGTTTGGTCGCTAATTAAGTTCCCTGAAGAGTGATGAAGCCGCACGGCTAACATCACTGCGGTTATTGTTGGAGCTCTTCGAGTTAAGATTTGAATGTATCGGTCTTGTCTCCGTGTGGTGCAGCGATACCGTCCTCCATGGCGCTCAGCCACGGTACCAGTGCTTCGGTAACGTGTCCAAAGTCGACTGATAACACTCTGACTTGTATTCAGAGCTAAAGCCACAGTACGTTGCCGGGAACCAGCTTCTATCATTCCCACGGCTCTGAGCATTTCTTCCCTGCTTAAATGACGTCGCCGCTCCATAATAACGTTGGTTTTAATCAGTAGTAGGGAAACAGTAGCACTAATAATGTCTTCAATGCGTTGTATGTTTTTATAGGGAAAATATTGACAGCTGATTTTCATCTTTTACTCGAATTTGATTCACAGTTCCTGATTCAAATTATGAAATGCACCAAAAAGGATCCATATAAATTTATAAAATCATAAATTTATTACAATGCCACATCTCAATCTCAAGAAATCCGCATAAAAATGCTTGATCCCTAGACACTTTTGATGTGTGTAGTTATTTACGTGTTGTTGGTTATTTTCACCCAAATTCAATTTATGTTTGTAGATAATTGAATTGGAACCAACCGTTAATTAACTGCGGGGCTCGAGTTTCTATCGTTCACATCGTTTGAAATTAATGCGAATAATTGAATTTTATCTCTTGGTTTTGTTATTAACATTATACCTAATTAAGTTTTAAAAATACAATAATTATTTCAGTTAGGTACATTAACAAAATAAATTAAGATATATTAAAAAAGGATTATCCTGTTATATTTTTTTATGTAATACCTACCTAAAATACCTATATCTAAATGTTTTGTATTTTTAACCGACTTCCAAAAAAACAGGAGGAGGTTCTCTATTCGACGTGTATTTTTTTTTTTTTTTTTTTGTGTTTGTTACGCGATTTCTTTGTAATCATGAATGGAGCATTTCAAAATTCTTGTTTCATTAGAAAGCGGATATTCGCGAAGTGGTCCCATGTCAAGGAAATCAGGATCTGATGATGGGATCCAGAAAAATCGAGGAAAAACCCGCAACAATGTAGGCTGAGGTGTCGATTGACATTATTAAAAGTAAAACTACCTGTGACCCGTGGTTTTGCTCGCGATATTCTTGATACCATAAGAATTTCTGGATGAAAATTTTTTGGCTGTATTCTTTCGTATTTAAATCAAATGCTGTTCACAATTCATGGGTTTTAGATGTAAAAATGTCCTGTTTTTTAATTCGTTAACACACACTGAAATAAACCCGAACCTACAAGATTTTTTAAAAACGTTTTTTATACTATTATAGATACCTATTACACATATATCTTCAGAGCGTTTTCATAAAACTTTTCGTAAAAAAAATATATTTAGATATTACAAACAAACACTGCACCAGAATAGATTGTATATATTATTTTAATTAATAAATAGACAGTATAAACGTCATCCTCTATTTTCGTTTTTATTTTGACTTTGGTTAATTTTCTAAAAAGTTCTTAAACCTTTGTGGTTATAAAGAAGTTTTGTAATAAAATGATGGTTTAATTGGGATGATGAAGTTAAAAAGAAGTAATAAAATGCAGGGTTGTGTTAGATTATGAATCATGAGTAACATCAGCTCATGGGACACGATTCAAGCGGTACCCGTTGAGGTTGAACTGCTTGACACTTATAGAGCAGCGAAAAAATCCCTGCAAGAGGCTATTGCCCTCGCAACTCTCGCGGCAATAGTGGGAAACGACCTCTCCTTGCCAAATGTAATCTCTGCTATGGTGAGCGAGGAGAGGTCTTGGATTGGAGTGTCCACCTTTTGTGAGGTCGTACTCTCGCAAAAAAAAGCTGCGGAGAGAGAGCGCGAAGCCCTCTCCACTAGTACTATCCGCAGCAGAAGGTTGGGCAGACGGAAGCGGGATTACCACTTTGTCCTGCAACCGCTATACGCCCGACCTGTGGCAGTGATCCCCGGGGGGAGATCCACTGCCGCCATATAGGCCTCGAGGTGGCGCGCGGTACTTTCGGAAGGGGGTAACTTAACATCTGTCACCTAGAGCTACATTCTAGCTCGGAGGAGAAACCCTTAACAGGGTAGAGGCGCTGTCCGGGATCGTAGTAGCGTGCAGCCGCGTTTCTTCCGGTTTCAGCCATAAGCGCAGAGGTGGCACACCGAGGGGTTTTAGTCGGTAAGCGCGTCGCCGCTCTATCTTTGCGGCGCGGAGTCCGACATACCCCGTCGTTCCCCTGGACAGAGGAAGGACGTAAAGTCTTCCTCCCACAAAAAAGGATTCAAGTGATCCATTAGTCAAAAGCTCTTCTGGAGGAAAATTTAAGCGTCTTTTGAAGAAGTAGACTTGCTTCCCACTAAAAAATTTAAAATAAAGTTAATTTAAAAAAAATAAGAAACCGACTTCAGCACTAAAAAGTAAGAAAATAATTTAAAATAAACGATATTATTAATACATATTTACAATTTATAATTAGTTACTTTTGAAGTCGGTGACAGCCAAAGCCTTCAATAATATTATAGGCGCGTCTCGTGCTATCTTATAAGGAAAAAAAACTATCCTGGGCTGTCACCGACTTCAAAAGTAACTAATTATAAATTGTAAATATGTATTAATAATATCGTTTATTTTAAATTATTTTCTTACTTTTTAGTGCTGAAGTCGGTTTCTTATTTTTTTTAAATTAACTTTATTATTGTAAGTAACTGTATTATGTAGAGTATGCCTCTAACTACTAGATAGTGATTATAATAACAACTTAGTATAATTATTTATACTTTGTCAGAAGACTAAACATATTTATTGTATTTTTTAAATTAGTCAAGTTATTACCATCTGATCTGCGCTTAATGTTTAATAAATCGTTGTCGGCAGCTTATTAAAGATGGTAATTTTACACTGAAAGCCTTATATGAGAGTGATTAATCGTTGGATGTTCGATTGAGTGCGCTTCTTCAGCAATCGGTTATTATTTTGGCACCATCTCCGTAGCCTCGGGCCGGGTCATTATAAACACTCCTTAAGGTAACTTGTAACGTTTTATTACTGGGATTTTATCACTAACGTGTGGCCTCAATGAAATGCATAATCATCGAAATAAATTGCTGAATTCATAAGGTTGAGATCGAAGGTCCCAGTTATTACAATGTATGTAATGTGTAATACCTATGTTGATTTATTTAATTAAAAGCACCTAATAAGGCCGTGTTTAGTGTTACCATACTCAAAATGACTTGAACATCTTCAATGAATTGAACATAACACATTAATTATATAAAGGAAATCCAATATAAGACATTACTTTTCCATTTTTAATTGTTTTCCTGACATTTCTATGTAGCTTATTGTATAGTTGCATTGTTCACACACTCACACTTAGTGCTTACTTAACTTCAGTCAAACACTCCCTACCATAGTTGTTTCCTATTGAGAAATTGCCTTCTTTCCTTATCTTGGGTGCGTAATTTTTTATAGTTCCTTGTAAAACGGATGGCAGGCAAATTACATTTGATGGCGAGTTACAAACCGCACGGATATAGTCGATTTATGACACGTAATTACACCGCATTTCGAATGACCAAGTATGTGGGCAGAGGACGTTATCATGCCTAATATAGAAAATGTACCGACGTTCTGATATTATGTAAAAACACGTGCATATGTATTAAAGGTAAATCTTTTCTTTTTCATTTCAAAAGCAATCTGGCCGCATAGTAGACACTTTAGCTTTAAGTTTTAAATTATTTTTTGTCTGATGCCTTAATGCGAGCTTTATGGAATTACAATTTGAAAATGCGATTGTCCTAAAATAACCTTCAAACTCAAAATCCAATCACTAAACACAAAACATTAATAACACAAATGTAAAACTTTTACGTGCTCCATAACTCATGATATCGAATTGACATCACAAGACATTAAGAAAGAAAGCAAAATAGCACGAGATGAAACTGGTCTCAGTATCGGCCCACGCGAATTCCTCCGAGGGCGACCAGCGCCGGCGCAGCGCCTCGCGGTGCCAACGTGCATCCGAATTGACCACACCTGTTACGATAGCAGGGTTACTATTGATTGAACAATAGCTATCTTTTATTTTATTTTATTATCAATCTTGATTTTTTTTATTTGATTTACGCGGATACTACATTGTAGTTTAAAAACTTTTTAGATTGAATAGACATCAGAGCTTCGAGCAGGTTAAAAATGCAAGAAAATATACATAGGTAGTGAACGTAATTCGTGTTTTCTTTTTTGAAAAGACCAATTTGCATGCATATTTGGCATGCAGAATTACTAGCTAACTAAATAACACATTTCCATATAGATGCACAAGGTATCACAAGCAATTTGGATCACCAAAATCATATTTGCATTAGTAATTGTATGCAGTCATTTATCTGGCAAGCATATACATGAACTCAATTACACATAATTGAACCAGTCCTTGAAACTTGTAGTTTCTTATAAAAGTAAAAATAGTACGAACGAGATTCTCAACATTTTCCAGTATCTGTTACCGAAGGAAGAGTGAGATCGTGAGGTCGATATTTAAATGAACCACAACCAACTGTCAGGCGAACTAATTGAAATGTATTATGTTAATATATTTATGTACATAAATAAAATGTCCTGACGTCGCATTTAGGCAGAACGGTCGTTCAACTGCACATTTATCTGGTCATTTAAGGCTGCACATCTTGGTCGATTTTTATCGGAGAATTTTTACGACGATTAAGTACTTTCTTACAGTCTATATACAGATTACTTCTAGATAGTCTGTTCTATCTGACTATTCTATCAAGAGGTACAGTTTATTTGCTAGTAAGTTTGAACATACAGACTAATAGGTTTACTGCATACTTTGAGCACTCAGAATTCTAAAAAATATCGCTTCAGGTCCTTGTGATTATGGACCCAATCTAGAGAATTCTAAATCTGTCTCTGTCTAATAGTTCCTAAATGTTATTTAAATTGAACAAGTGTCTAATGAATCTGTTTTACCTTGATTTTAGACAATTTAAATATCTCAATAATTTTAAGATGCCTTGTCGTTTGCGAGACGTTTTTATGACAGTCGAGTTAAAAACAATTTAATCTTGTCATTGGTTAACGTTGATGTTAAAAATATTTTTTAGTTCAGCTGTGTACTTCTGTTAAATTTTTATCACTTTTAAATTAGTCGTAGTCATGAAGCACTTTATTAATTTATCGATCTTTTAAACGGCTGATCGGTGTTAAATATCAGAAAATATTTACATAGTTAAACGCAATGCGATTTTGTGTAAAACGGAACTAAACTATGCAACAAACATATGGAAATAATAACGTCACAGTTTATTAATAAACCCAACTCACTCCCAACAATATTATTAAGATTTCCGCAAATATGATTCACCATTTGTTGATAAAATGGGATTAGGGATGATCTCATACTTGGTTCCAATTAACTTGGATATACTTACAAAAATGTCTTCACAAACACAATATCGTTATAAGTACTCAAATTAATTGTTTAATTAAACTAATAAAATTATTTGTTATTTTCCGCTAATTTACACAATTATTTACTGCTTATAAACACGTTTATTGTTTTATAATAAGTCATAATTCATATGAGAAAAAGTATAAATTCTACCAGAACGATTCCATGTAGGTTCTGCCTGCCTGACTGACTGATTAACTTATTTAAACACAGATCCCAAACTACGAAAGTTGGAACCGTGATTATTTGCATGCGGTTCTTTTATACTTTAGAGAACACATAAGGAAAGACTTTTGGGAATCTAAACCCTAAAGTGCGAAAAATGAGATTAAAATTTGAATGACAATTACTTAACATACATATCTAGGAGATGGCTATGATTTGTATACTAATAAAATAAAATTTCAGTTTCAAATCAAAAAGACCGATATTTCATGTCTTTTTTCACAGATAATTAAAAAAAGCGCATTCATAGTGTGGCCACAGAATAAATAATAGTAGTAGGTGTAGCCAAAGAGTACTACTCGTATGGGAAATAGAAAAAATACACACCTTTTCCCTTACGTGTAGTGAGATACCATAATAATGAATGAACATTTAATTTGAATGATTGCTTTTATACGTTCTATAATTCACGTTGCTATTAGACGGCTATTTATATTATACGATCTGCTATATAAAACATAAAATAATTTAGGTCTGTAATGGCACCTACTTTTGTTAAGAATATAGTAAGTTCTGTAACCGACTATAATAAAACAGAAAGGTGTAAACTGTATCTTTATTGAAGTAAGAATTGATAAGATTTCCTTTAAATTATCTTACTTGGAGTTTATGGTACGGTAATATGTTATGTATCTTTGTTAAGAATGGGTATTGTGATATAAGTAAGAAGAATCGAACTTAATTGATTGTGCCACAATTCTATTTCTAGAATTTCATTTTGTTAATTGAATTTATCACTACATAGTATAAAACAAAGTCGCTTTCTCTGTCCCTATGTCCTTATGTATTCTTAGATCTTTAAAAGTACGCAACGGATTTTAATGTGTTAGTTTGTTTTAATAGAGTAATTTATTGGGAAGGTTTTTAGCATAATTTTATCCTCATATTCCTACGGGAACGGGAACTACGCAAGTGGAACCGCGGGGCGCCGCTAGTTTATTGATAATTAACAAAGATGTCCTTATGTAATACAGATATTATAGATACAGATATGGAATCCACCTACACTAAAATCTATGTTAATTTTCATATGTTTTCAGATCAACATCAAATATTCAAGTAATAAGGCGAATTATTTAACATTGCAAATGTAAAAATGCAATTATTTCTATTACTGTAATAAATGAAGCGTAATTTATTTAAAGTAACAACATTGTGGTTTACTGTTAAATTAATTAATTAAACTAATAAATAGACAATGACTAACTAACATGTTGTGTCATCTTAATATAGTTAAATGAATAATATTAATTAAGTAACGCAACAATTTAATAAATTGGACTTCAATAAATTGGTCTTGTACAACAGAAGTAAAAATATCACCAAGGAAGACCGAAAATAGAGTTATTTTACCATAAGAAAGTCGTCACACCATCAACAAATTCTATTTATATGCCGACCATTTCTTCCCTGTACTTACGGTTCATTAAGTCATGTCTCGTAAAATGATATCATACGCACATCATTATGAATAACGAGCTCCACTAATGCATAGTAATCTTGTGTCCGTAAGTCTTCTTAACCTTGGTTCAGATTAACGATTTATTTTGTATACTTTGTATTTAATAGCGATCAAATATAATAAATGAACACATGTAATCAGATAACGTACAACCGCTTCTTTAATACGGATTAGAGTATGTAATAAAAGCGATAGATCTTAAAAAATATATGATGGTAATGAAATATGGTTAAAATAACTATATGTTGTTATGGAGATTTTTTTTAAAAATAATATTAAATTCTCTTTTGTTATACCTGGTATAGTACAAAATATTGTAGTACTCTTTACATCGAATAGAGTTGAGCTTAATCCCGTTTCGCAGCACCTGTCACGCAGTTCAATTCAAATTATATAAGGTTGTAGGACCGTCCTCATTGCAATGTAAAAGCTAACAGAACCTGAGATTAATACAACCACGTTACGGTACAGGCACCTAACTAGTTATCCAGGTTCGTTTACTGATCAATTATAGAGGTGCCCTCGATACGGACTCAGGAAAAACTAAGAACTATTAGAAGCACAGTTACGTAAAACGAATAACATTGTACATGTGAGGTAAAAAGTTAAAAACTGGTCGACATTGCGCGTGCGCGTCTAACGGATCGCACACAAGTCAGTCAATGGATTTGAAAAACTGGTTGACGCGAGATCTACTTGGGTCGAGTTTAATAGACGGTGATTGTGGTGCCTCCGCGGTGACGGCTGATTGATCGATGCTTTGGCGAAACTGGAGTAAACATTACATGTCGCTGGGATAACATTATTATACGGGCACACAATTTATATCACTCCCTTCTCTTGGACGCTAATAAGAATTGATTTCATTATTGATTGGCAGAGAGTGGCATGTGGTTGTTGCTATTGCAAATATATTTCGCAGTAAAAGTAACTCCTATGCTGAACTTCAAAGAGTACATGACAATGCCAATTTTCGTAGCGTTGTTTGAATGTAACAGACACGCTTGAAAAACAATCAAGGCAATTTGAGCTTCCACTGTGTGAAGTAAATACTATTTTAGTATGTAGTGTGATGTGATTATGATTACACAAGGAACAATATGAAATCTACTTGAGCAATATCCAAATAAGTAGACTTTTCTAAATCTTTGACCTTCATAAAGTTCCTCAAAGTGCTCCAAACGAATACACCTAGGATTATTTCAGAAGTTTCTTCAAATACCAAAAACATTTTATTAAGAATGTTTGTACTGTATCTACACTTACCGACATAAAAATATCGCGAAATCCGGTTGAAGAGGATCATCGAATCAATATGTCAGCTCGGACGCGACCCGTCTCACCACATACATAACTGTACATAATACGACTAACATTCTATAAAGAAGGTAACTGATTATTTTTTGCACACAATTTTTAATTGGTTGTCTGTTATTAATATATTAATACCTCGGATTTAGTTTGGTTCTTCTTGAACCTTGCAAAAACCTTGAACCTTGAAAACTTAATTATCCTTTTATATAGTTTACCGTTGTCTTCCCGATTAACTGCTTCTACATAATACATAGGTAGTATACAAATTAATAATACCGCGAACTAAATTCCTGTCGTTACGAACATATAATTTAATGCAAATGAACATTTTGTACTGCACATAGAGTAGTGACAAGATCCCATACATTAACCAGTTCCAGTGCTATTTACTGCGTTCATATAATCTGGATAGACAGGACAAGGACTGTGTGGTGGCATCATGCGTCCCTGAAGAGTGAAATAATAAATCTCCTTACTAAACAGGACTAAGATATATTTAAATGTAAACTTGGCCTTTAAAGTAATTACGAGTCAGTACCTTTTTTAATACGTTTAAACTTTTTAACTTATAAGTATAAATGCTCCTAAATGTATAAATGCTACAGTATATGCCCTTTTGGAAATGGCAACACCAATTTGACCTGTATTTTTCTGTTAAAAACATTTAATCAATTTTTAAAACATATTTTTTCTATAGGTAGCCCATACCCAATTGAAAATACATACTAAATCAACTACAGGTAGGGTATGTATTACATTACGTGTGTATTCTATTGCATTGTATAAATAAACATTCATTAATATTTGTTCATTCAATTCATATTTGATGGCGCCTAATTTGTGTCCTTACTAGGAATCGATAGAAACAATAGAACTTAACAATGAACGATTACTTTATATGGCAAGTTTTTAGGTAACCAAATCATAGGTCCATTCAAATATGTGTACCTATAATTAATTGTCATTCAGATATGAATCAACTTTTCCATACAAATTAATATAGTTGAAGTGTCTTTTCGTAATGTCGAAATATATAATACACTAGCGGCCCGCCCCGGCTTCGCACGGGTCCAATTTTCAAGTTGATTTTCCAGTTTTTTTTACATAAGAACCTTCTACAGAGTATTAGAAAACTACAAAAGCAAAAATTAGCAAAATCGGTCTAGCCGTTCTCAAGTTATAGCGTCAGGAAGGAAAACCCGACTTATTTTTATACAGTAGATAATAATAAATACCCTATTGCTAAAAACATTGAAAACAGAAACTTAGAAAATGACAAGACAGATAAAACCGAGGGTCACACCTAGTAATTAAGCAATGTATGGAATGCCTTGTGTAGTACCACTATTATGTGTTAAGTTGCAATTTATAATTAATAGATACAAAGCATTCCATACACATTATAATATGTTCACTCGCAATAGATTATTGTTGTTGATATTATGTTACATAAGAAGTTTACAAACAAATCCGATTTGTCTTTGTTTTTTGCATTACCTATCCCGGTTTATGAGTATGGCTGTAGAATCCTTGCTGTTATTCTTAGGTATGTATTCCTTATTCTAATTCTTAGGGTATTAGCAAAATATTACACTATGCTCGAGCCCCTCGGTGGAGACATTATATAAGCAGATGATGATGAGCAAAATATGAAATAACATATGGCGATAAATATAAATCAGAAAATATCAAGGATAAATACGGGAGAAACAGCGTAGCCCAGCTAATACACAATCCAAGTGTAGATGAATAAGTATACGATTATATTCAATTTGTTTAGAAGTAGCACCAAAACAATATTAGCTTGTGGCACATTACACATCGTTACGGGTAATTGGACGTGAACCCATCCATCGCCGTGATGACCTTTCAGCTCTGACTTATCAAAGCGGGTAGGGTTGACCCCTACCGTGAGAGGTATAACCTTTGTAAGTACATTAGTCACTAGTTACACCATTTGAACATTGTTTTTTTATATTTATCAAGAAATCATGAAAAGAAATAAGCCCCATAAAGATTTTACAAAAAAAAAAGTCGTCGCGACAGAATTTACTATTTGTGCGTATAGCTTGAATCGATCGTGTTGCATGGCATGCAAATGAAGATTAAAGGTATACTTCTTAAAACAGTATAACAATCACCTTTTCAAACGTCACATATCTGGTTGTAGTTATACCTTTGAAACGTAATCAGTGTTAGTGTATGTTGAGAGCATTGTAATAGTACTCCGGTCACCGGTGGCCAAAGGCCTAGGGCGAGTATTACCATAACAAGAGGTCGGCAATAACTGCGGCGCGGCGTGGGATGTGACGCAGGCCTCAGCTCTAATAAGGTACTATTGTTTTACGACTATACATATCTACTAAACATTACATATAAATAATGTATAATGCTAAGGTGATATTTTTTATTGTAAACATTATCCTTATTCCTAAATGTGCAACTATTGTTCTAATTGGAATTATTAAATCTTTATTTAATTATGTTTATAAACTTTAATAAAATGCTAACAAAGAATACGTTTAACCAACAATTTCAAAGAAACCATTTCTAAAAAATCGTGTGTTTCATTTATGAATATCATATTCATGACCAGAAATATTGTCCAAATATGCTTTTGTTCCGAATTCACTAACACACTTTATAAAGTAATAAAACCTTAAAAACTATACGGATTAAGACCAAACTTGTAGTTGCCAAATAGGTTCATTTTGGCACGATATTTGGCAAGATGTAAACATTGAACACCCACATAGAGGTGCCTGTTCTAGTTTACCATAACAAGGGGAGTAAATGATCGGCCTTTGGCGAGAGAAGCGCGCCTAACTAGGTGTAAAACGAGCTTATACGATGCAATGTATGTTCGTTACAGACACAGAGCCTATTGTACGGTGCTCCCTCAATTGGAACCATTAAGTACTTCAAATGGATTATCCTCTACTTAGATTTGTACGTTTTCCACGTTAAATTGACTATTCTTATGTGTATTACCAGTATTCAGAAACTATGCACTTTGTACAGTACATATCCAGTCGAAGATAAGCATTTGTGGAACATAAAATTTGTTTCGCACGTGAAGTTGAACCCATAATATTTTGATTGGTAGTTTGACATAATGAACACTCTGTCACTCTACACAATATTTCATGGTCCTTGATGTCTGGCTCAGAAAGGGTTAATAGAGGTTGTCTTTTCGAAATTTTTGGACCAACAAGATGAAAAAATGTTCTTATCTTGGACAATCATTACCGACCTTGTTATTTTATTTGATGTAAAGATTAGAGATATTTTTTGTTCTTCAGACGGACTTATGTAAACTAAAGCCTTACTTTTTTACTTCCTTTAAAGGTTTTACCTGTGATGAAGATAAGTAGTTATGTGGGTTAGTCTCAGTACTAAAGTACGTTTAGGTAACGGAAAAGAGTCAGTTGACATCAAAGGATCTTGCTAAAAGAATAATTTTATATGCAAAGAATGGAATTAATAAAATTATTGTTATGTAATCTAGCAAAGTCTAAATACGTCAGTACTAAATGTGTATTAATTACGTCTACTAATAAACCCCATGACTATCATAAAACCTTCAACTTAAAACATTCTAATAGATTTTCAATATGATAATAAGTAGTCAATAGATACAGTAAGTAGATAATTTAAAAGTATCACGTACGGTCGACGGACTGCTATTTCTTTGAAATTATTTTGATAATTCCAGTCTGTGAAATCACGTATTCGAAAAAAAGAAACAAGGATTAAAAATTAGGAACACCATAAAGGAATTTCAACGATATAAAATTTATTAGCTTCACGTTCATTTCAAAGAACTTTTAACATGGCAACAAAATAAATAAACTAAATAAAATATCTCCATAAACATGAGAGCGTACTTCATCAAGGTAACATAAATAAACTCCAAACACAAAATACAAACAACTCCAAACACAAAAGTGACGTAATAAAGGTACTTTAGGTGATAATTATTCGACTAAGGTATTCTATAATTATTGATAAATAATAATCGGCCTTGACCTCAAATATTCTGATAAGTATAAAATTTTTGGAAAAACAGTAGCTTTTGTCCAAATTCTGTTCATCCTTTTGCGTGAAGAGTAACAAACAGTCAAACTTTCACACAGAGTATGAAATACTACTTAATGCTTGAAAATATGTATATGCACAGGTAAAAGTATCATGATTGTACCAACAGAATAATAAAAAATTGTTAAGTTTCCAGTCCACTATTTATGGTAACCGACTACCGCTAATGAACTTAAATCCAGTGCATTTTTAAATAGAAATCCAAAAAATAACAAGTTGTAGGGAAAGTGGTCAACGTCGGCTCCGCGCCATATCTGGCGAAGTTGTGCAGACGTCCAATTAGAGGGAATGTGCGAGTTCGACCCTCGGCTGGACTACGCAATGCTCACGGGCGGTTGTCTTTTAACAGAACACAATTTATCACTTAAAAATAAAGATTACGCTATTCGCCAAATTACTCATGAATCACTCACCCCAAAAGAAGTATACCCAACAAATTCAATATATTTTACACGAGATTACATTAACGACTTGAAATAAATAATGAAACGTATAAAGTTATCAGAATAAACGACCGAAAAACTCCGAAGATTAAACTAAAGAATCTGGTCGGAGATCCGCCTGTCGCAACGATTCCTTACAAGGCGTGCTGTCGACAATAGCATGGGAACTCAGCTCATTTGAGGAGAAAATATCATGTCGTGTTGGACTCGGCTCGCTAAATCGCATTTTAAATGGAACTTTGCACGGTGATGCCACGTCCGGACCTCGACAAATATGAAGAACCGATGATGCTATCCCATTATGGGACGCGTTGTTTTTGCGATTCTTTATATGTAATTAACGCATACTTTTGTATCAGACCGACAATCTACATACGAGTACAAAGTAATGGAAAACCTGGAGTTGTTATTTATTTCATGTTGACGTAAGTAAATGTAAACAGGGGTGCACAGAACGGACAGCGTATCATGAATTATCGTTACATTTATCTATTGATAACATGATAATATTAATGCCGCTTCTATGGAAACGTATCATTCATACTTACTGAATATTGTATGTGTAATAAAATAATATTATAAATGGAGTTGAACTTGTACATATTTTAAATTATATTCCCTAACAAAATAATGTTCAATTAAGTCCAGTAAATAAATCTTAATGAGGTCCGATGTCTGTTTTTCTGACAGTTGCGTGCGAGGCATGAAGTGGTAAAAAACCTCCAGAGTTTTGTAAGGGAAGACCAATGAGAGGCCGTACCTCGCTGACCTTGTGCACACTAACGAAGGCTGAACACCGCACTCGGATATTCTACAAAAAGAAACAAAACTCCTGCCGCGTAAAGACCTGCCACAAAAAATAAACTAATAAAAGAACCGAGCGATGTTCGGAACGCGCGAGCGACGACCATTGCGGTGATCAACATTTCTCAGTATTAAAATTTTGCTGAAGAATTTCGAAGATATATTATTAAGAAAACACATAACTTTAAAAGAGTCTTTAGTAGTTTTATTGCTCAGACGACTTTTATGCGAAATTGTTGGTCGGTAGAAAGTTTAGTAAATATTTAACATTATTAAAATATTATTGAAGATCCTACAATGCTTTGAAGAAGACAAAGTTGCAATGAGTTAAAACAATTGCCGAATGTTTTTATCATCACTTCAAAATGGCTGCACCTGTTTGGCTAATGGGTCAGGAAAAGTTTTATGCAAAAGAAATCCACGAGAAAATTGCACCTGGGCAAAGTTGGACCAAAAAGTACATGAAAAACAAGCAAAACTATAAATTATTTAATAAATACAATAACAAAATGCCATATGTGAGTATATCACAGCTATCTGTCGGAATAGGGGCAGATGTATTGCGAATTGGGTTACATAGATAGTACTATCAAACATTCGAGCATTGATCTGTTAGCCATACAAGTACCTACATTGTTATAATAACTTGCATTGTACTTTAATTCATACTACGTAATTATTTTTATAGAAAATTAAGTGTGTAAGAGAACTAATTGATCTCGTGATCGATCTGTACATCCTACCAATATTATAAAGCCGAATGTTTGTGTTGGTACAGATGTTCCTCATACCTAGGAATAACACATACTACTTTTTATCCCAAAATTCCACGGGATAAGGTTCCACGCGGGTAAAACCGCGGGGCTCAGCTAGTATTTAATTTAATAATCTTCAAAGAAAATTCTGTTTGTAAGAGAACTTTATGACCTCGTAATCGAGCATTACTAGAGTGAACTCGCATACAGCCTACTATGTTTAATTAAGATTATCTTTGAATGTCAACAAAATAGTACGAGTATGTTTATGTTTGTGATACAAAAAATGTAGACGTTATGACCTTGAGAACACTAACTAAAAGACTGGTTAGATATACTTTAGATCGCTAAACATATTAACTATGTATTATCCTACTACATATAAGTATAATACATAATATAAATGCGAAAGTTTGTATGATTGTAGTTTGTATGTTTGTTACTATTGCACGCAAAAACTACTGTACTGAATCGATTGAGATTTTTGGTACAAATGTCTAACATATAGGATACTTTTAATCCCGAAATACCCATAGGATTGGGGTTCACGCGGGTAAAAACGCGGGGCGCACCTAATTTATTAATTACTAGCAGCGCCCCGCGGTTTCACGCGCGTAGTTCCCGTTCCCGTGGGAATACGGGGATAAAATATAGCCTATGTTATTCAGGGTGAATGTAGCTTTCTAATGGTGAAAGAATTATTGAAATCGGTTCAGTAGTTTCGGAGCCTATTCGTTACATACAAACAAACAAACAAACAAATCTTTCCTCTTTATAATATTAGTATAGAAAAGCGTAACTATTCCTTGTAACTTTTGAACATAAAAACATAAATATAAAGGAAAATCAGTTAGTATTTAAGTCCGTGTGAAATCTGTATTCTCAACGATGTGTCTTGAAAGCACAATTAAAACTTTCTACGTTATTTTACTTGAATTGGAAAGTCAAAACAAATAATAAATAATCTCAATTCCATATAAGTGCGGTAGTTTGTAATAAACCAAAGGATTATAGTTCAACCATTAAGATATCAGTTTATCTGCAAACCAATTAATTTTCTAGTAATAGTGCTTGTAAATAGCTATTATTGCGATAAACGAACTAAATGTACCTCGTTATATTTTATATGATTTTACCTATTAAAGAAAGTAGCAGATAATGGTTGATTTAAAAGCAGAATGATTATTACTCATCTATACTAATATTATAAAGAGGAAAGATTTGTTTGTTTGTTTGTTTGTATGTAACGAATAGGCTCCGAAACTACTGAACCGATTTCAATAATTCTTTCACCATTAGAAAGCTACATTCACCCTGAATAACATAGGCTATATTTTATCCCCGTATTCCCACGGGAACGGGAACCACGCGGGTAAAACCGCGGGGCGCTGCTAGTTATACATATTTAAGTAGAAATGCGTTAATAGAGTCGTCTCGGGATAATACACACTAACTCGTATGTACGTTTAATATAGTATTTGTTCGAATTTCATCAAACATAATGTGGTAACATATAACTAACATATTTACTTTTAAAAATGGCAGAAGTCTTACATGTATTGGTTTTAAGTATTTTAATTGGTAAGTATAAAACTTTCGTACTACAAGAAAAAAGTAAAGAAATTGTCACAATTTATTCAATGTAAGTACGAGTATATAAAATCTATAAACCATACGCGTGATGCTTATGTGTTGTAAATAACAAAATGCTTCAGATTATAACAATGGGTGCCATCATTTTAAAATAAGAACCAAATCAGATACACAAATCTTTCATTATTAAAATTCATTCGCTCATTTTAGATACTTCACAATTTTAATTATACACCATAAACATTCTCATTAAACCGTATAACGGCATCAACTTCATTATTTCTTTAAAAACGGTCACTTTCATCAAAACTGTCTTAACTCAAACCACTTATTAAGTACCTTAATAGTCATGGAAAGACTTCATTAAGACGTTCGAAACATTTACTTTTACATAATAACGAATGTATGAACTACTCCATATACGACTACTGTTATCATTTAAATATAGCTGGGCCGAGCTTGTAACACCATCATTGTAGATTGTCAGCTTGAAAAATATGATTCGAGAGTAGTTTTAATCATAAATAGCCCTTATATCGTCCAGGTAGAGTTGCAATTGGGGTATCAATAAGTAAGAGTACATTTTCAAAGCTCGATTTGACTAGTAGTCCGACCAGAATTCGCCCACGTACGCCAGTGGGAGGATGTAGAATGCAAGCGACGCACTCTTCAAGCGGTACTCGATTTCCACAATGTCTTCAAGTTTGATTATGTACAATTTATCATTGTTCTGCAATATAATTCAACAACCACATTCCATAAACTATTTCATGTCATTGTATCTTAGTAATGTTATCTCGTTCAGTAAGTTGTATTAAGCATTTTGCGATTGCTATGCAGTATCATTCTATCACACTAATGTTATAAAGGCAAAAAATTGAGTTTGTGACCCCATCGCGTAAAAATATCAATATTTTATTAAAAGAATAAACTTACTTCTTACTAGAGCTAAAGTAAAAGACTTTCCTCAAAAGTTGCGCAATCACATTAAAAAACTCCACATAGCTGAGTATTATACATTACAGATTAAAATAGCTCTATAACACGTTTATCACTCGATCCAGGTATTTAGATATTAGCATATCTCAAATCTCAATATGTTTTATCACAAAATCAGCCATAAACAATACCATTAGATTTGCAGTTATCGATATCGTGAGCAACACGCGGCAAGAATATCTAATTCAATTTTAGGATATTACAAAACACTACACCAGTACTTGCAATTCAATGGAGTATAAATCTAAACAGACAATTATTTTAAGTAACCTTTATGTGGGCTTTTATATTGATTTAATATAAAGATAAATTGGTAAATCAGATACCACTTTTGAGTGCATAATTGACGATCAATTATAATAATGGTCAGTCATTACGTTATTAAATGATATGACGAAATAAACCTTTTTGATTGTAACTTAAACTTATCCTACGTAGACGCTTAAAAGCAACAATTAGTTAAAATAACTTCCATCAAACGATAAAACATTGATTGTCAATTAAGAAACTGTGACCGAACTGTAGTTTTGTAAGATTTGTTTATTTATTCTGTCGTAACTAAGAATGAATTAATTCGAGTCATTAATTCCTGGTATTATGACTACTGTGTACATATTTGTTAGAATCATCTCAACGTCCCGCTGAGCGTTACGTGTGAATGTTTTAATTGGACTCAAACTTAGCAGGGGGACAACCCTATTGAGCCGGTAATACCCGGTAGTAGGATTGTTAAAATCAACCGCTTTTAAATACTATAAGTATTCACACTTATCATTAAAAAAAAGTGTTTATATTGTTGTTATAATTATATATTGAAATCTTCACATACTCGTAAATCATTCTCCAAATTCAAGAATTGAATTGAAATGTTTCTTTTCTTGAAAATATTGTGAAAAAGCTCGTCAGTAAGTAAGTTTTTATTAAAATATCAAAAACACGTATCGCAGCCAGTATACAGATATACATTTAAATAAACTATTAAATAAGGAAAACAAAACAACATCTGAAAGAAGTTTGGATACGTTCCGATAAAAATATTTTTGTACCAACTTTTGCAATAAGGAAAAAGTTGATACAATTTGAGTGCCTTATAAATATTAATCAAATGGACTCCCCAATAGTAAAATGAATAATAACACTACTTGAGAGAGTCGTAAATTGAAAGATGAATTACTTTTTATCGCGATGAATCAACGTCGGAAAACTTTATAAACACATTACGTGGAAAGTTGTTAGCAAAGTAAATTTATTATCTACGTTGGCGTTAATATTCATAGTTATAATAAAATGCTAATTTATATGTCTAAGCTCGGTAAAATTCACCACCTTTAGAATCAAACCGATCGTAAAGTTTTTCAAATCAAATAAACCTCTTTCTAGTGAAAGAAACCATTATATTGCAAATTCGTCTATAAATGACTGAGTTGTGTCCAGAAATACAAATATCAGAATTAAAACCTCCTTTATTGAGGTCGATTAAAAACAATAATCATGAAAGTGGTTCTCAGTTTATTGAATAACGAGTACAATATTAAATACCTATTGCTAATACTAACCTGTAAGCACGAATTTGTTAATTATTTTTTTTGTACGCAACAAAACAACTACTAATGGAATTTAACATTTCTCGATCCAAATTGAGAATCCTTTTAAATTACTTTTTAACAAACACGTGTTTTCCTATATAAATAATGTCAAATAGTGGGTCGAGGATAAGTCGCTTGTCACGGGTAGTTTTGGAACATATCCAAGAGATAGTTACAGCTGAAACTCTCATAGGTACTATCTGCAGTGAAGATATTGCACGAAGTTCTTACTAAGAAATAATATTATATGACTCATACTGAGTGCAATGTCTTCAAGTTGAATAAATATTTTATTATTTGCTTATACGTGTGTATTTTATAGTTTTTATGCAAGCTGTTAATAGATAAATCGTTCGCAATTAAATTTGCAACATTACAGTTATTACAAAATATCAAACTAGGTATGTTGTTCTTGATTTTTCTTTATTCAAGATTTATTTTTGCACTTAAAGAAAACATCTCTTCGTTTATTAAATACTAGTAACTCCCCGCGGTTTCACCCGCGTAGTTCCCGTTCCCGTGGGATTACGGGGATAAAATATAGCCTATGTCACGCACTGATAAATTATCTTTCCATTAGTGAAAGAATTTTTGAAATCGGTCCAGTAGTTTCGGAGCCTATTCATTACAAACAAACAAACAAATCTTTCCTCTTTATAATATTAGTATAGATTATATTAATGACTTAAAAAGAGTAACTTTGTCAGAAAATCTAAAGACAAGTTACAATATAAAGCGCAGTTTCAGTTCCTATAATAAGGCAGTTAGTAGTACGAAGTAATGTATTAGTGACAATGCTGACACATCGTGATAAGGCACAGTACAAGATGAATGCAAAGTTGATGTAATGATCTGCAGACTCCCCCAGCTAACTGGGTCATGCATGTCTTAGAATATTATTATGGATACCTATATTATCTAACCATACAAAAATATCTACATAGTAAAATTAACGAAGATTTAGAACTTTTTTCATAACTTTGTATTTATTGTTCTGTTCCATAAAATTTTCACAGGATGTATTTTACCGACCGGGCCATCAAAATAAAAATAATAAAACCGGGACAATAATGTTTGTATTCGTATAAATTGAAGAATGAAAAAATATTTAAACTTTAAATTAAAAATACTACGTAGGATTCATTTTCTCTTACAACAAAGAAAAACATTAAATTCGTAATTAAACATTCGGTAATTTAAACTTTACTTTGCGAGAGTTAATGCCTGAGATAAGCATATTAATAAAATTGTATTAAAATTACAAAGTATTTTTATTTAAATAAAGACTATCACTACAGGTATATGTATATACATACATACCTAATTAAACTTATCAAACTTTAACAATTAGACTAGAAATAAGAATAAAAATTTGGCAACTGCATTTTCTTTAAACAATTAGGTACATATTCATTCAGTTCTTCTTCAAATAAATACATACTTAAAATAAATATATATAAATATAAGTATGTATATTATTTAAAGGTTGTGTTGCTCCCTAACATATCAAATTTGAAATACCCGACCTCACCTCTTGGTAGCTGATTTACTAGATACTCATAAATTTTACACGGTAGCTATAAAAATACGACCTCCTAACAAAATAAACATAAACATACAGCTACCACACTTTTACGTTACATGGTAGAGTTCTAGGTAAGTAGTTACTCTTTATGTAGAGTTTTCAATATATCCACAGGTACAATACTAGAATTGTTTAAATGCTTGCTTTGAAATTAGTATTTTGCTCTTAAATTTTTAACAAATATTCAAATAATCCTGGTAAGAAGGTTGTATGCATTTTGTAGAGTCAGGTAGAGCATGGGTAGAGCCTTTTCATAACACCTTCATTATAATCGAACTCTCTCGCCCCAGGTAAACGGCTTGACATCCGGAGATGGTTTTTGTTTTATAATAGTCAAGTTTGTTTCATTGTTCTCCTTACAATAATATAACACTTAACACCGTTGAAGTACAAAAATGTAGAGTCTCAACATGATCCGTGCTTCTTTGTTAAAATAAACACCATATATAGATATTTTTTAAGTTATACTTATGCATCAATATGTTAGTTTTGTAACTAACCAATGTAGGTGTAAGACGGAATATTTTTTCTTACACAATACTCTTACATTGTGTATAGGTATCGACTCTACAATGACTTCATAAATTCAAGATAAGAACAAAACATTTCTGATAATTTCGATATCAAACTCGAACACAATATTCTAGTATTACATTCAAAGATCTACTGATACAGCATAAGGTGGCTAATACGAATGCGACCTTCATATAATATGACATCATTCCGCCTCATTAAGAGATTAGATTCATTACCAATGGATAAAACACTCACCAGCTAGTCATACTTCCGTCTTCATTTTTGGTGATATGTTCAGCTACAGAAAATCCGAAATAAGAGCCAGGTTCGCTTGACTTTATCACAGGAATCCTCGGTTCCAGGTTAAAACTATTGACACTATATGTAAAGCACAATAATACAGCACTCACGCAAATTATGTATGAAGCCATCGTTTAAAGTACAGAATATAATATTTCATACAAATAAAACACACAAATTCACGAGTTTTCTCTTATGATTTGGCACATCGCGGTTATCGTAATAAAAGTTGGTGAGTGAAGCGACAGACCCCCAGCGCGGATGCCGTTCGCCGGCAGAATATTCCCGCTAAACCAAACTTAACTCGATGCCTCTACATATCTCTACAACCGCTAGCTCTACGTATAACTTGTCCTACACACGGTAGAGCGCTCGCGCTCGTGTCCGCCGACGGAGGCGACTGAACTCATAAAATATCATGACACATTATTGAAAACAGCGCCATCTGTTACGATGTAGTTGAACCATTTAGGGAATTGGAAAAACTTAGGAAAATAGTGTGATCATTTAAACGAATCGAAAGATTGGTTGTGTTCTTTTTATATTGTGGTGAGTTAGTTGCTATAATTATATGTAGATGGAGCTACTGTCTGGTTTATTTCAGAGAAAATTGAATATATCTAACATATTGTATGTGTTCTAGAAAAAGGATGCTGATGCTTGGATACAAAAAGAACTTGCTATGTATACTAATATCATCACTAGACATAATACTACTTTTTTTTTATGTAATTTTTCATTCGTCTAAAAATTTTTACGCTGTTTTTAGCGAGTCACTGTTTTTATAAGCAACGTTACTCATATCATAACCATATAGGTATGTTTTAGGAAAATATATTTTATAGATGAAACAACAATACTTTGATCGTACATCTTTGCCACGTACATCTTTTGACGTCTCATTTAAATATGACGAATATATGTGCACGTACCATATGCGTGTACAATTGTCAAGAACGCACAGTAGGTTGTATGTATGTAATTTTATTATATCTATAATAATGGGTTACTATAAAATGAAAATACAAATTCCGGATATAAATTGAATTTATTGATAAAAAAAATCATAACAATATTCGAGCTGTATGAAAAAAAACTTCAGATAAAATTTATGTTTCAACTAGTCTTTTGCCACTCTCTCCGCTATAAATAGTCAAATTAGCATAGCAGCATACATTTTATATCATTCAATAGTCATTAAGTTATTACAAATGTCATTTTATTAATAAGTATCAATAATTAATTAATAATTTAACAATACTGATCAGAAATACACTTAAAATAAACATACACCCTATTTTACACATTCAATTATATTTTTTAACGTCTTCAAGAAATAATTCGTCGTACATTCTAATTAGCTGTCAGTTGTTAAGGGTTTTTGCTTCAAGTGCATTTGCTGTGGGTACATTGTAGTCGTCAGATGATGATGTACATCTGGCGAAGCCTACTCCCGTTGTAGCGCTGACGTCGGTCTATCGCCGACCCGCCTCGGGATGTAGACTCATGCGTGACCAATCAATAAACATTTGACGGAGCCTATGTCGCGCCAGGTAGGTTTTTATGGTACTGCAACAGTGATATGCAACTAGCATTAAGCACTACATTGCAATGCCATTCGGATCCCGACGAATTTTTTAAGGCTGGGGATGGAAAGTGAGCTCGGTCTGTGAGTGTGCGAACAACAGGTTCAGCTGTGAGTCTAAACCGACATTGAAGACCTTCTTCAAGTTGGCTACTGCTTGCCCAGGCTCCTTGCGCACGAGCGCCACTCCCGACACCTTCATGAGGTGCACCTCCGAGTCCACAGAGCCGCCCCCAGTGGTCGCCAATTTAACGTGACATGTCACGTCTACGTGAATGTACTTCTCCACAGCTTTGCCGCGCTTTCCCGGCACGTCCACGTATTCAGTTTTCTCTTCGATTTGAGGTAGATCAGCGCGGAAAACTGACGCCTCTCCCAACAAACCCTGTAAGAAAACATTTCTATAAATACTTTCAATTAACCAAATGTCATGGTGGTGCGATATATTGGGATAGAAGCCAGTAATAATTACTGATTTCTACATGGTTCAAATTTTTAACCCAAAATAACTAAGTCAACAAATCAAATAACATCAACATGTGACTTAAACAGTGGCGTTACATACGCCCACACCTACATCATACATATATTGGCAACAAGCCAATAAAACTTTTTCGGCACAGTGTGTAATTGCAAAGAATTCCATCAATTCGCTTACCCCATTTCCTGTGATAGTGAATTTCATTCCAGGAGTGATCGCGCGCGGCTCCATGCCCAGACCCTCAGGGTGAGAGTCAGACCAGAAGTAGTTCTCAGGGTCATTGAGAGTGTCAGGTTTGAATGTGATACGCTTTCCATAACCCATGCCGACGGACTGGAGCAGCAAGCTGCGTCCATTGAAGAGGTGGCGGCGGCTTCCAGCCGGTCGCACGCGGTATTGGAAACCAGGAATGATGCGTGGGTCCACGTATGTGCCTAAAATTAGTACGGTTCGTTGAGCATCAAATATAATGTATCTTTAAAAACATGCACTTACACGTTATATTGAATGCTTACCAATCACAGGTAGTTCGTACTTCTCAAGTCCCACCACACAGTATTGGCAAGGAATGTCTTTGATATCACTGCCGTTGACACGAATCCTGCGCGAGGATGACTCAATGCCAGGCTTGAGCTCGTAACCTTTCCTCAGCTGCTTAATGCCGATGGCAACGTTAACGACCCTGGTCACTGTGGCATTTCCTCGCCCTTTCTTCAATATAGCCACGCCCGTAACAGGCATCAGTTTGGTGGCACCATCGTTTTCGTACCATTCTACTTTGCAAAGTGTGTTAATTTTCACTTTCTTCTCCATTGTGCCATCTTCGAAGATTTTTTGGTCCAATTCAATTTGATTCTTCTACAAATTAATAAAAATATTAGTATCAAAATAATCAAATATTTAGAATGGGATACATGTAAAAATGTGCATGATGTACATACTTGTTGCTGAACAACTTCCAGAATTCCTTGAGGTTCATGGTTAGCATCATAGATGGTGAATTTCTCTCCCACTGCAACGGCCTCGATCTCAAACACGTATCCTTCTGGGTTGGAGTCAGTCCAGAAGTAGTTATTGTTTTCATTGAGGGTGCACCCGTACGGTTCGAACGTGACGCGTCTTGCGAACCCACGACCGATTGATTGAAGGGTCAGCGCCTTTCCGCCAAACAAGTATCTTGGCTTCACGGACAAAGGAGCAGCGCCTAAAGCCTGAAAACATCAAATATACTATATTACCCTGCTCATTGAAGGTTGGATTGTTTTTACATTACACATGATTATTATTTATTCCAAAGTTACTACTTTAGTTTTATTTTAATTTTAAAATTAAATATTTAACATAACTAAAGCTACGTGTCATCTTAATACTCGTGTGTACTTTTATAAATCAAAACATGGTTATCTTATTGTTTGAAAAAGTGAAATTGAAATTACTATAAACAATTGCGGAAAACTGCCGCTTACAAGTTACAAGTATGTACTAGATTACAAGAAGGTTTTTTTTTATATTTTGTTTAAGTTAAGTAGATCAGCTATGACTATTTTTTCCTTAATTTGAAATTCAGGTTATAAATTTCTCCCATTAGTTACATCTATATGCAATAATGCAATATGAAATGTTGAATTGAATGCAAATGTGTATCCCAAAAGTTAGTTTCCCATTTAAAATGCGTGAGAAAAAATAATCATATCAAGATCAGAGAAGTAGAACAAAATTGATATGATTAAATTGGCATAGAGCCCTTATGAATGATACTTATGGTTTACCTATTGCGGACATGTCATGCCGGCAGCCATGTCACTTTCAACCTGTCGTATCTCTGCGCATTCTTGACGATTGTATTGTGAACGCCGCTCTGGGCGGGTGTCTGAAAAACTGGACGATCCACAAACCATCGCCTACAACGGCAAGTGCACACAACCAGTCGCGAAACATACAGGCTACTTTACGTGTTGATCGTTGATGATGATACTTTTGTTCTGGAAAGGTCAGCAACGGCCTCCGCTACTAACTCAACTACATCCGGCTTATCTACGTGCCAAGTACATCTGGACGACTGAAATCGACTACACTATGATCTAACATTGAGTTTGGACTCGGGACTTACTTATTGATATCAACTTTAAGCATTTAATCGTAAGGTTGCCATTACAATGATATTTCACATTCAAATTAAGCACATTTACTTGTTATAAGGACGGTACGTCATGGTACAGGATAATACAAACATCAAGAAAATTAAGGGTCCATAAATTAAGGAAAATAAAATTAGGTTTGTTTTCATTACAAATTTAAAATTGTATTACTTTTATGACAACCTTACTATTGCGATTATAAATCAAATGACTCGTAGTAATAAATTAGAGCGAATCAACATTAAATAGTAAATATCGATTGTGGCTAAATTACATGGATCTGTAAGAAAATTCTTTTATTTTATTTTATTAATTGTATGACTGACTTAATATCATCGTGTACTGACAAGTTGGAGTACTAGTTCTTGGTAAGAATTTTCTTACACCCCATGAACATTTCTGTAAGATACTTGTAAACTCACCATCCTCGATTCTGAAAATTACAACCTTGCAAAAATGTTCTCAAATAACCACAATCGATTTCATTGTAACTATTTAAACATCACATTATTTTTATCTGACTAATTCAACTGTATGTTTGAAAATTGAATTCTTTGAATGCCAATAAATAAACACGATACCTACGATGTTTAAAGTTGATTATCATTTGTTGTCCAAACTCAATCGGCCTCACTTTGTAAGTGCAGTCGTTTCTTTCGCCGTCCATTGCAAGTAGTTTTGCCCAAAATGGATCTTTCAAGTTTTTATATTGTTCCCAAAGGAGAAGTTCAACAATGATACAAAAGCATTTCGAATATATTTTCTTTTAACATTCGAATGGTCAAGCAACAATCAACAAATTGTATGTGAGAAATTGTCATTATGAAAATACGCATTGATTAATTATTTGCAAACAAATGAAATGTGGACGATTGCCATCACTTGATACTGACACGACAGCAATCATCAACACTTCTATTCTAAACATCACTTAATGACAATTGATCACAAACGTGCGATATGATATGAGACGATATTGCGACGTTAGAGTTATATTCCAAGTTGGTTATCTCACCTGCATGGGTCTAACTTTGTATCTGAATCCGGTTCTGACGCGAGGGTCGATGTACACCCCAATTACGGGCATCTGATGGGGGGCGGGTTGCGGGACGCGGTACACCGCGGGGACATCTCCGAGAGTGCTGGCATCCAGTAAAACCTCTTTGTCTTGGGTAGTCCAGTACTTCTTGTAAGATACATCAGTTGGTTCCTGTAATTAACGCATCCCTCAGTATCGATACCTGAGATCTAAAAATCTATATCAAACTGGAAGTAATATTTTAAAAAATAAGGGCAATCTACGAACCGCTTCAAAATCTTCATCAGAAATTACCAATTCACTATCCCTATCATCACTTATAAGGTCGTCAGGGAATAAAGAGTCACAGTCTTGAAGTGCAAGTAAATCGTAATACTCTTGAACTTTAAGGGCAAGCATATTGTTTAGAATGAAAAATATAATTTATTACAAGTGCAATGACCGGTTCACTGGCGCTCAGAAGAATGAATAAAGGAAGTCAGACAAAACATGGGCACGCCCATTTGGCACACATTTTTCTAACAATTTATTTAGAGATATTGTATGTGACTGCCAAGTTGATGGAGCAATGTTACGTCACAGTAGCAGCCGTAACAAAATGTAACAGTTTGTAAACGATATGTAAACAGTTTATTTATAGAATCTAAACGTAACCGAAAGAAAAGATTGCTAAATTTCTTGCTACCACAAAGTAAAATGAATACGGCTAATAACAAACAGTCTCCTCCGAATGGATATTCCAGAAACATATGCAAAATGTTATATGAACATACAATATTGTATTTTAAAACATCCTTTCAAAAGCATAGTCAGTATGTACTTATAAAAAGTATATTTTGAAGCGAAGATCATTGTACTCCTTTTGATTACTGCGATTGATCATGTAACAAGACGTGATTGAAAACAATTTATTTCAATAACGACTTCCACTTTAAAATTGTTCTATATCACGTAGGCGTGCCTCCACTAATTTCCTATCTGCGCATATCGTAGGAGAAAAATTGACTTGTTTATTACCAGTACAAAGTCCAGCCTAAACGAAATAAATCTTCGTTTATTTTTAACAAGTTTATTTTTGTACGTTCCATTTTCTCTATTAGCGTCTTAGTGCTATTTTTTCATTAAAGCATTGTTTGCAAATTGTGAACTATCAAGGCTACGAATACGACCTTAACTGTCACCCTGAAGCCTTACAACAACCTTTAGTTAAATCAATCGAGAAGAACGAAACTTCCACCTAAACATAGATGAAACGATAAACAAAGGTTCGTCTGTTTGTTTACCAAAGTTAATTACTTACAAGTGTTTACTACATTGTCTCCGGTTATGACGATGGAAAGTAAATTGATATTACCCACTCTGGGGGTGTGACCACTAACTCCAATTAGTTGACAATGGACGGTAATGGCGGATAATGTTACTCAAAACAAATCGATAAAAACGTTCAACAATATTGTTGCCAAAACATCAATCATTCGATTTTTCGTTGGGAAATCGAAATTTTGTGCATTTCATGTGCCTGAGATATTTTTGGTCTTTGAATTGAATTAAACGCCCATTGCGGTTAAACAGCGTCTGACACCGTGATAATAGTGACAGGTGATAGTCGTCATCAAAATTGTTCTTAATTTCGTGAAGGTTTATGTTCTTCTCGGTTCCAATTATCGACAGTCATTACGAGTAGTATAAAGCTCTCAGAAGTCAGTATCGCCTTTTGGACTATGGAGGTCTCCATGTAAAATTCCGCCTAATAAGGTCGACACTAAAGAGCAACCTAATAATATAATAAAGATTGGGACATAATAAAAATCTGAAGAAGAATAAAAATAAACATTTAAAGTATTTACTTACAAGTATCTCCAATTCAGGGAATGCCTCTTCTCCGTCACTCTCACAGTCATTTGGAGCAGGAATCAAGGACTTTGGCGTATGTTCCAATTCCTAAAAAGATATCATAATTAATAAAACAATCTCTATAAATAATTTTATCTTCAATTAGATAAGTAATTGCTGAAGAAAATAAAAGATCAGTATTGTTTTGATAAGGAAAGGAGGCCAGATCCATTAAACGGACAACAAGACCTTGATTTAGTTTACAATAATCACCGAGCAACACTATGGGGTCAATTTTATAATAACATTTAATAATATTATTAATTATAATGAAACACCTAAATAAACAATTGGTTTTTCCTTTAAAGTTATCAATTTAGGTGCGTTATTTCGGGAAAAATCCATTCCTGTTTCATTAATGATATTCAATGTGTGCTTCAGAATTAACACTTTAAATGTGAGTTTGTCCTTGTCGGTTACTTTTTGATCGTCAAAACACGGAACTGATTTTAGTGAAGTTAGAGATAGATGAAAATAACCAGATTAGGTTTTCTTTTATCAATCTCTGCATATTTAAGAAAATAATTAAACGAAAATATGGACAGAGCTATTCTTAATTCTTTGGGATTCAAACCCAGGAAAAAACGGCGTTGCCACAAAAAGAATTCTTTTCAAAGTATCCAAAGTATTAATAAATCCAGAATCTATAAATATATTATCCTAAAAAGTATGTAAAACGCTATAAAAACGTAATCCTAATAGAAGTAAAGTTCATTAACCTGAGCAGCTGGCAGAGTTTCCACCAATTCTGGTTCCACGTCGAGGGCCGTAGAAGTCCCGGCGAGCCGAGCGCGGGTTAGGTTCCACAGGCGCTGCAGCGCGAATGGGGTCTCCTCGTTTTGCATTTCCATAGCAGGGTTAGCGAGCATCTTGGTTTGATATGGTTAACTTGATTTTATCTGTAAAATGTTCTGATTTTATTTTACTGCAATATTTTTTTCTTTCTGCAGTAATTTTAATTCAAGTGGAAACAGCCCAATGTCTAACGCGTTCCTGGAGTTCAAGTGGTCGCCAGTTCGATCACCCAATGCACTATTGAAGTGAAACATGAACTCACTCCAGACGAGCATATTTATCTTCGTGGGGGGATTTATCAAGGCGACTAGAACTATGCAACCCAAATTGCGAGTAAGTAGTATTTTAAAAAGAATAAATAACCCCCTATCCGTTTTGGGTAAGAGAAGTGATAACTCTCTACCTCTTTACTGTAAGAATATCAGTGATGAATGAGAAAACTTTGCTTAGTTGTCGGATTTTATAGGACTTTACTGAATATTATATCGGCCTTGATTGCCAGAGAGAATTATTTTTAGCAAACCCGTAATGTTTATTTATATCTGGTTTTTGCAAAGAGGAAGGAAATAAAATGAATTTGAATAGGTTGTTTTAATGACCTTTTCTTGTATTGTTTTTATTGTTGCACAACTTTCGCAATCATATTTTTTATTAAATATGTAAACATTATTAATTAACCCGTCTCGCGTGAATTGTGTTGCGTTAATTTTATCTGCATGTATTTCATAACGTAAATTATTGTGTCATTAGTCACGTTTAGTCGAAATATTTCTGGCATTTGTTTAATTTTAATTTAATTATCATATAGAATCAGTTAAACTCAATTAAATCAGATCAAAATTCGTATTAATTAGCAACAAAACGTAAGCGGCAATTTTTCGAGCATTTTGTATGATGACGTCAAAATATTTATACAGCTGAAACGGTTGACCGACAGTTAAGGATAACGGGTACAATTTTAGACCAGTTTTAAGTGGAGATTTTCCATTGACATTAAGAAAGCAATTTTACTTTAAGGACCTTTTATTTATTTTTACAACATTCAATTCGTTTTCATTAAAATTTATACGACAATAGTTTATTTCTTATTTCTATTACTTAAAATGTTAGCAAATAAATATCTCAAATATAACATTACTAATTTAATTTTTTGATATGGTGTTTTTCAAATGCCTAATAAAGATTTATAAATTAAACCTAAACCAGAAAATTAATTGGCTTAATATACCGCATAACTTTCTAAATGAACAACTCGACTTCGAGTAACTTCCATGCAATGCGCTGCTTGCACAAGTTAAACCTGACAGTTTAAAATCTAACTCTCCGCCCCGGTAAAACATAAAAAAAGTTTTTGTCACGTGCGCAGGTACCAGGGCTTTGACCCATTTATAGAAAAAAATAACAGGTAAACATGTAGGTAAGGATATCAGATTTTTAGGACGGATAGTTTTGGGCATGCAGGAACATATTTACAAAATTAATGTTGTTACAAAAATAGGTACATTGTTGTTTTGTTTATTGATATAAAGTCACTAAAACAAATAAAATATTAGTAGAAAGTGTTTAGATTTAGGACAATTAATTCATAAATAGAGAAAGTGATCGCAGTGTTAACCGCCCGCCGCCGTCGGCCATTTGCTGCACCACAGCTATTTGAACCGTTAACATTTTCCAATAATTTTATTTCCGTAACAAAATTAATATGTTTTTATTTCTAAAATTTTAAAGTGTTATTCTAAAATATTTTTTTTTGTTTGAGCATTCCATAAAACTCACCTCAAAAATTTAATAGCAAATGCAGGTAGTGGTTACAGTGTGACGACCGCAAGGCTACTCAGACTGCACAATCTACAATACAAAATTAGTCACAGAATATTTCGTGTCACACGGCGCTGGAAGCGAGCAGTACCGACTGAAGCGTGGCTAAAACACAACTGAGGGTGGCCGCTATGCTGAACGTATTTTAAGCTCAGACGGTGCTCCCCAGTTCAGCGTGTGATAGAGCGAGAGGAAATTATGGAGAGGAACAGAGACGGGTAGAGGGTGCACGCACGGACCGCGTGCTCAGTAGATACTCACACAACGTTAATGAATAATACATACGTCTGCGACCGTACTACTACGAGACCGCGACACGAACGTCACTGGGGCCACTCTGGTCAAAGTCCACATTCAGAGGGTTGAGGACAGATTTTCACAGCGTTAAGGACGTGATTGGGATGATAAAACACACGCCTACTTACCTTATTTACTGTAACTTACTTAGTTAGCATCTTCAGCCTAATAATCGAATATTGTGTATGTATCATTAACATGCAGTAAACGTCTATGTACCTTTAGTTTTATGCGTTTACTTTGAGGAAAGTTTTGAAATTATCTCGCTTTGGAAAACACAACCATATTACCATAGCCGTAAATATATATATCTACCTATTCCAGTTTAATCATATTCTAGAAATACCGCCTGGTTAGTGCGACGTTCTAAATGTGAACATCTTGCAATAACATCACATCTCTCATCGTGTCTCTAATATCGTCCGTTTCCTGAGATAAGTAACAAATTTTTGTACTTTATAAACCTACTACTACTAATGTCAAATTCAATTAATGTTTATTCAGCTTGTTCCACAAAATCATAAAAATCGCGACGTTTATTTTCAATTAGTACGTAAGTACTTATATTAGTATAAAAAATAATCCCTGTTTCCCTTGGTTACGCTATCATGTAAACGACTGACCCTTTAAAGTTTTAAATTAAAGAAAATTTTGGAAAATCGTCAAGAATATTTTGCCCGTGTAAGACCGAAGCGTACCGCTAGTGAATCAATAGATAAATCTAAAGAAATTACCTATGAATTAAGTACTTAACTTATGATTCATTAAGAAACAACCATTTCCCAGAAAAATGATGCCAACTGATAATGATAAGATAAAATTTGGTCTACCGTTTTATCTTACAAACCCGTAGACACAGCTTTATTATCAACCAAAACAAATAAAAAGGGGTCTACAGATAACAATACAATCATTTGACAAAGATAAGATTTTACATTCATCATTCACGTGCTAAATCACGAGGAAACCACACATGTTTTACAAGGGAGAAATAACAAAACATTTCCTAGTCCAGCCGGGCCCACGATTTGACCCCTTTAATATTTAAACAAACCTCGCTTATCGCTTTATTACAAAAAACTGTATCAGAATAAGTCGCGTGGTTCCGAAAACGTTACCAAAGAAACAGACAAGACACAATCGTTACTATTTTAAGAAACATAAATTTCTGCTGCCGTCCTTTCACTTCGATTCGTTTTTAGCCTTGTTCATGCACCACATTACTGGAGTCGCATAAGAAAAAAAAATGGGAAAACAGATAGAAATTAAATACCTAGCTAGTAAATAACTATGTAACAAAACGAGACGAATAATTCTAATACTTACTTCATTTTCTTACGTAAAATAGGTTCTACTTATTCATGCTCTATACCAGCTATCTATTCAAATGTAAATTGTTCTACGATAAAGCAAAAAATTAATTTTGGTGACACTTTGTGCGAAAGAATACCTTGATTCTTCGGCTACAGATTTTAACTAAGATCTTTTTATTTCTTACCTAGTTTAACAAACAAAATACTTACCTCTCATAATCTAGCTAAATATATGCAAATAAATATTTACGTGATCCATAAATGTTTTTCTTACTCAGGCTAGAGATGTGTATGTACCTGATACCCTAGATACAGGTAATAAACCTAGTTAGAGCTATAATAAGTATAAAGTGATTAATTATGTTATGCGATACACCTTTTCCGTCCTGTCATGGCTAAAAATAGTTTATGCATGGAAAAATTTAGGTATTGCCATTTATTTAAGTTAATAGTCCTAATTTCATTACAAAATTACTATACATGTGTTTAAAATGTGACATTTTAATAACAACACACGAATACTAGAATCAAAGTGCCTTATTCAACTATCACGAGTTATGAAAAATAATATGCAATGACAAAAACAATGGCGATATTGGATGTAATGAGACGTTCCATCCATCGTAATTTCGGTAAAATAGTTATATTTGCCATGAGAGTACCCGCAGCGAACGAGCGACCTATTTCTTCATCGATTTATCAATACAAGACGGTGCTTAGAGTCGTTTTACAGCATCGCATATCCGTCTGAGTACATTCAACACTCACTCCGTTCCTAGAAGCTAATGTTTTATAAACACACCACTGGCTGATATTCGAAACAACTTTAGTTTAAACTTTATACCATTCAGGAAAACTATTATCATATTACGTTATAGCCATATCATCAATATTTTAAATGCACGTGATACAACGATATATTTTACACGTTTATAAATATACTAGGTAAACATCAGTTGACATGGAAATCCTACAATAATAATATTATACTAATACATATATATTTTATAATTTGTTTTACTTTCGACTCACGCGACTAAGACGAAGCTTTATAAAATTTTGCAAGAAAATACTCAGTATCTAAGGAAGGAACAGTTCCTTTTGGAAAATATCCATAGGGAAGATAATATAGCGGAAAGCTAATTCAACAAAAATCATCAATTTTCTTGAAAAAAATACCACAAAACAATAATGTTATCGCGTAATAACGAATATTTAATTATCTTAGATAATCTTAACTAATATGATAATGTACATTGTACACACTTCGTATCAATTTGAACAGTCAGCACGTGCCGAAAGCATTTATACATGACTAGAACACATGGTCCCAACGATTAGGTCTTTCTTTTGTGAAATTTAATAGGTTTACTTCATTAACAATACTTATACTAGGTATAATATAAGTAGTATTCTTACAGATCATACGAGTAACGTGATCTAAGTTAATTATAAACGTCACGTTTACTTCACCACACAGATAAAATATATAATATTTCTTATTTGTAAGGAGTGACTAAATAAATTATCTAAGAAATTGTTTTTTTACACTTACACGCTAATGAAATGGAATGTTTTGTTCTACTTCATGTGTAAACGTATACAGATAACTACGTACCTACCTGCTCTAGACCGTTCTGGAACGAATGCTTTCAGGAATATGACTAATTAGGAATAATTAAGTACTTACTTAATTAAAAAAAAACAATTGAAAATCGAATGCTTCGTTCCTATAATAAAGTTAATTTAAAAAAATAAGAAACCGACTTCAGCACTAAAAAGTAAGAAAATAATTTAAAATAATTGATATTATTAATACATATTTAGAATTTATAATTAGTTACTTTTGGAGTCAGTGCCAGCCCAGGATATTTTTTTCCTTATAAGATAGCACGAGACGCGCCCATAATATTAACGAAGGCTTTAGCGAAGGCTTTGGCTGTCACCGACTTCAAAAGTAATTAATTATAAATTGTAAACATGTATTAATAACTAGCTGTGCCCCGCGGTTTCACCCGCGTGGTTCCCGTTCCCGTGGGAATACGGGGATAAAATATAGCCTATGTTATTCAGGGTGAATGTAGCTTTCTAATGGTGAAAGAATTATTGAAATCGGTTCAGTAGTTTCGGAGCCTATTCGTTACATACAAACAAACAAACAAAAAAACAAATCTTTCCTCTTTATAATATTAGTATAGATATCAATTATTTTAAATTATTTTCTTACTTTTTAGTGCTGAAGTCGGTTTCTTATTTTTTTAAATTAACTTTATTTTAAATTTTTTAGTGGGAACCAAGTCTCCTTCTACAAAATACGCTTAAATTTTCCTCCAGAAGAGCTTTTGACTCGTGGATCACTTGAATCCTTTTTTTGTGGGAGGAAGACTTTACGTCTTTCCTCTGTCCAGGGGAACGACGGGGTATGTCGGACTCCGCGCCGCAAAGATAGAGCGGCGACGCGCTTACCGACTAAAACCCCTTGGTGTGCCACTTCTGCCCTTATGGCCGAAACCGGAAGAAACGCGGCTGCACGCTACTACGATCCCGGACAGCGCCTCTACCCTGTTAAGGGTTTCTCCTCTGAGCTAGAATGTAGCTCTAGGCGACAGATGTTGAGTTACCCCCTTCCGAAAGTACCGCGCGCCACCTCGAGGCCTATATGGCGGCAGTGGATCTCCCCCCGGGGATCACCGCCGCAGGTCGGGCGTATGGCGGTTGCAGGACAAACTGGTAGTCCCGCTTCCGTCTGCCCAACCTTCTGCTGCGGATAGTATTAGTGGAGAGGGCTTCGCGCTCTCTCTCCGCAGTTTCTTTTTGCGAGAGTACGACCTCACAAAAGGTGGACACTCCAATCCAAGACCTCTCCTCGCTCACCATAGCAGAGACTACATTTGGCAAGGAGAGGTCGTTTCCCACGATTGCCGCTAGAGTTGCGAGGGCAATAGCCTCTTGCAGGGATTTTTTCGCTGCTCTATAAGTGTCGAGCAGTTCAACGGGCACCGCTTGAATCCTGTCCCATGAGCTGATGTTACTCATGATTCATAATCTAACACAACCCTGCATTTTATTACTTGTTTTTAACTTCATCATCCTAATTAAACCATCATTTTATTACAAAACTTCTTTATAACCACAAAGGTTTAAGAACTTTTTAGAAAATTAACCAAAGTCAAAATAAAAACGAAAATAGAGGATGACGTTTATACTGTCTATTTATTAATTAAAATAATATATACAATCTAATCTGGTGCAGTGTTTGTTTGTAATATCTAAATTTATTTTTTTACGAAAAGTTTTATGAAAACGCTCTGAAGATATATGTGTAATAGGTACCTATAATAGTATAAAAAAACATTTTTAAAAAATGTTGTAGGTTCAGGTTTTTTTCAGTGTGTGTTAACGAATTAAAAAACAGGACATTTTTATATCTAAAACCCATGAATTGTGAACAGCATTTGATTTAAATACGAAAGAATACAGCCAAAAAATTTTCATCCAGAAATTCTTATGGGATCAAGAATATCGCGAGCAAAACCCCGGGTCACAGGTAGTTTTACTTTTAATAATGTCAATCGACACCCCAACCTACATTGTTGCGAGTTTTTCCTCGATTTTTCCTGGATCCCATCATCAGATCCTGATTTCCTTGACATGGGACCACTTCGCGAATATCCGCTTTCTAATGAAACAAGAATTTTAAAATGCTCCATTCATGATTACAAAGAAATCGCGTAACAAACACACAAAAAAAAAAAATATACACGTCGAATAGAGAACCTCCTCCTGTTTTTTTGGAAGTCGGTTAAAAAGATATTGTACCTACACGACGACATATAATTGAATTAATTATGGTTGAATTCGACTACTATCATAACCTTGGTAAAATACTCCTTATATTATTGATTAACTTACTTTCACCGGTTGGCCTATTTCACTTAGATATTCTTGACGTCGAATAGACAATCCTCGTTTATAAATTCTACTAATTATACCACGGTAAATACTCCTAGTGATAGTTAATTCTGACGCTTATATTAATACTCGTAAATACATACTCGTGCTATTTTTTCGGTGGTAGATTCAGTGACGTTCATAAGTGCCTCATTGAGGCCTTAAATAATTTTTGAATTTTGAATTTTACTCATTATTTATAAACTACTATTAAAATCAGACAGAAAAATCATGTTTTCTTTGATAAAAAATATATAAAAACAGTTATAGTTTGTCGTACCCATAGTTAACAAAACATCACCTTGAAACATACTTCCTGAATTTCGTCTCAAGATTAAGGTTGTACTCGTACTTACTTATAAGTAAACGAGTCAAATCGTATTGTATAATATTCTTATCATAACTAATCCATTTTTAAATATTAGTTGTTTTAATTTTATGTTATAGAAAGAAAAATGTTGCTCATATCTTCAATACCTATAAGTAAGGTAAGGCATGCAGGTTCTTAGTAAATCATTAGGTTTATCTTAGTGATAGTTAAGTTAACCACAAAATAGATTAAAATAAAATGTACTCGGAGATAAAAAGGTGGAGACAACAATATTCTATTAAACTATCTAAGTTCTAAGTTCGGAAGTTCTAGTTCATGATAGGTAGATACTTTAAGCTATAAATCACAAAAATGACATTCTATGTACTTGGATACTAAATGAGTACTTAAGTAGATAATTTATTTCCACTATGTAAGTTCCTACTCAAAATATCCATGCATTTAGCTAGTTAATTAAATTTGAAATAAAATATTTCTAACGCACGATATCTTAAAATGCGAATACACGAGAGTAAACATTAATATCAACTTTACAAAGACTGTACTCTAAAATTCGTGACTTTTAATAATAACAACAATGTACATAAACTTTACACAGTTCACATAAATTATATTTGAATGTCGTATAAAAATATTGATTCGGTACGAACCAGTTCATGAAATAACCTTCTAAGTTTTGAAGACGACCATGTATTGTACACTGTTTGGTAGATGGGACATCCAGTATTTACATAATTTATTCATTGGACTTCGGACTCCTATAAATTAATGTTCAGATAAAATGTAAAACTATAAGGCAGAATCTATTATTTGAGACTAGCTACGTCTGTTAGGAAAAATACAGATCAATCTAGATTTTATTTACCTTCTTACTTTTTTAGTACAATTCTTCTATCTATTTTTATAAAAGACAGGTTATGGCTTTTATGATTAAGGAAAAATTTTATATTAACAAAATCTGTTTATTACCAATTGGTAGGTACTATAATATAAATTACTAGCTAAGTCCCGCAGTTTCACCCGCGTTCCAATGCGGCAAAACTTTAGTCCTTTAATTTTGTTGTGGCTTTCGCATTTTTAATACCAGTGTCATTGATGATAATAAAGTGTAAAGTTAGCAGCCACATAATCAACCTCGCCTATGTTAGCAGTGTTGTTACCTAGAAACAATTAGTGCTAAAAATAACATTCCAAGATAGGTATCAAGTATCATAAAGAACGTGTAAGTAGTGCTTTGTCAGCCGTAATTCAGCATTTATTTTGCGATAAAAAACATGACAAATATAAGTTTTAGTAATTCAAACTTTGTACTCATCCATCATTGAACAAAATTAAGAATGACTTACGAATATGTAGGTAGAACCTGAAAACCTTTTCTAGAATTTTCTAAAGGTTTAGAGTAGATTGTTCTATTGATTTCGTCAATGTGAAATTGTAAAAGTGTAATAACTAATGTATCTACCTACGTAGGTCCTTATTAGTTACCTGCATGCATAAATTAATCATACCTATCTATCAATCCATTTTAATATCTTAATTTTATTTTTATTGGACTGTTAAAATTGGTTTGAATGAAACTTAATTTTAACGTGTTTCATGTAGACGTTGTATGCTGTTATCGGTCTAATTAAAACGTTGTTTTACCGACTCTATAAATAAATAATTGGGACTGTTTGCGTAGGTACGTACTCATACAAGATTGGGAAGTATTCCATAATACAGATAACCCTTGACTTTGCTTCAAAATATTCCATTATTAAGTTCAACCAACTATTTTGTGGCAAGATTACATGGCATGTAAAATGTACCTACTTAGAAGTCTACGCGGTATCTACCTTATTATGTATGTACATGACTTTCTAGTTATTTTATCTATACCGTAGAAATATTAGAAAACTCTTAGTCATAGTATTATGATTGGAAAACTTTGTCAGCTTTATATCAACATGTTGTCATAAAACAAGTTCAAATCTAACGTGCACCAATGAGAGAAAGCATAACATGTGAATCCATTAGCTAACGATAAAGAACATCATAATCAACATAATTAAGTAACTATCCAATTAAAATAAAGTCCCGTTATAGAAATTATCTCAAAAACTGTAACTATCTCTCTATCGTGCAACCTTTTGCACCTGATAAGCTATTAATTAACGATTCGTGCGTCAATGCTCCCTGAAATAGCCTTTGGCTAATTATCAAGTTAAGTTATCACTAAAATTTAACGTTATTATGAAGTATCTTCATTAAACCAGTAGTAGCCAGTTAAGAGATCGTGACCTGACGAGACTGGCCGGTCTGTGGGCGTTTATCGATACATTTTCATGGGGTTTCAAAGACAATTGGTTTGAAATTGAATCCGTAGAGTTGTGATACAAGATCTATACGGAAACGAGGTCAATGAAACACAAGTAGTGCAATGGTAGTGACTAGACTACGCGGTGTTTCGCTTTTCTATTAGTAACTAGCAACTCACCGTGTGTTCGTTCGTCATTCATTCATTTCATACGTTCGTACGTTTCTTTTTCATAAATCCTCCATCACATAATATAATCGTAAGAAATCATAAAAAATAGTAAGTACTTACTTACCTATTAATAAAAATATACCTATGAAGTGCCACAAACTTATATGATCCGGCGGGAACCGATTTTCAACCCAAAATACGGTGCTACCACCGGGTCGGATAATTTGTGACATTATAACGTGCTATAACCGTTGACATTTATTTAATAAACTCATTTTTGAATAATATTATGAAATGTCATAGGTTAAATGGTTAGTACCACAAAGGTACGGCCAGCGTCAGAGAAAAGATTCCTCCCTTGTTTGGCGTACCAAAGTGAGCATTACTAAGGGGGGTACCTACCTTTTCTCTGTCGATGTTGTATATTGACGACCTCGATGGCAAAGTGGTCACCATGTCGGACTGCCATCCATACGGTTGCGGGCTGAATATTGGTGGTAACCACAAATCTTGTCTGGGTCTGGGGGTGTGTGTGAATGAGTATGTGCGTAGTTTCTGATACCCTAGATGCAAGTTTCGAACTTAGTTAGGGGTCAGTTACTATAATGAGATGATGTAGTGAATGATTATGTTATATGTATAGGCCCGTCATTTAAGCTTGTCGATCCCAAGGAATGTTCAATGTACCTAATTGAATAATTAAATTATCCATAACAATATAATAAAAACACAGTTTAACGTTTCTTATAGTATTTTATTTAATGTAAACATACTATTAATAAATGATTAAGTTAAAACATAAATAAATAGTGCTACTGTAACTTAAATAATAATAGTTATTATGCAACGTTAGTAATATTAGGAAGTTATTTAACAATGATATTTTACGAGTATATATCTAGTTATGTATATGTAGTTTATGAAAACACAGATCTAAATTACAGGTATTTACACTGACTATGTAGTATATCCAGATAATAAAATATAAACCTGTGTTTTTACAAATTATGAGTTCATTTCGCGAAAGATTTAATAAGTATTTTGATTTTTTACATTGATGTGGTAACTGGTTGAATACATAAATAGAAACAAACAATGATTATTTTATGCTGCTATAATTACTTTTAATTTTGTAAAATAATTTCATTCGTATCCCCTACCTACCCTCTAAAGTTAACCTTAAAATGTTATAGTTCAATTATTCCATTGTCTTTATATTTCATAAGTTTCCGAAACGATTAATACAATTTTCAGATACAGGTCGACAAAGTAGTTAGAAACATCGTACATAAACAATGCGGTTCTGCGGTTTCTCTTAGCAATATTATCATTAACACCGCCATCAGCTCTAATATGGTTGTCCATTGCCTTTTTTTTTAAGAAAGGCCTATATAGACCTTTCTTTAATATAGACCTTAATATAGGCATTTTTTTAAAAAAGGCCTATATTAAGAGCCCGCCCTTAAGAGTACGATGCCATATTATTAACCCCCGCGCGGTCGAACTACGCCGTGTCTGGACGGGCTCTAATTGTTTCCAGCGGGGACATTTTTGTGTGGCCTTCAACCAATGGTTTCCGGCAACCTTTAGAAGATCAACTGTCCATCGGTTCAGCCAGACTATCTAAATCATTCATTTCCATCACAAGATCAAACCGTGAGAAGCTAGTTAAATAAACTGGACGTAGAAATCTGACGCAGGATTGATGACGTAATGATGACAAGACAATCACATATCCCATAAAAATATATTTTGTAACATATTCAGAGCTTGTGTTTGTGTGTCGGTAGCGCTATTCAAGTCGACCGTCACATATTTGGCCGCTTGGAGTATCTTGCTGCATGACGCGTGTTCCGGGGGCAGGCGGTGGGTCACTTGTGTGAACTGGGTCTTGACGCACTCGTAGTGGAATACGAGGGGGTCCAGAATGTCTGGGAGGTCGGATTGAGATAGCAAGCAGCACATGTGAGCGAGAGTCACGCATAGCTGAAACAAACATACGACCACATTATTAGCAATGGACCCCATGAAACCGCCATGAAATCCACGGAGCCTGATAGAAAACCAAAATAATTTTATTTGCAGTGCGATCCGATGAGCATCCAAAGTAATTTCTAAGTTTTCACTTCAAAAAATGAGTTACGTATGTAAACTGTGTGTACATCATGCTAAACTGCACGCTCAGGGACTAAGCACACTTATTCAGCACCATTCAGCGTTTGTCTATGAATGGAGCTAAGATGATAAGTATGCTTAGTCCCTTATTCGGTATTTTTGTTTTTAATTAAAATTAGAGTTGAGTTGAAATTGAATAAACTCTTTCCGTTTCCTTCTTCCTCTCTTGTTATCACCCCTATTACCTGTTCGACGAGTTGGTCCTTGTGCTTGTACTCGGTGTAGTCGTGTACATTGGCCGCCGTGTCCATGGCCCGCACGACGCCGCGCCACACGCTCGCCAAGTGTTGTCCGTAGAGCGCGCGGGCAGAGGGCGCGCGCAGCGCCGCCGCCGCGTTAATACGCACCTTCAGGTTCTTACACTCTTGGGTCAGCGTGCATAAGTTTGCGAATACTTGGCTCTGTGGGAAACGTAGTTAATATAAAAAAATGTCGCAACGAATTCAGAACCTCCTCTTTTTTGAAGTCGGCTAAAATTCATATCTGACCCGGTGAAATAAATTGGAACTATTACTGTTTCAAATTGTCACCTGTATTCTTATTTAATAGACTGTCCAACAAAAATGGACTTACACAAGCTGCCCCCAGCTCAGATGTGTAGCACACCATATGTACTTACTGTAATTTGTTCACACACATTGTAATTTGTCTATTTTTTTTAATACAAAACTCTTTACATTTTACTGTTTATTTTAACTGTTTACAGTTTACATACAGATATTGGAGAATATATTTACCTGCCAGCCATTAAAACAAGTGAACAAATGTTCGTTCTTCATAGCGTTCCCCATCGCATAGCAAGCGTTCCATCGCACCTTCATATTGGTGACTTTACACGCACAATCTAAAAGCTTCCCTATTGCCGTCTCACATAAGGTCTTCATTTGCGGATTGCGAACTAAAATGTCGTTGTTGATCAAACGCAAAAGATTTCCAAGGCCGCGCGTGGCGCTCATTTTAACCTGAAATTGTATAACACAAGTAATATTTCCATTAGTTACGTTTGTGTAACTGCGTGTAACGAATTACAATCGCGCTTATCGATATTGACAAACAGTTCGGAACTGTGTATCAAACAGTTTCTTAATATTCTTAATAACTCTACTAGGTATATAGGATATCGGGAACTACTCACTCATACACTCAAAGATACACGTAAACCTCGGTCTAAGAAATTTCCAAAAGAAAAATATATTTATTTTCTTAAGTATTCCTACTACGCAAAGTTAATAAGAGACATGACTCATATAGTAAAGTACCGTAAGATTGTACTTAGTACTTGTTATGAAACATTAGCCTGAGATTATGGAGGCACGTGCATACGAAGATACGGTTCATTGGTTGACCCGCGATGACTTGTCACTATTATGTACTTTATTTTGTCTAAAGCAAGGTTCATTATCAAGGCACTTTAGATAATGGAAACTAGTTTTCTTTTGAATTTTCTTGTGTAATTAAGTACTTTAATAATTAAATATACTTATATAATAATATAGTTATTGTTTGCGTCAATCTATAATTAGCGAAAAATATATTTGGATTATGTCCCTTTCGAACGATCGAACGAAGCCGTTTTATAAATTTTTAATATTGTAATTTGTGATTCCAATTTAAAACAAATTAATTCACATCGAAAAAGAAATTTCATCATTAGCATTCACGACAAAAACATGTTTGCAATCATGCGATATCATCATTATGAAATGTGTAAATATGTTTAAATAGTGCGCAATATTTGGGTGTTTACCTTATCATTGTCTACCGCGCATTGCACGCTGACGTCCAACAGCCGATACAAGAGGTCATCGCCTATATCATCGAGGTCTGGCTCTTCCCTGTACAAAAAATAAACCGCGATATCTTAACCTATAAACATGTATGTTATGTACTAGTTGATTTGTACAGAATTAATAAATGATATTGTAGCAGATAAAATTAAAATAGATATGTAGGTAGGTAAGTTAGTAGGTAGGTAGGTAAGTAAGTAGGTAGGTAGGTAAGTAAGTAGGTAGGTAGGTGGGTTGGTAAGTAAGTAGGTAGGTAGGTAAGTAAGTAGGTAGGTAAGTGGGGGGCTGGGAGTTGCGGGAAGAGACGCTATAGGCGCCATATCGACCCAATTCTCCCGCACCCTGGTACAAAGGGCGAGCGTCAAGGAGGGCGCTCGCTCTCGGTACCGGTCTGGGGACGTCCTCACTTCCGGGGACGTCCTTTCAGGGAGGGGGTGCCGCCTTAGTGCGGGCCCGGCGTTGGGGTGTCGTGGTAGTAATCCCCCGTGGTGATCCTACGGCACCCCAATGTAACGCAGACGGAATTCGCTGTGTTTTTAGTAGGTAGGCCCAGCCCTTCTGGCTGGGAGAGCCCCACATAACCACCGTGAGTCCTCCTGTTCTCAGCTCTCGGTGGTATGCAGCTCTATGCATTTTCACAGCGAAAAAAAAAAAGGTACGTAGGTAAGTAGGTAGGTAGGTAGGTAAGTAGGTAGGTAGGTCGGTAGGTAGACAGGTAGGTGGGTAGTTAGGTAGGTATATAGAAAAAATGAGCCATTGAAAAAAATAATCAGATTTCTTACATATTCAAGACAAGAGCGTCACTGAGATTGCCGAGAGCCCAAGCAGCTTTAGTTCTAACGACGAGGGTCGGTTCAGCGAGCGCTCGCAGGATGTTCTCACCGCAGTCGCATACAAAACAAATATCCTAGAATTATTGATAAAGATTAGAATTTCTAGAATGTATTACTCTTATTGAGAATCACCACGTGTGGTGCCTCTTATTCCCTTATTGAAAAACTCAATACATTGCGAATGTGAGTGGAGTGAATGAATGTTGACGTAAGTGAGTCAGTGTTGACACGCATGTTACCGAGTGCGTGTTAACGTGAGTGAGTGTTGACGTAAGATACGGAGTGAGTATTGACGTAAATGAGTAAATGAGTCTTAACGTATGTTACTGAGTGAGTGTGGACATAAGGTTACTGAGTGAGTGTAGACATAAGTTACTGAGTGAGTGTTGACATAAGTCACTGAATGAATGTTTCCGTGAGTGAGTGTATGGTGAGCGTGTACCTGTCGGAGCGCGCGGTACATGAGGCCGCAGGCGAGCGCGCGCACGGCGGCGGCGCGGACGGCCGCCTGCGGGTCGCTGCACGACCCCATCAGCAGCGTGCAGCACAACACTTGGCAGCGCCGCTACACATAGCAAATGATATATTAGACAACTGTATGTATTCAAAACTCCGTGCTTCGGAGGGCGCATAAAGCCGTCGGTCCCGGTTGTCATACTAACATCATCGACAATCGTTACGGGTAGGAGAGTTAACATTTGGTTTAGCCAAAAAAATTCGAATAGCCCTCTGGGTTGTGAAGGTCTGATGGCAGTCGCTTCACGTAAAATACTGACATTCCGCCAAATCTGGTTAAAACTAAAAACCGACATCAAATAGATATGGGGTAAAGGTTCGGAAAAGAAGAACTGTATGTGTTCAAAACTAGCAGTGAACGCAATTAATACCCGCGAAAATCTCGATAGCTGGATCCACACCGGCCGACTCACCGCGCTCGTCACGCGCGTGCTTGGCCTAAACGCGCGGGGCGCGCGGCGGGGCGGGGCGGGGCGGGGCGCGCTACAGACGCACGTTAAGGAGCGCGCGGCCCGCCCCGCGCGCTCCGTAGTTTGTCGGTTTTTGGCGCCTCACGGGCGTGGCGGGCGCGGTGTGGATGTAAGATCGCGCGATCTACCACACCGTCCATCTCATAAAGTCACCCGCCTATATCGCTTTATAAGGAAAAAATGGATCGTCGGGTGTGGATCCAGCTAATTATGTAGGAATCTTGGGATAAAAGGTATTCTATGTCAATAAAACAACAAACACAATGTTGAACCACAGCCATTCAAAAAAACGAAACAAACAAAACGATTAAGTAAAATTGTAGTTAAGTGCTATACACTGTCAATATTTTATTGCGTATGAATACATAAGTTTTTTTACAACTGGATTAAATGCTAGTGAGCGGCACAATACTATAAAAAAATCAACCTTTAAATCACGTAGTAAAGAAGATATACTTACAGATAACTCTTTAAACGTTTTCTCTCCAATGTTGGCAATACAGTCGCACACGACTGCCTTGGCGGGCGTGTTCTCGTGGCATTGCAGTACTGTAGATAGCGGTTGTATTAGCTTCTCCCATAAGTAAACACATTGACTTAGAGGAGGTGACTGGTCCAATTGTTCTGTAAATGTAAAAGAAATTGTATTTTGCCAATATATAAATTAATGAATTGGAAGGTAATGAACATAACCATAGACTAATTAAGTTTTAGGGTTTATTGATCTAACTTTAGTTCTGAAACGCTAATTTCTAAAACTAAGTCTAACCTTAAAAACCGGTTTTGTTGAACTAGATTTAAAAACACAACGCTAAATAGACCGCTTAAGTTTTTAACCATGTTAAAAGTACCATTTACCATATTTTTTGGGAGAGCCTAATTTAAAAGAAAACAAAATAAAAAAAATGTAATAACAAATTGCCAGTTACCCAATTTCTGTAAAGCATCCCCGATAATGCTGACAGTTCTTGCAGCTTGCAACACCACGTCTTGATGTTCGTGTTGCAACATTTCACTCATGATGTCTCCTAACAACATTATGTGCGGATGCAGAAGATCGTACAAGTGATGGAACGCAATCGCCGACAGCACTTGTAGAGATTCTAATATAACTGGTATCACTGATGGCTTACATCTCTGTAATAAAACGTATATTTTTCTCTTTTTATAACGTCAATGAATGAAAGATTTTCTTTTCCTAAAATATTTTTTATAATAACATAACATTTTTCTCTTTTATAACAGAAATGTATGAGATTTTTTAAATAATTCCAATATTTTTGAACGTCAATGTTCTGTTTTTAAAATGTAACGTTATATCGATCGTAACGTTTTATTCCTTGAAAGTATCGCTAATTATGTCTATTTAGAGGAAAATATGTCCCTGACGTTTACAAATAGTAAAATACTGCTATTTACTCACAATCACTTCATTCCCTTTAAATATCCAGCCCATATTCTTGAGACATATATCCAATATCCAACTCCTGAAATAATGTTTGTGTGTATCTATGTGTAATGGTTCTATTTTCAAGTTGTCAACCTCGCACGGTTCGTCATCAGAATAACCTTCTTCAAAGTCATCACACTCTTCAGCATCCGATGTGATTGTCAACTGTTTATTACTCATATTAAAAGGCACGTCTTTCTCAATAGCTCTGATTACTTCGTCAATCTTAGGATCAACTGATAAGACGCATCCCATAGTTATTAAGGCACCCACTTGTAATGTCACATCTGAAAGAGGAATATAAAGCTTAGGGCAAGCTCGCGTGTATAATGAAAAATATTATGGGCAGCGCAGGCGCGTGCGACGCGCGACGGAGCGCGGGCGTGGGAGGCGGACTGTCACGCGCGGCGGGCGGCGGGCGCATGCGACGGGTGCACGCGAACGGGTTTTTCATGTAGTCGACGTTGTTTCTTATAAAATATCGTACTTATAATAGTAATAGGTATTATAAATGTTAGTACTGTATCATAAATGTTCGTTAGTTAATGACGCAATAACACTCGATTAAGATTTAAACCGAGAAAATAACGACACAGTTGCAAATTTTTTTTCGTTAAAAAATTATGTCTTCTAATTTTAAAAAAGTCTTACCTCTATGCACCAGAAACTTCCACGTTGATTTGACAATGTCACTGATAAGCCCCTCCTTCATCTTGTGGTAGGGCGTGGCCTGCACTAGCGCCGCACAACACTTTAACGTCACTATAATGACAGCGTGACTCCTTTCGGTCTCGAGAATGTTCATCAACACCCTGTGCATACATGTAATGACGTACCCAAGGGATACAGAAAATGGAATGAACGATGCGTTCTCTTTCTTGCTGTAAAAAAATAAATGTCTTAGTCAAACGAGTTATGTAAAACAGTTAATATTACGTTACGTAACAGTTAATAGTGGCAATAAAAATAATAATTTTTTGTTTGGAATTTTAGCATTGTTTTTAGTAGTTTAAAATAGTTATGTTACAAAATTGTATAATGATATTCGTTTAATAAATATTAATTGATACTATTACCAACTTATCCTATATACTACTGCAAATAAGAAAATTATTTTACACATTTTTCATTTCTATATTCCAACCATATTTAATTACCTTGTTTCAGCTTGTGACAAATATACTCTAGACCCTGAAAGCAGCGCTAGAACAACGCTGAGTACGCTTGCACGGCTTGTAGCTATTGGGTCTGTGACCGCACAATAAGCCAAGGTTTTTTTAGAAGAACCTTCTAGAGCCCAGTTCTCAGGCTCGGGTGAGTCTGGTAGCAACGCCCACCAGTAACCGAACATCTCTCTCTTTTCACGGACCTGTAAATGTATTTAATACATATATCGTTATAAAGAACTTGTTAGGTAATTAGGATAATTCCAATAGAATAAATAAATAAATAAAAAGACATTTATTAGAACGCGACCGCATCACGCAACTAAACTTTTTCATAGAGATCACGACAATCACGTCGCTTTACTCGCGCGATGATCGTGTATTTTTTAGTACATAAATGCAGAGTGAATCACTGTGGGGTGTGAAAGGGCAAATTCGTAAGTATAAGGCTTAGTAAAAAATGCTTTCCGAAGTCTCGAGTTTATTAATGAGTAAAAAATACTTCAAAATCAACGAATACAAAACCTTATTATTTGAAAATCAACTCTACCTTTATCATAACAAGGAGCAAATTGGAAGCACTCTGTCTCACTCTGGATTTCAACGCAACCAATTTTGCTTCCCTACTGTTTTCGACGTCAGACATATCAGAGTCACTTGTCAGTGTCCAACAATTCCTCGCTTTCTGCGGCTCTAAGTAATTCCTACTCGCTGGTTGATACGCCGAATTGTTTTCGAAACAATCCACATCTTTCATAAGACTGCGGTCTGATACCGGTATCTCTTTTTTCAAACTTTCTATCGCGTTGTTCCTTTGTTTTCTAAGTTTTTGTTTCTGAAATGAGAACAGAAAACAGTTGTTAAATTATTAAAGCGCTGATAAGTAAATAGTTGGTGTAACAATCAAATATCACCCAAATTGCAGAGATCTAATTGCTAATAAAGATCTAATTGAACAGCTGAGCAGACATTTAAAAAAAAGGAGGTACAACAAAATTTAATTACATAAAAGCAATGGGATTGGACAGGCCATGTGACTAGAATGGATGCAGATAGGTGGGCTAAATTGTCCACGGACTGGGAACCCAATGAGCATAGGCCCCCGGATCGCCCCCCGACACGATGGAGGCAGGACCTTGAGAGATTCGACTTAGATTGGAAGGAGCTGGCTAGGGACAGGGACAGATGGAGGGATTTGGGGGAAAACTTTGCCCAGTGGTGGGACATTACTGGTTGATAAAAAAAAGAATACTTTCTTTTTGGCAAGAGTGTCAAAAGATATATAAACCAAAACTTGCCTTTCCACCCTTAGCATTCTGCACAACTGGAACAATACCGATAGTCTGTTGGGCTGGCATTATTTTCTCCGGTTTAGTGCCTTGACTAACAAGTCCATACAGAACATAATATCTACATATTCCTATCACTTCTGGTAATGATACAGCTACATTTTGGTCATTGAAGTACACTTGGGCCAAAGCTCTTAAGGCTGCTATCACTACCTGAAATGTATATATATACTTACTTTTGGAAATAAAGCTAACATCTATACAAAATTTACCTAAACCAGCCCAATATTTGTTAGGCAAAGGTGTAACAAATCAAGTTATGATAAACTGGGTATTTACCATGTAAGTATATTATTTATTTCAAGAGTTCATCCGGTCATGACGTGATCATGGCACATGCAAGTTGAAATATCGGAAACTCGAAATAAATAATATACTTGGTAAATATACCATTAATGATAATCATTTGAGTGCTAATAACTATGATAACTAAAAATACTATAGTAGTAACAAATATTCATCCATAAAATCATTCATTAACATTTTAATTTGTAAGTTAATACTTGGTAATATTAGCAATTTATTATTTAGAAGGATTCATGGTACAAACCTTACAATACAAAAATTCATCATAAGACTTATCGGAACCCTTCATAAGATACTTTGTCACAACTTGTGCCACATTCTCCTTGATGCATGATAGAACAACATTATTACAATCACTAGTTTTACTTTCTTCCGTTGATATCAAACAGACGATACACTTCAGGGCAATCAGTTGTATTTGCAACAAATTCTGTTTATTTACTCTATTTAACTTGTCTACATCAATGAAACTTGTAATAAGACCTTTGTTACCTATCAGTTCTTCTATGTACTGGAAAGAAAATAAGTTTTAAATAGCCATAAATTGATTGTGTCTTACAATATAAAATAGTGTGTTTTCTCTATATACAAACAAAAATACAAGTCTTGAAATTTGGAACATGTGATTGTTGGGGGGAGTAGGCTACCACTAAGAGAGGATTTTTGAAAATTCCTCCCCTAGGGGGAGATAAAGGGGGTAAATTGGAAACTGCGTAGGTGAACCGCGGGGCGCTTCTTGTATTATTATAGTAGATGATTTAATAGATGAAAGTAGTTTCACATTAACATCAACAGATAATTAAACAGGTTTACCTTATCAGCACATTGTGGGTACAATTGCAGAATACATTGTAAATTGTGGAGAATATCAAGTAAAATAATATCTGAACATATTCTCAAGCAATCAATATGCCACAATATAACTTTGTTCAATATGTCTGTAGTAAACTGAATTTTCTGTTTCGTTATTATATTGTTTATCAAATGAGAAGCTTTTGCCGCCAATGACTCGTCTACTGGTTTTATATTATGGCACAAGGAAGATACTAATGCTGTAGCATCCTGTAAGTGAGAAGATAATGTTAATTTATTCGTTTTTATATTGAAACATAATTTAGGAAGACATTATGGAATAAGAAAATGTTATGATTAAGTAAAATAATTTCCACCTCCACAAAGATAACATAGAAACTAAGATCTTCAGTATTACATACCAGTTTCCTAACAAAAAGCTCTCCCTTAAATGGTTTCGAATTTAATTCATCTATATAAATATTTATTTGTGTTATATTTAATTCTTTATGATATAGAATGTTGCTCAATTTATCGGATATTAAAGAAAATTGATGAGGTAAATTTGGATCCATAGCATATTCTTCTAATTTGTATTTTATTTGAAAAATCACTAGAAAGAGAATTCAATTAATATCTTGCAATGCATGGAAGTACTAAAATTACTTTATATTACAGAATTATTTATTAAATCACATAATAATAACTGATTCATTCAGTTTAAATCTAAATAATTTTATTTAATCCACAATGCAATTTGATTTATTTACGAATGGAACGGTGACGGCACAGACTAGGATAGAAGATATGGTGACGGGACGGGATCATTGACATATAACATGGACGGGGCATACCTACGAAAAAAACGTGTATACCTATACTTTACTGAGAGCATAAAATGGCGGCTAATAGTGCAGTCCCTATCGATATGTCTGAAAAATAATATCGATAATAGATTGTAAGTATGTTTTCTTAATTTGATTAATTTTAAGTTTTATACATAGGTCTTACTGTAAAAGAACATTATAGATAGTTTGTAAAATATAGCTTGATCATTGTGACATACAGGGTGGCCCAAATAGAACGCTCAGTAAGGGGAAGTATAAAACTATAAGAGATACAAAGATTTGTTCTTAGGAACCATGTCATCGATTTTAGTAAAAAAAAAAAGTGCATTCATAGATTTAGAAAAAATAAACTATTACTCTCTTTGTGGAAATGGATTGTGTATATCTTTAGCAGTAAGTAAATGTTACTAAGAAACATAATATCTAAAATCATTAAAATGCTTTGGTTTTATATGAAATAGTTTGGTACAAAACTCGCCAAGACATCATTGAAGTTAAAGCCAAATATCCCATTTCAACACAAATTCACCATTTCAAGATACAAAATGCAGTAGTTTGTATTTACGGCCGTTCGTTCTAGTTACAAATAATGAAAAATATTTTTTTCAAAACTTCCGGGTTCGATTCCCTTAGTGAGCATAGTATTTTTCTAAATCTTTGAATGCAATTTTTATTTTAACTAAAATTGATGACATGGTTCCTAAAAATAAATCTTTGTATCTCTTATAGTTTTATACTTCCCCCCACTGACCGTTTTATTTGGGCCACCCTATACACCCCTATTTGGATATTAGGATACTTATTAATTTGACGATATCAGTAGCATTAACTGAACCCATATATCGAAGAATAAAATAAAACAGGATGATCAATTTGGCAGCCATAAAAAAACCAAAATAATGTATACCTAAGTACGTAGTTGCTAACTGCGCGCGGCTCGCGGCATCATCGTAGGAACAGACTACAAAGTAAAATTATTTAATAATTAATTCCCGGTCGCTCGATCTCCCTGCCGGCCCCGCCCCCGCGCCCACCTTCGTCGCAAGCGCCGCGGCCGCTCAGCTAGCTTCAGTTCGTTCACCGCTCACGTGCCGCGAGGTTGTACGCAAATGTACCGCCATGTTTGATTAAAATTACCAGTTTTACCTATCAATTTACTTCTCGTGAGTACATACATGGTATGTAGTGAGTGTTTGTGTGTTGTTAATGTGTGATTCGGAAAATGGAATGCGACTGTACCCAGGGCTAGTCCTAGGCTAGGACTCCTAGCGACCTGGCTCTGGCCTGGGATCAATAACCATTTAGAACTTCGGTGAAAACTAAAGGTAAATAATAATACCTACCTAAGTATTAACTTACAGTATTTTTTACGTAACTTGAAAGTTAGGTTTTTATTTTTAATACGAACGATTAATATTCTAGTACCTAATAATAATTATTATTACGTGTACTTAACTTACTACGTAACAAATCGTAATAATAATAGGCAATTATTATTGAATAGGTATTAGGTACGATATGACGGAACAAGTCATGTTAGGTACGTAATATCAATCGTAGTAAAAATGAATACTAACTTCTTAATTAAACACACCCAAATTATTGTAAATACCTACCTAGCCAATACGGTGGTCCAGGAGGTGATTTTCGCATAAGTCCCTAATATTATGTTACAAAGTGTTCGAACGCGGCCGATTTCTTCGATAGTTATACCTACATCATTTAGCCTGCTCTAAGCCCGTAGAGAATGAAGAAAGTTAGAAATGTAGAATTGTACGTGAGTATTTACTTATTAATGAACCTATCTTTTATGTTTTATTTGTATTATTCCAACATAATCCTACTAATAAATAGCTAACTAGGTAGAATAGAAAACCAATTTTAAAAACAAAGGTAAGGCCGGTTCGATGTCTTGCTAGCATCAGCTGTTCATCGCTGAACTCGCGTGAACTTTGCGGTGTGTTGGCTCCGCTATTGTAGGACGTGAATAGATTTTGACGAAATTTACAAAAACTTTGATTTACCATAACTTTTGAAATAAAGGCAAAAAATAAAAAAATCCTTGACTATTATATTGCTAACCCTAATTTACATCAGCTGTGAGATAAGGTATCGTAATTTCAAAATAAGGGTGTATATCAAACTTTTATTCTTAATACTCTAGTTGCCGGGATATAAAAAATGTCGATAGAAATTATCGACGTTTCGTACTATAATCAATACTGATGTAACATTTAATTGGGTTTTATTTAATTACAAACGTTAGGCATTCAATTAAACGAATATTTCAATATGAATACAGATATTCTCAAGAGCAAACCTCAAATCCATGGTTTCTTATGGTATACTACATGAGAATCTGAGAAATTGGACTTTATATACTTACTTACTATTATTTAAGATCAAATATGCACTAAATGTAAATCATGTTTATGAAATAAAAATAAACACCATAATTAAATCGTAAGTACTTGAATATTTTTTTAAATAACTTTTTATTTAAAAAATCGATAGTTTATAGTCTGTGGTCACGATGTTTCATTGCCCATCACTATGTAGGTCGATTAATCCTTTTGTTATAGCGAGAAAATAATATGACGACCGGGCCACAAGTAGGTATTTCATTGAGACTAAGAATGACAGGTGACTATTAAAGTAACTGTCAAAAATACTGTTGTCCTTTTTCACTCACGCAAAATTATGTAAGTTAAAAAGAGACGGCTATATTTTTATAACTTTGGCGTCGATAAGCCTCATACTTCTATAACTATTTTTTCTATAGTCAAACATGCGATGTCCATGATATATGTCAATGGACGGGATGCATGCATTGACATATAACATGGACGGGGCATACCTACGAAAAAAACGTGTATACCTATACTTTACTGAGAGCATAAAATGGCGGCTAATAGTGCAGTCCCTATCGATATGTCTGAAAAATAATATCGATAATAGATTGTAAGTATGTTTTCTTAATTTAATTAATTATAATTTTTATACATAGGTCTTACTGTAAAAGAACATTATAGATAGTTTGTAAAATATAGCTTGATCATTGTGACATACAGGGTGGCCTAAATAGAACGCTCAGTAAGGGGAAGTATAAAACTATAAGAGATACAAAGATTTGTTCTTAGGAACCATGTCATCGATTTGAGTAAAACAAAAGTGCATTCATAGATTTAGAAAAAAAAATACTATTTCTCTCTTTGAGAATCGAACCCGGAAATTTTGAAAAATTTAATGTTCATTATTTTAAACTAGAAATGGATTGTGTATAACTTTAGCAGTAAGTAAATGTTACTAAGAAACATAATATCTAAAATCATTAAAATGCTTTGGTTTTATATGAAATAGTTTGGTACAAAACTCGCCAAGACATCATTGAAGTTCCAAAAATAGCCAAATATCCCATTACAACACAAATTCACCATTTCAAGTTACAAAATGCAATAGTTTGTATATACGGCCGTTCGTTCTAGTTACAAATAATGAAAAAAATTTCAAAACTTCCGGGTTCCATTCCCTTAGTGAGAATAGTATTTTTCTAAATCTTTGAATGCAATTTTTATTTTAACTAAAATCGATGACATCGTTCCTAAAAAGAAATCTTTGTATCTCTTATAGTTTTATACTTCCCCCTACTGACCGTTTTATTTGTATATATCAAACTTTTATTCTTTATACTCTAGTTGCCGGGATATAAAAAATGACGATAGAAATTATCGACGTTTCGTACTATAATCGATACTGATGTAACATTGAATTGGGTTTTCAAAGTCAAAGTCATTCAATTAAACGAATATTTCAATATGAATACAGATATTCTCAAGAGCAAACCTCAAATCTATGGTTTCTTATGGTATACTGCATGAGAATCTGAGAAATTGGACTTTATATACTTACTCACTATTATTTAAGATCAAATGCACAAAATGTAAATAAAGTTTATGAAATAGAAATAAACACCAAAATTAAAACGTACTTGAATAAATTTTTAAATACCAACGTTTTATTTAAAATATCGTTAGTTTATAGTCTGTGGTCACGATGTTTCATTGCCCATCACTATGTAGGTCGATTAATCCTTTTGTTATAGCGAGAAAATAATACGGCGACCGGCCGCAAGTAGGTATTTCATTGGGCTAAGAATGACAGGTGGCTATTATAGTAACTGTCAAAAATACTGTTGTCCTTTTTCACTCACGCAAAATCATGAAAGTTAAAAAGAGACGGCTATATTTTTTATAACTTTGGCGTCGATAAGCCTCATACTTCTATAACTATTTTTTCAATAGTCAAACATGCGATGTCCATGTTATATGTCAATGGATGCATGACGGTCCATGACAGATAGTTCTACTTACTGTCTGACACTGACTGAATGTCTTATTTCCAACTTATTCCTCATTTTAATAAGGAATTCAATACACGTTCAGTCAGTCACATAGAGATGGATATGCAGGCATTCAACGGGTTGCTAATATTAATTTCAACAAGGAGTTTATCTATTAATTTATTGTAAATTATTTGTAATATTATCGTCATTCTTTACTCTCTGTTAACGAAATGTCAATGGTTATTAAAAAAATATGAATAAAGATGTCGGTTTTTAGACTACAACCACAAAAAAGTGAAAATTCATTAAATCCGCATCCTTGGTCTAGAACTATCAAAGATGAATATTCAAATATAATAAAACATGCTCATAATTCTATCCATAACCCTAACTATCCTGTAAAACAGGAGAAAAAACGTCAAAATACTGAGCGAGTGACTTTCAGTATCATCGGCGACAGAGTTGTTAAAGAATTCACATACTGTAAAAATCTAGTAAAGGGATTGTTTAAATACCGTCCAAAACTTTTCAATGCTCCAGTGATTAGAGGTCAGTAATATAACAAATACCATATTCCAACCCAGTTACATCGTATTGAGCATTTACTAATAACATAAACATAACATAAGCATAAGCATTCACTACATCATCTTATCAGTAACTGACCCATAACTAAGTTTGAAACTTGTATCTAGTCTAAGGCATCAGAAACTACGCACACACACCCAGACCGAGACAATCATTTGTGGTTAACATACATATTCACCCCGCGCGGGAAGAAGAAGAAGAACGAACAGCTTATAGGCAGGGCCGAGCCGCCCATATGTGCGATGTGTGCGGCGCACACAGGCGCCAAGACAATAGGGGCGCCGCGGCCGCCATCGAAATCATTTTTGTTACACCACAACAACATATCCATAGGTGGGGGGATGAAAATATGGTAATATGGGAGATCATATTACCATATTTTCATCCCCCCACCTCGTATTTTTTAATTTTCGATATCTGGTGGTAAATTTCGCATAACGAAAAAATGCCATAAATATTGGAAAAGAAAATAAATGAAAAATATTTAAACACAGTAGCAAGGAAAAGGATGTGTTACAAAACTTAAAAATCATGAATTAGCGTGCCCCAAAAAACAAATGACGCAAAAGGACTGCGTTTATTCAACTAGACTTGATATGCATACGCATACCCTGCGCTGCGTATGAAAACGTGAGGCTTCACTATTGCTAATATAAAAAGGCACTTATAATAAAAATAATCGTTTTACATAGGTGTTACGACTGTGGAATGGCCTATCATATTAAATGAATTAAAAATTAAATATGGAGGATTGGCGTTTTGTTTGTCCTCATCCGTTGCTGTATTGGTGAACGATACATTTCTTGGTGGTGACAAGGAACTTAAGGGACTGGTCGAGTCTAAATACATTTACCATATACATCCAGATTATTATCATGAGGGCATATCGGAATTTGCCCGGTTTATTAGAGCATCTGGCGTAAGTTGCGTTACATGGAGAATTTATTTGCACCTTTAGCCGATTTTATAACACAGAGGCATTATTATTATTACAGAGATCTTGTGCGTACATGCACATTGCGGTAAATGATGAACATATTGGTACACTTATTTTTATGGTAAGATTACGTTACTCCTCGGAGTCTTGGATATTAATTAATAATTTTATTATTGGATTTGTACATGAACTACACAATTTGCAGCTGTTTTCGGATATACTGCCATATACTTGTGAGAATTTCCTTCGCCTTTGCAAAGATAAGAAAGGGGGTTACAGTGGAACTCCTATACATCGCATCGTAAAAGATGGGTGGATACAATGTGGAGGCTATGGTATTAAGAACTCTAAACTATCATGTGAAAACTTTATAATTCCGCACGATCGACGAGGAGTTCTAGGAATGGCTAATGATGGAAGGTTGAAGTATTACCAAAATAAACAATAGTGCTTTTTTCTAACTTAAATTTTTTTGGACTTTTCGCTCATACTTATTAAATTTTACCTCATAACATTTTAGACATGTCGACTGTTCAACGCAATTCTTTGTTTTGCTTCAACCATCCCAATGGATGGCATCCAAATACGTTGCTTTCGGTCAACTGATTGACGGTGAAGAAACTCTAAAGAAAATTGAAAATATACCAACGTGGTATGAATCACCCATATCTGAAATCACTATAACACAATCTGGTATATTCAATATGGAATGTCATGATATTATGATCAATAGAGGTGCAAAGGAGTACATACAAGGACATATTGAAGATCTCTACGCCATTGAAGAAATATTTTATGAGGTAGATCAATTTAAATAAGTAGCTGCTAGGTTCTTACTTGTAATAAATACTTAAATTAAACTAAAAAAAGAAACATTTTATTCTAGGAATTGTTGGAAAAAGTATTTTTAGAAATTAGCTTTAGAGAAATGGCGCGGCTGAGGGCCTTACTGGGAGAAGATGCAGAGGGTGAAGAAAGTCCTGGAGGAATGAGAACAACTGAAAGGTTCATTAAATAATTTAAAATATATTGATACTACTCCCTACAGTTGCGTTGGGTTATTTTGCCTTACGTGTAAATTGGCGATAGCTTAAAAGTTTATAGGAAGAAATTCACATAAGACGGGAACCTTAGATGAAACAAAGTTTAAGAGACAAAACATACCACATTGTTATGAAACACCAATTAGCTGGCACTTGCCAATCCCGCGCATGCCAACACAGAATAATGAAAATCTTTTAAACGAACGTAGCAAAACATGCAATAATAAATATACTTACTTACATACTTAAATACTTAATCTTGGTACTTCAAAGATTAATTCAAAATATATCAACAGGTTCCTTAGGAAAAAGGAAGAAATAGAAAAACAATTGGAAAAGAGTAAAATCGAAAGTGTGGACAGTATCAACAATGAATTTGACGTGGAAGAGTATGCGTATGAGCCAGAGGAATATTCTTACAAACACGTGTCGCCTGCCGCCGGTAGTTCGATTCCGAGGCCTGACAGGAATTATTACATACCACTCACCGACGTACCATACCCTGGAGAAGTTGACTCCACGTTTGATTTAAAAAGGTTTATCTTTTTAATTACTTAAAGTATTTATGAACTAGCAGCGCCCCGCGGTTTCACCCGCGTGGTTCCCGTTCCCGTGGGAATACGGGGATAAAATATAGCCTATGTTATTCAGGGTGAATGTAGCTTTCTAATGGTGAAAGAATTATTGAAATCGGTTCAGTAGTTTCGGAGCCTATTCGTTACATACAAACAAACAAACAAACAAACAAATCTTTCCTCTTTATAATATTAGTATAGATAAGCAAATTAAATTTCGGTATCGTTTAAAAACTTATGCTTTCTCTATTCCATTTTTAGTTTGGCTGACTTTGCATAGCATAGTTAAGTACTTATTTTATTTGTGATGTCATTCTAAATCCTAGGTTTCCCAAACATGGCAGATATTATCTTACCCATGTTACGGATGTATCTATTAACATGAAATAAAAGTGTTTGATGTTATCTTTTAGATTCTTACAAGGCGATTACTGCCTAGAAAGTGATTTACAACAAGAAATAGAAAAGAAAGTAGACAAAGAGCGTGTTGATTTCGCTTCAGAAATTATTGCAATTTCGTCTTCTGATTCTGCGTCAGGTAAGATTCATGTCTTGATTATTATGTATCTTTAATAAAAGATGGGCTATTGTTAAGTAATTTTGATAAAATTTAACGACGCCGTCTATGTAGGAATAAGTATAGGTAAGTATGTATTTGTAAAAAAAATAAAATTACTCATAGATACTATACTATATCAACTGATTTCAGGATTGTCGCTAGATTCCGACGAAGAGATGGAGTTGAAAAATTATATCGCGTTAGTATATTCATAATTATTTATTTACCTACCTTTTTATAACTGCATCATCTGCTTATCTAACCTTTTTCGCTCATAGTAGATCAACCCACACAGCAAATTTGCACAGTTGCAGCATGCATTCTTGAAGAAGAATAACCACCAGAAAGAATACACCACAATACCCAGAATACAGAACTGAGAACACATTAGTGTTCACATTTATTCTTATGGCATTTTTACTACTTCCGGTGTAATTTTGTAATCAAGGTCCTTATCATATCAACCTAACCTTACCTTACCTGTACTGCATATGCAGAACAATTTCTTCCAAAATATGCAGTGACAAACTGAAAATGATATTTACTTCCAATTAATTAGTTGCTAAACCTAAATTCGGTTGGGAAGGCATTGCCATCATTATTTTAGTTTTATGAAATTATTTAGATGCAACTACTAAAATAATACTTACTAATAAATGTCTTAGATTGAACGTGGACAAAGTCAGTTTTGCGGGTGGAGTGGTAAAAAATATAGCCAGAGGTCTTGAGAAATACAACATTTTGGACTCATACAAAAGGTGGGTTTTAAAAAGGACATAATGTATGCGCAATAAATTAGACGGTCTTTTTACAAACTTTCTTCTTAGCTACCTACTTACTTTTTATTTACAGATCTGAATTAATCTCGGACGATGAATTGAGAAGATTTAGGTAAGTACCTAGAAATATACTATCCCTTAAAATGTTCATTTATTATAATACGCTTGCCTTTACAAGGCCACTGATAGCGCTATAACGGTGGCCGAGTTTTAGTCCTCAAAAATTTGAGTCAATACGCAAAGAAGAAAAATACGCTTACAGCTTTTTTATAGATGATGATAATAAAAATCAATAAAATAATTATTGATTGTTTAAAGAGAGAGTGGTACTTACCTTTTATTTGACACTCAACAAAATACGCAACAGCAATTTCGCAGAACCAATTTATTTTCATAAAATATGGCTAGAATTATAAAGGTCACAGTTTAAAACTATAAGTAATTGCATTTTTTTCTACTTATATTTATTTCAGAGTTTCATCCATGCATACTCGTAACCAAGAATATGATAGCCATAAGTTAGTAGCTCTTTAGTTATTTTTTTGAGATTTTTAGTAGACCTAATTCAAAATTAAGTACTTTTTAACTATGTACTTATAAGGATTAAGCGTAAAATGATGAAATGTGTACCGATTTTCTTAAAATAAAGTTTCATCTTTTTTTTCTAAAAATCAATACGCTGTAAATGTACTTCCAATTAGTAGGTAGGTATTTATTATTATTTATTTACTTACTTACTTAATTATTATTTTTTCTTCTTCTTAATTATTTTTTTAGACGATTGATAACTATTACTGATACATCTTCTGGGACTCCTCAAATAATAAAAAGACGTCAAACTGGGTTTGTACGTCCAAAAGACCTGGAAAAAGTTCACGTTTTTAATACAAGTAACTCGGAAGATTCTGGCGATGATGGAGATGAGGAGCAAACGCCAAGGTTGTTTATTTTTTCTTTTTTGGGTTTTTTAGTACCTACACAAAATATCTGAACAAGAAAATCATATTATCACTTTATCAATCACTCCATCATCTTATTGCGTATAGCAACTATGAGCCCTTATTACATCTATTACACGAATACCAATAAGTAAAGTAAGTACCTACAATTTTGAATAATAATATCACTTGTTCACAGAAAAGTTAGAATTGCTGCATCTACTAAAGATACCGTTGCCCCTCGTCCTTGCCGACGGCCAACGGGATACGTACGACGTAGTACAGTTGAATATCGGGATTCAGAAGCGCGGCCGTCTGTGTTGGCGAGGTTGTACGATGACGTCGCTGGGGACGACGACTTTGGGCCGACGCCCACTTTGAAAGATTACAGGTTTATTAGAAAAAATATGTTTAATTACAATAAAATCCTATCCAATATAAAAAACAATAATTATGCAACCTTAATAACATATTTCAGACCGTTGTCCGAAGCACACAAAAAAAATATCCTCCTAACATATTCGCCATATTCTCGAATTAAAAGCGCTGAAAACACAAGAGAGAACTATATGCGCAATTCATTGACGGTTGAAAACGAATCATTTGAACAAGTTCTTAACTTGCAACATGGGAAGAAGGTGGCCAGAAAGATATCTTCGGATTACGTAAAAACAATTGACCAAATAGAACAAAAACTGGAAAACTCAATTAGAAGCGTCGAATTCGCTAAAACTCGACCTACCATGTCAGTATCGGAGTATCAAATGAAAAATAAAAAGTATCAAGAAGATCTGAAAGAAATGTCGTCAGCGCCAAGTAAGATCATTTAAGAATATATTACGACCTAAATATTTAGTTTTAGTAAACTTAAACACCTATGCACTACGCTTCATGTTTTAGATACAGCACCGTTCAAACCGAAGGGAGGTATTCGACTGCCAGGAGATTCTCCACTATACTCGATGCTTGACGTATGTACACAATACACATATTTTATATGAAGACAAATTGATCTCTCTTTTTTGCAGCAAAAATAAATGTCTAATAAGCATGTACCAAAGTACGCAATTTTTCGGATAAATTAAAAAATTGCACGCATTGGTTGCAACAACGTTGGAAATAACTTGCAATTTTAACAATAGATTTTTATTTTTTCATCAGTGTGCCTAGTGCGAGTTATTTTGATATACTTATACAAATCTGCGTTATCGCAAAGTTAACTTTTGGAAAATAAAACTCGCACTAGGCACACAGAACGTTTATAAAACTGTCACACCACACTACACCACTCGGCCACTCGCTATACTGAAGTGCCACACCTCGTGATGTGCCGTGCCCGGGAATTTTCCCCAATTGTGAAAATTCCCGGTAACGAACCAGGAACGTTCCCGCTAAGTGGAAATTTTGGGGAACTTTATAAAATTACTTAAGTAAAAATAATATTTTGCGTTTTAATAAATGATGCCCCACTTTCTATAAGATAAGTAGGTACTTTAAGTATTCCCTTCATTTGAGGTACTTATGTTTTTCCCAATTTCCGGGAATATCCCCGGTAAATTCCCAAAAGTTTTCCACGAAGCATAAAATAAAATTCAATTTCTCGATTATATTACTTATATTTTAATTATGACTGAATGTTTTTCTTTGATAATATGTAAATTCTAATTTCAGGTAATGTAAGGTCGAGGAAATAGCACGTAAATTTTCCAAAAACGTGAAGATTTTATATCAATTTAATTTAGATGTACTTACCCTTTGTACTTAAAACGATTTTATACGTTATATCAAATTTTACGTGCAAATAAAAATTTCTTCTTAATTATAATATTCCTGCTTTATTATTCTGTCCTGATTTTTTGAGTTGGTTAGGTTAGAACTGTGACCCTACACGATCGAGCGAAGGGAGCGTGCGGCGGTGCAGTAGCGGCTGCTGAGCGTCAATGCACTTATTCGTCTGTATAATATGAGTACATTAAAAACTAAACATGTTAATCTTAATAATATTCTGCTTAAAATTAATACATGAAAGATTATGCAAAATGAATACTTATTATGCGTAACTATTAGGCTAGGCGTATGCTGAGACGCAGGCGACGCAGGCCACACAGGGCAGAGCGAGCAGATTTTGTAAACATCGGCATCTAAAAAAATTGGTTAGGATTTGTAACGGATGGTAATATTAGTTTTAGGTTGATATTGTGACGGTGCGGTGATATTGCATATCGTTTTATATTTTTTTATCCTGGAGAAATGTTTTCTATATCTTGAATACATTACGTAAACCTTTTTGGGTAGGTACTTGGTAGAAACTGATGACGAGGTTATATGATATTTGGTGTTAGCCTGTCCATAAAGAAAAATAAAAGTAGCAATGTCAAAGTGTCACTTTGTTTCATGTCATTAATTGTCAATTTGTTATCGTCAATGTCATTGTCATGTCATTCATCAAAACAGTCTGCTAGACATGCGCAAAACAGTGCATCATGAAGTAATGTCATATGTCATTACATTTCGAAAACTCAAACTCAAACTCAAAATAATTTATTGCTTTCATGTGTATACACAGGTGTTAGGTACAAAGTATTAGTAGGATCAACATGAAGCCCGGTTTGGGCACTGCAACAATAATCTTAAAATCTAGTTGTTCACATTTAGGTACAAACACAATAGTAAGTACTTATAAAATCTACAAGAAAATTAGGTTCTACTACTTATAATTTTAGGACATACTTAACTTGTTAATTACAAAATAAAATAAAATATGAAACAAAACAATTAATAAAATTTACACAAAACAAAAAAATTAAAACAAGAAATTATAACAAGGAATTTATAAAACTTTACAAAACTAGAAATTTATTTGAATCGTGAAGTGGACTCAAAGAACTCTTGTAATGTGTAGAAAGCTTTGTTGACAAGAAATTCTTTGAGCTTATTTTTAAATTTACGCGGTTCATTTATATCCAAAATGGTTTTTGGGATTTTATTATATATTTTAACGGACATTGTAAGTGGACCTGAACTGAAGATAGATAGATTTGATGAGGGAACGGCTAGTCTATTGTTATAGCGGAGATTACGTGAATGCGTATGGGTATCCTTTGATAGTACAAATAGTGTAGGGTGGTTTTTTACAAAAGTACATACTTCTAATATATATATAGATGTCAATGTTAAGATTTTTAATTTAATAAAGTGAGGCTTACAGCTTTCAATAGATTTAATATTGGTAAGTATTCTGATACACTTCTTTTGTATTTTAAATAGATTTTGAATATCGGTGCTATTACCCCATAACAATATTCCATATGAGAGCCTTGAGTGTGCATATGCATAATAGGCTGTGGTAGCCGCGTCTAGGTCAGTGGACTTTTTTAGTTCAGTAAGTGCATATGTAAATCTAGAAAGCTTGCTAACCAAATTATGAACATGTGTTTTCCAGTTTATGTTAGAATCTATTGTTACTCCTAGTAAAGAAAAGGTGTCTACGCATTCTAGTTGAGAGTCTTCGAAATTGTAATTAATATTTAATTTTTGCTTTTGGTAGGGTCTGAATTGCATAAGTTTTGTTTTGGAGAGATTAAGTTTTAAATTGTGATCTGATAACCAGTTTTTAACATTAGTTAGTGTAGTGTCTAGGTCTGATTTTAAATGGGATATATTTGCGCAAGGGAAAACTATCGAAATGTCATCTGCGAATAAAATACTGTGGTTATTAAGTGAATTTGGTAAGTCGTTTATATATATGAGGAATAACATGCATCCTAGAACACTACCCTGTGGTATGGAGTGTTTAGTTGTTGATTTATTTGAGGAAATTTGTGTTATTATACCAGTTTTATTGTCATGATGCTGTACCTGGACATACTGACTGCGGTTATGTAAGTATGATGCAAACCATTTATGTGCGATACCCCTGATGCCGATTCCTGAGAGTTTATTTAAAAGTATATTGTGTGAGACTCGGTCGTAAGCTTTGCTCATGTCAAGTAGCAAGCCAATGGCATACTTTTTGTTATTTAAAATATTTAAAACTTCTTGAATGTATTTGTATACGGCTAGTGTAGTTGAGTGATTCTTTCTAAAACCGTTTTGATTCTCAGAAAATATTTTGTATTTTTCGCAAAATGAGATAACACGCTTAGACATTGCAGTTTCTAGGATTTTAGCAAAAGTAGATGGAATTGCAATAGGCCTGTAGTTATTACAATCGGTTTGGTCACCTTTTTTATGGATAGGTTTAATTACAGATGTTTTCAGAATGTCTGGGACTGTTCCTTCTTGAAAAGATTGATTAATAAGAAAAACAAGTGGTGTAGTTAGTTCTTCAGCACATTTCTTTATAAGCAGGGGCGGTATATCATCAAATCCAGAGCTGCGTTTGTTTTTTAAATTACGTATAATATTTAAGATTTCGAACGGATTTACAGGTTGCAGATAAATAGAGTTTTCTGAAGGGTTAATAACAGGTCGACCGATTGGTTGAATATTAATAGAGCCGCTTGGTGATATGGTTGGTGTATTTCCAACTGAAGTAAAAAAATCGTTTAAAGCAGTTGCTACTCTGTGTGGATTTTCTGTTAATTGATCAGATATTTTTAATGTTATATTCTTTTTAGATGGAATTTTTAATTTGTTTGTTTTTTCTTTAACAATTTGCCACATGGTTTTTGTGATATTTTCTGAACTTGAGATTTTTTTTCTTATAATAATGCCTTTTTGATTGTGCTACTGATATTTTTAACAATTTCGTATATTTTTTATAATAATTATTTAAAGTTGTATTTTTAGTTAAATTTGACTTGATGTATCACTGTAATACGCACAGTGATACATGAAGTGATGATAGTATCACATGTCATGTTATATTCTGTTTCATTACTTGTACTGTAATAATACGCTATAAACAAAAATGAAATGAAATAGAATAAAACATGATAGCGAGTGGTGTCATGTTTCTCATATTGTCATGAAATTAAATAATTAAGTCGAGTTAGTAGTAGTTTTTATTAAATTGTAATTTTATAAAGTTGATCTCCCTTCATACTAACTAAAAAGTAAGTTCATCGCAATCAATATCACACGACCATGACCGCGAAAACTAACGGAACGAACTATCTTACTTACTAACTTACAAAAAAAAAATATCAAAATGAAAATAAACAAAACGGAAGTAATAAATTAGTTTAGAATATACGAAAAAATACATCGAGCAGTGTGAAGATAGTACAATCCTTATCTATATTTCAATACAGTTCAAATTTAGAATAAGCCAACTGACCGGAAGTACATAAACGAACGAAGTGCTTGTCGCCATTCGTGACAGTTCCGAAATCCAAATACTTCCGAGTTTCGATTATCGGTTCGGTACAAAAACATTGCCGAGCGTGGAATGTAATACATATTCCGCGGTATGATATGAATGTACTGCCTTTATTACGGGGTGCATGTTCGTTCAGACGTTCAGTCAGTGTGATGCATTGACATATAACATGGACGGGGCATACCTACGAAAAAAACGTGTATACCTATACTTTACTGAGAGTAAAAAATGGCGGCTAATAGTGCAGTCCCTATCGATATGTCTGAAAAATAACATCGATAATAGATTGTAAGTATGTTTTCTTACTTTGATTAATTTTAAGTTTTATAAATAGGTCTTACTGTAAACATATAGATAGTTTGTAAAATATAGCTTGATCATTGTGACATACAGGGTGGCCCAAATAGAACGCTCAGTAAGGGGAAGTATAAAACTATAAGAGATACAAATATTTGTTTTTAGGAACCATGTCATCGATTTGAGTAAAAAAAAAGTACATTCATAGATTTAGAAAAAAAAATCTATTACTCTCTTTGAGAATTGAACCCGGAAATTTTGAAAAATTTAATGTTCATTATTTTAAACTAGAAATGGATTGTGTACATCTTTAGCAGTAAGTAAATGTTACTAAGAAATATAATATCTAAATTCATTAAAATGCATTGTTTTTAAATTAAATAGTTTGGTACAAAACTCGCCAAGACATCATTGAAGTTCCTTCCCAGTTAATATCCCATTTCAACACAAATTCACTATTTCAAGATACAAAATGCAATATTTTGTATATACGGCCGTTCGTTCTAGTTACAAATAAATAAAAATATTTTTTTCAAAACTTCCGGGTTCGATTCCTTTAGTGAGTTATAGTATTTTTCTAAATCTTTGAATGCAATTTTTATTTTAACTAAAATCGATGACATGGTTCCTAAGAACAAATCTTTGTATCTCTTATAGTTTTATACTTCCCCCCACTGACCGTTTTATTTGGGCCACCCTATATATCAAACTTTTATTCTTCATACTCTAGTTGCCGGGATATAAAAATGTCGATAGAAATTATCGACGTTTCGTACTATAATCGATACTGATGTAACATTTAATTGGGTTTTATTTAATTACAAATGTTAGGCATTCAATTTAACGAATATTTCAATATGAATACAGATATTCTCAAGAGCAAACCTCAAATCCATGGTTTCTTATGGTATACTACATGAGAATCTGAGAAATTGGACTTTATATACTTACTCACTATTATTTAAGATCAAATATGCACAAAATGTAAATAAAGTTTATGAAATAAAAATAACACCAAAATTAAAACGTACTTGAATAAATTTTTAAATCACGTTTTATTTAAAATATCGATGGTTTATAGTCTGTGGTCACGATGTTTCATTGCCCATCACTAAGTAAGTCGATTAATCCTTTTGTTATAGCTAGAAAATAATATGGCGAACGGCCATGAGTAGGTATTTCAATGAGACTAAGAATGACAAATGGCTATTATAGTAACTGTCAGAAATACTGTTGTCCTTTTTCCTTTACGCAAAATTATGAAAGTTAAAAAGAGACGGCTATATTTTTATAACTTTGGCGTCGATAAGCCTCATACTTCTATAACTATTTTTTCTATAGTCAAACATGCGTTGTCCATGTTATATGTCAATGGTGTGATGCCATGATGTCATGACATGAATGTCATGTTTAGTTCGGTCGAGTAATAAGTAATATGACAGTACGTGTTCGAGTGATATCACATGTAATGCATTACTCGCATTACTTACACATGTCTACAGTCTGCACTCTTGCTGTGCTTGCTTTGCTTTGCTTTCCTATTTCGGTTTGAATATTATCCAATCCAAATATTGTAACAGAAATAGAATTTACAGTTATTGTAAGGTAAAAAAATCTTTATTTACCAGTTCAATGTAATTTGCCAATCACCTAAAAACCTAAAATCTTTTATAACCAAAAGTATTTACAAAACTATGTTATTTTTTGTAGGATAAAAATAGGATTGTATGAGAATATAAAGTGAAAGGAAAATTCAACTCGCAGGAAATAAAGTGTGTAAAAATCCAGAGAGAAAACAAATAAAATGTCTTTAGATACAGTGCCAAAAGATTTAAGAGGACTCAGAGCTTGTTTAGTTTGTTCATTGATAAAGGTAAGTTTTATATTGTTTACTTTCATTATACATAAGATTGAATCAATACATATAATTAATAATATTTTTTATTTATTTCAGACTTTTGATCAATTTGAGTATGATGGATGTGACAATTGCGATGAATTTCTTCGTATGAAAAATAACAAGGACAATGTTTATGACTGCACTAGTAATAATTTCGATGGGTACGTCCATGTTGTAGGATAAATAAATACTTACTTAATATGTTCCTTTTTGAACACAATAAGTTTAAATTGTTACTCATGTTTAGATTGTAGCTTGCTTGTTCTTACTATATTATAATGTATTTTGGTATTAGTATTTATGAGTCTATTTTTAAAATAATCCACATTAGTTTTGCAATTAGACTTAGGGCCAATTTTTCCATCGCCAGATAACTTTATTCGACGAATAATTTTGAAATTTTGACAGTTCCTTCATACAAAAACTGTCAAATGTCAATTTTATTCGTCGAATAAAAGTTATCTGGCGATGGAAATATCGGCCCTTAGGGGACAATACATATATTTATATTCATCATTTAACTCTCCAAATGTTATCACAGAAACATACAGTCAAGTCTCTGTTATCACAGAAACTTACAGTCAATAACATTTAAAGAACTTCAATCACATAGAAAATGAACTGAAAATTATTGATTACAGGATGATTGCAGTTATGAGTCCTGAAGATAGCTGGGTGTGCAAGTGGCAGAGAATTAGTGAGTGCTTATTTCAATAACTTGCATATTTTCAGATTTCAATAGGTTTCATACTCTCCAGTGTTAGAATGAACTTATAGGAATACAACGACCTTTTGTATGAGTCACATTAGTTGATACAAGTTATAAAATTGTTGGATTTGTACACTAGTAATGATACCTTTATGAATAAACTTATACCACAGCAACAAAGGCGAGCATTATTGACTCCTTTGGCATTTATTCATGTTCATTAGTAGAATGGATGATATTATACATGATTTAAATTAACCAGATTTCCTTACATGCCTTAGTTTTCCGTAGATAATAATTTTCCATACTACCAAATTTGTCTCAAGAATATACAGATAATTAATTTATTGTCTTTCAGATCGTTTCTGCAAAGGTGTATACGCTATTTCAGTATCAGGTAGACTGCCTGCTGGGGTGATAAGAGAAATGAAAAGCCGCGGCTATGTTTATCGCCCCAGAGATACAAGCCAGAGATAATCTTTTAATAATAACTTTATCATAATTATCAAATAAGTGAGCTGATTTTTTTGTGATCTAACATTCTGAGTTAAATAAATTATTCAAACAGACAATTGTAGTTTTAAAATCACTTTCTAGTATAGTCAGCAATCAGGAAATCTGAACATGAAAAATGAACACCCTCATACATCTTAAATTAACTAAGTGACTTCTGAAAGAAAAACATTTCTATTTCTTCATCCACACTATATTATATTTAAAGATAGAAAACTCAGTCAATAAAAAAATAACTGCTTATGTTATTAAATGTCTGAAAGCCCTGCCTAAACTATTACTCAGAAAAATAAAAATCAAAAAGTAGTGTCACTATTTTTATTTATTCTAATAAACTTTTCTATAAACTAAATAAATATAATACATTAATAATAACATTTTATGCATACATCCGAAAGTTTGCACATGATGAAGGATTATTGGATGGTAAAAAGTTCATTAAGGGATTTTAAACCAATAGTAATTTAATTAGTATTATACAGATGCTACCAATATTTTGTCCCTATTTTGACCAGACATTTTACTTTTGATGACAAGTTGATTTACATTATAATTTAAAAGAAAATATGTCCAATAAATTTATAAATATTTGAATAGGATAAGAAGTCAATATGCAAAAAGCTTTTTGAAACTAAGCAAAGCTTATTTTTAAACAAAGGTTTGATGAATTAGATAAGAATTTATTTCTAAACAATAATACTTATTACAAATAAGATACTTTAAAATTATATTTAGAATAAATTATATTTAATTATACTTTAGAATTTAAAAGAATAATAAGTGCAAAATAGGTGTAATATTTAATATTAAAAATTGGTGAACATTTATAACACAACATGAAACTCATTAAATGCATGGTATCACTAGTTTAGTTTGTACCTATATGTTGCTTTGGTCAAAGGCAAAGGTTAAGTGGCATATTGGACTATATTATTTATCCTACATTAAATAAATCATTAAATCACAAGTTGACCAACAACAACATTTTATGGTGAATATGAAATTGACATCGAACTACAGGTTTTGAACTTGAACATATTCCAACACAGCATGGCAGGACTGAATGCACATAACACATTTGTTTGATGTCAACTGCTGTCTTCTCCATGGGGAACTTTGAACTCATTTTCAGTGCCTAATACATCTTTATCAATCTCTTTGAAATCTATATTTTGTTGCTTCATAGCATTCTGAAAGAAAAATGATGTAACATCAATAAAAAGTTATATATAAAATTTTATACTTTCAAAGTAAATAGACAAGTTTATAATACCTTGACACAGTCCTGGTAAACTCTAAATATTCCTGAACACATAGAATCGTCGTGATCACCCTTCAAAAACCTTTCAGAAAACCAAGTATTAAAACAATCGTCATATTTTTTCTTTAGCTCTGTGCATTCTTCTCCAATGCTATTCATTATTATTATAATCCCAGAGAACTGCCTTAAAAATTAGGAATCGTTAGCAGTATCAAAAGAGTTATGAATTGATCAATAATAGTAATTTTTAATTTTAACCTAATACGACTGTAGTGTAGTAGCACAGCAGCAGACAGGCAAGACAAGACGTCGAATCGATGATCGATCAGACTGACAGGACAGCTGACAGTTCAGCCTTCATGGCTTGACTTCAGCTTGGACAGGCACTGGCCTGGCACAGACAGAAGCATAAAGTGACAGATGAGACATACAATAAAATATCAGTTGCCATGACAAGACAGCACAGGCACAGCTGACAGAGTGACAGCTAGTTAGCGAACGTTTTTGAGGTTATGCGATGTGATAGATCCAACACAAAATTAAAATATTTTAAATAGTTTTAGTTTTCAACTACTTTTTCGAAACGTTAATAGTTATTCAAAGTTTCATGAGAATTTACCAAATTATCATTATCAACAAACAGTAGGAGGTTATTTCCACCATAAACTTTTAAATAAAACCTAAATCATGGACGATATATTAAAAGACAGTCGGTTCGCTAAATATTTGAACGATCCGAAGTACAGACAAATACCTAAAAATGAGCGAAAAGTTAAAATTGATAAAAGATTTCAGTCAATGTTTAATGATGATAAATTCAAAGTGAAGTATACTGTTGACAAACGTGGACGGCCTGTGAATGAAACATCTACAGAAAACTTGAGAAAATATTATGATTTGGATGAATCTGACAAGAGCGGCAGTTCAGACGATGAAGAACACGATGAAAGTACGGGTCAGTTTGTCCGGCGACCTCCGAGCGAAGACGAAGCAAACAACCCACCCAGTGACCCTAAAATCAAGAATGATAAACTAGTTCGGGGAAAACTAGACTTAAAAACTAAGGAGAGATTGCTGGATCTAGACACTGACTATGCTCGAGGCGAAGGTTTGTATAGAACTTGAGAAATGTACCAAAGGACAACAGTTAGTTCTTTGGTACAATTCAAATCACTAAGAATAGATGTTATGGAAATTAATAGAATTAATAGTATGTCCATTGTCCACACTGCACAAAAGTAGAATAGATGAAAATTTGTTTGTTGTAATAGTTATTTTACATCCAATATTATTATTTTGTTATCTCTTACTAACACTACTTGTTGCTGTAAGTATTACTAATAAATTAAATTCTAATTTTGTTACTAATAAAAGTTATTCCTGTTTACAACTCAATTAAATAATAAATATTTGTAGGTGTTCTACAAACAGACAGTTCCTCTGAAGAGGATAGTAGTGATGTGGAAGAGGAAAGTGATTACGAGCATGAGTGGGGAGAACTAGACGCTGACGCAGACACTACTGAACAATCTACAAAGAGGTAATATAATTTATAAATTTCATCAAATCTATCAATTTTCAAAATATTACACATACCTTGTCATACAATAAGGAATAGAACAAAACATTTTTTTATTAACAGTTTCTATGTCCATATTTCAGATTCATTTTTATTTATAATCTAGCTGTAACCCCCTAGTTTTACTTACATTTAATAAATATATTATTTAGGGTTTTATCCTTATTTATTTTACCTTTACAGAATAGCTGTATGCAACATGGACTGGGATAATATAAAGGCAACGGATTTAATGGTTCTACTTAACTCATTCTTACCGCCTGGAGGAGTGATATGTAAAATAACTGTAAGTGCATTATTTTATTTATACTATTCATTGTTAAGGCCAATCGAATTGTAAATCTTAATATTTAGTCTATTATTTACAATGTGTATTTTTATAGCAATATATTTTGTTACATTTTCACTTCTCGAAGTAATTTTGTTAACACAATTTTTATATTATTGCAATTACATTTACCTAATACTTATTTTATACAATTAAAACTATTTTCATTAATTCAATAGATATACCCATCCGAATATGGTTTGAAAAGAATGCAAGAGGAAGAAATAAGAGGCCCCATTGAACTTACCGAGGAGAAAACAGAAGACAATTCAGATGAAGGGGGAAACGAAGAAGGTTTGTTATTAAAAGTTTCATCTTTATTTATTTTTATAACTAAAAATATGTTTACTTATTAATAATTTTATTTTCGGTTCACACAAAATCCAACAAATATTTTCTATTCTATAACTGACAAAACTATTTTACATGCATTTGATACATTTACTGCCTGAACTACACATGTGTACTTACTAATGGTATTCCGGATATCCGTACCTGCGGAAATCCGCGGGAGCTTGAGCCTAAATATCCAGATCCGTATCCATGGTTATACATTTTTGATGATCTGTCACATCACTAGTACTTAGTGAGCTTATTAAATGATCTTAATTACCGTTCCACTGCAGAAAATGTCGTCTAATCACTTACATTAAAAATAAAATAAATTACTTTTAGGTTCTACATACCACATGGAGAAGCTTAGGAGATACCAATTGAACAGGTTGAAGTATTTCTATGCTGTTGTCGAATGCGACTCAGTGGGCACCGCAGACAAACTTTACTCGGAATGTGATGGTATGGAGTACGAAAGTAGCGCCACACGGCTCGATATGAGATTCATACCAGATGACGTCACATTTGATCAGGTACAATAATATTAAAGAAAATTAAAAATATAAAAGAAAATTGTATAGTTATGTAAATATACAAGCTTAGCATTTTTTTTTACTAAAGGCCATAAGTGAGAAACAGTCTTATTTCGTCGAAATTGGCATGAACTGTTTTTATGCCAGAAAAAAAAATGGATTGTAAAAAATTACTTATTCAGGCCATGTTTGAACACAGTTTTGCTGTACTATGAGTATAAGCTGTTATGTTATATGTTTTTGTTTATTATAAATCTTGATCAATATAATACTTATTTATCAGATTATTCATATGATGATATTCATTTCAGGAACCAAGGGAAGTGTGTACTAAACTTCCAGACTTGTCGAAGTATAAACCACGCCTATTTACCACAACAGCGCTTCAGCAGGCTAAAGTAGAGCTTACTTGGGACGCGACTAATCCAAACAGAACAGAGGCAATTAAAAGTGCTTTAGATGGTAAAATAGATGATTTGGAGTTAAAAGACTATTTGGCGTCAAGCAGTAGCGAAGACAGTGAAGGTAATAACTAATAAACATAATGAAATGCAAAAAATCTTGTAATAGCTTCTGTACAACTGTCATGTTTCAGTACAGTTTCAAACAAATTCCTGACTGGTTGTGAACTCGTACCGCGAACTCATCTCGCTTTTATATTGAAACCACACTCACAAGAATTGAATTTTATTTTTCTTTGACGTGATTATTAATTACCTTGTTTGTTCGTAATTTCCTACAATAACAACTATTGATAATATCAATTGCATCTACAGACATTCAAATAATTTAAAACATTATTTTTTAGATGATAATCCTGATGAAGAGGAGAATGATTTAGAAAATGATGGCGATTCCATAATGAAGTACAAAATGTTACTCGAAGATATTGAAAAGAAAGAAGAAAAAAAGAATAATAAAGATATGGAAATGGAGATCACGTGGGGACTGGGTATAAAGGAGAAGGCAGAAGAATTAGTGAAAAATAAAATGGAAGATGGTATGTCAAGCAATTTTTTTACTACTAATAAATATATACTATGGGTCTGACCGCACTGCACTGCAGCGGAGCGACGCGACACCCAGCGAGATATTCTTTCTAAGAAAGTGTATGAGGTATACCGCACTACGCTGCAGCGTAACAGCGCGGCGTTTCTTAGAAATAATACGTCCTCGCTAGGTGCCGCCAGACAGTGCGGTCAGACCCTTAAATGTGTAAGGTCAAAATTAGACACCAATGTCATTATTCAAACATAAGTGTAAGTGAAGCTGATTTTAATTTATGTATAATTCAATTGTCTTTTAACAACTTTTTTATACCACCTTCTCAACAATATTATCCTGCCAATACGCAAAAGTTTGTAAGAATGTATGGATGCATGTTTCTTACTCCTTCACCCAAATCTACTGAACCGATTTATATAAAAATTTGGTACAGATGTTCTAGGAATAACACATAGGATACTTTTTTATCCCCAAAATTATCAAGGGATTGGTATCTACGCGGCGGGTACAGCTAGTATTTAATAAAAATCTTGTTTAATTAACACAAGTGATGTTTTTGTAGGTGACAAAGATTTGACACCATTCGAAAAGTTGTTAAAGAAAAGGAAAGAGAAGAAAAAATTAAAGAAAATGCGAAACAAAGAAATAAAAGATCAAAATAAGAACGGTTCAGATTCGGAGGGCAGCGAATCAGATGATATCCCTTCTGATATTGATATGAACGATTCGTACTTTGCTGAAGAGTTCAATAAACCAGAGTTTAAGAATAAGAAATCACGTAATAAAGAACTTAATGACACTGAAAAAGACGATGGTGAGGAAGACGAAAAGAGGAAAGCGGAGCTAGAGTTACTGTTGGACGATGAAGACGGCAAGGAACATTTCAGTCTTAAAAAAATACAAGAAGCTGAAGGAACCACCAAGAAGTCCAAAAGGAAAAAGAAACTCAAAGAGAAAATGATGGAACAGAAACAAGCGCTACCAGACTTTGATATAAATGTAAACGACGAACGTTTCTCTGCATTGTACAATTCACATTTATATAACATCGATCCTAGTGACCCTAACTTTAAGAAGACTAAGAATATGGAAAAATTGATACAGGAGAAACTGCGAAGACGCCCGGCAGACACTCCGATTGATCACCGATCAGAGCCGAAGAAATCAAAAGAAGATACGGAACTCAACCTTTTAGTAAAGAGCATAAAAAGAAAAACAAAATCCATTAAATAAAACCACATAACTTTTTAGGTACAAATTGTTGTTTTATTGCTTAAAAATTACAACCAGGTGTTAATGATATGTAAAATATTAACATAATTCTTAAATTGGTCCATCTAGTAAAAACTTATGTCATAAGTTCATAACACATTACTTAAAATGGAGTATAATTATTTAACAACTACTTGAAGCCAGTGCTTTTCTAATTTCTCTTCCTAATGCTAATCCTAACGGTGGCGGCACTGCATTCCCCACCTGAAACATAAATAAAGTTAAAAATTATTATTAAACTCAAATTTGCTGTAATTGATTCCATAAATTATTATTTTTAGGAGGAGATTAACTTATGATTTGTAGATGTAAGAACAGGTACAATAATGTGAGTGCGAATAATGAAAATAGATGAATGATATTTATTTATTACTGGCAAATACATAATATAACACATACCTGTCTATGTTTGTCTTGAGTGGATCCGGCAAATATATAGGAGTCGCGGAACCCTTGCGACCGAGCACATTCCCTCACTGACACTACTCTGTTCTGTTCCGGATGCAACACTCGCCCTTGTTTACCCATCGGCTCAGGGTCAGTCACTGTCGTACTGAAGTAACCATCCCATGATATACGTCCTAAAATAAATAATAATGGATTGGATGGAACTGCCAATTGTCTTGGATTTCATATATTATTACTGTCATTATCAACTCAATATCTAACTGAATATAAGTTGTCCTGTGTTATGATTGCAACTTGAAAATCATGGGAATGAAATTCAATAATTATTTTTTGTTTTGTTTGCCTCAATACTGATTATTTTTCGAGGTAGCCAAATCAGAAACAATGAAACATTTTACATAGTTTTCATAATTTTTAGGAGCATAAGAAAATAATTTATTTAGGTTTGTGTAATGTAATGTGTATACCATAAAGTCCAGCCCAGTTGTTGTGGCGATTGCCGGTGTGCGGTAAACACCACGGTATGAGAGTGTTTTCTTGTTTATCAGCGGCGGAGCATGGTTTGCCAGCGGCGCAAGCGCAAACACCACGCAACCCTCCAGTGGACGACCTGCCATTGCGTTTGTCATCGTACCTATATTGTAATACCTACAATAAGAATCATTATTGAATGTTACATATTAATCAATGAAGTAAATACTATTCAGAATGCATTATACATATAACTTACTTTACATTTAGTGCCATCTGACAATGTGACAGATATGTTAGGAAGATCCCTCCAATCTGAACCTGGTGTGGTTGGTATTCTAGCTATCCTAGCTTGTATGAGAGGTGCCATGTTTTTACAAATATGATCCCGAAGTTTCACTGCCTCGTCTTTACTCCTAACCATACGTTGGAAATAACTTTCAGGCAAGGAACCATATTCTATTTCGATTTTATTTGCGCCGTTGCAAATTTGAGGTAAATCACTCATAGCGTCTTGAATAGTGCAAGTCCTACGTGGAGCAGATTCGTCCCAGTGAATGTTCGTTACAAACCTCTTGCCGTCGATAGTGGTGGTCAAAGAACATGCGCGACGACTGAATACGTTAGTGGGTTCGGGATATAACGGCAGTTTGTATCCTGGTGCTGCTGCCAAAATTATTAATCTTCGTCTCGTTTGCGGTACTCCATAATTACCAGCTTGCAATATACCAAATGTACACTGATAACCCATTGCTAACAAAGCTCTTAAAGTTAATTTTAGAACCATTCCTTTTTTGAATGCTACGAAGTTTCTGACATTCTCCAGTATAAAATATTTTGGACGATAAAAGTCGCAGTATGATAGGTAGGAAGCCACCAGAGAGTTTTTGAAGTTGGAGTACTCTCTGGAGTTGAATCTATTCATACCGGAGAACCCTTGGCATGGTGGTCCACCACATAGCAGTTCTACTTCACCTTGCATGGGGAGCCGCAACCCGCCACCACTGTGGGTAGCCCCATCCATGGCGTCTTTCAGTAATGCATTACAATCTTCATTAAAAACAATACAATTTTTATTGTTCAATGAATAGGCATGTGCAGCTGCATGCAAGTTTTCGACAGCCCACTTACACTCTGCAATACCAGCTTGATGCAAACCTTCCGAGAGTCCACCACATCCGGCAAACACATCCAATGTTCTAAGAGGCCTAACATTGATTTCTTCACTCTTGTTAATTGTTTGTTCTGCAGGCTTGCTCGATTTGCCTTTACCTTTTCCTTTATCTTTCCCTCTATCTAACCTACCGACAGCTGTGGCGTGCTGTGGAACATTAACTACTTGGCCAGATGTCTTATCAAAAGCCATCCTGAAGTAAAACCTACTGGGGTCTTTTTCAAGCCATTCATGCAGAGACGTTTGTTGCGGTACATTTTGCTCATATACTAAATAACACACTCCTATTACCGATGAAAACGAAACCTCACGAATTTCTTCACTCCAATACACAACATTAACATCCTCATGCTGCGGAAACCTATTGTTTGTGTTTTCAGGTCTATACAACACATGCACTTTTAGGTATATGTCTTGAGGAGCAATCAAAGGCCCATCCCCGGCGGCGGCGACTGCGGCTATGTACCCCACGCAGAACGGTTCTCCTGTATCTATATTTGAGCCGCGTAAATTATTATCACTCTTTCTATAATATTCAGTGTAAATATCTTCATCTACTGTATCCAATTTCGGTTTCAAGTTTTTACTTATGAGACTGTGGAAACTGTTTTTAAACTTAAATGTTCCTGGCTTCAAAAATACGCTACAACCCTTTTTATACTCATAATCTTGCCACTTGACCATTGTCCATTCAGTTCTATTGGCTTCTGGAACAGCTTTAGATTTTTCTGTTACTTTACCTATAACTCTGGGTATATTTCTTGCATCTTTCCTAGTCTTTCGTTCACAAGATGGACAATATCTATGCTTTCTTAACTCATTTGGACATTCAGGATCAATTGGAAGATCTTCAAATCTAGCTGTGAACCTTTCGTAATATTTATTGTAAAAGTACGTCTTACCGTCATCTTCGAAATTTATATCATCAACTTCTTTGCCTCCAAGTTTGAACCAATCGGTTGGCATTGACTTCCTGTCCACGTTAGCTTTCCTTAATATTGACGACAGAGGAGCACCATGGCAACACCTATCGCCTAAAAACACTTCCCTGGGATCACCAACTTCTCCCAAAACCGTATCTGACGATCTAATGAACACTTCGCCATGGAAGAATCCCACTTTAGGGTTCGAAGTTTCTTTCCACATGTAGACAACTTTTGCTACTAATGCCGGTATGTTTGGTTGTGTAGTTTCTAACATCACGTAATCGCCTTTGCATAATTCAGATCCATCAATCTCAACTTTCTCATAATATACTTTCGTTAAGTCAGCTTTCACAGGTTCATCAATCCATCTGATTTTTCTGTTAGTAGTTCCAGTCAATTTAACTGGTACTGTATCATCAATTTTGTCATGTTGTTTTTTCTCAGCCATTTGTTGATAGTCATCTTCATCATCTGTATCAGAATCTGCTGCTTGTTCCACGGCCATATGAGGACAGAAACGACGAGCACAAGCCTTTTTGGTGCGGCCATGTCCACCAAATTTGGCCATAGCTCTACAAGCATTACATTCTCCACAGTCTGGCAATTGACAAGCCTCGCAAATACCGCATCTTTTTCTTCTAAGTACAAGCTCATGATTAGTTTTATCTAATTGATTTGTAAAGAAACTCTCAAATGTCTTTCTGACAAGGGGGGTAGTAGTTGCCTTGGTCCAGGCTTTTTTATCAACTTTTTTGAATTCAATTTTCGTTCTAGTTCTTCGCTTACCAAATTTAATACCCATTAATTTTATCAATTCTCTCATGCATGGTAGTGTTATCAGGGGTTCATCGTCTTCACTAGCTTCTAGGCTGACAACTTGATCACATACAAATTGGGCATGCTTATGAAGCATGTCTTCACTCATTTGCTTATCACTTAACTCCGGAATTGTGGAGTTTCTAACAACACCAAGTAAATCTTCATAAGTTGGTTGAAGATAATGACACTCTTCAAGGTATTCAACAACAACTTTACTCAACCATATTTTTTCATACAGGCTGTCCATTAGAGGTTTGTATTGATCACTTGGTTTCAATAAATTATATTCACCAAATTCTGTTGATAATGTAATGCAATTTCTGTCTCCTCCATCAAATCCATGAATGAACCTGAATATAACATAGGATTTATATATTTGTAGTTTGAAAAGTAGCGTAAATATGAATGTTTGTGAGGATTCATACAATAGGTAATTAAACTACTGCATCAATTTAAGTGATGCTTATAGCCAGACATAGACATTGGATGGGATACTTTTTGACCTCACAATTGTGATGTGATAAGACCGACAGGGTTCTGTTAGTATAACTTAATTCCTACGTACCATTCAATAACAGGACCCACATCTTTGACAGGTATGGACTCCTCATCAATATCCGGTGAATCAGAACAAATTGATTTAAGATAACCAGACACATAGATCCGAACATCGTTTTCTATTAGACCACCATCTATGGGACACAGGTGCCCTTGCTGGTCAAATACAGAGAAACCAGTAATGTTTGTTTGTGGTCTTTCCATTATATCTCCATCGTCACCTGAAATAGGTTTAAAAATAAATAGTGCAAAAAGGAAATGCAAAATCCATGATTATATTCAACACCTTGTTTGGCTGAAACTAGTCGAGGGATAGGACTTTAAAAGGCATTGTAAAATTAATTAATATAGGTTAGACCTGGTATAGTTTTGCTTATCTTGGTATTAATAAATCAAGTATGTAATACTTTTGTGGCACGAAATATAAATGTTTATTGTATGTTAGTTTTTCAACATACCAAAACAATCATTGACTCACCCGAAGCTAAAACCAATTTTTCATTGGTCAATGCAATATATTCTTCGACAGCGTCCTGCGGGTGTCCTTGGTAGTATATAATGTCTGAGTTGTTCAGAAATTGACCACAGATATCACATTGTTCAGTATCACCATTATTGTTAGAATTAGTACTTATTTCAGTAGGATTAATATTGTTTCCATTAATTTCATTGAGGTCATTGCACTCTTTTGAATCATCAGTTGAGGTCTCTTTTACTTTTTCCTGTTCAATTTCACAGGGTTCTGTAACATCTTTATTCGGCTGAATAATATTGTCTTCACAATCAGTTGTAATATTGCTGTCCACACTTTTGTTTTGAACATTTTCAACTTCATTTTCAACTTTTAATCGTTTCTGTTAAATAAAAAATAATCATAAATAGATATGTAGCTAACCAAATTAATGCTTCATTAGTCAAGAATGTTTATAAGTTTTTTTAAACCCATATTATCCCATATTTCTAGCTATCTCTATCCTCTGCATCCCCGTCAACTTGCCAACACCAAGGATAGGGAATAAATAGATAGTAGTTTCTGATACCCTAGATACAAGTTTCAAACTTAGTTAGGGGCCAGTTACTATAATGAGATGATGTAGTGAATGATTATGTTATGTTATGTTAAAATATATAAACAACTAAAACATCAATTAATATAATGATTATATCTTACTGATAGTGGTGAGGTGTCACCCGTAGGACTTCTGCTTCTTTTTGGTGGAAACATATTAGTAATTTTCATTTGATTACCATTCCTTGCTGATCTTCGAACAGACCTAAAATTGTGTTATAGGATTACAAACATGCTAATATTGCCTATAATACAAGTAGTTATTTGTATTAAATTTGATACCCAAATATTATATAAATAGCATTGATTAACACACACAATACTTTACTCACTATTATATTTATGCTTATGGAAAAGGGGCACAGCACAGTTAATTTTTAAAATTTAATTTAACGCTTAAATGTAGCATGAAACAAATTTATACCTTACAATAAAAATTAATTGAACAGTACTAACTTGGATCTTGTTGATGGAGATGATTCATTTTCCGATACACCGGGACTACTCGATGTGCTGCGATTTTTACCCGGCATCTTCTTTAAAAGTACATAGATACTTATAATTTAAACCAAATCTCACACGAGCTGTTCCTATATTTTTTTTATCTTCCTTTATAAATTCGTGATTTCAACCAACCAACCGTCCAATGTCCTATTCATTTTTTAACTTTTATAGAGATATTTAATTAAAAAAATAATTGATCAATATTTTAATTGAAATTCCGATATCAATCCTGCCCTAATTGTTATCGACACTAGAAAGAAATTAGGATTTATTTAATAAACAGGTTATTAAATTAATTGCTATATTGTTTAGGCGGGAATTGGGCGACGAGGAAAACGAACGAACAAACAATCGTTCGAATACAGACAGACAGACGTTAGACGTGACCATGAAGTTAAAGGTAAAAATGGAGTCTACACTTCGAATACCTACTTGAAGCATACCTATAATGTACCACTATCGCGTCTTTGTAGGCAGGCTCTCTCTTGCTAAGGTAACCTCTAGAAAGAGAAGGTCTGACTAAAAAGAGAGATCGGCCCACAGAGACATAGGTATTTGACTCAAGCTGTTGTTCCAAGTGTGGGCTCCATTTTTTACTTACAACTTCATGGTATTTATCATGCTTGAAGGCAGAAATGCCATCGAACTTTACCCCTCATTTACACTATGCTCCTGCTCCTGCTACTCGCGTTGCCGGAAATATGTCCCAAAATACTTCCGCGGCAGTAGGAGGGAAAGCGAGAGAGAACATATACGCTATTTCACTCAATCCTCACGTACCAAGTGACATACAAGTGACGGCACCGGCATGACGAGTAGCAGCACGAGTAACTGTTTAGTTTACACTATGCCGCTGCCCACTTTCCTCGTCACCTTCCTGCTCATTGCAGCATAGTGTAAATGAGGGGTTAGAAAGCAAAGATTGGTTTGTATTGAGTTTTTTTTTTTTTTTCTGGCTTCGCAAGCTTGTTTTGATTTTTCATTTGATTTGATTTGACTTGACAGATGCAATCTATTACTAATATGTCAAAAGCGCCTGCAAAGTTGAATTTTGTGATGTAATGTGATTTGAATTAATATTACGAATTGAACTGAATTATTATGAATTGAAAAATAATAACAAACCATAGAAAGAAAAGTTTTACAAAATTACAATAACTTATTTATATATTAACTGCATTTCCTCTAGTTTCTAAGTAATAATAGTTTAGTCCCAGACTACTTATTTGTTTAAAATGATAACTCTAACAAGAACTTGTAAATACAGACCTTTTTTAAGGCTCTATTCTTCATCAATAAATTATGATATTGATTACTACTGTGACAATAAGAACTATGAAGAAATCAAACACAACATAAACAGGAGGAAAGGAGTTGGAGACATAGAGAAAGTGTTAAATCTGTTTACATTATATGGCTTAAGTCAAAACTCTGGCACTACTAAAGAAAAATTATTAAAAGAATTAAGTATTTTACCAAACAAAACTCACCCCGCCGTTATTAATAACAAAGACATAACTGTTAAGTATGTTATGAATGAGAAAAAGGAGTTCTCTGGTTGCAATCCTTTTGAATTTAGTGAAATAACACAGAGACTAAATCTGTTGAGAACAGAAAAACTTGGCAATACTTGTGGCCACAAAAGTTACTACCTTTTGGGAGAGCTGGCGGAACTGGAAGAAGCATTAGTCAAATATACAGTAGTCAACTTACTCAATAGACAATTTCAATTAGTATCTGTTCCAGATATACTACCCAGGAATGTATTGGAGAGTTGTGGTATGACTGTTAACAATGACAGAACACAGGTAAACAACACCTATTATTTTGTTCTAATTGTGTCATGATATTCATAATGGCCATATCACCAATTGTTATGTATTAGGTTTACTCGTTGGACCCTCATCATCACTGTGCAGATCTATACCTGTCTGGCACAGCGGAGATGTCGCTAGCAGGCCTCTTGATGAACTCGTCGCTTGAAAAACAAAATCTGCCCCTAAAATTGGCTGCAGTAAGCAGATGTTATAGAGCAGAAACTTCCAACATTATTGAAGAAAGAGGAATTTATAGGTACATATCAGTTCATAAACATCATCAAAAAACATAACAATTATTGATATAAATGCCTAATTTCATTTTTTAAATAACTTTGTGAAGATTCCAATTTATGTGGTCCCACTTTGATTGTTCTGTACCTTCCCAATATGGAAAGTATGCAGTATGTATATCCAAAGGTATGCCAGCATTACACACATCAAAATTGAATTTAAGAGCTCTTTTAAGCAGTCAGTCACATCTATCCAAACAATAGTTGCATAAAAAGTCCATATTTCAAATGAAAAAGTAATCTGATTTTTTTTCTTTTGAAATATGGACTTCATTCACTTCAAAATATTTATTATTTAAATTATGTTTAGGGTACACCAGTTTACTAAAGTGGAGATGTTTGTAGTAACAACGCCAGAGCAATCTGAAGAAATGTTAGAATTTATATTGAAAACTCAAGAAGAATTATTTGAACCATTAGGGCTCCACATGCAGGTACTGGACATGCCGCCCCATGAACTGGGAGCTCCTGCGTACAGGTGAGATTCAACAACATTATACACAAAGTAAAATACTCTTATTGAGAACTAGGGGCGTCCTGCGGTTTCACCCGCGTGGTTCCTTCTTAAATAAATACTTTTTAATAAACTATTTCTTGAACTGGTGTGGTGGAGCTCATCAACATAATATAAGCAATCGCTTGTATCATCTTCATATAGCAAATAAATTACCCCTACCTAACTAGGTTTATTAGCTGTATCGAGAGTATCAGAAGCTATGCTCACACATATTCATTCATTGTTATACTTATAATAATAGTTCATTGAAGAATTGTCACTTGTTTGAACACTACCTTAGTATATGAATATTTAGCATGATGAACATTGACTCTATTATTTATAATTTTATTTCAGAAAGTATGATATTGAAGCGTGGATGCCGGGCCGCAAAACATTTGGTGAAATATCTAGTTGTAGTAACTGCACAGACTATCAATCAAGGAGGCTCAACATACAGTACAATGATGACAATATTCATAGATTTGCACACACCTTAAATGGAACAGCTTGTGCAGTACCTAGAATGCTAATTGCATTGTTGGAAACCCATCAACACCCAAAAGGAAAAATAATGGTTCCAGAAGTATTACAGCCCTTCATAAACGGGAAAACTTCAATTAAAAAATGCTCATCAGTGCCTGAACTAAAAATATTAAAAATAAAAAGATAATTTATTATAACATGTTTATTTATTTAAAAAAATACATATTTTCTATTTAGCTCCTTTCTGCAGCTTGGAGAATTTCTTCATTTTAGATTTTAACTCTTTGATATTAACTGTAGTAGCAGGTTCAATATCTGCAGGAGTTGAATCTGATTTTTCTTGAGGAGGTACAAAGTCCTTCTGTCTCTGTTCTTGACGAGCACGTTTTACTTGCATTTGTTTCTCTTCCTTTTCATGATGCCTCTTGGCTTTCTTTTGGTCATCTTTCAAGAAGTATTCACCAGTAGCTAGTTCACGATCTATCTTACTTTCAGCTTGTGGTGGAGGGAAGGGAGTATACTCCTTTTTAATCTTTTTCTTAGGTTGTTTCCTTGGAACATTTTTACTCTTGAAATTAGGTAAGAATCTATCCCAACTTTCATTCTTTAGCTTTGGATCCTTCATTAATTCTCTTTTGATCATTAAACTCTTTATATTATACATAGGGTGGATGTTCTTCATTGTGTCCTCCACGATTCGCCTCACTTGCACCAAACCTTTGTACGGACCAACAGTAGACACAGTATTTCCTTGGACCAAAACATAGCATTCAGTTAGTAACTCTATAGACTTCAATGTCACTCCATTAGGTCCAATGATGCGTTGCCTTCTTTTTAAAAAGGTTTCTTTTTTATTAACATATGAATTAATTTTAATTATGTCACATCCTATTTCGTCTTCCAGAACTCTAACAGCTTGCTCAAAGGGCACACTCCTGGATAGCAATTTCATCATATCACGGGCTTTTATAATAATGTAAGGATCCCAAGTCTTTCTAGTCGTCTTCACCGTAATACTACCTTCAATTAAGTCTAATTCGGCTACGATGTGGTGTTCACTAAGAACTTTTTGAACCAAAGGCCAACATTCTTTGAGGTATTGTTCTCTATATTTTGGAAACAATGTAGCGAATTTGCTTTCTTCTAAAAGACCATGAGGGTTATCATCTGGAGTAAACTTAGGTATTTTCATTGCCCAAGCATTTTCAACTGGTCGAGAATTATTATCTTCAGGATCTTCACCTATCATTGTTACACTAATTTTAAACTCTATAATGTTTTAACGAATTTGTTCTGTTTTAATTTATCAATAAAATGTGGTATAGATTATAGTGCGCAACTGCGCGGCCCAGCCAGCTCTCAGCAGTCTTGACAATTGTCATTTGGGATGAGATCTATGACAGCAAATAGAAATGTCAAAAATGACAATTATCAATCACTGTCAGCTTATTGTTGTCATCCCGCATCTTGTGGTCAAGAAGGTTGCAATACTTTGTGACAGGGTGGATCAGTGATCACCATGGAGGTAATAGTAAAGATAATCTCTTATTCATATTAAAAGATATTTTACCACGTTTATATACGTAGTATCTCTAAGTAGTTAGTGTATATCTCCAATAATTATATTACATATAACAACTTTGTAACCTCTATGTATATATCTCAATCCGTTCGGTGGTTCTGTTTATACAGCGTGATTGGAAGGTGGGTGCAAAGCTGGAAAGGGGAGGTAGTCTAAGTCTAGACCCATACGAATCTAATGAGGTGTATAATTACTATTTGTTTTTTGAGAGTTAGTGGTTTTTATGCCTTACTAGCAGCGCCCCGCGGTTTCACTCGTGTAGCTCCTATTCCCGTGGTAATTCAGGGATAAAATATAGCCTACGTTACTCAGGGTGAATGCAGCTTTCTAATGGTTCAAATCGGTTCAGTAGTTTAGGAGCCTATACGTTACAAACAAACAAACAAAATTTATCCTCTTTCTAATATTAGTAGGTATAATAATAAAGAGAGTAGAGGAGTTTCAGTACTAACTGTAAAAGTTTATGAAAGAAAATAAAAGAAGCAATTAATTGTGATTCATTTTAATTAAAAATAAAAGAATAAGTAATTTTTTTAATAAGCAAGTAATTGTAAAACAACAATCTTATAAGCCGGGCCCACACCGGGATGATGATGAACCTGAGATGCTTTAATATTCATCATCGTGCAAAACGTCGACTCACGATACAACTGTACTGAATATTACGGATTGCTTGAAATGTATTTCAGGATCGCAAGTGTCAGCAAATTGGATCGGCGATCCTTCGCTCGTATGGTTCAAGTTGGGCTGATCCATAATAATTGATCTGCCAGTGTAGACCCGTCTATTAATTTTAATACTTAATTAAAATAATAAAATCAATTACTTAATTGTAATGAAGTTACTTTTCGCTTGGTCAGCGAAATTGTGATACAATGGTAAACATTATTAATTAAATACACTGTAATTTTTTTAACAATGTGATGAAATTTTGTTATAATGCGTAAATAAATCAAATAAAAAACAAAATTATATTTTCCTCGCGCAATCATATCTTCATTACTATTTTATATATTAGTACCTTATAACTAAATAACTACCTTTTATGTATTCAAACAAAATTCAAAATATATTCGAATAGAGTAGGTACTACGAGAAAAGAGAGATAGAGATGTCAGGAATAGATGAATTGTATGATGTAAGTACTTAGTGAAACAGAAAATGTATTTCTTGTGCATTTCGAGCGGAACAGACCACCGCTTTATTATTGTGGGTTATGTGAAGCCGACAGGAGGCGACGTTGACACGGACGGGACATTAAATAGTTTTAATAAGATATATACGACTATAATAGCTTGCTCGTCAAAATCCTCACCAGACTATATTTAAACTTGTTTTAATAATCCTTTTATAATATTTCAAATTCACTCTCTTACTAAAAAATTATATGCTCATATTTTTCTGATATAGGTAGGTGAAATTAACGTTCATTTAAGGAATACGCTTGTTTGCGACCAACAACCACTAATTGGCGAGTCGTGAAAAAACGTACTTATTGAATATTCAGGACATCTCAATCTTTAATACATAAATCAAATTGTAAAACCGTGAAATACAATTTGTTACTAATACAATGTGAACATCTTTAATTAGGTGTCACAGTGTCACACGCAGTTCCTACAAACCGCAACTAGTTAGTTATTAAAATAACTCGCTCGATTTAACGGATATTATAATAGATAAAACATTCAAATTTTTTCTCTTAGTAAATATAGATTAGTTCTTACTTACTTAAAATAATAAAATATGGAAAAGTGACAAATAAATGCCTTTTGAGATAGAATACCAATTGTGTAACATTTAAAATGTTACACAATTGGTATTCTATTTAACAAAATGTTACATTTTGTTAAATAATTAAAAATGTACATTATTATTGAAGTTTTAAAGTAAAAAAAGAAGACACATTGTCTTTGTTGGCATCACGTATAGATACTAGTCAGTTTTTAAAATTAAAAAGGGAAACAGTTAAATTAAAATATGTATTACATAATAAAATTGGCCATGTTATTAGCCTCTTCAGACCAAGCTGCAAAGCGAGAGTTGTCCATTTCAGGTGCGTGTGCGTTGCCAGACTGCAACCTATGGGACGTCCCTCCAATTGGTACTCCACAATCAGCACACCTGCTAATTTGATTAGCTCCGCCGCATTCACCGATGCAGTAAAAATGTCCGTTCGGGCACTTATACCAGTGGCCAGCTCGTAATCCGATTGCTTTCACAATTAACGCACGTTCCCGCTTTATTATTACACCCGACAGCTTCAAAGCAGTCTCTAAATTTTTGAGAGCATTCATTGCTTTATCTGTTTCAAATATAAAGTAACTAAATATAGCATTTGTCGCTTCTTTTAATGCGTTCGTGACGGTAGTCGGCATTTCAGTCGGTGGGGGTATGTCCACTTTCGAGAGCTGAACCATCGAGTTTAATCTACTTATTTCCAACGCCAAATCTTTCTGCTGTTGTTGACTTACGTTTATGTTGCGAGAAAATTTCAGACTTGAAATAAAATCTTTGCATAGAAAATTAACTTGTGATTGTATTTCTTCTTTAAAATGTTGTTTTCCAGAAGACAAATATGTTGCCACACATTCGGTGATCATATCCAGTATGTCGAGACATATGAGTCCCATATCTAAATCTAACTTGGAAAACTTCTTTTTATTCATTAAAGTGAATTTTAAATGTTTGAAAACCATACAGCAGATAGTGTAATCTGAAACAATATCATAAATCATTGTTTGACACTAAAATAATCATCTTAAATTAATATTAAACAACCGGTCAAGTGCGCGTAGGACTCGCGCTGAAGGGTTCGGTACAAAAAACGACAATAATCACCTTTGTTGTATAGGAGGCTTTTACTTAAAAGGAGACCTAAATCCCTGATTTGTAAACTGAAATTTTGGTTAAAGAAATAAATATTTTTGTATAACTATCACAGTTCATTAGATACAGCCTCGTGACAGACAGACTGACAGTGGAGTTTTAGTAATAGAATAAGGTATAGAACCCTAAAAAATTTAAATAAATAATAATTTACCCACCTTTCGAAGTAAGTGTCGATTTATATTTTGTATAAAATTCATCTAAGTTTTTCAAAAACTGTTTCTTTTTATTTTCGATTTCTTTGTTAGTCCCATAAACACGTATTTTTATGGGATTGATTTCGTTCTTATACAGAGCCATAATTTTCATTTTGTATCGATGGGTATTCACAATGGGACATCTACAAAGAGGACATTTGGGCAGTTGTATAATATCATGCGTGCAATTCACAATATTATCAATAGTTTCAACGTCCATTATATGGCCGCAATCTTCGAGCAAAATTAATCTGAAACAAAAAAATACACGAGAGTAAATAAAGTACTTATGTCAAAATAAAACATCGACTCGAAGACAAAATGCATGTTCAACCACGATTAGATTTAGGGTGTTACCAGACCAATCGATCGATGGTAGAATGGAATAGTCAACGTCGATCGATAATCGATCGATTGGTCCGGTAACACCCTTAGACGTATCGAAAATAATACAGGAAAAAACAAAAGGCTCTCTCAGGCGAACCATATCGGAGAATACTTAAAAAGTATAGGAGAATATATGAAAAGTATCGGAGAGTACCTGGTATCGTCGTCGAATTGGTCCCCCATGAGGTCGGTGGGGAAGGCGGCGGGGCGGCAGGCGCGGCAGGCGGGCGGGCACGGCGCGCCGCACAGCCCGCGGCACGCGTGCCCGCACGCCAGCGCCCGCTCGCACGCGCGCGCGCACCCCGCCCAAGAGCACGGCTGGCTGCACAGCCGCCCGCACGCCCCGTGACCGCACCTCGCCGTACATTTTTCCTGTGTTTGTGTACATTGTCTTCAATGCCTCGATCGAATTGTCTGTGTTAAATCTTGTCTAAACTCTGCCCCTAACTGTGGCTGTACACCCTCGTCGAGACACCCGAGACAGGCCAGAGCGTGTGTACATGGAGCTCCCGTATCGGTCTGATTATACGTTAGTCCGTTGAGTGTGAACGGTCAAGTGTTTTTCTATACATTTATCTGTTCTGGCGTTACGCGACCGATAATACGCGACGCATGTTCCGTCAGATATGAACCTTCCCATATAGCAGAATGCAGCAACAATTACAAGACTTGTACGTCCATCTCAGCGGACATCTAGAGTTCCATTGATACAAGGAGTGAGTACACTGTACATGTACATGGTATGCTCTCATTTCGGGCCTCCACGGGACGAGCCTAGAAAGTACATGCTCGACATCGAACCTAGAGGCAAAGCTCAACGGGGGGTTGGGGGGTGCAGCCCCCCCCCCTTTAAAAAAGGAAAGAAGGAAGTACGTACCAAGAGGCAAAGGACAATGGGCAGATTTGTATGGAGTGTGTCCCAAGTGCTGTAGCACTTCGTGTGATACATCATTCGATAGGTATCGTTAAGAGGAACAAATGATTCTTGGGGAGTGAAGCCGAATTCCCCGGCAGAAAAAAGTTACAGCCATTTAAAAAAAAATATATGGCTACTTTATGCAAGGAGTTCTAAGTACTGTAGCACTTAGTGTGGTACATCATTCGATAGCTATCGTTAAGAGAAACAAATGACTCTACGGGAGTGAAGCCGAATTCCCTGGCAGAAAAAACTTACAGCCATTTAAAAAAAAAAAATATGGCTACTTTATGCAAGGAGTTCTAAGTGCTGTAGCACTTAGTGTGGTACATCATTCGATAGCTATCGTTAAGAGAAACAAATGACTCTACGGGAGTGAAGCCGAATTCCCTGGCAGAAAAAAGTTACAGCCATTTAAAAAAAAAAATATGGCTACTTTATGCAAGGAGTTCTAAGTGCTGTAGCACTTAGTGTGGTACATCATTCGATAGGTATCGTTAAGAGAAACAAATGACTCTACGGGAGTGAAGCCGAATTCCCTGGCAAAAAAAGTTACAGCCATTTAAAAAAATATATATTGCTACTTTATGCAAGGAGTTCCAAGTGCTGTAGCACTTAGTGTGGTAAACCATTCGATAGGTATTGTTAAGAGGAACAAATGATTCTTCGGGAGTGAAACCGAATTCCCCGGCAGAAAAAAGTTACAGCCATTTAAAAAAATATATATGGCTACTTTATGCAAGGAGTTCTAAGTGCTGTAGCACTTAGTGTGGTACATTATTCGAAAGGTATCGTTAAGAGGAACAATGATTCTTCGGGAGTGAAGCCGAATTCCTCGGCAGAAAAAAGTTACAGCCATTTAAAAAAAAACTCGGTTGTGTTACGTTAAACTGATTCAAGGAGTCCATGTAAATGGCCTTTGGGGGAACAAAAATGAGCTATGCTCGGTTGTGTTACGTTAAACTGATTCAAGGAGTCCGTGTAAATGGCCTTTGGGGGAACAAAAATGAGCTATGCTCGGTTGTGTTACGTTAAACTGATACAAGGAGTACATTAACCATAGTCTTCCGGATAAAAAAAATGAGCTATGCTCGGTTGTGTTACGTTAAACTGATTCAAGGAGTCCGTGTAAATGGCCTTTGGGGGAACAAAAATGAGCTATGCTCGGTTGTGTTACGTTAAACTGATTCAAGGAGTCCATTAATCATAGCCTTACTGAAAAAAACAGACAAAGTTCTTGGGAAGTTGGAAAGTGGAGCTTCAAAATGATTTAGAATGATATGATAGTGATTAAGTCACACAAAGTCTTACAAATTATTTTTATTTTATTTCTTATATTATGTACTTACCTATTCCTTTACGTTACCTCATCATAATTTATAAGAAATAGCGAAATATAGTGTTTAAATAAGTTAGTAGCTTAGCCAAATAGCGAGCTCCTTGCATAAAGTAGGCATATATTTTTTTTTAAATGGCTGTAACTTTTTTCTGCCGGGGAATTCGGCTTAACTCCCCAAGAATCATTTGTTCCTCTTAACGATAGCTATCGAATGATGTACCACACTAAGTGCTACAGTACTTAGAACTCCTGGCATAAAGTAGGCATATATTTTTTTTTAAATGGCTGTAACTTTTTTCTGCCAGGGAATTCAGCTTCACTCCCGAAGAATCATTTGTTCCTCTTAACGATAGCTATCGAATGATGTACCACACTAAGTGCTACAGTACTTAGAACTCCTTGCATAAAGTAGGCATATATGTTTTTTTAAATGGCTGTAACTTTTTTCTGCCGGGGAATTCGGTTTCACTCCCGAAGAATCATTTGTTCCTCTTAACGATAGCTATCGAATGATGCACCACACTAAGTGCTACAGTACTTAGAACTCCTTGCATAAAGTAGGCATATATGTTTTTTTAAATGGCTGTAACTTTTTTCTGCCGGGGAATGCGGTTTCACTCCCGAAGAATCATTTGTTCCTCTTAACGATAGCTATCGAATGATCTACCACACTAAGTGCTACAGCACTTGGGACGTTTTGCCCAATATCCTTTATGTTATTGATAGATAAATATTACATTTTAATGACAAGTTTATTACGAAAAACCATAGGTACCACCCAGGTACTACAATATTATACTAGACTCACCTTGCATGGTGTACAAGGTTCTCCGCAAAGCTTCTTGCATTGACTATGGTCACATCGTATTTCACACTTCTCGCGGCACGGCGGACACACTTGGTTACATGGTTGTTTACATCTATGGAAAAAGATTATTTGCTGGTCAAGTGTCACGTAGGATTTCATCATAGGTATTATTACTATAGAAGTATAGAATATAGATCATAGAATATTACAAATTAAGCAAAGCTCGTACTATGGATACTAGACAACGGATGTACATACTTAGATACATTTTTTTAAGTATATTCTTAGAATAGAGAGAAACCACCCACAGCGAGACAACCAGACATGTTCATGCACACAAATGTACGTCCTGAGGGATCCGGAACCTCCGGTTTAGCAGGCAGGGTCTCCCCAACTCCCCAACACTCGAGCGCCATGACATTCATACCCGGCTCCGTGGGCCGAGGGCGCTCCCGGCACTCGACCGTCCAAACTAACGTATAAGTGTAAATATGTATAGTACTTGTGCCCGCAGATGTTGAGCTGCGCGCAGGGCTGCGTGCAGGCGGCGTGGCGGCGGCCCTGCGCGCAGGCGCCGCAGGAGGCGCCGCAGTCGTGGCCGCACGCCAGCGCCGCGCCGCACGCCGCCGCGCAGCGCCGCAACAACTCGCGCAGCGCCGGCCCTGCGCACCCGCCACCATCTCACCGCTCACTTTATTCGATAAACTTGCAGCGCCCCGAGTGTATATCGGGGATAAAATTACAGGTACACTAAAAACCTTTCTCTTGAATCTCTCTATCTATTGACAAAAACCACTTCAAAATCCGTTGGGTAGTTTTGAAGATTTAAGCTTACGTAGGGACGGACGGACGGCGAAGGCGGCTTTTGTTTTATACTATGCGGCTTTTGTGTTAGAGATAAAAAAATATTGCCCCATGTACAAAACGAAAAGAAATATTAAAATTAGAGGATTAAGGCCTCGGGCCTTAGCCTCGGGCGATGCTGATTAGGGTATTTTTTTTTATTAGAAATTAAAGCACAGGTTTCGTTTACATGAGACGCTCGTGTCCCCGGTCAGTGTAAGGGTAGCCACACATTCAGGCCGGCATAGTCGTTTCGGCAGTATATATCGAACGACAAAACCGACCCAAAGTAATGACTGTACCGATTAATGCCAGCCCTAATATCTGTGTAGCTACCCTCACAGAAACTTCGAAGTAAATTATTTTCTAAAAATAAATTGAGGTTAAAAAGAAAACGATATTTTGTTAACATTTTCTAGTGTAATCAGCTTTCAAGTGTTTCCTGCCTAATTATTATTAAACACTTACAAGTGTCAGTATTTCCCTAGAGTAGACAGTAGGACACCCACCTTCAGGGAGTTGAGGGACGTTGCACGGTAACTTGTTCACGTGTCCGCAGGGGAACTCGGCAGACCGTTCCGAAGGCTCCACGCAAGTAGACACGTCGCATTCATTTCTGCACAATCCGGTACACTTGTGTCCGCATTCCATTGTGCGCGTACATTTTTCAGTACACAACTTTTGGACAGGCTCATCCGAACATTTCATAACTACTGTATGTTTGCAACTCGGAATTTCTTTCTTTTCCTGAGAACAAAGTATGTGCATAGGCTAGATGATTATTATAACGAACTTAATAATATATGACCCTGGTCTTATGTAGTTTTAGTGCCGGACTTAGGGCTATTGACTAGAATATTGTGGCGCCCACTTAATACGTAGAGCAGTCACATAAGTAGAGAAAGGAAAAGAAGCAAAGCTTCATATTCCTTTCTCTGTTCATGTGACACAGTATTGTTGCAGGGGACCTCGACAATACAATCCAAAACATTATACATGTCTCTACAAGTAAATGTAACTTCTATTGAAATAAATGTAGGTATGGCAAGGTCGTCTCGCACGGATGCAATGGCGATACATAGCTATAGGTCAACGATATTGCCTGTGAATTACGACCGTGCTTTAGCGATTTTATAATATGAAATACCATAAAACAATTACTTGTATTGCTTAGTTGTTTTACTCACCAACTCGTTACAATTTCCACAATCATCTTTGCATTTCTTTTTACAAAAGTGTAAACCGCATTTAGCCATACGGGAACATTTTTTTTGGCATGGGATTTCATTGACATCGACATGACATGAGACAATTTGAAGGTGTTTACAATTATTTCTGGATTTAAGAATCTGTAAGTAAATAATAAACTAAATATAAGTATATGTACTACGACTGATTATATAAGTTCCGCTTTATGTATTTATCATACCGGTGTGGATATATTTTAGATAATTGTCTAAAAACTTTATTTTTGAATGGAATTATAAAATGAAATAGAGATGATGAAACATCGACCTAATCTATAAAATTCTACTGTCGAGCGTACTTATTTTAATAAACGCAGTTTTACCCCCGTAGTTAGGGGTATCTAACAACGAAAAGATTTTGTCAAATCGGTCCAGTAGTTCCCGAGATTAGCGCGTTCAACCAAACAAACAAACTCTTCAGTTTTATATTAAGTATAGGTTGAGGTGGAGTAGGCGTTATCACAATGATGCTCAATCCTCTTTGGTGATATCAAGACTGAGCAATTACGTATGAACAGCCTCCTGGGGAAATTGCTTAGTTATGTTTTTTTTGCTATTTTTTTATGTAAGTATAAGTCTGAGAAACAGTAAAAAGTTAGTGGTATTCCACTCTATCTGTGTTCCGGAAGTTTTAGTTAATATACTATTCCGAATACTGTTTATTTATAACAGTTACATTATTAGGGTTGAATAATTCACCTTAACATCGCAGACATCGCACTCTTCGTAACATCTTTTATTGCACCAATGGCTACTATCATTGTCTGCACTCTCTTCGGTAAGGGAACATCCTTTTTTGAGTTTAGCACATTGTTTTCTACATTCATACTGAAATCAACAAAAAGTAGGTATTTATACACGTATTTATTAGTAACTACCTTCTTTTTATGATATTATACCAGCTGAATTACGCACTGCTCCTCTGAACTTACACAAATAATTCAAAACCAAAACTAGCCAAATCGGTCCAGCCGTTCCTGAGTTTATTATTGATTTTTAACAGCAATTGATTTTTATATATAAGTTAATAATATTTTTAATAGAGGCATATTTGTCATATATTTTTACCAGAATTAAAGTTAATTATTTTTCCTTCTTTAGAAAAAACTAATACAAAATGCGAATTCCAAATCCTTAAATTGAAACATCGTTTTATATGGGATTATCATTATGGTGACGATATGAATAAAGGACTAACAAAGTGACTTACGTTTTCGTGATGTGGGTCGTTTTTAACATGACAGTTCAGCATGCAACTATGTCCACATTTGTCCAAACGGGTCATACATTTTTCTTGGCATCTAACATCTTTGATTTTCTCATAACAATACTTTTCGTTCTGTAAACATTCATAGCCACACATTGTTAAATTTAATACTAACTTCGTTCATAATAAATAAATATAATAATGATATACAGGGTGTCCCAAATAGAACGATCAGTTCTCGAAAAAAATAATGAACATGAATTTTTTCAATACTTTCGGGTTCGATTCCCGGAGAGAGTAATAGATTTTTTCTAAATCTGTAAATGCAGTTTTTGTTTTTACTAAAATCGATGACATGTTTCCTAAGACCAGATCTTTGTATCTCTTATAGTTTTAGACTTCCCCCCACTGACCGTTCTAATTGGGACACCCTGTATAATTTATTATTATGCCGAGTATTAATTTTTATGTACGTAGCAAATTAAAAAGTAGTATTGGCGTGAACACGCGACAGGCAGACAGTTACTTTCTCATTTATAATATTAGTAAAGATGACAGTATACATAAAATATGTCTGTTGCCTTATATCTAGCAAAGCAACACCAACCAACCTTATGTTCACAATCAGGTAGTATGACTTCCACCCGGGTCTCACATTTAACCTTTGGATCGTTCGGCTCTAAGTAGCAATATATTTTTTGTTCATGGCCACAAGGCAGCGTCCGAGGCATAAGGACACGACATGGCTGACAATCTTCAGCACACATCAAAGGGCAAACATGACCATGTTCACATAAAACTCTGAAAATAAAATTCGTTTTGTAATCAGTCGTAACGTCATGTTGAAGAGGAGATCTTATAAACACATAATGTTAACGACAAACGAAGTCGAAATATTACAAGTCCATAAACGCTTCAGCCGCCGCTACCGTGACATGCTCGCTTTGCTCGCTCGCCTCGCTATGTGGGTCACAGACGTCACAGTTCCAACCTAACCTAACTAACAGCTCATTCAAAAGTAACAAGTTTGCTTATAATTATGTACTAATTTTATAATACATACATATTTCATTGCTGGGACATCCCAGTATTCTATACATTGCCTAGGTATTAAGGTATTATATACAACTAGTTTTTTTCTGCGACTTCGTCCGCGTGGAATAATGACTTCCGGCAGAATTTGGGTTTTTCCCCTTTTCTCTTCCTAGGGAGGGAATTTCCAAATCCTCTCTTAGTAGTCTACTCCCCTCAATAAACACACGTGCCAAATTTCAGCTCTCTACGAACAGTAGTTTCGGCTGTGCGTTGTCTGTCAGTCAGTCTGTACATCACTCAGTAACGGAAGAGTTTTATGTATATACACCCCTATTTTGAAAATATGGGACTTATTAAAATCAGAATATCTGTAGCAGTAACTGAATCCATATATCCAATAAACATATCAAAAATGATAGTCGATTACTTATCTTTAAAAAATACAAAATAAATGTCGTATTACCAGACGGCACACTAGCTATCAAGTATTCTGTGACGGCTCGGGTCGATGACCGCGCTCAGCTGTGTATCGCAGCGTTCGGTGTAGAATAACAATAAAATTCGGCGGGATTTTGAAAATCTTTGACTTATCATAACTTTTTAAATAAAAGCAAAAGAAAAAAACTAACTTCACTATTATATTGTCACCCGTCGTTTACATTAGCTGTGAGATAAGGTATCGCAATTTCAAAATAAGGGTGTATATAGAAGATTGTATATAAAACCTGTTTAGATAGATTGCCGGTAACATATTATACACATTTTACTACTGAATGTATTAGTAAATTAAAAATAGCTATCCTATATTAATATACCTTTCGCATCTTTGTTTACATTTGGTATACTTCGACTGCGTATGTCCCCGATCGTAGCCGTGGCAAATAAGTTCACATTTGTGGTCACATCGCGGAAGTGTCATCTGACATTGCTTTCCACATCCACCTTCATAAACTTTATTAAAATCTTCCAATTTATTTATCTGTAAAGTACTTAATTATGTAGTTCTACGTCGTCAAAATTGTCATAAAAATACACAAGCACTTTTAAAGTGAAATACTTCCATTATTTTTCAACACACTTGCTCATAAAGGGGCTTTTATTTGTACAGACACATAATGACACCTATTTATTCACAAGTGAGTTGTAGATTTTGTTTAGTTGGTTTGTTCTCAAAAATGTTTCGAAACAAAAACATCGTGGCCATAGATTTAAAAAACAAAACACCATTCTGCCTTACTTTTCCTACGTCTATAGTTGACAGTTTTTGGTTGACCTTAGCTCATTTTTTTTTATAAGTATTTTTTTTTAATTATAGGGCTGATCGCCATCGTTTAGTTGGATGCGCGCCAATAGGAAAACTGTTTGTTTATTATCGAAAAATGATATTTTATTATTATTTTCTTCGCAATTATGTTGAAAAACGTTGTATGGTGTATTGATATTTACTATCCTCAGCAATCTTCAGACCCTTGCTTGACGGCTCGGGCCTCAATAGTGCATCGGCAGTAAGCACCAACTTTACACGCTTGTACCATAAATAACTATTATCTACTTGCTTCAGTTAAAAAGGCGAGTTGTAGAGGCTGTCTAAGGCGACCTTAATGGCGAACTGACGAATATATTATAGTATGTACTTACTTCAGTTAATGTATCAGGGTGGTTTTCACATCGCAAAGTCAATGTCGATCCTAATGAGTTGGTCGATTCAAGAGTGGTTGCAATGTTTTGCCAAAGCTCTGATTGTGATTTTAAAATTTCAATATTTCCAAATATGTATAATCCTGTAAAAATATTTATAAATGTTTAAATATTATTATCTTTCTAAATATGTATTGTTACTTTTAAAACGAGATAACATACAGCCTTTATCATTGACAGGAGGTAATAAAGGTAATGTATCCCCTTGGCACAATTTAATTTATTTGTACCACCGTAGGTAAGGAAGTGAACAACTTTGTCAGCCAGCTGACCATGCCGTCATTTGGGTAGTCGAATTAATAAGGACCTATATGGGCCTATTTCACCATCTTCAAGTAACGTTCCGAGTACCTATTAACGTGTTTTGTCTTTGTCACTTGATATAAAGTAAGAAAGAGACAAAACTAACTTTACTTGGTGAGTAACTTTACTTGAAGGTCGTGAAATAGGCACTTAGTAAATATTATTACTTACCATGTTTCGCTCTTGATAGCGCTACGCATATTCTATTGGGTGTTGCCAGAAATCCAACTTTATTTTCATCATTATTTCTTACTAAAGATAGTAAAATGATGTCAGACTCTTCACCTTGGTAATTATCAACGACTTGAATGTTTACATTGTTTAAATGAGGGTATTCGCCGGATTTCTGAAATATTAAGTTAATCGTAACATACACAACACATATGCCTACAAGCTGTGCCCCGAGGGTTTGTTTCTTTGTCCGTGAGAATGTCGGACAAAATGAATTTAATTTGCTATTCCTAATTATAAGCAACGACTGAACCTAATTTCGTCTATATCGGTACAGCGGTTTCAGCGTGATGCATAATGCATGTACAAACATACAGACAGATAGACGGACGGACAAAACCTGTAAAAACCTATTGTTTTGGCTTTGATTGCTTTAATAAAAAATAGTTTCTCATTAGATTTATTTTTTATTTCGATTCACACAATCACTTGAGGATTTTTGAAAAATGCATAAAAACAATTTGTTTCAGTTTCGTCCCGGCTGGGCCAAAAATGTTGAATGCCTATTTCAAAAATAGTTTCTTATGTCTGAATTGATCGAAAACCAATTTGCAACGCTAGTGAGGCGCTGCGCAAAAACCCGTTGATTATTATCGCTACGCGCGCTATAACGCACACGCAACCCGAACGTTGGCGACAATAGTCGCTACTAGCCGGTCACATCTGCGTGTATCATGGCGCGAATCTTCGGGACGATACACGCAGATGCGGCCGAAGCATAAGAAAAAGCATACTTAAAATAATAGTTAAGCATATCCAAATGATTAAAAATTATCAGTCTTACTTACTTTTCTCATATAAAACATTTGTCCTTTATAAGCAGTGAGTATTGTGACAACATGCGGGGCGTACCCTTGCTTCATCAAGTAGTCCGCTAATCCCAAAATCAAATCAGCTTCCTGGAGATTTGTGCGACTCATATTGTCTTCCAAATCCTAAATAAATGATTTTATAAATATTTTGATCGATCACTAGTTGTACTTACTCTACAGGTTTATCTGAGATGTTATTTATGTCGTACAAGCTGTGCCCCGCAGTTTTATTATTATCGCGGTTGGTTCCGGTCGCTCAAACAAAACATTATTATCGACACTAGTTAACGGCAGTTAGAGGCCTCAAAAGTTTAACATTAACCTCAACTGCCTTATTTGCGTTGCATTTTTAGTCTGGTTTAGCACTAAACCAGGTTTTACAATCAATTTTAAATACTGTCAGAGTGACAGATTTAACTGACAAGTTGTCTTAAATGCTTACCAGGTTTTGTTAAACCAGACTAAAATGCAAAGCAAATAAAGCAGCAAAGGTTTAACTAAAAAATATCGCATCACCATCTGAGTTTTCATGGTCTGATGGTTGAAGAAGTCGCTCAGCGTCTAATACTGACATGACATCCCGTCAATAAATAATGTTTAAACTGAGAACCGGCCGTAATCAGAGATTGAGAGCGATAATGGTTCAGAAGCGTATCTTACGTCTTCTTTATAATGGTGCGTGAAGAAGTAGAGGTTGGTGGTGAGCCCGCGCACGTCGGGGTACAGGTGCACGGAGTGGTGGTTGCGCAGGTCGCGGTACACGTGCGGCGCGACGAGCGCGGCGAGCGCGGGCCGCATGCGGTGCTGCACGCCCAGCCGCCGGCTGTGCACGCCGTTCGAGATCATGCGCTCGAACAGCGACACCTCCATGTTGTAATGCTTCGCCAGCTTCATGTGAGACGCCGAAGGACGCAGTTGCTGGTGATCGCCTACCACACACCGCAGTTTTACCACAGTTCTCGTGAGAATACAGGGTTAAATATAATATAGCTTACGTTACTCCCTGATAACGTAGCTTTCAGTGAGAAAAAATGAAATCGGTTCAATAGTTTTTGAGTTAAATTAAAACAAATAAACAATCGCATCTTTCTTCATTTAATATTTATATAGACTAGATGTGCCTCGCGATGATACCCGCGTAAAAGCCATTCCCGTGGGAATTTTGGCATCCTTTATCTTATTCCTGATTATAAGAAACATTTCATCTAAATCGACTCAGTAGTTTTTACGTGAAATATGTAGTAATAAACATCCAGCTATCCTCACAAACTTTCGCTTTTACAGTTGTTTGTTAATGGGATGGGACTTGCATGTTTTAACTCGGTAATAGTTATTTACATGTGTGAAAAGTTGGTGCTTACTGCCGAGGCGCTATTGAAGCTCGAGCCGTCAGGCGAGGGTCTGAAGATAGCCGAGGATAGTTGTCATCAATACGTGTATTATACGAAGTTTTTCAACACACTTGCGAAGAAAATAATAGCAAAATGTCAACAGTTTTTCTATTCGCGCGCATCTAACACAATAATGGCGATCGGCCATAGACTAGCGCCTCGGCGGAAAGCGCCAGCTTTGAACCCTTGTACAATAAATACTATCTCACGATGTAAATAAAATAATACAAAAAGTGGCAGTTTGATAACAGATGTGTTTATATGCGGTGAAAGAAGAGCCACTTTATGAGCAAGTGTGTTAAATATATGTTATCGTTAAGACAAATTATGTATGAAGATTTGATTTTTTGGAAAATCGACAGTTATTTTCTAAAGCTGGACTACAACTAAACTTACCGATTAAAATTAAATGTTGACATTTATCAGTTAGTGACGCAATAATGTGTTGTTCTAATACTTCGGCAGCTTCTTCGACAATAACTGAAACATAAAATAGGTATAAGTATATCATATTTACAAGTACATACATATACAACCTGTTTGACTCACGTGATTATCAGGCTAAGGTACATTAAACATACTTACCAATAGGTGGAGCTATCTCTTGCAACATTTTGTGCATCTTGGCCGCGCCGCTGGTGGTCATACCGATTATTTTACGGTTTCTTATTACTTCTATGTCCAACATCATTCTTGCTTCATCATACATCGTAGACGCCGTTTGTACTTTATTCTATAAAAATATATTAATATTATATTATTAACCAGAAATGTTTATGTTCTGGGTGTGTGTGTAAATGAGTGTGGTTTTGATATCCTACCCTAGATACAAGTTACGAACTTAGTTAGGGGTCGGGTCAGTTACTATAATTAGATGATGTAGTGAATGATTATGTTATGTTATTATTATCGATCCTCTAACTAGTTTTATAACGCTAAACCAACACGCAGCCTAAAAAAGCCGGAGGGGTCAAGCCACACCTAGTGCAGTCTGGCCGGTCTTCCGTCGTGTAGTGTATACGCTTGCAACTGTCTTGTCACTTTATACTCAGTTCGTATGTCGCTTCTCATTCATAATATAGGAATTGCAATGCAAGCGACGTTAAGGCACTGAAACCGCGGGCGACGCGAGCAGAGCGTTGTAAATAAGAGCGTTACAAATACAAGGGTTCCGCCATTCCGCCCGGGACCCGCCTCACCTGTGGCTACCTTCAGGTGGCACTCGTTAAAACAAAAAAGAATATTAAATACTTACTTCTTTTATTTAACGCCTAATTTTGAATAAATACATAAAATTATACCTGTAATACGTTGAGTTCCTCCTCTATATCGACAATGAGGTGCCGAATCCACCTAAAGTATAATCGCCATCTGTCGAGCGGTTTTATATCGTCAAAGTTTGTCCTATTCGTTACCTCAATTTTTAAAGGTTTAATTTCTGAATCACATTTTGACTTCATATCCTAAAAACGAAGAACATAATGTATTATTTGTTTATAAAGTATTATATGAGATTTTAGATTTATATATTAATATTATCTAGATATGTACATCTAATGTAACTCACATTAAACAAACTTATCCTTGATTGGAGATAGTTTACATAAGAGGCGATGGTGTATTTATGCACATCATCTTTACTGGTTTTGTACAGCTCTATATTCGTAAGTATTAGTTTAGTTTCTTGTTGTATCGAAAATAAGGCTATTTTTTTTAAATATTCCTGATTATCATTGTCATTATCATTTTCATTTTCTTCCTCCTTGAAGCCCGTCCGCTTACGGTTTTGTTTTTCGAAATTAATCACATTTGAATTATAATCGTCTTGTGCAGAGTCGAAATCAACGTCGTTTGACATATAGTTTTCATAATTTTGGAACAACCAAGACATTAAAGGATTTTTTGTGTTTGAATAAAAATTTTTTAAATGTTGAATTTCTTCCACATCAATAAGATGTGTCTTGATCACACCATAAAGTAAAACATCTAGAAACGTTTGCTTTTCCCTATATGCAGCTATCACATTTCTAAGTTCGATTTTTCGTTCAATAAACATTGAACTACGAGCGTTATGCCGTAATGTGTTCAAGCTAATTAGTTTCATGGCGTCATTTTTGGATTGATTACCAATACGGACAACCGAATTTGTGAATTTCAATATAGCTTCCAGAAATTGATCCAAAGCATGGTTTGTGTAACATATAACTAGAATTAGGCAACCTCTTAAACTTAAGTCATTTCTCAAATTTCTGTATAATGTTTGAGCAATTTTGATGCCAACATGTGTTTTTCCCGTGCCAGGCGGTCCTTGAATAACTACAAATTCGTGAGTTAGTGCTAATTTGAATGCTTCTGCCTGACTCTCGTCGAAATTAAGTAAATCTTTGTCAGGCCATGTTTCATCTTGTAGTACAGTGAACTTCAACTCGTTTCCAGTTGGCAGTTTCATAATAACATCGTCGTCATCCACGTCCTCCTCGTCACATATTAGGTCTTTGGAATATGTATATACTTTGTCAGGCAACAAATAGGACGGTTTTCGAGGATTAGGCTATAATAAATAATTAAAGTTATCAATAAGTGCATAAAATACATTTTTGAGCTGTTTTTAGAATTAACTAAGTAGTATTTAGATAACAATAAGCAGGCCCAAAAGACGAAAAAGAAAAAAGTGCCTGAGATATTAAATCTAAGTAAACCGCGAAGAACAAACAAAGAGATGTAGCATCCGCCCGTCGGAAACTGGTATTTGATTATGTGCTAATGTTTGACGATATCTATACTGGTCTATTCTAATATTATAAAGAAGTAAAGTTTGTGTATTTGTATATTTATTAAATTGTAACGGGTAATCTCGGGATCTACTGAAACGATTTCAAAAATTCTTTCACTAATGGAAAGCTTATTTATCAGTGCATGATATAGGCTGTATTTTATCCCTGTATTCACACGGGAACGGGAACTACGCGGGTGAAACCGCGGGCGCTGCTAGTTTTGTATATATACTCGTAAAATTTGCCCTGAAAATTAACCCTGGTTTTGACCATCCCTTTGTTTGTGCTCCTTGAAGTACCATAAAGTGAGTGAGTGGGTGTGTACTAACATTTACGTCCACGATGTATTTTTGCATTGGAATTTTCTGATTATATCCTATTCCTCGTAGAACTTTTAGCACATTGTAATATGGCTCGAAATAAACATCACTTTCTATCATGGTATATGTATCACGGGCTATTTGAATTTTCTCCGAATGATTGTGACTATTGAACAAAGAAACTGGTATCTAAAAAAAGAGACAAAATTACATCCGGCGGGCTTTAAAGAAAAAAACTTTCAGACATTCGATAACCACAATACTTACCAATCCTCGCTGCAGATATTCATCTTCACGATCAATAATTGTTGCAACGATAAAACTTTTGCAATTATCTTTTGTAAATAAAACCAACGATCCATAAATAAACCGTTTACTATTTGACAATCTTTTAAAAAAGTTTTTATTTTTTATATCAATTTTGGCAAAAAAACCAATGTTTGTTTGCGAAACATAGGTTTGGACAAACTTCACGTTACGAAATACACTGAAATAGAACGATAAGTATATTGTTTATTAAATAATATTGTGTGTGGTATGAGACGTCATACGAAGTCCCAACTACTACAATCCAAGCGAAAGACAGTATCCGTCTCAACTGATCACCGTGAAATGACAGAGTGGGGACACTTGTTAACAAATTTAATTCCACGGGATAAGTCAGCATTATAATATTTATTACTGCATTATATGTAGGTAGGTACGGGGCACCAGTAGTAGAAAATAGTGTAAAAGTTTGGGCAGTGCTCTTACATACCGAATGTTGTCGTATTTATTTTTATTTGGTTCTTCAATAAATTGATCTGTAACAATGACATTATGTTAGTAACACCACTACCAACAATGTATTCCAATAGTTAACTTTTAAACAACTTCTTACAAAAGAAGGAATTTCCCAATTCGTAATTTGTGTACCTGTATTGTTATGTCGATGTCTTTACTCTTTTCTGTTCACTTACTAACAACGTTTTAGTTAAGTAAAAGTAAAAATATAAACCAGCTCTAACTATGGCCAACTTACGTATTCCTTTGCGCAGGGGCCCGAAACAGTCCTCTCTCAATAATCTGAATTGAACATCTAAATAATGCTCCTGATCTTGATAAGCGCCATCTATAATGTTTGGGCGAACATATGGCCTTTTCTGCAATAGGTCTTCTGTTGTTGGCAACAAAGAGAGTTGCCGAAAATCTTCAGGAGGCAACTCGTCAGTTTCCTTGTTATTTTTTGAACTTGCCTTTGAAATTTGCTAGAGGGGCAAAAGTAGCAAATTAACTCTTTTGCAATAACAACTTCAATCGTTAGTATTTTATGATACGTGCCCTAACCAATATATTTTACAACAAAATATTAAAATCTACTAAATAATTTACCTTTTTCATTTGTGTTTCGAGATCCTTTATTTTATTTTTTATATCAGCCAATTTCGCTGTGTAATCATCCGGTAATTGGTAATCGTGCCTTTGTTTTAATATGTCTAGACATGAAGCCATCAGACTTTCTACGAGAGGTCTACATATCTTAATAGCCAGAGTGGGAGAAGTGTTCGTTATGAACTCCATAAATGTTATAAAGTTTTTCCAGAAAGTATTTTGGTCATTCCAGTATAAGGAGTTAGATTGTTTCCGTTCAACATAAGGCAAGTCAATAAGATAATGTTTGAGATTCGTAACAAAATCAGTATTGCATATATCCATTAATATATTACATTTTGTTTCAAAAAAGGAAGATTGCGATATGTGTGCAATACATGCCAGAATAAGAGCGTACAAATCCACTCTATCAAACTTCGCGTTAATGATCTCAATAAAAGCATTTTTTGATTCCATAATAATTTTAAAGGCACGCTGAGGTTCAGAGTTTGCGATAAATTGTAATCTGTTGAAACCCATTCTGTCCTTATTTTGGCGGCGAGGTTCGTCATTTTTCAGTCGGTTATTGTTATTATTTTCGTATGGATGATATCCATACCGCGAAGGCTTTCCACTGCTGCTTGTATTTGCTTCCACATGACGTCTCCATGTATTTTTATTTAGGGATGATCTATTTTGGGATCCTGAAATGTTACAACTCATAAAACACTTAATTTTCAGGTAGGTACTTATTTAGTAGATAAAGTTACTTCAATACTTAATACTTAATGAAATCTACAAAATTACGAGACCTAATTTTATTCCACAATATATATTTATAAAAGTTAGCGAGTAAGTTCCAAACACATCATACATTATCCATCAGACAAAAATTCTAAAAATATATATCATTCTCGAGTGATTATTATCAGACCATCTACACCTTTTATGTATAATTATTTTTTAAATATTGACAGTGTAGGCGTAACAAAACATGATGAGGATGTATTTAGGTATTTACTAACAGTAAAACAAAAGTAACAACTTTAATACGAAACAATGCAATGCTGATGTACGTACTTAGTAAGTTCTGATTTCAAATCAAGGTGAATACTTACATAAGGAAGTCGAAGTCAAAGAGAAGATAATAAAACATTTCACCTTTAAATAGTAATACATTTTCAAGAAAGATGTAAATATCAGCTTAATATAAAAATACAACAATCCTTATGTATGTCTTATACACGACCCAGACGTTGACCTTACAGATTACGCGCTGGCCAAGTGCAGGTTATCGACTTCACACACAACCTTAGAATTTCTTCGTAGGTGTATGCATGCTGGTATTCTCATGATGCTAATAGAACTTAATTTTAAATAGCTTAGAGTTGCTAATTAAAACATATAATTAATTACCTTTGGATTCACTCATGTTAGTGGATCGGTGGTTGTTTGCTTCATGAGGATGTACTCGTAAAGAGCACTTTCTAGCAAAATGCCCAATGTTTCCGCAAACATAGCAATTGGAAAACTTCTTGGCCCGCTTGGCATTTGGTGTATCAGTGCGGTGAAAGTTTTTCCTTTTAGTGCCTGATGCTAAACACAAAGACCAAACCAATCAGATAATTCGTAATGTGTTTGGGCTACCAATAACTACAGGCCAATGCTCAGTGTTATCACCGGGCTTTTGACACGACGTCGAAAGGGCTTTCGCGAAATAATCGAAGTGCCATATGAACAAAACGCCATTTAGCCGATGGGCCATTTGATCGAAAGGACAAATATGCGAAAGCCTTAAAGATCGAATGGTCAGTTGTGCAAATGCCACATCATCGAAATTAAAATTTCTTCTAGTAGGGCAATTTTGAGTTAAATTATTATAGAATAAATAAAATATATTAATTTCTATAACAATTTTCCTGTAGCATCATCATCGTCCACAACTCAAAATTTTTAACGACCTCGTTGGCAGAGTGGTCACCATGACGGACTGACATCCGTAAGGTTGCGGGTTCGATTCCCGTGCGGGGTAAATATTTGTGTGAATCACAAATGTTTGTCTCGGTCTGGGTGTGTGTGTGAATGAGTGTGTGCGTAGGTTTTGATACTCTAGCTCAGCGTTTCTCAAAGTGTGCTCCGCGGAACCCTAGGGTTCCGCGAGACTCCTGTAAGGGTTCCGCAAGAATTTCGAAAAAATAAAAACACCTCTTTCTGGTCGACCGTACCGAAATTTTCACAATGAACTAACATTGCTTTTTAATTTTGCCGAGATGTGTGAACTTAAAATAGGGTTCCATCAAGTATATCGCTTTCCAAAAGTGTTCCGTTACCAAAAAAGATTGAGAACCGCTGCTCTAGCTAGATACAAGTTGCGAACTTAGTTTCGGTTTCGACTGTCATTCAGCTGAAACTATGACTGAAAATGAACTGTTGTTGTTGTTGATCAAATTGGATTGATGTTACCACAAGTTGTTGGACTTATATTTATCTTGGACTGGGTGTGAGTGCAGTTTCTGATACTCTAGACAAGTTTCGAACTTAGGGGTCAGTTACTATATATGTTACGTTATGTAACCAGCCATTTGAACACTCACTATGTCATCTTGGGAAGTAGAGGGGTCTAATGTATTTAAACTCCCTATAGGTATAAAGTTTTAAATAAAATGTCCGCCCTGTGTGTTTGCAACCGGGACGGATGGATAGTCTAATATTATTTTGTTAATTGTGCAACAATTTAAAAATCTCTTTGCCATGAAATTTTTTGTTTTTATATTTTTGTTTTAATAGACAAAAAAATACAAGAATTTTATTTTAACCTTACACCCTTACAAATACTTTGTACAATAGCTCCGTAATATTTTTGAATAATTTTATTTTAGAATTTTTGTCTGGGTTTATTTTTATATGTATCATTGTTATTATTCTTAGTAGTTTTAAGTAAATAATTAAAAAATGCCTTGTTTATTTATTCAGTTAAATCTTAATTACTTGATGTGTGATAACTTGGTAATAATTAATTAATTGAATAGGTATTTTTGCACAAAAATCATTGAATTGTGCCAATAAAAAGTATCATCTAATTAAATTTTTTACATCCTAATATTATAAATCTGAAGAATTTATTTAGATGAATGTGCTTATGAAAGGAAATACTGGAGAATATTTATTATAGAAACCTATATTATTGATTTTTATGGAGGAGTACTAACATGTTTGTTACAAACAATGGGAGCAGAGATAACGCAGGTAAAACCATGGTTCATAGCTAGAGTAATATAATAAGTATATATAACTATAAGTAATTACCTGGCCCTAAATCAGCTCTCATAAAATCCGAAAATGGTGTAGGGCGGCGGGGTTGAGAAATAGAGATCCTGGAATTCCCAGCATTCAAATTACTTTGGTTCACTCGTCGTTCATTTACAGTTGATGAAGATGGCCCTGTTAATAAATAATTTTGTTACTACTTCCCACTACTAAACAAACACCCATTGCTAATAAAAGATAATATAAGTAGCTTGGAAAAAGCGCTCATGGCCCAGTGCTACCCGCGGATCACTTGTGATTCGTGCGGTTAAGCAACGTCTGGCACCGTCATGACTGTGATGGGTCATTACTAAAAATGACTTTTAATTTCATGAGCGTTTCCGTGCTTCGGAAGGCACGTAAAGCCGTCGGTCCCGGTTGTCGTACTAACATCATCGATAGTCGTTACGGGTAGTTAGAGCCCTCAAAAGTCTAACATTCAGTTTAACCAAAAATGTCGTATAGCCCTCTGGGTTGTGAAGGTCTGATGGCAGTCGCTTCACGTAAAATACTGACATTCCGCCAAATCTGGTTAAACTGAAAACCGACCCCAAATAGACATGGGATAAAGGTTCGGAAAAGAGATAAGTAGCTTGGAAAAAGAAAGCTTTTGCTAACAGACATATTATGTAGACTTACTATAAGAATGTGCATTTTTTTGGTCAATAAAGAGAAACCTATTTACATAATCCAAAAGTACACACCTAAAGATAAATTTTGTGAAAATTATCCGTATTCATGCCATGATATAATTATTGATGAATGATCGAATGGTTTAGTCTCAATATTCATAGTAAATTCAAAAGAAAGGAAATTGGGGTATTTTAAATCCATAATTGAAACGTTCGGGCGAAATTTCAGTCGAAAAACAACATAAAAACGTAATATTCGACTTTTTTACGACGAATTTACAACCATTTATTTACCAACAAACAAAACAACTTCATTTTTTTTCAACTTCAACTTTTATTTAATGGCTTCTGTAAGGTAGGTATTTAATGTGTATGTAATGGGCATTATCCACAACTCTCATGTCATATTGACAAAGACATTTTGGTGACAATTGACAGCAATTTAAGCCACAAATTGTTTCAATCATAGAATAAGGATCACGACCAAGATTCTATCTGGTCTCTGGTTTCAATAGACAGGATATGAATTATTGTAGATGAATTCTTGGATCTTTATTGATCTATACCTATAGCAACACTCCGCGGTTTCATCCGCGTAGTTCCGCTTCCGTGAGGATGTCGGGATTATTAGGCTAAAAATCTTCCTCTTGAATCATTCTATACTATATTAAAAAAAAACGCATACAAATCCCGACTTTGTTTTATAAACCTACGTAGTAGTGATTATTAATTAATAATTAAGTACAAATAAAATAAGCTCATAACAGTCATACATATTTCAATTTTCAGTCGGTGTCGGTGAATAGTATTGGGACTTATTTTTTTTTATTTAAGTACGTACTTACTAGAATAATAAGTTTATTTATCACTACATAAACAAAGTCGTAGTCGCTGTCTGTATGTCCCTATGTATGCTTAAATCTTGAACTACGCAACGGATTTTGATACCGTTTTTTTAATAAATAAATTGAATAGGAATGTTTTTGGTGTAATTTTATTCCCGCATTCTTATGCGGGCGACACCTAGGTGCGCGGGTGAAGCCGGGGGCGCTGCTAGTTTTTTTTATTAAAATATAACTACTTATATTAAGTATTCGAAATGTACGTTTCTACCCTTTCATAGGCCATCTCACACGACACAGCTGGCTAACTATAGCAAAGCAAATTATAAATCACTTTTAGGGTTCTGTGTCCAAAAGGATATAGTAAACCTTAACCATAAGACACCGCTATGACCGCTATCCGTAATAGGCTGTATCTCATGCATGAAGCATGCGTGCTGGCTAGAAAATGTGCAGTTTTTACGAGTTACCTAGCTAAGTTACCGAAGTCCGTAGGACTATATTTTTAATGTCTAACCAGCAGATCACGTATGGGGCTAAAACTAAGCGACGGAAAATCGGTACGGTATACGTACGCATAACCCGTAAAAAATAATGAAGTAAGTACTTACTTTTATTTAAGTACTTCGTTATTTTACGATTAACGTTGTACTCATAAAATCGCTATCTGTAACTCTATTTTATACCTACTTACTCCAGAATATTTACGCAAAAAAAATGGCGGTTAGTAATATAACTATGCCATTATCTTGTAAGCCCTTTTGTTTTTAATATGTTTTTAATGCTGGATAAAGACTTACCTGGTTCATCCGGATCACGATCCATTCTTATTTATATGATTGTCCTGTAAAGACATTTTATATGAAATAAGTATTTAAAATTGATGACACTTACGATTTTTTATTCAGATAGGTATACTTAATTATTATTTAAGTAAGTGAATAAAATAAAATTATTAAACTTACCTTTCGTATAACTTCCCGAAAGTACAATTAAATAACCCAACCGAAGACTGAATACTGTTGAATATAAGCAGGCTGCGCCATATATGAATGAGTCAGTATCATTACATTAGCGCAGTCGGACTCGGACTCGGATTAAAATAGAGAGGGATTGTTTACAAATATCGATTTCATATGAAATCGATTTTGAGAAGGTATCGAATTTTACATAGCAGAAAACTTGAATACCTAACTCGTTATATTCTATAGATTCATAAAATGTATTTTGTAGTGAAAATAGAAATTTGTTTATTTATATACATGGAAAATAATACTTAAGAAAAAATGTAAGTACTTACTTACTTATTCTTAATACAAAACAATTTATCAGTAAAGATTAATGCACCATAATTTTATGTTCATTGACTTGAAAAACCTGTAAAGATTTTTGATAGCTTAAAACACAAAATTCTATGCAATGCAAATCATTATTTGTGAATATTAAATTAAGGAAGAAAATAATAATAGAGAGATACAAGGTTTTATGTTTATAAAATAAAAAATAGACATAACTACTATATAAATAAAGTCAGTAAGTATAATACTAATATACAAGCTACCAAAATAAATAAATAAATTGATTTAATTTACGCGTTTATAATTTAATAAATCCTACCCAATTCATTATAACAGCAATATTGTTCTTGAAGTCATAATCGATTTTTAATCGATTAGAAACAATATTCAATCAAGAAAAGACAACCCTAACGTAGCGTACTCGTGGAATTTCTGGAAAGTCCCGACCATAGAGAATTATACAAAGTTAGATAATGAGGTTTATGTAGACCATCAACATTTTTTTTCTAAATATCTGACAACAGGTTTGTTAAAATGTTGAGTCACTATAATTAGATATTTAAACATATTTTGTAATGGTTTGTTTGGTTGTCGCATCGATTTTCAAATATTTTAATAAAATAGGTTTAAAACATAAACTCAATATATGTTAATTATTATGTAGGTATTTGTTTATCGTAGATATCTATTATTGTTTCATAACTAATTTATATTTGTTTTTTTTTTTAAGAGAAGATTCATAGCTATATTCATATTATCGTTCAATAGAGACGTCCTCAAGACTTCTCTGAAACGTTTAACATCTATCCATACAAAAATAACAGATTTTTTAAGAAAACTCACTTCATAATTCTCACAATTTTGCTTCTCACACTTATACGAGTACATTCATACGAAAGTGGGTGTGATAGGTATTTACACTTATGTACAAGTACTTACCAAATCTCGTTAAAGAATAAACAAATGAAAATGAACTTCTTGTTTGAAAAAACATAGTTTTATTTTTAATAAAACATGCAATGTTAATCTCTTATATAAGTAAACAATTTTCTTTCTATCACAATAATATATTTATGATCGAAATAATAAACAAAATTAAATACATATTCATATCATAATCTTAAATCTAGGTATTTTCGTTAAACACTTGTTTATCCAATATGTATTGTTTTTATTATTATTATTTTTAGTAAGATTTCTTTCATAACTAAGTACATTAATATATTGAATTATATAGGTCATTTCTCCAAAACTGGTGCTAGCAACATCATAGACATTTTACACACGTAAAGTGTCTGTGAATGTCAGTCAAAGTGATGTCGCACGTCAACATCATCATGACAACTTGACAAGTCAGTACCGTCTCTCTCGCGCGCGGTCAAGCTTTTAAGTATGAACGAGACAGTGTAATATGTTTTGGTTATGCAACTTAAAAATACAGGAAGATTTCATTTATTCAACTTCAAAACTGGTTATTCTCTATTTGTATAAAAAAAATAATTTATTTTGAAACATTCTGTATAAGAAAATTGCATTAGTGTGAGTTTTTTGATGGCGCCAGGTCTGGAGAAATTACCTATAAGTACATAGTAGTTTATTTTGTCATATTGTATTATGAATATTAACTATTAATTTAATATAATATATAAATAAAAACTATTAGTAAAAAATGATTAAGTAAGTACTTATATAATTAATAAATTCGTAAGTTTGAGCGTTTTAAGTCCGAAGTTAACGTATAGAAATACCAATCAAACACAACCAGCATTTTGATAGGTGACTTGCACCCTCCTTGTTACTTGATGTGCAGGTATTTATAAAATATTTAATTTATACCTAAATTAGAGGTCTGTTAGAGAAAGTAAGTACATAACTACCTACTATTACAATGTACAATACATAACATAAACGTTTAATTCCACGGAATAATTACAAACAGTGAACTAATGATAACAAAGTACAACTATGTTGATAAATTGTATACTACATTCATTGGTACCTACTTTGAAATGAGATAACACATTTAGTTAATATTTTTATTAATATGCGCACAAAGTACACGGCCGAGCATTTCATCCTTACACAAAATTGATACTTATCTAGCGGTTATAAGATACAAATTCCCATTTGAATGCCGGGAATCGATCTTTTACAATTTTTGTGATGAATTTGGCTGAATTCTGTCCTTACATTTAACCCGTATAAAACATCAAAACGCTTACATAACAGTTCCGTTTGAACAAAATTATCTTAATCCTGTTTATTATGCATGAAATATGAGTCGTGTATGTTAGGTATGTATAAAATACACAACGGAACTTCAAGTGGTTAGTTTTAGAACTGTTATAATAACTGCTTACATTACAATGTTACGTGGTTCGTAGAACTACAATCGTATTGACTAATGTTGTTAATATAAACAATGAATTAAGATAACTATGTACTTACTTCTTTTAAAAAATATATATAGCATTAATATGTACCTTGTAAACACCATGAAGGTTGGATTCGATTTACTTGACTGTATAAAATTTATCTATTCGAATATTATATTAAGGTCGAAGGTTACTTACTACTACATATTTTATACATCTGGAAAAATAAGGAATATCAAAGTGTTTTTTGTGACACATAAGTTTTTATGTAAGTACTTATTAAAATAATGTCATGTTATGAGCAATATAATTTTTCGTAATCCTACTAATATTATAAATGCGAAAGTTGTGGTGAAAAGTGAGTGTGGATGTTTGTTCCTCTTTCACGCAAAAACTACTGAATGGATTTTAACGAAATTTGGTACAGATGTTCCTCATACCTAGGATTTATTCTTATCCCAAGATTTCATTTTATCCCAAAATTCCCACGGGATAAGGTTCCACGCGGGTAAAACCGCAGGGCACAGCTAGTAATCTATATTTAGGTTTACTTTTAATAGTTAACGTATTACAATTCACAGTCAATTTCATCTCAAATGGATGTGTCCATTGTGCTTTATTTGAAACTAGTAGCGTAGTTCCCGTTCCCGTGGGATTACGGGGATAAAATATAGCCTATGTCACGCACTGATAAATTAGCTTTCCATTAGTGAAAGAATTTTTGAAATCGGTCCAGTAGTTTCGGAGCCTATTCATTACAAACAAACAAATATATCTTTCCTCTTTATAATATTAGTATAGATAAGTGTAAAATGTAACTAAACATCAGTCAATATTCACCTTTTAAATGGTGAGCTTGTTTAAATTGTTCGTATGAATTCGACGCTGCAACAATGTACTACTGTACTCTCACCCCTAAACTAGCGAATGTACTAATAAGACTCGATAGATAATGACTTCTTGTATTTTCGTACGTACAACATAATCAAGGAACAGAGACGAAGCTTATTATAAAAATTGTATTTTTGTAACTACTTTAATATACAATTACAAAATTATAATCTATTGTTTTGATATTTGAAAATTTCTTTTACTTATTTGTATAAATGGGATTTTGATTATGTATTATGTCTTTAAATATTGTGGTAAATTCAGAATCTAACACTAAGCTTTATAATTAATCTAATGAGATACTAACATGGTATACCTATGCTAATATTGTAAACTTTATATAATTTTCTTATTATACTCCTCAGCTTTATAACAGAAAGCCGAAGAATTTGTTTCATTGTACGTGCTCATTTTAGGAACTACTGGTTTAAACAATATATATGAGCCGAGCTAACGAGGATTAAACGCCGGGCACAGCTAATCGAATTTATAATTTTGACCATTAGGATAGTATTTCGTTGCCAGTATTATATTAGTTGGCTGAACAATTGTAAATCGGTCTTTCTAGAGGAGCCGCGTACGCAAAATGTCACCAGTGGACCTGCAAGAGCTTGTAGTGCAACCGTCGCAGTTGTAAAAATGAAGCTTTGCCTCCGTTCCGTTAACTGTATGTCCTCAAATGTCCTGTGCGTACAATCCAATGTGGACGCAACTTGAGTAGCTACTTGCGTCTCGTATTTATGTAGTGTATGCGCGTGTGTGTGTGTGTGTGTCTAGTTGCGCGGCCAGACGACGCCCTCGAGCCAGTCGAGGTAGCGGGCGACGCGCGTGTAGACGCCGGGCACGGGCGAGCCGCAGCCGCGCCCGAACGACGTGATGCCCACGACGCGGTACACGCCCTCCTTGTCGCTGCTCTGCAGCGGCCCGCCCGAGTCGCCCTGCACACAACACACACCAATTATCTTTACTATTACTACAAAAGTGGAAGTAACTCGCGCTTTCAGAAAACTACTGAACCGATTTCATTAAAATTTGGAACACAGATTGTCTAGCTTGACAAAGACCTTGAGAAACGACATAGGCTACATTTAATCCCAATTGTCCGGGTAATAACTCCGGGGTTACGCTACTATGCCATATAACCAATCTCTTAACTAAGGTTTACATGTGTAACACTTTATTGATAAGTATTTTACTAGATAATATCATATATCAGGTTCTAATTCCTGGACTGAGCGTGAGAAAATACAAATAGGTTCAGTGGAATATGAAATAAGCGTGATCAAGCAAGACATACACATATAAAGGACAACAGAATCGATGTTATGGATTAATTATGATTGTGATACACACCTGACAGGTATCGCGTATGCCCTGCGGGTCGCCGGCGCAGAGCTGATCGTCGGCTATGCCTTGCGGTAACTTCCTCCAGTTGGTGTATGATTCGCCGCACTTGTCACTCGCGACCACTGTTACTGACGCCTTTAACAGCACAGTACTCCGAGCATCCCCTGAAAATAATATTGACAATTCTTACTAATATTTAACATACCTACTATAATTCTACTAATATTATAATTGCGAAATTTGTGGGTGAGTGACTGAGTGTGTGCGTATGTTACTTCTTCACGTTGAAACGGCTGGATTTGTATAAAATTTGGTACAGTGTGCCTAGTGCGAGTTTTATTTTCGAAATGTTAGCTTTACGATAACGCAGATTTGTATGGGATCGAATCAGCGCCATCTTCGATCCCATACAAATCTGTGTTATCGTAAAGCTAACTTTTCGAAAACAAATCTCGCACTAGGCAAACAGATGTCCCTTATACCTAGAAATAACACATAGGAAATACAAGAAAATTCCCACGGGACAAGGCTCCGCGCGGGTAAAACACCGGGGCATAGCTAGTGATATATAATAGCGGCGCCCCGCGATTTTAGCCGCGCGGAAACTTATCCAGAGGGATTTTTGGGATAAATATAGCCTATCTCTCAGGCTCATTATCTGAAGGTGACTATACAATAATAACACATACTACTACAACATGTAATAAAATTTTGAACGCACCTAATGCTAATTCATAAATTCATATACTTACATAAAGATTAAGACATTGAGCTAGTAAATACTAACATATACCTAGACCAAATGGTCTAGGTATATGTTTTGAATTAGTGCTAGAATAAAGATCTTTGCCCAGGTATTTTTCAGATGTACCAAAACATTAATAAATTAAATTCAGAACTATGTAATTTGTTTCTTAGATGTAAACTTTTTTTAGTATAGGTATTGGTAGCAATGCTTACTTGTATTACTAGTTTGTCCCCAGCCTGTGATTTGAAGGGGAAGCGAAGGGTTCTCGACGCGCGTCTCCAGGCAGGCCGCGTTCAGGTTGCTATTAAACGATAGCGTCTTGTTCAATCTGAAACATTCATCATCATTAATTTAAGAAAGGTGCTCTTAACAGGTGCAACTCCCTCCATCTGCCTCTATCTAATTCAGTCTCCTTATAGGACACAACAGTGACCATATCCTGTATCTGACTCATGTAACTTATTCTTGGCCAACCCCTTCCACTTCTCTTTCTACTTTTCCCTCCAAGATTTTCAATATAAATCTGTCATTTCGTATAAGGTGGTCTATCATTTTTCCTCTTCTGCTGTAGATGTTTTAGTAACTCTCTTGTACTCTTTTTAATATAACTTTGTTCTATGTTTTAGACTTTAAAACCATTCAAATGACATCCAATCCAATGCAGGGGCCTCTATCTTAGTAATTTTATGAATACAGTAAGTAAGGAGTAACAAAGTGTGGCCTACAAAGCCGCCAAGGCATTGAATTCGAGACCTCTGGCTCGGCATGAAACGTAATTAAACGCATTTGCTTGTCCTACTACTTCACGCTGAACGTTGTATTTTCCCGGTCGAGTAAGACCATTAAGTACAATAAATAATAATCTTATGAACCCTCGATGCAAGAATGGTCACCATACTAGACTGCCATCCGTAAGGTTGCGGGTTCGATTCCCGTGCGGGGTTAAATATTTGTGTGAATCACAAATGTTTATCTCGGTCTGGGTGTGTGTGAATGAGTGTGTGCGTAGTTTCTGATACCCTAGATCAGCGTTCGGAACTTGAAGTGGACTAACTATCGTACCAGGGGCGTAAAATTATCGTACATGTCTATTATATGGCGTAAAATTATCGTACATTTTAGGATAATGTCTATTATAGATAAATAAATCATATAAATTGTAATATTGATATGCATGCAAGTATTCTATAGTTTATCTTTTTTAAACCACCGCTGTCAAATCAACAGAACACTGAACCCAAATGTTTTACACGTGGTATACAGACCTGAACTGATTCCCTTTCCACTTTAAGTTCAATAAACGCGCCAAGCTTAAAATTCACTCAGACAAAATTTCACTGTTCCCATGCAAGTTGGGTATGAAACACGAAAAAAATTTGTATTTATAAAGAAGAAATGGATATGAATGGGTAGTGAAATAAAAAATGAAAGAATTTCTTTTATATATCAATATACACTTATACTAACCAATAAGAAAGCGTGTACAGCAGGCGCTGGATAAAGTTACAGTATCGGCAGTGGTGAAACTTAGTAGAGCGGATCGTAAGGACCAATAGGAATAGAGAACTTGTATTTCCTGGTATTTTCCCAAGATTTTATTGGACAAAATAAAATCATGCTACTGCGATTTAGACTATCAACGCATGAGTGAAATAATATAAATTCTCAAATTTTGCATCATGATAGAAATTATCGTACAATCTGCGTACGATAATAATATGCTATCGTACATCGTACGTAGGCACAAAATTATCGTATGTGTACGATAATTATCGTACGGTTCCGAACGCTGCCCTAGATACAAGCTTCGAGCTTAGTTAGGGGTCAGTTACTATAATGAGATGATGGACTGAATGAATGTACTGAATGAATCTACCTCTCAAACTAAAGTCAAGTGTTTCACGTTCTTTTTGGAGGCTACTGTAAATTATACTGCCAAACAGTACTGCATCAACATTACTGTGTGCCAGTTTGAAATGCAGTCAGTGAAATAACCGGGCACACAATACTCACCGACTGATGTCTCGGGGTGATGAGCGCAGTAGTGTTGTAAACAGTGACTGTTATGGGCAGGCGTGTTTCTTACCATCAGGCAAAAGGTACAAGGTGAATATAGTAGTTATAGTTACCTCAACAATGCCAAGTCGTGGTACTTCTCCCGCCTCGTGTAGTTGGGATGTGTTATTATCTGCGCAATGCCGACGTCCGTCTCGTCGTCCCAGCCGCTGCCGCCGAGCTCGACCACTCCCGTGCGTACCACAGACGGCTCAATACTGGAAATAACAATAAATGTTCCTTCGTATAATTTTATTTGAATTAACGTTTTCGTGCTTCGTGATTCCGAAACAACGAGTACACTTATTCACACACCCATACCACAGTATTAAAGACTGTATCAATACCGAAATAACTATTTACATAAATATTGACCTTTGTTTGACTATTCCACCCCGGCATAGTGACCAATAACATACGTATAATTTTACATACCCGTCCAACGTGTCGATGCAATGAGCCGCAGTCAAAACGAATCTGTCGGAGATAATGGAACCACCGCAGTCGAACTTGTAACCATCTCCGCGGTCGAACCCGAGCGCCACCTGGTAATAAAAGTACAATTACCTATACATAAAAATATTGTAAATCTGAAGAGTTTGTTTGAATACGCTAATCTTGGGACTTATAGATAGCCCATAAGATCACGCTACGGAATTTTTAGATTTAAGCATACAGGGATAGACAGCGGAAAGCGATTTTGTTCTATACTATGTATGTAGTGATAGTGATACAGAAAAAAACTAGTTGTGGACCGCGATAATACCTAAACATAATTTAATCGAAGGTGCCATTTGATTCCGTGTGGCGAGACATCTATTTTCCTTCGATGACGTAACGATGACCAAAGATGCAGCTTTAATTTTAATCAAAATCTGTGTCTACAGTTCTCCGATTATTTTTAATAATAACCCAATTATTTATCATTATTACCATAATAATGATATCGCTGGAGATATCAGGTCGAACATAATTTATATTTATTTAACAAATTATATGTTGTTCTATCCTCATCAATCCAATATTTTCCTGATACCGGTCCTATGACTTAATTCATCTAAATTAAGTAAACTACTGACTGTGTCAGATTTCACGAGGTTTTCCTTATTCAGGTATTACCCGTAACAGGTATGTGAAGTAACACAGGTAATAATAAAGTGAAGGTGACCTTTGAAACTTTCACGTTAGAAGGATAAACAGTAGATATTATGAGATCAACGTCATTCATATTGTCTACCTAACTGCTAACCGCGTAATCAACCTTCGTCATACGGCACGGATTTTCCAAATCATTATCAAAAACTAATAAGTAGGTTGAACTTAGTATGAATTACCCATTTTGTTATTATAAATTGTCAATCATTTAATTTTACTGTTCTTACATGTATGAAATGTGATAAGAAAGAATACACACACCAACACATATACAAACTTACGCTTTAATATTAGAAAGGATTTTATATCTTCTTGTGAGTTCTGCCTATCATAACTTATACAGTTAAAATTGGTTTAGTAGTTTATCACCAACAAAACTGGCTTACGCATTTATAATATCATTTAGGATATACATACCATATGGGGAAACTCTCCGAGAGCCGCAACTTCTCCTCCTAATATATGCAAGTCTAGTGCGGGTATACTTGCCGCAATAATTTTTTGACATTCTGTAAAATTACAAAAATAATTACAACAAATTGTCACATACAATTCTACCCAATAATTGGCAAGATTTACAATAAACAAATGTAGGTACTAACCTATATCTGCAATTCTCTGAGACTTATTTATATTTGACCTTTCCGTTGAACCTGTAGATGATAAGGTTTATTTAGTGTTTGTTAAATATGTGGTGGAAAGGAAAATACACTATTATGGAATAAATAAATACTCATTTTAGATGGGGTAAAAGACATTTAAGTCTCCCTGCTGTTCAGGGAAACAATGGGCTATGTCAGGTTTCCCATAAGGGTGATCCCATAAGGGTGACAATACCTATTAAAATCTCAAAGTGGGTCCACACTGTTCTTTTGGCCAGAAACAATGAAGCATACTCCTGTAGTCAGTCCTGGCCAGTTAACAATACTCATGCCTTTATTTATGGTTATCTATATTTAAAAAAATGAATTAAATATGAAAATACCAATATTTTATATAATTTATGAAGATGAATTTGAATGAAATCCTATATAGTAGAGTAGAAAATGGTATTGTATTTGTACCTCCTTATTGTTTCAGAGGAGACTCTAATAAATATAAATAATATAGATTTTAAACATTCTTACCAAATTTTGGCATACTGCGGGGACAACATAATATTTCATCAAATCCCTCAAAGCCACACCTCATGAAACTATGGCGGTGTTTGCTCCTCACCTCCCTGTGATAATTGTGTGATGTTAGTGAAGAACAAATATTATCAAATCAAATTTATTTATGAAGGATAGTCAGTATAAATATCATGTGATCAACATCATTAATTCTGTCTATAGTATAACAAATTGCTTAACAAACCTGCTATGCCTATAAAAGTCACAGTTTCCCCAAATATCACAACTCCTAACTATTTTAATTTGAACTTGTATGAAAATCTCATTTTATTTTAATATTTTATACATAAATATTTGTAACATATTGTACTTACTTCATAGCAACTTCACAGTCACTCAGTGTAGTGCATATACCGTCCGAAATTTCATTATTTGGTATACACGAATCACCAACTGCAAAAAATATTTATAACAAACATTATCAAAGACAATATAACAAGCAAATTATTTTTTGTAAAGCATATCATTGTTTACTATCTTTTCTAAGTATTCATATATTTACAAAAAGTATGTTTAATCCATTGTCTAATATAATATTCATAATACAAGCTTATGGACTAGAACTAGAAGGTGAAATTAATTATATGTGTGAATATTATTATTAAAAAATCATTGGTCTTCACTTCACCCAATTGAGAGAAGAGACACAAAATTATTAATCTATAATATTTATTCTCTTTTTAAAACAAGTACTACACATTTATAAATCTTTAATGATTATATATCGTAGGTGTAAAACAAAAATTAATATTTTAGTTAATTATTCTTTTTTTCTAGTGACTTACCATCTTCAGATAATACGTAAACAACAATCAAATGTATAAAAAATAAAGTATTTTTCGGCGTCATTATACTGATATTAATCACCGTTTTTCCTCCTTGTTTTATTATTATCTCGGCTGTATCTTCTTGAAAACCGGTTTAATTAGAACTAGTGAATAACTTTATTTAGCGGTAAATTAAACATGGTAAAAGTTTTAAACTTAGCAAAAACTAAATTATTTTACAAAACAAGACAAAGCGAAGGTAATAGAATAAAATATATTAGGTTGAAACTGCCGCTAACTGTGTCGTGTCAAGTATATTATTTATAAATTTGATTCAGTGTGAAGTGAATTATGCAGTCGCTCGGTTGGTTACAGGGTTTTTATTTTAAAATTCAATCCATCCAACCAATCAAATTCATTACGTCATTGTCAAAGTTATACAGGGTTGCCAGTGGAGCTGACTTATTTTATACGGCTGCGCTTCTATATTATTTTTATGAAAGTTGTGTTAGCTACACTATTTGTAACTCAAGAACGGCTGTAATTTGGCTCCAAATTGATGGGGAGGTATCTTAGAAACAGGAGAAGGACATAGGATACTTTTGATCCCGAAATTCCCACGGGAACAGGAACTACGCGAGCGAAACCGCGGGGCACACACAGCTAGTATAAACTATTTGAAAATAATTATGTAAGATTGTATTACAATCATCACGAAATCAAACATAAATTAAGAGCATTATAGAGTCCCTTATTTTAACATAAAAAATCATCATCTTCCTGCCCTTGTCCCACTTAAGTGGGGTCGGCTTTAACATAAAAATTAAAGTCATTAATTTGTTTGCTATAAGGAGGCCACTGAAAAGTCACTACTAAACGAAATAAAAAAACGTTGAACGTTCACAAATTGTTAATTAAATGAATGTGTGTGTGTGAATGAGTGTGTGCGTAGTTTCTGATACCCTAGATACAAGCTTAGAGCTTAGTTAGGGGTCAGTCACTATAATGAGATGATGTAGTGAATGATTATGTTATGTTATGTTAATTAAATGTTTCAGTTTCTTTTTTATTTGTCTTTTTTAATAGATATTTCCTACTATTGTCTACTTCTACTACTACGCGGTTTTAGCTGCATAAATGGATTATGAAGTTAATCCGATTATTTATACTGACTACCCTTAACCATTTATCTTAACTTCACAAAATTGTACACTAATTTTATTAGAATTACAGCTAAAAATGGTAATTTATCAAAATTATGGCAATACATTAACACATGTCATATGTCACGATGTCAGTGACATTAAAATGACAAGTTTTGGCAAATGTCAGTTGTCTAATAGAAACGAGAAAAATAGGGAGGGGGAAAGTATGTATGAATCCTTCATCATTTAATGCAAAAAAAAGGTGGCGCTTCGGTAGCTTAGGCTTAAATTATTTCCAAAGAAAGACATCAACTTTGACTTTGACATTATTTAAATAATCAGTATTTTCATTAAATTTATTTGGGACTCGGCGTTCGGTGAACTTGACACCATCTCAGTTAACTTCAAATCGAGTTTTGCATGCGCCAGCGCTATTGACAGTTATGTGTAAACCTTATGCTCACTGTTTCCATCATACACGGGACGGGCATACTAAAGTTATTACCCCCTCTATGACGGTGCCCCTGTTCTTTACCCTCTGCCCCTTCAACTTAGACAATCCCTTGAAACATATGATTCAATTTTATTCAATCAAGGCCTTGGAATTATTATGTGAGTTCTTCCATGGTCAGTTTAATAAGTCAAGTCGTTTGATTTGTTTGATAACAAGCCCTGCCCCTTGCATTGCAGCTTGCATTTTATTTGTTTTGCTTTGCGTGCAGTGCAGTTGGCAACACCGCGTGTCGCGAGGCGGTTGTAGTGTGCGAGAATCGAGAATTATTCTGAAATCACACAGTTTAGTGTTTCTGAACTGAATTAATCCTTTATTTATCTGGAGTACTAGATAGAAAATAGATATAATAAACACATTACCATGACTAGTATAATGAACAAGAATCTAGTGTTAGTGTGAAAAAATAATTCGTATAATGATATCAAACAAGGACATACATTTCGAAGAATAATATCGGTGGCCAGAATGACCTCCCCGGGCAGCGCAGGTACGAGACACGACTTGCATTCGGCGATTTCGGGCCACATGAGTGTTGAAAATGCCGTGCCCGGTGCGGCGTCTGCTAAAAGTGATTATAATTTAGTACTATCAGTGCCTGCAACAGGAGTTTGCTATGATCCTCAACCAGCTATTAGTTGTGGTGAATCTTCTTCAGATACCCGCTCTCCCGAAATGCCTTCTCCCAAAGCTAGTGATCGGGAGTCTCGTATAATTGCTGAAAAACAACGAAGAAGTCAATATAATTCCTTGATTACACAAATGATGTCTTTGCTATCGGATATCGTCCAGTCTCAAAGGAAAGTAGACAAGACTAGTGTTCTGAGACTCGCTGCAAATAAACTACGCAATGAACACGTGTTTGGTAACAGTGTCAAGTGCTCTCACATCGAAACATGGTCTCCTGCTTTTCTTAAGTTTTTTGATTTAATTGGAGGTATCATGTTTACAGTAACTTGCCGTGGCCGCATCTGTATAATATCACCTAATGTACAAGACAAGTTGGGGTATTGTCATGTAGATTTGTTGGGCCAAGATTTATATAACTACATTCATCCTGACGATAAAGGTGTTCTTAACCACCACATATTCCCTCCTGAGTTACAAGCAGGTTATGACAGCAAAATATTTGAACAACATCACAATTTTCATATACAAATCAGGAGAGCCGGTGCTAGGTCAGACCCTGTGAGATATGAACGGTGTCGAATTGATGGAATGCTCAGAAAAGCTGACAAAGCTACATCCAATGAAGTGCAAAATGAGAGGATTATTCGGCGTCAACGCGTCAGAAACAATCGCACATTCTCCTCTAGTGGAAATGATTTTGTGTTCATTGGAATGATACATGTTTTGGCAAACAATTTGCCACCAAGAATCTTGCCTCCCACTGCTTACTCTGAATACTGGACTAGGCATCTCATTGACGGTCGTATTGTACAATGTGATCAAAGTATATCTCTGGCAGCTGGCTACATGACAGAGGAAGTGACAGGCACTTCTGCTTTTGTGTTCATGCATAAAGAAGATGTGCGTTGGGTAATATGCGTCCTCAGGCAGATGTATGATGAGAGCAGAGAGTTTGGAGAGTCATATTATCGTTTAATGTCTAGATCGGGACATTTTATTTATATGAGAACCAGAGGCTTTTTGGAGATTGACAATTCAAAAAAGGTGCAAAGTTTTGTATGTGTTAACAGTGTTATTGGGGAAGACTATGGTCGGAGAATGATGGATGAGATGAAGCGAAAGTACTCAGTTATAGTGGACATTGACAAGCAACAGAGTGATAAATCTGGGGCACATGACGAGGTGCCTGTCGAACACCCCAAGCGGTTGGAACGGATTGTTATGCACCTGGTGGAACCATCTGTCACTGAAAATATTGATGAACTTCAGTTAGTGCCACCATCCAGAGAAAATATTATATCTGCTATTAAGAACAGTGAAAAAGTGGTACAAGAGACTGGTGTGAGATTTGATTCCAGAAAAAGGAAAAATTCTGATTGTGATGATGAAAATGAATATTTAAAAAAGCATAGTGGGATTCAAGTGTGTGAACTTTGAGTTTAAAATTCAATTATTATTTTAAGCATATTGTCTGATTGCCCTTTAATGTTACTATGTTTTGTAGCAGTTCTATTAGGGTAATCATAATTATCACATCATACTATTGTTGTGTATAAATGTTCGTTTATGCTTGCCATATTTATATTATGTATGATGTTACCATGCAAATGGCTAATGTTGCTATATGTCTAGGTGTTTAAAGTTGCATACATTGGTATAATTATTAGGTACCAAATGATAAGATAAGAGTATTTTTATTTTTTATCAGTCCTTCTGTGTAAAAATTGCTTATTGACTTGAATTTTATTACATGTTCCACTTGTTGCTAAAGAACAATCAATAAATAAAATACATTATACAAATATATATCAATGTGATTTTAAGGTATTAAAATAATTTATTATAATTTTTAAAATTATATGTTTACAAATCCATAAACAATTTTGTGACTATAAAATTATATTTTTTATAATAATTAATCAATCAATCATTGACAAATTTATAAACAAAATGATTTTTTATACATAAAGTATATTTTGCAGTACCAAAAAGTAAATTGAATTGATGTTAAATTCAATTATAAACACTATCATCATAATACTATACCTCTACAATATTTATTTTTAGAAATGTATAGTTAGGTATGTGTAGTAGGTATTTGTTGTGCTTGTATGTATAGTCAAAGGATTAAGCTATTTTTATAATTTTAATTGAGAATTCTCAATGTAGGTACTCAGTTTTGATTGTAATAATGTTGATTGTTGCCGGGTTATCTTAAAATAATGTTTGATTTCAAACCTTTTGTACCTTGTGTTTCACAAGTAGCTGTAATAACATAAATATCATTATAATTCACTTCCAATATATTTTTGAACGCACTGTGCAAGGTTTTATTATCTGTGGATAGTAATCCATAATGGTAATCCCATAGGGGTTATTCATATCCTTTGTTCTTAAATAGGGCTTTTATATTTGACTATGTTTATTTGATGATAAGAATTAATATTGTGGTATGTAAACATATGAAATGTACTTATATTATTTTGAAATATGTTATTTGATTTATCAAATTTTCTTTACAAGTGGTCATAGTAATGTTAATTATACCGATGCGCATGCATTGTGTCGCATTGTAAGCAACAAAAAGTATCATTTAATTATGTACTCGTTTAAGTGTTTATTTTTTAAGCTAGAAAAGAAAAACACTCAATTGATTTTTCTCTTATAAATTTTACGTAAGTGAACAATCACAATAGATGTAAAAGTAGAATAAATAGATTATCAAATATATGTTTCCGATGCACTTTGCGTTGACGGGAGATTAGATACCTTACAAGTACAGTCCAAACAGTTGTCATACTGGTGCCATATATTTCGGTTTAATTAACTAAAAATAACTATAATTTCCCCCAATAGTTGTACTGATTCAGTTGGCGCCAAAATGTTAATAAGTTAAAAAAAAACAAGTAAATAAACCACTAATCAGGATTCATTCGGTATATTCGCGTAGGTAACGTATTCCTCATTATAATTTCCGATTGTGAACATTGTACATTGTAAATTTATTGCATTGTGAAGTCGCAGTCTCGATTTAAAATCAGTCTCAGGTCAAATTTTACATGATTTAAACAATAAAACAGGAATGATTTTCTTCGCTGAATATTTTTTGTATTTCGTTAAATAATTCATAAGGATTTCAAATTTTGTAAAGCCTTAGGGTAAAGCTAAAGATATCAAAAGGTATAGGTACCTACGACGACGCCTTCAAATAACACGGGCGGACGTGCGGACGGGCGTACAAATTACTATACCTGTACACAACTAATTACTTTGTTACTTTTTCACATTTATTAAGTTCTATCGGTATGTTTTTTTTGAGTTCTCAAAAATAAATGCCAACATAGATCAGGAGAGTTAGGTAGTAGAGTCTTACCAGTCACAAGCTTATTCATAGGCGCCGCTCGGCGCGCCCCGGTACGATTATATTTAGGGTGGTATCAAGTTTTATTTTGATCATTATTCATGCATAACAACCTATAAGTATTTAATTGTCATTGATTTGAGATAATTCGCTTTAGATTATAATTCCAGGAGTTGCAAATGCACCACCTTACATCCCCCTCCCCAACTTATGGCGCCGCCCATGAGTTTATCATTGTGCAATGTTTGGTTCAATCTATTTTAAATCTATCAGCAACATGCATTACTTAGATTAGACATCGTAAGATAAATTAATGAAATTGTATCTGAATGAGTGCATTCTTACCTGAGAACTGAGCCACACTTGGCATTATAAAAATACTGACTGAATGAGATTGAAGTTTTAAATGTACTGTGAAGTGAATACTGTGATGATGAGTTTAGATTTGAATTTGAATAATATCGAATTAGATAGGAACGCCAATTTCGTCAAGGCAGGGTAAAGTTAGTTCGGGAAAGAAAATATATTGAGGTTGTGATCAAGTACGAAATAATTTTGATGACCTCAACCTTTTAAAATAAAATCTACTCGACTACACGAGTCTTAATTTTGCTCACATACCTACCTTAGATTTTAATATCATTAAAAGGTATACAATACAACCAACACACACATTTATTTGTCGAAGCTGGCTTTATTTACGTTTAAAAGTAATACTGCATACAGGCTAAATAAAGTTAATGGTGAATCTCATACTGTAGTGTAACATTGGCTTAATGTAATGAGGTTTATCACGTAACTATGAGTATATTCAAAAGTAAGTAGTTTATAATGTTATAATTAGTTGAATTGTATAATCAATGTAATTATAAGATTAGATTTAAAATGAATTAAGTGAATAAGGTTGATCATTTTGACTGTTATAATACGAGTTAACGAATATAATAAGTTAAATCAAGTAAGTAATATGTTAAGGGTTGTGAAGGCTCTATCAAATAATAAAGACGTGTGAACGAAGCCATTGTTGATGTTAGTGTGGTCATTGTAATACATTTGGCAGATTTCATTGTCGTTAGTCCAATGAAACATTACCTAAATCTGGCAAAGTTGTCGGCAGCAAAACGTTCAATTGATTAAATATTGTATTTAAATAGGTACACAATTATTAGTCATTTATATAAATGAATGTATTTGAATGTATTGTTCTTTTGAAATTGATATTAATTGGTGTAATAAAAATTAAAAAGTAAATGCTTAGATATTTTATTTTATCCGCTTTCCACCAGACGGTTTGTAGTATGAAAGCTTCTTAACGTCTACAGGAAAATTAGGCTTGCAAAGCCGAGGTACCTACCTAGTACCTACCTTGTATCATTTTTATACAGAAACTTAGTTATTAAACAAAGTGGGGTTACTACAGGTACCGCAGTACCTACATACAAAGGTAATTACATCATCCTCCATTTCTATGACAAATTTTCTTTATAAACCACGATGGGTAGTACCTATGTATTAGAAAATATAAGTTACAACTTTATTGTTGCTAATATTTGTGTTACATCAGTGATTGTGTTCGAGCAAGTGTATGTGGGTGGGTATCTAATCTAATACATAAGCGAGGTGTGGTAGGTAATGAGTGAAGACTGGTCCATTACGTCACCACGATCCGGGCCAATGGCGGAATGTCGGCTCTTGGCGACGGTCAGGGTTTGTCCATGACCACGGTCAACGGCACCATTTTGAAGGTGCCCTCTGAAATGAAACAGTCTGCGCTGCTGTTGCTAACGTAATGTGCCTACCGCTACCGCCCCGAAGCCGAACATGAATTCACGTTTTATTTATGCCCGGCACGCCTTGATAGATTTTACCCATATAGGTAAATTGCGATTTTCAGAGCTAAAACCACTAAAACGGCTTATTCGACTTCTTTTGATACTTTATCACCGATATTATTATCATACTTTATCCTAGGTTACACACCTACGTTCCTTTTTGTGGACATGCAAAACAACATGAATTCGTACGAACGGGGTAATGTAAGTACAGTCTCGGAATAAAAAGGTTCGTCAATTTTCAAATTGATTCGTATAATGTGTCGCGAGCACAAATTACCTTTTGAGACTATGTTACAGAATAGACTCGGGTTAGGGAAAATAATGTTCAACTGCTCGTTAATAAAGTTTAAAATTATTCAGATCAGTGTTGTTTGACAAGATAATAGTTATTTATGGTACAAGCGAGGTAAGTTGGTGATTACTTCCGAGGCGCTATTGAGGCCCGAGCCGTTAGGCGAGGGTCTGAAGATAGCCGAGGATAGTAATCATCAATACTCGCGTGTACCATACAACGTTTTTCAACACATTTGCGAAGAAATTATAATTTTTCGCTAATAAATAAACAGTTTTTCTATTCGCGCGCATCCAACACAACAATGGTGATCGCCAAAGACTAAAAGAATATACTTATTAAAAAAAAATCGAATGAATGAATGAATGGAATCGACCATAGACCTACCAAAAGTAAGGCAACATAGTTGAAGTTTGTTTTTAAAATGTATGGACACCATTTTTTTGGTGTCGAAACTTTTTAAAAAACAAAGCAATTTAAAAAAACAATCTATAACTCACTAGTGAATAAAACGTGTCATTATTCAACTGTTTTTGCACAAATAAGAGCCCCTTTATGAGCAAGTGTGTTGAAAATATTTTTGTCAACAAGATTTTTGATAAACTAAAACCTTGTTGGTTCAACCTGCCACTATTATTTCCATAGAATAAGGATCACGACCAGGATTCTCTCTGGTCTCTGATTATTTCTGTTAAAAATATTGTCAATCGGTCAATGTCATCATTGCAAAATATCAAAGAGTTTTTATATGCCGCCCGCACAAGGCAGTGTTTATAAAAAGGATACAAAAATCAAGCAAAACCTTATTCGATAGCAAACGTCATATTAATTTTTAAATGTCATCACTGTTTCTTACACTGGTATGTTGGTATAATTGTTTCTTGCAGTACTAATGCAAGTGAAAACCGACTCTAAGGTGACGAACCATTTCATTCCGTGACTGTACCTAGGTACCTACTTACCGATTTTTAGTTACTATACTACCAACTACTCTTTAGTAGTAATTGATACCACGTATGGTAGATTAGGTAGGTAGGTACTTGCATAAAATTGTTATTTAGGTATCTCGTACTTAGTAGAGATAAACAAAAGTAAATGCAGTATAATTATCAATTGCACACAAATATATAACGACGACTGTTTCTTGTTACACAAAGATAAACACCGACCGAGGTGCGGTGTGTGATAACGTCGAGGGGAGAAGGGGGACGAGGTTTTATCTCTTCGTTTGAACCAAAGGTGACATTGCACGGCCATTGACCTACTACAATAGCCTATTTTTTGTAAATGACTGTAGACTGCGCTCGGCGATACATGAATTTATAGTTCTTCCTCTTTGAAATTCTTATAATATGTAGGTATCTAAGTAAGTACCTACGCTATTATAAACGTTAAAGTTTCTCAGGATCGTTTATAATTATTCTTTCACACTTTTAAAAATACCTACTACTTATACACTTAGTAATTTAAAAAAAAATACGAAAAGCTCAGGGAATAGGGAAGTAGATTTTTAATTAATAATCAGGTAAACCGTTTTATTCTCGATACAGGCTAAACTTGTACGAGGGGTTACCTAGGTATTACAAATGTTTTTCCTTGTAAATAGGTAGGTAGGTAATTTATTTACAATTATTCTTGTATGGTTTTAAAGTTATTCAACCAGAAAGCTCTTTTTTTATTATTCCGGTCTATCACCCGGCTTCGGCCCTCAGGTGTCAATCAAGTATAAAAAATTCCATCTGTCCCCTTGTTACTGATAGGGGGACAGACGTAACCGTTAAGAAGTGAATAAAGTTCCTCTGAGGGGACTGCAGGGTTATTTATTAGTTAGATTGAATTATGCATTCAATACCTAGGAAGGTCATGTAACAAGTAACAATACAAATAAACAACATTTAATTTAAGTACCTACCTATACCTACCTATGTATTGTGTATCGACACATGAGTAATGATTTTCGTCGCCCATAGACACTACAACGAAGAGGAGGCTATATGCCCTATAAATAAGTAAACTAGCAGGTAATTAGGAGAAGAGAAGGGTACACGAAATGCAGTAGCTACAGCTACTATAGGTACTTTACGCCATTATTCTGTTTTCTGCTTTTATAAATAGGTGTCTTTACTAAATGCGCAAGTAGTTATTAAACCGAACCTTTTATTCCAAAATTCGCAATAAAAGGAGTCAACGCAGGAAAAATTGCAGGGCGTAGCTTCTAGAATGTATTATATCAATGTACCTAATGTAGTGAGCTGTAAATAGATGGTATGTTTGTAAATGAACTAAGTACCTAGGTATATAGGTACCCGCTGTTGCATTGCGATGTTACGTACTTGCAACAATGTATTATAATTTGTTCAAGTTTATGTACGTGGCTACCTATCACCTCATGTGTATACCCAGCAAGCCATTAATTATATTGTTGATAGAGTACCTACCTCTTGACTAGCAGCCATAGAAGTGACGAGAATTTTTATTTTTATACTAATTGGATAAACCAAAATCTTTTAAACAAATCATTATGTAATGCTACAATATTCTAGTTTCAGAAAACCTAAAGCATAAATACGTATCTTTAACACATAATTTACAAATAAATATTAATCATGAAATGAGCGAAAACACCGGTTATCGGCCCCTAATACCAGCTATCGACCAGCAATGTACCGGTTATCGGCCGCCTACATTCACTATAGGAAAATGACTCTTATAGTAGAGACATAAGGTTGATAGTCCAATGAAAATAAAACAATTGATGCGTTAAGTATACCCATACAAAAAAGGATTTCGGTTGCTATTATATTTTGATAAACGTTTTGTGAAATATAGAAAATCAAATATATTATACCGGGAATCCAAGAGGATATCCCGGTGGCTATGTGGGACTCTCCCAGCTAGAAGGGCGAGGCATATCCACTAAAACCCCAGCGACTTCCGACTGCGCTACACATTATAGGGTGTCGTAGGATACCGCAGGATTTCTACCACGACACCCCAATGCCGGGCCCGTACTAAAAGCGGCGCCCCCCTCCTGAAAAGAACATCCTCGGAAGGAAGGACGTCCCCCAAACCGGTACCGACAGCGAGCGTTCTCCCACGCGTTCACCTTTTGTACCAGGGCTTGAGAAAATTGGATCAATTGCTCTTATCATATCCCAGTCATGATCCCCCGATCAGGAGGGGGGCTGGGATATGTTTAAATGTGGGGACATTAACAGGCACATCGAACTATGCCCGAAATGCGGGGGACGACGGGACGGTCCGGAACCCGGGGACCCCGGACCGTCTGGTGGACGCGCAGTATTGCATAACCTAAATAAAAGCTAATTACTGGCTACCAACTCGTATGACTGATAAATATGTATATTTTAGCTATTATGTTCATAGGTCGATAACAGGTATAGCTATACCCTATACCCAGCCGTCATAAATTCAGTATTTCTGAAGGTCATAACTTTGTAAATATAAAGTATTTTGGCGGCCGGAATCTAGTTGTAAGACCACAAAAATATAGTTGTTCATACATGTAAATAGACCTACTTCAGTAAACCTAAGGTTTCTTCAATAAAATCAAATAAAAACATCGTAAATAAAACTGGTTTGCGACCTCCCGGCCGATAAGGGGTTTTTAAAGAAATTCGTCGACCTTTTTGCCGGCCTCCAAAAATCTCAAAACTGATGACAAGTTGATGAGTTTTAGTATTTGAATATGAAATTTCAACATTTTATAAACCCACAGCCCAAAGTTTTCAGCAATTGAACAATAGTAACACATTAAAACTTAGCTTTGAAAATCAATCTACTTGCTATGATTTTTGTTAAATATTACGCAAATGCTCACATCAAAATTTGAAATTGCGATTGGGGGCTCAATTTTCCACTTTCAGGAATATGCCGTTAGCTAATAAATAAGTGAAGTTTGCAGGAATCGAAAGACACTAAGTTAGAAAAGATAAGATTAATATAATTTTAATTATTTAACAAAAAGTGCCAGGTGGCCGATAACGGGTAGTGGCCGGCTAACAGGTAGTTTTACCCTATAACAGTTAGGTGGGTACGTTACGTACTTACATACCTAGATAGGTACTTATTATGAAAATGGAAAATGTTTATCGTTCAGTGGAATATTTTGCAATCGGATCGTGAATATAACAATCCTGGTAATTAGACAGATTTCCTTTTCGTAGTGGTAAGTAAGTAATAATAATAACTACCCATGAAATACACTCGTTACTTAGGTAGGTACATTCATTCAAAATTCTCACATCAGCCGGATGCGACTTGAGGTGCGGTTGTCAGCTGAGGTGATAATTTTGAATGTATTTTCGTTTCGGAGTAAGTATACCTAGGTACTTACCTAACTAATACAAAAAAGCGAAACAAAAATTTTAATTCCTTTAGTTATATGTCTCCAGTCGTGACGAAGCCTGTGATGACGATCAGGAATAGGTAGGTACTGGGTAAAACCTGGTAGGTTAGTAAGTACTCTAAGTACTAAATAATTTGAAAATATAAGTGCTAAATATGTACGACTATGTGAATGGACACTACATGTCGATATTGACTGCAAATTTATTGCTCTTTATGTAGATACATAAATGTATAATTATATTTACATACACTGGTAAACAACTTATGAGAATAATGGTATAAATCTGTAAATACTAAAACAGATTTTATTTCTTATTTTGTGCAATGTAAAGTGCAAAATCGCATGCAGCTGGTTAACCTGTTAGTGAGAATGAGGTAAGATAAGCTTGCAACGGGGCCGGGGAGACAAATGCACGGTTGTTTAGACACCATCTAGGGGTGGCTTCTGAAATAATCTTATTAGATCATATCACCTAGTCACAGGCAAGACTAAAATATTTTATCAGTAACAACAGCAAAATATGGGTGTACAAGAACTCAATAGATAGATATACCTATATACTTAGACGTAAAACATGTTGGGTATATTCAAGGTAATATTGTTAATACTAAGTAAGATCCCTATAAAGACGCGTGTCCTTGGTTTGACCTGGTCGCTAAGGGAACGAGACGGCACGAGTCCTTGTTACAATAACGATTTGAAACACGAAGCAAATACAAACGAGCTGTATTCTATATTCATAATTGGGATAGGTAGGTACCGATACTGAGAATTTTGATTTATAGAAGCGCTCATAGCCGAATCATTCCACTTTGCCCCACCAAGGCGCCCCACTGGTTGGGCAAAGTGGAAAGCCTAGTGCTTACCGCGGATTACTTGAAGTCTGTACGGTTAAGCAACGTCTGCGATAGTCATAACAGTGATAGGTGACTGATTGAGTGATTTAATTTCATGACAGTTTTAGTGCTTTGGAGCCGACGCGGATGGTTCCGGTAGTCTTAATATCGATAGTCTACAGAATACCTAGTCTTGATATTTCTTACACTGTGGTAGGTACTAGGGTATCGAGAACCGGTATAGATTACAGAACCGGGATTTTCGGTACCAGTACTAATCGGAACCGGGATTTCCCGGGATTTTCGGTACTTTCGGGAATTTTTTCTTCTTTTTAGTTTTGGAGGTAAATATAGTCTAAAAAATATTATTTATATTAAATAACACATATTGCGCATTCTGGCATGGCAAGATAAGCATTGATTGCTTTAACACAATAAAATAGCATCACAACTGAGCCTCTTAGCAGTTTTACGATGTCATCCACTCCGGGAGAACTCCAAAAGCAAAGAACAGAAGCGTGATGGTGCTCTACTTGAAAAAAAGGGATAAAACCCTGCTGAAGAACTATAGACCCATCTCGCTTTTGAGCCATGTATACAAGCTGTTCTCGAGGGTTGTCTTAATTCGTCTATCAAGAAGACTCGACGAATTTCAACCCCTCGAACAGGCCGGCTTTCAAAGCGGTTATGGCACCACAGACCACATCCACACATTGAGGTAAATTATACAGATGATCTAAGAGAAGACTATGAGAAGGGTTGGGCTATTCTGGAATCTTTGCAGCGATGCCAGGTCGATACTCGTTATGTAGAGGTTTTGAGATGTCTGTATGATGCCGACCGTTCAAGTTCAGTGCCGACAGTTAAAGTCTATCCAACTGTGCAGAGGCGTTATATCCCCGAAACTCTTCACCAACGCGCTGGAAGACGTATTTAAGACTTTGCCTTGGGCTGGATGGGGCATAAACCTAAATGGCGAGTACATCTCACACCTCCGGATTGCAGACGATATCGTACTAATGGTGAAAACGCCGCAAGAGCCACACTGGATGCTGAATGACCTAGCAGATGCCTCTCGTTGGGTCGGCCTCGGCGTGAACTTTGACAAGACCAAGGTCATGGTTAATAATAAATAATAGCCTTGTTATGCTGGAGCCGATCCTAGTACACGGTACCCCTTTCGAGATTGTTCAAAAATACAACTACCTCGGGTAAATAATGCCATTGGGTAGAAACAATCTGGAGAGTGAGGTTAAGAAGCGAATACAGCTCGGATGGGCAGCGTTTGGTAAACTTCGACGAGTCTTCTCATCGCAAATTTCACAGTGTCTAAAAACAATAGTTTTCAATCAGTGCATCCTACCGGTGATGACCTACAATGCCGAGACGTGGACACTCACGTGGCTGTTCCACCAATTTAAAATCGCTCAAAAAGTTATGAAGAGGGTTATGCTCGGAGTTTCTCTGAAATATCGCATTCACAATGAAGTGATCAGACAGAGAACTCAATTCACCGACATAGCTCAAGGAATTAACTCTCTGAAGTGGCAGTGGGCTGGCCACATCTGTAGGAGAACCGATGGTTGTTGGAGCGGAAGAGTTCTCGAGTGGACACCGCGACTCGGCAAAAGTAGTGTTGGACGTCCTGTGGCTAGATACAGCCATGATCTGCGCAGGGTAGCCGGGAGAGAGTGGATGCGACGTGCCGCCGACGGGCACATTGGATGGAGCAAGTTGGGAGAGGCCTAAGTCCAGTAGTGGACGTAAACAGGCTGTTGATGATTAAAATAAAGTTATAAATTCACTTTTGATAAAGTTGTACACATAAAACATCAACGTATATCGTAGGCCGATTCTCCTAAATAGTATCTCCATTTTGGTCCTTATAATTAAACTTTCTTGTTCTCTTGGTAATGTGTCTTCAAAAAGATCATTGCATCTAATGTTGCATCGAGATCTAATTTTGTTACAAAAAAGGCCAGCTCAGGAGAAAATTCTTTCTGGCTTCACGCTAGTAGTTGGAATTGTGAGAAGGTGTTCGTAAGCTTTTTAAGTACCACATTTTGTCTTATGATGGAATAATGATCTACCACGTATCTACAGATACAACATTTTAATGAGAATATGGTTTTAGCTTGAATATTTTGTATAAAAAGAATAAATGCTGTTATATAGTTAACATGATTCGTTATTTCCCGAAAATACCGAAAATCCCGGTTCTTATTCATTGAGAACCGGTTCTTTGACTACTATTAAAGAACCGGGAAATCCCGGGATTTTCGGTTCCGGGATTTCCCGGTTCTGAACCCTAGTAGGTACCTATCTTACATTTGGTTTTGCCAAAAATGACGTAGGTATTTTGGTTTATTGATATGTTTTTCAGGGGTGAGAGAAACATTACGTTACATAATATTTCCTATCCTAAATCAATGTGTGTGATTTCAATACAATCTACTTAAATGCTCAAACTTTCTAGACGTTCGTAGGTACCTAGGCTGTTATTCAAGGATTTGCGGTTTAACAACCTCCCTAATTTAGATTTAATTGTTACCTAACAAAGTAAGTAACTAAGTACTTATATGTATTCAAATTATAGTAATGTTTGTACCTAAATAAAATTAACTGTGCCCGCAATTGCACTGTCATAAACTTACTACTCCGCCCTATTTACGTACTTAGTAGTTGATATTAAAATCCTATAAAAAGACAATTTCAACCAAATAGACAAAAATGTCTTCAAAAATTTATAGGTACTTCCTTCGATTACCTAGCGCTGAAACTACGAAGCACAGCTACAATTTTTATAAAAATTAAATTGAAATAAGTAGGTATGTAAGTAAGTACTTAAAAATACTTCAGCAAATAGGTTATTAATAACGAAACAAAACAGCAATTACAACAAGGCCTATTGATTGAGCACGTCATCGCATCATCATTGCATGTTGCTCACTTGGTCAGTCACAATGAAATTGCTATTATGTGACACTACTTAGCAGGTACTTACTGTCATTTGACATACAATAAACATTATGTATTTACAGGTACAAGATTGTTAAGAAATTGTAAAAAATTAACATGACATTACATACTTAAGTAGGTACCTAGGATTTTATTAATTTTTGACCAATTTAAACAATTCTTTAGAACGGGAATTACCACCGCACAGCAAGTGTTGTTGAATAAAGATGAATTCTTTGCACGATTACATATTATTCTAGTTTATGTGTCAAAATCAGTATTATTACATACGCTAATATCGCTAATACCTAGTACCACAGTATATTATATTACCCACGTATGTTCATAAAATGACGTAGGTACCTATGTATCGTTGGCTGGTGCGATCAATAAATTATCATTATTCAACCTACCAACACATAAATGTAACATACGTGCATATTATCTTAACACGTACCTATACCTACTTGTAGTTATCACTGACGTCATTGTTGCAACCACCAAATACCGTACACTCACTCACACACGTAACGTATAAGTACTCACATATTATGTGATAAAAGTTACACAACTCGTTTTATTATGAAAAACATCAGGTGTGATCGTTTCACGCAGAATTCTAATATATCGAGACCTTGGGAGCGAATGACTGTATGTCCTTTCACGGCTATATGAATATTATAATTATGTGCATTGGATTTTGTTCAACGTTATCACTTCAAATACATACGTATTTTAGACGTATTTTATGATTACAAAAGTCTATTCTCAGGTTTTGGTTGCTAAAAATTATAACATGTTCTTACTATCTTTATATTTAGAGGATGAGAAGAGGATGAAATTTATCATTATTCACCTGAGATCAGGTCACATTATGTCGATGTTCCAAATGGCAGAGTGGTCACAATGCTGTACTGCCAGACAAGTGGTTGTGAGTTTTAATTTCGTGCCAGTTAAATATTTGTGCGATTCATATGATATGATTAGAAGAAACATATTCTTATTTCTAGGATATTCTATATTCTAGGGTTCTATATTTATGTAAGACAATAAGCTTCTGATGCCATAGTTACCTTAACTAAAGAATCTAGTTAGGGGACATTTACTATTACATAGTTACTAAGCAAAGTAAATTACATTTTTCATTTACTGGGAACATATTTAGTGACTAAGTTTAACAAGTAAGAAGGAAATCATTTCGGCGATGACGTACATAACAATTTTTTATTCATTTATTACTGGCTGACCTCCATGTTAACATAATTCTTGTAGATATTTAACTCGACGTTGCCATTATATAATACAAACTTCGTGACACATATAAGGTAGTTAGCACATTTAGCTAATGTTCAATGGTTTTTTTCAACAGGAGTTTTTTTCTATAATTTGGGAATTGAAGGTTATTAACCTCAAATAAGGTAAGTATAGTTTTCCGCCTCATCCACGAGGCATACCTCTTGGTATCTTTTAAATTATCCTTTATTATAATAGGATAGACAACGATAGACATTACTTGCATTATTTTTACTGAATTAGTAGAACAGCAAACTCTAACTATCAAAAGATTGTGATCATGATAAGATTCCACGGGTTAAGTTTTACTTGGGTAAGTGCTTATTTCCTAGTGGTATTACCAATTGTATCTTCATCATAGGATCTTCATCAATTACTTATAGGAGTGTTATTTGTGGTCACTCATAGTTTATCAATAAATGAAGAAAGAGAATCCGTGTACACTATTTATTCCCTGGGGCATCAGTTCCAGCAATTTCTTCTGGATATAAAACATTAGTAGGAGTACGGTACTGAGCTAGAAGGAATCATTATACAAAACATTATAGCGACTTATAATATAAGTCCGCACTTGACCAACCAGCTGGTTGACTAAACCTAATCACCCTAATTCAGGGTAGGCTCGTGCCCTTCGGTGGGGACATAATATGAGTTGATGATGATGATGATGATAACTATAATAGAACGGCTTTTTGGTGTGATGCTTTAAATCACGGAATTAAAAGCATCACCAAAGTACCTACCAAAGGTAAATAAAATGTATTCGTGCTATGCAAATTTATCAGCTGATAAGCGTGTGTGTGAAATGAACGTACGTACTACGTAACAAACGTTTGTAAGTTTGTAAAATAACTGATTGATAAAAGATTATGGTATGATTGGATATACTTGACTGCAGACACGTTTAGTAGGTACCCATGTATACGAGTATGTATTTACTTTACAAAATCGACGTAATAACTATGACCATTATACGTAAGCAATGACTGAATGTGAACACGTAAAATGCGTAATGAAATTGGAAATGCGATTGGGAAATTACACAACAGGTAAATGGTAATTCTTCAATTATTAATATTAGGTAAATGCTGTTTGAAGTACCTATTACAATTGATGATTAAAATTCTGAAAAACTTTACGTCATGAACAAAGATTTTCGGAATTTTAACTACTATAACCATTTCTCCCGTGTAGTACACAGTACTTACGTCAATTTTTCTTCATCTAATCTAATAGACTTAAAAAATAGAATAGGTAGGTACTTAATTAAACTATAAAGAGGAAAGAATTTCTTGTTTGTTATATACTTATTTCCAGAATTCTTTCACTAATGGAATGGTACATTATGAGCGAGTGTCAGACAGCTGTTCTCATGGGAACAGGAACTAAACGGGTGATACCGTGGGGCGCCGATAGTAATGGATATTTTCTTAATATTTTTATGAACCAAGTCTTTATTAATTCTCAATGTGGGTAGATTGACAATAATTTACTACTACCGTCAAATAATTTACTAATCCCTTTATGTCAATGACTGAGACTGTCAGTACAATATAGCATACGTGTCGTGTTCTCAGTTTCACGTAGTTTGAGAATTCTCGATGCAAATCGAATAATTTTAAAGAAATATTAATAAATTTGATTAAAAATGAACAACAGTGGTTGGCACTCAGGTAAGATAAGACGTTCGTTATTACTTATAGTGGTTTAATGGTTTAATTCGAAATTGGGGATTATTATAAGTATAATTTAGCAATCTTTAGTTTATTTAGCTTAGATAAAGCTAGGCCTCATCTCTTTCTACTTCTGTAAGCAGTTTTTATTAAAACATATGTTTATAAATATTGAAATGTTATACGTAGATTGATTTAAATTGGTATTTTTAAATTCTTAACAAGTACCTACCTACATTTTGAATTAAAAATAAAATAGTGCTTATTAGGTATTCAGGTGCATTGTTTTGCTTGTGTTAATTTAAATAGACACATACTTACATATTTTTGATTAGATTACCTACTTTTTATAAAAAAAATGTATGAAAATATATAAGTTATCGCACATGATAATACAATTGGTAGATAACTGGTCGATAGTAACTTTGAACATATCATAATCAGGTATATTTCTATTCACCTAGTGCAGGTGTTGTCATAGGTTATGAAAAATAGAAATCATAATGATATTAGTCATTTATTATCACGACCGAATTGAGCGCGGGCTTTTATGTTGTTGCAAAAACGCGTATTCTCAGGCAGGATAATACTCGTTCAATGTATAACATAATAGCTAGGTATTTTCCGCGGCTTTACCCGCGTACATAAATGGCAATCCCGTAGGTATTTTACGAGAAAAATGTGTATAATTATATACCTATGTTATTCCTAGTTATAAGGAACATCTATACTATAAAACTTCATTAGTTTTTGCGTGAAAAATAACAAATGTCCATCCAAACTATACATTATTTTAAAGCGTGTATATTATTCTGTCTACTTATCAGATACAGTACACAATGTGAAGATGGATCCAGCCGTGTTAGATGCACAGATATCACACAGCTCTATGACATTGAGACAGTTTGAAGAGAAACAGAAAATGATTCTTGAAGAACAACAGAATGAAAATGTCGATAAAGCAGGCAAGTATATTTGTTATGATATACTTAGTAGTAACTACATAAGTATCCCTATCCATAACTATGTACAAGGGATGTCCAAAAATATTCAGACCCAGGCCCAGCGCAATCTCGCTATAAACTCAAATATAATAATAATAATCGCGGTTTAAAACCCAGGGCGTCTGCTCCACTCTCAAAGCCGCTCGTTTCATGTTGCCCCCATGTTGCGACTCGAGCGACTTGTTTGGGGGGCCCAGTTATAGAGCTGGCAAGTCTCCATCCGCCACTTCGTACATGTTTATAGCATTGTATCGGCGGGTGTCATAGTCCCCATAGTTCCCCAATATCCAGTCCATTAAACATCCCATTCCCATAACCCAGTCGTAGTTTTCCATATATTTGCAATAGTCCCAGCAGAACCGGGGACTGTCCTTGGATGCATTTTATAGTGTTATACAGGGATAGTCGCCGGATTGTGCATCCTTTACACAAGATTAAATATGTCAAAGGGCTTCCGTGTGTTGGCTTTGGCCCCATACTAGCCTTCCAAAAGACCGGGACTCCTTAATAGTCCCGTGAATGGAAAAGACATAACAAATAATAAACTAATAAGATTTAAAGTTTGTGAATTGTGATTTTGTGTGGTTGAAAGGGTAATCTCTGGATCTATTGAACGGATAATGTACCGTTGTATGTAAGCGTTAATTAAATATCTATAATTTCCAGAGACCTTAAGCTTTGAAGACATAATGAAGAAGCAAAAGGCAGCATTGTTCTCGCTGGCGCCTCACCAGTTTGAACTGCTGTTGAAATATGTTGGCATACTGCGAATGCAACGCTCTCTCGCTCAAAAGCAATTGGTGAGTAAAGTAGTCTTTTACAAAAGAGAGAAAAAAAGTCCAGCCCGAGTTTCTAGCCGATTCTTCTCGAATCGGTGGTATATTCACCACAATGTTTGACATTCAATAAGAGCGAAGAAGAGATTCTTTGAGGTCCAAATTAGATTTTTTGATTTGATTGATTAAGTATTATTTTATTATTTACGGGAAAGCAAACAGTTGTATTAGCTTAATATAACTTATCACTAAATACATTTCAATAAACAAATGAATACTTAAGTATGGTTTAATTATTGTTAGGAATGCGGATTTTGCAAGAACAACGGGGAGCCTGCATCGTGGTACTCTGCCCATGTTTTGAAAGACAGTCGCGGTCGCGTGCGGTGCCCGGTGCTCAGAGGGTACCGGTGTCCTATATGCGGGGACACGGGGGACTTCGCTCACACCATCAAGTACTGCCCGTTGGTCGCAGACGGAGGTAACAATAACATTTATAATGTGAGGTTTACACGGCCACTAAAGCCACACTCAGGGCACAACTAAATAACTAATCAAACTCTTCCGAAACGGCTTTCGATTCAGTAGTTATGAGAATAGGTCGTTAGCATTATAAAACATCTATGAGATAAGATAAGGGTCATCATTATCATTAGAGTGGCCCACCCCAAAATATTTCGCTAAACAAGGTTTGCCAGGCAAGCTACTCATCATCAGCTGTTTAAAATAAAGTTTCTTTTACAGATCGAGTAGGCCGTGGCCGATAATTGTTTATATCTACATCAAATAAAGCTTAAAAAGTTATTTCTTCTTTCAATCCTTTACTTTATTAAATCCTTGTTACGTGGACTTCTGATAAAATATCTAACGACCCTATTGTACTATAGGAAACACAGTTGTAAATTGTTTTAATAAAAACATTAACAGGATGTTTGTTTTTTTACTGCTTTAGAATGTAGATTAAGTTTATTAAGCCCTATGAGTCGACACAGTTGTACTACGATAACATATTATTACAGAATAAAAAAACATACTACATAAGGACACTCTGTCAAACGAAATCGGTCTTTATGATCCTTAGAAAAAGGAAATTATATGTACCTATATGTAGGGACAACACTGCTTGAATATGTACGTATAAATGTATAAGACTAATGTAACTAAGATTCCCCTAATTTGCTGCAAATATAGTTGTGATGTGATGTCTGAGAAGACAGACAGATGGACATGAACATTCCATCCATTACGAGTTTTGGCAACGAAACTGCAGTAGCAATTTACTAAAACCAGTGTAAATTGTACTTCATATGAAAACAACTTTAAAATATACATTAGATATAGGTAAGTACCTATATACTTAGATAAATATAAGTTATTTTATTATATGTATAGTTGAACAATATACATAAATTACATTTAAGTATATAAAACAACCTATACAATAGTAAGTAATTTGGACCAATTTTATGATACTGAAAACGTACTCAAATAACTGCTCCGAAATTAGAACCAAGGCATGCGTAAGTCGAATCAATGGCATCATTATGTGGCACTTGATACATTTATAGGGGCAATAGCCCAAAAATATTCCATTACTTACTGTCGCATGTGTGGACTGCTTGACTGGTAGATAAAACATTTTGAAATACAACTGTTACTTTAAAAGTTTGTTATGAAGACTTTAGTATAATTGAAAATATGTATAAGTATACAATACATATTTTTAAGTTATTGATCCTTTAATATACATAACTTACTTCATTATAGTCTTACAACTTACTCTGGATCACAAAAAAAAAATCTAATATACTTACTTACTGTACCGTTCCAAAGCCAAAAGCTCCAATTTATAGTAAGTAAGTATTTTAAAATTCTTGAAGAACCTTAGCTACAGATTTTATCATTTCGAAATACATTTGATACCTACAGTAACAAATAAAAAAATGATATGAGGTAAAGGAGCACGTTCTTTTTATATTTAAACATGTGTTCATGACCGTAAGTTTAATTCTAATTATATATATAAAGGCCACGACCATTCCTAACAATATTCAAATTCATAGTTTAATTCTTTTGTATTGTATTGAAATGTTAGACGAAATATTTTCTATTAATAGATATTCCAGATCAAGCTGTTGTGTTGTGCAGATAGTATTGTGGAGCTCATATTCTTTCGACGATTAGTTTTGAAGATAAGTGTTGAGTCGGTTCGTTGAACCCATCGTGACGGTGTGGTGACGATGAGCCATCAACCATTCGGTTTGGGCAGGTCGGGCACGCAGTGGGAACGCTTTGTAACGCACGCAACCAAGGTCTATGAACTTGTGGACCACTCACTTATGTAATGCATATAAGCCTTCCTAGTACACACAAACATTGAATAACTGCCAGTCATTTTTGGGTAGTCTAGACGAGGCCAGACATGATCGCAATGTTAATATTCTTTGTACAAATTCTTCAAGGAATAATAAATGTTCCTGTTCCTTTGTTCTGCGACAAATCGAAGCAATGCGTAACTTGAGTTCTTAGTTTTTATTACATTTATTTAATTAGGTAGGTAACCTATGTTCGTACTTGTAAATGTATTTCTGTCAACGAATGAAGAGTTATTTTATTATACCATAACTTACTGATTTATCTTAAAAGGTCGTATGTATGTAATACGATTACTTATCAATATGCATATTGATTATTGTGTATGATTAATTAATTAGATATCTACTGTAATGTTACAGTTAGGTAGTTATTAGGTAGGTAAGTAGTTTGTTATTGTGATATGATAATATTATACATACATACATATTTATATATAGCAACGTATCTTACATTAATAGGTTACTAATATTATAAAGAGAGAAAGATTTGATATATCTGTTTGCATTGAATAGGATCAGAAACTATTAGACCGATTTGTTAAAAAAAAACACTACTTAGTCTATAACTTAGATAGTTTACTTGAGTAACATAAGCATTATTTTATCCCAGTATCCAACAGGAAAGAAAGAGTTATACGCGCGTGAAACCGCGGAACGCTGCTAGTTTATAATAATTTGCTGTACTTTACAACAAAAGTACTATATATTTTTACGGAAACTTCGTAAAAATGTACAATTGCCAATCTATGAAAAACATTCATAAAACTAGCTAATATTATATCAGAATTATAGCTAATTGTTTTAATATACTACACCAAGAGCTTTAATTGGCTTTGTTAGCAATAAACACGTTGATATCTATTGTTCCCTTGCTCTATGTTTCTACCGAGACGCGTATTGACGTTCTTTTGTGGAATCAGGTCAGGGTCGAAACACCGCCCCTGATGTTACAATCGTAATCTAATAGAAACGTACGTTATTCATTTAACTATATAGCTCTGATTTTCTTTTCACGACTTATGAATAAGAAATTCTAAGAAAGTTCATTAATTTCCATTGATTTGGCATCCATTCAATCTCTTTTTGAATATCCTTCTTATATTATAAATGCGAAAGTAATTCTGTCTGTCTGTCGCACCATCACCCCAATACTACTGAACCGATTTACATGAGCTTTAGCTAGACTCTGTGTAGCGTATATCCTTACTTAGGCTACATTTTATCCCAAATTTTCCCATAGAATAAGATTCCGTGCGCGTAAATTCGCTGGGCGTCGCCAGTCTAAAATAAACTAAATAAAATATTATGTTATCGGAAGGTATCGATCGACAGCGTCAGATACCTTTTTATAGCAAATTGTAACTTAACTGCTCTTAGCAAAACTGGTTATTCAATGATAAATTTGTCTAAACAACATTTTAAAAATATTGGCATTGAAATTTAAGTATACAGGGTTATTGGTTAAGTCGACCTATTCCCGCCAAGGGCGTGTAGATTACATCGTTTCCGACTGATTTCACCATGAAACACCCTACCCTAAACCTAACCGTTTAAGAGATATTTCAATTTATTTGTTTTTATAAAAATCACCGGATCTTCGGCTATAAGCTTGGATATTTTCAAATGCGCATGTCTTATCATTACTATTACTTGATTTTTACGTTTATAATAAGGTGCTTTGTGACCCCAATAACCAATATTGTACCTAAAATAAATAAATAAGTAGTTGTCGACGATTAAAACTTTTAAAAAATAATAACAATCACAAAGTTTATTTTTCGTTCAAGGATATCTAGAAAAAAATATATGGCACCTGTTTGGCAGATGTGCCTAAAAATATCTACGTTTCATCGGCTATCCAACGAGCTATAACAACCTAGGGTTTTATGGAAATTTTGTACAAAACATGTAGTTTTATAGGCTACCGGGGAGGTTAAATAAAACAATAGGTCAGCATACAGAACAAGATACTAAACTTATTAAACTTTTAAGTACTACACACACCATTTTTGAGTCTAAATTTCATGTTCGACATGTCGGCCCCTGCATTGCACACATCTTCGCATTATTTTGCGAAGACCAGTTTTCACTACACCAGTAGTTAATTTTGTTCTTATTTCATTGGCTGCATTAATGATTCTGACTCTCAGTACTTCAATTGATGAAATTGGGTTGGGCTCACTGTACACGAGACTCTTTATGTACCCCCACGCATAAAAATCCATGGGGGTTAGTCCGGACTTCTGGCTGGCCAGGGTATAGGTCCACTTCGTCCAATCCATTTGTTTGGATAAAACTTCTCCTGAAATGGGCAGGGCAGCCATCATGCTGAAACCACATGTCTTGAATAAGATTAAGTGGCAAATCATCAAATAGGTCATTTAAGTCTTCTCGCAGGAATTTTTCATAGTTTTTCCCATTTAAATTGTCGGGGAGAAAGTAAGGCCCAATTAAATGATTGGAAATAATGCCCATCCACACATTCAGGCAAATCGATTGGACGAAGTGGGCCCATATCCTGGTTAGCCAGAAGTCTGCACTTAGCCCTCATGGATTTTTATGCGTGGGGGTACATAAAGAGTCTCATGTACAGTGAACCCAACCCAATTTCATCAATTGAAGTACTGAGAGACAGAATCATTAATGCGGCCAATGAAATAAGAACAAAATTAGTTACTGGTGTAGTAAAAACTGGTCTTCGCAAAATAATGCGAAGATGTGTGCAAGGCAGGGGCCGACATGTCGAACATGAAATTTTGACTCAAAAATGGTGTGTGTTGTACTTAAAAGTTTAATAAGTTTAGTATCTTGTTCTGTATGCTGACCTATTGTTTTATTTAACCTCCCCGGTAGCCTATAAAACTACATGTTTTGTACAAAATTTCCATAAAACCCTAGGTTGTTATAGCTCGTTGGATAGCCGATGAAACGTAGATATTTTTAGGCACATCTGCCAAACAGGTGCCATATATTTTTTTCTAGATATCCTTGAACGAAAAATAAACTGTGTGATTGTTATTATTTTTTAAAAGTTTTAATCGTCGACAACTACTTATTTATTTATTTTAGGTACAATATTGGTTATTGGGGTCACAAAGCACCTTATTATAAACGTAAAAATCAAGTAATAGTAATGATAAGACATGCGCATTTGAAAATATCCAAGCTTATAGCCGAAGATCCGGTGATTTTTATAAAAACAAATAAATTGAAATATCTCTTAAACGGTTAGGTTTAGGGTAGGGTGTTTCATGGTGAAATCAGTCGGAAACGATGTAATCTATATGTCCTTGACGGGAATAGGTCGACTTAACCAATAACCCTGTATGTTCTACTGACTGATGTTATAGATGCGAAAGTAAAAACTGACTGACTTGGATTGGACATAAGTATTACATACTTAAGTAATGTTTAATTTTACAGAACAATCAATAACGTAGGCGAAATCTTGAGATATACCTATATCATATAATTAAGAAACAAATTACCTATGTATAATTTAATCCCTGCATTTCATCCACATTGTAATTTAGTTCATACGAGCTAATAATTATAATATTTTTTCTTAGATACCTAGGAAGAAAACTGGAAGATTCGAGCTCCGCGTTCTCTTATCTAAATAATATGTAAGCCGACTTAGTAACGTGAGCATGGAATAATTTTATCTCATTGCAATTTATGAAAACGTATGTCTCTATGCAATAAATATAGGATGTGTAGATAAGATACGTCAGTACAATGCGAACTGTAAACAGACAGATTACACTGGTAAGTACTTACATAAAATTGCACAAACATATTATTGCAAATGTAAGTATGTACTTCGTTCTGAATTTAATAATAATACTTATGTAATTGTTTATTGTCAGACTTCTATACACTTTAATTAAAATTATTATAAAATTCCATAACTAAATTAAGCATAATAAAGGTACTTAGGTATTATAAATCAATGTAACAAACACATTTAAATATAGGTATAATAACAAAAATAAAATACAATTTAAATAATAAATACTTATACAAGACATATGTAGGTACTCGTATTTAGTTCTGACTTCTGACTAACTAAGTAATTCAATCATGCTTAATTCTAATCTCTCCACAACTTGTAATTGTAAGTGAGTAGTCTGGGTAGTTTTCCGCAATAAAACCTCCTTTTGTGCGTGCTGTTTTCCACAATCAACTAAGTATACTTAGGTATAAAATGGGTACTTACCTATAAAGAAAGTGGATACAATGCTAAACAAAGCGATTTTGATACCCGGTCAAGTTAATTTGTGCAACGAATATTTAACTTGGCCTTGGTGTGTGTATGACTGTGGCGCTCATCTAGTATAGTACAGGTAATCAAAATCTAATTTCGTTAGGAACATAGGTAGCTTTTATAATAATTGAAAATATGTAAGTTCTTATGAGCAAGGTCACAAAATTAATAGGCTCATTTATAGATTTACTAAATTCGTATGTAGTATTTTGTCCAGGTATATTTTCAAATAGGATAGTAGGTATTATCCCAAAAGTCATGCTGGATCTGTTAACGCGAGAAAAACCGTGAAATATAACTATAGCCAATAAAAGTTCTTGGGTGCTACATGGGTCCTACTTGGGCCAATCCTACTCAATTAACAAATGCGTCCCTCAGTGAACTCGTACACAATTTACCCATCAACTAACCAAACTAAAATACAACACTGTTATCTATTTTTTCATAATAAATAAATCATTATATTAATTACACCACGTGTTCTATCTAGGTACTTTGTTTTAATTGGCAGTGGATCAAATGATTTGTTGTGTTGTGCAGTGCGCAAGCGGGCAATAAAAATAATTGTAGATAAAGTTTGAAGAGTAGATTTCAAGGATGCGGACCACAGGAAATCTAGCTGTAGTACCTACCTATAGTATCAACTATCATCGATTCTGCTAAACGTAAATTATGGTTAGAATATTTATATATTAGTAGCACAGAGACATCTAGTGACCGCCCGGTGGAACTGCTTCGAATCCGTTGTGTCGACTTTACTCAACTTGGTCCGTGTTTAGTTTAAGTTGATCATGTTACGAAATGCTCTTTCATGTTTCCCATAGATGGCAGTGCCTGTTCTCAAATGGCTTTATGTATAAACTACTCTACTTGTGATTAAACTGTTTTTTAAAGAAATAGGTACTTGAACTTAGTTGATTTATTGTAACTATGTTGACTTATGTGTCTTATAGGTATGGCACCTATTTGATTTAAGAGAGCCCTATAAGTGAGTCTCGATAGTTGTACATAATTTCAAGTGATCCCTCTCACAAATAACTAACCACATACTTACTTATGATTAGTTGGTAATTAAAGATGTTTGAGAAATGGTTTTAAAAAAGATTTAGAGCTGAGTAAAATGGTGAGAAGGTAAGGTGGCGCCCGCACCCGTGGTCGTGTGTCGTCGACGCGTCGCTTGCGCATCACGATTCACGGCGCGTCATATCGCGTGCCAAGCCGAGCGGCGCGGCGAGCTCGACACGCTCGGTCCAATGGAATCGCTTCCAACCCACTCGTCATTTAGATGTAACAACGAGTGGTTGTGTTGCTACGGGGGCTCATTGTAATTCGACCCACGAAAGCCCTTAAAAGTGCCTTTTCAAATGTAGTCCCTTTCGTCTTACCACGTCAAAAGCTGGTTTCTGAGATACATAGGGAAAATCGATGAAATCGTAAGTAAAATTGTGTTATTTTACTCATTGGTTAAGATTTCTCAAGTTTTTCACGAACACGGTTTTCATGATAAGAAGTTTCCATATAATTGTAACCTTGAGTTCACTTAACTTTCTCTACAAATTGTGTTGTTTTATCATCAACATAATAACCTCGTTAGGACACTTTCATATAATGGTATGATTTTTAGAAAGGATATAATTAGCAAATAATAAGTAGATTTAAGTGAAACATTCGTAAACTAAATGACAATAATGTTCCGATGAAAAAAAATAGTTTAGTCAAATCGCGTTTATAAAGTAATTCCCCTGTCTAGACGTGCGGCATTTGACCCCAAATCGTTTGAACCGAATAGTTTCGTACAATGTCCCCTCGCACGTGGTCTTTTTATATTTAGACCGTATTGACAGAGCCGGTCCCGCTCACACAAAAAACGTAAATCACAAAGCTAACTTCGATCTTTGTATAACAATAAAAGTATGTATTTTATGGTAATTTAAATCTTTACAATAGACATACTCATACGCACGCATTTTATTTTCCACTTTGCTCATTACAATATGAAAATATATCAGAGAAAACTGGCACGAACAGGAAATTACTAAATTAAAATAAAACAAAACCGGATAATTAAAAACCTATAGTTATTTTAATCACTTATTTATTGTAAATTAGCTAGAGTCTCTTAAGTATAAAGACATACTTATATCTTATTTTAGTCATTATGTAAAGTGCTTAGAAAGTATAAACACTTAACTTCTTTCACTTTTGCTATTTTATGTAAACATTGAACATTAAGTTTTATGAAATGTACAAAATACTTGCTATAAAAATACATTGGTATCTAGGTAATTTAATAATAATGAAAATAGGACTAACGTTTTGTTAAAATTTATATATATATATATTGATAAATAACTGATTAAAATAACAAACTATAAGTACCAATAATTGTCCAGGAAATACCCGTGCATACATTTTTAGCATGTTGACCTAACCTTACGGTATTTCTAGAATAGTTTTATTCAATTAATCAATATTTACAGGAAACTTTTCGATATTTTAAAATATAATTATATAAAAGTCAATTAATACATTATTCTAATAATCCGTATGTTAAGAGTTTTTTGTTAGATTTTTAGGATATTGCATCATATTACGTATTACCGAAAAATATATAAAAACGCTAACACTTAAGTACTTTTTACTTGCGTCAATAACAATGTATTGTGTTGAAGGATATTTTGTTTGTTTTCATAACAAGGAAAACGTTTACCACAGTATTGAATCGTACTGATTTCCTACACGACCAATGATCATAACAAATAGAGTACTTGTATACTTACTTTATTGGCAACGACTACAACAAATAATGCCATGATATGTTGGGAAGGAAAACTACAATTGCCGACTATTAAAATGTTCGTAATTTTTAATTATCTTTACCGTGTAATTTTGTCAAAATTACCGAAGTTGTGGTTTACTATTTAAATCTTAAGCCCTCATGAAGATACTTGATAGTAAATATTTATTTGACTTCGTTTGAATACGATTTATAAAAAGAATGAACATTCTATTTTAATATGTTAGTACATTTCCTACGCCGTGATTGACGTTCTAGATTAACATAGAAATACATGTATCACAATTATCTACTCTATAACTAGCTACAGATGACGTATCTTTACATCGCCCATAATATCACACGACGCATATATGGTTATCAGCAGCAAAACATGTGACTACGTTACACTAAAATGATTCTATTTTTGATCAGAAAACATGGAATATTTTCTAAGAACATGATGCTTAGTCATAACTCATAAAGCAATCATTAAAGGTTTTAACGTCTAATGGTAGAGTTGTGGTAGAGTTTAAAGTATTATTCATAGATATAATACTCGTATGTAACAAAGTAGTGACCCTTCTTGCTAATTTTAGCGACAAATCTTCAATGAATGGAAAACTCGCTACTTCATTATAATAATGTTAAAAGGTGAATAAGATATGTCTCTTAGTTAGTACCTCAAGTAGGAGGAACAGCTTAATTAAATAATACGAGTAATAACAATGTTGTAGAAAATGTGAACTTGTTTTTTTAATTCTAAACTAGTTCGGTTTGATATCTAGATTATCTAGAAAATAGGTATTGACTGATGAATCCAATTTAGTTTTAAAACTTTGTACTTATTTCCCTTAATGATATCATATTGTGAGTAATAAACCATTTTCTAGATTTTACGAGTAAGTAGAGTAACAAAAAAGACATACGTCATTTTATTACTATATCACTTTGTGACATCAGTCTATAAACATATTATATTTTGCGTACCTGGATCTTCGTGCGATAAAAGCTTGTACGGAGATTTACTCATATTTATACATATTTTTTTGAGAAAATTTATACGAGTATAGATTAACTTGTTAAACATTTGAGCTGTTTTAGAGATATAAGAAAATATATAATTATTTAGATATACACATTGCTTGTTACAACTAATAAGATATTAAAAATAGATAAGTAGATCAATAAAGTTCTATATTCATATTCCTAAATTGAAACTAATCTAATCGGTGATATGAGTATTATGGTTTAACTAAAACCTGGCTTACTATGATACTTTAATTGCTTGACGACAGACTTTAAATTAGTAACCCGATATGCCTATCATTGTAACCATTTGTCCGTGTATGTTTATAATAATGTTATCGGTTAAGTTGGGCCACCTCGGAGCAGCGGCCACCATTCATCTCACACGGAGACATACAATACTTATACCTGCTTGTTTTACGATAGCATAAACCAGTCATTAAGGTCGTGTAGTCCTCAGTCTGACCGATATGTAGCCTCGTACAACACTATACATATAGTTTCATTTTAATTATCACTGTTTTGTCTGTTTCAATAGTGTGTCATAGTGTCCTACTAATAGGTACTATGGACCGGAAAGTTTGCATAGATGGATGAATGAATGAATGGATGGATGGTTATACTACAAAACCCATTAAGATGAATTTTAGTGCAGAGATGTTTCTTATAACTAGGAATAACATTAAGATATATTTTATTCCAAAATGCTTATGGGATCGAGATCTACGTGAGTGAATGAGTGCGGCGCAGCTAGTTTATAATAAACGATCACTTTGTTGCATCATCTACATCAGCAACTTATATGCAACTCTATTTTTTCTACATGTTATGACAAATTATTGAATGTTTTGTAAAAGGTGACATAGTTTTATAGACATTGTGCTGACGTCATGGATTTTTTAGCTAGGCGCATGTTCAGAATATGTTCTGATTTTGAAATTACAAAAACGATAATAATAAATGTTCAAACATTCTTCAATACTCGTAGTCTGGTACGACATTAATACTCGTAGATCCTCTTTTGTTACCATTAATTAATTACTATTCGTTTCCGTACAATTTAGCGTAAAATGTAGATAAATGATAAACATTAGTGGCATTGTTTTAATTCCGAGAATATTAACAAAATTGTATACATATTGTGCTAAACCGTTTTTGTTATAATAATGTGTTTAAATGTTTGTATTGTTGTTTGTTTCAGATCTATCGCGGTCTAGATCAGTGGTCGGCCGTTACCCAAAGACTTAAACAGTTCCATCCCGATGGGTTGAGTACGCCTACATTCTGTGTTGTGGTCACACAACTGACGCTGTGAGTACACATTGCATTCTATTTATAGTGCTTTTCTTTTTTTCTTTAGCGGATGCCTACGTCATAATAAAAAGAAAAACGTGCGTGTCAAATTTTAGCGCAATCCGTTTAGTAGCTGCGGTTGTTAGTGTGTTCATAGATCAGTCAGTCAGTGACAACCTTTACTGATTGCTTTTTTATACAAACAGATGTTTTATATACAAATCTCATAAAATTATATGACAAAAGCATTAAATCCAGGAAATGATTTGCAAAATATGCATTTTTATACAAAAGACATCAACGAGTTCTCAAATAAAGAATAACAACAAAAACTCACGTTATATAACTTCTATATTTGAGTTAATAATTAATATTATATCTAAGTAAACCCGCATTGATACTAATAAAATGAAACAAAGGTTTGAGATTGATAATATAAATACGAAATGATCACGAACTACAAACCACGAGCGTGTATTGCACGATACATTTGTTAGCGATCGAAAATTTTATTGATATACGGAAGTTTGGCTACATGTAAAGATATTTGAACGACAAAATAGTCTTTTATTTTAAACAACGACGCAGTGATGTGATTGTGATTACATTATATAATACATAGAACTAAAAGGGTTTGTAACAGATTTTTTGGATAATCTACATAGTCCATTTAATCCTAATCGTAACTTAATATTATAAATGCGAAAGTAACTCTGTCTGTCTGTCTGTTACCTTTTTACGGCTAAACTACTGAACCGATTGACTTAATTTGGTACAGGGATAGCTTATGGTCCGGGAAAGAACATAGGATACTTTTAATCCCAAAATTTCCATGGGAACGGGAACTACGCTGGTGAAACCGCGGGACGCTGCTAGTAGGAAATAAATTATTCACAATTATTTCAGACTTGACATACACACACAATATGTATAATAAGACAATAGTTAATATAAGTTACATACTCTACAACTTACAACTATCTACCTAACACGTCACACTCACATGTAAAACGAACACATCATGAACAATTGAGAATAAAATCTGTCATTGTTTGACGAATGTGAAATCAATTTGCTTAAGAATAATAAGTTAGTGTTTGATCCATTAAGTGTAGTAAGTGGGTTCAATGACCACAGACCGTACTGCATTGAATGGCATGCACCACATAGGTATGTTATGGTCGTGTAATGCGTGCATTCACCCTCACTACTATGTTATTAATGTAAACTGGACTTTTAAATAATAACAATACGTGAAAACTAATAGACATAGTTTTCTATATACATATATAGGTTTTGTTGGGCTTTTAAATAATCGTAGTAAATACGTAATAATAGAAACTAATGCCTCATGCATTTGCAGAAATCTGCAGAATTTATTGCTACTTTTGTTGCTACGTTTATTTCTATATTGATTTCTTTGATTTACGCGTTTTCAGTCTTCTCGGATTTTGCATAGAATCCGAAACAAAATTAAAACCGCAATAATCACGTAACTTTATAATTTTATTTCACTATTTAGGTAATTCAGTTTTCTATGTAACTATAGCTTAACTAAGACACGGATTCAATTTTAATAATTCGTTGAATATTAACTATTATAGTTCCAAAGAAATAACTAAAGATGCAATACCTATGTACCGTTGAATAAAGTGATTAAGTCGAAGTACCCAATTTAATAATATGGGGTCTCATTTTACCCCTCATAATTCTACGTGTGGCACTTAGATGTTATTTTTAACAGATCTGTTTATCAAGTTGTACCTTAATATTATTTATAGATACATATAAAACTTGTACCCATGTGAATTAAGGGCCTATTTCACGACCTTCAAGTAAAGGTACTCACCAAGTAAATGTGTTGTCTCTTTCTTACTTTATATCAAGTGACAAAGACAAAACATGTGAGTGCCTACTCGGAAGGTTACTTTAAGATGGTGAAAAAGGCCCTAAGTATAAGTATACTCGTATGTACCTAATCAGAATACTTTATTTGCAAAACACGCGCCGAACGGACGTCAAATAGTTTTTTTGCAATAGGTACTGGAATTTCCGGCCGAACAAGATTCTCTTGAGGTCAAAAGGTTACAAATCAATGCAGTTCATATTAATGAAACTAATTCAATAAAAATTTGGGCAAAAGTTTGTTTTTATAACATTTTTTAAAGTACATTATGCATTGGATTGACTGTTTTCATAATTAGAAATATCGGTTGATGTAAAAGAAAATTTCAGGCCACATTTAGTTGAATATAAAGTTAGCTTAGAATGTCAAAGTTAAAAAAATCTACATAGCAAGTAGCAATATAGGATTATATTTAGATAGATATCTGTTTTTAGATATCTGCTTCACCTCTGCAGGGGTGAAAGAAGTGAGGGTGGCTTTTGTAAACATTGTTATCATCTAATAAATCACTCTTGTTATCAGATAATCAATCTTGTTAACAAAATGACGTCAAACCACATAGGTTTACTTTTTATCTGGTTGTGTATTAAACTATACTTTTCTGTCATAATATTTAATTTAATTAATCACACTCAATCTTTAGATCTTAAATTGTAATACGTAGTACGATTGATAAAGGCAGAATTAAATAAGTATCTATTTATTTTTAATTAAACATATTAGTTTTAAATTTTGCTACATTAAACAAGTATTTATAACTAATTTATGTTAAACAAAATAACCATGGAATATAAATGTTTAATTTTTAATGTTTTTAACAGTTTCGTCGCAGTTTATTAATTAGTTAACATTTTGATACAATATTTTATTGGACGAAACGTCAAATGTAATAAACGTAAAAAAAAACGATAAGTCTTACATTATTAGGCACGGGCAATCAAGCTAACTCTAATCTAGTGAAAAAGAGAAATTAAATTTTCCAAGATAAGAAACCTAGCTTTTTACATTTTCCACCTACTGTTTCACTAGAGGTTGGGGTTTATCCGAATTTAAATTGTAATCGATAGAACAGTTTTCGAGAACATGATTAAGTAGACACAAATACATCTATTCAAATATTTCGCATTTATTAGTACCAACAACTGAGATGACATTTTTAACAATCCCCTACTTAGCTAACTTGACAAAAATGACTATCCATACAATACAATTTTTATAGCAATATCACTATTTTCATATCTAATGAGCTCTTTCAAAACATTTGAAAGATGCTTGCTGCCCTGCTAGGGTCAGGTCAGATGAAACGTTACCCTTGAAAGAATGCTCTAAAATGTATCGAGTAAATATAGACACTTTTATAAACATGTGCAAAAATATATGTACCACGTAGAGTATCATCATAAAACTAAATGTACTTCACGAGTGAACGTTTCAACTCCGGTCAGTTTGATTTACTTTCGATATGTTTACGCATTCACGGTCGTACTTGCGAATTCGATTCTAATATTTATAATAAAATAACATACATTTCGGATTGGGAATACCGACCGGAATAACTCTATGATGTTTGCGATTCGTTCTTAGTTCTCTATCAGAGTATTCCCTGAGCAGTACTATTTCGCTTTGGATAGTTTCGTGTTAAAAACGTAATTGCTGTGTCACAATAATCGAAGGTGAAATAAAATCATTTCCATTACCTTGACCGTCAGGATCCTATTGCATATCACCGTTATCATCTCACGGTAAGTGCTCGACTTGACACAATTTTTCCGCAAACGTTTACAAATTAGAAATGTCGCTCTTTACAAATAAATAATTTAAGTTAAGTTTGCTAAATAGAATCAATATAACTTTTGCTAGAATAAATATAGGTTTTAAAGCCACATGTACAATAAAATATAATCAACTAATAGATAAACTAAGTGTTAGATAAGGTACACGTGTTTACCTCATTCCATATTACACATCTTTCTTCCTTATTTGAACTAAATTAGTTTCATATATTACCCAAACTCATTGTAGACTAGTATATAATTATACTACATAGAAAACTCAGTATATTAAGCTGATATATTAAGATGATTTCCAACATAAATCTGAAAATATAATGAAGAGCGATCGTGCTACTGTTTATTTTCTAGTCACTACATCGCTAATTCATTTCAATGCCATTTACTAAGTATATAAGATGTAGCTACTAGCTACTTAGTTACTACTAGTATAGTACATAAGTACGTATATACAAATGTGAACTAATTATGTAATATAATACTTGTTGCGGTTTTTGTTGCTATGGCGCTAGGCGGCTCATAATACTTCTCAAATTTCAGACAACGATTATGTTCCATTGTTATCTTGACTGCATTATAGTTAGCTCGCTTAAAGGTAATTAACTTAGAAAGTAGATGTAATATTATCTATAGATGTACTGTGAAAATCTTATTATGGATTAGTTGTGCTTCATACAATAAACTATATGTATACCTGTAAATCCGTTCAGCTGTTTAAGCGTGAAGAAGTAGAACTTACCTACAAACTTTAGCATTTATAACACTCTTTATTGTGTTATCTCTGTTAAAAATCGGTTAAGGCTGACATACTATTTTATAAGCATTTTTTAAATCAAATATATATTTTCCTACAGACCGCAGTTATATCTTTTATTTTTCGTATTTTAGTGGATACATTTAGTATGTTTTATAAAGCAAGTTATACATCTAATGATGAAACTAAAATAGATTAGATAAACAAATAGGTATTAGAACGAAAGCCATTGGTTGAAGTGATCGAACTCCGAAAGTTATAGCTCCAGATAGCAGAAGTATGACGTTGTTTCCAGTAAAAACCTTTTTAGTTGTTGCCAATAAAATGTGTACTTGATATTGAGTGCTTTTGGCAGATAATGTACGATTTATGCACTTAGCAATAATAGATGTCTAATGCTTGATTACAAGTACCGGGGAAATAGTGTTTTCTCGGAAAAACAACACTTTATTTACGAAAATTGAGCCGAATTACTAAAGCCGTTTTCTTCAGTCAAGGTAGACGAAATATACAAGAATTGCTCGTTAAAAGTTATATTTATGTATTTTGTAAACAATAGTGGTGTAAACTTTCCTTGTTAGACATAATATTGTCACCCCAGTGACCTTTATTAGGCAATTAGCAATTACTACTTCTTTACGTACTTATAATATTGTGAAAATACAATAATGTTTGTACAATAAAACCTTTGATCGTTCCTATTGTCCATTGTTAAGGAGTATTCACAAACGGTCGGACATTTTACATAATCAAATGATTGTGATAGGGGAAAATACTCTTTCCCTGCACTTTATACATATATGAAAGCCACTTTGATGATCCGCAAGAGTCAAGAGAAAAAATAAAGATTTTATTAAAGTAAATAATATACATAAAATACAGTATCAGCTTGTAAGATCTTCATGGCAAAGGCTTTTCTCTCCCCTTTTTCTTCCTTTTAGATATTAGCACAGTAAGGAAAAATAGGTGTGATAATCACGAAACGTTCAAGGCTTGTGTTCAATTATTACCTACCTACACATTCGGCCTTAAATATACCACTTATAATATTAATAGATACCTATAAACTTATTTAATTTTCATTCAAATTTTACACGTGTTAGGTATTAAGTAGCAAGGTACAATTTCATGATCCATTGTTGCAAAACGTTCTTGCCTAGCAACTGGGCTAGGTTTGCACTGCAGTTTGTGCACTGCGTTCTTATTCCGGGATTTAGAGGTTCAGTTCAAGATGTAGGTTCGTCAAAGTAGGAACTATATTAGGTAGATAAATATTTTTTAAAGTTTTTACAATTTAATGTGATGTGCCATGGAGATAATTCTGAACGAAGGTATTATTGATAACTGTTACTCAAGAGATACTTTTAAATAGTGTTTGGGGAAGCTATTTCGTAATTATGATCTTTTATTAGATTTTTATTCAGGTAAAAACTATTTATATTATTCCGTTATTGTTTATATGTATGTACTTATTAACTTATTCAATTAAATATTTTTTATCAATTAAAATTAATTAAACAAAAAAATTGTAGACTACTAACTACACTACAAGCTTTTGTGACGCCAAATAATATTTTCTTAGATTTTCATTTTCTTGAATTTAACTGTACATTATTCTGTAACATCCCTCTGCAGGACAAAGGTCTCTCTCATTGATAATATTGGGTATACAGAGGGTTAAAAAAAAACAAATTTCTTAATTGACACCAATCATAATAATATTACTTTTCTATTTCAGTAAGTAAAACACACAAAGATATAACGCGATCCTTAAACATTAATGTATCTTATTGATATTTTGATAACAGTGTATTTACCTGTCTACTGCTTCTTACTACAGTATTAGTTGCTTCAAATTACTCATTGGTCTCACACCAAACAACAATTTTGTATTCTGTGCTTGAACATTTGTGAAAAAACTTATTATTAACCATTTCAAACAAGTTGTAAATTCAAAATAGTGTTAATAAAAGGTTGATGTATAACAAATTTGAATCTGTACAACGTGTTTCACATATCAGTTTTATATCTTTCGGGAATTTTCCTTTCCTTTCCTTTGGTGTATCCTGTTTATTAAACGATACTTTATTACGTTCGCGTATAAACAATTTGAATTATATGTGTTTACAATAACACGAGTAATCAATAATTGCGTGGAATAGTGTAGTTTAAGTATAGCGTAATATTAAGAGTTTAGTCCATCAGTGTTTTGTTTTATGTTGAACCACACGCAATAGGTACTTTACATATGTATTTGTTTAGCGACAAATTGAACCGCAGTGTCCTCAATATCTCAATTAAGATAAACATCCAAATATGATGATGATGATGAAACAATTATTGTCGATGTTTTAATGTATGACAAATAACAACATTCTATTTATAACTTACCTTTGATATTATATCTTAGCGTATTTTGTTTGCTTTATTTAAAAATTGTTTCTAGAAAGTTATGTGGTATATGTATACAAATATGTTTTCATTGACATTGCGCCGTACTATAATAATAAATGTATGAGGTGTTTAAATAATATATGAGGTCCGTCTACCGAAACTCCTGTCGAGGTTGTTCCGGCAGTTTCGTAATGCATCGCTTGGTCAGTATCATACGATATGATAAACAATGACCGTTCCAATATCTTTCGATTTAAACTCATTTCCTTACACTTATTTATTATCAACAACATCAATCAACATCTTCAACATAACAAATAAACATCAATACAGAAATAGCCGTATACATTGAACTTTCCAAGATAAACAGTATAATTTATGTATTTTATATTGTTTCAGGGTTTAAGAACAATAAAATACAATTGAAAACTCAAAGAGTTCCAATTACACTTGTGGAAGACGTTTCCAATGCAGGCTCACCAGGCAGCGGGAGTCGGAGCACCGTGATCACCAACAGTCACCATCGCATTTTTGATGGTCAACCTTCCGCTAGAGAAAGTTATCTACACGCACTGTCACTTCATTATTATTAAATTTCTTAACATATTCTACATTTTATAGTTAAATTAGTATCTTTTAATAATATAATTTATTTTGAGAAAAATGAGTACTGTACTTAAAGTTGTAGGGGCCTCGTGGCTGCAAACAAAAATAAGTTCATATATCTTGGGGATTCTGGGAATATTAGCAATTTTGGCGCTCTTTGTTGGACAAATGGAGAGGTAAGAACTGTAGGTATTTGTTTTATCTTATCGTTTACTTAGCACTCATTTCACGTTAGTAACTGACGTCAAAGTCTACAGAGAGAGTCGGTGTGCGCACGAACATTTTTGTGAATTCCATTTTAGCTCACACCCCAGTCAGCTGACAGTCTAAAGTCTAATGATATTTCCTATGGTGTCTTAGCAAATAAATATTAATATAATGTAAATACTGTAAAGTTGTGTAAAATATTCACACGGTTCTTATCAATTATTCTAATTTAAACAAATGATATCTCATAGACTATCTAAGACGTAGGAGATCTTTTGTAAAAAGTATGTTTATTAAGATCTAGTTTACTTTTAGGATTCAAGAAGATGGAAATTATGCCGCTACTGTGTTTTACTCGGAGAAAACCGGATACCGTATCGAGTTCTGGGGCCAGAGCAATGAACTCGCAAATATACACAAAGGAGTCGCCAGGGCTTACTTCAGAATGGACGCTGATGTTACTGGGTAACTTAGATTTATACTAAACTATACTAATATTTAGAGTAAACATTAATATGTAATTAATAAACTCAAAAAAGCTGCTTTACCGATTAACAAAATAATAACAAATGAAGAAGCTACTATTATAATTGAAAAGTTTGGAGTTAACTACTTATTCAGTTTTTTTTATGCGCGTAACATCTCAGTACACAGCTAGATTGCATAAAATGTGAAACAAGAATATCTCTTTTCCGAGTTATGCTAATTACTTTTATGCAAAAAGCCAATAAGACATACGTTCAGTTGGCATTACATTAAATATTATAGTAATAACATTCACGTACTAAGAATATAACAGTATAGCTATTTGTGTGACAGTTATAGCTTCTGATTATACAATAATATTATAAAGTCATAAAGATATTACTGTGTTAAAACAATGATAGATACGTATCCTATTTATAGATGAACATATCTTTGAGTATTAGGATTATATAAATACACATGAATTCATAATAGCACTCGTATTAAATTAGGTACCTCTGAATGGTAATTTCAGTTGGGCTCTTTTGGAGGTAGAAACCGATCCATCGTACGCCGATGAAGTACAAGCATATGCTGCCGGAATTTTAGAAGGTGCACTTACTTGGTCTCTCATTCAAACACATCTAGAAAATACCATCAGAGACAAGTGCGAAGACACGCCGCTAGAAAAACAATGCAATAAAATTAGAGATAATCTGGATAAATCCGTCGGTATTTGGGAAAAATATGCCGATACACACAAAAACGATGACCCTTTTTGGCACCAAGTAAGTACCTACTAAATGCATAAGATAACTATTGCCTATACTTATAAATATATTTGATATTTGATGACATAAATACTTATCATAATTGTAGTAACACCTGTCTAAAAACTCTTGAAACAACAGAACTGTTAATTATTTCCATATCTTACCTTATAATTGCTATTGATAGTTAACATTCTCGTATAATTACGAGTACGTCATTATCAGTTTGTCGGTCTAAATACATAGTATTTTTATTGACTCATAAAACTGTTTGTAGGTTCACCTGCATTACACACAAATTAAGGGTATTTGGACCGGGTGGAAACACGGCAAAGAACGCAGCATGAATGAGTACGAATCCGACATTTCGGACTTGTACTGGCTCAATTCATTAGCAGAAATAATTGAGTTGCAAAATAAGTTCAACGTTTCGGTTCAAAACTCTACACTAGACGTCCTTCCAGACCTTTCTACTGCTTTCTTGAGAGTCGTCAATGAGACATCTGAACAGGGGACGACGCAGAAAATTTTCGTTGCTCAAAATGCTGTTGGAAGGTAAATCATTGAAATATTTTCATAAGATCTTTCTGTAAAGCAAACGCCTTTCTTAGTTACTAGCTGTGCCCCGCGGTTTCACCCACGTGGTTCCCGTTTCCGTGGGAATACGGGGATAAAATAGCCTATGTTATTCAGGGTGAATGTAGCTTTCTAATGGTGAAAGAATTATTGAAATCGGTTCAGTAGTTTCGGAGCCTATTCGTTACAAACAAACAAACAAATCTTTCCTCTTTATAATATTAGTATAGATAAACATGTATTCAGCTTGAGATCGAAATAGAACCTAGGACCTTCGGCTCTAAAATCTACTAAATTATTTTCAGTTATTCATCAATGATCCGCATATTGAAGAGATACAAGTTAAACTACCATTACACGAGTACAAGTTCCGACCTCATCCCCGGCTCCTCAGTGGAGTTCACCAGTTACCCCGGCTCAATCGTCAGTCACGACACATTTTATTTAATTAGAGGGAACGAACACAAAATGGCGGTCACTGGGACCTCCTTGAGGAATTACAACAACATGCTTTGGAAAGAAGTCAACATAACTGAACAAGTAAGTTATTGTCACATGAATATTATACTAGATATCTAGTTCCCACAAAATGACATCCGCAAATTATGTGTTTGAGGCCATTGTGTATACAACATAGCTACAATACTATTCTTTGTTAGCCGATGTGTGGGAAAATCTAAAGTTTGTGGTTGGTTTACATTTAGCTAGTTGTATACGTAGATATACCTACATAGAACGAATTATATGACTTCATGTCTAGGAAAGTTTCCTAATGAGAATGCCACTTTTTCACATTAAAATGGCTGAGTTAGTTAGTATTATGGTATACTTACTTAATGATTTCTCTATCATTAAAATTAACGTTAACCTTTAGTTTTGTCAGTCGACCTTCTACCACATTTTCAGTTTATACCTATCTATACATACTTATATGTACGTGTAGGTATCATCACAGAGATAAGGTCAACACCTGACTGTAGTCTTCAAATATACAAACGTCCTTTGCCTTGATAACCGAACCGATACGTATTGTTTTGGTAACAATATATCGACATAAGTACATTATATTTAACGTTGGTTGATATTGGAAAGATCTTTAACTATTTTTTTAATCTATGTCTAGGTATTAATATTATAAAAATACTACAGAAACTAATCCAATTTGAAAAAAATATGTTTGCATTAGACAAGTTATTGGGTAAATTACCGCGGGTCACATGAAATTAGACCTATGAATTAAATATGTTTAACCTTTTTCAGATTCCTCTTGGTCCCCGAGTGTCAGCCGCCAATCATTTAGCCAATAACATCAGTTCTTGGGCCCATATTTTGGCAAGTAGCAACTCGGGAACAGCCAGCAAGCAATGGATGGTAGTGGACATGGACAGATTTGAACATCTAAATCAAGGATCCAAAAATTCAAAACTTGCGAAGAGTCCAATCGTTACCAACAACACTTTCAACAAGTTAGTATCAAAATATTATTCATACCTGACCTATTTAACATTAATCTCTAGATAAAATGAATGCTAACTCTAACAATACGTTTTTATTTGAATAATTTAATGTTGCATTGATGTAAGGTCAAAATATTTTAACATGTAAATTGATCAAACACATTTTAATTTTACAAGGTTCCTCGAGGTCAGGTTCCTTCGGTTAAACGTATATTATTTATCAATACAAATTCCTAAACTTTATTTATCTTTTTCTAGACACGTAAAGCACACAGTGGTACACCGTGCGAACACAGGCCACCTGAAAGGTGTTGTGATGCTGATAGAACAAGTACCAGGTCTTACACACTCCGCTGATTTGTCGGACGCATTCCTTGAGAAGGGTTACTGGGCTACATACGGATTGCCCTATTTCAAAGTAAGTCAAGATACTTTATATTGAAACTTTTGGAGAAATGATAGATAACTTTATCACATTATCAGTACCTAGATATATTAAAAAACGTTTGTAGACCTTGATTATCATAAAAATACATGATTATTGAGCCCAAACTTTTCTTCATCTTCGTCATAACTTAAGTTTACTTTCTCTATTCCAGGACGTAGCCGAAACCACCCACTTGCATATAATGGAGGAATCATACGGTAGCATATTTTCTGAATCAGATTCCCCGAGAGCTGTTTTGTTCAAAAGAGGGTACAAAAACGCTACTTCCCTAAATAGCATAATCGAATTAATGAGACAAAACAACGTGACTGCTATGAACCGCGCGAGTAATGAAACGGACCAATGTTCAAGTGCAATAGAGTGTCTTATACAAGATAATGGTTACTGGTCCGTTTTGGGAGTTCGCGGAGACGTCGCCGCTAAACATAAGGAAGCTTATGGAGTTCTCGACACGAAAATCGTCATAGGTAAGTTTCAAATCATAAATTTTACACTAATATCTAAAAAGAAATAAGGGTTCCGGTCGACATCGACAATTTACCAAGGTAGTATAATTAGTAGGTTTTATATCTTCCTGATCTCAGAGTGATTTAAAACATTACGTTACCTACTTATTGCTAATACAGGAAAAGTAACGTTTATCCTGTGTATTGGCAGTTGTAATCGTTTTTTTTTCCTTATATTTTACATTGCTTCGTTCTTAGATTATCTTTGTATTGAAAATACGTATTATTGTTTGCAGGTACACAAAACTCATCATTGGTAGAGCTGGTAGCAGTCGCTGGCCCCCCTTACACCTCCGTTCGTACAAACACAACGTTAATAAACAAGGGTAACATAGCTCCCATTTACACGGAACAATTCAACAACAGGCCTGACATCAGCGGCCTTGAAATTAGGAATCTAGTGAAACATCAACAAGAGGAAGCTCAGCAAGAAGCGCTAGATTTCCTAAACAGGGACGCCGTCAAACCGTTCCAATGGTCCGAAAGTGACTTCAACAACCTACCGCATACAGGTCTTCCAGACAAATGGGAATTTGGTCCATACAAACCGAATTGGTCGTGGTGAATCTCTAATCTCTATCTAATTCTCCGTTAGCAAATATTTTAGTTTTTAGCTTAGACTACGATTTTGTGACTGTTCATCTCAACATGAATCATGAATGTTAATTTATCTGTAGTACTTAGTTAGAAAAATGTCTAAAAAGATGTTTGTAAAATCTGCTTCTAAATATTATTTTCCACAAATTAATTTTGAAACATTACTTTATTTAGATTTACGATTAATTAACGTCTTGTAATCGGAAGCTTTTAATATTTGTAATTTACTTAATTTGCCCTAGATAGAGCTTAGAACACTATGTTGGTCTTGTGTGATTTTGTGTTTGTATAAAGTGGAACGTACCTACCTATTTAATTTAAACGTAACTTTGTGTTTTGTCTTGACAATATGTGTTATTATATGTATTATTTCATTTTCATTGATAAGATTTTACTTTGTAGTAGTCTCGTCTTTAAACGTTGTATTAATGTTAATTGTTTCATGAAATTATTCATCAATTTTAATGCCTGAAACGAATGAAATATAATATCTAATTAATAGATAGGTTACATTTTAATACTTAGTTCATTTTTGTGCCTTTAGATGAAATCTTAATAAGAATGAAGTGACATGAAAGTTTTCGAAGTTTTCCTCGGAAATAAAAATAATAATTTTTATTTGTGATTTTTTATTTCGACCCTTTGTAGAATATGTGTAATACTTAGGTACTTATCTAAAATGTGCGATGTCTATTGCGTAGCGTAGGTGCATACCAGATTGCCCACGGATTCCTAGATACCCATCAATAGACTATCTACACGTAAATTATGTGTACTGATTCGTTTTGCATCTACTAATCTACAACTGCAATAGTTATTCGCTACGGTTGCGGGTTCGATTCCCGTGCGCACGTGTGGCGTGAATTATTTGTGTGAACCACAAATATTTTATCTCAGTGTGGGTGTGTGTGAATGAGTGTAGGCGTAGTTTCTGTTATCTACCCTAGTAGATACAAGTTTCGAACTTAGGTTAGGGAACTAAGGTTACTATAACAAGATTATGTAGGGAAAGATTAACTAAGTTTTGGACTGTACCATCCTACTACAAGGCAAGGACCTCTCTCACTGCTGAGATTACTTAGTGCAGTGACGAGGATTAGACTTTAGAGATTAGGCTGTTTACAATTTTGCCATATTCCAATTAAGTACATTTAAAATATAAAAATTGATATAAATAAAGTTGAAATTGAATCCGGACCGGCCTCAGTCATTGATTTATTTAGTGATTGTTTCGTAGCATCAGTGATTGATTCGTAGAACCAGTCGCTTCATACTTAGCAACAATAGCTTAATTTTGTTGCACCAGTGATTGATTCGTAGCATCATCGTTGATTCGATAACCTGATATAAGTACTTATAAAATTCGATGATTTATATCTTTAGATACTCAGGACTTTCGTTGGCTGAACTCATACTCAATTATAAAAATGCCAAAGTTGACGTCATGGCATGTCAACTTGTGTTTCTGTCAGTCAAAACACAGTGACGTTTGGTGTGTTCAGAATTTCAGATAAATCGCAGTCAGTCTGCCAGTTAAGTCAGAGGATGGGTCTAACTAAGATTATACAGTGTCGGCCTGGATACTCTGCCTAACTTAAGCTGTCATAATAAATCTATTGTTTATCAGAGCTGACAGAAAAAAAAAGCAACAGAATGTTAGATCATCTAGGATCTATCATCTAACTTAAGACTTTGCAGACAGTTTTTGGAAGCCTTTCAGCCTGAACACACCCAATCAATGGTGACAGTTTGTTTGACACATGTTTGACACTTTGACAGACAAAATGGGAATGGAATGGCGAAATTGAAAATTCTAAACAATTTGATGGTGTTAAGTCAAAACAAACAATATTTTTGAAATAATAACAATACCCTTTTGAATTCAATTGATATAGTTTGCTTAAACATATTATAAATCTGAATAACATTGAGTGAAATATTTTATACCTACAAATAAGAAGCATGATGAATTTCTTTAGCAAGGCCCCTACAGTTAAAGGTACGTTTTCAGTTCTAAAATTTGGTTTATTTTATTATTCAAAAGGAATAAATATGTACTTATCTATCTCCTTATAAATTCCAGAGCAACAAAGGCAAAATGATAGAGAATTACGCAAAGCCGGACGAGATTTGGAAAGAGATAAAGCTGCCCTTGAGAGAGAAGAGAAAAAACTTGTAAGATTCAATTCATTTCTTTATTTTATATTTAAAACAAATAACATCCATAATAATTCACTATTGATGACTATATTATACTGTATGCTTAACACATATTCATTTTGACATAAGAACATCTTGTGAATCATTCCATCTATCATAATGCATAAAATAAATAGGATTAGGTTTGCTATGAGTCATACATTAACAAGATATGACAGAATCATCATATTATTCTACTGGAATTTATTAGGTCTGCGGACATAACTTATTTTAATTCAAATTGTTTTTAGCTTTAATGTGTTTTACATAAGGTAATATAAAAAAAAAATATAGTATCAGTCAAGAGATCGTTATTTATATGATATGGGAAATATATTGAAAAAAAAAAATAATTTACGTATAAGTAGGTAAGTTTTTATAATTAAGATAAACTTTGAAAATTTTAGTACTTATACTTAAATACTATTATTGTTAATAAATAATATTTTGCTATATTACTAATATTGTACACTGCCCTATTTTAGGAAATGGATATTAAAAAAATGGCAAAAGAAGGTAACAATGAAGGTTGTAAAATACTCGCCAAACAACTGGTACAGATGAGGAAGCAGAAGAATAGAATATACTCAGCCAACAGCAAGGTAACATATATTTGACATGATACTTGTTACTTGTTACTTGTTGACAGGCTCTTCTCCGCAATTAGACGGCTCAGTTGCGTCCATTTTGCGTGAGGTGGGCGTCTAGTATCAGTTCAATTCTTCCAGGAAGCTGATCAGTCCCCTCAGGTTTCTGGTGACTTCCTGGATTGTGCTGGGCGACCCGAGGTGCAGCCGTCTGTATGTTGCTAGCTGCTCACACTCAAGTAGCATGTGCCTAGCTGTTTCATCCACTTCGAGGCAGGCTCTGCACAGTGGACTATCTGTAATACCTAGGGTATACAGATGTTTATTAAAATGACCATGACCCGTGATTGCCGCCGTTAGCGTACGCAACGTGGGTCTGGACAGTTTTAGTACTTTCCTAGTTAGTTTTGGATTTAGAGTGGGTAATGCTAACTTACTCTGTTTGCAGTCTGGGTTGACATACCACTCTTGTTCATGCATGTCCCGGGTGCGTTTACGCAGCAGGGTTTTGCCGTAGTCCCCAGGGAGAGGAAGTATGGGTTCAGGTCCAAAGACACACATTCCCGATCCCTCCCTGGCCAGCTGGTCCGCTGCGTCGTTGCCCCGTGAGTTGCTGTGACCCTTTATCCACTGTAGGGTGACTGAATTTTTTACACTTACCGAATTTAGTCGTGTATGGCATTCCAGGATCAGTCCCGATCCATAGGTGGTGCTGTTCAGGGCTTGTAAGACAGACATACTGTCTGTGTATATACGTATACCTGTGTTTGTGATCTGCCTGGCAGAAATGGCCAGCGATGCTAGGATGATGCCGACACATTCCGCCTGGAAGATAGTGCTGAGTTTGCCAAGGGGGGCAGAGATATGTATGTTGAGATCCTCGGAGAAAACACCCGCTCCTGACCCTTGGTTTGTTTTGGAACCGTCCGTGTAAATGCTCAGTTCTTTGTGTATTGTTTTCAGGGTAACGTATTCGTCGAGAGCTATCCTGTATTTCTTATCAAAGATGTATTGTTTGGGGATAGTGTCACTCGGCGCCACTGTCAGTGGATAAACCTCAATTGTCTCGCTGAATATCGTCGTGTGTATCCCCCTGGTGCTGGTCCAGCATTGGTTGATTCGTAGCCTCTGCGCGGTGGCTGCGGCTTCTTGTATTATGAAAAGGTGTAATGGTGGGAGGTTTAAAAGAACTTCCAAGGCTGCAGTGGGAGTGGTTCTCATGCTCCCTGTCATGGCAAGACAAGCTAGTCTTTGTACCTTTTGTAGTTTTGATTTGCCTGTTGTTTGTTTCGCTTTCGGCCACCATACTATGGCTCCGTAGCTCGCAATAGGTCTAATGATGGTGGTGTAAAGCCATGATGTAATCTTGGGCGATAGACCCCATGTTTTACCAATCATTCGTTTGCATTGCCAGAAAGTGATTGTTGCTTTATTGACGGTATTGTCTAGGTGCTGGTTCCAGTTCAGCTTACTGTCAAGAGTGACTCCCAGATATTTGACAGTTTGGGCTGTTCGGAGTTCCGTGCCAAAAAGATTTGGTAGTTTGTGCGGACCCAGAGTCCTCTTGTGAGTGAACATTACTAGTTCCGTCTTAGTTGGGTTCACGCTCAGTTCATATTCTTTGCACCACCTTTCAACTATCTTTAGGGCGTTTTGAGTTAGTTCGCAGATGGTGCTGGTGACAATGCCACTTACCAGTATAGTAATGTCATCAGCATACCCCACAGTGAAGTATCTGTTTTCATTTAGTTTTGATATGAGTCCATTGACTACCATGTTCCATAGAAGGGGAGAGAGAACTCCTCCTTGGGGACATCCTCTAGCTACCAGAGCACTGGTGGTGTCTCTGTCATTGAATCTGATGATTCTTTGCTTGAGCATGTTGCTTATCCATCCAGTTATGGCAGGATTTACGTTGTGTTCACTTAGTGTCCTGTTTATACTGTTGAAGTTAGTTCTGTCAAAGGCGCCTTCGATGTCAATGAAGGTCCCGAGGCATGAGCCTTTGGTGCTTATCGATTCTTCGATTTTGCTTACAACTGAGTGAAGAGCTGAGTCCGTTGATCTCCCAGTTGTGTATGCATGCTGTTGGGCATGCAGTGGTTTTTTAGGGAGAATTTCATCCCTTAAGTGTCGGTCGCATAGTCTTTCCAGGGCCTTGAGTAGGAAGGATGTTAGGCTAATGGGCCGGAAAGCTTTGGCTTCTGTATAGTCGCCTTTGCCGGGTTTGGGTATGAAAATCACCTTAACCTCCCTCCAGGCAAGAGGGACGTATTTGAAGGCAAGGCATGCTTGAAAGATGGTACAAACAAATTGACATGATACAAACACTTTCTATTCAATTAAAAAATATGTTTAATCATCCCTCAGAATCAGATAGGGATTTTTAATATACTTAGGGCCTATTTCACCATCTTCAAGTAACATAACAACTCACATGTTTTGTCTTTGTCACTTGATATAAAGTAAGAAAGAGACAAAACTAACTTTAGTTGGTGAGTAACTTTACTTGAAGGTCGTGAAATAGGCCCTTATCCAAATAAATATGGTTTTATAAGATTTTTTTGTTTCACACTCCCACACAAATTAATATTTTTACATTAACTGAGGTTTGAACCCAGGAATGTTTCAAAATGTAGCACTGAGCTACCAAGATATACCCAAGCTGATTAAAATGAATACTTTGTTTAGCTTTTACACCATTAATGACATCTATAAGTCAGTATACATAGCACTATTAAACCAAATGTTTTGTACATTTTCAGATAGCAAGTGTTCAAATACATAATAAAGCTATGGGAGCAAATATAGCTATAGCCGGAGCTATGGGCACCACGGCCAAGACTATGGGCAACATCAACAAGGTGATGAATCCACACCAAATTGCCAAAGATATGGAGGCGTTCAAACAAGCCAGTGCTAAGATGGATATGACTGATGAAATGAGTAAGTTTAGTGATTCTACCATACAGAGCGGTGATAGCAATATTACCACGATAATTAATACACACACAATCTCTACATAGGTGTCCCACAACACTTCAAACTCAAACTCAAAAATGTCTTTATTATCAAGCATTGATACAATCACTTATAATCGTCAAAACTTAAACTAAATTGACTGTTAGTTCACTCCCACCCACTACTGAGAAGAACTAACAAGGGTTGTTTTTTTTGTTGTGATTGTATTCACAAAATAAAAATATGTTGCTCTAGCTTCTAGCACCTTTTTATTAAAGCTACTACAAGATTCACATGGGTCAAAAAACACGGATATTACAGGGACAATAAATAACACAACAATAAAGAATTATCCAATGTTTTCAGACATTATCAAGTCTCACTTGACCAAGAAAAATGTGGATTCATTCACTCAACCTATACCACCATAAAATAACAATTATGTGATTTTGTTATATCCACATTAAAACATGCATTAAGTTATCCTTATTTTACAGTAAATGACACTCTGGATGATATTATGGACGAATCCGGCGACGAAGAGGAAACTGAAGGAATTGTCAACCAAGTTCTGGACGAGATCGGTATTGAAATCAGCGGAAAGGTGATTATTATTTTGACTAAAACACATGTAGTCGTTTTCATTAATTTAAAATATTGTTTTATAAATATCCCAAAGAAAAATAGTTGATTAATATTACTTTTTAGTTACTCACGCTCACATAATATGAGTACTATATAAATATTACATACTTATAAGTAAATAAATAAAATTTACTTATGTCCTTCTCCTGATTCTAAGGTACCTCCCCACCACTTTTCAGCCAAATCAGTTCAGCCGTTCTTGAGCTACTGACTCGTAACATCAGTCATGGGACTCGTAGCATCAGTAATGGGACTCGTAGCATCAGTCACGAGTTTCGTAGCATCAGTCATGGGACTCGTAGCATCAGTCACGGGACTCGTAGCATCAGTCACGGGACTCGTAGCATCAGTCACGGGACCCGTAGCATCAGTCACGGGACTCGTAGCATCAGTCATGGGACTCGTAGCATCAGTCACGGGACCCGTAGCATCAGTCACGGGACTCGTAGCATCAGTCACGGAACTCGTAGCATCAGTCACGGGACTCGTAGCATCAGTCACGGGACCCGTAGCATCAGTCACGGGACTCGTAGCATCAGTCACGGAACTCGTAGCATCAGTCACGGGACTCGTAGCATCAGTCACGGGACCCGTAGCATCAGTCACGGGACTCGTAGCATCAGTCACGAGTTTCGTAGCATGAGTAGCATCAGCCACGGGTTTCGTAGTATGGGTTACGAGACTAGTAGCATCAGTCACGGGACCCGTAGCATCAGTCACGGGACTCGTAGCATCAGTCACGGGACTCGTAGCATCAGTCATGGGACTCGTAGCATCAGTCACGGGACCCGTAGCATCAGTCACGGGACTCGTAGCATCAGTCACGGGACTCGTAGCATCAGTCACGGGACTCGTAGCATTAGTCACGGGACTCGTAGCATCAGTCACGAGTTTCGTAGCATAAGTTACGAGAATCGTAGCATCAGTCATGGGACTCGTAGCAACAGTCACGGGTTTCGTAGTATGGGTTACGAGACTCGTAGCATCAGTCACGGGACTCGTAGCATCAGTCACGGGACCCGTAGCATCAATCACGAAACTCGTAGCATCAGTCATGGGACTCGTAGCATCAGTCACGGGACCCGTAGCATCAGTCACGGGACTGGTAGCATCAGTCACGGGACTCGTAGCATCAGTCATGGGACCCGTAGCATCAATCACGAAACTCGTAGCATCAGTCATGGGACTCGTAGCATCAGTCACGGGACCCGTAGCATCAGTCACGGGACTCGTAGCATCAGTCAGGGAACTCGTAGCATCAGTCACGGGACTCGTAGCATCAGTCACGGGACTCGTAGCATCAGTCACGGGACTCGTAGCATCAGTCACGGGACTCGTAGCATCAGTCACGAGTTTCGTAGCATAAGTTACGAGAATCGTAGCATCAGTCACGGGACTCGTAGCAACAGTCACGGGTTTCGTAGTATGGGTTACGAGACTCGTAGCATCAGTCACGGGACTCGAAGCATCAGTCACGGGTTTCGTAGCATGGGTTACGAGACTCGTAGCATCAGTCACGGGACTCGTAGCATCAGTCACGGGACTCGTAGCATCAGTCATGGGACTCGTAGCATCAGTCACGGGACCCGTAGCATCAGTCACGGGACTCGTAGCATCAGTCACGGAACTCGTAGCATCAGTCACGGGACTCGTAGCATCAGTCACGGGACTCGTAGCATCAGTCACGAGTTTCGTAGCATAAGTTACGAGAATCGTAGCATCAGTCATGGGACTCGTAGCAACAGTCACGGGTTTCGTAGTATGGGTTACGAGACTCGTAGCATCAGTCACGGGACTCGAAGCATCAGTCACGGGTTTCGTAGCATGGGTTACGAGACTCGTAGCATCAGTCACGGGACTCGTAGCATCAGTCACGGGACTCGTAGCATCAGTCATGGGACTCGTAGCATCAGTCACGGGACCCGTAGCATCAGTCACGGGACTCGTAGCATCAGTCATGGGACTCGTAGCATCAGTCATGGGACTCGTAGCATCAGTCACGGGACCCGTAGCATCAGTCACGGGACTCGTAGCATCAGTCACGGGTTTCGTAGCATGGGTTACGAGACTCGTAGCATCAGTCACGGGACTCGAAGCATCAGTCACGGGTTTCGTAGCATGGGTTACGAGACTCGTAGCATCAGTCACGGGACTCGTAGCATCAGTCACGGGACTCGTAGCATCAGTCATGGGACTCGTAGCATCAGTCACGGGACCCGTAGCATCAGTCACGGGACTCGTAGCATCAGTCATGGGACTCGTAGCATCAGTCATGGGACTCGTAGCATCAGTCACGGGACCCGTAGCATCAGTCACGGGACTCGTAGCATCAGTCACGGGTTTCGTAGCATGGGTTACGAGACTCGTAGCATCAGTCACGGGACTCGTAGCATCAATCACGGGACCCGTAGCATCAGTCACGGGACTCGTAGCATCAGTCACGGGACTCGTAGCATCAGTCACGGGACCCGTAGCATCAGTCACGGGACTCGTAGCATCAGTCACGGAACTCGTAGCATCAGTCACGGGACTCGTAGCATCAGTCACGGGACCCGTAGCATCAGTCACGGGACTCGTAGCATCAGTCACGAGTTTCGTAGCATGAGTAGCATCAGCCACGGGTTTCGTAGTATGGGTTACGAGACTAGTAGCATCAGTCACGGGACCCGTAGCATCAGTCACGGGACCCGTAGCATCAGTCACGGGACTCGTAGCATCAGTCACGGGACTCGTAGCATCAGTCATGGGACTCGTAGCATCAGTCACGGGACCCGTAGCATCAGTCACGGGACTCGTAGCATCAGTCACGGGACTCGTAGCATCAGTCACGGGACTCGTAGCATCAGTCACGGGACTCGTAGCATCAGTCACGGGACTCGTAGCATCAGTCACGGGACTCGTAGCATCAGTCACGGGACTCGTAGTATCAGTCACGGGACTCGTAGCATCAGTCACGAGTTTCGTAGCATAAGTTACGAGAATTTTAGCATCAGTCATGGGACTCGTAGCAACAGTCACGGGTTTCGTAGTATGGGTTACGAGACTCGTAGCATCAGTCACGGGACTCGTAGCATCAGTCACGGGACCCGTAGCATCAATCACGAAACTCGTAGCATCAGTCATGGGACTCGTAGCATCAGTCACGGGACCCGTAGCATCAGTCACGGGACTCGTAGCATCAGTCACGGGACCCGTAGCATCAGTCACGGGACTCGTAGCTACAGTCACGGGACTCGTAGCATCAGTCAGGGAACTCGTAGCATCAGTCACGGGACTCGTAGCATCAGTCACGGGTTTCGTAGCATGAGTTACGTAAGTCGTAGCATCAGTCACGGGACTCGTAGCATCAGTCACGGGACTCGTAGCATCAGTCACGGGACTCGTAGCATCAGTCACGGGACTCGTAGCATGGGTTACGAGACTCGTAGCATCAGTCATGGGACTCGTAGCAACAGTCACGGGTTTCGTAGTATGGGTTACGAGACTCGTAGCATCAGTCACGGGACTCGTTGCATCAGTCACGGGACCCGTAGCATCAATCACGAAACTCGTAGCATCAGTCATGGGACTCGTAGCATCAGTCACGGGACCCGTAGCATCAGTCACGGGACTCGTAGCATCAGTCAGGGAACTCGTAGCATCAGTCACGGGACTCGTAGCATCAGTCACGGGTTTCGTAGCATGAGTTACGTGAGTCGTAGCATCAGTCACGGGACTCGTAGCATCAGTCACGGGTTTCATAGCATGAGTTACGTGAGTCGTAGCATCAGTCACGGGACTCGTAGCATCAGTCACGGGACTCGTAGCATCAGTCACGGGACTCGTAGCATCAGTCACGGGACTCGTAGCATCAGTCACGGGACTCGTAGCATCAGTCACGGGACTCGTAGCATCAGTCACGGGACTCGTAGCATCAGTCACGGGACTCGTAGCATCAGTCACGAGTTTCGTAGCATAAGTTACGAGAGTCGTAGCATCAGTCATGGGACTCGTAGCAACAGTCACGGGTTTCGTAGTATGGGTTACGAGACTCGTAGCATCAGTCACGGGACTCGTAGCATCAGTCACGGGACCCGTAGCATCAATCACGAAACTTGTAGCATCAGTCATGGGACTCGTAGCATCAGTCACGGGACCCGTAGCATCAGTCACGGGACTCGTAGCATCGGTCATGGGACTCGTAGCATCAGTCACGGGACTCGTAGCATCAGTCACGGGACTCGTAGCATCAGTCACGGGACTCGTAGCATCAGTCACGGGACTCGTAGCATCAGTCACGGGACTCGTAGCATCAGTCACGGGACTCGTAGCATCAGTCACGAGTTTCGTAGCATGAGTAGCATCAGCCACGGGTTTCGTAGTATGGGTTACGAGACTAGTAGCATCAGTCACGGGACCCGTAGCATCAGTCACGGGACTCGTAGCATCAGTCACGGGACTCGTAGCATCAGTCACGGGACTCGTAGCATCAGTCATGGGACTCGTAGCATCAGTCACGGGACTCGTAGCATCAGTCACGGGTTTCGTAGCATGAGTTACGTGAGTCGTAGCATCAGTCACGGGACTCGTAGCATCAGTCACGGGACTCGTAGCATGGGTTACGAGACTCGTAGCATCAGTCATGGGACTCGTAGCAACAGTCACGGGTTTCGTAGTATGGGTTACGAGACTCGTAGCATCAGTCACGGGACTCGTAGCATCAGTCACGGGACCCGTAGCATCAATCACGAAACTCGTAGCATCAGTCATGGGACTCGTAGCATCAGTCACGGGACCCGTAGCATCAGTCACGGGACTCGTAGCATCAGTCAGGGAACTCGTAGCATCAGTCACGGGACTCGTAGCATCAGTCACGGTTTTCGTAGCATGAGTTACGTGAGTCGTAGCATCAGTCACGGGACTCGTAGCATCAGTCACGGGTTTCGTAGCATGAGTTACGTGAGTCGTAGCATCAGTCACGGGACTCGTAGCATCAGTCACGGGACTCGTAGCATCAGTCACGGGACTCGTAGCATCAGTCACGGGACTCGTAGCATCAGTCACGGGACTCGTAACATCAGTCACGGGACTCGTAGCATCAGTCACGGGACTCGTAGCATCAGTCACGGGACTCGTAGCATCAGTCACGGGACTCGTAGCATCAGTCACGGGACTCGTAGCATCAGTCACGAGTTTCGTAGCATAAGTTACGAGAGTCGTAGCATCAGTCATGGGACTCGTAGCAACAGTCACGGGTTTCGTAGTATGGGTTTCGAGACTCGTAGCATCAGTCACGGGACTCGTAGCATCAGTCACGGGACCCGTAGCATCAATCACGAAACTCGTAGCATCAGTCATGGGACTCGTAGCATCAGTCACGGGACCCGTAGCATCAGTCACGGGACTCGTAGCATCGGTCATGGGACTCGTAGCATCAGTCACGGAACCCGTAGCATCAGTCACGGGACTCGTAGCATCAGTCACGGGACTCGTAGCATCAGTCACGGGACTCGTAGCATCAGTCACGGGACTCGTAGCATCAGTCACGGGACTCGTAGCATCAGTCACGGGACTCGTAGCAACAGTCACGGGACTCGTAGCATCAGTCACGAGTTTCGTAGCATAAGTAACGAGAGTCGTAGCATCAGTCATGGGACTCGTAGCAACAGTCACGGGTTTCGTAGTATGGGTTACGAGACTCGTAGCATCAGTCACGGGACTCGTAGCATCAGTCACGGGACCCGTAGCATCAATCACGAAACTCGTAGCATCAGTCATGGGACTCGTAGCATCAGTCACGGGACCCGTAGCATCAGTCACGGGACTCGTAGCATCAGTCATGGGACTCGTAGCATCAGTCACGGGACCTGTAGCATCAGTCACGGGACTCGTAGCATCAGACACGGAACTCGTAGCATCAGTCACGGGACTCGTAGCATCAGTCACGGGACCCGTAGCATCAGTCACGGGACTCGTAGCATCAGTCACGAGTTTCGTAGCATCAGTCATGGGACTCGTAGCATAAGTCGCGGGACTCGTAGCATCAGTCACGGGACTCGTAGCATCAGTCACGGTGCTCGTTGCATCAGTCTCGAGACTCTTAGCATCTGTCACGGGGCTCGTAGCGTCGGTCATGGGGCTCGTAGCATCAGTCTCGAGACTCGTAGCATCAGCCAAGAGACTCGTAGCGTCAGTCATGGGTCTCGTAGCATTAGTCATGGGACTCGTAGCTTTAGTCGTGGGACTCGTAGCGTCAGTCACACATTAAAACTCTGCACATTTTTCATAGATTATATTATTGTATTTTGAATGTTAGCTAACACCAATAAATCTTAGTGCGAGAGAGTCACTACATAGTATAAAACAAAGTCGCTGTCGCTGTCTGTCTGTCCCTTTGTATGCTTAAAACTTTAAAACTAAGCAATGGATTTTGAAGTGGTTTTTTTAAACAGATAGAATGATTTGACAGGAAGGTTTTCAGTGTAATAAAATTATACTTAAAACATTCCCCTCATTCTCACGGGAACCGGAACAACGCGGTTAAAACTGCGGGGCGCTGCTAATTTAGTAATACAATTATTTTAACTCTACTTAGTACTTACAAAGGTTGTTGTTTCCAGATGGCAGATGCACCTTCTGTTGCCCGAAACAAGATCGGGCAATCCACAACGGATGCTGACAAGGACTTAATGGCGCAACTTGCTAAACTCAAATCGTAATGTAAATAACACAATACGGCGATTCTTCCATAAAACTATGTTTTCTTTATTTTGTTACAATATTGTCAATGTAAATACACACATCAAAAGTGTCTAGGGATCAAGCATTTTTATGCGGATTTCTTGAGATTGAGATGTGGCTTTGTAATAAATTTATGATTTTATAAATTTATATGGATCCTTTTTGGTGCATTTCATAATTTGAATCAGGAACTGTGAATCAAATTCGAGTAAAAGATGAAAATCAGCTGTCAATATTTTCCCTATAAAAACATACAACGCATTGAAGACATTATTAGTGCTACTGTTTCCCTACTACTGATTAAAACCAACGTTATTATGGAGCGGCGACGTCATTTAAGCAGGGAAGAAATGCTCAGAGCCGTGGGAATGATAGAAGCTGGTTCCCGGCAACGTACTGTGGCTTTAGCTCTGAATACAAGTCAGAGTGTTATCAGTCGACTTTGGACACGTTACCGAAGCACTGGTACCGTGGCTGAGCGCCATGGAGGACGGTATCGCTGCACCACACGGAGACAAGACCGATACATTCAAATCTTAACTCGAAGAGCTCCAACAATAACCGCCATGATGTTAGCCGTGCGTCTTCATCACTCTTCAGGGAACTTAATTAGCGACCAAACAGTCAGAAACCGCTTGCATGAAGTGAACCTTCATTCCCGAAGACCGCTACGGGTACCACCTATAGCAATGCAGAATCGTAGGATTCGATATCAATGGGCTCTTGAACACAGAAATTGGGCAGAAGAACAATGGCGTTTCGTGTGCTTTTCTGATGAGTCTCGTTTTGGTATGAGACCGGATACAAGACGTATACGACACTGGAGAACCCCTGGACGCCAACAGCGATTAAAATCCTGCCAGGAAGTCCATCCTTATAGTGGTGGAACCATCATGGTATGGGCGGGTATTTGGATCGGCGGAAGAACTGAGTTGATTTGGATCAGAGGCAACCTCAACGCTCAAATTTATGCTGAGACGATTGTATCAGACGTCATCGTTCCTCTACAAGTGCAAATCGGTCCCTTATTTCAGTTAATGCATGATAATGCACGACCGCACACCGCAAGAGTTGTAAGACAGACTCTCGCCGCAGCTAACATCAATGTCCTGCCCTGGCCTGCTCAGTCGCCAGACTTGAACCCGATTGAGCATGCATGGGATATGCTACAGAGAAGAGCTCTGCCGAATATGGAGGGTATCCAGTCGCAAGAAGACCTTTTTTTGTTGTTGCAACGAACATGGGCGGCCATTCCACAGCGTGATTTGGATGAACTCATTTTGAGTATGCCAAACCGATGTTCTTGTGTTGTTAGTGTTCGCGGTAGAAACACGGATTATTAATTGTTTAAGTTACCCAATAAAATTTTAAAGAAAACTGTTATTTCAGTCTTTTTTTCGAACTTTAATGTTAGTGGTTCAAATGTCAAAAATCCCTTTATTAGGAAAATGGCAAATTTCTTTATTAATGCAAAGGTGACTTGGTTTATCGTTACTGTGACAAACGAAAACACTTTATTTGATGAATCCTTAAAGAAAATTTTAATTAATATCAATCAGGAGAAAAGTTATTGCAAAATTATATGTTGATCCCTAGACACTTTTGATGTGTGTATTTTTGAGAATCAAAATATTGTTATGTGTAATAAAAACTTAATGAGATCACAAAAATGATGAGCATTTTTATGTATTTTTCTTATTTTATTGCTCAAGTATTTGAGATTTTAGATCTTCATATGCAGCTAAAATATGATTTTATGGACCTCTGGATTATAGAACAATATTAAAATGTTTTAATCTACAATTATTATGGTCTTATGCACTATTATTTGGTGACGTAACTATAGGGTTAATATGGTAAAGACGGGGTCGAGTGGGTGTCCGTTGTCAAACTAAGTTAAACTAAGAAACGTCGCTTCTAGAAATTATTTCAATATGGGCTCTATACATTTTTATTGTACACGTTACTGTACTTTAAAAGGGGGAATATAAAGTATTATCTTATTAATTTTGAACGAGGTTATGTTTCTCCGTCCAATTGAATGGTAGTTATTTAACATAAAAAAATTGTTACCTAAAGTTAAATTGACTAACCAATTTTAGTAATTAAACAATCATTGTATTTTGTCTATGTAAATGAGTTATTGTGAATATTATATCTGTACATATAATGTAAAAACTGTGATATTTTTGTATTATATGTTACTGATGAAAAAGGCATTTTATTTGACGAGAACCCCATTGGAGCAAGATTAACTTATTATTAATTAGCAAGTAAGTACATAAATTAACTTAAAACAAATAATAAATACGCCATCTTATTCGACGATACAGGCAGAAAAAGAAACGGAGCACGTTAAAACTGCGTAAAAACTATTGTTTAATTAAAAAAGTTAGTCGTCAAGAATCAATTTAAGTAGTTAACGAGAGTAATGGTTGATGTTTATCCAACAAATGACTTTAGAAGTAAGTTTTAGATCGGTTTGCCCGATTAATAAATAATTTGATAGGGAAGTTATAAAGTGAAGTTTGATAGAACCTTATCGCTATAATAATAATGACTGAAGGTTCTTCAATTCTAAAGGCTTGGGAAATTGAATTTAAAGCGGGAGGGTCCTTGAGCCGGTGTTAAGTGTTGGGTGGGTGTGTGTGTGTGTGTGTGACCGCGACATTGATATGCGAAAAGCGATCGGGTCGTTTGTTTTAAAATTTAATTAAGTTTACACTTGATGTTTACCCGATAATGTCAAGGTGATGTGCGTTTCGCCTAAATCATTAATAAAGTTGACGGGTACTCACACCCGGGGGTGCGATCAGTCGAAACTTCGTTATTACAGTAACAAGTCTTTACAAGTTACGAACATGATTCAGGATCACCTGTTCGAGGAAGGTTTGAATAATACGTATTTACATAATGATATGAAATATGTTCAGAAGAGTAAGAAACTTTACGAGAGGACGCAGAAGGATTTTGTAAGTAAATATATCTTTATTTTCACAATATCACTTTGTTAATAGAGAGATCATAAGTTGACAAGCCGTTTTGGTAGTCCAGGCCTTAGTAGCTGCCCTCTTTCAGAACACTGTTTCCTAAGACTTGTACCACAACTAACCACCCCTAATATTTTGTTTGAATAAGAGAAACTCCAGTTACAGACAATGTTCAATTAAATAATCATTTAAAAAAACAAGCCTTTAGATCAGACCAAAGCAAAGCATGAGTATTTTATCGTTGTTTAAATAAGTATGTAAATTAAGCAAGTATATTATTTATAATGTCGTTCACTAGGAGCAGGAACAGAGAGACTTGCTGTCGTCCCAAGATGGCGATACGTGTGAGATCCACGACCAGTTCTATCGCGACCACAAACTGCTGTTGGTACTGTTCAGAGCTCTGGCTGTTATGCCTATTACTCGATCGCGTCCAGGTGAGACATACTTAGATGTTAAAACATTTTTAACACTGATTTACACTTCGGTAGATATTGAATTAGTACGTTTGATGAGATAGTTAGGCTCCAAAAGCAAACCATGAAACAAGTAAATTGACCACATATTTCCCCCCGAAAACCAGGTACAATAACATTCAATTGGAGATCATCAGCGACGATGTACGCCATATGCTTCTACATAGCGACGACAGTAATCGTCCTCGTGGTTGGTTACGAACGTGTCATGATATTACGATCAATCAAACGGTTCGATGATTACATTTACGCCATTCTATTCGTCGTGTTTCTGGTCCCGCATTTCTGGATCCCGTTTGTGGGATGGGGAGTGGCTCACCAAGTCGCTATTTACAAGACTAATTGGGGAAAGTTTCAGGTAAACAAATTAAGTTTGTAAGTATTTATTGATGGTTTTACGTTAGTTACTTACCTTGTTTATTAATTAAGATATTCCATTGAAATAGGTACTTAGTCCTAATAAATTACTATAACTTTTAGAAACTAAACTAATTGGTATTGTACTGTAATTGGGCAGTTTCCCGTGATTAGAGATGTCTAGTTTGGGTGCTCTGTGCGTGCTAAGACACAATTTCTTGGTTAAACTTTGCCCTCTCACCTTTAGGGACTCAAAAGAAATTATTAAGTAGGTACTTACTACTTACTTATTACCTACTTACTCATAATTATAGGTTCGATACTACCGAGTGACAGGCGAAAATCTTCAATTTCCAAACTTAAAAACAACAATAGTTATCATAAGTGTGGGATGTCTTCTGCTCGCCGTCTGTTTCCTGCTCAGCCTATGCGCTCTCCTCGACGGGTTCCTGTTACGTCACACTGCAGCGTACTACCACATCATTATAATGATTAACATGAACTGTGCTCTATGGTACATCAACTGCAGAGGAATAAAGATAGCGTCGCAAAGTCTCTCGGAGTGCTTCCGCCGGGTAACAGATTTTCCACATTATATTCCTATATTCCATCATACTAATGTTTTAAAGAGGAAAGATTTAATATTTCATCTTTTGTATTAAATAGGATCGAAATCTTAAAAATATCTTTTAAAAAACGTAAATTTTGGTATGTTCCTTATAACTAGGAATACAGTAGGTACTATCCTATCCCGCAGGATTGGAATCTATTCTATTCTTTTAATAGCAATTCACTTTTCTCATACATTCTTTTATAATCGAAATTCTCTACTAAATTGTAACAACCACAACATACTATTTATTCCCTTAGGTATTTATAATATCTTCCCGTATTAATATCTTTTAAAAAGTTTTCCCTAAATACTAAGTAAAAGAAGGAAAACGGATAGTGATTAATCAGTTATCTTGAACAGAATGCTTAGTATATGACAGGTTCAGATCGATCGACTTGCCACCGAGTTCATATTCTGTCCATAAATGTAACAAATACGTATTTACCATTTCGTATCTATCTTTATTAACTACATATCTCAGTAGTATTAGAATTAGATAATATTAGGTAGGTGCTAACATATTGAGTAAATTTTATGTAGAAGGGGATTCTCAATAGGACTATATTGAACCGTTTGCAGTACTTAAGTTATTATTTATTTTATAAAACACTAGCAGCGCCCCGCGGTTTCACTCGCGTAGTTACCATTCCCGTGAGAATACAGGGACAAAATATAGCCTATGTTACTCAGGGTGAATGTAGCTTTCTAATGAAAAAAGAATTATTAAAATCGGTTCAGTACTTTTTGAGTTTATTCGTAAGTTGTAATACAAAAATACAAATCTTTCCTTTTTATAATATTAGTGTAGATGTAGATTTTGTTACCTATATCTTGATTGTTTATAAACGTAACCTGCCCTAGATTTATGACTGTGTACTTAATATTATGTATATCGATCGTAGGATGTGGAAATAGAATGTTCAGCGAAACTCATAGCGAGGTATCGATACCTCTGGCTGAACCTTTCCGAACTGCTGCAATCTCTTGGGAATGCCTACGCTCGCACTTACTCAACCTACTGTTTATTCATGTAAGTAAACTTGAGAATATAATACTCAAATAATAGGAAATTTAAGTAAGTTAACAGTTGAAGATACCTATAGGTATGAACTATAGTTCTGTCCTCGTATACCTAAGGATTTTTTGCACAATTAGACCTCTTCAGTTTGAGTACTGCGATAATTGTGTACCTGTACAACAACTGATAAATAACATATTTTTTAACATTCATTTAAGGCAAAAGGCTCTACTTCCATTTGTCCCGATTTTTCTAACAAATAATGTAAGTACTTATACATAAACATGACGTAGGAACTAGCAGCTAATACATATGATCAAAGATTTAATTAATTATCATATAATAATAATATATTTATTATTACAAAATAATTTCATTTACAAAAATCATAATCTTACACAAAACATTTGTAATGCTCGTCTTTTAATATTGATTCAACTCAGTTTAATGGGCGATTTTGGTCGAACTAAATAAGATGATCAGAATTATCAAATTTAATATTATTCTGAACTGTTTGACTCAAACCAATACAGAACTATGTCCTAAACTAATAAGCACAAATAGTTTAGTATTCTCAAAGCAAACTTACCTGCGACATAACTCCGTTCAATTGAGGAATTCTCGTGGTATTGATTTTAAAATCACTCCGGCCATGAATCGAGATGAATAGAACTAAATTGGTACCATACAATTAGTAGAAGAAGGTTATACATACTTTAAGTTATATGTACTTACAGGTAATAATAGTAAATTGGCTTTAAAATTAACTTTATTATACGATGTGAATTTGTTTTTAAGCAAGTTAGTATGCGACTAAAGTTATATAAGTACTTATCACATCATTTGATTGAGAGATAGATAAAGGTTTTCTTTTCATTTTTGTATGAAATACATGTTAATAATGATTGGCTGAAACATAGACATCAGTCAGAGTTAACCTTTTCGCCTTTGTAAGCTCTTTATAAAAACTGACACAATGAAAAACCTTTAAAACCCTTATCACGCCCAACCTACTAATATTTTTTTGCGTATTGAAAATGTGAATGTAGGCTCATTTTGTTCAAAAATAATATTATATTCTATTATGTGACGTGTGTTAGGTATTAGAATCTAGGAATAAGAGTGTAGAGTCTTATTTTGTTCATACTTTTTCTTATTGATATTAATTTGGATGCAGATATTAATATTTATGTTCTAATAACTAAAACAGGTTTGCCAACATAACCATAGCAGTATACGGAGCTCTATCGGAGATAGTGGACCACGGTTTCGGATTCTCCTTCAAAGAGATCGGTCTGTTCGTTGACGCCGCGTACTGCTCCACTCTCCTTTACGTATTCGTGGATTGCTCTCATAAGTCAACTTTAAAGGTTTGTAACTGTTAAATATTTACGTTTTTATTTATAAATGTAGGAAATTTTGAAGGGTATACGCACTTAGATACCTATGGTATGTGCAACTTTCTGTAATATTAGAATCTCTGACCTATAGGTATAGTATAAGCGTCGTGAGACTTTGTATAAAAGACGTAAATCTCGCTAACAACAGACTCGCCGAATTTATAAATAAGATTTCTTAAATGTACCCAGTTAGTTCATCAAAACAACGGAAAAGTACTAAAGCTACAGCTAAGGGAGGTTTGAATGAATAAATAAAACACTTTCGCAGGTAGCGGCCGGAGTTCAAGACACTTTATTGGCCATAGATGTTTTGGCAATTGATCGACCGACACAGAAAGAGGTAAGTAATTTTAAACCATCCATGCCAGATGATTGTACCTACTCATAAACTTGATGGTAGAAAAATTAATAAAGTTATTTCAAAGTATAAGTAAATGTTTTTAAAAGATTATGTTATTTCTATGTATGTTTGCAGGTAGACCATTTCATACAGGCCATTGAAATGAATCCCGCTGTAGTCAGTCTGAAAGGGTACGCTGAAGTCAACAGAGAATTACTTACCTCGGTCAGTATTTACTAATAATTAACCGTTATTATTAATGTACTGTTTTTTATTCTTTATGAAAATTTTAAAATAATAGGTACTTATACTTATGTATATTCTAACTTAGATCCATGCAAAAGAATTAAGGCTCTTCTCTAACTGATGATATTTGTGCAGTGAAGAAATTAAACATAATATAGGAGCTTAAGTCGGCAACGAGTTTTACGCCAGCAAACCTTTATAACTAAAAAACAAAATGAGGAAAAGACAGAATGAGTGCTTTTCTATTTAATTAATAATTAATTCTTATTTTACAGGCTATCAGCATGATCGCTATCTACCTAATCGTTCTTCTGCAGTTTAAAATATCTTTACCGAAGGAACCTAAAGAAGTATGAATACCTTAGTTTCAATATGTAATGATTTAAGATTGTAAACAGTACATTAATTAGAAAATAAATACGCACAAATCGAAAGTTTGTAAAAGAAAAATAGATGACATAAGATGTGAGATTGTGTTTTATTTATTTTTAGTAAGTACTTATAAATCAACGGTTGTCGTACTAACATCATCGACAGTCGTTACGGGTAGTTAGAGCCCTCAAAAGTCAGTTTAACCCAAAATGTCGTATAGCCCTCTGGGTTGTGAAGGTCTGATGGCAGTCGCTTCACGTAAAATACTAACATTCTGCCAAATCTGGTTAAACTGAAAACCGACCCCAAAATAGATATGGGATAAAGGTTCGGAAAAAGAAGAAAGACTTATAAATCAATGGCGTAACTATAAAATTAATAAGTAGGTAGTACGAGTATTATGTCTATCCAGTATATACAATTCAACGGTACCGAATTCAATTTCCGTAAAATAAAACAAGTATGACGCTGACAGCGCCTACTACTTTGATTTAAATTGAAAAAAACTTTGATTTCGTTAATGTTTGTGTGGTCGGTGATGGCGTCGAACTCTTGACAGTTTTGCTTGTAGGCAGTGTCGTCCGCAATCAATCCGAGGCAAGGCGATGTTGTCGCACAACGAGAATTCATTAATCAACTTTTCTAATTTCAAACATAATCACTCGGTTAGCACCAAGTTTGGAGACATGGACAGGACGCGACCTTCAAACCATTCGAGCAGATTTAAAATTTAATTGAAAATATTTTCCACTAATAACGGAATTAATAAAACGTTTACATTGACGGAGCTACTAGTCCTGGGGCTTCTTCACCGTAAATACAAATTAAGTAAAAGTACCCTCAAAGGGCGCGTTGTAATTTGTTTGTGGTTTTATGTAATTGCTTAATATTTATTATTATAAAATAATTTCATTTACAAAAATCATATTCTTAAACAAAACCGTTCTCTTCCTATTTGGATATTGAAGATTCAAATAATTGTAATGGACTTTTTTATTGTATGATATAAAGGAGTTAGATGGTCTGGCGCGATCTGGCCTGTGTGAAAACTGGCCATGGAACCCTTAATTTAGCACAGAAATTCCCACTAAGTTTTTAAAAAGTTTACCACAATTTTACCATATTTTAACGATGTCAAAACATTATTTGTTATACGAGTACTCGTACATATACGAGTATAAGTAACATGCTTAGTTCAATAGTTTCTGATTGAATTAAATGTATTATCGTATAAGAAATTTGGTATACTTTTCTTTAGGTTAGCTTCTCAGAATTTGCCATATAAAGGTCTTATACATACAATATGTATTATTGGCTTTTTGGGGATATTGGGAGTATCGATGGTTATCTCTTTTCTATTTCTCAGACCAGTACTAAAACATATTAGAGAAAAGTATTATGTTAACTTCACATTTGATAACAAAGATCTTAGAAAGTAAGTAGGTATATGTACCTACTTACTTATAATAATTATAACTTTTCTACTTAACAATTTGATGAAATAAGGAAACGCTTTTCAATTAGGTATTAAAAACAACGACCAAACTACCTGACAATAAGCAGTGTCCGACAGGCCTTGCTTTATATCAGAGAGAGCAAATATTGAAAGTAACTACTACATCGATATGAAACACTACGAGTAGCTGTGACTCTGTGACCCGCAAAATATACGATTTTTATCACGTCCGCTGCGTAGGAAGCCAAAAAATCTCCACATCTATGCGATATAGTTTTTGTAGAGATCTCTTATATTACTCAGTGATAATGAAGCATTCTATTGGTAAAATAATTATTACAATCAGTCGAGTAGTTTCGTGTTTATTCATTAAAACACAAATTTCTTCTGATATTAGTTTAGTTACAGATATAGAACAACAAGATTATAACTTTATATGATGAAAACTCGTCTAACTTGAAATAACACTTCTTGTCACAATGTAATAGGAATTCTTGAGAATAGCACAAGAACATTTGATTATGGAAATTAATACCTCGTATTGTTAACATGGTGATGATGTTGCCTTTTCTACATTGCTATATCTAATTTAGCATTATTTTCGTGATTTAGATACGATGTATTAACAAATTCAATTCAATTATGAATGTTACTGTAACATCAATGTTATAAAATTGAATATTGAGTAAACGCATACATGTATTGTTTTAACTCTTCGATAGTCAAATACAATCTTTTTGTATTTCATAACATAACAATTTTAATATATTAAATACAAATATTGTACATTTTTAAATAATTATACTACCCGTGCTCGTAAATAAAACGTTGATTTATCAAGTATCTCTCTTTATATTGGTATTTGTTATCAATATCAAAAATTGAATAACAAATTTGAAACAGTGGAGTGAATAAAAACAATCAAATATAGACACAATTGTTTTATTTCAAAATTCAATGGTTTGTGATCGGATTCTGAACAATACCAATACTTTTTTATTTATTTTAGCTCTTTTAGATGGATATTGGATACGCCTTCGTAAAATCAATAACCATTTTTAAGTTCTTGAATTCATTTCGTTTTTAAAGGTTACATTATTAATAGTTTATTAACCAGTCCAACTACTCTCTCTTCAGTGTTTGACTACCATATTACGAACTTTAACTTACTCATAGTTTGACTGGTGGTATATCGCCAAAGTTATACGTAATACTTACGAAGTAAATTGAAAAGAAAATCGATGGTAATATCAAAAATCGGCATTCCATATTTAAAGACCGAACTTTTTCTTTTTCATTCTTTCAATAACTATGTATGTACTTTTTGTACGTACGTTTATGTACGTTATATCAACCGAATATCATCTCTGATACCCTTTTCTGATTTCTGATACCTTATTACCTTAATATTATTTTTTATCTATTACTAAGGTAATAGGGTATCAAACTATACACACACACTAATTCATACAAATCATCATATTTTAAAAGGTAAGTTTAAAAAAAAAACAAAGTTCAAATAGGTACGTTAGATCCATTTACTACATACAGAGTGTAAGTATGTAGATTAAGAAGTAGTGATGTTGTGCGAATGTCTCGTGACAAAAACATTCATATTTGAGTATTCCGATCATGATTGAAATCTGGTTTCATGAAAACATATGTATGAGGAAACCTTTAGACAATTCCCACGCGAATTAAAACAAATTTAGGTGACCCATATTTTAAGGCAGCGTCATTTTGTTCATTGAAATTCGATTTAGGGGATTCAATTTATATACGAAACGATATAAAATGTGGGAACATCTCTTATACCTACTACATGTTGTCATTTTGAACATTAGTTAGTGCTGCGTAAATTTAAGCTGGTTGAACTTTTCTCTTAATGTGCTATTGGTTAAGTACGTTAATTTGAGAAGAAGAAGCACTAATAGACTGTTAAACAATATCATAAAGCATTAACAACCTATGAAGTAGTATGATTTTTTTATATTTGTTTATATTTCTCATTTGTTTATACTAAAATGTGACGATCGTAAGTATGTGACGATGCGTTAAAAAGGTTCGTGGTATTAAATAGTGGAGTAACGTTCCGTGACATCATTGAATAGCGTTTCGCACGTTGATTTGTATCTACTCCATTCGATATGAAGTGGGGTTATTAACGCTGGAGAGCACTCTAGATAATACGATTGCCACAAAACGCATTCAATTCATCAAACACACACGCACTGATATGTTTATCATTGACCTTCTTAATCCTATTGATTTTTCGCTACTGTTATGAATCTGTGACATTTATTAATGTACTGCTCTATGTACACCTACACTGTTTCAATTCATTTTACAGATATGAAATCCATTTACTAGCCATGTTCAAAGCACCTGAATTAATCGCGTATATTACGATGACACAAATTCGAAAGTCAATTTCTTACTTACCTTTTCAACACTTCAGCCATTTCCGTTTTAAACTAAAATAGTGACCTAAATATATTTGAAACCTAAAAGGCAATGAAGATTTGGATAATACCCCAACAATGTTTTTAAACTATACGTACATAATATGTCTGATTTCTTAAACGTATGATTGTTTCTTGTCACCAACCCCTATTACGAGTATATGTAGTAATTGGGTCCTAAGTAATTGTTTCTAAGACGACGTTTCACTGTTAGCTTGTAAACTAAGGTAACAAAGTTTTGGATAATCTGTTTACGTTAACCGAGTGTACACACTAACTGCTAACACCTAACACTTGCCAACAGAAATAATCATCCAGGAAACTCAACATTAAGATGTGGCGACGCATAATTAAGGGTTCTCACGATTTATACAGAAACACATGGTTTATCCGTGATTTATACCAACATTTATTACAAGCTATACTATACTTATTTTTTACACATTCTTTTTGCGTGCCAACAATTTGTGTATTAAATGGCGTAAAATTGAGTATTAGGAACACTTGATACCGAGATCGATTTGCAACAGGGCCGTAGGTAACATTTGCGGTTGAGATATTTTTAATAGGAATATTATAGGATTATTTTCACACAGAAACGGCAACCATTTATTTAAAAAGAAATATAATTGGTATAGAACATTTTTATAATCCTCTACATACATACTTAACTTTGTTTCTTCTACGATATTATGTTTAAAGAAATTTAAGGTTTTTTTCTAAGGAAGTCTCAAAAATTAATTAAACTATTTACGCATATTACAAACAACATGATATAAACTAAAAGTCGTAAATCATCAACACACAGAGGTCACACAAAAAACTTTTACTTCTGTCAATTGTTGTTTCCAACTCTTTCACCCAACATGTTGCGAGGCTATTCCACTATATTACTTACTTATTAACAATCTAATACTATGCTCCGAGAACTTAGTTTACTACTAACTTTAACAATAATTGTAAAAAACTATTTGTATGAAATATAAGGATTTAATTATTAAAGAAAGCTCCTTATTAAGTACTTAGTTATATTAGCGAGATTGATTACTTAAACAAATATCAATGTTTATATGGCGATATTTTTTATAAAAAGAACTAAATAATAATAATAACAGTGATGTGTCTTCCAATACCATAAAAGCTACTCGCAATTTTGTCGTCGCTCACTCATGGAATAAATTAACACTCTAAATTGAACTTAGTTCCTTTGATGATATGGTGCAAAACGCATTACCTCGCACTCTTGTTTGACCAATGGTAAAAACGTACGCAAGAGAAGATGCCAGGAATGGTTTCATAATTAAAGTTAGATCATTAGTGGAAGCAGTAATCAGTCCGCAAAGCCTCAATTAGAAAGCTCGTCCATCGTGACGCAAATATTAAACGAAAGTAACCCTGTGTTAATAAAGATGAGGCCTTCGTGCTTTGCATACGCGTCCAACACTCAAAGACTTGCAAATGTTGATAAAATTACCGAGTGACCGCGAACAGCAAGATTATCAACCAAGTGTCACTTAATTTTATACGTGACAAAATGCCAAGAGAAGTTTCATTCAAATATTACAAATGTCTAGATTTACACGTACTTAGGTACTCGTTATAGTTTTACTCGTTATATTCAAAGTTTATTATATACTTATATAACATTTTATGAAAAAATACAATAGTTCACACTGTTTCAAGTATTACTACGAGTAAGTATCTCATTACTCGCGTTTACGATGCTACAAGTGCTACGGCGTAGCACGCGCGCTCTGCCAATTGTACAAAGATAATATTAGATCTACGATCACACGTTTAAATTATTAAGTACCAGGTTTTCCCTTGGCTTTTCCTGCGTTGAGCTCGGTTTTATTTCACACTCAATGAAACCATTATCGATTTTATTTAAGTCTTCCACCAATGTACACTACAACTGTTAAAAATTCAAGCAGTTCAAAAAGTGGCAGAATTTTTATAATACACCGATTCGTTGCGTTGTTTATTTTTCAATAAAAGTATAAATATCCTTATCTTTATTACTAATCTAATGTCTTTGAACCAATTAACATATTTTACTGCACATCAATATCAATGAAACTCTGGTTAATATAGGTATTCGTTATGTTGACATATATCTGAGGTAGAAACACTTTACGCCTGTGTACATTAATCCGCTCGAGAGACGCCATTCTTATTCAATTGGAACGCAAAAAATAGAGTTAAGTTACTTTTTATTTTCATTGAAATACAAGGTTTTACATCTCAATTGGCTCAATCCTCTGGTACATAAATTTAAATTCACATTTTTATCTAACGTCTTAAGTGTTTTTATTTTATGTCGACTATATGTTGATTTTATTTATTCCTATGACTTATTTGTATCAATACCTAGATATGCAGGTTTACTTTTTATTAAAGTCATCTTAAATATTTCTCTGCGATGATTTGAATAGGTATTAAATTAATCTTTGAAAGTTTGCATAAAAGCTCCCACTGATTAGAAAGAATGAATAAATCATTTGTCATTTACACATTTGACATCCGAAACCTAAGAAAAGAAAAGGTGCGAAAATTGGGGTAGCTGTGGTCCGCGGTTTCATTATAAGTACATATAAATAAACCTTCATTTTGAATCATTCTATACAAAGAGTTTATTAATAGATTAATGAAAACCGCATTAGGGTCATCTATAATGGTCACATTAGAGAGAGATGGATTACATTATGTTAACTCATGTTTGGGGCACATTCATAAATATCAAAGCTAATGCGTAATTTGGGATCTTCTTAAACTTTTAGGGTGAGTGGATCAAACGGGGAATCTGAAAAGACAACTCTTTGATAACTTTACTAAGAACATTAACATTTTATTGAAATGTGATCAATCGCAGCTTTATGACAGAATGATTTCCGACCAATCAAACGTCAATCAATCTGAGATTCAATAGCGAAGGAAATGACGACTGAACTGAACTGAATAGCTGTAATAACAGTTACATTATTTATTACACATTTAAATTAAAACGTTTCTGTGTTGCTGTAATTTAACTTTAAATAAATAAGAAGCTCTTGTCATCCTTGGACATTTACAGGTGTCCCGGTGTAGATGTCCAGAAATGATAGGATTTACTATCAAAAAAATACAAATTGCTATAATTAAATGAGCACAAAACATTGCATGTTATCAATCATGATGTTACTAAAGTAGGTAATTATTTGTTTATTTCAACTAAACTAATATATTATGTTATCAGTGCAAACTAAGTACTTACGCCTAGGCTAGCTGATATAGTGAAATGTACATTGAGCCTGTCAAGCTCGAGGTTTCGGCTTAGATTATTGGGACGAGGGATGCATATTTGACCACACCAACAACATTTGGTCGAGCGTAGTAATTGCACCTATTGTTCCTCACTATACTAGTCAAAGAGAGGCTTTTAGAGGCCAGTAGAAGTAGTTTCACAGTATACTTTAATTTTGGTACAAAACTAAACTATTAATACGATTGAACATATATACATAAGTAATATGTACCATTGATTTATAATAAAACGGCAAAAGAACTAACAACCTAATTACTTTAGCGTAACATTTACTAATTAAATTGCAAACGAAATAGGTAACGCTAGGAGTGTAATAGCTTAGTGGTGGTATTGTATTGACCTCATATTTGGAAAATAGACAAAGTAGATAGGAAGTTGAAACGTTCTTGTTGGGTAACACTAAAAGAAATTTTAAACAACTTTAAAAAAAAGAGTGGGTGTATTTTTACGTAGATATGTTCACAGACAGATTGTGAACCGATTTCGAAAATTCTTTTTTTTCTAATAGCATAAAACTCTAGGCTAGTTGCTAAGTGGTCCTCTTCCCATCAAGTTAGAATGAGGAAATCACAAGAAAATAGAGTAAAATATCAATTTTCCTATTTTTTATGTTATTGAAGTAAATACTTATACTAAAGTCGGTTTATTAATGTAGGATTTTTTTTTTCAAATATAGCGTAGTCATTATTCGTTCTTTGTATTATTGTAGTCGTTACAGGTGTCTCCGGGATACAATCCGAAACAAACATCCGGAATAATATCCTCGATCTCGACGAGTTGCACTTCTAATACAAAAGTATTATTTATTAGAGTTTTCTTATACTTACTCTTCTAGGAAACTTTTTCAATACTTCATACATCACAAATATCCACTAATGTAAACTGCGTGTCATTCATTCGCATAATTTTACTACAGGATTCATATTTTGTAAAATTTTACCTATGTGTGTAATGTATAAACTAATTAAACGTATATGACTGTATTAAAAATAAGTCTTATCAACTATATAGCGACTTGTCCCAGTTTCGGGATGATGGGAGTTTTCCTTTGAATTTCCCAAAATTTTCGTTCACTTAAACCTCAGCCTAACTCTGATAATTACAAGTCTAACATGAAAATAAATATATTAAAATTTTGTTTATTTTCTCCCCAAACAAGGTACAAAAAAAAATAATTAGGGAAATAATTGTACGAATATATTAGGCAACAAACTTGATTCTTTTATATAGAATCATATCCTTTACAACACAAAAATTAGCTGAAATTTAAACTACTTTAATGAATACCATTATAATAGTAATCCAATCGCATAAAATAAAGCACACGTAGAAACCAATAACACGAGCGCTGCACTCGACGCATTTTTTAACCGTAAACAACTTGAAATATGTCAATACACGAAGATTGCATCCGACATCCGACAAGTTCACTTTTATATCTCGCTACATTTCAATACGCAATCAGATACGCTTGTTACAATTAAATAGCCTCTATTCCATAGAAATATGAATTGAAACTTCAATATTTTTCAGTAGAATTTATTTTTAAAAAATATGACTCAATTAAATTACAGTTTTGGTTTGTATACACGTGAGAGTGAATACTTAAATGTACTATTTTACTTTTTCAAATATAAATCACAAAAAGACGCCCAATTAAGTTTTTAAATATATATGTGTCGTACTATAAATAACACCAATAAACAATGTGCGTAAAAACCTTAAAAACATATAGGCAATAATCACTAACCATACGACACATAAATCTGGTATCAAAATAATTGTGTGACGAAGGACACCAATTAATTGGAGTGCCAATTAATGGATTTTTCTTCATATCCATAATCATATTATTTGTATAAAAATATTTTTTTACATAGGTATACGTAATTTAAGTACCAAAAATTATATCTTAATGTAGAATATGTAGAAATATCGATATAATTTGTGTGAAATATCGATATATTTTGAATGCAGCGATGCGTGACGCAGCGCCGGTCGGGAGGGCGGGCGGCAGGACGCTACGCGGGCCGCCCTAGCCGGATATATAAGCAAGCGGGGACCGCCTCAGCCACACAACATCATCCTCCACCGAAGCAACCAACTGTTCCACAGTCCACTGTCACAGGTCGGTCAATTTTATATACCTATTATTTTTATTTAAATATTTATTTTCTTTTATTATTTATTGGAAATATTTGTTCATATTAAATTCAACGAGAAAGTTTATTGAAACGAAATTATCGAGAGGAAATTATCAAGAGTAAAACTGAATCCAATTTTAAATATTACTTAATACTTATTTTCCTAGCTATTTATTTTCTTTTATTATTAATTAAAAATATATTTTTCAAATATACTTAATAAATTCACGAAAAATATTTAACAAAACTAAGTTATCGAAAACAATTTTTAATACATTTCGAAAATAAAAATGTATTTTCATGTATAAATACTTCAGCTTTATTTCTGAGTATAAATTAATACAGTACAGAAAGTTTAATAAAATTAAGTTATCGAAATTACAACTAAAAATAATTTCACATATTTTCCTAATGTTAACATTATTAAGTTTTCAAATTCAAAAATATAATTTCAAATATATTTCAATGTAAATTAACTAACTCAGAGTGTGGGGTACGATTCTTGTGCTAATAACATGTGATATGTGCCGGTCCTTTTCCAGAAAGGTGTTTTAATAATATATTTAGGCTCCCGTTCCTTTTCACTTTACATTCAAGTAACCCGAGGTCCCTCACAATGCCGGGAAGAATTATTAAACGTTCTAATTATATTGCTTTTATATTTGTTAAATACATTAAGCTAGCTTTTAAATAATTTGTAATAATTTATGATAAATTTAGTTATAAATAAAAAAAATCTATACAATTTAATTTTGCGTTATATAAAGACAATGTGTGTTAGACAAAATAATAATAAATTAAATTATGATTATAAAGGTATAACCAAACTTGATTAACATCAAGTCCTGCCCTAAGATATTGTTTACTTGGTTCAAAAGAAGAGTTTCTAAACGACAGTGTTTTAAAGTCATCAAACGATTCATCAAAAGAAAAAAATTAACGGCTCCATTTCAATCAATACAATAACTAAGTAGTATGTAATATAATACCATATATTATAACGATTTATTTATATCTATGAATGAATGAAACATGAAGCTATATATAGTTTAAAAATTACTCTTTCTCAATGAAATATCGTGATTACTCGCACGTGTAACGTAACCTTATTTCGGCGACCCGATATAATCAGGAGTATATATACAATATATTTTCAGGAATATTCACAAATATAAATAGAAATATCAATATCCATACACAAGGTAACGCTGCGGGGCTATCTGCCTTGTTGCTATTTTGTGTTTTATCAAAATAAAGAGAACTTTTTTGTATTATGAATTTTTTTATAATTTTACACACAGGGATACTCTGAAAATACTTATATACAATTTACTGCATCATTATCTATCTGTCTTTTATTTTATATTATCAAAATCAAATCAATTTATTTATAATCATATTATTTATATCATCTAGGGTTTTGAATTTGAAGAAATTATTAAATTGAAATAAAAATCCAACTCTATCCCGCAGTTATGACTTTCTTAATGCTCATCCATTAGGAAATACTCGTATGAAATCGGAAAATATATTACTAGATACTCGACTATCTAAAAATACATAAAATAATCATAGTCGTAAGTGTTCTTATGGTTCATATTAATATTAATGTGAGCCATAGAGCACCTCATTTCATTTTTTATAACATATAATCTGCCGATACTATCGCGATACAGCGCTTCACACACATAAAAGTAAAATCATTAAAACAAACAGTTTTTATAAACATAGCCTCGGATCGGAAACAAATCCAACTTTTCAATTGATACAGTGCGTGTGTTTATTTGTCTTTCAACATTTGAACAAATATGAATTCATTTATGCGAATTAGGTAGCAATATATTGTCGATCTTTTTCATTCCAAAACCTTGGTAAATTTTCATAAAAATATCTACAGTTTTTATAACACTTTAAAAAAGATCATGTTCAGTAACCACTTTTCAATTGATACAGTGCGTGTGTTTATTTGTCTTTCAACATTTGAACAAATATGAATTCATTTATGCGAATTAGGTAGCAATATATTGTCGATCTTTTTCATTCCAAAACCTTGGTAAATTTTCATAAAAATATCTACAGTTTTTATAACACTTTAAAAAAGATCATGTTCAGTAACCACAACTTTTCAATTGATACAGTGCGTGTGTTTATTTGTCTTTCAACATTTGAACAAATATGAATTCATTTATGCGAATTAGGTAGCAATATATTGTCGATCTTTTTCATTCCAAAACCTTGGTAAATTTTCATAAAAATATCTACAGTTTTTATAACTCTTTAAAAAAGACCATGTTCAGTAACCACAAGCATAGCACAATAATTACTTTACTACATAACCTATTTATTCGTTACGCTTCAAAATATAAAAATTCATAGCACCGTCCATTTTTAATATAATTATGGAAAAAACGGCAAACAAAATTGATGTCGCAAGTAACGTTTCAATTTAATATAGACCATTAAGCGATACTAAAGCAATAGAGAGCGTTACCTCGTTCTGCGATCCGGGTTTTATTCAATTACTACTACTGTTGAATAATACCGTTATGTAGTAATAAAAATGTAGAGGAAAATTTAAGACATAAACCCACATTGCGTATTTTCCGTGACCGCAATTACTCATTTGACTTTACACTTTTCAATTGCTAATAAAAACGAAATCGTATGCACATAAATGGTATGATAGTCCTTTGCAAAAGCCGACCAGGGGAGAGGTCTATGTCCAGCGGTTGATAAGCATAGGCTGAGACAATGATGATGATTAAGCTACGTATTAACGTAAATTTTCAATTGACTTTAATACTGCGAAAATGTGTGTTCAGGTACAAAGATGCGTGGGATCAGCGGAGCTTTGGCCGTGGCCGTAGCCGCCTTACTTGTATGCTGCAGCGCCGACCCACATACGGTAAGTACATACTCTTAAGCAAATCAAACAATTCGTAAAAGTAGAATAACATTATTAACAATATATTTTCGCAAATAAAACTTCATATATGTAATGTACGTAACGTTACTAGTAAGGCTAAACTACGCAACTAATTTTGATTAAACTCGTAACGAAAGAAACTTGAAGTTAAGGAAAGACATAAGAAACATATGGTTCATATTAGATGTATTTCCGAAGGTCAACACGGGTAGACCCGCAGGCAAAAGCTAGTTCATCCATAACAAGATTATGTAAAAGTAACTTGAAACTGTTCTAAAATATTGTCGGAAATTTCAAAAGATTCCTAAATAACTGAAAGGTTTCATCTGAAAAGATGTTTACTTTTACTCAAGTTATCGTTCGACTATGTAATATAATAAATGTTGATTGATGAGATACTTAAATCACGACTAATATTATAAATGCGAAAGTAACTCTGTCTGTCTGTCTGTTACCTTTTCACGGCTAAACTACTGAACCGATTGACTTGAAATTTGGTACAGGGGTAGCTTATGGTCCGGGGAAGAACATAGGCATACACATACATATTATGAACATATTATGTTTTATCCTGAAATTCCCACGAGATCAGGAACCACGCGGATGAAACCGCGGGGCACAGCTAGTAATAATTATAAATTTTATAACTTTATCTGGAAGTCTGGTACTAAAGAGTGTGTGCGTAGTTCCGATGGCCTAGATACAAATTTAGAACTTAGTTGAGGGTCAGTTACTATAATGAGATGATGTAGTGAATGATTATGTTATGTTAAGTATCTAATAATATACTTATTCATGTACTTATGTGAAGTATCTATACTATAACATCTACTGGAAAAGACCACGTAGAAACTACTTATATACAAGTACTAAATATACTCCCTGAATTCTCCAAGTATGTTACCTGTCAAACTATATTATGTAACGCACTCACACTATCGGGAAACAGGTCCCAAGGCGTTTGCTAAAAATGATCTTTGTCATGGCATTTCGGAGACATACATTTTTAACCAATCGAAATAGGGGTCGTTATGTTATGTTTTATATATATTTATGAGTCACGTCATGTATTTATAATAAGGTTTACAAATGATGCGGACATGTGAAAGTTTTACTAAGCCTTTTTGGTATTTACTTATTTTTCTGTTCGTTGTTTTTTGATTTTCTAGATATAAAAAAATAAATAAAAACTGTATGCAACGGATTTTAATTGGTACGTCGACGTTTTCGGATCGGACTCGGTCTCGTACTAGTTATTCATGCGAAGGCCATGAATTTTATTTTCAAACAATTTTTATTTTATGCCATGATCCGAATGCCACGTAGTTTCTTTATTAGTGGTGTTTACTGCAGTTTTTATTCGTTCAATTGATGAAAAAATATTTAACTTTAATTTATAATCAATCTGTTTCACCCCACTACTGGACAAAAGTCTACCCCAAACATCTACCCCTATCAACCACTCACAAATAATAAAGTTGCACACTTCACGGACAACCACACAATGTTCAAGTAATTTGAATGTTCCTAATCTATAATCATTATAAGTTATTAAAGAAATATTATTTGAAAATAATGTTTTAAAACAATTAATATTAATATTATTTAAAATAACAACTTAAAGCAAATCTTAAAGGAACAAAGGGCCTTAGCTCCTGGGAGGTACACACAAACTTAAAATATACAACGAGGATACTAGCCTATCATAATTCAAATTTTCAAGGCAATTTGTTGAACAAACAAACCCCTCCGTTAAATTCATTATCTACAAACCCGTGACTTTAATCCATTATAAGTATGGAAAAACAATAATTTCTGCTTAATCCACATGTGTGACTAAAAAGCCTACGGAGTGTCGTAGCCAGCCAGCTACGTCGTAGTCAACCGTAGTATTTTTTGTTTGATGTTATTTTTACAATTTTCCTAAGTAAACAGACATTTTCATAGATATTTTAAAATGTTATACATTTCCCTTAATTGTTTTATTCATATGGTTTAAATGTTGTACATACATACATATCTCTTTTATACATATCACCTTTGAAACATTATTCTTCGTAATGAAAATTGTACTAGATAACTTTTAACTTTTTAGTCCATTAGTAATATTGATTATTTATTACTCAGGAGCAAGATGTGAGCGGAAGTGAAGGTTCCGGCAAACGTTACGACGTGAACGGTAAGCGATCTCATAAACAACAATGTTGCGCACGTTACGGACATTCACACAATGTTGATGTAATTTGAATGTTCCTAATGTATTACATTATGTAAAGAATGTTTCCCTGGCACCCTATTTTATACTCAATAATTCCCACACAAAGTACTGCAACTGACATTACCTAGTTTAAGTTTTATTAATAGTTTATATTGATATTCCAACTCTATCACGTATGTAACTCAACTCGCAATGTAAGTAGCAATTGTTACACTTGTACGTCACGTATCGTCACGCTACATTATTCACATTTGACACCTTTTATTGCACTTTAACCCGTACACTGTTACCCTGTACAGTTACCCTCTTACCCACACGATGTGACACCAGCACTTTGCGTACCCCACACCAGTGATTCGTGTCAATATGTCCGCACCTCCTATTCACACTCGATATTTCCGCACACCGATGTTCTCACCCTGTTTGTGCACTGCGCATCTGTTTGTCAATGTAGATTGGTAAGTACCACCTTTCGTTATTGTGCACTTGATACCTAACAACCGATTTTGATCGAAATTTCGATTTGAATGACTATAATTTGTTCCAGATTACAAACAGCCTGAAGACATTGTAGACTTTCTCAGGTTTTTGGAGTATTACGAGAATAACATACGACGTGACGGATTGAGTGGTACGGGGAGAACAAACGGCCTCGGGGGCACCTCCTTGTTGGGTAGGAATGTCGGCGGCCTAGGAGGAACCTCACTCCTTGGAAGGAATATCAACGGTCTGGGAGGATCCAGTCTCCTTCAGGGGAGGAATCTGAACAACCTCGGCGGGTCTTCTCTTCTAGGCAGAGACGCTGACAGGGTAGTCAGGTTCATAGATCCTCTCGGAGGCAGCAACTTTGTCCGCAATTTGGATTCGCTTGGCGGCAGCAATTTTATCCGCAATTTGGATTCTCTCGGCGGCAGCAATTTCGTGAGGAATCTCGACTCGCTCGGCGGCAGTAACTTTGTTAAGAAGAACCTGGACCAGCTCGGAGGACCCAACCTCGTGAAGAGGAACTTGGACTCGTTGGGAGGAGGCAACTTCGTCCGCAACTTAGATTCCCTCGGCGGGGGCAACTTTGTACGCCAATTAGACCCTCTAGGGGGAGCAAACTTCATTTAAATCTTAATGTTTAACCAACAGCACACGTATGTAATTTAACTTGTTTTCATTATTATTTTTATTTCTAAATATTTGACAGCCCTAATGTTTGTCAATTTATATTTTATTTGTATAGAACAAAATTTTATGTGAATGGATGTTACATATTAAATATTAATAAAGATTTAGCAAATCATCTCTATCTCATTTCTCCTCTCTTCAATGTTACATTCAATGGAGGTACGTAATGTAAGTGTATTTACATAACAAAGTAAGTACGTGATCTGAGGTAAGTAGATTTAATTAAAATTAAATCAATTCTTTGAACTTTAATAATGTTTTAGGGCACAAGAACCGCGTACTACATCCTATAATTGACGCTGCTGATGGCAAGACGTACGAAGTTAACTTACTCAAAATGTTGGATTATATATCAAGGTAATTCGACTTTCATAGTTCAACATACAAAAATAAACCAAAATACGGAAGTAATTATCTTATTTATAACCAATACATACATAAAAATAGATATAATAGATCGAATACACATTCATCAATGAAAGAGGAAATACAAACTCAATATAACTTATTCAATGAAAGCATTTCACTACGAAATACTCGTAATGATTCAATTCGTTAATAACCTTACATAAAGGAAAATAATGAATTCAGTAACGAGCTTTATAGAAATACGTTTTGCAGTTTATTAAATATTAATAAATAATATCGATAGTGTGAAATAAAACAATAAATATATATAGATTTTATGGAAGAAACATAATTTGAAAAGAGAAAAACTGATATTAAGGACAGGACACCAGCTGGTTCAATTCAATTAATATTGCTTTTTGTACGCACTTTCTTTTGATCGGTTTTACTCTGAGATGCCCACGCACAAAAGATAACAACTTTCTCATATATATCCAGTATTTTGGAGAGAGACATACTTATATGTATTATATCATTATTTGTATACATTTTATTTGTATTATTATATATGAAGGATATTTCATTGCGTCTCGGCGAGGTTTCGTGTGACCGTAGTGGCTGGCAGTTTCCTATCACAGAGAATAAGTCTCGCTCTTCAGAGAGGGAACGATGCCTCGCGGGACGCACTCGACGATGTATTTTATCTATAGGTTTTAATAATTATTTAAATGGTTTTTGTGGTGTTTTATCTTGAGTCCGATAATACATTTTGTAGATATAAGTATATTGAAAAGTAATAATGTCTGTATGTTATCTAGGCCAAAGGTCACAGGCAAATATCTTCTATCACCGTTGGACACCAGTATCTACTACGGCCGCAGCGGTGCCGGTGGTTCGGACGATTACGTGAAACGCGACAATAATTTTGATGAGATTGACCGGTAAGTCTTATTTACTCTGCACAATACTTAGATTCTAATGAACATAGTTTTTCAATCCCTTTATTATATTATTTTAACAACTAATGTAATAATACTACTTATAACAAAATAAATAGGTTTAGTATTTAGAGTATCAAAAATTACGGAGACACATTTTAACTAATATTTTACAAATTAACATTTCTTATAACGAAAAAGCATGTAATAGCAGAAAAGCAAATAAAAAGATATGAAAACAAATTCTGATCAAAATCAATATGGATATTAAAAGTAAATAAGTTAACAAATATTGGATGTACATATCTTGAAACATTAACTGAGAGTTAGAAACCCGGTTAAAGGTCAACCGAATAAAAATCCATCATAATAATACCTTTCTAAAATCAATGCTTGTAAAAGGGACATTAAATTAAACATAAATATCGGGTGGACAGGTACTTGAAACAGAAACCTATCAAAAGTATTATCTCATACCATAAACCAAGCGTATTAATAAAAAATATAACGATACCCGAAACCTTTGTGGGGTATCAGTGAATTATAAATTATATGTCCATTACCCCTCAAATATCACTTAGAAACATTTATATGTCACGCAGACACACGCAGGTCACCTATGAACCATTTCAGGATATTATATCAAAGACATAAAAACTATAATGATCGGAACACAACATTTTCTGCACGAGTGTGTTTTTTATGTTCTACTCAATGAACAAAACAAAATAAGTCTATAATTGAGGAAAATAAGAACTTCTTTAACGAGTACTTGAATCCTGCTACTTTAATTACTTTGCCGCGTTGACACGTCAAAATTACGTAATAAAGGGTATCCTGTCAGTCAAAACAGGAAACAAACTATCACTACGGCAAATTCCACCTAAATCAACAAGCATAAATAGATTAACAAGCATACAAACTTCATAATAGAGTAGAATTAATGACATAGATATCGACGTAGGTAACTAGTGCGGACTAGTGGTAGTATATTTAAGCTGACGTATAAACATGGTAATAATATTATTTCAGTTGAACCATTGTTAGTACAACGCATGTCTGTTTGATGTACCGAGCATTGATACTGAAATGTGTTCATTTAATTAACGTTGATTGAGTGGTCGCGTTAAAATCACATTTCCCTATTTCACTGTCTGACGATGGACACGATAATACACTTTAATTAAATACTTTATAACCTTGAATGCGTATTTTCTGTTTTAGCCGACTAAACTAAAAGTAACTATCTACTATGAAATAAATAGAATTTCATATACGAGTACTTACTACGTTTACAAAAACAATAATACCTATTGTTTTTTTCCGTGACTGTTTTTCGTTTGCTTGATATGATTGCATCTGCTAATGCCCCTTTACATACAGGTACATAAGCAAATACAATTATTTGTGTTTATAACGAATGAACTAATATTTTACTTTTATATACACAAATAACATTCATCACTTTCAGAACATATTTTATTGTGCATTCTAAATGTTGTTCCAATCCATTTCAGCTCAAACATGGACACGTTCGTTAAGAGGAACTTCGACGAGATCGACCTCTCGTCGATGCCGTTCCCGTACGCCGTCAAGCGCTTCAACCACCCGTACGGACCAAACAACCTAGACCTTGATACGCCAGTGTAAGACGTGTTCCACGTCACCAACACACGTCTCTACTACTCCTCTCTCTACTCTATCACTCGTTTTTTACTCTATCGCTCTTCATCTTTACTCTATTTCTATATGCTTTAGAGACTACTCACACTTATTCAGATAAAAAATCAGAAAATAAATAAAATAAAAATACCTTTATTGTTTTTTTAAACATAGTAAATAACAGAACTTATTTAAACTGACTAATAAAAATAATGACAAAAACAATCTATAGATATACAACTCTTCCGTAACTGAGTGAAGTACTGACTGACAGACAACGCACAGCAAAAACTACTGGTCGTAGAGAGCGGAAATTTGGCACGTGTGGGGAAGGCTACCACTAAGAGAGGATTTTTGAAAATTCCCCCCTAGGCGGAAAAAAGGGGGGTAATTGAAAATTACGCGGGTGAAACCGCGGGGCGCTTGCTAGTAGAAATATAAAACAATTAGGACCTAACTTAAAATATAATTAATTATGAAGAATAAAAAAGACAAAGGCAGTGGCTCAGCTTATGCGGCTCTCATATGAACGGCGCTGATTTTCAGCCACCCCTTGGCTCCCGAGGTGATGAGTGGAGCTTATAGAAGGGCATAGAAGGGAATAGAAGGGCCTACAATGCTACGGATCTATAAATTTATAAAATGAAATGATAATAAAAAAGTCTATCAATTAGGTACAATTAGAAAAACAAAGTTAGAATTTATATACTTAATAAAATACATTTACAATTTCGCTACTACTACCTTGTTTGTATGTGTGTGTGTGCGTGTGTGTGTATGTGAGTGTGCGCGCGTGTGTGAGAGTGTGTGTGTGTGACATAATGGCATTGCATAGATCCAAGGACAATGGGCAAAATGGACCTATTTTCAATAAGGTTGAGGTATATCAAATGAAAGGTCTTTATCCATACATTCGTTATCAGTAAGGCGCTTGGCTGAATTCGCTGTGTGGGCGGAGATATTTGGATTTGAAAATGTTGATATTTTTTATTTTCATATCAAAATGAGCATCTTCCTTAAGTTTGCCCTAGGTCATTAGTTTAATTTGATATACAATTCATTCTTATTGGAGTACATAATAAGTATAAGTACACTGTATGTGTACAGATAGACTCCAGTTCATTTTTTATTTTATTTATTTTCTGTAAACTTTTAGAAAGCATCACTACTCATTATTCTAACAATTGAAACTTATGTCTTAAGAGAAAGTCTTATTTACTTTCTAATTGCTCGAGTCGAGCCAAAAAATTCAAACATAACAGTTCAGAACATAACAGTATCGCATGTAAATTCATTCAATGATTCTCTGAACTTCGTGATTTTTTTGTATATCACCCATTGATTCCAAACAATATTTGTTTCAGTTCTAGCTTCGACAAGAAGAGATACAGACCCGACTACCCCATGGACGAGATTGACCTGTCTCACTTCCCCATCGGCTCCAAGAGGTCGCATAACAGTTACCCCGCCAGAAACATGCAATGAACGACAAAACAAACCGTATATGAACGTTCCTAATTATGAAAATGAGTATTATTCCGCTAACGTATTTATAAAACTTCCAAAGAAACTATCAAATAAATTATAAAAAAACATAATAATAGTCTTCTAATGTTAACGAGGGAGAGGTTTAGATATTAAACGATATTATACATTACTTATAATAAATAATAATTAAGTATGTAGTTGAAAGTAAATACTCTATATTGTACCTGTAATATAATCAGAATAGTTTGTTATTTTGAACTATTTCACATTATTTAATGTTCGAAGTACATATTTTTATTGTGAATAAAAAGTATTACGTATATTACAACTTGTGTTCATTTATTTCCTTGGACTGTAATTACACCTAAATTTAAATTCTGTACGAGTATAAGCATCTATTAGGGTCCTTATATAATTACGAGTATATAGTACACCTTCTAATGATTGAGTTATTAATCAACATCAATCAGTAGTGTTCTGTGTAATTAGTGTATTATGTAACTGTGGCCTCCAGTTTTATAAGCTGATGTAGATCATAATTCAAATCAAGTAAAATTAAAATACCTTCAATTAGTTACTGTAAACACAAATATTATCTGTTTATAACAACGTATTAGCATTTCATTCAATCAGCATCGGTACAGTCGTTTAACACATTCAAATACTTATTTAAATCTTTTGTAGACATTCTTGAAACTAAGCAAAACATAATATGAATGAAAATTGTATTTTATTTCTGGGAAGTTAAGTCAAATAGAATGATGAATAATTGAATATATTATGTTAATAAGTTATACGAGTACCTATGCCGACCACATCTAATATACAATACTTTAAAAGTTGTGATAAATTTAAAATAAAGTAAAAATATTACAATTATTGCTCCTTTAAAAAATAACTAACTCGTCCATAAACCACGACCATCACAAGTATGATAAATGAATAATAATTAAGGTCAGTACGGTCATACATCTCAATTAATTCGGTTTATTACAAACTTAAAAATCCTTGAATCTCATTAAAATGGATTATGATAAAATGCTATATTGTGGTTTAATTTATTTTCTGTTATTTTACAAAAATAAAAAATACTTTTTTATTTTATTGTATTCTCGTACTTACACAGTTACCTACGTGTATCTATCCCATGAGAATTTTGTGAGAAAAGGATTCTTAGACGTTATATCTAAGTAAATGTATTTTTTTCTGAATTCTGTTCCTAGTTGTTGTAGTTTTCCCTTGAAAATTACAAACATTTGTATAGGTAACTACACAAACTTTTTAGTAAGGTAGGATTTATTAATGTATGTATGTATTATAACTACTAATTTAACTACATATGACCTAATATAAATTTAATACAAGTTACATAAAGCAGCAGTTGGTTAGGTCATAAATTTTACACACACGATAGTTGTGTGGACTTGGTGAATTGTATTATTGAGGTATTTGAGGACTTTCGTACATATTTGGAAGGATATTACATATTACTAGCTGCGCCCCGCGGTTTCACACGCGTAGTTCCCGTTCCCGTGGGAATTTCGGGATGAAAAATAGATGTTGGCCGATTCTCAGACCTACTGAATATGCTCACAAAATTTCATGAGAATCGGTCAAGCCGTTTCAGAGGAGTATGGCAACGAAAACTGTGACACGAGAATTTTATATATTAGAAGATGTAGTTCCTATTACTTTTGTAGATGTTTTATAATAATAGTCAAACTAAGTACGATTACTGCGTTTCTGGTTTCTTCGTAAATGCTTATTAACACAGTTAATAAAATGCTGAGAAAAAATAAACATTAAAGAAACAATGTTCAACATTAATGAAGTCAACAACAATCAATGAAACCATTCCTACTTCATACTTCGCCCTAACTCACAGATACAAACAAAACATTTTGCGAACAAATCAAAGTTTACAGAGTTGTTTGCAAAAGAAGGTGCATCCCCATTGAAGCTCAGTGGTGGGTGGGAGTAGTGAGTCGCGTTTTCAAGTAATTAAACTTGTAGTCGACCGACCACAATCTAACTAAACAATCTGAACTGTGACAAATAGCCGATGGCTAAATGTCATTTGGAAACTACATTCGATTAAAATGCGGTTTCCTTTGACTCTATATTTACCATATATGTATGTATCTCTAAACTAGCAGCGCCCCGTGGTTTTACCCACGTATCTCCCGCTCCTATGAGAATCGGGGGATAAAATTATGCTAAAAACCTTCCCCTTGAATTACTCTATCTATTAAAAGAAATCGCATCAAAATTCATTGCGTAGAAAGATCTAAGTATACCTATAGGTAATTGGCCTTTACATATAGGTATATGAAAAAATAATCATGATTCTTTATATATTTTATTTTTAGTCAATATGTTACTGTTCCTTATAATTTGGTACTAAACAACCTTCCATGATTTATTACACCTACTTCGTGTCGATCGGCATAATATGATAACCAGAAATTCGTTGTAATAAACAAATATCACGACGTATATGGATATAGGTCATGGAATATTCTATTAAAAATTCCATGACCTATTCTAATAAGCATCGTTTTTAAAACTCCTATCTTCTATTTTTGAATAGGTATATGATTTATTTATTTCTGAAATTAAATATTTAAAATATTTTCGAGTTTTAAAACACCCTACTAATAATTAATATGATGAGCGGACCAAAAAAGCAGTACCCTACGCCTTCATGACATGTTACACAAAATTTATTAACACTCATTTAGAAATTGGTTTCCTAATATAATTAATAGCATATTTCTGTGAAAGACCCGAGTTCCAACTCTCTGAATAGACGTTCACCCAATACATTATGAGAAATGTTAAGCCGGATGATCTCAAAATAGAATTTATTGAGAACGGAGGATATTAATTAATGGATAGATAAAAATGCTATTCATACAATATTACATATATGTACTACTTACTAAGAAATAGACACTTCTTGATTCTCATATCATCATCGACATCGGCCAAAATCTTATCATAAGCACATTTTATACCTAAGTATAGATTATAAGATATTCTTAATTCTCGTTTCCAACTCGAAAAGGATTTTCATATTAACATACTATATCAAATAAGTACTTAGTACTATAGAAGTTAATATTTCAATCAACTGAAACGGCTGCGTGCATCTACATTTGCATTTTATTAAAAATTAAAACATCATAAAACCAAACGCCGACGGCATTTCATAATGAAACATACCAATAGTGTTTAAAAGCATTTATGAGATTTTAATAACGTAGGTTAAGTTCTTTTTTAAAAGCTGAAGCACAAAATGTTTGTTTTTCCTATTGCGTTAAATATTTCATCAAAATTATTATATATGTATAAATATAGTGGATACAAAATAGAAAGTCAAATGGTAGATAAACTTCTATTGTAATAACTTTAAAACATACCAAAAAGGTTTATTAAACTCAAAGTTTCCCTACTTAATATGCGACGAAAGTACCAATTTGCAGCGTAAGTCTAAAGGCTGATCTGATGCTATCAATCATGAATACAACTCGTAGATTGGATTGGGCTCCAAATAAATACGCCCACAAATTGCTATTTGGGAACTTTATGAAACCAAACTTTATAATAACCGCGGCTTACGACAATCTTCAATTTTAAATTTTAGAAGTACTTACTTAAATACTTATAAAGACTATTAAATGATCAGCATGTTCATAAAGTGCATTGATGGCGTAGTAGTAAAAGCCTTTAATTTCTAATTAGAAGATGACTGGTTCGATCCCCGCCTCGTGACAATGTGTTTTCAATTTTCGAATTCATATGTTTACTAGCAGCGCCCCGCGGTTTCCCGTTCCCGTGGGAATTTCGGGATAAAAAGTATCCTATGTGTTATTCTGATGTATAAGCTAAATATGTATAGTTTCAAAGTTTAAAATCCATTCAGTAGTTTTCGCGTGAAAGATCCACACTCACAAACATTCGGCTTTATAATATTAAGTAGGATTTGACGCTTTTACGGTGAATGAAAACATCGTGTGGAAGCCTTCACACTGGCCATCTGCGAAGAAATTCTAAGGTTATGTGTAAATGAAGTTGACAAACCCGCACATAGCCAGCGTATTTGACTAAGGTCTAACTCTAAACGCCCTAACTCAGGGTATCATCAGCTCAATGTCCCTCAATGGGGATATTGAGCTGGTGATATACGTTTCCAATAGGTACATCCAAACATTGGCTACGATATATATCACAGTGCCAATCGTTACATTTCCCGGGCATTCTTTGTAAAACAATTATGTAAATAGGCCTATTTCAGCAGACGTTTCGGGAAGTAACTTCAGTGGGTATATGATCGTGACCGTGTCGAGTAATAAATTGTATGTGACGTTAAATTGAACGAAATGTATGGGAGTGTGTGTTAAATTCCCTTTTAGAATCAGATGGTAGCGTGTCGGGTAATACACCATTTTTACGTACATTTACCTACTTAAATGGTATTTATTGACGCGAATATAAAATAATGTATCTACCAGAAAAGATCAGCAACAAATTGTCTTATGATTTTCATCAATCTTTTTTAAATTATTTATAGTTTTTGTTCTCTTAACCTAAGTGCATTTGTGCTTGCAGCAATATTTTTTAGCTTAACCAACTGTTAGATTTCTGAAGCATTCAATTATTCTTAACGATTATCAAGTTTTAATAAAAATTGTTAAGAACGTACATTATCAAAAATAATATGCGAGATTTTTATTTACGCCTTACCTTAATTCACACCACTCCAATACAGCAGAATTCACCAACTTTTTAAAATAAATCCTTTTAAGAACATGTTATGGTTAACAAACGAACGGGGACATTTTATAATAAAAAACCTCTTTTGAAGAAAATCTACGACCGCCATTTCTGTAATACCAAAATTGTAACTGAAAGTCAGCATGAAACGGAAATTGATTGTTGGTTGATATTTTTAAAATTGGAAAATCTCGTAGGAAAAGCTATTAAGTATTTTTGTTTAGGATAATAAGTTTTTCTTCAGAATTTTTAAGATTACCTTAGAGAATAAAGGTATAAGTAGTTACGTTATTATATTGTGATTCGTGGTATAGTTGTAAAATATGTAATGCAAAATATAGAACAAAGCTATTTCAATTTCATTCAATTCTCTGATTTAATGAAATACAGATTTTCTCAATATAAAAATAAAAGCTGAGGTACCGTCATATTTGACTAAAGTCCTCAAAATATCCATAAGAAAATTTTTTTCCAGACAAAAAAATGAATCTATCAAACCGATTGATCTTTAAATACGAAAAAATACAGGTAATCAACAAAATTACCTCCCAATCAATTAACAAAGCAAACACTTGTTTATTTAACCGGAGTTAAATAAATAAGATACTTATTTTCAACGCTGAGCGATTAATCGGAAAAAGTAAATAAACTGAAATGAAAAACCAACATTGAAGCTAAAGACGGGATATTTACAAATTGAGCCTTGGTAAAGCCATGCACTCAATTAACCAATAGGTATCTAACCTTCACAAGATCAGCTTCATCGGGTAAGTTAAACCCGACTTGCCCAGCCTTCGCAGTTTACTTACAAAGTTTGCCACCTCGGGAAACCTTACCAACTTTAGTAAAATAACTACATTTGAATAACTTTATGCTTTGCATAAAGTGAATATAGATGTTGTAACGTTTGTATCGTTACAAATATTCTGTAATATTATTGTATATATTTAATATTTACTAACACAAAAATGATATAGGTGCGTAATATCTAAGACGATATTTCATTATTTTTATTAGGCATATCATAATATGTAGTCCGTTTAATTAAATGATAGATAACAAAATTAGGATCGCTACTGTTAAAGCATTGTTTATTTTCAAGTACTTACCTAAGTATTTATCCTTGATGTTTAATGTAGGAGGAGTTGGTTGAGATTTAGAATACCCTATCTGTTTACTAAAACATTAGAATATTTAGAATTCTTTTGTTTAGGATAGTATAAAAAAAAACAAATCTTTTTTTATAAAAATCTTAATAAAACCTTACGTAAACATTTTATTCAAATTAGTTTTCAACCTTCCAAACCACCTTACGAAGTACCTAAGAATCCTTTGACTGACTTCCATTTAAATTCAAATCTCTGTTCAAATAAGTAATTATCCAAGTAAAAAACCAAAAGTTCGTCCCTACCTAAAACTAATATATATTTACCTTATATAAAAATCAATTTCTGTTCGTTAGTCTTGTTATTACTCGAACACGGCTTTTCAACTTATTTTCTTAGTTTTGTCGATGGTATTTTATTTTATTTATATTACTGAAAACAGAACACACAATTATAAATATCTACAGAAAACATAATCTGAGATTCAACTGTATTTCTTTAGTAATAATGCTGTGTAAAATAAATTAGGTACTTACGTTTTTAGTACTTATTAGGTAAGTATAAGTACTTACTTACTAAAAACTTATATGTAGTTTGTAGTAACTAAAGTAGGTAAGTACGTACGTATTGTTTTGTTACTAAATTGTAATTTATGAGATGCTTTAACTTAATACTGTGAAGGATTAGAAAGAAATGGGTAACGCGGGGAAAACTGCGTCATTATTAAATCCCTACTAATATTATAAATGCGAAAGTAACTCTGTCTGTCTGTCTGTCTGTCGGTCTGTCTGTTACCTTTTCACAGCTAAACTACTAAACCGATTGACTTGAAATTTGGTACAGGGGTAGCTTATGGTCCGGGAAAGAACATAGGATATTTTTATTCCGAAATTCCCACGGGAACGGGAACTACGCGGGTGAAACCGCGGGGCGCTGCGAGTCTAATTATAAATTACGTAGATGTAGAAGTAGAAAGATAACACACATTGTAAAGCGAGACACAAGGAGTGAGGGACAAAGAACTGTAAAAGCATACACTTACTTTACATGACTCTAGTCGAGGTGCAAGCTCATTATCTTGTGTGATAACAAGCACCAGACAGACAAGATTTGAAAAAGCAAATACTTATTCTCTTTACAGGGATTTGTAAATAATTTCATAGCTAATACTTATAAGTACCTATATGTATGTTACCTACTTAGTTAAAATGAATAAGCGCTTTGCCCATTTTTTTTAGAAATTAGTATAAGTAGATACAAATGTTAGATGCGTATAACATTTATTTACTTAAGTATATACTTACTTATCTTTAAATGTAGTAACAAATTATTTGACGTGGTCGTCGAGACGAGAGATAAGAAAAATGTATAACTAATACTTACAAGAATTTAAATAATACCTAAAATAAGGTCCTTTCTATTTAGCTTAGAAAGGATAAAGATAAGTATTTCTTTTTCCTTAATTTATTTCGACTGCGCGTTGTCTATCATAATAGTATGAAACGTAAAGCTATGGTAAATAAAGTTAATTTAAAAAATAAGAAACCGACTTCAGCACTAAAAAGTAAGAAAATAATTTAAAATAAACGATATTATGAATACATATTAACAATTTATAATTAGTAACTTTTGTAGTCAGTGCCAGCCCAGGATAGTTTTTTTTCCTTATAAGATAGCACGAGACGCGCCTATAATATAAATGAAGGTATTGGCTGTCACCGACTCCAAAAGTAACTAATTATAAATTGTAAATATGTATTAATAATATCGTTTATTTTAAATTATTTTCTTACTTTTTAGTGCTGAAGTCGGTTTCTTATTTTTTTAAATTAACTTTATTTTAAATTTTTTAGTGGGAAGCAAGTCTCCTTCTACAAAAGACGCCTAAATTTTCCTCCAGAAGAGCTTTTGACTCGTGGATCACTTGAATCCTTTTTTGTGGGAGGAAGACTTTACGTCTTTCCTCTGTCCAGCGGAACGACGGGGTATGTCGGACTCCACGCCGCAAAGATAGAGTGGCGACGCGCTTACCGACTAAAACCCCTTGGTGTGCCACCTCTGCGCTTATGGCCGAAACCGGAAGAAACGCGGCTGCACGCTACTACGATCCCGGACAGCGCCTCTACCCTGTTAAGGGTTTCTCCTCTGAGCTAGAATGTAGCTCTACGCGACAGATGTTGAGTTACCCCCTTCCGAAACTACCGCGCGGCACCTCGAGGCCTATATGGCGGCAGTAGATCTTCCCCCGGGGATCACTGCCGCAGGTCGGGCGTATGGCGGTTGCAGGACAAAGTGGTAGTCCCGCTTCCGTCTGCCCAACCTTCTGCTGCGGATAGTATTAGTGGAGAGGGATTCGCGCTCTCTGTCCGCAGCTTTTTTTTTGCGAGAGTACGACTTCACGAAAGGTGGACACTCCAATCCAAGACCTCTCCTCGCTCACCATAGCAGAGACTACATTTGGCAAGGAGAGGTCGTTTCGCACGATTGCCGCGTGAGTTGCGAGGGCAATAGCCTCTTGCAGGGATTTTTTCGCTGCTCTATAAGTGTCGAGCAGTTCAACCTCAACGGGTACCGCTTGAATCCTGTCCCATGAGCTGATGTTACTCATGATTCATAATCTAACACAACCCTGCATTTTATTACTTCTTTTTAACTTCATCATCCCAATTAAACCATCATTTTATTACAAAACTTCTTTATAACCACAAAGGTATAAGAACTTTTTAGAAAAAAATTAACCAAAGTCAAAATAAAAACGAAAATAAAGGATGACGTTTATACTGTCTATTTATTAATTAAAATAATATATACAATCTATTCTGGTGCAGTGTTTGTTTGTAATATCTAAAAATATTTTTTTACGAAAAGTTTTATGAAATCGCTCTAAAGATATATGTGTAATAGGTACCTATAATAGTATAAAAAAGCATTTTTAAAAAATGTTGTAGGTTCGGGTTTATTTCAGTGTGTGTTAACGAATTAAAAAACAGGACTTTTTATATCTAAAACCCATGAATTGTGAACAACATTTGATTTAAATACGAAAGAATACAGCCAAAATATTTTCATCCAGAAATTCTTATGGTATCAAGAATATCGCGAGCAAAACCACCAGGTCACAGGTAGTTTTACTTTTAATAATGTCAATCGACACCCCAGCCTACATTGTTGCGGGTTTTTCCTCGATTTTTCCTGGATCCCATCATCAGATCCTGATTTCCTTGACATGGGACCACTTCGCGAATATCCGCTTTATAATGAAACAAGAATTTTAAAATGCTCCATTCATGATTACAAAGAAATCGCGTAACAAACACACAAAAAAAAAATATACACGTCGAATAGAGAACCTCCTCCTGTTTTTTTGGAAGTCGGTTAAAAATTCTCTATTTTATTATGTAAGTAAGCACCTACAAAGAAGTGTTTCTAAAAAGAAAGCATCCATAATTTGATTCGTTAAAGCCGCGCCCGGTCGGCCCAACTCTTGATCCCTTTAGTTTAGAAAACGTGAGAAGGATATGCTTACGAATAATTTTCTCAATTTTTAAATAATTTAGTTAGTTATTTATTGTACTTAGGATTTTGCTTTTAATTTCGACCTAAGAAAGAACCTACCTACTTAGAATAATGACGCTTACTAAATTGTAAGCCCCAATACCTAGATTCTTTCTATTTTAGTTATTATACGAGTACTTATATCCAAACTGATATTGATTAGCAGCAAGCAAGTATAAAAAATAATCTTATTCATCATAATATAATTTTACTGATAATTAATTCAATATTAAAATTATTTTAGTAATACTTATGCAAAATTGGTAAGTGCTTTTAGGGCCACGCCCAACGTAGTGTTCCGTAACAACTTCACCTGTAACATAGAATAAGGTAAAGTATGTACTTATTCTTAACGAAATGAAGTACTTAAGTGGTTAGGTAAAAGGACCTCTGATTTGCATTATGAAATCGGTTATTACGACTTTGTAAAAGCCCAATATATGTATAATAATAGGTACATACAGTGGCGTAGCTATTTTTGAGCGGGGGCGGCGGGGGCGATCCGTTCGTCGGGCTCGGGTGTCACCCCTAAATGAGTGACACCCGAGCTCGACTATGAACAACAGTTATACTTATAGTTCCACCTATAAAAAACCGCTATTAATAAAATAATCTGAGATTCCTACTTGCCTAGTAATCGTTTTTTTAGGCGACATCCCCCCCCCCCCCTGCAACTGGATTATTAGTTTGGGGGTGACACCTATAAATCCGTCCCAGGTGCCACCCATGCTAGCTTCGCCACTGGGTACATATGCTGTACCAACGATACGTTCCACACTGGGTGGGTACACATGGGAAAGAAAGGAAGGAAAATAATTATCCCAGCTATCAAATAGGACACCATATCTTAAAAATCTGAGAGTATTTAATACGCGGGCGGCACACCGATTTTAAAAAACGCAACTGTATTTGAATTTACCGCTACTCTGCATTCGTTGACATAATTCGTTCAGAAATACAATAAAGTCTTGTCGTAGCTGTCAAATGTCAAATCAATTTCTAAACAAAATATTGTTGGCATTTTGGCACGAATGAATAGCCAGCTAAAATACAATTTTACCTAAAAGCACTTGCTTTCTCCTTCTGTTACATGAATTTGTTTGATAGTTTGTACCGCTCTAACATTGGCTTTTGTTATGTTCAAAATAGTAGTGTTTTTTATAGCAAATGGCATCGGTCGCATCGCAATCGCATGGACCTGACAGTTCAGAAACAGTTTTTTGATGTTCTGCAGCTGTCTTTATAGAAGAAAATCAAAAAGAAATAAATAATGTATTGTGAAATAAATATGTGTTAACAATTTAATTGTATATATTAAAAGTACAGTGCATAATGAATGGCCTATATAACTGACTAAATTATTCTCGTAGTATCGTGTTAACATTAATCAGATGATATTTTGTTGATTACGCCTTGTAATATTTGTGTTTGTTTAGGAGTTGTATCCTTTATAAAAACACAAAATGACGGACGGCATTACAGTCGCAATGTCGACTCCAAACGGCTTGATGGATAAATCCAAGGAACTCCAAAAAGAGATCCTTATGGAAAAATTGAGATCAAAAACATCTCAATATAAAAACTTAGCTGAAACGTCTAAAGGAGTTCGGATGACCATGCTGGTAAGATAACAACTATAAATATTTCATGCTCAATATCAATAACAAATATGAACTTAAACTAAAGCTAATGAAAGAAAGGATACAATTTTGATACATTTATTTACCCATTTAATTCACTTGTATTTATGATACATACATTGGATATTTGCAGGACAAACGCTGGGCTATTGACAGCCAAGATCGTATGATCTTACAGAAATGTCTCGACAGCTTACAACATTGTATTAAAGTAAGCTCTCTTCAAAGTCTGATTGAAAGGCTTGAATGTTTATCAAGACAACTGGGGTAAGCTGAACAATCACTTAATATTTTTATTAACCAACATTGCTGGTCAAAAAGTTCCCCCAATCATCTTCAGATTCGAATATAAATTGGACATTGGAAGATGATAGATTGGAGTTTATCTCAGAAGAGACTATAAGAGAATACTAATCTGATTTGAGTGACACTTTGAACTAGTCCTAAAAAAACAAATGTAACAATATTTAGGGCATCTTAGTTTCACAAATAATTACCTATTATGAAATTTTATCAAAGTAGCAAAAAGATGTTTATACCGAAGTCATGAGATTAATTTAATAAAAAATAAATACATATAAAACAATAACTATATGATTAAAACAATTTGGTACTCCTAATAATGTAATATTTCCATTATTCGTTCATGAAAATTTATATAGCACTAACTACTTTACAAAGACTTCTTTTCAATAACAACATGTTTTATTTCAGATTGAAGTTTGTCGTTGGAACATCGGGAGTGAATTTATTCATATCATCTGATATGTTCTACTTGGAGATACTGGTTGAGGCTTCCGGATGTATAAAAGATGTCAAAATACATCATGAAGGAAAGGTAAATTAATTGCATTTGTTAAAAAATGTATTCATTATAAGATTTTTTAAATCATCATGAGACCTTTCTTATATGTTACAGATAGAACAACAAAGTTGTGAAGAGTTAGTTCAGTGCATATCTCAAGGAGACTTTTCAGACTTTACAGCTCAGTTGGAAGGACTCACTGCTGTATATCAGTTAAATGCTGAGAAAAAGGTACTTTAGTATTAAAAAATAAAATATTAATATAAAATGTTCAATAAAGTACTGTTCTAACTAAATATAACAATAACAACATAATCATTCACTACATCATCTCGTTATAATAACTGACCCCTAACTAAGATCGAAACCTTGTATCTAGGGTATCAGAAACTATGCACATGCACACACTCATTCACACACATAAAGACCTGACACCAGACATGGTGACCACTCTGCCATTGAGGTAATGAAATAATATATCTTTCTTATTTCTTTTATAAGCATGAAAATTACTTATATTTCAGGTGAAATGCAAAGCTTTTAGTGCTCTCCAAAGTTTAGAAGAAGATTTATGTACAATGAAACAACTGCAAAGTTTCATAAAAGACCCATGGGCTCAAGTCCATAAGAGTCCAATTGGCTTCTTGCAGAAAAGACGGGGAGGTAATAAAAATATTTTTTACAAAACTAATATAATGCAGATAACAGGATAGGTATCACCAATCAATTTTATATTCCTTAGAAAAATCATGTTAAATATGTGTACTGATAGGCTATCGGTACACATATTTAACCTCCTATATCTCTCCTTTCTTCTATATTACATTGTTTTTATAATTTCAAGTTTATTATTTGTTCCAGGTCACGCCATGAGACTGACATACTTTGTATCTCCTTATGAACTGCTTGACAAAGATAAAGGTCTGCAACCACTGACAGTTGAACTGCTGACAATAGGCAAACCTCAAGTGTTCAGTGGTCTTGCTTCACTGGTGGCACCGTCACATACTGTGATAGGACATTCAGCTACAGTGCTATTAGAGGGTTCAGCTGCGAACAAACTTCAGTTGGCACCAATTATATCTAATAGGCAACAATCTGGGAAAAGGTAGTTGTACTTAGCTATTTACTGTACTCTTAATATGCTTGGTATTTTGATTAATATTTGTGAAATAAATAATAAAAAACTGCCAATCAATCCATTTCTTGTCATCTTCATATAGCAACTGACTCCTAACTAGGTTTATTACCTGTATGTAGAGCATTAGAAATAATCGCCAATAAATCACAGAAGTAGTTCTTAAAACCTTAAAGAAAACATAGATAATTCTGTAATAAACATTATGGTTTTCAGTAACCCAGTATACGCCCAACTGGTGCCACAGAATAGTGCAATGCTTCCAGCGTGCTTTACATTAAAACTGTCGCAACCTACGCCTCTTTGCTCGGGACTGGCCAAACTTATACATGCAACTACAGAGGTAAAATATTTATATAAATATTTATTTGATTCTAGCGTTGCCCCACGTTAACTCCACTCCTATTGGTAGTAGCGTAAAGTTATAGCCTTCCTGAATAAATGTGCAATCTATCTAAAACTGAAAGTATTTTTCAAATCAGACCAGTTCCTGAAACTAGTATGTTCAAACAAACTTCCGCTTTATAATATTAGTATAGATAATTACAATTGTTATGGAATTTGTTACAAAGATTTTCCTTACTAATTAAATAATAATTGAATATGTTTATAGGTTGAAGTAGCGGGCGACTGGACCAATGCAAAACCAATGCTAGGCTTAGTGGCCCAACAGGCTTACAACAAACTGACACCGGGGAAGACTGTCGAGTTGAATCTTACTAAAGGATTGTTTGTGGTTGGTATTCATTTTATAATTAGTGTTGTTCTGTTAAATGATGATGATTTCTATAAAAAATTAAACTTCATTCGAAATAAAACAAGAGTTCTAATCTTTCAGTGAAAATATTTCAAATCGCCAATGTTAAATCTTATTAATTGTTGATAAGTTGACAATTAATCACAGATTTATTTCCTGTGTATGCTAAATATTTTTGTAATCTAATATTATGTTTATCTAAGAAAGTATGAGTGCCCATAGTTTCTGAAAACTTTCGTGAACCTTAACTAGACACAAACTTATTTGTGGTTTATCATTTACACATGATTTAATTTCAAATAAAACAATATTGTTCCCAGAATCTTCCCGACCAGACCCAGTGCTACTTCCTGTGCGAGAGCCGCGGTCTAGAAGGCTGCATCGTGACGTCAGTGCCGTTCACCCACCCGTCGCACGTGCCGCCATTGCTGGCCTGTCTGAGGCAGCAGGCGCTGTTCAACACGCTCCTAGCTAGCTGCGTCCGTATGCAGAATAAACAAGGTAATAAACGATACTAATTGAGTTAAACTTGGGGGGGGGGCAAGTTTCTGTCTTATGATATTAGTATAGAAAGGAAGGAAAAGCTAAACACGCATCCTATCCATAACTTTAGTGTAAGTGTAGAAGACATTTTAGTAAAATATAATTCTCTATCATGGTAGAGTAACAATTATTACAGCACTGTAAAATTTAGTTCTAAAATATACAGAGTACTAAATTATATGTTTTACACCAACAGTGATAGAATTGGAGACAGTAGCGATGTTCGAAGTGAGCGCGTTGTCATGGCAACACATATCGATATCCCTCGAACATCCCCTGGACGAGAGCATGGCGACAGTCGAACTGGAGTTATCTGATCCGTCGTCACCTCGCGCGTCTGTATACACCCTCAACTCACCCTCCAGAGAACATATAGACGACTACATCAGCAGAGTGTTACAGAAAAGTCACTCTATTCCAGTTACTTTAAGGTAGGTTTTTGGTTAATAGCAATTATTGTATCTCAAACATACTCATGAGTCATTATTTTTACAGATCCCTAGTAAAAATATGGGAGCGTGAAGCTGCAACTAAACAAATGAACGGCGGTTACTCGGCTTTGGATGCAAATTTTAGCTGCGGCCTCGGGGGCATTGACCCCGGAGGCGAGCACATCAAGAGCGAGCCGGGCGCGCCGCGCGCGCTCTACCCCACCAACGTCAACCACCCGCACCAAGGAGGTAATTATACTTCAAATTACCCTCTAAATGACTTATCCATAATCATATGTAACACATTTTAATATTGTTCAAAGGTACATACTTGTCTGAGCAACAACACCATCTCTCATTGATGTGTCAAGACTCCAGCGTGGACCAGAAACCTCAAATATCAGACGAGCGCAAACCCAAGAAACGCAAGTCCGATTCCGACGTATGGTCTGTCAGCCAGAAGAAAGGCAAGCCAGGTATATCGGAACTGATGAACTCCGATAGTGAGAGTGATAACTCTGACGCGTACGTCAATGATGATGATAATACGAATAACAGTAACTCTACCAACGATGATGGACGTGAATCTTCGCCCTCACAAAACGAGTTCGCATCGGACCTGGAGCTGTCCGGTATGGACGCGACGGACACGTTGGGCGGCCAGGACAACAGGACGTCATCGGATATGGACAACTCGAACGATGGAGATATCGAAGACAGTCTAATTAGGTATGCATTCTCTACAAATACTAAGATTTTATGATGTAATCTGTATAGATCAAATAATATTTAATTCCTTTATTTTTTGTTCCAGGTCTTCTTTTCAGAAGTCTGAGCATAAACGGCAAAAACTTAAAAATAAAGAATCTGAATCAAGAAGCGGTCGAACGACCTCTTCTCTGCTCCTAGACTTAACTGAAGGTAAATCTTATATGCCTTCTTCAGTAAGCATCACTCCGATAGGGTCGGGTTCATCTAGCTCAGGCGCGTCACAGTCTGGTTCGAGTATATCATCAATGTTGTGCTTAGATCGTCGTCCAGGTATAGAGATTATACCCATCACAGCTGCAGCCCCCGCCGCTCTGCCCAGCTCTATAACTATTACACCTATAACATCATCCCAAGTCAAATCTCTAGATGAACGCATTCGTTCCGAGAAAAAGTCTAGCAAATCCGGCGAAGAACGAAGTAAAGAAAAGAAGAAAAAGCGACGAAGGGATGATCCTATGGGACCTCCTGAAAAAGTACCGCCGAAACAAGACCCTTTAACAAAACCAGTCTCGGTAAGCATCAAGCCAACTGACGGGTCGCCTTTGAGGTCTGCATCGCCGAACTCGCTGCTGCGAAAATTTAGCCCAAGTCCAACTCATGGCAGGTCTGTGTCAATTACCAAATCTCCCAGTCCGAGTACTGTGAAGGGGATAGGTAAGTCGTCTGGGACTTCCAGTCATCACAGCAGCCCGAGGCATTCACCGGTACAGAACAGCCCAAAGCACTTACCTGGATACTCGAGTCCAAAAAACCATAGTATATCCTCTCCCAAGCATAGTTCTTCAGGATCCGGAAAACCAAGCATGTCTGCTTTAAAATCGGCAACGTCAGGATCACCTTCAGGGAAATCGGGAACTACTGGCTACGATCTATCTAAAAAGATATCCAAAGATAGCTACAGTTCCAGCTCGGCTACCTCTTCCAGGGATAAGGAAAAGAAACATTCATCAAGTTTATCTTTTTCCTCTAGTTCAGACCGTAGTAGTCCAAAACTTAAAAATCCAATAAAGTTAAAACAGCTAGAAATAACACCAGTATCTTGCGATAGTCCTATAACGGAACCTCTGATATCTCCTCCCAATGTTGAAGTTAATAAATCTAATGCTCCAAGTTCAGCTCGAAATAGAAAAGGCTCTCTGAGTGCCGTCATAGATAAACTTAAATCTGCCCAACACTGCGGCGTCGATGCAGATATAAGTTCCAAATCCAGCAGCTCATCTAGCAGTGCTAGTAAGTTTTCAGATCCAAAAAACATGAGTAGTAGTGGAAAAACCAGTGAGAGTAAAAATCAGGAATATATGGTAAAACCTAGTTCGGATGGAATGAAAATAACAATAAATAAAACACGGACTAAAGAGTCTTCGAGCAGCAGCAGTAGTAGTAATTCCAAACTAAACTATAGCAGTTCAAGTTCGAGTAAGCAATCGTCACCTCAACTTACACCACCGAGTCAAGGTTCACCTAAGACGCACACAGGCTTAAAGCCCGGTGTAATCAGCGGTCCAGCTTCCAAGAAAACTCAAGCGATGCAATCGTCCAAATCTGGAACAATCACTCCAGGGTCAACTCCACCTAAAGCTAGTATGAGTCCTTCGGAATCTTCTAGTTCGGCGACACCGAAAGTGCCTTATCTAAAATCCTCGAGCACTAGTGGCAGTGCCGGTATCAATTTGTCAAAATCAGCATCTAAATCAAGCACAGGATCACCAAAGAGTAGCAGCACTGACCTATCTAAAATCATGAGAGATAGAGAAAGAGAAAAATCACGAACTAAACTCGTTGGTAATTCCGAAAAATCTATATTTTCCTCTAAATCAGAAAGACATTCAAGCCCTAGTTCCAGAGATGAGATCGACGGAGATCGATTCAAGCAGTCTGCCAAAGATGCGAACTTTATAGTGGAGGGCTTAATAAAACCACTAGACACCAGCAAGTTCCAAATTCCGAAATTGAAAAATCAGAATACCCCGGATAAAAACAGTCCCTCGTCTCAATACGACAGCCGATCTATGGTTAATGATTTTGCACGAACAGTTGAACAAAATAAATACCCATTCTCGCACTACGATAGTTCAAGAGGTGTGGATCAAACAATGCAAAAGGCCCCATATCCACTGAACGTACCGAAACCATTGTTGAATATGGGCAGCATGAGTCCGAAGCTACAATTGGCTAAAGACATCGATCGACCTCTAGAGTTCACAAAGGCAATGGCCGACAGTATATCCAAAGCCGAGAACCCGCAGCGAGCTAAGGAAGATGCGAAAGATTATTCGGGGTTTCCCTTGATGCCGTTAGATTTTAAAACGGACTCTTCGAAAGGATTCGCAGCGCCTAAAGGCTTAGAAGAGCGGAAAGGGGCGGAGGCGTGCATGAAGCCGCCGGCGAGCGGGGCGGTGGCGCGCAGCGGGGCCACCACGCCGCAGGAGGCGGCCGAGATGTTGCTGGACTTCTCGTCGTCGTCGGGCAGCAAGGTGTCGGGGCTGGTGGCGGTGCGGCCCGTGTACCCGCAGTCGCCGGCGCTGGCGCTGCAGCTGGCCAAGTCGCCGGCGCCCTCGCCGCTGGTGGTGCCCTCGCCGCACTCCAACTCGCCCGCCATCACCGACGACGAGCTGATGGACGAGGCGCTCGTGCCTCCAGGCAAATGAGCCGCACTTCTGCCGCGACGGTCCGTGCGCCTCGCGAGCATTCGAGAGCAGTGAACGTTGTACCGCTCTCGTGCGTTCCGCAAGACACGTCGCGACGATGGGCTACTAGACTATTCTCGGAATCGGAAGTGATCGGTTCTATAGTGCCCATTAAGTTTATAAGAAAGTGAAGAGGTCATCTCAACTTTAAAACCTCAAACTGTATTAATGTAATATAAAGTATTCTGTAAGTGACTAACTAAATAGATCAAAGTATATTTTATCTAATAAGATTATAAAAAGTTATAAAGAACTTGTAAAAGTGAATATTTATCAATGTGTTAAAAATCGACTGTTAAGGTACACATAATAATAAGTGGGTGTTTTGTAGCTGCAGTAATTTTCTTAATCAACATTGTGAAATCGATATTCATAATATATATTTTATTATATAATGTTATTATAAATATTTAATAAGTTTTGTAAATAAATGAATAATAATAATTATTATAATAACGATGATCGAGTGGATACGGCATTTATGAATTATGATGTTGAAATAATAAATGTATTTGGATTATGTACTTGCTTTATTATTCCTAATTTCGAAAATAATTTACATAAATATATTACTATTTATAAAGTATGTACCTACTTACATTATACAATAACTATATCTAATAATACCTTAGAGAGCTGTAGCGATACGGGTAATACGCGTAATGCGGATAATAGAAGTGGATTCTCCTGTAAGGATTTCTTACGGTGTGTCCTCTTTGAGTGTGTCTGCGGGTAGGGAGTCGTCGTCTGTGCTTATTTTTCTTTCTGAATATCAACGGCGTTGGTGCAAAACCAGCAGCGGTTTCCATTATCTCACCCTCAATTTTAATCACAGGGTCATTGGCGTGCGGGTCGTCTACGGGAAAACCAAATCCGAATTGTTCCAATAGAGATATTTTATCGTAGTTTCCTTGTAAAGTCGAGTCGTCATCTGAGTTTAAGTTTTCTTCAATAATAATCTCCACATTTTCCTGTCGGTCCGTGGTCGTCTCTGTGTCCAATTCCGCGTTTGTAGATTCCGTTTGTTCCCCTTGTTCATTGTTTGATAAAACCGGCGTATTTATTACTTCATCAGTCTCTTCAACTGATGTATTACTATCACCCGATGTTTGTTTTGATACTGGACTTGTAAAAACACCGACGATTCCCAGCGCTAATAAAAATATAACTTGCTTCTTCATTTTTTCTGAAAATATAAATATTTTATTGGTAAGGTATAACGTGTTCAAATGTCAAGGACGATATGACTGGTAATTGGGAGACGATACGTTTAAATATTAAAGAATAAGTCGGTCAAAGAAAGGTTCATACGTTCGGCAAGTAAATACTAATTTATAAGTAAACATAAACAATTCTACTATTGACTTTGTAAGTAAAAGATTTATGAGAAATGAAATATTTATTCTAATCGTCAATGAATCACACAAGAAAAGACTTATTTGTTTATATGATACCGTAGCGTAGTTCCCAAGCTCCTTAGGTACTTATGTATGTAAATACTAAATATATTCCTTCCTTCCATGTATTATAATAAGACTATAAAAAGTGTTAAGTGTGTATTTGAACTTATATAAAATCATGAAACTCATTGAATGTCTTTATTTCTGAATTATAATTCGAACAAGATTATATGAATAATCTTAAAATAGCATGTCATCATCATGTGATATATTTTTGTTTCAAATTAGTCTTCAATTAACCTCGACTTTGTCATTTTTAATTAGGCACATAGTTGTGCGATGTTCACGAGACTAAATTGCTTGGATACAACGTACACTTACTACTAATAAGCGTTTAATTACACTGTAACGTATACTAATTGAATACTAACACCGTCCTATGGTTTTATCCCTTAGTTTTATCCACATATTTTCCTGTCGTGTAATTAATTTAGGAATTTAAAATATCCTATGTTTTAATCCTGGTCTTCTATGTGTAAATTAATCGTTATTTCCCTTGGTCTTGCCATAACTAGAGAACGATTGAACCAAAATGGATAATACTTTTTTGTCATGTTTTTTCCATTCACGGGACTATTAAGGAGTCCCGGTCTTTTGGAAGGCTAGTATGGGGCCAAAGCCAACACACGGAAGCCCTTTGACATATTTAATCTTGTGTAAAGGATGCACAATCTTATTATTGTAAGGGCAATGTTTGTGTGAAATAAAGTTATTTGAAAATACCTCGAAATATGCGCTAGAGTTAAATATTATTTTTTATATTACTATTTAACCCTTTTTAAAATTAAATAAAACTAATTCAATGTATCTTTAATTAGTTTTAATAATAGATACTCACATTATAAGGACAAGGAGGTCTCCGTGGTCGTTGTGTAATCGAGTGCGGTTGAAGGTTCCTCCTCTCGGCTTGATTCCTTCGTTCAGCTCTCGCCTTCTCCCTCCTCTCTTTCAGCTTCCTCATTGCAAACCTTGGCAAAAACGGATTCTGAGCTTCTGCCACTTCCATCATTTCTTCATTATTACTCAAATTTTTGTCTTCCTCAACAGGCTTTGTTTGAACCAAAACACCCAAAATGAGTAATAGGGCCACGATGAGTAACTTGTATGTAAATGCCATTGTTTCGGCGGTCTTTGTTGATACTTCAATAGCTAATCCCAGTTTATCGCCAAAGTACAGTGAGTCGATGTTATATAGGAACAGTGTCGTATGACACACGTTGGTGCATCTGTTTACCTTAAGATGTTATTTTAGGAAATATAACGGGTCATCCTGTCTCTTCCAATTAACACTTCCTTGTGCCGTATTCATAGTGGGTATTTCTAAACGGTGAACCCTAACTTTGTTAGTAGGTCTGTTATTATAACCTACTCCACATGTCTAGTATACAAACCTACTAGTATGAATCACAGTGGTGATATCTAATCATTAAAATAAACATGTGAATTTCATTTAAGAAAAAGTATAGATTTTAAAAACCAGTTCTTATGTACGATTCAAGCAGATCGGTTGGCATAACTGTGATGGGGTCTTTATACCTTGTATTGTAGTTGATGTAAATTTAATTAATTAGTAAGTAACTTATATTAGTTATATTCTGCCTAAGTATTAGAGTTAATGTAAACCTGTGAGGTCAAAATTTTCTTGAATACTGGGTATTAGCATTCTTACATTGTAGCCTCATCAAAATCTGTAGACAAATGTACTTATATTAAGTAGTTCCTCATATTGTTACCAAGTTCATCAACTTATATTAACGTAATTTGTTCTTACTTAACTAGGTTCTACCAAAACTCGACTATAGATGTGACCAATTCATGATAATGAGCAATTACGAACATCCTACTAATATTATAAAGGCGAAAGATTGTATGTATGGATGTTTGTTACTCTTTCACGCAAAAACTACTGAATGGATTTTAATGAAACTTTACAATAATCTTGCTTATACATCAGAATAACACATAGGATACTTTTTATCCCAAAATTCCCACGGGAACGGGAACTACGCGGGTGAAGCCGCGGGGCGCTGCTAGTGTATAATCAAGTACCTACACATAACTGAACTTATGAAACATGTGCATAAATGAAATGAATCACTTCTGCTAATAATAAAAATCCCATAATATGCAGCTAAACAATACTGTCACACATGGTGGAATTGTAAATACATGTTAATTATGATTATAGACCGGATTATTTACATATATTAAACTCATCTGTGTTGTTATTCCATTCCTTAACTTAAAAATCTAGTTTTTCTCCTTTAATTAATATACTTAGACTACATTATCGATGTATTCGGAAGTTTCCAAAAATACTTGTTTTTTGTTTATTATGTACACGACTTGCCAAAATTAAACACGTCTTTCGTGCAGGATATACATATAGAAATGATGCAACTCTTTGGAAAGATAATGTGGTTGTTTGGGTTCAAGTATAATTACTTACTCTACTTAGGTACTTATGTACCATTGAATAAAACAATGCAGGTAGGTATTTCAAGTAAAAAGAAAAGAGAGGACCCATATAGTAAATATATTGCGATCAAAATTAAAAACCGCGCTCGACTTGAATTTCGTTTCAGAGTGTGAACTTCAAATTCATTTATCGGATGACAAATTATTGTGTAATATTACTGCCATGTGCTTGGGCGTACACGGGCTACCTAAAGTCCGAATGCTATTTTTAACCCTGTCTCAAAGTCAAAAATTTCCTCCTCCCAATGCATCAATAGGTCATAGTCAGTGGAGTTACTGGCCTTCCCAGTTTCAATATTGATCAGTTTGAACTTTTCATAAAACTACTCGAAGACATGTGAAGCTGTTGATTCATCGTGTGACAAATTATTGTGTAATATTACTGCCATGTGCGTCTTGTGCCTGCACGGGCTAACTTAAGAGGGTTCATCTGCCGCGCGACAACTCAAATTTTCACTCACACAGACGCGCACGCGTGTCCGCATGCACACTGTCTATGTGGTGACGGCGCGCTCGCTCTGAATACTCCGGCCGAATGGTTTTGATCCATTGGACATTATAAATTGTGTGAAAGTTATTGACAAAAGTAAAAATACGAGTATATTTTTTTTACGATTCGTAGTAGGTAGTATATGATTAGATATAATTTACGTAATACCTTTCGATTCGATATTCCATTATTCACAACAAGGAATAATGAATAAACCAAATACTTAGTTTTTAGGGTTCCGTACCTCAAAAGGAAAAAACGGAACCCTTATAGGATCACTTTGTTGTCCGTCTGTCCGTCCGTCCGTCCGTCTGTCAAGACCCTTTTTCTCAGGAACGCGTGGAGGTATGAAGCTGAAATTTATATCAATTACTCAGGTCTACTGTCCCTTGAAGCTGTGAAAAAATCAAACTTCTAAGCCAACGCAATCAAAAGATACAGCCGTTTATGCCGCAAATTTTCGACACTTGCAAGGGAATCAAAACCTACAGGGTGCTTCCCGTGAACTCAGAATCTTGAAATTTGGTACGAAGCAACGTCTTATAGCATAGATAAAGGAAAAATTACGAAAACCATAAATTTTTAGTTACATCACATAATATATTTTTTTTTAATAATTTTAACCTTACTACCCATTTCCTCATAAACGCGTAGAGGTATTAAATTGAAATTCATACCAAATACTCAGGTCTATAATACCTTTAAGCTGTAACAAAATCAAACTTCTATGGCAACGCAATCAAAAGAAACAGCAATTTAAGCTGCATATTTTGAAACTCGCAAGGGAATCAAAACCTAAAGGGTACTTCCAGTCGACCTAGAATCTTGAAATTTGGCATGAAGCAACGTTTTATAGCACACATAAAGGAAAAATTCCGAAAACCTTAAATTTTTAGTTACATTACAAAATATATATTTTTTAATGAATATAAACTTATTACTTTTTTCCTCATGAACGCGTAGAGCTAAAAAGTTGAAATTCATATCAAAAAATACCATAGTTATGACTCGATTGTCGTAATGAACGAACTTTGTAAACCTTGCAGGTTTGTACGGAACCCTCGGTGCGCGAGTCCGACTCGCACTTGGCCGGTTTTTTTGTTTTTAAAATAAGACATGATTTTTTTTTGGTAAGTAACGAAACTTTTTAAAAACAAAGCAACATACGAGTAAAAAAAAATCTATAACTTACTTGTGAATAATATATTTTTTGCCATAATGGGGTATTGATTTTTCATATACTAATTGCAGTTTTAGTTTTTATTAAAATCGCCAGCAATTTTCGATATTCCTTTCCATATAGTTTCGAATATCGTCTACCACGCCTACTTGAAAAATGCATTCTCTGTATATGTACAACATATATTATCGGGACAACCTTTTAGCGCTAAAAGCAGGACTTTCTAAATTATTTCGTTTCCGTTTTTGTTAAAAAAAACCGACTTCAAAAACTAAAAAGTATAAAATAACAAATATTTAATGTAATACCTCTTATGCGATGTAGCACATAAATAAAATAAAAATGCGACCAACCCAAGCGGGCAAACGTTCGTTAACGGTCGTCTCGAATTATAGTTTTGTAGTTTATTTTTCTAATAGTTTTATTTCTTTAAGGCTTGGCACCGACTTCACACTTATCAATAGGTAACATACACACAAAGGTATTAATTAGCATCGCATAAGAGGTGTATTAAATTAAATATTTGTTATTTTATACTTTTCAGTTTTTGAATTCGGTTTTTTTTTACTTTTGAGTGTCACAACCTATCTGGTTGTAAAGGTCTCATCGATACAAATTAATCAAGCCCAAACACGAGGTAACTGCTGTTAGTCGTTGAAGAGTTCCCTCGACTATCTTCCAGGTCCATCATCAGATCGACTCCAAACCTTCATTTAATTATAATGCTTTAAGATAATTAACGAAAAACTTAACAAATGCACTAATCACCCTACGATTTTCTAAAGTTCCTCTCAATTTCTCTAGAATGCCATCATTAGATCCTGGTTTCCTTGACATGGGACCAAACGGCAAGTCCATTCTTTTGAATAAAAAAAGAATTTTAGTAATCGGTACAGAATTGACGGAGATATCGTTGAACATATTCATAAAAAAAACATACCGGCCGAATTGAGAACCTCCTCCTTTTTGGAAGTCGGTTTAAAATAATGATGTTTTATTGCTCATTATTTCTAAAACATTATTTGTTATCATAAATGTTATTTTTTTTTTTTTAATAAATAATTCAAATTATAAAACAAAAATTATTATCGAGTATCAAAACATGTTGATGAGTTATCGCATAAAATTCGTACGCGCCGCAAAGGTCAAACGCTCGGTAGGAGCGATACGTCCTCTCTCTAAAAAGCCTCGCGGCAGACTGATTTGAATTGTTTCGTGCGTCCGATTTTATAGTAGTTTTATGATGATTTTAAAATATTTGTAGAAAAAAAGACAATTTGTTTTAGAGATTTTTTTTTAGTATAATTGTTGTAGAAAATATTCTTTTATTATTTGAGGTAATTTTAATAACGTTTTGAGCATCATTTATCAACGTAAATTACGATTTTCTTGACTGTGATTTTTACAAATTCTAACTTTATATTTTTTTCGATTTCATTAATAATTATAATAACAATTAAATTTTTCTCTGAATGTTTGCTTAATAAGGATCTGGACTTTAAGTTTGTGTAATTTTTAGTGCTAAATTGGTCGAATTACTAGAATCCGAAGGCATGGAAGTTAATGCTAAAAGTGAAATTCAGAAAACATATGTTCAGTTTTCTTGATATATTTTTTAAGTTTTCTGTATAATATTGTTTTTCTCTGAGTATTTTTTAGATGACAATATTTCCTTTAATTATTACCTAAAAGCATGTTTATAAAATACGCTTTTCATATAATATGACTAGATCAAAAAGTACAAAAACCGTCAATTATCGAGTTTAGGGTCTTAAACCCGCTTCCTATTTTTAACCCAAATTATTATGATTAACGGGATATTTTCCATGTACCTACTTATACATATTATTGCTAATAACCATGATTTAACTACAATAAAAACTACATTTTTAACCCTCTCTAAAACGGTGCAGTCACAATTTCCTTATCCCGATGCATCAATGGGCCATCGACGCCAGTGGAGTCACCGTCCTCCCTTCGATGACAATTACCAATTTGAACTCCACTTTGAGCCTGATGAACAAGTCCGTCCAGTTTCGCGTACTGTCGTATCATTCTTCCGAAAATAATATGATTATGAGATTGTATATTATTATGTAACGTTTTAATTTATTTAGATTAACGTTAAACATTTGTACGTTCTAACGGTCCAATTTAAAGAACGGTTTATCCTATTACTCAGCAAATAAAAATAGAAATCATTGTGTACATAATATGAAGTTCTTAGTCGAAAAGACCAAGTTGTTTATACCGTTACTTAAATGAGTACCTACAGTTAAATGTATTTTCCTTCCTTCTTGCAAAAGCACAACTAGTCTATGTTCTTTGGACGATACCTTACTACCGACCGACCCTAATCTAGATTCTACTATGCACACATTCGTTTTTGCTGATTGCGTCTGTAGAAGTATCGCACCTTGACTAATATCTAACAATAAAAACAAAATATGTACCTAAGTACTTATAATTTTTAAAAAGTATCTTTCCTTCTTTTTAGTGGCTGTTCCCGATTGTTTTGTACGCCTCAATTCATTCCATTGAAATAATAGGTTGACATGAAAAAATTCACTAACGTTCTTTATAGGTAGGATTGATAACAATAACCTTTGTAACACTTTACTACTGTGTCAACAGTTATACCGGAAATAAAGATAAGAAAAAATCACAACCGTCTCGAGGCGACTGACCAATAACCATGACAGCCTTGTTAGATGATTAAACATAATAATAAAGAATTAGTCTCACTGATAAAAACTAAATTAAGATGATAAAATCTTAATATCTAAAATAACGGTCCCGTGGTTTTACTTACGTACCTACGTTATTCACAATTTTTCTCCCCGCGAGAATTTTGGAATAAAACGTAGTCTATGCATGCTTAGAGATACAGTACCTATACCAACTTTATACTTATTTACTTCATGAAAGAAACACCTGTAAGTATCTAATTTCGTCTGAATCGGTCCGCAGTTTTACGTGATGCGTGTACAAACAAACATACAAAGTCTATAAATACATAATAGTCTTGACTATTTTTTGACTCGTATAAGGACATTCATATTAGTTTTTCTTGAATAACTTAAGTATCTAATTGGTACCTATTCAAACAACCACTATTACATTATACTCGTAGTAACTATGATAAGTTAGATAGGCAGGACCTACTTTTAAATATCTTAGAAAGTATTTATTTTAATCTATTGTGCGCTAAGATTTGTACTTTTTGGAAACGTATTACGAATCCGTATTATGCAGTCTAATATATGCAGGTCAACGGCTGCAACTGACCTTTTTTAGGTCAGTGACTGAATCAATGGCCCCATATTAATAAGATATTGATGTAATCCTCCCTTTCGCATTCATATTACGCACGAGTTTTGCCTCTCGATTTACCTTACGATTAGGGTAGGGCCTTTACAAAAAAGGTTGCCTACTCCTTTGTTTAGGTAGGGAACCTGCAGGAATTTCGGGATTAAAGATAGATCAAGTTACTCCTCAAACTGTTAAAATCATCCCAGCCTTGTCGAATTCAACCGGAACAAACTGACAGACAAACATTTTAAAGTTGTTTAGTAGAATCATATTTTATCATCGTGCATTTAGGTAGAACTTTAATTCTCATAGTAAGTATGTCCATTTCCATTAAGACTTGTATTATATCTACTTGTTGCTTAGGAAATTTTTATCTATACTAATGTTATAAAGAATTAAAGTTTGTGTGTTTGTATATTTGTTAAATTGTAAGGGGTAATCTCGGGATCTACTGTTCCGATTCCAAAAATTCTCTCACTAATGGGAAGCTGTATTGTCAGCGAGTGACATAGGCTATAGTTTATCCCTGTATTCCCGCGGGAATGGGAACTATGCGAGTGAAACCGCGGGGCGCTGCTAGTTTTTTATAAAATATCATTCAATATTAACCTAACACATTATTTTTTCCATAGAAAGTATGAAAGCTTGAACTCTAAATAACGCGGAATGCTGAACGCATACGTGCCCAGTCTACCTATGCATCTCCACCGCAAAACTAGTGTTTTATATGGAATTCAAAGGTTGAATTGAGCTGAATAAATGTGGTTACTTCCTAAACTCAAATTACAAACATTTATTTGTCATACACAGGTATAAAAATATTAGGTAAGTACATAATATTTTTACTCTCTGTGACGGTGTGGCCTGCCAGAAAATATAATAAATATGTACTGTTCTTAGTACATTATGTATTATTGTAACACACACATTTGGTTTGTAAGGTTAGGTACATTATTTATCTATACATTTCGAGTACTTAGTATACTCGTTGATGACATATTGAACTAATTTTACACACTGTAGCGAGTATGATAGTATTTTGATACGGGAAATTCCAACGCGGGTAAAACCGAGAGGCACAGCTATCTGAATGTAAATAGAGAAGTACTTACTATTTTTTTTATTATTTACTTACATTAGGAAAAACAAACGTAGATATGTAGGTAGTAGTTAGAGCTAAGCAATAAAAACATGAAGAATTATCTAGTGATAAAATTTCAAGAGCGCTGATTGCATTTCCTCGTGCCTGCGTTCAAGAATGATTGATTATAGAGAGGTACTTACTTATTGTACGTATTTGATTTGCTCTTGCTATACACGACGTTTTATCTCTTTGTCTCAAATCTAGTTATAAAAAACTGACTTATGAGATAGTTTTGTTTCATAATTTAGCTAAATACTTGATTGTTACATTATAAAATGAAGGCCACCAAGCTTAAATTAAGGTTGGCTGGTCAAGTCGAGTGTGCCAAAAAACCACTGTGTGCAAAATATTTATTAATCGTGGCATGGCAGATCGAAAATGAAAGTACTGGGCGAGCTTAACAGTTACAGAGACGAGAGAAAGGCAAAGATGGTTCCAGTTAGTCGAACCTCTCGTCTCGGTATTAGATCCAAGAGAAGTCTTGGCCCACGCATGGGATATTAGTCTAAATGGATCCATACAAAATGAGTAGGAACCTATCCTAAGTTGAGGTAAGAAATTCGTTCAGAACAATGGAGCAGAAATGATAGCAATTCTATTTTATTTTGTTGAAAAACCTATATTTTAAACAAATGACAGAGTTATGTACTTATATGGGAAGAGTTCTTCATTTTCACTTGCCAACGCTACGTCTCATATAGATATCTGCTATTTGATAATGTCAAGTCTGGTCTCTCGGTTGAACTTGACATTATCAAATTTTACAAAAATGATAGCATTCTTTTTGCGCTATGTTCTTGTACATAGCGCAAAAATGTTATTTGTTTTCGACAATAAAATCTATTTAAAAATCAGCGTGACGCACGCAATACAGGTTCGCATTTGGTCCGATAACCTATGAACTATGGCTAGTAACACCGCATGACAGTGTGATGTTACGAGAGCAAACATGGAAATATGCGAGCTTATCCACACGTTTCGATTGTGACATGTGTTCAAGGTTAGGTATGTCCATTGAATTGATTGATGATGACGTCAGATGCGGCGACGCGGGCCAAGCGCTGGGCGCTCGGGCCGAGCACGCACAGTCACAGTCAGTAGCTTTAATGTGAGCACTGAGCTAGGTGCTCGCTCCGCGCTACTCCCCAGTCGCGGCTTCAGCTCTCTCCGTACCCGTACCATAGTACGAGACGAACACTCCACGCGCTATCGATCGCGTTCATTCACGCTTCACACAAAACAAACCGACCTTTACTGGTGCTACTAACCAAACACTCGTAGCTAAGCCTTAGGAATATATTTTGTTACTGTTACAAGTATTGTATAAGTAGTGAAAGTTGAATTAAAAATATTTAGATAGTCAACCACATGTTAACGGAGTTTAAAACAGACCTAGAATGAAGGATAAAAAGACAAGGTAAGTTTTTCAAACATACTACCATAGGGATTAGAGTACCTACCTTAAAATATTTACCAAATTACTCTTCATATCCTAGATAGAAAATATATATGTATTTAACTGAAAACAATAATTAAAATAAGCCAGACCTACTTAATATTTTATGCCACTGTAAAGGTTAAGCTACTTTCTTTCGTGTTCCGGTATTTCTTGAATAATGCTTAATGAAAACAATGCTATTGTGCCCGTTAGATGGCCGGTTAAATCGATTGTTTAATAGAATTTCTATTACTCTATTAATTTCGATCGCAGAAAATACATAAAACTTTGAATGGATAGTATAAATATGATTTATTCGGTACTTGGTAGAATTGTAGTGTTAACCTATTTCAAAATCACGTTACGGCTGACTGTAATTTAATCTCGACCTCTCTTCGTGATTAAAAGTTAATGTCATTGTCAAATGACAGTTAAGGACAGTGCGTTGTTTTGAATTTGATAGCAGAACTAATTAACTTTCTTCAAAACATTTTCTACCTACAAGTTTAATTTCTACAAGCACAAATAAGCTTGACTGAATAGTAAAAGCTTAAAAAATGTAGAGCAATCAATACATTCTGTACTTATAAGTTACTACTACATATTCTAGAGATAAAAGTAGAGACACAATAAAAAGATTTTAATTTATAACGTATTTTATGAATAAGTAACTAAATAAATTCGTTTAAAAAATAATTTGCATTACAAATAAATCATACCTGCCAATTAATATTTTAGTTTTAAAATATGCAAGCTTTTTATGCAAACCTTGACATAATTATTAAATTACTTACACATATTCAAGGGCATCGTATGTTACTTAGGCATTTGTCCCATTTAATTTACTAATTTTAATACTTAAGTAAATAAATCTTTTTGGTAAAATATTATTACAACATCAAATTAAACACCAAATAAATAAATTAATACTTCTAAGTATGAAAATATTACAAAACATACAAATATATGTCTAACAACGAAATATGTTTCTTCTCATATTAATCAAAAAACTAAATAAGAAAACTAAACTTATATAATTACTTATGTAATAAAACAGCTACTTATTTAAATACTACTTATAATATGCTATGTACCTATTTGTAATTAATATAATGTACAATTGTTACCTAGCCTATATTAGGTAAGTAAATACCGAGGTATTTAAAATAGGTAAGTAGGCTACATAGGTAGTTACAAAATGAATATTAAAAATTAAGAATAAGTATTCAATTAATCACCTTATGGCAAGATCATACATTCATTCGCAAAATCAAAGTCCTCGGTAGGTACATGTAACGTTTTGATATTTATATCTACTTATTAGTAGATAGATAGATACTTACCTGCTTCAGTTTTTTGCTTCAACATGGTTTACTAGTTTTTGTGTAAGACAAGAACGTGTTCTTCTTCAACTTAAACGACTCTTAAATATAAAGGTTAATTATGTATTCTGAAATAAAATATTGCAATTATCTTAGCTCTTGTGTTCACTCACGTGTCTAATAAAACACTCGAAAGTAAGTAATTTTGTTATTGTTATGCACTACCTTATCTTAGTTTAACTTCATCAAAATCTTTATCCATATTAAAAGTCATCATGAGTGCCAAAGATTAAGTTATCTTGACTACTACTAGTTTTGAATGAAGTGATTGACTTTACAAAACAAAGATAGTGAATACATTCGTAAAATGTTGGTATAAAAATACACGCAAAAATATTCTTAGCATGCCAAAAAAGCAAACTTTTCGTAGAATTAAAATAGTATTTGGCAACAGCGTAATGTTTTACCTACTTACATAATCAGACAACATAATCGTTCAATGTAATTACATCCAACTAATATTATAAATGCGAAAGTTTTTGTTTGTGAGTTTGTATTTTCGTTACTCTTTCACGCAAAAACTACTGTATCGATTTAGATTAAATTTGGTACAGATATTCCTTATAACTAGGGATAACACATAGGATACTTTTTATTCCGAAATTCCCATGGGATTGGGATTCACGCGGGTAAAACCGCGGGGTGCAGCTAGTAATTTATATTTATGTGCCTTGTCACGCCCATCTGACAAATTCGACAATTCGCAAATTCTATGTACCATCAGAGGTCAACATACCAAAAGCAGGAAAATCCGAAAATATACTAAGTCATATTTCTTTACGATACATATAAGAATCTGATAACATTAAATTGGAATCAGAATCCTTTCCCTTTTCGTTATACATATGGCTACATTACATTAACTGTAAGTATACCTATTTAAGGATAAGGAAACATTTTTCCCCGTAAAGATATTTTCGCATCCCACCAATAATTTTGAGACTAAAATGTATGTACGAGTATTACTTACTTTATATTGATTAAACTGGAATGATTTTGCAAGTCACTGCGACAAGTACTTTCCGAGTTTAATGATAAGTGTAATTAAGAAAAATATTATTGTTTCCGTTCTATCTACTGAGTTAACATCTACTATTTTTAAATACGATTTATAAATGAAAACATATAGGTATGACCTATATTTTGAATACTAGAAATTGATGTAAGTAAACATCTTAACATTTTGTTTATTTCGTATTTTTTCTTAGATAAGTACTTACATATTACAAATTGGTATTTTTGTTTTGCAGCTCGCACAAAGAAGTCAAAATTAATTTTCTATTTTTTCCGGTAAATCGTAAAGTACTCGCTTGAAAGTTTAATTACAATTCAAGACGGTATTTTGGTTTAAAAAAATGCTTTCTAAATGTACCTAACTACTTAGAAATCTCAAAACAACAAAACGTAACATAAACTAAAAAACAAGCGTTCTTATCAGCCGTTTATTAGCATAATTTTTGTATCTTGATAATAATCATAATAAAAAGCTCATGTCAGCTGTTTCGAAACTAGGTTGCTTTATTTGCAAAGAAAACTAAATTATAAATAAAAGTGATTACATTATAAATGAGAGTTAGTATGTAATGTAAAGTACAAAATATGTGTACCAAGTTTACGAACGATAAGACCTAACTAGCTACGGACGTGCAAATGATACACGTACTTATATCTTAAAGTGTTTATTTAAAGTAATAAAAATATAATGTTTATTCACAAACACACAGATATACTTACCTAAATTCTTACTGAAAATGGCAATAACATTGAAAGACGAAACTGCTCATCGGCAGCATGTATTTATTCAATTTTTCATTAGATTTCTGTTTATGATATGATGAAAAAATGTACGTCTATGACACGTCTGTAACTTGTTTTTTTAGTATGATAAGAATAATCATCTTTATTTTGATAAGTACAGTCAGCAACAACAGTTGATTTATTCAAGCATTGAAATACAATTTTCAAAAGTCAAATTAATTATAAGTAAGTAGTTTTATTATGAGTGAAGTCAGTGAGTATGAAACACATTCAGACTTTGCCTGTCTACATAGTATATTTATACCTACTTACATTCTTAGAATCACGTTATATACTTACAGCCTTACCAATAAAAAATACCCACTGTGTATATTCTTGATATAACGAATTATTAATATGCTTCACACTCGTTATATCAAGAATATACATAGTGGGTATTTTTTATTAGTAAGGCTGTTTGTAAATACATACTTGTAAACTTTAAATACCATAGCCATATACCTGGCACTCCACTCATATATTTTTATTATACATGGGTATTTATTTTATTTCAATATTGAAAAAGCTGTTAGTGTGTTTGTTTTATTATCACGCGCGTGACGAAATTATTCGATTTTATTATTGAAAAGGATTAGTTTCTGGATCTTAAATTATTCAATACACAGGTAACACAGAATTATTTTATTACTATTCTATAAGTCAGCCCGCAGGACGTAGTTAATACGTAACAATTAACTATGTATAGTTATCTTCCAAGACACAAATCACACGAGCGCAGGACAATCGGGGCGAGTCAGGGTTGTTTTGATAACAATTCATTTGTTACTCAAACATCAGTTTCAAATAGATATTGTAGTGAAAGGACGTGACCTTTTTTAACGTGCCATCAATTAATTGCCATAATGTCCATGGTTTTATTTGGATATGCAATATATTTTGAAAGATTTCGAGTCGTCAGAATTCAGAGGTAAGTACCGTCCAAAGGTTATTACTCGTTTATTTAGCAGAGCTTGATAAATAAAAATTATATACTTATGTACAATAAATAAATCACTGAAGCCCGACTTGTTGCCGAGGAGTGTATCAATAACCATTTAGATATTTGTATAAAGAACTCTGTTCAAAACACTAAACTCCATTTAATATGTTGCTGGCCCCGATTTAATATGTTTTTGTTTACTTCCACAAGTGCATAAGGGAGCCATTGATTACAGTGGGCCCCGGTCAATAAATAACAATATTAATAGATCTGTTATTGAGGTTTATGGAAATTATTATGAGGTCCTTATTGATAAATATTGAGTCTATAGTTTTATATTAATTACCTGTTTATTTCTCGCTCGTCATGTTATTGTAGGTTATTACTTTATATTTGTCGCCCGCAAAACAATTTGATGCCCACATTAATTCAGCGCTTTACATAAAACATAGTGTAGTAGGTAAACATAGTGATTACATTCTCTTTAGCTTTACTCAACAAAGCAATAGCTGAGAGATATAGGAGACGCCCCCATTTACGGCAAATATTTTCCTCCTAAGTTTTGTTTTAAATTCCAAATACTAATACGTAACGTAAATTAACATTTATTTCGTTATGACCCCGTTTTCTATTAATTTTACATTCGGATATAGGTAGGTAACATAATTTTAGCTGAAAACACAACTATCGATTCATGTTTTTTATATCGTTTTAGAGAATCTTAAATGTAGAAACTATTGTAAGTTCTTAATCAACAGAATCTAACTCAATATCTATTCGATATTTTAATTTGTTACTACAAGTACGTAACTACGTTTTGAAGCAGCTGTATAAACTCAGTACAAGTTAAAGTTAAACAATGAGTAATGATAATGGCTGATGGATGAATGATAGTTCGCATACGACCTCATGTAACGTTTTGATACAAAAATATGCATGTATTTTTTATTTTTGCTCTTTGAACCTGCACAGTCACTGCACCAAGTAATAAAATAAGTGATAACAGAGTTAATAAACGAGTAAGTACGTATGAACAATTTGTTGAAATAATTTGAGTCACTATGACAATAGGTATGCAAATAATTTGATTAATTAATATGTATTTTCTGGCGTCATTTATACCACGTATCGACAGTCAGCGCGAAAAATCTGATAATACATTTCTATGTCTACTTTAGAAAAACACTTAATGGAATATTGTATTTCACTTTTGGAAAGTCCTTATAAAAGTCTGTCAGACTTTTGATGCTGACTGTACCTCCTACATAGTCTTTATGAGGTTCACTTAGCACAAACATAATAATAGTATAACTACAAATAGGTATGTAAGGAATAATATGAAGTAAGTATCCAATTCAATATTTTCGTTGGCGAGTACTTAGTAAATAGCGAGACAAAATAAGTCAACAAAATTGCATTTACGTTTAACTGAAAATGTAAATTAGATTTTATTAAGTTAAATAATAGCATTATTAGGTAGATAGAAACTTCGTTTTTTAAGACATAAATAACATGTAACTAAGTACTACAATGGGTAGTTTATATTTATTAACCATTGAAAGATTTACCTAGAATACTAGTCTAAAGTACCAACAAAGATTTCACAGTTTTTAATCTCGTTACAATACTATACTTTACCACTCCATTTACGACAGTTAGGTATATTTAAGTACTGACTGTTTGTTCCTATTACACATTGCTTGGTAGATTTTTTATTATCGCAGTATAACTTATGTTTGTCTCAACTTATTTGTTTGTGGTAAACAATACATAAAACATGTGCACACACTAAGTGCATTAACATTTTATGCCTTGTCGCATAGAGACTACGTATAAAATTGTGACACCTGTTTGTCTTGCCTATAAAAACTTTAGTAACAGGGAAATGTTAGTCTTAATGGTCTATCGTCTAGCTAGATCCATTTAGCGTTCAGCTCAGTGGCGGCGCGATATAACATAACATAATCATTCACTACATCATCTCATTATAGTAACCGACTCCTAACTAAACTCGAAGCTAGGGTATCAGAAACTACGCACACACGTATTCACACACACACCCAGACCGAGACAAACATTTGTGGTTCACACAAATATTCACCCCGCACGGGAATCGAACCCGCAACCTTACGGATGGCAGTCCGGCATGGTGACCACTCTGCCATCGAGTCGTCATATGGGTTTGAATTTTGAATTTGGGCTACTTGTCAAATTCCTATTGACTGAAATTCCCTTACGTTCGTCAGTCCTTCAAACGGGACAAATGTTTAGCGATTTTATCTAGCAAATGAGATGAATGCATCCAGTATCTAAGCTTCGAGTTCTGACTGGCACGCGGGTCGTAAACTATTGAAATTAAATCCATTACATTGTGTAAGGTGTATGTAAATCTTTTAAAATGCACAGACACAGACGGTGGAAAATGACTTTGTTTTAACATAAGTAGGTACATAGGTAATCTATTATATCTTAAATAACTTTATCAATTGTTACAGCGATGGAGCCCACGAGGCAATGCTTGACAATGGTCAAGTTCCGAAGATCACGAGCAAAGATACCAAGAAGCAAGACGAGTACGAGGCTCTTCAGAGTTTCCTCCGTAGCATCAGCTCGACGGCCACGCTCCCACCGTACGTCAAAGGAGAGACTTACTCCTCGGCTAGAGGGGTGTTTAACCAGGTATTGCAATAAGAGCTTTTAGCTAGTAGTATAATCGGTGGTAATATGGTCCAAAACGGTAGAATAGAAATGTAAAAGATGTAAATTCACTTCAAATACAGGTTTATTTCTATGTACTTACTAATAGGAAAACTATGTTTTCAAAAATAAGTAGAATTTTAAAGTAATTACAATTTGGATACACAATAAATATCGAAAAGTCAAAGGTCAAAAGTACAAATGTAGTACTACTTAATGCGTAAATTAAGAGAAGATAAAATAACCAACGCAACACATCTATAATAGAGGTATCAAATTGTTATCTCTCCCAATTAATTATTTTTATTAACGTTCTAAAATCGTTATATCGTAAAGCAATACTTGTTAAAAGTAGGTACATAACATATATACTGTACACATTATAAAATATCGTCATAGTACGAGCGACAATGTTAAACAGACGGCTCGATACGACAAACAGTTTGTAGTTTGTAGCGTACAAAAATACATGAATGTAAATCCTGCAATGAAAATATTTACAATGCAATTATTAACGCATAAATAAAATGTAAGTAAGCAATTCTTGACACTTTCAATGTTAAAAAATTATCCGATCTCAGTCATTAATCTCCTTCATAATATTAAGTACTTATAGATGTCTAGTCTAGGACCTAGGGTCGTCGCACCCAAAAATAATTAGTATTAAGTGTTTTATTAGAAGTTTTATAAATAAATAAATAAATAAATAAATAAACGTTTATTTGACACACAGATACACAATACAGCAGTTCGAAACAAAGATATAAAGTTCAATTACACATAAAATTATTAAAACAAATGATACAATATTATTGCGAGAAAAAAAGCAAATTGATGATTTGACATAAAAAAGTAAAAACAAACAGGTCAGTCAATCCATTTGCTTTATGTCTGCAGAAGCCAGAAACAATTAGTTAGGTACCAAGCAAACAAAACAAAACAAAAAGAAAAAAAAAAAGAAAGCCTAAATAATTTCAATTTGCTTACAATATATTTAGTTAAATTATATTAATTTTAAATACTTAATTAATAACTACAGACATAATAAGGCCAAAAACAATAACAAAAGGGAAACATTAAAGTAAAAAAAACAACAAAAAATTAAAATGAAAAGATAAACAACATTTGGGAGGTAAGCATGCAGATGGATTTTAAATAAATGCAACCGGGGAAACTACCCGGCGAGTGCCAATAAATAATGCCTGCCGCATGTGAAACTGCAGTCAAAAAGGACCCGTCTCAGCTTTGTGTTACTTCACATAAAAGCGAAGCAACGCTGGTTTTCAGACGGAGCCAGGGGTGCAGTGACGTCACCGTTATACTAAAACTTAAAGGTAGGTACGAGCTAAGTGTGCCTGATAATGAACAAGATTATATAATAATATATGGTATAAGTAATAAAAAAAAAAGAAAGTGCATGATCACAAATAAAATAATAATGCCTACGTAAATACAAAACCAAAACAAATATATATTCATATAAAAATAAAAAATTAACAAACAAACAAGTAGCAGCATGCAGCATTTCAACAAACAAGTCCACAAAAGTAGCACTAAATTTTTTTATTTAATTTATATGTTAATTAGAGCTTAATTGGGCAGTAACAAGTGCTAACTTATACTTTTTTTTAAAAGTATACAACGAGGTTATTGCACGGATTGGAGGAGGAATGTCATTCCAGCACTGAGAAGCTGCAAACCTAAAAGACCCACGGAAAGCTGCTGATCTATGTCTTGGCGTAACAAACACGTGAGTACATTTCCTTCTAACATACTGAGAAAAGTCCTGAGCCCAAGAGAGTTTCTTAAAAAGATATTTAGGAATTTCAGCATTGATGATGCCAAAAAGAAGAGTTGCAAGATGTAATTTTCTACGAGATTTCATTTTTAATAATTTTGATGAATTTAGAAATGGTGTAATATGTGTGCGAGGAGGTATTTTAAAGCAAAATCGTGCACAAGCATTCTGCACACGTTGGATAAGATTTTGTGACCTAGCCAAAAGACAAGGCCCATACACCACATCGCAGTAATTTAATTTAGATAGGACTAAGGACTCACAAAGTGCAATGCGGATATCTTCACTAATGTAGGGACGAATTTTATACAACATTTTTAGCCGATAAAAACAACTCTTCACACATTCAGCAATGTGACTCTCAAAATGAAGATGTCTGTCCATGGTCAGTCCAAGATTTCTCACTTCATGCACATATTCTACACTCTCTCCCCCCACATGGATATTTAGCTGAATACCAGCAAGTTTATTTAACCCTCCTCGAGAACCAATTACCATAAATTTGGATTTTTTTGGATTGAGGACTAGGGAACTTTTAATTGACCACTTAAGTATATCAGCTAAATCATCATTTATTTTATTTACAGCATCAACATGGTCCTGGGGCAAAAAAGAGTGGTACAGCTGAACATCATCCGCATAAAGATGGAATCTACAATTAGGAATTGCTTGAATAATATCAGCACTGTAGAGGATGAACAGGATAGGCCCCAGAATTGAGCCTTGAGGCACGCCGCGGGATAGCTCCTGAGAAGAGGAAAATAAGGACTCTCCACTGGGCAATTTCAGCTCCACACTCTGGGTCCTGAACTCTAAATAGCTAGAGAACCATTTAATTGCATTGATGTCGAAGCCATAGAAAGCAAGTTTTGAGAGAAGAAGAGGAATACTGATCGAATCAAATGCACGGGAAAAATCAAGCAGGACGAGAATACTACACATACCCTGATCCTGTGCAGCCAGTAAATTATCAACAACATCTAGCAGAGCGGTTGTTGTGCTATATCCTTTGCGGAAACCAGACTGTAATTGTGGTAGAATATTATTGTCTTCAAGATATTTGGTAAGCTGTAAATTTACGACTTTTTCCAAAACCTTAGATAGACAAGGGAGTAAACTAATTGGTCTAAGATCATTTAAGGTAGAAGGCTGACTAGCTTTAGGTATGGGTTTTACTACAGCTTGTTTCCATAGTGTAGGGAAGACGCCACTAGTAATAGATAGATTAATGATGCTGGTAATTGCAGATAAAGTATAAGGAAGAGTCAAGAGTACCATATCCAATGAGATACCATCAATACCTTGAGCATTTGATTTGAAACTTTGTAAAATTTTAAGAATTATGCGTTCATTAACAGTATGCAAAGTAAAAGTGGCGGGAGAAGAAGTATACCGATGATGCTCGAAATAGGTTAACTGTGAAATAGATACATTGTCATCACCTGGCACATTAAGAAAGTGAGAATTTATCAAATGAGGGTTGTCAAAATGAGGAGGTAACTCAACTGCCTTCGATTTACCTATACCAATATTGCCTTTTAAATTTTTCCACAACTGTTTGGGATTGTTAATATTTTTGTTTATTTTTTGTGTAAAGAAAGCAGTTTTCTCACTCTCAAATGCAGCTATAACTATATTTTTCATACATTTGTAACATTTCTTAAGGTCGTCATTTTTAAGCAATTTATACCTTCTATGGTAGTCATCCCTTATTTTTATCATAGATTTGACAGTGTCCGTTATCCATGGGTGACTAGGTCCCTTAATTTTAATTACTCTGATAGGGGCGTGGAGGTCGAACAAATTGACAATTTTATGGGTAAAAGCTAAAACCATCTCATTTATGTCAGTGGATGTTTGAGGGTTATCCCAGCAGATGGAGTCGAGATCTGTATTGAATAGATCTACAATAATGCTTTTCAATGGCCGGTAAACAAGCATCTGTGGGGGAGTTTTTTCTTTTTTAATGTTAAGCTCAACAACTACCATAGCATGGCGACCAAGGTCAGGAGTATGCTTCATATCTATTCTTCTGAATGGGGCATTGGTGCAGACTAAGTCAATTAAGGTCTGCGTATGGTCATCATAAAAGTGAGTAGGTTGAGATATGACTTGTGCTAGGTCCATACAATTTAAGAACTGTTGTAGTAAAACACTTTTGTTGCTGTGAGGCTCTAACACATTAATATTAAAATCCCCCAACAAGATAAGATTATCACACTTAGTAAAAGAAGTTATTGAGTCAGTTAGTGCGTCGAGGAAGGGAGGCAGGTCCTGCCAGGGCGCTCGATATGCGGTGCCAATAACAACACTTCTTCCCAAAATAGTAAGCCTTAACCACATTTGTTCTACAGTGGACACAATAGGGTAAGAGATTATTCTTGCATTAATACCTTTAAGTATAAAAAAACCAACCCCCCCACCCCGACCTTTTTTAATATTATGATGTCTAGGCGTATGAACAAGCCGATAACCAGGAATCACTGACAAATTTCCATCCTGGCCATCCCTCAACCAGGTTTCATTAATGGCTAAGATATCAGGCTTTAATTCATTTACAGCAACAATAAATTCATCTTGACCAGTATTTAACGACCCAGGATTAAAGAGACCAACTCTCAAATGTTTTAAAGGAAGTGCTTAAAAAAGATTTGATATCCAACCAAAAGAACAAACTCCAATAAAATATGGTAATAAATAAACAATAAGAACCAGCATGTAGTATTATATTCTATGAACAATAATAAATGGTAATAAAAACAAAAGCACAGTAGTTTGCAATTAACAAAGCTTGTAAAATACCAGTCACAGCCAAATGTGAAATTAAATACTAAAATTAAATTGAATGTATAAAGTGAATATTGTATATAAAATATCCAGAATGAATTGCAAATATATATATCAATTTTGAGATAAAATGTTAAAATTGTTTGGTAAATAAATAAAATTTTAAACAAATAAAAATTGTATAAATTATTAAAACGAGGACATAGGAATATATTAAAAGAAAAATAAACGTGAACAGATAACAGGCACAGTAGATATACACTAATAAAAACAAACATATTATGAATTATAAATTTTTCATTTCAGTTATAGGATGACCAAATATCTTCTCAAGATCATCGGAGGATCGGAGTTGCCGGACAGGAGTGCCTTCTCCCTGCCTGACAAAAATGCGGCCCCGCTTTGTCCACGCGAAGCGCCAGTGTTTACCGCGGCATTCCTCACGGACCCGATGGAAGAGTAGCCGGTTGTGGCGGGTCAGCCTCTCATTGATGTAGATGCGACGGGTTGGCTCGCCAGGCGCTGATATCGTGCGGCGAGTTCGCGCCGCCTGCAGCAGCTCGTCCCGAAGACGCCGGCGCGCCAGCCGCACCACGAGGCGGCGCGGACGCCGAGCGCCCGGCGCGCCGTCCGCGGGCGGCGGCCCCACGCGCTCGGCGAACACCACGTCGCGCTCGTCCAGCGCCACGCCCAGCCGCGTCGCCAGCACCTGCACGGCGTGCACCGCGCTCTCGCCGCGCTCCTCCGGCAGCTCGCCGATGTCCAGGTCGGACAGCATCGCTTCCTGGTCTCGGTCGTTGAGCTCCAGTCGTAAAGCTTCTACGGTCTGCTCGAGTTCCGCGGTGTTGATGATGGCAGGCTCCCTCGTCTCGACTGCCTCGAGCCTGCGTTCGAGCCCGTCCAAGCGCTCCGAGACGCCGGCCAAGGACACCTTGAGATCGGACATCTCCTTTCTGAACTCTCGGATCTCGGCCATCCACTCCCGTATCTCGTCATACATCCCTGTGAAGTCACCCGGGACTTGAGAGGAGATGGTGGAGGCCTTATGCGGAGGTGATTGTGTCCGAGGCTCACCAAGCGGCTTTACCGGCGTGCTGCTGTTGTCTCCTTTGCGAGTCTTGTTTTTACAGCAAGGGCATACCCAGTCCTTGTTAACCACGGCCGAGTCGGATAATGATATGCACCCCTTGTGGTATGATAACGGGCATACACTACATTGGGCTGCGGTTGTTGGAGAAATAAATTTACCACATCCGGAACACTTGGCCATACTGGAGGTGTAAAATGCCAAAAATCGAGGAAGAAGTGTCAATGTCAAGAAAAAATAAACTTCAAATGACACTGTCAACTCTTGACATAAAAATGTCAATAACAAAGACTTGTTTGTTTTGTACCTTAAGCTTACTACCCTCTCAGAGCAGAAATAGCACTAACTAAGTACACTTTTCTATTAATTTAAAGCACTTAGATCACATAAAACGTTATAATAACAATACACGAGTGAACTTTACACAACAGTTTCAGGATTCTTTGGCGCGATGTGACAAAAACGTAAGTTTTAACAATAAAAACAAGATAACAAGTGGCGTAGTATTAGCCCGTGTTCGCGTAAGAAACGTCACTTCAACTTCTTTTTACTGGCTGCCCTGTACCTAATATCCAATCTATCTATCTATGATCATGTTTAACGACGGTTACAAAACAGATAAACAGAGGTATTAATATCTGTCATTTTACAGTGCAATAACCAAATCAATGGTGGACACAATTAGTATAAGACAATAATACATACCAGACAAGAATACCAATAGTTAGGTTTAGGTAGAGGCTCTACCTAACTAAGCTCTTCCGTAAAACTCTTATCTTGACTCCGTCAATGTATTTCTGCAAAAATAGGTCAAAAGGTTTTCCTTTTACCTTGTTCCATTATATCTAAGTACGTTATTTCATAGAAAGCTAAGTCACTCCCATAATTTAGTTAAGTGAAATACAAACATCGTTACTTCTAATTAATTAAATTGTTTATAATATTACCTTCATATATCATAGCTATCGTATATTTTCATATTACATATTACTTTGAATACGATCAAGCCTACCTAATTTTCTAGCTAGAGGGGGTAGAGGAACTAAATGTTTAATAATACAACATACAAAGCACATCCATTTGTTTTTATTCCTAACAAAATAAAATTACAGTGGCCAGGTTACTACATTCGCGGAATAAAACGCTTGCGCGATTCAACTTTAACCTACCGCCATCTATGAGTAACCTGTTGAACTAAGTGCTAAATGCAATGTTATATCGATTAACATCTTAGACTTAAACTACTTGAAACTTAATCACATTCAACATTCCGCCCACCAAGAACGTTAGTTGACGTTCTTCATACCGCCCACCATGAGGTCAGGGGGGTAAGATTTACACTGGAATTTAAAATATATAAAAAAATCTTATTTACTTATTGGTAGAATACAGAGCTTAGAGGTAGGTCTCTTAATGAGAGATCCGTTACATTTTAAAGTGACCACTCTTGTGACATTGTCCAAACCGGGATGTTTAGTAATAACCTTCCCTAGTAACCAGCGAGCTGGTGGAAGATTGTCCTCCTTAACAAGAACTATGTCGCCGATTTTAGGTTCGGGTATATGTTTCGACCACTTGTAGCGTTGCATGCAATTCACTAGGTATTCATTGGACCATCTTCGCCAAAAGTGTTGAACCATGCGCTGGGCCAACTGCCACCGTTTTAATGATGAAATGTTGCTCATTTCGTAATTTGCCTCAGGAACGGTTATTAGGGGTTCCCCTATCAAGAAGTGTCCCGGAGTGAGTGCCGACATCGTAGGTTCCATGTTGCTTTCCGGAAGCACTGACAACGGCCTAGAGTTTAGACATGCCTCAATCTGTGACAAAACTGTTGTCATCTCCTCGAAAGTAAGACTCGAGTCGTGTACAATGCGCCTTAGGTGAAACTTAGTAGATTTCACGCCGGCCTCCCACAATCCACCATGATTTGGTGCATGAGGAGGGATAAAGTGCCATGTGACGCTACGGTTGCTTAGCCAGGCACGAATGTCCTTAGCTACGGCTGATCCTGGTTCCACAATGGGTTGGAGTTCCTTAGACGCACCGACAAAGTTGGTGCCGTTGTCGCTCCAAACATCACTTACATGACCTCTGCGAGCGACAAATCGCTTAAAACATGCTATAAAACCATCAGCAGTGAGGTCACTCACTGCTTCTAAATGAATGGCCTTGGTGGCCATGCATATGAAGAGACTGATGTACCCTTTGTAACAACGATTACCACGCCCCTTTGATATCCGAACGTTTATCGGGCCTGCGAAATCGACACCGCTATGGAGAAAAGGTCGAGCAGGTGATACCCTAGCAAGTGGTAACTGCCCCATAAATTGATGTTTTGTTTGAGCCGAAAACCGACAACATTTGACACACTTACGTACGTGTTGCTTGACAAGACTCTTGGCGGAAACTATCCAATATCTGGTACGTAAGTAGTTCAACATCAAGGTGGGGCCTCCATGTAAGGTGCGTAGATGAGCATCATCGATTACTAATTTTGTAAAATGGCTCTTGTTTGGAAGGATTATTGGGTGTTTCGTAGTTTCAGGGAGATTTGCAAGCTGTATTCTGCCTCGTGCTCGTAAAATGCCATTATCGTCGTAATATGGATTCAGTTGCTTCAGCTTGGTCATGGCATTTTCTAAATCCTGAGTTTGGCACAATTTGACGCAAATATCTAAGGCTTCGTTTAGTTCGCAACAAGTAAGAAACGACTCGAATTTGTAACGATTCTGCCTGACCTCCTTGATCCTCAAAAACCTACGGCAAATTGCTACGACACGAATGCATCTTCGCAGTGAGGAGTACTTTAGCCATATAGGATCGTGATTTCCGAAGTCGTCAGTTGCTATATGTACCTTCAACCCTTTTTGCTCAAGATTGGTACTGATCGACTTGGGACGTTTGTACTCTATATTTGATTCACATAGCCATGGTGGACCCTGTAGCCACATATTGCTCTGTGCAAGGTCTGAAGGTGTGCTTCCTCGGGATGCAATATCTGCGGGATTTTCGGAAGAAATGACATGCGCCCATTGGTTGCTATCTATTTTTGTCAAAATGTCAGATGTCCTATTGCCTACGAAGGTTGTCCAGCGACTTGGATGACTGCTGAGCCAAGCTAAAACTACTGTTGAGTCAGTCCAACCACGCATGTTCTTTCGATCGATGTCCAGTACTGTGGCTACTTCAGTTATAAGCTTAGCAAGTAACGCGGCTCCCATCAGTTCCAGCCGAGGTATTGAAACCTGCATAGTTGGAGCGACCTTTGTCTTAGAAGTCACAAGGGTTACGTGAATGTTTCCTGTTGCATCGACTGTTCTTAAGTAGACTACAGCTGCGTATCCAGAAACCGAAGCATCGCAAAACCCATGCAGCTCACTCAAGACATCACTAGACCTTGCTTCGACCCATCTCGGTACAGCGATTTTGCATACATCTAACAATTCAGTACGGTAAGTAAGCCATTCGTTCAATAGATTTTCAGGCAACTCTTCATCCCAGTCGATACCAGACAGCCACAATTTCTGAATCATCACCTTCGCTACAAAAACGCAAGGTGAGATCCATCCTAGCGGGTCAAACAGCCGAGATATATCTGACAAAACCTTTCTTTTCGTGATTGTATCTTGTAAACTTGGAAGTTGCACCGCGTAGTGAAAAGAGTCCGATTCTTTGTCCCAATAAAGCCCTAATACCTTCAAGACCTTATCCAATTTGATGTCCACTCTTTCTTCTTGATTCCCATAACCTGTTACTATTTCAGCGAGATCCTTATTATTGGTCACCCATTTCTGTAACTCGAATCCTCCCCTTCCTAACAGATCCTTCATTTCCCGGTAAATCTTGATTCCTTCTTCCACATTTTGACATCCTGATAAGAAATCATCCACGTAGAAATCTGTCTTAATTTTGTGTGCTGTTTCAGGGAAGTCTTCGCCTTCATCAGTCGCCAACTGCTGCAGCGTCTTCACTGCCAGGTAAGGAGCTGACGATGTACCGAACGTGACTCTTACTAACCTAAAATCTTTTGTTTCAGATTCCTGATTGTCTCTCCACACGATTCGCTGAAAATCTGTATCGGGTTTGCTGACGAGTATCTGACGGTACATTTTTACGATGTCTGCACCCAGACATATTGGATGCGTACGCCATCTCATTATTATGTGACGTAGATCTTGTTGGAGCGTTGGGCCTACCATCAGTGACTTGTTAAGAGATGCACCATTATTATATGTGCATGATGCATCAAAAACCACTCTTACCTTGGAAGTTGTTTTGTCTTCTCGGATAACGGCGTGGTGCGGGAGATAAACACTCTCAGCTTGCCTCTCACTAGCATCCGTGATCTCCTCCATGTGACCAAGAGCTAAATATTCCTGCATTACTTCCGAGTAACTGGCCTTCATTGTAGGAGCTTTTATGAAACGGTTTTCCAAAGATCTCAACCGCTTTATTGCAATGTCTCTTGAATTCCCGTGCTTACACGGTGGATCATCTTCTCGGAAGGGAAGAGACACTACGTATCGCCCAGTTGGATCTCTGCGAGTAGTTCTGCTGTAGATCTCTTCACACAATTGCTCCTCCAGTGTGAGCAGTTTGGGCTGGAAGTGGTCAGACTCGAGTTCCCAAAATTGTTTTAATAAGTCATTGTCATCCACTTGAGCATGGTGACTTGTGATCAAGTTGTGATGACAAGTTTTGGATACTTCAGTCCGTGATTGAGTAGGGCCTGATAAAATCCATCCTAATGCAGTGCGTTGAGCAGTGAGCATGCCATTAGGGCCCTTAAGCAATCCCTCTCTTATTATGTGTCCATACACATCGGCTCCAAGTAAAATGTCAATTTTATTTGGAGTCTGATACTGGGGATCAGCTAAACTTATTGTCGTTAATTCCGGCCAATCGAGATTTATGATTTCTTCAGCTGGAAGTAAACTCGTTATGGCGCTTAAGACGTGCGCTGTAACCTCGATCTGAAATTTGGGATCATGACTAGATTGTACGGTTATCTTGACGACGTATTTAGAAGACAAAGAACCTTTGTCTCCACCCACCCCAGAAATGATACTTCTGGCGGGAGTTTTCCGAAGACCCAATAATTGGACGGTCGATTCGGTAACAAATGAAGCTTGAGAGCCTTGATCAAGAAGAGCTCTAAGCCAATGTATGCTGCCGTTTTTGGTCGGAGACTTGACAAGTGCAGTGGCTAACAGTACCTGATTAGGTACTGTTTCTTTCGAAAAGTGAGCAGTAACATTTGAGGGTGATGGATCAGTTGACAGGTTCTCAGTCACTTCTACATTGGACAACACAGAAGTGTGTGACGACTCTGTTGGCTTGGGGTGAAGCAATGAATGGTGTTTATGTTTGCAAATGCGACATTTATTTGTAGACCTGCAAGTATTTACGGTATGATTTTGACCTAAACAGTTAAAACAAAGACCCCTGGATTGAACAATGCCATGGCGAGTGTTATATGGCAATTGGGAAAATTGCTTACAATTTGAAATCCTGTGCCCTGATTCATCACAATATGCACAATTAACCTTAAAAGTACCAGGATCACTAGTTAAAGCATGCATTACCTTAGGTTTTTGATTTGAGGATTTTGGGTCGGAATTTAAAAATTCAAGTGAACGAAATTTAACCTCTAAAAACTCTTGCATTTGTTTAAAAGTGGGGAGCTCATCAGAAACACTTATTTTAGCTTCCCATTGCTTGCGGGATTCCGCATCTAACTTTGAACAAATGAGATAAATTATTATAACATCCCATGACTGCACACCAATCCCCAAATTCCTCAAGCCATTCAATGTGTCATTAGTAATGTCAAGTAAATTCTTGACAGCATTGGATGATTCAACCTTGATGGTCGGTTGGTCCATGAAACGCTTTAAAAAACAGTTAGCTAAATATTTCTTATTGTTGTACCTACTGTTCAACAGAGACCATGATTCCTTGTAATTAGCTGCTGTAATAGGAACATGTCTTAAAAGCTGCTCTGCTTCTCCAGTTAGGTGACCTTTCAAATAGTGCATTTTTTGCACATCATCTATTGAGCAGTTTTCATGGATCAACGACACATACAAATCTCTAAAAGTTTGCCATTCCGAATACACTCCCGAAAACGACGGAATAGATATTTTGGGGAGTTTTACATTAAACTCAGTTTTAACATAATCTTGATTGCCTGAGCTTGAATAAGATTTAACTGATGACTGTAACTTGATCATACAGTCCTTAAGCTTTGATTTGTGTTCAATGTAAACCTCCTCAACTTGTTCAAAAACATCTGATCGATAATATTCCGACGCTTCAAGTTCTTTGCGCTCAGTCTCACAAATAATTCTTTCATGAGTGTTTTTAAATGATTTCCAAAAATCATCCAAATTTTCCAAACGTGTCTCTAAATATGATACAGTGATTTTATCTTTAGCTTGTTTACCAAAATTTATCCTAGCCTTAAGTATTCTAAGTTTAATATCATCTTGAGATTTAAGTAGTTTATCCATTATGAATTTATGTGTTAAGTTTTTATGAAAAATTGTACAAGTGTTTGGGGTTTTAATACAATGAAATTAAAATTGGGCGTGGATTCCCCGTCTAAACAATATTTGTAAAATTATTCTAAGTTAGTAGTAAAGAAAAGTTACTTTTTCGCAAATTACCTAAAGCTAATATTCTATATCTGATTCTAATGTTAATTAAATTTAAATTTTATCACTAAAGTTTGAACAAATAATTATAAAATGACACTAACAAAACTTTTTTTTTTTTTTGACACTAATGACACAAAGGTACTCACAATTGTCCTGACTAATCGCACTTCACCTTTTCTTGAGACGTTGACAGCTCCGCGACGTTGACAGCCTTGCGCCGGTGACAGCACAGCAGCGTTGACAGCTCTGCGCCGGTGACAGCTCTGCGCCGGTGACAGCTCTGCGGCGTTGACAGCACAGCAGCGTTGACAGCTCTGCGCCGGTGACAGCTCTGCGTCGTTGACAGCGTTGCGGCGGTGACAGTACAGTGGCGTTGACAGCTCTGCGGCGTTGACCGCTCTGCGCCCGCGCCGGTGACAGCCTAGTAACGTTGACAGCTCTGCGGCGTTGACAGCGTTGCGGCGGTGACAGCCCTGCAGCGTTGACCGCTCTGCGCCCGTGCCGGTGACAGCCCAGTGACGTTGACAGCTCTGCGGCGCCGTTGATAGTACAGCTGCGTGTTGACGTTTGATGGCTAGAAGTGATATTGACAGTTCTACGGCGCTTACAGCACCGGTAACTGTCCTCTCTGAAGGCTCGATGCTTGATAGGTCTTCGTCACAGGGTCTGCTGCAGCGGCTCCTCGGTTGTCCAAACGGCTCCAACCTGTCACACCAACCCTTGCTGAGGTGATGTGATGAATACTTGCTGCCGGGCGACCTGCACTTATAAAGATCTATCCGGCTCGAAGGACCATGAATACGATCAAGCCTACCTAATTTTCTAGCTAGAGGGGGTAGAGGAACTAAATGTTTAATAATACAACATACAAAGCACATCCATTTGTTTTTATTCCTAACAAAATAAAATTACAGTGGCCAGGTTACTACATTCGCGGAATAAAACGCTTGCGCGATTCAACTTTAACCTACCGCCATCTATGAGTAACCTGTTGAACTAAGTGCTAAATGCAATGTTATATCGATTAACATCTTAGACTTAAACTACTTGAAACTTAATCACATTCAACAACTTAGACATATTTTTATACTATCAAGTAAAATTCTGTTATGTTCGTCGTTAACGATCGTTAGGGATATAAATATTTAATTTGATTCGATGCCGAATCTACAAATCGAGGTCAGCTTTCGATGATAAGTGATTTACTTAACTACTGTTTGAAATTCATCTAATATTCAACCATTTTCAACAAATTACTGAGATAATACAACCCCGTACATATTATATAGTCTTGCTAAATATAAGTAACTATATAAGTATAAGTAACTATATATAGGCATAAATGTATAAGTAACTATCTATAAATAATAAAGTTTCACAATAATAAATAATTATGTTTGTTTCAGTGCCTGATCACAAGCGCCGTGCTAATTTTGGCCACGGGTGCGGGACACCCCATCGGCTTTTCAGCAGTAGCCCTGCCTCAGCTGAGGGTAGAAAACAGTACGATGCAGATTGATGACGAAATGGGCTCGTGGATAGGTAAGGAAAGCTCTTCAACTTTAACTATCGTACATAATTAAAAAAGTAGTGTAGTTGGTAGTAATGCTATAAACTTTATACTTATAGTCATTTAGTTGTGACCCATAGCTAGAAAGGATTTATCCTTAACTGAGTCATCTTTATATCTTAGGATTCTTTATCAGTTCTCAAATTGTCAATTAAACATAGATCGGTTGCTATGCGCGCTTGTAACATGCACCATGCATTAAATGTATCTTGAATAGGTCAACATATTAAACGTTGATTATCTGTTGAATTATGCTATCGATTAACGTTTCAGTTATAGGTATTATAGGTTTCAGGTAGAGTTCTAAATATATCAATATTGTACCTACGAGTATGTACGTAGGTATCTATACATATGTATCTATATACTTATGTATAAAATGAGGGACTCATGGTATAAAATCATATAAGTACATTAGATATTTAAATTGGATTTCATGTTATGTTATGAGTATGACGCGGAATGACAGTCAATTTTTCACAATGAAAATCTTATTTACATTTTAATCGAGTATTACCATTGACGAGTTTGGCAACCTAATTTTATTAATAGCACTTGATTATACTTGTCATACAAGTGTTTTATTTAATAACTTTTAGCATAAATATTTACCTACGTACTACATAGGTACATAATCTAATCTATACCGAATAATGTTGAATATCTATTTCATTTTGTTCTTTGATTTGTATAAAAAAGAATTACTTAAACCCAAGTTCTTTGTTTAGAAGGTTATTGTCAAAATTATTATCATACTTAGTACTTAAAGGTACTTACATACTAACTACATAGTTACTTACGCAGCTATTGATAACAATCGTAGGCATTACAAATGTTATGTGTCGTGGGGTAATCTAATATGCGAAAAACATGCAATCTATGTTTTTTTATCGTAAAATACATATGGCCGCATTACAAACAATACGTTTGATTTGGGAATATCCCAGTTTACGTCCGTCGTCCCAGCCTGATAACATGTAACTATGGAAACCCAGTGCGCACTGTTTTAACTCGTGATAGCAAAGCTAAGGTTTTCAACAACTGTTTATCACTTAGATAATATAAGAGAGAATCTTGGTCGTGATCCTTATTCAATGGTTTAACAATTTAAAATGCCTAATGCCCGGTTTCTGAAGATATTACATAAACTCTCACTACCTATTGATTCAATAAAGATATCCATAAGATAAACTACAGTTAACTGTCGCTGTGTTTCTGAGCATGAGACGAGCCTTTAGATAACTATGGAACTGATAGCTAGTTCCTTAACTCGCCACTAGATGGATCTTTTTCAAATTTGAGTATAAAATTAATTTTATCGCCATAATTCGTCTATATTTCTAGTGTTATTAAAACATTGTTATTTTGGGAGTGAAATAGTTCGCTATAAATTACACATTAAAATCTCTATATTTTTTCTAATAGCTGTCTGAATTGGAAAGCTTGTGTTTCAAACCTATAAAAACGTCAAATTCAACTTCGCGATCAAGCGGGACGCCGGCGGCAGCGCGATGCGAGACAGGAACCAGAGCAGGGCTGATGATCTCGCTTATATAGGTGTATGACTGTGTTTTTGTCAAAGCGATATCTCATTTTAAATTCTTGATCCGTAAACATTTCCAAAGGACTTCTTCTACGTCGTAAATTTCGGGGTACTGAAATAAAATCCAGGACTTCCATATCGGACTCTGATGAGCTGCTCGTATTCATTCTGCTAAAATTTAACACACAATTCAACAACACTCTAAAATCTTCGAAAAATTATAAAAGTGTCACTAACCTCTAAAATTTTTCAAAATTAAACGTCAAATAAGGTTATGGAATAGATAAACGAACCACTATGGTCAGTTAAGTTAAACTGAGTTTAAACGTGGATTATCTTACATTCCGTTGTTCGGAAACACAACTTTAGAAGTTATCGAACCAATAGCGTTAACGGATAGATAAACCACCAACAAATGTACCTCAGAAACCGGGCATAAGTGGGATTTGAGTTGAGATAGCATCTGAATCGGAAGTGCACGTGATTACGTGACACATTTGTAGTATGTATTATGTAGAGCCTGAATACACCTATATTAATATGTATAACTTGAACTTTTATTGTTTCAAAATTGGTCAATTTTATAATAATTTCAAAACTATTACGGGTGCAAATTGACGAGTTTTCGGATGGATTTTCCAATAAAAAACTATCAAACAAATCTTTTCCTAATAGTTACAAATTAAAATAGTCAAAGCAGAAATAGATAAGTACTTAGATAACGTTTTCATTAGGGTATCGAGAACCGGTATAAATAACAGAACCGGGATTTTCGGTACCAGTACTAATCAGAACCGGGATTTCCCGGGATTTTCGGTACTTTCGGGATTTTTTCTTCTTTTTAGTTTTGGAGGTAAATATAGTCTAAAAATATTATTTATATTTAATAACACATATTGCGCATTCTGGCTTGACAAGATAAGCATTGATTGAGAACTCCAAAAGCATGGAACAGAAGCGTGATGGTGCTCTACTTCAAAAAAAGGGATAAAACCCTGCTGAAGAACTATAGACCCATCTCGCTTTTGAGCCATGTTTACAAGCTGTTCTCGAGGGTTATCTCAATTCGTCTATCAAGAAGACTCGACGAATTTCAGCCCTTTGAACAGGCCGGGTTTCGAATTTGTTTTCTCATCGCATATTTCACAGTGCCTAAAAACAATAGTTTTCAATCAGTGCGTCCTAACAATGATGACCTACGGTGCCGAGACGTGGACACTCACGTGGCTGGACCACTAATTTAAATTCACTCAAAGAGTTTTGAAGAGGGTTATTGCTCGGAGTTTCTTTGAAATATCGCATTCGCAATGAAGTGATCAGACAGAGAAAGTCACCGACATAGCTCAAAGAATTAGCTCTCTGAAGTGGCAGTGGGCTGGCTACATCTGTAGGAGAACCTATGGTTGTTGGAGCAGAAGAGTTCTCGAGTGGACACCGCGACTGGGAAAAAGTAATGTTGGACGTCCTGTGGCTAGATGGAGCGATGATCTGCGCAGGGTAGCCGGGAGAGAGTGGATGCGACGTGCCGCCGACAGGGTACATTGGTGCGAGTTGGGAGAGGCCTGAGTCCAGTAGTGGACGTAAACAGGCTGTTGATGATTAAAATACAGTTATAAATTCACTTTTGATAAAGTTGTACACATAAGACATAAACGTACATATATCGTAGGCCGATTCTCCTAAATAGTATCTCCATTTTGGTCCTTATAATTAAACTTTCTTGTTCTCTTGGTATTGTGTCTTCAAAAAGATCATTACATCTATAGTAGCATCACCTAATCGAGATCTAATTCTGTTACGAAAAAGGCCAGCTGAGGAGAATTTTTTTCTGGCTCTACGCTAGTAGTTGGAATTGTGAGAAGGTGTTCGTAAGCTTTTAGCTTTTGGCTTAAGTACCACCCAGATACAACATTTTAATGAGAATATGGTTTTAGCTAGAATATTTTATACATATAAAAAGAATAAATGCTGTTAATAGAAGATTAAGATCAAACAAATGATTATATAGTTAACATGATTCGTTATTTCCCGAAAATACCGAAAATCCCGGTTCTTATTCATTGAGAACCGGTTCTTTGACTACTATTAAAGAACCGGGAAATCCCGGGATTTTCGGTTCCGGGATTTCCCGGTTCTGAACCCTAGTTTTCATACTTGCGGAAATTGATTTTCATTTATACCTGTAAACAGAATGCAATTGTAACATTGTAAACTTTAACCGGAAAATGCCCAGTTTGTGAACAACAAATGTTAGTGAATTACCTATTCCAACTTTATTTATAAGTAATAGGTAATTTATTTATTTATGGTTTACTAATAACACCTACTTAATTGACAGGTAGGGGTAGTTCTTTATTCCATATGGCAATTGTACTCGCAACATGACTAAAGTACAAAGAAATAGGAAGAATGACCTCAATTAATTAATAGTAATAACCTGCTACATAAAAATGTGCCTACGTACATTATATTAATACATCTGTGTCAATAAATACTTACAGTAGGTAACTCATCTATTTTCAGCAAAGCATAACACGTGTATGGGCACTAGATATGTACTTACAATTATAATTTCGTTTGATCACAATGACATTCATTTTACTATAACTTCCTTAGTTATGTTACTTAATTTGTCGTGAGGTTTTTCCCGGTACCCAGCATGTAGCTACTTAGGTAGATATTAGTATTTTTCCTTCATAATTAAAAGGGTATTGAATTTTTCATTTTTTTTTTCAAATTGATTAGTTTATAAACAGTTCCTTTCAGTGTTTTCGTTTCAAATTATTTTCTTTAATTCGTATTTTCGTTTTGATTGATTTTCTTTATTCAAATTGTTCAATTTTCTTTCCGTATTGATGCAGTTGAGGTTCGATTATAACATTTGGTGAAATGTAAAGTTATTACATTTGACCAAATGGTATAATCGAAATAATTAAATACATAGGTAAGTACTTAAATATAAGTCGGTTTAAGTATGAAATTAGGTCTACTGAGAATGTTACCTAGACAATTTCCTAGTTATTGATCTGTAAGTAGGTTGGGGATTGCTGTCCTTCTGAAAATAAGTGCATAATAGGTAACTTAACTATAATGTCTTTATAGGTACCTATAATGGTAGTAATATTAGAAATTACCTGAGATAATTGTAATTGTTACTTACATTGACCATGACATTAACCATGATAGTATTAGCTATGATCGTGTACGTTACTAAGTACGTAAACAAACAAATGTAAAGGAAGGTCTGTCCTAATAGTAGATACTTAGTCATCAATTTAAGCACACAATATAAACTGTCTATTCAAATTCTATTTATACTTAGTTTAAATGTAGCCTGTTTACCGATAATTTAATGCGAAATAATACAAAATTACACAAGTTATTTGTTTTGCATGAACTCACTCAGAAAATTGACGATAATCATGTGGTGAACAAAGACATACCTACCTATAGCTACTGTAATTATAGTTTGTTTGTATTACTTATTGTGTTGGTATCTTCATTGCACGAGTCTGTAAACCTACGTTTCAACATAAAAATATGTTATAAGATCGTTGACATTTATGAGCTAAATATAGAACATACATAAAATATCTACCTAATAAAAGCGTGTATAATGGGCGTAGTCAATATCAATTACAAAGAAGTTTATCAGCTTTATTTTCTTATACTACAATATAGGACTTTACTTACTTAGATAAAAAAAAGTTTTCTATCAATAGCATGATACCCATACATATAAAAATACTAAATTAGATTTATTCTGTGTAACTAAACTATCGATGTACTTAATCATAGATGAATGATTCGTCTCGCTGTGCTCGACAGCGAGATAAGGATGTAATGATTTGTGAATCTATTATAAGTATATTTACTTATACATAATAGTTTACCTATGTGCTCTCAACCGTTTCTATCTTTATAGCTAGTATTCATTCCGCGGCCACACCTCTCGGATCAATGCTGTCAGGCCCTATAATGGAGGCTATCGGCCGACGACGGACGCTGCAAGCTTGTATCCTGCCGCTGATACTGGGATGGATCATCATCGGAACATCAACTGGTCACGCGCTGTTGCTACTGGGAAGGATAGTCTGCGGATTTGCTGTCGGAGTTATGGCAGCACCTTCACAGGTGAATATAATTATGGACAATAACTTTATGATCAATGCAAAACAATTCTAAGTCTATTAGGTAACTGTCGAGAGAGGCACGACTGCCTATTTTCCTCACATAAATATCATCAATACGAGTTCAATTTTCCTAGGCCACCATTCACATTCATGATGCTCTTGTTTCAGGTATATTTAGGTGAAATTTCTGAGCCAAGACTGAGAGGTATACTGATTGGGACCCCGTTCGTCGCGTACTCTTTAGGAGTGCTGTACGTGTATGCGCTAGGCAGCGCGTTGCCATGGCGATCGGTAGCATTCCTCTCAACCATGCTACCCGCATTAGCGTTCCTCGCATTGTGCTTTTCCCCGGAAAGCCCGACATGGCTCGCGAGACGGGGTCGCTTCCACGACGCAATGGCGGCCATGTCACGACTCCGCGGAGATCCTGATACGGTAACTATCTATCTAAACCAACTTAGTATGTAATAAGTAATAATAATATACTTATCTCACAGCAAGGTGTCTACTTCTATTTAAATATGTAGACATCAAAATATTATCTAAACACTTTTGATTACGACTATAATATCACTGACTTTCTAAATAATCCTGATCAACGGTTATCTAATCTTCTCTGTGAAGTGCCTAATCTATTATCATACTGTCAATCAATACACATTACAGATACGTTATGAATCAGCCACTTCCTTTATTGATAGGTATCGAAAGGTATCGTCATGAACATTGTTATTAATATTGTATGGATTTACAGCATTGCAAAATGATAACGGAATTTAAAGTAGGTAGTAACTTCGTACTTAGTAACATATTAGGTATAGGTATTCCACATATAAGTTGGCTATGGCTATCATTTATTCTTAACTGACAAAATTCTTTTTTTTTCCTTTCGTGTTCGACTTGTAACTTTCAACAGAAAAAGTTTTACGCAGTTGGTGGCTATCTTTGACGTACTTACTTAAATGGATGTTAGCGCAACTATTAAAATCTAACTTGCTATTGGTCTGCAAGAACGTGCCTTGCTGTTGAAATTCGAGAAATGTGTAATAGGCATCATTTAAGCAAATAGATGTTGTTGTTATTAAAACAAATCGTGCAGTGTTCCACATGTTTCCATTCAATTGAAGTGAAGCGGTCTCTTGATGAGCTCAACGAGGAAGACACATGACAATTGATGTGACTTCTCGAACATGTGATACTTGCTGTATTCGTACATACAAAGTATCTATATACTTAGATATAGGTACCTACATAAATGACACGGATGTAACAAGATACATAATCACTTAAAGTTGAGTTGCAAAAAATTGCTTTGTCCAAACAAAACATTTAAGCTGATTAATTCGGTACTGACAGAGGAATTTTGATTAATGCCATGCCGTCGTCGTCGTAAATTTTAACGTTAATAAGCGGTAATACTTCTTAAAAGTATCACGAACTCGTCGAGTAATTGGAACAAAAAATGTTACATCCTTTATTATACAATCTATGTGACTTTTTATATAAGATTAGCAAATGGATTGTCATTTGTTTGAATATGATGATACTTAGGCACCACATAATTGCATAATTTTTCTTATTAGTTATTATTATAATATGTAATTGGAAAATTCAGTGTAGGTATGCGAAAATACATGATGACTTATACTTACTTAATTGCATAATGTCGAGTTTTTACACCAAAAGACAGACCTCTTTGTAAGACACGAAAATACATAGGTACTTACCTATATTACTTAGATAATAAGACACTAAGTAGGTAAGTAGGTACATTTGTTTATTTAGTATTCTATTACATATGTAGCAGTCAGTAGCAGATATACTTACTTAAATAGGTAAACCCAACTTTTTAAAAATAAAGAGGTGTCTTTATTATTGATATAATCACACAGAAGTACAAAGAGACCTCCGTAAATTCAGGATAGGCTCCATAAAAAAAGATTAAAATAAGTAAATAGTTAAGTTTTCCCATACAACAGCAACTAAACTTTAAAATATTTCCAATTCACAGGCACAACGGGAACTCCACGAATTGATCTCAGCGCGAGAGAAAGAAAAAGCTCGAGGCGAAGAGAATATTAGATTCTTTGCGACAGTGACGCGCCCACCGGTACTGAAACCATTGCTACTCATCAACGCGTTCAATATGCTGCAAATACTCTCTGGAAGTTATGTCGTCATATTCTATGCAGTGGACATTGTTAAAGATGCTGGCGGATCTTTGAAACCCACCGTAAGTGTTGTTTGATTGTATAACTGACTTTTAGTTGGTCATTGGTGTTCTTATATCTAAAATTAATTGTAAAAAGAGTCTTGTCAATCGAGACAAAGAAGTTGGTCTCTAGAATTTCGGGGAAAACTGTTCTGACAAGTTATTTTATAACGATCTTCATAAAAGTTATATAAACAACTAGGTACTTACTAGGATAAATAGTAATATTGACTATTTATGACCATGTTAGTCTTGACCTAGAATGTTTCAAATGAAAATCCTTCCAATTAAACTCCTTGAGCCATAGCTGTCGGTTTTTCCCCCGTGAGTAATTATTAGGTATTATAGATTACATATAGTAATTTAGGTGAATTCGCAATACTGCATTAAAGCAATTTATACCTAATTGCTTACTTTGTACTGCTTACCTGTAGATACCAATGTTTATTTCAATAAGGGCCTATCTATTACACCGTAAAACAAATCGAAGAAATTGGAACACCGCCAGCAGTCATGCTTTGATCACGCTATTTTTAGATACCGAAGTACATTATTATTGCCTACTAGTATCGGTCACACTTCGAATATCGTTTGCCAATGACCTACAGAATTTGCAATATTTTTGTATTATAAGCTGTAGTTTTTATGGAAAATATATAAATACTAGCAGCTAATTGCGGTTTCACCCGCGTAGAACCCGTTTCCGCGAGAATGTAGGGATAAAATTATGCTAAAAACCTTCCTCTTGAATCACTCTATCTAATAAAGAAAACCGCATCAAAATCCGTTGCATAGTTTAAAGAGCTAAGTTTACATGGAGACAGATAGAAAGACGGTGACTTTATTTAATTTAGACTAAAAATCAAAACGTCGAAGAATCACAATGTCGAACAGTCAAACTGTCGAAATTCAAAATGTCGAAAAGTCAAACTGTCGAAAATCAAAATGTCAAAAATCTAAATGTCGAAGAATTAGGATGTGGAAGAATCAAAATGTCGAAAAGTCAAACAGTCGAAAATCTAAAAGTCGAAAAATCAAAATGACGGAAAGCCTTATTGTCGAAAAGTCAAACTGTCGAAAATCAAAATTTAAAAAAAGTCAATCTGTCGAAAATCAAAATTTCGAAAAGTCAAACTGTTGAATTCTTAAATCAGACCAGTTGTTCCTGAGATAAGCGCTTTTAATCAAACAAAGAGACATCCGCTATAAATTAGTATAGATTTGGGGCTCATACTAGGTTTTTTTGATAAGGTAACCCATACATTTCAATGTATGAATTTATGGAAAATCTTTAAAGAACATATTTAATGCCCTTTAATGTTTACATTTTATGTACTTATCTAAATGTGTGCTCTATTTACATAATACTTATATATTTTACGGCGGTTACATAATCTCCATTTTTGTCCTATTTCAGTCGGCAGCAAACGCGAGCGCATTGGTCCGTTTGGGAGTAACTGTGATAGCGTGTATTCTACTGCTGCGTATGACGCGGCGCGCGCTGGTGCTGATATCGGGCGCGGGCACGGCTCTGTGCACGATAGTACTGGCTATACTACTGGCTGTGGCGCCCGGCTCAGGGCCAGCTCCGCCTACACTCATCCTAGGCTACGTCGCTTTCAACACATTAGGATTCTTCCTCCTCCCCGGCCTCATGATCGGTGAACTTCTTCCTACGAGAGTGCGCGGTCTCTGCGGCGGTTACATATTCAGTCTCTTCAACGCAGTCCTATTCGGGTTCACCAAACTGTACCCCGTCATCAATAACTACATCGGCATATCAGGAGTCTTTGGCCTCTTTGGAGCATCCTCCGCGCTCGCCACTATCATGCTATATCTACTACTACCAGAAACTAAAGGAAAATCTCTATTACAAATAGAACAGTATTACCAGAAACCGAATATATTATGGCAAACTCGTAATAATGTAAGTGAAAACCAACACGTTTGAATGGTTAGGTAAATATAATTTATTTAGGTTTTTTGAGTACTTAAGCGTAAGCTTATGTGATATGACCCAAAGGGGTGTAAAATATTTTGTTAATCTAACTCAGGTACTAAATTACAATTTATAGCACTGAATTTGAAACAGAATTTCAAATTCAATGTTTTATTTTGGACGTAATTTAGTATCTAGAAAGGAAATATATAATTTAGAAAAATTGCATTTGTAACAACTGCAATGCTAATTTACCAAAAATGGGGTACTTACAAAATTTTATGTATGTATTTATATTTTTACATGATTCATATTATACAATTTAATGTCCATTTATAAAATGTTGAAATACCTACGCAGGTGTATATTTAACTAAAATTATATTTTGTATTAGAGTACAATGTATTAATGTATACTTGTTAACTGTTGCATTTACATAGAGTATTTGCTAATGTCGCTTTGTGATATGATATTAATGGACGGTTACTCGAAGAACGGACTGAACGGAGACATAACAAATGTTTTATGAATAATTTAGTACATATTTTGTATCACCATTGTAACAAATTGATATGTATGAAAAAAACATTAATTGTCCGTGACACTACCGGTCAGTACTACCAGTAGGGTCGATCGAAATTTGATTTTCTCCCGACACTACTAAGTAGTGCTACGGACAATAAACCAGAAAAACTATCTTTGATAAATAAACACATGCTTCTTACAGCTTCAAAAATAATATTACAATGAATTAATGTATGTTTTACAAGAAACATTTTATCATACTCGTACCTACACTACACATCATTCAAACACAATGAGCTATAAGCTCTCTAACAAATCGAGCAACTAAGATTTTAAACTGTGATTCAGAGTTTCAGTGTCATCTTACAATTCTTTCAAATTAACGATTTGAAAGTAAAACTGTGATTACGTAACCATGTTACTTTATATAAACAAATCCTAGATATAATTTAGCGTAAGACATATTGTAATAGAAGAATTCCAGATTGTGATATATAAATAAAATAAAAACCAGATTACTTATTTATGATGCCTTTTATTCGACATAATTATCGAGATCACATCGCTTACGGACTAAGGGTCATCAATATTATAACATCACACATATTAAAGTCAACTAACCTTATTCATAAAACTTCCCCTTATTCATAAAATCATTCAATTCATAAAATCTCGGTTCAAAATTCGTGTGACATTAAATACATTCAACACTGACAGAATGATCCCCTAGACCCTAGAAATTGAATCTTAGAATGTAATTCGAGATTTAAAATATATACTTTAAAAATACATGTACGCAATGCACTCGTAAGTGGACAGTTGCTTTAAATATAATAATCGTTTGTATGTACATCAATAAATCAGATACTAACGTAATATTCTTGAGGTCTATTCCTGTTAAGATCCCGATGTTTCAGGCAGTCGTTGGTACAGGTGTGGTTTGGAAGCGCAACCGGGACACACGTGAAGTGTGTTGCATACAACGTTCTCGCATTCCCAACAGAAGTTTTCAAGACATCTACCGCACCGGTATATCTGTAACAATTTTTATTTTTATTGTTACGTTCTTTTAAGTATTTTCGTTTAATAAGCTTAGTCAAGTCTGAAATGGGAAAAAGCGGGATACTAGGACATACAATTGGTTTCGTGCCAGAAATTATACTTTGCAATTATCTTTTTTTTTTTTTTACATTATCTTTCATACACACACCCAGACAATGCAAACATGAACGATCACAATACACAAATACTTATTGCACACGAAAATCGAACCCTTTGTTTGGCATGTTACCACTCCGACCGGTAACTTTATGATACAAATAAGTATTATAAAAACATATAAATATTTTGTAAGATATTCTCACCTGTTTGTCAACATCAGTGAAATTCCTTAGACAAGCGAAACAGTACGGCACATTTCCATCATTGTTGAACTCTTCGTAAGGCTCAACTGGAAACAGGTGGTGATATGACCTACACACAAAGAGATATGTCAGATTTCAATGCTTTTTGTGTTATGAAAAAATATAACGCAGTCTGGGCCATTGGCAAGGATAGATGCCGCCACTCGATATGAGCCACGTTCACATATCTAATCGACATTTTGAACGAATACAATTTTTTTTTTCAAATCGGAATAGTAGTATGTACCTGTGTGTTATTCGTAGTTATAAGGAATATCTGTACCAAATTTCATCTAAATCAGGTTTACAGGTTTAGTAGTTTTTGCCTGAAAGAGTCAAATGTATTTATTGCGTAACAAACATCTATCCATCCATACAAGTTATATGATGGAAGCTTCGAGTTTATAATATGTATTAGTAGGAAGTAGGAGTGGTATTGACCTGGCGAGGTGCGGCGCGGAGGCGAGCGTGAGGTGGCAGGTGCGGCACTGCGCGGGCAGCGAGCAGTACTTGCTGCGGCACTGCGGGCACAGGTGGCCCTCGCCGCCGATACCCTCCGCCTCGCCCTCCTCCAGGTGACTGCGACATAATACGGGAACCAGTTTCATATCCCAGGGTTGTTATGAGGTTTTTATAGGCTACATTTTTAGGTACGGTTTGGCTAATTATGCAAGCATAGTTATCCAAACCGTACATCAAGATGTTCTGGGAGTTTCGAATTTTTAGGAGTACATAAGTACACATTTTTAAGAAGCAAAGCTGTGTATTTTTAATTTATTTTCAAAAATTGTAGTTTTTCTTATACATATTTAAAACGAAAATTCTATGAGTCCGTGTGTCCCGACATATATAAAGAAACTCTAATTGACAAAAAATTATTTCGTAGCGACCTCAAAAGGCTCTTAAGATTATTCAAAGGAGCGATTATAGTATTAGTAGAATATCCCGTACCACATGCAGACGGTGATGGGCGGGTCGGCGCCGGCGGCGGGGTCGGCGTGCGGCGGCGGCGGCGCGGCGTGCGGGAAGCCCATCTTCACCAGCCCCGCGTCCAGCGAGCGCGCGCGCGCCGGCGGCGACGTCTGCTCCGACAGCAGCGAGCGGTAGTGCACGTCGTCCAGCACCACCTGACATACACACACACTTGGGTAAAGTCTTTCCACGGAATACATTCAGTCAGAGCTAATACGAGCTATACCATCGCGGAATAAGCGCAGTTAAGAGAAATTAAGTGAATATAGGTACTGGCAGTGTCTAGCGGTTTTATTTGCATATATGTATGCAAATCCCATTGGATTTTCTTTTGCTTTCAGTAGCCCTAGCAATTTTCTGAAATATCTGTAATGTCCAGACATCACCTGTTACAATTTTATAAATGTATAGATGTAGTAGTATAAATTAAATTCCTTACTCCATAGTCTCCTCCAGTGTCTTTACATAACTTCTTGCAGATTCTTACTTCTGCCGCCAAACCAATTACTGAACACCTTATACCATCAGTTTTTAATGTCTGTAAAAACAATTATATATCCTTGATGAAATCTAAATTCAATATTATTTTACAAGGAAGCTTAATGATTACCATCTCTCGCAAAATATCTACAAAACATGTGCAAAATCATAAAAAAAAGTTATAAAAAAAATCACCTGTATTGTAGCATTGATATCTCCAGGGTCACATGTGGTAAGTGAAGCAAATAGTACCAGCAGTTCCCTCGACGCATGACCGGGCAGAGGTCTTAGATACCTTCTAGCTATTTCTAACGTGTTTTGTAATGATGGCTCTCCAGTGAGGGCAATATTTGATAGCCTGTTGTAATGAGAAAATAATTATTTTATTATTTGACTAGCGGCGTCTCACGGTTTCAACCGCGTAGTTCCCGTTCCCGTGGGAATACGGGGATAAAATATGTTACTCAGGGTGAATGTAAGCTACATTCACCCTAAGTAATAGTGAAAGAATTTTTGAAATCGGTTCAGTAGTTTCGGAGCCTATTCGTCACAAACAAACAAATCTCTTCTTTATAATATTACTGTAGGTTGGTCTTGGTTATAGGATAGTGAGTTCAATAACAAATTGTTATTTTAACTTAAATGAAGAAAAGTTATGAGAATCAGATTTTCTTAATCTTACCCTTGGACAGCTTTTATATGTTTCCTAACATTTCCAGATAGTTCACTGACTGTTTCCGCTCTCTTGTTCTTCATCAACACAATGCCAAGCTGACTCAGAGGGTTCTGATCAAAGAATTCTTCTACAAATTTTTCGAGGAGCTGAAACAGTTTTTAATCGATTGATTTCATACTAACATCAGTAAATTCCACATACAAAACAAAAACGGATATGTATTTAATTTTGTTTAGAACACAGGACACTATTCTACAATTAATTAGTACATGAACATAAATAAATTCAATATTTAATGTATCAATTCAATTGATTTACTAACAATAGAACAAACCTTAATAGTACATAAAAATCTTGAAGGTTTCAAATCCTGTGAATTCATTGCCTCTGAACAATCAACAGCTACTAACAAATGCCTCATCATCCCGAGTCGCACCGGACCCCGCCGAGGTGCTGCAGCCTTCCGGGCCGCTTTCTGAGCAAACTCTGCCACGAGACCTTCCACCAGACCATCTTCGTCTTCTTTGATAGCTTCCCTAAAAATTTTTAGCAATAAGTATTATTAAAATATGCCAAAAATCATAATATAAAACCTTTAGATGATAATTTATTTAGTTTTATACGTACCATGTCTTTTCGTAACCAGTTTCCCAACGATATTCTTTAGGATCTTGTTCATCATCTGCCATTATGATATCTTTTTGATATTCTAAAAAACTTGCTAGAATAATAAAGTTTTATTGACTCTGTTTTACTTAACCTAGTATAAAATGCCGGTTGAAGTGCCTTTCTTTCTGTACGTTATCGTTTGAGAAATATAATAGTATTTAGGTATTTATATTTAATTCAAATGTATTATGAAATAAAATACATAAATAAATAAATTGCTGCAATATATATCAAATATATAAATTTTACTTGTTGATGTTGGGTTGGATTGGAAAATTGACAAAATTGGTTGACATTGACAACCAATCAACCATGTTGACATTAGAAGCCTTAACGAGTGACGTCGACATTGACAATTAATTCCTTTAAAATCTACAATCAACTTCATGTGTAAACACACTATACCGAAGTTATGCGGGTGTTTACGTTCCGAGGACGATTCGGCTGATATGATACACAGCGAACCACCAACACACCCACCACTAACTGGGAGCATTATTATTGATAGGGAGCTGGAGGAAAGCTCCCATCATAATGAAAATGCTCTCTGTGTATGCTCCTTGCCCCACACTGGTTCACTACACTACAATATATCACAATGACCATAACCTTTTAAGTACTATCCTTTGTAAACGAGGATCTCTAGTAGCACATTGAAATGTTTGTATGCTGGGCCATTATTTTTGTAACTGCAGTCATAATTAATGCAATTTACTATACGTGGAAGGCGAATGTGGAATACCACTTAAATAAAAAATCAATAAATCTTATTATTTTTATTGTTCGATACCACTAACATAAAGATACAAAAATATTTTAAAATTATAATGTAATGTAGTTAGATCTCAACATTTGTATTAATGAGATTAAGTTACGGTTTTCTTCTAAAGAGCTTCTTAGTTACATTCATTAATCTACCAGATAATGACCAATACTGTATCACAAATGCTGATATTTTACAAATAAATAAAACCTTAAGTTACATTATATACTAGTATGTGATCAGTAAGCAAAGAATATGGTTTTTGATTTATAGAAATGTTTTGTCATTATCCTAGAACATGGGAAATATTGAAAAATTGAATTAATTACTGAATGTAGTGCTTACAGCAGTAATTATTTCAATAGACTTACAACTATTATATACTCTAAGCCACATTAAATTTAAGCAGAAAGTCAATATTGTATCACATTAATCTAAAACATTAATGATGGAATGATTTGAAACCCTATTCTCTCAGATTTCATTAAAAATTCATACTCTTGGATAGCTTTCTGCTCATAAAGGTGTTAGTATGTGGCTAACGAATTGAGTTGTGTTGGACTGGTTGGAATTATTCTGTTGCAGCCATGGCACGAGCTTGAGCACGAACTCTTTTATCATATTCTAGCCGGTTTTGACTGTAAAAAGAAATAACTCTTCATTACCCTAAATAAAACTAAATTATTTACATTATTTTACAATCAAACTATGTGTGAAATCATCACCTATACATTACAAACAAGTCTCTAAGATGATGAGATCAAAACAACTGTTGAGTCTCAGTTTCAGTTTTACTTTTTAGTTAGACTTTAGTTATTTTTTTATGATTAATGTTGAATTGCTTACCAGTAAATAGTATATGCTTCAGCTTGTGCGGGGTCCTTGACATTAGGTTCATTTAGTAAATCTTGAATACCAAGTAGGATCTGTTTAATTGTTATAGCTGGACGCCAGTCTTTCTCTTCATCTAACAGTGACAGACATACTGTGCCCGACGGGTACACATTTGGATGAAACAAAGGGGGCTCAAACTTGCATTTTGGTGGACTGGAAGGGTAGTCATCTTTGAAGATCATTCTGAGCTTGTATAGGCCACCCTCCCAAGGAGTCTACAAATGGTAAACAATATGATTAATTTAAATATGTAACAACTACTGTGTCACGTCAAACAATTATTCTAGAATACTAACCCCCTTCTTTCCAGGTATGGCACACTCCCATGTCATTAAATTCAATGAACCATCAGGATTTTTCATAGGTCTAGCAACAAAACCCTAAAACGGAAAATAACAACACAGCTTGAATATAAACAACACACATCATTGCCATGAAATAGAAATCTCGTGTACTTACAAAAGGATGGTCTTTACGCCAAGCTTTTCTTTCTTCCGCTAAACGTGCACTAGCAATCCCCGACATTATCTGTAAACTGAACTCGTTAATAAACGTACAATAGAACTAATAAACATCACGTATTATGAGAAACTTACGGTGTTATTTAATATTTATAGCTTTTTAACGAAAATATACAAAAAACAAATCTAAGACGGCGCGAATAACAGCATCCAACCAACCATCAACCAACAGATTCATTCAATTCAACAGAACAGAGCAGCACGCACGCACACAGCTCACCGCACCAGACCAGACAGATAATTAAATTAGGGGTAGGGTAGGGCTAGGATGTTATATAATCGATTACAAACATCGATTATTACGTATGTTTGGCCGAACAAAGTTCTGCCAGAATATCTAGAGATCTATCTAAGATTAGATGACTGACTTTCTGAGAGGACTCCTCTCAGAGGAGTCGGTTTCGGCTAAGCCTGACTGGACACTATCATTGCCAAACTTATGCTGTCATAATGTCGTAACCTACTGTATAGATGTCTGAATTGACAAAACAATAATAAAATGGTGATAACTTAGTTTAGTGCTTTTAATTCTCTTTGGCTCAGAACAGAAAGTCAGACTGTCTAACTTAGATTCTCAGAACTTTCATCGGCCAATTGATTGACACAAATCAAACCATGGATGGGATCAAAAATAACCCGAGCAAACATGTTACTGGGTTACCTTACCTATAACCTCTATGTCAATTCATATTTATTTATTTTTTTACACACACCAACAGCATTTACATTGTGAATATGCATTTTTTCAGTGATAGTAGTGTGTTTTTTTAAGCAATTTCTATTCTTTGATAGGAGGATGTTTTTTTACGAAAATGAAGTTTTAGTTTTTATTATAATTGGTCTCGAAAGTCGAAACTTCTTTCGGAATCTTTGAATATTTTCATACATTTTCGGAATTGGACTATGGACTATAGTCCAATTCCGAAAATGTATGAAATGTGACTTTTTATAAAAAGGAAGTGAAAAAAATTATAAAATTATCCATAATAACTCATGATTTTGCAACAACAAAGTGTGATGATTAAATAAAAAACTAAAATGAAAAAGCTTGAAATATAGAATGTTATGAGATACATTACATCGATTCATTTAATGACAAATCGATTATTATAATAATTACTTACATCCCTACTTTTTTTAATCTGTGGTTCTATTTCAGGATAGCGGAGTCGGAGCGGAATTGGTTGGGAGGAGAAGTGAGTGAGCAAAGTGGTTGCATCAGATCTGTGGTAGTGGTGAGTGAGTATTTTGATAGCTCTTTGTTCATTCATTCATATCCAATCACATCTTGATCATCTCGTTGCGTTGTCGATGTCGGTGTTGGTTGAATGAATGTCGGCTTTACTTGCCGTCTCATGCGACTTTAATTTTATTTTAATGTATTAATTTAGGGTTCTGTTTTGAACAAACAAATCTTGTATTGTTTTTTATTAACTCTTGTATTTGTCACTATAATATAAGTTTTTAATTCTATACATAACTGTAGATATTAAAATTGACAAAAATACTTATATTATTCCCTTTTATGATTATTTCAAAATAAAAATTGATTCATAGCTCCGCAACATCAGTTATCTAAAGGCGAGAGTTCTGTCAAAATCGATTGAGTCCTTGCGATAAATATCTCAAGTAAACAGTTTTTTTTTTATAAAATGGGCAATCTGATTAATTTAGAATTTTGTAACTGGTTCGAGGCGAGTCGCGAAGATTACTTGAACTAACATTTTCGTATTAAAAACAACGGCTGTCGTACTAACATCATTCACAATCGTTAAATAAGAATAATTAGAGCCCTTAAAGTCTAACATTTAGTTTAACTAAAAACCTACTAAGTATTGCTTTCTAAGTTGTGGAATTCTGATGCTGGTCGCAAATCATTCAAAGAACCTTTAAAATCTTTCACGTACTTGCATATTTCTAAAATAAAAATTATTAAATATATAAATAAAATGGTGCTAATAATTATAACTGGTTAAACCAAAGAGTGGTTAAACCAAAAAACGATCCCAATCAGATATGGGATAAAAAGGTTCGGTAGAAGTAGTAAATAAAATTATGTTATTATATTTGCATGAATGGAAGTAAAAGCTATTATTTACTTCTAGATTTCCAGTCTAGCTAGAGTTCTCTAGACACTCTGATAGATTAATAATATAAGCCACAACTTCTTTTAGATACAAGAAGAGACGATTATTTTTAATTAGCATATATTTACATATACACAACAAATTGAAAGCAATGTAAGTTTGTATATTTATAAAAAATCTGCATAGATTGGCGGTCAAATTGGATTGTCGGTCTATTATGCCGTCATAAAGCAAACACTTATTCCGTTTTGACAGGCCAATTAATATGTAAACCCTATCTAGTTTTGGATTGGTCAAACTTTCAGTGGTTACCCTGTTTGATTGGTTGATATGTAGAAAATGGCGTAAGAAAACAGATTTTGTCGGTATACCACTAGGGTGCTCGTTTAGCGTGACGGCATTGCGTTTTTCTTCTTCATTATTTATTCGATTCTTGAAGTGATTTGTTTTGTGATTGCGATCCTACCTTGAAAGTTTTAATATATCTAAAAAATATTGTTTTGGTAAGTGACATTGTAAGCCCACTTACAAGAGCAAGCAAGCAAAAGAAATAATAACTATTTTAATGTTAAATGAAAATAAGTTAGCCCAACCCAACAACTAAATTCAGTATATAAAATAAGTCGAAAGCGATGTGAATGTTGAATAATAAAGTTTAAGATTGTTGAGTGATTTATTCAAAAGTTATCATGAAACTTACTAAATGTTGAATACTAATTTGTTTTAAATTAAAACTTAAATAGAATGTTAATAATAATGTAAATTATTCCCACAAGCTTCGCTTGTTGTGATTGTGAGTTGGCGGGAACACCGGTCATAATTAGGTTATTATTGTAATGATCACGTAAGAAATTAAGTTAGGAGTTTTGAACTAATTAAAGTTCGTCGTTAGGCATCAAAATGACTTCTGTAGAAGAGGGTGAGGCTGCATCTGAAGAGAATATCCCTGTCGGAAATCCTGAAGAAGTTACAAAGGATCCCACTGCTCTAAAAGGTAACTAGTTTTTAACAAATCTAAAATATATACATAGGCTCAGCTTAATATTATTAGATAATCTTATATTAATCACCTAAATTTAAACACTATATTTCTAGATGCACATGAGCAAATGGCAACGTTAGATGTGCTTGTTTGTGGTCAGTGTCATTCGGCATTTCACTTTGTTGAGGAGTTTAAAGAACACAAAGATGGAAGCAATTGTACTGGAAAATCACCTGTTAGAGATAGTGTAAGTAGCTTATTGTAGTATTACTAAGACTAAAGTATTTTTAAACTGAAACTCAATGTCTCCACCTCACATTGATTCCCCAATGCTTATTAACTATATTACTATTTCAAGGAAACACCTATACCATTATCTTTTGATGTTTCTCTGTTAGGCTGTCTAGCAACATAACTTCTACAATTATAAAAATGTTATATATCCAGGTTATGGGGTCTACTATATCTATACTTTCTAATCTACCTTTTTAACTTTAACCAAAGTTTGTGACTTTATACTCATTTCATTACTTATCATTATAAACATTGCAAAAATAATTTACAAATTGTATTACAGAATGAAAACAAGGCTCAAGTTTGGGCGTTTTTGTTGTGGAAATGTTCTTCAGCCCGAGACGGGTCTACAACGAATGCAGACAACAGTTGGAAACTGTATCAGCAATGGTGTCGCATGGCGGAGGCTCAGCGGACTGCATGGATAACGGCCGGAGCTAATGTGCAAGCTTTGTCTAAGTTTGCACATGCTAAAGTTGTAAGATATTGTATTCCAATTACACTTCAATCTATTGTTACGTTTAGCTGGTAAGGTTCTGCTGAAGTAATCTGTGTGTTTCTACTGAATAACACCAATGTAATCTAAATAGTGTGATACAGGGTGTGATTTTTTTTACTCAACCGGTTTTGAATTACCTGGCTAGGAGTATTCATTTTTCAGAAATCCAATGATCCAGTTTTAGTTTCTAATAAAAAATGGTGTTGTCACTCATCAGAATTTTTAGTTACTTCTTTTAGTCTTGGATTTCGTCTATCACACAAACTTGAAAAATTTACTGTTTTTCTTCAAAACCCAAACCATTTATGCATATATTATCACAATTTGTTGATATTAATAAAATTCCAGACGGAAATGAAGCCTGATGACCAACTTGTTCCTGTACAAATTCCTGAAGTCAGGAAAAGGGGTAGGCCAAAGAAAATCAAACCTGTAAGTCTGTTGTTATTATTTAGTTCTGTTTTTCTTAGTTAAAATATCTGGATTAACTTGATTTTTCAGAGTGGTTTTTTTTTCTAAGTAGTTAAATACTTTTCCCTTTTTTGTATGCATTTGTATCAAATACTCCTTCTCTTTAATTTTGAAACTTATACCATCCCTGTTGTTCAAATTGGTTGAATCATTTTTGAGTTCGCTAAAAATCAATTGAATTTTTATTTAAGAATTTCAAAAGTGTAAAATTTTTTCTCAGGATGAAGAGACTCAACCATCTGGTGAAGAGAGTGATGATGTTAAACCAAACGCATTTGCCAATAAGTTGGCTAACGCAAAGGCTATGAATAAGGTATGATTAATTTTGTATTTTTTTATTAAAACATTCTTAGTGTCCAAATAATCACAAAAACAGTACCTAAATTATATATGTATTTAATTGATGTAATTAATGAATAAAAATCTTGTCCTAGGATCTGAATGAGTCAGTTCGCAATGCGCAAGAGCGTGTGCCGCCAGAAGAAAGAATCGCGCGGCGAACGGAACGGTCTGGCGACCCCACTGAAGCAGGAGAATATATTGTGGAAAAGATTCTGGCCAAGAGATTCAACCCGAGACGGAAACAGTATGAATATCTACTCAAATGGGAAGGATATCCACAGTGAGTTGTAGCACAATCATTTATTTCATATCTTATCTATATGATTTTATTTTTTTATCACAATACAAATCATACAGCTTACTTTTATTCAAAAATTCCTATAGGATAGGTTTGAGCAGAAAAAACAACAGGGCAATGCTCTCTAAAATGGATCAATTTAGGATGAAATATTTGTTTGCATTCACATTTGGTCTATAGTCCATTCATTTGGCCGTGAGACAAAATGTAAACAAACCATGAAAAAGGTTATTTTGTATGTCATGTTTTATCAATAATACATAGACTACTCTCTACTGACTACTTGATATTTAATTAATCTTTGAAATATAGAATATATAACATACTAGCTTTAGCCCTCAACTTCCTTCGCGTGTAATAATTATTTTGACACGCGACTTCATTTACGTAGAAGGTGAAAAAATTGTTATTCTGTGCCGCCGTGCACTAGCCGGGTCGCCTTGTCGTAGTAACTATTTAGTAATCTGTGGCCTTGATCATAATTTTGCTGTAATGTTATTTTAAAACTAAGATATCTTCTAAGATACTTATTGAAATCATATCATGGAAAAGGCAAATGTCTTTTAGATTAAATACTTTTTCAATGTAAGCGCAAAAAATGTGTTTTTTACGACATCACATTAGAAACCCCTAGATTTATCAGTGTTTCTCTACAATATCATGGATGTATTATACATATAAACATTCCTCTGGTATCACTCTATTAAAAAAACCGCTTCAAAATCCGTTGCGTAGTTTTAAAGATTTAAGCATACATAGGGACGGACAGACAGCGACAGCGATTTTGTTTTATAATTACTATTTAGTAACCATAGATGAAAGATTGGTTGGAAACCGCGATACCTGATGAGATGCATATATTATTAATAGTTACTCGCATGTTCACACTGCCAGCGAGTAACTATTATGATCACGGATGAACAGTTCAGTTCATCCGTGATCATGGCGCTTGCAACAGCGTCGAAATATTGGAAACTATAAATCACTACCTTTGAGCAATTGGTAGGGAATAAGACACTTTGGCCATAAAATACCTGGAAATTTAATGAAATACCGGTAATGCGTCTCGGAGATTCTGCGGCCTAATTTTGTACGTCTGCTTGGTGGTCTATGGCTGTGAATGACGTTGACATACGTTACGCGCGTTTTTTAAAATATGCAAAATTAAATGTATTTTTTTATAATCTAACTGATAACGGGAAACGGGTTTCATTTTTATATATGTAGACTAGCGGTTTCACCCGCGTAGTTCTCGTTCCCGTAAGAATATGGGGATAAAATATGCTAAAGACCTTCATGCAGTGCCTGATGCAGTTTATTTTAATATACACCCTTATTTTGAAATTGCGATACCTTATCTCACAGCTAATGTAAACGACAGGTGACAATATAATAGTGAAGTTAGTTTTTATCTTTTGCTTTTATTTAAAAAGTTATGATAAGTCAAAGATTTTCAAAATCCCGCCGAATTTTATTGTTATTCTACACTGAACGCTGCGATACACAGCTGAGCGCGGTCATCGACCCGAGCCGTCACAGAATACTTGATAGCTAGTGTGCCGTCTGGTAATACGACATTTATTTGGTATTTTTTAAAGATAAGTAATCGACTATTATTTTTCATATTTTTATTGGATATATGGATTCAGTTACTGCTACAGTTATTCTGATTTTAATAAGTCTCATATTTTCAAAATAGGGGTGTATAGTAAAGTATATAGTAATTTTTTGATAATTCTTTGTTTAAAGTAATTATTGTATTATGTTTTATATTCAGTTATCGTTAAATTTCCGAACGTTGATTTTGATGAAAATAAGTGAACCTGGTTCAAACAGCGCTTGCACTTTTACTTCGCCGAAGATCCAAACATACACCAAGGCGTTCTACGGATAAGGAGACTGTTCAATGTTATTAATATATTTAAATACGTAGAAGAGACTTGGCCCACAGATTCGTATCAATACAAAAATTATATTGTATATAACGACTTCACGAGCCTCCGTTTACCGATTTGTAAAAGAAAAAAGGAAAATCCATGTTGGAGCTCTTCTTCTTCTGAGGATCACCAATAAATAGTTGTTTATTTATTTTGTTAAAACAATTCAGGTGCTTACATGAATTGTTTTTACTTGTACTCAACTCATCCTGTTTCTTACCTTTTTATTGATTTTTACACTAAACTAAATTACTTATAGACGACTTATCAAAGATGCCTACTTAGTCTTATTTTACTTTCATATTTATAACTCTAAAAAAAACAATATATTTTTCGCCTAAAAGAGCTAAAAGTTTGACAACCAGTATTTCTTTGTTTACATTTTGTCTCACGGCCAAATGTATGGACTATAGATGAAATTTCCATTGAATTGTAGGATTGTACCAGTGAGAAGCCAAGGTTGCTAGTTCTTATAAATGAAATCAACTAAAGAATGTGCTTTTCTGAAATGTTTCTTCCACATAACAGTGAGCAAAACACATGGGAGCCCGTTGAAAACATGGAGACTTGTAAGCATCTACTGGAGGCGTTTGAGAAACAACTGGCGAGGCAAAAGGAACTGAAGGCGCTGAGGGCGCAGCAACAACAACAGCAGCAGCAACATCCTGTGCAGGTAAATGAGGCCACATTATAATACATAAGAAATACAATGACCATATTTTACCATATAAGTTAATGAAGACCATAATATTCTCAGTATAATAGCACTAACTACTTTAAGATAGTCTCTTTATTAGGAAAAGGGGAATAAATGCTTTTATTTCCGCGCAGTGTACGCCATCGTATTGTGTCAAGTATGGTTCATCATCATCACAAATGACTTACAATGACTATGTTTTTTTTGTTATCAGGTAAAACAAATGAACAGCTCAACTCCACAAATCGTCAAGCAAGTTGTCAAAAAAACAGACACACCAGCTTTAACACCTACTGGGTAAGAAAATGTATCTTATTAGTATTAACTTTAACTTAAGGGCAAAATACCGTGTTGCCTAGCTAGACTGTAGAGGCCTTCATGTAAAATACAAACCAAATCTGGTTAAAATAGAAATCAGTAGATAGGTTAAGAAGAAAATGATGAAAAATTTTTACTTAGTGTGAATTTTTATTTTCTTTAGTCGTCTACAACGTTCGAGTAAGGTACGCGCATTAGATCAAGTGAAAGCGTGGTGCGGCGTAGAGGAAGGCGAGCCTCTACCCAAGAAAATAAAGAAGGAAGCCTCCAGTGACGATGACGATTACTCAGATGGCGATATGAAGTGTAAGTCAGACTCACTTACATTTATATGAAAACCTTTTGAGATAAATGTTACAATAATTCTATTATAAATGCAAATTCGTTTGTTACACTTTTACGTTGATAATTATCAATTAACATGGAATTTTGTGTCAGGGCTGTAGAAAATTGAAGGTACTCGAAATTTCTATAAATCATTAAGAACGAGGAACGGCAATTTTGCGGGTAAAATCGCCGGCACAACAAGTTTTGTAATATGTACTAAAGGCTACTATGTACTACCCGGTAAACAATAGCTACTTTTAAAGTAAATTTATAATAAAATTAACAATAAACAGTTACAGTTGACAAGAAAGTGGTAAATGGGCAGTCTTCGCCCAAGGGTTCGCTCGACCCTGAACTGGTTAAAAGCCTGGGTCTCACTGGTAAAGGGATGCCAAACATCAAGGGGGTTATCAAAGTCGATCCCAAACATATGCCCAACCTCAGTACAGGTAACATAACAACATTGTTTTATACTTGCGTTATTGATAGTAACAATTTACTAACAAAATTTTGTTTATTGCACAGGTGTGTACATTATGTCGAAGAGTTCAGGAATAATGAAGATAGACTCGCCTGGTAAATTGGGACCAGGGTTGGCGAATATTGACCAAGATGTTATAAGAAAACAAATATTAGCGGCGAAACAGGTAACTATTATCTTTACTATTGTAATGCATTTCAAATTATAGTCTGTAAATAACTACTATTTTATGTTTAGAAAAAACAAGAGGAAATCAAGAAATCACCGGTACGGAACTTAGCTGCTCAGGTAAGTTCAACAACTAAATAATTTCAATGATCAAATACATCTAAATTCAGAGTGTAATTTTAATACATTATTTTTTTATAGGTTAAAAAGACATATGGATCTGCTGGGCAGCAAGTGACAGAGAAGACAATAATCACTCCATCAGGACAGAAAATAATTCAGCGCACAATCCAACGGCCGGCCGGGCAGAGTCCCGCTGACGCTAAATCCCCAGTTAATATCTTACAAAACAAGAAACTACAACAAGTGAATCAGGTATACATTGTAGTGCATCTTTTAAATGTGATTCAGTGTGAATGAGGTGGTTCCCAACGATAAACTGCAATATTTACCGACAGGGCGACAGTTTACTACGGCGAGGTGGGTCCGTGAGAGGTCGCGGGCGAGGCGGGTTCGCAGTCTCCACCGCCGCGGGCAACATCATCCGAGTACGGGAAAAGCAGCCGCAGGTCATTTTAGATTTCGAGGTACGGTTTTCGGTTCTATCAGTCTACTAATTTTAGGATTCGCATAAAAATAACGCTGGAGCTAATGACGAAAGTTATCCAATCAAGGAGAGGGAACAGCAAAGCGAATGGTTGCAGGACGAGGCGTCGTCGGACTCGTCGGACGGCGTGGAGGACCCGTTCCCGCGCGAGCTGGGCCCCATCCCGCCGACGAGCCCGCCGCGGCCGCTCACGCTGTGCCCCGAGAGCGGGCGGCGCCTGGCGCGCGCGGAGGGCGAGCCCACGCCGCCGCCCACGCCGTCCCCGCCGCCCACGCCGCCGCCCGCGCCCTCCCCGCCGCCGCCCGCCACGCCGCCCGCCATACCGCACCCCACCATGCTCATGAAGGCGAGACATTATTCCATATCTGTTAAGATGTTGTACCTTGTACAAAGTTCTTCTTACAATATATTTTTCAATGCAGGTGGAGATGTCTCCTGGTGGAACCACGGGATTGCTTGTGCAGGGTGATGGAGCGCAACCGTCATTACCGATGCTCACAGATGAAGATGGAGTGAGTATATTAGCATTAAAAAGTTTTAAGTACACATAGAAAAACAAAAAAATTAAATAAACATGTCATGTTTTAAAATTGATAACTACACACATCAAAAGTGTCTAGGGATCAAGCATTTTTATGCGGATTTCTTGAGATTGAGATGTGGCTTTGTAATAAATTTATGATTTTATAAATTTATATGGATCCTTTTTGGTGCATTTCATAATTTGAATCAGGAACTGTGAATCAAATTCGAGTAAAAGATGAAAATCAGCTGTCAATATTTTCCCTATAAAAACATACAACGCATTGAAGACATTATTAGTGCTACTGTTTCCCTACTACTGATTAAAACCAACGTTATTATGGAGCGGCGACGTCATTTAAGCAGGGAAGAAATGCTCAGAGCCGTGGGAATGATAGAAGCTGGTTCCCGGCAACGTACTGTGGCTTTAGCTCTGAATACAAGTCAGAGTGTTATCAGTCGACTTTGGACACGTTACCGAAGCACTGGTACCGTGGCTGAGCGCCATGGAGGACGGTATCGCTGCACCACACGGAGACAAGACCGATACATTCAAATCTTAACTCGAAGAGCTCCAACAATAACCGCCATGATGTTAGCCGTGCGGCTTCATCACTCTTCAGGGAACTTAATTAGCGACCAAACAGTCAGAAACCGCTTGCATGAAGTGAACCTTCATTCCCGAAGACCGCTACGGGTACCACCTATAGCAATGCACAATCGTAGGATTCGATATCAATGGGCTCTTGAACACAGAAATTGGGCAGAAGAACAATGGCGTTTCGTGTGCTTTTCTGATGAGTCTCGTTTTGGTATGAGACCGGATACAAGACGTATACGACACTGGAGAACCCCTGGACGCCAACAGCGATTAAAATCCTGCCAGGAAGTCCATCCTTATAGTGGTGGAACCATCATGGTATGGGCGGGTATTTGGATCGGCGGAAGAACTGAGTTGATTTGGATCAGAGGCAACCTCAACGCTCAAATTTATGCTGAGACGATTGTATCAGACGTCATCGTTCCTCTACAAGTGCAAATCGGTCCCTTATTTCAGTTAATGCATGATAATGCACGACCGCACACCGCAAGAGTTGTAAGACAGACTCTCGCCGCAGCTAACATCAATGTCCTGCCCTGGCCTGCTCAGTCGCCAGACTTGAACCCGATTGAGCATGCATGGGATATGCTACAGAGAAGAGCTCTGCCGAATATGGAGGGTATCCAGTCGCAAGAAGACCTTTTTTTGTTGTTGCAACGAACATGGGCGGCCATTCCACAGCGTGATTTGGATGAACTCATTTTGAGTATGCCAAACCGATGTTCTTGTGTTGTTAGTGTTCGCGGTAGAAACACGGATTATTAATTGTTTAAGTTACCCAATAAAATTTTAAAGAAAACTGTTATTTCAGTCTTTTTTTCGAACTTTAATGTTAGTGGTTCAAATGTCAAAAATCCCTTTATTAGGAAAATGGCAAATTTCTTTATTAATGCAAAGGTGACTTGGTTTATCGTTACTGTGACAAACGAAAACACTTTATTTGATGAATCCTTAAAGAAAATTTTAATTAATATCAATCAGGAGAAAAGTTATTGCAAAAATATATGTTGATCCCTAGACACTTTTGATGTGTGTATTAACCTAATCAATACTTATTATGATAACAGTCAGAAGTAAAAGTCGAAGGCACCTCTGTGAAGCAGCTTTTGGAAGAGGGAGTTGGTGTGGACGAAGGTGAAGAAGTCAGTCTCTTACACTCTGGACATCCGCCGATTATGATCAGGGGAGAAGATGGAGTGCTGTACCAAGTGAGTGTTATTAAAAAATATATGTCATCAGTTGTGCCCCGCGTAAACTACGCATCTATTAATCGTAGTGTGATGTACTATAACTTAGCCTCCTTCGATAAATGGACATTAACACTAAAGGGGTTTTTTTAATCGGACCAGTTGTTCCTGAGATTAGCACATCCAAACAAACTGTTTAGCTTTAAAGATTTCCCTAACTTGTGGCGCATTCACTATACTAAAGATATAAGCTATTTAATATGTGTGTTGTCCAGGTCGCGGGTGAAAATGAAGCAGGTCAGACATTATTGGTGGCAGCGGAAGGCGTGGAAGGCGCCGTGGAGGGAGTCGAAGGTTCTGCTGAAGAAGGTGACGTCATGTACGTCACGAGGGAAGATGGACAGGTATGCCGGGGTTTCTTAGTACATACTTTGTGTAATTATATAAACTAATTAAAAAGTTTACTTTAAAACTATCGGCACCCAATGGTTTTACCTGCGCTGAAACATATCCCAAGGATAGTTTAAGCTAAAAAATGGTATGATTAAGGTGTATTTTATCTAAGTTCAAGATGAAAAGTGGTACGACTGGTGTCCTTTATCAACCATCAAAATCAGTTCAATGATTTTGGCATGAAAGTGTAACAGACATAGTTACTTTATCAATTATAATATAATATTAGAAAGCATTTTATTTTGACTGGCTGACAAAATCGCAAGTAAGTTTATTTCTCACTTAATATATTAGTAGGGAAAACTTGGAGGGATAGATTCATAGTGTATTAAAGTGATCTATTGTCGTATGTAGGACGTGCTAGCCATCGACCCGTCGCAGCTGGCGCAGCTGATGCCGGGCGGCGAGGATGCGCCGGCGCTGCAGCAGGTCGCCGTGCAGGTGGAGGGCGAGCCGGGCGAGGATGCCACACAGGTCATCGCGCAACTACTGCAGGCAGACTTACCTTCGCCAGGTAATATTACACAATCATTACGAATGCATTCATGACTAATACAGGATTGTTGCTTAGTTGGCGAACCCAAATACATCAGAAAAAAATGTTTATTCCCAACCGTCCTCCCAAGGGACTAGACACATTCATTCAGCTCTATCCAGCATTTGTCCATAAAAAACAACGATTTTGTATAGAGACGCGTATGCACGCGTACGCATCCATTCAGCTGAATCGTCTCCATACAAAACGTTGTTTTGTAAGGAGTTTGGCAAACGCTGAATGGATGGAGATGAATAAATGTGTCTCTATGAATAAATAGTCCCTAAAACCGACCCTGCCTTTGAAGAAGTTTACATATTATTTTTTATGAAAATACCTGGAAATCCTATAAAAACTATATGAGTTGGTTAGGTTTTTAAATGATCCACTGGTACTTTAGTTTGTAGGATCTCATGTGAGGTGCTAGGGTTGGCCAAAAACATTTTTTAATATTTTATCAAAAGTGAAATGTTGGGTATTTGAGTACACATTGTATTTGGGTGTATTTATAGTTAGCAAAGTTCTTCCTAAATAGTACATATATCATTCACTTCCTTTTAGGTGGTACACGGCGCGTGGTACTCTTACTACCAGACGGCAGCTTAACGATGACAGAGTTAGATAAAGAACAATATGAATCAATAACAGAAGCTGGGAAAGCTCAAGAGTGAAGAATGTTATGTACATTTTGCTGAATAGGAATTAAAAGATTAGTGCCTATGTTTGAATGATAAACATGCACAATACAATAATGACCCATATCTGAATTGGTAAAACATGAAATTATGCCCATCATGTTTCTATTTCATAAATTTATGAGATATTATAATGTAGTAGTAATTTTTAGACTGTACCTTCACAATAATGTTGCCTTTATTACTTTAAAAACTGTCAATATGTTTAAAACTTTATATATATAAAAACGGCTATATAAATTGTTAATTGCCCGTTTTTTTTAAATCTATATAAATAAATTTAAAAACGAAATTTATAATAAATTAATAACATTAGTGCATTTATTTACAGTGCTGTAATGTTCGCTAAGTAGTATATCTTAAGCCCTTAGTATGTAAGCCTTGAGTCTGATTCAGTAGTATTTGTGAATTTACCTCATAAAGTAACTACAACTATGGATAGTTTGACTAAACTAAAAATGTATGTTTTAAAATCAGTATTCATATCAAAAATTAACTTGTTAGTACTAATAATGTTGATGTATAAATATAATTTTACAATGACAGTTTTTGCCAAGGATTTGCCCATTTTCATTCTTAAGAACACTTTCCTTAAGCTTTTGTAAGTCTATTTTAAACTTGTATTTCAGTTTTAATAAGATCTGAATCCTCTTGTTAATAAACGAAGATAAAATTGATCCACATTTTCTCTCTTTCATTCCTAATAATAATGAATGACACATGTATGATAGAGAGCAAACATTGTTTAACTATATCATTGTACACCTCGTTCATTAACAAGAGGGTAAATTATAAATATTATAATACATACACTCTTACGTGCATGGAAAAACCGCATATTGTTTTTATACAAAGTTTGCATCCTTTATTAATTATCAACTTGTCCAGATTACTAATATTTTGTGATTACTCAAAACCGAATAAGTCCTGAATCAGATTACAATGTAAAGTACTTATGTTTTAAGCAATATTAGTGTAATTAATTAATAACTGTAAATTCTTCATTTCATAATGAGTTAATTTCAAGAAACAGAAATATGTATGTATGCCAGGCTACCTACTTAAATACAAACAACATAAAGATTCATTCTTATTTTCATTACTTCACTTTTTTATTGTAACATAGGTTTTTATTATAATTATATTATTCAAATTATCTTATTTATCTCTTTATTTTATATTTCCTATTAGTTTTAATGGTAGAACTGTTGCATCTTCGTTGTGTTGCGTCTTTGATACAAATGCAACTATAGTTCCAGCAGTTTTAGGAAAGACGAACAACGACGAGAAAAGGTGAAGCGTTTGCACCATATTTTGGTCTAAAGCTAGACAACCGTCTGCTGGACTGGAAGGACGAATGATAGTGCAATTCGAAATAATATCTAATATATAAAATTCTCGTGTCACAGTTTTCGTTGCCATACTCCTCCGAAACGGCTTGACCGATTCTCATGAAATTTTGTGAGCATATTCAGTAGGTCTGATAATCGGCCAACATCTATTTTTCATCCCGAAATTCCTACGGGAACGGGAACTACGCGTGTGAAACCGCGGGGCGCAGCTAGTAAAAAATATTTTCATAATTCTATCCCCTCGTTTACACTATGCTGCAATGAGCAGGAAAGTGGGCAGTGGCATAGTATAAAGGGGTCACTCGTGCTGCTACTACACTCCACTTCCCTGCTCATTGCAGCATAGTGTAGATAGCGTACTGCCGCGGAAGTATTTTGGGAAATATTTCCGGCAGCGCGAGTAGCAGGAGCATAGTCTAAACGAGGGGTATCGATAGTCGATAATTCAGGGATATCCTTCCCTATCCTTGTTACAAATTTGTCAACATCTTGCTTGTTTGATTCGATTTTTGTCAATTGTCATTGCCACCATTTCCGAACTGTCAGTGAACCTCCATGACAGCAGCGGGTGAAATGGATGGTCTGTCAGTGGAGGAGGGAGTCCAAAATAAAAAGCGGTCCGCAGAGACCGTAGATTGTGTACCTACTCAGTATTAGGCAAAGAGCATATAAATAAGCACACCAATCACCAAACCTTATTTTGGCGGGTAAAGGTTTCATTTGTACTTACACTTACCCCTGGCAGGTACTAAATACGATGCCACCGAAGAAACCGAGCCGAACCGAGGGATAATTTAGATTAACGAAGCTATACTCAATACCTTCATTTTCATTTAATTAATAAGTGTTAAATATACTATTGCCATATAATTAAAACAAGACAAGAGCCCATTAGAGGTCAGGCAACAGAACAAGACTATTATGGAAAGGAGATATTAGACTACCTTTGTATTTCGCTTACTTTTTCGTTTTTTTCTTTCAGATAAATATATTAAGTACTAAAAATAATAATATACTTAATGGAATGGAAAAGTATGGAAAGGAAACTATTTTCACAAGACTTTCAAACCAATCGCAAACATTTGTTTGAGGAGGCCTTAAATTCAGCAGAAAATGGCAAAGTTCTCTACATTTTATGCGATGAGTTAAATGAATTGCCACTCCTTTCCCAAGATAATGATTTATTTAACAGGCATTACATGAAGATGATTACTTTTGTGTATGCAAAAACTGATAAGTCACTTGTTGAAAGTCTTGCATCATTGCCGGACTGGCAAACAGTCCCATGTGCTATTATTCTTGATGAACTTTCTTCATACTGTGATAAGGATGATATTCACAAGGCATGTGGAATAGTATCTTTGCTTATTGATTCTGCTGATAGCTGTTCAAAGTCATTACAAACACCTTGCAAACTTTTTGTTTCTATCAACAAAGAAATAGTTAATGAGGACTTCAGTCAAGTGTTACAGGATCTATATTTTTTTACTAATAAATGAATGTTTTATTACAGTTCTTACCTTTTATTTTACATAGTTGTTAGGTTATTTTTTAATAGTTGTTAGGGCTATTTATTAAAAAAATTGTTAAAAAATATAGTTTTTATTTACATTTTTAATGGTTAAATATGCCAGATAAGGTTCAAATTAAGGAATAACGAAAGCTCAAACAATAACAGATCATCTGAATTTTAATACAATATACAACAAAAAGAAAACAAATATAGCAAACAGAAATAAGTAAAATATATAGTAATTGTGATTTCCTTTCCCGAGTTTGAGGACTCTGCCCATTGTTTTGCCGAGGAATCCTGAGCTTTTATCTACATCATCATCAAGTCCACGCAATAGTTTCTCCTGAAACCGCACTTCGTTGCCCAACTCTATAGATATATCTTTTAATGATGAAATCTTTCCACTTAACTCTTGAGCCATTCGTTCATTTTCATGTTCTAGAACGTCATCTGTTGGAACCCTAGGCACAGGTTGATAGCCATAGCTATCTCTCGCTCTCCGCATATTGCTTCTGCCTGCCGTTTTGCCGAACTTTTATAATCAAGATTAGAGATAATTTAAAACAGATTTTCTAAAGCTAACAGTTTCAATAACTTTAGCCAGAATGTTAAGTATTTTTCAGACTTATCCCACTCTGTAGAACCAAATTAATAACAGCAACGTACAGAGATAGAGTAATCAATAAATCACTGAAGAACTTATGTAGTAAGCGATAGGGAATTATTTATTTCGCAGAGTAGATCAACAAGAAATTACTTATCAAGCTGATTCAGCTGATTGACGGATAACTATGACGAGTTATTTGTTGACGACATGACATATCAAGAATGATGACAAATTGACACCGACAAATACAACGACAATGACGAACTATTCATAACCATTATTGTGTGTTCGTTCTTAATCAATCAAACACGTAGGTTAGTTTTACATATGGTAGCTCTTCACTAGTAACCATAAAGAAGTATTTTTTTATGCTGGTAACAAATCCACTATCCGTCACAATTCACACAATTGCGCGCGCGTTTTCTTGTAGTGTGAATGTCAAAGAATAGAACCGACCGGCTCGTGTTGTTTGTTGTAACTTGTACTGTTTACTGTAATATATAGCCTTATTAAATACTATATTGATGTTAAAATTAAAAATACATAAAGCTTCAATACTTGTAGTGCCAAACTAAAATATAACATCAAAATGTCATATAAACTTTCGGAAGGATCATTGGAGGTACGTTGAATTTCCACTTGAAATATAATTATCTTAATTTAAAAAAATGCATTACATAGTTTAATTTTGTAAACAGGTTATTATGAATGGTGGTCATTATGACAAACCGATAATGCAAGTGCTGGGGAGTAAAAAGATACAGGGAAGTGGAGCCAATGAAAGATTTCGTCTTCTTCTATCCGATGGCAAATATTCGCACAGTTTCGCCATGCTGGCGACGCAATTAAATGATAAACTGTTGACGGGTGAACTTGCGGATTATGCTGTTGTACAAATTGATAGATTTGTAACATCTTTACTGAAAAATACTGGCAGAGGAGACAAGTAAGTCAAGTTCAATTTTTTTGTGTTTATACTGTTTACTCATAAGTGGGTAGTTTTCCGCTATCTAGCCTCTCGAATTTAGGACTTTTGTGCAAGCTGTGATACTTTTTTGTGTAATAACAACTTATTATTTTCAGACGAGTGATGATAATCCTGGATATAACTATCATTGCTCCTGGATCTGAGGTTGGGATTAAGTTGGGTAACCCTCAGACTTGGAGTGAAGAGTCGGTGTCAGCACAACGTCCTGCTATGGAACCTGTGAAACAAATGCAGAGTCCAGCGCCCGCTCCTATGGCGAAGCTGATGCCCGAACCAAACCTAAACAACAGTATGTTGTCGACACAAATGACTCATCCTATAGCCAGTTTGAGTCCTTATCAAAATAAGTAAGTGCGTAGTCAATATTCATGTTGTTACTTATTGGTGGATTGTTTCCTTTGTTTTGTGTTTCATTGTTATAAGTGCAGTTCAGTATCAAAAGTATGTTAACATTATAAGCATTTAAGTCTTTGTTTATATCTCGTGTATATCTTAAAAAAAAAAGTTTTTAGGAAAAGGCTTCAATATTTGAATCTGTATAAATACTTTTAATGCTGACTGTACTACTAGACAAAAGTAATTATAATATTTTTATTGCTGACTACTACTAGACAAAACTCTGTAAGTAATTATTAAAACAATGGAAGCATTCACCAGTAATTTCTATAAATTATTGTTACCTAATTCCCAGGTGGGTGATAAAGGCTCGTGTTATGACTAAGTCTCCCATCCGTACATGGAGTAATGCTAAAGGCGAAGGGAAGCTGTTCAGTATGGACTTGTGCGATGAGAGCGGAGAAATCAGAGCGACAGCATTTAGGAATGAATGTGACAAGTTCTATGATATGATACAGGTTTGTACTTTATAATAACATATATTGATATGTATGAAACAAAGGTTCTCCTTTTTTTTTTTTGACATAGTGAAAATGCATAGAACTGCATACCACCGTGAGCCGATATTGGGAGGACCCACAGGGCATGTAGGGCTCTCCCAGCCAGAAGGGCTGGGCCTACCTACTAAAAACAGCAACTTCCGTCCGCGTTACATTGGGGTACCGTAGGATCCCGAGGGGGATTTCTACTACGGCAAAACAAAGTTTCTCCTGCTATTTGTACACATAGTTTTAAAGTATACACCTGATTTTAATGTACTTTACTGCAATAGATAAAGTTAGTAAATTAGGGATTAAAATAGGTACTGGAAAGTTAGCAGAATATTTTTGATTAATGATAGACAAATACAATATATATGTAGTCATCAATAATAAAATATCTTTGCATAGATTTATCACTATCAACCTGTTTAAAAAAATACTTTGTTTTTTTTCATTAGGTTGACAAAGTGTACTACATAAGCCGTTGTCAACTGAAAACAGCAAACAAACAGTTTACAAACCTGCGTAACGATTACGAAATGACATTTGGTCAGGAAACTGTTGTTGCCGAGTGTATGGAAGACTCCTCGTCAGTACCCACAATCAAGTATGATTTTGTGCCAATCAGTGAAATCGGGAACAAAGCAACAGACTCTTTGCTTGGTAAGGAACCTATACATATAACAGATTAGTCAAGTATTTCCTGACATTTTCAAAACATACTTGTTGACAGGCTCTTCTCCGCAATTAGACGACTCAGTTGCGTCCATTTTTTGTGTTTTTTTTTTTTGCGTGATTTTCAAAACATATAAACTTAGTAATTTTCTTTAAAAGTCTATGTTAAAATTTAGTTGTACAAATAACAAGTTTTGATTTCAATTTATATTTATTTTAGATGTGATTGGTGTTTGCAAGTCGGCGTCTGATGTTCAAGAATTAACAGCAAGGAATACTGGGAAACTGTTGAAAAAACGTGAAGTCACTTTGGTTGACTCTTCAGGAGGAGCCGTTAGTATACCATAAAAATCTGATACTTTTTCCTTCACAAACTACTCCATACTCTTTAAAATTTAAATCTAGTGACTAAAAATATTTTTTTAATGTCTTTTTCAGGTTGTTTTAACAATGTGGGGTAATGAAGCAGAAACCTTTGATGGAAGTAAAAATCCAGTGATATCAGTAAAAGTAAGATTAAATTGTTTTTTATGTGATATTTTATAGCTTTTAACACTAAATTTTTTTTCCACTAGTTACTGAGATTATTATCTTCAACCAAACAAAAATCTCTTTAGCTTTATGATATTAGTGTCGATAAGCTACCACAAACTTGTTTTGTCCAGGGTTCCCGTTTGTCCGAGTTCAATGGCAGTAAGTCCCTGTCGTGCCTGGCGAGCACCATGCTGCGCCTGAACCCCGACCTGCCCGAGGCGCACAAGCTGCGAGGCTGGTACGACAACGGCGGCGCCGATATGGATACCGTCAATATTTCTGCTAAGTAAGTTATATTATGTTTTACGTTAAATAAGGACCTCTCTTGACTGACACATCCCATATTACGAATTAATAAAAAAAAATGTTTTAGCCCATTACAACAATAATTATAGTTTCAATAATAATACGTGTTTCGATATAGTGTCAGACCCACAAACTACTAAGGGGGTACTAGTCAGACCTATCAGTTAAGAGTCCCATAAACTCTAGGAGTACATATGAACTTATAATCTGGGTGTTTTTAAGATCAACATGGAATAACTTAAATATTATTTTCCAGGTCAGGAGTGTACAGTGGAGGTAGTAACGAATGGATCACATTCTCTGAAGCTGAGAGCAAACAATTAGGATCGGGTGACAAAGGGGACTACTACAGTCTACTCGGCGTTCTAACATACACATTCTCAGACAACGCCATTTACAAGGCGTGCCCACAGGAACAGTGCAACAAGAAATTAGTTGATCAGGAAAATGGATTGTTTAGATGTGAAAAATGTAACAGAGAATATCCTAATTATAAGTACAGGATTCTGTTGTCTGTAAGTGTTTGGATATCTATAATTACTGTATTCTAGTTGTGACTTGTGAGTGTTCAGTTGGTCGCAATTAGATGTCTCCAATAAACCTACATGACTTGACATGTCCCCTGAAGCGCAGAAACGCTTATTAAATTAAAAACCACTTTGGTAACAATCACGATATCTTGCATTGAGGTTTTACGGGCTGACCGTAGTTACTTATTTACTTAAATGCGTAAGTACTTATATCATTGTTTAATTTTTTTATTCAGGCCAATGTATCAGATCCGACCGGCGACCAACGTATCACAGCGTTCAATGAAGCCGCGGAAGCGATGCTCGGTAAAACAGCGGCGGACATCGGGAAAATGTTCGAGTACGACAAGAACGGATACACGCAACTCTTCGAAGAAGTCAAGTTCAAGACATTTATATTCAAATTCCGCACCAAAATGGAAACTTACAGTGTGAGTATTGGAAATAAACTATTATTACCTCAAAATTAGTTACTGACACAATCAGAAATAGTATGATAAAACTGTATGTATTTTTTCAAAATAAGCCGGCGCGGTGGGTAGATTCTAAAGTTTTACCATTTAAAAAAATAATGATGCAATGCATATATATGTTTTTGTATTCATCTACTTTTCTAAAGTGTGTCTTATGAAATCAATTTTGTAAATGTTTATTTCTGTTTTCAGGATGAAGCCAGGCTGAAAACAACAGTTATGAGCGCACAACCGGTGGACTACAAAGACGCTAATTCCAGACTTATTAAAAGTATCAAGTCTGTAACCGGTATTGAAGTCTGATAAGTTCATACATTCATATTTAATAAGTGCCTTTAAAATTATGATTATTCTAACAATACAGTGATTTTTTATCGCATTAGCCAGTTATTTCTCATGTTTAGAAAGTATTAAAACTACATAACTTTAAATCTGTAATGCTGTGATTGAGGATAAATATTTTTGTGTTTAATTTTCTGTTAAGAGTTCAAAACAAATAACAGAAAATGGATTATGTTATCGAAATTATTATGTAATTTTGTAATAAAAGTAATTGAAAGCATATAAGTTCAAAACAAATAACAGAAAATGGATTATGTTATCGAAATTATTATGTAATTTTGTAATAAACGTAATTGAAAGCATATCTTCTTTTATTTTATTATTCTAAAGGTAATATGGATAAAAGAAAACACAACTTTACTAAGTATATTATGTTAGATACTTTATTCAATCTCATTTGATATGACTCAAAAATTTGGCTATACACAAAATGGGAATATTTTAAAAAATACGTGGACAACAGCAATTAGGTATAACAATGTTTAATTAGTAAATAATTAGGATTACTACTCGAGGGACAAAATACCATTGAATCATTTCCTGATATCAATTCCTGTTACAAACATTAATAGTTTTTACTCAATTGCTAGGTCCAAGTACTGTTACATTACGGCGTGTATCATTATAAAATTAAGTAGTTGACTCGGTATTACAATATTAATTTTAATCTAAAATATACATACACTTACAATTTATAAATATGTTTTAATATAATGAGGACTAACATTAAAAATTAAATAGTACAAGTAAATGGCAGTGAGTTGATGTGTATTACATTTATGACGGTTTTAATGATAATAAAATAACAATCAGTTAATAAATCAGTCGTGCATAGTCATAACTCGCGTGCAATTAGAATGAGATGTTATTTGGGAATAGACAATCGCGGTTCGCTCTTTAGAAAACTTAAAATCATTCATTCAGTTTTTAGGCCTCATATAAGCACTTATTGACGTGTAAAGTGCTTGTTTTTTATTAATGGTATTTCGCTTGAGAATTGTAATTTTCGATGTACATATCCAAATGCAGCATCTCATTCTAATCGCGCGCTAGTTACAGTATATACATATAGAACTACTGAAGGTTGCCCGTAAATAAACTATTAAAGTTAAATACAATATATAGAATTAACAATGAATATTTTCCACAATCCAGTATGGATAATGTTAAAAAGCATACTAAAATTGAATAAATAATTGTAAAGTACTTTTTAGTAATGATTTGGTGATTTATTTTTATTTTAAACCAATGAACATGAAATAACAACAAGTCTTTAAGCTCCATGGAATAGTAATTTATTGGTCATAATTCTGATGTCTTTGGTCTTATTTTAATAACTTTCCATACAGTTTCAGCTAAAACTCGAACATGTCATAGAATCCTTTATTATGTATGATGCTATTATAAGTAGTACAGTCCGCGATAGATAAATAGTACCGCCCTTGTTTTTCATACATACCAAAGTGTGCATTACCAAGAGGGGAGAGGTTTCATTTTATCTAACGCTGACTGTACACGAAAACCATTGATCAATTGATTCACTCCATCGTCTCATTATAGTAACTGACCCCTAACTAATTGTCATTTGTATCTAAGAGTTTACGTTTAAATAAGTTCAGAAACACCAGAATTGTAACCAAACGGGAGCAAACCAGAGCTTTATCAATAAATAATTTATGACACAAATTACAATTAAAAACTAAGACGTGTACATATCTTCACACATCTAATAATTACGTATGTCCGTATTGTTTACAATTTATCACACTTACTAAAGCAGAGCTGTCTTAATTAATGTAAAACATTTTATTGAACCACAAACACTTAAAAATTAATTAGCAACTTAATCTAATTGGCGGATCATAGTCACAATTCAAACTACTTTATGTAGGTATATTAGTTAAATAATAAGATTTGAGCTCTCGCTACAAAACTTTGAATAAAAGCTGTCATTTTATAAAAATGTTGTTGAGATTCACATAACATAATGTTAGTATGGTGCAATAACTAACACATTGTTGAGATTATAAGGTTAAATAAATGGTTACAAAAATTAGTAAAATAATGTATACAAAAAAATTAAAGCCATTACCAAGATCCGAACGAAAGGAAATAAATTGATATTATAATATAGACATACATATAAATCCAGAACATTAAACCTTAGATTACAAATATACTAAGCTGCTATTTTTAAATATTACCAATAATAATGATGTTATCTACAATTACACTTTGAGATAAATATTATGAAAATATGCATTTTCAATTCCAAATAAGAAAATTTCAATACAAGTTTTTAAACTTGTATTGAAAATATAAAATCAAGCTGAATGAGATTCGATTTATCACTATTAATTAAAAAACAAAATATAATTATATTTGTAAATAGACAATCATCGTATAAACATTAATAAAATAGTTATTACACAAGAGCGAATACTAGAGGGTAACTTTTATCGATTATATTACAATTAATCAATGAATTCCTTGAAGTCATAGCCCGATGAACGCGATTCACTCGTCAAATAGTCCACTTAATAGCAACACTTCTACACTAAACGTGCACATTAGGTAAACACTAGTGTCGGGGTTAGTTCGTTCGTTCGTTACAATGCAGTATTACAGTAGAGTGAGCGCGGGTATTGTAACGCGTACATTGAGTATCGTATCGAGCGAGCGGCAGCAGAAGGCGGGGACGCCTGCCCGAGCGGCCGCCGCCGCCGCACTAGGCACTGACACACCCACACCGGCCACCTCACCTAGCCTACACACACTAAACACTAACACATCATAAATTAAAGCAACAATAAATTAAGTGAACGCTCTTTGGAACGGATTACATTCGAGGTACCTCCCTGCGGACACCGATTGAATGTGTTCCGCCCGTCGCTCGAGCGAACGCACCTCTAACAACTAAACGAAACATAATACAAACTACTTATATACCGATCGCATTGTGCCTAAAAATGGCGATATAGCCGCCTCGTGACTTGTATTATTTGTACGAATTACGCCATTACAGCTGCCGTCATAAACTAAAATAAATATTAAAACTTAAAAACAAAGTTAATGAATTTAGTAATTGCCTGAAATAATTTAATAGAATGGTAAAGCTGCCTGGAATATTCCTTTTTTTAACCAAATAAATTGGAACTTTTTTTACTTATATTTTTAAACCAGTTAGGCCAAATATTACAAAAATTAAATACACGACTAGGTACATAATGTACGTTAGTAAATAAAAACAAATAACTTAATATCAAATGAAAACTTCCATAAGTTTAATTTTCATCGGCGAAATAAAAATATCTGAAAAACCAACCTAATTCCATCCGCCCGCCTTGCGATTATTCGGTAAAGAGCTATTGTTGAAGTTGTTACCCAAAATATAAGCCCAGTTCGAGGTTTTGATTTGACCTCAAAAATATTCAACCGGCCCATACATGCAAGTTACAATGACAAATTCAATTAACCAAAATTATAGGTTTTAGCGAAGGAATTACTTCACTTTGTTATTGAAACTTCTTTCAAACCCATGTCTTGGTACAACCGATCTCGATTAGTCGAGATCGGGTGTACCAGATTTGGCGACATGACAGTATTTTATGAGGTCACATGTTTGGTTAAGCCATAACTACATTTTTGAGGGCTCTAATTAACCGCGATGATGTCACCGACTGCCGAATATGCGACTACGAAACTAGACTCATATTTTGGGTTAAACCATCCTTGAATAATGAACTAAAATGATCGGATTTAAAATTTAAACAAAGAGCGGTGAACTAAGAGTCCTTACAAAAACCATAGAAACTGATTTAAAGAAGGAGTGTAATCTCGAGTCCTTTGTCGCGAGACGTAAGACCGTGTGTCGAGCCGCGGACGTGTCGTGGCGTGGTGTGCGTGGCGGGTGGCGGGTGGCGGGGGGCGCGTCAGATCCAGCGCGCGGCGGGCGGCGCCGCACTACCCGGTGCGCGCTCACGGCACCAGGTCGGGCAGGCGCCCGCCGTCCTAGGGGCGCCCGCCGCCCGCGCCGCCGCCGCCGCCGCTCACCACCTACACAACGAACAAATCAATATTAATGATGGTTTCTTAATAACGGTGAAAACCTGTAATTGGCTCACCTGAGACTAAACTGAAACAATATCAATTAAATATAACGTAAGCTGTGGTTTTCCTAACGAATAAATGTGTCCACTCCGCGTGACTGGGTCTACTCTAAATTAGGGCGTTCAGGCCTTTTCATCCCATCTATTTGGATTTATTGAAAGAGGTCATTTGGTCCTCGATAAGTGCTCGCAAAATATGTCATACTGACACTAAGTAATAGTAACCAAATGACTTTTAAATTTGGAACACTATTCAATTTCAAGGTAAGTCGCTTAGATAGAGTCCTGTAATAAAAAAAGCGTGCTTGCTGCAGCGACATTGGTTAGCGTTAAACCTTCTTGAATAGCTTTATCTATTCCGAAAACTACATTAAAATTAGCAATTTATATGAAGTCAGTAGTTAAGGACAATGTTTTCCCAAAAAGTCACATGTTTGGGCATATTTAGAAGAAAAACCTTTTCTTTAAGTAGTTTTATAAATTTGTTCCATTTAAATAGTTATTTGTTATACAAGAGTGCAAAGTTGCTTTTTAACCGGGGTTCCAGTTGAGGACCGAGCCAGCGAAGGATTCTAAAATTGAATCACGAGCGCAGCGAGGGATTCATAATAAGAATTCTGAGCGTTAGCGAGGGAGTCAAAGGAGCACAAGGTTAAAAATTGTTTGCACTCGAGTGCAACACATTATTTTTCATCCCCCCTCAGCGAGGAAACACAATATTAAATGAAAAGAAAATATCACGCACAAAGCAAATTAAAAAATAAGTAAGTCTTGTACACCAAGAAGGTTCCGAGTTTGAATTTTAGATAAAAAAAAGTTGTATGATGGTTTGTGAATTCAAAACATCATCACACTTAGTACACACGATGTTCTAAATTCAAATTTACTTTAACCTCTAGAGCGCAAAAACGACTTTTACTCCCAGTTATCGAAAATGCCTTGGGTCCTGCACGGCCTGTCACAGCGACCCCGATACTTTCCACTCTTGAGATTAAAATCGACATTTACCCCCAAAAATCGAGGATTAAAAACACACTTTCCGAGCTAGTGGGATGAAAAAAATATTATCTAATGAAAAAATCTTACTTTTCGCTCCTTGTAGTAGAGTTCCTCGCTCTCCTTGTCGCATAGAAGCAACACAACTGCTCCGAATAAGAATATGGCGGCGCCCCAGCCCACGCCGTACGCCCACCCGAACTCCCAGACGGACCTGTTACCTGGGTATTACAAATAGAAAACAATATATTATTACACGTAATTGTATAATATCCAATGTAATGAGAAATAAAAATGTTATATTAATATACAGGGTGTCCGGGCATCGATGTCGGATACTTTAAGGGGGTAAAATATGGTATTTTTAGGGTTCCGTACCTCAAAAGGAAAAAACGGAACCCTTATAGGATCACTTTGTTGTCCGTCTGTCTGTCCGTCCGTCCGTCTGTCAAGACCCTTTTTCTCAGGAACGCGTGGAGGTATGAAGCTGAAATTTATATCAATTACTCAGGTCTACTGTCCCTTGAAGCTGTGAAAAAATCAAACTTCTAAGCCAACGCAATCAAAAGATACAGCCGTTTATGCCGCAAATTTTCGACACTTGCAAGGGAATCAAAACCTACAGGGTGCTTCCCGTGAACTCAGAATCTTGAAATTTGGTATGAAGCAACGTCTTATAGCATATATAAAGGAAAAATTACGAAAACCATAAATTTTTAGTTACATCACATAATATATATTTTTTTAATAATTTTAACCTTACTACCCATTTCCTCATAAACGCGTAGAGGTATTAAATTGAAATTCATACCAAATACTCAGGTCTATAATACCTTTAAGCTGTAACAAAATCAAACTTCTATGTCAACGCAATTAAAAGAAACAGCAATTTAAGCTGCATATTTTGAAACTCGCAAGTACTCGCAAGGGAATCAAAACCTAAAGGGTACTTCCAGTCGACCTAGAATCTTGAAATTTGGCATGAAGCAACGTTTTATAGCACACATAAAGGAAAAATTCCGAAAACCTTAAATTTTTAGTTACATTACAAAATAAAAATATATATAAAATACCATAGTTATGACTCGATTGTCGTAATGAACGAACTTTGTAAACCTTGCAGGTTTGTACGGAACCCTCGGTGCGCGAGTCTGACTCGCACTTGGCCGGTTTTTTATCGACAAATCACGATTCCAATTTTCTCTAGCTACCTCCATTACAAAATGGCAGCCATTTTGTTTTTTTCAACTCGACGCGCGGGTGCTTGTACTGATTTAGTCATTGCTATCCATGTAAACGTCTTAGGAAGATGAAAGATGTCTCATTTGAAAGTAAATAATGTAGGGTATTATTGAATGTAAGATTTTATTCCATATCTTAATTATAAAATAACAAAAAATCATTACAAAAATAAAAATCAATATTTTTTTACAGATTTTTTCTGCATTTTTTTAATTTTTGTTAAAATTTGACCCATTAACCTACGTTTTTCATCTTGTTTTTTGATAGTACAGAATATTTACTTAAAAAAGAATCATACATCTTATAGCCTTATGTATGATAGTTCTTAAGTTACGATGGTTTGAATATGATCCTTCGCCAAGAAAATGGTTTCGTATTGCGAGGAGTGCTCGACGTGCTCGCCCATGGGACTGCGTTGTTGGGATTATCTGACTTGGACTATTATTTAGTCCGTCTAAGTGAAGGTAATTAATGAAAAAATGCTACATTTTATTCCATATCTTTATCAAAAAATAACAAAAGAGGATGATAAAAACAAAAACAATTATGTGTTTTCGTATTTTTTTTAGATTATTTGTCTTTTTCTTAAAAAATGACCATTAAGCTATTTTTTTCTTTGTTTTTGATAGTACAGCATATTTACTTAGGGTATCTATGATAGTTCAAAAGGTTAGACAGTTTGAATATGACCCTTAGCCATACAGTCCCACGGACGAGTAATCCTGAGAATGCGAGGCGATTTTCACGGTTAAGGGTCATATTCAAACCTCCGTAACTTTTGAACTATCATACATAGGGCTATAAAATGCTTGGCTTATTTTTGAGTAAATATCCTGTACTATTAATAAACCACAAAAAGAATTGCCTAATGGGTCAGTTTTTAAGAAAAAGACAAATAATCTAAAAAATATACGAAAACACATAATTGTTTTTGTTTTTATCATCCTCTTTTGTTATTTTTTGATAAAGATATGGAATAAAATGTAGCATTTTTTCATTAATTACCTTCACTTAGACGGACTAAATAATAGTCCAAGTCAGATAATCCCAACAACGCAGTCCCATGGGCGAGCACGTCGAGCACTCCTCGCAATACGAAACCATTTTCTTGGCGAAGGATCATATTCAAACCATCGTAACTTTAGAACTATCATACATAAGGCTATAAGATGTATGATTCTTTTTTAAGTAAATATTCTGTACTATCAAAAAACAAGATGAAAAACGTAGGTTAATGGGTCAAATTTAAACAAAAATTAAAAAAATGCAGAAAAAATCTGTAAAAAAATATTGATTTTTATTTTTGTAATGATTTTTTGTTATTTTATAATTAAGATATGGAATAAAATCTTACATTCAATAATACCCTACATTATTTACTTTCAAATGAGACATCTTTCATCTTCCTAAGACGTTTACATGGATAGCAATGACTAAATCAGTACAAGCACCCGCGCGTCGAGTTGAAAAAAACAAAATGGCTGCCATTTTGTAATGGAGGTAGCTAGAGAAAATTGGAATCGTGATTTTTCGATAAAAAATACCATATTTTACCCCCTTAAAGTATCCGACATCGATGCCCGGACACCCTGTATAATACACATAACCGTAATGTACACATATAGGTACGTAATGTTGGTTGTCTTGTCATCCTCTACATGATCATGTACACAAATATTTGTCTTGAGCGGGAATCGAATCCCGTTACTAATAATCAATCACTACATCATCTCATTATAGTAACTGACCCCTAACTAAGCTCGAAGCTTGTATCTAGGGTATCAGAAACTACGCACACACTCATTCACACACACACCCAGACCGAGATAAACATTTGTGGATCACACAAATATTCACCCCGCACGGGAATCGAACCCGCAACCTCACGGATGACAGTCCGGCATGGTGACCACTCTGCCATCGAGGGTGTCAAACTTACTTTTGGTATAGCAGGCAGGATCACTACAAACTACACCACTTAGTTTTCATGAATAAACATAAATCAATACATAACATAAAAGGCCTTAGGTAAGCGCCTATAACCTACGTTTGAGCCGCTATAACCGCGGTAAACATTAAAACCACTAAACAGATTTGTAAGTATGTATGTGGTTTTAGTATGCGTCTTCAACCATCTTCAAAAGTCGAAGCTATCGATATTTATATTTGTGGTAATCATACCTCGTTTGTTTTATCTAAAAGGATATAAGTACTTTCTGGTTGGTCCAATAGAAATTAAAAAACTTACCAAGATTCAACTCGGCCGCAAAACAGACCGGGTATATTACGAGCGCTATTAAAATGCACATCACTGAAAAGAAAACATTATATTGAGTTATTTTCTTATACATTTAACAAAATATACCTTTTAAAAATGTGGTATTTTATGTAAACTTAAAACAGTGTGAGTATTTTGTAGTAACTTACGTGCAAGCGCCATAGCGAGTACAGCGAATCGATAGTATCTGAACTTTGTCCTATGGTCTGCGGAACGAAGTCCTAGACCAGTTAGAAGGGCGCCGCAGACATCGGCAGCCAGTGTGGCCACGCATAGACCTGCTGCAGCCCTGGGTTACAAAAGAATGAACATGTTATATTACTATAGCAACTTAATCTTATAAACTGTAACGTGGGGTTCAGAAACTAATGTTCTTCTTTTACTAGTTAAAACGGAATCGGTTTTTTGACGGACTTAAAATAGTGACTTTGTTAATACCTTTTCGATTCGACCTCTAAGATGTTTTCCTTAAAAACTGCAAATCCTATTTAGATAGGGGATTTCGTAAGCAAAATCCATATGTTTTAGCGATTTAAAATATAAAACCGCGGGTTTATTCGCGTTGATGTAAGTTTTTTGTCAATCTATCTATTCTGGCTCTCAATCTAGCTCCAATCTAGCATTTGCTAATTGGGTACAACTTGTAGTATGCTCAATAAGTCGGTACTAATTAAAGAAGCTAACTAATTAAACATTAAAAAAGATAAAAGTTATATCCAAATTATTTTCAATGCGACACCAGGTACATACTTAATGTAAGGTGCGGGCCGAGCGGCATAGCACCCCGGTTGCGCTGTGATGTCGAAGGGTAGCGGCATCGGCGCCCCAGGGTCTATGCAGTGCATGAACAGCCCCTGTCTCCAGCCGGCCGCCATCAGCCAGTCCGCGGACGCCAGCCCCAGAACCATCAGGATTACCACTAAGAGACCGCATATTAGCGCTATCACCTGAAATTAAAGAGGAAATATTGTTTTCGAGAATGTGTAGGTCTACACCTACACATTCTCGCACTCTCCACGCTTACCCTACGGTAAGCGTGGTGATCACGCCTACCGTACCGAAAGGAGTAAATGAGAAGTACCTCATTGTATTAATATCATTTGTAACATCCGTTTTCCACATGTATTGGGTAAGCTAGATGATCACGCCTAACCTAACATCTTTCTTTGAAAGGAGGAAATGACAATATCATTTCATTTGTATTGTAACATTAAGAGAGGTTTTTGCCGTGTGGGATGACAAGTCGATAAGTATTATACTTTCTAGTAATAGTTCGTAGCTTTAACGTAATTAAAAATATACGTATAAAAACTGTGAATTTATTTAAGCGAACAATGTGTTTCTTGTATGAATTAATTTTTCAATACAATTACATTAAAATATAATACTTATTAAATAAATCATAGACTTAATTTAAATAATATTCACGTCTAAAATATTAAATTAATCAAACATAGCAAGCGGGGCTGCTGTTTAACTTGGAGCTAAACTAATAGAAAAGCACTACATAACTGCTTAGTAGTAAGAACTTATGAAATTAAACTTTACTTTGAACTACTGTAAAATCAATTTTAGCTAGGTACGTCTCCTTTATTACATATCATAAGTCATAGCATAGAAATCACATTTATCGATCGTGAAACAAGCCTAATACAGTATGGTATTTATTTATAGAACCAACAGTTAGAAACAGTAAAGTTTCATAAACCTGTAATCAAATCATAACGGAAATCAACCCGTAATTGATGTGTGTAGTCCATTTAACCAGTGTTACTGTACAAAAGTTTGTCATCCATCACGATCGCATGTCTCTGCGAGAAATCATAATATGAAGGGTAGAGACGCGCGTCAAGATTCCTTCGAGGGAAAGAAAAGCGGGAAAGTGTGGGTGGCGTCTAGAGGTGAGGCGGGGGGTGCGAAGGGTGCGGTCATCGATCGCAGTTCCCGACGGGACGCGGGGCCCGCCGCCGCCATCAGCTGTTAAAAACACCTCTCCGACGACGCGCGACGCGCCTCCGTACCAACCGCATTCTATCTTATACTATAACTCTCATCTAGTCGTCAACCCTCACATTTTTCGCCCTCTCCCACCCACACACAGGGATCACAAAACCGTACCGCTTTCTCAACGACACCCTCGTGTAAATTCCTTGTACGGTATCTGTTAACATGAGGTACAGCCAATGTCTCAATACACACAGTATTCAAAGAAATTTTATGCATATTAGGTACAATCTATAAAGCTAAAAAAGGTAACTGCTAAATAATTTATACGTATTCGATGCACATTAAAGTGGCTAAGCAAAGCACGTGTTGCTTTCAAAACATTTTAAACTAGAGGGGAGTTTCATTATTCTATTTATTCAAATCAAACGGAAGTATTTCTCCAGCGGAATCTCATTCAATTATGTTATTGTGCTCCGATGGCTTTGTTCCCTTTCAAAAAATAATAAGGATCAATATTTGATTTACTTATACATTTTACGAAGGTATAATTGGTATATACTGTTTATAATAGCAGTAGTTTAAAATATGCGAGATTTGTGATATTTTTGTTCAATCATGCATGATTTACATGAAATGGTTGCAAAAAAGTATGAAAACGAAAAAGCTCTATCTATTCCTCAATAATATGCCGAAATTCCGTCTCTTTTATATTAGAAAATCTCAAATAATCCTTAGTAATGTTGTATTCACCTGCGCTATCTGATTGCCCGGCATCTCGTCTTGTTCTGTGGCGAATTGCGGTGGTGGAGGCAGTACGGGCGGGAGGGCGCGCGGGTTTGAGCGGTGCCCGCCCGGGCTTGCGCCCGCGCGCCCCTGCATACGATCGCTACCTCAACACTGCCACACCACGGGACAACACACGTGACAATATTGTACCATCACCGATCACAATGCACTACACTATTCCCACTCAAATGTCACAGCACCGCCCGATCAGTCTTGCTTTTGTTTATTATTGGTTACGTGTTGTATTGTAAGTATACCCTATGCTATGCAAAACTATACAACCTAAACATAAAGAATAGAATATTTAGGAAAATATTTTAAAATTATGTGTCATTGAGTAGTTGTATCACAAAAACGTGTGTATTCAATATTTGTCTATTCACGAAAGAGAAATCAGAATGAAACTGCAAAATTGATTTAAGAGCAATACGCACAGTGCATGCACACTTCAGGTACACGCAACCTACCCAATACCCCAAAAGTAATATTTTTTTGTGTGATCGTAAATTACTTATATGCAGGTACAAATACATATACAAAAGTGCATTTATATCCATCGACCATCGACGTCTCTGACGAGATAGACTAGGGAGTATCTCTATTCCCGAGAGGGGTGAAATTCGATCACGATTCTATTCGATCAGTATATCTACCAAAATTAAATTACCGTAATTATATTGCACCGACCATTTTTCATCAATTTTATTATCAGGACCACAAATATAAATGTAGACAATCTCTCATACATAATTACGAATGTACATGTAAAAACAACATTTATCAAACATCAATTTTCGAAGACAACAAAGAATTATTATATTCCAAATATACACTTTGAAATCAATCAAAAGGGGATCGATGTATCTAACGAAAAAATTGAAAAAGGATGGACTCCAAGAAAGCCGACCATTTAGAGCTTGATAAATGAGTCTAACTACATTCCTTGGTTCGAAAGAGGCGGTAGGTGTGTGGAACATCGACCTAAATTGTAGACGATAAACGGAACTTACGACTTTTATCCTACTAATATTATAAAGGCGAAAGTTTGTATGTATGGATGTTTGTTACTCTTTCACGCAAAAACTACTGAATGGATTTTAATGAAACTTTACAATAATCTTGCTTATACATCAGAATAACACATAGGATACTTTTTATCCCAAAATTCCCACGGGAACGGGAACTACGCGGGTGAAGCCGCGGGGCGGTGCTAGTACATGCATATACCTAGTAAGGTAAATTTATTAACGATTATGAGTTTTCACGAATGTGGGTCAGAGGAACGCGTTTGTATGTACGTTTTAAGGGTAACGAGAAGCCGGGAATGGGGTCGCAACGAATGTAACCGTTCCAGTGACTGGACAAAAACATAATAACGCTAAGTACCTACGGATAAACTATTAAGTACAGTTCACATGCACACAAAGTATAGGACGCACGCTAAAATTAGGTTAATCGTTTATCTTGCTATGTTACAGTAAACGGTAGATTAAAAGGATTAATGTGTATAACAGTGGATTCAGTTAAGCATCTCTCGCTTGTGTATGCACTAAGAATGTGTACTTATCTCTGTTTTATTTAAGTTAGAAAGCCGTAAGCAAAATGTTCTCATGTTCGATTACACAACTCAAACAATCAAGTCATTGAATATGAGAATATTGAGCATGAGCATGGTACATAATGAATTATTGTAATGTATCGGAATATCAATAGGCTGAGCATAGATTACATAACAATAACTGAATTGGGAACGATCGCATGTTTTATTATGGTAACAAATCTCTTGTATCAAATATTGATTACAATAACAAAGCAACTAAAATTGGAGCTGCAAACAAAGCTTTACATCTGACAGTTTCGATGGTTTCGAATCTGAATGTTTGTTATTTAAACTGACAAGTTGTTTATTTTAAATACAAATGAAAACTCGTACCTATTTGTAATTTTAAGCGTACAAGGGTAAAGAATACGCGGTGCTATGGCATGATGCAATGAATCACAACATTCATTGTTTGGGTACTATAAATAGTTACATTTACGTTTGTAGTCTATTCAAACAGAAAACTGAAAGTATGTACTTATTCAAATATATTTACATATCTGTATATTTTTTTGTTATTAATTTATACAGCAGAACGTTTTACGAGAAAGCTGTATTTGTAGGCGGTTCTAAAGCTACTGATTTGTATTATAAGGTTTGGAGGAATCTAGAATTTTGGAAACGATAAAAAAATTCTGAGTTTTCAATTTTACATACGTCAGCAATACTCAATATGTACAATATATTTCACCCTTTATATTAAGTAAATACGAAGTATATTTATTATTTTAGCGAATAATGGCAAAATATCAAGAATATAAAATGGGTCTGTTCTTATCTATTGTGTATCATGGCACGTTTATTAACATTTTGTTAAAATATTGGTAACTGACCGAATATTAGTAACTTTCCTATAACATCGACAACAAAAAATGTTATTTAAGTAATTATCTGATAGAGATTTTATGAGCAGAGATATAAAAACAGTATATGTACACAGCCAAATTATTAAACGTCCTAGTTTTCAGTTTCGTTTGCTGGATTTGCGCATTGAGCTGCGCCGTTTTTTTGCTTCTTCATAATTTCACTGATTTCTCTTGTGATTCATTGAAATGAATTGGGGTTGTATAAAACTAGTAATAATGTGTTTAAAAGGACCGTTAATCGTGTTGATATAGGGGATGTATGTGGGAGCACGCGCTGGGGCGGGTCTGTACACAAGGACGGGCAGGCGGACCGGGCGGCGCGGCGCCTGACGCGGGACTGCCGCCCGCCCAGCGCTCTCCCCGCAACACACACCCACCCTGTGACGTGCGCCAACAAAACACAGATTATGGAGACACATTTATTAGCAAAAACGCTACTTTAAATTCGATCGTTCTACAAGTACACATACATTTAGCTATACAACTATTGTACAATCTTTATCCAATAAACACCACAATTTTGTCCTTGAATGAATGTTTTTTAGCTTCATGCTTCATGATTGCCACCCAGCTACGTTGATGAACATCACACCTGAGTGATCTGAAGACGTGGTGGATGAGGCTGACGTCTCGGCGGAGGCTGGGGTCTCGCGTGACACCACTCGCCAATAGCACGCAGGCGTCGCACACACGATGCTCGCGATGGAATCTTGGCCCATCTCCGACGCTGGCTGGCTCCAAATGTCGTAGTCATTCTGTCCCCGGGCTTTGATACGTCGTAAACTATTTTAGGACTTTCAACTGATTCAGTACCGGGAGAGATCTTATACTTTGCTCCAGATATTGCTTTCTTGATTCCATTAAACGCTCGTTTCGCAGGATTCTCGTCTTCTTTCACGTCGAAAGTAGTTTCCCTCGGTACAGCTGTGAGTCGACCAGTGGGCGGTGGTAGACTGGGATGATTATCTTCTCGTTTGAATAAGTTTCTCATCCGAGTAAACACTGTTGGTAGTGGATCGGTATTGGTCCCGACGGTGCAGACCCGAGGCCGGCTGTACTCATGTTCGGGCATAGATGATGAGACGTAGGTCTGTGGCGGTAGAGTAGCAGCTCGCCTTGGTAGAGGTTCATCGTGGAGGTAGGCGACGTGCAGCGTGCTGATACTGAGTGGTTGTTGCGGTGGCGGCCAGAGCTCCCTGGTGGGCGGAACGGGAGAGGGACGCTCCCCCAGCATCCTGCGCGCGAACTCTGCAGGTTGCCATAGATAGCTGGCTGTCAGATTCCCGTGCGTTTGCATTACGACAACAATCTTCACTAGCCTCTGGCAAGTCACTGCCGCTAATCTACGACGAGGCTTCGTGCACTTGACAGTATTCGCAAAGAAATGTCGAGTACAGGTATTTTAAATTAGATTATTGCCGCGAATATTTTATTACGTTTATTAAGTTATACAATTATATAAACATTTTGTAATAGCTAATGGAAAAGTTAAGTAGTTACACGCATTACTGAACGTAATCACTGGTTTTACTATATTTTCTTTATTAAAGTTCACAAGGACTGCCTAGTAAGACGGTTTAAAAAGGTATGATCGAGTTTGACATATTTTAGATGTTCGATACTATAAAACTCATATTTCTTTTTATACTATACAGGGTGGTAAGCGTGGTAATTATGTAAGTAAGGCTTTTATATTAAAGGTAAATTGTAAGATTATTTTAAATGCGTCAAAATAAAATCATTTACACCGAGGGATTTGGATTTTTTCGCTCTAACACTTTAATCATAGGAGCGATAAACACACATCCCTCGGGATTTGAAACTTTACGACTACAAGCCGGGAGTTATATCTATTAGGTTATCACTGCTTTACGATAGCCGCCTTTATTTTTACGCCTACATAAAATGATTTTAGGGATTGACCTATGTTCCGACAAAGGGTAACGGTTGTGCGAACATGATGTACAAAGAATATAAATAAAATTATCAATGTAAGTAAACATTTAAATTATTTTACTCAAATATAAATCACAACTCACCTTTAGAGGTCGTATGATGGTGACAGTTTCTATCATTGTTGTAGATGCCATATTGTGCTGTGTCTCCATTCCTAGAAAAATAAAGGGTATTTAAATTTTGTGACTAACTATAGTAATGCTCTTAAACCCGGGACAAGTTGTATATTATGTATGTGTAAGTCTGTTTGTTTCACTTTCACTTCATAATTGTTCAACCAATCATGTTTTTTTTTGTATCCATGTGCATAGTATAGAAAACCACCTGTGCCCTGCAGTTTTACCCGCATAGTTCCGAATCCCGTGGGAATTTCGGGATAAAACATAGCCTGTGTCCTTCCCCAGACTGTAAGCAACACCTATACCTGTGTGTAAATTTCAAGTCAATTGGTTCAGTAGTTTAGCCATGAAAAGGTAACAGACAATAGACAGAGTTACTTTAGTAATAGTAATATTTAGTCTTTATTCGCATTTATAATATTAGTATGGATGAAATAATAAGTATTAAATAATACATGTTTCTATTAAACGAGAATTATAATATTTAGGCGTAAAGTAAGCAATAATACACAAAAAATGCTAATTAAATATTAAAACATCCTATAAAACATTTGACCTTAACATAATATTGTTCAATAACTTGAACAAATATGACCTTTATAAGTAATACCTAAAAAGTAATACCAAAGACATTTTTATGTTTACAAATAACAAAGTTGTTATGTTTGTATGCTTAGATCCAACTTAGATCTTTAGGCAGTGGTCCGACCGCGGGTGAGTGAGCGATGAACTATCGGCGAGTTTCTTGTTCAAGAAAAGGACAGTGAATGTACATTCCATGAAAACAAAAGAGAGGCATATGTTAATAGTTAGTCGCTGGCAGTGTGAACAAGCCAGTAACTATAAAAAAAAAAAATAGGAAGGTTTATATGCATATTAACAAGGGTGAAATATGATATTTGAAAATTTTTGGATAAGATTTTTAGTTAAACTTTGAGCTCTTTAACTAAATGTAACAACAGTTTCTAAATATGTAATAACAAACATATTATAGCATAATAAAATTATCATAACACTGAGATTGTAATTTATTGTTTGTGTATTTACTTGGTTACATATTAATTGATACAATTTGCATATTTCAAAAAGTATTCTGTTCTAATTCTGGTTATGAATTACTCATTTATTTTTAGATATACATAATATATCTTATCTTTACTGACCCACAAACTCCACATAGTTCCAAGTGAGATAACAGGGATAAAATATTGCCTATGTCACTCGCTGATAATATAGTTTTCCATTACTGACAGAATTTTATAATTGGTTCAGTAGTTTTAAGATATCTAAAGACTAGTTATGCCTTTTCTTGGAAGAATTGAACTGGTACTAGACGCCAACATCACGCAAAATGGATACAACTGAGTTGTCTAATTGTAAAGAAGAGCCTACAAGTACAGTAGAATCCGTTTATTATGACTCCGCCTATATTGACCAACCGGTTATTATGACGAATTGCACTACGAAGTTTGGTTTTCATATAAAATTCTTTATAAAAGTCGGATATAATGACTTCCCTTACAGTGACATGTCGCTTATTATGACCCATTTTTAATAAATTTTGTCCGGTTATAATGACCAACATGATTCTTTACACCTTCGGTAATGTTCGTTGATTCCCGATGACGGCTATGTCTATGTCTTCTATACACAATAGGATGAGATACTGTTTTTACAATACAATGAAAAAACAAAAGCAAACAAAAATCACAGATTACTTACAGTAAAAATACACTTGTATGTGTTATTATAATAATGTGCTGATTACGTGCAATTTTGATTTTGATTTAATATGTACGTATACATATGTAATTACTATGTTTCAATATTAAAATACTTATAGTTCATTCATTTGGCCGTGAGACAAAATGTAAACAAAGAAATACTGGTTGTCAAACTTTTAGCTCTTTTAGGCGAAAAATATATTGTTTTTTTAGAGTTATAAATATGAAAGTAAAATAAGACTAAGTAGGCATCTTTGATAAGTCGTCTATAAGTAATTTAGTTTAGTGTAAAAATCAATAAAAAGGTAATAAACAGGATGAGTTGAGTACAAGTAAAAACAATTCATGTAAGCACCTGAATTTTTTTATTTTGATACGAATCTTTGGCCAAGTCTCTTCTACGTATTTAAATATATTAATAACACCTTGGTGTATGTTTGGATCTCCGGCGAAGTAAAAGTGCAAGCGCTGTTTGAACCAGGTTCACTTATTTTCATCAAAATCAACGTTCAGATAACAGAAATTTAACGATTACTGAATATAAAACATAATACAATAATTACTTTAAACAAAGAATTATCAAAAATTTACAATATACTTTACTATATAATCGGGAAGAAAACACTCACGTCAACAAGTTGATCAAGAGTAAAAATGACGGGTACAATCCGGCTAAATACGAAAACTATTAATTTTACTTTCATTACTTAAAATGACTGTTCACCTTCATTTAGTAGTATTAAAATGTATCCATAGTTTGAGATTCACAGCATTTTTAGGTTTTAGTAATGTCAATTATCATCGTCATTACTATTACTACCTTAGATGAAGAATTGGTTTCGCTGTGTTTGGTAGGTATCGCCGACGTAGTCAAATGCGGCAACAAATACTACACTCGGCGTATCCAAGCCAGTCACACTGCAAGCTGTCTGTGAGGCGTATGTTCCAAATGTTTTATTAAAATTTGAACATAATACGTAGTAAAATGTCAGTTTGCGTGGTGAAACTGTGTAAAAATAATACTTCAAGAAACAAATTTCGTGTAATCATCAAAAACAATATACAAAAAAGTAGCTTTCTATGTCCCTATGTCCTGATGTCCCTATGTATGCTTAGATCTTTATAACTACGCAACGGATTTTGATGCGGTTTATTTTAATAGATAGAGTGATTCAGTGGGAAGGTCTTTAGCATATTTTATCCCCATATTCTTACGGGAACGAGAACTACGCGGGTGAAACCGCAGGGCACCGCTAGTCTATATTATATAAAAATGAAACCCGTTTGCCGTTATCACGTCATAACTTGCGAACGGCTAGACCGATTTGGCTTTTTCTTTTGTAGTTTTCTAAGACTCTGTAGAATGTTCTTACGCAAAAAAATTAAGAAAATATCTCAGTTAGATTATAAAAAAATACATTTAATTCTGCATATTTTAAAAAACGCGCGTAACGTATGTCAATCATTTGATTCGGGCTGTTGTATATGCTTCGACAAAAAATCTCCGAGACGCATTATCGGTATTTCATTAAATTTCCAGGTATTTTATGGCCAAAGTGTCTTATTCCCTACCAATTGCTCAAAGGTAGTGATTTCGAGTTTCCAATATTGCTACGCTGTTGCAAGCGCCATGATCACGGATGAACTGAACTGTTCATCCGTGATTATAATAGTTACTCGCTGGCAGTGTGAACATGCGAGTAACTATGATTAATATATGTATCTCACCAGGTATCGCGGTATCTAACCAATCTTTCATCTATGGTTACTAAATAGTACTTATAAAACAAAGTCGCTGTCGCTGTCTGTTCGTCCCTATGTATGCTTAAATCTTTAAAACTACGCAACGGATTTTGAAGCGGTTTTTTTAATAGAGTGATACCAGAGGAAAGTTTATATGTATAATACATGCATGATATTGTAGAGAAACACCGATAAATCTAGGGGTTTCTAATGTGATGTCGTAAAAAACACATTTTTTGCGCTTACATTGCAAAAGTATTTAATCTAAAAGACATTTGCCTTTTACATGATTTGATTTCAATAAGTATCTTAGAAGATATCTTAGTTTTAAAATAACATTACAGCAAAATTATGATTAAGGCCACATATTACTAAATAGTTACTACGACAAAGCGACCCGGCTAGTGCACGGCGGCACAGAATAACTATTTTTTCACCTTCTACATAAATGAAGTCGCGTGTTAAAATAATTATTACACGCGAACGAAGTTGAGGGCTAAAGCTAGTATGTTATATATTCTATATTTCAAAGATTAATTAAATATCAAGTAGTCAGTAGGGAGTAGTCTATGTATTATTGATAAAACATGACATACAAAATAACCTTTTTCATGGTTTGTTTACATTTTGTCTCACGGCCAAATGAATACATTATAAGTACATACATATTTAAATAAAAAAGGTTTTTCATTTCACATAACGCTTTGTATGACGTCTGCTTATTATGACGTGTTTGTCAATTCCTTTCGATGTCATTATAAACGGACTCTACTGTAACAAGTAAGACTAGCTATGCCTTATGATTATACCTGCATTCATATTTTGTTTATAGCCCTGCTCTATAATTTCAATAAAGTTTATGAATTATAAATATTATGATACAACACCTCTAAGTAGCAAGTTTGATTGTGATTCATGAATGTTGCAAATATATTGTGACATTTTATTAACATGAATCATTGCAAGTGTAAGTATATATTTTTTAATATTATTGAAAAAACATTGCATAGATGAAAGAGAAAATACTTTAAACATGCACCAAAGATTCAGTAATAAGGTAAGCTGTACAGTATGAGTGATAACTGTTGTACCACTTAAAACTGTTTTGTTTGTCTGTTATGCCATTTTAACTCTTTTTCAGAAATGTATAGTCTAAATAAATACATATTTATTCACGTACAAATATGCATTTATGAGGCTTAGAAGCCGAACTTCAGTCAGGATTAGCAATTTATAGGACCTTTAATTTTGAATAATGAAGGTTACGACTTGAGAGGAGAGAAGAGAAACTTCCTAAAAAATTGTATTTATAATATAATGTGGACGTGAGTCATGAATATTATAAATTAACCAAGACTACTTACATGAATTTTTCCAGTAAATAATACAAAAATATTTTTGTATACACGCAAGATGCACTGTCGGACGAACAAACAAAATGCTTGATATGAATACACAGTGTTTGGTAAACGCGAAACGACCCGGGCGGAAAGATATATTAAATGAATAGATATATTTATAAAAATACAATCAGTAACATATGTTGATAAAAAGAAAACAATTCAATTCAACAAACATGCTACAAAATTCGAGAGAAGACACAACACATGAACACAAACGAATTGCATCGCAACGCCAATCGCTGAAGAAAGAAGACAAGACAAGAAAGAAAGACCACAACACAACACAAATCGTCAATGTCATCCGTCCCTTCCGTCAGTAATGAGATATTTTTTATTTGTCTGTCTGTTCTGTCACCTTCACCTTCAGTCAGGCTCTTGTCAGGCCGCTTCTCCGCTATGTATTAGGGATGTGGAAGAACGAAATATTTTGATAATGATTTTAAAATTACTATACATAATGAAACTATCTAGGAAAAAATATTCTTGCTACGCTTTTCGGGGGCTGATAAGGTTTTTATTCACAGCCTTGTGCTCGTGGCCTATAAAAACCTCTTTTAAGCGAAGCGAATCCCTTCTAGCGCAACAATTTATACAGTTTTGTGGTACAATTTATGTTAAAACTACAATATTTGACATAATATACTTAGTTATATCAACAGAGATGGCGACAAAAATCTAATTAGCCCGTCAGATAGATTTTGTTTTTTTTTGATGCAAACAAATAATTAATACAGTGCGTAATACAAAACTCGTATAACGTCACAGCTAAGTACACTTTTTGCCCAGAATTTATTTTCCCAAGCTCCCACTCCCACTTCACAACTCTTTTCAGCTCCATTCAGCGTCTGAATGGATGCGTACGCGTCTCCATACAAAATCATTGCTTTGTATGGAAATATAGAAAAGTACTCTTTGGTATGGACAAACGCTGAATGGAGCTGAATATTTAAGTGTGCTTAGTCCCTAATGCGTTGTTGTTTTAATAAAATGTTAGTTTTAATTTTTCTAGGCAGCAAAAGCGTGACTTTGTTAATGCTTTGTGGGGTTCGCAAGCTTTTCAAACACCGCCTTGTGCCAGCGGCATACAAAAACTTCTCTCTCATACTCTTTTTTATTTCTATTGAGAAATAATATTTTATCTATATTCTGCACATCGAAACATGACTTGAAATAACTAATGTTAAAATTCTGTAGGTCTTGTAGTTTTTCCGTAAAATCTACCACAAAACTGTATAAATTGTTGAAACAGAAGAGCTTCGCTTCGCTCGCCCTATATAATCTGAAACTATTGTGAAACGAAACAGTAAAACACTTTTTATGAAAGATATTCTCCGTGGATACCTTAAACCTTTAGTACCATTGTAGAAAAAAGTTAGTGGCATGGCAGCGCGCTTGCTTGCTTACTTGTTTGCTTCGTAGTTTGATTACCGTGCCGCTTGTAATAGCCTGCCTATTCGCGCAGCACCGCGCCGCGCCGCAACTGTCATTAAAAATTCCCTCCCTCTCCTTTCGTTTGGTTGGCTTGGCTTGCAAAAATCTGTTTTATCACGCCGATCGTGCGCCGGTATTTTTTTAAAACTTGTGTTTTGTTGTTCTAGTGGGACATATGAATCAATATTCATTGTAAAATCTTGTAGGAATTAGAAATGGCCGGTGTTAGATCCCTGGCCGTGCGCGGTATACGAAGTTTCGGCCCTGAAGACAGCGATGAACAGCGTATATCATTTGATAAACCCCTAACTCTGATCCTTGGTCAAAATGGTTGCGGTAAGACAACTATTATTGAATGTTTACGTTATGCGGTCACCGGGCAAACACCTCCTGGCAGTCGCAACGAGTGCTTTGTCCACGATGCAAAAGTGAATAGGTCGACAGAAGTGCGAGGGCAAGTGAAATTGAAGGTAAATACTAATTTATTGACGCCAATTGCCTAATTTATTTTGGGTATAATTTAATCACCTGGTTTGTTTATAAATTTTAGATAGTGAATGGCAAAGATAAACAATTAGAAGTTTTGAGAGCCATGAAAGTGTCTCTACTAAAGAAAGCAAAGTTTCAAACGCTTGAAACATTTGTGTCTACATTAGATGATGATGGAAAGCCTAAAGATATATCTTCAAGGTGTGCTGATATTGACTTTTTGATGAATCAAGAACTTGGTAAGTTTTCGTTTAATGGTTTCTTAATTTTATTAAATTTTCAATTTTACAAATAACACAAGCTATCATGCCTTTACATGGGCATGAATGATAGCCTCCTTTGTAGATAAATCCTTCTTCGAATTAGTGAATTGTATAAAAATTAGAACTGTTTGTTAAATTTCAACTAACAGAAACTTAGGCTTTAATTTACTTATATTGTTTCCAATCATTAATTTTTTTATATTAACCAGTGTGATTTTGATCTAGGCACCTGTTTAAGAGATCATACTCATATCCATAACTTATGTTCCAATAGGTGTATCAAAAGCTATTTTGAACTATGTTATATTCTGTCACCAAGAAGACTCCAACTGGCCCTTAGACGAGGGAAAGAAAGTAAAGGAGAGGTTTGATGAAATATTTGATGCTGATAAATATGGAGAGTGCTTTGACCGCCTCCGGAAAATAAGAAAAGAATATGCTAATTCTTTAAATCTACTCAGTAAGTGTCTACTTAGTAACCTCTTAAATTTCATCTCTGCACTAGGCTTTACTGGCATTAAAGGTTTCTCACAATGAAAAGGAATATACATATTCACCATCTCAAAACTGAGGCACTGTTTACAAAATATTTGTAGGCAGATAGCGCATGCCACTGAACTTTATATTCTAATCTATGTTTTTATTAGTTAAAAATACTAATAGTGTCTAAATATTTTTAGCCCAAGAAGTAGGATTTTTAACTGAAAAGAAACAAGATTTAGATAAGAAGAAGCTTCAAGTTGTTAACACTGAATCAAGCATATCAGAAAAGGAATTGAAAGTGGCACAACTTACACAAGAATTGAAGCCAATTTCAGAGAAGTTGAATTCTATTAAACTTTTGGAAAATGATCTTCTGTCATTTGAATCCAAGAGGGAAAAGATAAAAGTCAGGTATGCTATAATTATTGTCATAATCATCATGCTGTAATGCTAATTGGCCATTTTCTGTCTACAAGTTCTCAAACTTACATTTGCAATAGTCAATCTAGTATTTACAAAAGTATGTACATTCTGTTTGTTACAGATTGGAACATTTCCAGAAAGAAGAAGAAAAGTTAAAGAATGCTATTAAAAATATGTTTGAAGGAAGTGTGGAGGAACTGAAAGAGAATATCAGTAAGTTACTTTTTAGAACTCTATAACTTGATGAACACTCATCATTGAACTAATAATTCATTTTTCGCTGTTTCTCATTGCCAAAACAAGACAAGACTGTAATAGGTCAATAGTCTTAATTTTTATTTCAATTAATCTGTGTCATCCTGCTGCTGGGCATAGATCTTCCCAAACCCATCATTTGTCCCTGTCATGAGCTAGCTCCCTTCAACTAAAGCTAAAAATATGAATCTCAATGATGAACAATTAATAATGATGTTTCTTTTCCAGAAAATTATGATGCAACTCACAAAGAAAAGAAAAAGGAAGTGGATGATTGTAACAAGAAACTAACAGCTTTCAAAAAAGATGAAGACAAGACTAACAATGAAATGAATATGAATGAGATGAAAGTAAACAAGTTCACGTTACTCGAGAGTCAGAATCAGGAGCGGATTGATAATAAGTTTAAAATGATTGTCGAGACTGCTAAAACTGCTGGTAAGATACTATGACCTTCTATACTAATATTATAGAGTTGAAGAATTTGTTTGTGTTGGTTGAACACGCTTATCTCAGGAACTACTGATTTGAGTTTAAAAAATATTTACGTGTTACCTTATCTATTGAATTTGCTCTATAAACAGCATAAAAAATATTTTGACTATATTATCATTATCACTCATAAATATTGTTAACTAGCTGCGCCCCGCGGTTTCACCCGCGTAGTACCCGTTCCCATGTTTTTGTTCTTTGAATAGAAATTGAAGATATAACTGAAGTATCATCAAATGAGGAGGCTGAGGCGGCTTATGAGAAAGTTGCTGAAAAGATAAAAACTTTACTCAACGAACTTGATGAACAAAAAGCAGAAGCTGATGTTGAAGAGAAGAAAATACAAGCTCTTGTTGACGAAAGTCGTGATGCTCTTGTATGTATTCTTAAATAAATTTATATCTGTAGTTTCATCATCAATGAGGCACTCGAGCCTACCCTGATTCAAATAGACCTTGGTCAAACATTATGTTTAGCATATCTATACTAATATTATAGGATTGTCTTTCCTTATAACAAAAAATGGTTCCTACTTAACTCCTGTGTCTTATAATATAGCTTAAATTAACTTTCTAGTGTCTGACATGATTGAGCCAGTAAACCTAGTTAGGGGTTAGTGTAACTATATAACATTCACTACTTCATCTCATTATAGTAACTGACCCCTAAGTAAGTTCGAAACTTGTATCTAGGGTATCTGAATATATGAATATGATTGTTCTGTTATTAACTAAAATATTTTGTTGTAGTCATGCCACAAGCAAAAAATATCCAGTAAAGAAACTGAAATTCAGAAAAATAAGAGAGAATTAACTAAGTTGGAGAAAGAGATTAATTCCACCAATGAATCTAAAACGAAATTGGAACTATTGGAGCAAAAACTGAAGGATGCTGAAACGTAAGTTACTTTTTGTTAGCCTTGGTCAGGATAAGAGTCCGCTCAGATACGGCGGAATCCGTGCGGACGCGCGGTGTCTTATGGACATTCTGGTATGATGCGCGAATTCCGCTGTGTCTGAGCGGGTTCTAAAGATGTGAACCTTGATAAATCATGCTCCTTATTTCACTAGTAGAAATCTGGCAACTTTATTGATGTTAAATTTGTAAAATGTAATTTTGTAGAGAGTATGACACTGCTGAAAAAGAAATGAGCGCAGAAGAATGTCAGAACGAAATAAATGAAGATGAAAAAGTTGTTGAAAAGCATGAACATGACTTGGAAGAACTAAGCACAAAGGTATGTAATACTTTTATAATTTTAATTGCACATCTGTGACTGGATTATTAGAATATGTGACTGCATTCTTCAAGTATCCATGATTGTGTTGAATGGTGGTCTCAAATCAGTGCCATGTGGAGTCTCTAAGACATCTGTTGAGACTGATGATAAAACAATAATAAATATTTTACTATACATTATTAAATCATACACAGGTAACAGTTCTCCAAAAACAGTCTAACAAGATAAAGGAGAGAGATATGGTCGAGAGTATATTGAAGCAGAAAGAGAAAGAGCTCGCTATACTGATGAACAAACACAAGGTGGCCCTCACTGAGATACTCGGCAGTGTTCCGGAGAAGGACTTTGCTATGTCTGTCAACAAGTTTGAGGTCGAAATCAAGGGTCAGGTCGACTCTCTCAAGAAACAATTGAAAGAGAAACAAATCGAGGTAATAATAGATATTTTAGTACTATTTTAAATTGTTAAACATTAAATTAAAAATTTTAAAAACCCCCTACACAATTACATTCAAACCCCCTTAACTTTTAAATGGGACAACCGATTTTCATCTAACATGTCTAAGAACACTCGCACGTAAGTCCCCTTAAATACAAAAAAAACTAAATTGAAATGGGTTCATCCGTTCGGGAGCTATGATGCCACAGACAGACAGATACACACACATATACACACACACAGACACGTCAAACTTATAACACCCCTCTTTTTGCGTCGGGGGTTAAAAAGTGTTTTTAACCATATTAATCAAGTTATCAAAACACGACCACAGACAATTCAGCAAAATGTTATACTTAAAAATCTCGAAATTATTAATATATTTATTTTAATATTTTTTTAGTTAACCAAACTGGAGACTGAACGTAAGCATATACGTGATACGTTAAAAGATCGCCGCAGTGAATTGACCAAAGGTGAAGATGAAATGTACCAGGCGTGTCAAACGCAATCATATGAGTCGACACTGGCCAAGACTGTTTCTACTGTGGAAAAGTTACAGGTAAGCCTATACTATTTTAAATGCATTGTAATGAGCTCAGTCTTATGTTACATTGAGTTCAATGAAAAAAGGACTCACTCATTCTTTAGTTACAGAGCTCAATATAGTCAAATTCCCTGTAGGTGATACTGCAGGCAGAATGAAATTCGTGAAGCTGTAGATAAACTAACATAAATCTTGGTGTGTTTCAGGATGAGCAAAATGTACTTCAGTCGTCTATGTTTATATTTGTGAAGTACAAGAACCAGTTGAAAGAAAACAGCTGTTGCCCTCTATGCAGCCGTGGTTTTGATAACGATTCAGATGTATGTATAACATTTTTTTTCGTTTATTTATTTATGTATAAGCGAAAAATATTAAATATTATTTATAGTAAACTGTTATCACTCTTTTATAGGTTACAGATTTGATATCACAACTTACCACACAAGTCATGAATGTGCCGGCAAAACTTGAAAAAGTAACAGAGGAACTACAAAAAATGTCGGCCAAGAAAGACGAACTTCTCAGTATGAAGTCTTTGAATGAGAAGATAACTAATCTTAAGGAGAAAGAAATTCCTCAATTAGAGACTAGACTCAACGACACTGATACGGTAAAACTTTAACTTATAGTAGAATAAATCTAAGTTTTTAATAAATATAAGTTTGTAATTGTAATATTATGTTACAGAAAATAAAATCATGTTCAGACACCATTGAGGAACTGCAAATGTCCCTTATTGAACCGGAGCAGAAAATGCAGACAGCTAAACAGATTCATGGAGAGATGCCACTGCTAGATCGGTACCATGCTGATTCTAAAACAATTGTTAAAAATGTAAGTATTCATTTATTTGTAATACATAAATAACATATATGTACAGGCAAACTCACCATATTATATCTATACACAAATCAAACTTCGCTATCTAGTTTCGAACTAAGCTTTCTTGGCATAGCTGAATCTACTACACACAATACAATTGTACTACATACATAGAATCTACTACCAACTACCACTTCAAATCATGTTCCTACAAATTGAATAATTTTATTTCAGCTAGATAATCTGAAAGCTCAATGCGCCGATATAGATACGGATATGACTCTAGACGAAGCCACAGCCAAACAAACAGACCTCAGACACAAGTTGAACACACTGAGAAGTCGCATCAAAGCAACTCAGAAGAAACTGAACCTTTACAACAAGAAGATTCAAACATTGGCTGAGAAGAAAAATAAGATTAAAGAGGATCTTCTCAGTGTTCAGAAAAAGGTATTTATGTACTTCTTCTTCTTTGCGTATCGACTCAAATTTTTGAGGACCAAAACTCGGCCAATTTATGTACTATATTTATTATTTTAAAACATCATTTTATGTAGATAAGTTTGTGTTATCTTAGAATGGTCAATAGAGATTGAAATTTCGCCTTTTAGTGAGGTAGCATAAGGTTTACTTTTGATTGTACACAATCTTTAATATTTGTTTACAACTAAAGGTTCAAGATTTGGTGAATCTCCAAGAATCAAAGAAACAAGTTGAAACTGACAGAGAAAGGCTTCTGAAAGAGCTACAAGAGTTACAGGACGGTTTGGCGCCATTACAAGAGGTGCTCAAGGGCAAACAGGAGGCAAAGAATGAAGTTGTTATGAAATACAGGTTTGTATATTATATATACTTATGTTAATAATTTATTAACTCATATTATTTAATAAAATGGGACACATAAAGAAATAAAATTAATCTGAATAGTGATAGTAGCAGAGTTTGTTTGAACATACTCAGGAACACCTAATCCAATGCGTAAAATTTTATTTGACAGTGTATAAACTTAGATAAAATTGTATTTATTTTCAGAGGTTTAATAGACATTAAGAAAACTTTCATCACAACTGTAGAAAACTCATTTGAAAAGGTGAAAGCTGTAAATGCTGAAATAAAAAAACATTTAGATAAAAATATTCCCGGCGAAATAGAGAAGTTAAAAGAAGCTAATGAGAAGTTGATTGAGAAAAAGAATAAGATTATAGCTGATAAAGAAGAGATGGCAAAGAAAATTGAGGAATTGAAAGATGAGCTGTCTAAACAAGAGGTTTAATACTTACTTATCTCATTATTAGTACAAATTTTGTCTTGCTAGACTAAAGTAAAAGCAAAAAACTTATTATTATTATCCAGTAAAGCCTTGAATATCAGTCTCAACTGCGATGTTTTGTTTAATTATATTAATTATTCTTCCAGATTTACAAACGTGATTTAGAAGATAACTTGAACCTTCGACAAACGCAAACACAGATCGAGACCTGTACAAAAGATGAAATTGAAATAAATGAAAAATTAAATGGAATCAACCGTGACATGCTAAGTGAGAAAGAACCTTTGATAAAACAACAGACAGCGTTGTATACCGAAAGGGCGCAAACTGAAGGTGGTTTGAATCAACTGAATGTGAGTAAATACTCATTACATAATATTAAAACAAGTTATAATATTTATAAATTGCTCGAACATACTAAAATTTCTGCACTTTTTCACAGAAAACTCTAAAATCATTGAAATCTGAACTATCAATAGCGTTAACTAAAGATATTGAAAAGAAATATAAAGAGAAAATCTATGAGTTACAAGTAACTAAGGCCATAGATAAAGATATCAAGGACTACGGTGTGGCACTTGAAAAATGTTTGATGGAGTTCCACAAGGAGAAAATGGAGAATATTAACCTTATTATTAGGTAATTAATTAATAGTTAAATTTGGTTAAACAAATTTTACAAAGATTGCTCTAAAGTACTTTTTAGTGCTCATAAGAAATCAAAATATCAGGTGACGTGGCGTTGCAAATATTTTTGCTATAATAAATACAATTTTCTAAATGTTTGTTTTAGGGAACTGTGGAGAAAAATCTACAGAGGAAATGATATTGATTACATTGAGATTAAGACTGAAGCCAATTTCACATCCGATGCTGAGCGACGTAAATACGATTACAGGTATGATAATAAAATGTTCAATACATGTGTTGGAGCGTGTTATGACGTCGGTTCCAATTGTCGTACTAACATAGTCAATTATGTTATGATGGCTCAATTTATAACAAACTCAAAATAGAGAGCTTTTAATTCTAGTTTCAGAAAACTACAAATTATGAAGCTGTGTTTGTGTTCATCATATAATATGTATATCAATATTATAATATAAATATGGTTTCATTTACATAATATGCAGCATTATATGTTTTTTATATTATTGTTTTAGAGTGGTCCAATGCAAGAATGGAATTGAGATCGACATGCGCGGCAGATGCAGTGCGGGTCAGAAAGTATTGGCCTGTCTTATTATAAGACTGGCTCTTGCTGAAACCTTCAGTTCCAGGTAAATAACTTATAGGATTCATCATGATATTTTAAAGGCTGGCATACTTGTGATTCTTGAATTTGGATGGCCATGGGTAGAACTTACCATCAGGTGTCTGGGTCTGCTTGTTTGTCCCATAAACAATAAGTAACCCTTTTAAATATGTATTTTTATTTTTCAGATTTGGAGTTTTGGCTTTAGATGAGCCCACAACTAATTTAGATCAAGAAAATATCAGAAGTTTGTGTTCAGCATTATCAGAAATAGTCCAAGAGAGGATGGCCCAAAGGAACTTTATGTTCATCATTATTACACATGACAAGGAATTTATTGAATCTCTCGGTAATGTCGATAAAGTCACGCATTATTACGAAATGTCCAGAAATGAGGACGGCAAGTCCAGGATAAAGAGGGTCAAGTTTACATAATGTGACATATTTGTATGTGGAGTATAACCATTCCTTTATAAGAACAGATGTTTGTTTATGTTATAATAAGTAGGCTGTGCCTTACAGATTCATTATCCAATTAATTCGATAGGTAATACTTTTTTATTATTAGATGTTTAAATAAAAATGAGTATTTGAATATAATATGTGTTTTATTTAACCATTTACATAACTAAATATTTTTCTCATAAATAAATATTAATACTTAAACTCTGCTGTGATTATTCAGTACAATATAGATAAATAACATTTATTGGCTAATGTTAATACCAGTAATACTATTTAATGGTGTACATATAGCACTTTGGTCAATGTGTAACAGCTTGCTTTCCTGCAGTACAGTAAGAGTGACACCAAGCAGTTCAGCTATTTGTGTCGACGGGAATGATTGCGAAAGGCATTTAGTCAAATAAGGCAACAAATCTTCAGTGAAACACAAGCAAAGTGAAACATAATTTTGTCTTTCAATATCTGTGAATCCCTGTTGCTCTTTGTGGTAAAAAGTTACCAATATCTGAACAGCTTTTCCAAATGACTGCCTAAATGCATTGTATACATCCTTGACAATGTTCAATGGTGCTGTCACTCTGAATGAGTTCAAAACTGTTAGCAAGCCATTGCAGTATTCTGCCAAAGGATAGTAATCCAATAAGTTCTCAGGTGGTCCAGAAGGAATGTTCTCATTGATTGGTCTTGGGACATTTTTAATGCTTGGCACTTTGTATGTACGCATTTGGTTCTCGAGATGGTTATCTGCTTTTTCAACACCGCTATGGAATTGGACCAGAATGTTATTCCTGAAGAGAGGTGTGAGAACACATCTCATGTCGGCACCAACTCTCCCAAATGATAAGCCCAAGTACATACATTGGTTGAGTAATGATTCAAAGCTTGATTCATCTTCTTTCAATAGCTCTTGATTTAATGTTTGGGCTAGAGCTTCCACCTGAAAAAGTTATACATAATATTAAGAAACATTTTACATGATAATTAATCATTTGGAAAGAAAGATAGTAAAATACCTTCATTTTCAGCCAGCATGACAAAGCACTGGTTCCATTTAGTTCATTATCTTTAATTTTAGAATCTTGAGAGTCCGACAGAAATATTGATTTATGTTGAGTCAAAACATTAAACAAATGTATTCTGTGTAATTCCACTATTTTACGAAGTAACTTTTCTTGTGCTGCAAATAAACAATATATAGTTTCAGAAATTAAAAACAACAAAATTACAGAATTCATATTAATTTTGTTGAATTTTGCTCTTACAATCAAATTACTTACATTCAGAATTCTTTGCATCTTCTAAAGTCTTATCAAACCATGCATTTCTAGCTTTCAGAAATTGTAAGTGCAGTCCATCTGACATGGCACTACTTTTGCTGCCGCTCAATTGAATACTATTTTCATCTTCATCAGTTGACTTATAAACAGTGTTAGCTCTGCGTAGATAGCCTAATATCTGATAAGAAATAACTGATGTAATATATCCTAATATAAGTAAATAAATAAATAGTAACATATTAAAAAAAACATTACCTGTAAACACTGGGGGAGTGGTAAGTCATATCTCAGCTGATTGAACAGGTGATACAGTGTCTCAAACCAAAGTGTCATTATTTCTGATGTTGTATTCTGAAAGTAGCAATGAAATAGTAATACATATAAAAGTGATTAATAGAAAAATGTATATGGAGCCACTATATAGTAAAACATGACAGAAAGTTGGTAGTACTCTTATCAAATGACTAATTATTATTTTGTATGATCTTTTATTCAACAACATTATTATATCTTTTAGAAATAATATTAACAAGAGACAGGATTTTCTCATACAGATGAGGCTGCTATATTGATGACTGAGTTTTGGTCCTCACAAATAGTAGAATCAGAAATAATATTATCATTCTCTGGGGAATTTTTTTGTGAGTCAATAATTACCTGAACAAAAGGTATGTCTTGATATCTTTTAGACAAGTTTCTGACAAATGTAAATATGTCAAGTGCACTTTCATAATCCTCAGCGTTGAGAGATTCACGCATCAGTGCAGGCAGCTCCAACAGTTCTAATAGTTTATCACTTTGATTATGAATTGTGCTAAAACGACTGCAAATTCAAAGAACAAAGTTAATAGTATTTATTTTAGATTTTTTTATTAACTCTAAGGGCCTATTTCAAGACCTTCAAGTAAAGTTATTTACCAAGTAAAGTTAGTTTTGTCTCTTTTTTACTTTATATCAAGTGACAAAGACAAAACTTGAAGAGAAAGAGTAGTCGGAACCTTACTTGAAGATGGTGAAATAGATATAGGTATTAATAAGATAAAGATAATTGGAAGATAATGTAAATAGATAATAGATTATGTTTAGAAAAAAAAATTAATATCATTCAAATTGTTCTTACCTTTTCTCTTTAACAATATTCCCTGCAACTTGTGAAAATCTTTCACATTCCTGTAAAAACTCAGGTGATTCCTTCAGAAAAGACTCCAAAGATTCCTTAGACTTGTCCAAGTCTTTAATAATAGTGTGGGATATTTCAGCTGTTTCTACGAATGTTTTATAGTTCGTAAAGGCTAGCTCTTGCGTTTGCTCGGTAAGCTGTCTCATTTCTTCAGATAGTCTCTCCGGTTCCTTTTGAATGTATTCCCAATTGTGAGAACCAAGTTTTTTTATGTAGTCTGAGACTTCAACAAATTTTTCTACATGTTCTGAAATCAGAAAACCATTTTGTTATTGTAAATAAATCAAAATGCAACACAAAATATTTAACAGCGAAATAGCAATAAATACCTGTTGAAGTGTCAGGAAACAGTAATTGACATAATTCTTTTAGTTCCTGAGCCATTTTACAAAGTATTTTGGAAATAACTGAATGGGTAATTCTATTTATTGTTCTTGAATTTACTAAAATAAATCACCGAACCGAAGGCAAAATAGAGAACAGCCAGCTGGCTGCTGGCCAGCCAGCCAGATGACAGACGACATAACATCAATATGACACAGACACCAGTTATAAACGATGACGTTGACGTTTAGCCCGCAAAAAAACTCGTGTGTCTATCCGTGCGGTCCTAAATGCGCTTTTTCGTGCAATTGGTACCGATAGCGCGCTTACGGAGTCACCGAATTGAGCGTATTCGCACCAACGAAAGTAATGGGACGTCATCAGTGACGTCATTAAGCCATGCAAACGCTGCTCATGGAAAATAGGTAAGAGAGTAACATTAGAGTAACGGTAAGACTGGGATAATAATAAAAAACAAACATTCGTAGTCTTCAAAGAATACCTTGGGTATATAATAATTATTTCTATTGAATTTTGCTATAATTTCATTTAGATAGACCGGACGGGTCATGCGCGTAATATTTTTGTCTTTGGAAGTTAGGACTCAAATGAGATGTTGATTGATTGTGTGCATTGTGTTGATGTGTTGTATAGCCTGTGGTCTTATCATACTATCTTGTCTATGAAATTTTGATAAAAATGAAAATTTTAAATGGAAGGATAGCCATTAGCTTCATTGAGATTTAACTAAATCCTTCTGTTTCATGCATAAAAACAAATAGAAATTTATAATTTTGAAAATTATGGGTTCGATTCTGGTAAGTACTTTCATAAAATGCGTTTCAACTTTGGTTATATTTTTGTTTTCATTGTGTTAACTATCGCTATGTTCTATGATTGCGTCATGTAAACGTATAGTTTGGTAAAGTGACTTGAATTTACACGTTGCTCTTTCTGTTTTCTTGCTAAATTATGAACTTTCTTATGTAAATATCCAATATTATAATTTATCGCAACTCTAACCTTTAGTTTGACAGGGATAACCTAAGCGTTTTTTTCTTTTGATTACATTGACACCATTTTTGTTGCGGAGCACCATTTTAATATTAGATAATTCAGGCTTCGAATTGGTTTTCACAAGATCGGAGTAAAGTATGAATAAATCAGTTATTTAAAAAGTAATTATGTCTTACGAGTGACTATTAAAAGGTTATGTTGATGTTTTGATTGTAGGGTTGTCAAAACCAGTCAGTGCAATTTTTCTTAACAAAATTTTCCCAACATTCTATGTACAATTGAACTTAATATAACCAACATAATAATTTAGTTACATATTAAGATTCCTATACAAGATGTAAAAAAAATATGTGTATACTTAAAAATATATATTTAATTTCAGGAATAATGAATGAATAAAAAGGAAATACAGAAGAAATAATAAATGCTAACCATGGATGGAAATAGAGGATTTCTAAATTGGGAAGATGTAGTTGTGAAGGTAAAGTTGTTCAATACAATTTTCATATAAATTCATAATTTAAACTCTATTATTATAAAATTGACATTTGTCATATAAATTGATAATTTTAACCAATTCAATAATTAATATTTGTGTTTCATCTTCTTTTAGCATGACCATGGAACAACAGTAGCAGAGGAAGTAATATGTGGACTGGATAGTGATCATAATGCTTCATACTCCAATATAGTAAGTATTTTCAATGTAAGTTCATCATGTTTATTCCCTCAAGAATCTTGGGTCCATATAAAAACAACTTTATATCCAAAGAGTCTTTTTATACTTGAAAATTAACTTAAAAAAATATGTCAGTTAGGTGTGTGTAAGTAGTTTCTAATACCCTAGGTACATATAATGAGTTAACCCTAGTTAGGGGTCAGTTGCCATAATTATTAAGGTGATATTAGTGACTAATTATGTTCTTTTTATTACAAATTACTCTTGAGCACATTTCAATTAAAAAGAAGTACATAGTTTCCGATGGAGTAAGCTTGCTCATTATTATTTGAAGTATAATTGCATGTTAATTCATTTGAAATATTTGTAAGTATTTATCAAAATATTTTGTTCTTAGACATCAGAAGAAATAATAGCCAGCACAGATCAAATGGCTGCAGAGAATCTCATGTTTCTGGCCCAAGATGTTGTGGGGTACACTGAGACAGCTGAGCTCGCTGCCGATCCCAATGTTGAATGTGTCACGGAGGAAGTTATTACTGATGATTGGGTCATCAGTGGGGGACAAGATAGGTATGCATTATCAAATATCTATTGGAATGATGAATAAGCTTCATGTTGACACTAAATTCTGCGATATATTCATAAAAAAACATCAATCTTTTGCTCTACAAAGTGATCCATATAACATACTTTAACATACATATTAATAAGAATTTTTCTCCTAAATAAGGTAGCTCTTTGATACCTGTAGTAATTTGTTTTGAATAAAGGGGAACATAATTATTTTTTTCAGGGTTGAAGTACCGTTGGAACATTTAGCCCACCCATTATTAGATGTCAAAGAAGAAAATGATGTTGATGTACCATTGCCAACTGACCAAGTAAGATAAATATTTTTACATATTCATAACAGATAAATATTTACTAAAATAGACCTAAATATTTTGATAAATATGTTGATAATACACTTTTTATATGTGACTCATGTTTGTTGTTTTCCAAAACTGGCGCAAGCATAGTGATTAAACCTATCACTCCTCCCTGTACTTTTATCTTATCATTAGTGATTGACAGGCCTGATCCACTGGGATCTTACTGGCCTCTGATATTTTACACGACTTTAATTTTGATGTTGATTTTCAGGATGAGTACACTGCAATGCGACCGTGGCCTTGTGATTTCTGTTCGCGTCGGTTTCGTAAAAAGGCTGCGCTTATGAACCACATGGTAGCACATCAGAATGATCGGCCGCACGCTTGCAATCTCTGCGGGGTTCGCTATGTCCGTAAATGTGATCTAATGAACCATCTAAAGGTGCATGCGTTTGTGCCCGATAATACTGACTCTATAGACTTTGGTAAGTGTAGGTATTTATTATAAAACATAAGTGTCCATCCAAAAATTATAAGGTTTTGCATAGTAGTAGATCTTTAAGGAAATCAAAACAATTTTTCATAATGTAATGTTTTTCTGTCAATTTCATTACGAATTTAGTGAGTTATTGTCGAGCCTCATAACAAGTAGTATTATATTGTTGTAGATGATGTATTAGAAAAAAACCAAATTGTTAAACCAAAGAAGAAACGCGGCCGTCGGAAAAAAATCCCTGAACCAGAAGAGGAGGTATTATATCTTTACACCAGTTTAGGCACTTACCGTCTTACCATAAATCGATGTTTAAACACTCTCTAGACCACTCTTCAGTCAAACACGATTTTGGCATGTTAGACCGTGTTTGAATTTTTCTTACCACAAATCGTTGTCTTGCTCTTGTCTTGAGAAAAATGGTTTTACTCATAGAATAAGGATCACGATACTGTTTCTCTCTGGTTTTAATAAAATACGTATGGCAATACATAAACGCGTTACGTTATATGCAGGACAAGTTGAGTACAACATAAACAAATGTATCTCAAAAGTTGATAATAATTATTGAATTAAGTTATTAATTGATATAATTTATTTTTAAAAGTATTATTGTCTATAAATATAATTGTTGATTGAAGAAACAGTGAACTAATTACTTGATATTTTCATTCTCAAAGATCGTTTAATCCGTAAAGGAACGTTTTTTGAATTGACTGTTGATCGACGTTGTCTGACTGACTTATGTCATGTGTGACTATTTATTCAATCGACGTTGTGTTTAATTTTATATTTTCGTACAATTTTAAATAGTTAAAACTTGCAGAGTAGCAATTAATGGATTTGTACCGTTGCGTTGCGTTTGTACCGAAAACATGAGCAGTCGTGTCGTGCCGCAACAACTGCCTCAATGTTCGGCAGAATAATCATTTTGTCACTACTATCAACAAAGGCGAGTTACGTGAGCTACCCAACAAGCCTCATCTGGTGCGTACTATTGAGGTTAAGAGCGTAGCTGCACCGAAGAAACAGCGAACAGCAGTCAGTGCAGCAGAGAAAGGCGACGTGGATGGCTTCACCCTGGTGGAGAGGAAACGTCGACCGTATCCGTCCCGTAACCGACGTGGTATCGCCCCTGCTACAGCAACAGAGGTCACCTTACGTGTTGTGGAGCCTACCTGCACCGTATCGTTTACTTCAAGTACCTACGAAGTACACGGACATGTTCCTCATATATTTGAATGATTTTATATGTGCGCGTGGTTTGAGAGGCCTTACCTTACCGTAACACAGTTTATAACTAGCACGGGAGGTAGGGTCTCGAGAGGGGTCTCTCTTAGAATATAATGTACTTATTGTCTAATTAAATAAATTGAATTCAATGACACAATGCAGTTCTTTTATTAGAATATAATTACATTAATACGTTTCGAATAGTTTTTTTACGTCTTTTCATATTCTCGCCGTTTTGGAGTTTGTGCACTAGCGCCATCAAGCGGCACCTTGTAGTAACAATATAGCAAAGAGGTTGAATAACAAACTAAAGAGGTCATAATATCATAATCGATATAAAATCACGTTGACGTTTCAAATCAGCTGATACAAATTCAGGCGGCCATTTTAGAAATAGCTTTAACCCAGATAAGCCTACTGTCCTATATGTAGGTCGGTGAATTTAAAAAAATATTACAGTCTACCCACATTTAGGTCATAAATTATTTTTGGTTATTTGGAAGAAGTATATTGTTAGCTGTCGTGAAAAAAATAGAAAGTTTTGTTAATTCAAGTTTTTTCATAATTTTCATATATAAAGTAAATATAATAAGTGAGTGCTGCAGACATGGCTGAAATGAGGTATGTATAAATATTATTATATATCGCTTTTCTTTATTTTGTTGTACTAATTAGTTGTCAATAATAATGTATTTACAAATAATAAAGATTTTATCTATTTTAACTTTTTTTCCTTTTGTATAATTGCTTGTAAATATTGGTGTTCTACATATGGGACAGTAGGATAATAAGGTGTACATTTTGCTTTTCAGAAATGTACCTGCACATGGAATATTAGACCTGTTGGAGAATATTTCTGATGATAAACACAATCGGGAAAGGGTGATATGTATTTTACCTCCTCCTGTAAACCCAAATTACCTGATCGATGAGGATTCTGGAGACGAGGACAGTGTTACCCTGAACAACTTGCCAAGGAATATTTTACTTCAACCTATAGAATTTACCATCCAAGCGAAAGATCCAGATAGTGATGTTGAGGAGGAATCCGAGGAGCCCACTGCTCGTCGTCCCAGAAGAACGTGCCATTACTCGTGGAGGAAACGAGACTTAGATAACAAGCCTGTGGAGTGAGTGAGTATGCCTGGCTGCCACGAAGGCGAATGTATGGCGAAAATTCTCCTGACTCAAAAAATAAATTGATTTCCTCTGCCATGACCAGAGATAGATTCGATTTTATTTTCCGCCATTTTCACGTCAACGATGACCTGGATCCTCAAGATAAATATACGAAGATACGTCCACTTGTTTCACTACTTGATTCTATATTATGGTCACCATGGCTGTAAACAACACATAAAAGGAAAACCGATTCGAAACGGATTCAAATCATGGGTTGGAACTTCTCGGCTTGGGTATGTGTTCTGGGTGGAGCCATATCAAGGAGCTACTCTATGTGCCTAATATACAAATATTTGGGTTTAGGAGCTAGTGTTGTACTGACTTTCTGCGAAGTACTGATGTCTCGGGGCTATAATCTCCCCTACCATATTGTGTTTGTCATTTTTTTCACTGGGACACCCATATTATATACTAGCAGCGCCCCGCGATTTCACCCGCGTAGTTCCCGTTCCCGTGGGAATTTTGGGATAAAAAGTCTTATGTTCTTTACCGGACCATAAGCTACCCCTGTACCAAATTTCAAGTCAATCGTTTCAGTAGTTTAGCCGTGAAAAGGTAACAGACAGACAGATAGACAGACAGACAGACAGAGTTACTTTCGCATTTATAATATTAGTAAGGATAAAGGCCTTCACAAAAATAAATAAAGCTGATTGGAGAAACTGCATTGTTGTTTATTCATACATTCCTAATATGTGCCCTATTATCCTACTGTCCTATATATAGGTCGGTCGATTCCTTGAAAGCCTTACAGGCAGGATTTTTTTGAGTATTTTTTATATATTCCCTAGGACCTATACTACTAGAAAAATATAAATATTTGAAACATTTTAAGAAAAAATAGTTTCAGGCTTATCTGGGTTAAACAAGGGCATCAGAGTTTTTAGGTAGACTGTCATTTCAAACACTGCCTAAACCAATTTTAGAGGTAGACATCGATTTGTGGTACAATTTTTTGTAAAAATCATTTTAAACTATGTTTCAAATTTAGACTTCGTTTTGTGGTAAGACCGTTATTGTTTTTACTCTTGATGAGTCCCCTTGGCTCTGAAAACCCGTATTCTGGTGTCTGTTAAATTATTTTGGCATATTTTTAGTAGATTTGTTGCTTTTTCGTCGTCATAAAAAAATACTACGACATGCCGATTTACCCTATTTGGCTAAAAATAAGTCCAGAATACTCGTTGGAAAGATCTCGAACGTCGGGCAAGACGCGTAGTCGAGACGGGCCCAGGGGGACTGTCAGTCGTTGAGTTAAAGAGCAAACCGTTGGCACGTGCAGGACGACTCGTGGGAGAACATGCGGTCGGCGCGCACGCAGCAGTGGTCGCGGCGCGGGCGCTCGCCCGCCGCCGGCGCCGGCGCCACGCCGCCCCCCGCGCCGCCCTCCCCGCCGCCGCCCTCGCCGCCGCCGCCGCCCGCCGACCCCTCGCGCCCCTTCGTCTGCCGCCACTGCGGCGTCGGCTTCGCCCGGGAGAAGGCCCTGCAGTCACACTCCAGGGTCGGTTTGCAGATCTCTTTGGCTGACTAATTTTAACCTCTGCCGGAAGAGTAGAACACACATCCCCTTGATACGAAACATATAAAGTTGAGGTGTGTTGTAATAGCCCTCGTCACCGTAAAATACAAGTAACAATATTCCAGGTGCACGGCGGCGATTCCCCCGTGGAGTGCGGTTCGTGCGGCGAGCTGTGCTGGTCGCGCGAGGCTCTCGCGTCGCACACCAAACAACGACATCCGCACTTGCCGGCCGCCGCCGCCGCCGGACAGGACAACGCTTACGATTCCGATTCGGGTAATATATCGCCCCTCACGTTTTTAAAAGTTTAATCGTAACACAAGTCTCTTCCAATTGTGTGATCCGATCGACAGGTGACGACATGGAGTTCCGGCTGTCGCCGGAGTCGCAGGCGGGCGGCGGCGGCGAGCGCGCCGTGTACGACACGATGCGCGGGCCCGAGCTGTTCTGCCCCGACTGCGGCGTAGCGTTCCAGCGCGCCGACCTGCTGCGCCGCCACGTGTCCGCCGCGCACAGGTCAGTGTCTCGTATCGGTAGGGCGTGCCCGACGGTGGCAGGGAGCCGGCCGGCGCCCGCTCGGGCGGCGAGCGGCGGGTGGCGGTCGCGCGGTATCGGGTGTGTTGTTGTGTGGCAGCTACAAGCGCGGCGGCGGCGGCGCGGGCGCGTGGGAGCACACGTGCGAGGTGTGCGGCGAGTCGTGCTCCACGGCGCTGCAGCTGCTGGCGCACGCCGAGGGACACGCCGACCGCGCGCCCAGGTACCCGCACACCCGCACTCCGCACCCGCATCCGCACCCCCACCACACTACGGCCACAAACTTGTATCCCTATATAAATCAGCCAACGTTACTGACGGAAACAGAATCCTGCTCAAAAACTCTTTAGTAGATATTTTAAATAGGAACCGTTGTTTTGTAGTGCACTGTCGTAATTACGACCATGCTTTTTTATAGTCGTTACTACGATAGATAAATAAATTTAAAATTTCACGCCATATTGTTGCAGGTTAAAAAAATTGTCTAGAGGTCGTAATAATACGTCGACGTCGAGTAATTCTCGTCAATTTCCGTGTAAGGAATGTGGTATGTACATTTGCTCCTATTATTTTTATATTATTTTAATAGACTTAAAACTACAAGCATCACTATTAGATTTGAATGATAAAATCGTGAATACCATCAAAAAAAGATAACACTACTGACTTTTGTTTTAGTTCTTCTTAGTAGAGAGTGTTTACATTGTGAACAATAAGTGGTGTGACGCACTCACTGACGACTTTGACTATGTAGGAAAGGTGTTCGGGTCCCGTAGCTCCCAGCAGATACACATCCGCATCCACACGGGCGAGCGGCCGTACGCCTGCCGGTTCTGTTGGAAGGCTTTCGCCGACGGAGGGACGCTCAGGAAACACGAGAGGATACATACTGGTAATACTAAATATCAGTTTTTACATCATTATCACTTAATTGGCTACATCACCTAATAAATTGGTGACCTAAAACTAACTATTAATTTCAGGTGAAAAACCTTATGCTTGTGCGGTATGTCCGAGAGCTTTTAATCAACGAGTAGTACTCCGTGAGCATGTCCGGTCGCATCACTCGGCGCCAGACAGAAGGGTTAACGGTAGTGTTATTACTATCTTCAACGATTTTAGTTTTGTAAAATTGCATTCAGATCGATCATTAACATTTATTTATTTCCAGGGGGTCCGGCGTACTGTTGCGTGGTCTGCAGCAAAACGTTACATTCGAGCGCAGAGTTGGTACAACATCTCATCCAGCATTGCGACGCCAACACCGCAATGAAACGACAACCGAAGGTGCGTCTCGCCTACGGGTCCGACCGGGACGCGGCCGATCACCGGCTTAGATTTCCCCACGAAGGCGAGGCGGGCGAAACGACGACGACTAACGATCCTATTTTGGTACAGGCCGGCCCGAGGAAATACAAGCGGAGACGGAAAATAAAGAGCGAGACCTCGCCGGCGCGCGAGTCGTGGCGCAGCTCGTCGGCGTCGTCGGGCGCGCGCTCGCCGCCGCCTGCGCCGGCGCCGGGCAGGCCGCGCCGGCGCCCGCCGCCGCGCGCCGCCCGCCCGCGCATGATCCACACGGCGGCGCCGCGGCCGCGCACCAAGCAGGTCCGCGCGCGCCCGCCGCGCCGCCCCGCCGACGACCTGCGCGCCATCGGCCCGCACTCGCCGTCGCCGCCCGCCTCGCCCGCGCCCTCGCCCGGCCCGTCGCCCGTGCCGTCGCCCGCCGCCTCGCCGGTCTCCCCGTGGCGGGGCTCGGCGAAGCGCTCGCCGCGCTCGGCGTCGCGCTCGCCGAAGCACTCGCCGCGCTCGCGGTCGCGCTCGTGGTCGCCGGCGGAGGGCGGCCCGTACAAGTGCGAGATGTGCTCGCTGGAGTTCCCGCGGCGCGACGCCCTCCTGCTGCACGTGCCGGTGCACATCTGACGCTCGCAGCGCCGCCGCCCGCCGCCCGCCTCCTCCGCAGGTAAATGAGACGGAACTCTAATTCGCTACAATGGCTTGCATTTTGTCGCTCGCCCTTCGCCCGGTTGAAGTGAACGAAATTGTTAAACAGTTGTTTTATCTCGTTAATTTATTGATACTTGAATTGATACAGTGCTGTGCCGTGTTAATAACCGACTACGGTGGTGATTTGATTTATTTTAATTATGGATCGGATCACTATTACTTCCCCTTTCTTTCGGCTACCGAATACCAGTGATGAAGCAAATTTAGGAGAATCTCTCAAGTTAGTTAAAAATAATCTCATCAATAAAATGCAATCAGAATAATATTGATTTAAAAATGTGTAGTTGAGTGAAATCAATGTTTATAAAATTAACTTTCGATATTTTGTTTCATTGTAAGATTTGAATAAACTTTAGTTATTGTATTATTTAAAATAAATTGTCAGACTTCAATGTATTATAGTTAATAATAGTATGTGGCCAAATACTATAATAAAATCGTGTATCCCATTATAAGATGTAGGTAGGTACTGAGTTTGTAAATATTAATACATATTTTAGGATTATTTACTTGGTGGTGTATTATAAAATATCGGATGTCACATTATTAATTTTAATCAAGAGTTTACTTGAAATGTTACATATTATGTAGGGTATATTTCTTTTACACATTGTATATTGAATGTAATAGTGTTGCACCAAATTGATGATAAAATTATATGTATTTGATTGAATGCACTTCATGACTGATGCTTCATATGGAGATATTTTTTTCTCTCATAAAGATAAAGCACCAGACCTTAAAAGGTAAATAAATAAATATAAATAAATTTTATTGCTTTCTATTTTAGGCCTCTATTTTTTTTTAATTTTTAATTGATTAATGGAAATAAAATGAAGCTATATTTGATTTAAATTTTAACGTGATAACTACAAAATGTTTTGAATTGTTGTTCTTATATATGTACAATGCGTTTTATTTTAATATTTAAAAATGGTCTCTCTTAATTTAAAACAATTTTTTTTAAATCAAACGTCTTAGTGTAGGTAATATTTTGAAAGCAATAAATTACTATTAAATATAATTTGACCAATTTAGATTTACATTCATGTTCTTTATTAGAAGATGGTGTTATATGACGTAGCCTCGAAGTAGAATCTTTGTGATGTAAAAATAAAGACTTCATATGTCGATGAGTATCACAAATGTATATACTCTGTCGACTGCCTTACGTATTATAATCTAAATGCTAGAAAACTTAAAGGACAATTGCACGGCCAATAAAGCCAAATAAGGTGTACTTGCTTTGTCAAATATTGGTACAAGCTTCACCAATCCTAGGCAAGCTTCACCAGTTACGATGATGCATTGTGCGAATTAATAGATTTATATTATGTGACGTCGCATCACTGTTTTGTCTTTTCGTGCATTTAGCTAAAATCATTTCGATGTAGTAAGCTTAGTATAAGGTTCCGCAGTCAATTATAAATTTAAATAAATATCCAACATACAATTCAATGTATTTTATCCCAAGTAGAACAAAATTGTTTAAACTTTATTTCAAACTTTAATCAAAAGAATTCAATTTCTGACTAACTGATTTGATTTCTAAGATATGATCATTTTCATCTCTATAAAAGATAAAGTTGTAAAATGTATCTTCAAATGTGGTGTGATGGTGGAAAATATTGAAAAGTATAAATTGTGCAGTAATTATTTGGGAATGTTTAAAATTGGAAAATAGTAAAAAGCATTGACTCTGCTTTGTTCTCCCCGCGACTACGGGACCTTTCTTACATGAGGGTGGTCTGGCTTGCACTTGTCTTTGAATTATAAACTGTACCATTTAGCTAAACTGAAAATCTGATTTCGAAATAATGTTGATCGGTACTTATTTTACCTATAATAAAATTACAAGTATTAGTTTATAAAATTCATATACATATATTACTAGCAATTGACTGACTAATCGGTTATAGTTTAGATTCATAATAATATGTTAGTTCTTGTACATAATTATAATATGTGTAATATAATTGCATTTTGCGATTTATATGTCTTGTTGAGTACAAATACTGTATGTTTTGGGGTTTTTGACATCTTTTTACATGATTTGGTTTATTTCGTGCGATATAAATATTTAAGTTATTTGTGCCATGTTGTATGTCAGTATAAAATAACATTGTTGATGGCTATAAGTACGACTTAAATTATTATAATCATATTGACAGTGCTGGTAACATTTTCCTTACTGCCAGATAGTAAATGTGAATGTAAATATTTGGTAACATCTTTTATTATCTATGTGTAATTCTGTACATTTTCATATTATAGGTACATGTATAATTATGTAGTTTATTAACATTTATTGCTTGTTAAAGAGTGTTTTGTTAAATTATAATTACAGAATACTATGTTTTTTGTTATTGTTCAACATAGCATTGTTTTATCTCAACAAAATCGTATTGGATATACATTGGAGTATAGATGTTTATAAGAACATAATGTTGAAACAATATTTAATATTTGTGTATTAAATCAGTGTTATGTACCTACTATTTGACATTTTAATGATTACAAATTGTGCAATACATTCCCCAAAATACACGTTAGGTAGTTCATGAACCAATGAACGCGTGTGAGATTGTATCAGCTAAAATATAATTCGGACGGTACCTAGTTATAGATGATATGTAAATAGTAATAATCGATAAATAAAAGTGTTTTAATTACAAATACATGGTTTTCATTGTTATTAGGATAAAATTCCGATACGTAAGGCCGGCGCACATATGACGGAGCGCAGCGCAGAGCATTTTGCACTGTCAAACTATTACCGACATTGTGTTTATTGAAATAAGATCGAAAATCTATTATTAACTAAAATGCGGCTAAACTTGTTGTTCTGTTAGTTAAAAGTTATACAGCCAAGTTCGATAACTTAGTATGATGAGTTGATGAGTATTTATTTCTAAAGTTAATTTATACGGATCTGTGATTGGCTAAGCTTTCGTTGTATTTTAGGATGAAGTAAAAACATTAAATAGTAGGAACAACATTTATTTTGAATAATATCAACAATATTTTATACAAATTATAACACCGCTGACCCTAGACAATTTTACAAACAATCACACTTATATACAACTTAATACTTACAACCAAACAAATCAATAGATTTTTGAACATAACACAAATTAACCACTTTCTGATCGTTCTAATGTGTTCTATTTCAATGTTGCGGTTATCAGTAAGCGGTTCAAATTGTCCGAATATGAATTAACATTATATAATATCACAATTGATTTTCTAGTTGGATTAAATCCAAATTAAGTAAATAAAATGGTTAACAAAATAAATTGCCCAACATACAAATCCATTTCCATAATAACAGCGCATAAAAACAACATCACTTAAATACATTGTAACGCATCTTTGATTAAAATTCGAGCACCATGAATTAAACAACATATTATACACAGCACAGCTCGATCATCTTGATTTTGTCTGTCTCGACTAACCACTCGGTATTTTATCCCTTTAAAAGTAAATGCTTATTTCAATTGCATATAAAATATTTATTTAGAAACCATCGACGCTGCCCACACGTCTTTTGTCCGTTAGGGGCAAAATGAATCCATTTTTGTCTCGGGCGGCTGCTACGACCGCGGCGAAACCTGCCGTTGGTCCTAATTCAGTGATAGCGTGACCTTTTTTATGGAGAGATGCCATTGTGTTCTGGAAAATAAAATGATTTAAGTTATAACAATGTAGGTACTTGTACTTGTAAGCGGGCATTTTCCGCTTTTCTCTGTTTGTTGTTTCTCTGTTGAAGTTTGGGTCCCTTGTGCGTGCAGCTTAACATTGTATTTATTAGGAAACTAAACTAGTGTTACAAAAAGTAACTTACAGGATCAAAGTCTGTCTCGTACTGCACCTCCATAGGTAACAGTTGGTGATGAAGTCTCGGTCGATTGATAGCAATAAACAGATCATCGGGTGTCCTCTCGAGGAATGTGTGTCTTGTTACCTGGAATATTACCGTGGTAAGTCTAAAAGTCTAGAAGCTAAACTATTGTAACATATATGTAGATATTTTAATTATTTATACGAGTTATGCGTAGATACTGATTTTAGTCGAATCCCTCTACTAGTCTCAGCCATATAGGGTGGTCTTCCAATTTGAACGTGAATTTTATCAGCATGAAAACGTCGTCGTTCTAGGTACGTACACGTACACGGATAACCCACAGGTAAAATATAAAATTAAGTGGAATTCAAAATTTACCAAAGCAACTTGGGTTGTGATTTTAGTTCCTCCAGCGGCTCCCAGAACCAACTCTGCTTCACCTTTCTTGTTAAGTACTATACATGGCACCATGGAACTGAGCGGTTGCAGATTCGGAGCCAGCATGTTTGCTTCAGACGGTGGCAATCCATACGCAGACTCGCGATTGGGAATAGCGAAGTCGTCCATTTCGTTGTTTAGCATTATACCTAGTGCTTGAGACCTTCTTTGAGCACCCCATCTAAAAATACGTAAGTATATAAGTATTTGAATATACTTATTCATCGTAATTAATATCTTATTCATAAGTTAAATTAAGTATACGCAAAAAGTTCAAGAATAAGTAAAGATTTACATATAGTTTATAGTACTGGTGACGGAGACGACGCTGCCGTCCGGTGCATAAACAACGATATGTGCCGTGCCGTGGTCGTCGGCGCCTTCAAAGATCGCTCCGTAGTGCTGCCAATCGTTGTACGTGCGCTTGTCATCAATCAGGTCGCGGAACGGCACCGCCCATGATGCGTCAGACAAATTGCGCTCCAACTGAAATTGTTATCATCCTTTACAATCGTTGCAATTCATTTGCTAAACTATGAATATTGAATTTAAAGTCTTCGGATCAATCTAAGCAATCTTGATGTTGTTTATAATTTTTCTGCATAAGAGTTCGTTTACCTTTTCCTAGGCTACTTTCACTAAAGTATCTATGTTAATTAAATTGCTTTATAATAAAATATGCCGTAGCGTAGGGCAACCGTAGGGTTTGCTCGTTATATCATATTTTTAGTTTTGTCGTGTGTCAGATTTGATACAGGTTTGAAGAATTTTATGACGTAAGCGACACCCATCCTTAAACTGGCTAGCAACGTGCACGTTTAGTAATACCTACCTAACAGGTTCTTGAGGTTCTTAAAAACGCAACTTATAGTGAGGAACACAAAAGGTACAAATATAATGAGTAAATCCAACTGACCTCACGGATATCGTATGTAAGGTTAGAGCGTAAAGGGTCGCCGAGGCCGGTTCTTTTTGCGTATGCGTATTTGAATGTTTCTATGACGCGGTGCCAATAAAGAGGAGAGTCCGTGGGTGCGTCGGTACCTTCGCCCACCCATCCGCGCAGGATATTCAAGATGAACCCCAGCACCGAACCCGAGCCGGGAAGTGGCACTGAGTACAGAGTATGCTCCTCCGTCAACTCCACCGGGATTGGCTCTTGCCATTCCGCCCTGCAAACATAACACTTCTAACTTAAATATTATGGCTAAAGTTAACTGAAAAATGCCACTGATGGACATAGGCTTTCCCTCCTGCGCAGTACTTGACATATTACCAAATAGTAATAGGAATAATACCGATAACCTATAGGCAACGAAAAAGCCAGAAGAAAGTGTCAAAGCGTTCCCTTACTTGTAATTGTGTAGGTCTTCCTCCGTTATAATACCGCCGAAGCTCTGAATGTCTTGTACGAGCGCTGCCGTAAGGGGTCCGTTGTGCATCGCCTCTGGGCCCACTTCGGCGATTATGTCCAAAGTACGCGCCAATATCGGCTCTGTTATTCGATCGCCTTCGTTCCACACTTCGCCAGTTGCTTCGTTCACGTATATTTCTCTGTAAATGCATAATATTATTAATTAGATTCTGGTGTATTCAAGATAAAGAAACTAAAAAGGAAATATAAGTACAGTAAAGTATCTTTAAAACGCCAAATTGACAATATAGCAATATAAAAGAGAGTAAGTACTTAATAAATCTAAGAGACATATACGAGTTTGATCATGGAAATAAACACGTTTTATGACGTAAGAAGTATAAAGTTAGATATTATATAAGAGCTTATGTTACCTAATAATGATCTCCATGCAAATATATTTCATACCACATTTTTACAATGGTACCTGCTCGTTTAAATAACATCGTAATGTAAATACATAATATCATTTCATTATACGAGTTGATAGTCAAAACAGACTATCTGCAGTAATATACCTAAGTACATTTTTTAAATACAGGTACTTACTTATTAGTAAATTATTACATTACATCTTTTGTGTTTATATTTAAATACTTACTCATACTCATTTAACAATTTCAGCTCAAGTTCAATTGTATGCTTCTGAAATCACTTGTAAGGGTGCGTCCATTAATTACGTGAGGCGTTTTTGTCAATTTTTCGACCCCCTCTCCCCCTTGGTGAGATATCGTAAGATTTTCTTCAACTCCGTCCCCCCTCCCCTAATCTCACGTGAGATTGTTCAAAACTTCTAAGTATTTGAACTGTAAACGTGTTGGATTATTAAGAAAAACAATCGAGCGCTACTTCATTGCTCTGTGAAGTTCGGATGAATACGACAAATACTGTTTTCTCGAATTTGACCATGTTTTATTCTAGAAATATTTTTTCACGCAATTTTACACCGTTTTCTGTGAGAAAAAAAATTACGTGATATTTGCCAAGACCCTCCCCCCTAAGTGAGATTTGGAAAGATTTAGCTTGACCCCCTCCCCCCCTAGAACACCTCACGTAATTAATGGACGCCCCCTAACTTGTAAGTACACTTGAATAAGTACCTTTATCTTTCGCCAACACAAAGCAAAAGATTAACATTAGATAAGTACCTAGCAACAATGTAAGAAAATGTTAATTGCAGAAAACTCTCTAACCTCATTGAAGGCTGCTCCTTGATGACGTTGCTGTAAGTTTTGAGAACTCGCGCCATGTACGAGTTGACGACGTGTCCCGTCCTGCAGAGATGGGCGGTCGGGGCGACTAGTTCCGGCCACGGCAGCCGTCCGTACTCCTTGTAGAGTTCGCCGTAGCCCCTGAGCTCGCCGGGCACGGCTACGGCCAGGCCGCCGACGGTGGATGACACGTTGTTGTACATGTCGTGAGTAGTGGCGGCCGGCGCGCGCTCCCGGGCGTTCAACACGCGCACGCGGCCCGTGCTCGCGTCGTATATCGTCGCCAGGAACCCGCCGCCCAGACCCATGCATTGCGCGCACGCTATCCCCTCGCAGAATAACGTCGCTATAGCCGCATCTACCGCTGAACCGTTCTTTTCGAGTATCTCTCTGTCGAACAATTGGTAAGTGCTTAATTCTAATTAGGTATAAACAATACTTAATTAATACTGATAACCGGTTATAGGTATCAGCATTAATTAAGTAAATTTTAATATAAAGCTAAGAAGTTCATTGCTTCTTTCTGATTGTCCCAAAATGTTGAATTTATGTTATAAAACTTGTTGTGAAGGTACCTGAGCATATAAGTTTATTTTTAGGTAAGTTATATTTTATCTACCTACATCATCGCGTCATTCTCGAACACATAGGTAAGTACATATTAAGTATAAGATGAGTACCTATTGGAAAATTTTAAAATAAGTAATCTTAGAATTTCAATCATTACTTTTTAAATTTAGATTTAATTTAGACTAGTTTTATTTACTTATAGATTTTTTTGTAATCTATCATAAACCAGTTAGAGCAGTAGGTAAGTAAGACGTATTTGATAAGATAGGAATCCAACATTTTACAACACTTATTGATTAGGTTACCTACTTACAAATACAATGAATATTTCATGAACACAATTCATAGTTATGAGGTCACAGGTTTTATTTGCTCTTATAAACATTTCAAAATGTTTATTGGCCATGAGTACGATTCGGAAATAACTTCAGCCAAGTCCAAGCGGGGAATGTACATAATCACACGTTTAGCAAATTTATTTTTGCTTCAGTATGACTCTTATCGATCGTGTTTATTTTCTTTGATTACTTCTAAAACAACATTTCTGCTTTATTTGGCCGAGATACAAATGCAATTTACAGTAGCTAGAGGTCCTTAAAGAGCAAGCAGAGATTTGTTTTTAATTTTTGCATTGGAAATGTGTGGTTTCAAGATATGTGAATGTACGCGAATAAGACCAATCTGATCGCGAATATTCGACCTAGTAGATTCCAAACTTGGTATGTATCAACATTGGTATAAAAAGACTATTGTTAGGACAGGTGTTCTTTGCATCTAAATTGTAAATAAGTACTTGACAATATTCTACCAAAGTATTTAGCCGATTCTTCTTGGCTTAAGTCATTAGCTCATTATTCTTGGCTGACTTTAAGTAACGTACCGTTACTTAGATGTATTTTAGACAAAAAATCCTAATACCTAGGTACTTATACATACCAATTTAAATTAAACACTCAGTAGGTTCCTACATAAAATCTATGACATCTTTGATACCTCTGGCACCAACCTACTTTTATCATACAGCTGTGCTGTTACATCTGACACATTTTAATGTTTTGTTATTGTTTACCATAGAAGTGTATTATGCTTACCGTCCCACAGAAGCGCACTCGTAGCCATTGGCGGCAACGGCGGCGCGCGGGAAGCGCTGGTGGTCGGGGCCGGCCCACGGGCGCAGCACCAGGACAGCCACCAACGCGCCCGCTACCAGCGCCACCAACACGCTGACACACAACCACCAACGCTTCGAACTAACAACAACAATGTTCTACAACAACTGGAATTTCAACCGACGCACCAACATTGCATTACTTAAACTAAATTTTGTTAACTCCACCGATGTAAAGAGACGTCATCAAACATCAATTTGGCAATTATAGTTTTTTTCCATATTGACATTCCATTCCATATTGACGAAGGTATTAATATGAAGTTTTGATTACGTTTTTATCGATTACAAGGAGGACAGATCAGATAGGACTACAAGTACCTATATTTTATATCTCTTATATAAAATACGCTACAACTAATCCATTGATGTAGCATTCTAGATTAGACGATTCTATGGCACTAAAATACGCCTTCAGTTCAGGCAGGTAGAGTCCCACATAACCGCACGTAGTCTTCACTTTAGACTCCGGGAAAACTGCTGCATTTTCCTAACACTAATAGTTGTGTTACAATCTGAATCCAAAATAACTAAGTACATTACATAAGATACTAATAGTCCCAGTAAACAACAAAATGTCAGACTGGTACTCTACGTCAAGTACCAATTATTCGTAACAAAATGTCTAGAAAAAATTAGGACAAGGACGTGAACTTTTTACCTCTACAATTGGTCGTTATTTATGTAGATTTACTTAATTAGGTCTTATGTATCAATTAACTAATCTGATTACCTACATTGTAGTGAATTAGGCCAAAGAAATATATTAGAAAGGTTTAAGTATTACGTTGTTTTATTGTTTTGTTCGGTAAGGTCAAATCTATTAACATGTTGGGACGGAAGTCCTAAGCTGACTCCCTGATCTGTGATTAACATACTTAAAAGTAAGTAATTAGTTGTCAAACCTTTTCAATTACTTTTTAAGGCGGAATATATGCTAGGTACCTATATTATCCTAATCTAGAATTTAGAATTCATGTTGTTTATGTTTGTTAATCAAACACACAAAAATACGGTATGGGATACTTTATGAGAAGTCCTATTTCTTTAGAAGTATTTGTGTGTTAGTTTACTTCTGTTGTCAATCAACCATACATTGCTACAGTGCTAATTATATTCTAATCTAATTAACATAGCTTAGTAACCATTTACATATTTATTTTAGCGTGTGTATCTATTGCTATTCAGAATGCTGTCACAGAATATGTAATAAGTAGTAGTTTTTTGCACCTCTCGTCATGATACCCAATTTTTATATCAATATTATGTTAATAACTAGCAGCGCCCCGCGTAGTTCCCCTCTCCCGTGAGAATGCGGGGATAAAATTATGCTAAAAACAATACTCTTGAATCACTCTTATCTATTAAAAAAATCACATACACAGTCATATCATCATATCATATACATATACAGCATTTGTTTTATACTAGGTATGTAGTGATGTTACATTCACATCATTTCTCAAATCTTTGGTTGTAAGTGCCCACCTAAAGACAACATCGTACGTAGTTGGCCGTAGTCCGTGTTTTAGTTTTCGTGACTAATCGATAACCAATCAATATTTAGGTATGTTATCTAACTCAAATAAAAGAAATTTTGCAAAATGATAATAGCTATAATTATTGATATTAATATTATTAGCAAGATATCTACATACATTACATACCTACTTAGGTACATGATAATTAATAAGACGTCTATGTGTGATCCGAAATAGTAAGCCTAATCATTAGTCATAACTAAAATCACTATAGGTACATATATCTCACAACTTTTTTAGTGGAAATAGCGTTATTAGACTGCATTTTTTACATATTACCTATTACGTTTTTGACGGAATGCGTTATTTTACCTACTTCTTGAACCAAATCAAAAGTATTCATAGTATTTTCATATTTTATCCGAGTGTGTAATCGACTAAGCAACCATTACATAATTGCAGTAATTAAACAGCAATACTTAATTACTTAAATACCATAACTTGCTTGTAATAAGTATAATAAGTTATAGAAATATCAATAATTTAAAACAATAACTGGCATTTATTGTACTACGAATTATTAACCGATAAGTACAATAGCAAACAATTTATTTTATAACTAGAAATATATAAGTAAAATAATAAAATATAAGCACTATTCTACGTATTTTGTATACTAGCTGTGCCCCTCGGCTTTCATTGTTAATTGTTAACTCCGCTTTCTAAATACTCGTAATAATAATAAAAGCCGAGTTAACCGGAGAGGGCTATAGCCTTATCTTATAGCCCTTCTGAATAAATGGACTATCCCATAGCTATTCAGTAACATTTTTTTTTTAAATATCAACTATTTTCTGCTGAGATTACAGCGTTCAAACAAACATACTCTTCATAATATTTCGTTTATTAGACTTATAGATTATACATAAGTATTTACTTATATGTACGTAAGAACTTTTTTAATCTTATCATAATTTAAAATCTACTATGACGTTGCAATTTTAGTGCCTACTTTGTGATATGATGAACAATCATTTTTGTTAATATTTTTTCTGATACGCAAGTTCTTAATCTATACCTAAGTAAGTAAGTAAATATATCATAATAAAAAGAAAGAAAATGTTTCGAACTAAAATAATTTTTTTGGAAAATCGTTGTGTTAATTTTCTATGGTTTGGAAAGTTTGATATATTTGTAACAATGAGCAACCATTATAAGTATGTACTCGTACCTATTATACCGGTATGTATCATAGGTAATGTGTTTGTTGAATTATCATTCTTTCACACGGTAACGGAACAACGGATCAGTGATTTTTGCATAGAGATCATTTACGAGTCAGAGAGCGATAAGTACAATCTATTTGAATCTATGTTTTATTAACTTTATGTAAATGTAGGGGATCAATTGAAAAGCGGTATAAAAATATGCTATTGCAGTATTATATCTTGTAATAAATATACCTATTCTGCTTTTTTTATAAATGGGAATAAGTACATAAAATCATACGTAAGAAAAGAAAAGCCTAGTTTTTACCATCTAGATCTCTTGGTCTAGATTACAAATAGCTATCTTGTCGTGTTTCATATAAACATTTGGCTTGAGCGGGAATTAACCCAGTAAGGGTCCAGTATCTGCTTATTTCGTTTGTCTTTTCTTTGAAAATCAAGTCAATTACCTATGCGATTAGTCAACGAACGTAAAATTTTTCATTTTATCTATTTTCGACGCTGACTGTACATGTTAACCGTGGTGTTAAAGCATTGATAACACGAAATTACATACGTAAATAAGTATGTAACATATTATTAAGGTGTTCCCGGTGAAGGAGCACCTTAAATTAATAATTTTCGTGATAAAATACCTCTAAGTACTTACTTAGATAATAAGTAGGTATGTTTTGCATTGATACTACTTATCATAAACAACGGTCAATTTTAAAAGGTACCTATATGGAAATGTTAGATTAGTATTATTGTGTTTAACGTACCGTGAACTGTAACATTCACATTGGTTCAGGAAAGTGTTGACAAAGTTTCAGGGCTAAATTTCCTCTCTGCTCTATGTTTTATAGATTATTATATTGTATTGTGTTTATACCTAAATGTAAACAACTAGATTGACTATTGTTGCAGTGCCCAAACCGGGTTTCATGTTACTACAATATTTTGTACTTCCCTAACACCTCTGTATACACATGAAAGCAATAAATTATTTTGAGTTTGAGTTTAGATAAGTACTTATTATATATTTTTCAACACACTTGCTCATAAAGGGGCATTTATTTGTGCAAAAACAGTTGAATAATGACACGTTATATTCACTAGTGAGTTATAGATTTTTTTTTAAATTGCTTTGTTTTTAAAAAGTTTCGATACCAAAAAAAAATTGTCCATACATTTTAAAAATAAACTTCAACTATGTTGCCTTACTTTTGGTAGGTCTATGGTCGATTCCATTCATTCATTCATTCGATTTTTTTTAATAAGTATATTTTTTTAGTCTTTGGCCGATCACCATTGTTGTGTTGGATGCGCGCGAATAGAAAAACTGTTTATTTATTAGCGAAAAATGATAATTTCTTCGCAAATGTGTTGAAAAACGTTGTATGGTACACGCGTGTATTGATGATTACTACCTCGGCTTTCTTCTAACCCTCGCCTGACGGCTCGGGCCTCAATAGCGCCTCGGAAGTAATCACCAACTTACCTCGCTTGTACCATAAATAACTATTATAGGTGCTCAAACATATATCAGTGTTAAATTGTGCAAAAAAGGATCGCGGTTTCGAATCTCATGCGAGATAAATATAGCACATCCTAGTAATAGGCACTTACTATAAATGCGAAAGTTTACGTTAGTGTGTATGTTTGTTACTTCTTCATGTCTAAACGGCTGGACCGATTATATGAAATTTTGAGCAAATATCTCTTATAACTAGGAATAACACATAGGATATTTTTGATACCAAAATTTCCACTGGATAAGGTTCCGCGAAGGGTATGTGCGTGATTCTGATTACTGATCAACACGATGTATGATAGGTACGTCTCTAGTTGGTTAATTGAAACTTAAAGTTTACATAAATGACTTTCTTCTTCTTATCATGACCAAGCAAATTGTCAAAATCAGCTGGATCTCCAACAATAAATAAATAAGATTAGACATTTTCTAGATGTTAGTGATAATTTTTAAATACTTACTTTATTGATTACAGCTGATAACTAACTAGGTATGATAAAATTATCATACAAAACATTAGTATGTTATCAAGTCGTACTAAAAGTAACATGAACGTAAAATGTATACTTACCTAATTACCTAAAGTTAGGACAATCGATTAACACAATCATTCATATTCCAAAACATACCTACGTACGGTACTTACCTATAAGTAAGTACTTATATTTTTATTCAAAGTAGGTACAAGTACCTAATAACTAATTTATCTTAATTACCTATTATATCTAAATAATCAGATTTATAGCTTAACAGATTTGTATATGTGTACTTTCATGGGTGCGCCAAAGTTCACCTAAAATTTCAACTCCGATAATTGGAAATCCGAAAATTTTTTTCCTAACATTTTTTATCCTAACAATCGCAACTCCTAAAATCTTTGTCACTAATGTTTTAATTCCGAAACATTTGTTTTCCTATATTTTCTCAACATAACCATCGTTCATACTATTATTCAAAGTCATATCTTTTTTGTTTAGATTTATTTTTATTTATTATAATCAATATTATATACATAAATTTTTCGTCACTTTGTTTTTACATAACATGTAGGTATAACATATAACGCACGAGCCGAGCGAGCAAAACCAGAGTCCTGCTCCAATCATTCAGTCAAGTTCCAGTAACGAATCGGTCCTATTCCTAATTATTGGTTTAGGTTATGTTAGAACTGTGACCCCAACGCACGAGCCGAGCGAGCGTAGCGAGCGTGCCGCGGCAGCGGCCGGCGAAGTGCCAGAACCGAATTGGTCCTTTAGTTATGGTTATGGTAAACTCCCAGGCCATAAGCATAACCGTAAACGAGTCGTATAATAATCATTAAAACTATAAATATCATCTTCTACCCACATATATTTTTTATTAAACTTGGTAAATGTTTCTTTCTGAGCATGAGTGAAAATATTATGGTAAGTATGTTTAGGGATAAAAGCGTTATGATAAAAAACAGTAGAAGTTTAAATATATTTACATTAAAGATGTTATGAATTAAAATTTTCGGAAAAATGAGTGTTATGAGCATCGTCGGTAGGACTACAAATAGTATGAATTAAAACTTTAGGATGAAAAATTTTAGGAAGAATGATCATTCGGACTACAAATAGTTAGGAAAAACATTTTCGGGTAAAGAACTTTAGGTGAGCCAATATGGACCCGTACTTTCATACATATTACATTATAATACTTGTAACAAAGTCAAAGTACAATCGTCGCCTTAATTAAAAATTCGCAGGTTGTGTTAATCTCGCCCCGAGGACGGTATCCCGTGTGGGCCCAAAGGCTGACATTCCGTGTTCTATCTATAAATATACGAGTATGTACAATGTAAGTACATACATATGTGAAAGTACCAATTTAAATATCTTAAACTCCACATTAAGGCTCAAACCCACCAAAGTACACGCACACGCTACGCACGTGTACTCAGCTTCGCTTTGTAATCAGGATCACGATTGAGCGGAATCCTAACTAATAATATAAATGCGAAAGTAACTCTATCTGTCTGTTACCTTTTCACGGCTAAACTACTGAACCGATTGACTTGAAATTTGGTACAGGGGTAGCTTATGGTCCGGGAAAGAACATAGGATACTTTTTATTCCGAAATTCCCACGGGAACGGGAACTCCGCGGGTGAAACCGCGGGGCGCTGCTAGTTTATTATAAGTAAGTAATTAGCTCCCATACAGAATTTGCACAAAATATTTTTACTTGCCAATGCTTGTCTGATGATTATATGTAAATCTATGTAATAAAAAACTAGTTGGACGTGTAACGCCTGGGATATGTAATAAAGATAATGTTGTTTCAAATAAAAGTTCTGTCTAAAACGATAGCTAGGCAATAGCTAGATTTTACTAACTTTCGCGCGATGTTATTTCAAACTCATTTTTCATTTAATGACGCGTAGTAAGTATTAATAAACGGATTTGTGGTACACAGTAAAGAGTCGAAGGCTAGGCTACAATAACATTTTAAACTATTTCCTTGTTTTTCAATTTCATTGGCCTAATTCTGAAAGAGGTAAACTAAACAAACCAGTGTTTATAGTACTGGAAAATACCTAGTAATGAAAACCCATTTGTTATGCCTACAATTAGGTCTAAAAAAATATATACTCAATATATTTTTAGAATGGAAAAGCGTGTAACACGAACTTAAAATTATTTGCATAAATTATACTGTATGTAAAATAGGTCCATCTCAAGTTGATATTTTAATCATTACGTTTCTACAATAGTTATTTTCACCCCACTAGCTCGGAAAGTATGTTTTCATCCCACTAGCTCGGAAAGTATGTTTTTAATCCTCGATATCTGGGGGTAAAATTCGATTTTAATCTCAAGAGTGGAAAGTATCTGGGAGTAAAAGTCGTTTTTGCGCTCTTTAAGCTTAGAACATCGTGTGCACTAATGTGATGATGTTTTGAATTCACAAACTATCATACAACTTTTTTTTATCTAAAATTCAAACTCGGAACCTTCTTGGAGTACTCGTACAAGACTTACTTATTTTTTAATTTGCTTTGCGCGTGATATTTTTTTTTATTTAATATTGTGATTGTTTTATGTTTCCATTTTAGTAATTTCCTCGCTGAGGAGGGATGAAAAATAATGTGTTAAAAATGTTTTGCACTCGAGTGCAACACATTATTTTTCATCCCCCCTTCAGCGAGGAAATTACTAAATGGATACATAAAACAATCACAATACATAATTATTATGTGAAAAGAAAATATCACGCGCAAAGCAAATTAAAAATAAAAGTAAGTACACCAAGAAGGTTCCGAGTTTGAATTTTAAATAAAAAAAGTTGTATGATAGTTTGTGAATTCAAAACATCATCACACGTTGACATTGGCAGAGTTGTGGCTTGACGCCCTCCAGGAGCCAAAAATCAAGAATTGAATTGAATCATCACACGTTGTGCACACGACGTTCTAAATTCAAATTTACTTTAACCTCTCTAGAGCGCAAAAACGACTTTTACTCCCAGTTATCGAAATTGCCTTGGGTCCTGCAGGGGCTGCCTACAGCGACCTATATAACGATACTTTCCACTTTTGAGATTAAAATCGACTTTTACTCCCAGATATCGATGATTAAAAACATACTTTCCGGGATGAAAAGCAAATTAATCAATCATTACGGCTACAAATAAACAAAACCTATAAAATATTTTCGTGTCTTATAAATTCAAACTTAATTTTCATATGTAATTTTATAAGCACTTTTTTTGATGAACTGGAAAACCATTTGTAATTAATGTAATCTACCGAATTTAAAATGTTTTTCTCGATAAGACCTCTTATACATACATTAGGTAGGTACATACACCGCAATAAAGACCTTCCTACTTATTACTTATATAAGTACTTGTATGTATTACATATTTAAATATATTTTCTAGTACTTATTGTATCATGCATGACCACATGATTAAAGTTATTTTCAATTATAATTTAATAAGTATTTTCTTGAAAATGTATTTTCTGCAATATGAATAAGGTAATCGTATTGTTATTTATTCGCTTTGCACGAATAAAATAATGATTAAAAGGAAATCAACTTTTCAATAAACTTCCGTAACAAGAACTAAAACCAAAACAACTTGTTATTTAAAAATAGATTTTTCTATTATCGACTGTGAAATTAAAACCTTTTCAATAAAATATGAATTAATAAAAAACCTTACCTCAATCATAAAATACCACAATAATAAGTGAAAATACCCACACTACAAAACTATTGTAAGTACTTATTTTTAAATAAAATTATCGTCACTATTTTCGCGTACATAATAAATTAAATAAATGTAACTTACATCATTGTATTGACAATGCGACGCGGTCGCAACCCGTGCCTAACTGAGGTGAGATCGGAGTTCGCATGAAGGCCGAGTTTCCTCACATTCAATACACTACACCCAGCAAGACGGACCCACGTACTGCCATTGATGGTCTTGCGCATATTTTAAGACATCAAACGAATATACAGCTATAGAAGATGATTGGAAAATTGACTTTACCTATTAGAAATATTAAGTCGATGTTCCGGTCCTCATTACCGTGCATACGTTTATTTAATTAGGTTGAAATTGCAAGTGAATTTTATTACTGGTTTACGAGTATTACTAGTTGTTTCCGTGGTTTTATCTGAGTATTTAATTCTGGGTTTCATGACCGTGTACGTGTAAGTTTTTAAAGATTAAATATCAAGTAACCTAGAGATATTTAACCCAGATCTCCGACTATGTATGTCCATGGAAAAATAAACAGGAATTCTCCGCGCGCGCCGCTCCTATTTGACGAATAATAAAAAACAAATGGTCTGTTTGTCCTTCTTTCAAAGTCGTTATACCTATAAATAGCAATATGAACTTTATTGTATTAAAGAAGGTAAGTAATTTACATAGATCGATTTCCGTATTTTTGGTCAAGATTTTATTAAGTAAGTAGATTTTATAAGCCTGACTGTAACCTAAGTAGGTCCTAAGACTAAAAAAGTTCATTTTTATGTATATGGATATATTAATTTAACATTCAGTAGACGTAATATTAATATTAACATTACTTAAGTTTAATTTCTTTACAACACACCTGGAAGACAATATTATTTCAAATATTTGTTTTGTTATCTTGAATATTATAAACCTAATCCGTTGTAATATACAAAATCAGCACGTCTATAAAGATAACTATTGTTATTCATATTTTCATTGATATAGTCACATACTTGGTTAGTTATATAAGTTCTTACTAAAGAAGGTACTTACATAGTTCATCATTATTTGCCAAACTGTCTTGCAGTGAGGTCAAGATGCTCCGATACTAGAATAAGTCCATTAGGTAATAAGTACCTAATTCATTTTGTTAATAGTGAGTACTTAATCGGTATTAAGTATACTCGAGATATGAGACACGAGCAAGACGCAGTTGCAATCGCCATGTTCAAAGATAAACTGAAGCGCTTGCGTTGCGGGTAGGTGGGATAAATTGTATGAGCAGACAAATCTATCTGCCCACTTTCTTATTCGTTTATAAGTCACGATATCACTATCATTGTCCTTTAACAAACTTAATCACGATATAATAGTCATGATAACCAAAGATTCCGATACCGGATGATAACTATAAAAATGTTTGTAAAATACTCCAAACTAATATTATAGATGCGAAAGTAACTGTCTGTCTGTTACCTTTTCACGGCTAAACTACTGAACGGATTGATTTGAAATTTTGTACAGGGGTAGCTTATGATCCGGGAAAGAACATAGGCTATGTTTTATCCCAAAATTCCCACGGGATCGGGAACTACGCGGATGAAACCGCGTGGCACAGCTAGTGAAGATATAAGAATGGGAAAAATGCATCTAAGTAGTATATTGAGTGTAGAAATCTAGACACCGGTGTACTGTAAGCTAGGTGTAGGTGTGTCCCGGTCCCGATATTTTTTATTTAAAGTCACGGTAATCTATACTAATAATAAAACAGTAGAACCACCGTGTCTGTACATTAAATAAATTTACCTAAAACTGATAGGGGGGATAAAAGGTCAAAGGAATACAAAAAAACAATTTTCGACTTTCTTTCCTGTCTGTCTGTCTGTTCGCGATAATCTCAGAAAGTACTGAACTGATTTTCATAGCGTTTCCACATATGGATTAAGCTTAATTTGGCGCAATGTACATATAGGCTTTGTTTCATCTCATTTGGATAACGAGAAGAAAAGTTATCAATAAAAATCTATTTTGTTGTTTTGAATTTAATAAACAATACTCCGCCCACGACATCGCTTGGGTAATATCCGTTTATATCGCGCAACTTACCACCTTAGTTAGTTCTAAGTTATTGAGATGTTCTTTAAAATTTAGGAGGAATCGTATAGTCTTTGTTGTTCTTCGGTCCTCTGATTTCAATCAAAAAATATATTTATCAACACTTCGCTTCCTTTTGACGAGAAAACATTGCTGACAAAAATACTACATTTTGGATTTTGTATAATAATATTTCATAGATATCAATCAAATTTGACAGAATGTAGAATACTTCAATATCGAATGCTTAAAGGGCATATGCACATAGCGGATTTTCAGGCGTAAAAAAATAGTATAGACGTAATATTAAAGTGCTGTGTACGTGCGTACTATGTTAAAGAAACATCAACAGAGTGTCTTTCCCATAATAAAAAACAATAAGAAAACTGCTGATGGATACATTATTAACATAAATATTTTATTAAATAGTTTAAGTTTAATTAAAATAACTTATTAGCCTTTTAGAAAAATGCATTGAAAATTTTCGCCTTAGCCAGAACTTGAACCCGGAACCATGCTGAACCGTAGCACCGCTCTATCCAATTGAGCTACCGAGGAGATTAGATCGTAATATACTAAAGTTCTCAAAATGGTGCATCAGACATCAAAAAAATATCTACAGCACCGTCAAGGTATTAATTCAATAAACAAAATAGTTTTTGGCTACTGCTGCCATAACTACGCAATCTGCTAATGTCAAAGTAGGTAATCTTTGTGTGCTTGCATCATGTACAAAACTTCGTCATATGATAGCTCATATTCAAAGAATTTCTCTATAAACTACATTGATGGTTTTGCTTTCTGGGGCTAACATAAATACTTAAATAAATTACTGACCTGTGGCAGGCCACATATAGTTGGCCATGCTAAAAACAATTAGACCTTAGGTCGACACCAGCGGCCTTTAGTGTCTGACCCTGGGATTTATTTATCGTCATAGCAAAACACGCCACGACTGGGAATTGGGTGCGCTTGAATTGGAATAGAAAATTGTTAGGGATGAGTGGTATTCTTGGTATCAAGACGGTTTCTTCGACACCACAACCGGTTAAAATTTCTGCTTCAATTATGCTACGTTGTAGATTTATGACCTTTAATCGAGAACCATTGCACAGTTTAGGACTTAAATTAAGAATAAGAATTATAGAAACACCTTGCCTTGAAATGGAGAAATGAGTCTGCTGGATTTTGTTGTTCTGGTGGAAAAGTGAACTTATCCCTATTTGAAGATCCACCGGAACCTTTCAAATCATTACTATTAGGAGAATATACACTTTCTAATCATTTTTAGATAATATTCGCGCTTTTAACAGTGCATTTCAAATGACTTCTTTTGGGGCTCAACAAATACCCGAAGGCCCGTTTATGCCTACATTTTAAATTCAAGGCTAAGTATCACTTAATAGGATCATTGTTGCCAGAACGCGAACGAAGTCGCGGGCACAGCTAGTTAATTAATATTAGATTACCGTGATATACTTTGTTAATGCATGTTTCCTCTGTTTCATACGTATGTAAAGTATAGCGTTAGTAACCGACGAATTATTTTAAGGTGCTACAATTCGTCGGTTGTCTTTTTGCAAGTTCGTGTATACCTTTTTACTAATATGAAATATCACAATTGGTATCTCTATATCTCGATAAGACAATAACAACAATACTATGTAGATATATCATTAATTTATTAACATCTTTAGTCTTCAAACAAGGCACTATATTACAAGCATGTATTGTAATAGTTATTTATGGTACAAGCGAGGTAAGTTGGTGATTACTTCCGAGGCGCTATTGAGGCCCGAGCCATCAGGCGAGGGTCAGAATATAGCCGAGGATAGTAATCATCAATACACGCGTGTACCATACAACGTTTTTCAACACACTTGCGAAGAAATTATCATTTTTCGCTAATAAATAAACAGTTTTTCTATTCGCGCGCATCCAACACAACAATGGTGATCAGCCAAAGACTAAAAGAATATACTTATTAAAAAAAATCGAATGGAATCGACCATAGACCTACCGAAAGTAAGGCAACATAGTTGAAGTTTGTTTTTAAAATGTATGGACACAATTTTTTTGGTATTGAAACTTTTTTAAAAACAAAGCAATTTAAAAAAACAATCTATAACTCACTAGTGAATCAAGCGTGTCATTATTCAACTGTTTTTGCACAAATAAGAGCCCCTTTATGAGCAAGTGTGTTGAAAAATAACATTTGTCACAAATGAGTTAGGACCATACATAAAATCCTCAATTTCATACACAATCAAAACGACCATGAGTAAAAAGATTATCCTAATTAAGTATACTTAGGTTATAATGCGAAAGTGAGTTTTCTTACGTCTCAATTACACAGCCAACCATCATAAAATTTTGCCGACACATTGTTTAGGGCTCAGAATAGTAGCGTACTAACGGTTAGGGAAGGTTCATATCTGACGGAACATGCGTCGCGTATTATCGGTCGCGTAAAGCCAGAACAGACAAATGTATAGAAAAACACTTGACCGTTCACACTCAATGACTGACGAGACACAGTGACACCGATAATACGCGACGGATGTTCCGTCAGATATGAACCTTCCCATACTATTGTTTCTACTTTGTGACACTAAGTCCTCACTTGACTTTCAGAAACCAGTATTGAGCCATAATCTTTTATATGCCGGTGGGCAAAATTGCTAAATTTTCAATAAACTGTCAATCAAAAGATGCGATTACAGCGACGTTGTCACCGACACAGAAAAGATTGTGGCACTATAATATGCGGTAGATACGGTATATACCTAATGTAGACCAAAAATTAGGTTAGCTTCGCTCGTTAGCCGACGCAGTTTTCCGCTGTGTGCAGACTGTAATCTGTGCATAAACTAAGGAAAACTACGTCAGGTATGCGAGCTAAGATAAATAAACTTACTTAGTTCTTGATCTGCAATCGGCATAAAGCCGGTGGCCCGTCAAAAGGATAACGACATGTTACTCGCTGCAATAAATCGTGCCGGCGGCTTTGGCGTGTATTAGGCTTAAGCGCGTTAATTAATGAACTGAATTTGATGAAATTTAAATGGAAATCGATACACAATGATACAAGCTTTTATTTCGGTATTATTTAAACATTTCCTTGAGGTGCAATAATTAGCTAATAAGCAAATGTATGCCATACCATAGGCGGAATACTAGTACTTTATATTAATATATTAAAATGCATATTAAAGTACTGTCATGGGTGTCTGAAATACTTTGATTTGATTATGTAAATAATAGTTCATTTACAAGATAAAAATAAATTTCTTTACATTAAAAAAATATACTTATCAAGATTATTAGAACATACCATTGCGATTCGCGATACACATAATATAATAGGGATGTCGACTGGGTAAACAAAATGAAATTTTAATTAGTCCGACAGATAGATTTCGAGAAAATATTAGACACGTATTTTTTTGTTTTATCAAATTAATAAAACTGACTTAGTTATAACGCATTAAAGTTCAGGAGTGGGGGCTTGTGACGATAATTCTTGGTAAAAATATTATGTAGCTGTGAAGTCGCAAGAGTTTTCTATGCACTATATCGTCTTAATTATTTGTTTGTATCAAAAAAGAGAAAATACGTGTCCAATATTTTTGCGAAATCTATCCGATGGACTAATTAGATTTTTTTAGTCGACATCCCTATTGGTATACATGTTATGTATATTTATTGTATTTTGGAAAAACATCGAACAAGGTGTATGAATTAAAGTTTCTAAGGCTCTTTATAGTCTAATAATTAGACTCGATCTTTATTCAAATTCGTTAAATTAGGCTCAAAGGAATTTCGAAATTCTTTATAAAGTAAAATCTTTGCTTGCTGGGCATGGTTGGTAATAATCAAGTTCAACGGAAACAATACAAAAATATATCATGAGTTTGAAACCAGTTATTTTCTAATTAATTATTTGTATATAGTATTGATGTCATTTTTTGTTGATCCAACACTGCTTTGAGTATTATAAGCACACAAATTTGGCAGTATTACACTTTGTTTGACATTTCCCCACATATTTAACAACAATTTGAAATTATATTTACAATCTTTCAGCATTTATCATTCATTTACACTTCGTTCATTAAATCTTATACTTATTTAACTTAAAACTGTGATGTTATTAACAAAAATGATTACATTTATAACGAGTCAATAAACAACGAGTTTAATTTATAGAAATATATAAAAGTAAAAAACGTTGAACACTATTTCTAAATCAAATTAAGTACTTATGTTAATCGGGTGTTCTTGAGTCGGGCGGTTCGTCACCGAAACAATGTTTTAGAGTAGGATTTTTATATGAGTTCTCATGTAAGACACTTTGTGAGCTGGTTCGGCATTTAGTAAGGCACAGTTCGTAGTCGTCACTTAACGATCTATATAACACTTGTTTCTCTGTGGACAGTTTCGATAGCACCGCTTGTAGAATGTCTCTCTGGAATTAGAAAATTAATTAAGTATTTAAAATCTAGAAAAAAACCCGCCTTTATATAATAAGTTAGTAACTATTAACATGGGACTGTCTGTGATGTTCTAACCCATTAAACAAAAAAGAAAAAAACTATTACTCACTATGGGAATCAAACCAGCAAGTTTTGAAAATTTTTATGATTATTATTTAAATCTAGAAATCGATTGTGTGTTAAGAAGCAAAATGTTACTATGAAACATGATGTCTAAAATGCCTTGTTTTTGACATTATTTCATTGAGAATGTATTCAAAAGACAACTATTTTTTTTCAATAAATTGCATTTTGTATCATAGAGTTATGTAAATAAAATAATATGTTTTTTTTAAATATTGAATACCTTATTAGGATCCAGGCAACACGACACACAGTACTCATATATAACACAACAGTAATTGTTATCGGAACAACTCTCGCAGCTATATCTCTCTGTGAATTCACTATCAGTATTGCAACATCCGTTTTTCAATTTATCCATCCTGTGACATACATAACCTGAAATGAGGAATATATTTGGGATCATTGTATTATCTTGTTATGTCTTTTCTGACTCACGGGACTATTAAGGAGTCCCTGTCTTTTGGAAGGCTAGTATCAGGCCAAAGCCAACACACGGAAGTCCTTTGACATTTTAAATCTTTTGTAATATTATTGTATTATCTTAACATTATTGCATTAAGAAAAAGTAACAGCAATGATATGTGTTAATATTGTATTTAAACAAATATCCTTTTTCTTCTCATTAACAAATAACTTTCATGCTTTGGAAGGCATAAAGCTGCATCATCATCAACAAGTGTTGTAATGAGCACCATCAGAAATCAAATTATTATAGTTTATTTTATAAAAAAAAATGTGTCTCTATCTTACTTTATGTCAAGTGACAAATACAAAACTTCAAATTCAAATGTATTTATTGTGAATAAAGGTACAGTATGGTGTTACAGTTAATACTTGAATTAGGAATCTCTTCTACCTTACATGAATTATATTACCTTACAACTTGTGAGTAGCTATCCAATACTTTATCAGCAACTGGTGAAACAGGCCCTTAGTATAATAAAACTTTCCCAACAGAAAATGTGGAGTTATTTCTTAAATTAATTTAAAAGTAAAATATAATACCTCTATCATCAACAAGTAATAGTTTCCCTTGAACAGAATTTCTGCAATACAAACTTTCATTTGTGTCATTGTGTTCCTGTAGAGTTCTCCATACAAATGGTTTTCTCTCAATAGATATGTCTTGGTATGCCGTATTTCTACTACTTCCCTGTAATTACACCATAAAGATTTCATGTTGAAACTAATATAAAGACTATTTATATAATAATCATCAATCCTATAGAAATAGTAAAAGACTTTCGAATTAAATAGGCATAATAATTAGTATCGACTTTAGATATTTCGGTCCTCATATCATATCACAAATCAAAAATAAAATCAAAAGAATCTCTGGTCAACATCAGAATATAAGCCCTATTTTATAAATAATAATTAATTAAAAAAATAGTTTATAGTCCAACCAAACAGATTTGTTGTATGCTCAAACTTAATGGTTAATGTTTGAACAAAATAATTATCATTATTGCGTTATCTAGTAGCAGACTACTAACCTCTCTTAGAAAACTAACAATACAATAAGTAAGAGATGATGCAAATATTATCCCCAAAACGAGTCTTTTTCTTATAAATCTTATTACAGCAGCATACCACATTCTATAAAATATATTGTTTTCACTTTGAAGAAAGTATGATTTAAGTAATAGTGTTTCTTTAAACGAAATTGATGTTATTATTGTTATGAACATTATTAGTAATAGAACTATAGTTTTTTTAACATTTTTGTCTTAGTTTAACACATAATAAAGGCACATTTGTATTGTTTAAATTAATATAAATAAAGAATAACTTATAATCTGCCAGCAAATAAAATTAATGCATGAAATTATTTTTTTCCCAAATAAAATTGACTTGACACTCTTGACAGTACACATCAGTCAATGTCTTTGTCAAACTTATAATGTCAGATGAGATAGCTAGATGTGTTCCATAGAGGTATTATACATATCTATAATTCTTCTATGATTATGCAAATCTATAATATCTCTATGATATGTTCACATATGGTTCACTTATGTATGTACGAGCGCTGCACTGAATATTTCGGGAATCAAGGAAGTTACACAACATTACTATTTAAAAATGTATTATAGTAATTGCTTTTCGAAGTATTCTCCGCGAAATTTGACACATTTTTTGTTTGTTTTGTTTTTTTGGTGACTGCAGTTTTTGGACGACCATGACGGGGATCATCACTGAGCTTGATACGTCCACGTTGAAATTCAGCAAACCAGCGATAAATTGTGGTTTTGGATGGGGCTTCATTACCAAATGCGGAAATCATCCGGTCAACACACTGCTTTTGTGTTAAACCCAAAGCTGTTAAACCACTTCGAAAGTCATAATAAATCATCCTTTCATCGCTCTTGAATTTTCTCGAGTCAATTCCATTTTCTCAACGACTATAGCTTTGATTTTTTTTTTGACTATAGTAAACAAGTTTGACAAGACCTTGTGACAAGACCGAGAAACTTTTTTTAAATAAGTAAATAAATGATATTCCAATTTGAAAACTCCTGGGTTTTAAATGATTCATCATCATTCCATCCAAATAATTTTGAAAATTCCTAATTCCCAACTAATCCTAACTATCCTAATCCTTACTATCTTCTTTTTCCGAACCTTTATCCCATGTCTATTTGGGGTCGGTTTTCAGTTTAACCAGATTTGGCGGAATGTCAGTATTTTACGTGAAGCGACTGCCATCAGACCTTCACAACCCAGAGGGCTATACGACATTCTTGGTTAAACTGAATGTTAGACTTTTGAGGGCTCTAACTACCCGTAACGACTGTCGAAGATGTTAGTACGACAGCCGGGACCGACGGCTTTACGTGCCCTCCGAAGCACGGAAACGCTCATGAAATTAAAAGTCATTTTTAGTAATGACCCATCACAGTCATGACGGTGCCAGACGTTGCTTAACCGCACGGATCACAAGTGATCCGCGGGTAGCACTGGGCCATGAGCGCTTCTCTCCTAATCCTTACTATCCTAACTAATATTATAAATGCGAAAGTAACTCTGTCTGTCTGTCTGTTACCTTTTCACGGCTAAACTACTGAACCGATTAACTTGTAATTTGGTTCAGGGGTAGCTTATGGTCCGGGAAAGAACATAGGATATGTTTTATCCCGAAATTCCCACGGGAACAGGAACCACGCGGGTTAATCCGCGGGGCGCTGCTAGTATAATATTATAAAGAGGAAAGATTTGATTGTAACGAATAGGCTCCGAAACTACTGAACCGATTTCAAAAATTCTTTTACCATTACAAAGCTACATTCACCCTGAGTAACATAGGATATTTTATCCCCGTTAGGCTATATTTATTACCTAAAGTAAGTCTAAGGTCAGAGCCAGAGGTCAGTTAAGGTCAGAGCCAGAGGTCGGACTAAGCTCAGAGCCAGAGGTCAGCCTAAGGTCAGAGCCAGAGGTCAGACTAAGGTCAGAGCCAGAGGTCAGACTAAGGTCAGAGCCAGAGGTCAGACTAAGGTCAGAGCCAGAGGTCAGACTAAGGTCAGAGACAGAGGTCAGACTAAGGTCTGATTGAAATGGATCCCTGACCGCACAGCGATACATAACCGATGTCTTGGAACCCCATGAAATGTCTTTTGCCCTATGTATAGGCGATGGTTTTGTTTTATGCATGATAACGGATTCAGCTAAAGTGGTACGTAAGTACTTAAACAAAGTGGGAATTACCCAAATCGACTGACTGGCGAGATCACCAGACATGAGACCACACTTTTGACCTTAAAAAAATCTTTAGTTTTATAAAATTCATATAAGAAGTACTTCTTACTTAAAATTTCAATCTTATTTTTTTCCATTAAACAAGTTTAGTATTAAAAATTTTCATTTACTTACGGTCTACCAGAGAGGGGTGTTTTGTTTTTTTTTTCTAAATTCTTGCGGAACCCTTAAAGGAGCATAGCGGAACCCCAGGGTTCCGCGGAGCACACTTTGAGAATCGCTGATCTAGGGTATCAGAAATCTACGCACACACACCCAGACCGAGTCAAACATTTGTGGTTCACACAAATATTCACCCCGCACGGGAATCGAATTTTCTGAGACATTAATATGTGCACCGGTACGGTGGCTAGATTTGCTGCGTTGTGTAATATTATCGGTTGGGCGAACAGTGTGTGAGTGTTGTCTCCTCCCTTTTTGTTGGTCGAGCGACATTCGGGACAGATCCAAGATTTAACTTTTTCGATTGGGTGTACTGCTTTAAGAAAATAATTGTTTTTTTGTTACTAAAATATTCGTTTAATTTAGTAACTAGCGTTTAATCTCAATATAAGTTACATAAGCATCTACATATATTAGTCAGAAACATCCATAATTTCGATGGACATAGATTTAGATTCTGACAAACCCTATGAACGAAGGTTTGACATATGTCACAGAGATCATCCTAGATTTTACAAACTTTATGTAAGTAAATAAAATGGCCATAGAATAGAAATTTAGGCCATCTTAGTTCCTAAGGCCTAAGGCAAACTTTGGAAGCTTTGGTCGACGTGTGGACATATTCCTGTGTCAGTTATCAGTTATCACCTATGGGTCCACAAATCCAACTTTAACACAAATTGATTTTACTACCATTTACAATTTTCCAATACAAATCAGCTCCAAATTAACAGGTTGATTTCAGTCGTATTCTGAAACTGCTAAATGTAATGATAGTTAAAGGTTCGGGGTAAGAGAAACTACGAATACTGTTGAATATTCACTGATTTATTAAGAAATGTATTCCGCTTATATACTAATTTTTGAAGGGCAATGGGCGGTACTATAAATTCTTAAAGGGTGACTCACAAGGTTTGCTACAATGTTGCATAGTACCTACCTAAGAGGCCGTGGTCTTAGTTGGATAGATGCGTGAGTCATTACTTAACTATTAATTACACTACCTACATAAATTTACTATATATAACATCTCTAGGACCAGAGGCGAGGCAACCACACTCTTGCGAGGCGCCTTCGCTTGATGTCTCGCACGAGACTTGGCATTGCAAAGGGAGTGCCTACACTTTCGATTGCACTTACTTGCCCGCTACGTCTCATGCAGGATGCACTAAATACATTATCTTTATTAAGCAGAAATAAACAACAGATTAATTTTGTCAAAGGATGATGGGCAATAATCAATATGGGCGGTGAAGGCGCCGGCGCATGCCAAAATTCGCTGTGGGAGTGGAGATATATATATTAACTACAAGTATAGGTAATAAGAATAATTTAGAGGAATTTATAAATAAAACAATAGAAAAACAATACTTATATTTTTTTTTATTAAAAGTACCTATAAATCTTAATCAAGTTAATTAAGGTAATGTTGCAAGTCTACTGCGATGTAGAAGGAAGACGAAAGTAGTAGGTAAACGTAGATTTCCATTACATTGTATTTTTACGTTTACAATGCGTCGCGTGATATTTCCAGTCAAAGACCTGCAATCAATAAAATTGGTGTTTATTTGTAAGTATGTAGGTACTTAAACAAACTATTTTTTTAAATAAAAAATATTTCTTAAACATTTTCAGTTATAAACATGTTTTGAATTGATATTATTATGAGTAACTAGCTGCGCTCCGCGGTTTTACCCGCGTGAATCCGTAGCTCGTAGTATCCTGCGCTCGTGATTCTTCGCTGGATCGGTCATCAACTTGAGCCCCGGTAAAAAAATAACTTTGCACTCTTGTATAACAAATAACTATTTTCCATCAGGCATTCAGAACTACTTTTTTCAATAAGTACAATTTATTTAAACAATTGCTACATTTTTCTCGTGGTAGGGTTTACCGAATGCGAGCTTTATTTATTTATAATAAACTACCCGCGGTTTTACCCGCGTAGTTCCCGTTCCCGTAGGAATATGGGGATAAAAATATGCTATAACCATCATAATCCGTTGCGTAATTTTAAAGATCTAAGCATGCATAGGGACAGAGAAAGCGACTTTTTTTATACTATGATAGTAATAGTGATAAATGAAAATTTACCTGACATTCATGGCTACAATAATAGCATTCGTAGCACCCCAAGCACATGTTCCTAGTGGTCTTACAGCATACACGACACGGTCCGGTCTTTATGTATGACACATCAGAGTTTAGTGACGTCACGTGACTAATCAATGGAGTACTATATTCTTGACAACATTGATCTTCATTCTGGAGTAGAAAACGTCAAGATTGGCGTGATTAATTAACAAAATTTATATGAAACGTCAGATATACACCCCTATTTTGAAATTATGGGACTTATTAAAATCAGAATATCTGTAGCAGTTACTGAATCCATATATCTAATAAAAATATCAAAAATGATAGTCGATTACTTATCTTTAAAAAATACTAAATAAATGTGTATTACCAGACGGCATACTAGCTATCAAGTATTCTGTGACGGCTCGGGTCGATGACCGCGCTCAGCTGTGTATCACAGCGTTCGCTTGTTGTTCGATGTAGAATAACAATAAAATTCGGCGGGATTTTGAAAATCTTTGACTTATCATAACTTTTTAAATAAAAGCAAAAGAAAAAACTAACTTCACTATTATATTGTCACCCGTCGTTTACATTAGCTGTGTGATTAAGTATCTCGAATTCAAAATAGGGGTGTATATCTTGATTTTAAGAGAAGATAAGAAGACAATACAAATTAATTTAGTACATGCACGCAACTTAAAAAGTATAAGGTAAAAAAAAGTAGAAGTAATTTTATGAAAATAAATAATTAAATTACCGTTTCTTCGACGCTGACATTTAAATTGGCAGGGCTAATAAATCCACTATCTCTTGATATTGATGATCTATGAGCTTCCAACGACACAAGTTCAGTATTTGGGGTCTGAACAGCTTGTGGGATTACTCGTTCATATCTTTTCAGCGAACAATTGGAATAATATACATTTGATGTTTGATTTGGTACTGGAAACTGATTGTTATTTGGTCTTTGTACAGTAATGTTTGATGGTACAGGTACTCGAGAAGGATATTCTGGTAAATTGTTACCATATTGTGCTGGAATTGGTAATGGTGCAAAATTGTGCATAACATTTCTTGTTTGTGATTGATTCGTTTGGTAGTATTCATTAGTAGGTCTATAATTTGGTACCGGTGTTACATTTGTTTGGTTTTCGAACAAACATTTTTCCATTGGTGCGTAGAGAATGCTGCTTGGTACATTTTGTGTTGACATTGGATTGAAGGAATTTGCGAATTGTTGTAGTTGTGTTACTGGTAGACTATATTGAATGTTAGTTGTAGCTTCAATATTGTTGGGCTTCGTTGCTGGCTCATGAAGGCTGCCGTTATTTGGTAATAAATTTACATCGAAAACATTGTTTGTATCTCTAGTCGATTCTCTAGCATTGTGCACTGGCAGCGAAGTCCTAACAATTTCGCTATTACTACATAATTGTCGTGTAAGTGTTGGATAATTGGTTTGCATATTATGTATCATCTCATTTGATTTAGTTAGTTGTATTTGCTTTTGTTGAGCCCAAGTAATGAGTTCATGTAAGAGCGCAAATAATTCTTTATCTGTATATTTGTATGATCTAGATTCGACCATTTTTGATGTATCATTAATAAATTGGTTGAGAAACTTTCTGTCTTGTTTTTGCGGTATTATAACGTTCGCAACAGTACTATATGATAAGTTAAATATTTTAAATTTTGTTTCTTTAAAATAGTTGCCTAATTTCTTCTTCATTTCGTTATCATTTGTGCTTACAATAAGGTTACGATATTTATGATATGCAGTTAATATATACATCATATTTTCTGATAATGTTCGTAATAAATTGTTAACAAAGTCCTGTGCTGTTTGATTGTCAATAGCTTCGGGAGTATTTGTATCTTTTGGGCGTTCAACATAATTATTATTACTATGTGTAATTTGTTCAGATACGTTTACATTAGTAAGCCCATTGATTGCAGTCTTTGGTTTATAAATTGTTGCTTTCTTATTTGTTTTGGTTACTTTATTTGAAGATTTTCTTTTCACTGCACTACTATTACGAGTTTTATCAATATCATCAAATATTTCTTGAATTATATTATTCAACTTGTTTTTATCTGGCATTATTGTATAACTGTCATCAAGTGTGGGCATGTCTAATGGTTTGTTTGGAGATGTAGACTCCACTGATTTGTTTGATTCGTTTTCACTATTTCTTTCTGTTGCTTCATTCGTTTCATCGTCACTCTCTACGAGGATCAATGTAGTTATTGGCTCGGTGAATGTAAATTTTTCCATTTGCGCTAGCATATTATCTAAAACATTGTAAATATGTACTTATTAATATATTGATATAAAGGTCTATATGTAAAATGAGTGCGGGGGCATTATTATTTAATTATATTCTGAATTAAGGCGTAGACGATCCACCAAGGGTGATTTTATGATCACGTGTTTCGGCGTTTGGAGATGTATGGTGTTAGAAGTATCGTGTCGCGTGCTTGAGTTGCGCGGCACGGGTGGATTTCAATTTTCTATGAAAGCCTATGAAAGCGAACCAGCCCAAATCGCAGCCTAACACAGTTAAATATTACAGATTTGATTTCGACTTCCCCATTACAATGGTATATAATAACTCAAGTACATAATTACATGTAATGTTAATTACAATTTAAATACAATTTGACCTACAAAAAAATTAGGGACAAAAAACTTACCATCATTATTTTCAACGTTATCAGTATCACGGTCACTCATTTTGGAAAGATGGGTTTTCAAAACGGTTAACTGAAACAAACCAATTTCATATTCAATAGATAGACCTCAATCATTATCGTCTTATTTTTTTTATAATAATAATAAAATATACATACTTCTATTTCTACTAATTCTTTTAATAAAAAAATATGTTTTTTTGTTTGTATTGAATTGGGATCAATACTTCGGAACTGATTTATTTGTTTGGTACAAATGTTTTATATAATCAGGTAATAAAATAAGCGTACTTTTTAACTAAAAATTCCCACAGGATTTAATTTATTTCACGGAGTTTTAGGGTGACAAATCTACATCGAGCTGTGCTGCGCTGGGTCGAGCTGTGCTATGTTTGGTTAACTCGCTCGCCATATATTTGAATGAGGATACAATCAAAGCATGCTGTGCTGCGCTGGGTGAAGCTGCGCTCTGTTTAAAAACGCAGTAGTCTCAAGCGAGGCGCGCTGTGCTATGTTTTTTATAGAGCTCTGCTATGCTGCGCTGGGTCGAGCTGTGCTAGTGCTAGGTTTGTCAAATATGGAGCTCGCCCTCACGTCTCTTTCACTCTCGTACTCCCATCTCGCTCGCACTAGGATGTCAATTGACATTATTAAAAGTAAAACTTACTCGTGACCCGCGATTATGCTCGCTATATTCTTGATACCATAAGAATTTCTGGATGAAAATTTTTCGCTGTATACCTTCGTATTTAAATCGAATTCTGTTCACAATTCATGGGTTTCAGAGTATAAAAAGGTCCAGTTTTTTAATTTGTCAAGACACACAGAAATAAACCTGTACCAACAAAAAAATAAACATCATTTTTGGAGCTTATTATATTATACTTATTGTACATAATCTTCAGTGCGTTTCCATAAATTTTTAGTAAAAACTTGTTATTTAGATATTACAAACAAACTGCACCAGATTAGTTTGTATAGATATTTTATAGACAGTATAAACGTCTGTCTCTTTTCTTGTTTTTACAGATTTATTTTGACTTAGTTAATTTTCTAAAAAGTTCTTATACCTTTGTGGTTATAAAAAAGTTTTGTTATAAAATGATAGATAAAAAAATATAATTATAAATTGTAAATATGTATTGAAGATTTCGTTTATTGTAAATTATTTTTAACTTTTTAGTGGAGAAGTCGGTTTCTTATCTTTTTTAAATTAACTTCATTTAAACTATAATTTATTGCAAAACTTCTTTACAACCACAAAGGTATAAGATTTTTTTTAGAAATTAAACAAATTCAAAATAAAAAAGAAAAAAGAGGTTGACGTTTATACAAAAACGTAGCTTCAGAAACACAGCACAGCACGCACAGCGCAGCATAGCTCGATGTTGATTGTTAAAAAACCTAGCTTCAGAAACATAGCACAGCTCAACCCAGAACAGCGCAGCACAGCTCGATGTAGATCGTCATCAAACAATCAGGGTGGGTCAAATTTTAACAAAAATTAAAAAAATGCAGAAAAAAACTGTAAAAAAATAATGATTTTTATTTTTGTAATGATTTTGTGTTATTTAATAATTAAGATATGGAATAAAATCTTACATTCAATAATACCCTACATTATTTACTTTCAAATGAGACATCTTTCATCTTCCTACGACTTGTCCTGTGTGGCATAACTCCGCTCACGCCAAACAGGTTGCATAGCATTGAACGACACCTGCCGCACCATAACTGGATGCCTAAAACCAACCCCACTTAACAAACTCTACCCATTGACTGGCATTGCACCTCCAGATATCAGAAGGCAAGTCGCTTGCTGTGTGGAAAAGAGAAAGCAGGAGTCTGATGAAAGACATCCTCTCTTTGACCACGATCCTCCCTCTGCAAGGCTCAAAAGCCGAAAAAGCTTTTTACAAAGTATACAGGCTTCATCGAAGAGCCCAGCAGAGGAGAGATTGACAAGGTGGAAATCAAAACACCCAGCACCTCCTAATTTTGTGAGTCTGCAAGAGAGACTCCCTTCTGGTCATGACCTGGAATGGCCTACTTGGAAGTCACTTAATCGCCTCCGTACCCAAGTAGGCCGTTGTAAACAGAACATGGGACGATGGGGTTACATAGCGGCCTCAGAGGATCATTGTGACTGTGGAGCCCCGATACAGTCCATGGACCATCTACTCCAATGTCCACTGTGCCCCAACACCTGCACTCTGGATGACCTAAATGAGGCTAACGATGCTGCTATCGCCGTAGCAAACTACTGGGCAGACAAAATTTAAATAATTGGCCGAACAAAACCACTGACACGAAAAGAAGAAGAAGAAGAAGTAAAAATACGGTATTTTTTTATTTACTTATAGTTTTGATACGCTGCCTCATTTTCCGTCAATTTATTTTAGTCCGCCATTTTGACATCACCTGTCAAATTACTAATTGAAACACATGTCAATGGAGTATTGATATCAATTTCGACGCAAATCAACCCCAAAATTACTTTTTACCCCTTTTTAATCATGTTAGGTGATGATTTAAAAAAAAATGAGTATCACATATTTAATTAATCTTTTTGAAGAACATTTAGGTATGCCAAGTTTGAACTTAATCAGACCGAGGAATCACGTTGTCCCATACAAACTTTGCAACCCCTTTTCACCCCTTTAGAGGTGGAATTTTAAAAAATCCCTTCTTATCGGATGTCTACGTAATACAAATAACACACCCTCCAAGTTTCAGGTCTCTACGATCAGTGGTTTAGGCTGTGCGTTGATCCATCAGTCATTCAGGACAAAGCCTTTTATATAATGATATAGACTAGCTTCTGCCCCGCGACTTCGTACGCGAAGAATAGTTATTTTGGGCTAACGCTAAATATCGATGTAATAAAATAACTTTAATCAATTTGAAGGTCTGGCAGTCGAGATTAAAATTAAACTATAAACACGTCTATATGATTCGTTCTGACACAAATCAGGTCAACTTTAATATATGTGCCTACATAATTAAAATACCCCTATTAGATATGATTCAGGATAGCCAATAGCCCCTCCTTAGGTAGCCTATGCTTTCACCCCACTCCCCTTCCATGCCACTACCTCTTCCACCCCACTAGGCTTGTTGAAAAAATATCGATACATCGATATATCGATATTATTTTTTCAATATATCCACCCCACTCCCCTTCCATGCCACTACCTCTTCCATCCTGTTATCCTATTCCCCTTCCACACCAACACATCTTCCACATCGCTCCCACTTCCACACCACTTATCATTACCTATTTTTGGTAATGTTCCGCCGGTGGGGACATATATGAGCTGGTAATGATGACTGAAAACACATTGGTACGTGGTAGAGTTCCGACCAGGCACCTTCCGATCGAAAGTCAAAGGCCTTAACCCATACGCTACCGACGCTCTACATCACACCGTCCTACATTCATACCTATAATTCACACTAATCCCATTGCCACATCTCTACCACTTCCATACCAAGCCCACTTCAACGCCAATCCCGCATCCACACCACTCCCATTTCCACTCCACTTCCACGCCACTACCCCTTCCACCCCACTACCACTTCCATCCCATTTTTTCATCTTTTCTTCGGAGGAGTTTCATAACACAATACATATACTGTATAACGCCGATTATCTGATTTAACTGGGGACTGAACTTAATTGGGACCGTGGTGGATTCGGATAATCTAAAATTCGGATTATCGCACATAGACTGGTAATAAAGAACAAACTGGCCAAGTGCGAGTCAGAATCGCGCACGAAGGGTACCGTACCAAAAACGACAAAAAACACGTTTGTTGTATAGGGAAGTCCCCCTTAAATATTTATTTTATTGTGTTTTTAGTATTTTTTATTATAGCGGCAATAGAAATATCACCTCACCGTTCTTGAGATACAGTGTGATGACACACGGACGGAAGGATGGACAGCGAAGTCTCAGTAATAGGGTCCCGTTTTTACCCTTTGGGAACGAAAAAACGAACTATTACACATATAATAAACTTTAATTAGTCTAACAAACACAGTTCTACAATATAGCTCATTTAAACGTCTCGATCAGAGTAAGTTGCAACTTCAACGGGTCTTAACGAAAATACATACTTAATATAAAAAAAAATCAACAATAACAGAGGTATCTACATAGTTACTTAGGACCACTTCGGATAACTAATGGGCGATTCGTTTAATCGGCATTCGGATAATCGACGTTCTACTATATTTGAAAGTGTTTTAGATTCTGCGAAAAACCAAACTGGCAAATTAACACTGGGATTATAATTTTGCGAAGATATAGTATCTAATGGGTGATTTAGTTATAAGGAAACCCTGCTTGACTAATCTCATTATAAAGCTAAAATCGATAGATCGCATCTGAACGACCAAAATACGTGATTAAAAAATATCAAATATACATACTGAAAATGTCGATAAGAGTAATTAAGTACATATTATTACAATTTGAGTGAATAATTTTCGTATATATATAGTAATATTTAAGTTCGAAAATGTCTGAAGATATGATAAGCAGAAATCAAATTATGAGTAAAATATCTAATTAGGGCGAGCAAAGCGAAGCCCTTGTAACGCAACAATTTGGTGGTACATTGTATGAAAAAACTACTTCACCTACAGATTTGATATTTGAAATAGTTATTTAAATTAATGTCTAGATTTATAATGCGGGGTGAAGAATATTGATAAATATCTATTAATAAGTAAAAATACGGTATTTTTTATTTACTTATAGTTTTGAAACGCTCGCTGCCTCATTTTCCGTCAATTTATTTTAGTCCGCTATTTTGACATTCAGCTGTCAAATTACAAATTGCAACATATGTCAAAGGAGTATCGATATCAATTTCGACGCAAATCAACCCCAAAATAACTTTTTACCCCTTTTTAATCATGTTAGGTGCTGATTTTAAGAAAAATGAGTATCACATATTTAATTAATATTTTTGAAGAACATGTATGCCAAGTTTGAACTTAATCAGACCGAGGAATCACGTTGTCCCATACAAACTTTGCAACCCCATTTCACCCTTTAGAGGAGGAATTTTCAAAAATCCCTTCTTATCGGACGCCTACGTAATACAAATAACACACCCTCCAAGTTTCAGGTCTCTACGATCAGCGGATTAGGCTGTGCGTTGATCCATCAGTCATTCAGGACAAAGCCTTTTATATAATGAATATAGATGATATAGATGATGATGATGATGATGATGATATAGATGATGATACCTATAGATTATGTGATACATATGCAATAAGAATTTTGAATTTGATATTAGGATATTCACGCTGTTCAGTAACAGCGGGGTCATGATCATGACCCTCTACGACCTTTGTAATTCATTTTATCATGAAGAGTATTTAAGAATTCTAAGAAAATTAAGTACTGATAAAATAACAGGATCAAATTACTGAGAGAATAACACCGATAGTACTGAGTAGTTCTGATAAAGGGTTTCTGTGTGTTTGTACAATACCCGATCGACCAGCACAAAGACATAAAATCCCGGAATTGGTCACCGCGTGAACTGTAAACAAATCATTACTTAAGTAGGTACCTATGCGATTTGTAAATATAAATAATTTTAAGATATTGGTACCTAGGTAAGTATGTAAAAATCAATAAATAGCTATAAGATAAAAAAAAAAAATTATTTAAAAAATGATAGTCTAGATATTCCTAGATAGGTTTTATACTTAAATAAAAATTAAACATAAGTAGGTATTGCACAAATCGGTATCCCTACCTAATTAATTAAGTTTAAAAAATAATGAGGCCTACCTGCTATAGGTACTTTGTCAGCTTAGATAAGTCACTCTATAGATCCCATGTCATACACTGAGCGATGCAATAGACAATGGCCAACATTTGCAAGGCTGTGTGCGTGTGGTACGCACACAAGCTTATAGCCAGCATCGTCTTACTCGAATGCATAGAGTTGCCAGCTAATGAATCTTCCCTATGAAATGGGGAAAACTGTAAAATTGAGTCGTGTTAATAAAAATATTTTAATAAGATGAATTTTATTGAAATTAATAACTTAAATGTATGGGGTGTATAGCAACATATGCGATGTGATAAAATGTCCTTTTTGCCCATTTTCCTATGGGTGAATTTCAACAAATGCTATTTTTTCGTTATATCGGTGAACTTTTTCATTTTTTTTGTACTTATATTTTTCAGGTTTTATGTAATCATTAGGATATTAAATATCCCTAAATTCAATAATATCATCAACGTATCATTTAAGACTAAGGAGTAAATTTAGTTTGAATTTTGAATTCTACCGATGCGATGTGACAAACCAGCACCGATTATTTTTCTGTACACCGATTTGTTTATCTACCGAAATGATATACATATTCAGTGATATGATAAATTTATGTGTACAGCCTTCTTTTCTTTTTTTAATATACCTATTTTAGCTTAGAATAATAAAAATGTTTATATTTATTAACATAGTCTTTAATTAAATGAAGTATAAAAAAACAAAATCTGTTATAAGTTAATGACACGGCATCAACCGATATGATAAATAAAAATGACTTTTAGTTTCATAAGCGTTTCTGTGCTTCTGAGGGCACGTAAAGCTGTTGGTCCCGGCTGTCGTACTAACTAACATCATCGACAATCGTTACGGGTAGTTAGAGCTCTCAAAAGTCTAACATTTGGTTTAACCAAAAAATGGCGTATAACCCTCTGATGGCATTCGCTTCACATAAAATACTGACATTCCGCCAAATCGGGTTAAACTTAAAACCATACAATATTATTAAGAGGTTGATTAAATCAGTTCAGTTAAAGATTATTCTAATATTATGGAATGTAAATAAAAAAAATAAAATCCATTTATTGCTTATACATAAGATATAGGTAAGTAAAATACAAACATGTTTTTTTTGTTACATAAGCAAAGGGTGATGGCTCAGCTTTGTGCTACCCGGAATAGTGTACAACTCATGGAATCAAATAAGGTCGAAATGTAAAAAATACGGAAAAATTACGGAGGCAAAATCGCGGGCGAAAGCTAGAAATAATATACAAGCAACTAAAATATTTATTTCAATTAAGCTAACTGTTATTTAATTTTATAACCATAAAAATATTTATTACACATATACTTTAGTATCGTCATATACGTATGCATATTGTCACATTTTATTTTATTACATCGATAAATGTATAATAGGTATAACATACATACAAAATAAAACTACAGTGGGAAATTCTAAATCTGATATCAGGTAACACTAAAAAATGGCGCAATGGCGGCGTGAAAAATTCATCATTTGATAGGTTTTGCTTTCGTAAAATACTATAAGATTTGAGTTACTTTCCGATGGAAGGAGATAGTGTTAGTTGTTTTTAAATGTCCTTTGTAATTCCTGCTGGTTTTCATTGCACAACTAGTCATTTTCAGCAAAATAACTGAATACAAAATCTAGACCGTGCGTGTGTATTGTATGACGTTACAATGAACACTAAGGAGTATGGAACACCTTAGTGGTCAACAGTTAGCCATTATATTTTTTGACGCTATGGCACCGTCCATAGTCAATCTAGAGGTTTGTCAGGTACCTTGACATTGCAAAAGTAAATATGTAAATGAATTTTCTTTTATTTTAAATCCCGGGATTTCACAAATGTAATCCTGAAAGATGAGCCAGGATCCCGGAGTTGATTGAATTCCCTAATCCGTAAATATGATCGTACACCGCTACGCAAATATACATAGGTACGAGTAATATTAAAAACGGCAAAAAAACGTTCAATCTTATTGAAAACATTTTCATTTGTTCATTTATAAAAACGTGTTAGGTTAGGTTATGTTTTGTGATCAAATTGATTTCTAGGATGTATTTTTCTTACCTAGGTATATCCTATATATCCCAAATTACCGTACCGATCCGAATATGCCGACCTATAAATATTTTCTCATATTAAAAATAATGTACAGTCACGGAATGAAAAGGTTCGTCACCTTAAAGTTGGTTTTCACTTGCACTAGTATTGCAAGAAACAATTATGCCAACTTACAAGTGTAAGAAACAGTGATGCTAACATTTAAATAAATAGAATGAAGATTGCTATCGAATAAGGTTTTGCTTGATTTTTCTATCCTTTTTTAAACACTGCCTTGTGCGCGCGGCATATAAAAACCTCTTTGATATTTTGCAATGATAACATTGACCGATTGACAATAGTTTTAACAGAAATAATAATGACAATTTGAACCAACAAGAAGGTTTTAGTTTTTCAAAAATCTTGTTGACAAGATATTTATCCTGTCAAACAACACTGTTATGAATAATTTTGAACTTTATTATCGAGCAGTAGAACATTATTTTTTCTAACCCGAATCTATTCTGTACCATAGTTTCAAAAGGTAATATGTTTTCGCGACACATTAAACTAATCAATTTGAAAATTGACGAACCTTTACATTCCGAGACTGTACCTAGATATCTCAATCAAGCCCAAGATTCATACAATAACAGACTATTACTGTTTCCCGAATAAATTGAATCATTCTAATTTGCAGCTGAACATAAACAAAAATATCTAAGTAGGTAGGTACATTATATCCTCCTATTTACAACAAGACAATTAAATAAAGCTTCACTTACCCACAAAACACTTTACAAAATCATACACTTAACTAAAAGTTATTAAAAAGTAAATCAATCACTTTTTGTTGTTTTATTAGGTCACTATCTTATTTCGCCATTTTATTTTATTAATTAACAAATTAAGCAGTTTTAATGACGGTGCGGGACCACATCGACGCGCAAGCGCAACAACCGAACTGCGGCCACTGCGAGGTCACGGCGAGGTCTGCGAGTCGAGTCGAACCAATTAAATAAAACCAAGCGCAACATTATGCTGAATTCAGCTTAATTGATACACATTGTCAGCTTGGTGTTACTTTCATTGGTATGTACTTCAATCCAACCAGTGATGATGACCAGTAATGTATGTATAATGTATCAAATAATAAATTGATACGTAAATTTACGTCATAAGCAATTTTATAAAATGAAATTATCCAATTAAAAATTATTTAGAAACAAACTTGAGTACCGGGTAAAAATATCATATGAAGCTGATGATAACATTTAAGATGATCTTTGGTAGATTATGTTATAGGTATAAAAAGCCTAAATAAATATCAAATACCTACTAAATTCTGGTATAAAATTGTTAAAAATAATGAGGGCTACTCACCGGGCCCCCAAAATACCGCTGACATTGAATGTGATATACCTACTCTTAAAAATATTTTACTATATTCACTGCAATATTTCACTCAAAATGTCTACCTACTTCACTAGATCGCTTATGATTATGCTTATTAGATTTATTTACTAATCATCGGACTATCTTCTGTCGACCGCCATCATCATTATGCTCGGGTTAATTAATAACAAGATGAAGATAAGATAGCATAGCAAACACTGATCTTAACATTGATGTTGACGTATGATGCGTATAGGACATTTTCGAGTGTTAGATTTGTCGGGATAATGCATCTTGGGTTATTGTACATCAATGTTCCATGGTTAGATAGAGTAAAATTGTCCTTGTATTTCTATATATTGTATTGTGTCTTTATATATCTAAGTATGGTTTATATTTGGACTGTGTTTTTCTTGTTTGATTTATACGGGACGTTATTTGAAGGTTATAGGTTATCTACACGTATACTATACGTAAGTATATACTATATGCAAATAGATAATACGTAATATCAATACCTAAACTTGGGACATTAGTCATCTCGTTTATTGGCACATTACTCCCAACTTAATTATTAGATATTATCAGAGGAAGCGCGGTTTCCTGTTAGTGTGCTCTGTTAGTTGTCATTATCAGTGGGTGTGTTCCTCCTACGAAAATCCTAGTAAGTATCTATAGATGGCCTGACTTTCTCAGCGCTGCTATCAGCCGGGACATGCTGTCTACCATTTGCTGTCATAATCATAACCCTCTCGTGCGTCAGAATAGGTTATAAAGCTATAAGTAATATGTTAATTCATGTTAATTCATAATTAATATGCTCATCATGCGCGAGAATAGAATAGGGTAAAATGGGAAAACCCAACTCAGATCAGATGATCTATCTCAGTACTTTAGATACTGAATATATAGATAAGTATTATAATTCTCAATAGGTACCACACTTCTCAAACTTTGACATTATAAATACCTATCAATTAAATTCATAATAATTTGTTTTAATAGCTTTTTGGTATATTACTAAAGTGTTATGATACCCTGAGCATACAGAGAATATATTATTTATGTAAATAAAGGTAGTGTGAAAAATAGCTGTATACTGCTACGTATAACAGCAAATACTGATAGTCACCCTATTGCCATAAACAGGGTCGGACTGGGCCGGAAGGGCCCGGGTAGCTCACACCCGGCGCCCGAGACTATATATATTTAGGGTGACATGCTCCAGGTTCTGCTCTGACTCTTCAATTTTACTATACACCCCTATTTTGAATTCGAGATACTTAATCACACAGCTAATATAAACGACGGGTGACAATATAATAGTGAAGTTAGTTTTTTTCTTTTGCTTTCATTTAAAAAGTTATGATAAGTCAAAGTTTTTCAAAATCCCACCGAATTTTATTGTTATTCTACACCGAACAACAGGCGAACGCTGCAATATACAGCTGAGCGCGGTCATCGACCCGAGCGGTCACAGAATACTTGATAGCTAGTGTGCCGTCTGGTAATACGACATTTATTTAAATAAATAAATAATTTTTTTTTAAAGATAAGTAATCGACTATCATTTTTGATATTTTTATTGGATATATGGATTCAGTTAATGCTAGAGATATTCTGATTTTAATAAGTCCCATCATTTCAAAATAAGGGTGTATATTTCATTTCTCCTTATTGTATGAGCGAAATATCTGACATAGTTTTATACGCCAGTTGCGCGAGCCGGGCCCCCCTTTGCGGGCCCACTGTCCTTCGGTTGTCGCAGCCGGGCCTCGCAGGCCCGAGGGCCCGCTGGCAAATGTCATCTCGAATGTATGGCCGTCAGTCCGACCATGGCCATAAATGCTAAATCTATGTAGGTATTTATTTTTCTATTATTTTGGCAATAAAAATATTTATATTAAGTATATATATATATATTATATATATATATATATATATATAGCTATCTACATAAATGTTTATTATCACTGCATGCAAAACCACGCTATGGGAATTTCCCATAGCTTGGTTGCCTGCCTAGCCCTGCTAATGCCCTGCTAGCCCTGTGTAATGTGTCCTTTAAGGAAACATTACACATTATTATTATAAAAGAGGAGCTTTTGAGAACAAAAGTATTTTATTCTCGAAATCCAGCGAGATGAGAGAAACTTGAAAGAAATAAAAAAAATGTGGAACATGAATTTGAAACTGTGGGTTGCAACGGCCATCACTAAATCCGCCACCACTGGTGGCCGCTGTCACTAAACTTAATTTTAGTGTGATCGACCACAACAAGGGGCACTAAAACTAGTGGGAATAAATTAAAGAATATGACCTAATAACGAAAAAAAGAAACATTATAGTTCGACGATCGAATTAGTGGAAAAAAACGTTAATAATATATTTCATTTGTTTTTCTATTTAAAAGGAAACTGTAATGTCTATCAACACACAGGTCAAATCACTGAACGGAGTGCGCTGTTTGGTACGTATTAGTTATTATGACGTAGTATCTGATAAGAAAGAAAATAAAAAAAAGTAGTGTAAAGGCACACCTACCTAGTATCTTAATACATACCTAGCATAAAACTTCACCTAAGATAAAACTATGAATATTCAAATTCAGTTATTTTTACCAGTTTGCTTAGATATATTAAAAATATACATTTAAGATAATGCTGATAACATGATTAGCACGTTATGATCTCGATAACATTGTCGGATGTTTTTGGTTATTGTATCTATTACCGTTTTCAGCAGTCTCATTTCAGCCGTAGGGCGGGCGTCACGCTTTTCATAGATTTTCCGGAAAACTTGAAAACATCGCGAAAAGTTATTTTATTTTTTATTTCAGTATTTGATTTTGTAACTTTTATATACACGTTATACAAAGTATTTCTTAATTTAGTACGTGTAAATCGTTGTCTTAAATTCAAACTAAGATATGTATAAGTATTAGAAAAAATAGTTAATAAATGGAATGAATGGTGGTAAATATTCAAAAATATAGATAGACTTTTTGGTGAACAGTTTTGATTTTCTCAGAAATAAAATATATGTACAAGTACATATTTAAATCAGTTCACGCAACAGTGTTTAGTAGCATGTTAAGCTACTTACATACGTTAAATACAAAACAAAAAGGAAATTAAAATGCGAGGTATGTAATAATTATTAAGTTACGATAGCTACAACATTTAAGAGCGCGATTTCTTGTATCTTCTCTAATTAATAAAGCTGAAGATTTTGTTTGTTGAGCGTATTAATCTCAGAAACTTATTCGAATAGAAAAATTATTTGTGTTGCATATATTGCAAACTTATCTCTATATTGATGAAGGACAAACATAACATAACATCACGCTACAAAGGAACAAGTTTAAAGCGGCGGGTATAACCGCGGGCACAGCAAGTTTACTATAAACAAGTACATTTGTTTCGTTTATCTCGGAAACTTCTCAAACGATTTGTATCATGATTTATTTAAGTATTGACAAGGTTTGGCTTTTATCTTTAAATAGTATTTCCTGAGAAAACGCGATTTAAATATCTCGATCCTTTAAGTACTTGTAAGTTCAATTGCCGCTAAGTGTTATACGTGAGCTTTAAATATAAATTACTGTTCTTCTTCGCTTCGTACGGATGCAAATTACCAGCTTAATTTCCAAAATTTTCGTTCCCATAAACGTTTCTGACAGTAACAGCTCAAAGTATTACTTAATTTCGTGTAGTCGTTTTGAAGTTATGGATGTACTGTACAAACATTTCGGCGATTCATTTTTTTTGTAGATAAGGGCACCTGTAGCGTTCGAGACATTATTTTCGTAGAAAATTGCTTATGTACTCATTTATCTTAAAAGCTGACCTTTTAACCGCAATCTGTGGAATGTTATTAGTTTTATCGAAAATATTTATTGGGTCTACGGTTGTTTGGGTTTGTCGTTTATTATTATTACCTAAACCTAGACATTCTTAGAAAAATATTTTTAGTTGCATTGTTGACGAATTTTTATTATTTTTCCTTTATATAAATTTGTTTACGGGTTTGTTGCTAGATAACTAAGATAAGTATGTACATGTTTTTTAGCCATATTTGATTTAATTTTATAGACATTATAAGATACGTCCTAAAAATAAAAATAAAACACGACTTCTGAAAAGTGTAAAACAAGAAAATGTTTATAGTAATGTCACGGATCATAAAATACTAACGTAGTAATGTTCAGGGGATAACCGTATGACCTTTGTTATGGACAATTATTACGTGGGTGTAATACGACCACGGCTATCCCCTGAACTTTACTCTGAATGTTTTCTTGTTTTATACTTTTCAGTATATTAATGACCGGGATGTCCGGTATTAAATTTCTGCACCCGCACATCAAAATGCTATTTTTTGTATATGAGTTGAGTTTTTAGGGTTCCGTACCCAAAGGGTAAAACCGGGACCCTATTACTAAGACTTCGTTGTTCGGACCAATTAAACATAAGCTTAGAATCAGAAATACTATGTTATATTAATTAGAGAAAAATATACCTTTTATAGTAGAAGAGTACGGAGAATTTCCCTGTACCTAATTTTTGTAACTATATTCTGTTTTTTTCATAAATAATGACCTCATTATTAGTATAATTCCAATTTATTCAAATGTAAAAGGATATTTTGCGTGGGACGGAGGTTCAAGAATGCTTTCCAAAATAATATTGTGTGCGTACTCATCATTCATGCTTACTATGTGGTACGAATTCCGTAATGTTACGTAATTTTGATTATAACATTTGAGTAATGACGATAAACAAATATTTGTTTGATAGTGAATTTTTACGAACTGTCAATAAGAATATTATTTTGTTAAAGAGCTTTTTGTATTTTTTCTTTATAAAAATTCCCTCCCTTTGTTTCTCAATTAGAATCTAATTAAATTAGAAAGTTCAACATCTTGTGAGAATAATACACAATAACAAAATCAATCTCTATTTAAATGTTACATCTATATTTTGGTTTCCCTGTCCAGGTATAATATTTCATATATTCAACTGAGACCCTGTAGATGTAATTTTGAATATTAAAAATCTTACAAAAGAAAGAACTTAACATAACTATACAACTACTTATTATAGATAAGTATACCAGGTTGTACTTGTAGTAAATTAATTTGCTGCAATAAAAATAAAACGGATAAACTTTACAGAGATAATGCTTTCTCTTCGTAAACACTTTGTGAATCTATCACAAAGGAATCCTCATTAAAACTGTGGATATTCTGTAAGACATCGCAAGGAATGTGCTAATTTTACAAATAACAATATACTAAAAATACACGTCAATGAATGCAAACATAGTTATGTATCTTGACCTGTGTATATCTGTTTACTATGTAACTATAATGGGTAGACTCGTGACCGGCTAATTTACGCTAAAATCGTGATACAACGATATAAATGCTTCTAAATATAAATCAAACAATATAACTCGGTATATACATTATGTATGTATGTATATCATATCATTTCACTAAATTATATCTTTGTTTACTCAGTCTACTTATTTGTATAATATTTGAGAGCGTTATTTTAGTGAATATTAGCTATTCATTTTGATTACTAACATTATCAAAACGCTGATAAAATTCCTAGTTATAAACGTAACAATGTTATGTTATAATTTATTTAACTGGTATGTTTGGTAGACTAGAGTATTTGTTGATCGAAGACTACTTAGATTATTTAAGTTTGTAAGTCTTGTAAGTCTACCTATATTTCGTCATTTTCGACATCTTAATCTATTGTACAGATCTTCTTCTTTCAAAACTTTGTCATGTCATACCTACCTCTGTGTAAATATAAAAGTAAATGGGGTAGGCTTGTAGCATATTAAAATTAGATGATATGTTGGTACCCTACACATACAGATAGAGCTCAATTCAATTTGCAGTTTTGCACACAGTCAACGCAAAGAGGAATGATAGGATCTTCTTCCAAAAATTTGACAAATATTTAAATTGGCTCTTACAGCCGCACTCAGAGACGTTTAACGGATAGTTAAACTAATGTGCCATGATATTTCTGTGCCGGCGGCCAAAACTGGAAACTACTATTGTCATTTAGACTTTGATGTCATTTGGATATATTTTCAATGTAGTGACAACCAAAAGACACGATTACAGCGACGCTGTCACCGGCACAGAAATATTTTGGCACATTAGTTTAAGTACTTATTAAACGTCTTTGAGTGCGGCTGTTAGTCTATTTATATTTAAGGATTGAAAGGATTTTTTCATCTGACGTTTGACAAAGGGGATTGACTTTTTATTAAACAAATTTGACGGAACGTAAGGATAAGGGTTGGTGTAAGGGAAAATATGTTTATATTAACAAGTAGAAAAATGTAAATGCCTTATCAAATATCTTTACGGTAAGTTTACATTATGTTCAATGACGAAAAATTTAGTACGGTAGTGACTTGAAAGTATTAAGAAGAAATACTTAAAAAATATTTACTTACTTATATGTAAGCATAGATTATGTTTTTGTGGTAAACTGGGTTTAATTAAATTCAATGATTTCACGAAAAAGCTACTTTACTGGATCGCTTTAGAATCACGAATTGAATGAGACGATCACTATTTTTATTCCGGCCGCGCCGTTCTAGAAAGTTCTCGTTCTATAAAATCTCGTCTCCCGTAGTCCTATTGTTTACAGTTCGAGGCAAAACCCGGGGCTGGTATTAATGGCAATAAAACAGCGATCTTGTAAACAATACGATAGAAGTAAATAATCTGGAGGAAATCGACTGTGGGCACTATACTATTATTTATTCTGCGCTGTGAGTGAAGCTTTTGAACTTTCGCGTATCGGTATTCATTTATTTAAGGCAGCAGAATAATGATATTTTATCTCAAATGGCTATCGGAAATCGAATGAACGTTATTCGGTTTCCGTTAGCAATTTGAGATATAAATGTATGGATATGATATGAGCTAATCCAGATAATAAGTTTCTGCGTGCCAAAACTGCCGAGCGCTAGCTTTTCCTGGTGTCGCCAAGCATATAAACTTTCTAAAGTAACTTATAGGATAAAAGGATTAGTAAACAACTGTATCCTGAAAGTCAGTTGGGTATATCATTTCTCAAGAAACTGATTATTTAATAACTGTGATGTACTAAGTATAAGTTGATATTATCATTACTATGTATGTGTACGTATAAATCTATAAATACTCCTAAAACTCCTTATAACTCCCAAACGCATTCTTTCCCTTTTATAACATTCTTTAGACACATAAAAATAGTTGGAGCCTGTCTACTGTACTATTGTAATCATATAAATACAGCAATAAAACAAAAAATGGACATAAAAATGTACTTAAACAAAAAACAGCAGTACAATTAGTAAAACGTCGACAGATATGTCTAATTTCTTATGACCATTTTTATATTGTAAGGCAAATAATGCATTCAATTTGCTCTTAAGTATTTCTTTGATTAAGCTTAGCAGTTTCAAGATATACTATATAACTTTTTTTTTAATAATCATTCACTACATCATCTCATTATCGTAACTGACCCCTAACTAAGTTCGAAGCTTGTATCTAGGGTATCAGAAACTACGCACACACTCATTCACACACACACCCAGACCGAGACAAACATTTGTGGTTCACACAAATATTCACCCCACACGGGAATCGAACCCGCAACCTTACGGATGGCAGTCTGGCATGGTGACCACTCTGTCATCGAGGTAGTTCATGTTGTAATATATAAAAAATAACACTTTAGTTTCACACACATGAATAATTTAATAGATAAAACTAAGAAAGAAAGACAACTAACATAGAAAAATACTGAAGAATAATATAAATATAAATAGATTTCGTCGACTTTAAAAAATATATCACATTTGTCATGGCGTGGCTACCACTCGACTATGAAAGCGATTAAAGTACTTAAAACAAGTTCAACATGTGGAATTAATCTCAAACCCCTTACAAATAAAAAAAAATATAACAATGCCCTTCTCACTCTTCAATTGCATTATGGGGCAGTTTATAAGAAGAATGTGAACAAATATTGCATCCAGATGTGGTTCACACTAAAAACGAATGACAACTTTCACCTGCAAGGGTTTAGAACTTTAGAATGTATTATTCGCCAATTTGTTAGTTGTTGTAAGTTGTAAGTCGGATAAAAAGAAAAGTGAATGTATAGAGCAGGTTAAAAAAAATAATTAGTTGAATTTCACATACGCTATGTGATATGATAACCACAAAGCTTTCGCGCGGGTGAGGAACCCCGCAGGGCGAGATATCTGCTGATGAAAACCGATGCTTTTTATCTTTGAGAACTAAAGCGTAATTTTATTTCCAGAGGTGCTCCTGTCATTGCTGTTGTTCAGCTTCACATCCGTAGTGACTCCCGGAATACAGTACAGGAGACGGAATGCTGCGTCCATGTTGAAATGTTCTTTAGTGGACTACACGACACAAGCTCAATGTGTGCAAGAACAAACCAGACTCGTTTGTAGAGCGGGCTTCTCGAATAATTGGATTAAAGCAATCAGGTAATTTTTAATATGTTTATCCTAATCCTAACTATCCTAATCCTAATATCCTAATCCTAATATCCTAATCCTAATATCCTAATCCTAATATCCTAATCCTAATCCTAATATCTTAATCCTAATATCCTAATCCTAATATCCTAATTCCTAATATCCCTACTTAATATTATAAATGCGAAAGTAGCTCTGTCTGTCTGTTACCTTTTCACGTCTAAACTACTGAACCGATTGACTTGAAATTTGGTACAGGGGTAGCTTATGGTCCGGGAAAGGACATAGGCTATGTTTTATTCCGAAATTCCCACGGGATCGGAAACTACGCGGGTGAAACCGCGGGGCACAGCTAGTTATAAAAAATTTAGTATAATCTAGCTATGGTTAACTTTGCGGTTTGCGGACCAATAGGAATGTCGTATGTTGTTATGGTAGCATTAGCAAGTAGGTGAAGTCGATGAGTTGAATCACGTTGAAAGATACGTACAAAGTATATGTACATTATATATTTTTATCTGGGGTTTATGAGAACGGGAATTAAACAGGAAAGTTACGTGGTAAACAAAAATAAGTTAAGAAAATAACTTCTTATCAATGAGTTTCTCCAACTAGCGAAATTACGCAATCAATTTGCCATAACATTTTTTAATTGTTCTAATTCTAACGAGACAGCAAATCTCTCCCCATTTTTTTAATGTTACGTAACCAAGTCTTTTCTGCTGACAAAAATATTTTGAGTGCGAATTTTCCTATCATTCCTATCAAGAGATTATTATTGTCCTGGCCGTACTAAAATCATCAGTGGGAAAGACGCCTTTGCTTTGTATTTGGGGTCCTACAGGCCTTTAGATAGATAGAAATTAAAAGATTTATTCAAAAACTATAATGGGGTTTAATTAAAACTCTGGTTTACTAAATATAAAATACCCATAGGTAAGGTTTGCATTCAATTTTACAATAATAATAAATTTAAATCAGTCCAATGAAAACAGACTACGGTTAGTTATTAGAAGCACCCACGGATAGGTAATATCAATAATAGACATAGATCTATCTAATAAGTTCATCCTAACTAATATTATAAATGCGAAAGTAACTCTGTCTGTCTGTTACCTTTTCACGGCTAAACTACTAAACCGATTGACTTGAAATTTGGTACAAGGGTAGCTTATGGTCCGGGAAAGAACATAGGATTCTTTTTATTCCGAAATTCCCACGGGAACGGGTGCAGGTGAAACCGCGGGGCACTGCTAGTTCATTATAATTTCAATTGTAGGCTCCCTGTAATAATAGAAGTCTCGTTCCTACGTCTACTTGAATAATTAAATGGTATCGTCTTCAGAGCAATTTAATACTTAGTACACTTAAACTAACACACCTAGTGAAAATTGAAGCCTTTAGTAAATACTTACCTATTAAATTACGCGTATACATTCATACCATACTTCTAATAAATATATTGTAGTGTGTATTACCGATTACTAACGCATACCCGTAAAAAGATATCTTATACTTACATAGTTATTTGTAATAGCTATGCCCCGCGGTTTCACCCGCGTAGTTCCCGATCCCGTGGGAATTTCTGGATAAAACGTAACCTATGTTCTTTTCCGGACCCTAAGCTACCCCTGTACCAAATTTCAAGTCAATCGGTTCAGTAGTTTAGCCGTGAAAAGATAACAGACAGAGTTACTTTCGCATTTATAATACAGGGTGGCGCAATAGAACGTGCATTTTTAAAATAATTATTAAAAAATAAATACAAAAGGTATAGTTAAAATAAAACTAAGCAATTATTAAGTGATAACTGAAGTTTATTTTTTAAAAATAACATCATCTAAATGATGACCCTCTCTACGTTGGCACTCCTCTAACCGCAAACGGAAATTACCGAAAACTTTCTTAAGTAGTGCTGGTGTGATTGCTGCCATTTCACCACGAATATTCTCCTTGAGCTGACTGATGTTTCTCGGATTATTGGTGTAGACTTTGTGTTTGAGGTATCCCCACAAAAAAAAGTCAGGAGGCGTCAAGTCTGGACTGCGCGGAGGCCATGGGATATCACCTCTTTTCGAAATCAGTTTGCCAGGGAACATCTGCTTCACAACCGCCATGGAGTCATTTGATGTGTGACTGGTAGCTCCGTCTTGTTGGAACCGTCCTAGAGTTCTTTATTCTTGAATTTTCAAGTTCTGGGGCCAAAAAACCTTCCAACATCGCAACATAGCGTTCGGTATTAACAGTGATGTTTTGCCCCCGTGCGTTTTCAAAAAAATAAGGACCAATTATTCCTTTGGCAGATATTGCGGCCCAAACTGTCACTTTAGGGCTATGTAACGGTTTTTGATGTTTGAGTCTGGGATTTTCACTATTCCAATAACGACAATTTTGGCGGTTTACGAACCCATTCATATGAAAATGTGCCTCATCAGAGAAAAGGATGTTTTCAAAATTTGAAAACCGATTGAGCATTTCATTAGCAAATGTGAGCCGTGCTATGAAGTCAGAGTCTTTCAATTCTTGAGTTAATTGCAGCTTGTATGGATGCAATTTAAGATCCAAGTTTAAAATTCGTTGCAAACTTCGTCGCGATATGTTTAGGACAGACGATCTCTTGCGAGTAGACATTTGTGGATCTTCTCGTACCGACTGCTTAACACTCTCAATATTGTCTTCGGTCCTAGATGTGCGTGGACGACCTTTCGCGTGTGGTTTAAACGTCGATCCAGTCTCTTCAAAACGCTTTATCCAGATTTTAATTAAATTAGCACTCGGAGCCTCCCTAATTTGCCGTACACCATACTCAGAACAAAATAGTCGCCTGACAACTACGTACGAACGAGAGTTTTCGTAAAATGCGCGCACGCAAAATGCGCGACGCTTCCCGTCGAAGTGACTCATAGTGACTAAAACTTTATGAACCGCGCTACCCAACGATATCGGTCTCCCCCCGCCCACGCCCCTTCTACCACGCAAAAAAAGATGATGCAATATGCACGTTCTATTGCGCCACCCTGTATTAAGTAGGTAACTGCAACGACGCCAGACTAAAGCTGGCCATTCTGGTTGGGTGTATCTGACAGGTTTACTTGTAAATATTTAGATATATTTGTCGATCTATACCTATATATTAGTGAAAATTAGCGAGTGCAAATAACTAAGTACCTTTAAATGTCTGCCGCCATTTCATACTTATTACGTACTCATGTTACGAGTAAGTGATATCCATACATTTTAATTTCTATGTGTTAAAACAGTCGGGCTATTTACATCACATTTATAACTTACCAGCGGCGTCTCGCGGTTTCACCCACGTGGTTCCCGTTCCCGTGGGAATACGGGAATAAAATATAGCCTATGTTACTCAGGGTAAATGTAGCTTAAAATGCATAGTACTTATAGTTGAATAATGTTGTTAGGAATCACTTTTATTCCGTATTTCCCAAGGGTCCCGCGGAAACGCAAATAAAAAATAACTGCGGAGTAACTACTAGTACTTAGTTTATTTAATATAATATTGGTTCTACTTCAGAGAGTTCTTTCTTGAAAAGGATGAAAGGTATAATATTATAAGTATTTGATTTAGAATGAATGTAAAAGTAATGAAAATTCACTTTAAACAGGTAATAAAAGATATTCAATTAATAAACCTAAAGCGGACATTAATAGTATCGTATTACCTGCCTTACCTTATCTGCATATCAAATGTTTTATTTCATACCAATGATACCATACCACAAGTCGTCAGTTGCTGTATGAAATTACTTCATTAATTTCTTCTATGAGGAGGTTCTATAACGGAGGTCCTTTATTACTAAACGAATATGAATTTTGCATTTTGTAATGAGATATTTACTTAACTTTTTTTATAAGTGTGCTTATTTTAGTCGAATCCCTTGACTAGTTTCAGTTGAGCCACATTCACAGTCTTTGGTGGGTTTCATTGGAGGATTGAGATATGCGCTTGCAGCAGCATAATTATAATTATAAACAGCAGCAGTAATAATTAAATATTTCCACCTTATTTTTATTTAATTTGTCTTGTTATCTGGAAGAAAGTTTCCCAGAACTGTATAAGCCTCGTGACTCAAAGAGCCGAGCTCCGTTAGGCGGTTTTACAGGGAAACCTGTGTAAATAAACTTTGTAAATTAAAACGAAAGTTCCATGTACTCGTAATTACAGCCATTTCCGAGACTATAACAAGATTAGTTTCAGTAATAAGTCGAAGGGAAGAAAAATCCCATCCCAAAAGTGTCTTTTACAAAATTAAAATACTTAGTTTTTGTGAGCATAACATAAACGAATACATTCGAGAGAGATATTGTCTTGAGAGTGTCTCTATTATGAAAATTATAAGATGAAGGGCCTGTTTCACCATCTTCAAGTAACGTTCCGAGTACTACTCACATGTTTTGTCTTTGTCACTTGATATAAAGTAAGAAAGAGACAAAACTAACTTTACTTGAAGGTCGTGAAATAGGCCTTAAATGTGACGACATATTAGGTACAATTTAAAACAATGGGTCTAAAATTAACCACGGATAGAGCCAATCTAATATTGTAAAAGAGACCTGGGGCTCGATTCTCTAATCTAATCTCCATAATGCTGTGATAATGCTACTCAAATGTATTTTAATTATAAATGTCAAATTGCGGACTTGACCCTCTGAAAGAAAGAGGAAATATTTCTGCAAATATATCCTTTAGTTCATAAATGGGGTTAACGAGACATTGTTAGATGTGTCGGGTAAAATAACGATTTGTATTATAATGAAACAAGTTGGGTGCAATATGAGAACAGTTGTCGTTATTATAGCTCTAATATACATGGATAGTTCAAGTGAGAGTTCAGTTTCAAGCTTTGTACTCCAATGTCTCATTAAACCAGGGGCTCGATTCTCTAAACTATTAAGCTGTGATAATACTACTGAAATGTATGTATTTTAACTTAGACAATTTATATTTTAATATCAATATTATGACCACTTTTTTTGTTTTTTTCTCTTCTGGCACCGAAAAGAAATGACCACTTTTTTGACTTTATTTATTTTCTTAGTGACAAACTTTAGATGGTTTCATGGAAACAGTATTCAGACGTTTATTTGACAAAGTTTTTATTTGAATTTTGACATGCAACAAAGACCACTGAGACACCATAGCCATATGAATAAAAGCAGAATACCAAATTTCTGACACTCTCGTTATGGTGCCACAATATCAACATAATATTTTCTGATCAAATAATGTCGAATAGCGGACTTAGGCCCCTGCTCATAGTTTGTTTTAGTCTGTGTCCATGTCCTTTCATCGTGGTTAGACTAAAAGGGTTATTTTAAAACAATATTCTATTATAACTCAAAAGGTTTTGAATGGACATGAAATGAACAATTTGTGTCCCTAAATTGTCTTTTTTGTTCTCCTACACAATTTAGTTTTTTATGTTCAAAGTCAAAAGATTTTACTGTATATATTTTAATTAAGTATCTTTTAACGAAATTAACTCGCCATTTTGACCGTCATGTAATTTCCTCTTATTTATGTATTTTTTATATTAAATTGATGTAAATAATGGTTTTATTGTTGTATATAATATGTCTAAAAAATAAGGTTAGAGATTTTGAACACAAAAAGGAGAACAGAGAAAATTGTAAACCAAATTAATATAGCAAATAAAACGCCTTAAGTATTTTTTATGTTTGTAATATTGTTAAAACCATAGTAAAGTTGTTTGATGTCCATTTCCCGTGAAAAAAATGTATTTTTTTTCAATTCGATTTATCGCTAAAAACCGGTACTTAATTAAGTTAATAAAATTCATGGCCGCAAGGTTTCGCTCTTTCCGGCCCCAGTTTTGTACCTCTAAGTGAAATTGCTTTTCATTTAATCCATTAATCGATATATTTAATCTAAATAACGCATATACTATACCTATAAGTACATAAGTGCCCCGCGGTTCACACCCGCGTAGTTTCCGTTGCTGTGAGAATACATAGAATAATAATCAAAAGCCTGAATGTAGCTTTATATTAGTAAAAGAGTATTTTTAAGTTATCATAACAATCAATCAAATCTTTTCTCTTTAACCCCCGACGCAAAAAGAGGGGTGTTATTAGTTTGACGTGTCTGGTGTGTGTGTGTGTATATGTGTGAGTGTGTATCTGTCTGTCTATGGCAATATAGCTCCCGAACGGATGAACCGATTTCAATTTAGTTTTTTTTGTATTAAAGGGGACTTACGTGCGAGTGTTCTTAGAATTGTGTTGGGGTTTTTTTTAATTTTTAATTGAATTTTTATTACAATATATAGTACAGATTCCTGCTTTTAATTTAAGAGTTGGATATCGATCGATCTTTGACATCGATAGGTATGTTATCCATTGACGACTGAGAACCTCAGTTTCCAAGAATCAAAGACACTTCAATTCAGTAAGTGCTCCACTTAACCACAAAACACAAAGTTCTCTCTATGTTTTGTGACAAAACGAAGTATGTTCATAAATAGCATATACAGCATATAGTTATATGTATAGTTTGATTGTTTCATAATGTAAATGTCAGTTTTTATATAAGTCTTGAGTGACTGAAGTACTTTCTTTATTTCAATATAAAATTCGCTTGGGAATGTATTTGGGCGAGGGTAAAAGAGCGACACATTCCGTTCATTAATAAGTGCAAGCCTATTCTGGATTAAAAATGTACAGAGAGCTAAGTATTAAAAAGTTTTCTCATAAAGTTATGAAATGATCTCACATCCCAAAAATATATTAATGTAAGTAACTAAGAAATAAAGTAAATACAGTTAGCTATACATTGTTTAATATGTATTCTCTCTTATCTCAGAAACTAACTCTTAATGTACATTCGGCAGCATTTGTTTATACTTACGTATTAAGTCTGCACATATTTGGCAAGTCTACTGTTTTATTTTTATTTAAAACTAGCGGCCCGCCCCGGCTTCGCACGGGTCTAATTTTCCCGTAGATTTTTTACATAAGAACCTTCTCCTAATAATAACAAATACAACAAAAAAAGAATTAGTGAAATCGGTCCAGCCATTCACGCGTGATGCCGTGACCAAGGAAAACGGGTTTCATTTTATATAGGTATATAGACTAGCCTTGCGGTTTAACCCGCGTAGTTCCCGCTCCCAATGAAAAAAATGACCTTACTCTTGAATCACTCTATCTATTAAAACAAACCGAATAAAATCCGTTGAGTAGTTTTAAAGATCTAATCATACATAGGGGCAGACGGCGGAAAGTGACTTTGTTTTATACCATGTAGTGACTGTGGTTAAATTGTCAACGTCTAAAACTATAAATTGATTGTTTCAGAAGTGAAATAGAATACTTACAAGTGCTCGAGTGGCCTGGAGAGTGCCTCAATGTAGGTCGGTTGCAGTACCACTTCCCCGGCCTTCGGACTCTCGAGTTCATCAACTGTACCACTCTCAAACAATTCAAAGGACGTTTTACTTCTGAAAGCAAAATACAGGTACTTTGTTAACTACTTATTTCTTACTAAAGTATTTGAACGTCGTCGCTTAACCGCGAGACATTGCTAGGTAAGTATTTGAAACAAAAACTTTATTTGTTAAATTAAGGAAATTAATTGAATTCCATCGCATTAGTATTGTAGAATATGACAGCATTATTGAAAAAGGAATAGAGATTTCATAAAAAAAACTTGTTTCTTAGGTCGTTGTTGTAAAAGAGACATCAAAAGAGGGGGTTATTCCCGTTCGTCCCGCCGGGCTTTGTCCCACCAGTGAGACGAACGGGAACATAAATGAAATATTGAATTACATTCCATTGGTCCCTCTAATACAACTACTAGTTTTTGTGGTACAAACGTTAATGCTATTATCATTTGAAACTAAAATCAAAGTATAAATAAACGATTTTATTTTCTTTTAGTTCTTTTTTGTTCTATGTTTTTTGAAGGCTTTTTTCCTTATTTTATAATACTCACTTTAAAAAGCTTTAGTTCTGTTAACATAACGAGTATAAATGGAACCCGCATGCAAGTTATCAGGGACTTTTTATCCCTTTACTTTTGGATTTGCGTTCAGTCTGAGAGTCACCGGTCACGGTCCACTGAACGTGATCCAAACAAACTGAGAAGTAAACAAGATGGAAAATCATTGTAAAGCTTTCTAGAACGTTCTGCGAAACAATAAAAAAATATTTTTTTTATAAAAAAATAATCTAAAAAATTACGATAAAAATTCTAATAAACATTGTTAGCATTGATATTGATATGAAATGTTATCTTCCTTATCGTAAAATGATAAAACAACTTCCGAATTTCACTCGTGATATAATAATATGTAATGGTATTTTTCATTCGGTGCATGAAGCAAGCAATATCAAATTAATGTCTACTTCTGTGTGTAAAGAGAACTGCTTATTCAATTTACATTACACTATTCTATTGACACGCCACAGATATGTATGTTTATTTAAATTAGACTGATTCTCAAAAAATATCTGGTCCTCACAAATATAAACAAAACTGACAAGAAAATTAAAACATCCAAGGATTTATCTAAGATCCAAAGATTTTAATAAGAACGAATCATGATACAAAATAATTATGTATTTTGTTATTAAACGAAACATACTGCATTGTTTATTATTAATTTCTTTTTACGGTCGTACGTACGGTTTGAAACTAGTCGAGGGATTCGACTTATCGGTACGTACAAACAACCCGTAAAATGAAATTAATAATCATAATTATGTACTTATGTATATGTATTTGGTTGAGGAGAGATCTTTACTCATCAGTGGAAAGATACAGGTTGATAAAAGAAGTTTCGTAGTTTTGTGGGATAAGTTGATAAAACCATTGTACAAGAAAAATCTGTTAGTATAGATGTTTTAAGGTACATACTATTTCCATAAGCAATACGTATTCCGTCTTTTCGTCGAACAGTATTGATAGTAAATCGAATCTGGTAAAATCTCGCGTATAGAACTACGGCATGGATACATTTGCATATTTGTGTTTGTAAATCTATTTTCGTAGGATATTGATAGACTACAGAATGTAGGCACATTATACAGGACAGTCATACTTTTAGAGAAAGAAGCGATGCTATGGCCGTCAGCTAGTTGAAAAATACACTTTTTAAACTTTCGCGATCGGAATTCATTTTTGCATAATTTACAGGTATTAATCGCGTATAACATAATTATTATTTACCTCGACGTTTCGACCTGGTTACACCGATCGTGGTCACGAGAGCGATTAAGACCTGTAAATTATGCAACAATAGTTGAATAATAATTAGGTGTATAACATAATTTAAGATAAGATTTTCATTAGTTCAAAATTACTTATCTATATTACTTTTTTTGTATATTTTTAACTACGAGTACGTGCTCAAATCTTGCTTCGAAGAAAACTTAAAGAAATTTAATCGCAGAAGGATGATTTGTGGGTTATTTAGGTGGCGACGGGTCTTGTGTAAAGTTAATTCTTTTTTTATCAGAAACTTACGATGCACGGCATGTTGTCACTTTGGGAAGTGTCACCAGACATAGTTATTGACATGCAACACCTCGTCGAGATGGATTTACGGAGAAATATGTTAAGACACATGAAAGCACTTCTGCTGAGTGGCCCTCCACGACTCGATAAGGTTTTCTTGAGTGGTAAGTGTTTTTAATTAGTTTTATATTTTTAACATACGTACCTTAGTATCACATCAGTTCACTACATAAAAACAAAGTTGCTTTTCGCTGTCTATATAGCTACGAAACGAATTTTGATGACGTTTTCAGTAATAGAGTGATTCAAAAGTATTTTTTTTTGCATAATTTTACGCCCGGATTTTTACGGGAGCGGGACATACGCGGGTAAAACCGCGGGGCGCCGCTTGTATTATAATAAAGTAATTTTTATTTTGATTGCCCTGATAATCTATCAAATTAATCTGAAATTAAATTGTATCAGGGTCTATAAAAATGTGGTCAAGTGCCCATTGGTCACTCGTCAGTAGGTACAAGACAATAAATACAAATTTTCTATACTTAAGTAAGTAATAAAATTGCTTAAGTGCTAAGCATAAAGCTCGTTTAAAATTAAACCTCAAACTAATTTATTCAATGTATACCCATATTAAGATTCTAATTCATTTAATAAAACATAGAGTTTCAATTAGCATGATTCCTTTGTTATTTCTAGACTTATCTTTGACGTTTGCTTCAATTAGTATTATTTCAATTATTATAGGTCTTAAATACATTAGTATATGGTTGAAATGGGAACGTAATTTTTCAAGTCTGGCAGAGAAAGCCTTTGTTTTCATATTACGTACTAGCAGTGCCTCGCAGTTTCACCCACGTTTATTTTCTGTGGGCAAACCGGTATAAAATATAGCCTATGTCACTCAGGCAATATAGCTTTCCAGTGGTGAAACATTTTTTTAATCGGCACAGTATTTTATGAGTTAATTCATTACAAATATACACAAAAAATACGAATCTTTCCTAATATAATATTACTGTAGAATATTTTTTAGCCACCTAGATGAGATAAAATTGAATGTAAAAGTTTTTAACAATGTTTATTATACAAACATGTGGAAGTGTATTTGAAAACGATAGACTTTCTCGTAAGTAATGTTAATAGGACCCGAATTGAAATTGTTTCATAAAGTTTCATTTGTCTGATTCGGGTTTTGAATGTTATCTTAACCTCGAGAGTGTCCACTAAAACAGATATTCCTGTCCCCGAAATGTTTCAGTAATGTATATAATATAAATTATATATAATTATATATAATTTATATATATTATATATAATTTACTTAAACCTAATTGATTAAATATATTGACTCCTATGATATAATGTATTCTTGTAATTTATTATATACTAGCAGCGCCCCGCGGCTTCACCCGCGTAGTTCCCGTTCCCGTGGGAATTTTGGGATAAAAAGTATCCTATGTGTTATTCTGATGTATAAGCAAGATTATTGTAAAGTTTCATTAAAATCCATTCAGTAGTTTTTGCGTGAAAGAATAACAAACATCCATACATACAAACTTTCGCCTTTATAATATTAGTAGGATTGTAGGATGTAGGTATAATATGTAGTGTGTTATTGTCTAAAATTTTCTTTATTTTATTACTTTCTTTGTTGCCGTCGTTAATTATATCTTCAAGTTTGGTATTAAATTATTATTTTTCCTTTTTTGCTGATCTTACTGCGATCAGTAAATCGGTTACCGTCTCCGCGTTAACCTCGGAGGTTACTGCTGAAAACCAGCGATTTGCCCCTGGGTGAATCATGACGCTGAGCTGTGACCTTTTTGCACTACTGCAGCACACGAACATACTTCTTTTATGTCTGCATGTAATAATTATTATTTTTATTTTGTATTTCTGTTTCAAATGTTTGTTATGATATATGTTCGTTTGACTGTGGTATCAAATAAATCATTTATCTATCTATCTATCTATCTATCTATCTATCTATCTATCTATCTATCTAAATGTAATATAATGTGACATTCATGGCGGCCACTTCTTCGCATGAGTAAAACAGTAAATTACTATTGAAATATTCTTCTTCTAACCACAATTTGGAAAAAATCACAAAGAAATGTACAAAAATAAATAAAGACTAGTAGTTATAAGTGTATCTTTTTATCTCGTTTGATGTAAAAGGTCAGTGATAAGTAGATAACAAGTTTCTTTCAAGGAAGTTATTTGTATGAATAAATCGACTTAGTATTTGGTTCAATAGAATCTTTAATATTAATAGAGTGTTTATTATTTTGGTTTCGACGACTTCGATGGCGAGTGGTCTGCATGCCGGACTGCCATCCGTAAGGTTGCGGTTTCGATTCCCGTGCGGAGTGAATATTTGTGTGAACCACAAATGTTTGTCTCGGTCTGGATGTGTGTGTGAAAGTGTGTGTGTGTAGTTTCTGATACCCTAGATACAAGTTTGGAACTTAGGGGTCAGTTACTTTAATAATATGATGCAGAGAATGCTTATTATACGGTGTACCGTGAATTTACGATAATATTTTTTTCACAAAGTCTTAAAGTTTTGCACATAGATAGATCTGGTGGTGAACTGTAGACAGGAATCTCCTTACAATGACCCTTCACCCAGCCCCCGCGGAAAGCCTCTTAAGATGTTGGTCAAGGCTTTTTGCTATCAACCCATTCGCATTAACGACTATCGGTACAGTAAATTATTGAATCAACGTCCCTCTTTGCGGTCTACGACAAAATAAGTAGACTTACTACTACGCGTAGTGGTAAGTCTACGTATTTAATACATATTGTTTTTTAATTTATTAAAATACAGATAAAAATAGATCGAGTATATTGCCGATTTTACTCAACCGATATAATTTCCGTTTAGATATTAGATTACTCACAGATAAGGGAAGAATCCCTTATATCTGTGTGTAATCTAATCAAAGGCACATCCTTAAAAAAACACGTAAATCTGCTTTTAATATACCTATGCGTTATTTAAAGCTGAAATATGAATGACTTTTTTTTTTAAATTACATATCCCATATGACATATTTTACTTTTATAAAAGATCAAATAAATTCTTCCAAAAAGGGCAAAAAGCTTAGCATTTTCAGTTTAACAATGACGTTTTCCGCATCGCTTGTTACTATCTCAAAGGAACATGAACGAAATACATAAGAAAATGAATATGACACGTTACCACGCATTACTGTAAAGAAGTCAGTACATATCTCTATATATAAAAATGAATTCCTATTTTGAACGACTCGACCGATTGACTCGAAAGGTACAAGGGTAGTATATGGTCCGGGGAATTTCGTAATAAAACATAGCCCAAGCCTTTAGGCTATGTTTCATCCCGAAATTCCCACGGGATCGGGAACAATGCGGGTAAAACCGCGGGGCAAAGCTAGTTTAATTTATTTTTAAATACAGAATCATGTGACAGGTACATATCATGAGGCGTTACGTTATATAAAGTCTGAAAAAAAGAAATCGTGGAAAAACGCGACTGCTGAAACTAAGAATCCAAGTTATTATCATAACTCGATCTAATCGAGAAAAACAGTCCAAAAATACAATAACATAAGTATTTTAAAAATTACCATTTCTTAATTAAGTTAAAAAATTATTAATTTTATTCAATGTTTATTCTACTCTTGTTGTTTATTTAAATCAACAAACACCTTATTAGTTTAAACCTTTCAGTTCAGCATCTCATTAATGTTCTAAATAAGTAAGCGTCTTTGTTGTTCAACTTCGTTATAAGTTTCTCAGAGGAACTCTTTCCCACAGGTATTTTAATTAAAATAATGGCTTTTTTTTTTCAAGATATTTTATACTCTTTTAAATAAAAACTAAGGTATGAATAAAAGAAAAAATTACGGTTGAACGGCTAAAAACTACTTTAATTTATTAAATTAGATTTTAACGAATGAACCGCGTTATCGTTATGATTAAGACCCTAAACTCGATAATTGACGGTTTTTGTACTTTTTGATCTAGTCATATTATATGAAAAGCGTATTTCATAAACATGCTTTTAGGTAATAATTAAAGGAAATATTGTCATCTAAAAAATACTCAGAGAAAAACAATATTATACAGAAAACTTAAAAAATATATCAAGAAAACTGAACATATGTTTTCTGAATTTCACTTTTAGCATTAACTTCCATGCCTTCGGATTCTAGTAATTCGACCAATTTAGCACTAAAAATTACACAAACTTAAAGTCCAGATCCTTATTAAGCAAACATTCAGAGGAAAATTTAATTGTTATTATAATTATTAATGAAATCGAAAAAAATATAAAGTTAGAATTTGTAAAAATCACAGTCAAGAAAATCGTAATTTACGTTGATAAATGATGCTCAAAACGTTATTAAAATTACCTCAAATAATAAAAGAATATTTTCTACAACAATTATACAAAAAAAAATCTCTAAAACAAATTGTCTTTTTTTCTACAAATATTTTAAAATCATCATAAAACTACTATAAAATCGGACGAACGAAACAATTCAAATCAGTCTGCCGCGAGGCTTTTTAGAGAGAGGACGTATCGCTCCTACCGAGCGTTTGACCTTTGCGGCGCGTACGAATTTTATGCGATAACTCATCAACATGTTTTGATACTCGATAATAATTTTTGTTTTATAATTTGAATTATTTATTAAAAAAAAAATATTAACATTTATGATAACAAATAATGTTTTAGAAATAATGAGCAATAAAACAACATTATTTTAAACCGACTTCCAAAAAGGAGGAGGTTCTCAATTCGGCCGGTATGTTTTTTTTTATGAATATGTTCAACGATATCTCCGTCAATTCTGTACCGATTACTAAAATTCTTTTTTTATTCAAAAGAATGGACTTGCCGTTTGGTCCCATGTCAAGGAAACCAGGATCTAATGATGGCATTCTAGAGAAATTGAGAGGAACTTTAGAAAATCGTAGGGTGATAAGTGCATTTGTTAAGTTTTTCGTTAATTATCTTAAAGCATTATAATTAAATGAAGGTTTGGTTTAATTAAAGTCGATCTGATGATGGACCTGGAAGATAGTCGAGGGAACTCTTCAACGACTAACAGCAGTTACCTCGTGTTTGGGCTTGATTAATTTGTATCGATGAGACCTTTACAACCAGATAGGTTGTGACACTCAAAAGTAAAAAAAAACCGACTTCAAAAACTGAAAAGTATAAAATAACAAATATTTAATTTAATACACCTCTTATGCGATGCTAATTATTACCTTTGTGTGTATGTTACCTATTGATAAGTGTGAAGTCGGTGCCAAGCCTTAAAGAAATAAAACTATCAGAAAAATAAACTACAAAACTATAATTCGAGACGACCGTTAACGAACCTTTGCCCGCTTGGGTTGGTCGCATTTTTATTTTATTTATGTGCTACATCGCATAAGAGGTATTACATTAAATATTTGTTATTTTATACTTTTTAGTTTTTGAAGTCGGTTTTTTTTAACAAAAACGGAAACGAAATAATTTAGAAAGTCCTGCTTTTAGCGCTAAAAGGTTGTCCCGATAATATATGTTGTACATATACAGAGAATGCATTTTTCAAGTAGGCGTGGTAGACGATATTCGAAACTATATGGAAAGGAATATCGAAAATTGCTGGCGATTTTAATAAAAACTAAAACTGCAGTTAGTATATGAAAAATCAATACCCCATTATGGCAAAAAATATATTATTCACAAGTAAGTTATAGATTTTTTTTTTACTCGTATGTTGCTTTGTTTTTAAAAAGTTTCGTTACTTAGCAAAAAAAAATCATGTCTTATTTTAAAAACAAAAAACTAAGTATTTGTTTTATTCATTATTCCTTGTTGTGAATAATGGAATATCGAATCGAAAGGTATTACGTAAATTATATCTAATCATATACTACCTACTACGAATCGTAAAAAAAAATATACTCGTATTTTTACTTTTGTCAATAACTTTTACACAATTTATAATTTCCAATGGATCAAAACCATTCGGCCGGAGTATTCAGAGCGAGCGCGCCGTCACCACATAGACAGTGTGCATGCGGACACGCGTGCGCGTCTGTGTGAGTGAAAATTTGAGTTGTCGCGCGGCAGATGAACCCTCTTAACGGAATATTTACCATGTATATTATTTATTTCGAGTGTCCGATATTTCAAAACTTTTACAAACGCCATGATCACGAAAGAATTTTATAATATACATGGTAAATATTCCGTTAATCATAATAATTTGAATGAACCGCGGTTATAGAAAAACGAAAACTTTAGTACGTATCCTCCCTCAGTGACAAACGTTAATCATCAAAGCGAGAATATGGAAATGAACAATAAAGACCTCGTAAACTAAGTATATAACAAAGTTATTATCATTCGTAATGTTAACAAAATCATTGTTTTAGAAAATCGTTGGGACTGCAGCGATGGCGGACTGGATTGGTTAGCAATGGAATCTGAAAATGGTACAATTAAGAGCCGGATTGCAGACTACCACAAATTAGTATGTCATCAACGACTGTACAGAGGGAAACCGCTGCACATTGTCATGAACATTATTCAGGTAATAGCTTATTCGATATTTGAGAGCCTCTAAATTAAATGGAATATTGTATGTTAGGAATTTTATTATTTAGATAAATAAGCATCTCATATCAATGCTTAGTATGTCCTACTATAAATTATTCTGTGGTATGGCACCAATTTATTTTAATCTTCGGTGCAAAACAACTTCAAAAGTAATTTATCACACAAACCTCATGCGGGCGAGAAACCGTAACTGTGTAATTTTTTTTTGCTTTTTATTTATCTACTCACTACTTTAGAGGGTCTAAATTTCAAACTTCGAATCGGTCCGATATGAATTTGCAACACAGAAAGCTACGAGTGCGATACGACGCAGTTTCAATGATTCCGTGCGGCGAGGCGTCGCCCTTCCATTTTTTATTATTTTCTTTCCTATGCACGAAAATTTCAGGAATTTACGGTCAGAATCGAAAATTGATTAACACATTCATTCATACCTTTTTGTGAGTTGTCAAAAGAAAAATATGATTCGTTTGGTAGATTTTAATCCTATGATAAAGATATAGGAAATCGAATTTCACATTGAAAGTTGTAAAGGGTTTGAACATTTTGATTTGTTAAGAGATTTATGTCAATAACAGAGCGATGCGAAGTTGGCAAGTTTCTGCGAGTTCGTAGATTTAAACTTTTCTATGACGTCATCGTACTGTGAGTTTCGAATCCTAAGCGCCAATAGATTGTTCAAACTACTCAATTTCCAATAAGTCAAAACTAAAACTGTCATTACTATACTTATTGTTAATTGGCGTTATGAAAATCTAAATGCAGGCATTAAAGTAATAAAAATTACAACAATGGAATTCTTATGGTATCCAATAATAAGATAACTGAGAAAGCTAACAGTATTAATCTTTATAGATAGCAGGATAATATCACCTGATAATACCGTTGGTAACCAAACTGAATAATCCACGTTATCTTTATCCAGTTCTCCAAAGATCGAGTAAATATCAGATATTTTTAGCTTCGCTTGACTAAAGATTTGTTGGGTTTACTCTTTATTTGTCTTAGATAATAGTGTTGAGTTTCAGTATATTGTGTCTATCTTCTACCTTAGGGTCTTTAGTATGTTTACTCTAGGGTGAATGTGCCGTGTGTGATCTTTGTTGATAGAGTGGCCTCGGGCGGCAATCCGAAGGGGTGCCAAAATAACTATTGTCATAATAAATACACCTTCTCCTATTGGTTATTCGTTTGATTTTTTGAAAGTCCAGTTGATTTTTCGATGAAGCGTTTATAGTAAACGTCTCTATTCTAGCGAAGCACAGAATAGAGACGTCGTATCTAAACTGAGGCCTATTCTATTCGTGACCTTAGTTTAAACTTTTGTCGATGAAGAAGGGACGGATGTTATGATCCGGAACTTCCACTGAAGGTACAGTCGGAGGCTATAACAAATTAATGCGCGGTCATATTACTGCGATGCCAATTTGAATTTTCTACGACGTCATTCAAATTTGTTACTAAAATTGGAAACCGGTTCAGTGTCCGGTCAATAATAAACTTATCACTTTTCAAGTTGTGATTAACTTTATTTAGGATTCCAATACATGTTCTGTTCGGGAGCTTTACCATGACAAAAAGTTAGGCTTTGAATAACAAGGTTAGCTTCCGACGCATAGAACCTTATACATATTGTCTACACATTTCATTTCAAATATAGTTCGTAAGCCAAATGTTTTTTACTATCGTTTATATATTGTATTCCTGTTTAGACTATGAGAGAAACATGTCCAGAGCCGTGTGTATGTGAGATGACGCACGTGGTGTCTGATGCGGCGGGCGCGGTGATACCTCTCATCACAGTGGACTGCGCAGGGAGAGATCTTCAGTCACCGCCTTCTGTTCTTCCACCCAACACCACTACCCTGCGTTTGGAAGACAATCAGGTAAGTAGACTATCTGAATGTAGGATTACGAAAAGTGCACAACATCAAAAAATGGCCTCTTTTCTTTTACCGAACCTTTATCCCATGTCTATTTGGGGTCGGTTTTCAGTTACCAGATTTGGCGGAATGTCAGTATTTTACGTGAAGCGACTGCCATCAGACCTTCACAACCCAGAGGGCTATACGACATTTTTTGGTTAAACCAAATGTTAGTTTTGAGGGCTCTAACTACCCGTAACGACTGTCGATGATGTTAGTACGACAACCGGGACCGACGGCTTTACGTGCCCTCCGAAGCACGGAAACGCTCATGAAAATAAAAGTATTTTTTAGTAATGACCCATCACAATCATGACGGTGCCAGACGTTGCTTAACCGCACAGATCACAAGTGATCCGTGGGTAACACTGGGCCATGAGCCAAAACGAATTAATGTCTATTGTTCCTTGATGATTTCAACATACCCAGGACGGACAGGTCATACTGTTGTATCTTTGTGTTATATGTATAGTCGGCTGCAAAAGTCGATTAAGACAAGAGGTTCTAATATTTAATTGTAATCAACATTTCATACAGACTGACTGACTACAACTACGAAACACAGAAGTAAACTTTTTAATAGGAACCAATTAGAGTAAAATTAAATTTGAAGTTGTTTAATAACTTAATATAAAGCACAATTAAAACTTTTTCGATGTCACAATTACCGGAGTTAAAGTTTCATGACAGAAATGAAAACTAATTTCCTTTCTGTTCGTTATCAAAGGAAAACAGAGTTCGGAATTAGATGTTCATCGTATTTTTATGCACACATAGATTATGAGTCTGTTTGAAGGACAGTTTCATATCAAATTTCAACGAAACGACATTGCTTTGGTGTGGCATGTTTACTAAAGTTTAATAGTCTGCCGGTATAAGTACGTGCACCTATTTATGAAGTGCTATAATACGAAACTAGGTGTGCTGTGATATAGTGTATCTTGTTGCTTGGTATGTATGTATGTGTGACATAATATTGCACCTTTATCGTTGGCACTGCTCTACGGTTTCGTGTTAATATTCATATAATAAACGGGCAAATGCAAGAAGAATTTGCGTTCAAACAAACTAACAAATTCTGTTCATTTATAATACGAGCAGTATAAATATGGTTGCGACATTGTGTCAGCCAAGTTCAGACAATAATGCAATCATCATCTTCCTGCCTGCTGGGTCGGCACAATATGTTTTCCTCTTCCACTCGCTTCTATCACTCGTCATACTCTCATTCACTCCTTTCATATTCATATCCTTTTTCACACACTCCATCCAACTCTTCTTTGGTCTCCTTCTACCAATGTTTCCTTTCACACACAGATTCATAGTTCTCCTAGCAATATGGTGTTCTGGCCTTCTCATCACATGCCCATACCATCCTAATCTAGCACTCCTTATTTTTCAACAATCGGCGCAACTTTAAAACTCCCTCTGACATACTCATTCCGTATCTTGTCTTGTCCATCCTTGTTACCCCACTCATCCATCTTAACATCCTCATTTCTGTAACAGACAGATTTCTGTAAAAGACAATAATGCAATGTACAAACAATTTTAGGCTAATTGCGATCCCCTCCATAGTATGAGAAACAATGGTCTTGAAGGGTCCCGTACAAAATTCGACATTACTTTTTAGAATATTTGTGACTTGACCTAGACTTGACAAGGACAATAAAATTATGCACAATATTTATGTATGAAGATTTTCGTCTATCTAACTGTGACTATTCGGCATTTCCGCCTAACCCAATAAAAAAAAACTTTTCTTATTATTATCAGACAAACTAATGTTAAGTTAATGCAGAGGAACTATCTTTAATTAATTTCTTTTTGTATCCAAAAAACGTTATTTAAATTTTTTTTACACTGTTCATAACGGCCTTACAAACACGCTACTATAAATTACAGGAAAAATCGAATGTCTATCTACCTATTTCGGTTCAAAGGATTCCAAATCTGTCATACTCTCTGACGTTTGTCAGACAGCTTAGCAATATTACCATATATACCTATCAACATATTTATTGTATAGGTATATTGACATCCTTTGGGAATGGAATTCTAAAAGTACTCGAGTTACCGATATTACTAAGAACCATTGTTTTGCTTAGTGTTCATTCGACACTTATTAATATAAACATCATTTAAAAACATTCTCAAATGTCACGTTTCGAAGTAAGCATTGACTGTTATTGCTGAATGCGTGTAAATTAATATTGAGTTACTTTACTTGCAGGTGTAGGTACATAATATGTACATTAGGTACTGGAATTGACGTAGGTATAATGTTTGTTTTACAATATTGTTTCTTGCAGTGGTTGTGAAATCAATTTATTTAATTTGGCTAACATTAATTTAGGTTTTTGTATGTATGGGTAGGTATACCGCAGTTTGTCCTATTGTCCTCAAGTAAAGTAATACTGATAACTAATAAGTTATTAGTCCTCAAATACGTTTATAACGGTCACTGTAGCAAACAAAATCTCTAAAATAAAAAAAATAAAAGTTTTTTTTATTATTTCCGATAAAACTAAGCAAAGTGTCCTTGATTTCAATAATTAGTGCATAAAGACTGACACCGTATTAACCAATGAATTCTAATTTCCTTCATTTTATTCAGAGTTTTAAAAATAAAACGTTTTTATATTTTTTTGTGAAAATCTTTGAAAAACATAAAGATGATCTTGTTTTTTAAAAAAATGTTTTGTTTACGACAGCGCAAAGGGACATGTCACGCCTGGAAGTGACATTACATTTTTTATTTGTAAACAGACACTGTACATGACAATATGATGTGGGTAATTTGTATGAAATGTTTATACAAATAATTTTCTCTTTTCACTTAATATTTTTTTACGAATTATAGCTGGTGATCTAGAATAACATGGGTAATAATCATTTACTACAGCATCTCATTATAGTAACTGACCCCTAACTAAGAATAAATAACATCTTATAAATCTTCTGTTATATTAACACGATTAAGATATTATTAACCAAGAAAACGAAATATGTTTATTTAGTAATTAATTTCTGCTTAAGATCTTCACTCAACCGCGTTCTAAAATGCTAAGCTTCTAGAATGTGTAATTGCGGTACATGTGATCCTCTCTGAGTATCAACATTAAGGTCTATTGTCTGTGTAAACCAATAAGGTATCTATTACTCTCCATAGAGGCCGAGTTTCTGTAAACATAATTTGAACTAACACACACAAAGACCCTCAATGGGATACTTCATTGAATACACTTCACTACTTACGAATGAAATATGTACTTATGTTATCTATACTAATATTATAAAGAGGAAAGATTTGTTTGTTTGTTTGTAATGAATAGGCTCCGAAACTACTGGACCGATTTAAAAAATTCTTTCACTAATGGAAAGCTAATTTATCAATGCGTGACATAGGCTATATATTTTATCCCCGTAATCCCACGGGAACGGGAACTACGCGGGTGAAACCGCGGGGAGCTACTAGTGTAATGTAATACTCGTAATAAATACTTGTAGTTATTCGGAAGGGGTAAATATTGGTACTTTTAGAGTAGCCTCTGATTACTCTGACTGAGGATGTTATGTTTTTTAATTGTGTGCGTAGTTTCTGATACCCTAGATACAAGTTTCGAACTACGAGATGATGTAGTGAATGATTATGTTATGTTATGTTAATCTTTTCCATTCACGGGACTATTAAGGAGTCCCGGTCTTTTGGAAGGCTAGTATGGGGCCAAAGCCAACACACGGAAGTCCTTTGCCATATTTAATCTTGTGTAAAGGATGCACAATCCGGCGACTATCCCTGTTAAACACTATAAAATGCATCCAAGGACAATCCCCGGTTCTGCTGGGACTATTGCAAATATATGGAAAACTACGACTGGGTTATGGGAATGGGATGTTTAATGGACTGGATATTGGGGAACTATGGGGACTATGACACCCGCCGATATAATGCTATATATTATGTTAATTATTATTATATCTATGATCAAGAGACGAGAAAAAACGAGGCGGTAACCTAATCTTACAATGCGGTAGTAGTTCTTACCCACTTAAGGAATGGAGCAAGATTCGTACTTCCTGGTAATCTTGTAGTTATTGTACTCTTTTGGGTTTTTTGATGAAGTAAACTTGTTGATGATGACATAAACAAAGGGCAATGTGTAGTGTTCGCGTAAACAAGAGCAATATTCAAAAAGTGTACGGAAGAACCTCAAGGGGATTCGTGTTTTCTTAAATTAGGCACATCCTTTATAGATAAAACCTTAGAAAGAAAAACTTTGTAAGTATAATGATGTACTCATAAACATTCGATTGAACTTTTACCGAGGTACTCGACGTACCGTACCTAACATATAAAGATTTGTTTAGCAAATCGAGCACAAAATAATAACTGAATATTCACATAAATTGTTTTAAATAATAAAATAACAGTAACATTTGCAGAACTTTTTTCCGCTGATTCTATTTAACGTGCTTGCTCAAGTTACGCAAATAAATACGAAATATTTCACGTGTCATTACGAAATTGATACACACATTATAAGTACGAGTATGTACAGTGACATACTTTATGTATAAAACATGTATCAGCATGTCATTCCACTCACATGATTGCTGAGATCGCCAGTTCTATTCCTGTTATTTGTATGATCGGCAAGTGTCTAATTACTATATTTTAATATTATGAAATAACTTTGACGACTTAAATCTGATCACCATGGCGGTCTGTCAAACAAAGGGTTTGGATTCCCATGACTAGGTAATTTTTAACCGACTTCCAAAAAAACAGGAGGAGGTTCTCTATTCGACGTGTATATTTTTTTTTTTTTGTGTGTTTGTTACGCGATTTCTTTGTAATCATGAATGGAGGATTTTAAAATTCTTGTTCCATTAGAAAGCGGATATTCGCGAAGTGGTCCCATGTCAAGGAAATCAGGATCTGATGATGGGATCCAGGATAAATCGAGGAAAAACCCGCAACAATGTAGGCTGGGGTGTCGATTGACATTATTAAAAGTAAAACTACCTGTGACCCGTGGTTTTGCTCGCCATATTCTTGATACCATAAGAATTTCTGGATGAAAATTTTTTGGCTGTATTCTTTCGTATTTAAATCAAATGCTGTTCACAATTCATGGGTTTTAGATATAAAAATGTCCTGTTTTTTAATTCGTTAACACACACTGAAATAAACACGAACCTACAATTTTTTTTAAAAAAATTTTTTTATATTATTATAGGTACCTATTACACATATATCTTCAGAGAGTTTTCATAAAACTTTTCGTAAAAAAATATATTTAGATATTACAAACAAACACTGCACCAGATTAGATTGTATATATTATTTTAATTAATAAATAGACAGTATAAACGTCATCCTCTATTTTCGTTTTTATTTTGACTTTGGTTAATTTTCTAAAAAGTTCTTATACCTTTGTGGTTATAAAGAAGTTTTGTAATAAAATTATGGTTTAATTGGGATGATGGGAAGTTAAAAAGAAGTAATAAAATGCAGGGTTGTGTTAGATTATGAATCATGAGTAACATCAGCTCATGGGACAGGATTCAAGCGGTACCCGTTGAGGTTGAACTGCTCGACACTTATAGAGCAGCAAAGAAATCCCTGCAAGAGGCTATTGCCCTCGCAACTCTCGCGGCAATCGTGGGAAACGACCTCTCCTTGCCAAATGTAGTCTCTGCTATGGTGAGCGAGGAGAGGTCTTGGATTGGAGTGTCCACCTTTTGTGAGGTCGTACTCTCGCAAAAAAAAACTGCGGAGAGAGAGTGCGAAGCCCTCTCCACTAATACTATTCGCAGCAGAAGGTTGGGCAGACGGAAGCGGGACTACCACTTTGTCCTGCAACCACCATACGCCCGATCTGCGGCAGTGATCCCCGGGGGGAGATCCACTGCCGCCATATAGGCCTCGAGGTGGCGCGCGGTACTTTCGGAAGGGGGTAACTCAACATCTGTCGCCTAGAGCTACATTCTAGCTCAGAGGAGAAACCCTTAACAGGGTAGAGGCACTGTCCGGGATCGTAGTAGCGTGCAGCCGCGTTTCTTCCGGTTTCGGCCATAAGCGCAGAGGTGACACACCAAGGGGTTTTAGTCGGTAAGCGCGTCGCCGCTCTATCTTTGCGGCGCGGAGTCCGACATACCCCGTCGTTCCCCTGGGCAGAGGAAAGACGTAAAGTCTTCCTCCCACAAAAAAAGGATTCAAGTGATCCACGAGTCAAAATCTCTTCTGGAGTAATATTTAAGCGTATTTTGTAGAAGGAGACTTGCTTCCCACTAAAAAATTAAAAATAAAGTTAATTTAAAAAAATAAGAAACCGACTTCAGCACTAAAAAGTAAGAAAATAATTTAAAATAAACGAGATTATTAATACATATTTACAATTTATAATTAGTTACTTTTGAAGTCGGTGACAGCCAAAAGCCTTCATTAATATTATAGGCGCGTCTCGCGCTATCTTATAAGGAAAAAAAACTATCCTGGGCTGGCACTGACTCCAAAAGTTACTAATTATAATAATTATAATCTCGTTTATTTTAAATTATTTTCTTACTTTTTAGTGCTGAAGTCGGTTTCTTATTTTTTTAAATTAACTTTATTGTGCGATCAACATTTGTTGACATTTGTTGTCTGAGTATGGGTATGAATGCGTAATATATGTTGATTTATTTTACCCAAAAGACATTTTAATACTTACCTATATAGTTAGGAGTCAGTTGTTATATGAAAATAAAATAATATCGCCTAGTATTGTTATCGTTAATTAAAAATCACAACAAGCGTTGATAAAAAACCGCCCTCGATTCAAAAATATTATGCCAGTGGTTATTTTGTTTTGAGCTATAAAACCTTTTGCAAAATATATAATCATTGATTTAATAACATAATATGATGTTTTATTTGGTTTCTGATACCCGAGACACAAGTTACGAACTTATTTAGGGGTCAGTTACTCTAATGAGATGATTATGTTATGTTTTATTAATTTATTATTACTTGTTTCAGATAAATTCAATAAGGTCTATAGTTCACAATCCGCAGTACAAGAAACTAGCTGACCTGTATTTGGATAACAATAGCATATCAGCAGTTAAGGAGCTCGAGGGTTCAGAGTGGTTCACAACCTTTAGAGTACTCAGCCTTCGAGGAAATCAATTGAAACAGGTTAGCGATCACTTGAAAATCTCTACTTCAAAAACTTCACTGCACTTCAAAATATTATTTAAAGTTTACTCAAGCACTTTCATGATTTATAAGCAGTTTTTTACGAGTAATCGTAAAATTTTGTTGTCTTTTTGTTGACTACCAGCACAGCATCCCGTGGTTTTACCTAGGTAGTCACGGGGATTTTAAACAAAAATAGTTTTTAGTACCTTTTTTTCGAAGCAGTTCCTGAGATTAATACTCGTAGCGCCTTCTTGCAAACAGACAACTTTATAATATTAGTATTACCTAGCTGTTTTTTCTTAATTTTTATTAAATATTCTTATTATTTTTTATTTATTAAGACAGAGTAAATTAACGGTTATTTGTTGTATTCTTTCATCTTCTGTCTTGACCAAATCGTGAATGTGACAAATATTTGCGGATCGAATGAACATTTATTATTATTTATTCCAAGTGATAGGACTCTAATTACGTTATATTTCCCGTGAGAAAAATACTTATGTACAATTGTACATAGTTATGTATTTAAAGCAGGAAAAATATCATGTTATTGGTCATATACTCTGACAAAGTCTTATGTGAGGTATTTATTAAGTTTTTTTGGGAGACAGATAGAAATGTAAAGTTTACTTCACCAAGAACTTATCTCATTTATTAGAGATGATATGGAGATGATTAAGGTTAAAATCTTTTTACTTAAACCATCATATATTATGTTTTAAACGTGAGAGTTTGTTCATAAAAAATAATCGAACTTGGATAAAATTTGACATAAATAAGTATCCCATAACTTATACAGTTAGAGGACTTTTTTGCGAAGTTGCTTAAATCGATAAATATAGGCAAAATCTCGGGAAAAAGGATGTTAAAACATGTAGTGGATCGACTATTTACGTGAATATAACATCTATTCTGTCCAATATTGTAATAGTAACTGATATATCATATTAATATAATGTTATATAATGACATCACACGATTCTATTGAACTTAATCGACCTTTGTCCTCCCCTCGTGGCTCTAACCTTAATTAAAGTAGGCGTTAATTGGAAATCTTTCGTTGAACTTAGCAATACTCGTATCAAATATTTATTCAATTTCGGTATCCTAACATGTACATTTTGTTCATACACTGTTTTAAGCATAAGTTTACTTGTATCTCTTGTGTGTATGTACTTACGAACGGAACAAATAAAAAATAATATACTCGAAATTGGGCAGTTTTCTCCAGTTAGACCTCTTTAATTTAGATCCTTTGCTGCAATATTTTTTTTGGTTAGACTTGAGGGCTTATCAATATATATAATCAGTCCAGTAGCACTGAACCTACCAAAATAATTCCGACAAACAGTCAAATCTCTTTATACTTATAACAGTTTGCGTAGTTTCTGATACCCTAGATACAAGTTTCGAACTTAGGGGTCAGTTACTATAATGATGTGGTGAATTATTATTTTATTATTAACAGTATTAGATACTAATAAAATTAATGTTAATATTTATTGCAGATTCCAGTATATGCTTTCGATAAAGCTCTTCAAGCGAACAATAACATAATGCACGTGTTTCTTGGCCACAATCCGTGGCGGTGTGACTGTCACTTCATACCACGGTTTCAGGGTCTTCTCCGAAAGTACAAGAGGGTCATTAGAGATCTACCCGACATAAAATGTTCATTATCCAGCAATTTGCAGACATCGGAAATACAGGTACAGTATAGTAACCTACTTAATATAATTTACACGAACTTTTTGAAAATTTGAATTTGTATTATCTGAATAAACCTTACACGTCCTAAAAATAATGTGATAATTTTGTAGCTTTTCATAAAAAATACGTATTTATAAAATAATTTGGTGTCTAATTCCATTACTACATAAATAACAATAAGAATGTAAGTTTTTTTGAGATTCGAGTGAACTTTAATTTGACTGAAAGAAAAAAATAGTAATCGAATATTCGTAGTAAGAAACATGTAACAATGCTATTTTAACATAATATCTATCTTTATCTTCAAAGCGTAATTTGTATGGTTTTATTAATTTTCGAGCATCCGTTTATTGAACTTTATTGGATTTTCTTCTTTGTGTTCAATGACTTTGTTTCGTAATAATAACAACTTCAAAGAAATAAACACGTTATTATAGTTATATTTCTGTGAAAGTTTCGTAAATAAATCTGTTATTTATTCGAAAGATGGGCCGAGTTTTACCCCAAAGTTACTATATTATTAAGACGAGTTTAACTCTTACTTGTTTTAATAAAGTCATATCTATTGAGAGAACAATGGATATCATAAATACTTTGAGCGAAAAATCTAATAACGCTCAGGAATTTAAGGCTGACAATTTCGCAAAATATTTTTAATAAAATGCTGTTATGAAGTTTATAAGTGATATCCTCATATTTCTCGAAACGTAAAAGAATTTTATTGAAAATTATTTTTTTCTAAGAAGAAATTCACCCTTTTCTTCTTTCAGAGAATGGATAATTTAATCAGCTAAGTGTGCGTTTTTTTTTCAATTTCAAGCTTAATTTGAGGCTAATGTTTTTTTTTCAGTATCTTGTACCAAAATTCAAATAATGAATAAATAAAACACTAAAAACTCTACTCCAAAGGTTTTTGTTCTATTTGCAGAAAAAACAATAACAAACCTTATTCTATAAAAAAAATAGCCCTCTCAGAACATTTTAGTTACACAGTAACCCATCGAACAAGTGGCTCACTATCGGCCATTTAAGCGCGCGGCAAAAAATTAAACTTTTGACAGAAGTGAATTTGTTTGAATTAAACTTTTGATTTGAAGTGACGCCTCTTTGGCGCTTATTATGCTATCCTTGTTTATCCTACTGTATTCTGACACACTCGCACTATGGGTGCGTTCACAAATTCTTTAATTTTGAGGCCAAAATAAGGTTGCGTTCGTGAACAGACATAATATGTCTGCCTGCCAGTTATGGAACTTTTTGATGCAGACATTATATGTCTGCCTGCCAGTTGAGGGGATAAATTAATGTGGTATTCTACTTTGAATGCTAACTGTACTAAACTGAATGATGTTGATGTACTAAACTGTGTAAAATACCAATTAAATCTAGGATTTTTCTGTGTAGTTAGGCAGAATTTATTATTCATTTCAAGCCAAATAAATGTAAAGTATAATGTAAATACAATTTTCAACACAAGGATTTAATAAAATCAGTTAGCAATTCTTTGTAAAATTCAAGCAATTTTGAACCATGAGGATATATTAATTAATAATTGTACGTAACTATTACGTACAATTGGCCACAGGTGTGACATGGCCACAGGTGTGACGTGGCCACAAGTGTTACCTTGCCACAAGTATGACAAGTGTGACATGGCCACAAGTGTAACCTGGCCCCAAGTGTGACATGGTCACAAGCGTGAACAGGCCACAAGCGTGAACATGCCACAAGCATGAACATGCCACATGTGTAAACAGGCCACGAGTGTAAACAGGCCACAAGTATGAACAGCGAACAGATGTGAAAAGGGCACAGATGTAAACAGGGCACAGATACGAACAGGCCATATGTGTGACATGGCCACAGGTGTGAACAGACCACAGGTGTGAACAGGCCACAGGTGTGACATGGCCAAAGGTGAAAACAGGCCACGAGTGTGACATGGCCACAAGTGTGACATGGCCACAGGTGTGACATGGCCACAGGTGTGACATGGCCACAGGTGTGACATAGCCACAGGTGTGACATGGCCACAGGTGTGACATAGCCACAGGTGTGACATGGCCACAGGTATGACATGGCCACAGGTGTGACATGGCCACAGGTGTGACATGGCCACAGGTGTTACCTTGCCACAAGTGTGACAAGTTTGACATGGCCACAAGTGTAACCTGGCCACAAGTGTAACCTGGCCACACGTGAAACCTGGCCACAAGTGTAACCTGGCAACAAGTGTGACATGGCCACAAGTGTAACCTGGCCATAAGTGTCACCTGGCCACAAGTGTCACCTGGCCACAAGTGTCACCTGGCCACAAGTGTAACCTGGCCACAAGTATGACATAGCCACAAGTGTAACCTGGCCACAAGTGTAACCTGGCCACAAGTGTGACATGGCCACAAGTGTAACCTGGCGACAAGTGTAACCTGGCCACTTGAATAACAAGTGTTACCAGGCCACAAGTGTTACCTGACCACAAGTGTTACCTGACCACAAGTGTAACCTGGACACAAAAGTGACAAGTGTGACATGGCCACAAGTGTTACCTGACCACACGTGTAACCTGGCCACAAGTGTAACCTGGCCACAACTGTGAAGTGGCCACAAGTGTAACCTGGCCTCAAGTGTGACAAGTGTTACATGGTCACAAGTGTAACCTGGCCACAAGTGTGACATGGCCACAAGTGTAACCTGGCCACAAGTGTTACAAGTGTGACATGGCCACAAGTGTAACCTGGCCACAAGTGTAACCTGATCACTTGAATAACAAGTGTTACCAGACCACAAGTGTTACCTGACCACAAGTGTTACCAGGCCACAAGTGTGACATGGCCACAAGTGTGACAAGTGTGACATGGCTACAAGTGTAACCTGGCCACAAGTGTGACAAGTGTGACATGGCCACAGGTGTGACATGGCCACAGGTGTTACCTTGCCACAAGTGTGACAAGTTTGACATGGCCACAAGTGTAAACTGGCCACAAGTGTAACCTGGCCACACGTGAAACCTGGCCACAAGTGTGAAGTGGCCACAAGTGTAACCTGGCCTCAAGTGTGACAAGTGTTACATGGCCACAAGTGTAACCTGGCCACAAGTGTGACATGGCCATAAGTGTAACCTGGCCACAAGTGTTACAAGTGTGACATGGCCACAAGTGTAACCTGGCCACAAGTGTAACCTGATCACTTGAATAACAAGTGTTACCAGACCAGAAGTGTTACCTGACCACAAGTGTTACCTGGCCACAAGTGTGACATGGCCACAAGTGTGACAAGTGTGACATGGCTACAAGTGTAACCTGGCCACAAGTGTGACAAGTGTGACATGGCCACAAGTGTAACCTGGCCACAAGTGTGACAAGTGTGACATGGCCACAAGTGTAACCTGGCCACAAGTGTGACATGGCCTCAAGTGTAACCTGGCCATAAGTGTCACCTGGCCACAAGTGTGACCCGGCCACATGTATAACCTGGCCACATGTGTGACATGGCCACAAGTGTAACCTGGCCACAAGTGTGACATGGCCACAAGTGTGACATGGCCACAAGTGTAACCTGGCCCCAAGTGTGACATGGCCACAAGTGTAACCTGGCCACATGTGTGACATAGCCTCAAGTGTATCCTGGCCACAAGTGTAACCTTGTCACAAGTGTAACGTGGCCATAAGTGTAACCTGGCCACAAGTGTAACCTGGCCACAAGTGTGACAAATGTGACATGGCCACAAGTGTAACCTGGCCACAAGTGTGAACAGGCTAAAAGTGTGACATGGCCACAAGTGTAAACAGGCCACAATGGTGACAATTGTGACTTGGCCACAAGTGTAACAACTGTGATCTGACCAAGAGGATGACTAATAGTTTTTGGGATTAGCGCGTCCAATCCATCCTGGCCACAAGTGTTACCTGGCCACAAATGTAACCTGGCCACACGTGAAACCTGGCCACAAGTGTAACCTGGCCACAAGTGTAACCTGGCCACAAGTGTAACTTGGCCATAAGTGTGACATAGCCACAAGTGTAACCTGGCCACAAGTGTCACCTGGCCACAAGTGTGACAAGTGTGACATGGCCACAAGTGTAACCTGGCCACACGTGTAACATGGCCACAAGTGTAACCTGGCCACAAGTGTGACAAGTGTCACTTGGCCACAAATGTGACATGGCCACAAGTGTAACCTGGCCACAAATGTAACCTTGTCACAAGTGTAACGTGGCCATAAGTGTAACCTGGCCACAAGTGTAACCTGGCCACAAGTGTGACAAATGTGACATGGCCACAAGTGTAACCTGGCCACAAGTGTGACATGGCCACAAGTGTAACCTGGCCACAAGTGTGAACAGGCTACAAGTGTGACATGGCCACAAGTGTAAACAGGCCACAATGGTGACAATTGTGACTTGGCCACAAGTGTAACAACTGTGATCTGACCACGAGGGTGACTAATAGTTTTTGGGATTAGCGCGTCCAATCAATACAAAAAAGAAGCAATCTCGAGTATGCATCATGGATATGGAATAAATTTTCCCTACCCTACTTTCGAACAAATCTAAATAAAATATATCCAATAACGCGGATTATGAAGACATATAACGAAATAGACCCTGACTATGATGTAGACTATCTCATGATAACCTCAAGTCTTATAAAAATAAACTTTTTTATTACTTTCATAATAACAATAATGTGACCTGACCTGGACCCTCGGGCTCAGTGGATCGCGGCTTAAAACCCAGGGCGTCTGCTCCACTCTCAAAGCCGCTCGTTTCATGTTGCCCCCTTGTTGCGATTCGAGCGACTTGTTTGGGGGGCCCAGTTATAGAGCTGGCAAGTCTCCATCCGCCACTTCGTACATGTTTATAGCATTGTATCGGCGGGTGTCATAGTCCCCATAGTTCCCCAATATCCAGTCCATTAAACATTCCATTCCCATAACCCAGTCGTAGTTTTCCATATATTTGCAATAGTCCCAGCAGAACCGGGGACTGTCCTTGGATGCATTTTATAGTGTTATACAGGGATAGTCGCCGGATTGTGCATCCTTTACACAAGATTAAATATGTCAAAGGGCTTCCGTGTGTTGGCTTTGGCCCCATACTAGCCTTCCAAAAGACCGGGACTCCTTAATAGTCCCGTGAATGGAAAAGGCATAACAATAATGTAACAGTTTAATTACCTATATAATGAACATTTTTTCGTATTATTTTTTAGTTTCTCTAGTCTTTTTTTTTTAAATGTACCTAAGTATTTACTGAGATATCTCACTTATAATAAGCTGTAAGTTTTAATATTCAATGTTTCGCCTTAAAGGTGTTGCACACCGTACAAGAACTGATTTGTTATTTTATATTTTTAAATTTGTTTTGTGTAAACGTGGAACAAAAATAAATAAAAATAAATGTGTTTGTTAAAAAAAAAATGTGTGTTAGTTCTTCTCAGTAGTGGGCGCGTAGTGACTGTAAACACTCAATTTAGTTTAAGTTTTGACGATTATAAATGGTTCTATCAATCCTTGATAATAAAGATATTTTTAATAAAACACGTTAAGAAACAGTTTATATAAAAGCCAGCTCTAAAACTTATCAACAACGTATAATTTTATATTGTCAACATTGTTGCTTATTTAAATGTTTGAAATATGAATAATTAATATACTCGTAATATAAAATAACATAATCATTCACTTCATCATCTCATTATAGTAACTGACCCATAACTAAGGTCGAAGCTTGTATCTAGGGTATCAGAAACTACGCACACACTCATTCACACACACACCCAGACCGAGACAAACATTTTCACCCCGCGCGGGAATCAAACCCGCAACCTTATGGATGGCAGTCCGGCATGGTGACCACTCGGCCATCGAGGTCGTCAATATGATTCCAGTCTTACGGTCTGTTTAAAATTGTATCATTACTTCATTATCATTACACAGCATAGTGATAAATTGTCGAAGGGCTGTCAATTAGGGCTCTCAAAGTTATAGATTAATATCAGGGGGATTTAATATTGGTTTGAAGCATACAGCAGTGATCTCGCCGTGCAACTTGAAATAAAGTATAAAAAATACAGAAATATTTATATTCTGCGAAATTACTTTAAGAGTATCTTGGTAAAAACAGAATTTAGCAGTTTTCAATGTAAATACCTATTATGATTATATAAACAAAAATAATAATATAGAGGTAGTATCATAAATAACGATAGATAAACGCTTAACACCCACACCCCCGCAAAAAAATCCCTGCCTATATTGTGGGCGTTAGTCGAGTTATATGACTCGCAAATATCTACAACATTTAGGACTCGTTTATTAAGAACATATTCGTATTTGTCTTTACACCTAAGTACATGATATAGAATGTATATGACAGTACGGAGTCCTTTTACACAAGTACTTACGGAATAATAAGAAATATAATACACACAGGTCTTAATTGCATTCAAAAATATTTGAAATGATTTTGGATCAGGTTACACAGATCGTCATACGTCAGCTCCCTCTTGACATCTAAGTAATAAGAAGTGTTTAAGATATCATTAGTTCGGGCAAGTTTAAAAAGGGTTTGCATGGTTAAGATAAAGTTTCACTTTATCGAGGCTCACATGCCCACAGTTGCTTAAAATGCGATCAATTACAACCCATCCAACTAGAATTCATATTTTTATAATTAGTAATTGTTTAGTAGGTGAAGGTATGTTCAGCTCTGATCAAGTTGGAAAGTCTGTTAGTAGTTTTAATGTACAACCCATGTTCAGAAGCGTAATTGAAATTGAAAGGGGTCCATTTATATCGTGAAGAAGTTTATGAAATAATGTTTGGGTTAACCGAGGTATCCTAGTTGGGGAGGGCGGAACATTTTGTATATTTTCTGGTGATGTGTTGTGTCGTGGTACACCACGGTCACCACGAATCTATCTGTTTCATATATTTAGTGTAAGTAGAGAGAGAGACAGTACCGTGGTGAGCGACACAGCACGACACTAAACCCTGCCACACACCTAAGCAACAAATGTTTTCAGACAGCAAATGTATCCTAGCAACAATTTTCCCCATACATTTGTCGAGCAGAGAAGCAGCAAATGTGTCTTCGGTGTGCGTACTAGGTATGTATGAGGGAATATTTTTCCTCGCCATATTTGTTGCCTGGAAACATTTGTTGCCTTTCGGTGTGCTGCCTGGTTAAGATATCTCTATTCATACTGAATGTATGAAATCTGGGCTCACGAGTGTGTTTCGTCCTTTACTATCCTAAAATGACGTCACTGCCCGTGTCACAACCGTAGTCATAAGTTTCAATGTTCTGTTCTTCATACTTACTGTCTCAAAGACTTCCTTTATAATATTTCTCTAATTTTCTCTAATTATATTTTTTCTTCTTTTTTCAGATAAGCACCATATCATTAGGGAACATATGCACCAGCGGCAAAGAGTTGCCAATCAGTCCAATTAACATAGTGAATATAGTGTTAATATTTTTAATTATACTAGTTTTAGGCCGTTTCTTATACGATTGGCATAATTTCAAAAATACGGGCAAATTGCCGTGGTTGTCTTCAATTTTGCCATAGACTCAGTATATTATCAAAGTGTTTTCGGAAACAGGGCAGATCTCTATTGTATTGTAATATGTCCATTATTGATTTTATTCGTTACGTTTAAGGCATTCATTCCTTAATTAATTTTAAGTCTTCTTTTGTAAGTCATTGATGTTCAAATTGAAATATGTCGAATAACAGTAATAAAATGTGTAGAAACTTGCTTTTACTTTTTATTAATTGTGGATTGCGTAATATTTTTATAACTTACCTACATAATATTTAAAAAGTTTACAAAGGCCAAAGTTCTAAATGAAAATAATGAACAAAACTTTGTTGTTTTACAGAGTTCAGTGAGTTATAAATAAAAACGCCGTATCGACTAAGGGATGAAGAAAGGGTGAAATGAAATTCTATTTTGTTCATCTGGTCATACAAAAATATTAGATGCGTATATTTTGTTTTATCCTACTAATATTATACCTAAATGCGAAATAATATGATAAATGCGAAAGTTTGTGTTTGTGAGTTTGGATGTTTGTTATTCTTTCACGCAAAAACTGTATCGCTTAAGATTAAAGGTACACATGTTCCTTATAACAATAACACATAGGATACTTTTTATCCCGGAATTCCCATGGGATTGGGATTCACGCGGGTAAAACCGCAGGGCGCAGCAAGTCAAATTAATAAAACTGACTTAGTTATAACACATTGATTTTGAGAAGTGGGGGCTTGTGACGATAATTCTAGGTAAAAAGTGTACCTAGCTATGACGTCACACGAGTTGTCTATACTCTGCATCGTCTTATTATAATTATTTGTTTGCATCAAAAAGAAAAAAAAACGTGTCCAATATTTTTTCGAAGTCTATCTGACAGACAAATTAGATATTTTTAATTGACATCCCCATTAAATGTTATGTTTAATTTTCATTTCGACTATCCTGACTAATATTATAAATGCGAAAGTAACTCTGTCTGTCTGTCTGTTACCTTTTCACGGCTAAACTACTGAACCGATTGACTTGAAATTTGGTACAGGGGTAGCTTATGGTCGGGAACTACGCGGGTGAAGCCGTGGGGCGCTGCTAGTATGTTATATAATGTACTTATATCTGAATCGAAAGAAACCAAAACAGCACAAAATTATAATAATCAAAACAATTTCCTTTGAACATTCAGTATTTCAACTAATTAATTTAATTACGTAAAGTGATGTTACGTAAATACCTCTAGTTGGAAGCCCTACCTTTTGAAATAACTAGTCACTACATAGTATAAAATAAAGTCGTTGTCGCTGTCTGTCTGTCCCTATGTATGCATGCTTAAATCTTTAAAACTACGTAACAGATTTTGAAGCGGTTTTATTTATTAGATAGAGTGATTCAAGAGGAAGGTTTTTAGCATAATTTTATCCCCGCATTAACACGGGAGCGGGAACTACGCGAGTAGAACCGCGGAGTGCTGCTAGTAAGGTAAGTACCGAAACATCAAACGAAACTATTTTGCAAACGCACCCTATTCAATTGGTTAACATTTACTTATCCTACTAATATTATAAAGGCGAAAGTTTGTATGTATGGATGTTTGTTACTCTTTCACGCAAAAACTACTGAATGGATTTTAATGAAACTTTACAATAATCTTGCTTATACATCAGAATAACACATAGGATACTTTTTATCCCAAAATTCCCACGGGAACGGGCACTTCGCGGGTGAAGCCGCGGGGCGCTGCTAGTTTGATTAATAAACTCAACGTTATTTGGTTTTCATGTTATGATGATTAATTTATATTAAATTAATCCTACATAGTACTTATTAATATGTTTGTATAAATGTATGTTTAACTCAAAATTTCCACGGGATTGGGATTTATGCAAGTAAAACTGCGGGAGCAGCTAGTTTATTATAAATCTGTGATTGAATTAAAATAATGACAAATTAACAAACAATTGGCATTTTTTCCTTTACTTAACTTTGAAGCTATCTTTTACTAAAATTATTCGTTAAATTGTTTCGGATAACTCCCACGGGATGAACATAAGGGAGTTACCTAAGTAAGGTCACGGATTCTTAAAGTTATAAGTTTTAACAAAAGTTCAATATAGTCAAATTGCCAAAGTTTTTAATAGACGACATTTTTAACTAAAACGTTTGAAGTTGGGAAATTGTTGAAAATGAGTACTTACTGCTTTTATTTCAGTCCAAGTATAAGAAAGACTATAGTTAGTAGACATATTGGGATTAACACTGTATTGCTCAACTCTTTCCCACAGAACTGTGAACCCATAAATTACAGATCCCTGTTTTTGACATTAAATATTTGTTACTTTTGTATACGCCCACAAGACATTTTGTAAGTATTTGACGATTTAACCAGACAATGTCTGTGAAGGCCTTCTTGTGATGATATTGTTTGTTCATCGTTGCATAATTTACAGGTCTTAATCGCGTAAAAACATCAGTCTTCTCTTGACCACGATCGGTGTAACTCGGCCGAAACTTAATAATAATAATGTTTTTTCGCGATTAAGACCTGTACCTATATTATGCAACGATGAATTCCGATCGCGAAAGTTTAAAAAGTGTATCTTGTTTGTTGGTCAAAACATTAACCCCAAGGATTCGCTCATAGTTGTTTTACCAAAAGGCAAAAACAAAAGATATTGCTAATGTTTACTTGTTTCGTTTTCATTGTGACAAGATTAATCTGACAAATGGATTAATCTTCAAAGATTAGTCTTGATTAGGGAGGCATTTGCGGAGGCGTATACGCGCTACACAAAACAAATTGATTTAAGAATTATTTCCACTTTGACCTTTGCCTATTCTCTTAACGTTATCTAAATTGGTAGACGAAAATAAAACCTTCTCGTTCATAGTACATAGATACATTGTTTTTCTTTATTTTTTTATTCTGAAAAGAATTTTAGAAACATGGTTTTGTTTCGTTTAACAACTTCAAATAAAACAAACTTTTTTAATATTCAATTCAAATATCTTCAAACAATTTTATAAGAAGGAGTGCCCATCGCCATTGCTCTTATCTTCATGATTATATTAAATTATAAATAAATGTACCTGTTTTATCAGTTGCCAAAAACGTTTCTTTTCAAATTAATTATATTACCTCTGCCTCGCAATCCAAAAAATCTGAACCTGTTTATATTTTTCTTGAAATAAGTATTTAAATTACACCAATTTGAAACATTGTTAAGTATCAAATCCTACTTTATGAATACGAGAGTGTGGGGACTAAATTTTTAAGCTGCACGTGTCTATGGTAGGTGGTAATCACTTATCTGAGGATGAGATGACCCACCTTCTCTTCGCGTTTTTGTATAATATTATACTCGTATTGTCTACTAGCTGTGCCCCGCGGTTTCGCTAGCGTAGTTCCCGTTTCCGTGGGAATTTCGGGATAAAAAGTATCCTATATCCTTCTCTTGGTTTTAAGCTACGTCCTCACCAATTTTCAGCCAAATGAGGTGAGCCGTTCTTGAGTTATAAATAGACACGACTTTCTTTAATATCTATATAAGTACATTAAAGAAATCTAACTCTATCGTTATTATTGCGATTACTTTTTACAAAACTTTGGATTGTACGAGTAGTAATCGATTAGGGACCTTCCTTCCTTGTTCATTATTCAGGAAACAAACAGGTTAATTGTTGACCCAAATACAAATAACAATTGATATTGAGTCAATAACCTATTTTGTTTCAACCTTTCCTTTCATACCTATTTGTGTTACAAACGTTCGCATGTTCTCATGAGTGACATTGATATTCAAGTAAGTAGGTATGTAGGGTTAAACAAAAATAAAGAAAGTTTACGATTTTACCTGTATCATTTGCTTATTTAACTACGTAAGATTGACTAAGTTTGAACTCACCCATCGCCATACTTCGGATGCATAATAAACTCCAATAAGTACCTGCGTTGTCATGCAGCCTATACACGTTGGCCGAGCTAGGCCAACGCGAGCGAAGGCAAATACAAGGCAAATGGTACTGCCTATACACGAGCCGAGTGATGGCAAGACAATACAAATACACTGTCTATCGTTGGTATTGGCGTTCGCTCGGCCAACGTATATAAGCAGCATCACTGTTAGAAAACTGCGATTAAACGCATACAATCTCATAATTAAAATACAGGAAACCCCGAGTGGTTATGCGGACCTCTCAAAGATAATATTTCATATTTTCGTATCTTCAGATGAATTTGTATGGCGAGCGATATTATATCTTAAGATAAAATATATAATTATATCTTAAGATAAAATATATAATTATATCTTAAGATAAAATATCATAGTAAGTATATTAGCCGTGTGCAGCGCCCCTATAAGTTATGTTGTAAATGTAGTGCTGAAGATTTTGAAATTTGAATTTGATTTTGCAATTTGACTTGCACCGTTCGCAGCACAGAAGTGCGCGCGGCCGCCACGGATCGCTACCGACAGAGTCAAGAGTCAAATTAATTTTGATTTGAACGAACGAGCTTTCGTACTTATTAGCATTCTATAAAATGTATGTTTTAACTGTTACTTGCAATTCTAAACCACACTATAAAAATAGTATTAAACAATTCCAGAAAATGTAGCTGAGTGTTTAATAAATCCAAGACGTATCACTCTTTTAGTATTTATTCACTCATTTTTTAAATTAGCCACAAAGGGTCCGCACTGGGATAGAAGTATTAATATCGGTATGCTCAATAAATAACGTCCTATAGCACTTTACACAAAAAACTGATAAGTTAAAAAACTCGACAGAGACATAGAGAAGTTTCGAAATCCACGCGAACGAAGTTGCGGGCACAGCTAGTACTTATATAAAACTTTTCCGTTACTGATTGACGTAGGTACTCGCAGAGCCGAAATTACTGGTCGCAGAGAGCTGAAATTTGGCAAGTATGTTTGTGTTGGGGGGAGTAGGCTACCACTAAGAGAGGATTTTCTCTGAAAAGAGAAAAGGGAAAAAAGAGAAAAGGGGGAAAAACCCAAATTCTGCCCGAACTCATTTCTCCAGGCGTGCAATAGCTAGTTAAAACAATAGTTAACAACAATATATGTAATAAGTTTGACTTGGACTTCAGAATAAATTGATAGTCCTAACATTATACATGCAAAAGTCAGAGAAGCAGGATAGATGTTTGTTTGTTACTCTTCACGCAAGAACTACTGAACCGATAAAAATAAGACAGCATATTTCTTATAACCAGGAATAGCATTTAAATCGGAATGAAAAGCAAACGGCAAATGAAAAGTTCAATTTAGAAAATAGTTATCTAAATCTTTATAATGAAAATGATAGGTCCGATTCATATTTGTTGTTGTGCTGAAAGAACCCTATTTTCCCTTTCAGATAAAAAACGCCATCTCTTGACAACGTTGTGAAACAGATTAAGGTAATGTCAGTCTACCATAGACAGCAAGCATGACAGTTTAAAAATGTTTGGAGGGTGAATAAAGTTCTCGCTTGTTCAGGTAGATGGCGCTTTATGCAATATTTAATAAGTACCAGCTGTGCCCCGCGGTTTTACCCGCGATTATACCATAAGTTGATAGTAGAAGTTTTTAAGCAAATGTTACCTCTTATTTATTGCGCATTTATATTATATTTTGGGTTAAAAAGTTTTTTTCCCTTTAATTTAGTAAATACAAAGGGATTGATTTTTTTTTGTATAGAGGCTGGCATAGTAGTCGTCCACATTTTTTTTTCAGAACTATGAGACCTATAAATATGGATAGAGAACGATCAAAAAGATGCATGGGTAAAATGCTCTAAAGCAGCGGTTCTCAATCTTTTTTGGTAACGGAACCCTTTTGGAAAGCGATATACTTGATGGAACCCCATTTGAAGTACACACACCGGAAAAATTTGAGGAACGTTTGTTCATTTGTAAAATATTTCGGATTTTTTGTTATAATGTTGTTTTATTTCTATGATTGAGTATTTGAATATTCTATAAATGTTTTTTTTTAATAATAAACTTGTTTAATGGAGTATGATTGACATTTTACAGGGTGTCGTCGTCGGAAGCAAACGCCTGACAAATTGACGTTTTACGGATGATATCGTCCTTTTTGACCCAATAGCACATGAACTGAAAGGAATGCTCCAAGAACTGAACACTGCAAGTCTTGAGGTTGGTCTTCGAATGAATCGGTCAATGACACAAAGTTGGTCAGATAAGGACACATTTCGGTCAGACGTAGAAGTTGGTCAGATGGGGAAGTTGGTCAGTTGGGGAAGTAAGTCAGTTCGGGAAGTCGGTCAGTTGGGGAAGTTGGTCAGTTGGGAAAGTTGGTCAGACGAAACGGTTGGTCAGACGGGGAAGTTGGTCAGTTGGCGAAGTTGGTTGGTTGGGGAAGTTGGTCAGTTCACGAAGTAAGTCAGTTCGCGAAGTTGGTCAGTTGGGTAAGTTAGTCAGATAGGGAAGTTGGTCAGACGGGGAAGTTGGTCAGATGGCGAAGTTGGTCAGACGAAGAAGTTGGTCAGACGGGGAAGTTGGTCAGTTGGGGAAGTTGGTCAGTTGGGGAAGTTGGTCAGTTGGGGAAGTTGGTCAGACGAAACGGTTGGTCAGACGGGGAAGTTGGTCAGTTGGCGAAGTTGGTTGGTTGGGGAAGTTGGTCAGTTCACGAAGTAAGTCAGTTCGCGAAGTTGGTCAGTTGGGTAAGTTGGTCAGATAGGGAAGTTGGTCAGACGGGGAAGTTGGTCAGATGGCGAAGTTGGTCAGACGAAGAAGTTGGTCAGACGGGGAAGTTGGTCAGTTGGGGAAGGAGGTCAGACGGGGAAGTTGGTCAGTTGGGGAAGGAGGTCAGACGGGGAAGTTGGTCAGATGGGGAAGTTGGTCAGTTGGGGAAGGAGGTCAGACGGGGAAGTGGGTCAGTTGGGGAAGTTGGTCAGTTGGGGAAGTTGGTCAGTTGGGGAAGTTGGTCAGTTGGGGAAGTTGGTCAGTTGGGGAAGTTGGTCAGACGGGGAAGTTGGTCAGACGGTGGAAGTTGGTCAGTTGGGGAAGTTGGTCAGACGGGGAAGTAGGTCAGACGGGGAAGTTGGTCAGACGGGGAAGTTGTCAGATGGGGAAGTTGTCAGATGGGGAAGTTGGTCAGACGGGGAAGTTGGTCAGATGGGGAAGTTGGTCAAACGGGGAAGTTGGTCAGACGGGGAAGTTGGTCAGACGGGGAAGTTGGTCAGTTGGGGAAGTTGGCCAGTTGGGGAAGTTGGTCAGACGGGGAAGTTGGTCAGTTGGGGAAGGAGGTCAGACGGGGAAGTTGGTCAGATGGGGAAGTTGGTCAGTTGGGGAAGGAGGTCAGACGGGGAAGTTGGTCAGTTGGGGAAGTTGGTCAGTTAGGGAAGTTGGTCAGACGGGGAAGTTGGTCAGATGGGGAAGTTGGTCAGACGGGGAAGTTGGTCAGTTGGGGAAGTTGGTCAGACGGGAAAGTAGGTCAGACGGTGGAAGTTGGTCAGTTGGGGAAGTTGGTCAGTTGGGGAAGTTGGTCAGACGGGGAAATTGGCCAGATGGGGAAGTTGGTCAGACGGGGAAGTAGGTCAGACGGTGGAAGTTGGTCAGTTGGGGAAATTGGCCAGATGGGGAAGTTGGTCAGACGGGGAAGTTGGTCAGTTAGGGAAGTTGGTCGAATGGGGAAGTTGATCAGACGGGAAAGTTGGTCAGGCTGGGAAGTTGGTCGAATGGGGAAGTTGGTCGAATGGGTAAGCTGATCAGACTGGGAAGTTGGTCAGGTGGGGAAGTTGGTCAGACGGGGAAGTTGGTCGGATGGGGAAGTTGGTCGAATGGGGAAGTTGGTCTGATGGGGAAGTTGGTCAGACGGGGAAGTTGGTCAGACGGGGAAGTTGGTCAGACGGGGAAGTTGGTCAGACGGGGAAGTTGGTCAGACGGGGAAGTGGGTCAGTTTGCGAAGTAAGTCAGTTAGGGAAGTTGGTTAGACGGGGAAGTAGGTCAGACGGTGGATGTTGGTCAGTTGGGGAAGTTGGTCAGTTGGGGAAGTTGGTCAGACGGGGAAATTGGCCAGATAGGGAAGTTGGTCAGACGGGGAAGTTGGTCGAATGGGGAAGTTGATCAGACGGGAAAGTTGGTCAGGCTGGGAAGTTGGTCGAATGGGGAAGTTGATCGAATGGGGAAGTTGATCAGACTGGGAAGTTGGTCAGGTGGGGAAGTTGGTCAGACGGGGAAGTTGGTCAGACGGGGAAGTTGGTCAGACGGGGAAGTCGGTCAGTTTGCGAAGTAAGTCAGTTAGGGAAGTTGGTCAGACGGGGAAGTAGGTCAGACGGGGAAGTTGGTCAGTTGGGGAAGTTGGTCAGACGGGGAAGTTGGTCAGACGGGGAAGTTGGTCAGACGGGGAAGTTGGTCAGACGGGGAAGTTGGTCAGACGGGGAAGTTGGTCAGACGGGGAAATTCGTAAATGGTACGAAACAGGAGAACCAGACGAAATTCTCCGAAACTGTCATTTATAGTAGAGGTTTCTCGTATGGGGTGGCATATGTTCAGGAACACGCATGGGGCTAGTCATATAAAAAGTACATACTTCTTACTTAAAATTTCAACCTTATTTTTTCCATTAAACAAGTTATAGGAGCATCGCGGTACCCTAGGGTTCCGCAGAGCACACTTTGAGAATCGCTGCTCTCAAGTGTGACATTACGGAGATAATTTGAGTTAATGATAGCAAATTCAGTACAATAAAATCATTGTTATTTTTTAACGAAGAATTTACTTCATCGGCGTCGAATCCATCGATTAATTTACCAAGTTCAACTCCCAAGTTGCCAAGTTCAACTACCAAGGTGACAAATTCAACTGCCAATTTGCCAAGTTCAATTCCATAGAATAAGGACAGACGACCAGGATTCTCTCTGGTCTCTGTTTAATTCCCAAGTTCAACTCCCACTTTGCCAAACTCAACTACCAAGTTGCCAAATTCAAAATTCTAAGTTGCCAAGTTCAACTTCTATGTTGCCAAGTTTGAAGTTGGCAACTTGGGAGATGGCTTGAAAGTTGGTTTCCAAACCGCCGCCGAGTTAGACTTCGTTGTTGTTTCAATAATGAAAAAAAAAAGTTTCAACGATTTAATCTTCTGTCGTCAATATTGAACACAACATATTATTTCCCCATAAGCCCTGATATTCTTATCAATCTGTTTATTATTTTGAGATGCTTATTTTATTGAATGTTTAACTCTGTTTAATATGAGGGAGTATGAGGGTTTAACAGATTTCAATTAACATTTTCGTACATCAATTCCATGGTAAGAACATTATTTTATGTATAAAAAATGACATTGACGCTTATATGGTTAAAACCGAAAGTCACATTTTACAGTTCAGTAACAATCAAAAATGACCCGTCAAAACAAGGATTGAATTTATACAACCACCATAAAAATAAGAATTTTATATAAAAAATATTTACGAACAAAATACCACTTAATCTACATTCATACAAATATTAGCATTATCAATTTCCGACTGTTAAATAATGTGAAAATAACACTAAAACAAGACACATAAGTATTGAATTATTTCCAAAAAGTCACCAAACCAACATTTAGTTCTCATACCATAATTTAATTAAAGATGCTTGTTACATAAATTTAGATGGAAAGATTTTTTAAAAATGTCTGATTGTAGCGATAAATCATTGAGTGTTGTGTTTGAAAGACAATCACCTCTGAGTGATGAAGAAATGCAATCAGATAAAGCAAATTTAAGTGTTAATAGATTACCAAATGTAACAAGGAAAGTTATAGATGTACCAGCTCACGACGAAAATAACATTGGTAACAGTTTTTCAATTTTAGAGAGCAAATATAATCAGGCTAAAGGGATAGAAGACAATTTCACGCGTCTACTAAAAGCAGTTGAAGAAGCAACAGCCCTCGAAAGTCGGGCTGCAAACAAGTTCGTCGATGATCTAGAGTCTACGATACAATGTTTCAGCAAAAACATGGACAAATTGCAAACAACCTATAATAGTTTACTAAAAAAACTGCAAAAAGTACCCGAATCGAAATCATAATAAAACATTTTTTAATTTAATCTTTTAAAATTGAAATCATTATGAATTTTACAAATACTTTTTACAATTTATAATTTTTGAGAACTAGCCTAAATTAAAAGAAAAATATTTGTTACTAGGATTATTTTTCATTAAACCGAAAATAAACTGCATTTTGTTTCTTTTCATGGATGCAAAAAATATCTGTAACCTAATAAATTAAATGGCCCTTACTTGGCACGTACATTGAATTTCTCTATGCTTTTTTTTTCAAGTAAAGCAAGAGTATTGTTCGTGAATTCTTTGTACGTTGCTGGCGGAAATATCCAAGAGTAGGTATCCGGTAGCGTCACAAATAGCTGAACTGGCTTCCGTCATTTGGGTTGAGTCATTTCCTGCTTCCGAGCATTCGATCCAGAATTTATCGTAAACGCATTGCATCAAAGAATTGGGAAAGTTCTTTGTTGGAAAAAAAACAACTGTTGGTTCACATTCACACCCCCAGACGACGTAAATACAAGTACATTATATAGTAAACTAATGTATGTATGAAACTGTTTTAGAAACACGATACCCCAGGGCAAGGAAACATTTGTTTTTTTTGCAGAAGCCGAGACAAATCTGAGATTGCGTTAAGCGTTTGAGGAAGTATATTTATAAAGTAAGTACTTCTTATTTTAGGAAAAATTACAGCTAGAAGATATTTACTTATGGAATATAACTAAGGTAGCAACACTACTTCATGTATGTCATAAACTTTCTAATAAGAAACTCTAAAATTAAATTTATAGTACTAGACAGGTTTTCGAAATTAATATAATCTACACAAGTAAATCATAATACATTTTAGAATTTTGTTACAAAATAGTAACGAAATTCGACTTTTCTACTTATTTTGTTTATTGAATAGAGTCTATGATGTAATTGGGTGGTACCCATGTGCCAATAAATTGTTCAGAAAGTGATTTATCTTGCTAATCCGGACATCCACTTCGCAGCCCGGACGCCCGGAGCTAGACATGGTTAAAGTATTATCGGATTTATTAATAGAAACTGTTCGTCCCCTTGTTACAATAAATTAATCTATCATGTAAATTATAACTTAATTGAGGCAATAGATAGTGTATCTATTGTTTTAACGAAGTCATTGAAAATCTGTAAATAAAGGATTCCTTTTAAAACAAATATGTATTTAAGGAATAATATGCCTATGTACTTAACCTCGAAGTTTATTTAACACTATAACAAAACGTCGACCAATGATTGAACTTGCTGAAATGCCTTTGAAAACCATGTCTAGCCTTTCGTGCTTTCCCTTTTTCTTTTGAAATATATTCCAAACTTTTGAATTGAAAAGCATTTAATCCGAAGAGCAAGGCAATTCTCGATTTGGGTATATCGAAATACCCTTTTCCTCATTATTAAAACGAGGAGAATGTAAAAATAACATTAATTACGAGAAAAACCCTCTTTATGTCCGGATCAGACAAAAGTCCATTGTACTGGTCCGTTTCCCGTTTAACCAATTGAATTATAATAATGTATAGGTTGAGTACAATCGCGAGCAAAACACTAATAAATCTGTTTCTGTGACAATATATCACTGCTGCCAGCAGCTGAGTCGGGAGGTTGCAGATAATGACGTCATCCGTCCGCGGTGAGTGCCATACGGGCCATCGAAGACAGGCATAATTCAAAATCAGGGACCCTAAAACGAACCATAGTTTATCATAGATATAGGGTTGAAATTTGAAATGTGAGAATTGGACAGATGGTGTACGTAGCCCGCTCGTCAGTACAATGCCTTCATTATGCCCTAACAGCTTGCTTACCATTGTGCCGACTGTCTGCCGGCTAATGGAAATAGACCGAGCCGCTTACGATAGACGACTATTTTTGCACTTTGATCAAGAATTGTGTGGACCATTGTACACTTCCGTATTCGTTTTGTCTGTGTACTTACTTACATTATTTTATTCAAAAGGAGATATTTTAATTTATAATTTAACCTTTGTGTTGATCATTGTCCTTTTGGTAACGGCATTTGAAAGAATTCAAAATTGGCTACCACTCACAGTTTGACCTTCGAAAAGTTGTTTGTTCTAATCTTATCACAATTTTAGGTAAATTGGACAGATGATGGAGGTGACTTAGCTCCTATGTAGCTGAGAGTGAGTGAGTGAGAATTTAATGATAAAGTTATAATAATCTTCACCTGTAAAATTATAATGATAACACATGGATAACACTATATGCCGTGAATATGCATCATTTTCTCTAGTCTCTCGTTTCATGATTTTTAAAATAAAAGACGCTCTTCAAATACACACACACTTCTAAATAACAGAACTATATAAATACAATATTTACACATTTACTGCTAAAAATTACATTTAAGTTTCTTTATGCACTTTAAAACTAAAGTAACTATTGAATATTTAATTCCATTACTTGCCATGTTTGCTAAGTCGCGAAAAGATTGAAGAGCACTTCGAGAGGTGTCCCTATTTAATGTCCACTTTACACGGAGCCAGTGGTCTGTTTAGTTGGGTTTGTTTGACTTAGGTTTCTACGTAATGAATTTAGGAAAAGTAGTATAAATACTCCTTAACAGTTATTTCTAATCCAGTTAATAGGCACATAGTAAAGTGAAAAAGGTATAATTAATTAACAAATAAGTATAACTTTGATTACTTAATTTTGAGAGATAAAGCTAACGAGATTTCATGATTAAATTTTATGATTTAGGAAATACTTCCTGATGCATGATTAAATTTATAAAAACTCGTAACTCATTACGGTACACTTGTTATACAGTCCCCAATTTAAAAAATAATTAAAACATCGTGAGGAAACTTGCACACACCTGAGAAGAAATTCTAAGGTTGTGTGTGAAGTCAACCAACCCGCACTTGGCCATCGTGGTTGACTAAGGCCTAATCGCCCTCATTCAGAGTAGGCTCGAGCTCCTCGGTGGGGACATTATATGAGCTGATGATGATGAATTAAAAATAAATTTCCAATATTACATATTTTTTTATAACACGGCCAGTGTAACTTGTATTAGTGTGGACGCAGACTAATATCGCATCCAGGTGGAACGGAGGATGGGTTATAATGCACTTTGTTAACTTCCAAGATAATATGAAGAAGTTTCAGTCTTTCGTTTGTTAAAACTTGTTTTATTACTCACATCAACTACGACGTCGTAAAGAGGGCATTCGAATAATATGAAAGCTTGTTATTTGTTTGTATTGTATGCTTGATGAATTCATTGTTCAGGGTTTGGGTTTTTAGGCAATGTCTGTATATACACACATCAAAAGTGTCTAGGGATCAACATATATTTTTGCAATAACTTTTCTCCTGATTGATATTAATTAAAATTTTCTTTAAGGATTCATCAAATAAAGTGTTTTCGTTTGTCACAGTAACGATAAACCAAGTCACCTTTGCATTAATAAAGAAATTTGCCATTTTCCTAATAAAGGGATTTTTGACATTTGAACCACTAACATTAAAGTTCGAAAAAAAGACTGAAATAACAGTTTTCTTTAAAATTTTATTGGGTAACTTAAACAATTAATAATCCGTGTTTCTACCGCGAACACTAACAACACAAGAACATCGGTTTGGCATACTCAAAATGAGTTCATCCAAATCACGCTGTGGAATGGCCGCCCATGTTCGTTGCAACAACAAAAAAAGGTCTTCTTGCGACTGGATACCCTCCATATTCGGCAGAGCTCTTCTCTGTAGCATATCCCATGCATGCTCAATCGGGTTCAAGTCTGGCGACTGAGCAGGCCAGGGCAGGACATTGATGTTAGCTGCGGCGAGAGTCTGTCTTACAACTCTTGCGGTGTGCGGTCGTGCATTATCATGCATTAACTGAAATAAGGGACCGATTTGCACTTGTAGAGGAACGATGACGTCTGATACAATCGTCTCAGCATAAATTTGAGCGTTGAGGTTGCCTCTGATCCAAATCAACTCAGTTCTTCCGCCGATCCAAATACCCGCCCATACCATGATGGTTCCACCACTATAAGGATGGACTTCCTGGCAGGATTTTAATCGCTGTTGGCGTCCAGGGGTTCTCCAGTGTCGTATACGTCTTGTATCCGGTCTCATACCAAAACGAGACTCATCAGAAAAGCACACGAAACGCCATTGTTCTTCTGCCCAATTTCTGTGTTCAAGAGCCCATTGATATCGAATCCTACGATTGTGCATTGCTATAGGTGGTACCCGTACCGGTCTTCGGGAATGAAGGTTCACTTCATGCAAGCGGTTTCTGACTGTTTGGTCGCTAATTAAGTTCCCTGAAGAGTGATGAAGCCGCACGGCTAACATCATGGCGGTTATTGTTGGAGCTCTTCGAGTTAAGATTTGAATGTATCGGTCTTGTCTCCGTGTGGTGCAGCGATACCGTCCTCCATGGCGCTCAGCCACGGTACCAGTGCTTCGGTAACGTGTCCAAAGTCGACTGATAACACTCTGACTTGTATTCAGAGCTAAAGCCACAGTACGTTGCCGGGAACCAGCTTCTATCATTCCCACGGCTCTGAGCATTTCTTCCCTGCTTAAATGACGTCGCCGCTCCATAATAACGTTGGTTTTAATCAGTAGTAGGGAAACAGTAGCACTAATAATGTCTTCAATGCGTTGTATGTTTTTATAGGGAAAATATTGACAGCTGATTTTCATCTTTTACTCGAATTTGATTCACAGTTCCTGATTCAAATTATGAAATGCACCAAAAAGGATCCATATAAATTTATAAAATCATAAATTTATTACAAAGCCACATCTCAATCTCAAGAAATCCGCATAAAAATGCTTGATCCCTAGACACTTTTGATGTGTGTATTTGAATTAGATGTAAGTACCTTACTATGGATTTTCAAGAATTAGATTCTTATTAGTGACACTAGGTACATGATGTGATGGTATATTCCTTTCTAGAAATATTTATAAGTTTTAGGGCCTATTTCACGACCTTCAAGTAAAGTTACTCACCAAGTAAGTTGTCTCTTTCTTACTTTATATCAAGTGACAAAGACAAAACTTGTGAGAAATAGGCCCTTAGTCATCAAAGAGGCCTTGAAAGTCCTTCGATCTTTTTTTGCTATTTACTGTTTCAAAAATGGATCCTTTATAAAACTAGTGCAGTCAAATGTGTGTGAGTGTGAGCCATATATTTGTTAATTCACATACAAACGGCAGAACTGGATGTTTGTTTCACATTCAAAGTAATTTATTGCCTGAATTAAAATGCCTAATAAAACCACAGGCCACAGCTTGTAAATAATTTATGCTAACTAGTTACAATAATATAATATTAAATTAAATTTAACTAGTAGTAATAAGTAGTTCTAATACATCATTAAATAAAATATTATTAGGATATTGGCATAAAAAGTAAGTACAAAATTGTATATCAATTTCCGCGAAATATTACAAAGAAATATGTTCATATTTTTGTAAACTGTATCAGGAAATTGATGTCAAGATAAACACGTAGCAGGTTGCTTATTACTCGTATACCGATATCAACGTTTCACGTTCGACATTCGACCGAGTTCCTCTCGAAAAATGTTCCGTCAATTTATCTGTTCCCGTTCATTGGATCTGATCGATGACGACTCGCTGATATTTGTCAACGGCGATCGTGTTCTGTCAAGTTTAACTTTTCATACCGTCGCGTATGTTTTTGTAAGGGTAGTTGTGATTCATTGTCTTGTGTGTGATTTGCTGTTCAGATACATTATTTTATGGGCTTGCAATTGACTGTTACTCTGATGGAAAGCCTTGATACAGCCTACGATACGCTCCATATTCTCCCACCATCTTCGCCTATACTATAAACTTCAGAGAAATATTATAAACTTATTTGTCTGGTCATTCAAAATTGTACGATAAATGATGAAAATAAACATGATGTTACTACAACTGTTTATATTTTAAAAATGGCTGTAACTAATGCTACTGGGAACTTATTAGTTAAATAAAAAAGTGAAATTATTTCGATATATAATTATAGTATAGTAGGTAGTCAGATTTGTATAGCACTTCTAATATGTAGCAGCAAATTGAAACTACCATAACTCTACTTAAAGAAGTTTGATTCTGAAACTCTGTCTGTATGGTAAACCTTAACAAATTAATAGACATTATACAGACACATAGATAGTTCTATCTATACTATTATTATGAGGAAGTAGTTTGTGTGTTTGTTAAATTGTAAGGGGTAATCTCGAGACCTACTGAACCGATTTCGAAAATTCTTTCACTCATAGAAAGCTAATTTATCAGTGCGTGACATAGGCTATATTTAATCCCTGTATTTACACGGGAACGGGAACTACGCGGGTGAAACCGCGGGGCGCTGCTAGTATAATAATACTAAGAAAGATCTACTCTATGCTTTGTAGGTACAAAACATATTAGGGTGTAAAGTGATGAAATTAAAATAATTTTGTCGTTGTACCAAAACATCGATACTTAATACATATAAATCACAGTATTACTTGGGTAACATATTACAATTTAAGATAGCGTACTATTACCTAAAACCTCTATAGAGGTAGCGTCATTTATAAGGATCGTGTTATAATTAAACTAATCTATTGGACGCGTGTGTATCAAACATTACCAGCGTAACCTGACCTTCGTCTATCCGCAGATTTGCTTACAAAGTGGGTTCTTTAATAGAATTCCTAGACTCGGCGCGGGTCTGGTTATTTTGGATATATGTGCGCTTGTCTGATCTTGTGAAGGCGCCTTCTTGCGCTGGCAGCCTCCTTTAATTAATGTCTCTGAAACTACGAGTAGATGAGGTACACGTATCCAATACTTTGTGTATAAACATGACGGAAATTCGAAGTTACAGAATGATAATGTAATTTTGATAAGAAACTTGTGAATTAGTTGTTTAGTAATGTTTATAACTATTGCTAATGCTCGACTTGGTAGATCGTCAAATTGTCAAAAATCAGAATGCGTACTACAATCTAATTAAAACAAACAGTAGGGCTATCATTGGAATGTGGTAGTTAAAAATCTATAATTAATGTTATAAAACTGGATAGTATGTTTGTTTGTTTGAATCGGTACTCTCAGAAAATACTGATTTTAATTGAAAATTATTTTAATATGGCGGCTTAAACAGCAGGGCACAGCTAGTCAATATAATCTATACTAATAATAAAACAGTAGAACCACCGTGTCTGTACATTAAATAAATTTACCTAAAACTGATAGGGGGGGATAAAAGAAGGTCAAAGGAACACAAAAAAACAATTTTCGACTTTCTTTCCTGTCTGTCTGTCTGTCTGTCTGTCTGTTCGCGATAATCTCAGAAAGTACTGAACGGATTTTCATGGCGTTTCCACATATGGATTAAGCTTAATTTGGCGCAATATATAGGCTTTGTTTCATCTCATTTGGATAACGAGAAGAAAAGTTATCAATAAAAATCTATTTTGTTGTTTTGAATTTAATAAACAATACTCCGCCCACGACATCGCTTGGGTAATATCCGTTTATATCGCGCAACTTACCACCTTAGTTAGTTCTAAGTTATTGAGATGTTCTTTAAAATTTAGGAGGAATCGTATAGTCTTTGTTGTTCTTCGGTCCTCTGATTTCAAACAAAAATATATTTATCAACACTTCGCTTCCTTTTGACGAGAAAACATTGCTGACAAAAATACTACATTTTGGATTTTGTATAATAATATTTCATAGATATCAAATTTGACAGAATGTAGAATACTTCAATATCGAACGCTTAAAGGGCATATGCACATAGCGGATTTTCAGGCGTAAAAAAAAATAGTATAGACGTAATATTAAAGTGCTGTGTACGTGCGTACTATGTTAAAGAAACATCAACAGAGTGTCTTTCCCATAATAAAAAACAATAAGAAAACTGCTGATGGATACATTATTAACATAAATATTTTATTAAATAGTTTAAGGTAATTAAAATAACTTATTAGCTTTTTAGAAAAATACATTGAAAATTTTCGCCTTAGCTAGAACTTGAATCCGGATCCATGCTGAACCGTAGCACTGCTCTATCCAATTGAGCTACCGAGGAGATTAGATCGAAATATACTGAAGTTCTCAAAATGGTGCATCAGACATCCAAAAAATATCTACAGCACCGTCAAGGTATTAATTCAATAAACAAAATAGTTTTTGGCTACTGCTGCCATAACTACGCAATTCTGCTAATGTCAAAGTAGGTAATCGTAAAACAACACGATGGAGATTGGTCATTAATTTTTTTTATCGAGTATAATCCGTCACGGTATCTACGTGAGAGTGAAAAATAGGCAGTGTGCAAAGGTCCTAAAATTTATGGTATTCTTTACACAAAGGTTGGCAGTATTGAGTTTTAAATATATAGGTGCATTCAACCTTCTTTTTGTTAAATCAAGTAAAAAATTGTGATATCCATCTATAAATACTTTAGGACAAAAAATAAATGCTTTTAAATTATTGTTCACTGTCTTTGTGTGCTTGCATCATGTACAAAACTTCGTTATATGATAGCTCATATTCAAAGAATTTCTCTATAACCTACATTGATGGTTTTGCCTTCTGGGGCTAACATAAATACTTAAATAAATTACTGACCCGTGGGCAGGCCACATATAGTTGGCCATGCTAAAAACAATTAGAACTTAGGTCGACACCAGCGGCCTTTAGTGTCTGACCCTGGGATTTATTTATCGTCATAGCAAAACACGCCACGACTGGGAATTGGGTGCGCTTGAATTGGAATAGAAAATTGTTAGGGATGAGTGGTATTCTTGGTATCAAGACGGTTTCTTCGACACCACAACCGGTTAAAATTTCTGCTTCAATTATGTTACGTTGTAGATTTATGACCTTTAATCGAGAACCATTGCACAGTTTAGGACTTAAATTACGAATAAGAATTATAGAAACACTTTGCCTTGAAATGGAGAAATGAGTCTGCTGGATTTTGTTGTTCTGGTGGAGAAGTGAACTTATCCCTATTTGAAGATCCACCGGGACCTTTCAAATCATTACTATTAGGAGAATATACACTTTCTAATCATTTTTAGATAATATTCGCGCTTTTAACAGTGCATTTCAAATGACTTCTTTTGGGGCTCAACAAATACCCGAAGGCCCGTTTATGCCTACATTTAAAATTCAAGGCCAAGTATCACCTAATAGGATCATTGTTGCCAGAACGCGAACGAAGTCGCGGGCACAGCTAGTCACCAATAATCGTAATAAACATGAACCTGAAGGTTACCTCTGCACCTTAGAGATAGCGAAGTTTTGCCCAAGTTGCGTCATGTTTGTAGGTGGTCTCGACAGTGTTGGCAACATTATGACGTCCCGTGACAATTCAAGTTCTGTCCCTATAAATTGATGATCGACCGAGCACGGTCCATTAGTCTACCAATGTCAAGGACACCACTGATGGATTACGGACACAACATTACCTATGTCCTACTAGTGTCATCAATCAACTGGAAATGATTGCCGTTGGATAACGTTGTACATACAAATATTTTGTTTGATCGTTTTCTTGACGTTTCCATGATGTATTGTATGTGTTTTGGTAACGTTATTTCACCCTTATTTTGGTGTACATTGGTTTAATAACATTTTAAAAATCCTTCCTTTTTATACTTATGGAAACTAATCATAAAAATTGAATCATAATTTGAACCTATACATTTGTAGACATCTACTGTATCAACTGACTAAATTGACTGTGCATGATTTCTAAGGTATCTTCTAATCGGATTTGAGATCAAAATATATAAGCAAGCGTGACGATTACGACTTTTCTTCCTCACAACCCCAATTGTTACTGAGACAGATATCTTTGCTTCACATATGAAATGAAATTTATTTATTCTCATAAAACTTATAAATGTACACCAACCTTATACAATATTTTATCAATAAACATAATAAATCTAAGATCTAATACTTGAACAAAAATAACAATTTAACAACACATGACAATTTTGATCCAACATTTCTTTTTAAAGGTGGCGGTATACAGTGGCGGTATATAAATCGATAAAACATATATAAGTTTTAAGATTTTTACAAAAAAGCACTTTTACAATACGTTTAACGTATAAGTTGGTAATTAAGTGTGAAATAATCAAGTATTTAATGAAGAACATTCCTAAAACAAAGGCCAGTTTTCGTAACAGTCTAGTCCAGTTATCTGACGGCTGACTTAAAGCGTCAGTAAGATGTGCTTAGAACTAAAACCACTCATGGCTGGCAGGCTGCCCTATCAGTGGCCTACGAGCCCAGCTAGCTTAAGTATCACGTACAGGGGTAAAGCCGAGTCCATACATTAGTGTTTTTAAAGATATTTGAATTAATGTTTAAATAATTTTAAGTATGTATTTTTCGCTCGGTTCCTATTATAAATAGTAAATAGCAAACAGTCAACAAACCACCACAAGAAATGAGTAATTATTAGGGTACCAAGGACCGGAAACTTTTTTAAGAACCGGGTTTTTCGGTACGAAAGAACCAGAACCAAACCGAACCAATACGGACTAAACCGAACCAAACCAAGCTCCAGGATTAATGTTTGTTGTACATAATATGTATGATATTTGAAATTACGTGATAATGTGAAATTGCTACCATTGTAGAAATGAAAACAAAAATAAAAACACCAGACAACAGATTTTTTGTTCATAAAAAAGTTTACGTAAATAAATGTTCATGTATTTACACCCTTATGTAACAGATAGGTATTGAGTGCACACTCAATAATACCCAACGGTGAATGTGACACGACGATAAACTTAAGTGCGATCCCAAAATGGGATGTTTAGTAAAACTATTACGACGATAAAATAAAAATGATAGTAAAAAAATAGAATACCAAAGTAAAATGACACAATGGCAATTCGCCTGGTTTACGATACGCATTATTTTGTAACTTTATATTTATTAGCGTTTTTATTTTCTGATATTTGTCCCTTAATAAAATGTCATAATTACATAAAATACTAGCTGTGCCCCGCGGTTACACACGCGTAGTTCCCGTTCCCGTTCCCTTGGGAATTTCGGGATGAAAAATAGATGTCGACCGATTCTCAGACCTACTGAATATCACAAAATTTTATGAGAATCGGTCAAGCCCTTTCGGAGGAGTACGAGAACGAACATTGTGACACGAGAATTTTATATATAAGAAGATTTACATAGATTTTTATGTCAGCCAACATACTAATTCGTAATTAACAGACACGTAATGAGAGCTTCTTCTTTTTAAGGCGGTTAAAATGTTTAGATATAGTTATCGAGATAATGTACTAGGTACACTCGTAGAACACCATACACCATCGTTGTAGAACGGGATATTGGCCATAATCCAACTATAAGTGCTTTTATATTTACAGAGAGTACATTAAGTAAATAAAACACTTAAGTTCCTACTAAAATACTGTTATTTATCATATTATAACATAATTAAAATGGAGGGGAAACATTATGTTTTTTATTTATCGGGCGGCGCGATTTTTACTACGAAGCAGTGTAGCACGCGAGCGTAGATACGTAACTTTCGCGTAGCATATCGCTATGAGCCACGCTACTTGATCAATAAAATCAATATATCTTTGGTGTATAGATTTGTTTTGTGCATTCATATATAATTACATGTTTTTTTAGATAGTTGTATAGGTTGAATGTAACAATAGCTTACCGCACCGTTTCTGCAGATTTAGAGATCTACTAATACTACTACTGGGGAAACCTATGGGCACAGCTAATAAAACATAGTAGAAATAACTAACAAGGTTGTTTCAACATAATTTTTTTGATTCGATTTCAAACATAAGATATCGTTTAACATTTATCTATAATCAAACATCGCATCAAGAAAATCATCACTATATAGTATAAAACAAAGTCGCTTTCTCTGTCCCTATGTATGCTTAGATCTTTAAAACTACGCAACGGATTTTGATGCGGTTTGTTTTAATAGTAATAGTGATTCAGTGGAAAGGTTTTTAGCATAATTTTATCCCCATATTCATACGGGAACGGAAACTCGGGATAACGCGGGTGAAATCGCGGGGCGCCGCTAGTTACGATATTTATTATTTTTATTAACATTTCTAAAAGCAAAAGTTGAACCGGAGTTAAATAATGACTGTTTATTTATATTAGCACGGCTAAGTCGTTCCGTGAAAGCTCGTTACGAACACAAAGTCATTCTGTTTATTAGCTCCCACCTGTTATTAAAACTCACTAAGATTTTATGAAGACGACACCGCGCGAACATTTTCATGTCTCTGGTTATAACTTGCATTAAATTAATAAAGACGAATTACTAAAATAAAGATTCATTAATTAACTATGTTAGTATCTTTCATTAATTATTATTTAATTAAGGTTTTTAATTGATTTTATATTCATTTTAGGTTTTAAACTTACGGTTGTTTACTTACAACATTATGATTATGATTGATTTAATAAACATTTTTGAATTGCATGAATGCAAGCTTTTACACCGTACGACCATCAAATATACAACCTTTTATTTAAAAAATATATTTTAAACATTAACTTTCGTATAGTGCATGTGTGCATATACGTATTAAATAATTATAGAACGGACATCCTAAATTAATTCCATGATCTGTGTATACAATATTAATCTACATTTAAATAAAATATCTAATACAAATATTAAAGGGTTATTTACTTAGGTACTAACTTACAATTTTACCAACAAGATTATAAAAGTAAATTCGAAATATGACACGTAAGAATAAACCACACAGTGAGTGTAAGTGATGTCTCATTACGATGAACTCAATTTAGCTACACGGAAAGCCGCGGTACGTTATGGTTGCTCATATATCAGTGAAATAACTTTCATTTAACTTTATAATACGGAATAAAATACGGTATCTAGAATAGAAGGTTCTAGACTAAAGTAAACTGCATCACTCTAACGTGTTTCGGAAAGTAGTGAATGTATATTCAAGGTTTTAGTTTGAAAAATAATCAAAGTAAGTAAATAATACATTTGGTAGTTTTGATTTAAGATTAAATAGTAGTGTAAACAAGTAAAATAACTTACATAGAATACCAAAGTAAAATGACACAATTAATAGTAAAATAGTAAAATGAAACAAAAAGAAACTGCGTATTTTTTATAAAAAAAATACGCAGTTTCTTAGCACAATACAAACTTTATGCTGCGTATGATATAGCAAACATCGTCACAAACTTTCACTTGTAATATTGTTAGATAAATTCTGAATTATTTGATATTTTCTCCATACATAATTGTGTCTAGTGTATGTGTGAAGCACTTATTTAGTAATAAAACTTATGAAGCATATGAATATACACTTAATTCTATTATGTACTTACAAATTTCTAGTTAACCTTTCATTAAATCCTCAATTAGTAAGACAATTAAGTTATTATGTAAATTAAGAGCTAAAGTGGATACCGTTCAAGTTGATTTCTGTATCGGATAAAATCAATTAATATAGAAGCACTTATCACAAGTACACATCAAAAGAGATCCTTCGTCTTCAATTTGAATTGTAAAATGAAATGTCCGCGATATCAAAGATGTATTTCTGTATAAAAACGGGAAATTATGTGTTGAAATGTTTTGAGTTTTTTTTTAATATTTAGACGTTTTTGTCTATTTCAATGTACTCGTTTAGTGTTTGGTTTTTCTTCAATCAAAGAAATATATTTCTTTGATGGGAAAATGAAATTAATAAAGTATTCAATAGCCAACTAAAGTACTATGTTTTTTGATTTTTAAATGAAAACGGGATATTAAATATCAGATTTTTAAATAATATATTTTGAAGTTTGGACGGTCCTAGTAAAAAACACAATGCAAAACGTTATAAAAATGGTTCAGAACGTTTTAGTTGTTCAGTCTTATGCCATTTACATATAAAACTATCGGATCGTCCCTTCGTCCCGTCGGCTTTTCAAGGGTCCAATTTTGTGGCGATTTTTAAAAATGCTTTCAGAACGTGTTTTCTTTTTTTATTCTTTATATTTATATACATGCTATGTAGTATCTCCTCGTTTTGGAGGCCACGTTAAATAAACTGTTCGATCCCGGTTGTCCTACTTCATCTTAGACACTCTGTATCTTATAATAAAAAAACTTGGGAACATTAGAGAGATGCTTATATTGAAAACTGCCTATTAACGAGTACATAATATAGGTACGATATCATTATATTGTTGTTTCTGGCATTGAAATAAAAATAAATAAATCAATAAATAAAATAGGTAAGTTGCTAAGGATGATGCGCCCTTAACATCCCTTATTAATTTTCCTTGTGATCTCGTCAAAGAATTCGGATATCAAAGGCGATTGTTGTCTTTGATCCCTGCATTTGACGTCTTTGCTTATGATTTGATATAATGAATGGAAGCATCTGTAGGGATACATTTTGGATATCTTCAATAACAATACCCTTATCTGCACGCTTGCGTCGCGAAATGTTTTATGCAAATGGAAATGTATTCAGATATTATTTGTATCTTTGGGATCTCAAATATTTATTTAATAAACACCTGATTTTAATAGTAGGATTTTAATATAGTTGCAAGCTGGCAAGCGGGCAATTTTTCCGACATTACACCTCTCCAGGGGCCTAAGTCTGCAATTTGACATTATTGATCAGATAATATGGTGATATTGTGGCACCATAACGAGAGTGTCAGAAATTTGGTATTCTGCTAAAATTTATTCAGATGGCTATAGTGTCTCAGTGGTCTTTGTTGCATATAAAATTTTTGACAAATAAACGTCAGATTACTGTTTCCATGACAACCATCTATGTTTTATGGAGCCATTGAGTCAGCGGAATAGTTGTCACTAAGAGAATACCAAAATGACAAGAAATGCCAAAAAACGGCCATAATGTTGATATTAAAACACATTTGAGTAGCATTATCACAGCTTAATACTTAGTTTAGAGAATCAGGGCCCTGTTTGGGTTCTTTGTGCGTGCGTGCTTTTACTTGATTCTAATAGTACTACTATGTTTCTATTTGTAACCATGTTTTTGAAAATGGCTTTGACGATTTTGAAAATAGTTGAAATATTTATACGGGATTATGAGGAAAAAATATGAATTCACCCAGATCTCATTTCTTTGATTTGTTTTCCTTCTTCACCAAGTTCTGTTGCCCAGGTCAGTACATGAAAATCTAAAAAAGAAAATACGTGGTGTTCAGAGCAAAAAGTTTTCTATTGATAGAGTTCAGTTATCAATACCAAAAATCCGATGATAAGTTTTTTATTTGACACAAATATCAGTCATATTTTTATAGTTTTAGTTTGTAAATAAATAATAATTAAAAATATAGGTAATACGGTTCATTTAAATAAAGAAACCAAGCATGGAACTAACTGAAATAGTTAAGAATACTGACGACTTATATTCCAATACAGAAGGTAAGGAGTTGCTTCATAATTTTATTATTAAACTCTATAATTACATATATTATTCATAATTCATAATTCATTTATTGGTTCATAAACATAGGTATTATACAAGTTGTTAGGTACATTGGTTATTATAATGTTAGTACAGCTATGTTTCACCATTGTGGCATACGAACACATTTACAATATAATTACTTTTACAAAGCCATTTACATTAAGTTTTATCATATTAATAAAATATTACAAAATTCACAAATTAGCTAAATAACAATATTCGATAAATTAAAGTAAATGTCAAACAATAATAAAATAAATTTAAAATTATATTCTTTATAATTTGTGATACTGTAAATACGAAGTTAAATTCCTCGTCTGTAACAAACCCTGAAACAGTAGCTCCTGTGCTGAGTGAACATTGCTAGAACTTCAATTGATTTAGATTGATTCATATTTTGGATATGAATTTGGCGTCAAACGGAAAAAGACAATTGAGACACTTAATCGCACGAAATTGCTCAAAAATGGCACTTTTGGACAAAGAGGGAACAAAAGAAATACCTTTAAAGAACGAACTAGATAGAGGTTCTGTATGTAACAATGTTGTATGTGCCACTGAAAAGTGTTAATACAATAGTTTTACCTAAATAGTATATAGGCGTAGACGTAATAGGTGTAAATACAATATTTTAAGAGTGTGTACCTTAATAGGGTGTAATGCAGTGAGCGGAGGTGCCGAAGAACACCAGTATCCGGCGCCGCGCCCCGCGCCGGACGGAAGGCAACCCGTCCCCTGCAACGACGGAGGTGACGATAATAATACTTTATATAAAATATAGGTATAACATTTTATTAACACTTGCAACACTGACACGGTTAAATGGACGCTTTTAACAACATCTTTCAACGTTTTAAAGGTGAACGAAGTTTTGTTGGGTATTTATGAGTTGGTTTTAAAATTATGTTTAAATTTTGAACTGGAGTTCGAAGTTTGAGGAACGATTCTTATTGCTTTTTGATATTGTGGATTTTTGATATAGAGCCTAGACAAAAATTGTAGAAGTCAACAAAAAAATCTATAGGTTCAAGTTGCGACTTTTATAGGCTTGTAAATTTTAATACCGTTTACTCACAGGATAAATATTCAAACGCGTCAGTCCACGGGTTACAGCAATATGTAATAAATAAGAATTATCAAAAAGAAAAATATCGCGAATGCGTTTACGATATAAATCACAAAAAAATCTTGTATTATTTCAGAGTAACGTAACCCATCTCTAGTTAAGCTGGGAGGGGAGGCAATGAAACGTTTCTTACTTTAATATCCTCTGTAAATAGCAGCAAAGGTTTGTTTGCTCAGTACACGAAAACTGCTGGTTCACGTTCCATTATGGAGAATAAATAAAGCGTAATGCCCAAATTATTTTAACTCTTAAACGGAAAGAAGGTACCTCGGTCGTGATTCGACGTTTCTAGTACATACTTGGTATTTTTCAATACCGTTTTTTCGTACATAAGTAACTATTTTTTGTGTGTATCTATTCAATATGTTTATATTGTAATCAAACGCTGCCTTTGTTTGGACAATGTGTACGGTAAACGAGCTTTGTTACTAACATTCAAATGTTTAATCTGAAGTGATCAAATACATAGATTTTTATTCGTTTAATATTTTTATTTACACAAAAAATCAAATTTTTGAAATATGTTATTCAATGACCAAAATATATGTAATATTCCTGTCTGTGTTTCCTATTTAACGTATCATTATGTAACGAGTACTTTCAGAATACAGGCACACGAACACAACAAAAGGTTCCGTGATTCTTAAATTCACGGAAAACGAAATCGCCGTACTCATTTATTATAGGCAGTGGTGACCAATTACAGAGCGTGTGTGTCGTTAAATTTTTCACCGCATACAAAAAACGCGGTCGCAAAGAGTTTACAAAGCAAAAAAGCTGGACAATTTATTCGGGGGCGGGCTTGGGCATCACTAATCGACGTCATCAATCAGTTCGTCCCGGATCAACTGACGGACACGCAGTGAGGGGCGCGGGGGGTGACCACGTGCCGCGTCCCTCTCACACACACACCCCTACCCTAACGTACACTCATTTACTTAAGTCACTCACTGGATTTTAAGAGTTTTCAACTCGATTAACTCAATTAGCAACGGCAACTGTTCGGTGTAATTTATATTTTAGGACGCTTAAAACAAATACGGCGTGTGTGAAACTACGTCACGGTTCTAAAACCGTATAATAGTTTTATAGAGAAGGAATTAGTTTATTCGTGAAACTGATTTACTATCGTTATTGTCTCTCATTGATGATATTGGAAGAATAGCCGCAATCATAGAAATTACTCAATGGCAAAACTGAAATGTTTAGTGAGATCATTTAATATTATTTATTTACGTGACGATAAGTCCATTATACAATATACATATTATTTATGAAGTTTTATAAAAACTGTTTAAAAAAATCATATTAAGAATAGTTAAATACCCGTCAGTTTCCAGTAAGCATAAAGTTTAAATATCTAAGTACTTAAGCCGAAGATTAATACCCAAGAGTATTCCTGAAATAAACTATTTTTATTGTTGATTGTACGGTGTTTAATACCTCGTTTAAGTGGCGTTTCTAGGGGTGACATGTGAGGATCAAATTATTATAGGATTTTACGGGACCGGTCAAATTGTCACGCATGCAGTTTCAATACTTTACGATTTTAATTAAATTCTTTGTTTACGTATAGTTTTATGGGTATAGATTAATTTTGATTTTATGTAGTAATCTTTTTATTAAGTTTTGTTTCGTGTCAATAGCCACAGTTTGACAAGTGGAAACATTAATATTAAAATTATTTGTCTACTAAAGGGATACAAAGGAAAAAATATATTGTTTACTGTTAGAACTAAAATACCAGAACAATATTAAACGGGAACGCGGGATAATTGACACATGCCGCTTCTTAAGTCATTAAAAACCCCAAAAACTTGGCGGTCCACGTTTATAATTTTTTAATTGGTAATGAAAAGGGCTTAAAATGTTATCTTTTACAAAACATAAAAAAAATCGCCTAATAAAAAAACGGTGTATATCGATGTGAAAATTCATACCCCCTGAAACAAAGAACACTTGAATTTTCATCCGCATAATATTTGACAAAGCCAATGTTTACCTGAGTCGTCGGCTGGCCGTTTTGTTATCTGTGACAACAGTATGTTCCGTGTAGTGATGAAAGCCTCCAAATATAATATGCTATATGACTTTTATGTACATTATGATAAGGTTCAAAATGACGTATGTGTTTCCGCGAAACAATCATACGTCGAATGTGGGACCTTCTCGCCTCGCTGACACGGGTGTGTTTGCTCTCCCACTGAATTGATTTACCCACATCCGTAAATGTCACAGTTTTTCGCCCGGAGCTAACCTATTATTGGTTGGTGAATTTAAATTCATGATCATTTTTTTTCGTTGTTTTTTTTCTATTACACTGTGATTAAAAAGTTAACAGGAGTGTTTATAGGTATGCCTAATTGCGGTGAAATGAGAGCCATTTTATGAGCAAGTGTGTTGAAAATAAATTAAAAATAAATCCAATTCAAATGCGAACCTCCTCCTTTTTGAAGTCAAATTAGAATAGTTTCAATTAATTTCATTCTAATCTGTATTATCTTAAGATTACTTGTATTTTGGATATCAGAAACTACGCACACACTTATTATCTACACCCTCAGACCGCAATAAATATTTGTAGTGCATCACATAAACATTTACCTCGCACGGGAATTGAACCCGCAATCCTTTGGTTGTCAACCCGACCTTTGGTGACCACTCAGCAAATTGGGTTGACAAAATCTATATTTATTTACGAATAAAATAATCGATACTAATGTATAAAGCTGAAGAGTTTGTTTGATTGTTTGGTTGAACGTGCTAATCTCAGGTACTACTGGTCCGATTTGAAAAAGTCTTTCGGTGTTAGATAGCCCGTTTATCGAGGAAAGACTATAGGTTCCGTATATCCACGGAAACGGGAGCTACAGGGGTAAAACCGCGGGGTGCAGCTAGTGAGTTAATAAAGCTGAATGCATTTGTTTCAGAGAGAGCCATATTGGCAGGCTACGTGTCTCTGATGCGTAATTGCATGGAATTATTTGAAAAATATTCCGTAGCTAAAGCTTAGCAATTGACAATGATACGATTAAGTTATAGTTACTTATGTTAATAAAAACATTTAAATTAATATGTTTGTTTTATTCAGTGTGTGTTCAACCTATTCAAAGCTCTCAATTAAAACGGAATAGAAATAAAAATACTGTTTCGTTCTGAGGCCGACCAATGTTTATTATCCAATATTTCTCACGCAATAACCGTTCACGCAAATGAAATCGATGGACACAATTAGCCTCCCATAAATAAGATATCAAAAATATTTTCAAAGCCGCATAAGAATTTTTATAACACTTTAATAGGTCAATATCGAAAGATTTATATGTTTTATGCATCCATGAGTTTATATTGTTCATTAAAATGTCATTGAAAGGCATTAATACCGTAGGCAGAAAGGCGGAATGGTCGAATATTACAGGGGTTGAAGTTTATGTGAACGGGAGGGATCGTTTGATATGGTTTATATGGCGCTAGAAGGTGGAGGTACCTCGGCATGAACGGGGATTTAAGTGAACAAGTTTAAATCAGAACAATGAATTTAAGCTCATTAGGGAATTTGAATGTTTCGAACAATTTATGTACGTAGGTCTACGTAGGTTCTACATTTAAAACTATTTTAGAGAGTTGTTAAGAAGTATTCTGCTAATCACCTGCTAATATTGCTTAGGATCTCCTACAGCAGAGAACAGTGAAGAAGAAAAAGTGCAATCACTGCCTGATATATGTTCTTCTTCTTCTTAGCGTGTCGACAAAAAATAAATAAATGTATGTATGATAAAAAACAGACATCGTTTTAATAGGATCGAACTATATTTTTGAGGACCAGAACTCAGCTACCAATATGGCACTATCGGGGGCGTTGTAAAGATCCTATATATCTGTTTGTGATTGGTGATTTCAAACCCAAACCATGTTTAGTAAGTAGAGATTTTCTACGTTCGAAACACGCTCGATCTAAGAATTTTAACCCATGCACCTAAAGTTTGGCAGTCAGCTGATTATTTCGTGAACCTCTTTTTTAAGAATATTTCTATCTTTTAAAACTAGTAGCATGTAAACCGTTTTCGAACCAGTCGTCCTAACTCCTAGAATGCCCGCTGAGGGAAATGACACGACTGAATTTACCGTCTCTAAGCGGTTCGAAGGCTGTTTCGGATATTTTTGCTGAGGACAACCTTTTTTTCTACCCTATAGGTGGCGAACAGTTTTTTTAGTAATAGCCTAAAGAGAACTTGAAGTGAAAGGTTAATGTACTTAAGTGGGTAGTTTCGTAGGTTGTTGACATTTAATAAGATGTAAGTTATGTTGAAATTATAACGCTATTGTAGAAATATTGAATAAAGCTTTTTCTATTCTATTGTAGTTAAATATCATTATATTGTATTGTAATCATGTCATTTTCACTTAGGTTTACGTGTATTATAAATGGCCATAGGTTTATTATATCAATTCAATGAACTAGTATAGATTATAATAATAATTAAGCCGCGAACCCACCGCCACGCACGCTACGCACACACGGTCCACGGCCACGCAGCTTAGCTGAGCTGCGTGGCCGTGAACCGTGGGCGTAGCGTTGAGCTATAGCCTCCTAGTATCAATGACGTCATTTTCGTGTGTAGCGTGTGCGTGTAATTCGGTGGGTTTGAGTCTTTAGTATCTTACAAGCTACGTGCACAAGAGTATTTTATAAAATCATAAATCTCTTAGCAACCAACATTAAATGAAGCTGTATTAATGTGACATTATTAACCCAGATTTAAGGGAGTAATCCACAACAGGGTATGAAGTTTAACTAAATACGTGAGCAAATAATTATATGCAAAGGTGACACGAGGGCAGACTCTCTGCACTGGGTTCACGTCACACCTGCGCTACTATGTGGTACTAATAAATAATGTTGTGGTTCTACAACTTAACCTACGACTAAGTTTTAATGTAAAACATTTTAAGTTCCATTCATTATGCAGAGATGTTTGATGTTAAAAGCCAAACCCACTAATTCGGCGATATTCAACGTGTGCAGTACATCTGACTACTATTTTACTTAAAATTTTCTCTAAAGATGCTAGGTATGTGTTGATAAAATATTCTAAAAGTAGTTAACAAACATATTTTCCCCTTTATATTACTTTGCTCGAAGTTTTACACAGTACAAGTTATTTGTGTCTATAGTAACCTTCAGACATTACTCACATTAGCAATTTGTACACAAACTCTTAATTAATAGATCGTTATTTACTGTTTCCAAAGCATAATAAAAGACCATTGTCAAACCAAGTGGACGTAGACATTTCTAATTAATTTACATAACATGTATCTACCCTAACTGATACATACATCAAAGAGATCGTACTACATTGATACATATTATTAAGCCCTTAGCATTCTACGAGCCCAGACCCTTTACAACAATAGATTATTCCTTTCAAAGATTTCCTGTTTCCTTAGAATTTCATGTTAATTTGTGTATTACACTGACCTCTATTGCTATGCCCGTCTATTTGTCTCCTACTCTGAATATCTGTCGTAAAAGGGACAATGTAACACATCTGAAGGATTCATTTGTAAGGCTTTGTTTTGTAAAGGAATATCGTATCGATGTATTGTGTGATGTTATTCAAAATAACAATTGTTTGTCCTAAATTATTCGTTATATGTAGAGAAATTGTCATTTTAATTAATTTCTCGATTTAGTCCACAGACTTTACACAAAAATAGATTCTTCAATTCACAATTCGAAGGCAGGTGGTAAGTAACTTACTCAGAGACCAGAGAGAATCCTGGTCGTGATCCTTATTCTATGAACTTACTTGTGATTGTGACTGTTGAGTTACCATGTCCATGGACGACTATAACCACTTCATCTGCTCGTTTGATCCCTGTATCGTAAAAAGAAACAACAAATTATTAATTGTCTAACTGGCTGACCTAACAGTAACAGTCCGAACTACTGAAGCTAGATGAGTGAATTGTTGTAAGAGCGTTCATTTTACAAAGGAAGGCTTTTTGAAATTGAACCCCAAAATTGTTTAAAATATGCTTGGTATGTTTGTTTGAAAGATAGTATTTTGCAATGATGTTAAAACATAAAAAAAGCTTCGATATTCCTATACTTACTTATATATTTTCAAGGGTACGATTTATTGTTAATACAAAAGTGTATTTTTTTTTAACCAATCTCACTAAACGTGGTTCTCACGATTCCTTCCTACTTTTGATTTGTATATTACCTTCAAGGTAGACTAAATATTTCACAGTTAATGACGTAGAAGCTATTATAAACCGTCGTATAAGTAGTGATGTATAGGAATATCCTAACTTGTGAATTTTCATAAGTTAGAAATATTCGTATGGCCTCCGAAACTGCGGAAAAGCGCACTGGAGTGTTTCTTTATGATGGAACTTGTACAAATTTATTGATCTGACTTTTAGTTATGTATAAAGTTTGAGCCATACAATTTATTAATGTCGAAAGTGTTTTAAATTCTCTCGTAGTTTGGTGCCAAAACGGCTGCCAAATTGTGCCGTTTCGGCTCTATGCAATATGCACTTAGTAATGATACTCCCTTTTGATTATCGACGTTTTCTTCAGAATATTATCCTTTAATATAGTTGGACTAGCCATGTTCGGTTTTGGTTTCATATAAAGATATAGCCTTTTTATTTGCCTTCCTCAATAAACGTGCTATCTCATGCTAAAATATTTTTTCAAAATGTGTTAGGTTTATAGGTTTGTCCTGAGTTTAGGGCGTTAAAACAATTAATTCTCGACTGATTTAAAAATTAAGTGTGTGGGATTTTATTTGACTCTGACAAACAATCTTTGCCTCTAATTCTTTTACTAAAGGTCAAGAATTTTTATTTTGGCTGAGTGAAAACGATTTATCTTTACTATGAATTAAGTACTTTTTGTAGTTTTGTTTACTAACTCTAGAGTAGACTAAAAGTAAAGTTAATTACAAAAAAATATTGCTTGACTTGAAAAATAAACATAATTTACAGAAAGTCATTAAAAAGCTTACTATTACTTGGTCAGCAAACATTTTTTTGCATTAAAAACGTATAGAATTGTATGGAGTAAGAATGGTTGGAATGGAAACAAAGAGGGTGACAAATATTTGTCGACGGCTCGTGACAAATCCTTTGAGTGTGAGAGAGCGCATTCTGCACTCGTACATTCCCACTCGTGCGAGTTTCATTGGACATCACTATTTTTTACCTAAAGCAAGATTTATAAGAGCGCAAACGTGTAAATGTATTAAAAAATGTAATTTCGTTTTCAATTTTGATTGTTTTTTGTTTTTATGTTCATAAATAACTAGCGGCCTCCAATTTTGTTGTGATTTTTCCAAAAATGTTGCATTCACACATACGTTATCGTATAAAAATAATACTAAACTTAACTAAAATGGGAATTTTCAATTTATTTTAGTTCTTTTGGAGTTAAATAGGTGTTTCATTTTTTAGATATTATTTATAGATAGATTTTGTAAAACTTTTAACGTAGGTTACATTATTTATAGATACTAACCATAAAAACATCTTAAAATAATCTGTAAATTCATTATTAAAGCAGAATAAAAGAAATTTCAAAAGCAACACACTCATAAATAACTAAGTGGCATAATCGTCTTTGCTTACACGTTCTCAGATTTAGTGAGTGAGTGGAAATCACCACTTTTTTACGTCACGGCTTTCCTGTTTTTGTGTTGTTTTTGCTTGCGAACACCCGTTGTAGAGATTAACGATAGATGTTGATACTTTTTGGCGTGAAATGATTTATAGGTTCCATTGAAACGTGTATGGACTTTATATCTTATAGTGAACATAGTTTTTTTGTCAAGGAAATTCTGCCAGCCAGTTTATCAAATTGAAGGATGATGGGAAAAGTAGTTCTGATTTGTATAGAAAATAATATTTATGTATGATACGTAGAGTATATTAACGCGAAATTTTACTTCATTTAATTAAGTTTACGATGTCTTTTGAACGATAAAAGTTGCGGACCCACAGCGTACTCGTACTATTCATATTTTACTAGTATGTGGTCGTTGACGTCATATACGTAGTATTATACGTCATTATATATTATTCGTACGTCAAGTATGAGTCGGAATTAATTAGCAGCTCACAGCTCGCACTAAAAAATCATTTAAAAACTAAGTCTCATAAAACTCAAACGAAATATCCAATTATTTAGAGACACAAACACATTTATATTCATCGATATTTAGATTGTTGAGCGTTTGATATACGATCTTTTCTCATTCACGTTGGATTTTCGATAACCACGCAGGCCACTTATTTGGGCCAAATTTTGCGAGCTAACGTGTGATATTCGAACACTGGAAATTCACGTCGAACGCTTTCAACCCGCTATGAGGTGTCTCGTTTATAGGGTTCCGTACCTAAAAACAGGAGCTTGTTACTAAGACTCTGTGTATCAGTCTTTCTGTCACCATACTTTACTTAATGAACCGTGATAGCTAGACAGTTTAAATTTTCACAGATGATGTAGTTCTGTCACCTGTTCTGTGTGTCGCTATATCCTGACTAAAACAGAATAATTTAATATTTAACGGGGCTCACATACAGCAAAACGTGTTTTTTTTGACGTTTTTAAATACGGGTCTCTGTTTTATTTTGCCGTGTTGTGCTACAGAACCCGTCGTGTGGTAGTCCGATTCGCACCTGGCCTATTTATTCCCAATGTATCAGTAAACAGGATATAAACCTCATTTACAAATTTGGTTTTACTTTTTACGATGTTTCGAGACTTGTAAGCTAACGTTGATCTTTTATTTATATTTCTGTGAGGATTTTTCTTAGTGACGAAAGAGGTCGGAGTTTCGTGGATTTGTAAGGTACATCATTTATTTAAATCAGTCTGATGGAATAACATCTCAAATACAGTGATTATTTATTTTAAGAATTTTGTGCGAACGCAAATGGCCTGATAAAATGGATCTAGATATCTTTTTAAAGAGGATTAGTTTATTGATTTTTTTATTTACACAAACACATATTACTCGATAGGTAAGTCTTTTGAGAAGAAGAACAAGTTTAGTCCACTAATATCAAGCTGAAAGTTGTGTATATGAATGGATAGTTCTTACTTATTTTCGTAAAGACTACAAAATGAATTGCGATAGAAATTTGTTTTTTAATCTTAAAACACCAAAGATAATGGGAAACCGATTAGCCTTACTAAAACTACTTTTATTTGTGGATTCGAATATATTTTTTGTTTATAAGCTCAAAACTTGATTAACATGGTTTTATCGCGAGACACAGCTAGTATTTAAATGTAATAACTTTACTCGATGTATACTTATTTAAAGTATTTTTAAGATTACCATATTAATTATTAAATATGTAAATTTTTAAACAATTTGTGATAATTTTATGCAGGCTAAACCTCTGTACTGGGCTCAGACTCTAAAATGGACATTACGAATGAAACATGTGGATGATATGGACTAATGAGTTCCATTTGTCACACGAAATATTATGGCTTCATTTATCTTAATTTCAAAATTAGTTTATATTTGTATCATTTTAATCTTTAAATATAATTTTATTGAAAATATTTTGGACATAAAGTTATATACTTACTTCTGTAAAGATATTTCACATGGGAATGTTACATAGAATATTATTAGTATTATAAGTGAAGATATTTTTGAAGTGTCTAACTATATAAATATTTTTTTTTTCTTTTCTTAATTAATCTGTTTTATATTATGGAATAATTTATTTGATTACGCTATTAACTTGTTATATTAGCTGATTCTTGACTCTCTTTTTATTATGTATCTAGAGCAGATAATTAAACTATTTAAGAAAGAAAGAGAGAAATTTGAAATTTTTGCAACCATTTTGTATTATTTTGCCACGTTATTGGTAATTTTCCCTCAAAATAAGTACGATGTAATGAGTATAAACACGAAAACAACTTCTATTTTTGGCTTACCACGTACAGATACAGTAGTGACTGTAAACAGATGTGTTCTCATTAATCAGTTGCGTTATTGCCTGTTTAGATTCACGTTCTACAGTTTATAGGTGCTGTTGCTTACTACACACATCAAAAGTGTCTAGGGATCAACATATATTTTTGCAATAACTTTTCTCCTGATTGATATTAATTAAAATTTTCTTTAAGGGTTCATCAAATAAAGTGTTTTCGTTTGTCACAGTAACGATAAACCAAGTCACCTTTGCATTAATAAAGAAATTTGCCATTTTCCTAATAAAGGGATTTTTGACATTTGAACCACTAACATTAAAGTTCGAAAAAAAGACTGAAATAACAGTTTTCTTTAAAATTTTATTGGGTAACTTAAACAATTAATAATCCGTGTTTCTACCGCGAACACTAACAACACAAGAACATCGGTTTGGCATACTCAAAATGAGTTCATCCAAATCACGCTGTGGAATGGCCGCCCATGTTCGTTGCAACAACAAAAAAAGGTCTTCTTGCGACTGGATACCCTCCATATTCGGCAGAGCTCTTCTCTGTAGCATATCCCATGCATGCTCAATCGGGTTCAAGTCTGGCGACTGAGCAGGCCAGGGCAGGACATTGATGTTAGCTGCGGCGAGAGTCTGTCTTACAACTCTTGCGGTGTGCGGTCGTGCATTATCATGCATTAACTGAAATAAGGGACCGATTTGCACTTGTAGAGGAACGATGACGTCTGATACAATCGTCTCAGCATAAATTTGAGCGTTGAGGTTGCCTCTGATCCAAATCAACTCAGTTCTTCCGCCGATCCAAATACCCGCCCATACCATGATGGTTCCACCACTATAAGGATGGACTTCCTGGCAGGATTTTAATCGCTGTTGGCGTCCAGGGGTTCTCCAGTGTCGTATACGTCTTGTATCCGGTCTCATACCAAAACGAGACTCATCAGAAAAGCACACGAAACGCCATTGTTCTTCTGCCCAATTTCTGTGTTCAAGAGCCCATTGATATCGAATCCTACGATTGTGCATTGCTATAGGTGGTACCCGTAGCGGTCTTCGGGAATGAAGGTTCACTTCATGCAAGCGGTTTCTGACTGTTTGGTCGCTAATTAAGTTCCCTGAAGAGTGATGAAGCCGCACGGCTAACATCATGGCGGTTATTGTTGGAGCTCTTCGAGTTAAGATTTGAATGTATCGGTCTTGTCTCCGTGTGGTGCAGCGATACCGTCCTCCATGGCGCTCAGCCACGGTACCAGTGCTTCGGTAACGTGTCCAAAGTCGACTGATAACACTCTGACTTGTATTCAGAGCTAAAGCCACAGTACGTTGCCGGGAACCAGCTTCTATCATTCCCACGGCTCTGAGCATTTCTTCCCTGCTTAAATGACGTCGCCGCTCCATAATAACGTTGGTTTTAATCAGTAGTAGGGAAACAGTAGCACTAATAATGTCTTCAATGCGTTGTATGTTTTTATAGGGAAAATATTGACAGCTGATTTTCATCTTTTACTCGAATTTGATTCACAGTTCCTGATTCAAATTATGAAATGCACCAAAAAGGATCCATATAAATTTATAAAATCATAAATTTATTACAAAGCCACATCTCAATCTCAAGAAATCCGCATAAAAATGCTTGATCCCTAGACACTTTTGATGTGTGTATTTATGAATCCCTACAAAAAATTTTTTTAACCCACATTGTCCCACTGCTGGGCAAAGGTCTCCCCCAGACATCTCCAACTCTCCCGATCCTTAGCAGCCTCCCACCAGTTACTATCGAAGGCGACGAGATCATCCCGCCAACGCTTTCTCGGCCGACCCCGACGACGCCCTCCTTCGGGAACCCATACTGTTATGTGGGCCCACATACGACTTACGTGGCCCGCCCATTCCCACTTCAGTCTAGCCGATTTGATATTTTTTTGATTTTACTATATATTAATATTATAAATGCGAAAGTAACTCTGTCTGTCTGTCTGTCTGTTACCTTTTCACGGCTAAACTACAGAACCGATTGACTTGAAATTTGGCACAGGGGTAGCTTATGGTCCGGGAAAGAACATAGGATACTTTTTATCCAGAAATTCCCACGGGAACGGGAACTACGCGGGTGAAATCGCGGGGCGCTGCCAGTGTAGTGATAAATGTTCGTATCGATTAAAGAAGTAATAAATATGACTACTGAACCAGTAATAATAAGGCCCATGATACTTAACAGATGCTATTGGATGTGATAAAGTAATTAAATGATTAACCTTATTGAAAATTAAAGGCATGATCTTTATTTGACGAATGTATATTTGGGGAAGACTAACACATTTTATAGTTTTCTTGTTAGTTAAATATTTTTAACGCAACGTAAATAATAACATAAGTATTTAAATTTATTAAATCCTTTTAATTATTTATTCAAGTACAATAAACGTTTATCTAAATGAATTCTTTATTTAGATCTTAACTGAATTTAAAAGGCGAACTCTTAATTATAGTTGGAGCTGCAATAGATGAGATTATGTGCGTTGCAAAGTGTATTAAACAAAGTTTCGTCTTAGATGGGACCAGGTCGATAAGGTTTGCGATATAGAGATTTCTGGAATCACTATTTATTTAAGATTAGACTGATATCTCTAATTTATAAATACAAATATTTTTCAGCAAGGCTAGGTTTTGAGAAAGAGCTGTCAAAGAGTTTGAGATAGTGCTACAGATTTAAAATAGTTCCCTAAGAATGTGTTGGTTTATTAGATACTGAGACATGCTTAAAGTGAAGTGCGTATGCACTATGCAGTCAATTTAATATTTGTAATATTCAAGTTCTCATTTTGAATCAGATAGATATGGAGCATATTATAATTCCCCGTCAAGACAAAACTAAAAGTAATTTACTTTTAAAAATAGAAAAGGTGTGTTCACATGATTTAATTCCTTGTAAAATAGGTGTAGGTTGTGCGCGGCGATCTAAGCAAGGTTCTCTAGTCACGTCCCCTACGTTTATCGCGGACACGTTCGGCTACTGTAATAAAAACTTCTCTAAAATGAAATATTTAATGCCCCCTCGGTTGAGTGCTTCGTGTTTCACCCGCCCCAATGAAAGTCCATGTTTATTCTTAAAATAAACCGAGACGTTTTAGTGCCAGGTGTGAACTTTGGAGACTAGATAATAAACGAAAACAGTAACATGTTTATAAAGTTTGCTACAGACAGACGACAGCATAATGGGAAAAAAGTTGAGATATTGCTAGCGGTTGTTTCCATTATTTAAAGTTTATTAATGAAAAAAGAGTAACATTGCATGTGTATGGATTATAGATTGGATAGTTTTGTAACAAAACGGGTTTAAACAATATACTGCATTCTGTTTAAACAATTTTAAACAAAATTAATTTTAAATATATTTAAAAATGAATTGTTGGAAGCTGTGTAGTAAAAAATTTACTCAATTATGTAATAACGTTGTTTGACCAAAATTAGTGTAAGTAAATTCATATATCCAGATTTCCGTACCGTGAAAATTAAATATGCTAAAAGCGGGTCAGACTACTAATTCCCTAAATTAGAGTTCATAGAAAATTACTGTATGTAAAGTGACCACAGAAGCCAAATGAAGGCACAACTTGTAGGACAAACATACTGGTCAAATATTAATTCGGGTCACATTTGTCGTTTCAAACGTTCGTGTTTGCTGAGATACAACTTTCGGACCATCGAATTTAGGATGGTTTACTATAGGCTCTGTGTATTTGACTATTTATGTAAATTTAATCCGGCTTGGTAGCACGGCCCGTGTCGAGTTCGTCGGCTCGAGTGCACTGGCCATGAAAAGCCCTGCTTTATGCCGTTTGCCCACCATTATGTTTTACGCACGACCTAATATTAATTCCAAGTCCAAAGCTTTTTCGTATCTACACGACATCAACGTTCGGACGAAGGTCATACGACGTTGTGAAGTCATATTTTACGGTTGACTGCGATGGTTACAAAGCTCTGAGCTCTAGATTGCCAAGGGACTCGCCATAATTGAGAAATATAATAATATCTCTATTCAAAAATACTTATTTATTTTCTAACAACAAATGAAAATCGTATTACAGAAAATTTTAAAAATATATATTTGCAAATTGTTGAGTATAATAGAAGTGAGTTGGTCTGAAAATTTGAAATAGAAATATGATAATAAAATTGTTTGTCCAAACGCAGCGAACCAGTTGAGTGGGTTGTTTTTCTTACCAATTTACAAACACTTTAATCAAATTAAATTAAGAACAAAAGAAACCATTTAAATAAGTGCACATTTTATCTTAAAAACTCGTTTTTTGTTATTTATTTAAACGATAAACACATAAAATAACTCAAAAATATTGCGCTATCCAAACAAGAACCTCTAATAAAAACTAAACGTATTTCTTCTCAAACTAACGTCTCTTTTGTGTTGTTTGAACAGGATTGAACAGTAAACGTCATACATGACGTCACAGTAAGCAAGGCATTATCAGAGGGCTTCCGATCTTCGGGTTGATCGGTCTGGTACAGCTTGACGGATGACGGCGGATTGCACCCGTCTGAGCAGGTAGGTATTAAATGTGATTTACTATCTTACGTGTAGATTTTGAACATGGCTGCAAACTCGGAACATAGGTACGGATTACATTCAAAAGTTTATTATTGTGATTAGTATTTTATTAACTGTGTGATCGCGGTTTCAGTAGCATTGATGTAACGTAACTTAAATTAACTATATTGCGACATAAACTAATCGAGAATACCAAATTTGAGCTCAGTCGGTTGTGGGTATCTATGAAATTTTGTTGTCCTACACAAACATACCATTTCCAACTAAGTTAAAAAAAATCTTATAAAAAGTACTCTATGTCTGTTTCTATGTAAATAAACAGATGCTTAATATTATTAAACTCAATTTTCTCTATCACTAATGATAATACTAACTGGATAGTAAGGAGAAAAATGTACACAACATGATCAACAGAAAAAACTAGTAGCTTTATTTTTGTGTCGGCACTTCCATCCCGCCATTACTATTATTAGACTGCCACCGTCTCGATTCTCCTGGAAAATTTTATAGCAAGTGCACATTTGGTGCAAACGCTCATAAAATTTACATGAGTGTGTTAATATGCAAAGCGTTTTCGCCGCAGCAACACATTGGGTGTGTAAGTACAGTTCAATTTATATCAACCGGTTCCGTAGGTATTTGAAGAATGTTACAATTAGATTCTAATTAACAATTTACTTGTTCATTTTGTATGAAAATTATTGCCTTAGGGCTCGATCCTTGGAATATTTAAGCGTTATTGTAGAATTTTTAACGTATTTACTGGATTGAACGACGTCTCGTAGCGATTACAATGACTTTTATTTTTCCCATTACTCAGTGACCCAACGCAAGCGGTCTTTTCTCTTAGGTCATGCCTTTAAAGCCAGAGGTCTCTGATTCGATTTCTACCTTCGATTCCAGACAGGCCACTATAACTACGCTGCAGTGCTGAATTTAAATCTAATTAATTTAAATTTTAAGTTTTATGAGATCACGACCTCTTTAATCCACACTCTACACACTACCACTGTTCTGCGAAATGTATTAATATTGCGTACGCCGATTTATTGAGCAAATTACCCTAGGTTTACCACACAACCCGACCGACCCAAAAGATGACAGTCATTAATAATGATATTCAATGTAAAACCATACGGATTGTTTAACAAATTACGTGCGTACAGTAGGCATGCGTGGTGAGGGCTACCCTTAACGGTACCAGGGGATGATTTTTCAATCCGCGCCCATTATCTAGCGATTACAAGGGTGGGTCCGGTTCCCAGACATTCCGGGGGTGTTTTTGCGAGGTCCCGAGCTGACAGAGGGAGGGGGTGGGAGGTGATACCAATGATTTATTGGTGACGATGGTGTTGCCGACGAAACGTTATTTTTTAAACCCCCGTTTATCTTAACTGTTTTTCGATCGGTTGAGTTTGAAGATAGTGATGTTGTGTCATTTTAGGTTATCATCGTTATAAGTAATGGAAACAAAGAGTATAGAATATTAATTTATATAAACCTACTTACAGTAAGCCTTATTGAAATGATATCAATTGTTAACCAAACAATTCCAATCCAATTATTTTTTAATGTAAATTCTTTTCTCAGACCGAGTTAATAAATAAAACATGAACATAAATTATTGGTTAGCTTCTTATTCTACTTTATTATAAATGATCTTTCTTTGTACAAAATTGTCTGGTATTAAGTCTTATTATAACTGAAGTATACTTAAGAATACTCGATGAAGAGTTAATTTAAATCATTATTTTTTATTCTTTACGGTACTATAACATAACAACTATTAAAATAGACTAGAACAATGTTACTTCATTGAAAATTTTATTGATAACTAACGAACCGGCTCGGCTTTGCACGGTTGCAATTTTCCCTCGGATTAAAAAAAAACTTTGACACAAGCCTTATCCTGACAATCAACAAAAAAGATTTAAAGTGCCGTTGTCCTGTAGTGATGTGCTATCATATATTTGGTAATTTAAGAAAAACTTATATATTTTTTACTTCAAATAAAGTTTGTTACGTTGATTCAGCATATACCAAACTTAAAATCCAAGTTACAGTATCCAATCACGATTCCCTCCTTCATTAGAGCTGCATCAAAAAGCTTATTCCCTTATTCCGCTTAAATTAAATTGCCTCAATAATCCGAGCTCAGCAATAGTTGCTTTGTTCAATGAAGCCAGTTTTCCGATGCTTCTCGCAAAAAAGAAAACAGTGCATGCAATCAACCGTCCCCGCCGCGATTAGCTCGCAAAAGCCGATGACACGTACACCCTCCTTTATTATGCCTATATGCACATTCACTGCAGCTTGTTATTTTAAATTGGACGTTCGTACACGAGAATAATCGAATCATCTGTATTGATGACACGCCTGTTGTTTCTATTGTTTAAACATATTTTTATACGAAAATTTCATAATAAAATCCAACAAATTGGATGCGTTCCCGAATCAAACTGAAACCACAATTTATTAATATATTTGTTATCCGAAGTTTCGTTGTAAAATTTGCATGTACCGCACTCATCAATTTTAATTGTTCTGCCGCATTGAAACGATGAATTTAAAGTGAAAATTAAGGGCCGGCCATCTTCAGTTGTTTGGGCGAAGTGAAGAAAATTCTCTAACAAGTTGGGAGCTTTGGCAGGTTAACGTCGACTTCTTGTGAAATACTATCCGATATTTACTCAAGTAACAGGACAAAGTTTTGTTAAAGATGGCAGTGGGTTGTTCTTTAACTTCTATTGTGCTTTCAAAAAATGTTGAATAATTTTTTGTGTGAGAAAATAACTAGTTGGTAAGTTTTGTTAGGACATCGATTTCATAAGGTTTACAAACATAACGCGGGGACAAGTTGGGACGCGGCGTCCGCTTCAAATTTCGTAATACTTTGGGCAAACTTGTGGAGCAAAGTTAGTGAGTTGAACAGGTGCTGCGTCGAATACGTCTCGATATTTAGAGGCGGGTCTCGCAACTACTAATAGCAGATTTGTTTGTTCACAAATTACTTAGGAATTTATAAACTAAACAAACAAAACTTATTATAACCCTCGCCAACTAGTTTTAACTATATGTATATACTAGCAGCGCCCCGCGGTTTCACCCGCGTAGTACCCGTTCCCGTGGGAATTTCGGGATAAAAAGTATCCTATGTTCTTTCCCGGACCATAAGCTACCCCTGTACCAAATTTCAAGTCAATCGGTCCAGTAGTTTAGCCGTGAAAAGGTAACAGACAGACAGACAGACAGACAGACAGAGTTACTTTCGCATTTATAATATTAGTTAGGATGACTTTACAAATTTATTGTTTTACGACATACGGTTCGTTGTAAAGGGTCTCAGGTGTAACAAGAATTATTAATCCTCTTTTATATGTACCATTAAAAATATACTCCCCAAGGGATATTTTAGGAGCGGCCACAAATCGCAAAAAAACATTAAAACCATGGTAAAACCCATTATCATTGACTTTGATAGCATTGTAACAAATTAAAAATATACATAGATTTTAAAATAGATTTTTTTGCAGCTCTAAAATATTTCTTTAAAATTTATCAATTTATTTTACGTATCTGTCCAATGTGTATTTTATGGTATTATCGCGAATAAAATGAGATATATCGGCCCCATCTGCGATAACTTAGTAAGTTAGTAAGTACTAGTAAAAGTAGAAATATTAGGAAATAGTTATTCGTTTAAGGGCTGATTTTTCCATCGCCAGATAACTTTATACGACGAATAACTTTGAAATTTTGACAGTTATTTCATACAAAATCTGTCAAACGTCAATTTTATTCGTCGAATAAAAGTTATCTGGCGATGGAAAAATCGGCCCTAAACATTGTAGTAGTTCACAAGCGTGTAAGAGGAGCGAGAAAAAAAATACAAGTCGAATAGAGAACTTCCCTCTGGTTTTTGGAAGTCTATTAAAATAACATAACATAATCATTCACTACATCATCTCATTATAGTACTGACCACTAAGTTCGAAACTTGTATCTAGGGTATCAGAAACTACACACACACTTGTTCACACACACACCCAGACCGAGACAAACATTTGTGGTTCACACAAATATTGACCCCGCGCGGGAATCGAACCTGCAACCTTACGGATGGCAGTCCGGCATGGAGACCACTCTGTCATCGAGGTCGTCATATAAGTCGTCAAAATAAGGTCAGAAGCGCATGGAATCTCCTAAAATTTACGTTTCCATGTAATCCTTAGAATCAGAAGTTACAGGATGCATCTAAGGAGATAACGAACCCGCTACGTGCTTTCTACGATTCCTCTCGTCGAACTTCAGTTTGATTTGTCAAATAGTTTTCGCGCACCAATTGAAAATACAAATGTTTGTCCTTCATATTACGAAGTTATTTCACTACATCTATGAGAAACTTCAAAGATTTATTAAATAACTTTCAGGATTTAAGTTGTTGTTACATATAAGTATATTTTCTATATTCTTATCTCTATAGGAATGATATGTAGCGTACCTATTGAATTTTATTTGATAAACGGTTATTTTATTTCGATAGAAGTAAGATTAATAGTTATCGGCGAATAAATAAGCGAAATATGAAAGTTATTGAATTTTGGTACTGAGAGAAATATCATGTTACGATGGTTTTGTTGATCTATATTGTATAATTTCTTTATTATTGGGTGTGTTATGTTGACCTTCAAGAATTTTCCGTAATTTTGTATAAGCTGGGCGGCAAATTGCTAGTCTTTTAGAAACGATATTCATAGTATAGATACACATATAGATTTGTGAACTTAATCTTTTCAAGTGGTAAAGTATAGGACGAATTTCTATTTCTCACTGGTGATATTAGTACAGTGATGAGGATTGGCTATTTAGCCAAGCTTGTATAACATTTGTAGGTAGGATTTGAAACTCGAGTCATTTCTTTAAATTAATATTCGATGTTCATCTTCAAATAATACTAAGTAATAGTAAGATACTTAGTAGCTAAATACCAAAAAAGAAAAAACCCAGCGAAGTCAAATAAAATTAATTTCGTTTAATCCCAAATAGTTTTTTACATTACATCTGAGTAAAAGAAAAAATAAAAGCTAGCGTGGCTCGGGCGAATACCGTAGCTTATTTATATAGAACAAAGCTGATTAAATTGCTGTTGAGTTTGAGAGATGCTCTTTATTGGAGCGCCTGCGGTCGGGAGCGGTCTAGCTTACTGTACATAGTGAATTTTCTTCGAAGTATGTGCAGACAAATTTGGTTTAGTCGGGTGTTTTCCTTGAAAGTATACATTTTTAAACACGCTATGATGAAAGTTTTTCATGGAAATACCGTATTGTATTTGCTTGGCTGAGGCGGCTTTGTGGTAGCAATGTCCGCCCCCTTAAAGAGTCGGGTCTTAGTTGAATTTTTTATAGATTTTCTTTATTAAACAGTCTTTGTTTGATGAAACGCCGTCTTTTTAACAATTTTGAACGAATTTATACGGCTTTTTAGTAGAAATTATAAGTGTTTAGATGTTCAAGCCTTCGTGGTACAACTTATTGTTTATTTATAAAGTAATAAGTACAGTTTAGCCTCACTGTTTTACCCGCCATCTAATGGTAAAACATTTTTTCAAATCACATTAGTAGTTCTTGGGATTATGTGTTCTAACAAATCTGTCTCAACAAATATTAGAGACACATAGTGTAATATATACAGTAAAGTGTGAATACATAAATTATCATAACAAATTTAGTCGTTACAGCTAGCCAATGGACTTGTTGGCGTAATTTTTCATCCCGGCACCGTAAATACAAAGCCACCTATTATGATTGGTAACAAAACAAACGAGATAAACTGGTTGCTTTATGGGCGGGCGGGCGTAGATCACAGGATTAATGTTTGCACGGCGATTTCTAACTAACGTTGCTTGCCGTGACGGCAAATATTATCCGGAACAACGGGCCTCCGAGCACTTTGTGAGATAGCCCCGCAGTATCGACATCCTCCACACATTCATTTCAGCTTTATTATGAGAGCCGCAGGCTTTGCTTGCCAGCTATCTGTACTAAACAGCATTTCAGCCGGACGGTACATGATCGTCTCGCCAAGCAATTGTCTTCTGTAAAGTTTATTTGCGTTTTAATTACTAGACAATGTTATATTGAAATGTTTTATTAATGTGATTATTACAGGTATATAGATACGTACATACTGATATAGCTATACGTACCACAATATTGTATTGAGTTGGATCCTTTCTACCAATTTTTTCATTTTTAATAACCCATTGCTGGGCAAAAGTCTCCTCCAGACACTTCCCTATCCTTAACCTTGTATATATTTATGAAACATAAATCTGTTTATATTGTACATAATACAAAGTAACTATAACATGAACCGGTAATATTTTACAAAGTTCATTTCTACCGAAACATCGCGCTGCAATTATGAGCCGTCCGTATAATTAATGGTGCAATTCGTTTGGTTTCGAAAATTATGTCGATGATTAAAATTTCTGTTTCCAACATAATATGTATACAATTTTGTATACATCTTTATTTAGTCGTATTTTGTTTATTATATTTAGGCAATGAGCCTATAAATATACGTATTACGTACTCAAATAAAAGAAACATAAAAGTCTCAGTCCATAAAACGTTGAATTAAACCACTCGTCATTTATATCTTTAAAGAAAATAAATGTAAATAAACAGGAAAATGGCCAGTTTTTACATCAGTTGATATTATTTACTGCACTGAGCAGTTAATTAGGTATTCAAAGCTCGACAGTTGACGGCTCTTAAACCAATAAGAGTGGCTCGCTTTGTTTTATTTCGAATTTACGTTTCACATTTCAAGATCAATTTTATTGTGTTTTTTATTTAGCATTTTATTTTAATTAAAATTTAAGGAAAAGGCCAATTGAGTGTGCCAATGAAACGTTCACATCAAAAACTTGTACGATATAATTAAACATTTAAAGATGTTAAATCTGTCTGAAGTAAACTACAACTAAAGTCGTTTACAGCAAGTTACCATTAAATGTCCATTTTCAGGTTGTGACTGGACAGTTCTGTAATTACCTTGGATTTAACGAAGCGACTGAGGCAAATGACGCGTTACCACCGTGAGGGCAAAGAAGGAGAAAATTGCCATAAGTTATGCAATTCTCCCACGCACCATTAGGCAGGCCAGGCCTCGGGAATTTAGTACTCAACGCTTATTGCATCCTCTGCACCGGATTTACTCTATAATGGGCTTGCTACATTTACGGGCCAGGCTTTGGAGGAATTTAGATGGAAATCTTTAGATTGGATGAGACTTAGCTATCTTTAGAGGATTATTTGTGTTTTTATTGTTGATATCATTGCAAATACAAGCCCAGAGACACATTCAAGTAGACTTCATTTAGTTTTATATTATTGTAAACAAAATGAAAGTTTATTTAGGTTGAGAATTCCCCAACAAATTAATATTTCTGTAAGGCGATAAAAAGTTTTATTGATACTTTAAATCTTAAACAACTGATGCCTCAGGATACAAATTTATCATCGAGTAAGCTCTTTGTTTTGTTAAAGCAATATAGCGATTGTATTAATGATACCGATGTTTTACTGTCAGCTTTCTCCACCTGATAAATCGCATCGTAAAAGTGACTTTTCGTCTCATCGCCTTTGTTCTTGAGTGAGTAATTACAGAAAATGGACAGGCAATAATGACAATATTTTCTGAAGGGATTCTTATCGTAATGAATCGTTAGAGATTTTTATTATAGATAGATCAGTGTTTGGTATATTTTGGCAGTCTATTAATTAGAACGTAGAGCTTACCTTAATGAGAATGTATTGTGGTGGTAAGAAAAAAGAATTGTCATTTATTTTTAGCCCCAATAGAAACGTATTTGATGAGTTGTATCTTACTTTTATTAGAAACAACGAAAATAGACGATCCATTTGGCACAGCGGTCCTGCGCTGCCAGACTGCCAAGGATTACGTGTTCGATTCCCGGCAAGGTAAATAATGATGTATAAGTAAATGTAAAAAACACACCATCACCTATGATGGTATAATTGCTACGTTAAATTCAGTTGCGTAGTTTAAAAGATCTCAAGTACTAATAGCAGGAGATTTAATTTTGTATTAAGTAATAAATTGCATAAACTCATATATTCTTAAACGAATCAATAAAATATTTTATTATAGTTAATAAATTGAACGTTATTTGGAAACGTAGTCTATTAAAACAGTTATCCGAAGTTGTTTCAAATTGTTTTCAGGTTACAACACGCCTTCTTAATTTTACTTTCTCTCAAGTTGCCCAATAAACTGAGAGCTAAGCTTCATATTTTTACATTTTACGTTTCTTGTTCCAAACTTCCGTATGCCTATTCAACTTGAAACAGTTTAAATGTTTCTGTGTTTTTTGTTCTCGATGTAATTATCTTTTATTACTCAAGAGAATACATTACATACGGTTAATGGAATATATTAAAAAGGTGGCCGTTATTATAAAATATGAACTAAATTATATTTTGCTAATATTATGGAATTTGTAACTTCATGTGTCCCTACTTTTGGGAATCTAATTTTCTTTTGTTTTGAACATCTCCGCTGGACTTTGTGTAGTACGGCTTATTGCCAGTTGGTACACTTATGGTTATGTAATTTTTTTTGACGTAGTAATGGACTGTCGAGGAAAAAAGTGAAATACCAAAATTGAGTGTTAATAAGGTTTATTTTTAAATCGGAAACTAAGAAAAAAAATTAAGGTTTATTTTACTGTCACGCGGTTCATAATTTTGTCCGATTATATAATAGTGCGTTCTTTTATATTACGTACCTTTCGAATATAGTTAATAAAACTGTTGATTAATACATAACTATGAATCTAAATTATCGTATAGGACCATAAAGCACGGAACTCCAGCCGAGGCTTCCCGTGCGGATGATGATTTCTGCTCTGTGGTACAGAGGCTTACACCCGAGTCCATATAAAACGGTAGATGCTGTAAAATCCGTTACATAAAAATATAAAACAGGATACAAAAGGTGAACTTAATCCGTTTAGTATAGTTTTATTTGAAAGGGTAGTTTATTTTAAACCGCGTTATATAACCGGTAACAAACAAACGGAAGCGTCGCGCGTTCCGTCTACGAAAAGTATCAGGAAAACATAAAGTGAACTTGTAAATCGATGGCCGAATTGGCTTAGGTCCAGACCTCGCTTACCAATACAGAACATTACAAAAATCTGTTGTAGAGCCATTTGGCAGCCCCTACCACGCTGAGGGGATCACGTACTAACTTTATTTAAAAGATTTTGTATAAACGCCCCTCGAGCGATGTGACTATTAATTTTACGGCAGGAACGCTTAGCGCTTCCAATATTGGAACGTGAAGGAACGAACTGAAATTAATAAGTAAGATTTTCATAACGACAGGCTATTGAAGTTCATGAGATCGCAATATATCGGACTTGGACGATTGTGATACTAGTTTTAATATTGCTTTTTAATTTTAAAATACTCGTTCAATTTCAGCTTTTTAATATTAAATTTTAAATCTTGCATGATAACTGTTATTTTATGAAAACTATAGATATCAATACTAGTATGAGAAACTGGTATCATGACATATGAAATCATTGTTCATTGACTTGTGAATCAAAACAATTAAGTCCATGTTTAAATTCAACTAAAAACAGAGCAATAAACCTATTAGATTTCGCAATCTAAAATTCAGTGAGATAATAAACCGCAGCCTAAGTTAGCACCAGAAGGGCACTGGGCTACTAGTAAAAGTCACTATTACACTGGTTCAATGTCACTTACATTATTTTACGATGTCGTAACGTGCCCTCACAATGCCTTGTTCCAGTTTACTACTGGTCTCTCATTAATGGTACGTTTACCCTCTTGGTCGACGGTTGAATTATGAGCTATAGTGTTGCCCACCTGATAATATCTTCGGAATAACTACACATTAAGCTGCACAATAAATTAAAGATTATATAAAATGTATTTAAAGAAAATGTGGATGTTGTATTTCAGTCAGTTACTCCCTGTTGAAATTATTTTGGTGCTGTTAAAATTCATTGATTTTTGTTTGTGATTTCTATGTTACTACAAAGCTATAGTATACATATTCCCCCATTAGACATTTATGCACTTTCTCCATTTTCTTAAAACTTTGAAAAAAAAAAACATATTTCCGTTATATTCCCTATTAAACTAAAGAGCAACAATTTCCTTGCCACATCTGAGAAGGAACGCCAACTCCACTTCAGTTTAATCTTTTAATTTACATAAATACATATCATTTACAATGTACAATCTTTGCTTTTGACATAATATACCTGAGTTGTTGAGAGAAAACCGTAAACTAAGAATTCCACTCAACAGTTAACGCGGTATGAGGTGCAGAGAGGTATTACACGCGGAAACTAAGACATGAGTAGCGAACGAGGAATTTATGCAAATGAATCTCTCCTGTTTGATGGAATGCATTGTAGACGCGACCGCAGAGTAGAGCCTACGTAAATATATTACTTATTAAAATTTAATACCTAAGTACATGTTTTCAGCCATTCAACGCGTTGGAAGTCTAGTAGCAAGTACATCTGCCTGCCAAGCTTGAGGTAGTGAGTAAAAAAAACTAAGTTGAGCGATGGATATTTGCTATTTTCGAAACATGGCTCGTGTTTGAAATTACCTACATTGGGCATTTCGGCAAGCTAAGGTGTCCTATTCCTCCTCACTGGACCTTTGTTATCAGGGAGTGGTAGACTTCTGCACACAGTAGGATCTTAGAGGTAGTTTATTTATATTTACAAAAAGATATTGTTTCCACAATAATTTCCAGCAATGAGAGACTTTTAGATACACCTTTTTGTACCTAACTTTGTCCACAACAGTTTACGGCTATGGAAACTGAGACAAGTTCGCGAGTTATTTGTCACAAAAACTATTATTCAAAGTGGACTATAAAACATTGTTTGAAATCCATTCATAATAATTGTGAACGTTTTCTTAATCCAAATGTCGTCGGTATATAAATTGCGGTAGTTTCAGTTCTATGACAGAATTGCGCAGTGCGCCGTGTGGGCAATAAATCTCAAAATGTCGCAAAACGTTAACAGTATGCACCTGTCAAATATATGGCTACAATGTCGTTAGCAGTTTTTGTTAAAAACGAAGTATTTTGTAGAAATAATATTACTTAACTTTATTGTTACTTAGAAACAGCGCCGGTAAACATTTTCTTGCCTGCGATTTTACCCCCCGTAAGTCCCAATCATGTAGAATTGTAGAACGTTTTCAAATTATTATTTCAGTCAAATATAAACTTTCTCATTAAATAAAATATTATATATTAATTAATAAATAATTCTTAAAACTTGATAAGAACTTTGTTTCTGTTTAATTTGTAACAGAATATAATTTTATAACAATTTTAATATTAAATGAAAGTAAAACGGATTCTATCGACTTAATAGTTTATAAAAGTTTTAAGGTATATACATAAATAATGTTTAAGGGGCGTTTTCCTTTTGAAGTTCCAACTTTCAACGGAATATTTTATCTTTGACAGTTATTAAGTAGCTTAATAGTTCGGAATAATAATGTTCAAATATTTAAAGGAGATTAAGTACAAAGATTTAATATTTTATTAGGATGTTTAAAAATATTTTTATATTACTTAAAAGTATATGTGTAAATTCATTACACCAAAGTTGAAATTACTTAATTGAATTTTCATCTAGCAAAAGCCTACACTAACTAACTAGTCGGCCTGTTTAAAAGTTTACCACAGAAATGCCTTGCAAAACTCAGGTCAGTAGTATATTTGGAGAATTGATAATTAAGTTGAATAAGCGTAAAGCCGACGGATGAACAGATGAAAATGGCAAACGCATAGGTGTCCCCTTTGTAACACTAAAAGAAAAAATATCCAGAACAGCGTTTTTACACAATTTTCCATTAAATTTACACAAAAACTGAGACTAAACATCACAGAAAGCCTATATTACAACATTACCTGTCTAGTTACTATGAAGGAGCAGAGATAACATTTGAAAATCATTACGCGTATTCAGCAGTAAGTACTAGTTCGGAGTAGAGTTCATGTATAGAATACCGAACTAAAGTACCTAACAAGAGTAAACAAAATATGTGTGTGTGGATATAAACAAATGTTCGTTTCGGTACCAAACGCCGAACGTTATTACGGCCCCACTCTATATAGCAACACATGTACGAAGCATAAATTCAGTGCGCACGTTAAAATTAGAAATGTAACCGTACCACTGTGAAATATGTGCCTTTAAAATTTATATCGAATTATATTCGTTCACACATACGAGTATATAGGTTAAAACAATTGTTTTTTATGAAAATATATTGTTACTGGTTTTGTCCTGTGGCTTTGCTCGATATGATTTCTTTTTCGGCATTTCGCGTGGCCATTTCGGGATGATGGGTTGAGTTTTCTTGAAAGGCTCGTCTAACTTATGTCACAAATAACGTTATATAAGATAGTTATTTAACATGTTTAACTATGTAGACGACGATAACCACCTTAAATTCGCGTCAAAATCGGTTCAGGTATCGGTTGGATACAATCGGAACGTTTCGTCGTTTGGAAATGAATTGCTCTTTTTATATCTCTTATTATTTTCATTATGTACACATATTTTTATTTTGTGAATACAATCACAACAAAAAAGTACAACCAACCACTGAGTTTCTTGTTAGTTCTTCTCAGTAGTGGGTGGGAGTGAACTAACAATCAATTTAGTTTAAGTTTTGACGATTATAAGTGATTGTATCAATCCTTGAGAATAAAGATATTTTGAGTTTTGAGTTTTTTTATGAATGGTGCTTTTATTAATTGTCGTGCATACTTTCGTAATATACTTAGAAATATATCTGTTTGATTGACATACAAACACTTAAATATATTTTTGTTTGTAACGCCCTATTTTTTAGAAATAAACATGAAATAACGTATTTTTACGTTTTTATTCACCATCCTGTTGAGTTGGAAATTTTATGGTTTCCTTTACAAAGATGTTTATTGTCTGTTAAAAATATGAACAAACTGAACGGTTTTGTTGAGGTATAATAAGAACATTTTGTCAATCAAAAAACAAGATATTTTTTTCATATAATTTATATCATCAATGTATTGGGGTTGGCACTATATGTTTTCTCTTCCATTGCTTTCTATTAGCCATCTCAACACACATTTCCTTCATGGAATCTATATCTTCTATAATATAAAAATGAATCGCAAAATGTGTTGGTAAGCGCATAACTCAACAACGCCTGGATCAATTTGGCCAATTCTTTTTTTGTTGTGTTTGTTATTGTCAGGAGAAGGTTCTTATGTAAAAAAAATCTGGAAAATCAACGGGAAAATTGGACCCGTGCGAAGCCGGGGCGGACCGCTAGTATGTATATAAAATTCTTCCGTTACTGAGTGATATACTGACTGACTGACAGACAACGCACAGCCGAAACTACTGGTCGTAGAGAGCTGAAATTTGGCACGTGTGTTGGTTGGGGGGAGTAGACTACCACTAAGAGAGGATTTTTGTAGAAAACGGGGGTCAATTGAAAACTACGCGGGTGAAACCGCGGGGCGCTCCTAGTTTATGATAAAATAAAAATATTATAAAGCTAATCCCAAGTATTACATAGAAACAAATAGGTACTAATAAAATGCAATATCCTTCATGTTAAACTGGCCACCGTAATAGCCGGTAGCGCACGTACCATGCAGTTTAGATCTACACAAAGGACAGTAGAAAAGACCCATATTATCTAGAAAAGATTAGATTCTGAATATAAAATGCTTCGTTGCAACTTACGGTAAAAGAGTTTTATTCTATAAAACATTTTAATACTGGTTTTATCCTTACTAATATTATAAATGCGAAAGTAACTCTGTCTGTCTGTCTGTTACCTTTTCACGGCTAAACTATAGAATTGATTGACTTGAAATTTGGTACAGGGGTAGCTTATGGTCCGGGGGAGGACATAGGCTAAGTTTTATCCCGAAATTCCCACGGGATCGGAAACTATGCGGGTGAAACCGCTTGGCACAGCTAGTATTGTTATAAAAAGAAATACTTACATTTAAAAAAGTAAACAACTAATTGTTTACCCTCTTTTCTTTTCCCTTTTATTCCTAAGCTAAGTTTTGCCTCATAATAATTCATCTCGCGTACTGAAGTTTGTTTTGGTCCCAGTTCTAATTGTGTATAGAAATTGTCTTAGTATTTGTTGCTTAGTTTGTAATTTATTTAAATTGAGAGAAGAAAATATTCTGATTTTGGTTCATTAACACGTTCATTATTAAAAAAAAAAAATACATCTGCCTACATATTTGGATTATTACCAACGGGTCCCAAGATACCTTACCCCTATGAGGTCCGATGGGGTCCGATGAAAATCCAAAATAACTCTATCCAAAATTTGTTATTGCTTAAACGGTAACAACAATAAAATGTATCACATTGTCCGTTATCATTGTAGTACGTGATACATTTTCTTTTATGTCTCATACCGAAATATTTTAAAAATATTCCCGGTAAAAATGTGTCGTGTACAATATTCTAGGCTTATTTTCCGGTATTAGCTTATAATATTTTTCGCGATGTCTCCCACATTGTGACTAACGTCAAGTTTGAAATAGGAGGCAGAGAGCTCGAGTGTTCTTCCGTGAGAACCTCATTATTCGAAAGCACGAGCCCTTTGTATGACGAAATAAGGTTCTTTAACAAACCTCACATACATATAACACAAAACAAAATGAGTATACACTTTTTTACTCGTGAAAAGACTTTTTGTTCGACTTTCTGAGTGGTGTTCTGAAGATCAAGGGTAAGTGTTCCGTTTTTGTTCCTAGTCGTAGTAAACGTTGCGTTTATTTTACGGAATATACTTACTTGTGTTGTTTTTGGATTTTGTAAAAGACTTTTTAGTAAACATGTAATAAACGTTATGTATTTGAAGATACATGGACTGCCAAACAAAGTGTAGCGGGTTCGAATCCTATTTATGCTGAATATTGTTCATCTACAATAAATATTATGCCAATTGATAAGAATGTCAATTAATTAATGGTCTAATGTTATGTGTACTATATAAATCAGTATAGTTAGTTATACTAAAGTTATAATTTGTTGAGGAAAGTGTTATATCATCATGTAAAACACGTAAAACACACCAAATATTGAACTAACAATAGTCAACAAACATTGTTAACATTGTGCTTATTAAACAGAGCTATTTGTAAGCCGAGTTGTATATCATCTTCATGGCGATACTATCAATATTGTTTCCAAGAATCGCGCTATCATTGTTTATTGAAAGTCATTAAATCAGTCGTTACAAAGGCAGAACATATCGTTCCGTAGCCGATGATCGTTAATCTTAATCTTCCCATTCGGTCGCGGTTCGCTTCACTGAATGAACGGATATGAAATAACTAAATAACTATCTAGCCTGATAATGTTTATTGGCAACGTTTGAATGTTCGAGTGTTTATGTATGAAGCGATACGCGATCGCATCTGTTTTAACGAGATATCTGCTGCAAGGAATTTTGGTTTGTTTTTGGTAAGTGCTACCCAACGAGGGTACCAGCCTACTTTGAATTAGGGTGATTAGGCCTTAGTCAATCACGCTTGCGAATGCATGTAGGTGACGTATGTCCGTGCCTTGTTTGGAGAATAACTTACTTAAAATTTCTGTGAGGCTAGAATTTTTGGTCCTAGCCTTCAATTTAAAATTACTCCTATACTCGTAGTACTATTCAAGTTGAAACATAGAACAACTACCATATTCGCTCCAAGTTCCAACTTATCAAAACTTATTATAAAAGTAGAACCGTTCCTCAGACGAACGGTAAGTATTTTAAAAATTATTAACAATTTTAACTCTCAACGGATTAATTAAGAAATCGGAATGGAATTCGAGACGTTCAGACGTTTCTCGAATATTCTTCAAAAAGGTTTGTTTATTTGGAATATCTTTCGTTGGGAGATTGTCGGGATGTTTCAACGAGAGTAACAATGTAAGGGCCAGTCGGTGTACCAAGTTTGTCAGCTCGTTTGGCTCGCACGATCCAGAAAGTTATCTTGGAGTGCATTGGAATTACAACGTGCTCCCAACTTTGCGATTCGAACATGGTTACGATTTGTTGATTGTAATCTACTGGAAGGACATTTATATATATTTTTCTTACATTTCAGTTTTAAGTTTTTTATATTAAGTACTGATTCAATAACTAGCAATGCCTCTCTGTTTCACTTGCGTAAAATCCTAATGTCATGAGAATATACAAACTTTACATGTACATATAAACCTTCCTCTTGAATTACTCTATCTATGGCTGCATTAAAATCTGTTGAGTAGTTTAGGAGATCTAAGCCAACAGACTTCGGAAGCGACTTCATTCTATTCTAAAGATTACCTACACTATGGTAAGTCATTTTGTTCTTCGACTTAAATCAGCCATTACCAAAAATATTATATACTTACTAGCTGCGCCCCGCGGTTTCACACGCGTAGTTCCCGTTCCCGTTCCCGTGGGAATTTCGGGATGAAAAATAGATGTTGGCCGATTCTCAGACCTACTGAATATGCTCACAAAATTTCATGAGAATCGGTCTAGCCGTTTCGGAGGAGTATGGCAACGAAAACTGTGACACGAGAATTTTATATATTAGATTTTCTTTTAATTCAATGTGTTGTCAGTGAAATGGAACAGTATAACGAGATATTTATTGAATGTAAGCTTTAAAAAATAAATAATACTTTCCCCCACACTTGCCACGGATGAAATATTTTATACTTAGAGCGGTCCCCCCTATAGACTTTTTGTGATAAATTATCTATGAAGTACAGTTACTTGTAAGGCTCAATATTAGATGAAAGAATATATTTTACTTATTTTAAAGTAAATCTCAATTATAAGAACTCGTAAGGGAGATGACGGTTAAATTTATAAGTGATCAACCGAGCTCTACTTGAGAGTATTTATTTTTTAAATTAGGTTTTTTACGAAATAGATGTTTGATTATAGAGATTATTAAACTTATGCAAACCTTATCTTTTCAAAGAAGAGTCACTTTTGAGATACACTGAATATTTTCAAAAGAATAGCTTTATTTAAATGTGTAAGATTTAATAAATAATAAACTAATATCGTTAAGTAATCGACCAATCCAGTCGAGTAATATTTCCATGTCAATAAGGTACACATTTGTGTAAAACGCTACGTGCTAACTTTGAAGAGATACGTACGAGAATAAGCGAACTTCTAGTGCAGTTGAATGATAAGTTTTCAAAGTGGAATAGGGAATTCTCAACTCTAAAAGTTGATGAAATGTCGGCCAGAGTTCTCTTACCTGGATCAATAACTTGAAATACTAACAAAGGATAGTAAAGCAACGGTCTATTTATATGCTAATCGGGAACAAAGCCTTTTATGGTATAGTTCAATGGGTTTCATTATTATTGTACGAAATTAAAACGTACCTATAAATTCGTAGTAAGATCTATTCAAATCAAAGGAAGATGTACTTACTTATTAATAAACTAGCGGCGCTCCGCGGTTTCACCCGCGTAGTTCCCGTTCCCGTAGGAATATGGGGATAAAATTATACTAAGAACTTCCCACTGAATCACTCTATCTATTAAACCGCATCAAAATCTGTTGCGTAGTTTTAAAGATCTAAGCATACATAGGGACAGAGAAAGCGACTTTGTTTTATACTATGTAGTGATAAGAAACTATTAATATTAGCAAAGTTTTCAGTTATTTAAAAGTTTCCAGTGCATTACTTACTCGTAAATTAAAAGTTTGATAGTTTCTAAAGGAATCCTTCGTGTAAAGTCGGGAGTAAAATTATAAAGTTCGCTTTACCAGTTCTGTTTGCGTTCTTTGTTACACGCAACGGACTTCATAAAGAAAATATTAATTCGTATTTATTTTTCAATATATTTCCTCGTCTATTGTTCTGATATCTTAAACACAAGTAATACTATTTGGAAAGTGAAACATGTGTATTGTGTTATGTGGATTATACTTTCAAGTTATATAAAACGTTGGATGACACCCGAGTCACGAATTGTAATAATTTGCAATTTAGTTTACTAATTGCTCGCAGTTTTAAAATGTAAACTCAATAAAAAAAAAAAGTTTATGATTTATGATTTAAATTGTAAAGAGAGTTTAAAGAACAAGAATTATTATTGAAAGCTTACCTGCAATATTATCCCAGTAAATATAAACAATATTTACTTAAACGTATAATAAAGTATTGTAATTTAGAATAAATTTAAACCACAACCTTTTTCATGGCGCCATTCTTTCAAAACTAAATAAAACAAGAAACTAAAAAGTAACTTAATAAAAAAGTTTTCCCCGTGTTCCGTGCTTGGATATACTTCATTTTTCCACAAGATAGTTGAGGTCATAATATCTGATGAAGTGGATATAAAGAGACTCCTTCGAAGAAGACGGTTTATGAATTTTCACAGATGGTATTGAAGTACACAAATTATCATGTTTCTGGAATCTACGATCTGATAATGCAGCCTTTGAAGTGTTGTATGTAACTATTATCTATGTTATTTCATTTACAAACGTCATTGGTTTAATACTATTGAAATTGAAGAAACATTGTTTAGTGGTTTGAGCTGTGTGTTGATAGATCAACCAGTCTTCAATTATAGCCTTTCTTTTATGAACAAGTACAGAGAAAAATATATACAATATCAATATTTTTTATCAAACAATTGTAAGCGTCATGAATACTCCAAAGCATTCACGTAAAGTAACATGAGGAGGGTAAATGAAAAAGTTGCCTCGGGTAACATTGACGATACAACCATTCGGGCCAAATGGAAAAACTTTGTCGAAACGATACAAAAAGAAAATTAAAAGCATTTTGATTTGTGATACTTCTAATGCATGAGCATGGTGTTCGGATAACTGTCTTCTCGACGGTAAACTTTTTAAGGATATTTTCATAGCCTTTTTAAATTCAATGTGGATATTTCTGGATGAGAATTAGTGTCTCTTTTATACATTGTAGAAGAAGCTTAGAAATAAAACTTAGTGAAAACGAAGTATTTTTTTATTCGGGATTTTGTTATGTAGTCCTGGCATATGGCTTTTCTGTAGAATATAGTTTTTATAGTTATCATTGTTATTAGCACTCAAATTATTATAATTGACGGGATATTTACCATGTAAATTATTTGTTTCGAGTTTCCGATATTTCGACGCTGTTGTAAGACAAATAATCTACATGGTAAATATCCCGTTAATTATAATATTTTCTGTAGAAGTTTCCAAATCAGTTAGTGTGTTTTTTTCTAAGGGCCCCTATGTACTTCCCGATTAATCCCATAGATTTTTCATTTAATTATATAATTTTTTCGGCCTTTTGTAAAACGTGACCTTTAAGTTAGGCTAGCGTGAATGACCTTTGTGTTAAATGACATCCAAGAACTTATAATACTAAATTGTAGGAACGGGCAATCTGCCAGTCACGGTTGTTGACACTATAAAAATGGTCAAAAGACAATGAATAGACCTAGAGGTGCCCGAGACAACACGCAGTATAAACCGAAATAGACGATGGTATGTTATGTACAACCAGGCTGGTGATCTATTTCTTATGTAGATTTTAAGAAATACACCTCAATTATATACATACAAAGAATAAAATAATTGTTAAGAATCTTCTGCAAGGCAATGGGATTCTATGTCACTGATATACCCAAGCCTTATTTGAAAATAGCTGGCAGGTATTGAACCTGGGACCCCAGTGGTCCTCCACCGAGTCGTATATACTACAATTTTCATTACTTAAATAAAACTCAATTATACCAAATAATGTACTAATTCTATATCATGGAAATTGCATACAAACTTTTTGGTTTAATCCGTTCGGGGGTGAACTGGGAGCAGCTTTAAGGGTAGCTTACATTGTCTGGCTGCGAGGGTTTTAACGGACAGTCGGTGGCCTAGCTGTACATAGATTAATGTGTGACGCACACAACATCATGATGGTATTCAATCTAATTGGTACAAAATGACTGACAAAATATGAGTTTGAATATACGGTCACATGTTAATTTATATAAGTACTTAAATAAAATAATTCAACTTTGTAAGTTAACCTCTGTACATGCCTTTTCATCTTTTCTTAACTATAATTATGTTTCTGTGTACAATCTGCTATATATATAAAAATCAATTGCTGTCCGTTAGTCTCGCTAAAACTCGAGAACGGCTGAACGGATTTATCTTATCTTGGTCTTGAAATGTTCGTGAAGGTCTAGGGAAGGTTTAAAATGTGAGGAAAATTTAAATAATTGCCGGGGACTACGCGGGTGAAACCGCGGGGCACAGCTAGTTATAAATAAATAAATAAAAAATAAACTTACTCAAACCAGTAAAATGCCACTCATGATGGTATTCAATCTGATTGGTATTACGTAAAATGTATATGTAAGAATAATAAAATATGATTTTCCATATTAAGCGGTCCCGTGTTTATTTATGTTAGTATGTAATGTATATAATGTTTTTTGTAATTGTTACATACAAAATTACTACTATCATCATCATCATCAACAGCCTGTATTAGTCCACTGTTGGACATAGGCATCTCCCAATTTGCGCCAATGTGCCCTGTCGGCGGCACGTCGCATCCACTCTCTAGCTTGTTAGAAAATAGACATTGTTATTAGTAAAATAAGGAGGCATAGGCATAAAACAAACTTAAGTCTAAATCATTTAAACAACTTCAAGTTATTTTCTTTATCAAGTTATTCAAAACGCGATAAAATGTTTGTCAATATTTCAATAATAAGTCTTTATTTCCAATACATATTCAATACACAAATTAGTATGTAAACACTTATTTATGTTAATTAACAAAAATGATCGTATAAAATCATAATTATATCACTATGGGGAAAGTGTATCCACACGATACATAAATTAACAGTTTTGTCACCCATGTGTGTTCGAGGCAGGGAAATACTAATAACGTTCACGCGTACCCTTTTTATTCGTGGGGGAATTTATTATTTCCTTTATAAGTAGGACATTTGGTATAATGCTACTAACATATATTTTTCATATCACGTTATATTTGTTACTAAATTACACCCGTATTGATATTATAAACGCTAGCTGTGTGTTTTTTGTACGTTTTCACGACTAAATGAACTGAATGGATTTAAATATTTACGATTAGTGTTTAGAATGTCTTATGTCGCGCGATAAAAGCGAATTCATTCCGGTTGATACTGAAACGATAAGCCAGTTAATATATTATTGTTTCTTCCTTCATCATGTGAACAGCGTGAGTGTGGAACTACCAGAAAGTCTGTTCCCTGAAGCATACAATCTGGGTCTCTTATAGACGAGGACGCCTTTTAGATTGTATCATCGCTTTCTGTACAAAGAGTGTCAATTAATATTTTCTAAATTTATCAATTTTTATCTACCTAATCAGTTTCTCATTTTGTAACGAAAGTTTATTTGCTATACCTACGTAAAATTTTAGGAAAACACTGGAAGCAATCTATATTCTCCAAGGTTGTGTATTTCATACCAATTGTATGTTAGACCCTCCGCAGCTGAATAAGAAGTAAAACGTATCGCTTTAGTAAACAATCATAGGTACGTCCATCCGAAACCTATCAGATAAACCAGCATAATGCCGTTACAATAAATGATTCAATTTCCTTTACGCAAGTATCCGATCCACTTAAGTATTATGAAAGTAATAGAGGGCAGGGAATAGTTTTCTTGCTGACGCTCCTTTTACGATAATGACAGAAAACGCGGTCCAATATCTATAAAATATTACAACCGTCCGAAACCGGACCACGGCGCATGGATCCGGATCGAACCGGAACGGATCAGTTCCTACGTTCGATTGTTACATTTAATTTCATTGTAGGAGAATGCGCGTTTAATATGCGTTATGATGTGTTGGTGGATAAGTTAGAATCCTTTCTTTATAATGGTTTATCTCTCTCATTTAGTTAGTTTTATTTATTTCATTTTAGTTAGTAAATTAAAATTCTACATGTCTTGTCATTTTGCTTCTTTCTTATTTCTTCTTTTTAATCTGTGTACAATGTAATTCGGTTTTTTATTTTTATCTTATTAATAAATACATGTACAGAATATCGCTGTAATAAGTGAACTCGTTACTTCAATATTTATCCAGAATTCAATTTCACTATCGCAAGTAAACAAAATATAATTTGACCGAAACAAAGGCAGGTAATATGGTGACTCGACGAAAACACACCCCCACAGTTCGGTTTTGTGTCTAATAAAGTGTTAGTATTTATTAGAGATTTCAAACACGTGACATCAGGTGCTTGTCTGTGTGTACGAGTATTTCCCCAGTTTGTTTACTAAGCATTAGCGGAGACGGCTAATGAAGGGATTAGCGAGAAAAAGTAGTCGGCCCTCGGTATTTTGCCGGTACCGGATTAGCGCTGAGATCGGATCATTAGTGAGCGATACACCTGATTACGGATTCGTAGACGGTTTGATACCGGTTGATGTATGCTCTAACCTTACGTGACTAAGTGAATCGGATAAATCCGCCGTACAGTTTAAAGCCTGAGGAAGCGGCTATTATGGCTTGACAAGCTTTACAGGTTAATCGATGGCCAATGAGCCGATTTCATGGGACTGAATCGGGTGTGACATTTGCTTTTGAATTTATCCGATTTTTATAACAATTTATAATCGAAGTAAAATTCACTGGTAATTAAATACATAGAAAACGTACTCGAATTGTACCTATGTGTGTGATATGCATGTAAACCATTTAATAGAGTATTTTACGAGCACAATTTATAAATACACCGGCAGTAGTTTGGTAACATGGACACTTGCACGCCAGATAGAGGTCAAGGGTTCAATTTGTGACGCTATTTTCTAAACATAGATCTGGTTTGAGATCACCGACACGCTGGCAAGCGTGATAACCATACAATTTGTAAATACACGCGTTATGGAACACTCCTTTTTTACGTCCGAAATAAAAATACACACCAGTTTAAATGTGTTCTAGCTTTCACAGTATTTTAGTTACACCAAATAGCAAAATGTTGCATTCGGTGTTTAAATCTACATGTAATCTGGTTCAATAGTCAGACTTCAATGTTGGGTAACTTTTAATAGATCTACCTACTCCAGCGAAACGCAACGTTTAATGAAACTGAATTCGTTTCGCATAGCTGAGAATACTTTTAATGTTTTACTCAATGGACTATCTTTGTAGACGGTTTGTTTGTTTAAACATATATGCATCAAAATATACGTGATAAATTATATTTCTTAATCACATTTGATGCACATAATTAGTCATTAATAGCTATCCGACGAAGGATGCAAGCGTTTTTCAAATCCAAAATTTCAAGTTACGCAATAGGGACTCTAAATTATCAATTATTATTCTTTACATCATCATTATCAGCTCATCTGTGTCTCCACTGAGTGGCTCGAGCCTACCGTGAATTAGATTAACATAAATATTTTCTATGAAATACGTACATTTTTACTCGCACGTTAACAATAAAAGGAATTGCGTATCACATTTACAACATTTTTACGCCAATCTCCAGGTAAATGTTATATGATCATATAAAATGGAAGGGATGTTATAACAGTGTGTAAGTAACGTCTCGATGGCTCTAAATCAAAGAGGTCGTTACTGTTAGGAAATTGAAATTTCTCCGCGATCGTTCTACTTATAGATTCTAACAAGCTCATGTCGAATTTCCTTCATGATTTGTATGAAATATTAAATATTACCCAAATTCCTGAAAGGTGAATGATACAGGAAGTTCTGATTTTGGTTTCCCCTGAAACGGTACGGTACCCCTACCGTACAAAAAAAAAATGAAAAAATTGAACATTTATACGATGATTTTGTTATGTGTCTGTCTTTCTTTTTGTCACGGCCATTTTTCACAGGAAAGAGAGAAGGTATCAAGTCGAAATTAAAGCCATATGCTCTACAGTCTCTCTGAAGCTATTATATAGACAAATACTGCTTTAATTGAAACCCCTATTTATAAACTACAGCCGTATTAGATCGAAAACAAACTGGACAACATACAAGGTTTCTTAGTTATTTGTTCGGTACGTAAGATGTAGCAAGGTATTAAGACCGTCAATGGATATTTTTGTCCGCTTAAATCCGTTTGCACACTTCAAAACCTAACCGAGTAACGTTTCGGAGCAAATCAAATGGAGAGCTCGAAATAAATAGCGTTTTCATGTTGCCTTTCAAAATAAAATCTCGTTAGACATTTTCAGTTTTATTTCGTTTTATACATCTGTGTATTGGATTAGAGTAGATATTTGATATTATTAATGGATTTTCGATTTGTAAATACAAAGCTTTACGTTATGTTTTCATTGTGGAATGGAATATGTCGACTGGTACAGGATACTCTCGTCTTTGTGCTTATAACGCGCGGTCTCTTAGGAATTTTCAAATTTCCCTTCTTAGGAGAAACATACGAAGTAGTTTTATAGATATTATTCTTTGAGAGTTTATTAAATTAAACCAAAATATAGCTTCTTCGTTTTATGAAGTAGGAAAACACTGACCAGTATTCTTACAATAACCCACTTTCAGTTAATAATACCTGTTAACTCTTAATTTGTGAGCCTATTACAGTAGTCATTACATGTTTTATATTACCGTCGATAAACTCCTTCAGGTACTAGACTATACTATAAGTACAGACTACAATGTGATTAAATAATGGTTATAGTTAGTGTAAGGGTACTACTAAAGCAACTATACATACTAAAAATGCATTCATTATTTAAATAAAGCAAATGAATTTTACATTAACAAATTTTGAGGAGAATTCTATGCAAATAAAGCGGGTTTGTGCAGTTACGTTATTTTGGACTCATTAAATTGGGGCTGATTTTACACACATATTCGTTGGGAGATAACTTCGGGAGCGTTATGCAGTTAAACGGATTAAATTCGGCCGCAGCTGGATCGGTCGAGTAATGGACACCGTGTACATGAAACTGTGCAAACTTGGTATTGTTTGTTGAAATATATTACAATGACGGGCTATAATTAAACTCAAAACAGGAAAAAAATAGAATAACCAGGTGCGGTATTTGCAGCCGAAATGTGTTTTCACTGTGCTCCTCTGATATAATGTGTAATTCCGAAAATAGCAATATTCGTTGTAGGAATTAAAAATATTTGCTTTCTCAAAGCTTTCTAATAATGTACATGCACCAAACATGCACTAACAGGGGTCTCTTAAGGCCGGCTACTACGCTTATAAGCCAACTATCCAATTATTCTGCCTATGACTCCATAGTGCCACGGGAAGGTGACATTTTCTATTATCTCTATTGGTAGTATCATAGGCAATGAATGCACGTTTCCCACACAAGTATAGTAGCTACATTGTCCCTACTGACCGGTATGATAGCGTCAACGGAACTTTATCACCAGGCTATCGATTTGACACCAAATATCGGAAAAACCGGAGCTCTGTTTCCGCTGTTCCTTTTCCCATTGAACGCGTACATTACTCGATTAATCTCACTACGTAAGGCTCATTTTCTTCAAGTTAAAAACCGACGCACCCAGTGCGTTATTCAATGGTTTTCCTCCTTTCACAGTTTTTGCTGGCGTTCTTGTGACACTTCATTTATAATTCCGCTTAATCCAACCGAGTGAGTTCTTACCGAATGAATTTGTAATGTAAAGATTAATGGTACATAGTAGCTCTTTCAAACGTTCGCGAAATGCTATTTCTTATCGTATAACCCCGACCCTTTTGTTAAAATACAATCACCATTTCATGAAATATTCTTTGGAATGGTTGAATTTGAAATTAAACCTTATTTGGTCCTTGTGGCGGATGGGCTGTGTCTTTGTTAAGATGATTCGGAAATTAAAAATGTATTTCAAAGAATTTTCTTATATAATTCAATACGAATATATTTTAAAAATAAAATTATTATTATACGAGAAATTCGAAGATGTTTTCAAGCATTTGGTCATAACATAAAGGATTTATCTGTCTGAAAGTCATAAAATTGAAATTTTATAGAAAGACAAACAAGAATATTTAACCGGCCCTATTATTCCATTATTGAAATATTATGTTGGTTGAGTCTTGGGAGTAAATTTAATTGTCGAAGTTGAGATTGAAAAAGTTAGTGCGGTCTCATAATTCCACAAAACGAGTCGGAGAGCCGCGGGCGTAATTATTAGATATGTTTGTTTCGTACAATTTGGTTAATGTTTCTGCTGGTGTACAGTTTTATGACACATTTTAAGGTTAAACTTTTTATGTGTACTTACCCAATTAGGTTATTAGAATGCTTTCAAAACACTTTTTAGGGTACTTGTTAATTTCGTTATTAACAAATGTTTGTTCTTAAAACATTCACCTTTCAGTTCAGACTTTGTAGGTCTTGAAATATATAGCTTTTTTCATATAAATAGCTTTTGAATTTATTAGAAGTATAAGATTTTGTTATTAAAAAAGCAAAAATCCAGGTATTAAAGTCTACAAACATTAGCTGTTTGAGCTGAAATTTTGAAAAGCAACGAAACGAATTTGAAATAACAGGATAATTTCAATTGAGAACGAGCTAACGAGACGGCGACTGACAAAATAAAAGAGTTTGGAACCTGGTAAAAGCTGGGGATACGCATCCGTTCTTTGATTCATTACAGTTTTCGATTAACCGTTAGTTTGGCTTTGACGGGGAGCGTTCTTTTTGTGTCTGCCCGTCTCCCTCGATGGAGTACCTAAATGTTTTAGCTCATACTCCTTTACGTTGAAACTCATTGCATAGTTTTCTGTTCAGTACTAAAAATGTGTACTTAGATTAAACTGGAATTACAAGAATAAGAAGAACAAAAATAAAGGTTAAAGGATTTTTCCTTCAAATTTTAAAAATGTACATGGAAGTTAACATGGAAATCGTATTCGTTTTCTTATTGATACGAATCACTTATCGGTACGTCTGTCCACTCCAATCTTGAAGAATCAAACATGTCTAGGAACCGCAAAAACAGCATAATTTGTCGTCGAACATTTCCCAAACGTGTTTACGTATCAACGCTCCCGCCATTCAGACGATCCTGATTCGTCGTAGTATCGTACACTCGATCGCTAAGTCGAGACGACTGCATAAGCCACAGCCGACAACTCACTCAGTCCCTTTCCAATTTGTGTTCGAATAAATGAAAACGCTCCGATCGCATAAATGAAAATGGTGGAACAAATTGATTTCTCACTCAAACAGAACACTGTGCTGTACGTTTTTAACTATTTTTGATGTTCTTTTTCAATGTATGCCCTTATTATTCTTATACTCTTAGTATAAAGTGATGTAAATATGTTGGTTGAATTCACACACAACCTTAAAATTTCTTCGCAGATGTGAGCAAGTTTCCCTACAATGTTTTCTGTCACCGTTAGACCGCCGATTTAAAAATGAATTAACGAATTTAAAATTAGAATTCACATTTGCACGTGGTGAGGATTGAACCATCGAACCTTCTGACGCTGTGCAATCGATGTCACTATTTGATTAAACTCGGTTTAAAATAATTTATCATATAAATATGTACTTATGTATCTCGCAACATGAATGATTATGTTAAAAAAAAAAAAACTCCGTAGAAATTCAACAATTTTATCGATTTGATCTTCTACTTGGCAGTTAATAAATTTTTTTGCAATTTATCGGAGAAAAGTAGTTTCAATAAAGTCGGTTGGTTTCTTGAACGTAATGCCTGAAGACTTATAACTTATGATTTTTTAATTTGACGACCAAGTTTAGTGCTGTTGACTCTGCAAAAGATGCCATTCGATTTCCACCCAAGCGGACTTTTGTATGAATGTTGAATGAACTTGTCTGTTTGTCTTGGTCTAGGTGTAGTATCATGAAATCATCAAAAAAATAAATATCCATAGACAGTACAAGCTTACTTCTGTCTTCTCTTCTTTGATTGAGACGAGATGGAGAATTATAATTTCGCCTTTTCCTCCTCATTGTCCTAATATCGTCCGTATACTACTTTATCTAGAAGATGTTTAGATGGATATACGGTGGAGATCTCGTACCTAATAGGCTTCTTTCTTCACTACATAGTATAAAACAAAGTCGCTTTCTCTGTCCCTATGTCCTTATGTCCCTATGTATGCTTAGATCTTTAAAACTACGCAACGGATTTTGATGCGGTTTATTTTAATAGATAGAGTGATTCAGCGGAATTTTTAGTATAATTTTATTCCCATATTCCTACGGGGACGGGAACTACGCGGGCGAAACCGCGGGGCGCCGCTAGTTTCAAAATAATAGAAAAAAAACTATGGTATCCTAAAATTCTTTCTGCCTCAGTAATACTTAATAGCTAAAAAATAAAAATGTCTAGGTCTAATTTATCCACCGCTGCAGACTAATATATTTTAAATATGCGTATAAATCATTTAATGCTTATGCTTATGCATAAAAATGAATTGTAATATTTAGTAATTTAAAATCTCAACTCCGTTCAAATTACCCATCTTTGTGCACAATTTCTGTGATTATTTTGTTTTTGGTTTGGTTTAATTATTTAATTGTCATCCTTCATTAACTGTCAAATGTCAAGTCAATCTTTCTGTCATTTGTCATATTCTGTGTTGAAACTGTCAAACTTGCTACAAATACGTTCCATTTCTCTTTCTGTTAAAAATGTGTTTCATTTATAATAGTTTCTTATTTAATTTATTTGTGTTTTGTACTTTGTTTTGGTGTTTTTTCTCTTTAATTTATAAACTTTCTCTCAGTTGTTAACATGTTCAAGCGATCTCTTCAGATACAACACTGTTGGCACGTAGTTTTTGCATTGATATATATAATTTTTATTTGTATATTACATATTATTATTTTACAAGTGTATATTTTATATATATTTTCATACATTATATTATATTTGTATATATATATTATATATTCATATATTATAGTATATTATTATTTATTATTATCTATCTATGCTACAAACTTTGTATGATGATGGCTGCGACTCTAATGATTCGTCCGACTTTCAGTCTGTGACTTCATCCTCAGATGATAGCTTTCACAGTCTGCCTTTAACATTAGACGAGTCTCTTGAATCGTGTTTTTCCCAGTTTGCCAAGAACTTCAATGTAGTGCATATTAATGCGCAAAGTATTCCGGCGCATTATGGCGATCTACTGTCGACTTTTTCTAATAACCAGAAAATTCATGCTATATTGGTTTCGGAAACGTTCTTGAAACCCTGTCTCCCCTCCACGTCTTACTCCCTCCCTGGTTTCCATCTCATCCGTAATGACAGAACTGGCAAGGGCGGTGGTGGTGTGGCTATTTATCTCAGAAGTCACCTACCATTCAATATCGTTGACAAATCTCCTTCTCTTTACTCTTCCTCTTCGGAGCATTTATTCATTGAAGTCCTTTTTGGTCATATAAAACTTCTTCTTGGGGTACTTTACAGCCCGAATCTCCATACTGACTACTTTGCAAAATTCGAATCTCTCCTTGAAACCCTTGTTCCCTTAACTGACCATTCTGTCATTATGGGTGATTTCAATACCTGTATCCTTAAACAAGATTCACGTTCCTCTCGCTTATGCTCAATTATAGATTCCACAAATCTAAACCTACTTCCTCTATCTCCTACTCATCACTTCCCAGGATGCCAGCCCTCCTTATTAGATCTCCTCATAACTTCCTCTCCTGATCACGTCGCCTCCCATGGCCAACTTCCTGCTGAAGCCTTTTCCTATCATGACCTAATTTTCCTTTCCTATAAAATCCGATGTCCCAAACCTAAGCCACGAGTGGTCATGCAGCGCTCCTATCAAAATATCGACGCCAGTCGCTTTATGTCTGACCTTAGCAGGATTGATTGGGATGCGGTATTCGAGGCCCCCACGATCGACCTGAAGTTGGAGGTTTTCAACTCCTTATTGATTGAGCTTTTCGACGTTCATGCTCCGCTTAGGCCTGTTAAACTTAAGCATCTTCCTGCACCCTGGCTTACTGAAGACATCAAAGCTCTTATGAATAAGCGGAATGCTGCTAAGGTCAGTTTTAGAAAGAATCCCTCAGATGAGAATCGGCGTCGCTATAGGAGTTTACGTAACCAGTGTAGCAGGTTGTGCAGGGATGCGCAGCGTCGTCACATACATTCCTCTGTTCAGAACGGTAATCCCGCAAAGGTATGGTCCTTTCTTAATTCCCTTGGTATTGGCAAATCCAAATCCTCTATCCCTCACAACCTCAATCTTGACTCCTTAAATCTCTTTTTTACAGCTCCTTCCCTTCTTGATCCTAGTACAAAGTTAAGTACACTGTCTTCCTTAGCTACTCTTATCCCCTCAGATCGTCCTTCTTTCTCCTTCTCACCTGTCTCTTTAACAGAAGTCAGGAAAAATATCCATGCTATCCACTCCAATGCCGAGGGTCTTGATGGGGTCAGCCGTAGGATGATCCTTCTGGGCTCTGATATCCTTATCCCTATCCTCCAGCATATATTTAACTTCTCTCTCAATACCTGTTCCTTCCCTGACTGCTGGCGACAGGCAGCAGTTATCCCTATACCTAAAACCTCTAATCCTTCTCTACCTGCTCACTTTAGACCCATTTCCATTCTTCCTTTCCTCTCTAAAGTCCTCGAACGTCTTGTTCACCACCAAATTAATACATTCATCACCGCCAATAATATTCTCAGCCCTTTTCAGTCAGGATTTCGACCTGGACACAGCACTGCGACTGCCCTTACAAAGATATCGGATGACATAAGGCATGGCATGTCAAATCAACATTTAACTGTGTTAGTACTACTCGATTTTTCGAATGCCTTCAATACAGTTGATTATGACATTTTACTAGCCATGTTAAAGTCCGTCTTTGTCTCTGATCCGGTAGTGAATTGGTTTCGTGAATACCTCTTTGGGCGTAGGCAGTGTATTCGTGCTGACCAAAGGGTTTCCAACTTTTGTGACGTTTCCTCCGGCGTGCCCCAGGGCGGGGTGCTCTCTCCTCTCCTTTTTTCCATCTTTATTAATTTCCTCACTCCCTTATTGTCCTGCCAATACCATCTTTACGCTGATGACCTGCAAATCTACGCTCAGGCTCCTATAACTGATATCGGTAAGCTTATTACCGACATTAACGGTGACCTTGCTACTGTCCATTCTTGGAGTCTTTCTCACGGCTTAGCCGTCAACCCTAATAAATCACAGGTCATCGTTATAGGTGGTTCTAAGCAAACAGCGAAATTGGCGGACGTAATTTTTCCACCGATATCTTTCGCTGGCATTCCCCTTCCTTTCAGTAATGTGGTCAAAAACCTTGGAGTTCTCTTTGACTCCAACCTCTCCTGGAGACCACATATTACTGAAACCAGTCGGAAGGTGTTTGCTGCTGCCGGTGCATTGAGGAGGTGGAAGAACTTACTTCCTGTGAAGACAAAGATCGAACTTGCGCAATCTCTCCTTCTGTCTATCATCGACTACGCTGACGTCTGTCTCATTGATCTCAATGAAGACCTACTGAATAAGCTCCAGCGTCTGCAGAATCTCTGCATTCGGTTCATCTTCGGCCTGCGCAAGTACGATCATGTGTCTGAATTCAGGAGGAAGTTAGGTTGGCTCCCTATCAGACTGCGTCGTGACGAACATGCTCTCTTGCTCCTCTTCAAAGTGCTCTACGACCCTCGTACTCCTTCTTACCTAAAAGAACGTTTCCAGTCCCTCGGTTATGATCACAGTCGCCCTCTGCGTTCCAAGTCTGACAACTTACTTAGAATGCCGCTGACTCGTTCTGGCTATTATAAGGAGTCCTTCACACTCAAATCTGTTCATTTATGGAACAAACTGCCGCCGGAAATACGCCATTCCCAGTCGCTTGCCATCTTCAAGTCGAAGCTTCATAAACATCTCTTGCAACTTCCTTGAGTAGCATAAGCATTAGTATTGTATGTTATTTATATATGTATAATATATGTATATCTGTATGTATTTTATATATATATATATATATATATATATATATATATATATATATATATATATATTTATATATTTTTGGATGTATATACATTTAGGTTTATTAATATATATGTAGTCTATTCTTAGGCACACTCCCGCTATTCTTCTATCCATACCCATTGTCAAAGGTTGTCTGGAAGAGATCGCTCCTAGCGATAAGGCCGCCTTTGCCCATGTACCGTTTGTTGTTATATTTTCCTATTTTCTGTATCTTTGTGTGTGTATTATGAGCAATAAAGTATTTTCTATCTATCTATCTTAATGCTTAGAGCTAGAAATCTAATTGTCTACAGAAAAGGTTTTAAAGAAAAACCAAAAGCATACCTTTAGAGAAACTTTAATGCGTAATCTCCTATCCCCTCTTCGCTTACTCTAAACTCTAATTTGTGTAATAAATCAGTCGTTTCGCTAACCGAAATGCCAGACGGTGCCTCTAAACCTCTCCCCTATAGGAACATAATGTAAAAATAAGTGATCTTTTCTTACGTGATGCTTGTGTTGGTATCACGCTCGAGCCCATGTTTCCCAACGAAGCGTTGACAAAAGCCTAATTGAATTTTCAACCGTGCTATTGTATTTCCTTCAAAAAATATTATAGATTGCATGCTTGAATGTACTTGCTTAAAAATTAGCTATAAAAATAATGTAAAATTCGGTATATCGCTATAGCATTAGTGATAGAAAACTAGTTTGTTTAATAAAAATTGAACTGACGCTAAATGCAGGACTGATGTGTACCTTTGCATCTCAATACTAACGTGTTAATTTCAGATGCGTTCTTGATTCTAGCCCGATTTTTTTTTCCGAAAATAGTTAACTATATAAGTAAAACTTGCTATTAATTAATAAAATAGGTATGCTAATATTATTACTTTTGAAATTCTTCATTTTGAATATTAAACCAAATACATTATTAACATGTGTGGTTAATGTTCTTGAACTTTCTTTGAACCTCCCTTCAAGCAAGTAAATACCTATTAAAACAATTGAAGGCTGACCTGAATGTGTGAGTGTACGAGGCCTCTTAGAGGCATGTGAGGACACTTCAGTTAATTGAAAGAGATCACCAGATAAAACCGTTTTCAGTGTGTAAACATACTAACATACGTTTATGCTATTTGATTTACTATTAAAATAGCTATAGTATTTACAAGATCTATAGTAATTAAATATGAGTTAACGTGTTTTGTTGTTTAAATAAATATGCATCTAACCCATATTTTTGCACTTCTGAGAATGCTATGAAGGTATTAAGTTCTTTTTATACGATGTGGTGCTAAATATAAATAAAATATTTATTATTGTCATTTATAAATATGGTAGACAGGGTCACTGCCAACACCACTCGGTCGTCAAATATAATAGGTACTTTTTTCGTATCATGGAATCCGTAATTGTACCTCATTACATTTATAATGACTGACAATATAAAAGGATCCTCTAAATGACCCACATTCCAATATTACCAGAAAATACGTCTAAACGATCGTCACAAAAAGTTGAGCACCTCATTCGTATTTACGGCTCTGTCGAATCGCATTACTTACACCAATATTTTTGTTCCAATATTATATTTATTTGTAACATCCCAGTCTCCTGCTATTCTTCATCTTGTATTGAGAGTGTCATAAAGTTTACGATTGTCGATGTGACGAAATGAAGATGAGCCAGGTCAAATGGTCTCAGGTTTTAGAAGATTCTAGTTCAGTAACATGTTTACAACCACTATCTTCTCCGCTGTGCTGGTGCAATATTCGAGTCGTTTGTACTGAGTATGAAGACAGTTTGTTTCACTTGAACGCTGCAAACTGGAGAATTGTTATAGCTTGTGCATGTGCGAACATCATTTATGGATGTTAGACAAATGTAGGTATCAAAAGTCGATTGTTTCAAAATATATTTTTCATTTACAAACACATGAACACAATGTTCAGTTGTAATATCTATATTTCCTTCTAAAAAATGAATGAATACTCTACTGCTTGTTTTATAAGTTTATTTGTTGTTTCATAGTTGAAATAAAACTGACTATATTTAAGAACACTTTTTATAAAGAAGATATCACAGGGAAAAAAATTACACAAAATATACAAATATTTAAAAATACATATAATTTTAAAAGCGTAGGCAAACATCAATTTGATTTAAATTTATGAACGACTAAGACATTACGAATATTAAAGTAATTAATAGTAGTTACATTAAGCTAAATGAATAAATGTAGATTAGTGTTATTAATATAATTGTTTACGGTTTCAACCTAACAACACCGAAAAGGTGAAAAGTTGAAAGGATTATTAACATACAAATTATAATGAAATAAGTAATATACTTGAAAGGTAGTCAGGTGTTTCGATTCCCATGTAAGTAACCAAACACTGAATAACTGAGTAAACTTTTCTCATCACTGTTTTGGCAACTACGTGGTACGAATAACTAACTACGCAATCACCGATCAACCGAGTTTGTTTGAGAAATCATACTTTGTCGTTATTTTGTATGTTTAATCATGTTTAATTTCAAACATAACATAACATAATCATTCACTACATCATCTCATAGTAACTGACCCCTAACTAAGTTCGAAACTTTTATCTAGGGTATTATCAGAAACTACGCACACACTCATTCACACACACCCAGAACGAGACAAACATTTGTGGTTCACACAAATATTCACCCCGCACATGGTGACCACTCTGCCATCGAGGTCGTCAAATCATACAAATGTCTAACGTAGGCGAAAACATAGAGTTATTATAATGGCTATTTTTTGGTAAAATTGTATCATCACGTTTGTCAAATCAAGCCAGTGTCGTAGAAAATTGTATCAAGTCATGGAGTTGTTTAAGTCTCATCTCGACGCGTCATTAGGGACAGATTGCGTGTGATGAATACCGCAAGCTTTTTGGCAAATACCCTTGAGAAAAACAATTTCTTTGGTACATCCATCATGGGATGTCATGCTCACTTTCAAATTCTTAGTAGGTAAGTACAGTAATCTATAACAATAAATGGTTTATAATGTACTAAACTACAGCGCAGTAGTACAGCGCCCCACGGTTTCACCTGCGTAGTTCCCGTTCCTGTGAGAAATGCGGGGATTAAATTATACTAAAACCTTCCTTTAGAATCACTCCATCTATTAAAGAAAATTTCATCAAAATCTGTTGCGTAGTTTTTAAGATATAAGCATACATAGAGGCCGACAGACAGCGACTTTGTTTTATACATACTACGTAGTGATGTGCCACACGAGTTACTGCCAGTATGATTTCTATGGAATTTAGGTAACGGAATGTAATCGAAGTTTTTATGTAACAATTTGTAATTATGTATTACTCAGATGTCAGAATATAGTTCAAACTATTCAAATTGATACACGATACTGAATATTCTATAAACTATTTAAATGACAAAGGTAAGTAGATGTTATACCATATTTTTAATATTATTCCGCATTTTCAGAAAACATAGCATTGATAATAAAAGGTGTGATACTTTGAAATATTGTTTTTTAGAAGAAGTATTAGTATTAATTTTATACCCTGTATTCTTGCGAGCGGGAACTTTGCGGGTGAAACCGCGTGGCACCGCTAGTTAATAACAAATAGCTACAAACATAGCGTTTCAAGTATCAATATCCACAGACGTATTAGTAAAGTTTATTTGTGTAGCAACAAATCGATCCAAATATTTGCTACTGTGGTTGGTATTAATCGCGAAAGTTAGAGATTGTTACTCCAACTAATTTGAGACGCGGATGTGAGCGCGATACGTGTTGCGTTCAGATACGAGAAACGCGAAACTAATTATTGGATGTAAGCGGTTATGCTATCTGGTTTTGGTCGCTAAGTTTTTTTTTAGTTTGGTCGTTAATTTTTTTTATAAACATGTTGTCAGATCGGACTAACAGGCATTGAGTAAATGAAAAAAAAAAAATTGGTCAAGTTCGAGTCGGACAATTGTCGTAAGTGAGCCAACCTCCAATATTTGTTTTATTTGTCATCTGTGAGTTATGACTATTTAAAATGAAATGTCGAACAAACGGCTTGAAAACGGTAAAATTTATATAAAAACTCCATCAAATTACGTACTAACACTATCAGGGTAGACCAGATGGGACGAAGGCCTTAAAGTCCTGGCCGAAGTAATTGCGCAAGCGTCGTCTCCCAAAGGAGTTTTTAATCCAGCCCTAACTTCCACAGTCACATTAATGAGGAAATAACATCGAAATAAACGGGACTATTTCGTTCACAAAGTTAGATTGAATAAAAGGTTGTATACCCAACATTAGTGTCAAAAGTTTATGATTTAATTTTATTACATTTACCTGGTTTTAATTATAAATTTTGCCAACTAAACTTTTATAATTTGCCTATACTTTTAAATGGGTAATAAATGCGGACGATAATAAAATGAATAGGTATTTGTTGATTAAAACAATTTGGTTTATTAAGTCAAAGAAATTGTTAGGAGGGCTTCGCTTCCTGCCCGAATAAATAAGGTCTATGAACGCCCTGATTTCCTGACTACGTACGTTGTAATCAATATTCAAAACAGAATTCTGAATAAATGTAATTTAATCCCATAGCACAGGTTTTACCTAGTTTGGGCTCCTGTCTCCCAATTTGCAGTTTAACTTATTATATGTAATATAGATATTTAAGTAATTACTAATATACTTATTGTAACCAAATGTGTACCTACTTATTGTACTATTGTAACCAAATGTAAACCATTTTTTGATTTGATTTTGAAAAAAAAAACCCATGCACTAAAAATCTATGTACAATATGAATCCGACATCTAAAGTTACGAGCAACGCTAAAAACTGTTCCACAAACACTATGACAACACTATAAGCCCTTGTACAAACGAACATAAAACTAAAAAAAACCGAAAAAATAAAACAGTATGACAAAAATGGATAACAAGCTTTCATAACGATTGCAATGCGTTCGCTTCATTGTTCACCAAAACTCATTTATAAATGCATTTTTGTCGTGGACACTTATAAACTGTTATGTTATTTGTAAATAAAAACTGTTTAGCATTAAACGAATTTGAAGAAATGATGTCGATAGTGTAATAAAAGCTAAAAAAATAGTCGGTAGGTCCTAGGTAAAGATAAAATCATTGGGAGTTGCGACATTTCAATTAAGTACGCGCGCCCACCTATTTTGTTGAAAGATGCCCTATAAGACTTCTATTTTTAATTTTCCTAACCTAACCTAACTTTGAGCGGTCATAATAAATTATTTCAAAATGTTGTTACGTCAGCATGTTATACTGAATTATTTATGTAATTATTATTATGTTATTAAAAGTATTCATTGTTAGCTCTCTCATATTGCTATGTATTCCATGCATACCTACCCACTTTAATGTACCAACCTAATATTGTAATGTGGCCTGCAATTAATTAAATAAAAGGTTGTGAACAGAACAGATCAGCTATCCTACTAATATTATAAAGCCGAATGTTTGTGAGTGTGGATGTATGTTCCTCTTTCACACAAAAACTACGGAATGGATTTTAATGAAACTTTAAAATAATTTAGCTTATACATCAGATTAACACTTTTTATCCCGAAATCCCCACGGGAACGGGAACTACGCAGGTGAAATCGCCGGGCGCTGCTAGTATTTCATATTTTGGTATCCTGACTCATTGATTCCATTATGAGCTTGTGATTATTTCTGTCAGAATATTCATGTTGTTAACGTAGGCAAAGCTGCAGACAATGGCTAGTAAAATACAGTCCGTTACTGATTTCCTTCACGTTAAAGAGTATCTTATTAAATAGATGATTTTGTATGCTACATTAAGGGCCTGTTTCACCAGTTACGTATAAAGTATGAGCTACTCACAAGTTTTGTCTTTGTCACTTGACATGAAGTAAGAAAGAGACAAAACTCTCTTCACTTGGTAAGTAGTTTACTCGGAACTTAACTTGAAGATCGTAAAAGAGGACTTAAGTACCTAAAACATTTAAAAATAATGATAAAAATTAACCTTACATTTCTAGAAGTACTTTAAAGTTTAATATCGTCGGAAAATCTTTAATGTATTCTCGTGTTGGTGCCGGTGATTGGTCGAACAGGACTGCAAGTGTCTACGTACGTGATCCGAAAGCTAATTTGGTACGTACCAATATCCAGGTACTATGTACGTTTACGTAGTATGTGAGTTTTACAATTTTATCGCACAGTTTTTAGCTGTGAAATGTGATTGGTAGGATGTTGGAATATCGTAAATAGGTTAGCGTTTTGTTATTGACTCTATGTTTACAAAACATAGTATTCTAGAACAATTTGAATGGATTTTTGTTCAGAGTCAATTTAGCTGGGTTTTGGTCTACGTTATGTTATAAATTTCAATGAGATCTCTTTCCATGTTAAATACAATTATGTAAGTACTTACATTGTTTTCATTCCAAAATTGAGTCTAAATTTTGTAATTATTAGTAACTAGTAGCTCCCCGCGGTTTCACCCGCGTAGTTCCCGTTCCCGTGGGATTACGGGGATAAAATATCCTATGTCACGCACTGATAAATTAGCTTTCCATTAGTGAAAGAATTTTTGAAATCGGTCCAGTAGTTTCGGAGCCTATTCATTACAAACAAACAAACAAATCTTTCCTCTTTATAATATTAGTATAGACTAGCTGTGTCCCATGGTTTCACCCGCGTAGTTCCCGTTCCCGTGGGAATTTCAGGATAAAAGTACTCTATGCTCTTTCCCGGATCATAAGCTACCCTTGTACCAAATTTCAAGTCAATCGGTTCAGTAGTATAGTCGTGAAAAGGTAACAGACAGACAGAGTTACTTTCGCATTTATAATATTAGTTAGGATGAAATTTTATTATAGTTCACATGTGGCTTTAAATAAAAATTTTAGTAGTCAAATAAACACTAATGTATAAGGTGAAGAAATCAAGGTGATCTATTTAAAAAGTTTTCTAGAAAGAAAGCCCGACATAGTTCGGGCAAAAGACAACAAAGTACGAGTATTCGAGTGTATATAATACATAAATAATTATGTATATTAAAGCTAATTATGACATCAAATGGTATTTAAATGTAGAACAATCATGCGGTAATTATGCTTTTAAAGAAGCGAGCGTCAAAACACTTCGATGAAAGATTTCTCTAAAAGTTGAAGTTCAAGTCATTGGTGGAAAATGAAAAAGTCACGCCTTTTCAATTTCCATTAACATCGAGTAGGAATTCCTTGACAGGCCCGAAGCTCTAATAAAAGAGACAGACCGTTCCCAAATCAGGACGATATTTTGTAAATAGAATACCATTGTGTTACATTGAACCAGCTCTATATATTGGTCGTTCCAATGCTAATTAAACTTTAAAATTAAGTATGTTACTAGCGATGGCGAAGGATGGTTGAGGGCGTCGATGGCGTAGGGGTTAAGGTCTTTGACTTTCAAACGTGCCTGGTTCGATCCCTGTGACGTACCAATGTGTTTTCAATTTTCATGTTTATTCGGCGCACTTATGGTAAAGAAAAACATTGCGAGGAAACCTGCACACCTCTGCGAAGAAACTCCTAGGTGTGTGTGAAGTCGACCAACTCGCACACTTGGCCAGCGTGGACTAAGGTTTAATCACCCTAATTCAGGGTAGGCTTTAGCCCCTCATTGATGAACGATGCACGTTGAAACTATCTGTCTCGCTCTTATCTCTTATCCATCTCAGTATTCTTTTTCGCACACTCCATATACCGTCTTATGCCTCGTTTATACTAAGAAAAAAAAACATGAGGGGTTACAATTAAATGAGTCCATAAGCGTTAAAAAATACCCCCTTGCGTTTGAACGTTGGGACACGCTGAATACTACTGCAGTGACTAAAACTGTCAATATCGTCCTAATTCAACATTGTATTTATTCATTCAGAATCACTTACTTTTAACAATAAAATTGTTCTATTAAAAGAAGAGTTGGACAACCAAACAAACTTTGACGAAAACTTCTTATATCTAAAGTATATAACAATGGCTGATTCACGTAAGGTATATAAAATATCCGACTGTTTCGCGCCCGTCAGCAATGTTTGAGCACCTATCCAATTAAGGTTTTTCAATGCGGTGCTCGAGAAATCCACTCCACGAAATAAATTGTTCGTTCAAATTGTCTTCCATGTATTTTTTCTTTAATAATGTTATGGGGTTTAAGAAAATGTTAAAGGTTATTGTTTCATATTTATTTAGTTTTTGGACAGTGCACAAATATTAAAAATATAACTTTAAATGTATGTAAGTAAAACAAAGTCGTATAAGTTATTTACACCATTTGACAACCAAACCAAAAAAAAATGTGTTTTTCTGAAATATGTCACCATCGGAATTTTGCTTATATTTTCAAAATTCGCCTACCACGCTCTCTCAAAAAAATTACCCTGTATAAATTATATAAAAAAACGAAATGTCCTATAGACTTGCGACTAAAAAGTTACAGTAAGTAAAAGCCTTTGAATTTAAACATATTTTAATGAAATATATATTTATTTTGATATGAAATTGAACACAATGCGCGGACCGAAACGTACTCAACCAGTATTCCAGTATTTCTAATGCTGTGGCTGTAGCAGGCGTTCGTTTAATTGACAGTTTACAGGACAGCCACTGATTCACAACCTTTCGATTCAGCTATTTTTGAATATATTTTCTACTTAATTCACAACAGGGAATATTGTACAAAATTTCATTTAGTATTTTACAGTGCAATAAAGAATTTGAGTTTGAGCTTATTGTTTTTTGTATTTTGGTTACAATATTTATTTATTTTCGGTATTTAAATTGTATCACTTTATATTTTTATAAATACTGGGTAATATAAATGTTGTTCAATATGTTTAAATAAACTGTTACAAATATAAAATATTGACATTAACTAAAGTAAATAAATAAGTTTACGTAACAAAGCATTCAATAGATAAAGGCTCACAAGATATCCAATTAAACATGTAATCCATTCGGATTGAGATGGGTAAGTAAGGTTTTTAATTAAAAGGGTAGTTGCGGACTTCATTCAAGTATATAATCAAGTGTTTCAATTAATCTATTTATCGGAGTTTCGTTTTCGAGAGTGTAGTCTTAGTCCTTTTGTTGAGGTAGATTAGGGATTCGTTTGTTGTACTAAGGTCGGACATCGTCTATATATTTAACTAGTGTGCCCCGCGGTTTCTCTCGCGTAGTTTCCGTTCCCGTGGGAATTTCGGGATAAAAATTCTAGGTGCTTCTCCTGGTTCTTAACTACCTCCCCACCAATTTTCAGCCAAATCAGTTCAGCCGTTCTTGAGTTATAAATAGCGTAACTAACACGAGTTTCTTTTATATATATATACTAGCTGCGCCCCGCGGTTTCACACGCGTAGTTCCCGTTCCCGTTCCCGTAGGAATTTCGGGATGAAAAATAAATGTTGGCCGATTCTCAGACCTACTGAATATGGTCACAAAAATTCATGAGAATCGGTCAAGCCGTTTCGGAGGAGTATGGTAACGAAAACTGTAACACGAGAATTTTATATATTAGATAGATAAATATATACTCGTACATGTATTTTATTTATACCATTTTTTGCTTTTCAAAAAAAGAAAAACTATTTAACAGCTAGGTGGCAGAATAGCTTTTGAACAAATGACAGGTTGTTCTATCATTTTGTTCTATGCCACTTGTAGACTTATGCAAAGAAGGCTATCAAAGGTTTACAAACAATATTATGTATTTAAAAAGTCACAGAAACAAATCGGTAGTGAATGTATAAATAACATAACATAACATAAATCATTCACTACATCATCTCACTATAGTAACTGACCCCTAACTAAAGTCAAAGTCAAAGTCAAAAATCCTTTATTCAGTTAAGGCCTCAATGAGGCACTTATGAACGTCAAAATTGATTCTACCACCGATTCGGAAATTACATCAGCCGAGAAGAATCGGCAAGAAACTCGTGCTGGTTTTTTTTTTTAAATAAAATAAAATACAATCAGTACCTTAAAACTAGCACAATGTCACAGATAAAAAAAAACAAATAATAAAATCTATAAATATAGACAAAATACTTATATGTACCTATATAATCAAAAAGTAGCATGTTGAGGTTGCGGGTGCAGAAATTTAATTCCAGACATCCCGGTCATTGATGTAGTCCGTAACCTTATAATATGCTTTGCTTATCAAAATGTTTTTAACGTGTGATCTAAACCTTCCATCAGAGAGCCCAGTCACTTCCCGGGGGATTTTATTATAAAATTTAATACATCTATGAATGAAGGACTTTTTAGTCCTAGCTAACCTACATCCTGAGATGGCGATTTTATGCCTATTCCTAGTATTAAAATTATGAAGATCGCCATTAACTTTAAAATTAAAACGATGTTTCCGAGCATACAATATATTTTCAAAAATGTACAAAGAGGGAACAGTAAGAATCTGATATGTTTTAAAACGTTCCCTTAATGACTCTTTCGACCCCAAATTATAAATAGCCCGAATTGCTCGTTTTTGTAATATAAATACTGAATCTAAATCCGCGGCACACCCCCATAGTAAAATGCCATAAGACAAAATACTGTGAAAGTACGCATAATAAACAATTCTTGCCGTTCCCACATCTGTTAGTTCCCTAATTTTACGAACAGCATACGCAGCAGAACTCAGCCTCCCTGAAAGACCGACAATGTGGGATCCCCATTGTAACTTAGAATCTAAAACTATACCTAGAAACTTAGTACTACTTTCTATTTTAAGTTTCGTTCCTTCCAAAAAGACATTCGATTCAATGGCTCGGACATTGGGTAGTGAAAATTTAATACACTTAGTTTTAGACGCATTGAGGAGCAAATTATTAGCAGAAAACCAGTCCGAAACTAAAGCCAAACACCTATTTACTTCTACCAAATCCTTATCCTTCCTATTCACTTTAAATAGCAAAGAAGTGTCATCTGCGAATAAAACCATACTACATAGATCTTCCATCATGTAAGGGAGGTCGTTAATATACGACAAGAACAGGAATGGACCTAAAATAGAGCCCTGTGGCACGCCCATTTCTAGCAATGATCCCTTTGATAGGACGTCGTTGATCTTCACCTTCTGTTGCCGTCCTCCTAGATACGATTTAACAAGACCTAGAGCAGGACCACGAATACCGTAACATTGAAGTTTAGAAAGCAGCGTCGAATGATCAACGCAGTCAAAAGCTTTGGAAAGGTCGCAGAATACACCTATAGCATCATGTGAATCTTCCCAGGCCTCAAAGATGTGAGTTAAAAGTTTAGCCCCAGCGTCCGTAGTCGACTTGCCCTTTGTAAAACCAAACTGATTACTATGTAATATATTGTGGTCACTAAAGTGAGAAAGCAACTGATCTAATATTATTTTTTCGAAAATCTTACTAAGAGCAGGAAGAACAGAAACCGGCCTATAATTATTGGGATCCTCCTTACAACCTGACTTAAAAATAGGAGTGATTCTGCTGTGCTTCATCACATCAGGGAAAATACTATTATCTAAACACAGGTTAAATAGCGCAGTGAGGTGAGGAGCTATGGTCTCAATAATAGAATTCAATAACTTGACTGACATACCCCATAAATCTTCTGTGGTTTTCATGTTAAGTGATCGAAAGGTTTTTATAACCTGAACTATGGAAACAGGCTTAAAAGCAAAACTCGGAACACTTTGTTTAAAGTTTTTCCTAAGAAGTATCTCGGCTCTAGCTGTAGAAGACGTGAGGTTCTTAGTAGTTTCCTTAGGAATATTACTGAAGAAATCTTCAAAATGATTTGCTACAGAGATTGGGTCCGTAATGGAAAAATGCTTAGTTCTCAATGTGAATGTGGTATCCCTTGGAGTAGTCCTACCTGTCTCTTTGTTGACGGTTTTCCAAACAGCTTTGATTTTATCATTAGATTGACGAATAAACCTACTAGTATGTTTCGACTTAGCCAATAGACAAACCCTTTTAAAAATCTTGGAATAGCTCCTAACATATTCATGGAACGTTTCGTCGCTGGTACACGACTTTCTAAAATATAATTCAAACAAAACGTCCCTGCTTTTCCTAATACCTTTAGTAGCCCAGTCACTAAAACAAGACTTACCGTTTACCATAATATTTTTCCTAGGACAAATTTTATCAATGTTGCTGCTTATGACTGAAAAAATATGAGAACAAATATCATGCGGGTTATTTGAAGAGAACTGACTAATACCTAGGTCCAAATCTATCTGAAAGTCTAACCTCTGTAACCTATACTCAGGGAGAGGTCGATGATTAATAATAAAAGGCTTAGGTGTTAGTATTTTATTAATTTTAATATGTAAACCTAGATGATCTGACCTGACACCGCTGATGCAACCCTTGTAAAGAATATTACAGTTTGAAAATATGTTGTCAATGCATGTTTTCGTACAATAAGTGACTCGGGTAGGCTCACTGAAACAGAAGTTCAAACCAAACGATTCAAACAAGGAAACTAAATTTAACTTATCCGAAGAATCAACTAACAAATCTATATTAAAGTCTCCACATATTATAAGTGACTTTTTACTACTAGATAATTTACTCAACATCCCCTCCATGTTACACAAAAAAGCTAAAAAGTTAGATGAAGGAGGCCGATAAACACAAACAAAAATGTAGCCATCAATTTCTGCACAAGCTATCTCACAAGTGCGTTCAATAGAGCATTTTGTTATATCGACCCTTTCTTTAAATTTAATATTATTCTTTAACAAAATCAAACAACCACCCCCTTCCGCGGATACTCTATTGAAAGCACTAGCTACCTTAAAATTATTAACATTAAATTGCATCCTATCTGCCTTTAACCAAGTTTCACAAAAGCATAATATGTCAAAATTAAATTTATCTAATAACAGTTCAATGTCAAGTACTTTGCCAGAGAAGCGATTAATATTCTGATAATAAAAAGATAAACTACTAAGTGCAGACTGCTTCTCTTTTGTCACATCTAAAAGTTTAAAGACACAGTATTATCGTTAGTACATGTACTAACTACTGTGCGGTCAGTAGAAAATGTTATACTATTTATAACACTATCAATACAATAAGCTACTAGAGTAGCAATCAAATGTCTACATTTCCTTGGGACATGTAAAGTGTCCTGTGTCAACTTACAACTATTAATAAATTTATTATTGTCAAAATATAATAATTTGTCACTATGACGGCATGTCAAATTATACATAATATTGTTTAATGAGTAAATGTGCTTATTTTCTAGTTCTGTAAGAGAACTAGAATAAGGAAAAGCACCTAACATTACCTTACTAACTTGCAACCCCAAAAGTTTACCTACGCTGTCCACCATCTCCTTCCTACTAACACCTATGCTATTTCCCACCATAATAATAACTATGGATGAGCTACTTAACTTACTATGCAAAACCTTATCTATTATATGTTTATAGGATGCATTGGGCATACAATAATTTACTACTTTGCATTTTAACTTAAAAGATAATAAAGATCCCAAATCAAGGCCCAATTGATCTGAGTAAACATAAACAGACGAGGTCTTTATATCCAGCTGCGGCATGAGCTGAGCAGAGTTGGTTGAGGGCGTGGGATCAACACATACTCTCGCGTTAGGGGGAGGTTTATTATCATAATTATCTACTTTACTATTACTTAAAACAAACAACTGCTCGGTGTTGTTCTTAACAAGATCAATCAACTCCCCCGCAGTGGTCATTTGCATTTGCAATTGTTCTTGAGCCACTGTATAGCTGTCAAAAATATTTTTTATCAGATTTTCTTTCTGATAAAGCTCCTCACGCAGCAACTGTATATCCCTATCATAAGATTTAGTACATAATTCAAAGTCTGAAACACTGTTACTTAATTTCCTAGATAAAACTAAGTTTTCCCTAATAAGCACTGAATTTTTACTAAAGTACCTATGTTTCTTCTTTAGTATGTTACACTTCTTAATAAATTTCTTGAGCTTCAGATATTTCTTTATCTTCCTGTGACTTTTAAAAACAACATTTTGGTTGGAGGTTTCATTGGTTAAATCAATAGTGACAATATCACTTGATTCTTGTTGTGTCACTAGTTTGTCAAACAACCTGTGTGTGTCCGCTGACTGTTGACATGATTTTTCTGATTCTAGCTGAGTTATGATAGAGTTAGCCTGCCTCAAATCAGATTCTAAGATACTAACTCTGTTCAGAGTTTTTTCATGGACTTCTCCGCATTCACTGAATGATAACAATAGTTCTTGAAATTTGTTGCACTTCTCTTCCAATTCATTGTATTTACTACTTAATTCGGCTAGTTCCGACTTCAGTTGTGTATTTTTCTTTATAATACATATGAACTCCTCTTCACTGTCATCCCTTTCCTTCAGTAGTTGCTCGTTGAGGGTTTTACAGGACTGAAGTTCTTTAAGTGTCGCATTCAGTTTGTCCTCAGTGTTTCGGGCAGCATTTCTGCGTGTAGTCATAGCCATTGCTTATTCTGAAAGTGTTATAAATACACAGTACAGTAAGTAATAATTAAGGTTATAAGTTTAATAAGAGCTAGGTACCTATTACTTATGTGTAATTATTTGATTTTAATAGTAGTGTATATTGTTAAGTTATTATATGTACTGTTGTCTGAGGCTAGATAGCGTTTGTCGTCTGTTTTACTTCCACTTATTGTCAAGTAAACAGAGACTTGCCGGCGCCTAATGTGTGAATATGGACGGGGCTCGTTTAGACGAGCAATGTTAAAATTGTGTGGCGAATTGTATTTAAAAGTAGTAATGTATGTTGTAGTGTACTGTTGTCTGAGGCTAGGTAGCGTTTGTCGTCTGTTTTACTTCCACTTATTGTCAAGTAAACAGAGACTTGCCGGTGCCTAATGTGTGAATATGGACGGGGCTCGTTTAGACGAGCAGTGTTATAGTTGTGTGGTGATTGAGTGTGATGAAATGTTAACAATAATGAGAAGAAGGCAACAATACTCCCCGGGTTTATCCAGTACGTGCAGCATTCAAATTTGAATTCCAATACGTGGGCACAGTATGACCGTTACGTTGAGTCACACGTCGTCGCTTGAAATTCCCAAAATAATCCAAGTTCTTGGTTTTGAGTATACACAATTTATTTCACTGCACTTATTAAGCAATTATTAACGATTATTTACGTAAAAACTTTACTTATTACACGGTTTAAATAATAAAATTAATTTTAAAATACGGAGCTACAAATTTTGACAACTTTCTCGTGGGGTTGCCAGTCGGCGAAAAAAAAAAAAAAAAAGAAAAAAAAAACTCGGAGCTTGTATCTAGGGTATCAGAAAATAAACAAATGCAACCATAATATAAAGTGGCCTAAATAATATGGATTCCAAAACGAACAATACAATAGTGTGATATATTAATCACCTAAAATATCTGACGTAAATTCTAGACATCGATATTCAACACAAAACCGTAGACACGTTGCAAACAAAATACTTCTAAATGATTTATCGAAGGTTTCCATTGCGGCGCTATCCTCTCGCACGAGCTAAATATCAATGACAGTAAGAAAGATTTATTATGTTTCACAAGTAGAGGGGCAAGTTTCGCTGCAGTCGGCTAACTGGGAACTTTGAACACTCGCTATCTAAGTGCCTCCGATTTGAACAGTTCTGTGTAAAAAGTTCGATGATTTTTACTATAAATTAATAATGGATTCTCTTTCAACATACCTATTTGACGGCCAAAATTAATAACTATAGCATTTTAAGTTCGTCATTTTCTAAAACTTATAGTCTAGAGTAAGAGCTGGTAAAAACTATGGTTTAGACAAAATTTATTGATTTTTATGTTGTTTAAGTATAACTCTTTATTTTTATTACCAAATTACGTGGTAGTCTAATTACGGCATAAATTATGTATAACAGAAGAAAACTTTCGAAGATAGGTCGCAGTACTAAGGAGCACGTAACAGAAATATTAATAATAGTTTAATTAACCTCTTTGGAATGTTATTACAAAATCAAATATTAAAACAACAAATTATTGGAATTAACAAATCGAATTTGAGATTCAAAACAACTCTTATTACCTGTTAAATGAAACAACAGGGATATTCCATCCCTTTTTACGGTAATTACCCGAAGCTTTTGAACCTTTAAACCTAGGGAAGCGATTTCGTTAAATTATTTCTTTATTCAAATAGATAATAAAGATCACAGTCAAGATTAGTATTTAACCAGTTTTCTGTTTAAGATAAGACCGGCCTGGCTTAACTTTTAATATGAACCTTGAACACAGGCGCATTTTATTTCAATCAATATTTAAATTAAAAGAGTCGAAAGGTCCAATATGTTTTTTTATACTTAAATAAAAGTAGCGAAGAAGCGCCCCGCGGCTTCACCCACGTAGTTCCCGTTCCCGTGGGAATACGGGGATAAAATATATTACGCACTGATAAATTATCTTAAGAATTTTTGAAATCGGTTCAGTAGTTTCGGAGCCTATTCATAACAAACAAACTGCTTAATTCAATATTAAAAATCATTTTATTATTAATGGATTAATATTTAACAATTAAGTTAAGCTTATTTTTAAGTTTATGTGTTTATAAATACGAACTTTCAAAACCGCTTCAAACATTTGATTATACAATAAAAAACTACAATAGATTGAACAACATCTATAAATCGGTATTAAGTATATCGCGTAATCGGTACTGTCAATAACTTTTCAGACTCTATTATCTGTGTTTTTGATCGAACAATTAATAATTTATTTCAATTATCAAAATTTTGAATGAAAATTGGTCGTTACAAAAATACGGTACAATATTAATGAAAAAACTTTGGTACATTTCAATTAGGGTTCTTCGAAGACTGTAATTTTCCAACGTTAACGAGTTAAATTTTATCGAAAATTAATTGCGACATCTTCATTGAAAATGAAAAATTTTCATAAGTTTCATGGGTACCTAAATTTTGTTGAAACTTTAACAATACATTGTATCTACGGTGAAACTCTAAAGAGTGACTGAGGAGCAGTTACACTGAACCTTGCGCGAATTTTCTCTTCAATCAACTGAGGAAACGTCGGCCCAAAACATTATTAAGAAAGTTGATATCTCGTCTTGATACTTCGTTTCATTTGATGTTGACTCGATAAAGAGACACATAGTTTAAAGCACCTTAGGTATATAATATATACTACAGTCGACTTTTTACAGTCATTACTTATTTACATTCTTATTTACGTAATGAATTGAATTATTAGTTAAAATAATAGAAAGTATAAATGATTAAATCGTCATTGTAGAAATGAAAAAAAAATACATTATTATACACAATGCAGGTTAGTAAGAATAACATTATTATACAGGTACGTGTAACATAATATTTCACATAACACGACAAAACAAAAATAGCAAACCACATTATATTTCAAGTAAAATAAAATATTAATAAATATCGTATATTTGACATACAGGTCATTTTGTGATCATTGATTTCGTCTAACATTACCATACAAACTATAAATAAATAAACAAATTAAATAATCATTTTCCAAAAACTTGATCAACATAATCACCTTAAAATAGAATGCATACTACTAATTTAAGTGGTGACCAACAAGAATAATGATTTCAAATACTACTATAAAACGATGACATGCAATTATTGTATTATTTATTTAAGAGTGTGCCGTTGTACTGACAATTTAATAGCTGCTTTTGACAGCATTTTATTTTAATTTATTATATAAATTACGTAATTTATAATATTAGTCCAATTTAAATATAGGTATAATATTTTAAAGTTGCACATTTGTTTTCAATTAAACGCCTGTAATGTGCAGTTTATATGTGTTCGTTTACAATCTCCCAAAATGTTACTTTCCCGCTTCCACTCACAGGTTCTTACATCAGCCCGTCTGTGTGAGTGACCGTGTCGTGTAATAACGATATCGCGAGCTCAAATCGCCTGTGTGGGTGAGCGGTCCGGGCGCGTAGCCCCCGCCAGTAGCGAGCCTGACGTAGCGGCACTACGACCTATCTACGCCGTAGACGCGCTACGCATCTCTCTGCTCGATTAGAACCGGCAAATCGCGTTTTTTTGTGGTTTCAAATGAACTTTGTGATGCAAACGATTCTTATTTGAACACGGTTTCTTCAAAAAATTTCAACGTAGCCATATTTTGGTTGGTTTAAAATTGGTATTGTTATTTATAAATTGACAGTATGTAAAAACCGCATAAGGACGTTATATTGTGTGCTGATAAATGGAAACAGAAAAGTAATCGAGTGACATTAAAAGTGTTGTGGTAAATTAATTTTTTGGACAACGACGAGTGTTAACATGGAGTATATATTTTCATTATACCGAACCAATTAACGAAGCGAGGTAACGTATTCATTTACATTCAATTTGTATTCAGTAATTAATATATTTTAACAATAAAACGCATGCAATAAGTCATTCAATTGGTGGATCATCATTATCATCATCACTTTTACATCTATAACAGATGAATCATAGCAGTCAGTGGTGATACTAAAAGCGGACATGAAGATAAATATTTGTTTTATAAAGTCCATGTTTCTCCATGGTTTATTTAGTTATTAAAACAATTAGACAAGGAATATCGCAAAGGAGAAAGATTGGTTGCACTTGCTAAACGTAGCTTGTTTAAATATGGTAACACTAAACCTTGGTTTATTATGGTTACTCCTATTCCTGGATTGGCATTCACTCTAGTAGTTCCAGACTTATGTTAGGTATATTCTAAGATACTTAAAAAATTGTTATAGAGAGAGAAAAAAAGAAACGTTTATTAATAATAAACGTTGCCCGGGGTTTTCCTGCGCCGAAGTTTATCCTGTGGGTTGTTTGGGATAAAATGTAGCCGATGTCCTTTCCCAAACTTTATTTTATCTTGGTACCAAATTTCATTTGAATCGGTTCAGTAATTTTGGCGTAAAAGCTTGACAGACAGAAGGTGTTACTTTCACATTTATGATATTAGTAAGGCAGTCAGGACTAGGTCTTTTAAATTCTATTCAATTATTCGTGCTTGAAAGTACGTTAAGCCGTTGGTCACGGTTGTCGTACTAACATAGTCGACGATTGTTACGGGTAGCTAGAGCCCTCAAAGGTATAACATTTGGTTTGACCAAAGATTGTTGAATTGCCTTCTGGGTTCTGAAGATGTAATGGCAGTCGCTTCACTGTTAAAACACTACTTAATATAATAAGAACGTTTGTTTACATAAAATTAAGATAAATGGCAAATCACTTTAGAGCGGCATCATTTATTTGGCTTTTCTTTATTGTTGTATTTCTAGATGGAAATACAAGGATTTTTTGTGGTTTCAAATGAACTTTGTGATGCAAACGATTCTTATTTGAACACGGTTTCTTCAAAAAATTTCAACGTAGCCATATTTTAATTGGTTTAAAATTGGTATTGTTATTTATAAATTGACAGTATGTAAAAACCGCCTAAGGACGTTATATTTCTAGTTGGAAATACAAGGTTTGTGTTAATGAAAACACGAAATTTACATCACATCGGCGCAAAAACAAGGGCTTCTTAGTTAATACATGTTTAGTTATCTAGCATATTTTTATTTAAAGATCTTTGATTGAAAAAAAGAGAGGTTTTACCGTATTCACTTGGCAAATGGCTTGAAGAGCGAGAATTTTACGATTGGTTACTTTTCTACTATTCTATTATATTTTTTACTATTCTAAGTTGTTTAGATTGGTTACTATCTAGGCAACGCTACTGTACAAAATAATTATTGGACCGAGGACCTGGTAAAGGTTGCTTGTATTCGTTGCTAGCAGTTCGCACAAAATGAAGAGGCCTGTGTTCAGCAATGGACAAATGTTTAGGTTGATGGAGATGATTGAAAATTGTAGGTCTTTTTTCTGATAAAATAGTTATTTATACCTCTTGTATGTAGTACTAAAATGTTTAGTTACAACCCGTAAAGTACCTACATCTACATGTTTCATATAGTACGTACATTGGATCTGAGAACTAAAACCGGTCGTATAAAACGGAGTGGGAATAATTCCCGAAAGGTTGGGTCAAACAAAAAGGTTATAGGGGTTCGTAACTACACTTCCGTACCGAGCGGCGTTCGCGGTTTTTTTAATGCGACATCTGTTCCAGTTTTGTTAGTGATTTATTTCTGGTACTTACGCATTTCTAGTTGGTTTGGTTGCTAGAATATTTAGTGAATAACCATGTGTTTCTCGTCCATGTCATTTAAGAAATCTGAAATGTATCCAAATATACGTATATAGATTATCTTGCTTTAGGTTTGTATTGATTCTGAAGAAGATAAAGTTAAGCCACATGGGGTTAAGCACTCATTATGATTCTACATTTTGATGATTCTATATTCTGCAGGCCAAAGACCTCCCTTTAACGATGATTTAAGTACAGAGAAGAGTAATCAGCGTGAACAGAATGCTTTTTTATTAAATATTCAAACTTCAAGATATATATCAAGAGTCTATTCTAAAATCAGTATCAAAACTATAGATTGACAGAATCGATAGGAAACTTCAGTGTAACAAAGGACAACCAAAACCCTGTAAAGTTCCGTATACACTAGCCAAGTTCTGGTGTTTGCATCGGCGATACCGCGATTGACTGGCTTCATTGTTTGACGGCGTGCCTCCATTGTGGAAAATGTCATACCGATACTCAGATTGTGTACGGACCTTACATTATATATTGTGTTTTGTTACTTGTATAAAACCTACTTTAATAATAGGTAGTAAGTATATTACTTAAAATAAAAAAGTAGCTATAGGCCCTATAACATAAATGAAAAAGAAGTACATGATGTTATAGCAGGCCCAGACTGTATGGGGAGGATCCCATTGATTCTTGATGGTAAAAAGTTTTAAAGTCTTTCCCCGACGCATAAAAAATGGCCCAGGCTAAAAAATATTTTTTTGCTCTAGAGACATTGTTCAATTCAGGGAAGAAACACAGGAATACGTTTGTATGGAGAACTTATAGACTTATATTTATAACCACGTATTTAAAACAACAAATATATATTATATTAAATATATTTTAAAAGTAAAAAATAAAATTGTGTACTCAAAAGGAGCCATTTCATTTTGGTAAAACTAAAAACTGTATTTCATGAACTCAGTTTCGAGTTTACTGAAAACGGGCGTATTGTTTCGAAAGTGGCCTATTTTTTCCTACATTGTTTTTAGTTTAACAACATGCTCAGAAATAATGAAACTAGATTTTTCATAAACGAGATTTATTATGCTTTATTTATTCAGTCTTTTTAATTGTATAAAATAGCTACTTGAAGTTCAAAATTATACAAAGGCACCTAAATAATAAATCTTTAATTTTTCATATAGGATCTACCGAATATTTTTTTAGCTTTTGGTATATTATCTCTTACATTTCAAACTTTGTTTTGAATAAAGCCGTTTATCTTCAAAAAAATATTATCATCATCACCAGCCTGTTTACGTCCACTGCTGGACATAGGCCTCTCCCAACTCACGATTCGTGGGAAAAAATACTCATTTTTTAATTATTAGAGAGAACATCTACCTACGAGTATATCAGACGAATCAAGCAGTATCTGGCGGCGTTAACGAGTGACACCCACTACCTACACTGACTAAAAACGGCGCGTGAGCAACAAAATTCTATCTGACGCATCACACATCTGCACTAGGTGTGAAGTTTAGTCAACATACAATCTGGGTCTTTTTCAGTCAAAAGTAAATCGCTTTCTTCTAGGCGAGCACTCTCCACCTTAGGCTTTCTACGAGGCGAGTTACACTCAAGTGCAAGTCTATTCTAGATTTAAAAAAACGTAATGTAAACTAAAAAAATAAATAAATTGTAAGATGTTTATAGAGAATTGATGTTGTCGCGGTCAGAGCATCAAGCATCACCGACAATTCAGTATACTCGGTACCTACAATCGTTTCCAATTCGTTTTCAACGCCTCGCGAAAGTGAGGAAATTGAATTGAGTCTCCAGTATTTCTTTATCGGAAATATCTGTTATGGGATACACGAATTTCTTTGTTAGAATGTGTTGAAAATAGAATAATATTGACGCTTTTTCTTTTTCAATGCTTCAAATAGATGTTTGATGTGCACGTTAAACGTTTTTTGTGTGATGAAAGTTCAAGTTCAAAAATTACGTTTTCTTTGGTTGTGTTATTTTCAACGATTGTGTTAGTTTTACTATTTCATCAAAGTAAGTAAAAACGTGATAAATTAAACTGTTCAATACGTTGATTAAGACAAACTTTCATGCAGTCAATAAACAAAACTATACAAAAAATTCAAGAGTTACAGTCCAAAAATAGTGTTATTTAAATATACTGTTGCTAAAGTCCTTTGTGAAAATGGGGTTATGTCGGTCCCTTAAAATAATTTTAATCGAAGTTACGACTGTCTCTCTCAACATTCTTCAGGCTTTACTATACAAAACAACGCTATTATAATTAATGTCAAGGTACCATCAATACTAAAATTTTAATGCCAAACCGAGAAGTTGCCATTTATCATTCAATGTTCCGACACATTTTATGCCCAAAATAATATTGGTCAAATTGTTACACCTCCTTAAGTACGTAGCGTGAGATCGTAAAACTGTTTACGACAACATTTAGCACGTTTGTATTAAAAAATCAAATGTAATTTCATCCCGTTGCAATAAAAGCATCGTTACAATCCAAGTAATAAATAACAAACGAACGAGTGATAATAAAATTACCGGTGTTGTAGGAAAACGGGGCCAGTTTACGTTCGAAAGTTATCGTGATAGGTCGTGCGCTACCTCTAGAATTATTTTTTATATATACCCACATTACCTAACATGTCATTAAAAAAATGTGTAAAATGTAAGAAGAACATAACGAAAACAAAACCTGGATTGGAATGTAGCAGATGTAATAAAATAGTACATGCAGATACCGTATGTACTAACCTATCTAACAGACAGCTAAATACACTGCGAAACTCACAAGGTATTGAATGGAGCTGCGATGAATGCTTAAAAAATATCTCTCGTAGATCTTCTTTCCTTATCCCGGAGGAGGACGACGAGAACTATGACTCCGCTGAAGGGCCCTCTGTAAATGTTCAAACTCTGGACACGCGTAAACTCATACAAGATATAAGCCGTGAACTAAAAAAGACTTTCAGAGAAGAAATAGGCAATCTGGAGAGTTCACTCAACTTCCTAAGTGACCAGATAAGTACTATGGAGCAGGCTATTAAAGGACAAGACAGCAAGATCAAAAGCCTTGAGAATAAAAACTTAGAACTACAAAACCTTAACAAAAATCTAGAACTAAGAGTAACTGTTCTCGAGCATGGACAAAGAACTTTTGAACAAAATTCTCTATCCTCTTCCCTGGAGATAGCCGGCTTACCTGAGATACCTGTGAAGGATGTCAATAAGATAGTGGAAACAGTAGCCTCTAAACTCAGTATGGACGAGAGGGAAGTACTCTCCACTCAGCGTCTGGCAGGTACTAAAGAGAAGCCTGGCCCTATCCTAGTTGAAATGAAGACTGCTTCATCCCGAAGACATTGGATTGAGGCCAGTAAGGAAAAATGCCTCACAGCAGGAAACCTATTGCCCGACATCCCCAAGGAAAACGCAGCAAATCGGATCTATATTAGAGAAGCCCTCACTAAACATACAAAAACGTTATTGTATAATGCCAAAATTAAATTAAGTAAGTCATTTCAGTTTGTATGGTGCAAAGATGGCAAAGTCTGTGCGAGAAAGAATAGCAATAGTAAAATTAATTATATTCGTAACCTCAAAGATATTGAACTACTTTCAAAAGATAACTAAACACTATCCAATTGTTGCTTTTTACTATCTCTCTTTAATTGTTTTTTACTTATTTGAATACCCTTATTATGGATTATACCCAAACATCTGAAATACATAACTGTAACTCTATCAATGACTTCTTCCAAAAACTACCAACAAATAGCCATCTTAATATTACATGTTTACACATAAACATAAGATCTATGATAAAAAATTTCATAAAACTGTTACAAGTTGTTAATAATTGTTCCTATCCACTAGATATTATTGTAATATCAGAAGCAGGTATCTCCGATAATATCGTCCATTTATATAATATACCAGGCTATAATATGCACATACAACTACGTAATAACAAACGGGGAGGCGGTATACTAATATATGTTAAAAACCATTACAAATTTACAACGTACGAAAACAAAACATACACATTTGAAAACATTACGGGTACTTTAAAACTTAACTCCAACTGGGAATCAGTTGTATGTGCAATCTATAGGCCACCAAAAACTAATAAAACACTTTTTGTAAAGGAACTAGGTAAACACTTAACGAAATTTAACACAAAAACAAACTTCCTTTTAGTGGGCGATATGAATATCGACCTCAAAAATATATCATCCGTAAAAGACATGTACCTAGATTCACTCAGCGAGTTTGGATTGACATGTGGAATAACTGATTTTACTAGAATTGAGACAAGGTTAAATACGGTAACTAAAACATGCATTGACCATATTTTTTTCCGATTCTCCACATGCCAACCGCACTCAGCGGCGTTGAATGTTGTACTGGCCGACCACCGAGCTCTTATCTTTACCTGCACTAATGAGTCGAAGTCGACAATGCGTATACAGCGTGTTACAAAAAAATATGTAAACCGCGAAATACTGAGAAATCAATTAAATAAAACTAAATGGTCTGTCACGAAAAATATGAATTGTCCCACTCAAATATATAATTTTATTCGTAACGCTTTTCAACATGCAAACATGTCAGCCACATATGAAAATACCCGTACCTTATCGAAAAACAAGCTTACTAAAGTACCGTGGATCGATGACGACGTCAATCGTCTGTGCGAGAAACGGGACAATTTATTTTTGCGATGGAAAAATGACACTAATGATGCGGATTCAAGATTAAAATACAATAAAATCCGCAACAAAGTACATAAAGTGCTGGAAAAAAAGAGAAATAAATATTTTACTAAAATGCTTAACGATAATATGAACAACATTAGGAAAGTGTACCGAATCCTAAATCAAATGTTAGGACGGGTTGCTTTATCTATTGATTCCTCAATATTAAAAGCCTTTGACGACCAAAAACTATCAACAAAGACAATAGCTGAGAAATTTGCTACTAACTTTGATAATGCTGTAAAGGACATATTACCGAACTGCAGTGTTCCAATATTGGACCCAAACCTCTATAGCAAACAGTCGGAAGCTAGTATACGTTTTCAAAATATTTCGGGTAATAAAGTACAGAAAATCATCGGCAACCTAAAAAGTAACAAAGCACCAGGGATTGACAATATTAAGATCTCTGATATTAAAGAAACTGCTAGGGATGTGTCGTATGCCATTGCTGATCTAATTAACTGCAGCATTTCAACTGGGTCTTATCCGGATGAACTAAAAATCGGTTGTGTTAGACCAGTACATAAAAAAGGTGGTAGAGACAATTACCTCAACTATCGTCCGATTACTTTGCTATCTTCGCTAGATAAAATCGTAGAAAAAGCAGTATGTGAACAAATACAGCTGTTTTACAAAAAACACGATATTTTATACCAAAATCAGTTTGGTTTCCAAGCTGGTAAAGGAACAAATGAATTGTTATCTAAATTTACCGACGAAGTTAATGGATTTTTAAATGACAGAAAGCATATTATGGTTTTATTTATTGATTTTTCTCGTGCTTTTGACACATTAGACCACAAACGATTACTTAGTAAGCTAGATAACTGTGGAATACGGGGTCCACTGCTTCAGTGGTGCAAAAATTACTTGCAAAATCGTAGGTTTACAGTTAAAATTGATAATACCTACAGTGAACATGTAACTATTACGGAAGGTACTGCTCAAGGATCGGTGATTGGTCCTCTCCATTTTCTATCCTATGTCAATGACCTTAGCAATTGTATCAAGTACTGTACATGCTACCAGTTCGCAGACGATACCTGTCTGGTAGCTGCTGACAGGGACCCGCTAAAAGCTGCTGAGTGTATACAAGCGGACTTTGATAATCTCATGAAGTGGTGCCATGATTCCGGCTTAGTGATAAATGCAAATAAAACTAAATTGTTACATATAAAATCTCCTTACCTAAGTATTCGTGCATTCAAAAATGTAATTGCACATAACCATAATTGTTTACATAAACCTTATCGAAACCGGTGTAAATGTCCAGAAATTGAAATTGTCAATACTTATACTTACCTTGGATTAATTATAGATAGTGATTTGAACTGGGGCAAACACATAGAACACGTATGTGACAAACTCAGACAATTTTTTGCAAATATTGTTATCCTTAATAATCAGATACCATTCAAAATTAAAATGATGTTGTACAATTCTCTAGCGGAATCGTACATCCAATATGGGTTAAGTAGCTATGGTCGTACTTATACCACTTATATTAACCATATTTCTAATCTTCAAAGGAAAATATTAAGAACAATCGTCTCTCCAAAAATAAAACAAAAGTTTTATTCTGATGATAATGGTCTCTTCAATTATTGTAAAATTCTTCCTGTTCAATTACAATTCAAACTTACTTTGCTCAAACAAAACTTTTTTAATGTTAAATTTCGTAAGATACAACAACACGCTGTATATACACGATCGGCCGCTCAGAATCTATTGTGTGAGCCTAGTCGGGCAAGTACGAATAACACGTACGGAGAACGCACCACCGCTTACCTGGTTCCTCGACTCATTAATAGCCTACCCACAGATGTCAAAAATAATGTTAAACCTAATAATATTAAGATGAAGCTCAAATCTTATCTCTTGGGAACACTCGAGTGCTCAGAAGGTACGGTTTGAGCTGCACGTTATTATAATTATTAGTGTAGATCTTTTATTTGTTTTCATTACTTTTTTGTTTTTACTTTATATAAATTAAGAAATAGACGACTGATGTTTAAATATATATTATCATGTAGATAGACGTAAACTTTAGCGTCCGCTACAAACCTCAGTGGTTTTTAGGAAGTGCTAACTACCATCCTTATGTAAATTATTGTTTAAATGTTAAATAAATTAAAAAAAAAAAAAAAAAAGTTATTAATAAAGATATAATTTCCTCTACCCTTTATGAGTGTGAATAACCGTCCGTAAAGCAATTAAACCAAACGAAACGGCTCCGTGTCCATTGAGATTTGCATACAGATATGTGATTATAGCAACAACGACTTTATGTTACGGAACCTGAATGATAAAAATATAAATATTTGTATATTTTAAATTTTACAGCCGTCAAGGGACCTTTAAATTTTCCTACTTGGTGTTCATTTTTCGGTGTCAAGTGGTTTCTATAATAAAAGTAGTTTTAGAGGTATAACCCTTTTTATTTTTTCTGTACAATGTACAAATTAAATGCACAAATACAAATACAAAATATATTGGAATAACATGGTAAAATATCTTAAATTAACCTTAATTAGTGATATACATATATGTATATATCTATCGATAAATATTTAAAAGTTGCACTTATCAAGTATACTCGTATAAAGATGTGCCTATAATAGATGACTCAACATGACAAGTTTATATGCATCAACCACAGTAGTATTAATATTCAAAGGAAACGTCGTGTCATCGATCATGCGTGCGTTCTGCAGTTGTTGTGTTGCAGACTGTTCTCGCTCCATATATCTGATTTATAGGCACCAACAGACCGATATTAAAACATTTGTACGTCTACAATACGAGAACTATTTTCTAACTTTATTCTAACTCTGACTGGAAACTTTAAATAGAACCATGAATACAAATATGATACCGTAATCTTTTCTTTTTACTTAAAGAGTTAAGATGACTTTAGTAAGCCAATTGAAATTTCTTTCTGTGACATCACTGTAGAAAAAAATCCCCGATGGGTTTTAAAGCTATGTTCATATCATATACATACGTTTCCGTGTTTGGAGGTCCGTTAAGTTGGTCCCTGTTGTCGTAATAACATAATCGACAATCGTTACTGATAGCTAAGGCATTCAATTGTCGGACAGATGATTTAACCAAAAATATCGCAGCATAGATAGATCGTCGAAAACTAAGTTCTTGTTATATTTCATTTATTTATTTTTTCATGTCTTGTATGATAGCTGTACTCCACGAACTCAAAAATACTGTTTTTTAGTTTATAAAAAAATATATCTGAGTTGTCTATCTGTTAGAAAAACTGACTATTGTAAGTTTAAAAGCTTAAGGCTTAAGCTCTGTAAGTACTATTATATATTCTGTATCATTACTAAAATATAGAGATTCATTTTCTCAATGTTTGAGTTAGTAAGAGTGCTTAGTAACAAAGAGGCATCCACGCTGAATGTATTCTAAGAACTACTGACAGATGGTGTACTCTGAGCGGATAGTAATTTTAGTCTTAACAGTTACTACAATATCTTATGTGTGATAATCCCCAAAAATGATTTAGAGCTAGACAGAACCGTTATTGGACTACTTACGTGTGTAGCACTGTAATAATTTGTAAAGAAAATATAATTATATTGCAGTTTTTTTGAAAAGTTCGTAATTTTAAAATTTGCCTCTACAGATTATTTTGCATTGGATTAAATAAATAAAAGAGACGTTGTTTTCTTTGATTATTTAAGCTGAATGAATGACCGTTAGACAGTAAAAGATCAATGTATACCCAGAGGTTGTCTCTACTTCATTTTGAACTGAGAATAATACTGAAGACGAAATAATTTATTATTCATCTTGAGAAAAGAATAGAATTTCCAAAGACCCTTTGGGATTGAATCGTTACGCTGGATTCATACGGAAGGATTTTTCTATTTTTTGCATAATATTACTTCTTTGAATAAAATTTTGCTTACGAGGATAGGTTTTTTGTTTTCTTATGTCTGCTTATGAGACGTGTTTGTTCTTATAAAAAAATATACTTTTGTTACTTGTATCACGTATTATTTACATTTTTTTTTTCATCAAATTATCTTATTTTGTTTTTTTTTTGTTAAAATCGCAAAGCTTTAAAAAAAAGCTCCTATCGAGGGCCTTGAGCGCGGGGACCGAATCCAGAAATTCCGTAACGAAAAAAACCTCACGTTTTTATTATTTTTTTGTCGAAAACTTTTTTTTTGTAAATTTTCCAAAAAGTTTTTATAGTAATGTAGACAAAGTTTTTATTGTATGAAGTCCCAAGTACGACATCCAAATTTCTAAGGTTAGGATTGCAATACAAAAATAAAAAAAACAATTAGTTGATAAAATTGCTATGCAATAGCTTTACCGCGGCAGTCCCCGAGTGCCACACTTTTTTTTTTATAATATACCTATAGTAAGCATACACAAAAGTAACTCTCTAATTTTTACCGTTCGATCAATTAGAACTGCCTAAAATCGAACCGGTTTTAATTAAATCCTTTAACTCGGGAGACGCACAGACAGAAACGAAAATTGATTAAAATTGTATTTCTGACACTTAAATCCTAATCAATCATATCCACAGAAAAGACGAACAATTTTGTATTTTTTTTAAACCCTTTTTATTGCAGATTAAAATATGTTCCTCTTATTTTTTATTTTTTTATATTACTCTTATTTCACGATCTTCAAGTAACGTTACTCACCAAGTAAAGTGAGTGTTGTCTTTCTTACTTTATGTCAAGTGACAAAACTTGTGAGTACCTACTCGTAATTTTACTTGAAAATCGTGAAATAGGCCCTTACCTCTATATTTAATACTTAAATATACTAAAAAATATGTAAAAATGCCATCATACAAAATATTTTACAAAAATACAAATAGGTATAAATTTTAATTAAAAGGTTGGTTACATTAACAGAAATGAACATAATAGTCCAAAAGAGATGCGCCACTGAGCTTTAAAAATAAAACCATTTATTCCAAACCTTTTCATTATTTGCATAAAAGTTCTCTTTATAAATGACTCGGCCATAATAAACTTTTAAATACGTGTTTTTGTGCCGTAATTATTTTTCATTTATTTTTTGGTTTCGGTTATTACGGTCTAAAAAATATAACATAACATAATCATTAACTACATCATCTCGTTATAGTAACTGACCCCTAACTAAGCTCGAAGCTTGTATCTAGGGTATCAGAAACTACGCACACACTCATTCACACACACACCCAGACCGAGATAAACATTTGTGGTTCACACAAATATTCACCCCGCACGGGAATCGAACCCGCAACCTTACGGATGGCAGTCCGGGATGGTGCCATCGAGGTCGTCATTCAAATTGTCCGTGTCATTTTCATATTTAAAAAAAGAAATGAATTCAAATATGTGGTCAAAAATATATATATGTATACGTAGTGATGTCCATTCGAATTTGTATATCGAATCGTTCTGACCGTAGTCCACCCTCGATAACATGAATAGAGTAACCCTTTGTTATCAAAACAGTAATCAAAAGCAACGAATTGAGGGGTGAACGCGAGTTAAAACTTTATTTGAAATTTAAATACGCCACTGGGTATGAATGGGTAATACTATACATAATAGATATTGATCGACTATTTTTAATTTAACAAGAGATTAATGGATTGGGGATTACACGGCGGAGTCAGATGTTATATGAATTGGATTTTTGTGTAACTAGACGCTCGATATTATCTGTGCACCTTACAAATAATATGGGGTAGGAATACTATACATACATATTTATTATATTATTGGTAATTGTAATACCTTCACTAAAATATAATAAATATGTACTTAAATACTGACATGTGAGTTCATTGAGTGTGTTAAGGAAATAGAATCAAAATGTTACTAAAACTACTAAGTATTTAGATAGATGTACTTGTGGCGTGATGGTCGCTTTTTAGCCAATTTCATACTATCAATTGGTTTAATTTATAAAATACAATTTGAACCAAAACCTTTTTTTCAACTAAGATTGATATAGCGGGAGTAACTTACAAAAACCCACGACATAATTAAATAAAAATAGGCCGTTAAACCGTTAAATTACAAGAAATGAAACCGATTGTGAATACACCATTTAATTGTAATAATATCACGGCATTTGACAATATACCTGTGAAATAATGTGTATCATTATATCGGAATAATTTTCCATTCCAATGGTACTTTATGACCGAGGTGCAGCGAGTATTAAAATAATTCTAACCACCTTGTCGTGTTCTGACTTAATCTGCCCACCGACCACTAACCAAGCAATTATCCCTGTGAAATAGCGCCAGTATTAACGGCACTTACTTTGTACCGGATTAAACTGGATTACTTTAACAGTAAGTACCCTTCTGGTGTTCACTGTTAGGACAACAGTATTAGAAGCACTAGTGTTTAGCTCGCTAGTAATTGCCTTTCCGAAGTTTGTTCTATTGGTCTTACGAGGTTTTGAAATGTTGTTCTTGACACAACTGGGCTGTTTTTAACATTATTTTATTTGAATATTTTTAATTTTCTGACGTTTGCTACATGCCCGGTAATCTGAAGTCCAAATGATGTACATACGTGACTGTGTTACAGAAATCTAGAAATTTAAATACTTACATTTATGTGGTTAATTAGGGCATGGTCAAAGCACTTGACATTCCGTTTGAACGTTAGCATTCATAACGTTACGTCTACCAACCAAACATTTCACATTACTTTTGTAAGTTCAGCACGCAAAGCAAAATCTTTATCTACAAAGAGAAATACCACATAAAATCATACAAAATATAGTCATAGTTCCGATATAGACAATACAAACAAAGATACCTCGGCTTTATGAAGCCACTCTGGAAAAAATGGACCGAGCATGTTTGTATACGATACACCCACATTATGGTCTGTTTGTGGGACAGAAATCTCGTAATAGTTCCCACATGGGTCCTTATTTTAAGAATACACGCGATATACCGAAATGTTTTCGTAAAATGGCTCTCCCATTTCGAAGTATTGACATAGATAATGTACTCTTAAGCCAGTTGAGACGCGGGCCCGGAACGCGGCCGGCCCCAGGGAGGTTTTCTAAAACAAAACCGTGAAAGCAAGGGTAGATTAGACGACAGTCTCAAAGGCGAAGAATAAGCTGGATGTATCTTAACGATGTCGCCAAGACAACTTGAGATATACGTCTGGGTCAGATAGGAAGGACTAAAGAAATTTACTGTTCGTTCCATATAAATATTTTCTTGTTTATGACTTCGTGGATTTTCATAAAGAAGGTTTACATCTAGATAGCTTTGTAATAGATCTTTTTCAACTTAATTATGTTCAAAGTTGATGTTATCATTTTTAAGGTTTATTACTATCACGTAATATCATCCGTTTATTATGTAAAAGTTTCGTTAGAACTGCTATTTTAGCTAACATAGCCGTAATTTGGCAGATGAATAATAGTTTAATGAAACCGCAGCACTAAACGCTTTGATGAATAATAACACAACTTCATGCGCTATTTCATATTAAAATTATAATTTAAAAATAGCTTATTATAATTTTGAGGGTGAGTATGACATGTAGTTCGTTCTTTTTAACATATTAATATTCAATTGCAAAGTATTGTATAAATTAGCATGTAAAGCGCTTTATAAAGTGTTCTTTCTTGTATCTTTATTCAGTAGGTATAGATGGTAGTTGTTGTACTTTCCCCGAGAGCCCTCCACTTGTTTTGTTTGAGCGCTGCGAGTACACCATGTGGCGTTGTAAAAACATCCCGAGACACCCTTGTCCTCTGTAATCCACAGCTTGGTACCCTTCACTCATTTGCATAAGTCCTGTCCGTTATAAGACGGGTCGTTAAACTTTAATAAGACTTTTTGATGGCACTCGGTTCTGATTTAATGGAGTCCCTATGTGGGATTATAATGATTGAAAACTCTCTCCAAAGGTACTTGTTTGAATATAGATTATATCTTTTTATGATTATAGCGGGGACCTATAAAGGGTCTCCAAGAATTCCTTTATACAGGCTCGTTTGTGATAGAACACACAACGGCTTAGTAAAATTAAATTGACCATTATCCTTGCTAGAGAAAATATGAAATCGCATACCTACACATGTTGAAGCAAAACAGAGCTTTTGCCAATATTTTAGGATTCCCGTAGTAAAACTCTCAAGGGTGAACGGGAAATTTAAAGTTTTTATTACCCAAATATATGTTGGTGAACACCAGAAGAGCGATTTGAAATTGTTACAATTGGCTAAAAAGCGACCGTCACGCCACAAGTTCATCCAATAAATATTCCTAACTGCCGTTCCGTAAGGAAACAAATGCTCGAAAATACAATGATGGCCGCAGACAAAACACAATACTGCGCGGAACAAGTGAACCGCGTCCGACATATTCTGTTTGTTGTGAAAATTGTGGTTCTCGTGTTTTTCACGATGTTACATCTCCCCTATTTTAATGTTATTTGTTTTGTAATGTTGCACTAAATTACTATTGTGTTCGACAATGTCAATTCTTTCGTAAGTAATTATATTGTTGTTAGCAACAACAATATCTTACACATTTTACTTAAATTCACGATATTAAGTTCGGGCTATCACAGCAATGTTTTAGGTCAATGATAGAATTTTATTCAACAACCAGCTACTATGTCCTGTCCTGGGCTTTTTGGAGAATTGTCCTTATTGTTGATACCAAGGGTATTTTCTGGAATGATAAGTTTTTCTAATCCAGGATACCTTCCTATATCCGTTTGCCACAATCTTCTACTTTTACAATATTATGTGCAGTAATAAATTGTGTACACTTTATACTAGGCCGCCTCACTGTCGTCAGCCTAAAGTAAAAATTGTTAAATAATGATTAGCAATGAAAATCAGAAGTACTATCAAACAAGTGCTTCACATATATCTCCCTGATTTGTTTGTTTGTGATATTGAACCATATCACCATAACACAATAACAACAGTCAAAATAATGGACACGATAAATTACCCAACTCTCAGATCTTACTTCTCGTGTGATGAAGTTGTTTTCATCCTGAAAAAATAAGACGTGAAACGATATATTATCCCGGGCATTGATATAACGCTCTTCGGCAATCCATAATTTCTAAGAAAATTGTTCTCGGACAACTTATTCCCACAACATTAATTCGCTAAACTTCGGCCTCAGTTTTTTTGCCAAAGCTGAATCAAGCGTAGTTTATTCGGAATGAGGAAAGAAGTTGAAAATAATTTTGCCGTGTCGAGTGAGGAATAATGTCATCCTTGGTCAGCGAAGGAAAAGAAAACGTTATCTTTATAGGGGCACCTTGGGCTATTATTTCGCTATCTCGCTTCCCTAATAGCACTATCACTAGTTATATGACGTGCGATATTCGTGTTTAGTTTAATAAATGTTATCCGAAGTTGTGATAGAAAGTCAAGATGAAAAATGACCATCTATTTTTCTTCGGCGTTTGGTAATTCGGATCATGTGGTTGGTTGCGCGATTGCGCATTCGAGGATTATAATAAAGTTGGAACAGCCCTGAAGGGTCATTAATTTTATTCCATCTTATAGGGCAAACGTTCAATCGGTTATCTTTTTTTGCATTTTGTTTTTTATATCTTCTCTTGACATATTTATTATAGACATTACTCTAAGCTATTTTTTTTAATACTAATATTATAATTGACATGTTTGTAATATATTTTTCATAAAATACTGTCCCCTAATTTTACATCATACAATATTTTTTATAACAGTTCTGTGACAATCCTAACAGTTACTACAAGCAAAATTTTACCCAGTATATTTTACTTAGAAAATTTCACTTTTTTAAGATTATCTTAAAGCTGAAATCTGATTACGTCAACTAAGTAAGTTGAAGGCGTTTCCCTAAGGAAACTCCCCGAAATATACCTGCGTTACTTTGCCTAACATACCGTAGCGAATTGGAGGTAACAGTTTAGAGAAAGTCCTCATTAGGAGTAAAATGGAGGGCAAACGATCTGGATGACGCGACTTCCGAATTAAATTCCATAAAAGAGAGATTGTTCATTCATTTTCTCTTTGCTTTGTTTGAGCTCAATGCCTCATTCATTCGCTTTGACGTTCAGCTTGGGGTGTTCATTATGATATGATATTTATATACCTACGAGTATAGGGTGTGTGTACTATCGTACCTACATAATCTAACAGTGATATATCGTTGCGGTAAGTTCATTCTGTTGGTACTTAGTGAGCATGGCTAGCAAATTGCTGTGATCCGGATTGCAATGTATCCGATTTGGAATAGCTTTGGGGTATAAACTGAATGCTTGACGTACATGCATGTCTAGATTTATCTCGTTGACGCATAGTAATTATTATATCTGTATCATGTAAATATCTTGCTAATCTACTACTGCTGGTTACATCAAATCTTGAAGTTATGTTTTCATTAAAATATATTTTCAATTCAAAGATATCGACATGTTATTTAAATAGGTCCCCAATGGAGTTTAGAAGTACAAATTGAAATGCGATGTTTCAAGAAACACGCTGTAATAAATCTACACAATAGGTGCTTATGGGGGCGAAAGGATGAAAGGTTCTAAACGCCTTTATTGCAACTGCTGACGGTTCAAATTGCTTGCCAATTTCAGGCCCAAACTTATTTGTGTCGAGATTGGCCTACATCAGGGATTTAACTCTTCGATGCAGATGGTACTTTACTCTCAACGGAAAGGCCGACTGGCATTTAGGAAATTTGCATGCCAATACTATCGGGGGCCGATTCTAACGAACAAACTTTGAGCTCACTATTAAACTGTTACGTACCTACCGAATTATGAATAGTAACAATTAAAACGGACTTATGAAGTACGACAAAGTTATTTGTTAATAAATCTCCAATTTTAAATTTATAAAATTGCGTAGCTTTTGTAAATTTATGTTAAATTGCTATATTAAGTATGGCAATATCGTAAAGAGATCTAGATATTGCTTTACATAACAAACATTACAATCCGAACATAATTGTATCGATAATATAGCCGGTACAAGAAGATCAATTGAAAATTAAAAACTGTAACAATCTCTTCACGAAAGTCGAGTTGTCTCAAGTTTCTTTTAACGAGTCGAGACAAATACACCGGAATGTTTTACGTCCAAGTCTCATCTGCGGTTGCTTCTGAATAATGGATCGCATTAATAAGCAGAAATGGTTTGCGGGACTCCGAACTTCAAGTAAGACAGTAGGGATGTAATTAATTACTGAGTCTAATAATAGTTAACGTGCCTGGGTCTTGCGAGACAGAAACTATCATTTAGGATTGAGAGGGTCCCTAAAATGGAGAAGTAGGCTTATTGTGTATGCAGCACATTATGGAACTTCTTTGTGACGTAACTTCGTATTTTATAAACATGTTTCGGCCGGCACGTTTAACCGTTGGTCCGTTGGTAGCTGGTATATGAACTTCGTTAGCTCAGTCGGTTAACTTCGCCACAGTACGGCGAAGAGAATCTGCGACTAGTTACATAGAAACGCTAGCTTTTCAAGGGAAAGGAAGTCAGAGTCATCTAGTTGGGACATCATTACACCATGATAAGTGCAGTTGTAGCAATTGTTTATGATGAGAAAATGCTTGAACAGAAAACGAGGTGGGCTAGGAAAAGACTTGGTAACGCAGTAGAATATCAGAGACGGGGAAAGCGAGTGTTGATGAACTGTTTTATCTAGCTTAAGAAAAATAATACCATGGAAAACATACTATGATTAAGATTCTTGTGAGTTATCACCACGTAATTTGTCTCCTATTTATACGATTAAAATAAGCTAATCTATCAAAGCAATGTATAAAGATTTGTAGTTTTGGGCAATCTTAAAACATGAGCAATCTCAGAGTCTCAAATTGTATCTTAAAAGGACAAATAAGTTCTGCACATAAAAAACTGATATGACTGAGGAACTATGAATGGAACAAATGGAAAGAAAAGTTCAAACGAAAACAGGGAAAAAAGTATGGTTTACTTCAGTAAGAAATACGTGCGATACATAATATTGAAAGGAAGTAGGTTAAAAAATAATGGAAGTATCAAACAGGAGTTTTATTACTTAACCTTGAATGTTTTCCTCCTTATTGTATCGAATAACTTCACTCAGAGAGAGATTTTACTTACTTATTTGTTGCTTTGCACTCTGATTTTACTTATAGCTGTGCCTCGCAGTTTTACACGCATAGTTCCTGATCCCGTGGGAATTTTGGGATGAAACATAGTCTATGGCCTTTCCTGAACCATAAGCTACCCCTGTAACAAATTTGAAGTCAATCAGTTCGATGGTTTAGCCGTGATGCCGTGACCAAGGGAAATTGGGATTAATTTATATAAAATACTAGTGACTCGCCCCAGCTTCGCACGGGTCCAAGTTTCCCATTAGCTTTTCCAGTTTTTTTTACATAAGAACCTTTTCCTAATAATAACTAATACAACATAAAAAGAATTAGTGAAATCGGTCCAGCCATTCACGCGTGATGCCGTGACCAAGGAAAAGGGGTTTCATTTTTATAATATAGATGTAAAGATTTGCCGTCACATACATAGTTATTGTTATTAAAAATGTTTAACGACAAAACAAAATTATATACCGAAATTTTATAAATAATACATAATATTAAGAATAATGGAAACTGTAGAACATAATTATAAAGTAATTAATAGTAACTTGACACTTAAATGAATGTGTATACAATGCTATGACAATAGCAATACGCAACAGAAGTTACCAAGCAAATATTATAATTAAACTATACAGTCTGTTCTTATTGTTATTTGGTGTATACGTTCGTACAATGACGTAGAATTTGGTTCATATTCAGATTATAATTTACAATTTTGAAACTATTGTATAACGCAAATTAATAATTATTTGTATGAACTAAACTAGCTGTGCCCCGCGGTTTTATCCACGTGGAACCTTATCCCGGGGGAATTTTGGGATAAAAAGTATCATATGGGTTATCCTGGGTATAAGAAATATCTGTACCAAATTTCATTAAAATCCATTTAGTAGTTTTTGTGTGAAAGAGGAACAAACATCCACACATCCACACTCACAAACATTCGGCTTTATAATATTAGTAGGATAATTCATAACACCCAATAATGTTGCTAGCGATATGCGTGCATATTTCTATAGTTATTTTCATATGAAGTACAAACAAGATCTTCATATACACAGTGCATACGAAGTGTTAAGTCTAACTACGATATTCTTGCGAAATGTTCTTTTGCATCGTCATTGTAGGAAAAGGTGGCCTGTATCGAAATTACTTATGATATTATGACCGATTCCATATGCTTTAGAAGAGGGCAAGTTTTATTTTACTGGACCTTGTCGATTTAAGTCCGAGACCTATGTCTAACATTGGTCTCGGTTGTGGTACAACAAACAATGAAATCTTTCCTCTTTAATATTTGTATACAGATTTATTGGTGTCAAAAATTATGATGTTATAAAAGTCAATTTTCTAAGTAAGAAAACGTTGAATAAATACGTAATCAAAAACTTTGAACGAGCGACGTTTTTCATAATTGTCGCATTATATGAAACACGCTACGGCAATGCAGTTCCTTATGAATTCGAGTGGTTTATTTATGCGGTCTTGTAATTTGCTGAGGTTTTAGTTCTTTATATACTGTACTTAATAAATAGGTTAATAATATTCAATGCATTCAAACAAGATTTAGTGCTTTTATAATTTAGTACTCGTGAAGTCGCTTAAAACCATATTAATCGTCTTATGATGCACTAATAAGAGAACCTAGTCAACAAGGTTTTTCAATTATTTGAAACAAAAAGTGAAGATCCTGTCCTTATTCGATTTTCCCACTGCTGGGCCAAGGTCTCCCCCAGACATCTACAACTCTCCCGATCCTGTCCTTATTCGATATGTTGTAAAAAATAAAATTCTCAATAGAATTTATCATCGAAAAGCTCATTCTAAATAGAAATATCAAGCTACATTTCGCAAAAACATACCCAAAGAAAAAAGTAAACAACAAATTGAAAATCATTAATTTACTCGTAATTCGTTTGTATTAGATTTTCATCATCCGTATTGGAAATAAAACCATTGAAGCGGAGGTTTGAGTAAAGATTCAAAAAACGTTAAGGACAGGAATCTATATAAAGAGGAAACTGTAATTAATGATTTAAGAGATTTTTATAGACTCTGCTTAAATAGAAAAAGTCAATTTGTTCAGTCTCCATCGAAGGAATTTAAATCGACAAATTATTTTTTGTCAAAGCCATTTGTCAAAGTGTGTCGTTACGAGTTTTGTGCACAGCTTTCGTTCATTATCTATGTTTATTTTGTCATTAATCTATCTTTGTTTCGGGGACAATCAGTGACTTGTTCGGTATGTTTACTGTTTAGTAACTTATATTGTTATTTTGGTGCGTAATAGATTTCTTTATCTGTCGTATTTGTTTCTTAGTTAGATGTGTTTATATTTTCTTTATTGATGTTTGTTGTTCTAAGTCTAGTGTTAATGTTAGTTAGGTCTCTAACTTTACTGGATGGTTGCCATAAATAACTTGATAATAGTATTATATTTAGCCCGAACTCGATATGTATGAAAGGTGCGTTAGATGGGTCCCAACGGAAATCAATGACGGTAGCAAATGTATGTCCAGCAGCGGTCAAACTTAGGGTAATATGATGACATAATAACTATCTAAAAGCCAAAAAGCGTAATTCGTTCAATGGTTTGAGCTGTGTGTCGATTGATCTGTCATACATGCAGATAAATAGAAACTATTAATACAGCACACGCAATAATATAAAACTGTCCATACTGTTATCATAGAATTTAAATAATTACGATTTGATACGTTTCGGCCGCCATTCGGTAACATATTTAACTGAAACACACATATCCAAGCGGAGCGCACACTCGCCCATCAAACTATTCCATCGGTTTTACATTTCAACGTACATATTATCCGCATCGCTTTTATAATAGAATTGCAAATTTGAACCCTTTGTAAGCGTTTCGCATTTGGAAACACAAATTCGCTTTTACGTTCATTTGCATTCTGTCGTAGTTTCGTTGACTTCCAAAATGTTGCAAGTTGCACAAGTAATATCAGATAGATGTGTGAACTCACTTTGTGTTTACTATCTTTTATAACACGAGAATCTCGTTTACTACAAAACTCATTTTCCTGGAGAATATATTTTGGAATAAAACCTACATTTTAGTGCTTGCTACGAGTAGATATTGGAATTTTATTCCAACTCAAACATCATAGTATAGTATGAGTGTCTTATGATCAACATTATCTTGCAGTGATATCTTATATAGGAAAAAAAATTACCAAACAAGACTTACCAAATCTCTAATCTCGGGGTACAATAATTGAAAACAACATCCTAACAAATATTATAAATGCGAAAGTAACTCTGTCTGTCCGTCTGTTACCTTTTCACGGCTAAACTACTGAACCGATTGACTTGAAATTTGGTACAGGGGTAGCTTATGTTCCAGGAAAGAACATAGGTTATGTTTTATCCTGAAATTCCTACAGGAACGGGAACTACGCAGGTGGAACCGCGGGGCACAGCTAGAATTAAATAAAGTTTATTTAAATCTTCCTGTAGCTGCAGCTAAACAACATAAGTCTTAAAAATAAGCGAGAAAAAGATATATTGTGTAAAGACAAATCATTATGAACAAAGGTTACAAAGCATACGGGTGTGCAAAAGCGCGATCGACCCCAGTAAGTGGGGCAATACATTTCACCTACCACCACGTGTCTACGTCATAAATAACATCGCACCTGCGGAGTGGCTAGATTGTGCCTAGATAAAGATATTTAATGTGGGTATCGGTTGCAAACTCTTGATTTATGATCAAATTAGCACTTATTCTGATATAGTTAGAGAGATAAGTAAGTTTAAGCGGTAGTATTTTAGCATTTTGACTTAAAATTCTTTGCAAATAAGGTACTAAAGTAATAGCTGTAAGATGCCACTGTAGATCAAAGCATATTTTTCATTACTGATCTAAGTGTATATAGTGAAAAATAATAGGCGTAATCACCAATCGCTCCACGCGGTGTTCGAGCCTGGGATTTCATCTTAGTAGGCAGAATTCAAAAGTGAAAATTCTTATTAAATTGTTATTCTTATTAATACAATATTATTTCACTACAATCTATACTAAAAGGAACCAGTATCAATATTATAAATCAACTTTGCCATCCGATATATTTATGCGGTTGATCTTAAGATTAATCTAGAATTCACAAAACATATAAAGCATATAATGTTTTGTAACGTATCCGTAAAATTAAGCCTTGGCATCCTCTTATTGGGTTTAACATCGCAACATAAAGAAGAAATATTAAATTACTTTTCCATTCCAATATCTGGTAAATATTTTTAAATAAGATTTACTCTTCGATGTAATATGAGTACACCTTTTTATACCTATTCAATACTTTATTTGGTGATCTGGTTGACTGATTTTGAACTTTATGACCTTATTTTAAGTTCATAAAAATACATATGTCATGTATAAAGTCATTAAGTATCAATAGGTACTACGTCAATTCGGTCAGTGAATTTTGCTCAGCAGTTTAAAAGGTAGCAAAGTTATACTTAATGTTAGTGAGAATGTTTAAGTGCATAAATATGTTATATTCATTTTCAATATTCAAGTTTTAAATGTTTTTATTATGACAAAAATCCGTATATTTTAATAATGATTTAATGTCCCAAGGGAATATTAGAATTTTCAAGGAAAATTTAGAATAATTTCCTAATCGATTCCGACACTTAAAACCGGATTTGGAGCAAAAAAGTTTTTCGGCCATTTTATTGCAATATGTATGGACTACTTACCTATATTATAATCGTCCGAAAAATGCTCCAGAAGTCCTATTTTATTATCATAGTGATACTTAAGTTATCCGAATTGACACAGTAAAACCAAACAGATACCTCGTATCTGAAATTTCCCTCGACTCAGTGAACAGTGAAACTGTATACAACGTACATAGATGTAAATCTCCTTGCGTCAATCTGAGACTATGTACAGCTTAGCCGTACTGGTTCAATAACTAAGAACGACGTAAAGTAAATATTTATGTGAATATAATATATTATTCACGCACTAGAAGCCGATGCTTTTAACTGTTCACACGATTTCTATTTTAGGGGTTAAAATATTGGAATCAAACAAGATTTGTTTTTATTTCATTCTTTAATTTATTAGCGCTATGTCAGTTTTGTACGTGGAGTGACTGCCATCAGACCTTTACAACCCAGAGGGTGATACATTTTTGGTTAAACCAATTTTTAGACTTTGAAGGCTTGTAAGGATTGTTGATGATGTTAGTACGACAAGTTGAACGTGTGCCCTTTGAGGCACGGATTTGTGCAACAATAACTTTCGAAAATATACTATTAAATATACAACTAAAATTTAATTACAGTCTATTATTATATTTGCAAAATATGACGTAGGTAGTTACACTAAAATATAATTATAATTGATGAAGTAGATAAATCATTTAATGAAAATTATACGTGCTTGTCGTTCAAATTTGTTCTGATTAACTCATTAATGAATGTCAGCTCAATCAATATGTTAATGAATCGTAATTAGTTTTTAATAACGCGAATCGGTGGCAATAATTACTATTTGTGAAATATAATTGGTTATACAGATAACGAATTTGTAGGCGATAGGTGGTTCAATATTAATAATGTTTAGTGATTTTATTATTATATGAAATGGGACGGGAAAATACTAGTAATTTGCGTGATGCAGCATCTGTTACGTAACGTTTCATATTTTTATTCATTTGGAAAATGTTTTCATCTTATAAATGTATATGGTTAAATAATTTCATGATTATGAATGCAACGTGAACATAGACTTACAAAAATACACAACTCAAAAGCTATAGAACAAATATTTGCTCTTTCAGATATTATATACATATAAATACTTACGAAAATTTAGATGTTGAATAAAATCAAATTAATTTACACTTTTTTTGTTCCAGATCCAAAAAACAACAATTAAGAAACAAAACCATGTTGTGACAATACAATCTCAAAAGACACTTCAAGATGTGTCTCACAAAGAATTTCCCGGACATCTCTAGCAACAGAACATTATTGTTTATAATAGTGTTATTATCGCTTAAATTGTGCAGTCCACAAGACTTGAACGAGGAGTTTGTTAATGAAGACAGTGTTGAAAGTTCTGATGTGATGGTAGTGCCAGTTAAAAAGGTTAAGTTACCTAGGAACGTCGGTGGACCGTGTAGACTGAGCGAAATGCTCTGTGATACAGGACAATGTATTTCTTTGGACAAGTACTGTAATGGTGAAGACGATTGTGGAGATAAGAGCGATGAGCCGAAAGCTTGTACTCGTAAGTATTTGTTTTATTGCTTTCCTTTTTTTAGAAGTTTGGGAGGGTCTAAATATAGATTGGGAAGTGCTTGAACTTGTTGTTATATTTAGAGGGGTATAATTTGTGAACTCGTGTTGTTGGTAAGTTATTATTTTATTTTATTATCCAAGTAGTAGAGTGGGTTCCAAGTTCAATTCCTGTACGTGTTAAATATATGTATACTGTTACAAAAAGATGTTAAAGAAGTAGACATGAAATTGAATGCGTCAGGTATATGAAAAGTCAATCAAGTAAAATTCTCCACGTTCATATTTTATTTCGATTCGGGAACACGACTAACATCTAATTTCCTTCATACGTCCTCACTTTTTAAACCCATCCATCTTGAAGTGAAGTGACCGAATTCATATTGACATTAAAGAAATACCTTCATCAAAAAAGGTTGTTCATTGAGAAACTTTGGGTTAGTCGTTTTTAGGTCATTGAAACACATTTTAATATGTCTCCTTTTCTCGGTTTGCTGACATCTGTCAGGGAAGAGAAAAGGTACTGGAAGCAAAAGGATGAGAGGCTACGCCACTAGCGATTTGATTGTGGACGTTGAATAAATTATTTTTCAACACACTTGCTCATAAAGGGGCTCTTATTTGTGCAAAAACAGTTGAATAATGACACGTTTTATTCACTAGTGAGTTATAGATTGTTTTTTTAAATTTCTTTGTTTTTAAAAAAGTTTCGACACCAAAAAAATGGTGTCCATACATTTTAAAAACAAACTTCAACTATGTTGCCTTACTTTTGGTAGGTCTATGGTCGATTCCATTCATTCATTCATTCGATTTTTTTTAATCAGTATATTATTTTAGTCTTTGGCGATCACCATTGTTGTGTTGGATGCGCGCGAATAGAAAAACTGTTTATTTATTAGCGAAAAATGATAATTTCTTCGCAAATGTGTTGAAAAACGTTGTATGGTACACGCGAGTATTGATGATTACTATCCTCGGCTATCTTCAGACCCTCGCCTGACAGCTCGGGCCTCAATACCGCCTCGGAAGTAATCACCAACTTACCTCGCTTGTACCATAAATAACTATTATTAAATAGTTAGCTATGGCCAGTGGCTTCAACCATTTACAGCGGTCGATTGTTATAACGATGCATTAGCTCCGCTTATTTTGGTCGTAGCGTAATGTTCTATAGCCTACATCTACAGCCTTTTTCCGGATCAGATTAGTTGTTTCTAAAGGTTAGCGCGCTTAAGTAAACAAACTCTTCAACTTTATAATATTACGACTATTTTTATTTTTCATGGTTAAATGGTAGCATTCAAAAATTGATCTAAAATATTATTCATGAACCATATTAAAACCGCTACTTTCATAGCGTATAATTTCACGATGTTGGAGTGGCTGTGTCAGCGATGGACAGAGTTGGCTTCCTTCGCATTTTATGTAATATTCATCCCTCCAAGTTATGCGGGGACTACGCCAAAACATATTACACTCGATGTTTATGGGTTTGTGTAATCGTTGAGTCGAGAAATCATATTTTTATAGCACTTATAATTTTTGATTTTAATGAAATAATTGCTGTTTATTTAGTTACTCTGATAGGTTGTTGCCAGATGATATGTGGAATTTGAGTCCACGCAATATCTGGCCGGTGATATTATTTATAAAAACGTGCTGATTATGTGCTACTGTGGATCTTTAAGTATAGTACACAATTATAGTAATTTTGTTTTAATTTATACTTTGTATTGTTCTTACTGTTCATTGGACAGGTTTATAAATGTAGATACATGTATATTGCATACTGTTAAATAGGGAAGATTCCTTTCATGTTCCTTCCTATAGTTTTACCAATTTTATACTTATTGAAGTATTCTATTCAATTAAAATAAAACAAAACAAGAATGATTGAAACAGCACGCAGCTGTAGCACAAGCTACACTCAAAGAGCTCTATTTCATTTCGCAGTAAATTACTTTTTTTTCGTCGGATCGCTGTCCTCGACGATAATTGTCTTACACAAAAGATCCTGGAAATGTACTCACAAAGGGTATTGAAAGAACTAGATTACGTTCAACGGTCGCTTTCCGTTCCCCCGCAGCGGAATATCGTCGCATGAGCAACGGAACTTAATGACATCATCCACTTTGCTGTTGTATGAAGAAAGGCTTTATAATTTATATTTTTATGTGTTTTTTGTATGCTGTCTGGGATTGGTATGATTTATAATGGATACGAGTATAATGTGAAATTAATGGTACACTATTATTTCATTATACTACGTTAATCTAAAACGAGACGAACTTCAAGTACAATATGAAATAACTTTTAGATATTTTAGGAAAGCCTATAAAACTTGGCTTTTGCCCTGCATTAGGTTCTTACAGATCAATTTAATATGTCTACTAACTTCTCTAATTACAACTTGCTCTATATGAAATGAAATAACTACAAAATATAAATAATATCTTGATTTTACATTCAACTTCTATCCATTAATCACCGGTACCGTTATCAAGCCATGTAATCCATAGAAACTAGTTCTGGGTATAACAAAACGTCCTCTAGCACTAAAGCAATGAAAATTAATACCCCAAATCGGATAATACTAAATGACCACTCAAAGTTTGAGGCCAACAATAAACCTCCTTTAATTACGAGCGGGGCCAGTGGAATGGGCTTGCTTTTAACGTGCCCTCGTAGGTGGTCATTAAGCCGAAATATAGCTACGATTAACAAAAAAACCCACGTACCATTTAATAAGGTGTTAAGTTTACCGTGGTCGTGTTTTAACAAAATGTACTGTCATTATTCACTGTAGTACGCCAAGCTTCTACCTGGGTCCGAGTTTAATTAAAAATAATGATAAATTAGTTACAGTTTAAAAGAGTTTAATTTATAATGGAATTAGTGTTTTGTATTGTTGTTTGTAAAGAGATATAAAACATAATGTATATTATGTAGCATGATACGATTAATTACAAAGTAGTGAATTTGAACTTTAACTATTTTCCGCTAAAGAGTTATACTCTTTTTCTCTTTTTGGTTTTGATGAATATAGGTATACGAGTATGCATTGTATAACCAATATAAACGTTATAAACAGACTACGTAAACGTTCTTAATGCCTTCTAAATAAACGCAAAGAGAAATGACAACATCTTCTCCCATTCTAAAATTATTTTAATTACGCACATAAATTCTCTATGTATAAATTTTCTTGAAAGTGCAAATAAGGGTCTTTGCACACAAACAATATTTAGTCACACAACTTCGCTACGGCGTTGCTTTATACTACGCGATGTCGTAATCGATCGCTACATCCCGCGCATTACATGAACTAGTCACAATAGTGGCAAAGATCGCATAAGAAAAGCAAAATCGCGCTGCGTTAGCACGGTAGTCGCAAAGTCGCGCGATCTTGCGGTTATGTGTAGCTCGTGTTTTGAAACTGTAAACTACGTATTATAATTAGAGATATGAGATAATGGTATATACATGTTCCAGCCACCCGACAAACATATTCAATTGTAATGTAACACACAATGATGCAATATAGGTCTGACAAACAAGTTTATTCAAATAGCAATAATGTTGGGTGTAATAACTGTAATTTAGCTAATGCTTCTACCGCGTTTGCATCTCGACAAGTTTGCGCATAATTAGTGCACGACACATGCGCTCCTATTTGCTGATAATTTTCCACTGTATTTTGTTAAATCTAGGGAATTGTGGGGAATTTAAAGCAGCTCCTACGGTGCTAATGTACTTAAAATTTGTTAGTTGAATTTGTTTGTCATGGATGCTTTGAAACTATTTTGTTGACGTGTTTTTTACTTTTATTTTTGAAACGTACATACTTTTATATTTCAAAGTAGGTACATACTTCAATATACGTAGGTGTATATTTTGGCAAGAACTTTTGTTCAATGCTCTAGTTAAAAGTATTTGAGAAAAAATTCAAGCGAGCAATGATATACTGTCGTACATAAAAATAAACAGACAAAGACTGCTCAATCAGAAACTTGTTTTGATCATCTAAACCTTAATACAATCATCCCATCTATGTAAGATATATTTAATCTAGAGGCAAACATTGTTAGGAAAACCCGTATGATAAAGCCAATGTTACCTAATCAGCGTTACATATTCCGATTGCTAGGTCACCCTCATCCAGGGGGTGAACGAGCCTTAATCTACTGGCATTTGCGCTGGCTCTGTGCCTAAACTAAATATATTTTTAATTACTTCAACGTAGATTTGTGCAACTCCAATTTATTTTGTACTGTAACTACAACTTGTGAGTGATTTATTACTTTTTCATTTGGTTTTCATTTAAATTAATATATTCTTTATTCATATTAAATCACAATTACACGATCAATCTTAATTAATGTTTTTAGAACGCTAATTTAATCTTAAAATAATTAATCTGAGATTCAGCATTACTGTTATTCTAGCTCAAATTTCTATGTTTTTGTTAGACATACCATGTTAAAATATTGCACGAAATCTAGATTCTCTGTGTAAATTAAATTCAAAACTACCAAGTAAAAATTATCATCTCATCTATGAATTTTAGTTTGCAAATGTTCAGCTAACGTTCTATGCGCTATCTGTTAGGCTGTCATGTTCATCCACACAAAAACAATAGACCAACATTAAAGGGAACAATGATGTTCAGCGGCGAACTGAACAACTTGTCTTATGGTATATAATGCGCTGTCACAACAGACAAAAGGCGGTATTTTTTAAAAAAAAGATCGTAAAAATATGGCCGCTTCTATTGTAAGCGTCGCTTTTCAGATCTTTTTCCTTCTCATTTCCCTATTTTTGTGTTGAAAGGATTAACAATAGTACAGGTGAAGCGGGTATTATCGTGACATGCATATTTTGGATGGTGTATGTAATTTGGTTTTTATATTAGTATGACAAAGCAAGGAAATGGTTATATTGTTTGTATTTTATTTATACTTACTATTGTTATTTGTTTTCTTTATTGTCCTGAAAAGAAGACTATCGTCACTATTTTTAACAACATGTTTAGCGCAACATTTGTTCAATGAATTTTTTGATATTTGATCCGGGGCGGTAAAAAAGATGCAATGCAGAAACAAGCCCTTTACTTTTGGTCATATTTGAATCTAGAATGACTTGGATTTAAGTAAACACATTAGTGACAGTGTAAAACTTAGTTGTGGTCAGTTACTATAATGAGATGATGGAGTGAATGATTTATGTAAAAAAGGTGTTAAATAACTGAATAACTTAGATGTAGAGATCTGATCCAAAATCCATACTTAAATTATTATTTTTATTTTATAACTAGCAGCGCCCCGCGGCTTCACCCGCGTAGTTCCCGTTCCCGTGGGAATTTTGGGATAAAAAGTATCCTATGTGTTATTCTGATGTATAAGCAAGATTATTGTAAAGTTTCATTAAAATCCATTCAGTAGTTTTTGCGTGAAAGAGTAACAAACATCCATACATACAAACTTTCGCCTTTATAATATTAGTAGGATTATTAATTATTTAAGATGGATTCATACATATTTACTTGTTACTTATAAGTCTATTAATTTTATTTACTTATCAACAGCATGTAACAGAACGTACATGGGGGACGTCGGTCGCACGTACGAGCTCGAAGTTCGTCGGCCAAGAGAAGACCATTTACCGTTCATATGCCACTTAAATTTCACTGCCAATGGTGGGAGTTATGGAGATATTATACAGGTAATTATGTTTATTAGTTGTTATAATATCTTCTCTTGGTGACTATAAAAATGGCACAGTAATCTCCTGCCTAATAAAGGGCTGTGGGTTAGATCCTTATACGCGGTGAATATTTGATTATGTGAACGTTTATTTTGGTCTGGGAACATGTCTGTTAAGCCTTTCTATTTTGGTCTTTTGTACGTGCGATATTTTAAGTTAGACTATTGAGGACACTCACTGCCCATTACAATTGATGATGTTAGTACGATAACTTGGACCGACGACGGCTTAACGTGCATGTAAGAGTGATTGATTTTATTTAGTGCTCCTGGCAGACTAAGGCACTGGACACATAGAAAAGACATAAATGTTTTGCGTCGCCACTTTCATACATTTTGTAGACGCGAAAAAGACAAAGTATATCCGTGCTCCTTCTGTGTCTTACGTCTTTTCTTTGTGCCCAACACCACAATCGCCACTCTATAGCGTAATTATTAATTAAACTTCTTTGTTCCAGTTAACATTCGACACATTTACAGTAGGGAAGTTCGTATCATTCACGTCAGATGGATGCCCAGATGGTCACATGACTATTGTGGAGAGAAGTCCGTCGCCTCCCTTAGGGCAGTGGTGTGGATCGGCGTGGGGCTACACAGTGTACTTTAGTGAATCCGATTCTATTAATATGACACTAAGATTGGATAGACTGAGTCAGCAGGTAAGATTGTAATTTTTTTAATTGCTCCATTATATTAAGTGTATTTCAATCGACTACACTTATTTATATATTCAAAGAGGAACATATCGTTATAAAATCATAGTTTACTTAAGAGATTTTGAGCCAACATTAACTACAATAATGATGATATACACATTACTCCTTATAAAAAACTTACTTATACGCATTGCATTGTAGGAAAAACTATATAAAAATCTTCGTTTTTTAACAAAAATCATCATCACCAAAACATGACCCGCAAATTACTAGTAAATACCTAAAACTACAGACAAAAATAACACCCAAATTCCTCGTTATTCATTAGACGCAGTAAACTAAAAAACAATAATTAGTTGAAGCGTTCAGTTAGGGCGAAACTTTACAAATCAAATTTTCAAAGTTTCCCGAATATCACCCAAAAGGAATTAGCTGTTTGGACTTACTAAGAAATTAAACTACTCGTTAGGTAATTCTGTACGAGAAAACAGTCTCACAACTTTACAGACAAAATAGTTATTTTGAGACTAAACCTGGTTTAATTGTGTGCGCAAGTTGTGACTTATGTAACTTTTTTATTTGTTCTTCTTAATGCTTAAAACTTTTATGAGCTGAATTACAACGAGTCTGAAAGTTATTTAAAAATGTATCGATGTTTTTTTTACTAAGTTTTAATACCGAAAAATATATTTTTTAGGCGTACACTGTGGATTGTTATAAAAGAAGATCATGATGTTAGTGTATTTTATTCTGTTATATTGAAAAAAAAAACAGCAGGGATTTCAAATAAATATTTTTATAAGTCAACCTCTAGTAATATCAAAACGTTACTATAAAAGGTTTACATTGAAATGTAAAAATAAAAATATTTGAATTTCCATTCTTGAAATAAAAATCAGTACGCAAGCAATTAAAATTCGTTGAACCATTTTCGTACTAATGGCATCCGTAATCCCAATAACGAATCTAAAAGGAATTTCACGTCATAAAATTATGACATTACGGCTAATAACATCAATTATTATAATAGCGATGAAGCCCTATCCGGAGGGTCCCGGGGGCCTCCGTAATCGTTGCTTAATTAATTGATAGAAAGTTGAAGCCCCTCAGCACATTATATAGCTGCTAACACCAGATAAAGGGAACGCAACCAACCGCTTAAAGCGGGGAAATATTAAGCGAGTCAGTGGCGAAAACATGTTGTTAGTTACATCACGTCACTGAAACACAAAGGGATGCTTAGTAAGTGACTCTTAATGAAGATAAATATCGTTGTTCATTTATAAGGATTAACTTTGCTACGAGCAAAAACTCTAATTATACATGTCAGAAGATACAAACAAATCGTGGGTGTGTAACGTTTTGAACTGCCTTCATTTTAATGAAAAGACCGTTTTAAAATGTACTCGTAATGTGTTACGCGTATACAATTTTGTAATAGGATAAAGCGGTTCAGGTTTCAAACATTATTTTAATTAAATAATGTGTTTTTCGTTATTTACACAACTTTTGTTATGTATAAATTTATTAAACATGGTTGTAAAATCACGTACATAAATATATTCTTACTAAGTATATTGGAGTATTAAAATTAGCTTTCAGAGTTAAAGATCAAAGTCTAGTTTATAAGTCTACGTATATAACTAAGATACTTACCAACTAAACTAATATCAAAATGCACCTCTTTGTTACAACTATAGCAATTCTAACAATGCGTTTTGAAGCATACAACTGCTCATACTTAACAGACTTTGACACGAAGTACATCAAATACTAAATCATGGAGTTCTGTATGCTCCTACCATAATTAAACTTAGACTTGGTTTGTAGGGTGTTGGATACAATTTCGACTTCAAGCTAGCGTACAAGTTTCTGAGACGGAGCGAGGCGCGGTTGCGGTACGGTAATGCTACGGTCGGTGCTTGGAGAGGCGAGCGGGTTCCCGGTACCTATTGCGACCGCATACTGAGCGATTGTGATCTAAGAGCATGTCGTATACAGTCTCCCAACTTCCCCGGAGTATATCCAAGGAATGCTACTTGTACATACCGCATTGAACATACCAAGGTGAGATCATTATTTTATGTTGTTATTAGATTTTTGTTTTATTAAGGAGTACTATTGATTTTTATTATTCGTTCTTGCATGAAAAATAGTATTCAATGTCACCATATGTATATAATCTACTTACATAATGAAGTTATCGTATAGCTTTAGTTCAAAATTTACTGATACTCAAAGGTAATACTAAAATTGCATTTTTAAGAAATGTCCTTTAAAAAAGACAAAACATTGAAAATAATAAATTTAATGGCAATTTGTTACAAAAGAGGTGTTTTAAGCCTCCGTTCATGCGGTTAATGTATCCGTTTAATTTAATATTTAATGCAAAATTCGCACCAAACCAACGCTACATTTACAATGAAAACATACATTATGAATAAGCATGCACCCACACACACATATGTGTACTGGCTGTTCTGTAATTTATTGTTACATATTTTATAGTATTATTCATTAATAACGCTGTGAAACCCAGAGTTTGGAAATTATTATACTAATTGTATTCAGTTCTGGGTCATAAGCAAAAACTATATTTATAGTATGCAACACTATAAATTACACAGGCTTAAAATAATATTGGAGTCCGGTGGTAATAAACCATGTTTCATGTAATTTTTTCTAGCGATGTATGTTAGTAATTTTTCAAACATGGTTCGGTTTTAAGATCACTAACTCATGGTCATGCCAGTCATCAAGTCAATGATCAGCCAAATAGACATGTTTTTGCCTATTAGTGGGGTTTAAAGGTGGCCATTGACGAGTCAGTTGAACTGATCAGTCCAGACTTAAAACAGAAGCGTCACTCCAAAAGTTTTAGAGCAACTAGATTTCTCCACTGGAATCGCTCCGGTGATTGACAACCATTTTTGGTTGGACGTCAGTTTAACTGATCAGTCAATGACCACCTTTATGGACCAATAACATTTTTACTGATTGACATATTGTCTTTTTTTATGATGGTTTGGTCATATGTATGTTTTTGTTTCAGATTCCTGCTGATAAACACGTTTTATTAGCAGTTAGACAAACAAATAGTCATAAAATACATATCAAGGATCAAATAGTAAAGTATGACAGGAGTCAGCGCGTTCTAAAGTGAGTATTATATAGAGAACAAAGACCACAAAATATCACCCTATACACAATAAATACATGGGGTATTTTTAAAGAAATGGGGTTTGTTGAAAAAAATACTTAAGAATTTAATTTCCTTTTCATATTTTGAAGTTATTTTGGGATTCTAAATCGACTAATATTCAACCACTTACAATTTAAAACGAGACAAACGTTAAAATGACACGTCATAAAATAAAATTGCATTACTAAAACGGTATGTCATCACGCTCAATGCATAAAAAAACACTCATATTTCACCTGAAATTTCATTTAAACTCTGCAAGTTAGAAAATTGCGTGTAATTTTGCACAAGATGCGATCTACCGTTGGAATAGCGAGCTATTTGGGTTTCTGTGGCGTAGTAAAACGCAACCACGCGGAACTCACCTTAGCTAACATACATTTTAGGGGGAAAATAGAATTTGGATTTTAGAAGTTTTATAGTAAAAGGTAATGATGAAAGAAGTTCGACGAAAATGGCGGACGTGGTCGGAGCGTGAAAAGAAATGACCACTTTTTGTGCCTCTCCATTCATACGAAGTGAATTACATTTTCAATTCACTCGTTGACATTGAATAGTTTTAGTTTAATAATAAATAGTTTATTTAGAAAAAAGTGCTTATTTTATTCTAAAAAGTAAATAATTAGCTGTATTTTTTTTAAAACAAACTAAGAGTTTAAAACCTTTAAGCGTAAAAATCGCATACAAATCCGTCCAATCATTTTCAAGATTAGTACGGTTAAAGACGACTAGAAAATATAAAAAAACTCCGGGCATGTTACAAAACTCTACATAATAATGATATTTGTAAAGCAAAAATACGCAACTAACCAAACCTAACCTTAACAGAATCTGGGACCAATGCAACGTGGTACAAGACTACTTGACTGTATGGGATGGTGCGGATCGGGACTCTCCAGTCCTCGTTCGTTTATGTGGAGGTGACGCGGTACCGGATATCATCAGTAGAGGCCCCAATATGCTATTGGAGTTCCACACGTCACCCTACGACAACCCATTTCATCCAGTACCGTTGAGCTATTTGCCTGGATTTGAACTTGAAGTTCAGGTAAGAGATAAACTATTTTAAACCTTATAAAGTTGATAATAAAGGTGCTAATTGTAAATCTATCCACATAATGGTGGTTCTATGGATAAAGATTTTCAGTTGTTAACAGTAAAGATGCTATTCTAAATCCGTCTAGAAATAATATAGAGATAAGGAATAGCGAAAATGTGTCTTATATTAATACCAATAAAGTCTACTTTATGTTAAATATTCTCAAACTTAATTCCCTTGTATATTAACTTATTTAACTTTACTACGAAAACAGTACAAACCACTTGATTCCCATTTCATTATAATCTCGTAAACAAAGCAATAGAAACAACACTTTTAGCACCTATTATTGAATTTGTTGGTACAAGTTGTAGCTAATTTTAAATCGCTGCTATTTTGGGATAGATTAATAACTTCTTAGAGATAACTTGTGGAGGCGTTTTCCTGTCTAGTAGTAAAAAGGTTAACTTTATAAGTGCTTATATATTTTTCTTATAAATATCAGTATTAATATAAATATAAAAATTGTCTTTTATTGATGTTAAAGTAAATATACTATAATGTATTCATTTGGCCGTGAGACAAAATGTAAACAAACCATGAAAAAGGTTATTTTGTATGTCATGTTTTATCAATAATACATAGAGTACTCCCTACTGACTAGTTGATATTTAATTAATCTTTGAAATATAGAATATATAACATACTAGCTTTAGCCCTCAACTTCGTTCGCCTGTAATAATTATTTTAACACGCGACTTCATTAATGTACCAGGTGAAAAAATAGTTATTCTGTGCCGCCGTGCACTAGCCGGGTCGCCTTGTCGTAGTAACTATTTAGTAATATGTGGCCTTAATCATAATTTTGCTGTAATGTTATTTTAAAACTAAGATATCTTCTAAGATACTTATTGAAATCAAATCATGTAAAAGGCAAATGTCTTTTAGATTAAATACTTTTGCAATGTAAGCGCAAAAAATGTGTTTTTTACGACATCACATTAGAAACTCCTAGATTTATCGGTGTTTCTTTACAATATCATGCATGTATTATACATATAAACTTTCCTCTGGTATCACTCTATTAAAAAAACCGCTTCAAAATCCGTTGCGTAGTTTTAAAGATTTAAGCATACATAGGGACGGACAGACAGCGACAGCGACTTTGTTTTATAAGTACTATTTAGTAACCATAGATGAAAGATTGGTTAACCGCGATACCTGATGAGATACATATATTATTAATAGTTACTCGCATGTTCACACTGCCAGCGAGTAACTATTATAATCACGGATGAACAGTTCAGTTCATCCGTGATCATGGCGCTTGCAACAGCGTAGCAATATTGGAAACTAGAAATCACTACCTTTGAGCAATTGGTAGGGAATAAGACACTTTGGCCATAAAATACCTGGAAATTTAATGAAATACCGATAATGCGTCTCGGAGATTTTTTGTCGAAGCATATACAACAGCCCGAATCAAATGATTGACATACGTTACGCGCGTTTTTTAAAATATGCAGAATTAAATGTATTTTTTTATAATCTAACTGAGATATTTTCTTAATTTTTTTGCGTAAGAACATTCTACAGAGTCTTAGAAAACTACAAAAGAAAAAGCCAAATCGGTCTAGCCGTTCGCAAGTTAGGACGTGATAACGGCAAACGGGTTTCATTTTTATATAATATAGACTAGCGGTGCCCTGCGGTTTCACCCGCGTAGTTCTCGTTCCCGTAAGAATATGGGGATAAAATATGCTAAAGACCTTCCCACTGAATCACTCTATCTATTAAAATAAACCGCATCAAAATCCGTTGCGTAGTTATAAAGATCTAAGCATACATAGGGACATCAGGACATAGGGACATAGAAAGCTACTTTTTTGTATATTGTTTTTGATGATTACACGAAATTTGTTTCTTGAAGTATTATTTTTACACAGTTTCACCACGCAAACTGACATTTTACTACGTATTATGTTCAAATTTTAATAAAACATTTGGAACATACGCCTCACAGACAGCTTGCAGTGTGACTGGCTTGGATACGCCGAGTGTAGTATTTGTTGCCGCATTTGACTACGTCGGCGATACCTATCAAACACAGCGAAACCAATTCTTCATCTAAGGTAGTAATAGTAACGACGATGATAATTGACATTACTAAAACCTAAAAATGCTGTGAATCTCAAACTATGGATACATTTTAATACTACTAAATGAAGTTGAACAGTCATTGTAAGTAATGAAAGTAAAATTAATAGTTTTCGTATTTAGCCGGATTGTACCCGTCATTTTTACTCTTGATCAACTTGTCGACGTGAGTGTTTTCTTCCCGATTATATAGTAAAGTATATTGTAAATTTTTGATAATTCTTTGTTTAAAGTAATTATTGTATTATGTTTTATATTCAGTTATCGTTAAATTTCTGTTATCTGAACGTTGATTTTGATGAAAATAAGTGTACCTGGTACAAACAGCGCTTGCACTTTTACTTCGCCGAAGATCCAAACATACACCAAGGTGTTATTAATATATTTAAATACGTAGAAGAGACTTGGCCAAAGATTCGTATCCCTACAAAAATTTTATTGTATACAGGGTTATTGGTTAAGTCGACCTATTCCCGTCAAGGGCGTGTAGTTTACATCGTTTCCGACTGATTTCACCATGAAACACCCTACCCTAAACCTAACCGTTTAAGAGATATTTTAATTTATTTGTTTTTATAAAAATCACCGGATCTTCGGCTATAAGCTTGATATTTTCAAATGCGCATGTCTTATTATTACTATTACTTGATTTTTACGTTTATAATAAGGTGCTTTGTGACCCCAATAACCAATGTAAGGTTTCAGCATGATGGCTGCCCTGCCCATTTCAGGAGAAGTTTTATCCAAACAAATGGATTGGACGAAGTGGGCCCATATCCTGGTTAGCCAGAAGTCTGGACCTAACCCTCATGGATTTTTATGCGTGGGGGTACATAAAGAGTCTCATGTACAGTGAACCCAACCCAATTTAATCAATTGAAGTACTGAGAGACAGAATCATTAATGCGGCCAATGAAATATGAACAAAATTAATTACTGGTGTAGTGAAAACTGGTCTTCGCAAAATAATGCGAAGATGTGTGCAAGGCAGGGGCCGACATGTCGAACATCAAATTTAGACTCAAAAATGGTGTGTGTAGTACTTAAAAGTTTAATAAGTTTAGTATCTTGTTCTGTATGCTGACCTATTTTTTTATTTAACCTCCCCGGTAGCCTATAAAACTACATGTTTTGTACAAAATTTCGATAAAACCCTAGGTTGTTATAACTCATTGGATAGCCGATGAAACGTAGATATTTTTAGGCACATCTGCCAAACAGTTGCCATATTTTTTTTCTAGATATCCTTGAAAGAAAAATAAACTTTCTGATTGTTATTATTTTTTAAAAGTTTTAATCGTCTACAACTACTTATTTAATTATTTTAGGTACAATATTGGTTATTGGGGTCACAAAGCATCTTATTATAAACGTAAAAATCAAGTAATAGTAATAATAAGACATGCGCATTTGAAAATATCCAAGCTTATAGCCGAAGATCCGGTGATTTTTATAAAAACAAATAAATTGAAATATCTCTTAAACGGTTAGGTTTAGGGTAGGGTGTTTCATGGTGAAATCAGTCGGAAATGATGTAAACTACACGCCCTTGACGGGAATAGGTCGACTTAACCAATAACCCTGTATAACGACTTCACGAGCCTCCGTTTACCGATTTGTAATAGAAAAAAAGGAAAATCCATGTTGGAGCTCTTCTTCTTCTGAGGATCACCAATAAATAGTTGTTTATTTATTTTGTAGTAAAACAATTCAGGTAAGTACTTACATGAATTGTTTTTACTTGTACTCAACTCATCCTGTTTATTACCTTTTTATTGATTTTTACACTAAACTAAATTACTTATAGACGACTTATCAAAGATGCCTACTTAGTCTTATTTTATTTTCATATTTATAACTCTAAAAAAACAATATATTTTTCGCCTAAAAGAGCTAAAAGTTTGACAACCAGTATTTCTTTGTTTACATTTTGTCTCACGGCCAAATGAATGAACTATAGGTTTCCTTTTATTATATGACTCTTTTCTTATCCATTCTTTTATATTAAGTATATCCTTCTTCTTAAAAGTTATTTTTATTTGCCAACTCCTATGCCTATGGCTTCTTTATCAAATACATGTTCTTAGGATGGATAAACTCAATAATGTCGAGATTCAAACTTTTGTTAAACGTTATTATTAAGTGTATTCAAACGTGTCTCGATTTTATATTTAGAAAACTTTTCTGTATTTATAACGATACATTTTATATAGGTTTCTTGAGATATTGAAAAGTAAATCAATTTTTTATTGTAAAAGTTATTGAGTATCTTAAAGTAGCGATATTTTGTTAGCAATAAAAAAGACCGAGTATGATGTCGTGGGCACCAGGTAAGAACGAAGTTACTTAAAAAAGTATTATTTTCAATGGTCAAAATAAGAAGAAAATAAATCATTATGATTTTCAAAAAAGTTTCTACTCAAAAGAGTTAGCCATAGGTTACCTACCTTTTAATAATTAAAAATAAACGCGCGCCGCGCTGTTCGAAATTTGAAAAAAGTGTCGTGACAACTTTTCGTAAGAATTTTTTCCGTCTAGCCCCCTTTCACAACACGCGATAAGGAACTTCGTTCCAACAAATCTATAATATCTACCAGTATTTCGTTACGTTGATTTGCAATACACCAATAGTATGCTGAACAAATTTGGCAAACCAGACTATGAACTTCACTAGGAGAGCTAAAATTCCAAAGCGAATTCAGTGCCAACTCGGAAATAACCTTATTTGTAATATAATAATAAATAGATATGCAAATTTTGTAGCTTTTTGCATTATTATTTTGTTAGTAAAATGACCGTGACGAGATGTTTTTTATTATCATAGTTTTTTATAGACTAGCCATGACTATTATATGTTGCGGTCTCCAAAAAAACTCGCAGTATAATCTAATTATATCTTTACAAATCTGTCTCATTCTCTATTATGTATTCAGCTTCACTATTCATGAGTTGAAAGGAAGTGTATTTACCAATAAATAACTTTCATTTTAGCAAATATTTTTAAGGACTGCTTACTTATTTTCTTCGATTTTAAATAGTGGTAGAGCTAAACTATGCAATGGCTATATCAAAGCTACGAACATTACCTGGCTCGACCAAAGTATCGTACTCTCACAGATTGCGTTTTGCAAGATGAGTGAGAAGTCCGGAGCCTAACCCACAGACCCTTAAACTTGAGAGATGAGAATGTCACTTCTGCTAAAAATTAGCAATGGCGGTATAAAACACTTAACTAACATTATTGTTTGGCATATAAACACTTTTAACTAACCTTACAGACTTGGTACCCAGATAATTCATTTGTTTGCCCTATGTTATTAAAACTATCATTTAAAACTTCTATTTTTGTATTGATTTCTTTAACTTACACGAACACTACATAACATTATTTTGTCCGTAGGTATTGTACGTGGATAAAGACTCACATTCATATGTGAGATCAGACGGAAGATGTCGTTTTGTACTCCGATCTTCGGACAAAACAAGTGGAGTGTTGAGAAATCCCCGACATTCTTTACCGCCAAATACGTCTTGTGTTTACTATTTCCAGGTAAAAAGTTTAGTTTATTAGATAGTAGTAGTACTTTTTTGTTTATGAAGAAGATTTGTTCAAAACAGTATCAAATTATCTCTCTCTTTTCGATACAAACAAACGAACATTACTTCTCATTACTTCTAAGATTTAATATAATTTTCATTGGTCGTCCTAAATAAATAAATAATCATTCATCAACGAAACTTGATTAACTCCTCTCAACGTCGATGCGATAAAAATGTTGACTCAAATTTGTTAAACATATTTTTTGATCAAAACTTGTATTGCTGATTTCTCAGCTTTTTTTATACAGCACGGACTACCAATTACATTTGCAGTTTGATGTTGTATGTCGTTTTGGTTAAAGTCCAATAGTGTCATATAATTTTAAACTACTTATTAAAGAAGTAGGTATTCTACACTAATTTTATACAGAGGAAAGATTTGTTTGTTTGTTTGTAACGAATAGGCTCCGAAACTACTGAACCGATTTCAAAAATTCTTTCACTAATGGAAAGCTAATTTATCAGCGCGTGCCATAGGCTATATTTTATTCCCGTATTCCCACGGGAACGGGAACTACGCTGATGAAACCGTGGAGCACTACTAGTATTTAATAAAATTTAATAATAAACTTTTTGTTAATGTAAAAGTAAAATTAGTAATCTTACACTTTTTTTTTAATAGGGTCGAGCAAACGAAATAGTGTGGGTGTCATTTGTGAAGTACCATTCAGCGGGAACCGAACCAGCGGGCTTCGATCAGCAAAAGGATTGTTCTTCGCAACTGACCATTTGGGATGGATCAGCGCAGGATGCTGATCTTGATAGAAAGGTAAATTTAATTTAAAGCTTTGGTTAGAATCAAGGCTGACAAAAATGTTTCAGCGTAATCGTAGGTGTTTGTGTGTTGTTTTATTTCTAGTGACTCTGCTCCTATTTCCTTTTATTTTCATTAGAATTCATAACAGATCACTAAAGTAAAAACGGCATAATAAGTAAGGATTAGTAGAAAAATAAATAGATGCTATTATCTATTGCTACTTGCGTGCTGAACAAAGGCAACCTGTTACTCAGCGACACTAACAAAATGGCATTCCACCAATGACGTTTTTCACGTTCGTTCAAGAGTTCGGATTATTCACGTTCAAATCTTAAAAAATATAAAAAGAAGTTAATGTAGATTACATGACCATCAACATGTTTATAGCTCTTATTATTTTAAAAGTAGGAACGTCTCAAACAAGGTTAACCAACTGAAACCCCAAAAAACATTGAGGTATTATTCCAAAAATATGTTTACTCGGTGTCACAAACGACGCGCTAAATCTCATGAAACTGTTATTGTCTAACTTCTCCACTTAATGTTGGCATTCCGCGGCAATAGGATGATAAAATAAAATATTTAAATCGCTATTTGAAACCGAATCGCGATATCGAAACTCCCAAGAGTCAAGTAATGAAATGTGTATTAAGTTTAAAACTTTGTCGCGGCAAGACTAATGTGATGATACAAGTAGGAAGCGATATAGAATTGGGTGCGTTCACACCGGCTTTATTCGTGCCATTTCACTTTGCCAACTACCTTCGACCCCCCACTTGACGTCGGCAGCCAAACATTAATTTTCTTTAATGTGTCTGAGCACTTTTACCGAGTCCTCCACTGCACTGCGGTGTTTCGTTTATTCATTCGGACTTCAGTTTGCATTAAGAATGGATAAGCGGTTCTATTTTATTTTTTTGTTGGCACTTTAATCAGAAAAGTTTTTCCGTTAGCCGTTCAGATACACTCTGTTAGCAGTGTATTTGAATGGGATGAATTATTTATTCAATACCATTAGCTTTGTTTTGTTATCAAGATTGTGGATTAGTTGATTGATTATTGTAATTTTATGATTATTGTTTACCTTTGAAATAAATGTTAATAGAATTTATACTAGCATTTCTGAATATCAATGTTATTTAATTTACATTCTTGTTAATAATTTCATTAAAACAATTTTTAGTACAACGTTTTTCTTATCTAAAAAAGTAAAGGGTGTACGCATAACCTCAGCATCTCAGGGGTAGTTCAAAGTATTACGCGAAGCTCTATGGTTAGAAAGCTACGGACATTTTCAATACAATATGTCGTTATTTAATGTTTAATTGGCGTCGGTTTTTAGGTATACCAGATTTGGCGTAATATCAGTATTTAACATGGAGCAATACTATTTTTATTAGTATTTAGTAATTTAGTATTTTTTAGTTGAATCCTATCTTAAAGTTTTGAGGATTTTAACTGCCCATAATAACAATTTAATTACCGAACGGTTTGAGCTACAATTATCTTTACAATTCATGTCTTATTTTGTTTTAAATACTGCGTTTGTTTCTATTTTGTTTTAAATACTGTAGGCCTATAATCAAAGGAACAAAGTTTCAACTCCAAACAATAATTAAAATGAAATCAATTTCCATTTTCATACCTACGTATAGTTTCAGTGTAACGGTCTCACTATTATTACGGAACCTAGAATTACAAGTAGAAATGGAATGTGTATTGATTTTATGGATATCTAATAATTTATGCTTCGATTATTGTATCTATCGACGTATTTCATATTACGTTCGACGTTTTAACCTAGTTTCGAATTAATTAACGAAATTGTTTAAATTATCAGTTGAAGTTAATCATTCCACTTAGGTATAAAACCTAAGGTTTTTGTATTTGGTAATGCTGAAATATTCAACCAACGACTATCTATATAACCGTAATTAAGATGACATTTCGACGACTTTTTCTTTGATTATTGTTCGCTTTTCTTTATAGTTCTTTTTAAGAATTAGATTTAATTTCAACCCCTTTAAAATTAAGTTTTCTAAATAAAAAATAATCGTGATATAGTAAATCTACGTTTTCTTTCCTTCATTTTAAAAAAGCACACACACACACAAAACAGGAGTAGATGTGAATGTGTATACAGTATAAAATGGTTCCTCCATCTTTATTAACACTAGCGGTGCCCCGCGGTTTCACCCGCGTAGTTCCCTTTCCCGTAGGAATATGGGGATAAAATTATGCTAAAACCTTTTCACTAAATCACTCTATCTATTAACAAAACGCATCAAAATCCTTCACGTAGTTTTAAAGATCTAAGCATACATGGGAACAGAGAAAACGACTTTGTTTTATATGTACTATGTAGTAAGAAGGCATAATTTACATGAGTTTACATACTTACTCAATATCTCTTAATACAGTTGGAGATGAGCGATAAGAAATTACTACTGGGCTCGTTCTGCCGTGAGGAATCACCACGGCTATGTGACCACGCACTGCTATCAAACGCTACCCGAGCTACCAGACCCTGCGCGCCATCCGAGAGCTACATCACTAGTGGACCAGCACTGACTATATTGCAGGTAATTAATATTATACTTTATTTTTAAAAGCCCGACCTAAAGACAAAAAAGTGTTTTAAATATGTATGTTATTATAGGGTCTTTCAATTCTTCTTATAGCTATTTCTTGACATCTTAGTATCTACACAAAGGGACCGATTTGGATTGATATTTTTTCTTAGAAGTAGACATACTCGTAATCGAGTGCTTTAAGCTATCAGTCACGATATTTTATAGTGTGTCACGAGTTATTTAAATTATCATTTTGATTAGCCCGTTCGAAGTTCTTGTTATGCAAAAAAAATGTAACGGGGTTATCTATGTATTGTTTATCGATAAACAGTGTTTTACGAGTATATTTAAATGTATCTGTTCGATTCACTATTTGTGTAATAGCAATGAATAAATTACATTTCGTAGTCATCAATTTATAGTTAATTGAAACCCAACTACCGACTTCAAACCGTTGAAAATACAGTTCAAATCACTTATTCCAATCCTATAAACAAACACGAAACAGTACAGTTTGCGAGTATAACCCTACAAGCAAACACACACTGCTTTAAAACCACTTTAAAGATTTACAAACTACTTTCGTACTCGCTCGCTCAAACAATCTCTGTCAAAGCTGGGACTAATTACAGTGGCAAATATTTAGCTTCAATTTTCGACGTGAACTCATGTATGCAGAGAGCAATGACACTGTGCCCTGATATTTTTCAACGGAGCACGGAAATATACCATCTAAAAGTGACAGGGGGAATGGTCATGAATATTATAGAAGACATGGTAAACGTATCACGTATCCGACTCGGGAGCTAATAACTGAAACCGACTGGTGTCTTGGGTGAAATTTCACGGTTGTCTCTCTTTGTTAACTTTGCAGATAATGCATGGGTACAAGTATCACCGAATGTAATGTAACGTAACGGGATTGTTGTGAGTGCTTCTCGCGTCATTATTTTTGAGGACTAATACTGTAGGGTACCATATGTGTTAACCTGTGTCACCTGGATTGTTCGATCGGTCTTACATTTGTAAAATAAGGCACAACAGTAGGATTATCGAAGATTTAGTTTCTAGTTGATGGTTTCATTATAATTAAGTATGATGATAATTTGGTTTGCCCTGTTTGTCTTTTTAACCTACTTCCAAAAAGGTAGAGGTTCTATTCAAAATTTTATAAAACGACAAAAATAATTTGGTTATCGGTAGTCTTAGGTAGTAATAAAGTAAAATTATTCAATTAGAATAATTTAAGGACCTAAATTATTGTTGAAATAACAATTTATTGACAGAACCTTGACTTATTGACAAGGGTAAATAGTAGTCCGTTGGTTCCATTTAGTTTAATTGAATTTGTGTTACTACGCAATTTAAATATTTTAAAGATAATGTATTCAATTAAATTACTTCATATTCATATCTTTGATTCACACGAACACTACACATTGAAATAAAACACTTAAACGGATTTTTGTCGTGGTTGTATTTTGTTTTACATAAATTACTTCTAAACGAAACGTAGGACGGGTTATGCGTACGTATTACAAACTTTTTTGTACTATCATTATAAAGTGTCACATTTTATGTAAATTTTTTGATACTGTAAAGATTGTATTATAACGTAATAAAGTTACGCAAATGAAATCATACTTTATCGAAGACATAGACTTAATTAGTCCCCTGGTGAATGCCTGGTGATCACATGCAGTGTAATCTGATACAAAAATGTTTCTATTATTAATTTATACTATTAGGACTACAAAACTATGTAATTTTACCAATTTGTTACCAATAAAATAGACAAAACACACTGAACTAAAAGCAAATGGGCCAGTTTACGTTGTCGACAAAGTATTGTATCGATCCGGTACATTTATTGCCCAAGAGACCAGAGCCATATCTATTGTGTCATTCTTGCGTTACTCTCAGGAGTTTTCTGTGATCGCGAAAGAAGATAAGTCACGCGCGTGTTGCAAGGAACGTCGTTGCATTTGCCACTGTGAATAATGCACAACGTGAGAGCTACATTATTCAGTGTTATGTGATAGAGTGTTCCAGAGATGCCTGTACGGATGTGATTAATTGTACGCGATGGAATTAAAAGTTGCTCAAATATTTTAATCAAAAGTTGTAGCGTTTTATTGGATATTGGCTCTTTTACTTTGAATTTTTTGAGGCGAAATTAATTTTGATATTAAACTATGTGGAGACTGTTTTTGTATGAACGGTTTTTCCGCTATACGAGCGTATTATATCGCGTACTCGTAGCGTCACGGATAAACCTGACCTTTTATTATTTTTATTAGGTCATGCGTCATAGAAATAGGTACATTGGACATAGTTCATTTGTTTCTTACTAGTTTTCTTCCCGTGGCTAGGCTTGCGAGTTGTTTGCGGAATTTCAAACAAAATTTCATTCTCCATTTTTAAATCTTATGGGGTTTTAAGGTTTAAGTCTTCAATAAACCTTGCTTAGCAGATGACAACGTCATACTATCTAAAATGTCATCCCTACCCGTTGTTCTGAGCAGTCTAGAAATTTCGACAATAGGGTTGGCCAATAACCGTGAAGAGGTGCTTTGCTATTTGATTAGTCACGGTTCCTTTTAAATATGTTAGTCATTCATATAATAAAAATACATTAAAATAAACATAACCTTACTTCACTTTAAACTAACAATATAGTATTTGCAAACAAAAACTCACATCAGTATTCTGAAGCGTTGTTTTAGAAGTAAAATACGCCCCAGTTAATGTAGGGAACCTGGTCTTAAGCAAGTTGTTAAAGTCACTAGTTGAGAACTGCTTTATTATTCAATATTAAATTCAACGGACGAAGGACCGACGCAAGTTTCTAACTAAATATTTGAAGTTTTACTACACCACGTCTTGTACTATGTAAGCCAACCTTTGAGATACACTTGTATAATCCATTATGGACCGGAAAGAACGAAGTAACCTTAATTTTTAAATTTTACTCAAGTAGAAAGTAGTTTAAGTTGGAAAACTTGCTAGCATCTAACCGTTTTATCTGCGTTGAATAAATGTGTAAAGATATTATTAATTTTCCTACGTAGAATGTTGAGAATTTTTGTTTTAAATCTGGTATTTTCTTAGTTTTGTTTTAGTCTAGTCTTGATTCTAGAGGTGAATTATGCAACTGCGAGAAATTCTCATACATGGGGTGTTTATTTCTTTTTTCCCATATTTTATTTTGTTATTACAATCTCCCTCTAGTTTTTATTACTGTCTTAACTTAATTTTATTTCTTCTTAGGAACTTCGCCAAGGTTCGGCCCTGTATCCAGTGTCATTCGTATTACGATACGAGTTCGTCGATGTGAGTGAACAAGGCCAACCGCTTCTGGACTCCCAATCAGCCTGTGACAGGGTGTTCAAGTCCGCACAAACCTATTCTGGAAGGTTCCAAGCTCCAAGGGCAATATTTTACTACGGACGAGGCGGAGCACAGAACTTAACTTGTGTTTTAAGGTAATTTAATTTGGAAAACTAGTTAGGTTTTTATTGTTTTCTATTTTTGTGCCAGCCATAAAATGTATCCTATTTATTTTAGGTTCGAAGCAAAACAAGGCGAACGAGTTCAGCTAACTTTCACAAACACTTATTTCGGCAACAAGCATTGTAGTACTCACAAAGATTCTCGAACAAGTCGGTGGAAATGCGATAGGCCCGCGAAAAGGACCATCGGCGGGGAAGGGCTCGCCCAAATCATTATTACCGAGTATCCTTGGGATGGAGTGCCTATACAAAGGGATTGTATTTGCACCAATCGATCAGAGCCATTGAATATACACACATTGACAGCCCCAGTCGTTGAAGTGAACTTCACAGTTACAATGATGAATATTACAGAGGATTACGACGATTTCGCCTTTGAAGGTGAATACAAGTTCGTACCGACTGGACCGGGAGATGAAACTGTGTGCTCTACAGGATGGGGGGAGAGACGACTGAGGGGAAGCAGTGGGGAAATAAGATTGTATGATAAGCGACAAACGTCCATTGCTCCGGAAATAGTGGGCGACAGAAATGTTATATCTGAAAGTGTGAGGGCTGAAGTAGCATGCGTTCACAGACCGTGGCTAATTGAACCCGGAGGTGACGAGGTTGACCCGGTTCAAGGAAGATATTTGTACGTCAAAATTCTCGGTTATGAAATAACGAAATCATCTTCGTTTTGCTCAACACCCAATAGACTTTTCATATACCAAGCTCGTGATACATCTACACATCGTGAAATATGCCCCGAAGGCTCAAATGCCATTGAACTTTATTCTCCCGGATGGAGGTCCGCAGACACTGAGCTAGAAACTTCGCTTAAACCACACGCTAAAAGTTACGTTATCGACTTTCTTCAACACGAACAAGCTGACTATTCGATAAAATGGATTGAAATTATGAAGAAACCTTCCTTCGAACACGACCCGGAATCTAATATTCTGCCTGCAGCTGTTGCAGACTGTCGGTTCAGGTAAGTTATTTGACCAACATTTTTCCATTGTTCTAGTGAGGAACTCGTTTAATTTATTAATTCTTTTCAGGTGTCCCGAGTTAAACGCTTGCATACCAATTGCACTCTGGTGCGACGGCAGTGCACATTGTCCGTCGGGATACGATGAAGACGATTCAAATTGCTCATTCAGACTTAATTTGCCTCCATCATACGTGGCGGCCGCTGCCGGCGCTGGTCTACTTATATGTGCTATGATTGTAGCTCTCTGCACGTGCAAGAGACGCCGCAGAAAAGACAAAGAGTTTAAAGCCCGATTAGACGGCGCTCTCCCGGCGGAAGAGAGACCGTTCGATCGCGCTAAAACAAATGGGGTTCCTGAGACGGCCCGTCAATACGCAACCGTGCAAAAATACGCGACTATAGATAAATATAGTTTGAGTCAAAAGTACAGCGCCGGGTTGAACGATGCAAGATATTATGATGAAGTGGCACAAAGGGACAAGCTTGCGGACGCAAGGTACGCTAGCTTGGGGCGGGCGGGTCGAAGCATGCGCGGCGACAAACGAGCTACCGGCTCGAGACGAATGCCCGACCTCGGCTACCCGGATCTAAAAGACGGCTTTTGTTGACCCTCCCCGGACTTATTAGAGACGACAGTGTAGCTCGGACGCTATTAATCCGATTGTTATATAAATATATTTGTGTTTCGTGTACCTACAGTAGATTAAAGACTGAATCGGCGAAAGTGCCTACATTTTTGGTCAAAAATACGATTTTCAAACTGTATATTTATCTTATAGTGATCGGCTTAGATAAAATTGTCATTGTTTAGATGTTTTGTTTGATCCAAACGAAGACTACTTTGTAATGTAGGGATGTAAATAACGTGTTACATATTAGCAGATTTGACATTTATAACTGAAGTACTTATGTATAAAGACAAAATTTCATTAATTTTTAATCTCATCAAATAACATATCTAAAACTGTATATACATGAATAAAACGCTTGACAATACAATTATAAGATACAAACATTCACCATTTCAATAATAAATTAGAAAAATCAATTATTGGTAAATTCATCAGTGAGTCAAGTCACAGGAAAATATTAAGTTGTATCGTTACAAAACAAAATAATTGACAGTTATATTATTTACAATTACTAAACAGTTACATATTTATTCGTCTAAAATCATACAAATGAAAGGAAAAACAATTATGAGTTTAATAAAAAACACATAATAAATTTGTTAAACCATTAAATACAGAGAGGCTTTTCTTTATAAATTGAAAGTATCCGAATCCGTTTATTCATCTTTTCTACTCATTAATAAAGAATTAAATCAACTGCAGTCATTTCTTTAGTAAAGTTACACACACAATTTGTAAGTATTGTAAATAATTTAACTCTCAAATCAACACAAATAGACCCAACAGCAAATGAATCTATAGATTATAAAATCAAAAATGTGATATAGATTGTAATATAGTAGTTAGTCAGTCCAGAAATTGGATGGACCTCTAGTCATTTAAAACGGAATGTGTAAAAAACATTGTAAGATTGTAATTATTGTAATGTACCTATCAATTGTAAATAAATTATAGGATAAGATTTTTAAAGTCTGTAATTATTTCCGAGTACAAGGAAGATTAAAGTCATTTCTAAAATGTGTTTGTTTTAATTAAAGTCCCTTGTTGAACTATCAAATTATAGAGAGTGGAAACAATATGATAATAATATGGAAGCACTGAAAGTGCCTTTTAAATACCTCACGTTATTGTGCTTGCTTATCAGGTTGAGAAGTTTACTTTTCTATTCTGGTCGCCATCCTGTGGGTGTAGTTGTTAGTTTTTATACTGATCACTTTTATAAAATAGTATAAAAATAAGTTTGCTTCTCTGACCTTTTATATACTAACTCTCTTTTCCGAACCTTTATCCCATGTCTATTTGGGGTCGGTTTTCAGTTTAACCAGATTTGGCGGTATGTCAGTATTTTACGTGAAGCGACTGCCATCAGACCTTCACAACCCAGAGGGCTATACGACATTTTTGGTTAAACTGAGTGTTAGACTTTTGAGGGCTCTAACTACCCGTAACGACTGTCGAAGATGTTAGTACGACAACCGGGACCGACGGCTTTACGTGCCCTCCGAAGCACGGAAACGCTCATGAAATTAAAAGTCATTCTTAGAAATGACCCATCACAGTCATGACGGTGCCAGACGTTGCTTAACCGCACGGATCACAAGTGATCCGCGGGTAGCACTGGGCCATGAGCGCTATACTAACTCGTACGTTCTAAACATGAAAGCCACTGAAACGATTTGCAGTTTTCACTGTTATGGTTGTTGCACGTAATATATTAATATGTACCTATCATATAATAAAAAAAAAATATAATATTTCTTAAGATAGATTTAAAAGGGTTAGTCCCATTTTACTCTATTCCTTTGTTATCGAAAATGAAAAAATGCATACATGCAGTCCCAGTTTTCTCCAGAGAATAATTTTAAAAATAATAAAAATATACAAATAGCAAAAACATAATAAAAGTTCACATTTCAAATAAGAACATTTTTAAAACATGGATAAAGAAAAGCCACTAAAACCTATTGTCGAGCCGTCCAAATCAATCATCAACCAGAACACTAAACAAACCATATTTTAGAAATTGATGGATGCCATAATAAGCTTGTTTAAATGGCGCTACTAAAATCATGACGGGTACCACTTAACTCTGACCCTCATATGATTGACTATCTATTAATTTACTAACATTTCCAACCGTGCCAAATTTCCGTGGCGTTGGAAAAATCTATGCTCAGGAGGTCTCCTATAGTTCGGTCTCCTATAGGTTTATTATATGCTGTTGAACTGTTATAAATATTTACTATAGAAAAATATATTCTTTAAAAGCAAAATCATAATAAAACATCCAATTTATAATTCCTCGCTACCTCCTCAGGTACAAAATAACGTACACTAATTTGTATTTGTCCCATCAGATAATTAGATTATAGGCTCAGGCTGCATTAGCTCGTCCAGCTCGTTGGCTTAACGAGCGCTGCAAACTAAATTATCTGATGAACTAATTAAAGCCCGAATGGTAACAAGACTTGGGAACAACAAGTGAAATTCACGGAAAATGCGATGTCGATGTGTTCTCGAACCTTCGGTTTAAATTATGTTTGAGAACGTTGTTTGTGTCCCGAGCAACTTAACAACTTTATTGGTGATTGTATCGGTCGCAGCCGCTTTGTGTAGTTTGATAAAATAATTATCTTGTTTCTTCAGATTGTTATAGAATCAAAACGGTAATTAGGGATTGAAGCTTAGTTTATATTAGTACTTGTTTGATAGTATTTGATTCTAATTATTTCAGAATAATAGTTTTAGAATAGCCTCTTGTCTCTTATTGACTGAATAAACAATTAATTTTATGCTTTTCTTTATTTAAAAGTAAATTTTAATCTATAATTACGAAGGAACGACGTCAAGAATTAACAAGGAAAGTAAAACAAATCATAATTATCTTCCAGCCTCATTAGAGAACTTATCTTAACTGATTGCGGCTTCGAGTAGTTTCGTGTTTCGTGAGAGTTTCAAGTATCTTTAGAAATTTCGGTATCGGATTTATATGTGGTTTATCTTTCGCATTTAGCGGTAAATTCGGATGTATATTAAGGTCTTTATGTTATCTATCTTAATATTATTAAATCATGTGAAGACAACTTTGTTAATTTGTTTCTTTTTACACTTAAACTACTCGACTGATTATGATCAAATTTGTTAAGTTCATATAAGTTCGATTGAAGAACTAGGACTACTTACTCCTAGTTCTTCAATCGTCTGTGATGTAGAGATAGAGGCCACTAATGATGATGATGATACTTCTAGATATTGCCACAGGATACTGTTCAGTGTGGCTAAAACGGCGAGTCATAAGTAGTTACTTTTATTCATAAACTAGCTGTGCCCCGCGGTTTCACTCGCGTAGTTCCCGTTCCCGTTCCCGTGGGAGTTTCGGGATAAAAAGTATCCTATGTCCTTCTCCTGGTTCTAATCTACCTCTCCACCAATTTTCAGCCAAATCGGTCCAGCCGTTCTTGAGTTATAAGTGGCGTAACTAACACGACTTTCTTTTATATATATAGATGTCTAAAATATAGCATGATTTAAAGCTAATGATAAGTAATTACTTATATATAATATTTAGTAGAGAATTAAAATAAAATATTTTTCTTTGTATATTTTATTATACAACAGATATAATTTCGTATATAAAATTTCAATACTGAATGCCTAGAAAATTTATTGATATTAGACACGATAAACCCAATAATATTTTAAATCTTAGGCATTGAAGTACCCAAATAATTGCGTATAACACTTGGAGATAAGCACAAATCCCTCGCTTCAATTAATAGCTAATTGCTTATTATGCAGACCAAAATTACCATAACAATTGATTACATAACTGGACTCTAAGCGCTTCTAATTAGGCATATATTTGTTTACACCACATTGAATTCACAGAATAGTAACTTGAACGTTACGTAATGACCAATTTTGTAATTAAAAACGTTATTTATCAAAGAAAAATGTTTCTGCTTCTAATAAATTAAAAGGCATAACAATAATGAAATGAGAATATTTTAAAAATGATTTCGTTATTGTCGCTTTATTGTTCTTTATATCTTTTTTGTTTTGCCGTAAGCATTTTTGACGAGGTAATATTTTTAATTGTTTTGTTTCAGAATACTCTATAATTTAACATTATATTTTCAACGAAAACTGTATATAACGCGATATAATGTACAGTCAGCTTCAGACAAAAAGTACCACTCTTGGTTGGCAATACCAAAGAAAGTAACCAAGACTTACTTGACCAAGGACGTTACTGACTGTACATCCGTAAAATATAAAGGTGCTCCTACACCGGGAGCATTCGCGTGTAATGTAACGTTACAGATTCGTCTTCGAGCATTACATTACAATAATACTTCCCTGACTAACGAGCATTCGCGTGTAATAATTACAAATAACAATTAATAAATTACAAGGTGCGCATTGTAATGCCCGGTTCTCCTCCTTCACTGATGTAATGCTCAAATGTGTAACGTTACATTGCACGCAAATGCTCCCGGTGAAGGAGCACCTTAATATAATTATTACAGCGTCTTCAAAAGAAAAACAAAACAAAAATGCATTAAGAATAAAAGAGCCAAACCTTTACATAAGAATATAGGCCACAGTAGCACCAATACTTTGTAGTAACGAGCCATTTTGTGTCATACACAGTGTCAAAATTTCCATATCTAAATGGAAAATGGTTCCTACAATCAATTTCATTCCCACATTCCATTTGAAAAGTGCACCTGTGTTGAGAATATGGATTGCGTGTTTTGTTTTTAGCTTGTAATTGAAATGTGTGCTCGACTGTAACTTTTGACTTCGATTTTAATACACATGAACCTTTGGTCCATTTAATTAACGTATTGAAAGCATAAAAGGCATATTTTTACTTATATTGTAAGAAGTGGTTTATAAATTTCACAAATTCTCTTCTAAGTGCATGAGTAGCTTCTACTTTTACCTTTAAGGCGATATAATTTCATTTTGAAGAATGTTTACAGTAAATAATAATATTCTTAATTTCTTTTCAAAAAATGTGAAATTAAATTTTAACTGATAACTCGTGTTACATTTCAGATACATTACACAGTTTTAACTTCGTTAAAATCGTTATTTTTTACTAAAATTTGTAACACTGAAACGCGTATGGTAAAAAAACATAAGTTAAATAGGAATAAGGAAGTGTACATATGCAATTTCTTAAGATTTTTTCCGATATGATTGTTTGAGTAAAAAAAAAAACGGAATAATCCTAACTAATATTATAAATGCGAAAGTAACTTTGTCTGTCTGTCTGTCTGTTACCTTTCACGGCTAAACTACTGAACCGATTGACTTGAAATTTGGTACAGCTTATGGTTCGGGAAAGAACATAGGATACTTTTTATCCCGAAATTCCCACGGGAACGGGAACTACGTGGGTGAAACCGCGGGGCACTGCTAGTAAACTATAATCTGTCCAATATGTTATAAAAATATTCCACCGATATTATCCTGCGATGGTTAAAATATTCATGAACCCAATATTTCATCGGAACTAATCGAACTAAGTGCCTTTTGTCATGAATTGATTGGTCGACGTTGATCAAAGGAGTATGAATACTAATCTCTAACTAGTAAAATATTGGCATTTTTGGTAATACGATTACTGGTAACTTAACCATGATATTGTGTTATAATTATGAACCACTTTCATAAGACTCTGATACCTTTATTTGTAACTTAACCATGATATTGAGAACTAGTTTTATATCACTTTCAATAACATTTTAGTGTGTGAATCAGTGAGTGCATTATTTTGAATATTCGATGATATTTATCTATTTTGTTATATATGAAAACAAATATATATAAAAAACTGAGAAACATCTTATAAAATAGAAGAAAGCGGATTTTATCTATACGATGACTAGGTATTGTAATATGTGTTCACAGTATTCTATAGTTTTATTATGTTGATAAATATTTATTTTTATTCCAGTTATATTTGTAAGCTTGGATAGCAAAATTAATTTAACTTTTTCACTAAAGAATCTCGATCATTGGATCGTCACTTGTTTTTCCGTGAATATAAATTGGGTAAATATATTTTCGCAACTTTTTTCAAAGAAAAATTAATCGAATTTTTAGTTTGTTTTATAAAAAGTTTTTGTTAAGTAATAATAAACTTTAGAAAAGAAATAGACGGACAGCTTAAAATGTATAACATTGCAGCCAAGGTTGCAGGTTCAATCCCGGTTTTTACTTTTGCAAAAGAATAAATATTTTTTTAAGTTTTATATACTGTATTCGCCTTTTATACTACACTTGTATCTACGCTTAGAGCAACAAAAGTATTGCCCTTGTCATGGAAAAGTACTCCACAGAATCCATACAAAATAAAGTTTGACAGAAGTGAAAGCTGCCTCGTAACTGAAATATTTGGTAAGCTAACAATTTGGTGACGAGTTTCTCTTTCATTTTAAAAGTTAAGTTAATAATTGTTCTTAAGGGGCTATAGGTACATCACTACATAGTATAAAACAAAGTCGCTTTCTCTGTCCCTATGTCCCTATGTATGCTAAGATCTTTAAAACTACGCAACGGATTTTGATGCGGTTTGTTTTAATAGATAAAGTGATTTAGTGGGAAGGTTTTTAGCATATTTTTATCCCCATATTCCTACGGGAACGGAAACTACGCGGGTGAAACCGTGGGGCGCCGCTAATAAAATATAAACTAAAGTAACAGCATTTGCCTCAGCGGGAATTGTAATATTAGTTGTATTATAAAAGACGTAACTATCTCGCTTGCATTCTTTGTGTTGAGAATCTCAAATCCAAGACGTTTAGGATATAACAAAGATGTAAAGCATTGCTCGTCTAAGGAATTAAACGCAACACCTCCATATTCTTAAAGGTGCTCCTTCACCGGGGGCATTCACGTGTAATGTAACATTACAGATTCGTCTTTGAGCATTACATTACAATAATAGCTCCCTGACTAACGAGCATCCGGGTGTAATAATTACAAATTACAATTAATAAATTACAAGATGCGCATTGTAATGCTCGGTTCTCCTCCTTCACTGATGTAATGCTCAAATCTGTAACGTTACATTACACGCGAATGCTCTCGGTGAAGGAGCCTTAAGCATATTAATTGTAGTGCCCTACAGGTTCCATAGAGGCACTATACTTTTGTAAGACCTTTATGTAACCTATGGAATGTATGATGATATGATATGATGACATATATGCTTATGTTACTAAACCGCCGATGTAATATAAACTTAATACTTATTTTAAAGTCAGAACAAGTGTTCACATAGCAGCTTACTAAAGAGAATAATTAAACGTATCATTCGATTGAACGGACAATATTTCTCTCTTGTTAAATGAATATACCGAAACGAGTCGTATTATTTCGTTAATTACAAGCATTATGGAATGCAATGCGGTCTGTTCATTTCCGTTCATTGTTCAGTATTGTAATTATTATGCTGTCATATTGAATTTCGACAATATTCTATATTAAGTGGGTTATTAAATATGTTTTTAATGAATCTGGTTTTTTGAGATACGCAGTACAAAACCAAATTTTAACGCTGAGCTGGTCAAATCTGCCGTAAAACCTATGAACTGTGAACCAACAGATCTACAAATAGAAGTCACAGCTGACCTAATGAGATAGCTGGCGAAAAGTTTCATCCAAACTGGTTCATACACAGCGAAGACCGATAAGGGCGGAAGTATCAACCAAGGAGTGGGACACTGCAGGCAAACCGCAATTGTATGTATAGGGCACAAGAAGTATGAAGTACATTTGATGGCAAGCGACTACCGACGCCCATTGGACACCAGAGACAGAAACAAATTATGAGATGGTGATATATTGGTGACCTTAACGTAGTGTATCAACATTTGCGATCAGTATAAGGATAATCCGGTATAACATGTTCCCTGCTGATAGAGTTACTTAATCATACTAAACTTGCAAATAATTTGATGAAGCTTCTTTTGGATCTATTTCTTTGGAACTGCACAAAGTTTAACGTTACTTAACATCACAATTACATCAAAAATCTACTTGAACCAAATTTTGTATCGTCTCAAGGAAAAAATGTTTTAAAATGTTCCTTTCTATACACATTTAATTTCTTAAATAAAACTCAACAAAAATCTATTCTCTTTGTAGCGTAATTCTAAATTGCGAAACACAAAAGATTTTTACAACCATGACGTAAGAAAAAAGTTTAAATGGCATTTTGCGAGGTGGGAAAATGGCGCGTGGATCAAGGCCGTAACAAATAGGGTAGCTAAGCGAAGTGCGACCAACTAAAGGGGCATAAATAGCTTAGGAATAATGATTTACTAACCGCTTCTACTTTTTCGTGTCATTTGTTTTACTTGTTTTATGGTGCTTTGATGTGGGAAAATTGGTTTCTTTCCTCATTTTTTTTCAGTGCAAAATTAATGTGATTTTGAAAAGAAAAAGCGTGTGAAATAAAATACTACGACTTAAAATAGGTTTTGCATCGAAATTGTTGGTATAAAATGGAGTACTTTTCGATAAATTTTAGGGCCAAAGTCTCATACATCTGAGAACAGCATTACATCTAAATGTGACCCCCTTAAATTGTAGTTTTACGACACCACCCGCACCGGGTATCCAGTTTAGTAAATCGAAAAAGACAAGTTGACAAGAGGCGTGTGTTCTTGTGGGCGGTCACGGTCTGATTACACAAAGATAGTGCGATCAGTGTTACGTATCCCATTTGGGCTTGACGCCGTTTCCGAAATGTTTTTGCGCAGAACCCTTCTGAACGAAGTTACTCAAGCATAACATGAACTTTCAAGTAAATGTAGCATGTGTTTAACCGCGGCCATAATTTCAACCTAACGACCGTCTACGTGAGAGAGATAAGTCGAAGTTTTCGACAGGGAAGGTATTCCTATTGGTTTATCGCACGCACGTTTGAAGAAATTTTAATGAATTGTGCCCTTGTTTGTTTGCTAGATTTATTGTTATGACCGAGCTGTAATACTTTAGCCGGTTCCGGTTGCTAAATCACCCATTATTTCCCTGAATGTAACCGTAAAAAGGTCTGTATATAATAGATGATACGATAACAAAAAAATATCACTCAGTCCTACTGCTAACTTTTTCTAGTTCAAGGTGACTACTTCTAACAAAATACTAATGACTACAGAACCGTTTAATTATATTAATTAAACACTTGTCGTATTTCCTTTAATAATGTGAAAAAATTGTGTTCCACATATGGTGTAACTCCTGATTAAAATATATTTCAGTGGAAGACATTACAAGGGTTTAGACCGAGAACCCAGTTAAGTGTAAATCAAGCATTAAACCCTGGTGCGTCGCGTTGCGTGAGTCGCAGGATTAGGTACTACTGATTTATAAATGAAAGCTAATGGTACCGTTTGTTTTTTATGGTTCTAACGAGCTACGATTATGATATTTTCATTGTAGCTCCGTTTGCTAATTGGAAGATCAAACGACCACAATTTTGATTATAATTGAACTAGTTTTCATAGCTGATTAAGCCACAAATATATTTTCTAATTAGCCTAATGGTTTGATTAACTAATGATAATAATGTTTGTAATAAATGTGTATTTGGACATTAATTTGAAATATTATCAAAACAATTCAAATAAATAAATTTAATTTGACGTAAAAACATTAACAAGCTACCTAAAAACAACTTCAAATTCCGACCATTTCTTATCCACGTTTAAATCTTTCCAAAAATCCCTCTCCCTCATTAACTAATTCACTGCTCCCTAATAGAAATACAAGAATTCACACTTAAATTTACCCTGAGCCTTATAATAGGGTGATTATAGTACAAATCCGGGCAGTATCACAATTTCAATTACGCATCAGTGTTAGCCCTTCGGCAAGAGGGAGAAGATCCCTTATTGGGATTATAATATCTATACCGACCGCAATACCTCCTTAAAGATCCTTTAGTTTAAGTCTCACTTGTGTTCATTGAATTTAGGATGGGTGTTCAAATATGCTTAACTGGTTTAACTTGAACAAAACACTATAGAACATTAATAGTTTATTTCTCTAACTAAATATTAAATATCACAGATTATATACGTTTAAATGGACTTATAAATATGATACGGCATAGAAAAACCAGCTCCAGTTTTAGTCTCTCTTATAAATTAGTAATAGACATCATTGGACAAAGAGAGTACTATTCTATGTATAATATTGAGTATACGAATAATCCAAGGTAAAATACTTATACACAATGATGCTCGTTACTACTACTCTTCCTTATCTTTCTAGGCAGAGAAGAATAGGCGCAATCACCACGTTTGACTTGCGCATGCTGGTTAATCAGTGTCAATTAAAAAAAGTTAACATTCGTATTGACTTTTGGTGAATTTAAATTAGGAATATTCAAAAACACAATCATTTGTTTAAAGTCGGTTCGAAATACAAAATCTTACCCTAGCTATAAACAGTTCATTTAATGTTACCATTGCACCCCCAGTCAGCGTTATCACTTAAAATTCTTACTGCGTTCACACAATCGTGAAATTTGTTTCTGTTCCCCTCGTGAAATGTCAATCGCTCGAGGCTCTAAGTCTCTAACACTCAAACGGATTCGGGGCCCTGGAACCCTCGACAACACTAACCAGTAATCCATTGAAACCAAAGGGTCATCTAGTACCGTCTTCAGAAACTTCCTCCGGGCACTTTCAATTCTGCGTTGAGCATAATTTATTACAGTTCTTTTTTTTTTCAAATAATTTCTAGGCAATTTTCTACTAAGTTTTTTTATTAATATAAAAGAAACTACGAAACTTGTTCGAAACTTTGGGTTGTATGAAAATATTTCTCTTACAAAATACGGCTATTGTAAATTTTTATCAGCATCTATAACAACGATTTGTATTTGTAACAAGTAACAAAAACTATCACATGAAATTGAACATAAAGAAAGACGTAAACATTTTTTATGTCAGGTTTGTTGTAGAGTGGAGTATAAAAAAAGTGTCTACACAAAACTGGTCGGCTTTTAATCAAGATAACTTCGGTAAGTTACGTAAACCTGGTGTCCAACCCTTTGTCGTCAGCCGTTGAAATATCGACAAGAACCCTTTGAAATATTGAAAGCCTTAAAAGCAAAGAATGGTTTTTCCTATTTCCGCTGGTAACTAGAGTAGCACCTTGATTTATTGGCCTTGAATTTTCCGTCGCACCGTCAGACTAACTTTACTAATTAAGAGAAAGATTAATTTCCTTTCCCTTAAACAATTTCCTTTTGAAGTTACAACACTTTAAAATGTTTAAAGTTAAATAATTTAATTTTTATAGCCGGTTTTTAAAGATTATGCAAAGAACGTTTTTATCCGATGTTAAGAAATATATTTACTTTAATTTTGTTTCTGAAGACTTTTTCTTTATCGAAAATCTTTGTTTATCTTTGAAAAGTTTAAATGTAATAAAAGAGGAATAGGGTATCTCTTCAAAAAGATGTTTTTAGGAAGTTAGCTAGACAATAAAAGTATAAAATAAAATCTTTCTAAATATACTAAATAAGTAATCGAAGATAGCTAAATAGAAATACTTATTTGTACATACACACACAAGAAAAAAGAAGAAAACAGAACAGCTAAATACAAGTAGTTGGTACATCGTAATTGTTAAGCGACATTTCGGAGAAATAAAATAATTTCGCGTGACTCTAAGACCGTTTAACAAAACGTTTATCTTCATAATTCACTTTTAATATCAACCGAACAAATATTTTAACAATAAAGCACTGGTTATTATATTCCCTAATGATATGAAGGCTCACTATCACGCCATAAACTCATTTGGTTACCCTCTAATCTTGGTTCAGTGTATTTAGTTTCACATTATGAACCAAACTTGGCGTGTAACTCTGATAATTATAGTTATAAGCTTACCGATTAACGCGCGTACCGTAAAATCTTGTAATAGTATTAACGAACGCTGTCTTTGTATACCAATTTGTATTTATATTGAAATAACGTACTCCAATAATATACTATACGTAAGAAATCTTCCTGTTGAATCACTGGACTCGTTGTTAGGTGGTTTAAAAAATCTATACTTACGTAGTACATAATTATATAGCGAGAGACAGCGGCATTGTTTGATAGTATGTAGAGATGTGATTATTTTATTTAATTTGATAATCATAAATGTATATAAAGATGATAAAATGATGAGACTTGACACCTGCCTCTCAATTAAATGTTTACTATGTTCCCGTACTGGTATTTCTGAGATTCAAAATGTAATCATAGGTCATAAAATTATCACTCTGACTATAGAACGACTCCTTGCTATGCTGCTTTAAAAAATATCATAAGGAAATCGGAATGTTCTATAACCAATAAATTTGAAACCAGGTGACACTCACCAGCCCACAGTGAGCCGGCGTGGGGGATTATGGTTTATTCCCCTTCACAAGGGTAGGCGGTATAGGGGTAGGAAACAGGGAACATGCAAGCTTGATGATTTTTCGATAAAAATAATAATATATTTAGCTTTATACCGAAAGAAAATTCCTTAAGAAAAATATCCTTAAGATTATACATATTATATAGATACGATTTTGTTTATGTATATGTTAATCGTTCAAGCAAAAAATACTGAACCGATTGAAATACAAAATGATAAATAATCCTTAAAGCATAATAAAGACTACTTATTTCATAATTCACTATTTACATGGAATCAGCCAAAAAATAATCTTGCAGGCAAACCGTTAAAATCAATTCAGTTTATTTTCAGAACGTACACGAAAAAAAGATAATAATATTCATAAAATATTGTGCAAAGAAAGAGCAATTTACGCAATTCATTTTCGAACACGTTTTGTCATTTAAATAATGTATTACGCCTTGGCAAGCCTTTAAAACACATTTTTCAAATAAAATCAATAGAAAAGATACACAATCGACAGTATTGTAAAAGTACAAAAATTTAACAAAGTAAAAAAACATTTTCACAAAATATTTTGTTACAAAAGAGAGAAAAATGCAAAACATTTCATTTGTTTTCAATATCATTTGTATAAAGTTTTTATCCCTTTACTCGTGAAGGATGATGTTATTGTATTTCATTCATGTTTCCATAAGAGCCTTCAGCCAACTAGTTATGGAGACCAACTTCTGAGACGAGTATTTTTATTTTCTTTTTTATAAATTCACAAATGTTGTGTTGTTCTCTCGGGTATTACATGAACTTTGTTTCGATGCCTTTCCAAATATATTGAAGTTGTTTTATTTACAAGGCAACCCTTTTTTTACTGATACTTGCCTACTTCCTTTATTAGTTTCTTAAATATGAATTTTATTAACTCCCAAGTCGAAGGGATTTCGTGTTTTTAGGCGTGTGTTTGTATTGTGTATTTTTATCTTTTATGAAAGGCTTATAATCCCACGTTACGAGTATGTATAACATTAGGAAATTGGTTGGAAAAGGCACGGCGTGCAAAAACTAATGATAAAATGCGTTTTGCTTTGATAATTACTCCCTGCTAAAATCGATCGTTTTGTGGTTATAGCTGACTATTACAGTTCGAATATGAAAGAAACGAACTTGCTTGCCCGAGGAGGTATCATACTCACACAGAATACTAGACAGGGTCTAGTTGTGGAAAACTATCTCGTACAAATACTCTCAAAAATTGAAAATATGATGATAGAATCTATTCCGCACTAAGAAATTGTATAGCATAATCTATTATGTTATACAATTTCACATAAAATCCTTATTCCTACACAAATTTTATATTACAAAGATGTTGATAAAAAGTTTGATAAAAGGTACGTTATGTCAATGTTGGAGAAAGTCTTCAGATAATGAACGAAGTGAGCTCAGAAAGTAATAAAGTTTAGAGCGAGTCTATCGTCTTCGACAGAACAGTCTGTTTACATAACAATTCCGTCGGATACTAACTAAGGAACATTGGAACAATACTCTTTGTGTGTCTCTTCCTATCAATCTTTGGAACTTCAAAGAGATCTTTGTAAGATTGTTATCTCTACATTGTATTTGTGAAACAATTGTTTATATTTGAATAATGATTTTTCATTTGGACGTTAAATTAAATGTTTTGACGTAAAATTCTTGGTATTATTATTTTTTGCCTGTTGAATTAAGTACGAAACGAAAAAAAGAAGTTCTTTTAGGTTTTATTTTTTATTTCAATGGCGTTGAATTGAAATTTCAATAGTATTTTTATTACCTACACCTCTTTCGATCTAATTTAGTATTATTATTTTACAACGAGCAAGATATGATAAAACAGTTTGAAGGTAGATCCTATATGCCCAATTGAGAAATCAGTTTGCTACATTATGTTTAACGTGTCAAAAAGTTTTGGAATCATAAGTTTTTTACATTGTTTCATACGAACCAAAACGCGGCCAGATCTGCTTTTATGAACCTCTGCTTTTATGAAACCAGATTTTGTTAATTATCTTTACATGGCATCATAAAATATAGATATAAATATTTAACGGCACCAATTGGTCATTACAAAATATGCATTCAAATATGTATTATGCGCATAAACCGGCGGTCACCGCACGCACATCGAATTCAAATCAACCGGTCCCACTCGACTCTTGATGGAATTTTGATGTCAACCGCAACCGACACCACTCAATTTCATATTTTTTATACGAAAACACTAGTATTTTAGGCCATCGTTAATATTATTGTACACAATATACTGCTATTTAAATATTTATTTGAAATAATGTACCTTTATTTTAACGGTTGTAGAGGTAATGCTTTTCCATTTAAAATTACACTTCAACAACAAAGTTACTTTCCATTACGTCAAAAAGTAACACAATAAAGTTACAAACAGTAACAAAAAATAAAAATTTAAAATGTTTAAAAAGTACGTACTAATAAACGAAATAAAAACATTAAAACAGAACAAAACAAGCGACGTGTAATCAAGAAAAGCGCAGCAAAAATGTCCACATGAAAACTGGCTAATGTAAAAAGCATACGACAGTTT